>CM066243.1:9025611-11734778 GCA_033675125.1 Athetis lepigone | reverse complement strand
ATTCCTTGTATACAATATATTTAGTTTTTTCACTATTTTCCAGTATGAAGAGGTTAGAGGGAGAGCTGACACGTGAGCAAGCGAGTGAGAAAGCAATCTTCTCCTAAATCAACACCTGTGACTTTGAAAGCTTGCCCTTGTGATTTATTTATCGCCATCGCATAGCAAACTTTTAGATGAAATAGAAGGCACTTAAATTCAAATGGAAGATCATTTGGTATTAGAGAAATGCGAACAGACAGTAGCATATTATTAATTATTATCTGATAAAGGATGATGGGTCGTGGTGGTCCTGTGGATAAGATGCCCGCCTCTCGTGTAAGAGGTTGTGGGTTCGAATCCGGGCAAGTACCAATGTAAGTTTTTCAATTTATATATACTTTCTAAAGTCTATCTTGGACTTCACTGAATTCCCGTGCCTCGGAAAGCACGTAAAGCCGTTGGTCCCGGTTGTCGTTCGTTATGTCTGACCAGTCTAACCAAGGGGAATTGTGTCGCCCAGTTACTGGGTTGTGGAGGTCTGATAGGCAGTCACTCCACGTAAAATAGTGATACTCAGCTAAATCCAGTTAGGTTGGAAGTGAACCCCAACATAGTTGGGAATAGGCTAGGGAGATGATGAGAATGATGGGTAACTTGATGTGCTGTCTGAGTTACCTAGGTGTTGTTGCTATAATCTGTGTGTTTGGCAAACAATGATAAATGTATGTAATGACAGTATGTTTTTTTGTATTGTAGTCCCCTACTTTTTTGGTTTATTCTGTTTTTAAGTATTTGTTGTTATACGCGCCATGGTGGGTTAAGGCCCATCTCTCCTAGCAAGTACCAATGTGACTTTTTCCGAGTTTTATGTACTTTCTTTAGTATTTCGACACCACTGACAGGCGGTGAAGAAAACATCTTATGGAAACCTAAATTTCAAATTATAAGTTTGAAATCAGCAATCCACCTTGAGCAAGCAAGTGGTTTTTATTTTTAATGCTCTAACCTTCTCTACGTGAGAAGAAGCCTTTGCCCAGTAATGGGCACTTATAAGCTAAAGATGTTGTTAAAGCGGCAACAGATAACTATCCTACTATCATGGTGCATGAGATACAGTCTGGTGACAGAAAAAAAAATCCAAAAATACTCTCTTAGTGCTCAGTTGCATCACTGGTGGAAAGTAGTTACAAAGTTTTAAGTGAATCCATAAAGATATAAAAACATTAGAGTTCCACCCCTTTCCTCCCCCATGAGAGGAAATTTCCAAAACTCCTCTCGCACTGCTCAGTTGCATCACTGGTAGAACCTACATGCAAAGTTTCAAGTGAATCCATATGAAAAAAAAAAAAAAACAATTTCCCCCCCTTTTCTCCCCCATGGGGGGAATTTCCAAAAATCCTCTCGCAGTGCTCAGTTGCATCACTGGTGGAATCTACATGCAAAGTTCTAAGTGAATCCATCCGTACTAATATTATAAATGCGAAAGTAACTCTGTCTGTCTGTCTTTCTGTCTGTCTGTCTGTCTGTCTCTTCTTCACGCCTAAACCACTGAACCGATTTGAATGAAATTTGGTACAGATGTAGTCTGGGACCCGAGAAAGGTCAAAGGATAGTTTTTATCCCAGAAATCCCCCGGGAACGGGAACTATTATTCCACGCGGACGAAGTCGCGGGCAAAAGCTAGTAAAGAAATAAAAAAAACAGTTTACCCCGCTTTTCTCCCCCAACGGGGGGAATTTCCAAAAATCATTTCGCAGTGCTCAGTTGCTTCACTGGTGGAACCTACATGCAAAGTTTTAAGTGAATCCATTGAGAAATAAAAAAAAACAGTTTATCCCCCTTTTCTCCCCTTTGGGGGGGAATTTCCAAAAATCCTCTCTTAGTACGCACCTACACCCCCCAACAAAAACACATGCCAAATTTCAGCTCTCTACGACCAGTAATTTCGGCTGTGCGTTGTCTGTCAGTCACTCAGTAACGGAAGCGTTTTATATATATAGACTAGCTTTTGCCCGCGGCTTCGCTCGCGTTAGAAAGAGACAAAAAGTAACCTATGTTACTCTCCATCCCTTTAACTATCTCCACTTAAAAAATCACGTCAATTCGTCGCTCCGTTTTGCCGTGAAAGAAAGACAAACATACAGAAAGACAGACAGACACACTTTCCCATTTTTAATATTAGTAAGTATATGAATGTGCAGTACATAACGTGTGCCAATATTACTTTAGCATAATTGAGTTGACTTACCATTATAATATAGGTGGCTTATTATTACAAGTATCATTGGTTCCAAAGATGACTTACCACTTCTATAGATGAGTTACCATTGCAATAGACTTATTATTATTATAGACAACTTACCACTGTAGTAGCCTTCATGTTGTTTCTTGTTCACGTTTCGTACCGTGTGAGAATGGGAAAGAATTGATGGTCTTTCGACTGCAGTTCACATATTTATACCCTGAAGAAATACCTAGAAAAACAGATAAGTATTTGGTTAGTTTTACCTATAGTTTATTTACTTGTAGATTTTAATTTTATCATTTATTCTTACTTATTTACTGATACAGTAGTGCTAATTTATAGCACTTTTAATTTATAAAAAACAAAGGTTTTTATTTTAAATTTTACTCCATACGCTTTTTATTTTCATATGCGTTTTGCGGTTTTTCATTATATCATAAGAAAGTTCTAGTTCTAGGATTTTTGGGATAAAAATTACCGTTTGCCCTTTTTCAGGTTATAGACTATCTCTGTTCAAAATTTCATTTAAATCGGTTCAGTAGTTATTTTCACATTTATTATATTTAAGTATTAAGGTTACTTTTTGTTTATACGAAACCTGAATGTAGTTTGTTCTAAATAAGAAACTGAATCGATTCCATCATTTTTAAGAGTGTGTAATGTTTGGTACAATAACAAATGCACTAATTTTACTTGAAATAACGTTCATGTAATATAATTTTCATATGCTATAACTAGCTATTGCCCACGACTTCGTCCGCGTGAAATAATGACTGCTGGCATTTGGGTTTTTCACTTAGTTATCACGTTGACAAACGTTTAAAACATCAAATTGTCTCTCTTTATAATATTACAGTACACAAAGAGATTTAGAAAAGGTAAAAAGAACAAAATCACAGGCCAAAATAATAATAAGAATTATACAGAATGTAAACGACACGACGCGACGCTTAGACGGTCCTCTATCGTTGCTGACACCACTTAGCACAGGACTGACTATCGTGGAGATGTCTTTGGGCAGGCCTATTTACAGCACTGGCTGTTTATTAGCTGACAGATAGATGGAAGAGGTCTTACAGGATTCCTTGTATACAATATATTTAGTTTTTTCACTATTTTCCAGTATGAAGAGGTTAGAGGGAGAGCTGACACGTGAGCAAGCGAGTGAGAAAGCAATCTTCTCTTAAATCAACACCTGTGACTTTGAAAGATTGCCCTTGTGATTTATTTATCGTCATCGCATAGGAAACTTTTAGATGAAGTAGAAGGCGCTTAAATTCAAATGGAAGATCATTTGGTATTAGAGAAATGCGAACAGACAGTAGCATATTATTAATTATTATCGATAAAGGATTATGGGTCGTGATAGTCCTGTGGATAAGATGCCCGCCTCTCGTGTAAGAGGTTGTGGGTTCGAATCCGGGCAAGTACCAATGTAAGTTTTTCAATTTATATATACTTCCTAAAGTCTATCTTGGACTTCACTGAATTCCCGTGCCTCGGAAAGCACGTAAAGCCGTTGGTCCCGGTTGTCGTTCGTGGAACTTTGACAGTCGTTACGTCTGACCAGTCTAACCAAGGGGTATCGTGTCGCCCAGTTACTGGGTTGTGGAGGTCTGATAGGCAGTCGCTCCACGTGAAACACTGATACCCAGCTAAATCCGGTTAGGTTGGAAGCCAACCCCAACATAGTTGGAAATAGGCTAAGGAGATGATGAGAATGATGGGTAACTTGATGTGCTGTCTGAGTTACCTAGGTGTTGTTGCTATAATCTGTGTGTTTGGCAAACAATGATAAATGTATGTAATGACAGTATGTTTTTTTGTATGGTAGCCCCCTATTTTTTTTTCTGCTTTTTAGGACTTGTTGTTATACGCGCCATGGTGGGTTAAGGCCCGCCTCTCTTAGCAAGTACCAATGTGACTTTTTCCGAGTTTTATGTACTTTCTAATAGTATTTCGACACCACTGACAGGCGGTGAAGAAAACATCGTAAGAAAACCTAAATTTCAATTTATAAGTTTCAAATCAGCATTCCGCCTTGAGCAAGCAAGTGATTTTTAATGCTCTAACCTTCTCTACGTGAGAAGAAGCCTTTGCCCAGTATTGGGCACTTATAGGCTAAAGATTTATTTTATATAGAGTCCTTTGCCTAATTTACAATTTATGTTCACCTAGTGTATAACTTTGTGCATGCAGTGTTAGCCTGTAAGGAATTGTTGCACTTATAATATAATATACTTAATTTATAATAACTGTGAATGTACTGGTGTAGACAATTGTTGGCTGATTAAAATAAATAAATAATAAATAAATAAATAATAAATAAAAAAAAAACCGGTCAAGTGCGAGTTCTACTCGGGCAACGAGGGTTCCGTTAATTTGTTTTTTAGTGAAATAACTACAAATTTACGGTTTTCGGAGTTTTCTCTTTACTTGTGCTACATGACCTTGCTTCTTGCCAAATTTCACGATTCTAGGTCAATGGGAAGTACCCTATAGGTTTTGAGCTTTGATTCCCTTTAAAATGTCTAAATATGCAATATAAACCGCCGTATCTTTTTATTGCGTTGATTTAGTAACTTGATTTTTTCACTGCTTTAAGAGATAGCAGACCTGAGTATGTGATATTAATTTGAGCTTGATATCTCGACGCGTTTCTGAGAAAAAAAGGTCTTGACAGACGGACGAACGGGAGGACGGACGGATGTGAACTAACTACAAATTTACGGTTTTCAGAGTTTTTCCTTTACTTTTGCTACATGACGTTGCTTCATGCCAAATTTCATGATTCTAGGTCAATGGGAAGTACCCTATAGGTTTTGATTTCCTTGCAAATGTCCAAATTTGCAATATAAACCGCCGTATCTTTTTATTGCGTTGATTTAAAAACTTGATTTTTTCACTGCTTTAAGAGATAGCAGACCCGAGTATGTGATATTAATTTCAGCTTGATATCTCGACGCGTTTCTGAGAAAAAGGGTCTTGACAGCCGGACGGACGGACAGACGGACAACAAAGTGATCCTATAAGGGTTCCGTTTTTACCTTTTGAGGTACGGAACCCTAAAAAGATGTTGTTAAAGCGGCAACAGAAAACTATCCGACTATCATGGTGCATGAGATACAGCCTGGTGACAGAAAAAAAATCCAAAAATACTCTCTTAGTGCTCAGTTGCATCACTGGTGGAACCTAGTTACAAAGTTTTAAGTGAATCCATAAAGATAAAGTCATTAAATATCCCCCCCTTTCCTCCCCCATGAGGGAGAATTTCCAAAAATCCTCTCGCAGTGCTCAGTTGCATCACTGGTAGAACCTACATGCAAAGTTTTAAGTAAATCCATAAAGAAATAAAAAAAAACAATTCCCTCCCCTTTTCTCCCCCATGAGGGGAATTTCCAAAAATCCTCTCTCAGTGCTCAGTTGCATCACTGGTGGAACCTACATGCAAAGTTCTAAGTGAATCCATAAAGAAATAAAAAAAAAAAACAGTATACCCCGCTTTTCTCCCCCATCGGGGGGAATTTCCAAAAATCCTCTCGCAGTGCTCAGTTGCTTCACTGGTGGAATCTACATGCAAAGTTTTAAGTGAATCCATTGAAAAATAAAAAAAATCTGTCTATCCCCCTTTTCTCCCCTTTGGGGGAGAATTTCCAAAAATCGTCTCTTAGTACGCGCCTACACCCCCCAACAAATACACATGCCAAATTTCAGCTCTCTACGACCAGTAGTTTCGGCTGTGCGTTGTCTGTCAGTCACTCAGTAACGGAAGCGTTTTATATATATAGATTTTTCCTGTCACAATGTTAGTTACCCTAATCCTCCGAAACGGCTTTACCGATTTTACCAAATTTTATATGCATATTCAGTAGGTCTGAGAATCGGCTACTATCTATTTTTCATACCCTTAAGTGATAAGGGTTGTTCACCCTTAACATTTTTAACGTGGGTGAAAACGCGGGAGGTAGCTAGTCTTATATATAAAATTCTCATGTCACACTGTTAGTTACCTTACTCCTCCGAAACGGCTTTATTGATTTTTACCAAATTTTATATGCATATTCAGTAGGTCTGAGAATCGGCTACTATCTATTTTAAATTGTTCATACACCTAAGTGATAAGAGTTGTTCATTCTTAACATGTTTAACGCGGGTGAAACCTCGGGAGGTAGCTAGTAGGTAGATATTTTTCAAAATCCACGCAGTTAACGCCACGGGCAAAAGCTAGTATCGCATATTTGACTATTATTCTTGGACATGAAAGAATTTTTATAGATTTCACCCAGAATTGTTAGCATAAAAATAAAATGGCTCTGCCTTGTTTAGGCAAATCGACAAAGAAAAATATGCTGACAAATTCAAGTATAGCCTGCTCGTAGGAGTTCTAAATTGAAGTACTTGGATTTATTTTAGAAAATGTCCTGAGAGTAAGTGCTACGGGCTTACGTACAAATATGATAATTTTTGGTTTAGACGGGTTTACATAAGGGATAAAAGTATTTGATAAGTGGGTTTTATTCGTCTTTATTCATCCATCTGTCCTTAAAAAGAAAGTGTTACCAAAACTAAAATGAACAAAAACCTTTCATGTGCGCTCAAAGAATTCGAAAACTGAGCAATAATTTTAAATTATCTTTAATTAAATTGATTTGATGTAAAAGAAAAAAAAAATGTAAATGAACACCTCGACATGCTCTTGACAGACTTGAAGATTGTTTAAAATATTTTTTTAATGGTATTTAATTGTAAACAAGCTAATAATTCATCTCTTGCGAAGTTGTAACCACTAACGCAACACTAGCACAACAACGCTGTATTGGTTCTGAAAATTATGATAGGAACTATCATTAGGGTGGATCGTTTTTTTTTTTTAAATTTTCTAAATGGCGGGGTGTGGAAAATATGCCAAATAGGGTCATAATTTAATGTTACTATTACGGCAGTGTGAAAATTTTATTGCAAGTACTGCCGCCAGCTCTTGTAATTTACCAAAAATACCTCAAAAATAGGGTTCAGGTAACAATGAATAAAAACACTTATAAGTTCCAAAAATTGACTGTTTATTTATGAAATTGCCGTTTATATTATAGCTAACATAGTAAGTATCATAAAAATTGCAAAACAACAATATATTTTTAATAATAATTAGTTAAAAACTAAGAAAAAACCCGTTTCAAAGTAACTTATTTAATTTTACAGTCTTTCTTCGTATTAAAAATCGGCATAATGCGACAAGACTCTAGCTTATTTCGGATCCACCCTTCCCGTCTTTCTGGTCCGCAGACAGCAGAACAGGACTCGGTAACTAATTTAATACACCTTTCAGTGGCCTGAGTGTGACATGGCATATTGCGGAATTTTGGTAAGATTTCAGTTTCCACCAACTCTGGGTTTCTGATTGCTGCAAAAATTAGATCGATATCTATTTGTTTTATTAGAGGCGGCTCTGAAAACTGGTTCCAATCAATTAAATTAAAATATTCGGTGGCCTCGAAATTAAATTTCGGTAATTTGAAGGATCTCAGTGGAGCTAAGCCTGAAGTTTCGTTTCGAATTTTTATTATGCGTCTGAGCGCCAATTCCTTGATATGACTTCGTTGATCTGCCAACATACCAATTAAAATATTCTCGCAGTGGCCGAAATATCCATTGCGCTGAATGACAGGGTCCAAGAGCTTCTTCAGGTTATCGGGAAGGTATCGTGAAAGTACTATTGTCTTATGTAAATTCTTAGCGCCGTTTATACAGTGAGGTTGTGTTTTGATTGAGAACCACATCGGAGCATATACTTTTATAATAAATTCAGACAATATTAGCAAATTCGTTGATGGATCTTTGGTGGAAATATAGAGCCTAAGGATTCTATTTGCAGTTGTAAGCCATCGGGAATGAACTATTTTTCCAGGGTTTCGCTTGGCTAAATTAATATCACAAAAGCCTTTATTGATCGCATTACAGATTTCTAATAAATATAGTTGGTCTGTACTAAGGTCACTGCGTGATTTAGTAATATCGGGTAACTCACATTTTATCGCAGAGAAGTTTATGACGGTAAGATACTCACAATCTTTCAAAGCTTTCCCTATGACTCCTGTGAAACTTCTGGGCCCGGTGGTGATACCGTCGAGATGCTCAAACAGGTGTCTCAGTGGCAGTTCATTGGCATGCAATTGACATATGAGCCATTGAAGTGGCCTTTGAGGTTTTCGTTCTAGTAGGCTTATAATGCCGGACTTATTTCCAGTATTCACTGCTGTCCCATCACATCCAATGGCTATAATGCGGTTCAGATTGCATTTAGCCGATAAATAAAGGCATAACTTACTGGCGATAGTCTTGGCATCGCCTTTCATTACTGAAATATGTCCAATATATTTTGAGCCTGGCTCTTTTACCAAGCTAATGTGCTCTTCTACCACTATTTTTCTGCGGTTATCTTCGTTAACCAGGGTCTTATCCTTTCGGCCGTCGAATGAAATACAAATCAAAGACTCATCGCAATCAAGCACATTTACTGTTGCTATATTCCTCGTTTTTGTCCGTGAACGACGAATCCTGTTACGATCAACGACGTTTGCCGTGTCCCTTTCGCTAACCAAACCAATATCTTGCAAAGTAGCTGAAACGATCGCGGCTCCTGCTCGATCAGAAATGCCGTATCTGTCCAATGTTCTGGCTACGACAGATAACTCGTTTTGCGTAGGTGTGATAATTTCAGACGTCGAAGGAACGGCTGAGGCAGGTTCATTAACTTTAGGCATAACGTGTTTTCTCGGCCCTAGAAACAGGCCGAGAAAACACGAATACTGCGAAGAAGAAGAAAAGGCTGCGATGTTTGTCATGGTACGATTTTATTCTTGCCACGATGGTACGATGTTCCACAATGGGCAGAGAGGCTCTTTTCCAGGTATTTTCTATTTCAGTAGCCACAGTATCAGTAGTATCCTTTACTAAATCTTGAAATTTTTTTCCCGTTGATTGAGATACATAAATATAGTACTTCATCATATCGAAATATGTCGGCAACACATTCTTAGGTAACATTTGACCAGAGCCAAATACAGGCGATACAGTTTCACTACTACGTAAACTCATAGTCCACTAATAAATTTTTATTTATCAAACTACACTCTCCCGTCAAGGCTAGATACAAACTATCGATCATACACGTTGCAACTAGTCAATATCGTCACCGCTGCACCCCCCGCCGCACTTCCGTGGGACGCGCGTTCGCTGGTAAAACGCGGCAATTTACAAAATTTTTGGTTCTTTTCGCGGGCTATTACGATGATCAAAACAAGTAAAACAAATCAATTTGCTATGTAAATATACTACTAGGTACGTAAACATACAAATAAAATAAAATTTAGTTAATATAATAGCATTAAACTATATTTTGGAGTAGGTCCTGCAAGTGCCTTATTTTGGTATTTTTTTAAAAGTTTGTTGGCATTGCGGCAGTACTTCTAAATATTTTACCTAAGTAATATTTAAGGTGTGTTATTGTATGCTAACAAGGCATCTTTTGCAAAAACCGCGACAAGGGAAATCGAAAAAAAAAATTCCATACAAGAGCGATCCACCCTAACTATCATACCATACCTATAATGTGTTTCAGCTAACATACTGTGTAAAATTTTCTTCAAAACAAGTTACTTTTTTCAGTTATGCAACAACAGAACAAAGAATTGCAGAAAATGGTTGCATTGCATTTTGTTAACATAGGAATACAACTCAATTCAATTTGTTTCAATAAAGTATTCAATTCAAAGAGATCTTGTCTTGCATCTGTTTTCGTAGTAAACATTACAAATGCAATGCACAATAAAATCCCCTTTGCAATATTACAAGACAGACTTACAAATAAAATGACACGATAGTCTATAAAGCTAGCAATACACCGGGTCAATGACCTCGGTCTGGATGCTTCTGCTGACATGAAATAAAAGTGCAACAGAATATAATTGAAGGTGGAATTCAGTGAAATAAAAATATTAAGGGGTGAACTAACTGATCTTGGTGTTATTTTTCGGTATTAGATGTTTTACCTTGTTAAGACATTTGCTCTGCAGTGGTACAGTAATAAGCTGGTAATTTATTAATCATTATTTTATGATCCCACATGGATGTTTTAATGTACTGGAAAGTATCATGGAATTATCGGACGCTGTCATCTCTTTGGATGCGTAATTAACTTAGAACACTATTTCTTAAGGCTCTACTTTATTCTTTATTGTAAACATAAAACAAAAAAAAAAACATATTTTATCGTTCCTCCACAACCCAGTTACTAACAAAGACTGACTCTTCTCATGATATTAAAATAATAATAAAAAATATTTGAGTAAGCGCTGTTGAAATAATCATTTCTATCTAACAAATTCAGTATAACTCGTCTGTAAAATAAACTTCGGTTAAATTACTTGGGGCTGCCTGCCAAATCTATTTTGGTAATTTATTTATCAAAATGGAAAGTTATTGCTTGAATAGATAACAGTAATTGTCTTGTCATATTTTCTTCAAAAGATTCGCTTGAAATTGAATTACTTTCATTAACTTTTCGTTGTCAATAATTTATTGTGATGTTTCCTTCTTGCTACTTCTAAAGTGGCTACAATAATATTATTCCTGAATTTGTTTACCTTTATTTATTTATTTATTTATTTATTTATTTAAAAAACTTTATGCACATGTACAAAAACAATGCACAACGGCGGACTTAATGCCTTGGACATTATCTACCAGTCTACCTTAGGGTGATGCAGAGACAAAACATGGCAGGTGCAAAGATATTAATAAATTTTTTAAGAACCAGTAGAATATATATAAATATACATATTATACATATATACCATAATAATAAATACATATATACATACATATAAATATATATACATACAAGGCCATTGAGAAATATAATATTACCTTTAAACCTGTTTTGTTTCACGAGTTCCTATGTAAGAATTCATTTTAAATAATTTATTGCACATGCGGATAACGAATTTATTAATATTTAGATAATACCTGCACATTATTTTCTCTTTGGCAAAAGCCTTTTTTCAGTTAGGAAAGTACGAGTGAGGATCAAGATTGCTTAAAGTGGATTGGCGGTTTTAAACCTATATTATACCTATATATTGTTATTATAATAAATGAAGGTTTCTTTACAATAGGTTTTTACACCGAGGGCATTGATGTCTAAGAAAATCTTAAACAGTATAGGTATAATAATCCAAAAAGTCATAATAGTACTTGCCCAAATTCGCACACAATAAACACAATCTACAGACATATTATCGTTCGTACTCTTTTTTACACTTTTCAATATTCTTGATACTATGGTTTTGCCCTACACTAAGGCGTTCCGCACACAGCAGCTATTGGTGCCAATTCTCTTGTGCACAAACTAACATAAATTTAAGATAAGTGCATCTTTCTCTTTCCTTTTAATTAAGAAAAGGACAGAAGATCAAATATTAGTTAAGTCCTGTCAAATTTAGACACTCGATAGATAATTTAGACGCAATTTAAAAACATGGCGTCTAAATATACGTCAATTTTCATCAGGCGCTGTCCGCCTGAAAGAGAAAGATGCACTTAACTTAAATTTATGTTAGTTTGTGCACAAGAGAATCGGCACCATTAATTCTTAAAGATAATTTTTTTCACAATTACTATTACTTTATGCATCTGAAATTGCATATTCGGAACACGAATTTCGCGTCGAGACAACATCTCTTGAAGATTATCCGTAGGGGTGAAACATGTGTCGAATATAAGTGTTGGGTGGCAAATTGCATCTGCTGCATGCGCTTCTTGTGGGAGGGCGTTTCTGCATCTGGCATTCAGAACATCTTTTCAATTTTTGCGGAATTATAACTATATTATTACTGGCTATTTCCCGCAGTTTTACCCGCGTTGTTCTTTTTCCTATTGGATTTAAGAGATGTAAGCTATCCTATGTCCTTTCTCAAGCTATGGACTCTCTCTGTACCAAATTTCATATAAATCGGAACAGTAGTTTTGATAGACGCACGAACAGACACAAACACTTTTATAATTATAATATAAGTATGAATATTTTCAGAACAATGAATTGTTGTCCTGGATTTCCGCGAAATTACGCCATGATTTAAAATCCTACCTATGAAAACAAATATGAAGAAATGTAACCCCTTCTATATGTAGCTAGACACAGAACTTGTGGTTGTCTATTTTTAGTACGTTGTAAGCTTTATCTTTCATTCCCCAATTAAAAGATTAAAGGCTAAAGGGCCACGGACGAAGGTTAAGCCGAATGTTCCCTGTTTGATTGATAGAGAATTCCTAAGGTATTAAGTCCGCTTTTGTACTCTTTGTGCATAAAACATAAATAAATGATAAATAACATTTTTTTTTGGAAATCTTAGTGATATTTATTTTGTAATTTGGTTAAAAACAAACACAACACGTCACTATTTCTTCCTTATTATTTTAAGCGATGGGACTGGTGTTTCCTTGCTGGACAACTCTGAGAAGAAACAAACTCAGAGGTTAGTCTTTTTTTAAGTCCATTCAATTGTATTAATTGGAAATAATAAATAAATATTAAACATAGTCATCGAGTAACGTTCTTATTCGTAAATCTTCCAAGACTTAAATATAAACGTAATCGTTTTATTGACGTTAGTGAATACGTGCCTATAATAAAAATAAGACGTCATAAGAAAAATACATTGTGTTGCGATTGAATTCGCATTATAAACTCTTTCTTATAAAAGAATCGACCCCAGAGCCCATACTTTTGATATCGAAATTTCTCAAAAGCTTGGTCTAACGAGCGTCATGTACTTATAAAAATAAATAAAAGATTTTACCCTTTTTCATCAGAGTTCAGTGGAATAGAAATAACTTGTATTGACGGGAAACTGAAGATTTCGGGGAAAAATGTTTGATTTTTTTATAGGGTTCGGAAGGCGTTCGGATAAGCGTTATTATGGTCTTCTAATCTTCAAGATTGCCTGAAGTGATCTTTATAGTTAGGGTCGGTCGTAAATAATAAATGTGGGCTGCTTTGAAGGACTACGTGTAGTTGGCTTAAATAAATGTGTTTACTTTAAACGGATGAGTGTCCGAACATCGTAAAAAATACGGCCAAGTGCGAGTCAAACTGCATACGAAGGGTTCTACGTAAAAACACGCTAGATTCCTTTCATATTAAACTACATTTTTTTGTTATTTGTAGTTACAGCGACATTAGTATTCTGTAAGAATTTAAGCTAACTATTGCGGTTGATAAGATAAAGCTTGCTGACAGTCGGACTGACGGCTAGCTGACGTTTGGCCCCTTGGGTATACAACCATGAAAGTCAACCGTTCGTCTACAGTACGTAACTTCGACGTCGTAGCACTCAGCTAGGTACCAAAAAGCTGGTTAGTATACAATGTGTAACGGAAATAATGCACTTTGAGAAAATAGTTTGTTCAGAATCGTTTACTGAATCGATTTTTGTAATTTTTAATATAGGTAATATATTATCCCAAAAATAATTAAAACTACGTAAACTGCTGTCACACTTCCGCTGTACAGTCAAAACAAACTAAAATGGATGAAATACCTACTACGCTAGACCCTTATGCAAGTGCGACTGTGTGCATGCGTAGATTTGTAATGTGACTATTATTTTCTCCCACAATCTGTACATTAATTTATAAAAAATACAGTGTTTTAAACATATACGATTATAACATAATATTCTGATTGGGGCGTCTGGTGGTGTGCGTTTATACCGGGTCGTGTTGTATATATATAATATATATTATATAATAAATATAAAAGTTAAAAAACGTTAAAAAGTCATTAAGGTCGCGACTGCAGCTAACAAAAGAGTTAATAATTACGAAACCATTATGATGATACATGTCTCAAAACCATTGTTATCGGGGGGCACGGTCGTGCCCCCGGCCAAGACAAGCAAGTGAAGCGCAGGGGCACTACCTACCTTTTCTCGAAGTGTTTCGTCGTTTTTTCGAACCCTCATAGAGTTGGTATCCGATGTACCAGACACTTCATATTCACAAGAAATAATGTCAATAACAGACTCAATAAACATCAAAGTTTCAATTGAATAGCTTTTATACTTTAGATTTTATTGATATCTAAAATACACCGATTTCGTCACTGATTCACTGACACACTGATGATCATCAAAATGTTTGGCTACTTTCTGAAGTGCTAGAATGCTGAAATTTGGTAGGTAGCCTAAGTTTAGTATACAACCAACAGAAAAATTCATAAACTTATAGATTTCGACCTCCATCCCCTAAAATGGGGGTGTGGAAGTTCGTTTGAACAAATCAAGTAAAAATGCAAAGAGAAAGATTGGGCTATTGGGCTATGGGCTATGAAAGCCGACACTGCTGATGTGGCTACTTCCTGTAGTGCTAGAAAGCTGACATTTGGTATAAGAAGTTTGGTAAGTTTGGTATCAACCACCTAAGAAAATTATAAACTTGTGTCGTTGACGGTCGTGTTGCGATTGCAATATTTTTCGTATTCGTATAAATAAGTTTTGCGGCTTATTTCAGTGGGCATAATTTTATGTATTGGTAATTGGTTATTATACATACATACCTAAATTGTTACGGTGTTGAACGGAATCGTAGCGCGATCCTCGATGACAAAAAGTTTAAGTCTTACTTCCCTAGATGGCGTTGGGATCGAAATAGATCGCGCTATGGTTTCGTTACATCGGAAAGTATAAGTACTATTTGAATTTTTATGTGTCTGAGAATAATATTATTTGCACGTTTGCACGAAAACTCGTTTATATTGTGGAGTCTTATACTACAGTTATTCGGGAGCGCAATACAGCCTTTAATAATTTCTCCTAGATCGAAAGATCACCGTTGTACGATCAAGTATTTTAAGAATAAAAAGTGTGGGACTTTCAGGTCAATTTAGTCAAAAAAATCTGTGAACGAAAAGAAAAAAAAACACTGAAAATACTGCCTAGCAACTTACAAAAAGAACTGAAATCCCACTAAAAACATTTCATATAAATGTAGCCAAGACAACCACATAAGGTATACCCTGTGAAAAATATATCAGATCCCATGTAGAACCAAGCTTCTGAATCTACACGGCCTAACTCTACAGACCCTAACTTCACAAACTCTACATATCAGTAAAAATGTATGGCTTGGCTGTTTCGGTACTTACTTCAAAAACTTAATTTTCGCATCACCTCCACGACGGTAGCGAAACGGCGAAGCCATACATTTTTACTGATATGTAGAGTTTGTGAAGTTAGGGTCTGTAGAGTTAGGCCGTGTAGATTCAGAAGCTTGGTTCTACATGGGATCTGATATATTTTTCACAGGGTATACCTTTTGTGGTTGTCTTGGCTACATTTATATGAAATGTTTTTAGTGGGATAAAATATTTTCAATTTAAAAAACCGCATTCAAATCAGTTCACCCGTTTCAGATCTACGGTACAAAGTCAAAGTCAAAGTCAAATCATTTATTTCATTAGACCAAAAAAGGCACTTTGAAACGTCATACTTATAAAACAAAAGTGAATCTACCGCCCATTCGGAAATGTTGTTACGTATGGAGAAGAATGGGCAAGAAACTCCATACTTACTCTTTTAAAAAATAATCGTATTACAAAGTTTTTTTTTACATGGTTAGGCGTGATTTAAAATGAATATAATCCAAAAACCATTTCCGTCAAAAATTACATGTATATAATAAAAAAAAAACTACTTTTTATATAAATTAGGAAATGGAAGCTTTATGATGTTCGCGAGCAAAGTGTTCACATGTTCACAATTAAACTACATTCCTCAAACAATGAAAATAATGAAAATAATGTTAAACTACATTCCTCAAACAATGAAAATAATGAATATAATGTGTGAGCCAGCGCAATGTATAACTAAAATATAGTTATATGTGTACCAAAGACAAACACACACACACACCGCGGTTAAACTTAAAACAACCCTCTTTTGCGTCGAGGGTTAATTAATAGACTGAAAAGGTACATAAATAGTCTTTACGATAATGGTAAAAAGTAATTTTCTCGACGATTTAATGAAAATCAATATTCAGAAACCCGACCGTTACGCTCGTTTGTTATTGAATATCAAAAGACATACGCCATTGAGCCATATGAATCATACCATTCAGGCTACAAAAATACGCAATAAAATTATTTTATTTACCGCAAGTTAACAATATAATTAATAAGTCTTTGTTAAATGTTAATAACTGCTTGTAGTCAACATGTTTGTGTCATTTTTATTTATATGATCGTATTGGTTTTAGTAGAAAACTGTTTTTTTTACAAAAAGGTTGTTAGTTTTTTCGTAAAGCGCTAGGTAATTTTCTATTAGAAATATTGTATCTAAATGTAAATAACTAGTGGTCACACGCGGCTTCGGAAGTCTTTTGAAACGTAGTTTTTAGACGAAAAAAGTTGTCGACAAATAAATTTTTTGTCAAGCCAGTATTGTATTTCAGATTATTTTGGTTCTTGACGAATGGATGATAATTTGTAGCTGGTCGTAGAGTGACATTTAAAAAAGTCTGACTTTTAAGTAATTTCAGAGATTATTTCGTTTAAAGAAGCAAAAAGAACGTTTTGTAACCTATAATAATATTAGTTAGACAACTGCCCAGTTTTTGCTTTTACTGTCACTTAAAAATCTTTAGACTTTGTACGAGAGTCCTAAAACACACATCTTTTACTACGGCCTCTATCTAGCTATACAGCTGAAACAGTAATGGCAATTTAAACTACTTATACCATAATGAATTCAATATATTTTCATCTATTTCTATGTAAGTATATATTTGATTATTATTGAATTTGCACAATATTCTATCAACATTCCGGTAATAAGAGCCCCGAATAAGAATCCGTACAATTAAAGGAATAAAACCAGTATTCGATTCGATGTAACTCGTGTAAGCCAAATTCGCCAAATTCCGAGAAACAGTCAAAGTTCAAAATCACAGAATTGTTGCAAAAGGAAATTGAACCGTATAGAGAATAGAGCTTTTGAAGGCTACAGATCAAAAGTTTAAACATTACTATTTACATACATGACTTACTTTTTTTTAACAATTGGGTTGCATACCACAATGAAACAAAACACTATTGTTAATAAAATTTCTGTATTATTTAACAAATAATTAAAGTTTATCATTCTTTATACAAGTAAGGCTCAAAAGTGAGTCATATAGTATATTCAGAGTAAATAACATTCAACATACGAACAAAAATATGGCATAGAAACGATTCACCCACACTCGATTGTTCCATGAACGGTTAGGCAACAGAATCTTTTAACCATTAACTTTTTACCCAAAGAACTTTTAGCCCATGAACTGTTCGCCAACAGAACGATACATCAGTGAATGTTTACCCTACAGAATCTTTTGACAGAGAACGTTTCGCCCACGAATCATTTACCGTTACCAGTAGAAACTGGTTGCAATCTGGACTCTAGGGTACTCCGACTCAGATAGTTTAGGTTAGAAAGGGTTGGGTTGGTCGTGTGAGCGAGCGAAGCGAGCGAATAGACCCCGCCATCCCCTTCGTGGTTAATTTTTTATATACCACCTAGAAGTAGGAGCTCCGCGAAGCGGGGCTCCGTCGACCAAGGCTACCCTCGATCATGCGTCGTAGTTTAGCGCTACGCCTATAGTATGTTAGCAAAAAGTTCATGGGCGAAACGTTCTCTGTCAAAAGATTCTGTGGGGTACACATTCACTGACGTATCGTTCTGTTGGCGAATAGTTCATGGGCCAAACGTTCTTTGAGTGAAGTTAAAAGATTCTGTTGCCTAACCGTTTAGGGAACAATTGAGTGTGGGTGAATCGTATCAGAATCCAAAAATATACAGGAAAAAGAATTTAGAAAAAAGTTTTACTTCACAGAATGAAAAGACTCCTGGTGCCAACGCAAAGCCTAAACAAATACTCAACTTTTGTAATTAAGTAAGTTTACAAAGCGGCCACTAAGCCAATGTACTTCGAAACTGTACTTTTTATTTATAACCTTTAAAACTAAGCGCCACTAATAAACGCTGCATAAAGTTATGACAGGTTTATACGTCAAAAAATGCATGGTTACACAGGCTAACTTTACACAGTGATTATTAGTAAGGGCATAACTATTCTTTAACCGATTACAACTTTGTTTGCAAATTAAATTCAGTGTCTGCACATGTCAGTATGTGATTTTTGAGTCCGAAAATGACCTTGTATGAGTATACATAATTATAAAAATACGTACATTGATGAATAAATGTTTAAGAAAATAACTCTTACGGACGAATGTAAATTTTGGTAACGTTAACGTTTATAAAGAGGAGTGTTTTGAAAAGATTGCACCAATGATCTTGAAGTGTAGAAAAAAAGAAAAACATTAGAACGTAGTTCAAACTGACAATTTTATAGAATTTTAGTTGAAACATTCGATCACAAGTGATTCGAGCGCGACAGCCGGCTGTCGCCGGTCGTTGAATCGGTATCGGTCGAAGACTCGGTAATCAGTATGAATTACAACATTATGCGTAGGTATTATACCGACTCTGCCTGATTAAAACTCATTTCAATAGTTTGCAATCTAAACATTAATTGTAGGTAACTAACTACCAAAATAGGAGAGACATTTTGATACTCAAATTACTATGTGTGTACTTTAATTTAAGTAAAACACATTGTTTACAAGAACACCAAAGATCGTTAGCAAAGGATATTGTGTTATCCAGCAAATTGGCTGTGAAGGTCAGATAGACAGTCGTTCCACGTAGAAAGATAATGGTTTTCAGATACATGCTGTTAGACTGTAAGCCGGCCCTAACAATTAAAAAAAAAATATTAAAATGATCTTTATTTTGTAAATAGTTTATATGTATAACACTTTTACACGTCAATATTTTGTTTTTTATATTTTAATCGAACGATGGAGCCGGTGTTTCGTAACTGACTACTCTGAGAAGAAACATCCGAAACAAACTCAGAGTTCAAAGTCTCTTTTAAACTCCATACAATTGTATTGGTCAAATTATGCAACAGGTAGGCAGATAATGATAATTTCAGTAAGATCCCAGGTAAAACAAAATCAGTACAAAATATACTTAGGTATCTGAAATAATAATGGGTAAAAGGAACAGAAATTCAATTATTGGATAAAAATAACTGTCATGTTGGTACCAAAAAGTGTGTATTAGGAACTACGCACACTTATTCAGTTTCATTCGCGTTTCGCTAAACGATTTTGGTCACACTTCTATTCAGTTCTATTTTTATCTGCCTCGTTCAGCGTCGTAAGAATGGGAAAAGCCGCCAAGCTTAAAGGGCTTCGCACTATCGTCGGTCGGCTTCATAACCGGAAATTTCCGAAATCACGTGTTTTGAGACAGGGAATTGAACATTTTGATGTGAAACATCTATAGCCGCACAAAAACAAATTTCTGGCGTGGCGACGCATGCCGTGGCGACGCGTCGCCACGCTTTTGTTTCTTTTCAGTCATATTACTTTTACAAAATAATGTCGATGTTTCACATCTGCCAGGCGTCCCGTGACGGCTCACTTTTTTTTTAATCAATCTTTTCGTTTTAGTTGACCGAAGACCATTGATTCCCATGAACAAAAAACAATAATTTAGTAATATTTTCGTTTTTTATATCAGTTTGTTTTGAAATTTTCCGGTCGACACCTATTTTGAAGTGTTCCAGTAATGTTTCATCATCATCATCTCCCTAGCCTTTTTCCCAACTATGTTGGGGTTCGGCTTCCAGCCTAACCGGATTCAGCTGGATTCCTGTGTTTTACGTGAAGCGACTGCTTATCAGACCTCCACAACCACAACTAGGCGACACGATAACTCTTGGTTAGACTGGTCAGATTTTCTGGCTTACTCGTAACGACTGTCAAAGTAATTCCAGTACTGTTTTTGACCGAAAATATTATTATATCACAAAAGTGGAACCGACGCTGATATTAGCGAGAAATGTATACAAAATTTAAGTCGGACATAATAATGTCTGCACATTTTTTTTTTTTTTTTTTTTTTTATAATTAATATACATTTATTTATTTAACAATTAAACATTAATTATTAATAATAGAAATAAAACTAAATTAAATAAATTAAACATAATATGTACAAAACTTATAAATAATACTAAAATAAATATATACAAGTTATAAAAAGAAGGGCTCACAGGGCATCAAAAAACTCGTCCGCATCGCTGTCGACAGGACAGGTGCCCAAAAGGCTGGCAGCATTGCCACGTTGTATGGCAATGCTAATTCTTTGTCCCAGAAAAAGGCCAGCCCTCTGGTCACGTGAAGAGTCAACCAGTCGCTTGGCGATATCTTGGAAAACAAGATGAGCACTCGGACCCCATGGCCCCAGTGTTTCAACCCCAAACGGCTCAAATATATAATTTCCAATAAGGTTATTATATTTGCGCCGTTTGAGGTTTTCTGCACTTGCAGCAGCTGCCCCAGCACAACACGCAGACCTAGGAAGATGAGATGGCGCAAGGGTATCAACACATGTTGCATCCCACACCAAAGGCCTACCCAACTTCCAAGGCATTATGGTCATTCCATCTGGTCTTTTCCCATCGTCGCGTGCCAGACCATTAGGTTCTAAAACAGCTGGCACCCCGGCGGAGACAAAAGCACGACGGATAATGTCATTAATACTTGCGTGTCGTGCTATCCGGCCGGCGCTCTTACTGCATGAAAGGCCATGGTGTCCGAGGCAGTCGACCGCTTCACCGCATTGACAGCGATGCGGAGCTCCGCAAGGAGCGCCTAGGCGAAGGCATGTAGCGAGCCGGAAGGTCGTATCACCCATCATAGTGCCTAAGTTGGGTGAAGGAAGTGCCTGAAGCCAGAGGCCCGACTCCCACTTACCCACAGCCAGTAGGCGGGCACGCTCAGCAGAATTAGTGGACGTATTAATGAGACTATTCCGTACCAATCTGTAAAGCGGCTCATCCCACTGTCTCTGGGAAAAAGGGTTCACGGGCCGATCCGTCCCCGGGCAAGCCATTTTCCAAGCGTTTACAGCTTCAGTCAGACACGGCACCTCAAAATCAACCAGCGAAGACGATAAGATCTTGCTGGTTAACCTGTCAGTGCTGTGGACGGAGGACAGAAACGCTGGTAAACTTACACTAGAAATTTTGCGGACGCCGAGCCCACCGAAGCGAATCGGTAGAGTGGCTTGTAGCCAAGCTCGGTCGTCCAGAGCCACATTAAGAATAGACGTAAGAGTATTTTTGATAATTTGGTCAATTTTATCCAAAAGATGCGGCTGTGTCCACAAAGGGGAACAGCGAAGGTTATACATAAAATTTGGGCCAAAACAACAGTATCTAATGAGTGTAAAAGCCGAATGTATATTAATTTTAGAGAGTCGATCCGAAATATCATTAAATTGTTCGATTTTTTTTTTCAACAAATGAGAAAAAACTGTCTTCCAAAATTGGGGAACCTAGGAGGTGCAATGAACTTCTATCAAGAATTTTGATTTGTGGGGCAATTGCATTAAATTTATCCAATGTTGTTTGTCTGTCGGTAGAGTCAGAAAGGAAAATTTCGCATTTAGAAAGATTGAGGTCTAGACCAATCGCACTGAATTTCTGTTTTATAAAAAGTAAGTCATCCAAAACAGTATCTACATCACCTCCTAGCGTTCCGTCGTCTAAATACCACACGTTAAATTTTGATTTTAGTTTTTGTATAATCGGATGAATAGCTAAACTGAAAATAGCTGGCCCGAGAGGGTCACCTTGTTGGCATCCGACGGCAGATTCCAAAACATTATCCTTAAAAAACAATTTAGATGGGTGTCTGTAACACTGCCACAAAAAACCATAAATTTCGGGCAATTCCTTTTTGACCTCGGCCAACAAAGTGTCCCGGTTAACAGAGTTGAAGGCATTCTTAACATCAACCTTGAGAATGACTTCACATTGTTTGGAATTTACAAAAGTGGAAAGGGCATGTACAGCAGCCTCACAGCCCCCTTTGGAGCCGAAGCCAAGCTGAAGGGGCTGAAACTTGTTGGTCAGCGCTTCCCCATACGCTTTACAACAAATTTTTGCTGCCATACGCCTGTAAGTACACCCCACGGCAATGGGACGAATGCCGCCATCCTTCTTACGCAGGGCACAAAGGTTGGCCCCGTATAAGACATCGATGACGGCATCGTTCACACCGCCGCAGAGCATAAGTTTCATTAGAGCCGTAAGCTCACTCAAAAGCGACTCACCAGCTTCCCCGGCGCTCGGACTCAACAGATCCTTCAGATGCTGTGGAGTCAGGCCGTCGAGACCGCCGGCAGAACCACTTCTGAAGGAGTTCACGGCTGCTAACAACTGTGGGGATGAAATATTAAAAATCGGAGAATCCAAATCAGGGGTATCAGGAGGGTCGGGGAACGTGAGGCCATCCGCAGGCGCCGGATGTTTACTCTCCAGAGCTGCAAGTGTCTCAGGAGAGTGTGGCGCCACCACATCACTGCTAAATAAGATCCTAGCTGCTCCCCTAATGTCACCTTCACCTAACTTTGTTTCTACATGAAAACACAGACCCTTTTGTATGGGTCTGTGGTAAATGGGACAATTTAGATCCAAAGAGAAAGTCGAATTAATACAGTTATCTTTAATTTGTTTTGTTAATGTTGTTTTTGATGCCAAAAACAACATTAATTTTTTTTTTTTTTTTCTGCACATTTATTTATTTTTACTTCCAAAGAGTAACTCGAACAATCTCGTAGAGTTTTTATGAATGAACCACGGTTCTCCTATTTTATTCTTCCTCATTAAATACGATCTGAAATGGAAGCATTTTAATGCAGACTGGCTTAGTTTTAATTACAACGAGCTAATGTAATTTTGCTTGGAACGTGGTGCTACTAACATACTCGTTGGTACGTAGGTAGTAATTTGTAGTTACATTAAGTTTTACATTTTCACGATTAACTCTATTATATGCTAATAAATATATATTATATCATTTACTATACCCTCTTTACTTTACCCTTAAAAGGTTTTAACTTGAAAAATATCTATATACTGTTGCTAGATTATCATTTATAGTATTCATTTAGTTTTAGAATATTTGAAAGGTTTACCATGGGGCAAAATAATATTAACATTCAATTTTCAGTGTGTATTACACACGTTTTTATGTCATAACCTATATATATGGTCGATCGAAACAGTAACGGAACATTTTATAATAATACTATTTTTAGTGTGAAGCGGGACTTTTCGGAATAAACTGATATTGAAAACGGAGAGATTACTAAAATATTTTTCAATTGCCAACCTGAATTTTCAACCTGATCTCAAATTTGAGATTAATATTCAATACAAAACATAAAATACACATGAATTTGAATATGTTTTGCTTATTAATCCAACCGATGACATTAGAAAGAAATTTTATTTTCAAATCTACAGTATTCTTTCCTTCCAATTCGTGTTATTACTTTTTTTAATCAATCATTTCATTATTTATAAGGTAAATTGTATGTTGTTTTATTTAGGTCAGTCAAAACACGAGTTGATTGTAAGGTATTTTAAGTGGGTCAGTCAAAACAAGAGTAATTGTAAAGTGATGTAATGTACGTGGCTTCCGTCAAACGATGATGCCATGTTTTTGATATTATAATGAGCAACAGGTCAATTTAATAGCGATGACGACAGCAATAAAAAAATGTCATTCTGTTTAGTCAGTCTGATAGATCGGCCGAAAATACGGGACACGTATTTTTTGCTTGATCAAATTAAAAAAAAATACAAAGACAAAGAGCAACAAAGTTCCGGAGTGGGGGCTTTTGACGTCACCGTGCTGCAAAAATTGTGTCGGATCGTGACGTCATGCGCAACTTGAACGCATCGCCATCATTCTTCGTTTACGAGAAAAAAGAAAAAATACGTGTACAAAATTGTTTGATAATCTATCTGACGGACTAATTACTTTTTTTTGTCGTCTCGCCTATTTAAGATATTCAAATAATAAGCATATTATTATGTACATTCGATCTTGTTAGATTTTCATTTTGATTCTTAAATGAAAATCTAATGAGATCTCAAAGTTCATCTTAATATTTTCATTTTAATTCTTAAATGAAAATCTAATGAGATCTCTGATATTTTCTTTTTTTTCTTTAATAATATTGCAAATGTTTTTCGCATTTATATAGGATATTCAAACAAACATTATCTTGGTGCAATTGGTACTCATGTTTCCCTAGCTCATTAGCTTCCACTTACCATACTGATATGACTTTAGTGCTGTATTTATAAGATTTTTATCATCCCTAAAATAACCTCTTAAAAAATTAGAGACCAAACAATGTCAAGACCGTTAGAAATATTACTACGAACATTAATTACCAATACAATTACTACGCTACTCTTTACTGGGAAACCTCAGAGATGCAGCGTAGAAATATAAAAATAAACAAACTACAAACTCCCACGTTTTACTGAAATAATTTCTTGATATTAAAAATTAACTAGCTAACAGCGTATAATGAACAGTCATGTTAGGGTGACTTAGCAAAGGAAACTCTTAGAGAAAGCTCTAAACATTTCCAGCGAATGAAACCATAAAAATCGAGTGCAAGTATAAAATTAAGTATCAATAATTCTGACATTTATTGACCCCGGAAAGAGCAAACAATTTTCCACCAAACCATCATGTATTTACAGTCCAAAAGTGGTTTTCTAAATTTTTGCTGTGACAATTAACTTATTTATGTGAAGAAGTAATTCACTTGAGCAGATAAAAATAATGTAATTCTAGCGGTAAAATAGGATTTAAATTAAACTGACCAATGAGAAGGTCTTCATCATCTCCCTAGCCTTTTTCCCAACCGTGTTGGGGTCGGCTGCCAGCCTAACCGGATTCAGCTCGATACCGGTGTTACGTGGAGCGACTGCCTATCTGACCTCCACAACCCGGTAACTGGGCGACACGATACCTCTTGGTTAGACTGGTCTGAGTTTCTGACTAACCAGTAACGACTGTCAAAGTTCTACGAATGACAACCGGGACCAACGGCTTTACGTGCTTTCCGAGGCACGGGATGTCAGTGATGTCTAAGATAAACTTTAGAAAGTACATATGAATTGAAAAAGTCACATTGGTACTTGCCCGGATTCGAACCCACAACCTCTTACACGAGAGGCGGGCGCCTTATCCACTGGGCCATCACGACATTGACCAATGAGAAGGTGACAATTTTTATTAAATATTAGGTTCATTAATTAAGACAGTGGGTGCAATTTGATCGTATCGTAAACGGTACAACCATTTTCACTATTTATGAAACCTATTAAACTTTATAAAATTATTGTTCTACTACAGATTGACTAATAAGAAGCTTTTTTTTTTAAATCATATGAACAGCGAATAGTGGTAAAGCGAAAAGAAAAACACAATCATATATTATAACTAACTACATCTCGAGATTTCGTCAGTTCAAAGCAATACTTCCATAGAATACATATTACAAAAAATATTATTAACCCTTTACTACCTATTAGTATAAATAGTTCTCTTTGATATTTTGTACAAGTAATGAAAATTTTAAATGAAAAACAGGACGCCTACGCTTTATAACGTGATTTTTTAAAATACGTGTAATGTATCATATATTGAAATGGGTTGAAGCCCACGATATTACAGTTTTCTTCAGAGCAATCTGTTTTTCAACGCTGAAAGTAATATTCTGAACAGACTTGCGTGTTTTCCTAAACAAATTATCCAATTATAGCAAACATGATGTTTCTTTCGTCTTTTGATTAATATGTAGGGCTACATAACAAATTTATTCAGTAATCTTAATATTACACAATATTTTCCTTTATGATTAAATGAATGAATGAAGTAATTCATGAATGAAAGCATTATAGTTGATCAGTTTAGGAAAACTAAGTTGTAGTCGCAATGAAATAGAAAATTATGATGATATTTATTTATTGATTGATGTTTGTTTACAGTTACTCAGATGTTATTTATGTCGTGTGACTGCTAAGCTTAGGGTAAAGGGCCCAGACCTGACTTGCGTAGTTATATCAGATTTTTTATTTACCAGTTTTTATGTACTCGTAGCGTCACAAAGTTTGGAAGTTAGTGGCTTAGCACCCTAAGGGCTGGTCGATAGTTAAAAATCCTCACAACTCATGCAATTTTCCAATATGTGAAATTTCTCAATTCTCTAGCCTTCTATACTACCTAATACTAAATCACCTATTATTGTCTCACTTCAGGGCAACCTTCTCATATAGGAAAAAACACGAACGAACGGAAAGGCACGAACCCTTTAGATTAGTTAAGTATTTCGTGTCTTTAAAACGCCAAGGCGTTTTGGTGATTTAAAACTTATTATTTATTACTTAATTGATAAATAATGAGTATATTTATTATTATTTATTAAGATGTCGTGATGACCCATTAGATAAGGCGCCCGCTTCTCGTGTAAGGGGTTGGGTTCAAATCCGGGTAATTTATAATGTGACTTTTTCAATGCATCGCACACTGACATCCCGTGCCTCGGAAAGCACGTAAAGCCGTTGGTCCTGGTTGCCATTCATAGAACTTTGACAGTCATATGGGTAGTCAGAAGCAAACCCGAACATAGTATACAAGTGCTGTGCACTCCTATAAGTGACTAGTTCACTAACATAAAAAAATGTTATCCCATTATTGAAAGTGTATTAGTGAGTAAGTCGTTGAAGACCATAAAAAAAATGATTTATTAACTTCAACTTCAAATATTTATTGCGATCATGAGTAGATACATAGGATGTTATAAAAGGTAAAAGTACATACATGATAACCCTGTTATGGCGCGGCAACACAATTTTAATATATCATTACTTACATACTATTTAATCAATCTAAAATTAATTACAATCATTTACAAAAAATGGTGATTATAGGTAAGTAGCAGGTACAATTTTAATATTGTGCTGTACCAACAAAAGTTGGTAAAACACACACATTTTGGTATTATTTGCGTTACTCTTTCGTCAATATTTGAAAGGTTAACCTGCCATGTAAAGCTGTTATCGAGTAAACTTTACACACATTACACAGTAAAATTTGGTACAAGTGCTTACCCAGGTACAATTAACAAAATAATTATGTGTTCAGAACTGTCAAATCCAAGAGAAGATTTTTAAAAAAACCGATGGATAGTTTTATAAAATATTTTTTTATTAAAGTAAATATATAAAATATTTTTGCTTGCTTTTTCACTGTACCTAAATCTACGTAGGTTTATGTAAAATAAAAGTCCTTTAGTGACGATATTATTTGAATTCATTTTTATAGTAGCTCTAAGAATGTTAACATTTTGTAACGTAAAAGCGAATTTTAAAAATTCACACCTATATCTACAAAAGTTAAAAACACAAATGCAATTTTGGACGTCGGTGGCTTTATTTCTGTTTTATACAATTGAAATCAACTTGATTTTAGACAAAATAGAAAGACAATAGCAGCCCGACAGCCGGCTGTCGGTTGGTCGTTGAAAGGAACAAAAAAGTTTAAGTAGGTAGGTAAAGTAAAAAAACCTTAAGCATATGCTGAAAAAAAAGCATCGTAAAATATTGTAATGTGCCCATTGAGATAATAAGTAAAAGTATGTGTGGGTTGCTAGTTGAGTTTCTAAAGAGCCAGTTACGAAGTACGTTATGAGAAAAATATTCAAGAATTGTGAATCCAATTCACTATTTTTACGGAAGTCATAAAAAGTTATATCAACGATTAATTTTATAGTAAAATAGAATGACTTTCAGAATATGCAAAAAGTTTTAAGTAAAAATGGTTGTAAATTGAAGATGTGAAGTTTTTTGAAATTAGAATAAAAGTTATGATAATAAGCTATGCTTTTAAATGAAAATGCGCAAAATTTTGTTTGCATAGCATTATGTAAGTTATAAATGGCTTAAATAATATTCCTCAGTATTTACAAATAAAATATAATTAAGGCCCAATTAAGTTCGAAACTCAATTAACAGTGATTTTCTAATCGTGGTAATTTATAACAGAAACTGTCAAAACGTCAAAAGTATCTCGTAAAACTTAGATATCTAGGCTAAATTTAAGTAAAATAAACATTTCAACCTAGTATATATTATTAACAAATAAAACTAAATAAAAAGCATTTAAAAATAGGTTTGGTTTGTTCATAATTTTGCATTGAACTCGACGTCATTAGCAATTGACGTTTTATAGTGCCTTTTTATAGTCTAATTGAACTTAATGTTGCATTAGACTATAAAAAGGCACACAATTAGTCTGTAGCTTTAAACATCCTAAATTAAAGTTTTAAATACTGGTCATTGGTGCTGATTCTCTTGTTCATAAACCTAACTAAATTTAAGTTAAATGCATCTTTCTCGAACATACATTTTAGTTAAACCTGTCAAATTAGACAGCGCTTGAAGTAAATCGACGTATTTTTAAACTTTATGTTTTTAATCGCGTCTAAATTATCTATGGTTCAACTAATATTTTTTCTTCTGTCTTTTTCTTTAAGAAATGGAAAGAAAGAGAAAGGTGCATTTAACTTAAATTTAGTTAAGTTTGTGAATAAGAGAAACGCCACCATTATCTGAAGACGCTTATTTTTTATACATAAAAGTAAATACCTTAACCAAT
The DNA here is from genome assembly GCA_033675125.1 of Athetis lepigone. Lineage (NCBI taxonomy): Eukaryota > Metazoa > Arthropoda > Insecta > Lepidoptera > Noctuidae > Athetis > Athetis lepigone. The sequence goes on along the minus strand of CM066243.1, from coordinate 11,705,847 downwards.
AAATGTGTTTCCGCGTAGTACCAAAACAGTATTATAAGTATATTATGTATTTAAAGTATAGTAAAAAACACATTACATAAAAAAAAACCCTATTTGATTATTTCAATTTTTTATTTCAAATATAATAGCGCGACAATTTACTAGGCTAGGTGGCCGTCGTGACAAGCCAATTTATAAATAATAATAATAATAATACCAGCCTATAACTGTCCCACTGCTGGGCAAAGGCCTCTTCTCATACAGAGAAGGCACGAGCATTGATCACCACGCTTGCTCAAGGCGGGTTGGCGATTTCGGACTTATATTAACTACAAGTCCAGGTTTCCTCACGATGTTTTCCTTCACCGATGTCTGTGATGTCTAAGATTAACTTTAGAAAGTACATATGAATTGAAAAAGTCACATTGGTACTTGCCCGGATTCGAACCCGCAACCTCAAAAGTCTTCTACAATTTCAACAAAATCTATACAGCAATATTTGTATGGTGGCCATCACAAGCAGACAACAGTCTTATACATTAATTTACAAACAAAATTAAAGAAAAATTAAATGTACCTTTTTGAATTACTATTATTTTTCTTTTATAATATGATGATTATGGTGCCGATTCTCTTGTTCACAAACTAACGTAAATTTAAGTTAAGTGCATCTCTCTCTTTTTTATTTAATTAAGAAAAGGACAGAAGATAAAACATTAGTTAAGTCCTTTCAAATTTAGACACTCCATAGATAATTTAGACGCGTTTTAAAAACATGGCGTCTAAATATACGTCAATTTTCTTCCGGCGCTGTCTAATTTGACAGGATTAAACTAAATTGTATCTTCTGTCCTTTTCTTTAAGAAATGGAAAGAGAAAGATGCATTTAACTTAAAATTAGTCTTTGTGACCAAGGCCAAGGAAATCGGCACCAATATTTTATATGTAAAGTACCTTAAATACATTTACTTACTACGTCATTAGAGGCAGAACCAAAAAAAAAAAACACTAATATTTCAAGCAGAGATTTAAAAATGATAGCTATATAATATCGACGGTAAAAAGGCAATAGGGGATAAGCGACATTTTGGTCAAAAATGAGTTAAATATGCAATCCTACGTAATTTTTTTTTCTCTTTCGAATGCGCCTACTCCCATGGCTCTACGATGACATTTTTGGCGTTTATGCCCTTGCAAAAAATTGTAATTTACTAGTATTACTTTTCGCAACCGACAAAAAATCAGATCATTTTTGCTTCAAAGGTGCTTGTACCCCTACAAAAATGATTTATTTTGGGATTATTGTCGGTAATGCTTTTTTACTTCATAAGGGTGTCAAGCTTTTGGTTGGTTAAGCCTTTTAAGCTTTTCCCTCAAATAGTACAAATGTTGTTTATCGCCTACTTTCATTTCGTAATTTAACATAGCTATGGCGCTTGTACCCTATATACAAAATTCATTTTCTTATTAGTCTGTCGGTTAAATCCTATTACCATTCAGTACTTTATGACAGCTATGTAGGTTATGCCCTATTACCTACATTTATTTTAATATCACACTGTTGGTTATACCTTACTACCGTTTACAATATAAAATGAATTAGGTATCATGGTGTCGATTATAACCTATATCAGTATACTCACTGAAACGGAACCCTAATAGTAAGGACCCAGTCTTTTTCTATGTAAATCTACTCCCTAATACTTATAAGGTACTTTACCCTATTTTACGAGTTAATAATACCCATTTTATCCTTTATCCTGATGAAGGATCTTGTTGGTTGCGCTAATTCATTATTTTAAGGGTGTCATTTCATCCATATTTCTTTAGACTCACGCAATGCTAAATGTTGATTATCCTTCTTTGCCGTTGAATTCAAGTGACATTGAGTGTCACTAATGTCTTATATCCTAGTATTGTTTTGAAAGCCGAGTGTAACTTGTACTCTATTATCTTTTATACATCCACTGTTTAAAGTACCTTATCCTTCTTTTCCTATAACACTTATGGTACTGTCTAGTCTCATATACGTTTTTACTTTGCGTTGTGAGAAATCGGTATGTCGCTTATGCCATACTTCCTCATTGAAAAATTAAGAGCTATGGTTATAAGCGACAAAAACCACCTTAAATAATGTTAAATAATTAAAACTAAAAATACCAGTAACTGCTCCAATTTTTTCTGATTTTATAACTGTTTTAATTTTCACGATATCTAAATAAATGACAAAAAAACTTTAATTTTTCTAAAAATTAAAACTTTGAATGGCTTTCCTGAACATTTTACTTTTTATCGCTTATCCCCTTTTGCCTTTTAACCGTCGATATATATCAAAATGTCAGTTTAAACCTTCGAACACACGTGATTCGAGACACAATATTAAGACAATAGCAGCCCGACAGCCGGCTGTCGCTTGGTCGTTTAAAGGTTAAATAGAAGAGGCTTTGTCCCTATAACACTAAGTAATAGTTAGATCACCATAGCTAGAAATGTTTCGTGACATTGTACAAAGTTACGATTGCCGGATGCGGGCCCACATGAATGAAAGGGCCCGAAACTGGGCCCCAATAGAATCACGGAAGTCGTCCTTAGCAATTTCGTAACAATTACTATTGTATATTAGTTCACCAAATAATCCTTCATATAAAGCATCGTCGATTTCATGTATCTATTGTTGACGAATAAGTGGATGAACGCGGGTGTGAATTGATGCCTCATAAAATATACGAATAGGTATACAAAGCACAGTTGAAGACTCGAAACTACTGTTTGAAGCGTGTTTTTTTTTATCTTGTAGTAATCCCGACTCGAAATCGACATAAAAATATGTAGTTGGATCCGTTATGTTAGAGTTAGAAATACAAAAAGTATGTTATATCTAAAATGCTAAAACTAAAGAAAAAACAGTTTTAGCAATTTTCAAAAATCAAATTATGAGTTGGAAAAATAGGAGATGAAAAATCAAGGTTAACCCAAGACACCGACAGATTGTACGGTAATATTTATTTAGTAATAACGATAATCAAAATATTTTTTTATTGATTTTAATCAATGTTTTAATAACTTCCTCATAATTTTTTATGCATCAATTAAATTGAGGTTATTATCGCTCAATTTTTTGCGTTTAAATAATTATTACGGTTACGTAAAGGGTTAAATCAATATTTTTATTTAAATATTAGCTGTGGATATTTTTAATGCATAATTAAAAAAAAATTACACAGTGTAGTAAAACAGCTAAATGAAAAACTTTTAATCTACAAAACAATCTTTAAAAGCATCACCAAAAAACTTACGTAATTGTTTCCAAACTTCGGCAAAAATCCAAACAAAAAAAAAACTGAAACCAATTTTCGAGTTCAATATTTGTCTACTTATTAACTATAAAAATATACGTAACTATTTCATTAAAAACAAAAACACGAAAACTTGTTTTCGCGGCGTAAACACACGTATAGACGTCCAGACGTCGCTTCACGGCGACTATTCGGAATAGACTGCCTGAAGCAAGTCCCTTTACGTGTTAGACTGAAAATTTCAACTCGTCATTTACACTCTGTGGCGAAGTAGGGTACCTATTGTTTTTGCAGCTGGTTCAGGTTTGGCTGCTGAGTAAACATTCATTGAGCAAGTTTGGTATAAAATTTTCTTTATAAATATTTTTCATTTTAGTGATTCACACAATCATACCAAAAGGCAATACTAATCTTTTGGTATTTATTTTAAACAAGAGTTTTATTAAGTAAATCATGGATATACCTACTAAATAAAATTCATTTGAACGCCTTAACGTAATATTATAACATATTTTTTTAGTATAATTGAAACGACCGTAAACATTATTTATTATGCATGTGTCATTTGTTTTAACAAAAGAATGCTGTTCAATACAGAATATTTTATCTATTGATAACAGATTTTTCGTTTATTGAACTCGTAACTATACAAAATACGGTACTTGTGTTAGTGACCTACCTGTTTTGAAATGAAGGTCAACTGCTGATATTCGTCAAGTCTTCGACAATTACTGAAATTTTCATTGTCAAAATAATATATGTATAGATAATCAAAATCAGATAAATGAGGCGAAGTGGTCTAAAAATACACTTAGAGTTGTTTTTATTTCGAACATTTGACACCACGAAAATAAACGCGTACTAAAATAAGTTTACTGATAGATTTATTTCATTCCACCGCTAAACGGAGTCCATGAATATTTTTTCAGGAAGTACAACATATTTTATAACATAAAATAGGGTCTTATTTTTAGTATCTACTTTTTTATGAATGGTTGATGATTGTGCGATGAATATAGCCACAAATAAATATGCTTGTGTTATTCACTCTGTTTTTTTAAATAACGAATATCTTTAAACTTGAACTTTCAACTTTATTGGGGTTGACAACTTGACAACACTTTCAAAATAGGATTTGGCCTTGTATATCTTATTGTTATTTATTTTTACAGCACAAAAAAGTGTCAGAAACCATTACTTTGAATAAAAATAAAGTTAAACTCTTATTTATCGTTTTATCGTAAGAAAAGCTGATGTCATGTTTCGTCTCATAAAATATGCAAAACTCATTATATTTTTTATTACTTTAGGGAAATAAAAAAACCAGGTCACTTAAATACTCAACGGTTAAAATAAATATGACTTGCAAATATTGATACTGTTCTATTATTTATGCATTTCTAACCTACTAACATAAATGTAAAAGTTTGTGAGGGTAGATGGATATGTATATTTGTTAATCTTTTTCGCAGAAACCACTGAAAGAAGTTGCGGAATGTTTATAATAGTTACCGTGACCCCGGAACATAAAGGGCAACGGAAGGAGCATGAATGGGTTTTAGTCATTAAGAGTCTGACACGCCCTCCCGCCGCACCCAGGACTGGAGCAGACATATCATGATTTTCCCACTCCCAAAAAAAACAAAAATAATTGAAAAGAATTTTATTGAAACTTTGCACTAGTATCGCTTATACATAAGAATAACGCAAAGGCTACACAACATCACGCTTAGTTGTAGTTCAATTCAATTTTGTTTTTGGGACATTCTCGGCACACTAAAAGCCAGAACAGCTCAGTTTAATTTAGCGGACAGATATTGGATAACCGCCAATTGATACCAGTGTGAAGAATACTGGCGTCCGAGAGACGATTGAACCCCCCACCCAAACATCAAGTACAAGCGATGGTACAACGTTTATTGGTCAGTCGCCTGCTTAATATTGACGTTCAATGACCGCAAAAAAAATCCGGGCAACATTTCTTCGTAATTTTTTATCTTCAGTAATTTTCTATGGTTACTCTTTTAGAGCTGTTAATAAAAACGTGGTCTTTGTCATTCTTGTTACATAAATCTAACATTTTCGAGTGTTTGTAAATATTATTACATGTGTTTCTAACCGCATTAACGGCAGAAATATTGAATTAATTTCCATTCATTTTGCATTTTTAATTATGAATGTCATAATGGACCATTTTAAGTTTGAACTATATAATTTATCCATTTCTTATGCACAGTTCTCGCCACGAGAACAGATACATTTTGTAAATATAGAACTTCTGCCAAGTTACGTAGCGACAACACAATCAACAACAAATAATCCTAAAAATCAACTCAAACTGGCATATGTGTAATACGAATCTTACAAGCAATTTCACTTGGTCGGGTTATGTTTTAACAATAAAAATCACTATCGTCAATTGTTTTGTTAACATTGGTGCCGATTCTCTTGTGCACAAACTAACGTAAATTTAAGTTTAGTGCACTCTCTCCTTCCGTTTAATTAAGAAAAGGACAGAAGATCAAATATTAGTTAAGTCCTGTCAAATTTAGACACTCCATAGATAATTTAGACGCAATTTAAAAACAGTGCGTCTAAATATACGTAAATTTTCATCAAGCGCTGTCTAATTTGACAGGATTAAACTAAAATGTATGTTCTGTCCTTTTCTTTATGAAATAGAAAGAGAAAGATGCACTTAACTTAAATTTACGTTAGTTTATGCATAAGAGAATCGGCACCATTGTGCTGATTCCCTTACTTAACTAATATTTTATCTAAGTCCTTTTCTTAATAAAATGGAAAGAAAAAGAAGCACTATACTTTAAAAAAATCGATTCTTAACAAGGAAATCGGCACCATTTTCTACAAATTCATGCTGAAGATTTCAATGTCATTCAAGTTTCGAATTCAATCCGGAGGTTACAATAATTCTGAACGTGTTTACAATATTTATCTTTACTTGTGGCGGGAACTATAACAATGTCAACTTCCACCTCTATCTTTCCCTACAATATATAGTTTCAGTATTAATGTTCTCTCGATAATCTTGCTTAGCTACCGTCATTCATTATAGTTAATCTAACAGAAGGACCCATCTCAATACCTACACTTAATCCTCGACACCTCTTATGGTTTAACTATCGGGGTCAGGAGGATGTGGGTGATTTAATAATAGGCTCGGGTAACTTGTACCCAATTACTATGGTATGGTGATTTGCCTACCAGCAGTATGGGCGTGATCTGAGCTGTATTTTATAATATGTATTATTTATTTATTTTTATAAATTACAAATTCCTATTAAAACAAGGCACGCAATTAGACTTCTAGGGTCTGTCTTAGCATGCCATGGCCTGAGATTTAGTCAACGCGCTGTTAACTTTATACTATAATCGAGTTGATGCAATGTTCTTTTAGCTTGCGCTTTATGTTTTACTATTCATTGAGTCTCTAATGTCTACAGGTATGTGGTTTAATAAACTAGGTATTGTTAATGAAGCGGTACGCCTGCCATAGAAGTTGTTTTTTCGCGGCACGAATTGTTTGCCTACAGTACTTACGTTGTTTGAACTCCGGTTTCGATTTGAAGGTCCGGCTGCAATCTATATAAAATGGTAAACTGAGGAACTGATTGTTGATGTATCCACGTACAGCCCAAACCGCTGGTTCTAGAGACGTTAAACTTGGAAGGTGTATTCTTTGTAAAGAATAGGTAGCCACAAAGAAATGATTTTTGAGGGGTCAAATAGAGTTTGACATCCTCGCCGGCGACGCCGTAGTGAAAGCTATTGACATATAAGTAAGAGAAAGTAAATAAGTTACACATAAGCACACTGAAACTTAACCATATTCCAAATATGATGACGTAAACTCGGTGTCAACGGAGTCTGAATTTGTCAAAATAATAAAACGGTTTCCCGTTATATGCTTTACATAGTGGCCCATTAATGAAGTGCAAAACATGTAGGAAACGTATCTTTGGGTTTTTTGCTTAAACTATCATTTTCTAGCTTCCAACCGAAAATGATTTGATTCAAAGTTTTACTCGTGGACAAAATCTTTTATAAAATACTGAAAAATTAGGTTATGCGCGGGAATTCTCTAGAGAACTCAATCTCCTCAAGAATGTTATGTGAACTAGATATCCGGATTTTTAACCGAGCGGTGCGTGGTCAGTACCGAAACAGAGATTTTCTTACAACTGGATAACATATTAGCTTTATTGATTATGCATTCAAAGTAATCGGTTATTATTTATTAATGCTCAAACCGGTTATACTGAATAAATTTTCTTTAAGAACCGGGTAAGTTGAATGATTTTGTGCTGTATTTTGGCAAAAGTTTTTAAATCTATATCTATAATCTATAAATATTATAAAGAGGTAAAATTTGTAAGTTTGTAGGTTTGTAAGTTTGTATGTAGGGGGTAATCTCTGGAACTACTGGTCCGATTTGAAAAATTCTTTCTGTGTTAGATAGCCCATTTATCGAGGAATGCTATAGGCTATATACCATCACTACGCTACGACCCACGGGAGCGGAGCAGTAACGAAAAATGCGGGTGAAACCGCTGGGGACAGCTAGTGAGATATAATTATAATAACGGTTTAAAAATGTATTCTGGTGCTCTAATATATTTGTGAAAACAGGTCCAATCCACGTGGGCAGAATACTATAGCAGTATCTAAGAAGACATTCTACGAAATATTTTATTAAAATGCTATTCAAAGTTTATGGAATAATCCTAAATGGCAAGCCTTCTTCCAGGCATGGGAATATGCCTTTATGCAGTAAGCCATGCGTAGCTGATATAATTATGTAGTTCGACAAGCTCTCCAGTACACGTATCAGAGTTAACATGTGTTAAAGTTCTATAGCCATACCTGTGTTTCAATAAGTTTATACTAACTCACAAAGGCAATCTAATCCCGAAATAGGTAGGTCTCTAATATTACCCGATAACTAATATACATAAATATACTTACGTCATTTTAAATACATCTAATATACTTATTACAAATAAATCTAATGTAGATCTATATTTCAGAAAGGACCTACCTACTTCATGTCAAATGCCCAAAAAATAAGAATATTTTTCATAATTCAGGAAAATCTTTATCAAAAGAGATCAAACCACTGTTCCTGTTATTACATTTTATTTTCTTTTGTCAAAGGACGTCTAAAATAAAAATAAAATACTGTGACACGCTATTTTGTTGGCCAAGCGTTGATTAAGAGAATATTCCTTTGGGACCGCAGTATTTAGTAAGGTCAGTGAACCGATTAATTTCAAAACTTTCAGTGTTTGTACAGGCAACGTTGTTGTTATAACAAATTGAATCATGTCACAAATCCTTTTTACCATCTGTACATAAATATTTGTAATAATCTATTTACAAAAATACAGTATTTTGTAGATTTTTTACCCGCTGTTTGTGTTTTTCGTAAACTTATCAATGAAAGTTATTTTAAGTATTTTGATAATTTTAACCCTTATGTGAGTGACGAGGTACCCGGGTACCTTTTGCAATTTCAATCATGAATAAAATGATGAATCGGCATGCTAAGCGGCTGTGAGTTCCTGAGAGCTCCTAACTATCTTTAAAATTACCCTTTTTATAAGTTTTAATTTTTCACACTTTATAAAGTTACTTATTTTGACCTTATTATTTTTTACACACGTAACCGAGTGACGAGTACCCGGGTACCTCTACGTATATTATGTAAAAATTAAATCAGTTATAACAATGGTTTTGACTTTCAATAAAAAACATATATATTTTGCTATAATATTTATTTGAAATTAAAGGTAAACATAGAGAAAATTTAATTTTGTGAACATATGTTGCATGTACATTGCATGTTGTAGTTGCATGTACCGTATTTGTCTCACACAAGCTTTGCGAGTTCTTCTTTGCTTTTTTTGAGATTTCTGCAAATGAAACAACTATCTACTACAACAATGCGACCACTAGAGCCTAGTATTGGTAAATTTAACGATCGTTAGAGTGGATTTCATTTATATTTCACGTCCAAGTACGTCTTGTTTAGCTGATCTGATCTCACTTGTAACTTCGATATTACTATACAATTTTTAGCTCTGCCTTCTATGGTAGCTTGACATAATTGAAAACTTGACTCTTTCAGAAACTTTCTTCTTCTGTCACTTGAGATAATTGTAGGGTTATTCTCCGTGTAGATAATATACGTCGCCAAGACAGCAACATTGATAATATTGAAGAAAAGCGCTAAGAACCATCGGTTTGACCGATGTTTGACTGTATATTCTCCCAGCAGCTTATACATGTTGTCAACACTCTTTTAGTTTTGTTATAATATGAAATAAATTGAATTTAGCTGTTGAAATATTTTCAACAACAGGCAACATGTAGGTACATCGACGACAACATTACTACAGCTTTGTTCTATCGAGGAACGTTAGAACAAATAGTTGCTTCTTTCTTCTTCATCACTCGAACTTTCACTTAATATTTCTATAATTTCATCTGAATTACACCTACGACTGCGTAATCTTGCACGAGAATGCGTTCCTTCCCTATCCATTTTTATGAAAATACACAATAATATACACAGAAAACTTAAATTCTGTGGAAGCGTCTGCAACGAACTATTTCACTAATACACTAATTATTATATTTTTGTTTACATTAAATTGTCAACGCAAAGATTACAATATACCTCCGTCGGTCAAATATGGCCAATGTAAACATTGCACTTGTTAAGAAAGCTGATATTATGTAATAAGGGTACGCCTAAAAATATTTATGTATGTAGGTACCCGGGTACCTCGTCACTCCAAATGCGGTGTTTTGTTTGTCGCTCACATAAGGGTTAAGTAAGTACTCTGAATTGGTCTAAAGCAGTCATTGTCCAAAAGTTTTTTTTTCAATCACTTTGATTCACAATGACACGTCTATGAATCTGTTCTTAAGTAAACACTTCACAAAATGAATTCTGAGGGCCTAGCACAAATGCGCTGATGTGAAAGTGTAGTAGATTTCGGGAATAAGACTTTTTTGAGAGGTACTCAGTTTAAAACGGGTCAGAGCCCATTCGTCCCCTAAGATTTGTCCCCCAGCATAAAAGTTGTGGATTCGGCCCCTATATAGGTGCCCATTGGTCTCCTGGTAGGGGACCAATTAATATTTTAATAAAAAATATTATTTTTAAGGTACCCGTTTGTCTCCTCTAATATATACACAATATAAGTTAAAGATTCGGCACCTATTCAGGTGCCTATTGGTCCCCTGAGATAAAATTAGCTATATTTTACCTAAGAAACGGTTAACATAGTACACTTGTGAACAGTTTATTAACGCACTTAATTTAATAAATCATAACAGATAATTGAAAAAAACTTTTTACAAAAAAATAATAACCGCCTTCAAAAACTAAAAACATAAAAATAACTAAAATTTCGGAAGTCGGTGGCAACACAAATTGACTGGCAGAAGAGATAAGCCACCGACTTCCGAAATTTTAGTTATTTTTATGTTTTTAGTTTTTGAAGGCGGTTATTATTTTTTTGTAAAAAGTTTTTTATTTTTTACTTTTTAGTGTCTGACTAAAGTATCCAGGCTGCCAATTTTCATACCAAGTTTCATACACTACCTACCACTTTTGAATCTGCAGTATAATCAATTTCGCTGTAAAGTGCTCATCAAGGCGAATAAAATAAGCCCAAACACTATGTAGCTGCTATCAACCATTAAAGAGTTCCCTAAACTGTACTGCACCTGCATCACGGAGCTTGCAGTGGCAGTCATAACGCATCTCAATGTAAAGATCTTGTCATCACGAATAAAATAAGCCCAAAGACGATGTAGCTAACATGTACCGTTGAGGAGTTCCCTTGATTCTCTGTCGTCTCCATCATCAGGTCTGCCCCAAACCTCCATGGTATTGTAGTCTCACCAGATATACACATTAATATTAAGTTTTTACTCGATGCTCGCCTACAACTTTCTAGAGATGCCATCAATTTCTCAGGGTTTCCACCACCAGATCCTGACCTGATGACAATGGGACCAAATGACAAGCATACCCTTTCAAATAAAAAAAGAATTTTTGAAATCGGTCCAGGCGTCTCCGAGAAATCGAGTAACAAACATAAAAAAAAAAAAATACAGTCGAATTGAGAACCTCCTCCTTTTTTTTGAAGTCGGTTGAAAAAGAGCTATGTTGAATGATAATCCGTCATGATAATAATATAACCTGTCGATAGGCTATGATGTAATATTGTCTCTCTATGAATGGCTTGTTATAAAAACAGGTATTAATGATTGAAAACTTAAGAGAACAAAAGTACTAGGCGCGCAGTACTGTAAAGTAGTCATGTACGAAAAATTTAAATTCACTGTATTCTTAATTTTCTCACAAGATCACCTTAATCAATCCAAAGTACTAGGCGCGCAGTAACGTGAAGTGGTAAATAGAAAACGATCGATCCGATTAATTATTTTGAAGACTGACTTAATGCCTAAAGCCTATTAAACTTAATCTTATTTGAAATACTTAAACATGATATTTAAGGAATTATTATATTTTAATTTTACCCTTTTCTGCGCGACTGTACCAGGACTACCAAGCTGCAGTATACACATATACATGTACTTATATTAGAATAATGAATTAAAATAAATATTCTTCAGGGGACGAATAGGCCCCTCAAAAGTTCCAGGGGACGAATGGGCACAGGGTGCGAATCTTAGGAGACGAATGGGCTCTGACCCTTTAAAACTGCCGACTTCATCTTGTGTATAAAAAAAGGATGATGTCATTGTGTAAAGCCCTCTGTGTAGATCCTAAACTAAGCAGAGCTTGCACTAATCAGACAACTGATAAATATACTTATATATTTTATATACAATCATGCTCACACAAATTTTGGCCTGCATGGGAATCAAACCCACGACCTCCTCGAATCCGGAGGATTAGCAGTCAGGGTCACTAACCACTAAACCAACCAGGCCCATCAAAATAAATATACGGTGAGCGATATTTTTGTGGAAAGAACTTTAAGATGTATAATTATGCTGTTATACAAATATTATAGCGAAGTGTGAAATGAGTGTAGTCTCGCCTCGTCTTTAAACTAAAGTACGTGACAAGTTTTTCTTAAGCTTTTTTCGTTCCGATATCTGCAATCAGTCGCCATTAAATAAAGTAACTATATTTACATTAACCTCAGTTTTATCTAAGCAACAATCATTGTTTAAAATATATGTAAATAAATGAAGCACATGTAAATTGTTCAAATTATCCTATGTTCAGATCCGCACGCTCCTGCTAGCCTCTTAAATCTTTTATACATTGATCATAGTGAAACCAATTCGTTCATTATCAATCAATGGCAAGCAGGAGATCATTCGCTCTTTCCAAGGTTAAAAAACACATTCGCAATCCTTCTTTTGTTAAAAAAATTGAAGTACATTTGTTACAGAATTACATTATTAGGATGTTAGTTACAAAATATGGTGTACGCTCGTAAAATGCTAGAAGTACGAGCATAGCGGCATAACATAGTTAAAAAAAAACTTAAAAAAAATTGTCTATAGTGTAGTTAGGTACCCCCTTACGTAAAATTGTAAAATGACGTCACATTTTATGCTACAGCAGTTCCACGAACCAGTTAACGAGAATGATAAATAGCGTGTCAACGCTTGAAATCTGCATGTCATTTTGTTAAACTATGCGAAAATTTATTTATCAATACAATGTCGTCATTCTCAACCGCCTAATATCTACGGAACCGTAGTAGAATGTTTTCCACTGAATAACCCTATTACATCAGAATTCTAGGAAACGCATTGTATGAAAAGCTTCTATGAATGTCCCGTACTACATAAAACGCTTTTGCTGTTTGTCAATAGGATATTACTAAGTTAATTGTTTTTTAAAGTGTGTTTAAAAAGTCAAAATAAGTCAAATTGGAAGTGGCATATACGGAGAATAGCTAAAACTTGCTTTTATTTTCAGCAAGTAGTTATTAGAGACATGTAAAGGCTTATGAAAATCGTTATTTTTAACCAACAGTTAGTTTTTCTTGATAGTGATGGTAATACGCTACATTATGTAACTTAAAATGTTGCATTTAAAGTCACTTTATAAACAAGATTGTTGAAAAAAAAATCACGCTGACTTTGTTTACTAACTCACTTACATCATTACATCTTACTCATTTACAACCAGTACAAGAATGAATATAATACATTTATTAACACTCTAGAGCAATAAAGCAATTAGATAAAATTACCAGTGCTCGACTACGCTATAATGCTTAATTAAATGAAGGAAAGAAGTAGTGGAAGAAATTTTCCAACTGATTTAAATAATTGCCTGTATCTGCGGAAACACTGATGCAATCTAACTTACGCTGTGGTTTTCCAGCATCTCCAAAGTTTGGGAAGTTTCTCTTAACTTCTGAAGTCGTCAATAGCTGTTTTGTTTGAACAAACTATAAAATATAAGATAATACACACGATGAAATTAGTGATGTGACTTTTCGCGGTGTTTTGACTTAGCACAGGTAATCCGTCAACAACACACTAGGATGCACTTCCTACTAATATTGTCAATGTGAAAGTTTGTGTGTATGTATTAATTTATATAAACATGACGTTTTGAGCTACGGAAACAAAGTCGCGGATTGTTTATAATAGTTACCGTGACCCCGGAACATAAAGGGCAACCGAAGGAACAAGAGTGGGTTTAGTCAGTAAAAGTCTGACACGCCCTCACGCCGCACCCAGGACGTGAGCCAGTCACTTGATGATTTCCAACTCCCCAAAAAAAAAAAGCTACGGGAACAACGCAGTTACCAAATAGCTAACTTAAAGCGGGTGGCTTATTGCCTATGAAACAGCAATCAGCAATATTTGCGCAGTGATCGCGCGGTCATCGCGCGATTAATCGCTTAACGTCAAAAAAAAACGTATTATGTATGAACCGATTGCTAATCGCTCGCTGATTGTTCTAATGCACTTGCTACGATGATGATAAAGTAGCAATCGCTGGAACTAATTAAATATCACCTTTAACAAAAAAAACTTAACTTTGCTCTTAAATCCATACTAAATACGAAACCACCAAACGAAAAATGCATATTTTAGTTAACTGATTGCTCCACAGAGTCAGCACTATCGCTAGATAGCTATTTGACTTGACGTATTTTGAATTGACGTTTGAGAAGCAAATATTGCTAAATTATCGCGATCGCTCGGCTTCTGCAAGATACGTAATCCCGGTGCGGAAGAAACCGCTGGGAACAGCAATTATAATGGACATCAGCCTAATATACCTACGTACTTACGTACGTACGCACCTGCCACAATTATTACCCAGTCGTTCTGTGTGGCGGAGCCTTTAAGAGCTACAAGGATAGAGTTATGCACTTACTATAAAATGATTACAACAAAAATAACTCTTTAGTAATACTGTGAAATGATTACTCAGCTAACAGTCATTGTTCAACTTTGTCACGCGATGTGTATATCAGCGATAATGTTTCTTGGTTTAGAAATATTATCTACACTGTCAATGGTATAAATTACCACGTTATTACAGCTCTTAACGTGATTCTAGTGTACTAAAAATAAATTCTACAACAAGTCACACAAGGCCAACTGATTCCAAACTAAGCAGAGCATATGCAGACAATCATTATTATATCATGTTAAATATATTATATCGGTATTATATTAATCTTCCCCACGGTTTTATCCAGTAGGATTTTGGAATAAAAACTATCCTATGTATTTTCTCAGGGTATGGACGACTTCTGTACAATTCTCTGTAATATTAGTATGGAAAAAAAACTTTTTCCAAAAAAAAGATAACCGACTTCAAAAACGAAAAGCTCAAAAATAACTATTTCGGAAGTCGGTGGCTTCTCTTCTGCCGGTCGAATTGTGTTGCCTTGCCACATCTCGGCAACGGATGCCGGAGGCCGGAGGCAGAGTAGGCGCCTCGACTACGCCGGCTGGAGGCAGAGCAGGCACCCCGACTACACAGGCCGGAGGCAGAGTAGGCCCCTCGACAGCGGAGGCTGGAGGCAGAGTAGGCGCCTCGGCAGTAGAGGCCGGAGGCGGAGTAGGCGCCTCGACAGCGGAGGCTGGAGGCAGGGTAGGTGCCCCGACTACGCAGGCCGGAGGCAGAGTAGACGCCTCGACAGCGGAGGCTGGAGGCAGAGTAGGTGCCCCGACTATGCAGGCCGGAGGCAGAGTAGGCGCCTCTACAGCGGAGGCTGGAGGCAGAGTAGGTGCCCCGACTATGCAGGCCGGAGGCAGAGTAGGCGCCTCTACAGCAGACGCTGGAGGCGGAGTAGGCGCCTCGGCGGCGGAGGCCGGAGGCTGAGCAGGGGCCTCGGCAATTGACGCCGGAGGCTGAGCAGGTACCTCAGTAGCTCGGTAGCTGAGGCTGGAGGCTAGAAATAGATAACGCAGAAGCGCGTGCAAGAGTAAACTGGGAGGTGAACCCAAGAGAGAGGCCGGTTCACTTAGAGGTTTAAACGTCACTCAGAGGTTCTGCAGTAATCTATGAGAGGGTTCACTTCTAGACCTCCCAGTTACTCCTTCTTTCGATGCCGGCACAAGACTGACTTCCCTCTCCAAAAATATCGATAAAGAAGACTCTTTTCGAACACTTCATTAGGAACGCAATGTTTTGAATCAAAAATTTGAAATAGTAAAGAAAATGAGGGTGCCAGTAACAAAATTAGGCGGACAGGTCTATAAAAACGTATGCAAACTTCACGAAGACAAACCAACCTCCACCTATAAAGAAAACAAATAGAATGATTGACAAATGTCAGATGAAAAAGTGTCAAGCATTGTTTACAAATTAATTATTTCTTTTCAGAATATTATAACTAATTAGAAATACTATTAAAAGCAAGGAGAATCACATAGAATGATAAAATATAAACCGTAAGTACTACAAGGAAGAGGGCAATTGTAGGTCCATAACTTTAATTTTATCCAAGTTTATCTTGGCTCCCATACATCTTGAAAAATCGCTCAGGCTGTTCAGCATCCCGCAAAGATACTGCCATGATAATAACATACGGAAACCGCAGATGCGAAATGTACTGACCGTATATCACTGATTTTTATGCCCCGTCCTTTCCAATTAAGCGTTTTGAAAACATTACAATGCGATAGTAAACAGTCTTAGAGATATTACATCGTACTTAAACCAACACATTGTTTTGTATCTCCAAAAACGAAAAGAAAACAAATTGTTGTATTAAGGTAATTAGTTTGTTTCTGAAACTGAATAGCAACCCATAATAGCTTTAGGGTTTCCGTGTGCAACCCCTAATGACCCTTAATTACGTCATTAAACACGAGTGGGCACACAACAGTTATTGCCTTAATGAAGTAACTAAATAATTCAGAATGGACCTTAGATGGGTAAAAGAAACGTGCTAGAATTACCCAAGAGAGTCATCGAATCCATACGATCAATACAATAAACAAACGAATGCAAATTAAATTTCAACATTAATCAAGGCCATGCCTCGGTCAATGACCTTCGTCTGATAGAAAGATAACACCCGAACATTATACCGATAAATTACAAACTTGTCGAGACATAAATTCTTAACAAATTGTATGATAGCTCGTAAATATATTGGTATGGAGCAATTGGGTGTAATTTAATTATTTTAATAGTCATAAAAACAGATAATTAATCAAATTTAGGGCAATTTGAACAATATATTATCCTTGCTGTCAATTGTGTGCGCCGATTATAGGTGTCGGAATAATTACGTAAATTTAAGAGATTTGTGTTCGGGATGGCAATGCGTCTGCATCATCAGGTGACTGTTTAACATTTTTGCCATCAAATGTCATACATTTTAACTTAAAATAAAAGAGGTGTTTTTGCTAGTAAATATTTTTATAATACACTTCTGATAATTTATAATATTTTTACTTTAAGTAGGACTTGTTCTTAAAAACCTTGAGAGAAAACTTAGCTTTTAACAATTATTCTCTTGAAAAACAAACCAAAAACCTTTAATTAAACCAATCATAACTTAATATAATTATTACATAGATAAAAAAATTATCACCATTGAAGGCCATCGCAATAAAAATATATTATTTGACTTTCTATTTGCATACACCGTTGATAACTGTGTTGATGGGTAAAAGGTTTTTTACCCGCCGCCATTTTGTTCCGATAAAATCTATACCAAGGGCGTTTCAATTAAGATACGGCTGTCAAGTTCATTTAATCCATTCAGTTTCAGACGAGATTCAAATGCAGATACGTTTGCGAGAGGGGGGAGGTAACATCGGGGTATTTTCTAGGTCACCCGCATACAATTACAATGCCGTCTATGGTATATCTTATCCTAGTTTAGTTCTATTATAGACGGGAATGTTTGTGAGGATACATGTTTGTTACTCTTTCTCATAAAAGGCACCGAACAACATTTTCAAACGACTTTCAGATAATGTCGCTCTATGATTTATGGGAGTGGAGCAGTAAACAGCTTCTTGTATATCTATTGTAAATAAAAAGATTTGTGAGTATATATACGTAGAATGTTTGTTACCATATCACAAGTACCGTATTATAAGTTGTGATGTTCGATTTAAACATCTATTAATAAATAGACTATAATTTATAAATGTTTCATAAATAATAACGAATGTTATATGTTATAAGATTTGGTATGGTAATGTAACTTTTTTTTATTTTCATTAAAAGCATGCCTACCTATTCCTGAACCGTTAAGTAGGGTTTTCGAAAAGTGTTAAACACAAACTAAGACTGTGCATACAAATGAAATTATTCAAAAATAGTCAAGATTCTCCTCTTTTCTTATTAAATCAGCAAAGACCTGAAGCATTAAAACTTTTAAACAGTTCCCTGTTTCGAGAAAACCAAACCTCAAAACCAGTATTATATAACGTTTCTTTTGTAACCTAAATATAGCCTTTATTGTCGAAAAATTTTCCATAAAGGATGCAACACACTAACAACCCACTGCCTCGAGGAAACGCATCGCAGCTTTATGAGTATAATATTATTTTACGCGATTCTTAGTGTTGCAATCCACCCGGGGTTGTGAAGCCCTATTTAAAAGCCACAAACGAATAATACAACTGTTTCAATGTAGATAATCGGATTTTACAAGCCAACGAATGATGACGTACAAAACATTTCTATACTAAAAGCATATCTGTTTTTGGTAAAGTACACTTCATTGATTATACATTTATAAGCGTTAAGTAGGACGAAAATAAACGGTTGTGGTTATTGTTTATCCACTTGGATTATTTTGCATATCAATGATATTATTATGCATGTCGAGGAAAACCAGTGAATTTTCAGTGTTTGATTTTGGCTTTACATAAATAGTTATGCGACTTTTATAAGTTACGAATTAAATACTTTTTTCGTCGCCCTGAGATATTACTGCTGGCATCAGTGAAGGAAAATATAGTTAGAAATCCTAAACTTATAATTTCGAAATCATGTTCATGGCTTCCCTTCTATGAGGAACTGACATTGATCAGGAGTGGAACAATTATCGACTATTATTATAAAGTTAACTAAGCAATAACAATCTACAAAACTGTTAAAACATTTTGTAACTCTTTCCAGCGTACATTCTTTCAAACTACCTTAAACAACGTAGCAAAGGATTTAAATAAAGCATGGACATCAAAGATAACTAACTAGCTTTTCAAAGTGACAAGCAAGTATCAATCAAGTCAGCAGACCATCGGGTCATTGTTCTCAATTCGTCACCTAAGTAAAGATCTTGAATTCTGTCCTTTGGTTTCAGATTTGCAATTTGTCTGTGTCGACCTAGAACAGTCTCTATCGAAGTGACTTTTGTGATATGTGTTATACAAATCCTGGTTCCTAAATCTTAAAGGTGGGCCGTTTTTCTTACCAGTCTGTTGGTTCCGTGATAACAATCGCTCGACTTTACCTGTGAACAAGATAAAATTATGTTTTAGTTTTGAGCATGTGCAGTGGGTTGTTTTGTAAGGCGCTAGATGATCATGTGACATGCATTAATAAGGACTTTCACTTTAATATCTTATTTTAAAATATATACATCTTCTAACTTTCATGTCTCTAAAACAAGCGGCTCGGGTTGTGCGTTGATAATTATAACAACCAGTCAGTGGTCAGTTTACCATTTTATAAATAGATTAGAAAAATGCAACTGTGGAATTTCGCTAAGTCGTAAGAATCTGTTAGGTTGCTACTAATAACGACAACAACACTATTAACGACTTTGTTCCTTACGACTCTTATAATGAAACCCTATTAGTTAATAATACTTTTCTTAACTCCACTCTAGTTTAGTGGAGGGTTTTACATAAAAAGAAAAAAGCGAACACTTTAATTTCCTTGCGTATTTGGTATTCGACAGCTGTGCTAACACAGACATATTACTTAATAGACGCAAGTATTTAACAAAGGGTGTGGTGTTCCGTCCTCTGAGATTCCGGTCCGGTCGAAATAGGAAATTTATTTTTATTAATATTTTTGAGTGGAGTTTCAGTACATAGTCTTTGTAAGCTAATTTTGTACAGTCCGAATTAAAAATATTTTTAATTCTCACCGTGCGAAATAACAACAAAAAGAAAATATTGAAGTATTCCGACACACCCCTCAAAAATGTAAATAACTGTGAAATTCCTGTTTTGACCGAACTGGGCGCCACAGCAGCCAAAACACGAACTCAGTCGAATATAGACTTTCAGGGATCCCTTCTTTTCGCATAATATTCTTTGTCCTAATATACTTCGGCATAACGATTTTGGCACAATTTGTTTTGGCATAATAATACTTCGGCATATTTTTTTTAGGCATACATTTTATGTTGGCATAATCATGTTAAAGACTAATTTGTTTTGGCATAAATTTGATTCGCATAACTTTAGTAGGCCTAATGACTATTAGCATAACGTTAGTAGGCCTAAAGACTATTTAGCATAACGTTAGTAGGCCTAATGACTATTAGCATAATAATGTTTAGGCATACAATTAATATAAATAACAAAAACAATTTTCATGCAAATGATATATAAATATAAATATACATGACATTATGTAAAGCAAACCAATTTGCTGTAGTTTCTGTAACAATCAAATAAATTGTTGGTTAAAAAGTTAATATGCTGTGCAACAAAAATTAGTGACAGAACCGAATTGCTGCAAAACCGACTCCACGTAGTCTTGTTTGCCCTACCCCTAGAGTGTTATTTAAAATCGCGTAGGCGCGTAGGGGCGAGGCGGCCCGCGGGCTGAGGAGCGAAAGCCGTCTGCGACGATTAGCACGCGTGGAGCCGCCGGAGGCCCGCAGCGCCGGAGCCGTCACAGAAACCCTGCCTGCTGCATGCTTGCTTGCATGCTGCATACTGCATGCTTGCTTGCATGCTGCATACTGCATGCTTGCTTGCATGCTGCATACTGCATGCTTGCTTGCATGCGGGTATAGTGTCTAAATATTCTAGGTGTTAATAAATTTTCCATTGTAATACCTATAAAAATATGTTTTAATATTTTTATGCGAAATTTATGCTTTAAATTTTATGCTTTAGGACATTATGTTTACAAATGTTATGCTTTAGAACTTTATGCTTAAAAAAGTTATGCTTTTGAACTTTATGCTTAATAAGTTTATGCTTTAGAATATTATGCCTAATCATTATTATGGTTAGAGACATTATGCTTAAAAAAGTTATGCATGAGCAGTTATGCGTAATTATGTTATGCGAAAATATAATTATGCCAAACAACATTATGCGAAGTTATATTAGGTCTTAAAATTTTATGCAAATGGATAGGGAACCCCGTACAATTGTCACTATTATAAAATACTAGCTCTTGCCCGCGACTTCGCTCGCGTTAGAAAGAGACAAAAAGTAGCCTATGTTACTCTCCATCCCTTCAACTATCTCTACTCAAAAAATCACGTCAATTAATCGCTCCGTTTTGCCGTGAAAGAAAGACAAACAGACAGACAGACAGACACACTTTCCCATTTATAATATTAGTATAGTATGGATTATTTTCAAACCCCACATTGTCAGAAATCACCGAAAATTCGGTGGATTGCCATAAGTATAAAAGTTGAAGTTGAAGTTGATAGACTTTCATTATCTTTTTTCAATCCTCTCTATTTCGAATGGCCTCGTGTTAAAAGGAAAAAGGTTTTGATTAAAAAGCTAGTATTCTGCAAACATAAAGAGGTCTTACGAGACGAGGTCGAGACATTAGAAATGCAATTCTTCCACTTATCTTTCTTATTCACTTGTTAAGGTCCTATCGATCTGTTTCATAGTATGAATAATGCTTTAAATGTTTAAAAGAAACATTGGTTGAACTATAATTTTGCAGTCCGTTTAAAAACTCATAGTCCTTATTGCATTCATCCATACTAATACTAATATTATAAATGGGAAAGTGTGTCTGTCTGTCTGTTTGTCTTTCTTTCACGGCAAAACGGAGCAATGAATTGACGTGGTTTTTTGAGTGGACATAGTTGAAGGGATGGAGAGTAACATAGGATACTTTTTGTCTCTTTCTAACGCGAGCGAAGCCGCGGGCAAAAGCTAGTGTGTATATACATGGTTGTTACAATAATAAAGGTAAGTTTCAACATAAGACCCCGGGCACGGCAAAATAATAATAGTTATTTAAATAAAGACACTATAAAACATTTCAATTATATTAACAAATTGATTCTAAGTATTCTGCGACAGAGTTAAAGCATCTGGTAGAATCTTTTCTTTTTTACAGAAATGCAGAGGTATTATACAGCAACAAAAATAATAATATTAGCTTTTCTCGGGCCTACTGCAGGGCAAAGGTCATCTTCTTATAACAAAAGTCAAGATTACTAATAACCACTTTTGCTTAAGTGGATTATCGATATCAGACTTGTAATAGTTATGACTCACTAGTTTTTTTTTTCGAGGTTTTCTTTCTTCGATGTTAGAAGACTTAAAAATCACATTTTAGAATTATGGAAGGACACATTCGTACATTCCTATTAGTTTTTATTCCGTAATTTTGATTCAAGGAGCTAATTTTTGGTAGTCTTGGTTTAACTAACTATTTTTAGTAATGGGAAGCTATTCCATATCTGGACTATAAAAATTACTTGAATAGCTATACATACGAAGTCATAGTTAAATGAGTATTAAATATTTGTGTCAAGATTATTTCACTCAATTTCGACCAAGCGTTAAGCTGAAATATGTGATACAAGACCTTGATAACCCCTTAAGATATCCAATTAAACACATTTTGGTACTAGAGGTACCGTTCATTTATGAAGGAAATCTTGTTAATTTACGTTGGTCTGTTTCTGACACTGATTTTCTTATGAATACCGAAACACATTGTACCTGTTATAATTATGTTTACTGTCACCACGGAAATCTATATTTTCGAATTATGTTTCTACTACCTTTTGCCCGCGGCTTCGCTCGCGTTAGAAAGAGACAAAAAGTAGCCTATGTTACCCTCCATCCCTTCAACTATCTACACTTAAAAAATTACGTCAATTCGTCGCTCCGTTTTGTGTGAAAGAAAGACAAACATACAGACAGACAGACAGACACATCTTCCCAATAATAATATTAGTATGGATTTGTAAAGTTTCATTAAGTTCTTGAGTTTTTATTAAAACGCACTCATTTTTTCAAATTTTAATTTTAATGTTCATATTTATGGAAAAGAAAGGTTTATCATAATAACATTAAACCAAATTTCACATCCCTTTTCAAACAGGATAAAAAATGCAAATTGAATTTAAATGGATCAACGAAATAAAATGAATATTTTTATTTTAGACTGTACTTAGTACACGTCCTATTATGTTTGTAGGTAACTGATTGAAAGCCATGCTAGTCAAACTTTACTATTTTATTTGGTGTTTCAACTAACTGCTACGATTCTTTCGTATTTTATATTAAAACTAGCTTTTGCCCGCGGCTTCGCTCGCGTTAGAAAGAGACAAAAAGTAGCCTATGTTACTCTCCATCCCTTCAACTATCTCCACTTAAAAATCACGTCAATTCGTCGCTTCCTTTTGCCGTGAAAGAAAGACAAACATACAGACAGACAGACACACTTTCCCATTTATAATATTAGTAAAGATGGACCAAAATTTCAGTCGTTTTTACTGTTTGAAGAAATTCAACGAGAAACATTGTTGCTTCTTCCAAAATCGTAACAGCCTACGTGACAATTTTCTAAGCTGCATCTACGACAACCTTAACAGGTCAATGGCCACAAAAATACTTAGCGGCAGTTTAAATGCGGGTAGAAGCATTTCAAATAAAGAAGGTAGGTATACTGACAAAGGAACAGTAAATGTTTGGTCCGTTTATTTATTTAGGAACCGTTAATGAGTGTTGGTTCTTCCTTTTCAGTGTGGCCACAAGTTGGAAGTTCGAAACGGTGTATCTTAATTTGAAACTATTTATCTTTGTAGTAAAGTTCTCTCAGTAGATAAGGCTCGCCTCTCATGCAAAATACACCTATGTAACTTTTTTAATACATACTTCGAATGTTTATTTTAGACATTACAGAAACTGGTTAAGGAAAACTATCGTGAGCAATTCTGAGCTTGTAATTAATATAACAATCCAAATCGTTATTCCTCTTTGTGATGATTAATGCTTGTGCTTTCTCTGTATGAGGAAAGACCTTAGTCATTACTTTATAGCTTTTCCATAAGTAGCTTAGGTAGTAACAATATTTATGTGATCGTTATGAATCTTGTAAAGCACGGTCTGCAGTGGGACGGTAAAAAACTAGGATTATAACCTATCTTTAGAAGTTGGCCAATAATAGACGTTAATTACGTTAAAGCGAGTATAAGAATAATATATTTATTTGCCAATAACAGTAGTACAAAAGATTAATGACACATACAGAGTCCTAAAAAAACATTTAACAAAATGATAGATTAATGACCCCCGTAAAAAAAATATAATAAAATTAGTCGCATTAATTTTTTTTTTGCGACACGACGTTGAGATAAATGACCGAAGCCTCTCAGTGTACGGTAAAAGTCAGTGCCTCCAATGACTCATAAGGTGAGTATAGACTGCAACATTTTCTGGAGCATTTCTGTGTAACGTTCTTTCAAATGGTACAATACAGGGAAAAGCTCAGTTTGCCCAAAGCAATTCCATGTAATGTAACGTTCCTGCAAATGCTCGGCGTTATGTTACGGGTAAATGCTCACAGCGAGTGTGCATTTACCAACATTTCTTTGTACCTTGCGTTTATTCTTACAACCGCGCATCGCCCGCACTCGTGGCTCGATGAAATGTTACACCAATACGCTCGACGAAATGTTACACCAATATGCTCGTTGGTTTGTAACAAAGAGGCGAGCGTGCTCGACGTTTAGTTCGTAAAAGGATGATACATTAGAACATATTATAGAGCGGCTCGTTGTTCTGTTACAAGTAAATGTTGCAGTCTATATAACTCGCCTAAAAACAGCAAACAGAGCGATTAGGTTTTAGGCACTATTTTTGGAAAATGTAATTCTTATTTATTAGATTGTATATGCTGACATAAGTTTTATGTCTCAGTCCTCTTGAAAAATACACACATCAAAAGTGTCTAGGGATATTTTAATTAAACCTAAATAACTAAAATTCTATTAACTTTTTGTTAAGACACCTACACTTTAAAATAAACCTTGTTTAATTGCCTATCTAATCTGATAATAAACTATTAGATAAAGTTAAATTAAAAAAAAAAACTTAGATGAAGAGGAAAAACTCAACAAAATTTCAATTTAACTTTATTTTTGAAATTTCAAAACCTAAACAACAAAACAATTTTTTTTATAAAAATTGATGAAAACTTAAAATTAATAATTCGTGGATCCACCTAAGACTCTCCTGACACATCTGGAGCGGTTCTGCATACTCAAAACAAGGGTGTCAATATCCTGTTGTGGAGTACTGTCCCAAATCCTGCTAAGATGCAAGAAAAGCTGGTTTTGATGCACAATATCAACAGGGAAGTTCCTACGAGCTCTTCTCTGAAGCATATTCCAGGCATGCTCAATAGGATTTAAGTCAGGGGATTGTGCAGGCCGGTCTAAAGCTTGGATAACATGCTGTTGTAACCAACTTGTAACGATACGCGCCGTATGTGGACGGGCATTGTCGTGCATTAGCTGGAAATTTTGTCCCATTTGCTGTTTGTGGGGCAAGATTACAGGCTCTAGCACCTCATCTCGGTATTTTCGAGCAGTCATATTGCCTTGTATCCAAACGAGGTCCGTTCTACCGCCGAGACGAATTCCTGCCCAAACCATAATCGTGCCACCTTAATATGCATGAACTTGTTGTGGGTGCTGCAGTCGATTCCAACGTCCAGGTTTTCTCCAAACGCGTACTCTTCGCGAATCAGGATGAAATCCAAACCTAGATTCATCAGTGAAAAGCACAAGTGACCATTGAGAATGGTTCCAGTTTTCGTGTGCAATAGCCCATTGTAATCTTCTTCCTCGATTACCTCTCCTTAGTGCTGATACCCAAAATGGCCTACGAGCACGTAGATTGACTTCATGCAGTCGCCTTCTCAAAGTTTGACCGCTTACCAGCAAACCATACTCTCTCTGTAGCCTTTGAACCAATTGCATCGCCGCTACATTTAGTTGACTTCGTGCAGCATTTACTATGAATCGGTCCTGTACATGTGTTGTAATGCGTTGAGGTCCTCGGTGCCGTTCCACCACTTCCTCCGTGACACGATAACATGACCAAAGCCTGGATATAACGCTCTGACTGGTCTTCAGGGCTTCAGAAACGGCAATTATGGGACAGTATTCCACAACAGGATATTGACACCTTGTTTTGAGTATGCAGAACCGCTGCAGATGTGTCAGGAGAGTTTTAGGTGGATCCACGGAATATTAATTTTAAGTTTTCAAGAATTTTTATAAAAAAAAATGTTGTTTTGTTTAAGTTTTGATGTTTCAAAAATAAAGTTAAGATTGAAATTTTGTTTGAGTTTTTCCTCTTCTTCTAAGTTTTTTTTTTAAATTTAGCTTTATCTAAAAGTTTATTATCAGATTAAATAGTCTATTAAACAAGGTTTATTTTAATGTGTACATGTTTTAACAAAAAATTAATAGAATTTTAGTAATTTAGGTTTAATTGAAATATCCCTAGACACTTTTGATGTGTGTATTTAGTAGAATCTTGTAAGTATCTTTCTGATGTTAAGTTACACTTAGAACACTTTAAGAACTTATAAAATAAAATGGTTTTGTTTTTCTTATCCGCGGATCATATTTCC
This sequence comes from Athetis lepigone, assembly GCA_033675125.1. Taxonomy (NCBI): domain Eukaryota; kingdom Metazoa; phylum Arthropoda; class Insecta; order Lepidoptera; family Noctuidae; genus Athetis; species Athetis lepigone. The sequence continues at coordinate 11,679,231 of CM066243.1, read as the reverse complement.
AACTCCTTTTCATTGATAGTTTGATTCAGTTCCTGAAAACATTCGTAGAATTAAAAAAAAATAGAATTATCTAATTTGGTCAAGAATCTATATTAATTAAAGTAAGTTTGAAAATTGGCAAATTTGGTATCGCACAAATGGAAAATAAGCAGTTAAAGTTTGTATGAAGGAGAGCAGATAGAAAAAATTAAAAAAAAAAACCTTTTAAATACTAGGTATACTTATTTCCATTATTGGTGGACCATCTACATGTATGTTAGTATTATACTTCAATCACTTGATGAATATACATACAGCCGATTTCTGAATTGAGTATTCAAGCTGGAATCAGTAAAGTTTTGCTCAAGTGGTTGATTAGTACTTAAGTTTTCTACGTTTCAATCGTAAAAATTTGGTTATCTCAAACCATAATTTGTTAAGTTTTCTTTACCTACAAAAATTGAGAACAAATCAATACAGGGACGTTCCATTACAAGTAAAAAAAAACTGTATTTACTATTACAGTTTTTTTTTTTTTTTTCCTTCTTTTGGCACCGTATTGACTATTACAGTTATTCTGTCTTAATATTTGCATTTGTCAATTATGAAATATATTTTAATAGTTTCCGGAACGATAAATTGCAATAGATCGGAATTATTTTAAAAGGTAAAAATGCTTGATATTCTGTTATTATTAATTATCTCGTAGGGAACGTGTGTTTGCGAAGAACGAAACGTATTTACATATGACATGTGATCACTAATATTGACAACCGAGTTATAAAAGTCAACAAACAACAGGTGTATTCCGCGGTTTTTTTTATTTGTTTAAATACGAATCGAAACATTGCTTCCTGTGATGATGTGGTAGAATTTACAAAAGGCGATATTAAATATTTTAGACATGGATAACACTATCTCCTAAAATGACACACAGTTATAATATAAGTCTTTGTATTCTTGCAAATGGTAAATTCCTAAAATCTAGTTTTGAACTGTTTATCATCGAGAGTCACAAAAAAGTCTGGTCGATGTTTTGCCGTGGTAGCCTTACTTTACGAACCTCTATCCGTGAAAGATAACGATGTATCGACACTGAAGATGTTTTATTTGACGCTAAGCACAGTTTAAGTAGTCAGATTTGGGTACTTAACTATCTGATGCTCAACTTAGCAGTAAGCAGGATTTGAGTACCGTAAATAGTGTTCAGAAACGCAAAAGTTCACAAAACTCAAGTTGATTACAATATTTGATGTTCCAAACTGTCAAATTTGAGTTTTCTCAAACTCTATGCTTAAATTTGAGATTTCTCAAACTCAATGCTTAAATCAAACATAAACTTAGTTCAGAAACAAAAATGTTTTTTAAGTCCTACTTAAGTCATAGATAAGTATTCTCAACGTAAAATACTCAATTCAGAAATCGGCTGTAAGTCATCGTTTTAATAATCAAACACAATTATAGTGTTAATAATAATTGAACAATTTTGAATGTTAACGATAATCCAAAGAAAAATAAACGAAATATATTGTAAAGTTTCATACAGAGCTATTTTCAGTGTATTTCGAAAACAAAACGTGTTGAATGTAAAATCGAGAATCGTGAATGAAGGTAATCAAGAAATTGATTCCGAATACGACAAACATGCAATAGAACTCTGGAAAAATAAAACTAAATGGAGCACTGGAATCGGAAAACGAACTAGAGAACAAAACTGTACGTAAATGTTTTTGATTACAATATATATTTTATTTTGTACAGCAGCTGCAGTCCACTAACTCATTCGCGTTTACGCTATTAAGCAGCAAAAATACTATGCCTGTATTACTGTTGTTCATTTCACAAAGCTGATAGCGTTGTCAATATAATCTATGTGTTGACACGACTTCTTTGTTTCATGCAAAATTTGAACGAAATCTATGCAGTATTTTTTGAGTATATCCTGGACCAACATAGACTACAAATAGTATATTGTAGTCCATGTAGCCGTTTGAAAATATGTAAGTGTACAGTATTTTTTTAAAATAATATTTAATGTTCCGTTTTGACTGTGATTTTATTATACGAATAGATTTATTTACGGCGAGTTATGACCACAAAAAAAACTGTGAAGTGTAAGATTTGGTATGCGATGTAACTTTATATGGAAGATTTCGCACAAATTCAATTTATTTAGTGTTAAACATAAACGGCCGAATCCTATGATCACTGAAAATCATTCAATTAAGAAGATTGCGCCTTCTACCTTGAAAGTCGAATGTCATATTACTTAAAAGTCGTTCAACATTTTATTACTTACGAACGACTTTCGATAAAACAACAGAATTCAATCAGCTCTTGATCTTTATTTAGGACCTCCCGTAGTTATTGTCATTTCGATAGTATTGCGAATAGTGACGTCATTCATCTAATGCCGAATATTGCATAGATAACATACGACATCGCAGTTTGCAATTATCATAAAAACTAATGGGATAGTTATGGGTGAGTTACTGCACGATTATGGTGCTTCATTAAAAGCTATACTAAATTACGTTTCATCCCATAAAACGTGAGCATTTTCTATGCATGGCATTACTTTTTAATATTTATAGAGTTCCGTATCTCGAATAGAAAAGATGAACCCGAACCGAGTTTTTATTATTGTCTTGACCGTTTGTATTTCTGTATAGGTTAAAGGAACTCGAAAAGGTATACATTTGAATTGAATTCCAAAAACTTTACAATCTTTTGAGTTTCAAGAGATTTGTAAGATTTTTATGTATCTTAGTGTAAGTTTTAGTACAATTGGTTAATATTTCTGAGTCAAAGAAATTTAATAATACTTACGTTTATAACGCATATTTACTGGTACAGAATTCAAAATCTACAGAGTTCTTTCCGTTGACCGAGAATATAGTTTGTGTAGTTGTTGTACCTTGTACGTACAACCCATACGTCTGATGTGTGCACTTCGCTGGAATGCGATCCCTCTCCCCCTTCTGGGCGCAGCGCCTCGTGTTCGCATCGTTCGTTTAGCAGCGATAGCATTCCGTGCGTTACGTCCCAGCGTAAGGTGCATAGTTAAGTAGTATGTTTTTACTCTTTAAGCCTTCAAACGAGTGTATCCCATCTGGCCTGGTGAATTGGGACAAAAATTTTTAACTGTTCACACGTGATTTGAGACACAATAGAAAGACATAGCAGCCCGATAGCCGGCTGTCGGTTGGCCGTTGAAAGGTTAATGTTTCTAAGCTGGGAACGCTAAGAGTTAGGTTTTTTGTTTCTATCTTATGCTTAGCTTACTTATAAACAACTAGCTTTTGCCCGCGACTTTGTCCGCGTGGATTAATAGTTCCCGTTCATAAAATATCCTATGTCCTTTCTTGGGTCCCGGACTATATCTGTGACAAATTTCATTCAAATCGGTTAAGTTGTTTAGGCGTGCAGAAGAGACAGACAGAGTTACTTTCGCATTTATAATATTATATAGTACGGATTGTTGTTATTGTGATGTATGTTAAAGGTCTCATAATCTAAATGTTAATGATACAACGACTACAGAAATAAATTTACTTGACTGGCAACGTCAATAAAGGCAACTATTTTATGGCTATAAAATATTTAGTGTTAAAACAATGGAAATAGAACACACACAATGTTTATTTTAGAAAGGTGGTAAACAAATCATAGTCATAATGTTTTTATTACTAACCTTGAAGTGAAAGAAAAACAAGGACTGGTATAATTATATTAACATCTCATGTTATACCGGCTATACTCGCTAGCACTCGCACTATACCAAGCGTGTATGGCCTGTATAACTTTTGTGATGTCTTTTATCTGAAACTAATTACCTCTTTATTTTTTTAAGAATTTGTTGAGTGTTATTTTGGTTTAAACTAAACATTTCTATCAATTAAAACTTATGGGCTGGAATTCTTAGTAACCCTCACACTAATAATAATCGCTATGTAAAGTTATGTACTTAATAGATAATGTCTGTTTAACCATATATTTACTATGTTCAAAATTGCAATTAATTAACATGCTGATTACTTATAAGTATACATAATGAGGATAATAATATCAATACGTAAGTAACTCTGTTACTATTTTAATATAATTATATTGATAAAACTTACCACAGAGTGTCCTTAAAATCTAATATTTTATTTATTCTTACGAATGAAACAACTAACAATTAAAAGGAGGATATTATGCGAGATGACAAATAAAACTTACATAACACTGAACACATACCTGCAAGCAAGTTTTTCATAAACTTTAAACTAAATTCATACTTATGGACCTCTTGTTTATATTATTCTTTTTGTTTTTATAGTTCTTATTTTTGTAAAATACCCTAGTTAAAATAAGTTTCTAAATTTGTATTGCTTTTCTATGGAAGAGCGGCGCTTCCCAACACAGGCATATTTGCCTAAAGGGGAGCTCCAAATACTAAATGATTATTGTATACTTAAGAAGCAATAAACTATTTTGTATTGTATAAAAAAACTGCATTAGTGATGCAAGGGAGAATAGAAGGGTAGCGTCCTCGTGGTCGGTCACCAACCAGATGGTCGGATGCTATAAAGACAGTAACATTCAATCGTGGAGTGCGCGAGGAACGCCACTAATAGAAACAAGTGGAGGGAAATCGCAGGGGCAGCTACTAAGGACTTTCCATTATTACGATCACTCTGACAAGAGTGCACGATTAAGAAGAATAAAAAAAAAACTATTGAGTCCGTCAGTTACATTTATCAAAAATTTTTGGGCATGCTTTTATTTCTTGTACACGAAAATGACGACAATACAGCGAGTGGCATTCTCACGTGTCGTCATGTCTAGGTACATTTTTACTGAACAGTGTCATCATAAGCCCCAACTCCGGAACTTTGATGCTCTTTATCTGAAGAATATGTTTGACGTTTTGACAGCTTTTGTATAGAAAATATGCCAAACCGTCATATTTATTCCTCAAATAGAAGTAAACCGATGATTGAAAAACCGGCCAAGAGCGTGTCGGGCCACGCTCAATGTAGGGTTCCGTAGTTCCCGTCCGTCGCAATAAGTGTTCCCACTTATAAGTTAAAAAAAGGCTATTTGTTACGTTGACATACTAAGTACGCAGAAATTATTTTGAACAACCTTTTTGTCTTTTTTGTACACAAACTGTTCTTTCTATCAAGTTCAAAATAATTTTCCTAGAAAGTACTTATAAAGTTCTACTTTCCAGATTTTTTTAATATTTTTTAAACCTACGGGTCAAAAGTTAGAGGGGGGGGGGGACGCTTTGATTTTTCCTTTTGGAGCGATTATTTCCGATATTATTTACATTATCAAAAACTGATTTTAGTAAACCCCTTTTCATTTTTAAATACCTATCCAACAATATATCACACGTCAGGGTTGAATTAAAAAAAAAAATCACTTCCCTCTTTACATATAGGGGGGTTACCCTAATAAAACATTTTTTTCCAATTTTTATTTTACCACTTTGTCGGCGTGGTTGATATACATATTGGTACCAAATTTCAGGTTTCTAGTGCTAACGGTCACAGAGATTAAGCGAGGACGGACGGACAGACAGACAGACATGGCGAAACTATAAGGGTTCCTAGTTGACTACGGAACCCTAAAAATCAGTCCTAAGTAAAAAATATGTGTCCAGTGTAAGGTAACCATCAAAAAAGGACGGTCTTATAGACGGACTAAACAGAACACCATGTTTTCAATGTAGTCGTCATCCCTCCTATACCCTTATTCGATTGTAATTCAATGTTATTTTAGTCCGCGGTTCTTAGTCAAATATCATATTCAAAGCAATTAAGAATGGCTCAGCAATAATGATTAACAAAAACGTATGTTACTAAAACGATTTATCAAAGTAAATATTTCCACTTACAAAGTAACAACTCCACCCATATAAGGCCGGAGTGCTCGACCGACCGTCGGTGCGTACATCGGTCGCGCTTCTCATTTGTATGAAAATTCACAAGTCGTCACAGTGCTCGACCGACCGTACGCACGCGTATATTGCTACGCACTGCGTACGAGGACCGTCGGTCGAACGCGTCCGCATGCGTGCCGTCGGTCGACCGACGCGCTATGGAAACATATGAACGCGTTCAGTGCTGCACCGACCGGTGGACTGACCGCACGGATGTGCGTATCATCGTCGACGAAAAATTATTTCGGTCAGTTTGTTGGTCAGGAGAGCACTGAATGATAGAAACTGACGGTCGGTTCAAGCGTATCGTCAGGACGGACCGTACGTACTGACGATCGGTGGAGCACTGTAACCGGCCTATGTTTAATGAGAAAATTATTGTGAAGTAGTGTAATAATTTATAAAGTTAGTAGTGTAGGGTGTGTTTGGGAGAGTACGAGTATAATGTTGTTAAAATTATTAGGAACATTCGTGTTCCTAATAATTTTAGAAACTCCGGTTTCAATGTTAACTAGATCAGTGAGGTAATTTTACATTTTGGAACATTTATTTATATAATACCATAAATGTTATACTTTAAACTTTCGCGTTGCATATTAATATTTTACTGTTCTACGGGATTTAACGCGCACGTACCTTTCTTATTTGTTTTTCGCTTGACGTTTCGGCAGGGTTACACCTGCCATGGTCACAAGCAGACCAGTCAGTCTGCTTGTGACCGCGTTAAATTCCGTAGAACAATAAAATACCATAAATGTTGTAGACAAATAAAATCCAGACTCAGAACAAACTACTATGCTTATCACACAAAGTTTATCCTGGGTGGGAATCCAACACACGACCATCTGCTTAGCATTCAGAACCACATCAAATTTAAACGTTTTGATTAAAAATATTTGAATGATTTTGAACATCACTTTAGTTTGTAGAAATGGCCCTAAAATTGGTGGTAAACACTGTTATGTTCGCTTATAACAAAATTAATTTAGACTAGAGTTTACTTAGGTAGTTTTGAAGCTGTCTAGCCGTAAAGTTTAAGTGAAGTGGGAAGTAAACCTGTTCTTGCGTGAAGCGAAATTACTCGCTTTACTCGCTTATTATGAGATCAGTTTAAATTATGAAAAAAAAAATTTTAAATTGGGTTTACAATACGCAGTTACGCAAATAAATCAAAGTCTTCAGTGTAGTTTCAATTAGACCAGTCTAATCAGTCTAACCAAAGAGTATTGTGCCTATTAACTAGTTGTGAAGGTCTGATAAAAAGTCGCTTTACGTAAAACACTGGTATCCAGCTGAATCCGATTAGGCTAGAAGCTAAACAGAGGCTAGAGAGATGATAAATCTTGTTGCAATTAACGCAAATGTCTACGTCAAGTTCTGCATAATGTTCTATGTCTATAAACAAGATTATATAGTTTTAGGACATAAGAAAAATTAATAGTGATATTATTTTAAAATGAAACATCATAAATCTAAACAAAGGCAATAGGGTATTACACTCTTTTTTTTTAAGTATTTCAAATAACTCCTACAGTACTAAGAAACCACTAAAAAAATCCTAAATTTTTATTTAAGCGCTAAGTACCCTAAAAACGCTTTTGAAAATTGTATTTTCTAATTTCGCGCGGAAATTTCCAAAAACGGAAAACGCCGTGGGCGTGGTTTTGCTTTGGCGATATGACGTCCTTACGTCATGTAAATAAACAAACGCGCTGTGACACTTTACGTAATTTTTATTGTTTTTATCTCAAAAATTAGTTACTGTTCGACTTACCGTTGGTGTGCGTTTCGGAATGCAAGAACACAAGTGTGAAAACATCGGAATAATTGTGAATTCTAGTGTTAACTGATTCAAATTTAAGAAAAACTTAGTTAAAAGTTGTGGGAAGAGTATTCCAACTATTACACCATAAAAACCCGTTTGTACCGTTTGTACTGTTGTTGTAAATATCACTTTGATGTAAGTACACATGTGCATTAGCCATCTAAAATATCTTTCACAATAACTTCCATGAAAAAGTATATTTTTATAATAAAGATCGTATTAGGAGGTTATAAATAAAACAAATAGTGACGTTTAGTTGACACTGTTGACAGTCGACAGCTGTCACTGTCTATGGTCTGTATTTCGGTGTGTTTAAAAACAGGTAAAAAAAACTGAAAACTTTGAATTGAATTTAAAAAAATATTTTCTAGTTTTATGAACTAAAACTAACACTGTTCGGCTGCTTTTTGCTTAAGCTACCTCAATAATATATTTTTATATTTTTTCTCTTATACAGTGTAATACCCTATTAAGTTTGCATCATTGTCTTCACAGTGGGCGACTGTCGCTAGCTCCAAATCGTGATACATCTATGTACATATACATAGATATATAAAGAATCAGGCGTTTTGGTCATAGTAGGCAAATGTTTCTTTTTATCATGAAGAGGTGCATTAAGAAGTGATTTTTAGAAGTTCAACCCCAGATGAGGTAAAATGGGGTCATAAAAATAGATAACTTACCCAACATTATTTCAGTGTTAAAATTGAGTTTGTTTAAATATTTAAGTTGTTCTTTATTTTTATTAAGATCGGCTTTCATAACAATAAGATAAAAATATGAACCTATAATACCTAATACGGCTTTTGTTATTATATAGATAGAACGTTATTGAAAAACTTTCTTTGAACGAACGGGCGAAAATAAATCTAAAATGAAATAGAATTTAATTTACTATTTTCTTTAAAGCTTAGGGCTCTTTGCCGTTGTTAGTTCTTCCTACGCTTCTATTTTGTAATAGTAATAAAATAAAATAATGAAGAGTTTCTAAAAATAGACAAAATTGATGTTTTGAGGTGAAGAAAACTGTGTAATCCTGTAATAATATCTAGATATTTTTTTTCCGGGTTTGCCAAAAGATAAATTACATTACTTCTGATTAAAAATAAGCGTAACCCAAATAATACAAGAAAAAGTTCAACAACGTTAAATGAATTTTGGGGTCCTTGAAAGTACTTCAAAAGTTTGACAAGAACGTCCGAAGAAATTGTTTTCAACTCACGAGGCCAAAATTTATCGACAATTTATCGAAAATTTCATAATTTTCAATTGAATTTCTCCAACAGGCGGTTAATATACTTGCGTTGACTTTGTAGACTGAATATCTACTGAATGTCAGTGGAGTGTCCTTTATTTATACTGACCGAAAGGTACTTGTATAAAAAAAAAAATTTTTTTATTCTTCATATTACAATGGGATGACGACAACATAAAAAAATGGCATTCTGCTTAGTCCGTCTGTATTTTTTGGTTGGTCAAATAAATGAAAAAATACAAAGAGATAAAGAGCAAAAAAGTTTCGGAGTGGCTTTTGACGTCACCGTTCAGCAAAAATTGTTTCAGATCGTGACGTCACGCGAAACTTACGTACTGTACCGTCGTCATTTTTATTTACGAGAAAAAACAAAAAATACGTGTCCAAAATGTTTTGATAATGGTTTTCTCTTATTAAATTTCATACAAAGCCATTGAAAATTAATTACGTTGACGACTATACTTAATGTAATCTGTGTCAGTCGTGAGGGTCTTCCCCACAAAGGAGATTGCTCAAAATAGCCTACGAATAATCTGGCATGAAACCTTTACAGTAATTCCTATTTATTTTTATAAAGTACTTTACGACTATTACACTATAATGGAAAGGTGCTAATTTCGAAAACATTATAAAAAGTAACTCAATTTCGTTTCAATCTCCGGTGTCAGATATTTTTGTTTAATTTAAAGTTAGTAGCAGACTAAGGTATCGTAGCTCATGCAGCCAAGTATTACAATAAGTATGTATAGCGAAATTAAAAAACTCAATATTCTCAGCGCTTGATCTATGAATAAGGTTTTAATACGAATATATTAAAGCGACTGAAAGTGCTGTGTGAAATGAGCAAGCCATTTATTTAAAAAAAAGATCAACATAAATAGTCTATTGTCTTCCGTCATTGAATTGACAAATGCCAACATTTGACCTGGTTCTGTGTAATCTGGTATTTTGTGCTCGTTTGAATTTTATTATTATTCCTTTCCGATTTTAACTAACAACTTGGAATATATAATATATAATCTTGAAATATTGACCCCTAGCTGTGATTGACTGATTTACGGACCTACTAAGAACGACCTGGCATGTCGGTGGGTGTCAAAAGGTTAAACGGACTTTGCGGATTTAACATGGAATCCCAAAATGATTCTATATTTTGTGTAAACTGCGGATCAGCTTCTGACTTCATGTTACTAAAAGGTGAGCTAATTCTTTATTGTATATAACAGTGGACTGCTTCTCGATTGGTTAGTAAACCCTCTCTTTTTCTCGGGTCTCGAGGAATGCTGACGATTCGTAAACTTAAAAAAAAACTAACTCTCGATGAACGACGTATACTGTTGGACATGTGTCTACTTTACGACATACTGAATGGTAAGCTGGACTGTCCGAATTTGTTATCACAGGTCAAATTTAATGCTCCCCAACGACGCACTCGCCACACGCCATTGTTGCATGTACCTCGGCATGCAACTAACTATGCTAGTAATTGTGTACTGACTCGTATTGCTCGAACATATAACAATAACTTCTCTCAAATTGATATATTTAACTGTACAAAACAGAGTTTTAAAGCACAGGTTAAAAAAAAAATTATTGATCAAGACAAATAGCTTGCAACTACGTTCCAACACTATTAAGCATTTTCTATGCTTATTTTTTTGATTATTCATTATAATTAATATTCCTAACTTCCTTATAAGATATAGTGTATTTTTTTAGTTTAAAACCCATTATTTTATTTGCTGCTGTAAGTCCGTTCGCATTGTATACATTATTTAAGTTAAAAAGGAAAACCTATTATTAGCCTTACTAAACTGTTTTATATTTATTTGTAATGCATTATATGTATCGCCGTTGGTTTTCTAAATAAATAAAATAAAATAAAGACTTTTGTACAGTCGGAAAAGTCGAAATTTTCCCGCTTTTCCTGGTTTCAAATTACAATATTTATAATATAATCTTAATTAAACCAATGTTTTGATGTTAAGGTTGTTTTATAAAGATTCCAATAAGAATAGCTTTCTTATTAGCCGCCATACAAGTTATTATTCCAATTAAATAAAAAAAATTACATCCCGTTTTTTTGGCATTTTTTTGCAAATGGCGTCACAGATCCGCCATTTTGAAAAAAATGGCCGCCACGTCTGAATGGTTATGTATCTGTATATTTTTGTTACACGATATTTCCGTCAATTTTATAAACGGATTATGATGTGGAATATGTTTTTTTTTGTTTGATAAGTCATGATTCCAACGTCTGTTATCCCAGATAAAAAAAAGGCTGCCAGGCTCAAATGGGATTGGGCGGGTCATGTAAGCCGCATGCATAGCGACCGGTAGGTAAAAATATTAACGCAGTGGGTGCCAAAAGATGGACGTCGTCGCCGAGGAGGAGGATAAATAGTTTCGAATTAAGATACCTACACCGTTTCGAACTTCCAACTTGTTGCCACACTGAAAAGGTAGAACAAACACTCATTAACGGTTCCTAAGTAAATACACGGACCAAACATTTACTGTTCCTTTGTTATACGTACCTATTTTATTTGAAATCCTACCCGCATATAACACTGCCGCTAATTATTTTTGTGGCCATTGACCTGTTAAGGTTGTCGTAGATGCAGCTTAGAAAATTGTCACGTATTATACTTTAAACTTTCGCGTTGCATATTTATACTTCACTACTTATCGGGATTTAACGCGCACATACCTTTTTTTGTTTTTGGCTTGACGTTCCGGCAGGGTTACACCTGCCATGGTCACAAGCAGACACAGAAACAAAGAAACAAAGAAGCAGGAGTCTGCTTGTGACCATGGCAGTCGTAACCCTGCCGAAACGTCAAGCCAAAAACAAATAAAAGGTATGTGCGCGTTAAATCCCGATAAGTAGTGAAGTATAAATTGTCACGTAGGCTGTTAGGCAGACTATGCGAAGACGATTTTGGAAGAAGCAACAATGTTTCTCGTTGAATTTCTTCAAACAGTAAAAACGGCTAAAATTTTGGTCCATTTTAATATAAAATACGAAAGAATCGTAGAAGTTAGTTGAAACACCAAATAAAATAGTAAAGTTTTACTAGCATGGCTTTAAATCAGTTACCTACAAACATAATAGGACGTGTACTAAGTACAATGTAAATAGTCAAAAATAAAAATATTTATTTTATTTCGTTAATCCATTTGAATTCAATTTGCATTTTTTACCCTGTTTGAAAAGGGATGTGAAATTTGGTTAATGTTATTATGATAAACCTTTCTTTTCCTTAAATATGAACATTAAAATTAAAATTTGAAAAAATGAGTGCGTTTTAATAAAAACTCAAGAACTTTAAGAAACTTTACAAATCCATTCTAATATTATAAATGGGAAAGTGTGTCTGTCTGTCTGTCTGTCCGTATGTTTGTCTTTCTTTCACGCAAAACGGAGCGACGAATTGACGTAATTTTTCAAGTGTAGATAGTTGAAGGGATGGAGGGTTACATAGGCTACTTTTTGTCTCTTTCTAACGCGAGCTAAGCGGCGGGCAAAAGCTAGTAGAAACATAATTCGAAAATATAGATTTCCGTGGTGACAGTAAACATAATTATAACAGGTACAATGTATCTCGGTATTCATAAGAAAGTCAGTGTCAGAAACAGACCAACGTAAATTAACAAGATTTGCTTCATATAATGAACGGTACCTCTAGTACCAAAATGTGTTTAATTGGATATCTTAAGGGTTTATCAAAGTCTTTATCACATATTTCAGCTTTACACTTGGTTGAAATTGAGTGAAATAATCTTGACACTAATATTTAATACTAATTTGACTGTGACTTCCTGTGTAAAGCTCATCAAGTAATTTTTATAATCCTAGAAATGGAATAGCTTCACATTACTAAAAATAGTCAGTTGAACCAAGACTTTAAAAAATTAGCTCATTTAATCAAAATTACGGAATATAAACTGATAGGAATGTACGAATGTGTCTTTCAATAATTCTAAAATGTGATTTTTAAGTCTTCTATCTGTGGCAGACGCTGGTAATAAAACCACATAAATAAATGGGCTGTATTTTATTTAAGACTAGCCCTCGGGCTAGTCTGGGACCAAGAGCAAGCCCATACGTAATAAAAAAAAAATAGTCTTCCAAATGTCAAATTAAAAACAGTATCACCTTGATGAAATTTTGAACAACTTTCCGATAACTAATAAAACAGAATTAACAATAATATAATGAAATATAATTTATTGCATTATTGTCTAGACTAATGATAAAATACTTCTCTCGTTTTACGACACATAGTAAATGTTGTGAGTTAAGTATCAATAAAAAGAATAATAATAATAATAATTTTTTTTTACCCGCAGGGCAGCTTGTGGCGAGCTGTCGGGCAGTAGCGACCCCGTGGACCTGACCTCCTGGGTGACCCTTTGTTCTTCATCTCTGGCTTGCCTTAACTGGCCGGCCAGAGTGAACACTGACGAGGAACAAGGCTCCCACCTCACTCTTGCCTTAATTGGCTGGTTTGAGTGGAGATTCGCAAGAGCAAATTTGCTCGGGGGAAGGAAGTATTCCAGTAAGATGCTGGTAGGGATCTTGACCGTACTTCCGGGATTGTCCTGATAGCCGTGGAATACCTCTCCACTCCTCCAGCACCTCGATATATGTTGCCCCCTTGTCGCTACGTCACTATGTGCTAGCGGCCGTTTTCGGGGGCCCATTTACTGAGTGTGCGAGTCACCCCCTGCCTTTTTATCCATGTATACAAGCATTGGTTAGGCAGGGGCCATAGTCTTTCAATAGTTTTAGGTAGCAAATCCACCTTAACAACTCAAACCCATAGCCCAATATTTTTAATTTTCATGACCATCAATAGTCCTTTACCAACCGGGGATTGTCTTTAGGTGCACTTACATAGTGCATATGGAGATAATCGTCGGTTGGTGTCCCATTACATAATAATATAAAGTCTTGACCAAGGGGCCTCTGCGAGTTGGCTTTGGCCCCTCGCATGCCTTTCAAAGGTCCGGGACCCCAGAGTCCCGAGTAATTCAAACGAATTTAAAATAATAATAATTTAATAATAATAATTTATTCAAAAAAGCTTACAAGATATGAAATTAACACTAAGATCTATTTCTATAAAATACATCATACATTTCATGTGCCTGAACTAGGAGATCCTGTGTTTCAGGCTAGAAGAGCTCACATAGTTTAAAATTATTCAATCATAATAACAATACTTATAATACAAAAATTACGAAGAATTAACACTAGGTACCTTAATATTACTTATTTTAGTACTTCTAATAATTTCTCTGTATCTTCATACGACATCTCTTGAAGCGCATTTTTAATCTGCTTTTTACAGTTGTTGTAGCCCAAGGAATAGATGTTTGCTACAGAATTTAATCTATTATACAGAAGGGGACCCAGGAAGAAGTAAAATTTCGACGTAAAGGCATGTTTTGTTCTTATTTTTTTGAGTGCAAACTATATCTTTCCGTCTTTTGTTAGTTAAGTCAGTGCTGTAAGGAAGGTCGGCGTGTTGCTTAAGTACGATGTGCATTATGAATAACTGGCGAACTGTTAATACTTTACAGTGTTTATACAAAAGGTTAGTCGGAAAAAGATAAGGGTGAAAAGAAGATACCTTGAGAATAGCTCGCTGAGCTCTCTCCACAGTTAACATCAATGTTTTACCTGCTCCACCCCAGGAGGTAATGCAGTAAGTTAAAATCGACTGGCAAAGAGCAAAGTACACTTGCTTTATAATATGTGGGTCTGCAATATGACGCAACTTTTTGAAAACAAATATCAACTTTCGTATTCTATTATTAACGACTTCAATATGTGGTTTAAACGAAAGAGTCTCGTCTAATATAACACCCAGGTATTTAATTTTATTTGATCTTTTAATGTTAGTACACATACATTGGTTTTCAGCGGGGAATGTGCAGTAATGAGCATGCAATGAACTATTTTGATTTGATGTTTGTTTCCGCATAGAAAACTTAATATAATTGGTTTTATCTGCATTCAATGTCAGTGAATTCAGCTGAAGCCATTCAATAACATTATTAAAACCGTGTTGCGCAAGCCTGTAGACTTCTGATTCCGACTCAGCTGAAAAAAGTAGGGCAGTGTCATCTGCGTAAGATATGACTATGCCCTGTTGTAACTGGATATTACAAAGGTCGTTTATGTAAATTATAAACAACGTAGGACCCAAAATACTTCCTTGGGGAATACCAAAGGACGTGTTTTCCATGTCATCGCTGAGGATATTATCAATCTTTACGCATTGGGTACGGTTTTCTAGGTAGCTCTTGAAAAGTTTCAGCTGAACACCTCTAATGCCTATCGATTCCAGTTTGTATAAAAGGTCAGAAATAGAGACACTGTCAAAGGCTTTAGCGAGGTCCAGGAAAATTCCCACTGTGTGGTTACCTTTATCCAGTTCCTGTACTAAATAGTCAGTCAGCTGATGTACAGCATCAGCTGTAGATAGTTTTGGTCTAAAACCAAATTGCCGCCCAGACAAAATCGATTTATCCTCTAAATATTTGTATAACCTTTTATTAATAATTTTTTCTAATATCTTGGACATAGCCGGAAGTAAAGAAATCGGCCTGTAATTAGTAACCTGATCTTTACTTCCCGATTTATGAACTGGGATAACAACAGCTTTTTTTAGACAATCCGGAAAATAACCTGTGGATAAGCATGTGCGGAAAATATAAGTGAGTGGTGGTACAAAAATGTCCTTAAATTGCTTAATGATTTTATTTGGAATGTTATCCCATCCGACTGCACAGTCATCTTTCAAACTCATAATTATGCCGTTAACCTCAGCCTCATCAGTATCAAGCAGCGCAAAAGAAGTAAGAGTAGTATTACACGCTTTAAAAGTGTTTGTTAAGTGCTCTGATCGACGCTGAACCTTTTCAGCTAGACACTTACCTACATTAACAAAAAAATTATTTGCCATGTTAGCAGATGTCAGCGGTGACGAATGTGCGTGTAATAAACCTGAAGATGACTCATTTTGTTTATTCGAATATGTTACATTTTTAACATGCTTCCAGATCTTTTTACTGCTAGTCCCAGCCTTCTCAAATGCCAATTTATCGTAGTTGTTTTTAACCTTTTTTAGTACATCATTACAAAAATTACGATATCTTTTATATGTTATTTGCAAAATTGAATTTTCTGGATTGCGTTTAGCTTTCATGTGCAATTTATCCCTATGCCGCATACAGCGAATGAGACCTGCTGTGATCCATGGTTTAATATTGTAATTTTTGTTATTTAACCGATATTTGACAGTGTTTTTCTGAATTGCTTGTGTTACAGATTTAATAATATATAACAAACAAAACTGTGGGTCAGCAGAATTAAAGACTGGGGCAAAATCAATGTTGCGTAAGTCGTATTCAAGTTTATTTGTATTCAATTTAGAAATTGTGCGAGTGTCATGTTTATGTAATTTACAGTTTAAGGTTAGTAGGGCAGCATTGTGATCATTTATTGTAGAATTAATAACAAGTGCAAGTGAGGGAAAATTAGATTGGACCATGATATGATCTAAGCATGAACCACTTTGATGAGTAGGAAGCGTGTGCGCAGGGAGCAAGCCATGATAAGCACATAGGTTGAGATAGTCTTGAGCAGATGCCTCAACATTTTCTGGAAGAATATTGATATTAATATCTCCAGTCAAAATTGTGTTTTTAAAGGATGATAAATTTCGCAGGGTCTCGTTTAAGGAATCAGTAAAAGTGTTTACATTTTTAAAAGATGGGGGTCTATACAAAGCTAATATTGCAAAGTCTGTTCCGATTTTGATTAATAATCTGCTACAGTCGCGTATGTCTGGTTCTTCGACAGAGACATTAATATCACTTCTTACGTAAACTACCACCCCATCGTTTTGATTGTAGTTAACGGAGCTTCTAAACATATTATATCCCGGTATTAGTGGTACGTTATAATGTTTAGAAAGCCAACATTCCGTTAAAACAATAACATTGCAATTTATATCTAGCCTTTGTTGAAAAGTACAAAAATTATCAAAATTTTTATAAATACTGCGGATATTTTGTGAATACAAAGAATAAAAAGTTAGTAAATTTTTTATCGTGAGTTTATAGTGAAATGTTCCTAGTACAAGGTCAGGACTTTGTTTTCTATCCATATTAATATTACACATAAATTTTAATATCCATACTAATATTATAAATGGGAAAGTGTGTCTGTCTGTCTGTCTGTCTGTATGTTTGTCTTTCTTTCACGGCAAAACTGAGCGAAAAATTGACGTGATTTTTTAAGTAGAGATAGTTGAAAGGATGTAGAGTAACATAGGCTACTTTTTGTCTCTTTCTAACGCGAGCGAAGCCGCGGGCAGAAGCTAGTTATATATAAATGCAAAAGTAACTCTGTCTATCTGTCTATATGTCTGTCTGCGCGTCTCGCTTTCACGCCAAAACTACTGAACTGATTTCAATGAAATTTGCTAAGAGAGAGTCCATAGCCTGAGAAAGGACAAAGTTTTTATCCCAAAAATCTCTCTGGCACGGGAACTACGCGGGTAAAACCATGTAAAAATATCTTAATTAACAAACGAGTATCTGCAACAAATATACCATAATATAGGACAAACAAAACTTTATCATAACTCCCTTATAGCATTGCAAAGGCATTTTAATTCTTATTTCACTTCATTATTACTAGTTTATATGCAGAATTGCATGGCAACGCACTTAGCATTGGCGGGTTAATGACACTTTCGCGAGCTGTGTCAACATAACCTCGCTATTTTTAAAATGCAAAGATGGAAACGGTTCAATAAATGTTGATGGCGCGGAAAAAGGTACTGTTTATCGATTAACGGATTTCGCTTATGCTTGTTCCTTTTACTGGCTGATTGTAATGGGGGCTAGGTACGGTAAGCAGAGTAGCTGGGTATGCAGGGACATCATCTACAATTGAGGTTTTCTTGAATACCAATTAATGTATTCAAATGAAATTTAACGGGTCAGAGCCCGTACGTCCCCTAAGATTCGCACCCTGTGCCCATTCGTCCCCTGGAACTTTTGAGGGGCCTATTCGCCCCCTGAAGAATATTTATTTTAATTCATTCTTCTAATATAAGTACATGTATATAGTCCTGGTACAGTCGCGCAGAAAAGGGTAAAATAAAAATATAATAATTCCTTAAATATCATGTTTAAGTATTTCAAATAACATTAAGTTTAATAAAATGCCTCTAGGCTCTAAGGCATAAAGTCAGTCTTCAAAATAATTAATCGATTCGTCGATCGATCGTTTTTTATTTACCACTTCACGTTACTGCGCGCCTAGTACTTTGCATTGATTAAGGTGATCTTGTGAGAAAATTAAGGAATACAGTGAATTTTAAATTTTCGTACATGACTACTTCACGTTACTGCGCGCCTAGTACTTTGAATTGATTAAGGTGATCTTGTGAGAAAATTAAAAACACAGTGAATTTTAGATTTTCGTACATGACTACTTCGCGTTACTGCGCGCCTAGTACTTTTGTTCTCTTAAGTTTTCAATCATTAATACCCGTTTTTTAACAAGCCATTCGTAAAGAGACAATATTACATCGTAAGCCTATCGACAGGTTACATTATTATCATGACGGATTATCATTCATCGTAGCTCTTTTTTCAATGATCTGTTATGATTTATTAAATTAATTGCGTTAATAAACTGTTCACAAGTGTACTATGTTAACCGTTTTTAGGTAAAATATAGGTGATTTTATCTCAGGGGACCAATAGGCACCTGAATAGGTGCCGAATCTTTAACTTATATTGTGTATATATTAGAGGAGACGAATGGGTACCTTAAAAATAATATTTTTATTAAAATATTAATTGGTCCCCTACCAGGAGACCAACGGGCACCTATATAGGGGCCGAATCCACAACTTTTATGCTGGGGGACAAATCTTAGGGGACGTACGGGCTCTGACCCAATTTAACCTATTAAGAACTAGTTATTATCTACTATAGTTTAAATTTTTATAAGGGTAACTTAAAACCTAACTGATCTGACACTCATAACATCGTCACAACAAGAATTAACTACTCTATTTCATCGAAAGGGAGCTTTGATAGTAAAAGCTTAATCAGTACTATCTTTTTTACGATGATAATACAATAGTTTCAAGTTTATCACACTTTTTTATGGATTGGAAATCATCAAATGACTAGGCGGAGCGGAAGGAGTGTTAGATTTTTACTGACTAAAACCCACCCTTGTTCCTCGGGTTGCCCATTATGTTCCGGGACCGCGGTACGTATTAGAACAATTTTCGCAACTCCGGCAGGCATTGACCCTAGAGGGCCCTTCACGTGCTGACTGCTCTTTGAGGCGCGCGTGGAACAAAACGCGGTTGACACGGGCCTGGTCCTGGTCGGGCGGTGAGCTATCTAAAGTTTATCACAATATAAACTTAAAAGGCTATCCTAAACCTTCGAACACACGTGAATCTAGACACAATAGAAAGACAATAGCAGCGCGACAGCTGGCTGTCGCTTGGTCGTTGAAAGGTTAAGGTGCTCACACACTTATTGTTCTATCGTATTGCATTACGCCATATAACTTTTTTAACAAATTATAACAGAAGTTGTAAATTTGTAACAAAATGCTTTAGCTTAAAACAGACATTTTGATGGTTTCAGAAATGTTAATCTATGTTATATAAAGAGTTAAGCCACTGTTGCCCGCGGTTTTAGCTGCGTAGTTCCCGTTCCTGTGGGATAGGTTTAACTTGAAAGCGAGGCAGGCCGAGTTATTTTCTCAATTATAATATTGTAATTTTCATAATGTATGAAAATGTTACACACTGCTATAAATTGCACACACGTATACTACACACCACACAATATAAAATTATGAATATCGGTCTTAAAACTTTAGTTGCGCCAATCGCTTTCGTTTTAATTAGAAAATATTTATATTTTCAGTTTTTATTGTCAAGAAATGTTATTTAAACAGTAGATTCTATTCAGTCGGTATCAATTCTTTTCTAGCTCTTTTTTCTGTTCACTTTAACTAAACAAACTTTGTTATGTTAAGGGAAACGTGGAAAGGCGACGACGGGCTGTTGTCCCAAGACTTAGATCCACCGAGTAATGTCGTTAACCTATGTGCTGTCTGTACGTGTCAACGTAGTTCTTGATTAAATGAGTCATAAGATTATGACAAAATGGCATTCTAGTTCTTATAATTATAACTGTTTTAACTGTCTTTAGGAGAACAAGTTGGTACTTTCCTTTCTTAATCCTACTTCAATAGCCTTGCTAATAAACACAAAAGTTTATATGTGTGTTACGATGTTTGTATGAATGTTTTTATGAATGTTACTCTCTTTTTCAACAATTACTGAATGAATTTTAAAAAAACTTTACAGTTCATAATGCGAGTGAAACCGAGGGGGCCACTTATTTTTGAAAGTTTTGTGGATATGGACAGATGGAAGCTTATTACTCTTTCTACATGAACTATTAAATGGATTTAGTCAACTGAATTATCAAAGACCTTTATACTTTCATACACCATAATGTGAATGAAATTGTGGAATACATCTGGAAGTCTACATAAAGACAAAATCTGTCCGTTAGTCTTGTTATTGCCTAATCGATTACAGACCTAAGAATCTTGGGTTTGATTGAGACATTAGGTTTCCATTTAAAATTACTCAGTAGTATCCCAAAGTTTCCCAGTAGGTAGTTTGTTTTGGACAAGCGAGTATTTCTCCGGATCACGTCCACCAGTGTAGGAACATACTTGTCTGAAATTGAGACCTCAAAGGATTTAATCTCAAACTAAATATAACCTAGTTCGATGTATTCCCAAGTAAACATAAATAATTATGCTTTTGCCGCCGAAAAATATCCTTTTGTCGTTTTGGAAGAGCTTCTATTTCCACTTGGAAGGAAATTAAAAATGGCTTCGGGAAAACCGAGAGTATATAACTATACAACCACATACTAATACTGTGTCATAGATATTAATACTCTGTGGCTCTACTGAGCCAGTCCGTATTTCTTGGTGTACAACTTTACAAGACATAAATTCAGTCAAACATGGAATACTGTACTTTCCTTTATTACCAGCTCCTCCCATTTGTCCTTTACAATGCAAAATTGTAAAGGACAAATCAAGGTTCAAATCGTTAGCAACCTAGTGCGTTTAAAGTCATATGAAATGCACAAAAGTGAAGGTCTATTCAATGCTTTGGAAACTTGCATGTCCCTTTTCCATGATACTTATTGTGTTAGATCTTCTTGAGATAAGATGTTGAGCTCATGATGGTTAGTTTATGCGTGCTACTTGTTGAGACAGGTTTACCCAAACTGTGTCTGGCACTTTCCTCAAAATGCTAGCAGGGATGCTCTACATCGTTCGCTAAACTAAAATTTTGATCATTTCGAATATTGTCTGGACTTAAAAGACACTGTAATTCTGATACAAACTTAGGGATCACCTAAGTTTGTATCAGCGTTTCTTCTCCGAGGTAGTCAATTAGGAAACGCCGACTCCAGCTGAAGTAAAAAACGTGACGTTTAAAGTGGTTCTGAAATTGTTTATTTTGTTAGAGACGGCCTGATCTATTCGCTCTGCGAACGCAGCTAAACGTAGCTTATTGTGCGTGTTTTATATTTGCCATGGGGAGTATTGTTGGGAATGTTCAGAATTATTAATTGACATTGTATTCCGACATCGCATCATCCACAGTTCCATTGCATACCGTTATCAATATCTCGACATTTGACAGCCTACTTTACTTTGCGTTTTATTTTTATTATACTACTCGCCAGTAATGTAGTAAAAGCTGCTTTCTGTGGCCGTATTTCAGAACCGTTACGATTTAAGGACCTTCGTAAAAGGAGACTGTGTGCTGTTAAAGAGTCTACCTTGCTCGTTTGTCATAAAAAACTCATGATGACGTTAACACTATTCTTCAATCTCATCAGATTGACTTTCCATTAGTCTATAAGTGTGAAGTTCATGACTGCCCAGACTTTGTTAACTACATACAATTATCTCTTGCCAAATGTTAGGCTGAAAGCCGACCACAACATCTATGGGAAAAGGCGAGGGAGATGATGATATATTTTTTTCCTGACTGGCTGGTTTAAGCCTGCGGCCAAAATTGTTTTGGAAAAACATACATTAGATTTGAAAAGATGATCAGCTCTTACAACGTTGTTTTCTACAGAAATTATAATAGGTAGTTAGTGTCATAACAAGGACGTTAGGATACGTAAGTAGTCATTCCGTACGATTTTGCCATTATAAGATTTGTTTTGGCTGTCGCTTTTATTTTTATTTTATCAAATTTTCACTGGCCGCTCGTTATCCTTAAGTGTTCGTTGTTTGCCACAAAATAGAATAGTGACGATGTAGGCTATAAAAAAGCTCGTAAAATTTATCCATTACAACCCCTATGGACTGTATAAAACAAGTACAATTCCTTTCGGTGCATTTCTCTAATTGAATTTTTACAGCTGTCAAAGGACAGACAATAAAAATATCTTCTGTTGCATCTAATTCGGATTGTACGAATTGATTTTTTTAATGCTTAAATTAAACATAGTCAAGGATTAACTGTATAACGAGATATCATACTGCGTCCAGCCTTTTAAATTTATTTTCAGCATACTTTGGCAAATCATCAGATTGACATTTTTTGGCATTGGTGTCGTGATGGCCCAGTGGATAAGGCGCCCGCCTCTCGTGTAAGAGGTTGTGGGTTAAAATCCGGGCAAGTACCAATGTGACTTTTTCAATTCATATGTACTTTCTAAAGTTTATCTTAGACATCACTGACATACCGTGCCTCGGAAAGCACGTAAAGCCGTTGGTCCCGGTTGTCATTCGTAGAACTTTGACAGTCGTTACGGGTAGTCAGAAGCCAGAAAGTCTGACCAGCCTTAACCAAGAGGTATCGTGTCGCCCAGTTACTGGGTTGTGGAGGTCAGATAGGCAGTCTTTTCACGTAAAACACTGGTATCCAGCTGAATCCGGTTAGGCTGAAAGCCGACCCCAACATAGTTGGGAAAAGGCTAGGGAGATGATGATGATACTTTGGCAAATCATCATGAATAGACTTAGGCTAGAACTCTACCAACTTATCCAAACTTTTAGATTTAATTTGAAAATCAGCAGTCGATTCTCGTTTTTGCGTAGAAGAGTTCGTTAATACTACGTATTGACCTTTTGAATGAATAAAATAAATGGATTACAATCAGTTAGGTTTGTAAAGGTTAAATAAATCTTTAACTATCTTTTTGATTGAAAAATATTCTTTAAAAAACTCAATAAATTTGACAAAGTAAGATATCAAATTAAGGTAAAAACCAAAGACAAAATTACTTAATTCTTGTTCTTATAACACCAAAAAGAGAACATTGGTAATTTAGTCAACCATTATAAAAGGTAGTTGCACATGGAAAAGACTGTGCAGGAAACTCCATTTTCAGTCAAATCTAAAAAAAGGCTTGAATTAGTTCATTAAGTAATTCTTTTTATAAATATTATGGTGCTTACATTTTCTTACAAAATGGTGTTATTCTTAGTAAGAATCAGCACATCTAGAAACCCAGACAGAAAGCATTAGCTGATTTTGAGCTGAGCTTGATATAACTTTTATATTTATTAAACTAATGGATATTGTAAGGTCAAGTGAAAGTCACGGAGCAAAAACCAAATGACACATATATATCCAACTATCCGCTGTGACATGTCGAAATACTGCGGTCATAAATTCGCTTTCCCAAAGTCATTCGGAAACCCATATTCATTATTTTATTAGCCATTGCACTCGAAATTTATAGTTCATTCGAATTTATAGTTAATATTGCAGAAATTTGGGATATAAACCAATGGAAAAGCAGTTATTCTTTTCTGGTCAAGTAATTCTGTTTGGCAAAGACCTCTTTAAAGTCATACAAATTTAATAGGAGGACTTGATTTATGTTTAGGATTTGAATTCATGCAAATTATTATCTAGAATTTACCTAAGATTTAGAGAATTTATATAATGTAAGTTAATTGTCATTCAATTTTTAATTTGAACTCAACATACTTGTAACCTTCTTCAAAAATCTTAGATATCGTCAGCTCATACTGACACAAGACGTAACGTAAAAACGAAGTCGAAAACCTATCCTATCTTGATGAACTTCAGACTTTAGACTACTCGTAAACCTTATCATGTAGTAAATAACGTTTAAATTGTATCTCTGTCATAAAAAGTGCGCCCTCGTCATCTTGCGTTCTAAAAACCTAATGATCTTGATGTCAGCTGCCCCTTAGGGACTTTCTATGAAACCTAAGATTTGGAATCTTGGGTCTTAGGCCGAAATAAAAATAAGAATTGTTAGCAAGTGCATTGGCTATGCATTATCGTTGTCACGGTCGCGCCTTTGTAGAACTATGATGGCAAAATAGAGATGCAGTTTTTAAAGCACCTAGAAATAAAGCATTGCGATTCGGATTGATCTGACATTTTGCCGATTATCGCCGTATATAAAATGCCGAGGCATTGTGTAAAAGGCGGATTTATAAAATATGTCTAAACTAGCTGCTGTCCCCTGCGGTTTCACCCGCATTTTTCGTTACTGTTCCGCTCCCGTGGGTCGTAGCGTGATGGTATATAGCCTATAGCATTCCTCGATAAATGGGCTATGTACCAAGAATTTTTTAAATCGGACCAGTAGTTCCAGAGATTACCCCCTACATACAAACTTACAAACCTACAAACTTACAAAGTTTACCTCTTTATAATATAAGTATAGATAACGTATATTCATTTACCTCGAAGTAACAAAACCCCAAATATTTTGTGATTAATTTTCGAGAAAACTTCTTATAAATTAAATTTATCAGGCAACGGTTTAAATGAATCTGGTGAAGGGTTAAATAGTAAACTATTCCTCGAAACTTTAACACATGTTGGCTATTTACATTCACTGTTTTCCATGTAAGGGAAAACGTCCTTGTTATCTTTACAAATGAACCTTCATTCGCAAAATATATGGGATTTTAAGTAATCATCCACGCCTCTTTCATGGAAATATATTGTAGAATGTTCATATGTGAGTCTTTATATAAAAAAAGAAACTCCATAAATATATATTGCTTTATGGTCTCAAGGAAAACAGTTTTTTTGTCAAAACACTTCAAAAATATTTTTAGTGTTTAACCAAGGTTGAAAAGCTACCTTCGGTTGCTACTTTTAAAAATATTTTTGAGAACTAAATCTCAATAACGTTTTTAAGGTGTTATTATTATGTATTCTTTATCACCAATAAACTAGATTTTTATTGGTGATAAAGAAATTGCGTTAATAGTTAAGCTATCGGTTTCGTGACAACCCTGTGGGAATTTCCAAACTAATGGCTAAGGAATATGTTGGTTATAATTGAGGGTGACGCCTACGTACTTGTGTAAAATGTTAATTTGTATAATCTTCCAAAGTGTTATTCTAATTAATTTTAACTGAGCATCACTCACGACCCACGAAGTTTCTTAGAAAGAATTTAACTGTCAAACTGTCAATATACTTAAAAAAGGAGACAATTTTTTTTGGTCCCACTATTAAACGGTTACGTTTATTAATAATTTTACGCATGAAACAAGTGATCACCTTATTATAACTAACCTACTAAAAATTATATAGATATCTAACGGGAATAATGAAATAATAGTAAAAAACTATTACGGAAAAATGCATGTTGAGGAGCGTTTTTACATTTATTTCAACGTGAATTTAAATATATTATGTGAAACGAAACGTACCTAATTAACATTCCGTTGTAGATGCTCTGTGGTACAGTTTCAATCAGTTTGACACTGACAGACTACATTATTAAGCTAAGTTCATACGACCGCGCGAAACCACTCTGTACCACTAACCGCGCGGTACAAGACCAAAGTAAGCAGCAATTATCGTAGACATTACCGCGCGTTCTACGTTCGTTGAAAAGCATTATTGCATCCTATTTTAAGTGAAAGACTTTCATTTAAAATAGGATGCAAGAAAGCTTTTTTATTGTCTTTGTCATTTTCTGCGACGACTCAGCCTTCGGTATAAAATCCATAAGCAAATTGCCCCCTCCTCAAGCAACATTGACATCCGGACTGGTATGCACATCATCATGCGAACGCCTCAGACCCTGTCCAGGAGGGCGAATTCGCCGCGATTCTCTCGCGCGTAACACGCGCGAGTGTTGCGTCCAGAGTCTACGCGTATAGAGCGTACGTACGCGCGAGTCGTATTTCCTTCTCTTTCTCTTTTATACGTGCACTCGCTCTGAAATTCGCGCGAAATCTGGACGCAACAAGGCGGCCCTAGTATCTCGACTCGCGTGCATTACGCGCGAGTCACGCGCGAGTTTATTAGTCGCGCGATGCTTGTGGACGCGATGTATTGGTGCCTAGTATCTTGCCTACCCGCGAGTGAATTCGCGCGAGTCGAATCGCGGCGAATTCGCCTTCCTGGACAGGGCCTCAACCACGCGGCGACGCGCGGCTTCTCGCGGTCATGTAAACTTAGCCTAATAGCTTCCAACAGTTTTCTAGATAGTCAGATAAGTGCTTCTTCTGTTCTTTTCGTATTTTTATTCAATAGATGTTAGAAAAATGGCTTCTGGAGATACAGTGCATAATATATAAAGCTGTTGTAACAATTGTACAGCTCGATTTCAACGAAATGTGCAACAACTTTACTTATAAAAGCATTGGCGTCCACAGTAAAAGAATAATCGAAAAAAAATCACACCAAAGCCAGGTTTTTATGTCATTTACACCTATATTATTATTGAAAGTGCACTATTCTAACATAAAATACCTAGGAAACCTATTCACTCATTAAATAATCGCTCTTGTGAGATTTTAGGTCATTATGAGAGTAATGTTTTGACTGTCGTATTTCCCAGTATTCCGGTTACTTAGACTTTTGCTAATATTGCCACTGTAATCTAGAGATTATAAGGAATAAACTAACGTGCATTTCATTAATAAATGCCACAATTTGTGGTGGGCCTAATCCCCGAACAAAAAAAATTGTCTCCTTTACAATGTTCAATAGAATGAATGTGTACTCTTGCTAATCTAAATTCAATTTATTTGAAGTTTCCAATCAAAATTGTCAGTATTCAATTTAAACTTCGCAATTAGAATATTTTAATTCTCTAAGTATCCATCAAAAGTACAAGAAAATTTATTTAGATGTTCTCACAATAGCTTACTGCAGACATTGCTTCGAGAATATGCTATTCATAGTAAAATTAATCAGAATTTAGCCGTCAAAAGACATCGGTCTTTTTATGTCAAACAAACTTATCTGGCAAACACGGTTGATTGGCAATCAGTTTCTTGATTCAGAACAACGGTCCCATGCGACTTGGCATTTGGTTTGTAGCTTTGTTTTATTTTTAGCATAGGTGGTATGGTAATGGGGCAGTAGATTTTTTTATTTAATGCATGATAAAATGCTTCTTATAACCGACCAAAATTCAGTCAGATCAAAACTGTAGAGCAGAAACACTCGTCTATATAATATATTGTTTTTCCTATTTGTCTCACATACATTACTTTATCAGAAATATTTCGTAACATTTTCAAAAGAAAGTATTTTTTTTTATTTTCAGCGAACCGGCGTTTCCGAACTTACAGCTCTAGAAGTCTCATTTGGAACAAAGTCAAAGGTCAGTCTAATTTAATATTTAAAACTCAAACTCAAGACATTTATTTTACTTAAACTATTTGCATATAATTATGACTTGTCAAAGAACCTAACCTACAGAAGGTTAGTCAAAAAAACGACACAAGTTCTTTGTTCCAAAACATAAGTTTCAAAAACCAACATGAAACTCCACGTATACTCTTTTCAAAGCATTATGTTTTAAAAACTTTTGGTTATATTATTTTTGGTGTTTCTATATGTGTAACATATATGCATGCAATTAGGTTGTGGAATGTTTATAATATAGTTACCGTGACCCTGAAACATAAAGGGCAATCGAAAGATGATGAGTGGGTTTTAGTCAGTAAAAGTCTGACACGCCCTCCCGCCGCACCCAGGACGGGAGCAGTCATTGGATGATTTCCCAATCACAAAAAAAATAAAAAATAAAAATTGCCGTCCTCAAATTGCTATTTAAAGTGAAGTGATGTCTTTACAAATTAAAGACAGCACCTGAATTTAACATATTTCTCTATCGAACCCTAAATTAAAAGTTGAAGTATTGCCCATATTTGACGAGCCTGTTGGTCTAGTTACTGACCCTGACTGCTAAGCCGGATGTCTTGGGTTCGATTCCCATCATAGACAAACTTTCTATGATAAGTATGATTGTTTGGTCTGTGTTTGGGTGTAATTTATCTATAAGTATGTTTATCAATGGTCTTGTTACCATTGTACAGGCTGTGCCTAATTTGCGATCAGATGGCCGTGATGGGAGTTCTCAGAAGACATTTATTTATTTTATACTAGCCTTTGCCCGCGAGTTCGTCCGCGTAGAATTATAGTTTCTGTTCCCAGGGGATGAAAACTATCATAATTATGTCGTTTCTCGGGTCCCAGACTATATCTGTACCAAATTTCATTCAAACTGGTTCAGTGGTTTAGGCGTGTAAAAGAGACAGACAGAGAGACAGACAGACAGAGTTACTTGCATATTTACAATATTAGTACGGATTCAATAATCTACCCAGCTTTTATAGCATGACACAGTTGGAAAACTACTACGTGCCTGAGAGCCTTAACTAGGAAATATAAAACAGTAGTTACTCGCTGTGCTCGGTTAGAATGACAGACACGTCATTCATTTGTCGCATTCTCGCTTTTCCAATTTATCTATATTACCGTATGAAAGACCTACATTTTCTAAGAGAATACGTGATAAGTTTTTGTATTCTCGTTTAAGCTCCAAAGCGGAATATCTGTCTCAATTTCGCAAATGTGTTGTCAACCAATCGAGGCCTTTCAGCGATTTATCTTAGTCTGCGACCTTTGATTCTGTATGTGACTTATATTCAAATTCGGAGAAAAATACGAAATAAAAGAGTAGAAAGAAATAGACTGATCTATTGTTACCTCCTACAACACTTATTTAACTTTTATCTCCAAGGAGAGAGACAGACATTTAGGCCCGTATTAATAGACGTTACTCAATTCTGAGACGCTCTCAAGTTTATTCCTGTCCTTATTTTTTCCCTTTAGAATGACAAGGACAGCAAGAGACTTGAGAGCGTCTCGGAATTGAGTGACGTCTATTAATACGGGCCTTAGAGTTCTTAATACCGTAGCAAGTCTTACAAAATATCGCTTAAACGGGAAAAATTGATTATTATCCATACTAATATTATAAATGGGAAAGTGTGTCTGTCTGTCTGTCTGTCTGTCTGTCTGTTTGTCTTTCTTTCACGGCAAAACGGAGCGATGGATTGACGTGATTTTTTAAGTGGAGATAGTTGATGGGATGGAGAGTAACATAGGCTACTTTTTGTCTCTTTCTAACGCGAGCGGAGCCGCGAGCAGAAGCTAGTAAAACGATAAAATTGAAACAAACCTTTTTTTCTTCTTTTATCACAGCCTTTTTACCTTTAGCGCAAAATTACATTAACTGTGTAATATTACGCTAAAGAGTTTTTATTTTCTTGATAAGGATCGCCTCCGGTTTTCATTTCCGTAAAAAGATATTGAACCGATTCCCGGAGGACCCATAATGAAAAAGCTGTTTACATTGGTTTCTGACTTACACGAAGACCGAAACACTTCAATACTCGAACACGTGGCTTTTACACGTGCTCAGGAAGGCCGGTATTTACAACCAGTTGTAGTAATGCCGATACTTTTATGTGATTTTACTCAAGCGTAAATTTTAAAGCAGGGAATGGTATGTCAACTTGTTCAAGGAATTGAAAAAAGAAAATTCCCGTGAATTACATGCTGTGTGTTGTAAGAAAAAATATTTTGGTATTATAAGTAGCTTTTACACGTATGACGTTATGGCCTTGGGGTACGGCGCCTCTTTCAAGTACCAATGTGAGTTGGACATCATTGACATTCCGTACCTCGGAAAGCGACAAAAACCGTTGGCATCTTGTGAATGTCAAGAGGGACCAACGGCTAGAACTACTAGTAAAACTTTGACAGTTGTTTTGGGTAATCAGGAGTCAGAAAGTCTGAGCATAGATTGGCCCATTCTGGCTAGTTATACCTACCTATATTTTGGGGGTCAGTTAGGTAGTCACTTCACGTAAAACACTGATATCCAGCTGAATCCAGTTGGGATGGAAGCCAATTGTAGTAGGGAAAAGGCTAGATAGATGATGATGATTATGTAATATTAATAAAAATATCTACTCCAATTCTTTTCAAGATTCATTCACTGTTGTTTAAAGTTGTTTGATCACCTGCAATGGCCGGCCAAGTATTTACTTTGTCCCTATGGCTACTAGCATACGTAGATGTTTAATAAACGTGTTTTAATTAATGCTGTTTAATTTCGCACATAATCTATCAGAACCAATATTTTAATAAGAACTGAGCAATGTAGCATTGTTGTAGACAAATGTGGATTTGTGATAATATTCTAAATTTATAAAACTAGTTTAATTCTCCCGGTTGGTTTTAACGACGCTGCCTATTCTTATGATAATTTTATTACTTTGTTTTGCTTTTCGAATACGGGGAATTCCTGAGCAAATGCAGGATGTATTTAATATTTATTTAGTTAGCACGTTTTGGCATTTAAGTTTACCAATGATAATAGCTATGTAATTACGTGTGTTTACGATAATTTTAATAATTGCATTAAATTCTTGTCCAGCGTTTAGACCCGGATGGGATTGTGTGATACAATATTTGTAACGTTAAAGTTCCTAGAGAAAATATTTGTAAAAGGTATTTGTAAGTATTGTTTGTTCTTTGCATTTTTATAGTTTGCAATCAATTACTTATTATACGATTATCATATTATATACCCATTAAGTTTCTCTCAGTTTAGCTTCAGTCTAATTGCAGAGCAATGACATGTCTATTCTCTCTATCTTGATCTTGTATGGACCAATCTTGTCTGGAAGCGTTAAGCTCGTTCCTGCATCTTTACCTTGGACAGCTACAATGTCGATGGAATCAACATTTTGGTTTACTGAGTCCGTTATGCGCTCAGAGGTGGCTAGCCCGGTTTCACTTAAGCTTGACTGCCTTTTGGATGACGTCATCGATTCGTGTCTCAGAGCTACCAATATAAAGAACCTCTTATTTTGTACGGAATCTTGGTCAGTACCGTTCATTATAAAGCTGCTTTCGTCACAATGCTTGCTTGTTTATCTCATTAGTAAGCCCCATCTAGAAGTTATTTCAAGATGTGGAGTCGAATTTTTACCAATATTATTCTGAACCGCAGTGGCGGTAATAGTTCGGTTATTGATGGAGTATCGAAGCACCATGCATCGGTCATCAAATTGGATTATGGACAACGATAAACCGCGGAGAACGAGGTTTATTTTTCTTTTTTATTAAGAACTGGAAAATAATATGGTCCATTTTATGCTGGTGTTGGGTGAGATCTCTTTTACCGTTAATATAAGGTATTTTATCTATATCCATCAACGCTAATATAAATTGATTCGCATTGACGGAGAATACCGCTGAACTGACCGTAATAACATTTGACAAATAGTGGTTTGGAATTTGAAAACATTACTTCTCAGAACCGGTATTTTGTCTACATGCATAACAAGTAAATGTTACGAATTTCATTTTGATAAGATAAAGTTGCAGGCACGGTCAGTGAATAGTCATTTAAAATCCATCATTCCTAATTTTTTTTTAACCATATTTAAACTATCTTGACGGGCAACCCAAGACGATAGTTAAACATACATATAATATTCTACATTTCACTATACATATACTATTAACACATAGGTACACATATTACACTTACACATTAAATTATTTTGATCTGTATAGATCATTACCTCGCTAAACTTTTACCAGCTATGTTAAGGTCTCATTCCAGTCTAATTTCATGTTTCTAACTTCAGTTGCCTAATTACTGCCAAATAGTCTAGGTCTTATTCCATTTCCTATTTTACTACTTCAGGGTTAGAATTTCTGACAATCCTTTCTTAGTAAACTTTTCTCAAAGAACACCCTAGCTAAGTTTCATATCTCAAGGGCCTTGGATTGGCGCTTTGTCAGTTATTCCGTTTACCATTTTACATATAAGTATAGATTACAAATTGCGGTCTAACCTTCCTGAGGCTTGCACTTACAGAAAGTAATCGATCGTTGTACTAATTTGAACCTTAATCTTCATCAGTTAGTACAACATTTGGCTCGCACATAAACTAAGAACCTCAATAAACCCGTCAATATTGCCGGTTCGAAAATTGGTTAAGGAAAATGAAAGACGAAAACTATGTTAGTAAAGTTCAGGAAAAGTGTTGAGGTGGCATATGCTTGATATTGATAAAATGAAGCGGAATATAAATCGTTTATCGAAATGGAACGAACAGCCAAACGGACTTGTCGATACTTACCCACCTACAAAGTTTATTATAGGGGACTCTGATTTAAGTACGAATCTAGACTGTTATAGTAATACAATAAAGTAGTTACTTTGTTGTCAACACGCTTTTTAAAGTCCATTAAAAAAAACCCGTCAATTCGTCGCTCCGTTTTGCCGTGAAAGACGAACAAACACACATTTTCGATATTAGTATTATAATGGTGCTTGTCATCTTTGATCAAACGTAGTGACCATTACTTGTGACATCTCTGTATAAGAAGAGGCTTTGGCCCCGCAATCGAACTATAATAGGCTCTTATTGTTGTTGTAAATTGCTTTTGCTGAACACAACACCAGTTATTGAGAGAATGGCTCGTTTTCGCAAGACTAAGCTTAAATAAATAAGGTAATACTTTGAAGGCTGTACTCCAAAGTAGTTATACAAACCTAATAGAAAAAATACGCTTTTTCTCGCTTCAATTCGCTCTTGTACATTTTCAAGGAGTTCTAGACTGCACGTCCAGATAATAATATGATACTAGTCAAAGAAATGAATAATTCACCCACCTTGGTATAACTTCGTTTACAAACTCGTTGTATCGTTTCTTTTTTGTAACTTTGCAGAACAGATCGGTCTTAGTGAAAAAGTTAATTAATTTAACCTTGTAGAGAACTTTGGTCTCCGAAAGTTGTTTTTTTTGTTATAAAGGTATGTATTAAAGGTAAGTATCGGTTTAAAATATATAATAATATGAATTTCGCATAATACCGGATTTCATTAAATTTTTTGATATTTTTGAACTATTTATTTTTAAGGAGCTACAAAGTAGTATGTTACAAATAGTCACACAGTAAACACATACATGATTCGGTATAATTCGGTGTATTTCTATTGGTTGGCATATTTTTTTCTTAATAAACTAGCTCTTCCCCGCAGTTTTGCCTGCATCTTTTTATTTTATTCCCGTATCATGATGTTATATGGCTTGTAGCCCTTTTCAACAAATAGGCTATTTAATACAAAAAATATTTTCAAATTCGAACCAGTACTTTCTGAGATTAGCGCGTTCAACTTAACAAACACTTTTAACTAATATTTAAATGGAAATATCAATTAAATTACTAGCTATTGCCCGCGGCTTCGCTCGCGTTAGAAAAAGACAAAAAATAGGCAATGTCACTCTCCATCTCTTGAACTACAGGCAAAGACGCCGAGAGTCGCAAGACGACTACCGGCCACCGTAGGCGCGGTTCTGCGGATGGCGAGCGATGGGTAGCTCGCCGCCTGGCTAGGAACAGGACCGCGTCGACGGCGCGTTAGTGTTTTCAAAGAGAAGAAGTCAGCACTGGAAGGGGCCTAACAGGGCCAACGCCTGCCGGGTTTGCGGAATGTTTATAATAGTTACCGTGACCCTGGAACATAAAGGGCAATCGAAGGAACATGAGTGGGTTTTAGTCAGTAAAAGTCTGACACGCCCTCCCACCGCACCCAGGACGGGAGCCGTCATTTGATGATTTCCCACTCACCAAAAAAAAAAAAATCCCTTGATCTATCTCCACTAAGAGTTTTACCGTGAAAGACGGACAACCAGATAGACACATACACATTTTCCCATTTATAATATTTGTATGGATTCTAGGACAAGTTGACAGAGCATCTGAAATCACCCACAAATAGATAACTCATCAGAAAACTCACGTATGCTCAAACTCCCAATATTTCCACAAGGAAACAAACCCGAATATGTTTCGCAACTCATCGAAATTAATACGAGAGCACCTTTGGAATATTTATCATATGTAAAAACAGAATTAAGGCCAAAGTTGTGCCATGGTTAGTGATGAGTGTGCATTATTTAACACATTAGGGGTTATGTTTTTCTCTATAAATCATGTGAATATTCTTCAATCAGGCCAGTCGAGTGTAATATATTATAGTCAAAGTGATTTTGATAATAGAGCACCTTTTCAATGTACTCTCAACATTTTTTGGACAGGCGACAAGAATCGATCCCATGATCTCCAGCTCAGCAGTCAGGGTCACTAACCAATAGACTAACAGAACTAACCACCAATAGTGGTACTACTACTTAGCTGGAGATCATGGGGTCGATTCTAAACCAGGACAGACTTTTATTTATTATCCATACTAATATTTTAAATGGGAAAGTGTGTCTGTCTGTCTGTCTGTTTGTCTTTCTTTCAAGGCAAAACGGAGCGGTGGATTGACGTGATTATTTAAGTGGAGATAGTTGAAGGGATGGAGAGTAACATAGGCTACTTTTTGTCTCTTTCTAACGCGAGCGAAGCCGCGGGCAGAAGCTAGTTATATTATATTATTTTAAACTTGCTGTGCCCCGCGGTTTTAAATGCGTTGTGTTATGTTTTTGATTACTCCTCAGCTCCCGTAGGTCATAGCGTGACGTTATGTAGTCTATGCCTTATTCCAATGTACAATCTATATTACTGAAAAGTTTCATCTAAATCCGTTCAATAGTTTTTGCGTGAAAGAGTAACAAGTACACATACAAACTTTCACATTTATTTTATAATATTAGTAGTAAGATGTAGGTCAGGGTTTTCAGTCGTTTTGTCTACAAAAGCTGTCTTAACAAAGAAGGCTCTTTATGATCGTTAGCATATTTGGGCTGAACAATAAGCTTGTCAAATTATTATCTGTTACAGAAACAGAGATCTTTATGAACAGTTACCTAATACGGATTCAAAAACTTAAGTGTTTAGGTATTACGTAGTTTGGGTGAGTCATACAATGTAGACATACAAAGTAAAGTTCGCAAGTGCTCATTATTATATGCATACTAGCTGCCTCCCGCGGTTTCTCCCGCGTTAAAAATATTAAGGGTGAACAACCCTTATCACTTATGGGTATAAAAAATAGATAGTAGCCGATTCTCAGACCTACTGAATATGCATATAAAATTTGGTAAAATCGGTAAAGCCGTTTCGGAGGAGTAAGGTAACTAACATTGTGACATGAGAATTTTATATATAAGATATAGGGTGACTGGTAATTAGTGAACGATACTTAAACACGTGATTGTGCTCATGATAATAACAAACAATTTTTATTATGGGAGCAAAGTTAGAATGGTTTAGGCGCATTAGGGCTAATTCTCATTTTGGCAACCGACTCCCTAATGGACTACTTCTCATTATGGCTACTTCTCATTATAGCTACTTCTCATAAGGGCTACTTCTCATAAATCGCGAAGTAAAACATCAGCTGTTCAGTACATTAGGCAAACATAAATGTATTGAACAACTGCTTTATAGTAAAAGTTGTTCGTAATAATAAGCACTATAAAATAATAAACTGACTGATTGATTGACTCATTGTAGATACATCAACGAATAGCTTAAACCACCGATTCTAGAAACATGATAGTTGATGGTATGTTCTATGTGAAGAGCTGTTAGGATCTACTAAGAAATAATTTTTGGAAATTTCAATCCAAAAAAAGTAACAGTACTAATAAAAGAAGTCTCGTACGAAAGCTAGTTTTTTTTAATAAGTATATGTCCTTAATAAACCACATTCTGTCTAGTGAGTCAAATTGTTATTCACAGAAAAAATACAGGATTTGCTAATTGGTCATTAATTATCAAATCTTCTGTAGGTGTCGAAAAGTAAAATCTAAATTCCATACAATTCCAAGTGTTATAAATATTTTATAATTTATTTACCGTTATTCTTCTCTCAGAAAATTAATAACGTTAAATAAATTGAATAAAGGTAACTATTTCGAAAATAAGCCCTTTCCGCTTGACGTAAAGGCAAAATTATTATATCTAATGTGCCCAACAGTATATCACTAAGATATATTTTATTTCAGTTTACCTTTGTAAGACATTACTGTACGCAATAAATAAAGAACAGAGTATTTAGAGCACCTGTGTTCGTAATTTTAATTAGGGCTTACAAGTATAGATAACTTGCATACTTAACAAAATATACTTTGTACATTAATACACTTGGCTTCTTTTTAACATTCTTTATATTTGTGTTATTTTATATATATTCCTTTACGTTATTTATTTGAATTTATTTTAATTTAAAATCACTGCATATTTTTGACTTTTGTAGACCTATTCAGGTTTCATAAAAAAATATATTGTATGCACGTAAAATTAACTATCTTTGTATGCCATACAAATACGTGCTCGACGCAGGAATTTAACCCGTGATCCTCACAGAGCCGATTACTCAATCACTAAGCTAACCTCGTTGTCAAAGGGTTGATTAGCCAACTATAGACTATGTCATAACATTTAACATTGTTACATACGTAATTTATAGTTTTTTTTTCTTATGGGCTTGCTCTTGGTCCCGGACTAGCCCGAGGGCATAGACGGGGCCTACGATGAAGCGAACTTACCCAATAGATGCCAATGCATTCGTTTCTTGAATACTTCTGGGTTATATGAATTTGGAAATACAGACGTCGGCACTTCGGCAGGGATTCCATTCTTTTCCGGTGCGCATTATAAACGATTTTGAGAAGCAGTAATAGTAAGTAGTAGTTTATTGAGATAGTTGGGAGAAATAAAGTTAAATAGCAAAATAATAATTGTAAAATAATAAATGTATTAGATAAATATTATAAATGTATATTTCATTTTTACTCTCAGCATTCTTTATTTTGCATATTTTTTTACATATTAAAAAAAAGAAATTTCATAATAATTTTTTTTTTTATAAAAATATGTATAAAAATAGTGCTCCACCGTCGCTAGGTAATGAAACCCAAGCTAACGATGGTTAGGGTTCCAGAGTGAGGAACCTCCTCACAATGCGCTTTTGTTCCAAAACAACTGCCTTTTGAATCTGATTCCTGAGCCAGCTGTTGAGCGATAGCTTTTGAATATGTTGATCAAAACTTTTCGCTATTAAACCATTGACTGACACGACTATCGGTACAATAATTGCGGTGTCCATATTCCACATGCTGGTAACCTCATGAGCGAGGTCAAGATATTTTTTCATTTTATTATTATATTTTATTTATTATAATATGTAATTCTTCAGTCCGTTAAAATAACCTAACTACAAGTGACTATATAACCAAAATTACTTTTGTCATTGTGTAACTCACATAGACCCACAGAACCCCACAATTTATTCCGTTTCTAAATACCAAGCGGTGACAGTAAATTATGTGCGTAGAAAACTAATAGTCCAAGATCTAGGAGAAACCAGCCCCTCTTTAGTACTTATGGCTAAAATTTCGAAAGTATGTAGAGTAATTAGTGGTTAAAATGCTTAGTATGGTTAAAGTCAAAGTTACCCTTCCTTCTAATCTTATTTTACTTTCAACATTTGTCCTTGGCATATTCTACAATTTTCTCTTTGCCTTAACCCTTTTCATATTTCAGATCTTGCCATTCTTCCTTATGTCTGTCCATTTGCCTCTAGAACTCAACAAGCATTATGCATTATCTAATTATACAGTAAATAAATAAATAAATATCTTGGGACAACTCACACAAGGCCATCTAATTCCAAGCTAAGCAGAGCTTGTGTTATGGTAATCAGACAACTGATATAATTTTATAAATTAAACCATAATAAAGTATAGACATAAAAGCTTATTTGAAATTTATTCTTTCCTTTTTTTTTGGTAAACACGTACGCTGTTATTACAAAAAAGTCTTATTTTACAAACTAAAACAAAGCTCAAATTGAAATGGTTTACAGCCTTCATAAGTCCAAAGCCAGAATAAGGACCTATTAACTCCATATAACCCAGCCAACCAAAACGGTGCGCGATTAGCCATTGTTACTCAATGTCTCCTACACGACCTACGAAAATAAATATTCGATGTTGTTTTGATAGGAATTTAATTGTAGGCTGTCTATTAAAATTGTGGAAGTTGGTAATTATAGGCAATCAAATTAACGGAGATATAAAAATATTAATATGGGTGAAGTAATAAACCAAATGATTTGATTTGACGGGCCTGTTGGTTTAGTAGTTAGGAACCCTGACTGCTAAGCCAGAGGTCGTGGGTTCGGTTTCCACCCAGAACAAACTTTGTGTATTTATAAATTATTATAAGTCTTGCATGTTTATCAGTTGTCTGGTTACCCTAGTACAAGCTCTGCTTAATTTGGGATCAGATGACCGTGTGTGAGTTGTCCCAGGATATTAATTACCTATT
This sequence comes from Athetis lepigone, assembly GCA_033675125.1. Classification (NCBI taxonomy): domain Eukaryota; kingdom Metazoa; phylum Arthropoda; class Insecta; order Lepidoptera; family Noctuidae; genus Athetis; species Athetis lepigone. The sequence goes on along the minus strand of CM066243.1, from coordinate 11,640,501 downwards.
CATTTATTAAATGTGTACTAAATCATTATTAATAACTAGTTGTCTCCCGCGGTTTCACCAGCATCTTTGGTTACCACTTCGCTCCCGTACGTGATGTTATATAGCCTATAAACCTTCCTCGATAAATAGACTATTAAACACAAAAATATTTTTTTAGTTAGATCCAGTACTTTCAGAGATTAAAGCGTTCAAACAAATAAACTCATCAGCTTTATTGTATTACCAGCTTTTGCCCGCGGCTTCGCTCGCGTTAGAAAGAGACAAAAAGTAGGTTATGTTACTCTCCATCCCTTCAACTATCTCCACACTCCTCATACACGGCCGACACGATGACGTTGCCCTCAATCGACGTACGCGACCGATGACGGTAAGCTCGTCCAACGTAAAGGAGTTAAGAGTTAGCGGAAATTAAGTCTTAGTTATTGAGGTATTAGACGGCTTTTTGCCAGATAGTCAATATGCATTGTCTATTTTGGTACCTAAATATCAAAGCCAAACACCAAACAGCTAATAGGTTACGCAAAGATAATTATACTTATTACTAATTATAATAAAAATTAAATACTTACAAGTCACCTTACACATTTTTCTTTGATTTGGAAAGAAGTAAAGTCATTTCTATATCAAATAAAGAAGTAATTTTAAATAAAAAAAGTTTGTTTTGTTTCTGGTTAAAATATTTTTTTGGAATAATTATATTATGGATGATAAAAATTACACAGTACAGAAAAATAAACGCATCAACAATATTTATAGTAAAAACAAGAATAAACACGCAATTACTCAAGGTCCCTCTAACTATATAGATATAGGTACATTGAGTACTACAATATGTCATTCAAAGAATTATATTCATACGCCAACGAACTCTTAAGTACTTTCAGTGTCTTTAATTCCATACAAATACACATTCGCAATTCTTAGTAGCGACATTGTGTTTTAATTTGAAAAGAAAAACATAATGTAGGTATTTGAATACAATTAGTAGCGTGTGTACGACTTTTTTTTCTCAACAGCTGTGAATACAAATACAATGAGTAAACATCGTAAACCATGTCTTATTTTGTTATTAATTTAGATCGTAGTGATAAATCTATACAAGTATAATAAAGATAATGAGATTTTTGCTTTGTTTTTTAGCTTTTTTCAATACGCAAAACTCTTGAACTAACGATCCGATTTGAACAAAGTTTAGTCTAGTTGCTGCCAGTAGCCCCTTTTCAGACGTTTGTCAAGATTATATTTGTAACCTAACTGATTGTTTATTTAACGTTTCTGTTTCATTAACCTTTCAACGACTAACCAACAGCCGGCTGTCAGGCTGCTATTGTCTTTCTATTGTGTCTCAAATCAAGTGTGTTTGAAGGTTAAAATAATATTTTTCTTTCATCTTTAAATTCAAAAGTTTAAACATTACGAAGCGTAATTTAAAATGAAATAAACTCAATAATATTATTTTGAGTTAATTTATATGAACTAATATATTTATTAATTAAGTAAACAGTTCTTTCGATGAAAACAAATAAAGAATGGGAATTTTGTATGCTATTAGTTCCGTTCATATTTCCATAAACGAATAATTATTATATATAAATATAAACGAATAACATTGAATTTCCTACACGGAGCTTCGAAGAAAAAAAACCCAGTAGGAATAACCAATTCAACAAATCAGGACAATTACAAATCCAACGAAAGCGATGGATGTGACAGGCTGTCATTTTATGAGCTCATTTAGCAGAATCTCACGATAAATAAAACGATTATACCGACTATGACAACATAATTGATTCCTACTCATTCAATGTAAATGTGCACAGACGTACAATTACTAATGACAATGTTGATTAAGGCCCGTATTAATAGACGTCACTCAACTCCGAGACGCTCTCAAGTCTCTTGCTGTCCTTGTCATTCTAAAGGGAAAAAATAAGGACAGCAATAAACTTGAGAGCGTCTCAGACTTGAGTGCCGTCTATTAATACGGGCCTTAATGTGTAAGTACTGATGTAACTTAAGAGGATTTTGTAAAAATAGATTAATTAACACAGTGCTATTGTGTTAAGATTCCTTCTCGGCGATTAGAAGGAAAGGTTTGCAGAGTATTTCTGTATTTTTATTAATGTTCACGCTCTTAATCACTTTGTCACCTGACGTACCGACTATGGCAGTTGCCGACTAGCCGTTTTGTCGGTTGCAAAGACGCCGATTAATCGGCCAGTCTCATTGCATTCGAGAATGTTCGGGAAGTTGCGTAACTCTCCATTTAAAATGATTCTTGCGCAACAAAGAGAATTTAGAAACATATATGCTTGTTGACTTTCTTGCAGTAGTGTGAGCTATGTTTTTGTAAAAAATATAAATTCTTGCTCTTTTATTAAACTAATAAGAAATGTAAATATTATAAATGGGGAAGTGTGTCTGTCTGTCTGTTTGTCTGTATGTTTGTCTTTCTTTCACGGCAAAACGGAGCGACGAATTGACGTGATTTTTTAAGTGGAGATAGTTGAAGGGATGGAAAGTAACATAGACTACTTTTTGTCTCTTTCTAACGCGAGCGAAGCCGCGGGCGAAATCTAGTAAGAAATATGTAGTAAAAATGTAATGAATAGGTGTACCAGTAACTCATGACAAAAAAAAAATATTATAACAAATAATGATTTTTATATGGTAATCTTGTCATGTCATCTGTCAAGTGACATGACGTTTGTTGTTGTTTACATTTGTTATTTTCAAGAAATCTTTAGTAAAACGTGAAAGAATTTCTAAGAAACCAACGCGGTCACAATCTAGAAGCACTGTTTATAACGTTTACCGATAAATCTGTAAAGAAGAAGGTGTAGCTTACACGCAATTTTCGATTTTAGACCGCTTGCTGGCGTTGACTGGTTAGTATGACTCGTCAAAGTTGATACTTTGTTTCATATTCATTTATATTAGTTAATCATATGTATACATAATACGTAACATATAACTTTGGCTTATTACAGGGGCGTGTACTAGTACTATACGACGAATTATTGCAGAAGGCCTTGGTGTCAGATTCACACGAGCCGTCTAAAGGCGTTTGACTTGCCTTATGTGACGATCACTACCATAGTCAGTAATCTTGACAAAGCACAGAATCATTTTTTCTTAACGGGCAATCAGGAAGAATTAAACTTGCAATGCCCTTGCCAAACTGGGACACCAATTACAAAACGAAAAACCATTTTTTTTATCTTTGTTGTGTAAATAAAGTATAACTATTATAGTGATTGGGTTTATCTTAACTTATTTTATACTAGCTTTTGCCCGCGACTATGTTCCGTTCATGGGGGATTTCCGGGATGAAAACTACGCTATGTTCTTTCTCGGGTCTTTCTTACTCTTTTTTAAAAAATATCTTTATTTTGGTCACTCATGGTTAGGGGCTAAAATTAGTGCTTAAAACCTTTGTAGCTTTACCCAAAGTAGGCCGCAAGTAGGTAGTTCTCAATCGTCTCATCAGCTCATAGAAAAATACAACTAATCAAACATCACTGTTGAATAAACTGCACAAATTATCGCCTATGTCTTATTCTGATATTATAAAGAGGAAAACTTTGTTTGTTTGATTGTAATGACCAAAATATACTGGACCGATTTTAAAAATTCTTTTACCATTCGAAAGCTACATTGTCAACGAGTAATATGGGCTATATAACATCACGCTATGTCCCACGGAAGCGAAGCAGTAACCAAAAACCTAATGTAACGGGGGTGAAACCGCGAGGAACAGCTAGTAATCTATATTTCTGTAAAGTTTCATCAAAATCCGTTCAATAGTATTTGCGTGAAAGATACATACTAATTTTTCCTCTTTATAATATTAGTATTGTTAATAATTAATAAGTGTAATAAATTTTTAAGGGGAAAATACAAGTATCAAAACGTTTTAATTCATTTTCCTATGTGTTGCTGTCATCTTATTTTATTTACCATTTTTGTCATCAGTTCCTGGTACACCTATAGTTTTGTTATTAAGAAATACATACTAAACAAAAGACCGCATAGTCGGCGGTCTTTGTAGACTACGAAAGTGGTTAATTAGTCGGCACATTCTGAATTACATTAAATTCCGATTTTTATATCAATACAATAAAAAAATTCTAGTCATTAACGATTAAAAAAGTGTAGAGAAAAAATACAACTATTTTTAAACTCTGCGAACTCGGAGGCATATCCATATTAAATTACATGTTTGACGTCAATGACTTACCTACTTCGTTTTCTAGCCAAAAAACATCAATTTTATCAGACAATAAATACCGCTGTGGCCATAATCTGACTACCTTTCGAACATTATTAATCACCGAATTTGACCTTCACAAAAGATGATTGCTCACCTGTACGGAACTCACCTCAAATTCAACTCTTTCTGTTTATGGCAATCCACCGAGTTTTCGGTGATTTTTGTTAATGTCTAGGTTGGAAATAATATTTTTCAGTTTGGATGATTATAACTACGGTTATAAATTACAGTACCGAGATTATACACGTATTTTTACGTCGAAAACCACGAGATGACTTCGTGATTTTTAAAGAATTTAGTTTATGATTTTTACACAGGATGAGAATGACGCATCATTGACAGCAACGGTAATTTGTTGATGTCTGCATGTCTTGTTAAAACTGGTTTGTAGACTAAATGCTTTACACGCAATGATGGAATTATAGCTACGTTTAGAACTGACTTACTCGCGAGACTTTAATACAATTTCCATTACAAATGCAACCACAATTTTTATTATAGAAATCTTATTTCAAATTCAGTTACAACAATGTTATTAAAATTATGTTAAACAACTCTGATATCTTTTCTATTAATATACACTGACAGAAAGAAAATGCAGTACACTTTCGTTAGCGCAAAGTTGCAGAATAATCAGGGTGAATCGAACTAGAAGTAGCTCTTTGTATTATAATGACAAAATTAACATTTTCAACCGACTTCAACAAGGAGGAGGTTCTCCATTCGACTGTATGTTTTTTTTGTATGTTACACGATTTCTCTGCCAATTATGAACGGATTTTGATGGTTCTTTTTTTGTTAGGTAGGTCATGTTTCATAGGTGGTCCCATAAATTTATGGCGACAAGTACGGTGCTTCTTGAGAAATTTAATAAAATCAAAAAAATATTCGATCCTCATACATTGACGATGTTGTTGTTTGTTCAAGTTACGCTTATTGAGGATAATGAAATTCTTTTTTTTTTCTATAAAAACATCTCCGCCTTCAAAAACTACAAACAAAAAAAATATCTAAAATTTCGGAAGTCGGTGGCAACACAAATCGACCGACAGAAGAGAAGAGATGCCACCGAGTTCCGATTTTTTTTCTGTGTTTTTATAAAAAGCTTTTTATTTTATTGGTAGTTAATATTTTGTTATGAAAAAATGCTCTTTCAGCTTTAATCGCCCATTTTCGACCAAAATTGTAACTCTTATTTTACCCGATTTGGGAATTAAATTCCATAAATAACTTCTTACTACGCCTAGGTATGTCAATTTCATGTTTCTAGCCTCACCAAAAAAGCCTGTCCTAGTTTTACATTATTTTGTTATGGATATTACTCCATATTGTAACTTTTCGACGATCAAGCGACAGCCGGCTGTCGCGCTGATATTGTCAGAGTCATTGTGCCGTAGTAAGTATATTAAAACAAAAAAAAATAAAACAAATATGAAGACAAACCAAGCGAGACAACTTGGCAGGCGCTAAAAATATCCGTATAGGTTGGCCATTTTTATTATTTTTTTAATTACTTTATCGGTATGATTTTTTTCTGTAATTTTATAATGATGTAAACAATGCAATAAAATTAAAAAAAAAATACAAATAATGAAATAAAAATTAAAAAAAAAATACACCCAATTATGTCTCGTTGATTAAGTAGAAAAAAAATATATCTCCCGTAAAGACAATGACATCCTCAAAAATTATAAAAACTAGAAGGCAATTTACTAACTGTTTTGTACATAATTAGTAAGGTCAAACTCATTAAAAACAATGGAACTAATTGACGTTTTGTTTTAAAAGCATAGTATCAGAAAAAAACAATCATTTATTTTGACTTATTCTGAACTGCAAAAAAGTTTTTCCAAGGTCTAAAACGGAGTAAAAAGAGGCTTATTATTGCTTTTTGTGTTGTAGAATCTATTATATTTTTATTTTTATTTTAGGTATAAAACATGTATTATTAAAGATTTACAAAACCATTAAACTTTTGAATAAAAATAAAAAAAACATCTGAATGAGCACAGCCATACTCGAGATTTGCATTTGGAATAAATTAAGCGCTTCGTATTTATTTACATTGTTTTTGGAAATGGAACACAGACCTTTATGCACAAATTTCCTCTCATTTATCGCATGATTTTTCAGCCAAATTGAAATGACAAAGATTTGCGAATTCCGGAAACTTGGTCGAAAATAATTTGAAAGACTCTTAAAACCAGCTGACGTCTTTAACGCCAGCGACTAATAAAAGCGCGCGTTGTTCTTCTTTCATAAACGTAATTTTTATAGCACTGTTAATGTAGCCGGATCAATTAACCCTGGCAAATAAAATCTTGATTGCAGAGCATTTCCATTGGACTTTTGTTGTCATAAAATAAATTTAATTATTGTTATTATTATTATAGAGCGTGTGAAACTTTAAGGTTTCCTAAACACTCACATTAACTGGATGATATGTAAGTTTACAGACGTTGCGGAATGTTATGTTTATAACTGTTACCGTGACCCTGGAACATAAAAGGCAATAATTTGAAATGTATACCAAAAAGATATTTATTTTTCTCTTTTTGTAATAGTTGACTATTTGATAATGTGACCTGATTTGAGCATTGTCCCAAACATTACCCCACACTAGGGACTGCTTCTAAAGTGAGTGAATTTATTAACACTTAGGTCCTGTTTCATAACCTCGAAATAGTCCTTATCCACAAGAAAAAATGGAACAGATTTTGCATGAATTTATCTGCCAGATATTTTAATCAGATCAATCAATTTGTCAAAAGAATGTGAACTTAAACTTACTTATAATTACAAAAAATGACATAATGAGGTGGTCAAAAGTTGCCATACAAATTATGGATCCGTTCATGAATCGATCAGAGACACAGCGCTCCAAACAAATATCCAAAAGTATTAAAAAAAAGAAATTACGGAAACTCTAGAATAGAACCTTCTCTATTTTAGAATTCTCGTAATTCATCGTAATAATATTATAATGAAATCGCCCACAGCTTGACTGAAACAATAAAATACGATATCGTGTGTAATTAGTTAGGTAGGCTTAGAAATCTATATTTAGAATTGTATTACTTTCAACACAAAGTCATTTTGCTTATGCTAGTAAAATCTTTTTGTCTCAGCTTAATTATTATAGTTTATTTTAAATGGAAATAGATGAATAATAATATTTATTATTATTTTATGTTAATAACAATAAAAAAATATCTATAATATGTATGTATTTAAAAATTATATAAGTATGTATATCAGTTGTCTGGTTACCATAACACAAGCTCTGCTTATCTTGGGATCAGATGGCCGTGTGTAAGAAGCTATGATATTATTTGATGTCCCATGATATTTATTTATATATTATTATTTTGGTAATAGTTAAAAAATCATAGTGATAATCGATTTATTGTTATAATGTTGCGGCTTCAATACCGGAACAATACCAGTTTAGCTGACATAAAAAAACGACGTCAATTATAAATATTAATATAAGACGTCTAAAATCGATATCGATTTGAGTAAGGTGATTAATGCGAATGCCTTCTGTGAATGAGAAGAGGTTTCACCAGTGCGACAGTTAAAAGCCAGTATTAGAATAATTTAATTTATCGATTTTTATTATAATTATCATTAAAAAGATGGACATAGAAAAAATATGTATTCATTTATATGCTGAATCAGAAATAGGTACAAAAAATATTTAAAATGATGCAAACATGTTTTATTATTTCTTATTTCATTATTAACTACTAATATTATGCAAATAACCTAAAAGTAGCTAAGTTAATTCATATTTGTGATAAGATCACAACAAGTACCCGAATAATGCAGTAGTACATAATATGTTACGTAATGCTAATGTGTTTTGTTAATTACATAATTGGACTTAATTATTCAACAAGTTTTAGTTGTTCTTCTACCATTAGTTCATTAACTTCTGTTTGATTGTTTTCATAAAGTTACCGTTTCACTGAGATCTGTTAGAACCTTGATGAAAATAGTTCCCCTGAGATGTATTTCTATTCATATTTATTTACAGAGCATTCCTTACCAATTTTATACAGAAAATCCAGCTATTAATATTAATGTAGGTATGTTAATTATAAATGAGATGACAGCACTGTTGGTGCATTTTCTAAAAGATTAGCTTGAACAGCTATGATATATGTCGTGACTTCGATTCCGCTAGAGATAAATATTTGGTATATCGGCGGCATCATTAGAAATCGCATTCATCCATTCTGGGCTTTCGATAGGTGAAATAAAAATTAAAAAACTATAAAAACTAAGAAGTAACCGAAAGGATACGCATTAAATAAAACTAATACATACAATAGATGGCTGAAAATAAAAGGTTTTTTTTTTATTTATGACTTTTCTTATTTATATGGACTACCAATATTGGTTTGTGAGTTATTATCATGTTTGTAAACATTCATGACACAAAAATAGATTTAATTTTTAACCGACTTCAAAAAAAAAGTAGGTTCTCTGTTCGACCTGTATGTATGTATGTATGTATGTATGTTTGTCCGCGATTATCTCGCGTTTGGCTGAACCGATTTTGATGCGGTTTTCATCAAAGTGTTTGTTACATTCTGGGGAAGGTTTTATTATATAACACTAATGGATATCCCGTGACGTTGCCCGCATAGATTGCGTTTTGCTTTCTTGGATTGTAGATTTTCAAAGACGATTGTATGTTTGACCGCGATTATCTCGCGTTTAGCTATACCGATTTCGATGCGGTTTTCAGAAAAGTCTTTGTAACATTCTCTAGAAGGTTTTAGTATATAACATTAATGGATATCCTGTGACGTTGCGCGCATAGTGCCGTTTTCATTTTATAAGATTATAAGTTTATTTTGAGAGCTACCCTAAAACGTAGTCAGACACTGAGACTCTAACTAAAAAGTAAAAAATAAAAAGCTTTTTTAAAAAAAAGATAACCGACTTCAAAAGCTAAAAGCTCAAAAATAACTATTTCGGAAGTCGGTGGCTTCTCTTCTGCCGGTCGATTTGTGTTGCCACCGACTTCCGAAATAGTTATTTTTGAGCTTTTAGCTTTTGAAGTCGGTTATAGATATTATTTTTTATTAAAACAGGTATTAACTGTTCCCTCTAATTGCTATCCATTTCACGATCGTCCGTTAGAGATATCACATTACAAATATTTTAACAAACATTATATTAAACAACGAAATAACAACAAAAGGAGACTAATAAATTGATTAACATCCTACACAAGATATAAACTTAATTACAACAATATAACGACATTTAGGACATAATATTATGTAGATTGATATAAATTATTGATTGACATAACTCAATACAGATCGTTCTAATCACAAACGCCTACAATATTCTATTTTAATAAACGTAAAGAAATGGTCAAGGCAAGTCGTGCTTCGTTTATACATGGTCCCGTATAACTATAACTTCGAGTATTTAACCTTTTAACGACCAAGCGACAGCTGCCTGTCGCGCTGCTGTTGTCTTTTTATTGAATCTCGAATCACGCGTGTTCGAAGATTTAAAGGAATCATAATTATCGCCAATAACGGTACCTTAATAACTACGTCAAAAGTAGGGCTAGACAAAACTCAATTAAATGCGTTTGCTTTTCCGCTAAGGTCACGTGATTTCTTCGCAGGAAAATTCATTGGCTATCCCACTAGCGATTTAAAAGCGTTGGCGTTTCTCCAACGTCTGTCTTCACCTATTATAGTGTCGCGACTTTGACGCTATTGAAGTTGCGTTTGTCGCGTCAGTAGAACAGCGGCATTAGCATATGACGGGAACGCTTATTAAAAAAACCGCTGACAATTAAATACTACAGACTTAATTAGGCATTATAGTAAGACGGCCTAGTGCGGTATTATGAAAGGGTTTTGTAAACGCCTTATGCATGCAGAATTGGGGAACCCTATAAGGTCTTTTACCTAATAAACTTTAATGTTATTAATTAACCGAAGGGATACTAAATAGAACAGACTCGGTTCAGGCTCAATACGATTTAGTATTAGTTACACGTAACTTGAATAATTTAAGAGTGGTACGAGCATGCTCTAGGGATTTGTGAAATATCTTCACAGTTATAAAGAATTATGCCTTTTTTTTCTAACATTTTATAATATTATGTTCGTACTCTTTACCGGTGAAAAGTTTCTGACAGCAACTAAAATATTTATTATCGAATAAAAAAATATTGAAACACTCTTGGAATCTATTTTGTTTTGTAGTTGCTAATACAAATCACGTTTTCAATAAAATTTAGTTCGGTGGAAGCGGACTATTGCTTTAATAATATTTAAAGACATATCGTTTGATAATCTTAATTTCTGAAGTCCTTTAACATACCTAATAGGTTTTAAAGGTTGTCCCACTACGGTCTATGAACTTCTTAGACATATTTCTACGAATTAATTAAATTTCCCAAAGTTTCGGTGTAGACGTGAGCTAATAAATCCAATACAAAATAATATTTAGAGTTATAAACAATTTTATCTAATTCAGAACAATGCCTGAAAGTTTTAGTTTTAAATTGCAACTGAATATAATCTTCCAATATCTTAGATCAATGTTTTACAATAGACAATATTTTTTAAGCTTGCGTATATTTTAAATTGGATGGAAATTTTTAATCTCTTGTCTACTTATACAATATTAAAATTATCTATGAAATAAAATGTAAAAATGTGAAATTTTAGACGAGCCCGTTGGGCTATTACATTGAACCGAATTGCTTTTTTTATTTTTTATTGAAATTTATTCACAGATCCAGAGTCACCATTTTAGTAATCTCTGAAATTGACTAAGTTGGAGGAAAGCGAGATAGTAAAATTCAATATGGCTGAAAATTCCGTATTAAATCAATACAATGCTGCGGCGAGACCAGAGCCTCGTTAGTATAAAGTTTTTTCAATATCTGCTTCTTTTTTTTATATTCTAGGCTAGCTTTTTCCCCCGGCTTCACTTGCATTAGAATGTGACACAAAGTAAACTGTCACTTGCCCTCCCTGCTCAACTATCTCCAATAAAAAAATCATGTCAATTCGCCGCTATGTTTTGAAGAATAAACGAAGAAACAGACACACACACTTTACCATTTGTAATATCTTTGTAGCTTTTGCCCGCGACTTCGTCCGCGTAGAATAATAGTTCCCGTTCCCGGGTGATTTACTGGATGAAAACTATCTTATGTCCTTTCTCGGGCACAGATTATATCTGTACTAAATTTCATTCAAATCGGTTCAGTGGTTTAGGCGTGAAGAAGAGACAAACCGATAGAAAGACAGAGTTACTGTCGCATTTATAACATTAGTATGGATAGTATGGATTATTAGTATGGATAGTATGGATTATTAGTATGGATAGTATGGATTATTAGTATGGATAAGACACGACAAAATTATTAGCGGTAGCTTTAATTTGGTTTATCAGTAATAATGATATTAATAATTACGTACGGTTTATGATGAATAAACTATCAATCGCAAGAGATTATTGCAACAATTGACTACAATGGTAAATTGTCTGGTAGATATAATCGAATAACTTAATGTAATGATTGGCTTGGTATTTTATAAGTGAGTGCTGATTATAACTCTCAATCAGTCTCAGCCGTTTCCTGCACAATTATTTCTTTATTGTTCTAAGGTTTTTATCTAGTTTTTGTAATCACGAATGAGTATTTATAGTGGGCATCTAATGTAAGAAAATTTTGAAACGTTACTTTATTATACACTAGCTTTTGCCCGCGACTTCGTCTGCGCGGAATAATAGTTGTCGTCACGGGGGATTTCCGGGATGAAAACTATCCTATAGTATGTCCTTTTTTGGGTCTAAGACTATATCTGTATCTTTCATTCAAATCAGTTTAGTGGTTTAGACGTAAAGAAGGGACAGACAGACAGAGTTACTTTCGCATATTTATACCTACCTAATAATAATACTAGTATGGATTCAAACATTTTAAATCTGTTGTCTATGTACACTTTTGTATACTGTTTTTTTTTTTAAATATTTTTTTATTTATTACCTTTAGCAAAATCAAACGAAAATTTAGATTGCGTGTTTAAATAGCCGAAAAATATTTTCGGAAAAATTATTATATACCTTGCATTTTTTTTATTCAGAGCTACATTCTTGTGACTTGTGATTTGACTGTTAACCTCTTGACACCCAACCGACAGCCGGCTATGGCCTAGTGGTCTTACGTTTACGGTTAATTCTCGCATGAATTCTCTAAATACCCTCCAGCGTTTGATGGTTTATTATCAATGTTCACGTGTTATTGGCAGAATTGTGGTGTCTTCTTCACAAAGGCCATTCATTAAGAGTTTAAGTTGAACTATAAGATTTAGTTTTTTATGTTTTCATAGTAAATTACCAGCACGGAGCAGTTTCCCTATGCAATTCTTGCCTAAAATCGTTAGTTTTGACGTTTTTATCTTACAAGGAAATTGACAGCATTTCAAGATTTCCCCTAGAAAAAACAGGCAAATGCAGCTTAACAGAACTATTTTTTTACATGTTATTGGTAAAGAGTTATTATTGTTCTATCCACTACTCGCTAAAATTGCTACTATATGCAGTATTCTATTAAACAGTGCAGCTTAATGGAATGGCACGTGAGTGGTCAAATTAGAAGTCATCATGCCGTATCATTTAGCATAAAATGGACTAGTTAATACCGGTAGTATAAGTTTTAATGGCAGTTTGGCTACTGTAAATTACAGCTCTATGAATATGCCAACAAGGGCTATCGTATATTATTTTGATGACCCTTAACACTTAAGCATTATGTAGTGTAAGAAGCACTTAGTTTCAACCAGTGTTAAATAAGCACTTGGCCTAGCTGCTTTATATAAATTATTTACTGGACGCAGGAGATAAGAGCTAGGATACAACAAAATCCTAATGAATGGGCTTTTAGTTTTATTACTCTGTTAAGCTTTTTATATACAGTCATTTAAGTAAAACAAATGCACTGTTTCACAACCTTGGCAGTAACAGTTACGGCCTCAAGTTTTTGGGGATCAAGGTTATTAGGCTATAGACGTGTCTATGGTATGATACATGTTCATTTCCAGCTCCTGAAGAGATTCTGCCAACAACATGACCCCATTTCTAAACTGCAGGTGTAAGATGAACTGACAGTTAATGCTTATGTCTTGTTCTTTCGAATTCCGATCTTGATCTGGATTCTAGAACAGTATCGATCTTGGCTAAACAATACAAATGGGTCAGTATTTAACTTTGAGAAGAAAGCGAGCAGAAGAATACTATTCGGCTAAGCTATTGACGACATTGTGCAAAATCTTCGAATCGACAGTCCCAAAAACCTTTCATGACCTATGGAGACGTGCTATGGGTCGCAAAGCCTTATGATAGACCGATTAAGACGAAGAAGATGATGATGGCGGGCTGCGGATGAATGACTAAAACCCTTAAGACCGGCATCGTTAGCGCTCTTTGGGGAAAATCTACGATGAGGTGGACGGCTGAAATAAGTTGAAGTATATAAACACACTGGACTAAGATTTGCGTTACCGTACTGTACTAATTTATTTAAAATTGTGACCAAAACATTCGCCTATAATTAACCTTTCGACGACCAAGCTACAGCCGGCTGTCAGGCTGCTTTGTTTTCTATTCTATTGTGTCTCGAATCATGTGTGTGTTCGAAGGATTAAATGTTTTTTTTTTTATAGGAAGGATTCTAAGTTGCGAAGTAACATCCGAAGCAAGCGCAGAGGTCAATGTCTATAAAAGTCTATTCAACAGAACTATTAAAATCTTACAAGAAATATGTCAGTTCTTCTGCAACACAACTCGTGACGACGATTTTTTGCATTACTGTGACCGCCAGTTTGGCTTAGTTCACGACAGCACTTAGGACATAAAACCGGACGCAAGAATCCAAAATTATACCAATTTCATTACATAATGTTCACGTTCAACGTGCTATAAAAAGATAAATTGCGTATAATTACTTAGAAACATGGATTTTATAGAGGCTTTATCTCATTGTTTCCTCATTTTTAATCACACGATTTGTCTGGCCCACGGGTTTTTGCCTATTGGGAACTCAGTTTTTATGGTTTTAATCAAATTTATGGTAATAAAGAGTATTCTACGTGTAGGTTTTTAGTTAATTTTGTGTAGGAGAGGTAACCTTATTTATAGTCACTTCTTCCATAGAGATGAAACCTATATTCTATTTATATATTATAACAATAATATACCAAACTGAAGACTTTTTGTTTTTATGTTGGTTGTAGCGCAATTCGGAAATGGTGTTAATGTATACGATATGTTGGTAGTTATTACACTTCAGTTTTAAAGTAGCAATTGATAGCCAGCTTTACGAGAAACAATTTCGGCTGTAGGTATAACATGATGCTATGAACCACGGGAGAGGATCAGTAACCAAATAGTGAAAAGCAGTTCAAAAAGTGACAGTTTTTGAATTAGTACAGATAAAAGTGTAATTATTATTTAAACCTTCGAAAACACGTGATTTGAAGAAAGACAAAATAGCAGCCCGATAGCCGGCTGTCGCTTGGTCGTTGAAAGGTTAATGCAAAATATCACATCTTATAAATAATATCATGAGTTCTTGGTATTTTGTAATGGGCGTTTTTGTTCCAATTTCATACCAAAAGAAAGACAAATAAGTTTCAAAATCTTTATTCTTCACAATCTGAACATTATTTATGAGGTAAAATACCGAGTTTTACAAAACAAAGCCTACAAGGCTATATTTCAATGCCTTTTGTTATAAAACCACCTGTTACTAAACTTGTTTACACCATTAACTGTATGAAATTAAGAAATAATGTAAAAAGAAAGACAAAAAGTTAACGTGTTAAATATATTTAGGCCATATGGTAATGATTCTTTTTGTACAGTTTCGGAAGATCATTAATTGATTATTTTATCTTTTATACATCTACAATATTATTGTGCCTAGGCATTTAAATCATTCAAGTTTCATATTTATTATTATATACGGTTTACGCAAAAATGCCGATAAAGTCACGTTTTTTATTAGGATAAATTGTAAAGTAATTAGAATATAATATTTTAATTTTTTTTTGCGCAAAATAGACGAACGATTGGCCAAGGCAGACAGTTTATATTTCTTTATTATTTTCATTATTGCATGGTTCCGTACCTTCGTGGCTCTTTTTGGCACCAACGGGACTCTGTTTCTAACGCTTTCCTGTTAGTTGGCGTTTTTTGTAACTTCATAGTAAAGTTCGGTTGTTGGATGTATTCCTTCATTTCCGAGTGCAATTTGCACTTGGCCAGGATTTATAAAAAAATATATATATTTCAACATTTCTCGTCATAAATATTTTCTAAGACAATTACCACATTTTGTATGTGTGCGCTTAACGTAAAAAGTGATGCCAAATGTTAAATCATATATTATTTCATTATCTTTTCACAATATAGATTAATCACATATAGAGATTAGGTAGTATCTTTTATAACTGTTCATATTTGTAAAGATATCTCTTGTGTTGCTTTTAAGTTCGATTAAAATTGTGTAATTATTTTCAGCTTTTAAGTAATTAATCGTTCAAAGTCAAACAAATTGACCTGTATGAGCTCGTAACATCGCAATAACTTTAAATTTGTAACATATTCACAAGAACAAGATAGATAAGATATGAACCAACTGTATTTTCATATACACAATTTTTACAAACTAAATCTAAATTAAAAACCCAGAATTAAAATAAAATAGCATCAAAAAACTCCTCCGCATCGCTGTCAACCGGTAAAGTGCCCAAGAGGTTGGCAGATAAGATTAGTAGCAGGAATAATTTATGTTAGATTTTTTTAATATTCAAAAAATATAACATGGTTTGTTACCTTATTTAAGTTGTCATGCTTACACACTCCAATTTTTTCACTTTTAATTCTTTAAAAATGTCACAAAGGCAATCACAATCTAATTCAATCAATCAATCAATGCAACACATGTTTTATTCTTATATATTTTCTTTAAAATATGTACACACAAATGAATAAACGTTACAAGTGTCTAACATAGTTAATTGCTAATTTATGACGATAAAAAACACTATTTTTGTATTCATATTTATGAACCAGTCTGTCCACACTTCTGTAATCTTAGAACTATAATACTACACTGATTCGCTCATGTCCTTAACAACTGTGATTGGCGTAGATATATAAAAATATCTACATTGTATACAAGTTTTATGAAATGGCCTTTTTTCTGTAAACAATCAACCAGTTTGGGTATAATTTATGTATTTAGCGGCTTATTTTGTTTATTGCTAAGAATAAACAAGAAAAACCAAATAACTCTTACATTTACGTAATTTGTTCTTTATGTCCGGGTGGATTGAATAATGACACCCATTATGTGTGTCTGTGCGGTTGTTAGTAATTAAGGGTAACTGATTGACTGGTGGAGTAGAACCATTCTTTTTAATCTTAAATTTAAGGCTGTAAACATCAGTTTGTTTACTTTCTCTTCAAGCACTCCAATGTATAGGTTCGAACAACATAAAAATGTATACTAGTTTTCACCAACAGCTTTGTGAATGCCTTTTTACCCTAAGGGTAGAGTTCCCTAAAATTCTAAGCTAATGACTTCACCCTGTAAGGAACCTATCTGCGAAATTTCAAGATTGTAGGTGTTAAAGTTTTTGTATATTTGTGATTAATCAGTCAGTGATAAATATTGTATTTAAATATATCTAGCTTTCGCCCGCGGCTTCACACGCATGGACGGTTGATACATCCTTTCCCTATTTTATCCCTTTATGATTGAAATATCTATAAATCCTTTCTTAGTAGTTACGTACTCTGTACATAAAACACTTTCTGCAAGTTTCATCTCTCTGGGCCCAGCGGTTTAGGCTGTGTAACGTTAGGTTTTTGGTTACTGCTTCACTCCCGTGGGACATAGCGTGATATTATATAGCCTATGTTACTCAGGGATAATGTAGCTTTCTAATGAAAAAAGAATTTTTGAGTTTATGCGTTACTTACAAATCTTTTCTCTTGATAATAATTATAGTAAGTATAGATTGTAAAGATATAGATAGATGTATAGTTATCTATCAACCTACTAGCCAATCAATGTGATTTAGTGTGGTCTAAACCACGTAAGGCTGAAGCACAATTCGGAGCTTCGTTATCGTTCTTAGACCTATGACGTATGGTGGCAAACCTATTGTTAGCTAACGTATGGTTACCACTCCATGAATTTACATGACAAACTGTTATTGCTTGTTGTCATTATGTTACGAAGTAATAGGTCATAAACACGGAGGGGAAAAGGGTTGCAAGATTCTAGTCAGTAAGAGATTGACAGACATCCATGAGAATTTTCCACCCCGGGACAAAAAAAAAAGGGTTGCGAGATTATATCAGATCACCGTGAATTCGCCATTTTGTTTCGTAGATTAAAATAACTAAAACAATGACATCATAATCCTACACTTGATTAAACTCTGTCAGCAGAGACGGCTTTATAAATTGTTAGTCAAAATATTGTAACTTCATTAAAGGTAGTTCAACTAAATGTTATTAACTTGATTGAAGCGTCCGATATTCATAATTGAATCGTAACTTTGATGCTTAACGCTTAACAATTTTCGCTTCATGAATAATTTGTTAGAATTGTTATCATCAACCTGTTATTGGAAGGTGGTAATAATAATTTTGATGGGTTGACTGACAAAATGATTCAATTATTTATTTCTAGGGATAGATACAATTTTTATATTTTGGAAACCTATGGCACAAGACAGACTACGTAATATATACTAGGTGTATTTTTAGTCTTGCACAACCCGCTAGGAGATGGTTCTACCGAGAGAACTGCAGGTTAAGTCTTACTCTTACTGACTAAAAAACCGTGGTTCCTCTTGCTGTCGCACCTTCCGTGGCACTACATTCGCTAACTCATGCATCAGCTCCGAATGTTATTTTTTTCAGGATGGGAAATCATCAAGTGACTTGTCGCCCTCGGTGGGCCGGGAGGCAGTGACAGACTTTTACTGACTAAAACCCACCCTTGTTCCTTCGGTTGCCCTTTACGTTCCGGGACCGCGGTAACTAATAGAACTATTCCGCAAACCAGGCAGGTATTGGTTCTAGAGGGCCCCGTCACATGCTGACTGCTTATTGAAGCGCGCGTGGAACAAAACGCGCCGTTGGTGCACCATCCTAAAGACACCGGGCCTTTTATTGCGCCATAATTTTTTCGACGGAGCTATTTGAAACTTGCCGCCAAAGAAGTATTTAAAGTACATGAAAACCTTTCTAATGATATACATCACATCGTTATTATATACAGGCATGCTTCCATACATTTTTGTCCGTCCCTTTTTTACAATGTCAAAAATCGAATGTAAGAGTGAGATACTTGAGATATTTCATTCATACTTGTTTACCTATGTTACCGCTTAGTATATGAGATGCAAATTATTGATCATAAAACAATTACTTTAAATACCTCTTAATCGTTTCGTTTTACGTCGATAGTACTTATTTGCATCTTTTTCTTTGTAAGCAATATGCCATTGTGTGTCTTAACAGCTAGAGTCATCATAAAAAGTTGCCAAATTAAAAAGACAAAAAAAAAACTATTTTTATATCTTTAATTTAAGCAATAACTCATAGTACCTATCCATTAAATATAACTAATAATTCAGCTCACAAATAGTTCCGACTATAAGTCCGTTTTTAGGGTTCCGTACCCTTTTGGATACGGGCACATAAACGAAACCTTCGTTTTCTGTCAGCATCTCATAAATAGAACCAGGAAAAGAGTTGGAATTCATAGAGTAATAAAGTCATAAATTAATATGTGCCACCATACCGGAAACATGTTTTTTTTCTCTATTGAATGTTTTTTTTTTGTAGTACGGAACTCATCGTGTGCGAGTCAGACTTAAGCTATTATTTAAATGTGGCAATAATATTTAATAGTCTAAAAATAATTTAATAATCTACCAGATAAAAATGATGAATGGCCTTTTTTATTCAGTTTAGTGACATACTTGTCAGCAATATGTTCGAGAAGTTTTATTAAATTAATGAACTTGCTGTTTCCTGCTACTACGCACGTGGTTAGCATGTTGACAGACGGCTGTCGCTTGGTCGTTAAAAGATTAAAATGATTGGTTAAAAATTATACAGCGTGTATTTTTGGCCTTGAAAAACCCACTAGGAGAAGATTCTACCCATAAAAGTAAACAACTTTAATTCTGGAGCCAACTGTGAAAGCGCGAAAAAAATATCGGCTGATTCTAACAAAAGACCATTGACCCCCCCCAACCATAATGTATGAAACTGACGGAAGCTGATATTTTTTTCGACATTTCCAAGTTGATTTGATAACAAAAGTTGTTGGGCTTAGTGAGTACAATCTTCTCCTAGCAGGTTTTTCAAGGCCAAAAATACACTTTATACATATATGAGCGTCATTGTCATGATGATTCGCGGAGTGACTTTCGAAGTTAATGTATCTGTTTTAAATACCACTGGATACTATGAACATATCAGGCGCGTATAGAAACGTGACACGGACTGCTATGTTCATTAAAACGAATCGCTCTAGGCACGTGTCGCTGTCGTGAAAGTGTAGATCGATCTCGAATCGCCTCTTGGGCATAGTATCTTTTGCAAAACAACTGCGTCAATGTTTTACTAGCAGTTTACTGGAACTTGTTAACTATGCGTAAAACCGAACGCGCAACGTTGAATTCAATACTAAGAGTGCAGCGTCAAATTCAAGGATATGCGTTTTGAGTCTAATGCTTCAACGTTGCAAGTTGACATTTATTTTACTTTGAATATTTAACAAACAGTAGCTGACAAACGTAAATCAATGTTCATAGAAAAATCCTCAAACCTTTCTCTAATATA
Organism: Athetis lepigone; assembly: GCA_033675125.1. NCBI lineage: Eukaryota > Metazoa > Arthropoda > Insecta > Lepidoptera > Noctuidae > Athetis > Athetis lepigone. The sequence continues at coordinate 11,620,298 of CM066243.1, read as the reverse complement.
AACAATACCAGTCTATTACTGTCCCACTATCCATACTAATATTATAAATGGGAAAGTGTGTCTGTCTGTCTGTCTGTCTGTCTGTTTGTCTTTCTTTCACGGCAAAACGGAGCGACGGATTGACGTGATTTTTTAAGCGCACAACATGCGTCAATGTATAAAAAAAACTACTAAATCAAATTGAAATATTCTTTCTAGAATATTTCAATTCCATGCTGAGTGTTCGGAAGAATATCCCAAATGTTTTCTAGCCAGTCATTTATAAACTCACATGACATAAAGATTGCACAGTACTATAGGTACACTTTCCTCTTGAAGGGTTTACACCATTAACCAATAAATGTTAGACACAATTTCTATAAAACCTTTTTTAATTTCAGCCCAATAAATTCGGTTCATATTCAATTTGCTATAAAATTTGATTTTTAGTTGCTTTTAAATCAATAAATAGATAGTCAACTGAGTTGTTATTTTAGTGACGTCATAAGTTGCCCTTGCCATACAAAATCTATTGGAGAATTGCGTTTTGACAGCTCATAAAAAGTACGTCAATGATAATGGTGTTAAATACCGTATTGTAAACTGCATCAAAATTCGTTCAGAACATTGACACGTCTAACCACCGACGCAAAAAGAAGGTGTTATAAATTTATCCGCTAAGTGTGTGTTTGCCTTGCGGATTTTTTAAAAAAAGGTTGGATATCTAGTGATAGTTCTTAGACATGTATCATCAAAATCAGTGCAGCAGTTCCGAAGTTATTAATTCTTTTGTTAGCCGAAGTTGCGGTATAGACAACAAGGGGGCGGAGTTATTTAAAGAAAAAATGTCCAGATTTGTAATTAGAGCATTACTTGAGCATGCAAAGCTGCTAACCGTAATGTGAATTACGTAATTTAAGTTGAGTAATTCACCATTGTGAGTACCGTGAGTAATCTTTGGCAGATATATTAATTAACTAGCTGTCTCATGCTGTGTCACTTGTGATTTACTGCAAGTTTGAAAACTCTACTACCAAAACTATCGAAGTACCGTATTATTTTCAAAACCATTGTTCTCAAAACTCTATGGGCCACACATTCATACCACTCTTAACCCAAAGCGATTTAGGTACGAAAATTAAGTTAAGAAATATTTCCATACATATATTCCACTAACACCCCAAAACAGTTTTGGTATAGCAAAAAGCAAAATTACAGAATCCAAAAATAAAACACATGAGCTTGCAAGACAGTAAAACCTCCGTGTAATCTAACACAATAAAATGCTCGTATAAACGTCTTCTTCGTAATAAAACGCCTTCAAAACGGCTTGACCGACTTTTCTTAATCATCCAGATTGTCTTTTTTTAGAGTTTTTTGAATCGATACCTCCAGCAAGTACCAGGCACTCATAAATAGCAGAGAGTCGCCACCTGTCCCGTTGGCCGTGAACCACTATTTATTCAAGGTACGGCAAATCTTAAAAATATTTTTTTAATACTCTAATGACTCCTGCATGCTCTCGTATCGACCAATACCCCCAGCAAGTACCAGGAACTCATAAGTAGCAAAGAGAAACAAATGACCGGTATCGCCTGCTACTACCGGTCTCATTGGCCCAATTCTACCACTACGAGAAAAAAATAGGGTATGGAAGTTTATATAAAAGTGGAAAAGGAAAATGCTGGGACCAGCTAGTTTTTAATAAGATTTGTATTCAGTAACAAGTGTTTTGTTTTCTAGTTGTGAAATTATTAATTATTTTTTGGCGCTACTTCTTTTTCTTGGGGTTTGAGTGGAAAACAAATACAGGATTCATAATTCTTTCTACAAAATGTTTGGGTCTAGCAGCCACAAGCCGAATCAATATCCCAAAATATCTTTGTAAACAAAAATTGTCTATAAAGTCACCAAATAAAGAATCATTGTAAAATATGAAAGCACGGATGAGACGGCACTTACTACACAAACAATTGATTTAAAGAGCAATGCAAAATCAAATAAAAGACGATCAATGAATAATAAATATTGTGTATTAATGTTATCCCCATTGAAGTCTTCTCGTCATGGGGACTTTGGGAACAACAAGCATTTTCATAACGTACCTGAAATTAAATTACTCAAGTCGTTAAAGTACTTCAAAACAATCAAGAAATACAGATAAACAAATCTTTAGAACAAATTATAAACTGGATGACAATAAATAATTTAAGAATAAACATCGGAAAGACAAATTACATATCTTTCACAAATAAAAATGCTAAATTAAATAATATCAAGTTAAACTATAAAGGCAATACAATAAAACAGGTAAATAGCACAAAGTTTCTAGGAGTTCATATCGACTCAGAACTTAACTGGAAAGTACATGTAGATGGTGTTTGCAAAAAACTCAACAAATTTTCATATGCTCTCCATATACTACGAAAAGTTGTTAATGAAAACACGCTACTAAATGCTTATCATGCATATGTAGGTTCCACACTTAAATATGGCTTATTATGCTGGGGGAACTCTACTAACAGAGAATTTGCATTCAAAGCTCAAAAAAAATGCATTCGAAGTATTTGTGGGATTAAACAGACCGATTCATGCAGAGCGGAATTCAGAAGATTAAAAATATTAACCTTATCGTCAATGTATATATTGGAAGCAGCATCAATCACAAAGCGCGACATCAACAATTATGCGTCAATGAGAAGTACAAGATATCGAAATGAACTTAGGGCTATTAAATGCAGAACAATTAAGTTTAAATCAAGCATTTTTGGTATGGGTGTTAAAATTTATAATAAATTACCAGACTCTATTAAAACTATTGAAAAATTACCTGCTTTTAAATATAAACTCAAAGAGTTACTGATACAGAAAGTTTATTACACAGTTAATGAATTCCTTAATGACAAATGCTTTGACTGAAATGTGTCTAATAATATAATATTGCAATAATAACCATTGATTATGTATGACAAATGACAATTGATATGTATAATTTATTTATTTTCCCTAGCGGTAATTATTATTTTGTTATAAACTAAAATTATTATGGTTTTTTTATGAGTACTATGACTATGTTCCTGACATTATAATAATTGTAAATTTTAATATTGTACACCTAATGGGTATGTTACAGAGATCCATGTAATTGTTTTAAGAACCAAATTGCCACCTGTGACAAACAATAAATATATCAATCAATCAATCAATCAAACATTTTATATGTAAATTACTTCTTTACTGTTTAGGAGAAAGTAAAAAAAAAACTTGGTAATAAATAATAAATGAAGTAATTTTCGCATTGAACATAAACATTAATTGTGTATAATAAAACACAGGAAAGCGAGGAGAAAGTTAAATTGTCTTGTAACTCACAATAGATTAATTTGCGATAACAAGGACGGATTCCGAGGAAAACCAAACCCACGGAAATATATTTTGTTACTTCCAAGAAATAAATAATAAATATACCCACCTACAGAACGATAAGAACGAAAATTATTGGACATTGGAATGGAACAAGACAGCGAGTCAAAACCAAGGAATTGCTTTAAATCTCTGCTCGGGAAATTATATGCAATTCTTGTATGATCCCCTGATAGATCATAGATGCAAAGTGAATGGAATTAAAGACGAAGCTATTATAAAAGCTCTATATTCCTGCCGGGGCTTCGGAATAGATCTAATATTTACCGGGACCCCGGAACATGGCTGGATTTTAGTCAGTAAAAGTCTGACACTAAATAAATAAAGGCTTCCATACATTTTTGTCCGTTCTCCTTTTACCATGTCGAAAATGAACTTTTCGACGAATGCTCTTTCCTTGTGTACCTCTATGGAACATGAGATTAATGAACTGAAGGTGTGGGAATGAAATGAGTGCCGCGGCTCTTACTGGCTGTAAAGAGAACGCCTGTTTGGCTCGATAGTTCAATGCAAACTGATTTAAATATTATGAGTTGAAATGTATGTGGCGTAATTTACTGAGTTACAGAATGTACGGTTGCACAGTACAATGTTATTGATGAATTTTTTACTTTGCACCGCTTATTGTCTATAGCTTTCACCCACGGCTTTGCCCGCGTGATAGTCGTAACTTCTACCCGATATTTTACCTACTTTAGCCCTTTATTCTATTTTATCCATTTACGGTTGAAATTTCCAAAAATTATTTCTTATTGAATACTTTCGCGAAAACACCCTCTAAGTTCCGAGTCTTTAGAGGTTTGGGCTTTGCCTTGATATATCGACAATCAGTCAATCAGGATACTAAAGAATAGGAAACAAAACAGAAGAAGATCATTGATCTTCGTGTAGCTGTTTTTGACAAAAGAGTTTATGAGCCAAGCGAAATATTTTAGACAGAAGTACGAAAAATGTTAAACGTTAGTAGAATAATTCGTTGAACGAACCTTGAAAGCTAAAGAGTAAAATCTTATAAATTAAAAAAAACGTGCAAACCAGCATATGTTTCCTTGTCAAAATAAGCTTTGTCTAACATACCGGTAACGAAATAATAGCAATGTTTTCATGAACTTGCAAGATAAGATACGACTCAACCTCACATAACTATTACTCTAAAAGCTTTGTTATGCCGATAACTAAGTTTTATTTGGTAAAATATTGGATGGTAACCCAAGTAAATTGGGTTATTAATCTTACCTGAGAATAGGTGAGTTGTAATGTAACGACCGTCTTTGTTGTGATACATAGTTATAATATGCTACATTATGAACCTAAAACCGGTGTAATAACGGTTAATTTAAGTGTGCTTATAAAATAATCTAAAACAATTTAGAATTTATTAATTAACGATTTAAAAAAACCTCCTCCCCTAAAGATTTTAACGAAAAAATATATGTCCATGAAAAACTGCTAGATTAACCACTTAAACAAAAATCACCGCCTCCAAATTGGAACTCTCCTTTAAGAAGCACAGTGCCTTAGAAAGACATACACACAGAGGTCAAACTTATAAAACATTTTTTTGCAGCGGGCGTGCACACCCAACACACTTGCACATTTCGTGCAAGTATACTTTAAAAATATATATAGAAAAGACAACCATACACGTGTCACAACAAGGAAAACAACAAAATGAAATAAAAAGTGTTAAATCCATCTTCAAATAAATACAGGCGTGTTTTGATAGCCATATCAATGAATAAGCAAACGTACCGTTTTGCATCCACTCGGGCCAATCATGAAATATGGATGTGACAATGTCTCTTTCCTTGATCCATGTCGTTAGCATTCAAATACTGATACGTCTTTGGTCTCGAATGAGAACGATTCGCAATGAATAATTTCGTTCTTAGGTCGGCTGTACGCTAGAAGAAAAATAAATAACAGAGTATTTTTTTTTTGTTTGATTATACTTTCCCGATATGGTAAACTAGCTTTTGCCCGCGGCTTCGCTCGCGTTAGAAAGAGACAAAAAGTAGCCTATGTTACTCTCCATCCCTTCAACTATCTCCACTTAAAAAATCACGTCAATTCGTCGCTCCGTTTTGCCGTGAAAGAAAGACAAACATACAGACAGACAGACAGACAGACACACTTTCCCATTTATAATATTAGTATGGATTGATTTTATTATACAATGATGTTATTATATGTATTGATGTATTGATTAAATAATGGTGCTTTTAATATTTTTTTTGTTTTTGTATGGCCATCCTGGACTTTTTTTTAAAACTAAAAGCCCATTTCATAACATTTTCTTTCAACGATCTTTTCTTCAAAAGTTAGGTGACAGCGACAATGACAGTATTGCCAGATTACTAAACAACTATTAGGCCACTCATATACACGTGAATCTAGATTGTGATAATGTGGGGGGGGGGAATCGATACAAATCTTTTATGAATAAAGGTGATATGGTTTAAATAAATTTTGTTTACATTAATAGGTAAGTGATACGAAGTTCACCGGGTCATCTAGTATGTATATAATAGTAAACTCACTGCCTGATATCAACGTGTTTGTTAATATATAACAATAACTAACTAAATACATTAAACTTGGAGGGTTTATTCTTTGTGAAGAATATAAAAAATAGCCCTAAAGGGTTAAAATAGTAGGTAGAAGTTCGACATCCACGCGGGCGAAGCCGCGGGCGAAGGCTAGTAAATATTTTAAATCTAGATATTTTTTTTATCTTAATATTATTTTTGTGCGTTGGAAATAAGAAAAGCTGTTACAGTATTATTTTTTACACCATATTACACGCCTTTTTGTTATTTCAAACCGTATTAAATGGCTTTTATTTGCATGATTTGGATTTATGAAAATGATTCCATTCGTATTTTGAAAACAATTAAACATTACTTATTTGTGTCAGGTTTGACGGGTTGTAACCTCTATGGTTGTAACTGTTTTGACACTTGATTTGCCGGTTACTATGACAACGACATCCAACAGAACATGAACAACTTTTTTAAGGGAAAATGGAATTGTTGTTTTACTCTATCTTTCTCGCAATTTTAGAGACAAAAAGTAGCCTATGTTACTCTCCATCCCTTCAACTATCTCTATTTAAAAAATCACGTCAATCCGTCGCTCCGTTTGGCCGTGAAAGAAAGACAAACAGACAGACAGACAGACAGACAGACAGACACACTTTCCCATTTATAATATTAGTATGGACTAGTCCCCCGCGTAGTTTTCGTTTCCGTGGGGTTTTTGGGATAAAAACTACCCTGTGTCGGATCAGTAGTTTTGCCGTGAAAGACGGACAAGCAAACATACACATTTTCACATTATTAATATTAGTATGGATTACGAAATGTTTTTTTTTATTTATGGTCGTTCCACTCATACCAAGTTGGCTTTTGGCCCCCACGGTCCGGTGCCAAAAGTCCTATCAAAAATAATAATTAAAATCAAGGAGAAGTTTGGGGTTTTGAAGTCTCCCGACTTCGCGAAAAAAAAAAAACAACAAATCTTCTCCTGCAGACTAAAACTTAAGGTCATTGACGTCAAATATATGTTAATATACCTATCACAATAATTTGTGTATCCATATTTCATTTTGGACGTATCCTACGATCTTCAGGAATTTGAAAAAGTTACCATTTTTATTCCGAATTTTCTAAATTATTACCTGAAGCTAATAAAAATTTTGAATCAAATGATCTGAGACTATTATTTTATTAATTTTTGAAGTCTTTTATTTTTTTTTTAGCACAGCTACGTCAAAAGGAATTGGTTAAAATGAAAAAAATACTAAAAAAACATATGATTATTCTGATAGGCATCTTTGTTCAGCCGAAAGTGCGACTGCTTCAATCTACACTCTTCCCCTACCAATGAGTTTGTAACCCATGAGGATTAAAAATAAATTGCGATAAAAATAGTATGTCCACGTTATGTGCTATCGATAAAACACGAAACTCTGTTCTCTAATAAATATAAGACAACTTTTACTATAACCAAGACTTTAAAACAAAAAGGCAAATCGTATCGTGCGCAATTTTGTTTTTTGGGAGTGGGAAATCATCATATGACTGCTCCCGTCCTGGGTGCGGTGGGAGGGCGTGTCAGACTTTTACTGACTAAAACCCACTCATGTTCCTTCGGTTGCCTTTCATGTTCCGGGGTCACGGTAACTATTATAAACATTCCGCAACCCTGGGTCGTGCGCAACTCAGATCAGTTTTCTCAACCACGGAAAGTTGCTCACAATTGTATGGAAAGCGATTTTTCTCCCCATGTATAAGCAGCCTTAAAACAAAACAGTGACTCGAACTGCGCAGTTTTGATTGCTAAGGCCAAGATAATAAACTTTGGTTAGGAACTGATCAGCAGTATTGTTGTCACCGTCGCACTAATGCCAAATTTCGATGGTAAAAAGAGATAGAGATAATTGATTATTTTTATAGAGGGGTTACTAGCACGTGCCGTTACAAGGTAATATGCTTGTAATTATTGCACAATTATCAAATTACAAAAGCACTAGCTGTTTCTCGCGGTTTCACCCACGTTACATTAGGTTTTTGGTTACTGCTTCGCTCCCGTGGGACATAGCGTAATATTATATAGCCTATGTTACTTGTGGACAATGTAGCTTTCGAATGGTGAATGAATTTTTAATATCGGTCCAGTTGTTTTTGAGCCTATTCGTTACAATCAAACAAAGTTTTTCTTTTTATAAAATTAGTATAGAAGAAAGAGACAGCAATAAAGCTATATTAAAATATTTGCAACAACAATTACTTATTTCGGCCTGTGTTTTAGTTTACAAGGAGCATGCTACCTAACATGTTTTTTCTTCAGCTCAGACCTAACCACAGACTTGATGCAATTTATGTAAATTCTGTCTGCGACACTGTTGCATAACTGCAAGCATTGTAACTAACGAGGTACCAGCTGGTCACAATAAATTATATTCTGAGACATAACAGAGCAATACGAAATTTTCAATTTCTCAACAAAACTGCGAAAAAGTGTACAAATTAAAATCCCTACCACAATGCCGCCTTTTACAATTTTTATATAACATTAGTCAATAGTCAATAGTCAATAGTCAAATCGTTTATTTTCATTAGGCCAAAAAAGGCACTTTGAAACGTCATTTACAAAAGTGATTCTAGTTGCCCATTCCAAAATGTAGTTTCGTATGGAGAAGAATGGGCAAGAAACTCCATACTTACTCTTTTAAAAATAATCGTGTTACAAAGTTTTTTTTTTACATGGTTAAATGTGAATTAGAATGAATATAATCCAAAAACCATTTCCGTCAAAAATTACATGTATATAATAAAAAAGCAACTACTAATTTATATAAATTAGGAAATGGAAGCTACATAATCAAAATCATAAAATCATATTTATTTTGTAAATAGGTTAATGTCAGCGAGCAGCGAGCATAGTGTTCACAAGTTTACAAATAAACAGCATTCCTCAAACAATGAAAATAATGTGTGAGCCAGCGCAATGTATAATATTAGAAGAGAGAAAAAAAAACAAAAGTGTCCATAATTTCTAATTTGAACGGCAGTTAATCATTATCTGTTTGAATTAGCAACCTGTTTGGTTTTGTCTACACTGTGAATTATCCTATGGAGCTGGACCAGCATGCTTCCAAGCATTTTTATCTTCTATATAATCATCTAATTTATAATATGCTTGTTGACAAAGTGTATTCTTAATATGTGTTTTAAATTTCCTTTCGTTTAGATTTAATATTTCACCAGGAATTTTGTTGTAGCATTTAACACAGTACCCCATAAAAGATGTTTTTACTTTAGACAGTCTAAAATAAGGTTGAGCTATTTTATCTTTATTTCTAGTATTAAAATTGTGTCTATCACCGACTTTACTAAACATTTCTCGATTTTTCCTAACATACATAATATTCTCATAAATAAATTGGCAAGGCACCGTCATAATATTAATCTTTTTAAACAGCTCCCTAAGAGACTCGCGGCAATGTAAATTATAAATGGCTCTGACAGCTCTCTTTTGTAAAATAAAAATAGATTCAATGTCAGCAGCCCTACCCCACAATAGAATGCCATACGACATAATGCTATGAAAATAGCTAAAATAGACCAAACGCGCAGTTTCTACATCTGTCAACTGTCGTATCTTTCTAACAGCATAAGCTGCTGAGCTTAGCCGTCCCGCAAGAGATGTTATGTGAGGCCCCCATTGCAGTTTTTCGTCTATCGTGATTCCTAAGAAGACTGTTTGACCAACAAATTCTAGTTTCTCACCATTCAATACTACGTCACATTCGCTACTTCTAACGTTTGGTAAAGTGAATCTAATGCATTTGGTTTTTTTTTCATTTAATGCCAAATTATTCACCGTGAACCAGTTTTGAACCTGAACAATGGAGTTATTCACATCGTCAAGATTTTGTGATCGACGATGTATCTTAAAAATTAATGATGTATCATCTGCAAATAACACCATTTTCGGTTGATTCTGAAGTAGTTGGGGTAGATCATTAATATAAACCAGAAATAGAAATGGACCCAATATTGAACCTTGAGGTACGCCCATAGTTATTTCAGATCCCAGTGAGTTTACGCCGTTAATTTGAACTTTAACTTGTCTCCCTTTTAAATAAGACCTTATTAGCTCGAGGGATGTTTCCTTTATCCAGTAGTGCTCCAGCTTCAACAAAAGTGTTTCATGGTCAACGCAATCGAACGCTTTCGAGAGGTCGCAAAAAATTCCAATGGCGTCTTGTGCTTCCTCCCACGCGTTAAAAATGTTCTTTATGAGGGTGACACCGGCGTCAGTTGTACAACGCCCTTTGGTGAAACCGTACTGTTGTTCATGGAAGATGGAGTTTTTATTAAAGTGATGTAACATTTGATTGAGCATTAACTTTTCAAACACCTTACTGAGGACTGGCAGAAGATAATACCGTTTAGATTTATAATTTAGATTGATAATACCGTCTTGTTATCGTATAACTGCGTTGTTGAGGTATGATAGGCAGTCGCTCCGTAAATTGCTCATTAAACAATGGTAATCTGGACCCTTCAAAATAGTCGAGCTGATTATGGTGCTGATACACACGTCATGCTCGTAAACGGCGTTATCATTAGATATGGGTCATTTTTAAATTGAATATTTATTTATTTCTTGCTTGATAATTTATTTCTTGGAATCAACGTGAATAATGTAACCGAGATTATGTAACAAGTGTTGATTGAACAGAGTCCATAGAGTTTCTTGATTGTTCTTCTCCATAAAGATTCTACTTGCGTTTTGACACAAGTAATTATCGTTAACTTTCTGACTAACCGACTGACTCTTTAACATTTTCATGTGTGGTTTAATTAAAATAAATACTTGAGTTTAAGTTTGACTAAAAGCCGACCTTATTGTAGTTGAAAAAGAGGTGATGATAATGATCATGATGCAAATTTAGATTCAAAATATCCGATAGGTACAGTTGTAGATACAGTAAAAGATTATGTCGATACTAAACCTCACTTCCTTATCGTTACTATTACTCTTAGTGTAGGGCCTGAGTGCCCGCTTAATCGAGCGTACCGCGGGGCGGGGTGTGCGGCGTCGATATCAAACAGACGCACTAACACGAAGGTGTCCTGAGTGGCGACCAAGCGGCGCGAGAACAACTTGCACGCAACCCTGCACGCTCCGCTCAACGCTCCGCCGAACGCTCTTCACTCAGTTCGTACACTTATACGCAGAAACTTCTTAATGGATTTTGATTAAAGGTTAATAAAGCTTACACAACAGAACGATACATCACCTATAAAATTTTACGCTATGGCCTAGTGGAGTGGAGCTTACCAAAGGTCTAACATAAGGCAGATCCTCTCCGGGAGACAGCTAGTTATTATAATTTATTTTTACTTAACTTGAACTGGACTAGACATTAATTTAGAAGCTATTTAATGTCATCTTACTTTATTGACTGATAATGCAGACTTTTATAACCGGATCAAACATTAACTTAAAGGAGGCTACATAAGTTTTTAATACGAAAATTAATTAACAAATTATATAAATTTTCCACTGTCTTTGACCTTTTTATAAATAATTCTAGAACAAAACAAGTAAGTACTTACCTTAATTACTTTAGGGAATTAATTAATCAAGCTTAAAATACCCTCCGTGCATTTATATCTACTAAAGAGCTTCGCCAAGAGAATTAACGGAATAAAATAGAACAAAGATTGTTATATTGTTAGAACAACAATTTTGTGAGTAGATAGGTAGGATAAAACTCCTTTTGTGCACCTTAAATAATTTTGTGCCAAGAATTGGGTAGCACCCGTCTCGGAACTGTTCCATTTTGTTACGTTTCACATGCTGACCTGTAAGGGTACCCGGTACGGTCAGGGCGCTAAGTTAAATTTTTAAGGACTGTATTATTTGTCCGAAATGTTATTAGTAATTTATGATTCTTGTTTTGCATTTCATTATGTAAGTATATAAAGTATAAATATTGATTTTAAGTAAGCAAAAAAAAACAATGACATACGTTAGAAAGACAGGTATAAAATGGTTTTGGTGTGTATCTTATCATGGCTAAGTATATTAAAATAAAATAAAAACAAAACGAACAAATAAAATCATTCAGATTATATTCAATTCAGATTATTGTATTCAATACCCTGCTACAAGCATCACAACTTTTAGGCTGACTGTTCATTAAGGCCGTGCGCAGCGTTAGGCGTGCGCAGGGCGCGGGCACCCGCGTGGCGTGCTGTTTCATGTAATCTCTAAATCAGCGCTGCCTGCAGCGGGTCGCCCGTCGCACGCGGTGCGGGCTGCGGGACCCGCCTAGCGGGCGACGGGTGTCCGTGTGACGGAGCACGCGAGCGGAGATTTTTCTAGGAAATCAGTACACCCGCGCGATCAAAATTGTACTGGCGGCGCGGCGCTGCGAGAGGCGGGAGAGCGCTGCGAGAGGCGGGAGAGCGCCGCGGGCGTCCGCAACCGGTTGAATTTGTCCGCGACGGAGCACGGCGCGGATCTCCGCGACGGACACCCGCGATGGACGCCCACTTAACGCAGCGCACGCGTCCTGAGAACTTAATATCTACATACATATCCCATGTATATGTAGAGTTACAAAACGGGACAGTTACGATACGGGCGCTATCTGAAGAGTTGAGAATATTTTTTGTTTTGATGTTCTTTTGTTTTAAATTAACGCCTGCCACTCCGAATGGTCGGTAAACAAACTGAGTTAGAGATAAACAAACTCTGACACGAACTTTTTCTCATTTGACTGTACATAATTACTGTGAGCCTTGATAAGGAGATTTATGGTTTTTATTTGATCAGTTATAAAGTTTAGAAAGAAGTGTTATATTCTAACACGTTTGTGTTTTAGGCGCGGTTTTATCCGAGTTACGTTAGATCTTTGTCTTGGGTCATAGCGTGATGTTGTGTAGTTTATGTGTTACTAGCTTTTGCCCGCGGCTTCGCTCGCGTTAGAAAGAGACAAAAAGTAGCCTATGTTACTCTCCATCCATTCAACTATCTCCACTTAAAAAATCACGTCAATTCGTCGCTCCGTTTTGCCGTGAAAGAAAGACAAACATACAGACAGACAGACAGACACACTTTCCCATTTATAATATTAATATGGATTTATAAATTTTCAACAAAACTTGTTCGTAATGTGAACGCGATAATCTGAGGAACGACTGATGAACCAAGAAATCTTGTATTGTTAAATGGCCGATTTTATTGTAAAGGCTACAGGAAAAGTGGCCAAAAACTGTGGAACTGAAATTCTAAAAATATATGTATGCATTGGATTGTACACAAGTCATGCAATCAGTGCATTATGTCACCCTCTACCAGATAATAAATAACTATATCACGTGTTTAAAATACCTTTTTAAAAGTATATTATTACGACATAGTTATAAGGCTATTAATTCAGTGTGTGCTTGTAATATAAAACATAGGGTTGGCATGCAAAGCGGTCTTTAACCTAAAGTTACCACGCCATATAACAATGCACCATGTTATTATTTTTTATCTTTAACATTGATGAAGGAAAAAATATCAAAAAGCTGTGACAGCTTTAAAACAGCAATTAATAACGAAAAAAATATCATGACACACGGCCATCTGATTATAAACTAGTCAGAGTCTGTACTATGATATCCAAACACTCGATATATACATATAGGGTGACTGGTCACTAGTGTACGATACTTAGACACGTGATTATGCTCATAATAACAAACAAATTTTACTTTGGGACCAAACCTGAAATCGCGAAAAAAAAAACAGCTGTACAGTACATTTATGTTTACCTAATATACTGAACAGCTGATATTTTTTTTGCGATTTCGGTTTTACTCTCTAATAATAACTGTTTGTTATCAAGAGCCATCATCAGCCGAAAGTCGTCCACTGCTCGACAAAGGTCTTCCCCAAAGATTTTATACATCGGTTCTGTACCACCCGCATCCTACGGGACTCGTCAACATAGACGAGATTGGCGGTCGATCTTGTGGGAAGCGTGTCCATGCTGCGTTTTTCGGTACGCGGTCGCCACTCGAGAACCTTTCCGCCTCAACGGCCGCCAGTTTTACAAGCTAAGTACCCAGGCCACTGTCACTTAAGTTTAGCAATTCAAGAAACTACATTATTTTGAACAAATTGTCCTAGAAATTGCTCATCACACAAAGATTTGTACTGGATGAAAATCAAACCTTTGGTTTGGGAATCAGAGACCCACTGAACTAAGAGGCCGTTCAAAGTATTATTATTTTATCTTCAAAAACCTAAGCACTAAAACGACGATTAACAATTTTCTGAAGATTATCAAGAAAGTTCTTCACATTGGACCTTAAAAATACCATTTGACAAAGTATTTCAAAGGTTTTAACTGCGAAACATTAGGGCTGTAGAAGACCATTTACGAATTGGCACGTAACTTTAAAGATTTATGTGACAATAATATTTTAACTGAGGACGTTTAAATTAGTCCGTTTCACTTCAAAACTGGTCAAGCTTAAGAAAGTTCTTCCAAAGTGTTTAAAACCTCAATCTAATAATATTATTGCTGATTGTGGCACGTTGGATCATTCGGTCTCATTAATAATCGTTAAGCGAAATGGTGCTGTTATAACAGGCATTAAATAGCGACTTTTTACAATTTCTAAGTGCCTGTAAATAGTCTTAGTGATATAAATGTCTTGAATTAAATATAAATTTGTAAACTTTCTAAAACGTCCCTACTATTTGGGTTATTAGTACCTTTAACTACTCTACTTTCTAAATCTATAATGAAATGTTCTCAAAAGCGTTTTCGTTTTTATAGGCAGATTTCTACCCAACTTAAATTTTGAAAAAAAAAAAAAACAATTTTCTATACCGAAACCTCTCTAATGAATCACTCTGTTAGTGATTCGTTGCGGAAGGTTTAGGTCTATAATATTAATAAATGCATAATGGTATAGTGTAGAAAAAACGTGATTTCACCAGAACGAAGCTGAGAAGGTTTGCTAGTAATATAAATAGTTTTTGATTTACTTTCTCAAGTACATTAACAGAGTAGTCGCAACAGTTTAACAAAAAAAAGGTTAACTGTAACAAAGACAGATGTTTGAAATAAGTTCTGATACAATTTGACAATAAAAGACTATAAAAAATCTTGTAGTTTAGTTCATTAGTAGGAAAAATTGTAATAATATTTTTAGCAGTGTAAATTATTATGACGTAGGTTATTTGGTTTTACAAAATCAAAACCCAATTTATGTTTCAAATAAACCCACCACCTTTGATACTGCATGTGTAAGGGCAAAGTATAAATATGACTTTTTAATTTATTTGTAACTAGCTGTTTACCCTGTTAGTCTGTGGTTAGAGCTTCGCAGCTTCGCTCCCGTGGGACATAGCGTGATTTTATATGTTACTCGCTGATAAAGTGTTAATTCTATACAGTTGCTATCAGATATAAAGGATGAATGAACGTTGAAACTGTTTTTGGTTAAAAAAGTCAATAAATCTTGTTAATGCTCCGGCTACGTATAGGGTACATAAATTTCCTATTTTCGTAATCTCTTTAAACTGTTTTTCTTTCAAGATTTAGATAGGTAAAAATCTCTTCATTTTTAAAGAAAAACAATTTTGATAACATAAATAACTAAGTTTAGGCCATTAATCTGCTTGTGTAAGTCGTTAAATGTTTAACGATAACAATTTTGTTTATACTTTAAAACATAATAAATAAAAAAATGCCAAACCTAATTTATGACTACGGCGGCGTATCAAGATGAGCCAAGTAAAAGATAATGCTCAAGTGTGTGCCCAAACACAAATTATTATTGTCTTTTACTTGATTCTCGTAGTACTAAGACGTCCAAAGAACAGATTGTAAAGTTCCTCATCCTCTATTGAAGCGGGAGGATCCTCCGAAGACAGACAGATCCCTAGAGGATTGTTGTGTCTGGTGCGCCTTTGCCCAGCGTTTGTAGTCAGGATTTTGTATTTAAGCTACACGTCAAACTTTTATAGTGCGATGTACGATGTCCGTTTGTACTTCGCATGTTAAGTGATAATATGTCGCCACAGTCCGATAGGATAATTCCACCCGACTGGTTAGACATTAAGCACTCTACGGCTTGGAAATCTGTTCTGTTTATTGGCAAAATCATGAAAAGCTGGGCAGCAGTTTTTGAGTATATCTGTAACAGTCAGATGGCGGGGACTTAGTTTATAATAAGTAAGAGAAAAAAAATATGGACGTAATTTCTACATTAGTTTCTTCTACGGAGTTCACTCCGTAGAAGAAACTAATGTAGAAATTATATTCCAAAAAAGAGTGCCGTTTTTAAACATTATTTCCCATTTTAACATTAAACGCGACGCTTTGTCATATTTCACTACTTTTGCCACATATTTTTGAAGCCACGTACGTATTTCAGATATTTATGTTCGGAACGTGATAGGTAACCCTATCTGAGAGTAGTTTATGTGTCAGCTGAACTTTTAACACCCTCGTATGTCGAGTATTAGAAAATAACAAAGTATTGAAAAGCGACAATATTTTGAGTCAGCTAGCTCTTATCAGCTTTTAGAGTAAGGTAGTGAAGAACGTGGTCTATAAATATCGGTGGGTTTTTAGAGTTCTGTACGTCTATATGCCTCATAAGAAACCTGTAGGTGGTTTAGCTATGCTCGGAGTTTACCTATGTGAGCGATTCAGAAACGAGGTTATAAGTTTCATAACCGAAGTGGCAGTCAGCTGAGCGCAAGACTAAGAACCGAAGGTCCATTGGGTTAACAGGTTTTCGAATGGCGGCCTTATATGGCAAGCACATTGTGGGAAGGCCACCTGCCACGTAGACGGGTGATTCTGTGAAAGGACGCAGAAAACCGTAGTTGCTGGTGGCCCAGGTTCGCAAGCTATGGAAAAAGCTTTACCTGGACACAATAATAATCAAGTCCAATTAGAAAACGAAACCCCTTTGGATGAATCATTCGTCTGTCTATCCTCTCTGAAGATAGACCACGAAGAAACCTAACCATCTATACTTCTATACTAATATTATAAAAAGAAAGATTTGTATTTTGGATGTAACGAATAAACTCAAACACTAATGGACCGATTTCAAAAATTCTTTTTTCATTACATAGCTAGACTATCCTTGAGTAAGTGGAGTAACATGGGCTATATCACGGGACCGAAGCAGTAACCAAAAACCTAACGTAACGCGGGTGAAACCGCTAGGAACAGCTAGTATTTTATATAGGGAACTTGTAAACCGCACTAAGCGACACACAATAATTTATTACCACACTATAATAACTTCATACTATATTTTTGCGATAAAAAATCTCTTTTTGCGCTCGCTGTTAATATTCGCTTCAAAATGCATGACAAAGCATTGTATTGTTTGTTGCCCGAGGCAACTTGCATTATGATGTCATATCGTGAAAATTATTCGTCAAAACCAGATAGGATCAGTTTGTTAGAATTCTGTGTTTCAGTATTTTAACAAGCTCTCTCTCTGATTATTGCATGGAGTAACTACGACCTCTATTCGGGGTCGTGTGTGTTTCTTATTTATGTTGGCAATGTATATTCGTATCGCAGTGTTTCACAAGGTGGCGCTACTTGTCAATGTTAATTGCACATCTTTGGGTTGCCTTTAATTCATTTTTGTTACGATGTCACAAGAAATAAATATTACATTAATTATTCCTTAATATTTGCAAGTTCCAAATATAAACTCTCATAAAAGGTACTTGTATCATACTCAAATTACTGGCCTTTTTAAAATTACAGTCATAGAAATATTACTTCATTTTGAAAATATTTGCATTAATTTATAAAAGAGCACATAATTTATTTAAAAAAAAATGAGTTTTCCTTTTATTAATTTTCTTCCGAAACAGTTTCATGTTACCATGTTTGTATAAGGTACTTCGAAAAGCTCTTCTTAATATTGTGATTAGCTATTCAGTTTTAAAAGTTGACATTTGTAGTAGTGTGGCACAGAATATCTATTTGAACGTTTTAGTCAAAATTATTAAAATTACAATTTACATGTACAGAAAATCTGTACATCTTAAAGTCTAATTGATTGAGTTGAAACTATTGAAATTATAGGTGGTTAGTCTGTGAGATGGATGTTGATCAGGAAAATAATTTCGGACACCAGATTACTTTATCAAGTTTATTTTCAACTTTAGGCATAGGGTGTAAATAAAAATCAATTTAAAAAATACTACAGCTCATATAATCGAAGTTGCACTTTCATTTCATCAACAATGATCACAAAAGTTTCATTTCTCTTGTTTACGCACCGCATAGAACATTCCGTTGGCATACAACTTAAAATTTCATTATACAATTGAACGTATTATTTAAAAATAATTTTACTGGAACCGTATTTTATTATGTTTTTACTTTATTTACATTAAAATTCGCAAATACAACTGGTATTTACATTATTATTTTATACATAATGTCTTACTGATTTTTCGCTTATTATTTACAAATTCTACGTTTCTTAAACAACATTTTGGTCAATTCTTATTTATAAATAAATAGTTTTTTTATATTTTGAAATTTAGCTAAAATTGGGACTCACTCGCAAAAGTGTTCGATAGGTATAATTATACTTTTAAATATCATTGAGAGGTATAAATTATATTCTAGTCGGTAGGAATAGATGAGACAATCGATAAAATATGAATAGTACGAGTACAAACACTTTTGTGAACAACTGTCCTAGACAAAACAGACTATAAAGCAATAAATTTTAGTGACTAGACTCATTAAAATTCTTCATAATGGGGACAATTCATTAGGCTACTGTTAGGTAAAGACCGATAATGTAAATACTTAGTTTTACTAAAATGCCACTTTTTATAATATCAATATTGTGCGCTTTGGATTTTGAATTACTTATGGAAAAATAAAATAGGGAAAAAATATTGAATAAATATGTTTTTTACTTTATTGGCGTAAACAAAGGTGTAGAGGAAATACCCAAGTTAAAAACAAGCTGGAAATAAGATTTTTTTTAAAGAAAAATATCTAAAGTGGCAGTTACTAGTCAAACTGTAGATAATTATGACGTGTAAAAATGTCGAGGTAGTTACAAACACTAGGGAATATAGAAAGTATTTTTTTAAAACACTGTTTAGAAAATTTTTAGGAAAAGTTTTAATAAGATGGGTAAGATATTATTTAATAATAAATATAATGCAGGAAATATTTTTAATTTCTACACTAAATCTGTCGTATGTCTAAATATACTAGTTGGTGTTTTTTGTATAATATTACGAACGATTAATTTATAGGATTATTTATTACCCTACCTAATTAGAGCTATTGTAAATAACTGAAAATAGTGGCATGGTTCTTTATGTAAATCAAGAGAATATATTAGGCAAAGCAGATTATTCTCATAGTGCATAAAAAACTAGGTACATAATTATTATTTGTTTTATTTTACATATTTTTTATATTAAAATCGGACAGAAAAGCGAAATGAAAGCGATTGCTTCACAAATGTATTTATAGCTTGCAAAAAAAGTGGAAAAAAAAACTTCGTGCAATGGCAATTCATTCAAATGAATTACATAAAGAACGAAATAGTAACATATACATATAAATAAAATTTATGTCAAACTGGCTAGGTATTTCCGTACGGTGCTTTGTCTGTGAAAATCTTACTTATTGTAATTAATCCTCTTTTACATTGGTTGATATTTTCAGTTACACCCAAACTACTTTTTCAGTTTCGTTAACGTTGGCGTTATTTGTCTAATAAACTTTATTTATTACTGATTAATGATTTCTGAAATTGCAACTCTGAACTCAACTTATTCTTTCCAGATGATACACTTCATTTTTTTTTCTTCGTTATATGGTATAGACGGTTTCAAAGGAATAAAGCCTTTTAAGGTATTATTGTAGGTACCAACTATTTTACGCATACATTAATTAATTCAAAGTTAATGTTAAAAGGCCATAAAATCTATTGGATTCGACTCTATTTCTATTTCTTTATATATTTTATTGGTCTATTCTACATAATCAAGTATGTATAACGTGCGTGCCAATTTACCTGCTATTTTATATTTATTAGAATTCAATTTCTGAAAAATCAGTGCAGATTTGTTTGAGCAAAGTCCATACAGTTTTGATGTTGTGTTCAATACAAAATCTGTGGTTTTTTTTTCAATAGACTTTTAAGTAATGTACCCAAACAACGTTTACAAAGAAGGGAACATTTAAAACTAAAATGTACAAACAAATTGATCCCATCATACGACTCGTACAGCTACAAAATTCAGATATTTACTAAATATTATGCTCTCAAATTTTAGATTACCTATTTACATTCATAAGTTATTAAGATAATAAAACTGAATTATCGAAATTTCGTAGTGTTTTAGGCACTATTTAGACAGCCATCAATCTTATGTCTTATACAAAGCTTTACTTACATCTAATTCTTAGAAAAAATTGTTTACAATCTACATGTCAATAGGCAGGTAGTAACAATTCAATTTACCTAATCATATAATCTAAAAGTGTGTATACAGGTTTTCTTAGAATATGTGCAATTGTCTAACTCCGATAGTTTTCCGAACAATTGAAATGAAAACACACTTAGCTTATGCTACACCACGTTACACGTAGCCATAATCTGACCTCAACATTTATTATTTAATTTCGTTTCGTTGTCTCTTTAAAACATAGTTCACTTTAGTGCTAATCTCAATAAAACTTTGTTTTATAGAGTGTTTAAGTATTTAAAATATATTACAAATAAAGTGGTCAGATCATTGTATTCATAGTTCTGTATAAAATACATTTCAACTACCATTCGGAAACTATCGAAGATGGCATTTACAATTCTAAAGTAGATGGAGTTATGTATAGTTTTTATTTCATAGCTAAATCTGGCATTGTGATATAATTATTCCAAATCGTGTTACTGTCTATATATTGGTAAATACTTACATAAGGAACCGAAACCAATCTATAGTGACCACTATGTGTACTTTACAGAAAATGCCTATGCAGTCAGATTACTTATTGACTGCATAATAAAAATGCAAATCTATGTGTTTATTATTACTTGTTTAGTCACTATATTTATTTTACTGCTATGTGTATGTACATTAAGAAATCTATGAAAGTGACTACTATTAAATTCGTTTCCAGAGACTTCTCAATGTCACAATATTGGTAGCGTTCACAAAAAAACCTTAGTAAAAACACACTCAGCTTACAAAACAGTGTTATTGGTTCCTCGAACATCAGATAAAACGTGAACAGACGTGTAGGTAATAACTACCTATACTAATGCTGATAATGTATTCAAAATATCGTCTAACGTAATTAGCTAAAGCGTCTATCGATAAAGCATTTGTATAATCACAACAGCAAGTCCGTACCGCCTCATTTCTTTTCACTATCTAAACAATATCACTAGAAAACAGTCTGGCACATCCGAAACTTTGGGGAACAGCGAAGAAAACTACGGCTGACCTTGTCTCGCACCGCGGCGTGGTCCTTCGGTATGCCGAGAAAATCGTTTCACTTTATTCCTTTCATCACCCAACGCAAGATAAAGATGTCGAAAATAGTTTCAATAAACGAATTTAGTTCTTGTCAATATAAAAATACAAATCTTCACATGGTAATTGTTCGTTTTGATTTGCAAATTTATGGAGAAATAGACATAATAATGGTCGTATGAAAAGTTAGTTTACTTTATTATTTTCTGTTTATGTTCCGCGTGCTGTTCAATGAGCTATATTGTATGATACAATAGCAAATCTGCATTCTGTTTAGTGGTTTGTTAACCAAAATAACTCAATACTTTTCGTGCAAAGCGTTCATTGAACTAGTATCTTCAAATCTCTGTCTTCCGTAGTAAAACAACTTCCCCGGCAACCTCTTTGGGGCGTAGTCGTGAAGGGGGGGTCAGAGGACGGGCGCCGAGTTTCGTCGAGTTCAGCACAGGAGTTCGGAGTTGGAAGGCGGTACTCAGCTGGGTAGAGGGGGCCGAGACGCATGTGGGGCGGGGCTAGAAGGCTGCGGCTGCGCCGGCGATGGCGAATGCGTCGTGGTGCTCTCTGGAGCAGAATGCGTTCGCCCCGCCGGCTGCAGCACTGGGCTTGGTGGCCACGGTTGGTGTGATGCTGTCGCCAGCGTCCTGAAATTAGATACAAAACAATGAGCTGTGTATTACATACAACCCGTACGACTTATCTGTACACTTCACTGAATTTGACCCGTCCCCTAATACCTCACAAGGTGACCCGTACTCGCCACGTTCGTTTAGTAGCGATAGCTTTCAGTCAGTGCGAGGTACAAAGTTATGGTGTACGGGTAGTAAATCATATTTAGATTCTCATAGCAGCATTATATTATGTAACAGTTTCACTTAAAAAAAATTACTTTGGTACAATCGACTAAATGGAATCATGACCCACCAAAAGCTTATTTTCCTACAGACATTCAAATACAATTAGGTCGATAATCGCGTACACATGTATTAAAAATGTCACACGTCTAGTCTTATTATTTTGACAGTTTCAAACGATTTTTCGTCGAAATGAGTCATGATTCAATTTAGTCGATAGTACATTTCCCTCAAAAGTATGAAAAATACAAAATCAAACCGCTTGATTGAACATCAATTTCTGGAATTGGTTCTTCATTAAAAATATTTGCAGTTTACAATATTTATTATTTCGATGAAAGCGGAAAAGTGATGAGTAAATCAAATTAACATCTATAATATAAAAAATGAATGTGTTGCAAAGCGCAAATCTCCAGATCAGCGAAATCGATTACACTAATTCTTTTTTTAGAATGTTGCTTGAAGTACGAAGATGGTTCTTATATATAGAAAAAAAAAGACGGGTTGCACTCCGGGAGTGCCGGCAGAAGTGAAAACTTGATTATTAACGTTGAGCATTATCATATTCATATTCATATTCATATTCTTTATTGCACATAAAAAAAAAAAAAAGTACAAACATCAGCAAAACTAAAATAAAAACTTATGTACAATGGCGAGCTTAACCCAGAAATGAGTTTTCTACCAGCAAACCAAAATGCTATAGGTACCAAAATGCAACGGGCAATGTGCTTATGTGCACGAATAAAACATAATTATTAACTCTTAACTAATATATAATATCCATCCATATATATTATCCATCCGTCCTACGCTTTTTCGATCAGGTCACGTGTCCTGACGCGAGTTTAAGATTTTATACCCATTACAGAAAAAGTGCTCAACGCCGCTAAAGAAGTTTTCACTTCAAAAATGCCTGAAATAGTCTAAAAACATAACACTTTTTTGTCCTTCCACACTAACGATTCGTAAAAATACTTAAATCCAATTTGAACTTTAATACCATACCATAAAATTCAAGTGGTAGTGAAGAGATTCAGGGAAGGCAAAACAATTGAGTGACATTAGTATCTAGCTGACTGAATAGCGAAATAAGAATTACAAAAACAAAAAAAAAAGTATCGATGGTACCGCCTAGGTACAAAGTTCGCTGAGTCTAGCTAGTAACTAACAAAAAACAAAACGTTACCTGGTGTAAGGCGTTATAGTAGATGAGGGCGGAGTAGGTACTGCAGCAGTGTCGGGATGCAGGAAGTTTCTTCTCTGCTCCGCCCGTTCCCAACACTGCTGTAGACACCGAGCCATGACGTCTGGTAAATTATTTACTTGTTCCTGAAACAAATCATTATGTTTACATCAGGTTTCGTTTAAATACAAACCAGCATGTGCAAAACCTAAGTATTGTTGCGTTCAGCATTGTACGACAAGGTAAGATTTTTTTAAGTGAAAGTTTGTGGTAGTAAATAACCATTATTTGAAAGAGTTATGCAAAATAAACTACTTGACTACATGAAATTTGTAGCAACTAATGTCTTAGTATAATTCTTGAAGACATCTTTCGAAGATTTTGAATTTCAGGAAAAGATCTATAATGAAACAAATTATGAAATGTTGTAAAGTTTGTAAGTAATAGTAAATGAATGGCAAAAGAGTTTACTTACTTTTCTAAAGTAGTGTTCCTAAATGTATTCCTTATCTTAACACAAATCAGCTACCATATTTCATCTTTCATCATTATAAACAATAAAATCTCCATTACCTGTAATGAAGTAAGTTTTTCTTCTAAACTAGTCAGCCTCTCTTCTATGGTGTCTTGTCTCGTACTCATGTCCGAAACAATCTCGTAGACTGTGTTCTGGGTCTGCAATAGAAAGGGGTCCTAATATCAATCGCTTTGTAGTTCATTATTAACTGTAGTTTCTAATCACTAGTTCGTGTAAGTGTAGGAGTCTTTGTATCATTGTCTGTCTCATGTGTGTCCTGTTGTTTATATCGAATGTCTGTCTATTCATTGTGCATTTTCTCGTTTTTAGATAATAAAGTGATTTCTAATTCTAAATCATGCACATCTTCAGCGTTGTTTTCATCTATATCAGCAAAATAATTTTGGACTAAGAAACGCATGCGCTAAGCAAGTGGCCAAATGGGTTCGAAAGACATTTGTAGCATGCTATGATTTAAATTCCAATGCGATTTGTATTTATATTGTAATATCTAATATAGTAAATTTATAAATATAAAATTCTAGCTTCTAAAGGACTTTAATCGGGGCGGTAAAAAATCTAGAATACATTTTAAGGGACTGCTACCGCTAAATCTATTTATTGCATTCCTAAAGTGCCAACTAGGGGTCTACCTCTAAATGAGTGTATGAGTGTAGCAATAGCGGTAAATATAATTAATGGCAGTCGACGTACCTTTGCCATATCTGTTATTGTATTTGCGTTGTCCATCAGCTTTCTCTGATCCATCTTCACTTTTCTCAGTCTGAAACACAATTGCATCTTTTTTATCAATTTCTCTAGTAGTCAGTAAAACATCTTTTTTGTCATAACATTCAACAAAGACTTCAATACATATGCGCTCAGTCTTTTTTAATTATTTTTTAGTTTATTATTAGTTACGAATGATACGAAAACTTGGTGAGTAGTGTTTACAAGTATACTTACGCATAAATAGCTAACAAAAACTTTCTCTGATGCGTCCTCACTCTTCCAGGATGGACTCGTTTGACAAGTCTTGTGTGTTTGTATATTAACCACGTCTCCCGAAGCACGTTGGCAGCAGCATTTTTCAGCTGTAAGTATCCATAAATTCAATCAGAAGATTCATTTCTTCTCAATACTACCAAACACATTATGACAACACATGGTGTCCAATAATCGTTCAAAGCTTTCTGTGGTTCAAGCTACTTATTAGCTCAAAGTTGTTTTTCAACATTACCAGAATTTTATTTATTTAGTTATTAGTACATTTTATTTATGTCTAGCAAAGTGACGCTACTCTCGTGTAAGTTCTTAATACCTTTAAATTCATCTAATGTGTGTTACTCATTGTGTAAAGCGTCAATTTTAAGCGTATTATTATCATTGTTGTTTAGTTTATTAACATTTTCTTTAGCATAACCTAGCGGATAAGTCTTACCTTCATCGTGTCCTGCAACTGTTACTCGAGTAACAATCACCTTACCTTTTTCGTTAGCTGGGTTTCCATCATGAAGTTATGGACATGTTTCTCCGCTCTAGTTAACTCTAATTTTCTCGAAGCAACGGTCACTAATAATGCTGTACATCCCGCCCCCTGTTAATTAGATTAACAATAATTGTGATGAACTTATATCACAGCAATACTTACTCTTTTAGTAAGTTGTGTGTCCATCATGAAGTTATGAACGTGCTTCTCGGCTCTAGTTAATTCTAATTTTCTTGAAACAACCGCGACTAATAACGCTGTGCATCCAGCTCCCTGTTAAGTGAATACCTTAATGTAAAATGCAAGCGAACGTGTAGAAGCATTCAAGAATTTGTCATTCCAATAACGCAAGTTTGAAGGCTAAAAATCAAAAATAAACTATAATTTTTCAGCTATGTGCTATCCTTTAGATTATTTAGTAGTTTTGTTAGAAAATAAAATTTATTGAGGGTAACAGACACAATAGGACCAAATTATGTACTGAAAGCGATTTGAAAATCGTATCGCTGACTATTGTCTCCGTTACCCTCTTAGATAGCTTGGATGTTTTTAATTTTTATTATTTAAATCTTGGTTGACATTATTTATTAGTTTTGCGTAAATTATTCAAACCCTTTGTGCTAAAATGCAGAACACTATGTAAGTAGAATAAAAGAAGGAAATGTCTTACCTATCGAAATGTTTTACGTGAAAATATTATACAAACAAACAGCACCGGTTTCCTTCTTTTATTTTAATTTCATGTTGTTTTGAACAATTAACAAGTTGTCATCACACGACAGTTATGTTAGTGCATTTCCATCTAGAAGGTGCACAGGACTGAATAGATTCAACGTTTACTTCCATTTTAACATTAAGAACATCTAATATCTCATTTTAACTTTATCAACATTTACACAAACACTATTTTAGGTGCATTAAGATTTATTGTACACTTCTGTATTAAAATAATTTTAGGAAAAGTGAGCCATTTTAAAAACAAACGTATTGTGCAATCCAGTGAAATATTTAAGTGAAGAGAGAGCTAGAAATAGTTAGGAGAAATGAAGCATTCCATACTACAAATTATATAATTTCTAATAGCTGGCTTTAACAGGGAAATGGACGTAAGTTCATTTAAAAAAATATTGAAACCGTACTTATATTATTGATATAGTTATTCCAAATAATGTTGTTGCCTGCAAGAGCTACGAATAAAATATTACGATAGTAACCCTATATTCAAAATATTGTGTATACTGAGGGTGAGTTACAGAAGTGGTGACATAATACAGGTACAGTGTGTACATAGATATATTATAATACTGCATTCACAATATTTCAACATATACATTTCGTGTTACAGATATTTGTGAACATCAATATACTTTATAAATATTTATAACATCGAATACACCGACAAATAGTTGTGATTTAGTTCTCGAGAGTGTGAAGCATTTTAGTGTGGTGTGTGAATTGTTTGGTACATTGAAACATTAGTGTTGACTGACTTCCACATCAAACGTAGTTAAAGCATTGTATAAAGGCGAAAGCATTCCAACATTGTTATGTTGGCGTGATTTGGCGCACATAAACATTCAAATATAATAATAATCATTATAAATACCATTGACTGGAGCTTAGATAAATTGTCATCAATTGTGTCAGTCAACACACACATTCATAAAGTTTGTTTGTAAGGAACTTACCATAATGCCGGTGCTAACAGCAATACCTCTGCCGCAATATGTGTTTGGCACTATGTCACCAAAACCGACGGAGAGAAAGGTAATCGCAATAAGCCACATCGCATTCAGTAGGTTAGCGTGTTCTTCGTCGTGAAACCTGAATGGTTAATAAATTTCAACGCTTTACTCATTGACCTGTCTACCCCTAAAGTCGAAGCGTTCGATAAAGAAGTGTTCATTCACAAACCCTACCTACTGACTTGTATCACGCAAGCCAGTCCCTACACGCGTAGTGGATTAAATGTAGATAGAGATGAAATAAATAAAAGAAAAGAGAAAGGGAATCCGTGTGGAATTGAAGAGTTTGACTTTGATTCAAATTAAACTGTGAAATTGCTTCAAACATATTGTGACATTATTAACAACACATAAAATGGCTCACCTTTACCGACCTATTATAGTGTTACCTAGACAAAGCAAGCTTAGAATTTAACCATTATTAAAATTGTCGCAAATCTTGCGATGCCTAGTACAATTCACTCCTAGCGACACAAAACGTATGAAAGATGTATTTAAAATTGTCAAACCAACCCAAAGTAATATCCTACTATATTTTCATACATACCACCATACCGCAGGTGAGGGTAATGCCACGGCCGCAGTAAGTGTTGGGGACTATATCACCGTAGCCAACACAGAGGAACGTTATAGCTGTCAGCCACATTGAGTTTAGCAAATTGGCATGGTCTTCATCGTGGAACCTGAGAGCCAAAATGCCCGACAAGAACCACAGATAACCGGTTGTTTCTACTAAAGTCAATATAATTTCAACTTTAAAGATACATAAAAATGTAAATTTTAAACAGGGACCTCTAAGCAAAGATTTTGTGGCAAAGTCAATGGAAAAGACACGTCAATTTAAAAAGGAATCAATTTTAAATTTGACAAACATTAATTTGATACAGAACTCCTAAACACAAAAGAAAATTTTGTCATGCCTATGGAAAAACAAAACTTTCTTACTACACAGACATTGTACGTACTAATATCGAATATAAAGATTCTTAAATACAACGTGCAATCTAAACATATATCTGGGTTGAATACCAAATAATTATACTTGTAGCCATGCGTGAATTAAATTTTAAACCTCAGGTGAAGGTCATGATAACACAGATAAACATTTAGTAGATAGAATGGCGAGAAGATAGAAGGAAGAACACTTAGATGTGACAGAGTTACAAGCAACTTGCTTCGAACGGGAAGAGGTAACTTGTTTGATGCATGATATGAAAAAGTGCAATGGTTCTGTGCATGTTGATGGTAAGTCAGAAGCTTCATCTAACATTTAGTGTGTTGTAACCTAGAGCCATTTTGTGCGTGATTAAACTCTCATAATTTGTTTAATTTGTATTTGTGAACGATATTTGCAATATCATTTATTGTGGAAGCCGTGCTGTGATTTTTATTGCTGCTTTATCCAAGACTCGATATAGATTCACGGTATCTATATCAATAATCTCATTGTGCAGTACAGTTATAACATATTCTGTTTAATTCTACTATATCACAACAAGCATCCTCTTTCTTTACAACGATTTGTTTAATCCACTACATCTAACACATAAACTAATAAAATACAAATTACAGCACTTGTGTTCTCAACACATCTTACAAAAGCTAAAATAGTCAAAGTCAAACTCTTGTATCTTTGTGATGATTATGATCCTAGCTTCGCTACATTAATTCTCCGTAAAACTTTTAACGTAGACATTGAAAACAAAAACACAGTGGGTATAAAAAGCAAAAACAAACATATTTACAACGCCACAGTACAAAAGCAACAGCATGCCCACAAAGGCAATACACCGGTGATTTTAAAACTTGATAACTGGAGTGTCAAACAGAACGTGGACATCAAACTAAACGATGGAAGCGAAGATACTGACAGAGATTTAGGAACGGCTTTTGATGAGAAAGTAAAATATTGGAACAAATCGAATGAGCAAATCAACTTCCCAAATACTTTTAAAGGTTTGGAATACCCCACCCAAGATTTCGAACACAATTATTACGCAAATTAAGATACGTCACCAACAACACACATAACAACGATACCAACCTTTCGCATTGTCGAAGCGTCCAGCTCGCGATTATCCAAAGAGACACCATAAAAACTAGTAACACGGTGCCTGGGCAAATTGTCATAAGTGTCTTCAAGACAAATCTGTGAACAGGTATTGTAAATATTTGATAAGAGAAAACAAAAGTTTTTATTTGAAGATCAGATTGATTATAACTTTATTGGTAACGGGGCTGACCATTGAACTTTAATTAATTTTAAATCAGGGTCTCATAGAACGCAGGATGAGCCAGTTTCGAAATTCAGACCGCAATCTTTTTTAAATTTCAATATTTAGAAAGTCTAGTATGACTTTAAATAATTGCATTATTTAATCAGACTTAGTGATGACTAATAAGACTTAGTGATAATTTTTAAAAGTAACTCACGTTACATTACTTTATTTATTCTAACTTTCCAGTGAATGAAGTCAAAGCCCAAGCTGTATTAGTAAAAGAATCAAAATATTTACCTAGTGTTAAAATTAATTCTGTTTAAAGCTCCTATACTTCTCGATGAAGCATCCGTGAATAATTTACTGTGAAGCAACATGACCCTGCATATTAAATAGAGTCGAAAGAACATCGGCAGAGACAGTGTGACATCATAAGGAACCTGGAACGAGAAAGGCAATCACTTAGTAGGAATACATTTTGCAGGAATCATATGAGTATTGTGAAACCTTAAGGCACGCGACATTATAATCAACACAGAATTTGAGGTTTGTACTATTAACATTTCAAGTGATGTCAGTCGTTTTGTGAATCAAAAAATTAATGTGCTTTGTGCTATAGTGATGTTTGTTTGCCCAAAAAATTACATTTGGCACATCAAATCTATTTTGAGCAAAATGTGTAACGCGGTAAACCAGCCATTACTAATTTGCACATTTTATTTGTCGTTTACGGTAAATTTGAAATCATAATTTATTCTTTTAACTCAAAAGCTCATAACCACGAAAACATTACATGAATAATCGTATTAAAACCACAAAGTATCGTGTAGTTTTTGGTTAAATACAACATCACTAAAATATTGTTATCTAACAATTAATTCCTACATGCATACAAAAAACATGACGGAACAGATATTAATGCTAACGGCAATATTACACGGTTCAACCGAATACTATGATTGAAGGGTGCAAAAATAAAAGGTATTTTGACACAAATAAATCAACACCTCATCACTGTTTAATTTGGTTGCTTAACCCAAATTGAACGGGAAATGTGAACCGTGTAATGGATAGGAAAACATCAGTGACATACACTATGACTATACCAATTGAACAAATTCACATACACAAAACACGAGATATATTTGTCGTACATAAATTGGAAACATGCGCAAGACGAGGACTCTAACATCACTTAAAACTCGGTAACACTTCAACTTAATGAATACAGACCTGAATTTGCTTAAACATCGTGCCCTAAGGAGAAAATTGAAAAATGAATGTCAGTTAGAAAATAGAGTATAAGAATGATTTTAGAGAGTACAGAGGATAAGAATAATTATGAATTTTGCCATAGAATATTTTTTTTTAGATTTCTAAATAGGTGAGAACAGTTCTAGTATAAGATAAACCATTATCTACTATTTAAAACAATAAGATTGACATCGAAAAAAACTATAACATTATCTAGATAAATTGAAGAAATATTGAACTCGAATTCCAAAGTTTTCCAAAACATCAAGTAATAATGTACAGACAACATTTAGAGGTCAAAATGCTAAATGACACTGATATCTACATACAGTCCGTGAGGGTTAGGCTAAGCCTTGCATTTGTGAGAGTTCACATAGACAATGTATGTGTAGCGTCGACCACGCGTCATTTGGTTTGATTAAACCGATTAGGGTAAATTTCGGTCGCGTACGTCGGACAAGCGCACCAACGTCAGTGACGGTCGCGTATTACATTATATAAATAAAATACCAAATATATATATATGGAAAATTGCCACGCAAGTAAGCGTAGTTGTGCAGTATTCTATAAAATATTGTGTATATTCGTACGTTCGATTGTTATACATGACAGACGACAGCTAAAGAGGAAATTGAGCCTTATACCGTAACTCTGCCGCGCACCTTTCATTCACGTCACTTTTTTTTTAAGGATGGGAAATATTATTACTTCTTCCACCCTGCGCGGCAGGAAGTGCAGACTTTTGTGATGAGTGACTAAACCTTGTTCCTTCGGATGCCTTTTATATTCTGGGGCCGCGGTAAGGATTAGAACTATTCCACAACCTCGGAAAGACCTTCAGGCCACTCACACAATTGCAAAACTCAGCTTAAACCTCGAGGACTGTACCTAACTATCTAGAATATGAAAAAGATTTTGGTACTTACTACTTCTACGCCTATGACGCCTCCTTTGTTTGCGAGTTTTGTGGTCCAAGTAAAGGTATATTGTCCGGGGATCGGATGCACGGCGCAAATAGCAAGCTCAAGGCCAATTTGTGCTATCCGCTGCCACGTCATTGCTATCCGCCAGTCGTCAGCGCAGTTGTCTATCATAAATAACTGAAAAACAACAATTTGAAGGTAAACCATACACGTAAAATAAATAAATAGTAAAGTGCATGTAAATCCCTACTTAAATTCTTTATTAGAATTATAATATATTATGATGTAATTTTTACATCTCCAAAAAGCAATCATTTTGCCGACAGAGAGAAAAATGGTTTTATACACCATTTAAGAATCTACCAATCTAACGACACCTCAAATCATAGGGTAGACGAATGATTTATCAGTTTATCAGCTCAATTAATAATATTATGTATACCCATATATACCCACGTATACCCATTCTCAAATTACAGAGTGAGATAGGACATACAGAAAGACGGAAATGGCGAACTATAATGACTCCTTGTTGACGTCGGAACTCAAACAACATATTAATTTTTGTGAAAATTGTTTCACAAAAATTAATATATGGAGACGCATGAGTTCGAAGTTCCTAACTTTCTTAATAAAAATCGAAAGCTCTTTTGTTTATACGGAATGCCGTGAAATTGCTTTATTGCCCCGCTGCATTATGTAGACGGAAATTAATTAAGAAAGTTTCAGTTTCAGAATATTTTAGAGGCTATGTACCTATTTATAAAGTTCAATTTGTTACCTGTACTTCTAAAGCGTGATACGCGACGATTAGGCCAAGTAAAATCACAGTCGACATTGATATAAGCGTCTTCAACGCCTGCGAATATATTGACGCCTGAAATGTATTAACAACACATTAATGTCAAGTAAATTTTGTAGAAGGAGTTAATATTATAGGTTAATATAAAAAAAGCCTTGCAGGACTATGTTACCGGCATTTTAAACGATTTTTGTTATTCAAGTTGTAGATAATGTTTAAGGCTGTCAGTCTGTCTTTGTACTTTCGTGTGAGAAAAATAAACAAATTGTGATAGTTTACAAAAAACATCAGCTGCTACAAAGATTTATGTTCGTGTAACTCAACAAAGTCAATAGAGATTTGTTTTTTTTGGTTAGTTACATAAAAATACAGGAAAAGAGATGTTGTGTGTAACAGTCCTGCAAGTTGTTAAGCGGTTATCAAATTACCTTGTATACACTTGAATATACCATTACCTTAGTATATACACCAGCACTTGAAAGTTCATTTTCTATAACCATAATTATTATACCAAACATTCCCATGACTAACGCGTAATCACTTATTCGTTTCCTTTTTTCGAATAACGCCTTTCTTCTACCTAATCTGAAAAATAAAAACACAATTTATTTAGTACGCTCAATTTATTATGGACGAAAATTATTTCTCTACGGACTTTATGTCAAATTTCAGGGACTTCAAAATTTACGAGATATCCAAAACTAGGTCTCGTTGGGCTCAGATCAAAGTTTTCGTGCCGACGGCCAGTATCCTGGGATTAGACTTTATTGATGAAGGCTTACAGTCATTTATACTTAGCTACCTTCTTGATTGATTTATCAGTAAATTGGGCTTTAAAAGGATTAACTTCTAGCTTTAGACAAGTCGACAGCATGGGGACGAATAAATTGAGCTAAATTTAAACGCGAATTTTGAATATTCACGAACAATATACTACAATAATATACTGGTAGAAAATGCCTTAGGCATTAAGTCCGCCTCTGTACATTAATTTTGTGCATAAAGTATTAATAAATAAATAAAATATTCAAAAAAGTATCTTCAACTAACCATAATACCTACTATTACTCTAAGGGTCACATGACCTTTAAATCTAGCACGTTTGGAGTACGTGACTCCTTCAAAGTTGATGCATCTCACGTTGCTACCGCTCCGCCTTATTATTGTTCCATAATAGGAAAGATCACAAAGAAAACCTATATATTTCAGTGTTCTACTAACACAATTATTTTTTTACAATACGCCCCATTGACACAGTAATAACAGCTTATCAAAACCTTGAAACTTTCTTAGAAGAAACGATCGTTGACGTCAATAGTCCTATTTAATAAAATATAGATTAATGGTGATAACATCAATAATACATACATAAGTACTGCACTTAAATATGCCGAAGACAAACAAAATCGATGCGACCCTGATGCAAGTTATTTCCGTTCGTTCAAGGCTTGATAGGCATTATTAAAACGTTTCTAGTTGGTATTCGTTTTGTAGGGGATTTTCGTGTGATTTATTCATTTATTGGTTCGGTTTAAAGCCTGAGTTGTGAATTAGTGGGGTTTGCTATTTGTCTGCTTTTTGTGTGCTGTAAATTATCTACTCTATCGTCTTAAATAATGATTTCATTTAAAATATCTTAGGACAAAAAATATCTTAGGACAACTCACACACGGTCATCTGATCCCAAGCTAAGCAGAGCTTGTGTTATGGTAACCAGACGACTGATATACATACTTATATACTTTCTAAATACATACATATTATAGATAAATTACACCCAGATTTACATATTGTTTGAAATATTAATATTGTAGAATGTCATAATATTGTAGATCCTGTCCTTTCAACGCGCTCGGAAATATCGTTGTTTATTTTAACAATTCTTTACGAATAATCGAAGTTACTGTACTGCCCATTAATAGGCTAGTTTATAAATAAAAATGTATAAAAATCAAAGAAATGATCGTGAAACTGGTGCGATGCGGCCGAAGAGCATCTAATGCACATATACGTGATTTTTTTCCCTATAGCTGCATCGATACATCTACAATTCATACCCCATGTTAATGAATCAAGCTTATGTTTAAGATAGCTACGACATTATTTTAATACTCCATTATTCATTTATTTCTTCAAACCAATAATAAACTTTCTAGCACAAAGCATTCAATCGTAACCTAAAATCAGTCGCAAAAACTTCACTTTACATATTATATACGTTTGTATTTACCAAAGGTTCTAAAAAGCGTGGGTACGTTGATACAATGCTGATAGGAGCACGCTTGGAACCCATAAACTACCATATAAAGTGCTAGGAAGGACTTTCGTTCGTATGCTTCTCGTATCTTTGAGAAAACACAATGTAAGATAGTGTTGTCGAATTTTTAAGTGCTTTTATATAGCTTAGACAAAGTCTCTGTAGTGACTTAGGTTACATTAAAATATGTTTTAATAGCAGTATCGATATCTCTTCATTCCAGTTTTCTTTTTAACTACGTTAGGGTTACCTTCCAGTCTAACTGATTCAAATAAATACCAGTGTTTTATATGGAGCTTTTCATAATGACAGTAAACTAACTGAATACTGATAAATAGGAACAATTAACTAACCACTGAATCCAATAATGTTTCAAAATATACAAAGGATTACATTACAATTGATAATAAAATATTACAAGTTTATTCAATTTTAATAAAAACATTGTAAATGAATGGTCGTGGATGAATGTCTGCCGCATGCCGGACAAATTGTGGGCTCAAGTAGCACAGAGCTGGAGCCCTGAGACGGGAAGACGGGGTCGCGGCAGACCACGAAGGAGATGGCGGGATGAACTGGACGGATTCATGCCCAATTGGATCGAAGAAGCGAAGGATCGCGAACGATGGAAGGACTGGAGGGAGGCCTTTGCCCAGGAGTGGGACAGAACAGGCTAACATAAAAAAAAAAAAAAAAAATGAATGGTAAATATTAACAATTTTGTTACTACTCTTGTAAAAACTATATGAGCAAATGAGTTTAAATCAATTTTGAAATGCTGTCGTAAATTGCAGTGATACATAGAAAATACAAAAAAAAAATTTGTAAATCAGTATTGAAAGCAATTTTAGAGATCTTTTACTGAATTTTTATCGCGTTTTACTCGATCGTGACGTTACTTAGAAACTACTGAAGCTATTTTGTCAGTTTTATAGTTCAAGAGCTAAGAGTTATGAGTAATAACGTTTAAAAAGAGAAAACGAAATAAGAGTAAGTAAGAAAATCCCAACACAAGATTTTAGTATAATATCACATATAAATTTATACTGAATTTAATGTTTTATTAACTGAAAGCGTTGAGCTTAAAGTACTTGCAAACTAATTTAAAGAAAAGAAAACACAGCACAAATAACTTTATTTATACACAAAGTAGTAAACTTCACAAATAGCCGTCTAAGATAACTTTATAGTCAGTCGTTAAGCGTTCCACCCTTTAACAGTAGCGAACGAAATTATCATCATAACACAGTTATGTCTCAATTCAGCTGAATGGAACGTCGCTGCTATTGTTTCGAAGAAAACCGACTATTTGCCTTGTCTGCAATGTACTTAGACATGTAAGGGAAGGCCCATGTAGGATGATACATCGTTTATGTATTCTGGTCTCGGGAGAATCAAGTCGTCGGCTTTCGACCAAGGATTGACCCTAGCTTTATTACACTGCTTATTGGTTTTATATAACCCACGAGACTTAATGAAAATAGTACGGTCCGATATCGGGAAAACAATGAAGTACGCCATTATAATGATATGTTGTATTAACCACGATTTTATTGGTCACATTTTGCGAATGGTTGAAGGATTCCTTTTATATTGCTCGTAAAATTTTCTACGGCAGATGATGTGTTATTAATATGGATAAACCTTGCCCTTGGTAAGAAATCCTGTAGAGTTTTGGTTAAAGTAAATGAGCTTACATATTTACAAGTATTTTTTTGAAATAAAAAAAAAAACAAAACCCTTTTTACAGGATTTAAACAAGGTCCCAAAAGTATCATAGAACATTCTTTTGATTTGTGTCAAACACGATCAAAGCCTTTACGCTTTTTAACCACCAAAAGCCACATAAATCCTAAACTTTTGAATTGCAATCCATTTTGTTTAAAGTTAAATATTTACCGAACCGTATTTACTTTACTCTCAAGCTGCGTTTACACACTGCGAGTCAAAAGTACATCGAAATGGAAATTTCAATATGGAGTCGGACCAAAATGGCGGGTGTATAAATCTTTCCTAGGTTTGCGGTTGTGATTCGTGGTTTATCTGGTAGTGAGTGATAGTAAGCTTTATTTGGATTATGAAATCGAAGCCTAAGGCGTTTTGACAATAGTTGATTGAACAGGGTTTTGTTGCATCATTATCGATCTAACATAAATGTGACGTTTAAGTTAATCGTGCTCATTCGTTGCACAAACTAATCAATCTATATGTAACGTAATTTTTTATCTAAAGGTTAATGAATCCTTATAATTAAAGCCGTTATTAATTTTGATGCAATTTGATCTTAGTGATTATATTATGTTGAAAACTTTTATCTTGTAACAAAAGTAGAAACAATTTAGGAAAATAATATAATGTAGTATTTTGTCTTGTCTAAAAGCTACCATAATTATTTCTTTAAGAAGATCAAAACTGGCTTTAGGTGTTAATTTATTGTATACATTTAATGAGTAGACAACTAGATTCGCAGTCAAAACTGTCAAAAATCAAATCGAAAAATTAATTTAACTCTGACGTCTTATCGAGATAATGTAATCAAAGCAGTATAATTATTTTGAAATCTAACAAAACCACACATGTACACGACGTTTATACGGTTTCATGATAAAAAAAACAAATGAAGAACTCGAAACGTGTCGTAGTCATTTTTCTGTCGAACGCTCGCGAAACATACTAATGGGAGTTTTCAAGCCATTTGTCTGTTATTATGCGAAGCAACAATTGGGAAACTATACGATATTAATTTGCGTTCTGAATTCAATAAGCTTGTGAATTTTGAAACCTTAATTGAGCACAAAATGTGAATACAAATGATTGATAATAAGAAGACTGTATTTTTAATTTATACAATTTATTAACTGGTACTTTATTTACTAAGCGCCTTACTAATAATCGCTGCATAAAGTTATGACAGGTCTATACGTCAAAAAATGTATGGTTACACAGGCTCTATTCATTGCATAACTTTACACAGTGATTATTAGTAAGGGCATAAAAGATTAAAACGTATTTTTTGTAGAATGCCGTATCTTAGATTTTGATTGCATCGTTCACTTATCTACAAATGTATGTTAATACGTAAGATCCCATTGGCGATTTGAGTGCGTATAAACAAACCTTTACACAAAAACATATTAAAAAAAAGCTTTTTTAACATACGAACAAAAATTCCCTTGTCAGTTACGGATCCCTAAATAATAATAATACCAGTCTATTATTGTCCCAACGTACAGTACTGTCCCAAAGCAATGGCCTCTTCTAATACAGAGAAGGCACGAGAATTGATCAACACGCTCTCTCAAGGCGGGTCGGTGATTTTGGACTTGTATTCACTACAAATCCAGGTTTCCTCACGATGTTTTCCTTCACCAATTACTATGATGCCTAAAATTAACTTTAGAAAGGATCTCTAATAATTATCATAAAGTAATTAAACGTTGCAAACAATGTGTCTTTTAAATTTAAATTGGAACCATCTTTTCGAGTTTCCAATGTAAACACGAATCCACATGATAGAATAGAAAGCTCAGCATTGTGTCTCACAAAGACGCTCTCCAATTATGCTGAAGTGCCAACTTTGTCAGGTTCATTATCATTTCATTGATCGACTTTTAAAAAACTCTCACTGTGTTCAAAACTTCTCAATTTGAAGACTTCTTTGAGTTCTTTAAGATTTTGTTTATTACTTTGTCAATTTTGTTTTTTTTGTAATGTATGTGTTTTTGTAATTTGAAGTGGATACTGAATGAAGTATGTGTTAGATCTTTGGAAAAGAGATCTTACAAAAGACACGAAATCTATGTAACTATTGTTCTTGTAAAGGAACTAAAAATACAATAATATATCCAGACTAGTACACACAGCTACACGCTGTGAATCGTAAAGACATCTTATTTAGAAAATACGTTTTGTCCTAGAAAATACAATATCCTGCGACAACACCTCTCCCTATCACGTCTGAACATTTGATCTCAGGTACAATTTAACTCAATATAAAAACATCACGCACATCCACTCCAATTACAGCTAGAGCATTGGACACTAACCTATATCCTATATTGGGTTTGTGCTTAGCTGTCCCCCCGCCCTTGTACGTGCCGCCGCCAAGCGCTCGTTCTTCGCCGAAGCGCGGGTACTCGCTGTGAACGCCGACTAGTGCGACGCCGGCCTCTTCGGCTCCCGCGTCCCTCCCTCCCCCCGAGTACGCCTTCATCGCGCCCGGGATCGAGAGCGTCGACACCGGCTTCCGCAGCTGAAATACACCGAAGCACACTGTCAGCAAATTGTTCGAAACACCAAAATTGAAATTACAATCCGAAACATACACTGTCGCATGTTATGTCAAAAACGTACTGTGAAGATTCGTGTGTTTCTAAAATCAGTTTCACGATATTAATGTTTTGATTCAGCTCTATATTTAAACAAGTTATTTCAATCTTCGGTGTGTCATCTCGCATTAATAAATGTGGAGAGTTCATACAAATTCAGAAATAAATATACTGCTCCGAAACTCTTCATTTATAACTGTGTTACGAAACCCTAAAGCGCGTCGTAAAACTTAAGATACAAGAGTTGTGTTACATTTTTGAACTCATAACCGTTTACCCTTCTTAACATAACAATGTCCATTATCCTCTGTAACGTAAGGCTACCCTCGAGGAAATACGGCCATATCCTTGACCCGAGATTAATAAAATGACGCTTTATGGAAATATCGAAAAAAAACACAATGAAAATTATTGTACTAGACCAGGGGAATCTCTATTCGTATGTCACGTTAGGAGATGCATTTAGCTGACCAAGGTTAAACTCTCACTATATTTAATCTGTCCAATACCGTGGCTTTTAAACTCTTAGGAGCCCCAATAAAGTGGGCCACAAAAACATTTTTGAGATATTACGCAAAATAAAATTGCGTGCCTCACTCAACTCTTAGTTGGTAAGACATGTTTGTGCGTAATTAAAATTTTCAGGATACTTCAGGGCGCCCAAGGCAACCGTGGGTGGGCAAGGACAGGAATGTGACGTGATACAAATTGCTAAATAGCTCTTCTCTTATGACCACCATATTCTGCCGGCAGCTAATTAGATTTATTATGTCCGTGTATGCATTCTCGTCGGCGTTTTGAGTTAACTAATGTGTTTCTGGTTTCCATTAACTTAATCTAATTGAGGCAATTTATCTGGAAATGCATTTCAAGGCTTTTATTTTGTTGGTCTTATTTATTTTGTTACAGTCGTTACTTTCTTACTTCGTTCGTTAGATGTAGAATTTATGTTCGTAGTAACATTAACAACAGGTTGAAATGTTAATTTAACACCTTTT
This sequence comes from Athetis lepigone, assembly GCA_033675125.1. Lineage (NCBI taxonomy): Eukaryota > Metazoa > Arthropoda > Insecta > Lepidoptera > Noctuidae > Athetis > Athetis lepigone. The sequence continues at coordinate 11,580,246 of CM066243.1, read as the reverse complement.
AATACATAAATTGTGATTAATTTAGAAGATTTGTGTCCATTGCAGCATTTCACATCATTATGTCATCTTTATTGACAGGTAAACTGTAGTATTCAAAGGTAAGGCGTAATAGAATCCTCAGATTACTCAATTGCTCATGCGTCTAGACGTCTAAATCGACCAAGCAAACGTCGATGCAGTAGCCTTAATGCAATCTCATTGTAACACGATAAACCTGGATCATTGCGTGTAAGCCATGACTTAATTAAACTTAATGAACTTGTATGATGTATTCTAATAAGTGTAACGACGTCTGGTATGAATATTTTAATTAAACGGTGACCTGTGAACTGTGTAGCTTATAATGCATGCAACAACGACTGGTTACCAAGAGTACAATGTGAGAACCTTGTAAACAAATTGGCGCTAAGCTTTGAGGTAGGAATTTTTTCGTAATTTCAACTATAATGAAAACATTTCGTATAATATTGAAGTAATTATATGATGCCTATTTTGGTACTTCTTAATAATTATGTAAAATGTGTGCACAGTTTGAGATTTTCACTTTATTATGAAAAGTAATAATTGAGATTTAACACATCCAACAACATCAAGTCATCAACAAAAAGAAGAAATATTTTTATTACCAATAACCAATCATATTTACGCATTTTCGTCGTAATAATTCGAAAAAACATTAATAAACTTGTACAGCTTTGAGCAATTTACTCTGGAATGTAGGTCAGACATGTAAAAGTACTTATTTACATACGCTACTTAATTACTACCAAAGAAAATTATTTACTTCTTGAACACGGCAGTTCGTGGAGCGTAATAAGCAATTCTCGGAAACTCGTTCATTGGACCTCTACACTAATATCGAATAGATCTGCGGTATCACGTCGCCAATTCGGTTAAATTCGGGTGATCCGATCGTAATAGCTCCATTCGTATAAACGGTCCCCTTTGAAACTGGCCGCTTACTCTTTCCTAGATGAAATATCGGGGGAAACGAAGATCGGATAGTACGAAGGAATGTCCAATGTTTTACCGTGGTCATGATTAAGGAAAAAATATCACGTTGCTGTGTCGATATACAGGGAAAAGCATCCTCTAAGTCAAACCAGCAACATATTCCTTACGGAACTTTGAATCTGCCCTTATGATAAGAGGAAAAATATATCTTGTTTTGTATCATAAAAATGTGCGAAAACGCGTTGTATTTTTTTCGCTAAGTAATTTTAGAGAAACGTAAGAACGAAGCAATTATAATTCTCAGCTACACTCATTTAGTACAATAACAATTCAAAGAGCCACTAGCAACTAACTTGAGATAGCTTTACAAACAAAGATAACAAAACTAAATTAGAAACGTGAAAACATAAACGAACGCGAATATTTTTTGTCTTTATTTTTAGAGTAACTAAACACATTCATTCACTCATTCAACATTCATAGCACGTAGCAGAACTTTTTCGTTTCCCGTCAAAACTTCAGAAAACTTTTTTGTTATTACACATATGAAAATTTTACATTTACGCTTAGTCCCGTTTTTTGGGGACATTTAAATGGTCGCCTTATTTGCAATGAAATATGTAGATGTGTAGGTAAAAGTTACTATAAAATGAAGTAGGTAATTGAGAAATCTACAGAGCTTCCACAAACAACTTTACCGCCAAAAACCATTAAGTTTAAGGTAAAATAAAGAGAAAATTTTTTAGTCTCAAGTCGCATCAATGGCTGGCGACTGTACTGCTTACTTATCATATATTTACATATGCTAGACTGTTCTCAGGCAAAGCACGGTTTCGTGGCTCTGAAAATCACTTGAAAACCGGTAGTGCATTTTACGACCGAAAATGGCGTAAGTGGAAATACATTGTTTCAGAAGTAAACTCAGATAGAAAATCTGCTTAGTAATACATTTCCGCTGCGCTAACAGCGTTAGGAGTCACTTGTCTAGTCAGGTGCCGACATATTGGGGATTGAACCGAGACTTGAATACAAATGACCAAGATAGGATGTGCTGACGTTTCCTATGAGTGTTGGCAAACACTGATGACTTTGCTACTTAATGATGTTATGTATGTGTGTAAATTGATTCAACAGTTTGGTTAATGTGTATGTGTGTGATTAGGTCTATTAAACCGACGAAGTACGTAACTATTATAACTAATGTGCATATCAAATGATAATGAATGGCAAGATTTTTTATATAAAACTAGCTGTCCCCTGCGGGATCACCCGCATTTTTCATTACTGCTCCTCTCCCGTGGGTCGTAGCGTGATGGTATATAGCCCATAGCATTCCTCGATAAATGGGCTATGCAACACTGAAAGAATTTTCCAAATCGGACCAGTAGTTCCCGAGATTACCCCCTACATACAAACTTACAAACCTACAAACTTACAAATTTTACCTCTTTATAATATTAGTATAGATTTATCTCAACTCAGTAAAAGCATTGAATCTATCAGCATCGAAAAGAATGTTTAAACATTTACAATCTTTTCGTCGTTTATTTGGCCAAAAAATATTAAGGTATTCCAAGTTATAAGCAAATGTTTTGGAAAATTATGACAGTTATAAAAAGACAATTTCAACTCACCGCCGCTGTTTCTAAGTCAAGCGTAAAAATTATTACTGTCGATGGTTTTATCGTTCAAATTTTGGAGCGTAACAGTATTTTAACAGCGAACTTATAATTTTATAGTAAACAAGCCCTGATTTATTACTGCCATAATTTTGGACAATGTAATTAGCGGTGTTGTCATTCCGGCATGTATAATTTTAACATTCTAAAGGTAAAATACATGTTTATTACAGCTTTGTGTTTTATCAATCAATGGTAATCCTATCGTTTTAGGTAATTAACTAAACGCTAACAATCTCGACAATTGTATTTTATGAAATTCCTATTCCAAACCATCGTTAAGTAACAAATGAAATGGAAACAATCAAATGGTGGGATGCGCCTTCTGCGAAGCAGTTATGCTAGTAAAGGAAGCGGCGGCGCGCGAGAGGCAACGACGAGCCTCTCGCCCCGGACTAAGACACAGGCGAAGACGTCGAGAGTCGCAAGACGACTACCAGCCACCGTAGGCGCGGTTCTGCGGATGGCGAGCGATGGGTAACTCGCCGTCCGGCTAGGACCAGGACCGCGTCGACGGCGCGTTAGTGTTCCACGCGCGCCTCAAAGAGAAGGAGTCAGCACAGGAAGGGGCCCAACAGGGCCACCCCTGCCGGGGTTGCGGAATGTTTATAATAGTTACCGTGACCCTGGAACATAAAGGGCAATCGAAGGAACATGAGTGGGTTTTAGTCAGTAAGAGTCTGACACGCCCTTCCGCCGCACCCATAACGGGAGCAGTCATTGGATGATTTCCCACTCACCATAAAAAATAATAATGGTGGGATGCTTTTTTAAACAATTTTTAGATAAAAAATTATGTCAGGATATATAAGATTATACCCTATGTACAGTAGCGGAACGAAAAGGTTCGTCACCGTTAAGTCAGTTTTTGCTTGCACCCGTACTAGAATGAATTAGCCAACATACCGGTACCAAAAACTTACAGTCATACAGTGCTGTTAAATTAAAATAAATGTGACGTTTGCTATACAGCCCAGCCGTGATTTGCCGCTTTTGAGTTAAGCCTCTACCACACAGTCAGTCAGTGCATGCAAATAAGCTAATACATTTAAATGAAAAATACGGATGGCTAATAAAATTTATTTTATTATTTGATATAACCGTCATTAGCGTCAAATAAATATTGTAATCTATTTCTCATAGAACCCACAAGACCAAAGTATCTAAGATCTTCTTTCATACAGGGACTTTCATATAGGCAGTGGTCTTCTGCAGTTCCTCAGTCCGTACATTTAACTTCTCTCCTCGCTGTACCATTACCCTATAGATTTACTATGACGTTTAAATCTACAGACGGACAAACATCATACATTTTGGCTTTTTATGCTGCAGTAGAAGTAGGACCAGGCTGTAGACCAAATTAGTGTGTGTGATCAATGAGTACACCTTATTCGTAGTGTCTTCTAATATTGAGACTACGCGATATCTCGCTGATATGCAAGCCACCTTCATGTTCAGTATAATTCCGATCTTTCTTTAATTAATATTTAAAGGGCTCGGCATAATAATAGATATTTTTCACAATAACGACACTGATAGGCAAGTATAGGTGTACCAGGAACTGATGACAAAAATGGTAAATAAAATATGATGACAGCAACACTGGGGAAAATGGATTAAAACGTTTTGATACTTGTATTTTCCCCACATTTATTACACTCATTGTTTATTAACAATACCAATATTATAAAGAGGAAAAATTTGTACATATTTTTGCGTGTTACTCTTTCACGCAAAAACTACTGAAAGGATTTTGATGAAACTTTACAGAAATATGATAAATAAAATATAAAGATATTTTTTTAAATAAAAGAGACATACATATAGCGAGGTGTATATCTGGTAAATCCATTCTAATATTATACATGCGAAAATAACTCTGTCTGTCTGTCTCTTCTTCACGCCTAAGCCACTGAACCAAAATGAATAAAATTTGGTACAGATATAGTCTGGGACCCGAGAAAGAACTTAGAATAGTTTTCATCCCGGATATCCCCCGGAAACGGGAACGAAGTCGCGGGCAAAAGCTAGTATAAAATAAATTAAGATAAACCCAGTCACTATAATATACTTTATTTACACAACAAAGATGAAAGAAATGGTTTTTCGCTTTGTGATTGGTGTCCCAGATTGGTTAGGGCATTGCAAGTTTAATTCGAACTGATTGCCCGTTAAGGAAAAATGATTCTGTTCTTTGTCAAGGTTACTATGGTAGTGATCGTCACATAAGGCAAGTCAAACGCCTTTAGGCGGCTCATGTGAATCTGACACCAAGGCTTCTGCCTTCTTCATCTGCATTTTGCAATAATTCGTCATATAGTACTAGTACACGCCCCTGTAATAGGCCAAAGTTATATTTTACGTAATATATATATACATTATGTTAAATTCATACAAATGGATTTGAAACAAAGTATCAACTTTGGCGAGTCATACTAACCAGTCAACGCAAGCACGTGGTATAAAATCGAAAATTGCGTGTAATCTACACCTTCTTCTTCATAGATTTATCGGTACACGTTATAAACAGTGCTTCTGGATTGTGACCGCGGTGGTTTCTTAGTCATCCTTGCACTTTTTACTAAAGATTTCTTGAAATTATCAAATGTAAACAAACAAACGTAATGTCACTTGACAGATGACATGACAACAATACCATATAAAAATCATTATTTGTTTTACTTTTTTTTTGTCATGAGTTACTGGTACACCTATAGTGACAATAGTTTTTATCATCATAATAATCTGTCAATGCGATTTAGGGCCACCAAACCAACAAGAAGGTTTTTAGTTCAATGCTTAAAAAAACAAAATTTTCTTTGACAACATTAATCAATCAATTTTGAACTTAAAAAATTTGAACTTTACTATCGAACAGTAAAACATAATTATCTTTGCAACAGTCTGTTTTGTGACAATGTTCCAAAAGGTAATATGTGCTCGCGACACGTTAATCAAATCATTTTAAAATCTGACGAACCTTTTCATTCCGCGACTGTACAATTTTAGCAATGTTGCTTAAACAAAAACCTTTTCCGTTTATATTATGAATGAGACGAAGTGTTAAAGTCTTAAAACTCTGTTGAAATTGATTTTCTATTTATTCTTAAGATTTAAGCCTTTGAGCTTAAACAAAGAAGACATAAATGCGAAGTAACGGAATAACATAATACCCTATGACAGCAGAAAATAATAACAGATAAAGATACGTTCTGAATCCGTATATTAAAATAAACTACGTATGGATTCGGGCAGATTATAGAGATTATTTGGGTATCGAGAAATTCTTCTTATAAACCAGGGGAAACAAAGATAAATAACTCTCTTCGTATACTTAATGTAAGATTATTTGTACCGATAAGAAAATAATAATAACTAGGTATTTCTCGCGGTGTCATCTGGATCTTTAAAAGTTCTACAAGTCGTTGAGATTTCTGATTTTTTCTAAAAGTATTAGAAATTACAAAAAAAGCCGAATGAAATTTATTAAGTCGTTCAAAAGTCATGGCCAAGAGAAATACGAATACATTTTTGTAAAGAAAGATAAAAAATAATGTTTTTTTTACAATTAAATTGATACGCATAACCACGGATACACGTCAAATATCGATAAAAACGATACGCAAAAAACATATCGTTTTTAGTTTGTCTCTGTCTTCAGAAGAATCAAAACCGAGTCAATATTTCTTCCCAAAATTTTCCTTGATTTCTGTAAGAGGCCCCTCGTAATTTGCGGAAGAAAAACCGCCAAGATCTGGCTTAGGACAGGCCTGACTTGTAGTGTTTAAACTGCAATAAAGCGTGCAAGGCGACAGGTAGTTGGCTCTACGCCCGGTACTTTTAAATCAGAATTTAACAGCATTTAATGGGAGTTAAATACTACTAGAGCCTCCATTTCTATTTCCACTGCCATTTTTTTTCACAAAGTAAAATAAGTAAAAGATTTTCTACAACCCGTCTAAAAAGGCATGAAAAAGAAAAATCTGTATTGTACGTTACTTTTTTCTCGTATTTGTCAAGATTTATCTTCCTTTTCTTTGTGTTATGAATCGTAGCTAACCAACTGCTCCCATCTGATGGATATATCTAGCCTCTCCGAATACATCATCTACCCGAGTACAAATGATTGATGAGCGACGACCCATGCGGAGTATATTTATAATTCTACCCTGTATATTTTCTCCTTTCCGATTTTCCATAAACCCACAGCCTATTAATATCGCGGTACAGCGTAAATGCCATGAAACCGTCAACATTACGTAGTTACATATTCACCACGCAAACCTCACACAGGATTGAACATGATAATCTAATTTTAGAACACTTTATGCATATTTATTTTTATCATATGCTTTATAAAGTAGGGCTTCGGATAAGGAGCTTGTTGCTTTCAATAATTGTAATGTACTTAAGTAATATTTCTTTTTTAAATGATAAATGTTGGTTACAGTTGTGACTTTGCATGTTACTGCTAATAGGCCACCTTAACAAGCTTTTAAAAAAAAAGAAACGCTTTATATAAAAATTTGACAAATATCCAATGTTAAATCCCATATTTCAGTTTACTGCCATTACAATTTTGTTAAAATAGTAATATTATAATATTTTGGTTCAACAAATTCTAAAATGTATACTGTACCACAAATTTTGTTATTACAAAGTTACATGATATTCGAAACTTGATAACCATAAAGCCAATTATGAGCTGCATTGTTCGGTCATATTATAAGCTTTTGTTTCATTAAAACTGGTTTAATATTTTCAAAGTTATGTTGGCTAGGCTAACCCACTAAATGAGAATTTAAACATAAATAATAACAACCTTTCATAATATTTTAGCAAGATGCGATCTTTATAATTTTGTGGATCTCGTTAAAGTACTATAGACCACTACAACTTTAGAATGAACACTTTTTACTAAATTAGTTCTTGTTGTATCAATTATTATCCTGTTCTGTAGCTTCCTTATGGCGTCATCGCGCGTCAAGACGAGTTATTTATCATTTTTCTACCATAGGAGTTCCACCAGTAAACTTGCGGGTAGTCTGTCTCATAAAAAGAGTGGAAACATAACATCAGAGATTAGTCCGTGGCGGGATGCACGAAGGAGCGCAAATGGTCGGTTACTACTTCGAGAAGCCCAGATTGCTTAAATTTAAAATAGACCAGACGAGGCACTGCATAAAAAGTGGAAGAAATAGAAGGAAGATATTGTCGAGAAGCTGAACAGTTTTATAATTTTCTTAGCCTGTTCCCACCAATGTTAGTTCCGGCATGCAGCTGATTGAATGTTGCACCTCAATAACTCAGCCACTAGGTAATACGATATTCTATAATATTTAGATTGATTGTCAGATTTGCATCAATTTACCAATGATCTACAAATGACAACATAAAGAATGAAAAAGCAAGAAAAACCACGCTAGAAAAAACCAAAGACAAAGCAGAATGTTTTTGTAACGAGTGTTCGAATTTGTAAATTGAAGTCGTAGTCTATCTTAAGTCAGCATTGACCCAAATTTACGTAGGACCGAAGAAAAAGCTTCGTTCGTAGACACGCATAGATAACGCTTACCTTATCTACGGAGCCATTCCTGAAGTAATAGATCACACTTCAGATTAAGATCGCAGTGGGCAAACCTATCTATGTAAATGCGTGCTCTGTATATAAATGGATAAATGATTTAGTTATTCAATTATCATTTAAATGTCCTTAAATGATAAATGGTTTGGGGTTGAGAATATCCTGTCTCGTCCGTTGATATCGTTTAAAATAGGGACGAGGGCTTAGAAACGGTGTGCATTGGGATTCATCTGAACTCTTATGATACCTCTTACCGTATTTCGTGTCTAGAACAATAAATTAATCTTAGTAAAGTGGTAATTAGAACTGTGTATGTATAGTAGTTAAGCTGTGTTATATAGATGAAAGTTTTTTCGCGACCAATTTTCATTAAAGACACTATGAACGATTGGGTTTCTTAAAACTTCACTTTCAGAAATTATTGCTTACGAAGTTGGTAAGTTAGAGAAATAACACAGCAAAAACTAGCTGACTCAGCTTTGGAAGTCTACTCTATTTATAACTAATTTTCCGATCTAATTAAAAAATTAAAACGTACTTATTGAGCATATTTTACCATAATTATCGATATAGGCACGCCTAATGATGTAGATTTCAAAATAGGACAATTAAAGTAAACGGACCTTCTTATAAGGAAAGCGAGGAGAGCTGTAAAAAATCTTTTATTGTAACAATCTGAACACAGGAGGCCCAACTCGCACAAGAACTCACATAAGTGGTTTGATAAAAGGCCCCAATCAGAAGCCATAACGGCGAAAAGCTCAAACAATTTTGTTACGTCAACAAAAGAACAAAATGTAGGTCCCACAACAATACACGACGTAACTAAACGTCTAATTGATGGTACCTACCGTTACAATAAATAAATACGTTTATAACACAAATGCCAAAGGAAACGGGTAATTACGTATTACTTTTTTATGAAGCTTGCCTCGACTCGCGTTGATCGATATTGACGAAAATAGGCTAACATACTAGAAATTGGACTGCAAATGTCAGGTGTTTTGCCATTTGTTGATTATTGCACGTGGTTCGCCACACGAGAACCGACCTTCCGAAATGCGATGCATTCCTTTACGTAACTCGGTTCTATTTGGGTTATAACCATACAGGTAAGTGCTTATAATACAGTCAGCGTCAGAAATATCGAGACGAATTAAAATAAACAACTTTATCAAATCAATTCAAATCATATCTCTGCACGACTTACTGGTAGAAAATTCCTAGGGCATTAGGCCATTAAGACCGGCTCTGAACGTTTGTGCATGACGTGTGAATGAATAAATAAACTTTATGTCAACGTAACAAAATTCATGTCAGAATGGCAGCAGTGTACTGTCGTCATTCTGAAACATCATTTAGTTAAAATAAATTTTCATAATTGTTTCGATATTTGAACAGTCTGTTCGCCCCAATATTTTTGACGCTGCATGTACATAGGTACGTGTGGGCGAACGCAATGATTAGTGTCGGGTATGTGGTTAGATTATACGGGACTGAAGTAAGTACATGAGACTCGAATGCAAACATATTTAGATACAGTTGTGGGCGGACTTACATTAGCTGTGTATTACCGATTCATGAATACCTGGTACCTATGCGTTAATATCGGTATTCCTTGACTCAATTAGTAAATAGATGGATGGTCATTAGTATTGACATTTTATGTTTTATGAATTGAGTTTGTTTTAATTAACTTTGTCTTTTTGATTTTCAAATGGAAGAATGAAAATGGAAAATTTGTATTCGGAAATTTTCACTTCTTGTGAATGCAACGAAAAATATGAATGAGTAGAAGCCATATCTAAGCGTATTGAGGTTTACTGTACAACAACGTTCCTAGTTACGCTGAATTTCAAAAATAGATCTCGAACACTTTATTGCTTTAAATACGTCCTGATGTTATTATTCTGATGGGGTTGCAGAATAGTTCTAATAGTTACCGTGACCTCGGAACATAAAGAACAGCCGAAGGAACATGGGTGGGTTTTAGTCAGTAAAAGTCTAACACGAGGGCGGGAGAAGTCCTTTGATGATTTTCCATTCACAAAAATGCATATTGTGATATTGACAGAGCTTATTCCTTTATACCATTAAGTCAAAACTTTTGGCGTAGACAATATCAACCAAAAAACATTGCGTTTTATCAAAATCATACTATCATGTCAAATAATTACAAGAAAATATTAATTTATTCGAACAAAACGTTAAATATTTATAAGTTCCAAGTCGTTACTTTATGTAGCTTTAAAAGTACTACAATGACTTTTATTAAATATATTATGTAACAGTCGAGTACCTACTTCAATTCCTATAACGACCAATTACTTATTGAAAGAAATACTACCGATACCCCTTTCAATTATAATTGGTAGGGGTAATTGACTACGCAAACTTTAACGTGATATTAATATCAAAATAATGGAATTTTCGACCTAGATACCGGAAAATTTATTTTGAGATTTTATGAATTCGGTATTCGACTTTTAACCTAATTAAATTCAAAATTTGTGTTACTATATAAAGGTATCCAGGGGTAGATTTTATGATTAAAAATCACAAAGTTTATTAAAAAATTCTACAGTTTTATTATTCGTTTAAATCTAAGTGTGATTATTTTATATTTTTGTAAAAAAAATTGGAACGTCAAAATAATTACGTTGTAACATTTTTTAAAATTATTTTGTTTGAAGCAATTATTTAATTTAAATGAACATGTAAAAATATTCTTAAGAATAAAACAACACTATAGATACTATATGTAAATTAGTGTTATTCATAAAAAAAAAAGAATAAATTATGTGCAATTTTCGTAGGCCTCTAGCTCTTTGAACACCTTAACTTCAATGTTGATACAAAAAGTGCCACGGAAAAGTGCTTGTATCTAAAACCTTAATTATGGTTGATACCATCCATCCTTGTCTGATTTCAGCCAACATTGATCATAGTAACCACTGTACCCGAGGGAATGATGGATGAGAAAATTTGGTACTATCACATTATTCGGGAGCCTAGTACGTGAAAGGTCGTGGACACTCTAAAGTTATTCAGAGACGGGCAAGTGCGAGTCGCTTTAGCATAGGAAGGGTGCCACCGTGAACTATTAAAATTAATAAAACTACGGTGTTTTAAAATTTGTGTATTAGTACGTGTAAATAAATACACACTCCGTGAAATTTTCAACTCTCTACCTAATTTAAAGGTGAGCGTTTGCGTGAGCATTGCCTTATAATATAAAATTCGTAGAAAACCAACATTATAGAAAAATACACATTTATCAAAAACATTTCCATGTAATGTAACATTCTTGCAAATGCTCGGTAATATATTATATATTCTATATATTCTCTTGCTCAAAGAGTGAATTCGTAAAGGTTACACTTTATGTTTTAAGTTATAAAATGCATATTTATAAACGTTAGTTAACTATATTTTGTTACTACTCTATCGCTTTGGTAATTTAAACTGTAATGATATATGTAAAGATGTTGAAAATTAATAAATAAATATTATACACAAACGGTTCCTAATATTTATATATTGGTTCCTAAATATATACTCGACGTAATGTTACGAGCGAATACATATTTTTTTTTAGCACCTTTGGTTTCTTTTACATTATGGTTCATGAGGCACTCGGAAGACAGAAAGAGAAGAGCCATGGCCGAGGCAGTATCTAACAGGAGAGCCCATTTCTGAGTAAGTGTTTGCATCATTAGCATAGGATCGTATCGGGAACCCAAAAATAGCCTTTTCTGCTCAGAATCTATTCCCATTGTTACATTTTGAATGGCAGAGTGTGTACTATTGTATGCTATAACACTGCCACACTTGCTCAATGCCGAAAAGACAATTTTAGCTAGCCGTGACTAAGGCATTAAAAATTAAAAGGGAAGTGTGTATTTTAAGGATCGAATCAATATCATTAAACATTTAAGCGGCCAATTTCCCCTCCAGTGTTTTGTAGATTGTTCAAAAATAGTCTGAACATTTCAATGCAATCGATACGAAACCTAACAGAATTCAAGGCTGATAACTCCCGGTTTTCTTTAATTAAATCTTCAAACACACGTGATTCGAGACACTATAGAAAGACAATGGCAGCGCTACAACCGGCTATAGATTAGTCGTTGAAAAAAATATACAGGGTGGCCCAGAGAGAAATGCACTTTTGAACATTCAAGGAAAAAAAACTGTATTATTTTATAGAACTTTATTTATTACAATTTGAAGAAAATTAAATGAAATTTATTTTTAAATTTACTTTTTAAAAATTACGTCGTCCAAGTGATAACCTTGACGGTTACAGCATTCTTCCAATCTGGCATCAAAATCTTGGAAAACTTTTGTTAGAGTTATCCTCGAAATGGATTCCATTTCTTGTCGAATGTTTTTATAGGGTTACCTTAAGAGCAGAGTATACTCTAATGATCCAACAACTCTGCAGCAACTGAAACTAAACAGGTAACCCCATAAAAACATTCGACAAGAAATGGAATCCATTTCGAGGATGACTCAAACAAAAGTTTTCCAAGATTTTGATGCCAGATTGGAAGAATGCTGTAACCGTCAAGGTTATCACTTTGACGACGTAATTTTTAAAAAGTAAATTTAAAAATAAATTTCATTTAATTTTCTTCAAATTGTAATAAATAAAGTTCTATAAAATTATACAGTTTTCTTTTTCCTTGAATGTTCAAAAGTGCATTTCTCTCTGGGCCACCCTGTATTTGGAGTTGACATTAACTTCACTATATAGTATATAACTCTGCTTTGGCTTTGCCGTAGTCTGGTAAAACAAAGTCGCTATCGGATGTATGTCTGCCCCTATGTTTGCTTAAATGTTTAAAACTAAGCAATGGAATTTGATGCAGTTTTTTAATAATCAAGTAATTCAAAAGGAAGATTTTTAATGATTTGCAACACCCGTGCGAAGCTGAGGCTGATATGTACTATACTAAAAAGGTAAGTCATTTTGTTTATAAGAAACAATCACTAAAGATATTGGCCTGATTAGTAAATGTAAACAAAGGGTCGCCACTGATATAAAGCATCAGTAGTGTAGATAAGGTTGATTGGTGGCATGGCATCTTTGTTTTTGTCTATACTGCTGATAACAACGTCTTTTGTGAGGTGAGGCTTCAGAGCTACTTTACTGTCGATAGCAATACCTATACTTGTTTCTCACGTGGGTGAAGACGTTAAACTAATATATCAAGGGTCACTTTAGTGAAAGGGCAATTATACGTTAAGAAGTATATACCTATTTAAAATGGTAAACTGATAGATTGTGTAAATATCAGTACACAGCCCAAACCGCTGGTCTGAGAAGCATGAAATTTGGACAAAGTGTTCTTTATTAAAATTAATTAAGTAGGCATAAAGAATTTTAGGACGTTGCAAACCTAAATAGTAAATAAGGGTTGAAAGTTCGTCACCCGCGGGCGAGAGGTTAGTTAAAAGCTAGTATTATAATAAAAATCCGTACTAATATTATAAATGCGAAAGTAACTCTGTTTGTCTGCCTTTCTCTCTGTCTGTCTGTCTGTCTCTTTTTCACGCCAAAACCACTAAAATAAAAAATCATAAAATCATATTTATTTTGTAAATAGGTTATATCATAACACTTTTACACGTCAAATTTTTTTGTTTTTTTTTTTGTTTTTTTTAAGCGAACGATGGGGCCGGTGTTTCGTAGCTGGACTGCTCTGAGAAGAAACATCCGAAACAAACTCAGAGGTCAAAGTCTCTTTTAAAGTCCATACAATCGTATTGGTCAAAAATGTGCGAGAACCATGGAGGTTAATGTCTGAGGCACTCTCTTGATGAGAGAAGGACACAGATTTGAGTGGACCTGTCCAGACAGTGCAAGCATTTGTCAGTAATCGTTTAGCTCAACTAAAAACTAAGGAGCCCACTGAACCGATTTGAATGAAATTTGGTACAGATATAGTCTGGGACCCGAGAAAGGACATAGGATAGTTTTTATCCCGGAAACCCTCCAGGAACGGGAACTATTATTCCACGCGGACAAAGTCGCAGGCAAAAGCTAGTCTAATATATAAAAAGAAATATTGTCAGCTGATACAAAGATTCCCTGTAAGTGAGTAGAGAGTTATAGAATTAATTAGCAAATTGGGCAAAATTATTATAATCATGGAACACTATACGTCCCAATATAGGTCAGAATTGTCAAAACAAATGGATAAGAATCGAAATATCAGACATCCGTTAGTTTTATTGTTCTGTTTACAAGAATTCCGTTGTTTTTTCATCGTTATATTAATAAGAACGGTTAATAGTGTAAGATCCCAGAGCTGCCAGATCATTTAAGCTCTTATAAATTACTTGTAGAGTAACATAATTATAATTAGTGCTGTGCACACCTTTAAGTGGCAAATTCACTCTAGAGTTTAAGTTTGATATTGTACCCCTAAAATGTTCTAGTGAATAAGTCGTTGGAGTGCCGTAATTAAATAAATAAATAAATAATTGAATTGAATGTGTACTACCCAGCTTTAATGCCGAACCTAGTGTAGCTCTTACTTAGGTTATTTGTTGATTTTTGGAAATAAGCATAAGATCAAATATGGCTTTAATAAGTAATATTTCACATTAAGTAGTGTCATAAAGAGTAGCGCCAATCATGACGATGATGACCTTACTTCCAAACATTTCTGCATGTCGACTGTCGGTTTTTAAAAAGTTTAGTTTTTACAATTTTTACACCCATATTTCAGCCAATCGCTCTAAAAGTTGAAACGGTCAAGTGTTTAAACGAGGTTCTAAAAATAAGTCACAACTGTTTGTTTACATTGCTTATATCACGTAATTTTAGTTTTAGTGACTCTCGTATCTCAGTATATATTTATTATTATCCTTATTCTTATTGTTTTCTTTATATATGGAAATGACATATTTTATCGAAATAATATTAGTAAGTAACTCATGGTTAGTACCACAAATAAGTTTATATGGGCCATATTCAATAAACAAAGATATATTGAATTGCTTAATAAGCACAAAGCGCAGCTAGTCTAATAAATATACCAATAACTAATCAAAGATAGCCTCAAAGGGAAGTCAGCACAGGAAGGGGCCCAACAGGGTCAACGCCTGCCGGGGCTGCAGAATGTTTGTAATAGTTACCATGAACCCGGAACATAAAGGGCAACCGAAGGAACAAGAGTGGGTTTTAGTCAGCAAAAACCTGACACGCCGCCACACCCAGGACGGGAGCAGTCATTGGATGACTCACAAAAAAAAATATTGTAACAATATGATCAATAAATGCCTTATAAAGCCGGTCCTCGTCTTTGTGGTCCATTCATCTGTCAATGTCACGCCTTCGATAGAACTTGAAGCTAATGAATAAAAATGAGAAATTTATTTGATCTTATTAGGGCACGCAAAATCCAGCGACTTCGTCCGAAGTCGAATGATAAAAAAGAGCAAATTGGCAATGGGTATTTAATAGTTCTATGGACATACTGAATTCTATTTCTATTTATCCTGTCCATAGGCTAATAAATTTGAGGCCGGTACTGGTAGCGATAAAAATAATAATCTTCAGGCGTTTCCGTTGAAAATTTAGTTGAGATTAGCCAAGTACGCAAAAGATATGATAAAATATATGTTAAACGTTACTTTTCTTCGATTATTAACAATAATGGGGCAGTCTAGACTCTGAAACTTTACTGCCGTCACCTTAAGACATCCCAATGCTCCAGTAAAATTTCACCTGGTGACAACGCAGGCAAAACAGAAATGACAATGCAGTATGTGCACTAACGAAGTGATTGATTCTTACGCTGCGTGTCATAGAATCGATTTCCGCATGAACAAATATTTGTTTGACCTACAGTTATTTGTTTTAAAGGCTTCGGTCATAATCATTAACGCCAAGAAATAATAGATTTGATGAGACTGTTATTGATCCTGGTTTTTGTTTTTGTCATCAACTAGCTTTTCCCTGCAGTTTCTTCTGCGCTTTTAGTAACTGCTCCGCTGCTGTGGGTTGTGTCGTTATAATAAATATTCTAAACCGTTATAAATAGCCTATCTAACACGAAAAGAATTTTACGATTCGTACCCGTATTCTTAAGATTAGCGCGTTCAACTAAATGAACTCTTCAGCTTCATAATATGAAGTATAGATTCGCTTTACCACTTCTATAAGACGAAGCTTTTACTCTTGTATAAGTCATCCCTACACTAACCTAACCTAACGCTGATGTAGCGTCGTTTTCCTAGCTATGATATTATCTTCTTCACAATTCATAAAAAAAATGATTAAATATTTTCTTACTCACAATCAAACTAAATCTTCTTATTCTCCTGAATCATGTTCATATATTACGAAAATCGCTTATGATATAATTCGAGCTGTAACTCCTTTGACTAAATTGAATAAAGCCCCAAAATGGTGGATAACATTGTGTAACGTTTTATTGTAATCAGTGGTATTGTCGTCGAAGTTTATACAATTTTGTGTGACATTTACTCGTGGTTTGAAATGGTTTAAGAACCACCTACGCAAGGGTACCTTTCTATGGTTCACAGCCTATGTTATTATATTTGATCACACACCTAATATGATTGAATATATATATTATTGGAATTTTCCAGGAGGAATTTCAGTATAGATAAAGTATTGTTTTGATTTAACCTCTCAACAGCCTTTTTAACTTTTAAAAGCTTTTTCTCATTATACTCGAGCCAGGGGTCAATGAGGTAATAAGTAGCGAATGACCTCCCTAATCCCTCACAAGAGTGTGTCGATCTTTCTACCTACCGTATATATCCTGAAATCTATTGAACTTTTGTACGTACCTAAATATAGTAAAATGTAACGAAGCGTGAAATTGTTTGTTTAGATTGTCATTTATAATGGCCTATACAACCCTTTTCTCTTAGACGTGGGTCGGTCTGTGGCAGAAATATTATTAAACATTCAAATTGTCATTTCATGTCCGTTAATATTAAAGAATTATTTTAATTACTTTGGTGGTTAGTATTTTGTAATATTCATGGGTATAGCGTAGAGCCATTTAAAGCAAGAGATTATTGTATCTAGTTTTACCTATTTACACTACAACTGTCTAACATTACTACGTAGTTTAATAATGTTAGAAATACTGCACTGTTGCCAAAGAACTGCCACAATGAATCAGAACATAGGCTTCTTAAGTAGTTTTGTGTTACAAAATCAGTAACTCTTCCTTCCATTACCAAATTGACACCGAAAACCATTTGAATCTGCAAATACGAGACTCATAAACCAGCTCGATCCCAGCCCTATTATTTATCAACAAAGGTCCGTTGTATATTTAGGTGTATCAATACGGGCCTCAGGAGTAAATATCATAAATCAGCTAACAAATAATGTCCGATAGTGTCCATCCAAACGCCCAGATAACTCGTAAACTGGGATACCGTTGCAAAATATGTTGGGATGGACCATTCACTTCGAGTGGTGTTCTTTTTACCTCCAAATAAACGAAGGAGGATTTAAGGAGGTTATTACGACATAAATTTTATTTTTACACCACCTGCGAGACGTGTAGTGATATCAGGTACAAGGAAGTTCGGGATGAAAGGGTTGAGAAAATTTATCCACAATAATAAGATGAAGGTGCGCCAAATCCTGGTTATAAACTTCAAATAGTAATGTATGGATAGTTATAAATATTACACCTTGTAACAGCAGCCTACAAAACAGTTTCAAACAAAACGCAATCACCAATTTCCTAAGTTTTCACACCATTGACAATGTTCAACAAATGGGTCGCTCATGTATCAAAAGTGAATATTTTGGAAGTAAACAAAGTTATAAATCACGGTTGTGGAGCCGAGGATCTGTGCAACATAGCAAAAAATGAGAAGTTAGTGAGCCGGCAGATTACCTTCTTGGTTGTTAGCAATGATTGTCGATGGAAGATAAATGGAGAAGACGTTTGCAATTGATTGAACATGTTTGGTAAAGTGGTTGCTTGATCTATGCAAAACTTGGAGAAGTTAGCTACGTACATTCTACTTTCATTTGTTCTAAAAGATTCCGTATAGAGTTTTTTGCCCATTCTTCTGTATCAGATGAAATGCTAATTGTTAATTAAAAAGTGCCACTTTATGAAGAAAATGAAATTTAATATTTTTTGTCTTAGACGCCCAACACATGAATGGCTGGCGCTTTTCGGAAAACACCCACGTACAGCAGTGGGCAATAGGCTGATATTATGATCAATTTTCATTACGATCCACATAAGTTTCTATACTAATTATTGACCATATGGTTATTCTCGGAAAATAGATTTTGCTACTACGTTTTTAAAATATAGTTTTGGATTGACGCCAACTATGATTTTGAGGAAAAAAAAACAATTCCCATTTGAAACTTCAGCTTCTATTACTGATATTATTTACTAAAAAATAATATTTTTACTATGAAATATCTTCAGACTATTAGATGATACTACAATATTAGATTTTTAATATTTTCTGACAGACATAAGGCACGATCTTTTATAATCTGTGTTTTCACTTTGAGCTGCTGCCAACTATTTTTTTATCTAGTTTAATCGGCTGCAATAATTATAAATACTTTTTATAGAAAATTAGGTGTTCTTAATTTTTCTTATTTATCTAATAAACAGTTCAATTGGAAACAATTTACATGTTTTGATTTTACTTTACTTTTAAATTTTATATTTAGATTTACAATCACTATTCAAATACAATTCATCACAATAAGAATACTTTTAAAACAAACAACTTAGTATCTTAACATCTACAAAATATGTATGTTGCCGAGCTTAAATTTATGTGTTTTCTCAACTTTGAGTTTACCCTATCACAGACGTTTAAAAATCCGAAAAGCTATCAAACTTTTTCGATTCCATCATGTAATGTCTAGATTATCTAAATAAAACTGACTAATAATAAAATGTCTTAAAATAAATATTGTATTTTTTTCAATAAAATATAAATTTAGGTAACAAAAAAAACCGGAAATGTAATTTTTTTTTAACTTAGTGTAGCTATGCAAAACTACAAATAGAACCAAAGTCCCAGCTGTAATTTTTTTGGGTAGGGTTTATTACCTGTTATTTTTTAGCTTCCTGTCCCACATGATACTTTTACAGTATATGTATCTTCTATCAATCCGAAGTTTCATAGTACGTCTCCTAGTCCATGACGAACTGCCCAATAAATAAATCATATACAGAGAAAATATACAAAAGAAATAAAAATTCCTAATATTTTTTTAGTCTATAATTGTGGTATTTTTTTCCTTCCAATAAATAAAAGCAAAACGCGGTCATAAAATAAAATTTTGCAAAAACTAAAACAATCTATCTCTGGTAATAATAGGCATTTATTATTTTAAGTGACACTATCAGCTTACAAGAATTTCATAAATTACTACCAGACTGGTCTGAGTTTATCAGCTTTAAACATAAATTAGACGATTTATGTTCTTATATCATTTTATTATTAAATTGTTCATCATTATTTTTTTTAATAATCCTCATTCGTGCTTCAGAAAAAACTATACAGTTAGCAATTATACGAAACAATTTTTTAACTTTATTAATTCTGGTTTTAATAATATTTGTCAAAAAATTTAATGGAACCAATCCAAGATGGATAGTACTAAACAAGTCAGAAACAGTTAAGAACTTTTGCCATACATTTTTATGGAAATTTTACACAAAATCTTTTGTGGAATCAGCAGAGAAATCATTCCTGTTTCTGATTTTGATCAAAAACTTTGAAGACTTTTTACGTTTAGCTGCCACGGTAAAGCAATTTCACTTACGGCCGATCTCAACACTCTACAGAGGGTTAAACCCGGTTAGCTACCAAAGCTTTACTGTTACTTCTGATCTATCAATAACTGCCGTCTCAGTAACAAAATTTCCGTAACAATATCTACAGTTAAAGACAGATAAGTAGGTCCCTTTCCTCACAAAAAATGCGTTACCTTTTTTTTGCTCAAGTCAACCTTTGTATTCCCGCGCGCTCGCTCGCATCCGCAATCCGCATCTGTTTTGAAGTGTTTCGACTTGTGATTTTTTTGGAAATTAATAACTTATTTGTTTTGTCATAAATAAACCGTCTAGACGGCTTTGGGAGATACTTTTATAATTTTGTAATGTTAATTCGTATGATTAATAAATAAATAATAATAAATAAAAATATCTCATGTTTAGCTACACCAGTTTACTCACCGGCAGGATTTAACTCTCAAATTTGGTAACATTTTTAGTGATAATTCATTTACACTAAATCACTAATAAGTTTTATTTAATCTAAATCTAAATGTAAATTCCGAATCAGAAAATTCAGTTTCGTAGTTAATGCGACTGTGCACTATGCGTTCACATGATTCTGTAGTTGTCGCAGAATCAAATAAACCGGTCTCATACATCTCATAATCACTTTCATCACTAAAAAAATCCATTTTATTATGTGATAAGTTGTAATTACTATGTAAACCAGCAGTTAATCGCCCGATTTCGGGAGATAGCAAATTTGTGACTGACAGTAACGAAAACAAACTAAAGTTGACTGTCAAAAAATTATTGAGACGCTCTACATTTTTTTTCTATGGATCTATTTAACTATGGTAAGCGGTAAGCCCTCCCAAAGATAGAACAAAGTAAAGGTAGATATTTCTATCTATCTTTAGTTTATTGAAACGCACAAATGCGGTTATAGGCACTAAAGATCGGTAATTTAACAGATGGTTAAAGATAGGTACGTTATTGAGTTCGGCCGTTACTCTCTCGTAGAAAACTCCCACTGACAGCGCGCTCAATCTAGACTAGCCTTAAGATATCCTGTCTAGCGTGATCGGACCTTACTGAAAACTTAAACAAATGAACAATGCAATTCGTTTTGGCATCTCTCATATTTCAAAGCTAAGTTGTAATAAAAATTGCAGTCGAGACGGGGGATTCTTCAAAACAAACAAAATCTCCGTCCAATTTTTCATAAAAGCTGGAATGTTAGCGTTTAATCAAACTGCATTAAAACGTTGAACACTAAGTTTTTCTGCCAACACTGTTTGTCTGGTTAACGAAGCGTGACTATAGTCATATCGTTATGAGGTTTTAAACATTATATTCTTATTTTTTATACTTTGAATTTTTAGTTTCGTCAATATCTACATTTATGTAGGTAATGAATTTTTTTGGCTTTGTTTAAAGAGGGTATTGTTCTGCACTAACGATCTAGTTTTAAATATTTGAGGTATTGTACATTATTCTTGAGTTCTATAGTCATTTAAAATTAAGTGCAAACTAAATTACAGATAAAACTAAACATTTATGACTTACATAAATATTAATGTTGACCTAGTAGTTCTAACAGAATTTCATATTTCCATGGGTCACTTATGTTCAGAATTACCTCCAGGATGTCGTACTTTATTCGACAAAAGCACAGATGTTCTTTATGTTCAGTCCCTCAAACTCGTGAATTTTGAAAAACTGAGACTCAAAGCTTTTCTTGAAGAACTTTGGGATTGTCAAGGGTCGGCAAGTTAGAAGTTTTGAAGTTCGTTGCTCGCTTTTTTACCTAACCTTACTTTTTAACATAACTTTAATAAGATTTTTTGAACAATTAATAAAAGTAAACCAGGTATTTTGATTTAAAATCACAGGCAGGAGTCAAATACATATGTATATACCTTCATTTGGATATGCCTACGAGTTCCCGAATGTAAAAATTATGTAATTGGCAAAAATAACTGAAAGGAATTCGATGAAACTTTACAACATCACGCTATAACCAAGAATCAATAAAATAAAAAAAAACCTGACGCCAGTGAAACCGCGGGAGACAGCTAGTTAAAAATTATATATTTTGTACGTTTTTCAATTTATTAGATTTTTTATCACATTTTTGGAAATTCTGGTACCTCACAGAAAAATGGCATGTCTAATTGTCCACGTTAGGCATCAGTGCCATTACAAACATCAGTCTGCCGACACCGATCACTGTTATCACCTACTTAAATGTTACAAACTATTCAATTTAAACATTCCAGTTCAAAGCAAACTTGAGTTGCTACTTGCATAGTTTGTGCATTGAGGAACTCAAACATGACTGAAGTGATTTTGGGTTTCGATATTGTTCAATTAATGTTTCATTGTTTCACTTACTTTGGTCAATTACAGCATCTGCATTACCTATGATTGCTTAAAACTGCATTTTTTTAAGTTAACATCAATTCAATCAAAAAAATTAAGCTAGCTGGTTGCAAAACAAATATTTAGATTTAACCGATGCTAAAATTATTTCTAGAATGTCAATAATGTTTTAATAGCATAATCATACGTTTATTTGCTAGAAATACATTCATTGTGTAAAGGTAAGTTCTTTAAACCTTAAAGTAATAGTACTCTGTCTGCATGCTAGCGTGCAAATGTTTATTGAAGTAGCGTGTAATGTATGAATACATGCCTATCAGCCAATGAGGTTTTGAGTTTTCAACCGAAGACGGCCGAACACTCTCAATTACTTAATTACTTTACACACTTTCTAAGTGTATCCCGTATACCTTATTCGTGAATGAAGGAAAACATCTGTCTGGTACATAAGTCACTAATATGACATTTAAATTGCCAATCTGCCCTGACAATATATTGTATTGTATCCATACTAATATTATAAATGGGAAAGTGTGTCTGTCTGTCTGTCTGTTTGTCTTTCTTTCACGGCAAAACGAAGCGACGGATTGACGTGATTTTTTTAATTGGAAATAGTTGAAGGGATGGAGAGTAACATAGGCTACTTTTTGTCTCTTTCTAACGCGAGAAAAGACGCGGGCAGAAGCTAGTATAGTATATATGTCTTGAAGATCCTATTTCAATTTTCTTCTTTCACTGTTGGATCAATGCCTGCAGTGTTTCCCCCGCAATGGACATGAAATCGACATTATCAACGATACTGCTAACAGTACCTAGGTACGTAAAGCACGGTCGAGGAAAAGCTAACATTTAAATCCACCGTCAGCTCGAATCCCAAATCCAATATGTAACTAGACACAACTGCATGTCATCGAGCGGTTTCTATTTTTGGTAACGCGCCAAGCCTGTGTTCTTTTTTTGGTCAAGTTTCTAGTGGTCGTTTCCCGTGCTATGAAAAATAGTTCATGCCATTTATAGTTATTACTACAAGCTAAGGGCCTGTACACAAAAGAATAATGTTCGTATTTGCTTTCGTGGATTTTTAAGTGCCAAGTTAAAGATATTTTGAATTGTGGATACTGGGTATTTTATATTCATATAAATAATCGGTATTCAGGTGAATATGATAAATTTTTCAAATCGAATATAAGTATGTCGAATAAAATTCATATCTGACCGTTTTCACCAAGCTCAAATTGTTTTGCCATATGCGTTTATTCGCCTGTCCGTTCGTACTAGAAAGCTGTCATTTGGTATATATTAATCACGCCGGAGAACTGGTTATAATTAGCACAATAAATTTTAACACAGCTTGAGTGGGTTTTACAGATTAATATAATTATGTGTAGTTAAATAAAAACTGCGGGACCCTATAATAAGCTTAGTCTGACAAGCACTTGGTCGATTTATGTAATAGCTGAATTATAGCAGATATCTAATCTCTTTTTAGCATTTCATTACCTTGGTAACAATTTAGTGGTATAAATCACTCGAAGTGCTTTAAATTGAGTAAATTTATTTGATATTAACAAAACATCTCACAGGGAACTATGTAATAAATATTGGTCAATTACCGGAGCTTAGAATTTAGCTTTACCGTTGCTCATTAATAATTCAAATGGACATTACAAGCTGTCCCGGAAATTTAATAGCAAATGCATATGCTAATATATGGTCCTGCAATCGTATCAATTGGCATAATGGCGTACTTAAATGCCATTTTCAGAATTAGGTGTGATTTTGAATAGTGTCGAATCGATGCTGTACGAATACAATAAGCATTGTCTTCACTGTCGTGTAATTGGCACAGATATTTAACACTGACTATTTAATACTATTTTGGATGCAAGAAGAACAGTGTAGAAAATTTCACAACATCCATGGAAAAGTGGAGATCCTCAGAATAGAGAGATGTTGTCTCTAATAGGCAATATGTAATATATAATTTCATGTCCAATAAAAATGTTGTCGAAATTTAAAAATATTACATTGAATTACAACTGACCACACCATAACACAACCTACATTTTGTCAGTTGTAATTCAAATGTACTATAATAGATTTCGGCACACTACTAATGCCCTAAGCCCGAAAGTTTTTAATTGTAATTTGGATAAGGCTCACCCAACAAGCAGCACGTTACTTATGTAATATCCTGAAAAAATAATAATCTTTTGTCTATTTCTTTATTTCTAGTAAAGAGCAACTGTGTTTGACTTAGGTGGTAAGACTTTTAATTAAATATTTACAATCAACTAGCATTTTAAAATATTTTATTAGAAAAATACAATAATTCATAATTATAAATATCTACCTATGCTAGGTAACAATGCCGATTTACGTTCATTAAAGGGATAAATTATTCCATTCTAGACATAACAACTTTTAATAAAGCTACGTCTGAAATTCTATGAGAATGAGATTAAAATCCAATTTAATGTTTCATTTCAAACATTATCTTTGCTCATCTTCGTGGTAGCCTTGCTACTCATGTCTGCATTTCAATTATTAAAAAGTTTTCTGTTTAAAAATGAACGATGCAGTTTTAGTCTGGTTTGGGAAGGATAGGACCACAGTCTATACTTATTTTATTAAGCTAAAAGAGTTTGGTTGGATGGTTGAACCTGCTAAATTCAAAAATAGATTTGTTTATTGGGTAGCTCATTTACCAAGGTTTTAGCCTATATAACATAAGAAGGGGCCCAACAGGGCCACGCCTGCCGGGGTCGCGGAATGTTTATAATAGTTACCGTGACCCTGGAACATAAAAGGCAATCGAAGGAACATGAGTGGGTTTTAGTCAGTAAGAGTCTGAGACGCCCTCCCACCGCACCCAGGACGGGAGCAGTCATTGGATGATTTCCCACTTACCAAAAAAAAAGCCTATATAACATCAAGCTATGAATTACGGGAGCGGAACATTAACCAAAAACATTTGTGTACTCTTTGGCGCCGACTAATCAAAACTTTACCACTATCAAAACATTAACCTCTACAATAATGAAACATTTATATGACTATTTTAAGTGTAAATTCAAAATCTCTATTATATAAACTCAACTTATTACTTAACCACTCGCCTTATCTATATAAAAAATAATAATATAGACTGGAGACTACAGTTCACTTCCTAAACTGAAAAATTGTGTCGTTACAACAAAAAGTCTTATTTAACGTATTTTTGACAAATTAATACGAAAAAAATAATTCAAAAGACGTTACATTCGTTGGAGCGCTGTTGGGATTTTTTGTTGGGAATTTCCCAGTAGCCCCGACTTTGAATGTATGTCCGGTTAATAGCAAAAGGCACGCTCCCAATTAGTTTGGACTTAAAACGTAATTGGCGAAATGGGTCGAGTAAGTACTCACTACGAAACTACTTCTGTAACTAAAGGCGTGATATTTTTAATACTAGCTTTTGCCCGCGACTTCGTCCGCGTGGAAAAATAGTTCCCGTTCCCGGGAGATTTTCGGAATGAAAACTATCCTATGTCCTTTCTCGGGTCCCAGACTATATCTGTACCAAATTTCATTCAAATCGGTTTAGGCGTGAAGAAGAGACAGACAGACAGACAGAGTTACTTTCGCATCTATAATATTAGTAAGTATGGTAAGTATGGATAGTATGGATTGTATATCTAAAAAAAAAGAACTAAAAAAACAAGGCCATATTGAGCCTAACTCGCACATAAAAGGTTCCCTTATAATTAGTTTTAATGTAAGGAACAATTTATAATAATTAATTTCTCGACTCAATAGTATCGGATATTGGTATGTTTTATTTTCCAGTCCAGTCCAGTTGCCGTTAATTCGAAAAACAAGTTATACAGACATATCATACATCTAATAAAATATACATAAGAATAAAAACCGAAAATACAACAGACGAGTGACACTATAAGGGTTCCGGTTTTCAATCAGGCATACGGAAACCAAAAAAGTCTGACGAAAAACATTGAACCGTGAGTATACGGTAAATGCATATTACATAGGCATGCCCATAAATTCATGTCCAAAGCGCCTGATGCTTATCGTACCCTGAAATATATTTCAGTAGATTTAGGAAAAGTAGGGCGACATTAAAATATAATGTTTTCACTTCAAATGCTGACATATCAAATGCATCAGCGGTGAAGTGGTTTCTTCTTCCATTCCACTTAAGGTTAAATCCACATTTCTCGTAAAACCGTGAACATTTATTTGTTTTGCACGTCTCTTGAGCTTTAAAGTTTATTCTAGAAATTACAATGTATCTTGTACGAAGGATGGCGGTGAATATTTTATTGTTGGTTATTCTTGTACTTATTCTACCTACTTTGGTATTAGGCACTGGCGTCTGTCTGCCACTTTGGCCGCGGGAAAATTAAATATACAATCAAACATAGTCTATCACACTTTTTAATACTTAATGAACAAAATCAAAACTAGAGCCGGAATAAATAGGCGTTACTTAAGCACGTACTTTAGCTTAGCTATTTTCCGTCTTTATCTTACCATCACAGTTTGGCAATTGAGCGACAGTGACAGAAATATTGCACGGTTAAAGTGAAACTAATCATTTATTTAGACATAACCTCTCTTTCACAAACAAAATAAACAACATTTATATTTTCATATATGTTACTTAAAACCAGAGTTTGACACGGACGGACTGACAACCGAGACGACTGGCTAACGTGTTTCTAGAGGTACAGAAGCCAGTGATGTCCTAAATAAACATAGAAAGTATTGAAAAAGTCACTTTGCTCTTTTTTTTTGTCATGTTCCTTCGGATGCCCTTTATGTTCCGGGGTCACGGTAACTATTATAAACATTGCAACCCCGGCAGGCGTTGGCTCTGTTGGTCATGTTGTCACGTTGGTCTTTACTCGGTTTTTAACCCGCATGAGAGGCGGGCTCAAGTATTGGACATCCCAAATCTGCTCAGTTTTATGATGATAAGCTATTGGTATCTCCCATCTCTTTCTTACCATAGTAGTTTAACAGTTGTGTAACAGTGACAGAAATATTTTTTGCTGAAGCACTTGCTAACCAACATGTATGTCGCCCTTAGTAATAATAGAGTCCCGTTGGTACTCTCTAGCCGAAGACTCAAAAGTCATTTAATTTTAAAACGCTCTCAAATTTGTTGCTGTCCTTGTCACTCTGAAGGGATAAAGTAGACACAGCAGCAGATTTAGACGGCGTTTTAAAATTGACTGACGTTCGAGTTTTCGCCATTTTGTTAGTGCTGTAAAATATGACAAACACTACAGCTTGTAAAGGAACAGACTCATTGTCAAAGAGGTCTAAAGTCTACCAGATTTTGTTTCTGTCTACCACAGACTATAACTTTGTTTCTAGTGTGCGTACTGTCCTGTCTAACACGGTTTTTACGCATCATTGATTTTCTTTCTAGCGAGGCTACTTACTGCTAGATAATTTTGGTCACGCGACCGTTTTGTGTTTTGTATCTGAAGTCCGGACAATGTTATTTTGCCATTCGGTATTGTGTGTTTTATGAACTTTTATTTCTTGATTTGTAAAAACTGAAATTTATTTAAAACATTTAAATATAAATGTTTTAAATAAATTTCCAAAACATATTACAATAAAACTGGAAGTTATTTAGATCAAATTACTCTAAATTCTTCAAACTTCTCGTAAAGGGGGTTCAACACAGATACCTATTAATGAAATTACAACTGCGTTAAATCACAATTTATTTCGCCCTGTTATCTTCGTCGGTAATTACTGCAGCGAGGTCGTTGGCTTAGAAAAACGCCTGTACAAAAATAGCTTTTATTTTGCAAGAGATATGGTTTCATTTTGTTTTTATGTTTTATGTTGTGCGTGACCAGAAAACGCCCATGTCTTTTTGTCATGGGTGCGGACCACTCTAACGATGAGACCTGAATATAATGGAGATTTTGAATTTTTACACTGAAAATGGTCATATAAATGTTTCATTATTGTAAAAGTTAATGTTTTTAGGATGGAAAAGTTTTGATTTGTCGGCGTCAAAGGGTACATAACATTATTTGATTTAGTTTACAAATTCTCCCGGGAATATAATGAGACAATGTTTACCTAACTAATATTGGGTAATGATGTTTTTTTTTTCAAATTGCTGTGTATTTAGTAATTTTCTTGACGATATAATACGTGTTTATTTGTTTAACTGCAAAGCGCTGACCAGCCAAACAAGTCTATTAACATTAAAAATATATAGGGATCAGGGATCTCTCAATTAGGAAGAGTGAGCAATAAGTACTTTCAAACTTTAGTTGCTAAATGAGAGAACTAAGATTAATATTATATACCCGCAGATGAAGAGCGTTTACGGTATCTCATACAAACTTTGAAGCCCAAAATCCTGCAAATTAATGAACCGATTTTAATTAAACTTAACTTGAACATGTTCTTTAATCACAAAGACCAATCAACTACCCTTAAACTTGGAACATGTTCTCTCGATCGAATTTTGGTCACAAAGACTTTACCACCCTAGGAGATAATTATGAAACAAACGTATGTGAGCAACACAGGTG
This sequence comes from Athetis lepigone, assembly GCA_033675125.1. Classification (NCBI taxonomy): domain Eukaryota; kingdom Metazoa; phylum Arthropoda; class Insecta; order Lepidoptera; family Noctuidae; genus Athetis; species Athetis lepigone. The sequence goes on along the minus strand of CM066243.1, from coordinate 11,551,304 downwards.
CATTCCCATCTGCCTAAATCTCATAGTCGGAAAGGACGGGAATCCGACTCGACCGATGAGAGATTAGACGCAGGACAAACGGCTTTACGTGTATTCCGAAACAGGGGAGAATTACACCACCATATTCCAGCTGATTAATTATTAACAGTTGAAACCCAATAACATTGTTCTGCTTGGGAATTAAATTCTGCACCCAGGGCCAGTACCTGTGCTGTCGACCCCGAATGGTGTACTTAGTATCATACATATTAAATCACGTAATATTTCCTCTTAACAGTCAGTTGACATCATTATTTTTTAAATAAACTTTCGCTTGCGACAGCTGGCTGTCGGGCTGCTATTGTCTTTCTATGTGTCGCGAATCACGCGTGTTCGAAGGTTTAATATACAAAAGTTGACATCATTATTGAAAATAATTATAACTTATAGAGTAAGATTTTAAGTTTTCAATGTAATACCTACTTGAAATCCGTTCACATAAAGTTATTTTTTTCCAGTAGCTAATGCTTAAGTTAAAATCTTATATGAGAAACGCAGAGTATACACATTTAAGTACATAATTATAAAAAAAACAACTACAAACAAAAAAAAAACATTACACTAACAAAATAATATTGACAGTCCGCCTGTACACTATGTACTAAGAATTAAATAAATAAATAAATAAATAAATAAAAAACACCACAAAACACTCACTTACATAAGTTGACCTACAATAATTTGTCTAAAACACCATTCATTGGCAGCGCATACATATTTAATAACTAAGCGCCTTCTGAAATATGTATCTGTGCATGAAATAACTACGCGTGAATCAATACTTCCTTTAGATTGTCGCCTATAACGTCACGACATGTCACACGCGTGACGTCATACTATTGACTTATTAATGGCCAAGATAATGACTAGTCGAGGTCTAAGTAGTGACAGTTTTATGAAAAGGAAATGCTTCAACGCTAGTGTTTGTAGTTTTAGTTTAACAACTGCATTGGATCAGTTCATTCATTTGTTTATGCACAAAACTACAAAAGGAGATTTAATTAAAAGTTAATGACTTCATTTTAGGTAGGTATACTTGTCCAACTAGCTTGGCATTCAAAATTTTAGACAGTGCAAAATGGGCAAGAATTTTACTTAGTCATAGCATGTCCGTAACATATACTTACACGTACTTTGGTTAAACATATTCCTATCCTTGTCACCCAATTATTTAAACTCTGACTGCCAGATCGATGCGAATACGTTGTTACAGCTACCTCTTCACAGGAGCGGAGCGAAGCAGCGGAGTTATGAGCGCGTCAAAAATCCACCAATAGAGTTGCATGAAATTCCCGCTCGTAAAATTCTTTTTGTGTATTTTTGACTCGCTCACCGCTCCGCTGCCTCGCAACCAAAGTACGTGTTCTCAGTTTTAGTGTTAAATTTTAGAAGGCGTGGTGTTTTTATATTTTCAGGTCGGAAAGAATATGAAGTTAGCTTATACTGTGAAAATATTAACCAATAAACCTTGTGAAAGCTTCTTTTATGTTTGTTGAAGACTAGCTACTAAAACTATATTTAGTTTATCTTTAGCCATTTATTTTGTTTGAATTAACCCGCGTTTTAATAAACATCACTTATCATGTAGTACATTAGCTTAGTTGCGTTCCTGTTTCTGTGTTGCACACAAAGTTTGACAGTTGTGCGACAGTGACAGGTATACTTTGGTAAAGCAGCGCTAAGTAGGTTACGTTTAATAATCTCGGCTTCAGTGTCAGTTGTAGTATTCAAAAGGTAAAGCAAAGCAGATGTCCTGTGTACTACAAATCTGAACTAATATTATACTTAAGGAGTTTGTTTGGTTGGTTAAACGCGCTAAAGTTAAAAATCAAATAATCCGAAGTAAATAAATCTTTTTGTATAATTAATATAAACAAACCTTTAATAATTTCCTCTTACAAACTAACAAACAATTTTACCTCTTTATACCATTACTGTAAAAGAATCCCAAATGAAAATTAAGTTAGTACTATATTTTGAAATTTACTTTGTTCCCAGATTTTGGGGCGTAAATGAAACCGCAAAAATTTGGTTAGCCTTTAGCTCTTGTAATTCTGACAGCACAAAAGGTAAATCCGAAATACGACATGTTTGTAAGGGCCCGTCTAAGCTTACGTGTGCCTTTGAGGTGAAGTTAGCGATCGGCAGTTAATCTAAGGATTAAAAACGATTGTGCAAATGATGAATTTATGTTTTTATTTTGTGAATTTTTTAATTTAATTTAGCTTCAGATACAACATAATAAGTTTAGTTTTTCGTGTGAAATAATGTTATGTTTATTAAGTTTACTTTTATTATAATTTTTAAAAATAATCACGTTTTTTTACAACTGTATGTATTTATCATTTATAGTATTAGTTTATATTTCATATATTTAACCTTTCAACGATTAGCAACAACCGCTGCCATTGTCTTTCTATTGTCTCGAATCACGTGTGTTCGAAGGTTTAAATAATAGTAGATTGTATTACAAGGGCGCAAAGTATTATTTTTACGGCGAGGGCGTTTTTTGAATCCAGAGCGAAGTGAGAGATTCTAGAGTAGAATCCCGAGCTTTGCGAGGGATTCTTAAAAAGAATTCCGAACGTAGCGAGGGATTCAAAGTACGTCGCCCGAGCCAAAAATATATTTTGCGCCCGAGTGATACCCTCTACTTTTCATCACCCCATGAGAAAATAAAAGGCGCTTCATACTTTATTGTAAAATTATTATTGTAGCTGCTATTATTCACATAGCTTAATAATAATAGCAGCTACATTAATAATTTGCTGCAAAACAATCCGTGAAAATTTTTACGAGAACTCGTTTGCGCGTTTTATTTCTATTTAAGATTTTTTTTTATTCAGCGGCGGCGTGACTATGGTATTGGCCGTCGTACAGCCATTCATTATTTGCGTTCGATTCTTTGGCGTTGAGCACTAAGGCCCGTATTAATAGACGTCACTCAACTCCGAGACGCTCTCAAGTCTCTTGCTGTCCTTGTCATTCTAAAGGGAAAAAATAAGGACAGCAATAAACTTGAGAGCGTCTCCGAATTGAGTGACGTCTATTAATACGGGCCTAAGGCCGGTTTTAGTGCTCGACCGACCGTCGGTGCGTACATCGGTCGCGCTTCTCATTTGTATGAAAATAGACATTTATACGCGTGCGTACGATCGGTCGAGCACTGTGACGACTTGTGAATTTTCATACAAATGAGAAGCGCGACCGATGTACGCACCGACGGTCGGTCGAGCACTAAAACCGGCCTAAGACGTTCCAAATTCAAAGAGTTTTTTTAGGCGCACTTATAACAGGGTGTAAAACATGCAAAGACGCTCCAAATTCAAAAAGTGCGATTAAAAGTTACTTTTAGGCACACTTTTTGAACTTGGAACGTCATTATTGCCCGCTGAAAGTTTCTTTTAGAAAACACCAACTTTGGGCGTACTTAAAGGGGAACAAAGTCGTCTTTTTCGAATAGGTGGGATGAAAAGTATATTATTTGTCTATGGATCTACGTTGCCCCAAATTCGTGTTAGTTTTCCCTAAAAAAAACTAAGATTATGCGGACGATAATTTTATCTATACTAATATTATAAAGAGGTAAAATTTGTAAGTTTGTAGGTTTGTCAGTTTGTATGTAGGGGGTAATCTCTGGAACTACTGGTCCGATTTGAAAATTCTTTCAGTGTTAGATAGCTCATTTATCGAGGAATGCTAAAGACTATATACCATCACGCTACGACCCACGGGAGCGAAGCAGTAACAAAAAATGCGGGTAAAACCGCAGGGGACAGCTAATTTAATATAAAATAAATATTTCTAAACGACACAGTAAAGATCTAATACGAATACTTCTCAAGAACTTCAGCTAAAATTAATTATTATGAAAAGTAGGCCAAACCTTCTAAAATTATTAAGCAAGGATTTCAATGGTACCTGCTGATTATACCGTAAAAATCTCCTTCCGTGACCTTACGTAAGTAAAGTGCACTTGAACGAAATGAAGTCATCCCACTCTGTTAGGGAACGATTTTAGCTCACTTTAAGTCCACTTGACTTTAAAATAAAAGGACTTAAATTCTGATTTAATAAAACAAAATGAGTAAATATTGAGTAAGTATAAATTTATATGGATACAAAATAAAATGTGGCGGGCATAATATATATTTATTGTATTTCAAGTTTTTAAACAACACATCTTTATATTTATTTTTATTATCTAGCTTTTAGTTCAATTTTCAAATTGGAATGGACTCGTCAAAGCCAACTAATATTGTATAATAGTGTTTATGTAAACTTAATGTGTAGTGAAAAATTTTAAGCAAATTTTGAAAAACTTATACCTATATATTTATGGATTACCCCATTAACATATTGTATGGTATTTCAGAACATTGCGTATTTGTGCTATTTCCGGCATTTCTTAGAAATAAAATACATGAACAAAACAAAACAAAACATTAGTTTTGTAAAACAAACGATCTCATTTATAGTTCCCTAATTGTACAAACTTTTTGAATTGAGCATAAATCTAAACAAAACCTTCTTGCCTGTTTTTGCTGCTGAACTAAAATGGAACAAGCCCCTTTCGGTCACCCTAATTAGTATCAAATTATGCCACTGAGTTGATGGTCACTAAATGCGGTTTGTGAAACAGAGAGAAACTTAGTAGTAAATTAATGGACTCGCATCGATCTTAATTTATGTTTGAATTAATTAATACAAGCTTACTACTACGTATGCACATATTAAATAATAGTAATACCATCCTTTTGCTGTCTCACTGCAGGGCAAAGATTTGTTCTCATAAAGTACACATTTTAAAAAGATATTTTGATTTTTCAAATAAAAAAAATTGAGAACAGTGATTTCGTTACGAAAATGTTGAGATAAATATGGCTGTAAATGTGTAGTAACTAGCAAAATAAATGATTATTTTAAATTATTATAAACCAATTACTAGAAATAAATATAAAGTAACCAAACAATTTACACAAAATAACTAAACTATCAACAATTGTCGAAGACGAAATTTTTTTAAATAAAAAGTTCCAATGATCCGATTCCTATTTTCCGGACAGTCATTCCGCGATTCCAACAGCTTCATCTCGATTGTTATTCGTAATCGATATCCATTTGTCTGCGAGCTTAGCTACTAACAAGATTCGTGAAATATTACCAAAAGTATTGAATACATAAATCATTGGGTTCTCTTCCAGATAAAATTAATTCTCCGTTGTGTTAAATTTAATGTGACGTGCTAACGACCTTTGCAGATATCTTTTTAACGTTCGGCAATTTTTATTAACGCTGCATCATGGTCTCGAATTTTATGTTCGATCGCCAGAGTAAAGTCGTGATTTTCTGTGTTCATGATGCTTTTCGCGTAATGATTGGCTGGTTTTGAGACTGGTACCTATCAAAAACATGCGATTTCCGCACATTAAAATTTGCGTTACCAAATCGCAACGTCTGGCATTAGATTTTGCGTGGAAAGAAGCGTTCCATTTACATGTAGCTGTTCAATATCTAATAGCTAATGCTTAAGCATGTGCGTTGATTTTGACTTCTGGAAAATTACTAAATTCCAAATAACCGACTATCTAAATATTACTTCTGCTAGTTTGAAACCCCGAAATTATCTATCATTACTTTTCGATTACAACTAATTAAATGGATATCGAATGCGGTGGATTGTTAGTTATAAAATGAAATTGATTATTGTATTTTCAATTTTCAGCTGTGTTTTAACAGTGGTTTGAAATTGAATCGAACATAGGGAGTCTTTGCTTTGTCAACAACAAATGTTTTCATTTATCAAACATTATTTATGTAATCATTTATGTTTATTTAATTGAATATTTTGAGAGGTACGTACGTCCGACAAAAGGAAATATATAAAATAACGTCTTTACGATTTTGATTTTATAATGTGCCGTTATACTCAATGAAGCCAAGTTTATATCGTGTTCGTTTATTGAAATCCACTCCACTTTTACAATGAAACATCGAGAAGCATATTTTTAATACAAGATTATTTGTAAACCCGTACTCTGCTAGAAACAAACTCATTTCAATACGACGCCTCGTATTGCCTTTTGCGTTATTTTCTTCTGCACTGAGCAACCTTTTCATTTCAATTTTACATCTCGTACCTAGCTTTGAAATATAGCGAGTTCAAAGCTCAACGAATAAGAAAAACTGGACAAATCCAATTTCCAATCTTTCAAAGTAACTAATATACTAGTTTCTCTCTGAAAGAAAAATAGGAAAATTTAATTTTCACTAATCCCTCGTGTAATTGAAACTCCGGAGCTTAGTTAAATTTACGCCAAAGCAGGGACTGCAAACAGATTTTCACTTTTCTCACTTAAGATCAAGTTGATAAGAGGCCGTTTAATAAAACCGCCTCACTGACTCTCCACTGAAAAGTTTTGACTAGACAAAGTAGGTTACAGAAAGAGCCTGGAGAGAATGCCAAGTGGACCTCGTTCACAGATCCGACTCACTTGTTCACTCAATAAAAACACTGTAAAGCTGAGCATTGACGGTTATTTTTCTCGTCAGTCTAGACGTAAAAATGTGGCGTCAGTCCAAATGGTTTAGGCGGCTAACTAACTCTGGAGTGACGATTCGACACTCACGATCAAATTTTGGATGGACGTCAGTTCAACTGACGCGGAAAAATGGCCGTCAATGCCCAGCTTTATATTCCCTAGTATGTTAAACGTTATTTGTAAAGATTTGTCTTTCCTTTCAATTTTGTTAGCACCGTTCCCTGAGATAAGATCCTGCTGACAGGCCATAACAGAATTAATTCCCTTGTCAGATTTAAAAAGCTGTTTGCATGAATTAAGCTTTATTTCAAAAGATGACGTTGAAAATGGTTGTTGGATTGAGGTTAAGTCTTTGCTGTCATCAACGGTGATACGCGTTGCAGTATCATGTTTCATTACTGCTACAGCGAAGATTTTTTGAATTGGGATTTATAATAAATCCTCTTGCTGTATCTTAAAAAAATGGATAAAACGGTTCTGACTATAATCCCTTTTAGGATTGCTTTAGGACTAAGAATTAAACTCAATTAAAAGCTATAAAATAAAAATAGGTAGATGTATAATTATGCTTCAACGTATGCAAAGAAACAAAAATTACTATATAAAGTCTAGCTGTTGCGGAATGTTTATAATAGTTACCGTGACCTCGGAACATAAAGGGCAATCGAAGGAACATGAGTGGGTTTTAGTCAGTAAGAGTCTGACACGCCCTCCCGTCGCACCCAGGACGGGAGCAGTCATTGGATGATTTCCCACTCACCAAAAAAAAAAAAGTCTAGCTATATAAAAAGGTTTATATTTCCACTAACATTATGCTGAGCGCTAGCCCTTTCGTGCAAGTGAGTGTGTAATATTTTATTTTTATTTAAGTTTTATGTTTTTCTATGTCAACTTGCGAAGCACGAATTAACAGTTTTTCTTTCTTCTTTCTTTCTTTTCTTTCTTTCTAACATCAAAAACAAAATGGAGATTCCTCGCGTCAGATGTCCGTACGTTTATAGTTTAATCTGAATACCATAATTATTGTGTAATAGTTAACAGTTCCTAATAGTCTAGTTTGGAAAGCGCAGTTCGATAAACTAATTCCGCAAAAGTTAAAGTCAATTCAACCGTTCATTGAGTACTTACTAAGGTGAACATTTAACAATTTGTAGGTGTTCGGAAAAGTTTATTAAATCGTCGGGTCCAGATGTTCGCACTTAGGGTTATTAATCTTAAATAGAGGAAAAGGTCTACAGGTGGCGTTTTAACTCTGTTAAACCCTGATGCTTAAGGGTTTAGAGGGGGGGGTTCACAAGGTTTGTTATGAAAAAATAACTTCCAATATAGCCACACAACAGGGTATCAACTCCACCCTTCTGATTTATTGAATAAATTCAACCATATAAATCAGTGATACAAGTAATTGTGAACAAAAACAGTATAAAAATACGGCTTAGGGTCTATACGTCGCCAAAAATCTTAACACCGCGATCTACAAATTACACAAAAATGCACAACGCCATCTAGTGGCAACTTAGTGAACAATTAATCCATATTAATACGTTACGTGCTTTTACATGGCTAAACATTCCGCCCACCAAGGACATTTTGTGAAACATTATGTCCTTTATCAAAATAAAGAATGAACTTAAAATAAAATTTGTTTTACTTTAACTAAGGAACTGAAAACTTTCAATATACTAATAAAATCTAAACAATTTCACACATGCTTAATCTATGTATCTTAATACTAAAACAACATTTTCAAATAATGGGTAGGACACACAGCTTAGATGTTGGTCTTTTAAACGTGGAACGATTGCTACGAAGTGTGACTACTCGGGTAAGATTGTCGAGCCCTGGATGTTTCTCAATCACCCTGCCAAGAAGCCAACGACACGGAGGCAAGTTATCCTATTTGATCAGAACCACGTCACCCACATCTGGTTCAGGAGTTTGCTTAGACCATTTGTAACGATGAATGAGTGTTGTCAAATACTCATTAGACCATCGGCGCCAGAAATGTTGAGTCATTCGTTGGACTAAATGCCACCTTTTTAGGCTGGAAATGTTTGTCTCCTCGTAATTGTGATCCGGGGAGTTCACCATAGGCTCTCCAACTAGGAAATGCCCTGGAGTTAGTGCCTCGAAATTTTTTGAATCTGATAACCTACACATGGGGCGTGAATTTAGACATGCTTCTACCTGATTTAAGAGCGTGGACATTTCTTCATAGGTGAGCGTAAAGTTTCCTATTACCTTTTGTAAATGCTTCTTACACGACCTGACGCCAGCTTCCCACAATCCTCCAAAATTGGGAGCATGAGGGGGGATAAAGTGCCAAGTGGTATCCTCGGTAGCTAAAGCAGCCGCTATGTCTTTAGCCAGGCTTGACTTCTCCGATTGAAACAAAGTGGTTAGTTCTTTAGATGCGCCTAGAAAATTCGTACCATTGTCGCTCCACAAATCCTTACAGTGTCCACGTCTTGCCACGAATCTTTTAAAAGCTGCAAGAAAACCCTGGGTTGTGAGGTCACTTACGACTTCAATATGTATAGCCTTGGTCGCCATGCATATGAATAAACAAATATAACCCTTGTATGCATGTTGACTCCTGCCCTTCGATGTCCTCAAATTAATTGGACCGGCGTAATCTACACCACTGCTTCGAAAGGGCCTACTCTGTGTAACTCGTGCAGTTGGTAACTGCCCCATTAGTTGAGGTTTGGTAGATGCAGCGTAACGCAAACAAGTGACGCATTTTCGAACATACCCAGTAACTAATCGTTTAACTCCTTGAATATAATATTTCGTGCTTAAATATTGGAGCATAAGCTGAGGACCGCCATGAAGAATTCTGTGATGTGCGTCAGCGATGAGAAGGTAAGTGAAATGATCATTACTTGGTATCAATATAGGATGTTTATGATTCATATCTAGATTAGAACGCTCCAGTCTGCCGCCCACCCTCAGAATATTAACAGAATCCAGGTAAAGATTCAATGACTTAAATTGTTTTCTTTTAGGTTCTTTCCCTTGCAGGTCCAGAATAACATCTGCATAGTTTTTTCTTTGACATGCTTTAATACAAGTCTCTATTGATAATCTTATTTCTTCTGCTGTGACATAACCATGTGTCTTTCTTTCAGCCTTCGGTTTTTTCCAATCTAAAGGACGCCTTAGATATGCTACTATTCTCAATAGCCGGGTAAGTGAAGAATATTTCTCCCAAATAAAATTATCTTCTATTGCTACATGTACTTTTATCTCTTCTAAATTCGTTGATTGCTGTTTACCTTTGCCAAACTGAATATTTTCGTATTTCAGGAAGTCGGGACCCTGCGACCATAACGTGAAATTAACAAATTCTGAAGCGTACAAGCCGCGTGATGCGCAATCGGCGGGGTTGTTTTTTGACTGCACATGATTCCATTGCTGCGGTTCACTGATACAAAGCACTTCTGATACACGGTTGGCCACAAAAGTTTTCCACTTGCTTGGATGCCTGTTTAACCACGCCAATACGATCTCCGAATCTGTCCAACAATGTACATGAGATTTATCAATACCCATCACTTCAGAGACCTCACATAAAAGTTTCGCTAACAAGACTGCTCCACACAGCTCTAAACGAGGAATCGAAATAGTTTTTATAGGTGCGACATTAGTTTTGGCAGTGAGTAAAGTGACATGAATTCCGCCATTAGCATCGATTACTCGTGCATACACTACAGCAGCATACGCAGACTTAGAGGCGTCACAAAACCCATGTAAATCGACTTGCTTGTCGCCACACTGCATGTTCAACCATCTAGGTATTCTGAATTTTGACAGATTTTCTAATTCATTTCGGTAAGTAAACCATTCGTTTCTTATTTCGCTTGGAATTTCTTCGTCCCATCCGATCCCCGAAATCCACAATTTTTGGATTATGATTTTTGCTAATATGATTACGGGAGCGACCCATCCCAAAGGGTCGAATAGCCTTGCTATGTCTGCTAATACTTTTCTTTTTGTTACAGGTCCCTGCATAGAAGTCAACTGAACGGAGTACTGGAAGACGTCATCGCTTCGGTTCCAGGTAAGTCCCAATGTTTTTAATATCTCATCTTGCTTAATATGTATCTCTTTTTCTACAGTGTCCTCATTACAAAACTGACAAACCATTACAGATGCTGTGTGAAATACCCTTGCCTTACTTTGGCTTACAGTATTTCTCATAGGCTTATTGTCTAAAAATTCGAACGCTCTGTACCGGCCTGTTAAAAACTCTTTGAACTGTTCAAAGGTAGGCAATTTGTCAGAATCATTGTTACTAGTAACCTTTAATTCCCAGTCTTTTTTGCTATCAGGATCTAGCTTTAATGTAATTATATGAATTATTAATATGTCTCGAATATCTTTATCTGATAAATTTAAATTAATTAGAGCATTCAAACAATCTGAGGTTGTGTCCATTAATTCTTTTAAACCATTAGCCAAGTCACTAGTTATATTACGTTGGCTCAGCAATCTTTTTAAAATACAATGTGATAAATATTTTTTGTTATTATATCTAGCTTCTAATTGAGCCCAGCATTGATCATAATTTGTCTCTGAAATAGGTATGTGACGTAATAGTTGTTCGGCTTCACCGGACAAGTAACCTTTTAAATAGTGTAATTTTTGCACTTTATCAATAGAACTATTTTTATGTATTGCCGATTCAAACAAATCTCGAAAGGTCGGCCATTCCGTATATTTACCCGAAAATGTTGGGATAATTATTTTTGGTAACTTTATGGACATACTTTTGTTTTGAGAGGCATTAGGGGACGACCCCACTTGTGCAGAAACATCACTCACCTTTAATGCACTCAACTCAGTTTTCAATACACATTTCAAGTCTAAATATAATTCTTCAGTGTTATAATAAATTTCGTTTACAGTGTACGGTGATGACTTTAATTCTTTAGCTTCAAAATCTTTTATAATTTGTGTGTGTGTCAAACTGAATTGCGCCCACAACTCTTCTACATTCTCTAATCTCGTTTCGACATATTGCTTTGTTATTCTTTCTTTTGGTGACTTTTTATAATTAGCATTAGCTCTTGACAATCTGGCAAATAGATCATCTTGTACTTTGACCAAAGCTTTTAAATCAGACATTCTCAATTTTTTTACTTGATAGATCACAACAAGATAACTAATTAAAATTATTAAAACGCTGTACAACACTATATTGTCCAAATCTGAAATTTCACAAGGCTCAAATATTTTTGAAGAAAATATTCTAAGTCGATGATAAAATGACCACAAAAAATGCTAAGTCTCAAACTGTTTTTGTTACGAAATTTTCTAAGTCAATGTAAACAAAGCAATTTTTTCTAAGTGTTTGGGAACTTTCAATTTTTTTAAAAAAATCGGGCATAGGTTCCCCGTATGAACACTTTTTGGCTTAAATCTAGCTAAGTCTAAACATGCACACCTTTAAATTATTCTAAGTCACAAATTATACTACAGAAAGTTAAAGTTAAATTGTTCTAAGAAATAAAGCTCACTTTTGCTTGGCAGATATTTGAAACACAAATTGTACTCACGATTTTCGGCACTATCACTCACTTCCTTACGACCTTAGTCGTTTGCAGCTTGCTTGCTGCTGTTGATACTCCTTCCTCCGTACTTCCCGCCGCTGGTTTCGAAACTGCTTTCCGCTGCCTTCCGACGTTCAGGAACGTATGGGGATGATGTTCCTCCATCCACTTAGGAGGACACACCTGATAGACGCTGTACAGTCCTTTGCCACTTCCGGCTCTGAAGGACCATGTTAAACCCTGATGCTTAAGGGTTTAGAGGGGGGGGTTCACAAGGTTTGTTATGAAAAAATAACTTCCAATATAGCCACACAACAGGGTATCAACTCCACCCTTCTGATTTATTGAATAAATTCAACCATATAAATCAGTGATACAAGTAATTGTGAACAAAAACAGTATAAAAATACGGCTTAGGGTCTATACGTCGCCAAAAATCTTAACACCGCGATCTACAAATTACACAAAAATGCACAACGCCATCTAGTGGCAACTTAGTGAACAATTAATCCATATTAATACGTTACGTGCTTTTACATGGCTAAACAAACTCTATTTCAGGTGAGAAACATTTATTTTAGCCTATCCGTCGCCCGCTGTTTTGTCTGCGTTAAGTGAGGACTTCATTGCTCCGTTCCCTTGGGTCACGGTGTGATGTTATGTAAATCCATGTGTTATTCTGGTGTATAAGCTATGTGACTGTTTAGTTTCAACAAAATCTGTTTGGTAGTTTTTGCGAGAAAGAGTAATAAACATCTCACAAACTTTCTCATTTATGATATTAACTGTTGTACGCGCGCTGCTCGCGTGGTGGACGAAATATATTGTAAGTCTTTTCTCAGGCTATGAACTATATCTGTACCTAGTAAAATGCGTGAAAAGACTGACATATTTTTATTTTCATAAAAACTTTACACAAGATCTTGTTTTTAATCAACATTTTAAGCTTAATAACAAAGCATGCAAACTGACTAGACATAAAATTTAACAATAAAAATCCAATGTTATTCAGTTAGTTTTGGTGTAACATCAGCTAGTTTTAACTTCATCCGACTAAAGCGAAAGCATCCAAAAAGTAAGCAAATAACCGCTTTGTTTTCTCGTCCCTTTCACGTGTAAGTTATTCGAGACTTCATTATTCATGCTTATATTCTCACTTTATTAGAACAAAAGAGCCGTACTTTATCTTGCCGTACCACGGTGAATTGCAAAATATTTGACTCCTGTTTAATATCGTCCCGTAGTTGTTGCAAACAGTGCAATGAAAGACAACAATTTTGCTATCTAGAAATTCACTACAACGGACAAAGAGACGGGTTATTTGAAAAGAGGATTTATTTGTGAAGCAGTTTTAACAAAAGGATCAAATAACCACATAATACAGAAAATCGTTGTACTATACTGTAGCTTAGACCAACGGTTTTTGTTCAAAATAAGTACTTATTGTGTAAAGAACATTTATTTGCAGGCCATTGAACTGCGCCAATATTACGTCACGCGGCCAGCAATAAAGAAAATGAACTATCGCCTAATAAATTAAATGTTTTCTTAGTAGTTACAGAAAGCCATAACAATAAATAGGTTGTAACGTCCGTAGGCTTTGTTTACAAATCGCAATTTATGCGAAAACGTGTACAAAAGTAACTTTTATTCAGATCTAAGGAAATCAGAGTAGCTTTTGTATCTGCGGCGTATTATCTCGACTTAGAGGAAACTTATACAATGGATAAACAGATAGATAACATCAAAGCTGTTCATTAAGCAGAACTTACTTTAGCAAAGTTTGAGAAGTTGGCTTAACTCTGATGCCGCGGTTTCGATCAACGATGCATTGCTAAGCCAAAGTACGTAATAGTTGAACGAACCTCATTATGAGGACACCTATAACTTTTGAGATGTGGAACAGGGATAGAACTGGGCCACTTTCGCGTTGCATATTTATACTTCACTATTATTCGGAATTAACGCGCACGTAGACAGTCTGCTTGTGACCATGGCAGGTGTAACCCTGCCGAAACGTCAAGCAAAAAACAAATAAAAAGGTACGTGCGCGTTCAATCCCGAATAACAGTGAAGTATCTTAACTCTTTCTTCAGGAAAAAAAAGTAAAGAAACAATGTATTTTTGTCTTTTAAACACGACAAATATGTCTGCCAATTTAATTTTCCGTAGTAACTTTTATGTAGTGCAGTAAATTAAGAATTTCAAAGTTTATGACAAATAAAACAATAATGTTTTCGAAGCAGTTTCTCAGCAAGAAAATGTCAAATATTATACAATTTTATTTTAAATACATTGAAAGCTTCGATTTATTGCTTTACTGCTCATCTTTTTATAATTATAATTGTCTTTTTATTGCCTAATAGGTATGTCCCCCATTGGGCAAAGGTTACCACTTCCTCCATATTTCGCAATATCTCGCTACCTCATTCTACTTTTGTGAAAATCCGTCAAGTTCGTTTCGTATCGTACCCTCATTCGTGGCCTGCCGTAACCCCGTAACCCGTCTCAGAAATATAAGGCTTCGTATTGACATTACCATACAACGTGCTTCAAAGTAGTATTTACACTATTCATGAAATATTTAAATATACAAGGATATTGTACATGCAGCTGGCTTTCCTTCTTGGCAGAACATCGGTATCAATGTTATGCAACTAAGTTAATGGGGCAAAAACTTGGCTTACAGTGCTGAAAATAATGAACGAAATAAAAGTTTACAATTTGAAATCTTGCCAACATGTATCGAAGCCGACCGATACAAACGCCTATAAAATGGCCTTATCTGAAGTTACAAAAGTTTGAAAGCTGTAGTCAGAGTCAGGTGGGACCCTGAATAACTAATTTGTCACGTAGTTTTCAAGTAAACAGGTGGACAGAGCATCGGTGGTATGTCAATAGACGAAGGACGCATATATAAACAAATCGCCTAGTAACCAGTGCCGTGAAAGTAGACACTGCTTACCGTAGTTGAAAAACAAATTTACGCCTCAGCCTTACCTGATTAGAATATCAGGTTATTGATATTGATAAATGAAGATTTATGTCACTAAGACTAGATGTTTGGGCTGTGCGTTGATATATCAACAATTATCAGTCAGTCAGTTTACTATTTTATAATTTAATTATCTAGAAGTTGGAATGCACGCCATTAGTATATGATACTTAGCAAACTTCACAACAAGGTATGAGCTAACCACTCACCAAGCGCACAAACTAAGCAAACTTCTAAGTGACATAATAAGCTCATACAACATAGCTTACATGACACAGGAGCTTATAAGCGGCGACAGTTACACCAATAGTCGCCATAAGTTGTGAACATCATTATTCATATAATTTATGTGTATCGTATTAGATTTCGCCCGCGGCACCCGTGTGGTTGTCGAACTTTCATCCACTATTTTTACCTCTTTAGAAATCGAATTTCCAAAAACCCTTTCTTAGTGGATACCTACTCTTCACAATGAACATCTCTTGAAGCGGTTTGGAATTATATCACCCAGTGAGTCAGTTTACCGCTTTATAAGTACATATAGATCACATAAGTGAAACACTATTCAGTATTCCTGTATTCCCGTCTTATCTAGAAATATTTGATGGAGACGAAACCAAACTATAGATAGACAAATATCGGTCAATTTCGCTGTATAAAAGTGTCATTTTTCGCGTTCAATCGCTATTTCTCCCGGTTGAGAATGGCAAAAGACAAAGGATTTGATTTTATCTACTGCACCGCGCAAAAGTGGTTAAGATTTGTGGAATTAGAGCATCAACCTGATTTCAACTTCAATAGTGGATTCCAACTATTTTTGTGTGCTTATGTGATTTTCTTGTTTTAGAAAGGTTTCGGTGCCGAGGTTTCCTACATTACAATTTGTCTATACCATAGTTAAAAGTAGAGTGTACTACACAATAAATACAATAATTACACTGAGAATTAGATGATACAGATGTCCAATTGGTTTAAAATCTGCTAAATAGTAGATTGTATTACAAGGGCGCAAAATATATTTTTGACTCGCTACGTTCGGGATTCTATTCTAGAATCGCTCACTTCGCTCTGGATTCAAAAAACGCCCTCGCCGTAAAAATATTACTTTGCGCCCTTGTAATACAATCTACTATTTAGCAGATTTTGAACCAATTCGACATCCGTATCATCGTCCAAGTCTCAGTGTAATGATTGAGAGTTCCGTACTTAAAGGTCTCTATTACGAAGCCTCCGCTATCCGTCTGCCTGCCGGTAAACTATATATCAGGAACAGTAAAAGGCTTGAAATTTTAGGGTGTTAAAATTTCTTAAGTAAGAATTAAAGAATCGTGATTTTTCTGGCGTTTTTTTGCCCAATCTCAATCTTTGTATGGTGGTTTTAGTTTTTACGAAATTATTTTCGTAAAGTTAGTTCACATAATTATCACGATTCGTTTTTCATAGTATGCGCCTGTTTTAGATTCATAGGTAACTTTAACTGAATATGTATTCATAGAACAGTTGTAAGCGCCATAATTTTCATAGTCGATTGGTTAATCATTTGAAATCGATGTAATCATCCGTGATTGGAACAAAGGCCACTGTAGCTCAGTACGTTCCACTAATTATTAACCAACGTTTTAGGAGAATCGATGAATGATTGTTCGTCATTACTTGAACTTTCTTTTGTTTAATAAAAACTTGTTTCACTCTAGACATTCGTACATTATCGGTGGTATTTTCAAACAAAAACAACCAGAGTTGGAACAGATAATTAACGGGAATCAAACTCACAACACGCAGCTCAGTAATCACTGCGCCAGCAGACCGTAACTATAATTAAAGTTTTTTTAATCATTTTGTTATAAAGATGAATAATTAACGATTAATAAATACGTCTGGCAGATAAATTCTAGTCTTTATAAAAGACATGGCAGTACTTATACATTATTTATTATAGTATTAAATAATTGCGGTCAAATAACTATCGCTTTTCAGTTTTATTGTCGAAATAAATGAATTTTATTGATATATTTTTAACTACTGTTCACCGCAGCTTCAACTTCTTTTTAATTTAATGCTTTACTCTCATGGGTAGTAAAATATACTGATCTTATAAATTCAGACTTCATTACATTACATGAAAGATTTTTTTTAAAGTCTGACCATAGTTTTACACAGCGCGTTTAAGCAACTACAAAAAATAATGCTTTAATAAAGGGAAATAGCAATTTTGTTGATTACATTCTAGTGTTGTAATGCTAATAAATAACGGAGCTTATTAAATGCCAACATTACTGATTAACAATTATTGAACATTTAATAAAAAGCCAAAGTAATATTTATAAAAAATAACCATACAATACCAGCCTATTGCTGTCCCACTGCAGGGCAAATGCCTCTTCTCATACAGAGAAGGCACGAAAATTGATCACCACGCTTGCTCAAGGCGGATTGGCGACTTCGGACTTGTAATTACTACAAGTACGGGTTTCCTCATGATGTTTTCCTTCACCGATGTCTGTGATGACCAAGATAAACTTTAGAAAGTACATATGAATTCAAAAAGTCACTTTGGTACTTGCCAGGATTCGAACCCACAACCTCTTGCATGAGAGGCGGGCGCATTAACTACTAGGCCATCACGACATTTAATATTTATAACGACCGTAAGTAAACTTCAGGCGAATCAAATTTTTTTTATTGAGTAGAATGTAAGATCTCCAACGAATTTTGATTGCCTTTGTCTTAAGTAACATGGTTCTTCGAGCTGGTTAAAGTTTATATTTCTATAACAGTTGCAGTATTATACCGATTCACCCTATAGGCACACTATGTTTGAATTGGTCAATCAAGGCGCAGTTAATTTTAAGTTCCACAACGTGGAAAATATTTTAATGCTTTTGCAAAAAATTTAATGTACCGTTTTCATAATAGCCTGCACAACTGCTAGTCTACCAGATAGGAAAAAAACGCAGCGTAAGCTTTTGTGAAACGAGTGTAATTTAATTTTATGTCACTTGCAGCGCTTGACAATAATTTTCTAGTGATTAAAACTATTAAATTAGTAATTTTTTGTTCCATTTGTCAAAGGATATGTTTGAAATTCATTAGTTTTTTAGCACGGTTGATGTAGACAAAGATTTGTGGCCTACAAGTATTTATTCCGGGTTGGATTTGCTTGAATATGTTTGTAATCACGTTAGTTTTTCTAAGAAAAAACAATCTTTTTTTCTAAGAAAAAACAATCTTTTTTTTTAATAAAAAAAGATTTGATACAATTACCCGTACACCCACTGTGTATGAACTTCAAAATGGAATATTACACACGTTCGTAAAACATAAATAAAGAATAATCTTTTACGACCTTTTTACACGAGTGATATTGCGGGAGCTACTGCCAAATGTGTTGACCTACTTCTGTCAGTTCAATCTTACAATTTGCATATGGGATGAAGCGATTTGATAAAATCTCTTTAACACATCGATATATTATCACTGAAACACACATGGAACCCGAAATACTATGGGTGTGCCTTTATATGAAAATGAAGTTTTTTTTACAATAATAATATAAAGGAACTTAAATTGTTTAGATACTGTTCCAACAACTAGGCACTTTTAAAGCTCTAGACAGACGGATTGTATTTCAACTGCAAATGTGCAGTTGAGATGCATGTGGATGCAGTTGACACGACTGCAATAGAACTGCACACCGACTGCAATCGGACTGCACGGTAAATATCAAGCAAATTAAAATCAAACTTGAATGGCAAATGAATATGATTTAATGTGTCCAATTGCTTATTAAAGTATTCAATAAAAATAAACGAATTATAATACTTACCAATTATATTTTTCTCCTTCTTACTCTTTTGTTCAAATTCGGGCGTAAACATTTCGCAAATAGTGGCCCATGCTTTGTTTTTTTTTTTCAATTTTGTTACTCTAAGATTCAATCTTATAGTTCCAAATGCAAGGTTTTGATTTGACCGTTCAGTCTTCAGCCGAACTGCAAATTTGCAGTTGGATTGCAGTTGAAATGCAGTCCGTCTGTCTAGAGCCTCAATTATCAAAATTATTTTCTTTGTGTTGTGCCATAAAACTGACCTGTTGGTTTGGTTAGTGACCCTGGCTGCTAAGCCAAAGGTTTAAAGTTCGATTGCTACGTAAGACCATTTTTCGTATCACAAGCCTGACTACTTTTTCTGAGTCTGGGTATGTATATTAGTTACGATAGTACTGGCTCTACCTAATATGAGATCAGATGGTTGCGTACGATTTCTCTTAAAACGTTTATTATTTTATTTCTGTGTGAGTAAACGCGCCTAAGATATAGTAGAAATTCCTAGGGTAAGGCAGTTGAAAAAAAATGGGTTCGTTACCCTAGTACTTAGTAATACTTAGTCATCGTCACTTGTCATGTTGGCTCTTGGTTTCCCTTTTAGTTAGGTCTACAAGGAACCTTTCTTACTTTATCCTCTTAAGTGAAAACAATGTCACGATACACATGTAGTTGGTGTTTTAGCTTAAAAAAAACGTACAAGATTTTTAACTAACTGAAAAAAAAATGAGTAAATCAATGAATGTAAAAAAAATCTTTAACGCATTTAATATTTTTAAGTTCTGTTCAACTTAAAAGCTTTTCACCTATTTTTATTTTATTTAGTTCTAGCTTTTTCCGAGTAACCCTTCAAGATTTCCACGGTTCAAATTCTGACTACTTAATTAGACTTGGCTGATATTGTCATAATGCTATATTTTCTCGAGGAATCATTGTGTAGGCATAGTGTCAAATCAATCGGTTTAGCACAAGTATCTAGATAAAAAAGTTTGTTTTGCAGTACGATCGTGCATGTTTATCTTTACGTAATTCAAACAAAACCTTTATTTTTATAACAATAAAAAAAAATGTAACCAATTGAAACCTATTTTGATTGGTTTTTGATAAAACAGTACATCAATAACAGAACATGAGCGTGCCCATTGTATGAATTAAATTCGTTCGATTAGCCGAAGTTAGACCCGTTTTGAAGGATTCTCAATCAAAGATTTCGCTTTGAGCACAGATTTGAAGCTATTTGACTGGTTGAATCTTGTTTTAAGTAGACTTAAGTTTGAAGATAGTTATGTATAACTCACGTTTTAGTAATTTTGAGCGAAGGGCCTCTAGACGAGACGTACCTAACTATCAAGGGCGCTCCCTTTACCCACTTTAGTGGAGTAAATAATTCACAAAACCTCACAAGCATATAACTAATCTATACTAATATTATAAAGAGGAAAGATTTGGTTAGTTGTTTGTTTGCATTGAATAGGCTCCGTAACTACTGGTCAGATTTGAAAAATTCTTTTACCAATGTAAAGTTACGTTGTCAGCGAGTGACATAGCCCTTCATCTGGCCATTGGTATGGTTTGTCGACCAGGCCAGTTGAGTAAACCACAACCGTAGCACAGATAAAACAATAAAATGCCATTGATCATAAGGGTCAATTTCGCGTGGCAGTAATGACACCTGACATTAATGACAGTCGTCAAATTGACATAATCATAACATCACGCTATAATAATCGAAGCATCAATGAAAAATGTGACAAAATCTGGCAAAAATAACCTATAGGCATATTCCGCTACGATCACAGAAGTGGAGCAGTAAACCAAAAACCTATCATTACGCGGGTGAAACCACGTAGAGCAGCTAGTTAATCATAAAATATCAGAACTTGTGAACAAGTACGTCCAGTTCATCTGATGCGGGTAAATGTTGAAGAAAGTCGGCTTTCATCCTTAAGAAACGTGCCTCGAGTAACAAACTGCATGTAGTATAATATGATTTTCTATTACTTTACTCTGAAAGCCGCCGCTGCCAAACTTCGTCTTTTGAAGCGGGAACTTCCATTGTGACGGCAAACGAGCTTAATGACCTATTTTGATTCGTGTGTTGTTAGTTAAATGATAGAGTTTCGGACGGTTTTGTTAGTGTTTACAAAAGTTTTTGTTGGGGCCATTAATTAAATTAAGTCGGAGTAAATGTTCATTATGGCTGGACGATTAAAATCAAATTTCCAGAAGTTTTTTACGTAGAGTAAAAAGGAAAATCGTCGTGGAAATTTTGTATAATATATCTGTAAACATACTCGTGATACGGGAGCAATCGTAAGGTTAAATGTTAATTAATAATAATTAGCTGTTACTTAGAACGTGCTTTGGCGTATGTAAATGTTTATTTCTTACTCATAAGCAGATAGAAGTGCGACAGTATTTCTTAGATAGAAGCAACAACTTTATATAACTTTATAAAATTATATGCCTCACTAAAACTCCCGTCTGATAAGAGAGCTATTTAGAGTACATTTTCATAAAAAAAAACACTTTGATGAGAACAACAAAATTCTCTCGCAGTTTAGTTTAATATTTTCGGTACAATATTCTCTTCAAACTATAAGAAGTGGGCAAGTACAGCCTATCAGAACAAACAAGTTATCGCCCCATCGTTGCTCAAGTGGACTTGAATGCCAAGAAAGGTAATGAAAGCCTCCCCAATTGTTCACTAAAGCAACAAAGGTTATTGCATGTGGAAATATCACAAAGATTTCTTGATTAAGACTTAAGTGAACGCCAATTTCTTTGAAGCCATGCTACAAAGGACGTGAGTTATCAATCGTTGAATTTAACAGCGATTATGGCTGGACACGCAAGTTTAATGACGATCAATCGTGTAGTCAACCATTTTTCTGCATTATTTATTCTTGAGGATTCCTGGAATTAATGTAACTAGTGTGGAACGACTTGCTTTCTTTTGCCATCTAAGCACCCCAAAGGGGAGCTTTTCTAAAGTGTATGTTTCTATGTCTGTTTATTTGACATGCTCCATAGCCTAAATGGGTTCAGACAGTCTCGTCTGGTTTTTATGATTCGTATTTGGAACTATGTGGGTATTACAAAGGTTGTTTTGAGTTACAAACTCGCATTAAAAGGGCGTTTTCTTTGCGTAGAAACTAGAACATAATGTAGACCTTAATTTATGACAGTAAGTCGTGAATCGAAGCTAGAATTATTTTTTATAAAATAAAATGTATTCTGTAATTAAATAATTAGATTATCTGGACAGTATTGTGATGTGACTTTTTAAATTATTTCAGGGACAATACACGTTACTGAAAAAAATCGTGACGAAACGTGGCCGTGGTGATCGGTTACCTTCTATATGAAAAGAGCCGTTATAGGCTATTATAAACATAAAACTTACAACTCAAAATATCACGCTGCATTCCACCAGCAAAACAAATTGCCTGCTACATAAAACAGCACCTCATTATCAGACGATTAGCCTGAGCTCTACCTATGCAAATTGAATGAAATTACCTAGGCAAGGCCATAATATGGCAAGCTTGTACGGTGATAAAGTTTTTAGCTCATTCCTGAACACTATTCAGGCACATTGCCAAACTAGATTTTAGACAAGAAATGTCAGGGAAGAGAGTTCCTTCATTCCTTTATACACTTTCTTTTAAACTTAGTTAAGACGTTCTCCGTGTGCAAGAACTTAGGAGTTATTTTTTTCTCTTTTTGAAATTTTTTAGAAACTTGATCTCTGTGAAACGCGTTTTTTTAAAGTCACTCGACTTATTTGCAGGTTGAAAGTTGGGTTCTGATAATTTAAAATATTCTCTTGGTAGCTGAATGTTATGTAATTTTACGCAAATACTAGGTGCATTTTTGGACTTGCACAACCCGCTAGGAGATGATTCTACCCATGAATACAAAAAACTTTTATTATGAAACCAACTCTAAAATCGCGAAAAAAGTATCAGCTGTTTCGAACAAAAGTTCAGTGCCCTCCCGACCATAACGTATGAAACAGCTGATATTTTTTTCGAGATTTCAGAGTTTGCTCCATAATGAAAGTTGTTTGTTTTTATGTGTAGAATCATCTCCTAGCGGGTTGTGCAAGACCAAAAATACACCTAGTATATGTTTATATAAAGTACTAGCTTTTGCCCGCGGCTTCGCCCGCGTGGATGTCGAACTTCTATCCACTAATTACCCAGTAGGGGTTGAATAAAAAAAAACCTTTCTTAGTGGCTCAGGCTTCACAAAGAATAACCCCTTCAAGTTTCATGTCTCTAGCTAGTTATTATTAAATATCAACAAACGCGTTGATATCGGTCAGTGAGTTTACTATTATATGTGTGTATATATCAAACAACTTTTCCCACCTTGGACGGGGCGGGAGGGAGTGTCAGACTGATTGCCTTTTATGTTTCGGGGCAGCGGTAACTATTAGAATTAATCCGCAAGGCATTGGCCCTGGAGGGCCCCGTCACGTGCTGACTGCTCTTTCAGCCGCGAGTGGAACAAACACGCCGTCGACACGGACCATCACCAGTCATTATCGGGCGTCGAGCTACCCATCGCTCGCCGTCCGCAGTCCCGCGCCTACGGTGGCCGGTAGTCGCCTTGCGACTCTCGACGCCTACGCCTGGGTCACTGTCCGGGGCGTGAAGCGTGACGGTGTCACACGCGCGCCGCAGCCGCCTTCTCCAGCAGAAGACTCGACTGCTTCGCAGAAGGAGGCGACAGCTTCCCATTCAGTCACCCCCGCCAATTGCCTCTGCAAGACTATGGCGGTGGCTCACCCGAGTGGGGCATACCACCACCGTATGCTCCACCGTGTCCTTTAGGGTACCGTTGCTGCAGTGGTGACACCCAGGCGTCGCCGACACAGGAACCTCTCGACATGTCCGTGAGAGCGCCGTGGCGCCTCTCCAGCCACTCCTCAAAGAGGCGTGCCCAGCACTGGGTCGCGACAGTCGCAGTCTCTATTCCGCCATAAGATCCCGCCGGTGCTGAGGTGCATCGCGCGGCGATTAGCCGCGGCAGCGAAGTTATTTTTGGTTACTGATCAGCTCCCGTGGCTCGTGGTGCAATGTTAGGTAGCAGAATATTATGTGATATTCTAATGTATAAGCTACGAATATCTTGCAAAGCCCTTGGCCAGCCTTGCTATTGCCCTTTTTTTTTTTCTAACTAAGGCATCTTGCAGTTCACCTCGCTACGGCTGTTTACTGCTTAACCGGACAATCCTGTGGCTGCCAAGAGTGACGCTAGGCCTCCAGCCAGGGCCTTGCTACTGCCCGTATGTATCATCATTATATAGCTGCGGAGTAATTTTAAAACTCTGTGATATCTCTAATTATATTTATAGTAATTAAATTATGTAAACGGCAATTTTGTACAAAATTAAAAACGTGTATTAGAGAGTAAGGTATTATTTTATATTGATAAGGATTTACTATACTCATGAAAACACCCAGGCAAAAAAAATGTTATAGTGAGTGAACTATAAATATTAGACATAATGTTGTCGCGGACTTTTTATTACAACGTCTTAAGAGACACAACTCTGTGGTACATATATTTATGCATAACTTCAACCATTTACGCAGCGCACGCAACGGATACTATCAAAAGGAATATATTTTCCCGTTTTTGTCACACTTTTCATTTCTGTTTGGCTCCTATGTGTCTCAGCGTTATGTTATATTGCCTATAACCTGCCTAGAAGTATGAATTGTTATCGTACCAAGTTTGGTTAAAAGCCCTTCAGTAGTTTTTAACCCATGCGTGCACATACAGACACACAGAGAGAAACAAAATTTACTGATTGCATTTTTGGCATCAGTATCGATCACCAATCATCCTTCAACATTAATTCGTACTTCCGTACTAATATTATAAATGCAAAAGTAACTCTGTCTGTCTGTCTGTCTATCTCTTCTTCACGCCTAAGCCACTGAACAGATTTGAATGAAAGGTACAGGTATAGTCTGGAACCCGAGAAAAGACATAAGATAGATTTCATCCCGGAATTCCTCCGTGAACGGGAAGTATTATTCCACGCAGACGAAGTCGCGGGCAAAAGCTAGTTTTAAATATATGTATATTTAATGTACAGAATTGACTTCTATGCTGTTTGTGGGCACTTATGTAGTAACTATTTAGTAATTTTTGCTTAGGTATAGGCTGAGGATGTTGTTATAAACTCAAACTCAAATCATTTATTTCTAATAGACCATTTAAAAGGCACTTTAGAACGTCAAAAACAAAGAAAAATTAATCTATATAGTCGCCTATAGCGGCAACAGATAGCATGGTGCATGAGATACAGCTTGGTGACTGAAAACCTCTCTTAGTGCTCACTTGCTTCAGTGGTGGAACCTACATGCAAATTTTTAAATGAATCCATAAAGTAATAAAAACATTTAATTTATCCCCCTTTACTCCCGCATGAAGGGGAATTTCCAAAAATGCTCTCGCAGTGCTCAGTTGCATCACTGGTGGAACCTACATGCAAAGTTTTAAGTGAATTCATAAAGAAATAAAAAAACACTATCCCCCTTTACTCCCCCGTGGGGGGGGAATTTCCAAAAGTCCTTTCGCAGTGCTCGGTTGCATTACTGGTGTAACCTAAATACAAAGTTTTAAGTAAATCTAAAAAGAAATAAAACACTCAATTTATCCCCCTTTACTCCCCCATGAAGGGAAATTTCCGAAAATCCTCTCGCAGTGCTCAGATGCATCACTGGTGGAAGTTACATGCAAAGTTTTAAGTGAATCCATAAAGAAATAAAAACACAGTTTATCCCTCTTTTCTCCCCTATGGGGGGGAATTTACAAAAATCCTCTCGCAGTGCTTAGTTGCTTTACTGGTGGAATCTACATGCAAAGTTTTAAGTGAATCCATTGAGAAATAAAAAAAAACAGTTTATCCCCCTTTTCTCCCCTTTGGGGGGGAATTTCCAAAAATCCTCTCTTAGTACGCGCCTATACCCCTCAACAAACACACATGCCAAATTTCAGCTCTCTATGACCAGTAGTTTCGGCTGTGCGTTGTCTGTCAGTCACTCAGTAACGGAAGCGTTTTATATATATAGATAAAACTAAGATTAGGTCCTAAAGATATTATGCATATTTTATGTAAACTTATAAAAACTAGTTCGCACTAAACTGTAAAACCTTTTTATCCTAGACTCATAAATCGAGTCGTACTTTTCCATGCAGTTTTATAGATCACATAAAGAAAAAGTTTTTATGTATTTTAAAGCAAATGTAAAGCAAGCAACTATCACTTTGATGTCACCATTGATCCGAATTCTGCTGCATTTTATAAAAGAGTTTTTTTAAACAAAATTATTACTCGAATAGTACAAGCAACTGACAGAACCAACTCGAGATTTTAAATGTTATTGACGTTCCAAAGAGGCACTTTGGAACGTCAATAACATTTAAAAATAGTTGATTCTAGTCGCCCATTCCAAAAGGTTGTCTTATTTGGGGACGAATGAACCAGGAACTCCACACGTACTCTTTTAAAAATCATGTTACAATTAATTAAAGATGATTACAATGTAAATAAAAAATAAATACAGTGTCAAAGTCTATGGAAAATGTATGTTAACATCTATGTAACAAAAAGCAAAAAAAGGAAATCATAAATTACTTTTCTTGCCCTGGGCGGGGCGGGATTAGGCTATTACTGACTTTAACTGACTACATCCAACCCATGTTCCTTCGGTTGCCCTTTATGTTTCGGGACCACGGTAATTATGAAAACTATTCCGCAACTTCAGCAGGCATTGGCCCTAGAGGTGCATAGATGCACGTACTTCGGATTAGCTATTTTTCGTCTCTCTCTTGCCATCGTAGTTCAACAAATGTGCGACGGAGTCAGTAACATTATTAAGCTGAAGCGCTTTTATAAGCATCGTTGATTTTTCTTAAGCGTAAACTTTCCGACGATGTTAAAGTTAGAAAACGTAAACAGAATCCAACTGAGATAAAACTACAGAACAAACTTCAGCTTATTTCTTTGGGGCACACGTGTACCTCACTCCCTATAAAATTTCTACCCTGTGCTCTAATAACAAAAGTCGCAAGCATTCTTTTATGTAGCACCCAAACTATATAGAAACAAAGCTAGAATTTTCTAAGTAAAACACAAATGTAGATAATTTTGAAACTTACCAACATCACATGTTCAGACGAATGTGCAATTTTACTTATCTAAGTGTAATTATAGAAATTGTATGCTTAACAGTTGTTATTAGTGTAATTGTGATAGTCTATGCTTGAGGTTGGGAGTTAAAAACGGGTGAGTATAGTGTTGCTATAAGTTCCCCTTAAAAATAGTTTATTCTAGGGTAGGTTAGGTACAGCCAGCCAAGCGACAGCCAGCAGCAAAAATCACTAACATCGGTAAAAGAAAACATCAAGAAACTTGGAGTCACCTTGATAGCAATAAATGTTCGCGCCTCTTCTGTATGATAAAAGGCGTTTACCCTGCAGTGGGTCAGTAATATAGTCTGGTAATGTTATTATTTACTTGTGGAAGGACAAAGTAAAGTTAAATGCAAATCACCAACATGAAACAATTACAATTGTGAACATGTTCACTTCATATCAAATCAAACCAAAACATTTCGCAGAAAATTGCATTCTTAATAAAAGCTAGAAGTCTAGAACATAACTAAAAGATTCCATTTCATGCACAAAACACGGTACCTTATTAAATAGGAGCTAACTATGCTAAACGCAAACACACGAGTTTAAGTTTACTCATAAATAAAATCGTAAGTGACTATAAAGCTATTAACACATTAACTGAACTTAGACTTCAGGTGTGAAACCCTGACGAATAAGTCCTTTATTCCGATAAGCATGTTTGTGTAAGTTACCGTCGACCGGGTTACTAGTTTTGACAGCCCTGGCGATTGGTCGGGAACTGACAAAGAGATATTTCAGTCTGTATCGCAGTCAAGCTGACGTTGAAATCCGATTATTCAGTTTCGCCCGATTTCTGAACGTGCGAAGTTTTGTAGGTTGCCTTTTGTAATGCTTGGGAATGAAAAACTGGTTATTTTTTGTGTAAAAATGAAAAATATAATTACACTAATAAAAAACGGACCGAATAATGAAAATAGGACGTAGAGATTTTTCATTATTCAAACTGACGGGCCTGTTGGCCCAGTGGTTAGTGACCCTGACTGCTAAGCCGGAGGTCGTGGGTTCGATTCCCACCCAGGACAAATTTTGTGTGATGAGCATGATTGTACTGTGTCTGAGTGTAATTTATCTATAATATGTATGTATTTATAAATTATATATGTTTATCAGTTGTCTGGTTACCACAGCTCTGCTTAGTTTGGGATCAGATGACCGTGTGTGAGTTGTCCAAGGATATTTTTTCGTTTTTTTTAGTTTTTTAAATGGTTTATCTATTTTTGTAAAACATATATATAATTTTTCACTTTTTGACCTGCCTTTTAATATATAAATATAAAATGTTAAACGTATAACCAAAAAAAAACTTTGCAAACATCATTGCGTATACAGTGCAAAGTGATTCACTATGCATATATTTATGTGTATTTAATAGTCTACTGAACTAGGCAAATATAATGTATAGGTACTTGTTACATGTTCGTATAATGTATATATGTACTATTTCCCGTTGAAAGGTCTCCGAGATATCGTCCCAGTCCATGATCAGTTACGAACGAACAATATATGAAAATAAATAGAGGGAGGGGATCGATATTTCGTCCCCTCTGTTCCTTGTCAGTAGTCAGTTGTCAACAACACATTCAAACAAAATCAATAATAGTTGTTACTACAGTTTTGGTATGAGTCAATGAGAAGTTTAGATCTATATCTCCAAAGTGCATTAAACCATGACGGTATTCATCATTATTAACGGTCAAAAACAACGTCAGAGACAAACGGACAAAAAGTAAAAAAATTTGGAGGGTATATTCTTTGTGAAGAGTAACTAACAACTAAGAAAGGATTTTTGTAAATTTCTACGTTAAATGAGTAAAATGGAAGATGGAAGTTTTGACATCAATGTGGGTGAATAGACGAAACTGGTTTGTTATAAATCTGTGTACCACGAAAACTTCCCTCATTTTTGAAGTCGGTTAAAAAGATTCAAACTTAGAAGTTTCCATTCTATTTTAATAAGTTTTTCCTTAACATGTAAACCTTTCCACGTTTGATTCGACTTGAGTTTTGCTCAACCGGCAAGTCGCTAACATAAACTAACGAATCGATAAAGTCTACAGAAACTTGAGCAACGTAACTACGGCTTCTTCAATACAATTTGTATTTCTTACTGGCCCACTTACTCACACCGCTAGCATGCAGCTCAAGACTGTCCATTTACGTGCATTTTTGAGCGGTGCGCAGCTAAATTTTTTTGTAACTTTTTAATTTTACAATTTTTTTTTATAAAAGACATATTTATTAATAATTCTTTTTCTTTTTGGTGAGTGGGAAATCATCAAATGACTGCTCCCGTCCTGCTCGCGGGAGGGCGTGTCAGACTTTTACTGACTAAAACCCACTCATGTTCCTTCGATTGCCCTTTATGTTCCAGGGTCACGGTAACTATTATAAACATTCCGCAACCCCGGTAATATTTATTGATAATCCCAAAGCAACTGTAAACGGTTTAATTGAACAAATGATTACAAGTTTGAGTTTGTATTTGGTTTATTCTAGTGGGCATGATTACACTAAAATATAAATTATTTTTTAAATATTGCCCCATTGAATCTACTAGCAATTTTACTGACAACAGAGCTAGACCACAGATTATAATTGCACAACGAAAAACAATAAAAAGAGATAGTCCGGTGTAACATGACTCCGTATCATATAACTTGTAACAATGTTCCGCCATTCTAATCTGCACTATTTCATCGCTTCGCTTCTCTTCGCTTTGCTCCGCTGAATTACTCGTGGCTCCTAATTCTGGTTCCTACTGCTAAGTTCAGTTAGTACTGCACGTGACGTGATCTATAGTGCTGCTTACTACTTTGTACTATAAAGTTCTGAACGAGTAGCTTCAGTTCAGGCTTAAGTGAATTTATAGCTCAGTTTGTAGGGAAAATGAAATGGAAATAAACAAGGAAGATTATTTGTGAAATGTACTATGTATATAATATTATAAATGCGAAAGTAACTCTGTCTGTCTATCTGTCTTTCTGTCTGTCTGTCTGTCTCTTCTTCACGCCTAAACCACTGAACCGATTTGAATGAAATTTGGTACAGATATAGTCTGGGACCCGAGAAAGGACATAGGATAGTTTCATCCCGGAAATCCCCCGGAAACGGGAACTATTATTCCACGCGGACGAAGTCGCGGGCAAAAGCTAGTTTTAAAATAAATGTAAGTATGCAGCTATTTATTCCGTAAATGAAATATCATTCAGTAAAATAAACTATTTTACTCGTGTTGAAATGAATTTTAAGCCGGTAGGTGTATGAAAATTGTATAATATGAATTTTCATTTTAATTGTCAGTACGAATGCTTTTTACAATGCCTAATTGATATTTTATATCGTTATTAAGTAACAAATTGATTTCGTTATGTAGTAACATACATACATATGTGTTGAAATCCAGCTTACAATACAGAGTAAATGTTTATTTATGAATAGTTGATAGGTATTCTGATATTTGCTATGCTGCTGTACAAGTTGATGATGGATTGTCCTATCTAGAAAAAATATGCATATTGAGATTGGGGTTGATTGGCATACTGCGAAAGATTTTACTGACATATTAGGTGCCTATTTATAATAATTTATTTAACCGTATTTTTTCGTTTATGCATTAAACAATATTACATAAAAAATATCATTGTGAAATTAAAAAAAAAAAAAACATTAAGTACTATAAAATTTTATTTATCCGTATTATTATTTTTACTTTTATTGGATTAAGAAATAGGATAAGACTGACAACAACTGTTCAAAATACCATTTTTTTATCCTACTTATACTTAAAACGTCATGTATTACGTTCACATAAAAGAAATAATGAGAATATTATCCCACTATCATTACTTTAATTTTATTAGACTGTGACAGACCAAATTCCTTTCCTATACATAACTCAACATGTGACGTAACATTTTTTTCTACATATCATTCTTTAGATAAAGTACACATTCACTGATTAATAGGATGATTCGCACATTACATAGAGGGTTCAATCAAGAAGTGATCTATGTTCATTCTTGTAGATAAGCAGATGTCATGATGACTGACCGATTTAGCCAAACCAAGAAATAGAATCGTCAAAGAAATATTAAAGCCAGATTATGTTTGTGTTTTCAAAATTTACCTTTATCAAGTGGGTGAAATAATACCAGTGAAGTCAGTATTTTCTTTTTCATTGCCATAAAACACTTAAAAATATTAAGAACTAATACGGTAATTTAAGCTTTATAAAAAAAGTTTTGGGCTCTGCTTGCGGCATCATAGTTATGCAAAGTCAACACCAAAAATATCTCGCATTTGTTATCTTAAATAGTATGATGACCTATATTTTTACATTACATTAATCCGAACAATTGACCTGAGAAAAATATTTCAACTATTTCTTTTATCAATAATTACTTTATCTGTAAGAAAATATTTTTTTTTCTTAGAAATAAAGAAATTATACAAAATATTAATTGAAACATAATTTTAAAATAATATAGTTTAAATATCAGAGAATTTGGTGTACTTGAACTCTTTTTCCAGTCACGTGCATATTCCTTATTGGATGTGAAGATACCGCACTTAAGCCAGAAAGTTATCACTTAAGAACATTATCGCTTCATCCTATTACGAATTCGAATCGAGCTTGAAATTTCACTACATTAGCACTGATTGCATTCAATCAGCTCGAATAATTCCATCCTAAGCCTTTTCAGCCTCAAGACTGTTTACTCAAGTCTACGAAGAGACCCAGTTTAGCAATAAGACGTTTACGATATATATAAAATTCACTCCTTTAATAGATCTTCTAGGCATAATAAAAGTTTTGCTCTAAAAAGGTTCCAGCAATCGTCTCGCTCACAAAAGTTTTGACATAACCCGACCCAAAGGACAAGCCTTGATCCAACTTTAATTATCAATCCACGAGGGAATGAGAGGAACTGGCCGCTTTAAAAACAATAGAGTAATAAATGAATCTGACTGTGTGTGGAAAGAAAAAAAAATAGAAGTGGTCACGGCAGAAATTGTCTTTGTTCTGTTGATTGAATGGAAACCTTTGAGTTGAACGTTCGTTGGTACTTTAAATGAGAGTAGTGGTAGACTGTCATAACATTTTTCTGTGTCTATGATTGTGGGACGTAAAAATGTGGCGATATTATGTGTGGGCGGAGCTTATTTATTTGTGTGGAATTAGCGTAAGGGTTGTTGTTACAGACAAAGTTATTTAATTAATAGATTTTTTTTTGTTTTAATATAGCGTATACCGCAAAAACAAATTGTAAGAGCTGTATTTTAAAAAATTTTCATTAGTTTCTGTCAAGCAAAATAAAAAATAAATATATTCTTAAAGGGTAAGAAATCTCTCAAAATCAGCAATTAAAAGAATTATATTTCCTGAAAACCTTTTCCGTTAATCACCTAAAAACTATCGTTTACACAGCTTTCTCTTACAACTGCCTCGGTGCATTTTAAACAACTCAAATAAACCCACTTTTCTATTTTATAAAATCCTGATACCTTTAGTGAAGAGCATTTCCCAGTAATCAAATTATACTAAAATTCTTTTCTCCGTCCAAACGCAATCAAAATCAATCTTGGCTGCTCGGATATTTTAGTAAAGCCTCATTGAGATTGTCTAACCAAATTAGGAAGAAAAAAACAGTCCACAATATAAAAGAAAATTAGCTTTATTTTAGGGTCTCCAATGAGTATTGGATATAACCAGTGAACTGGCCGTCTCCCAAAATCTATTGATGCTAATTTCAAACGCGGCTGGAGTAAACGAGATGGAAAAGGTTCTATCGATTTGCCTACTCTAAAACGTTGCATTGGAAAATAAAATTGACGTCTTAATATTGGGAAGAATCGGTTGTGATGAGAATAATTTATATTTCTGCCTGGATTTGGGTCACGCGAAGTATTGACGAGTTTAGGGTGAAAACGTTGTTTGCTTTTAGTTATTCATATATATATTTTGAAAAAAAAAAAACCGGCCAAGAGCGTGTCGGGCCACGCTCAATGTAGGCTTCCGTAGCTTCCCGTCCGTCACAATAAGTGTTCCCACTTATAAGTTAAAAAAAAGGCTACTTGTTACGTTGACATACTAAGTACGCAGAAATTATTTTGTACAACCTTTTTGTCTTTTTGTACAAAAACTGTTCTTTCTATCAAGTTCAAAATAATTTTCCTAGAAAGTACTTATAAAGTTCTACGTTCCAAATTTTGTTCACATTTTTTAAACCTACGGGTCAAAAGTTAGAGGGGGGGGGACGCTTTAATTTTTCCTTTTGGAGCGATTATTTCCGATATTATTGACATTATCAAAAACTGATTTTAGTAAACTCCTGTTCATTTTTAAATACCTATCCAACAATATATCATACGTAAGGGTTGAAATTAAAAAAAAAATCACTTCCCTCTTTACATATAGGGGAGCTACCCTAATAAAACGTTTTTTTCCAATTTTTATTTTACCATTTTGTCGGCGTGGTTGATATACATATTGGTACCAAATTTCAGCTTTCTAGTGCTAACAATCACAGAGATTAAGCGAGGACGGACGGACAGACAGACAGACATGGCGAAACTATAAGGGTTCCTAGTTGACTACGGAACCCTAAAAAGAAACAGAGAAATGGGAGGATTTATGACTGAGCTGTCTAGATTTACTTTTCAATAAGTTTCTTTTTACCTAAGATGGAACGGTGAAGGTGTATGCGTTTGAGTTGAGAGGTTGTATGTGAACACTAAACCCAATGAATGTTCCCATTTATCGCAAGATAATGGCTTGACTGATTGACATGCAGTTTTCTGAGGTAAATTTGTTAAATAAGCGAAGGGTCGTAGAAGTACAGCTTTGTGTACTAGATCGACAGAAGGGTAAGGATGCCAATTGCATGAGTCATTTATGGTCTTTAATTCTGACACACCAACGCAATTACCACGACTATGGTACTGCAGATGTCTAGACGCAGCGGTAACCACTGAACAATAGCCGGGACGTCAGGTTGAAACCAACCATGTAAAAAATAATATTTACTATAGTCGTATTTCACAATACATTTAAAACCGTAACGAACCAAATGGTCAGCGAAACAAAAATAACAAAACCACAAAAACGCTTTCAAAGCTGAAATGCACTGTCAACCATTTAAACCCTTTTTACGGTTTTCCAAACATCCCACATGTCATGTTGTGGAACAGCAAAAACGCTCCCTTAAGACCAGTCTCGGAACAGATGTGGTACATTGGACGATGTAAATTATTGTAAAGCATTCGTTATCGTGTCGTATTAATATGAGTTATTGTTCTGTATTTTATTTGCAAGCGTACTTGTATTAATTTACTATTTAAATGAATTCCCTAAGTGGTTTGCTTTGCTATTAGTTATATTTTTTTACTGATGCCTTGATATGCATTAGTTGACATTTTAAACTTAGATTCAAGCTTGAGGTTTATCAGCATTTTAACAATAAAGCTTTGAATTTTAGGAGTCAAATTAACAGTCTGCATAAGGACAGGGTGCTGCGCTTCAAGACACAAATCAACGATGTCACCAAAAGCAGGCATGCTAGTTAGAATGGGCCGGCCACTCCTGTCACATTTTAAATGAATCACGTGCTATATTAACCACGGTCTGGGTCCCAAAAATGTCCAGCGACGTTGTGGTAAAACCAGGCGAGAAGGGAGGCATCCGCTTATCACATGCTTATCAGCTGGACATCGTAGACTGATGTCAATAATAAAACTAAGGATATTACGCAGGAAAAACAACAAGTGGTAGAAAATAAATTGTGGTCCACTTAAGGTTTAAATGACAACCTCAGGGGCCCAACAGGGCCAACGCCTGCCGGGGTGGCGGAATGTTTATAATAGTTACCGTGACCCTGGAACATAAAGGGCAATCGAAGGAACATGAGTGGGTTTTATTTCCCACTCACCAAAAAAAAAAAACTGTAATTTATAACCGAATTAACAATCGTAAAATCAACGACAAAGACATCTTAAATGAATTACTTGTCAACCAAAATGAGGCATTTTCCAAATTGCAAACGTGCTCCATATATCTGCCGGTACATTGTGTTTACACAAGCGATTAAGATGTATACCACTGAGATTTCATTATCAATTGGATTCAGCAGTCAAGAGTGAAACAAGATTACATTGTGATGTAGGCACTATAGATCCTGCCTACTCTGTGTCCCTTATTTTAATAGATTTCATTTTGTTAGAGAAATTAGATTAAATAGAAATCTGAGAACAATACTTCATAAGAAGAAATTGAACAAA
Organism: Athetis lepigone; assembly: GCA_033675125.1. Classification (NCBI taxonomy): domain Eukaryota; kingdom Metazoa; phylum Arthropoda; class Insecta; order Lepidoptera; family Noctuidae; genus Athetis; species Athetis lepigone. The sequence goes on along the minus strand of CM066243.1, from coordinate 11,515,850 downwards.
AAGTAGTTTTAATTAAATAAAATAATAAGCGCTACTGACCAAATTCAACTATATTAATATTATTTAGGATTTCATTGTAATATCAGTAAGTACTTAAGTTTAGCAATGTATTGCATATAATAATGAACACATAAAAACGTAGATAAAACTACGTGTTTTCATAGACGTGGAAGCTTGAGAAACTAGAAAATGTTTTATTGTTACTTATTATTTGTAATTCGTCTGTATAAAGTAATAAAGATTACGAAAGGTAAATAAATCACAACTTTACTATATAGTAAACCTTACAGTATCACGTGCTTCTCTTCGATGTATCTCGACAGTATGCCAAGGCAATATTTTCTTTCACCGGCACTGTTAAATAAACCTACAACACAGGAAAAAATCTCACCTGGACTAACGTTTTTAATAAAGGAAACAAAAAAAAGCTTTTTCCAAAACAAAGATAACCGACTTCAAAAAAACTAAAAGCACAAAAATAACTTTTTTAGAAGTCGGTGGCAACACATCAAATAAACCGGCAGAAGAGAAGCCATCTACTTTCGAAATAGTTATTTTTGTGCTTTTAGTTTTTGAAGTCGGTTATCTTTTTTTTTGGAAAAATTTTTTTATTTTTTACTTTTTAGTTAGAGTCTCAATGTCTGACTACGTTTTAGAGTAACTTTGAAAATAAAAATGTACGTTTTTCTATAAAAATTGAGGAGTGCCCTCGATTTCGGCATGATACCATCATCAGATTCTGGACCTGATGACAATGGGACCATTTAGGAAGTCTACCCTTTCAAACAAAAATTGTTCAAATCGGTTGGTAAACGACGTAGATATGCGCGAACAAACATAAAATAAGAATACAAACATTCTAATTGAAAACCTCCTCCTTTTTTTAGAAGTTGGTTAAAAATGTTATATGTCGTTTTTGAAGATTGTATCTTAGGTGACGTTACCTACCACCACGGCTTTTTTATTTAGTTGCATTAGTAATTCTATCTGCAGTGCATATAGAATTACTGATGCAAAAATAAATACTAAATATCTAACCAAATGTTATTACAAAAATCTTGAAAAGAAAATAGGTGGCTTGCGGTGAATATACAACATGGCAAACATTTTCCACTTCAACCATATTGTGAAAATTCCTACAGTCATGTCCCGAGTTGGGATTTTTACGCATAATGAAATTTGTTCCCCCGTATTATGAATTTTACCATATCTTCTTCTGCTTAAGGTATGGAATAAATAATCTACTAATATTATAAGCTTATGTATCAGAATAACACATAGAATACATAAAATTCCACGATGCAGCGGAGCAGTAACCAAAAACCTAACATAACGTAGAGCTACAGCTAGTAATAGATACTAATAACATCGGTCAATTCTATTCCAGGGTAAAGATGTTTCCGTATATAAAGAAGGCATGATCATTTATCACTATGTCACTCAAGACGAATTGGCGATTACAGACTAATTTATACTAAGATTATAACTTCCTTGTACCTTGTTTCCACTTCGTCCTACCTTCCGTTTGTTTCGCCATTTGTTTTTTAATGTATATTGTCATAATTTGACACGGTAATTATAAGTATATTTCTGAAAGTATTAACCTGTCTGTCTGTTACACTATCACTACTAAACTACTGATCTGATTTCAATAAAATGTGGTATATGGAAGAATTTTAAACTTAAAGAAGACCTTGGGTCGAATTGGACTTTACCGACTCGGTAAAGGAGAGACAGAAAAAAATGTTTTTTATTGCGATATTCTTCAGTGTACTACCTACCAGATAATTTACTCTACAACAACACTACCAAAGTAACCTTCCACCTTACACCTTAAATTAAATTCTAAACGCGAAACGTACCGCAAAATATTGAACCAGCTGTGCTGTAACATGAAGTTATCCTTTTATTAAACTTTGTACTGATATGATTTTGAACAGTGTTAATGCAATTTATTGTGTATCGCCTGAAGTTATGCTTCTAGCCACGGGAGTACATATAATGGATACTAATAACATTGTTGGATGACAGCTATGCACACACCCTACCTAGAATAGAAAGCCCCACCTCGGAGCTGCACCTGAATTTTTTTTTCTATCTGCATCTTGAATAATAAACTCTAAGATCTAGCCACGATTTTAACATGTCAAATGGAGCTTCTGACCTTTTAAAAAGCCATGTCTAACCCTGATTGTTTTATTTGAAAGATAAAAGTCATTAACATAGTATTTTTTTTTGTTTATTGAAATGATTAAAATCGTATCAGATATTGTTTTGAAGTTTTAATAAATTAAATAATTAACGTTTCGAATCGATTGTGTTTCAGTAATGGAAAATATAAATGAAGAAGTGCATGATACTCAAGAATATTACAGCAGACTGCTGCTTCATAAAGACTATTTTAGTGCACTTCAAAGTATTTAATGGCCCCTATTAATAAGGACATGAGGTACATTTTCCATTGCTCTTCGAAGAAACTTAGCTATGCAAAACGGAAGATACTTTGGAAGTTAATAAATTTATAAGTGCTTAGTTCTTGGAATCGCTTATTTATCGAACGTTTGAAGTATTGATACGGCTTTCTGTTTTAATAACATGTTTGGATCTTGTTTGATGTAAGTTAAAAAGTTTTATATCTTTATCAACTTGCTTGTAAAGTGGTTTTATTGTACTGCGAATACATAACGTTTTTGGATATTATGCACGCGAGCCTTTTTTCTAGTCAAAAAATTTGATTTGTTATTGTTACTTAATTATTACAAATAAATAACAGTGCTTTTTCAAACCTCATTCAAAAATAATTATCAAAAAACATAATTATAATTATACTTTTCTCGAATGTGTTTTTCATTTTTTTATGTGTTTTTATTGTATTTAAGGAGACTATAGAACATTTTATTTGATATTTTTTTCATATGAAGAGTTCGTGCAAATATTTTAATGTCATTTGTTCAAAATTTGTCCCATTACGCCGTTACCTGGCACGGGCTATAAAAAAGTTTTCCCAAACTAAGTAAAGGGATAACTAGACCAAACTAAATTGTAAATGCAGTATTAAAGCGATATAATTTATTAACTGCTACTTCTTTGATCCACAAAAATAAATTGAACCCTAAAGCGTCTACGGTTGATAAATTTTACAAAAAAAAAAACATTTCAGAAGCAAACACAGTCTCCCAACACTTTCCCAATTCCTGATGAAAATACAACGTGATCAATACGAAAATCCTTCTGCAAACCTTGTTTTGGCTAGATGCCAGAATATGCTTTGGTAAAAGAAACGATTTCTAAGCTCATTAGCAGCCAGAGTACTACTTACTTTGTTTTTATTGGGGGACGACTTTTTGTTTTTACCAAAATTCTTCTGCTTGACCTTCAGAGCTTAAACTTAAGATCAACCTTGAATTTTGCCCATTACAATTCAGTTCTGATTGCAAATGAAGGGCCCTTGCCTTAAATAGAATATATGATATTTAAAAAAATGAGTAGCACTACATGCATGCATGATTTACGGTTATGCAAACCGTAAATCAAGTTAGTGTTTTATCGTAAAACTTTCAAAGCATTAGGTATAAATAAAAACTAAATTGTAACCCTAATCTAGGTCTAGACTTTACATGATTTATTAACTATTCGAAACTAAAATATATTTGCAATTAACAACGCCCCTATATGAAAGCATGAACAGCATCAGTATCAACCACAAATCTTTACCCCCATGAATATTTTATTCCATACTTTCACGATTAGGTATTCAGAGGTTAAACTTACTTGAAGGACAAAAAGATGTCAACAACGACCAACAAAAAGGGTGAATCAGAAATGAGATAATTCCCACCGGACTTAGCGACACGAAATATTTTGTCAGAGAAAAAAAATACATGGAATTAGTGCTGCAACATTTTTAAAGCTTAATCTTCCGAGATTATATTTATGAATTAATCCCGCTATCGACCGTTCTGAAGTCCGGAAACTGAATAAAATTTTACAAAGGCTTCATTCCTTGGTTCTCACCTCTCCGCTTATTATTAAAGGTAAAAATTCCTTAGAGTGAATACTTTGAAGTGACATAAAAATGTAGAACGCCATATAAAATGTTAAAAGCGTTTGACCTTCATTTGAAGCTCGGGTTTTGCTGTCGTGTAAATAGTTTTAGAATTTTTACCTACGAATAATATCTTATTACTTACATTATTTTTAAAACTAGAATGTTCTGTAACGCCAGACTATTGGAATATTTTTGGAAAATTACATGTTTCTTAGAAAATGTCATTAGTAGGTAAACCCGAATTTGAAGTCAAGTGAAAGGCACCTGCTGATATATCATGTAATATATAAGAAGATAAGATAAGCGAATATGTAAGATAAGTTAAGCGAAGTGATAGAAAGTTTATCTTTAAGTTTAGAGTTTTTTTGAGTTACAATTTCAATATCTCCTAGCCTTTTTCAATTATATTCGGGTCGGTTTTAGCCTATACTCATATATTTCTGCCGCAGCCTGAATTCAGCAAGACTGCTTATCAAAGCTCCACAACTCAGTTACTGGCCGACTCGATACCCCTTTGTTAGACTGGTCAGACTTTCTGGCTTCTGATTACCCGTAATGACTGTCAAAGTTCTACGAATGACAGGCGGGACCAACGACTTTACGTGCTTGCCAAGGCACGAGATGTCAATAATGTCCAAGATAAACTTTAGAAAGTAGTCCTACAGGGTCTATAATGGTCTCAATTAAAGTTACTCCTTAAGAAACATATCAGTAGCAATAAAGATATTGAGTATTGTATACTACCTTTAATTTATATTCCCAAGAATACTGTGAAGTAGATACTTGATCGGCGTCACAAACGTAGATGGATTCCCAAAGGGATCTATTTGGATATTACAGACATGAATGCGAATGCTGGTGTTGATGTGCTCTGGGATTTCTCGGTTTCTCACTCCTGTCTGTCGAAAAATTCTTGATGACTATATGTGACTTGATTTTATTTATGTGCCTGTAATTTTGTTGTATTTGTCATTGTAAGTTAGACCAGTAAGCAGTTTATCTTCCGTAACAATCTTCAGCATAAAAAAGATCTTGAATATACATGTCAGACTTGCACAGATATGTTTATATAGGTTTTTCTAAATATAATTAATTTTATGAGTAAGAACTATCTTTAAATTCTGTTGAAAATTACTGGACACCTTTATATCTAATAGAAGATGAGCGTTGGTCATACACAAATACGAGTATCTTAAAAGGGTTTCGTTTTTCATCTAAACCCCGACAAGAAAAAAATGGTTCACAATAATTATTTATTAGCTGTTATTAATTATGCATCACAACAATAACATAGTCATTTCGTAACTATTCGAAAATGTTCATTAACAATATCAGATTGAAACATGATTACACAACAACAGTTTTCCCTATAATCATGTTTGAATACTCATAAATTAAATGCTATTAATTACACAACACTAATGTTAGTAATATAATCCGTCGACCTTGTACCAGAGAGCATCAATCATCATACTGCATCTGTTACCATGTCAATACCACATATGCCATCAAATTCTATTAACTTGTAATGGACGTTGTATCTTGGTTATCAGTCATCATTGGCTCATTACTACAATAGGATGGGTTCACTTGGACAATTGTGTTTACACTGCTTTAAAAGGGTTGGCAGCGATGAATATTTCTGTTGTAAATAAAGTATTGATAGACACTGAGAAAGAGACTTTAGGTCGATTAAGAATTTAATGCGGTAAATCACTATTCACAGTTTTCTTAATTTAATGAAGAGAAAAAAAAGCTAAGCATAGAAAAAAACTACTTTATATGAACAGAAAAACGGCTGAAATAAGGAAACGTGGAAAATATTGAAAATCGTATTATTTCATCTCGCTGACAATCAATGTCAAAAATATATGGAAATACACTTATTCCGTAACCGAATTTATAGCCAGTGCCATAGGGACGCCAGAGTACATCAGCAGGTTATACCTCAAGAACCATCATAGAGGGTTAAAATTAGAATGAAACTTATACATTCTGTATATAGAGTATTTATGACCTACGCAAACCGTCGGGTGCGGGTCTGATTCGCGCTTGACTGATTTTTCCGGCTTAATGAGATAAGATTGAAAATAAAATGCAATGCGTTCTTACAAATTTGTGAACTGCTTTGATCAGATAAAAACTATTTATATTCAAAAAATAGTAAACTGACTGACTGATTGACTGACTATTGCTATATATTTTTTTTTGGGGAGTGGGAAATCATGACGTCTCCTGTCCTAGGTGCGGCGGGAGGGCGTGTCAGATTTTAACTGACTAAAACCCACTCATATTTCTTCGGTTGCCCTTTATGTTTCGGGGTCACAGTAATATTATAAACGTTCCGCAACACTATTGATATATCAAAGCACAGCCCAAAACGCTGGTACTAGACATGAAACTGGAAAAAATCTTTGTGAAGAGTAGGTAACCACTAAGAAAAGATTTTTGGAAATTCGATCCCTGTAGGGGTAAAATACGTGACGGAAGTTCGACATATACGCGGGCAAAGCCGCGACCGACAGCTAGTATAAAGAAATGTACAAAGCGGCATAAAAAATATTGTTTTAAAATAACAGCAATGTTCCTTTTTTTTTTTTGGTGAGTGGGAAATCATCCAATGACTGCTCCCGTCCTGGGTGCGGCGGGAGGGCGTGTCAGACTCACTGACTAAAACCCACTCATGTTCCTTCGATTGCCCTTTATGTTCCAGGGTCACGGTAACTATTATAAACATTCCGCAACCCCGAGCATAGTTCCTTATTAAACCTTCGAACTCACGTGATTTGAGACACGATAGAAAGACAATAGCAGTCCGACAGCCGGCTGTCACTTGGTCGTTGAAAGGTTAAATAACTTTTGATGAGATAGATACATAGTTTTTGCAATCAGTCGCAGAATATCTATGAAATTAGCGATAAAGTTACACACCAAATCCTAGTACCCAGTTTCTTTACGCCATAAAATACCAGTTTATCCTGTTAGGAAGACGGGTGCAGTTTCACAGAAGATATTTTGGTTAACATTCGGAAACAAGTCTCAAGGTAAAAGTTTTGCGTCTCGGTTTGAATTTAAAATTTAACTTTACGTTGGACAAGTTACGCGTGGAGTTGAAATGTGATAAGGATGAAGAAGGCGTAATGATACTATTAAATTTCCGTAATATAATAGCGTTGTTGTTTATGTGTTTGTTGTACATACAAAACGTGTGTATGTGGTTGTTCTTGCCACCGCAATGACCACAACAGGTGTGAAATTAAAAACCCGACTTAGAAAAAATATAATTGTTTTTCTGCCGGGTATTATTTTATATTGTGCTAATTGATCTATGGGGTTTCAACCTCTTTTCAGAATGTTAAAATTGTAGATAAATTCTCCAATTTTTGCGCAACTCTCTTTATTTTATATTCCCTTCAAATCCTTCTCCAAAGTATTAGACAACACAAAAAAGGTTGATTGAAATTGGTTAAGTCGTTCTCTAATTAGGCAAAAAATGACACCTTCACTTTATTCAATATATAATACAATTTATTTTAATGTAGCTAAAATATACCCAAACCACTATCCCTTTCAGTCCAGGAATAGAGTCCAACTCTGGAAAAAAGGACTATTAGAACTATTCCGCAACCACGGGTACAGAGTAATGTTTCCGTTCTCCGAATATTTATAACGCAACCAACGACGTGCAATCACTAAAAGAGTTCCTAGAAAGAGCTTATTCATCTGCCCGCAAACGCAACGGTCATTAGATCTGATCGATTTTTTATAACGTTTAACGGGACGACTCGTTAAATTCAATAGGTTAGTGTGGGTGTTTGTTAACTCAACAGACACCTAGCAAGAAAACCCAATGCGTCATCAACGCATCGGATCGTCATCCATCGGCAACAACGGTCGTCAACAAGAGGCTTAACATCACGTAAACAGTGTTCGCCATCCAATGAAAAAAAAAACAATGAAAATCGTATTCGACATTCGAATAAACATAAACCAACATAACTTAAACCCACAATGTAACAAAACAATGACACATTTAAATCAGAAATGGACATAAAAACTCCACCAGGCTTTACCACAGATATGAACAAAAGGAGTAATGTATGATACCACATGGTACGGTATTATTATTACTGAATGTAAAAAGTTTGTTTTAACAACTGTTGCCTGTAGATGCTTATTGTCCGTTGATCCCTGGTTTATTTTATTGCCATTAAAGTAATTATTTTTTAACAGATTTCTATTTTAATAAGCACGATGATACGGTCAAGGCTGACAGTGTATAATGAACAAAAATGGAACATTAAAAAGTTGAAAATTGCTTAACAGTGATCAATAGTGTGCACAGAAATCCAAATAGTTGTAGCCTTGCTTGGGTTCATTATCTATAAAATGTCAATGAACTTTAAACTTTGAAATAGAACCGGAGGCGTAATAAATAACGTTCATAACAAATATATAACAATTTTTATTATCTAGCAATTTTTTTTTTAAATTTTTTGTTCGTTGATTGGATTCTTGGCCTGCAAGGAACTTGCAAACTTAGCTAAATGGGCCAAAGCTTAATTAAGTTACTAGTGCTAGTGGTTATGAAAGAGTTTCGCTGTCTAAGTATCCACCAGACTCTATTTTGTACCAAATTAAAAATGTATATTGTTCACACTTGTGTTGTTGTTGTGTGTTGTTATCACAGAAGCTCTAATGAAAAAGGCTGGCCTCATACTCAAATGACATAACAAACGAATAATAAAGTAATACAGATTTTAGTTTTCTAAGAGCAAAAATATCAGAGATATTATAATAATACGTATAGTCACCTAGAAACAAAACGCTTAGCCTACTTGTGTAACACATGGGTAAGCAATTTGGAAGTACCAAGCCGGTGTTCCAGCCAAAAAATAATCGTGATTTCCAAATTTCCAATGCCACGGAATTAAAGGCTCTACGGTATTAAATAATATTTTTGTTGGTAAAAAAAGTTACAAAGTTAATGCAAGTGTTTTAATGATTTTACCTGTAAATATTTACGTCGGCTTCGTGAACCTAAAATACATGTAATATAAATTCTGATTTTGTAAATCTCTTTCCTCCTTTTAAAGCACGCGCATGAAAAAGTATGTAGGAAAACAACATCTTAAACCATTAAAAAATAAAAATAATTTCAATGGAGTGACCATTGAGGTATCACTAACCATATAAAGCTACCAGCCAATGACATATAGTATTACATTGCGTTCGTGTAGAAAGATAAATATGAGACATTTTTGTATTTAAAATTCACGCTTTTTAGTAACAAATTTATATTTTTCCAGAGTTTTTTTTTTGTATTTATCTTAAACAAAACAATGTTGTATGCGCGTTGTGTACGATTTAGTTTTATATTGTATACTTAATTTATATGATTTTTATATGTGTACAAGTAAATAAATAGGTATCCATTACTCGATGGACATGTTGGTCTAGTGGTTAGGAACCCTGACTGCTAAGCCGGAGGTCGTGGATTCGATTTCTATCATAGACTTTGTATGATGAGCATAAATGTTTGTTCTGTGTCTGGGTATAATTTATCTATAATCTGTATTTATAAATTATAACTATAAGCATGTTTATCAGTTTTCTGGTTACCAAAGTAAAAGCTCCATAGTACAAGCTGAGTTGTCCTAAGATCATTTGTTTATTTGATAAAAAACAATCGATAGAAAGTAGACCGGCATTAAAACTCTCCACCGTATATTATAGCTTAATTTACTATACATTCCACAAAAGATACAAAGAATCTGTCCCACCAAAGCCTTTTCACACAGATGACAAAGATAAATACGCTACGTTGCCAACAGAGCCAATATTTGCCTACTTACATTCCCTTCCGATTGCGGGTAGTCATTTCCCGCTGTAAGTGACCTCTTGGGAAGGACAAGCGTAAAAGGTGAAAGGTTTCCATGACTTAATGTTACTATAATTGCGATCTAGGGAGATGAGGGAACTACTGTTTTGTAGCTATGTAATCTTTTGTGGGATACTAGCTGCTACCCACGACGTTGTCTGCGTGGACAACTGTACCACTGAATTTATTCATCTCTTAAAGGTGCTAGCGTAATAATATAATCTTCAACACACAAAGTTTGTTCTGGGTGGTTCGATTCCCACCCAGAACAAACTTTATGTGTTGAGCATGATTGTTTGTTCTGTGTCTGGGTGTAATTTATCTATAATATGTATGTATTTATAAATTATATAAGTATGTTTATCAGTTGTCTGGTTACCATAGTACAAGCTATGTTTAGATTGGGATCAGATGACCGTGTGTGAGTTATCCCAGGATATTTATTTATTTATTGTGTTGACACGATTTCCTGGTAATACGCAACATTTCTATATATCCAGTTTGGATAGATTTTAGTATATCCCAGACAGACATACAGACACATAGACTGACAAAAAATCGAATAACAATATTTTTTGGTGGGATTGTAGAAGATGTATCATTTAAAAAAGTCAATGTAAGTACAGTTTTGACTTCGTTACAAATTTATTTTATGTTTATATAACAGAGAGACAAATCTAAGATACTTAAAGGAACGTTAGCTTTACTTTTAATCTCGAATTTGTCAAAATTACATTCAATGGCGTATTTAACGAAACGTTATACCATTTGCAGTAATTAATCCAGCGAAAAAACACCGCAGCCTTTAGACAAATGCAGTAACAGAGGCCTCATAAATGCGTTCTCATCCCAGAGACAAAGATGATATGTCTCATATGCCTGAAATTTCAACAGCTCCTTAAAATTGGAAACTGCAACGTTGCTTTGCGGCAGAAATAGAAGTGATAGATATTAGTACTTCCCGGTGAAGCCGATGGAGCTTGAAAAAGCTTGAAATACTTTATACGAAAATCCATTTATCACCATCATCTCCCTAGCCTTTTCCAAACTTTATTGAGGTCGGTTTCCACCGGATTCAGCAGCTGGATAGCAGTGTTTTACGTGAAGCGACTGCCTATCAGACCTTCACAATCCAGTTACTGGGTGACACGATACCCTTTTGTTAGACTGGTCAGACTTTCTGGCTTTTGACTACTCGTAACGAAGTTCCACGAATTACAACCGAGACCAACGGCTTTGCGTGCTTTTCGAGGCACGCGATGTCAATGATGTCCAAGATAAACTTTAGAAAATATGAATTGAAAAAAGCACATTAGTACTTGCCCGGATTCAAACCGAACACGAGAGGCGGGGTCAATAAGTCATCAAGACATCGAAACGTAAAATAATTCTATTCCGTTACGAATTTACATTAGACAGACCAAATATTATAACCACTTTTCGAACTTTTCCGTCGCATTACTTTTAAACACAACTGTTGAAATAAAAGCCTTCTGAAAGCCCGTCGTACGCTGTTACCAACCTACTAACAATTAACCTCTACCACGCATTACAAACAAATCTATACACGTGTTACTTTAAACACAAAAAAAATGGTTCTTGTTGGAATATGAACATTCCATAGAAAAACCAGAAGAGCCCCGTACAAAATTTGGTAAAGAATTATAATATATACTGAATACTAAAAATGAAGTATACAGCAAAATTAATTTGTGTAGGAACACTTCTATGTAAGTAACAGATTTTTTAACTAGTGAACGTGTTCTTATTTTGAAATATTGAGTTTTCTAAGCTTGCTATCTTTTTCACAACACGCTGTGTTGCTGTGTAGCCAAAAAAAGATAGCAAGCTAAGCTCTGAACGTAAATTGGACCGATTTTATTTTGGAAGATCGTTTTTGGCAAAAGATACGTCGGATGTAACATCGTTAGTACGCTCAACGCACTAACGCCTCGACGGTAGCGTATGTATGTAAGGTGTTTTATTTTCTATTTGACTGTACTAGCGTTACGCGACTGAAGTTCTGCAGCGTATATTTCATATTATAAGCGTGCACCTAAAAAGGTCGTTTACACTACTACTACTACTATTAATAAAAAGGAGTGCAGTGGTGAGACTTTATTGATAATTGAGTGTGATTGATCCTGTTTTATACGATTTAAATCCGATTACTTAATTCAAATTCAGAAATAAATGTTATTTGATTTTCGAATTTGTTATTAGATTATCTAATAGTGAAATTTCAAATTCGAATATTGATTTTTGATGATATACAAAATGGAACATTGTCAAATAGACGCACCCGAATCAAATGTTTACTTCACTCAAAGAATCAAAGACTAAATGAACCAGATATCGATTCCAAAGTATTTTGAAAACTTATAAACTCACTAACTAAATAGATTTGCAGCATCCTCATTAAAAGTTCTTTCTAATAAAAATGTACATTAATAATTGAAGTACCTTATCATATAGGTAAAGTAACCGTGGTTTTTCATTCAGGCATCAGGTGGATTATGAACGTGTTCGCACAGATTACGGCGAAGTGTCAAATTGTATCCTCATTCCATTATCTTTATACGTTTAGGTGATTCCAAATGTATTTGAGAGATTCTTATTTATTTTTACTTTGACTTTGGTTTTATAAGTATTTAATTTGGGCGTAGTTTCTTTATAACTTTGTAACTGATAAATATATAATTTAGATCAATTTTAAATACTATTATAAAATGCTGTGTAAGCAAGATAATCATTTTTGTAGATTTCTTTCTTATAACAACTTCTTATTTGGTTTTCATAAAATAAATATTATTGTATTTTGAGTTAATCTAAAACGCATTTAAATATTATTCATTTTATATTAAAGCTGTATTTTATTGGAACAAGTAAATAAAACGACGGTAAATCAAAATAACTGCTGTAACTACACAGATAAAGCTAGATTTTGTACAACCTAGGTCAATAAACTCCAGCATTAGAAGGAAAATGGGTTGTTTACCCACAAGTATCTAGTTAATGGGACATTAATAACTGCCTCAACATGACCTATATAGATCTAAACATTCGACATCCATTAGCGTTACTCCTTAAATAAATCTTTGTAGAATCTTGAGGCTTGCTGTTACTTCTAACTTATTGATACTTCTGTTTGTTCGTTGGCGTTAAAACTGGCAAAAAGCTTGATGTAATAATGTCTATTGTATTAAATTGTATAGTATTTTTAAAATGTCTTTTGTTTCAGATTGCGAAAAAAGTTTTTTACAAAGTTTCTTCACTATATTATTATGCTATTTTGGAGACGAGTACATTCGAGAACGACAAAGCATCATGAAGGTATGTCCCTATGCATTGTATTATTTGGCTTTTCCTATAAGTAATTCTGCATGATAAGTACTACTTGTCCCAAGATGGTACTGAACCAAATTCAAGATGGTAGCATTTGCATTCAATTTTCATGCGCGCACCGACATTATCATAAAACTACATGCGACTGAGATTTCAACCCGTCGTCTGCTTCGTTTATTTATTGTTTTATTTTCCGTCTTGCTGGCTTTGCGTTTCCTGGAATCAGTGTTACAAGACTTATCTACGCTCGGCTTATAGCTTATGCAATACTCTAAGGAGTCTGTATATTTTATACGTATAGATGCACTGAGCAACGTACGGGTTGAATGTGTTACGGTAAATATCACGTTGGGGAATTTCGCGTTACTGGATACTATGTAATTTGCGCCGGTACTCGTTATTATAGATTGTTTGTTTAGATGTTTTTGTACTGATGTGAGTAAGAATGTTACTGTATTTTGTTGCAAAAGAACATGTGAAAATAAAAACCTATTGTGTTACGAAACTAATTTTTTAAAGTTTCGGTTGTAGTTCTGAAGGCAGCCGTGTTTTATGTATACTAGTATTTACTTTTAATTATTTAAAAACATTCAGAAACGGTGACACTACAATAAAATAACCATCATTTCCTTACAATTAAGATCCTTTCTCAACTGACGATTCCCACTTGTTCAAGACAGACATTTTGATTTTTTCCGACATATTTGGCCAAGTAGATTTTTTTTTTGGTGAGTGGGAAATCATCAAATGACTTTTCCCGTCCTTTGTGTCAGACTTTTACTGACTTCTAGTAGATATTTTAAAAATATTTTTTTTTAATTCTCATTTATTGGGCTCATTTTTAATGAACTCGGGCAAACTGTTTAAGATGTATGGATTCCTTTTCCTCAAGGTCCTATCGCCGTAATAATTGGTAAGTAACTCTAGGAACTACATATTTACCCGAGGTCATCGCCCTCGTGTTACATTTGTTAACAACCTTTATTAGTTGCGATATACACTCTTGAATGTCGTGATTATTTACAACGAGAAGGTACTTGTGCTTAACACTAACGGGTAAAATTTTACACAATTTGAATAATTTATAATAATCATTTTTGTATTTCTTTCTAGTTTTATTTCCTACTAGTAATTTAATAAATCCAAGTAGCATATTTTTTAGTTTGTTAATGTATGAATTGAATGTGAGTCCATAACAATCAAGTGCGTAATCCAAAATAGTTTCTACCAATGTTTTATGCAGTAGTAAGTAGTATTTCAGATTTCATATTTAGACTATTACTAGACAAACTCATTATTATATCTACTAAATTTTTCAAATGTCAACGCTACATTTGATTGCGGAATGTTTATAATAGTTACCGTGACCCCGGAACACAAAGGGCAACCGAAGGAACATGAGTGGGTTTTAGTCAGTAAAAGTCTGACACGCCCTCTCGCCGTACCCAGGACCAAAAAAAACTCTATACATTTCTAGTTTATTTTTGTATTATCTAAAACCTTTTTAAACATAAAAGATACATACGCGCACTCGAGGCGTCTCTAGTTATACATTATTAGGTACTCTACAGTAGGCAAGGCGAGAAGCACGATATGTTGTGACCTTTGCAAAAATGGGAAAATGGCGCCAATTTTTCATATATTTTCATATCATGTAAAACATTACATCGGATTGAACTGACGCGGTTTCGATAACGACTAGGCAATACTGACGAATGTTTTGTTAGTAGGGTAAATCAATAAAAAGTACCTTTATTAGCTATGGTAATTTTAGGTACGTTTAGTTTCATTCATGGGTTTTTTCTACTATTGATTCGGGCTTTTAAAGTGAAGCTTAAGACTGAGTATGGAAGTTCTACATATATTACAATATTTATGCAATTTGAATTTTTTCTGGCTAGTTATAGGATGTAATATGACCGTTTATAAAAACAATACAAATTACAGTGGCAATAAACAAAAACACACGTTTGTTTGAAAATCAATAATAATTTAAACTTCTTAGATATAATATATATAAATTCATAAAATATATAAAATGCGTACTATCTATTAACCTCAAGAGTCTAAAAGTACCGTTAATACAAAGACGGTATGGTCTCTGAAGCAAAACCCTTAACAAAATGACAACAAAAACAATATTCTCAGAAACAAGCACAACATGTTATAAACAATCCTTGGCACGCAACACGGTTCTTTCACCACGGTACATAAAAATCGATATTTTAATAACCTCACACACACAAATACCTAGAGATTATTCCTCACAGAATTACGAACCTTCAACTGCAATTTTAATTTCGTGTACTCCGCGAAAATGTGGAGTATGCACCGCTTCCTTATTTTGTGCTCATGAAGCCGCTTCAAGCTGCTTCAAGCCACATGTGTAGATTCAAATAATAAATACTAGCTAATATTTATTCCTCGTGGTTTCACCCGCGTTACGTTATGTTTTTGGTTACTGCTTCGCTTCCGTAGGACATAGCGTGATATTATATAGCCTATGTTACTCAAGGATAATGTAGCTTACTAATGAAAAAAAGTTTTTAAAATCGATCCGGTAGTTATTGAGTTTATTCGCAAAAATACAAATCTAAAAAATTTTACAACAGATTAGCTTTTGCCCGCGGCTTCTCTCGCGTTAGAAGAGACAAAAAGCAGCCTATCTCACTCGCCGTCCCTTTAACTATCTCCACTTGAAAATCACGTCAATTGGTCGCTCCGTTTTGCCGTGAAAGACGGACAAACAAACACACACACTTTTCCATTTATAATTATATTAGTTTGGATCCGCAACTTTACCCTCAATCTTGAGTTTCATACTGTTTTCTTAAGTTGGATTTACGGAGCGTGTAGCGAGATAATCCTCCTTCATTGTTTTAATGTCGTACTAACTTATTTCCGTAGCTGAGCGTTAGTAACATACGATGACGGTAGTTGAAAAATATTGCACTATATAAAAAGTTATTATCGATATATGGTTGAGGTAAGTTTGTGATAAAACTGTCAAGCGTACAGGGCCCATTGAAGAGGTTTCATACAAAAATAAACTTGCGCCATCTATAAAGACTATTGTTACTGAATCATTCACATGGTCGTAAATGTCAACAAGTAAATACTATCGACTTTAAATCAAGGTGACAGACAAAAGTTTATTGACATTGGTAAACAGTTTATTATAAACCAAGGGCAAATAGTGTCATGGCCGCGTTTTCTTTTACTTTTAATAAATACGGGAGTTTTTAACAACACAGCCGAGAAGATAAACAAAACGAAGCTTTCTCCGTGCTTCGCCTAAGTTATATTACAATCACCGTCACACAACTAGTAAAATACGAAGGCGGAAAGGAGACGGAGCAAAGCTGTGTTAGTACGTTCTAAAAATACGATTAAGACATATTTACAAGAAACCAATAAGCTCTTGCTCTTTATTTCTGCAAAAGGCGCTTTTGATTACACGTATATTCTACCTTCCTATAGTTAAACCTTGCTTTAAAACTGCGAAGCCTTTAAATGTCTCAAAAATACGAGAAATAATAAACCCACTGACCGCTTCTTTATTTTAAATGACGTCGGAACTGCGAATCCTCAGTTCTAGTGGAGGTACGCGCAACAACAGGTTGTTTCCCAATGAATTACTAATATTTAGTACGGATACGTAAGTGTTAAATCTGTGCAGTATAAATAAGGTAATCTGCTGGGCTCATCACTCTGGACCTGCTTGCTAAATTATGTAGGAAGGTAAAGAAATCAATGCTCGGCTGTCGAAAAGAAAAGTTAGTCCTAATTTAGGAATCAGGCCGTGCCTTGTGAAGTAATCTTTGCGAAACAGGTTAGCATTTAGACAGCAATTGAAATAAGAGCCGACATTATCTGGCAGACGGGTTGGCAGCCAGTCTAACCAAAAGGAGATTATCGAATTCTGAGGCAGGTAGTACACAATGACATAATTGAAATCAATGAACCATGTGTACGTAATATATTTATGTGTGTCTGTGAAGACCAATGCACATTGGTAGAGATTAGCACAAATCGGCAAACAATACTGCGCTACGAGATGGTTGACCAGATGTCAACTGCGGTAATAGCTAAGCCGTTCTCTATTTGTTGAGGAGTTAACGGGATTGAGGGCCGGATTCAGATGCAAAGACAATGATATAGAAATCTTTGTCGACACCTGAGGAATATAGAATTGGTTTACTTTGGCTTGACTTCCTCCTAAGATGACGACGCCGACAGTCGCGTACATTGGTCGAAAGTATTAATACAAATTATGTTCTATAGGACACTGCCCAGCGATGATAATGAGCGTGCTAAACTTTTCTATGTCATATTCGAGCAACGCCTTCGACCGACGTATGCGACAGAGTTAGAATAGATAGAAATCAAGCTTTAGTGTAAAGGTGAGTATAGACTACAACATTTTCGGGAGCATTTCTGTATAATGTAACGTTCTTATGAATGGTACAATATAGGCAAAACTCAGTTCTCAAAGCATTTCCATGTAATGTAACGTTCCTGCGAATGCTCGGCGTTACGTTACGGGTAAATGTTCACAGCGCGAGTGTGCATTTACCAACATTTCGTTGTACCTTGCGTTCATTCTTGCAACCGCGCATCACCCGCACTCGTGGTTCGACGAAATGTTACACCAATATGCTCGTTAGTTTGTAACAAAGAAGCGAGCGTGCTCGACGTTTAGTTTGTGAAAGGATGATACACCAGAACATATCATAGAGCGGCTCGTTGTTCTGTTACAAGTAAATGTTGTAGTCTATACTCACCTTTAAATATATTGTTCTGTAGACAGATTTAGCTGAGTACGATCACGTTACTTGACGAGATGCGGTGACAGGAAGAAGCACAGGCAGTACTAGTAGGAAAAAAAAGCACAAAGGCCAGAATTTTTGAAAAGTCACACTATAGTTCTTAACTAGTTATGAGTGCATCATCATACCAGGTGGCTGATCTAATTGACTAATAACTGATGAACGTAGATGATTAACAAGAAAGTTGTCATAATCTTTAGAAGTGAGACTGAGCCCAAAATAAGAGAATGTGAGATTTTTAACCGGGACAGAAGAATTGAAGACAATGTACTAGAATAAACTAATTTATGAATTTAATGAAGGAGGTAGTATTCCTCAATCCAAAAAGATCAATCTTAATCGATCGTAAATTGTTTCATCAATTAGAGAAAGATTTGTCGCTTTTTGTTCTTTTTGTATCTCTCTTGCGAAATCGTCCGTTGTAATTTATTGGGACGAAATCCAACCCCCACTAGAATAACGACGTAAGTTGAAAAAACTCTTCTTTTTCCATAAAATGCTGGCTTATGAATGGCTTATCTGATTATTTGTTGGGGAAATAGCAAATTGCAAATCAGATTCAAGTGTTGGTAAATGTTGACGTTAGAAAATAGAATTTCTGCGAAATACGTTGACTTTAGATACGTACGTAATATAAATTAAATTATTTTCGTTTTTTTTTTGTAACAAAACAATCATTTAAAGTTACATAGTAGACTGCACGAGCAGTTTGAAAAGTCCAAAATATAAATCAAAATGAAAATAGAATTTTATTACAAAACTGGGACAAAATGGAACCAGCAAAAAAAACCAAAACTAAGTGACTCGACACTCGCTTTGGGATTCAGTTACCAAACAAAGCAAAAAGAATTTTAGCCGAAAGTGATGCAATGTGTTTCCCGGGTACATGAAAATAAAAAAATAAAGTTTTACTATTTCACACAATGTAACTAAAGTCACAGACGTCTGTTTTAGCGTAAAAAACCACCCAAATAAAACATACAGGCGAATTTTAACCTCGTCCTTCTTAAAGTCGGTTGATAACATCGAATGATTCGATGTCGTCTTCAACTTTTACGACTTATTATCAGAGAATCAAATTTTTAAACCGTGATATTATATTACAATAAAAACTTTGAAATACGATTGATACCGATCAACCAATAAAAAACAATGTTCATTGCACATTATATAATAAAATAGCACAATCAATAAAGTTTACAAAATCAAACCACATGTTGCTACCCCAAAATATTAATTCACAAATTAATAGGTGATAATCCGAAGTTTGTTACTGTTTGGTCGTTTATTCTCTTGGCTATAACACTCTGATCCCACAACGTTTCATTATTTAATTTATTCATTGTATCTCGCAAGCACTGAGTTAACAAATTAAATCGTTTTAATGGCCATACTTTAGTAATTCTGTTATACGGTAAAAACGTTGGCTTGCGAAGACTCGCTGCCGTTGATTTATTTAGGAGCCCTCTCATAATTTGGCTTGCTTATTATAAGCGAAATGTGTGGGCGATGTTTTTTAAGAGCATTACGTATTATAAATTGGATACCTTCTATTGTTCAACTAGCTCTGCTTGCGACTTCGTTTGCATACGAAGTCAAAGTCAGATAAAAAGTAGCCCACATCCTTTATTGCAAACTAAATAAATTGGTTTAGTGGTTTAGCTGTAGAAGAGTAAAAGCCAGAAAAAGCTTACCATTCTTGTGGATAGACGGATTTTTGGCATTTACTCAAGATAAACGCGAGACAAACTAACACATTAGCAGGCCTTAAAGCGTTTCATCTCAATTTCATAGATCGCTCCAGCACGTGTGACAATTCCAAATTGCTCGACAAAGTTCGGAAAAAGTTACTGGCTTGGCAACGGGCTCCAGCCAAAAGCGGTCCAAGGAATCAGTTGAACCTTAACAAATGGGCAGCCATAAAAATAAATAAAACTTTGGGCGTAGGCCGATTTTTATCTGGCCCTTCTAAGGCGGCAAAAGGGAAATACGGGAGGTCAATTCGCTCACAACCTCCTCTAGTTACATTTTCACCCGATAATAGATCTTGCGTGAAATAAGGATTGTGCCAAATTAGGATATTAAGAGCCTTATTTTCGTTTAAGGAGTGAGCTTAGGCAGTGTCCGTTTTCGACCCAATAAATAGAGATAAGAACCACACTCGTGTTATTATTCGATTCATTGCCTGCGGTTTCTAAGGCAGTATTTCATTATTTTCGTTCAATACCCATGTAGAATCAAACAAGTACAGTATCTGTTTATAGTTGAAGAAACTTAAAAAGCTTGAAGGTAGAATTAATGGTTTAAACCTATCAGATACACAAAGAACAAGGTTGCAAGCTGAAGAATTACTGGCTTTAGAACATACAGCCTTGTTTAAGTAGTTTATAACGCAAAATAAAATATTTTTGCTCTCCAATATTTTTATAATAACTTAACAATCTGCCACAAAGACTAACAGTTGATTTTATATAATACTAACTTACGCTTGCGGCTTCGCTCGCGTAAATGTCAAAACTTCCATTCCCTATCCTTTTTTGGATCGAATTTCCATAGATTCTTCCATATGAACACTTATACTTCTAAAAAAAATACCGTGCAAATGTCACTCGTGCTGCTTTACAACATTGTGCAAATATTTCGGAAAAATGTTAAATAACGTTGCATTCTTAATGTCTTGTTCCAGCTCAACCATGCAATAACTCAAAAGAGCTCAGCGATAGTAAGTCATAAAAAAAGTGGAACAGAGTTTAAAGTTTCTCATCCTTCATTGAAAAGGGAGGATCCTCCGAGATGTTATGTCTCGTGGATCAACCTCTTATATCGCGACGAAAAATGACAGTGGTAGTTTACATATTAGGCGATAGAAACCAGCACAAGACCAAACCGTTGACCTTAATTAGAAAAAAGCTATACAGGGGAGGAAATCGCGTTTTAGCAGAACTCAATGCTTGTTAGTAAATCTTCTCATTTGTTTTTAACCGACTTCTAAAAAAAGGAGGAGGTTCTCAATTCGAATGTTTGTATTTTTTTATTGTACAAAGTTAAGCAGATTGGTAGGAAAGGAAAGCTGAACGGACTCTTATTAGATTTTAATAATATTATATGTAAACAGTTAATTAAATACTAAAAAAGTTATAAATACAAAACTAAAATAAACATCGTAGTGTTAAATTTTCCTCATTATCTCGACAAAGCTAGAAACGCTTAATTAAACGACAAAACGTATAAATTAACAAAGTTACTATTTCGAAGTTTCCTTTCTAGCTCAATTTAGTTACTTATGTTTTCAAGACCTATGTAAAAAACTAGAATGGCCTTTTTGTTGACAATTATGTCACCAAATAAACAGTTCTAAGTTCTGGGGTGTAGATTTGAATATTCAAAAGCAGGCCGCGAGCCATTTACAAGAAGAATGAATTTGAATTCGACACTGAAGTCTCTTTGGAATTGCCTTCAATTAATTTGAACGGGTGAAGCTCGTAATTTTCTCACTGAATTAGAGTAATAGGTATCTTAGTGAAACCTCTTTTAGCGGCATCTTTTTCGAAATACTCTATTTATTTGTCATGCAATACTATAAGTTAATTATTTTGTTTCAATATCACAAAACATATTTCAATAACGTAATGGGGTTTAAGACGTTAATCTTGATAAATGTTGATTCAGTAGTTTTGGTGCAAATTGGCTGTGACAGAAGGACTTTCAGACAAACAGATAAGCGTTTTATTATCTATCAAACCCTAAAAAACACAAACTTCACTGACACTTAATAAAAATTGTAGCACTATGAAAATCTTTCAATAACAGACCAAATACAGCCAAAGAAAAAAACAACAAAATCGACACACAATTCTAAAGCTTGATGTTTAGAGTAAAAAAGAGAGAGAGAGAAAACCGCCTAATTTAGGCTTAACGATCACAAACAAGATGGTGGAAGCCTATTGGTTAAATCAATCAACGGTTTGTAAGAAAATGGAGACGAAACTCTGATTAGCTCATCATTCGAAAAGGCTTTGCCTTATTTACTTGATTTAGATACGAGCCAAGTTTATGTATTTAGATGTATTGAGACTTTGGTATTATTATGTATCACTATCTATATATATAAAACAAAGTCGGATTTGTTACAACACTTATAACTCGAGATCGGCTAGACCAATTTTCATGGTTTTTGGTTCGTTGGATTTGTCCCCGCCCCGAATAGCAGAATACATCTTAAAAATAATGAAAAATCGACAAGAACATAATTATAAAAGATGAATTATTTTCCCCTATAGTTAATTCTAAATTCAATTAAAGATTGAAAACTTAAGAGAACAATAGTACTAGGAGCGCAGTAATGTGAAGTGATAATGTGAGAAAATTTAAAATACTGAGATACTTAGTACTTAAATCAATCAAAAGTACTAGGGCGCAGTTGTGTGAAGTGGTTAATAGAAAATGTGAGCGCAATTTTAAGAAAATATATGTTTATGAACTTAAATAATATCCATCCATACTAATATTATAAATGGGAAAGTGTGTCTGTCTGTCTGTCTGTTTGTCTTTCTTTCATGGCAAAACGGAGCGACGAATTGACGTGATTTTTTAAGTGAAGATAGTTGAAGGGATGGAGAGTAACATAGGCTACTTTTTGTCTTTTTTAACGCGAGCGAAGCCGCGGGCAAAAGCTAGTATAGAATAAAATAAAGTCTCTTTGCGCTGTCTGTCTGTGCATGTTTGCTTTAATCTTTAATACTCCGCAACAGATTTTAAAGCAGTTTTTTTATATGAATGCGTGTAATAATTTAAAAGTCCATTAATTCAAAAGATGTTTACTTAGTAGAATTCTAATGACATTTACAAACACAATGTTTTAAAGAAATATCAAGAACTACTTGTATAAATAAGTTTCATTGCGAATTATAAGTTTGATGCCTTGCTTCACTTTTGGAGAGTAAACTTAAATTTCAAAAGAGAGAACTGCAAAAAGTTTAGCCAAAAAACAAAAATTCTGGAAATAATACACATGATTCTCTTGAGAATACAAGGTCTTTTATAAATATTCAAAACAATAACTTATTTAATCTCACGTAACAAACAAAACTTTGTAATTGAAAAACTTAGGTTGTAACCTCATACCCGACGCGGGCTCAATACTGACCTCAGAAACTATTTGCTAAAGCTTAAACCAACTATTTTAATTATGAGCGTTTTAATCATGTTCTCATCGTTTGCGTATGTGGAATTCATATTAAAATCCAGCTCTTTTAAATTCAAAGAGATACTGAGTAAATTAACAAAATATCAAACAAAGAAAATTATCTAGAAATATTTTCTTAACAACGTCATAATTAAACCCTCTTATAATTTTGCCGTTACCTTAAAGAATGATGACCAAAAAGTTTCTACGCCAAAATTATTTATTGGAAGGATTAAACATCTTTTACAAAGATAAATGTTAGTCGAAAAGTTTTGTGTTTATGCGCAAATAAGCGTTGAAGTTTTATCAAAAAGTGTCGTAAAGATGTACCTTGTAGGCTGTAAAAAGGAGCGTTCAAAACAAGTTAGGACGCGGCATTTTCTTGGGTTAAACACAGTCTCGAAAAGATTTTGAACTAGTTTAAAATATTACCCTAGAAATTTACTCTGAAGTCAAAATCTGAAGTTAGATGAACAAAATTAGAAGATCGCAATCTATCAAAACTAGAAGCAAAACATTGAATATTTTTCTCTCTCAAGACCTTTTTAATGCAATTTCGGAGATTTCCCCACTTACCGGTTACACACTTTAATAAAAGGGGACCGTTGATTTCGACAGAGCGGAAATGGCACAGTGACTGGCGACATACAGACGAAAACAAAGCAATAACTTCATACGAAAGACATATTTGGGGAGAAAGTCCTGTGTTATTTATCTAAAATAAGATAGGGTAGTGTCGAAAATAAAGTCCGGGATATCCATCTAGGAAAAATTTGTCCGTGCCCTGATATGTAGATATGGTCTATCGTGTCTATATCGCTGTCAGTTGAGAAAGGGTAGAAATTGTTTGCATGGACCCGTCTTGACAACAGTCCTGATATAGGTTAATGTTATTTAAACGTGCCAATCGAGTACTATCTTTGTTGGTTTCGTCTGATAAAATTGGTCGAGATTTTAGAGACCAATTTATTTTTAAACCTAAATCTAGATCAGTCAGCTTATCATGTCAGTATAATGTTCCTCAAATGAGTAAGTACAGTACATTTTGGGTAACGTGAGTTGTCAACTCATGTTAGGGTAATCACTACATAAAATATCATCTCAACAACAATGTTATCAAAAACTTGTCAATATGTAAGTAATTTAGTTTGAGTTGAACTGAACCTTTGTAGAAGTACGTTAAATCGATTATTGAAACCTCATCCAAACAGAAACTGACAGACGTCTATTTTTGTCTACGTATATAACAGTTATAAATAATAGTGCTTTATGCAATTGGCACTTGAAGAACTTTTTGATAGATTCAGTTTGAGACCTTTTTTCAGGTTAGTAGAAATGTACATAACTTAAGTAGTGTCGCAATCGCATTACAAACTTAACACTATCTCTTCATTCAATAAGTGCTACAAATGCATTACATTGTGAAAAGCTTTTAAAAGCAAGCCATTGTTAGTAACGCTTAGTGTATCTATGTCCTATGACAAGCGCATTATCTGTTGCTATCTTATTTCCTCCAAGCGAAAGTATTAGTCTTTGTTTATTTTGCTTTTCCTTCAGCAGGAGGAATTTCTTGTTTCAAAGTCGTTCCTAAGGATTATTTTTAAATATTTTATTCCTATCATCTGGATTGTTAAATAACTCCCTTTACTTTCTTTTTTGTCATTACAACTTTGATGACCTAATAAAAAATCAAACACGTTTACGATTTTGATAATATTGACCAACCGTAACGAAACATTTGACGAGACCCACTTTAACTTTACAGCATTGTAAATTTTATTTTTCTCATTATCTAGAATCTAAAGTCTTATTGCTTTTAATTTCCTTCAAAATGAACCCAAAATGTATAACATGCAGGAAATTAATTGCGAATAAGACTCTTCATCATTTTTATTGCCCAAGAAACTTCAATTTAAACGTCTTGAAGCTGGAACGCTTTGGTCTGAAATATGGGTTGATAAAAATTTTGTTCCCGAAGTCGTTACGATGTAGGCAAGCGATTCACTAAAATTGCGCAAACCTCAGTTCCAGGATAAAACATTCTGGAAAATAACACTTTTCTGCCTTTCTGAGCAGATAAAATATCAAGAAAAATATACGCTTCGTAACCCACAAAGATGAAAAACAACAAGGTGTGAATAAACGTTGATTTTTCGATTTAATTTTAGTGCTTTTTGTGTTAGATTTAACATGTACAATAAGTAAAATCATCATATTTTTTGATACGCCCAATGATAACCGTTTTGTTCAAAGTGAATTGGCGTTTCCGGACTTACATTAATTAGAAGTCCAGTTTTTCTCAATTTTTTTTCTTACTCCGATGTCTGTGGTGCATAAGAGAAACAAAAATATACAAAAATACACATTTTATGACCTGCATTTTAACCCAAAGTACAAGTATGAGATAGGCTACCACGGCATTAACTGTATTATTAAACCGTTTTGAAAATAAATATAGATTTGTCCCCAGAACAAAATATGAAAATATCCACCTACCCTGTTAGAGATTACTTAACTGCACCATGTAACCAACACATCGCATATCCCCTTTCACTGGTCACATAGTGGAAGTATTTCCGTTTGTTTGCTCACATTTACATTATGTAAAGTCAAACGTGCATTCATTACGACAGTCATTTATGTTATGAGAGCAACCTTGTTGCTGTTACCTTTACGTGGACAAACAAACTTAATGTCAAAAATTTATGAGTTTCACAGAATAAAGATAACCTTTGAATGGATACTGAAAAGAACTCGGATTTGCGTGCAAACCAACATTTTATCAACATCAGAATGACGGCACTTTTAACTGTCAATGTTATATGACCCTCTTAGAACTGTGTCCTATATAAGAAGCTCTTGTTTATTGCTTTCTTGTCCTGAAGTTTGATACCATTTACTAATAATATTGGAGTTGTCGAACCAATCTAAACTTGCTGCGGGAATCTTATAACTTTCCAAATTCACATACTTTTCTTTGCACGAAATTGCGGTGGCTTTGGATTCTTCTTCTACTTTTGGACAGAAAATAAGACGTTACGAAGATGCAGTTTTAACTTCTAAAGGAAATATATTAAGAAAGAGAGTTATGACATCTTAAACAGTAATGATACAAGCGTTCCCTATCAAAATAAATGGCAGTCTTGAGCCAGATCGTAAACGACTTGTAATAAACTTCACAGCATGATTGTCAGTTTACACAAATCGGTTGGAAGACATAATATAACGGAGTACTTGGTATCATTTTATGCAAATGACTGTTTTAAAGGCGCAAATACAGCGACAATTTATCGCCACTCTAAGTATGATTTCATTTGCAAAGTAGACCACTTGACATACTAAGGACCTGTTTCGCTGCCTTCCAATAAGTCCCGATTAATTTACTTAGTAGATCATTTTATTCAAATTCAGTTCTTTTTATAAACTTTTCATCACAGACTTTGGGCCGATGGAGTAATGGGCCAGTAATAAAGTTAACGAAAGTTCTAAATGTGTTTTATTTTATAATTATTCTGATAATGAACATTACAGCATAATCATACTCTGAATTTTTAAAATAAACACATCTATGTTGTAACATCTACGACTTTTTAATCGACTTGATTTTCGGTCAAACATGAAACATAGTTTTACAGTCTTGATTTTACCGAAATTGTATGTGATTTTCAATCAAACTATCAGTAATTTGTACTATAATAAATAAGCAATATACGTCAAGTTTTAGCGATCACAAACCACTAATTTTTTTTTAACTAAAAGGCTTTAATAAAAATGCACACCAGTTTCAATTTTAATTATTTTCAACCCTGTAAGTTCCGAAAACTAATTACAGTAAAGCCTAGAAGACATTAAAAACTTAAACAATACACTTTAATTGTTTATTAATAAACAACAGAATCACGAAAGGTGCTCAGAGCTCGTACATACCCTCGAAGCGAGCGTCGCGTCGCTGGGAAAGACGGTTACCGCTTTTTCAAGAGGTACACTTGCTTTAATGAAGCAGGTAATGAGTCTCAGAGAGTCAACAGCAAACAAGTTGAGGGCTGCGACTTAATGGGAATCTTCAGAGCTCCAAACATTTTTTTCATCACGTATCGTTTGTGTATACTATTACAGAAATGTTGTCGTAAGCGGATAAGGTATTACATCTATTACCGTTGTATGTAGATTGCTTTCGAGGGTAAACAAGCGCAGATTATAATATTTTTTGAGGCTGGCTTTTAAAGGTTTCGTTTTTTATGGTTTTACTGTAATTATTAACAGAAAGTTCAGACTGCTTTCTTCCATCAACATTATGTTCATATTGATCGCATGGTTTGCATTTTTCTAAGCTTATTTTTAGCAAAGTCTATCTAATCCATTCCAATATTAAACAACATTGCAGTTTGCCATCCTTAAGGTTCAGGTTAAATAAATCCAGAGTACTTGGAATCAAATTAGCGCTGAAAATTTCTCTAAATGGAAAATTACTCGCCTTGCACTCATTTTTAATAAATTGGTCTCCGTGAAATGAACTAAAAAAATTATGTCACGGTGGAATGTTAACACGCAATTTTAAGCTCTCCTCTTAGACGCGGACCATTTATCATTTCTTAACAAAATGAAAGACGTATTGCTTGTGATGCCTTTCACTAAAGTAACTGCCACTGGAATTTCGGGTCCAAGTAAAACCTGAATGAAGATCGCATATTTCATCCCAGAGTAACAGTTAATAAATCCTTTGACTTTTGAATAAAGTCATTCAGTCTAAAACATTTACTGAGCGCGAATTCTGTTTTCAGTTTATGTCAGTGAAATTAATGACGTCATTACATGAATGTTTTAATATTTTAAACTCTCCACATACACGCACGCGATACAGCTGTTTGTCATTGGCCTTTACATGGGGTAACACAAGGGATTCGTCGTCAAAAACAAACTGGGGAACGAGTGTCCTCGGAACTTCCTGCTTAATTAAATGAATGTTTGTACAGGCGGACAGACGTTTTCCGCACCGCCTTATTAAGCAAAATTGGTCTAACTTTACAAGGTTTTATTTTCTCAGATATTATGCGAGGCGTATATTTGTTTGGTTGAATAAGCAAGTGAAGAAATTTTGTTTGTAACAAATAAGAAATTTACTAAAATTCTTCTGTTGAACTGCCAAGTAACCTTTTGATCCTCTTTTGAGTCGTAAAGTTTTTATGCAGTAATTTACTCCAATCCTTCTCAAGAAAAATACGTATTAAGTCCTGGGCCATTTAAGTAGGGGCAAGTTAAAGCAAAACCCAGGCTGTTAGGGTGTTTCCGAGGAGTAGTGAATCCCTTTTCATGATTTTCTCCAGTTTTCCCTTTGAGGCGCTTTAAAAGCGATGGAGCGTGAAACCTAACCCAAGATGGAGCAAAATATCTGGAAAATTTAGATTAATATATGCCGAGGTTTATGTCAAATTGATAAAAATGGGCGAAAATGTTGAATGAATAAAATGACTTGGCTCGTCTAAGCCTCTTTGAATTTTTATTTGTCACTTTAAGAATAGTGCCAGAGTATAATACTCAAAAGCAAAATAAGCCTGTTAGTTACTTTTATCACAAAAAATACAGTATTTAGAATGTTAATTTTTAAAAAATCTAATTTGTCGCAAGCGAAGCCGAGCACAATACGAAATTACATAAAAAAAAAAACGGTGTATAAGTAGGAATGCTGCTTATACTGAACTATGAAATAAGCGACTATTCAGCCATAACTATGTTAAAAACTTGTCATGCCCAACTCTAAACATAGTGTTTGTCTTCAAATATTCAAGATAGGGTAGCTACACGCATGTCGTCCAGTAATTTAGAAATGGGTTGGACATGAACAACACGCGATGATGCCCAAATAATAAAAATGTTCCTTATTTTTTACAACTGCTGTAGTTAACATCAAATATTTACTCTATGTTGCAATGACCAGCTGAAGGTCGAAAACGTCGATGTTGGTTTTCTTTTGTTTCATTTTTGAATTGCGAATACTTAAAAAAATAACAAAAAAAAAAGAAATAAATATGAAAACATGCTACGCCATGTTGGGATTCTGTTTTTAAAAGAAAGCGCTCGCGTTTTGTTTTTACTCCGTACTTTGATACGTGTTTAATATTTTTCTTGCTATTTGAACACACCGCCCGGAATTAGGAATTCTGCGATTGTATTGCCTCAGCAAATAATGTTATACACGATGCTAGGCAGAATAAAACCATTCCGAATCCACAAACCTTTCACATAAATTCTTTCGGCAACCAGCGGAATATATTGTTGATAAAACAAATGAGTGTTTTTATAGAAACTGTCACTTTGACAAAATTGGAAAATTGAAATATGTTAAGAAAAATTACCAGTATTACCATAAACCTACCAGTTAATAAGTTTTAGTAGAACAACAAATATTAATGCAGTACTTCGCTAGTTGAGATATTTCTTTTAGTATGTTTGCGAGTCTGTATAGGTATGATCACAGATCTAATAAATTGTTCACCTTGAGCAAACATCCATTCATCACGTTGTCAGGGCTAGAGGATATATTCTTCGAGTGAAAAATGTTTCACAGAATCAAGTATATTGCCGTAAGAAATCTATTATATTCTAAATTATTAACCTTTTATCACTGGTTTTCTTTCTAACATTCACCTGTTTATTTCTTCTGTTTTTTTAAAGGGTTGGATGCGTTTTTTTTTTCTTAATAGGATTGGTTTGGTTTCTTTAAGTAAAAGTCAGGTATCACAATTGACTGCTCATTTTAGTAAAAATGAATGCCCGTGGCTTGTTGTTTACCTATATAAATAAAAGCGTGTGAATATGAAAAACGATGTTTTAATATTCTATAATGTAATTTAATATTTCATTTTGTGTTTTTCGATTCCGAGTCGAAGAGTTATAAAAATTCCTCGTCGTTAGTCATTCATCGCTTGGCCTTGAATTCTTGGGCGTATCAATGCGGTCGAATATGGGTCTCGATGTTCCGGGAAGAAGGTTCGTTTACGAGGTGATACCTGAATATTTGTGTAGCTATAAAGGTATCGGGAGTACAATAGCCGATCCCCATGGTAAAGTTACATCACACTTTCTGTGTACACATTTTTAGAAGGACCACTAGATATGTGACTGTCATTGTGTTGCAGAGGATTTTTTGGTTAATATAGGATCCTGAAACTCATCTTTCAAATTAAATATCAGACGAATAAATCTGTGTCCAGCCTACATTTCACGCCAGCACACAGAAAATTTTTATGTCCATAAATTCAAACGGCAAGAAACTTTTCCTTTTCCGAAGTTGCGTAAGAAAGGGCATATAAATTACGACTCAAATACTTCGCCTCTCAGGGGTTTCCCGTACTAATGAAAAACAACATAATCACAATTCGGAAAGCACTAAAACGGAAAAGTTTTGACGGTCCAAGCAATAAACACATAGGTGATGAACCAGCGGAAAAACAGAATTAATTTGAATTTCCAAATATATGAATTCTTTCGCAGCTTTACCGAACCTTTTTCCGAAAAATAATTTCGGATGTGCCACTTTTAAGCCGGATTTTTTTACGTTTATTTTTACAGGTAGGACTAACGGTGCTAAATCAGCATTTATACAGTAACACCACAAACGCTTACCTGCCTTTGCTGTTATCTTTTGAACAAAAGTCAGCCACCGGAGGTGAAACGACCTGCTTAATTTTTTGATGATGCGACAAAGCTTTGAATATGACTCGACTCTTTTATAAGACTTTTTCGGTGTTATGGTGTATCATCATTGTATCTATTGTTGCAATTGTTCCTCTAATATTTTCATTTGTCAGGCCAAATTCACTTTTAGCGTCATTTATCGGAATTTTCCATTTTTGCCTACCGGCGGTAAAAGGTTTTCTTTCTACACTTATCAGCTAGAA
Organism: Athetis lepigone; assembly: GCA_033675125.1. Classification (NCBI taxonomy): domain Eukaryota; kingdom Metazoa; phylum Arthropoda; class Insecta; order Lepidoptera; family Noctuidae; genus Athetis; species Athetis lepigone. Next base: position 11,484,664 of record CM066243.1, on the reverse strand, counting down.
GCTTTTAGCTTAAGCTAAACTTAAGAAGTAAGTTTGTTGCTTCTTTTCGATGTTACTTTTACATCACTTCATTGATAAATATGTCTACTTTGATAGATAATAAAAGTGTACTGCAAGAATCGGCAAATCGAATTACGAACATATTTATATTGAATAGTATCATTACGTAAATCTAAGTATAAAACACATTACAAACTAGAACGTACCTGAAACGACGAAAGTTCAGCGACAAAGCAGACTATCATCGACAGAGTTATATCGCAGCATCAGCTAGAGTTATAAATAAGTCGGCGCTGGCGTCGACAGGGCATGTTCCGGTTCTGTCAAGTCTGTTGCATTGATCTTGGACCCCTTCACCTCGCTTCCTTCATCGTTCGCGATTAGCGATAAACTTATCGTCAGCATTCGATTGTACATAGTCTGCACTTCACTATTTGAGCACTGGATTTAGGTCACTGTTTTTAGGCTAGCCCGTTTAGTTTAAATCATGGTTTCTTAATTATCAATTTTTTATTAAACTATAATGTAAAACCGATCTGTTGAAAATGCAGCAAACAAAAATAAAGACGTCAAGAATATTCAAGTATTGTCAGCACTATAAAGAGTTTGCATAAATAACTTGAATACGAAGGGTGTTGAAAACAACATAACACTTTTCTCATAATATTCCAGCGCGAAATATTGCATGAAAACATTACTGCTGGTACATAACTTCAAAAAAGTTTTTGTAGGCCAGATGTTTGCAATGAAAACCGAGTTTTTATTATAAGCCTAGTACGCATTGTACCGTCGTTTCTCAGAACATTCAGTTGGTTAACAGGGCTGCATAGCCCAAACCAGCGACGACAGCTGGTTTAGAACAAAGAGCATCGATCAAGTTCGTAGCTACGAACGGACTACGAAGCTACGACAGTGCTACGCCGTAGCCGCTGACTGATCCCCGAAAGTATTTTACAACCATATCCGAATTCGAATCTAGGGTTCGAGTGTAGTAAATGCGTCATTATTTCTTGATTGAACAACTTTAACCATCGTATCAGTAGAACTCTTGGCCTAACATAAAAGTTCGCCACAAAGACGTAAATAACAAGATAATTAGTACCAATTTTTTTGAACAATGTATCCTAGAAAAAAATGTAGTAATACGTGCGACATTATGAAGAAGTTGAAGCCACTAGAATTACTGATAATGATTACTTAGTACACTGTAACATCCAAATAATATTTTAATTGGATTCCTTCACACTTACCCTAATTTAGGTCAAGTGTCTTATAACTTTTCCTACTTCAAAGTACCTAATCAACATAAGTTATTAAAAGAACACAACGTATTTTAGCTTCGAATAGTTACCACCCATTAAAGTGTAAGTTTGTTAGCGACAGACCAATTTCGAAATGTGTTTTGACTGTCAGTCAGGTAGGTTTGGAGATGATATCTTAAGTGACGTTGCCTAGAAATTGTTTGTCCTCTCGCATATAGAGCTCGGCTTTCAACAATTGGGACTAACAAAACTTTGCTTTCGATGACATGTTTGTCAACATCGTTTACGTTTTTTCTTTTCATCATATTTTTTCAAAGCGTTTCTTCACTGTTCTATTACATTACTTGAAATCTTGTTTGGTTTCTAATAAATGTTATCATTGTTTCAATTTCAATGTTCAGCTTATTTAATTGTTAGTATAAAACAATACACAGTAGCTAGGTCGAATTCTCAAAAACTCATTTAACATTTTGTCCCGAGATCCAATTTGAATCGATCTATCGATGCCTTAATTTCCATTACCATTAATTTATCCTACGTTCGATTTTAGAGGGTCCAATTCTATTGGTAGAATTTGTCGTCTAACCAAGCTTTAATTTTGATCTTTGATCTTCGCCCTCTAATTACGTTGCTACTAAAGGTAGGTAATTAAGTTTTAGAAAATGTGATCACAGTCGAATATTTTTTCTGTAACTGTTTGTTTGTTGTATCACAAATCTCGTGGGTTCTTTTTTGAACAGTTAAGAATTTGATGTTATTGATTTGAATAGATTTTTTTTGTTTTGGACTGAGTTTTACTGAATTTTTTTTAACAAATTGCTAGTCTAGTAAGTATTAGGTGAAATATTTAAAATTATATATTTGTCAGAATAACTTGAGTTGAACAAAACAAATAAATAGTCATAAGATTTCTATGTTCTGTCTTATGGGGGGATCCTCTATCTAAACTCAACCTCATCACTCTTAATAGGACAGTTGGCCAAGAGGTTGGCATTGCTATGATTTGAAAACAGGTTTCGGAGCGTAAAGTCTCAGATTAAGTGGGTATCATCCAGCTTGATTTATATGATAGCTCCATTTAAAATTATTAATCAATCTTAAATAAACTTGTTGCAATAACAGTTTACGTTAAAATATAACTTTATCGTACACAGTTTGTGATAACGATTAACTCGATACTTGATCACTATACTGATGAAGCAATTAAGTAATATACCTTTTAATGGTCCACCATATTGTTAATGGATGCGCGACATTTAAATGCTCTAATTAAATAAGAGCAATTACAAATTTTATAGTACATTTATTATCTGCGCAACGCCGATAAAATGTTCGCGCGTACATTTAAAACACCCTGGTTTTTACCGTACCCTTTTAATTAAGAAGAAATGAACAGCGAAATAAACCCGTTAATTTTGATTACTTACAAAACTCTGTTCATAAACTGAACAAGTTTAATTTTGCCTTCAAAAGGCCTAGAATTTTGAATGTTGATTCTGCTGGCCAAAGTTTGGCTGGCGTGTTACTCGTTAGGCTTCAACAAAGGTATTGAGCGATATATTGTAGTCGATTGTTTGAGCACAAGTTCGAATTTATACTCGAGTGTTATTGAAGCTTGGAGTGACTTTGAAATTCACGACATAACGAGATTTTAACTCAAAACCATTGGACGGAAAATTTAAGGTGACGGCGGCGTCGATACAAAGGTATTACGAATATATTTAGTAGTATTTTTCTTTATCATTTCTTCTTACATATTGAGAAAAAATGTAAAAGGTATTAAGGTGAAATTGGAAAATACACCTTCGCTAGCCACCTTCAAAGAGATTATTACTGGTGGTAAACACAATTTATATAAATCTCTAAAAAGAATTTAATTTAAGTGAAGAACGGTGAAGAAAAATCAATATTATTTATGTACCCAAAAATACACAATAGAAAACTTTAACAAGAAACTTTACTATGGGAGCTGGAAACATCAAATAAAAACTTGGGGAGATTTTTATTCATTAGTCTCGTTATTATAGCATCCGAGAACAAGTCTTTGCTACATAATGTACACAAACCCTTAAGAGCAAAGTGTGATTTAATTTAAGTTCGGACTCAATTCGGATCTTAGCGCTCAATCTGGACATCTTCAGCGGAAAGTTAGAAGAACTTCGGATTGTTAAGACGTAAACAGATAAGGCTACGGATTCCAACAATGCGGTTTTCGGAACAAAAACAGGTTTCACAAATATATACTCAGAAACAAAGCCGAGGCAGATTTAGCAATGGCGGTTTATAGCAGTAACTAACAAGTACTCATTTTGTTTTTGCGTCTCAGAGTCCTTTAGTTCACTTACATAGATCTTTGTTTACTTGTAGACGAAATAAAACTGAATTGCTTCAAGTACCATAAATTGTGACTGAACAACACTCCCAAAAATATCGTATTTTTCTTGAAAACAAAAATACGTTCTCACAAAAGAGTGTGTAAGAAAATAACGTTCTGCCGTAGCGTTTTACGTATGCGTATTTGTGTGCCCTACAAGAAAATGCTGAAGAATTAGGAAACCAAAAGAGTAGACGCCACAAAAAGTAAGATTTATAATCTCTAGAAAGGGAAGCTGGAGCAAAAGTTAATACATTTCGCAGCCACGTCATTACAGTTGAAGAAGACATTTGCAGCAGGATATGAAGTGGAAATAAAATTGCGACGACAATCGTATAAATTCCCCGCACTTAGGCCTATGAACTTTTTACGTTTGTGGCGAAAAATACTAAAGTAATAACGCGATACTGTTCTCATACCGGGCCAATTTAATGTCAGTACGAAACGTGTTAGCACGGAGCCGTTACCAAACAAATTTATCTGTGCCCTCACTCAATTTGCTTACTCGTACTTCGATGGCGCCAACCTTTTATTATCCTCATAGAATAAACACACGCAGACGGTTGTTCGAATCAAATTACCCAAATAAATGTAACGGCAATTTGGTATAAACTTTTTTCGATTTAACGTTTATTCATTTTAAAATATTGAGGTTTAAACAAGTTGAGTTTTTCGATAAAAATTTTTTTTTTACGTTTCGAATTTGCATGTCGAAGCTGCTGAAATTGTATTTCAGGAAATAAATTATTGAGAAACTGGTGTAATGTAATGATTTTTACCTAACTTGGCCAGTGATTATCGTGATTGTTCATAAAGTTCAATGAACATAAAAAAGAATTGCATGTCTGATAGCATCTATAATCTATGTATTTACTGTAGCCATCCAAGATTGCGGGAGACTCGACGGCGTCGCTCGGGCGGTCGATGCACGCGTCACAATAAAACCTTTAGCGTCGCTCGCCACATTTTCCCGACCCCAATGCCTTCGAGATATTCTTTGGTATAATTACGGAACTTGCGATATATTTTTTTGCTCCACACTGTAATTAAGTTTTGTCTTTCCTGTTGTTAATTCTTATCTACTGCCAGTTTTATTTCTTTTGGCTACTTTAACGTAAAATGTTTAGTTTTATTCTAAAATATATTTTAATTTTGAATAAAATCGATGAGGTTCCCAACATATTGTTAGAGTAGTACGCATCATTACAGAGTACAAACAATTTATCATACCTCTGCTGTAAGGAATGATTGATTCCCTCATTGTATTTCGACGTTGTATATTAAAATATGGGTCACTGTTTTCTATCTTAGAGCCAAGTTTTACAATTTTTTTGAACATTCGCTATAAGATACATTTTAAAATGATCTAACCACTTTATCAAAATAGCGATAACTATTTAAAAATATTTTTTTCTAAAACATTTTCGGAAATGATGTTTTCTAGCCAGGTTAGATGGGCAATTTTCTACGTAAAAGGGTCAGAATCATTTTTGAAGTTAAGTAGACTAACGTTTATGGTAGTTAATATGCCATTAAGTTCGGTTTAAAGCGTGGCTATTTGTATGGATCGGTTTGTCTGACCTTTAGGCGAAGCTGTCGTTATTATGTAAAACAATAAATATTTAATGTACACCGTTATTTTGTTTGACAATATTTCCATTGCAAAAGCCAAGATCATGACACTACGCTAAAGTACACGATGTTAAAAATAATGACATTATTACTCCAAAGAAAGCACCAAAATGATTCATATAAGATTTTTTTTTAGTAAAGACCTACTTCAAGATAATGATAATTCTGAAATGCTAATGTGTTCATTACCACGTTTATGTTTTATTAAAATAAGAACACTTAATATGCAAATATCACTTAGGTACTATACAGTCAACCAGACGTTTGAATTACCTGTGTCTGGCCTACTTAGACATACTTTACAATGTGACTAATTTATTTAAAGGCTATCGACTCACGAAAGCCTTACCCAGATATTATCATGTTTTGCATAATTCGTTTACTTTATTCTCTTGAGATTTCCAGATAATATTATCATTAGGTGCCGTTATCTTTTAAGTACGTCATTTTAGCACCTTATCATTACCTTTTTGTTGTTTTGATATTTTTTATCAGGTTAATTTTATGAGAAGCCTCTGCTAAATTAGGTCACAATGAAAAAAAATATTTGAACAACCCTAAATCGTTTGTTGTTTCAAAAAAATATCTCCGCCCATAGTTTTAAAACATTTTTTACGTCCCTTTTTTTGAGAGTTAGTAAAAGTTTTTTTGCATTACCAACATACTTCTGTATGTTCATTTTACGCTTTCCATTGTATAAAATATTCACGAAATAAACTTTAGGAATTCCTCACTCCGTGTTCAGTTGCGACTGAAAAACAATATATTTTTAGCTTACCTACCTTTGACATTAATCACAGATTTTTTTGCTGTCTCTTTTCCGAGACATACCTTTTCTTTCAATACGACTGGTAATATTGGAAGCAAATTGGAAAATAAGATATGATCTTGGTCGAATAAGATACCTGATTTTTCTGAGAATCGTACAATGAAGAACATTATTAAGGTGTACCTTTGAAAAAGTAGGTTCTCATCTAATTCATAATAACGATATTGGAAAGGAAGACAGTTATTTGCCTCTAGTACCTTTATTTAGTAGAAAAAGCATTGGAACAACAGATTTATACTTCCTAATTCCTTACCTATGTAGGTTAGAGCCATAAAAATGTAGGACACGGCCCATAAGTGTGTGAATCTACTTTTATGATCAGTAAAGTGAGTAGAACTAATTGGTGACTGATGAGCCTATAAAATCTGATGACGTTGTGTAAATTTATACAGTTTCTGATGCGTTTCACGTAAACGAAAAGTCATCCGTACTAATATTATAAATGCGAAAATAACTCTGTCTGTCTGTCTCATCTTCACGCCTAAACCACTGAACCGATTTAAATGAAATTTGGTACAGATATAGCCCGGGACTCGAGAAAGGACATAGGATAGTGTTCATCCCGGAAATCCCCCGGGAACGGGAACTATTATTCCACGCGGACTAAGTCGCGGGCAAAAGCTAGTAGCTAAATAAACGCTCGGAGCTTTACGTACCATGTGTATTCAATTATTTAATAATTATGCTCTTGAATAAACAGTTACCTAGTAAACGCTCCATTCACCGCAGGTGTACCTATATTTTACACAAAGTAAATTTAATTAACAATTTAATTATATTAATGGAATTGTTTGAACTAACATTTGCATAAAATAGTGGCCTTATTTAGAACATTCTGAACATGTGTGTTATAATCAAAACGTTATATATAATAAGTGGGTGTGAACTTGAATATTTGAGGTTAAAAATTGCTTTTAGGTTAGGTTTAATTAGGTGGATAAAAATTGTGTTTATAAAGTATAGATGAAAATTATTTTGAAGCATGTTTGTACAAATAAAAAATACAAAATAAAAAGATATAATATAATAAACAAAAGCCGATTCTGCCAATCGTGTCTACATAAAGCCTTAAAGCAAAACAAAATATTTTTGTCAGGAAAAACAAGTTTTATACCCAGCGGCGAAAGTTTATATCACAGCCATTACAGATGCACTTCGGCATTAGGTATATCCATATATTGTTATTAACTTATCACTTTCAAAAACCTATTTTAAAATTTAGTTTCAACTTTTTCAAAAAAACCAACAACAAAATAAACACTTTTAAAACAAAAAAATAACACTAACAAATCAGCCTGAGTTTAATTTTACTTTTTATATTTTAACAACAACGTGTAGACGAACGAACGACACGTATTTGATTTCAATGATTCTGACAGCCGGCGTCGGAACATTAAACCGTGAAAAATATATTTTTAAATGTTTTTCCTTAATACGAATTACACTGACATTCTAAATAACTGTCTTCTTGGATGGATTGAGAGGTGGCATCTCGCAATTTTTTGATCAGTGATTATGTATCGAGCGGGGAGCGAGCGCGATACTACCCCTTATACGGCGAGTTTCCAACTGAATCACCCCCGATTCGATGCCTCCGCCCAACATAGAGCGCTTGCTCGCCGCGACCCGCCACCAAATTTGAACCGCCACTTCCTTAACATAAAGCCCAAATTAGCCTGTCACACCGTTTGTGGTGAAGAAGATTCGTGCTTCGGTTCGTATAAGCGGCCAATACGCATGTCCACGACAATGTATATAAATTCATATAGAAGGCATAGTTTCCTTATACATTTGGATTTTCTCGAGTTCAAGGACTTTGCGTTATCTGTTTGAGTTTTTAGACGCTGAATCTCTATTATCAAATTACATTGGATATTGATATGACAATTCGCGATTTCAATTTGCGTTTTCAATTTTCAACGTAAACAGACTTGTTTACATTTTTGGTTGAATAAAACTCTTGATTAATGTGAATGACCTTAAAAGATGGATACAAAATAGGTGTTAACGATTTTTTTTTCTGTTAAGCAATGTTGTTTCAGTATAATGTAATAAGATTTTCTAGACACTTCGCTTGTTTATTCTCGAGATTCTCTTTGATTTAAGTTTCTTCAATATCAAATTATTGCAGAAATATAATGGAATTACTTTGTAAGAAACGCCATAATAATTATTATCTAACAATCGTAGCAAGCGCGAACTTCAATGAAAACGCTAATTGCGTTAATTTAACAAAAACACTCGTCGTAAAACGTGAAAAATATTAATTAACATTTTGTTTCCTCGCTCGAAAAAATAAAAGGAAATATAAAAAGGAAAAAATGTACCTATGGCAAGGTCAAATCCAAGGGTTTTTACATCTGCGAATATTGCTAACAAGGCCACAGCGTGATTCAGTTGATCAATATTAATGCATAGCACCCCCTGAATAAGTATTATAATGGTGAGAACCTTTCACCGTACCTAATGAATATTTCCCCGCTATGTGGGCAAGTTGCTTAGTTCTTTTATTTTTATTCGTACGATGTATTACATTTGTATTTGTTGTGGTGAATAATGCCTGGCTTTCTGAGCCCCCATCCGAGGTCTTAAGTTAGAAGATATGCCTGTCACATTGATGGAGAAAGGAGATCATTGGATATATACATATGGCTGTAGTCAATAGGAATAATTTTGGGTTTTATTTAATTAATGAGGGTTCTGATTGTTTGGCAAATGAAAATTTAAAATGTTTTGCCAAATTTTTTATATGCCATATATTTATTTGGTGCTATTGTATATTAATAAATTCCCTTTTAAAATGCAATATAGCTAAAAACCGAACACATTTAAATTACAAATATTAAATGTATAAAACAAAACGAATAAAAGCACTAGCATAATTTACTAGCTTTCAATTGTAATTTTTAAATACAAACAAATAAAACAATATTTTAATGATACAACGGAAAGGCTTTTTATTACACCGCGTTTTTTTACATAACTAGTAGGAAAAATGAGCCATAATAACTCTTAGTAACTAGTTATAAATTGAATGAGATTTTGTTTTCGTCAAAACTAATGAAGCTAAATTACCTCCGAACTATGTTAAACTTTGGAAAAGCTTTGCTCAGGGCATCAATTTTCCGAAACACTGTTATAACGAACCCTGTCTAATAATGATGATTGGGGTAATGTGGTCCACACCCTTTTCGCATTTTGATGCCCTTTTGTTTCGCATTAAAACTTGCAAATTTTACAAAACATTATGTTTTTCATCATAGGTAAATACTGACAGCAAACAAATTGTTGAGTTATGAAGGTAAAATTGGTTGTGTTTCGCGATTTAACCTAAATTGAGTTAATTTTCTGTTGCATGATGTAATGAAGCCTATTTTTATTCTGATGTAGCTGTGTAGTTTTAATCTTTATATTATTTAAAAGCAACCAACATAATTTTTTTGTTTATAATAGTTGTAAAATGTAGGTACCTCTTTGCGTTGCCGTCAAGAATAAAAGGGTCAATTAAAAATAGGAGCTACTATTGCATACTTTAACCAATTTAATCACGTCTAATTCCCTAGTGTACTATTATTTATTCCCAAAGCATTTCGTATATTCTACTCCATCATCTTAATCCATTTTGCGAAAAGAAACAATTAACTTCGAAGCATCTCAGGGGCCATGAAACCAATTTACGCTTTTTCTCCAAAACATGATCCATCAATATCTATTCAGTCATGATTTTATTATTATCTCCATGAACACTTTATTATGCGCTACAACATTTATTTTCGTTACCAGTTATTGTGTTACGCATTATTTTTTCTGTAATGTACTGGAGTAACTGGGCGTGTAGGTATAACAAATAACGTATAATATAATAAAACAAAATCTAATCTTTTTGAGTAACAGGTGAACAAGTCAGTTCATATTAGTCCACCCATATTTATTATGCAATAGTGGATTATTGTTGTTAGAACTATTTCCAAATACTGAAACTTCTGAAAGCCAGAATTAATAGTGGAGTCAGAATATCAGAGCACTGAGCAATGCAGCTTGAGTCCCAAAGAAAGGATTTATCAGAAAATAAAAGGAGAAGAACATAAGAGAAGTAACAAAAATCATATTTTAAACATCCTCCGTATGTGTAACAGGAGACAAAAAAGGCTATTACTTCTGGGAGAAGCCCAGGATGCCTAGCACCAATAACACAATAACTGGGTTTTAAATACGTTGACTGTTATGTTTGATTCCATAAATAATATGTACATTGTTGCCATCTGACAAAACATTTGGACTCCATGCTGAGAAATTCCTTTAAAAAAGTAAATGATACGTTGACAGAACTTAACTTCTCATGTAACAGTCAGCTTTGCGACCACTAAACAAACAAGACAGACACCACGTCATACTATACGATATGAATAATTAATCGTCTCACATAATCTCATATTATTAACATCAGTCGTAATTGATATTAATTGCTTTAAGATATGATATGTTTAATGTGACACCTTTAATTCCCAAAAGCTTATATGACTGGAACGTCAGGGCCACAAAAAGATCGCTTAGAGCGTTTTTCCGCTACATGCGTCAACAACAATTATCCGCAATTTTTCAAACATCAACGTTACCCAACCGAAAATAGTGTTCATTTTGTTTTCACCGCTCGACGAAGACTTAAGAAGCGCAGAGCAAAAACGCTGTGAGCGTTATAATTTGTGGCCCTCAGTTTAGAGATACAAACGTCTCCCGTCCTAAGCAACGGACTTACGCGAGGAAATGTTCGTGTAAAGCGTATACAGGTGTGCTAATGAATATTATGTGTGTAATTATGTATCACTCGCGACTTGATACGAATTTTGGTGAGTAGCAAACTGAATTTTCTTTGAGGACGTGACTTGGATTAAATTTGATGGTGTGATTACCATATAAGGTGTGTAGGCATTTGTAATATATAAATGATGTAAGCCGAGTTGTTGACCAAGTTTGTCAAGAAAGATCATATGGTAAAGGTAAAACTAACTAGCCTAAACTCAATACAAAACTGACGTTAAAAAAATATAATTTACCATATAGAGTACTTGTCAAAAAAAAAAACGATGATAAATTTGATGAAATGACATCATTCCTCATGAACATTTTACTTGAATCGACCAAGGTTTTAAAAAACAGCCCAGCAGATTATCTTTAAAAGCTGTATGAATAAAGAAACTCGCACCTCTCAACAGCTGCTAAAATAAAACAGTACAGTTTTCCTTATTTTGCCTTCCACTGAATGTAAATTTGAAAATCTTCATTGCGAAGTGAAAATGCAAAGAGCGGTTACACTCTATTTTCCTTTATCGTCTAGAGTGAAACGAAAATTAATACAGATAAACAAATGGTACAAGAGGGAGATGTAAGAAATAAAATGGTAATCTAATCTCAGCCCAACTCGCTGAAGTAATTTGCACAAGTCATAATCATCATCTTACTAGGCTTTTTCCTAACTTTGTTGGGGTCGGTTTCAAGCCTATCCGGATTCAGGTGGATACCTGTATTTTACGTGAAATGACTGCCTATCAAACCTTCACAACCCAGTAACTGTAAGTAACTGGGCGACATGATACCCCTTGGTTAGACTGGTCAGACTTTCTGGCATCTGACTACACGTAACAACTATCAATATTCCACGAATGACAATGGCTTGACGTGCTTTTCGAGGCACGGGATGTCAGTGATGTACAAGATAAACATAAGAAAGTATTATAAGAATTGAAAAAGTCACATTGTTACTTTACCGGGTTCGAACCCACAACCTTTTGCTCGAGGGCACCTTATCCACTAGGCCATCATGACATTGTTAGTAATTTGCACAAGTGATGATGCAGAAAACACAATAGCTGTCGTCACTGCATCTGATACTATTGAAGTCATCTCATCACCGCTGATTGCAAAACACTGCATGCATTATGCACCAAGCCTTTGTTACCAGCCTATGTCCATTCCCAGTTTTATGACACGCTGTTGTATGAAATTCTTTAACCAACAGGAGTGATAAAGAGGCGGTTATTTATTGTATCATAAAATTTTATTGCAAACACTCAAGCAGAAATTTTCATTCGCTATGCGTTTATGACTGTCTGTCTCGTTACTTCTATTTATCGTTAATTTCATTATACTTTACAAAATATAACTTACTTCATTGATTGATTGGTTTACTTTTAAAAAGTATGGGACTCAATTGTTTGAATAAGACTCAATGGTTTTAGTTTTATATATTTTCAATTTTGTCAAGTGACTTGTTTATGCCAGTTCTTTCCTTTTCAACATTCTATTAATTTTATAGTGTTCTATTTTATTTCGACAAAAGAACCCACTGTAGCATTTGCATAATTAAATTAGGTACTCGTTCCATTTAATTAGATTTCCTTATACAGAAACCATCAATTATAATGTAATGGGCAATAACAGTGAACAAGTACTTTGAAATTGGGGTTGAAATTATCTTGTTAAATAATGATTTTTCGAACAGCTGGTTTAGAAAATCGAGTTTTTAAATTAACTCTGATTGGTCGTTACACATTGTTTGTAGTTGACGAAACATTTTAGCCGAAAATTAAGTCGTCAGAAATAAAATCTGACCCAAACGAGCATGAGACACGTAAAAAGTTTCAATTTAAATATTCCCAACACTTTGTTGTTCCATTTAATATTTTTAAAAGCTCTCCTAACCTCAATTTAAATTTTTCCTCTAATACTGGCCAAATAAAACGAAAAAGGTCGTTAATCTCACAAAGTGTATTTGCGTACTGGGAAAAAATTAAAATACGGAATTTGTCAGGCCTCAGTGTGGTGTGCCAACTGGCTTGGCCGCAAAAAACTCGCTTAAAGTCCGGAGCATCCTGATTTCGAAGCCGGGTTTGCGGTGGCTCGGCAGGATTCGCGCGGCCTAGATTTCAATCCGAGAAACTAATTTATAATTTATAGAACCTCTTATTTGGTTACTCGGTTAAAGTGTTGGGATGGGAATAGAAAGTAGTAGATCTAAATTTCGTTGAAGTTAGTACACCTTAGCAATAATTTTCATTATCCTAATTTGAGTGGTTTCAAGTATTAACTATTCATTAAATAAATTATGACATGCCGAAACTGTGCAGCTAAATAACTGCTTTTTATAACATGTTAATGTTTATTTAGTAGAACTTCGAGTAATTCTCCAATACATTTTCTTGTACTCATTTATACATTTTCCCCTCACATCCGCAAACCCGTCAATGACATTTTATTTAACTCTTTCCCATCGGATGTATTAAAGGAAATGTCTCTCCGGAATTGCCATAAAAATACATTTTGTGTAGTTTCCTCGTTGTGTTGGATTGTCCAATAGTTTCATCACAGACATATTCAGGTTTACGAATGACACGCGACGTAAAGTCAATAACAAAATCCAATCGGCATTTTTTTCGACTCCGCAGAAATGGAGGCCCGTTCGTTAATATTTGTCATTGTTGGATTGTGTGTACAGGGATTCTCTGTGGTTTTTTGAAATTCGATTTAAATTCGTGAACAATAATTTTTAAATGAATTTGACAATCTATAATTGTTTTTGTCTTATTTAAATGTAAAAATGGTTAACGCTGTTTTAAAAATTTTTGTGTAATATTTTCAATTACCGACGAAAAAAGAGGGGCGTTATAAGTTTGACCTCTGTGTGTCTCTTTGTCTACCTGCTGCATTGTAGCTCATAAATCTAGCAATGGTTTCAAGACTTGTGTGTTTTATCGAAACCAGTTTAGCCGTTTTGAAGTCATCAACTCATTTATTAACTGAAGTCGCCATCTTAATAACTAAAGTGGTGGGTGTTTTTTATTCACTAGTATACATTTTAAATTATTAACATTTAGAAAGTTCCTACATGGTATCTACTTTAGTGCACTCCTGATCATATTTGAAAACTGAATAAAACAAACACGGTTCTAAACATCGGTCTATCCGGAACTCGTAGACAGGTAGAGCGGGCTTATCTGTTATTCCGGTAAAGCTTTTAGTCTGGAATATTTATAGAAATTGTTCCCTCATGACCTAGAATAAAATCGACAAACTTATGAGTATCGTTTTCCTATTAGTCACGATGTTTGCGTTTATTTCAATTATAGATAAATAGCAAATATAAATTTATCATTATAGTCAGATAGTATAAAATAAATAAAAAGAAGTTGATTTTTGGTTAGTTAGACGTATTGATTAATGAAAGTGAATAACAGTAAAATATTTTTTATCCAATCTATTTTTAATATCCATTAAATTATGTGGCAGTGAACTTAAAACTTATTAAGCTGGACCGATGAACATCGATTATATATATATGATGTTTTTTTTTTAATATTGTAAGTGTCAAACCACTATAAACAAATGACTACAAAACAAATCTTTAATAACACTTAATTAATGTGTTGATCTCAAAATACGTCACGTTTCGTTTACATTATATTATAAGGTTAGGTTTCTAATACTAAAACATGTACAGTAAAAAGAAGACAACACATCAGAAATTCTCAAAAAAACTGCCAGTAGGTACCACTGAAATTTCACAGCACGCATAGATATCGACGTCCAGACATAGGAAAGCATTCATTTTATTAGACAAAAGCCCCACCCAAGTGAAACATTCAACAACAATTCTCTCATACAAAAATTACGACAAACTTCACCCGAAATCTAAATAACATCCTAATCCATTGTATTAAAGTTAATTTCAGATTGAGGTAAATTGGTAGTTATGTCATTTAGGAGGGTGATTGAGCTATTCGACAACAATATGTAAATAAAATGGCATGCATTAATTGCTAGGTTTCACAGTTCGTTTATCGGGAAGAAAATTTCTTTTTTGTGATGTTAATGAGTCCGACGTCGTTATAATGGTTCCAGTAAAGTATTAGATTTCTCTCGGTGAGTTTTATTGGAATTTCATATATTGGGATGTTTATTTTCTGTATGAAATATTTGAATATCCGTGGAAAATGTTTTGAGGTAAATGAAAAATACTCAGTGTTTTTTTTTGCCTTGTAATTTTTATTGAAGAATTTAAATTTTGTTGCAAGTTGTAAGCTTTAATTGATTTGTTTTATGTATGCGATTGTCTTTTATTTATAGTTTTGTTGAGTTATGATGTGCGTTTAACACTTATCAATCATACTAATTAAAATAAAGCACAATTTTTTATATTTTTTTATTGCGTTATCTTCTGAATAACAATTATGATTACACCTTAAATACCAGATTGTATAAAATATACAAAAACGTTTTATTCTTCAGTACTTACTTCGAATCCAAAAATCAATAGAATCCTTACTAGTTTAAAATTGTTCAGTTTTCACAACAGAAATAAATGTATTATACGTACAATATGACTACCACGTTTCATGTCGTCGGTATCGTACAAAGGGGATAATAACCCAGACAGAATTTTTTAAAGCTTGCTGTCCACGACCTTTTATTTCTAACAATCTGGTCTTTATTGGATTTCTATGCGGATCTTATTGTATTTTTAAACGGTACTCAAAATTCCAAAGACCGTGTTTTTAAAAACTGGTTACGTACGAGTCGGCCTCGTGCAAACAGGGTTCTGTACGAATATAGTCAAAAAACAAGTCAAGCTTATTGAATGGAAGCCGCCATAAATATTTATTTGATTCTAATTTTTAGTTTTTGTTGTTAAAGTGGCAACAGAAGTGGGTATCTGTGAGAATTTCAACTCTGAAACTATCACGGTTCATGAGGCACAGTCTTGTGACAGACAGAGAGACGAACGGACAGCAATGTTTGAGTAATAGTAGTATACTCTAAAAACTGGTAAAGCACGAATCAGACAACACAGAAATGATTTCGTTTTACGTCTACCATATTAAAATCAACCAAAACCTGGCGAAACCTCGCAGACGTATTGCCATCTCGGGACGAAGATGCTTAATGTCTGATGTGCCTTTAATAACTCCCGCCCAGTTGCTGTGTTTTAAATCAGAACACAGCAACGCTGTTTTACAACAGAGCTAGGAGTGAAATAGGAGTGGGGTGGTGTTTCTCCAGACTTTAGTTGTAGCCGTAATAAACGGGGTTTTCCGGCGTCTTTTTACTACCTTTTCTTTTTATGATTTTTTATTTTAGGGCAACAGAAATACTGATTAAATCGCATTAGAATTTTTTTACTTATTTATTTACCTATAACGTTTCATGCAATACAGCCTCGCGACAGACAGTTAGTTGAACAGCGGAGAATAAATGATTGTACCCCATTGGCTCCTTTAAAAGAAACATAGAGCACAAACTGTTAAGACATAAATGATACAGAAATACATTTTTTAATATACTGAATTTTAAAAATTAAATAGGATCACAAAATATATTTTTTCTACTCAGTAGGAAATAAGTATAATGCGGAAATATTGTACACCGTGCACCGTAGAATCCCGATAAAAACATAAGTACAGTTTTAACAAAATGTTTCTAAGATCCCAGACATAAAGATAGGAAACTTGAGATACATTTTTAGATGTGAGTATATGTGACCCGACTGGAATTTAAATTTGGAGAATATGAGATTCTGGCACGTATACTGTAGGGAAACATATTATTTTTATATTTTACGAAGCTCCCAAAGGTTAAGTAATAATTAGTATGATTATATTTGCATAATTTAGTACCTATTCGGAAGTTCTGGAGGTTTACGTAAGCTGTTAAGTTATCTCATGTAGATGAATTAAAGAATAATAATACAAGTTTAATTCTATCCCTTTGCAAAACAAATGCTTCTCTTAGAAAAGGCACAAGCATTCATGCTTGCTCAAGTCGGATTGGCGATAGTTTTCAAGCAAGCCCAATAATATTTTTCTCGACCCGAAAATTACTGACTGGTAGAGAATGCCTAAGGCATTAAGTGCGCCCTTGTACGCTTGTGCATGAAGTTTAAATAAATAAATAAAATTGAAACGCCTGAAACTCAGGCCAACGAGGTAATTGTAGTTCCTAAACAGTGTTTTCAATTAATATCCCTTCAATCTGCTTTGGTATAGTAATAATTCGTATCCCTTTGCTGTTTCCTTCAACTAGCTCAAAATATACACCCACTATTTTTCCTTTTAGCATTACCATAGAAATTGAAGTTATACGTATAATATACATGTAAATTGCCCTTTCATTTCTAGTGCAAACCCTTCTTGAAGGGTAAGGTGTAAGCGTGCGATGAAACAAGTTATTTCATAATACATAGTTTTATACCCAACGTAACCCGCTTTATGGTCTACACGTTTCGTTTGTTTTATGTTTCAATTATTAGCCACTAGAGCATTTTCAGTTTCAACGTCACATTTTTCTTTGATACTTCGGGGAATAATGTTGTTATTAGGTTTTGAAATTGTATTTTTATTAAGCTAAGGTGAAAAATTGTTTGGCTAATACAAATAGAGGAATAGTTCGGACCTACAGTGGGCAAAGCAGATAAGTATCCAGGGCCGTCATATACAATTTAGGTTTTCTTGAATACCAATGAATGTATTCAAATGAATAACCTAATTAGAGAACTAGTCATTTTCTACTATAGTTTAAATTTTTATTAGAAAATATCTGTGGGTTTTTGAGAAAACTTAATTTGTATCTGACGGCTCTGAATACTTATCTGCTTTGCCCACCGTACATACATACAGGCGTTTTGAACATTTTAAATCAAGAATTTCGTAATAAGGTATATAACACAACAAACAACAACAACGCTCATTACTACGGCATCGCATAGTACTTTTTAAATTATTTTATTTTGGTTGCGAAAACTTCTTTTATTATGTCTTAATGTTAGCATTACGAAAAGAAAACGCCCTACATTAATTAACATACCGAATGCTCAAATTCCAAGATTTCGGCTACATTTAAGCTCAATAGACATAAGTGCACACACCAGGGGAGCAGAATAGGAAACGGATAATTTATTCACCGTTATAATCCCCAAATACCGTCAGACGTTCAATTCACTTCGTTGAATGCGATTTTCTCATCAACTATACGAAGGATTCCAAGATTCTTGCAAAGCCTTTGTCTGAAGCGTTCAGTTACATAAATTTAAATTTGGAATTTAATTTATCGTACTTTAATTAGATTGCCCTAATTTGTTCAGCGTTGTGAATAATTGTTTTTAGAGTTAATTTATTATTGCCTAGTTCCCTAATTCTTTAGTAGCCATTTGTTTTTCCAGTTCTTCGGTTTAAGAAACGGTTCTTGTTTTTTAGTTATAAATATTGGTGGTTATAAGGATTGACCATTGCCTTTTTATCGGTTATGTTTTTTGTGTGTAATGTTTAATTCGATCGGGGTTGCGGAATGTGTATAATAGTTACCGTGACCCTGGAACATAAAGGGCAATCGAAGGAACATGAGTGGGTTTTAGTCAGTAAGAGTCTGACACGCCCTCCCGCCGCACCCAGGACGGGAGCAGTCATTGGATGATTTCCCACTCACTAAAAAAAAAAGTTTAATTCGATTTTAATTTTATTCTCTTTTAATGTTAATTTAATTTCTATTTCAATTTTAATAATTATTAATATTACAATTTTATTATTTTTGTCATGACACGATTTTTAATTTTGTATTTTTTTTAAATATTGTGCGTGTAATGTGTATTCTCTGTTGGAGGTCCTAAAGAAATAAATTATCGATGTTGATGAAATGAAGTTCAAGTCTCAAAGTCCAAGGAAGAAAAGGAAATCTGAAACTTAGTGTGCATAAGAAGCAAACGTCGACAACAAATCAATAAATATTTTTACTACACATACTTGAAAGTTTGTTATTATTTTAGGACCTGGATCGTTAGAAGGCGTAAAAGGTACAAAAGCCAAATTGCTGAAACCCCTTAAGTAAAACTTTAAAGGAAATGACACACGGACCGACGATTAACCTAGTGCGCATTATCAAAGTGCACCCAAGGGCCATCCTTGGTTGGTGTAGAACTACGTATTACAGAATATGGTCTCAAAATATACTGAGGCAGCGAGTATTTGTGGTTGAAATGGACAAATTGTCTGCGTCTATGGAAGAATTATAGCCCCTGTCTGACCTATGTTAGTATTATATTGATAAGGTGGCAGAGAAAACTTGTGAACTCAATATATTTGCACCTAAAAAATGGCCACTAGCATATGACTTAATATTGTAATTTAAATATTTAATAACCTAGCAAATTAAAACTCTAATAAACACAACCCACAACCGCGTCATTCGTAATACTTACATAACACACAAAAATGAATGAGCTAATTATCTCGGAGAGTCTCTCGACCATGCAATTTGCGAAGTAACTCCTTCCGTGACATAATCACGTACTAAGAAGGGATTTCTCACACCACTAACTGGCCAAAAAGGTAAAATGTGTTTGTACAAAACCTACGTTAAGGTGTACTTATGAATAAATAAACTTTGCCATTATGAGAGGAAACGTGCAAATTGCAGCAATGGAAAATTTTAATTGCTAAAAGCTGCAAATCTGACCTTATATGAAGAGCAGCTGTTTCCGCAGCTTTGCTTATTTGTATTTTTTTTTATTATTTAAATTTATAATTACGTTAATTGACCAAATGTTGTAAAGCACTAGTGGATAAACCATCTATCATACAAAAGAAATTTGATTGCGAATATAAACTAGTACCATTGTGCCTTTTTATTAATTTGCATATTATATAAGAGTCTTAGACATCCCTGACATCAGTACCGAAAAACACCGTAAAAAAATTGGGCTTATAAATATAAGTGCAAAATTGCCAATCCGTTTTGAGCAAACGTGGTGAGAAATGCTCATCGCTTCTATTAAGATTTCTTTTAAAATTCAGACTCGAGTGAAAATTACTTAATATAAAGTCTGTTTAGACTGGGAATTTGGCTAGCTGGTTCCCACTCTAGGGAGTTGGCTCCAGAAACCAGATACTGCAGGCTAAGTAGATTGTAATCCTACCCTTAGTTGGGAACAAAAATATAGCAATAATATTTCTTTGAAAAGAGTCTTGGATATTGTATTACAACAAAGGGAAACAAGCTTTACTGGACTTTTCTGCAATGTTTAGCTCGACTCAGAAGTTGATGTAATGAGGATTTTCTTCGGCGCCGAATAAATAAGCCTTGTTTGAGTTTCCAACAGATTGTAGGCTAATTAATAATATATACATTGGGTTAAATGGGGCGTTTATTGAAACTAATAATAATTGAAGAACATAGTGATGTTTTTTACTACCTATAAAGATATAACATTGGGTTGTTACCATCATTCTTTAATTGAAAATATTTTTTTGTAGTAGTCCCTAATAAATATTGTTTCGACCAATCACACACCAGCAAATATTTCTAGCACATTTGATAAAAGTAAAGAGAAATAATAAAAGATAATTCTTACACATTTGGTCCCAGATTAATACTATTAGACTAGACTTCACCTTGTTCTATTTAGACCCCTACATTGATGAATAAAGAATAAAAACCCTCACAGCGATTTGGACAACTTGGTGACGTGGGTGCGGTTAGTTATGTCCGTGTTGATATCAGTTCATCCATACGAATACTACAGTATTAGTAGTATCTACCGTTGTCCTTGAGCGCATTCGAAAATCATCCGCTCTGGTTTATTCGAATATTTAGTCGTTCACAACCAGTCAAATAGTAAAGTACGTACCTACGTACGTAGTAAGTAGTAGTAGTATTTACTGACATAATAACTAGATTGACACACATATTTACACTCAAGTTATCGAATAAAACCTTAAAAACAAAATAGGTGCAAAAAAAAATTCTTGCACCTATTCTACTCCTTTAAACTGTATAAAAAAAAACATTATTTTTATCCAAATCTTATTTTCCAAAGCATATTTTTTAGGATCGAAATCTCAATTATTTAATAAATTTCAATCTTGAAATAAATAAAAGTTTCTATTTATGGGTATAATCACGGATTTACACATAAGTTACTAATTTCACCCTCTATAATACCAGGTATATCAGTAATAACAATAATACCAGAAAATTTGCAGTTACAATGATTTCTTCAAGACAAACCTGAAATATCACATTTGCTTCCAGTAAGATCGACATCCGAATGCTCTTTACTAGAACACAGTACCCCCGTTTCAATGGGGGTTTTCGGATGAACTGCATCACAAATGTCTCTTCTTAGTCGTCGCTGTATGTAGAACTTTACCTGAAGTGAGACTAATTTATTTAGACAAAAACGGGATTGAGCTGCATTGAGTCCTGATGTGTTTATTTTACAAAAAAACACTAGTTTGAAAATGCGTTTGCATTCGTTTTTATTTCGATTTGAAATCTGAACCATGCTTACTTATGTTCTTTATTGCTCACTATAAGAAATAAAAACATTTTGCAAGTCCAAAAAACAACTTATGTGCAATGGCGAGCTTAACCCAGAAATGAGTATTCTTACAGCAAACCTTATTTCTATAGCGAGATTTGTACTAAAATAAATCTTTTGTAAAAAACAGTTAAATATACATACAAACAATATAATATACGTTATACGCACAATAAATAAAAATCATACATTTAAATACATTTACAAGTCCTGTAACAGACTGAAAATGTTCCTTTTTTCTTTACATCGTTATACGAACTAATATGTTTAGTATACTAGGTCACTTAGGAACTATATAAGACAAAACTGTATGAGACAGTACAATAATAACACTCCTTTAATATGACATAAACATACCCTATCAGATGTAGCAGGACATTATGATCTTAAACCCATTTCAACGCCCTTGTCCTTAATTTTATTGCATTACTGTGTAAAAGTATTACAAACAAGTAGTACAAACGTAAACTTTTTTCCAGAATTTTAATTACTTTGTATTTAAAATCGGTCTGTTTTTAACTCTTATGCATTTATTGTCATTTGAACCAGACTTTGTTGAAATTGTGAATTTTCATACGGATTTCAGAATTATCGAATCATAATTTCTATTTTGCGCAAAACCATTACAAAGATTCATTTTCATTCAAATAAATCACACTAATACTCTATGCTTCAGTAGTCGGTACCTACAGTCTGGGTCTCCTACAGTATCGGCAATCGATGTCGCCATTGCCTTGGTCTCAACGACAGTCGAAGCTTCGATGGCAAACGAATAATTAATCGGTCAACCAACGTCTCTTGCCCCATTTTCTGTTAAATTGAGCTTCGTTTATTCCCTTCGCGTTGTTGGCTCGAAGATGAATTATTAGCGAGAACTACTGGCCAAAGGCATCAATTTTCTTAGAATAACAGTAAATATTTTAAGAATTCCAACTGCTGCATTGTTGATGAAAACACACGTGTTCGCGTTTGTTTCAAACGTAAGCTTAGCTAGTCCACCATTAGTTGTTTTAAAAATGGCTGAGTTCGAATTTTAAAGCTGGCTGGGAAACAAAACAATATATGAGGGGCTTAGTTTGTGTTTCGGCCGCTGAGATTCGCCCGATCCGGTGCAAAATGAAAATTAATTATTATTATTATTTTTAAGTAGTGTTTCGGACGATACTGTTTTGAGCTACTTTTATATAAAATAAAGGTTTTTTTATAAAGTTGAATAAATAAATAAATTGATTTTTTATTCTGACCTCACAAAATTTGCTTAAAAAGAGTGTTGTTTGAAACAACTACTACTGTACTATATTATGCATGTAGTATATATCTTTCTCTTGAGTCACTCTATCGATAAAATAAACTGAATCAAAATCCGTGGCATAGTTTTAAAGACTTCAGCATACATAGGTACAGACAGGGAAGAGCGACTTTATTGTATACTTTGTATTGATAATGTAATTCCTGTTTTGACCTCACAGGCGATCCAAAACATGTCCTAAGCCATATGAGGAAGGATATTATATAAGCAAAACAAATTCTGTTGCCAACGCCGCCTATGAATACTGCATACATAACAATTTACGTTCCTCGGTTGACTCTTGAAACTTGCACGTGTAAGCAACTTTTGTTCCTTATGATGAAGGTAGAAGCGAGTAAGGTACTTTGCAAAGTTATCTCACAACATCTTCGCGTTTTGTTATCTATATGTCTACTACGTATCATCCATTTATGAGTTATCTGTACTTTTGCTGTACCTATTTTTTTTTGTAAACTTGTATCTGACAAGTTATTATTGTAGGTTGGTTGCCTAAATGAAAATTAATTTTGACGTCATTGTTTAGTGTTAATACCGTGATATCTAAACTACATACATATGTTATATATAGTTTTTCTATAGTAATGATCTATTTGCAGTTAGATCCAATTACTTTACGCGTAAATTACATTTTAAACCGCCTTTGAAAATGGTGTAAAGGTAAAAAAAAAAGATTGTTAATTGCTAAAACTTTTTAGTAAAACTCCAACGCAATATTTTCATACGTTTTTCCAGCTTCATATAAATTCTATATCTCCGGTTTTAATTGAAGTGCACGATTTTATGATTTAAAAGCACTTACTACGATAGGCTCTTTTATTTGACCTATCTCCTATTTCTATTGGTTGAATTGAAAGCAAGTCAGGTGGTAAAAATCAACTTGACTATTTACCCGGATACGAAGCAAAAAGAGAGGGGGTACGATTATGACCAGTACTTATGTGTTTATTTTTATCTGCGTAATCTTAACTACTAAACTACCTACTAATAATGATCGAGAAATGAGGTATCTTGTGAAGCGATTTTATCGTTCCCTGGCTACTATGACGTCCAAATGTCAAAAATATCAAAATGCCTGTTAAAAGTTTTTCTTTTATAAAAGTGTACTAGCGATGCAAGTTATAAGTAAAATGTTTCATTATGTCTTAAACACTTTCTTGTGTCGTATTTTTAAATCACTTTGTATAGTCATTTCTTTTCTCTATGTTTAAGTTGCTGCGCGGTTCCACTCATATATTGTTTTTGAAACCAACTAAATACGAATAACCTACCTAAATACCAAAGAATGTTTCCACCTACACCCAAAAAAAGTAGCTCCACTACTTAAAATTCAGCATACATTGTCGTTCTTGTTTTGCACTCTTTCTTTTTCACTTTTACGAGTATTGGATAAAAACAAAAGCCTATTTGTTTTCAACAATTTGCCAACGCATAAATATCGAGTAACCTGCGGGGCTATTACCTATGAAACAGCAATCAGCAATATTTGCGCAGTGATCGTGCGGCCACCGGCCGATTACGTCAAAAACAATCGTATTATGTATGAACCGATTGCTAATCGCTCGCTGATTGTTCTAATGCACTGATTTCTACGATGACGATAAAGTAGCAATCGCTGGAACTAACTAAATATCACCTTTAACAAAAAAAAAACTTAAATTTGCACTTAAAAACCATACTAAATACGAAACCACCAAACGAAAAACGCATGTTTTAGTTAACTGATTGCTCCACAGAGGCAGCACTATCGCTAGTTTCTATTTGTATTGACGTATTTTTTGAATTGACGTTTATATTGCTAAATTATCGCGATCGCTCGGCTTTTGCAAGATACGTCCCTGGCAAACAAATTGTTGCCAGGGAAGCAAGTTCGACAAATTCTTGTTTGTTCGAAAATCGAACAAGAGAATTTCGTTACTGAGTGCATTGTCATTGGTGCCAATAGCAATTGGGGCCGCTGAGCTACAGTTTTGGGTTTCTATTTGAACTGGTTCTATTTTTTGTAGCAATTTTGATGATGTCGCGTGCAATCTCTGTGTGAACGTTTGTCAGCATTTACCACCTGGCAATTGAATTTTGTTTAAAATTGTTCCAATATGATTTTTGAAACAACATAGTTTTTGTACAAAAGTTTTTGTTTTTTTTTTTTTAATATTTCAAATTAAACATCATTTATTTATTGGAAATATTGGTTCTTTGAGGTTTCAGTCGAGTTTTTCTATAGAATCTATAATTTTTCTAAATTTTTTTATTGAACTTTTCCAAGGTTTGACCAAGCGAAATACGGATTCGGTTTTGTTTAGTAGTATATAAAGAATTTAAGATCAACAAACATACCTCAGTCATAACATTTATTAAATAAATACACCGAAAACAACCGAATTGTTCAAAAGAACGTCTTCAAATAAACGAATCCTTTAATTAACCGACAGTAAACCACTAATCACTGTTATTGTTCCTTTCACTGGAAAACCTTTGTTCCATCAACTACCATTACACGTCAATTCAAATCGTTCATAGGCAATATTATTGCAATCATATTGATTACCGTTATTTGTAGCCCAGATAGTTGGTTTGTTTTCCCTTAAAACTTACCATAGCATTTGCATAACCTAACACTTACTAGAATTCGATGAGTTTGAACGAATCAAATACTATTCTGGGAATGTCTGGACGATCCAAAAATAGACCTCACTTTGGTCCGACAGTACATCTATATATTATATAGCTGCCTATAGCTATTTATTGTGTAGTCTGAATCTAGGCTATGTGTACTAGGCAAGTTTGAACTTTGCTCTTGGTTGTCTGAAATTAGAATTGTTTTTAAGCGGTAACATGTTCACATGTATAGGTATAAAGATTACATTTAACATACAGGTTCAGAGATTATACCATAGTAATAAGATTAGATAAAGTAATAGATAAGGGATTTAGACAGGAAGAGAAAGACGAAGAAGTTGTTAAGAATAATCTCTAAACCTAGTAAGTTTGAACATTCAAAATTTAACATTCAGACATTCATTTTAAAAACACAAATCATTGTCCATAAAAACACCTGGAATATAAAATAAACACATATAAAATATACACATGCTTCCTAAAAAGCAAATAATCGTATATTATTCTCCGATTATGCCTATATTATAAGCTATACTATTCCGGTTTTCCAGCTGCTTATTAAGAGCACTGCCTCATGCGAAGCCCAACCAATATAAGACCAAGATGTCGTTCAATTATTGCCTTCTATTCGTTTCCGTTCAATCGACCTACATTGATACACGGTCCACTGCCTACCCGAGAAATAAATGCTTTAAAACAATATCTATTAATGTAGATATTTTTCTATTGATGCGGGATTTTCATGCTTGTTTTTTTTTCGGAATTTGTAGGTATACTCTGTGTTGGAATCAATAAAGCCACTCGCAAATCAAACAGGGTTGTCTAAAATTCAAAACAGTGCAAGGGTCCCAAAGCAAACCCTTTATTTAAACAATCTTCTGCTGTATCCAAAGTTTAAAATAATCGTACATCCAACACTCTCCTATAATCGATTAAAAACATTCAAATAACATCAAAATCTTTCACACATAATTCAAATTCTACCGACATTCCATTCAAAGCGGTACCAAAAGCGATATTTAGCACTAAATAATTTTTCAAAAGCTCCAAACTCTAAAATTAATATAGATCTCATCTAGTTACCTGTGTCACCTGATCCCGAGGTCCTGAACAGGCCTAAAACAGAATTTAATAATACTTTGTATAATGTTATAGCGATCGATATTTAATTTTGTTTTCGCTTGAAGCAACAATTTTAGTATCAGTATTAGGATGGACCCTAATATTGAAAAAGGCAAAGAACACTTCAAAGAAAATGTTGATATTTGGAATGGGTTCACTAACAACTATTTTCCCAATGATCAACATTATGTAGAAAATAGTTTTAATACAACTGAAACTAGAATTCCAATAGTTCATGGAACACAGTTCCAGCATTTGTCAAATGCAGTTTCGTGTTTATTGAAGGGGAATTAAAGCTTAATTTTGCTGTAAATTTAACTAGCGTGTTCAATCTTTTGCCAAATATAAAAATCTTGAATCCAGTGAATATTTTAAAAGCGAAATTTTCTCCAAGATCCAATTATGTACATCGCCGTGACGATACACCCAGTGTCAAGATACTTACAGTTGTCATAACAACAGTAGAAAAAGGAAAAATCTAAGAATAGCTAGAAGCAAGATGAATAAATGAAGTAAAAATATATGAGGTGAGATAAAGAAAACACTAAGTAATAACAATCAAGAAAAACCAAGAAGAGATAGAAAATAAAAAGTTTTTAAAAGAAATTCTATATACAAAGCTTTCGAAATCGAAATAGTTATTCTGAAAAATTGTCTCCGCAGTACAGGATAGTCAGATACTACCGCAATAAAATTTTATTACTTCGGGAGAGCTAAAAGTATGAAAGTAGCGAGTAACGAATAAACCACTCATGTCCTAACTATAAACAGTATAAAGCTACTTTATTAACAAGACTTATACTTTCACACTTCATAAAAAATCCAATCGATTTTTTTTACTTAAGCACCTATAAATTCTTAAAAAAAAAAAAGTTAAAATTAAGAGTCTTTAAGTTGTCATCCAGTTCACTGAAAATGGTTGAACTTACGTTCTTACTTTATGGATCGAGTTCCACTGTGGAACTTACTCCATAATGTAGGTACTAGGAATTTAGTGCATTGAAAAGTTCATAACGTAAATGCAGAATTTCCTTCCGATGAAGAATATTAATAAGGTACAATAGGCAAGACGACAAAAAAAAATAGTCCGTCAGGCAGATTATTAAAATATTTTGGACACGTATTATTTTTTTTTTCTTTTAGAATTTCGTGTGACGTCACGCCTAGGCACAATTTTTACTGAACTATGTCGTCACAAGCCCCCATTCCAAAACTTTGATTCTAATTATCTTTGAATTTTTTCATTAATTTGACAAAGCGAATAATTTCGGTTTGCTTAAGTTCTTTTAAAATTAGCTTAATACAGTTCCCTTTGTAGCTTTAAATTTGTACAAGATATACTACAGGATAATTGGTCCTGAAAAGTTCATAGTCGCGAACAATCCAGACGCTATCTAGAACAATATGAAAAGTTGAAGTTTTAACGTTTGACGCTAAGTGTTTCTGCTCTAATGCACCTTTTGGCGGATAGCCAAGTCTGCACACAATGGGACAGATTTCTGTTATGTCCTAACTGGTGTTGCTAGTGGATTTATTGCATATGTTGGGCGGTCCAGCCTGAGTATTGTGCATGTACATGGTGACCGTCCTACACATTCTGACCCAGGTGTTCAATAGTGTTTCCTACATGAATTGGCGTACATTGTTGCCCCATCCGATTGTAGTTCAGAGTGAATTGATTGACAAATGGCCTTCAAAATCCTTTATGAAAAAGATTTATTTGTTTCATGTTTTACGAGTAAAGTGTTATTTTGTAAAAATATATTAAATTGAGCTCAAAATCTGTGGTCAATTTGTAACTTTTGTATATAAGTAATAGGATTACAATTCTACCTCCTATGAGGTCGTTTTCTGAATTTCTTAAATATATATTTGCAATAAAGGGTTTATTGAAAGTTTCCAAAAATATCTACTAGGTACTATAACTTGTCCCATTTCAAACAAATTTCCCCATAAAATAATGTTCAACCAAAATCCAAACCCACATGAAAATAAATCTGCTATTCATATTCAGATTCTAAATTTGCCATTACTTTGCTTCAAGCATCATTATCTCCAACATACATACTTAAGTGACAAAATTCTAGTGAAGGCTTCAAGATAATTTATGTGAAATAACAAATAACCTTAAGTACATTTTCTTTGAACATAAAAGCTATTGCCATTTATTTAAACCACATACGAGTATATAGTACACGTCATAACTTCAAGAGTGTTGTTGTAATAAATATATTTATGGTCCTTTGTATCAATAACTACCTCTTTCAGTATTTATTGTTCCTATACTTTTTATGTTCAATAAATTATATAAGAATTACTTGAGAAGAGACATATAAAACTAGTATACCTGTCTTCTATAACCCTTGCTATAGACAAATTGAAATTAAAAGTGGCCTTTTTTTGAGGAGTGGGAAATTATCAAACATATTCTCCCGTCCTAGGCGGAGCGGGAGGGTGTCAGACTTTTACTGACTAAAACCGACTCATGTTCCTTTGGTTGCCCGTTATGCCCGGGGTCACGGTAACTATTATAAACATTCCGCAACCCCGGAAATTAAAAGTGGCTTCGATTATACTAATACCTACATGATTAACTCCTGCTCGATGTCGGAATTCTAGTTATTAGTACCACTTTAGAGGTCGGATTTCAAAAAATCAATTTTTCGTGTATACATCTTCATAAAGAACATATCCTCCGAGTTTCATGTTTCCAGGACAAGTTGTTTGAGCTATGTGTTGATATTATCAACAGTCCGTTAGTTTACCATTATATGCACAAAGAAGAATAAGATTGTTCTCATTCTCGTTACCGTGACGGTAAAGGTGGCGGTAAACAAACTGCCTTAAGGCGCTGTCCATAGCGTACACCTTGTAAAACGTCTAGATTTTCGTCGCGAAGTTAGCCGTAACTATACATACCACAAGCCAGAAAAAAATACAGTGTATAGTCTAATATATAAAGAAAAGACTTACACAAAAACAATTTGCAAAAGTGGTCTAGAACGACGAAAAAAAAATGTTCAAATAGACCCCTGAAAAAAAATTTTCGTCTCGAAGTTCTCAATTTTTTCAGCGACAACCACCATATTTTTTATATCTATAACAAAGAAAATTTAATAAACTAAAGACATATCTAAAAATTTTAATACACAGAACTGTATCTTTTTAAATATTTAATTAAAACTGCAAAATGATTTACATTTTTGCGGACATGCTATTCAAGTAAAATGAAACGCCAAAATATTTTCGACCTTATTTCTATTAATTCGATGCACTACTGTCGTACATTGTGTCAAGCTTGTGTCAGTCCACGCCCAGTCGGCAGCTAGCCGTTGCTACGAGAGGTCACGTCCGATTTTTACACATTTGGTCCATTATTATTTCGCGCTTTGTTTATTTTTTTGATTCTTTGTTTTTGATTTTAGTAATTTACTTATAGTGATTCGTGTTTCTAAGCAATGGGAAATAAAAGAAATAAAGAGTTGCAACGGATTTGTACAAGAAAACGACGTAATAAAAGTAAAAAATAAAGTATACAAGTAAGTATTCCTTTTTTTATACCCATTATGGCATTATTAGTATCAATATATTATGAAACTCATTTATCTTTTGGTAATTCGTAAAAAATAGGCAAACAAAATACATCAAAATAAAAACCAATTTTTGTCTACAGATAGACCAACTTATCTGTGAACTGAAGGAGGGCGACACTGTCAATACAGCGTTGCTAAGAGAAAGAGACAGAGTATACTCAAATGAAGTCAAATGTATGACTGAAATGTCATGTCAGCCGTAGTTCCAATTTTAGCCATTTCACAAATAAGTTGGTAAAACAGTAGCTGCGGCTATGTGGCGCTAATATGCTGCACGCTCCGCGTGCGGCGTACGAAAAACGACGAGGCCTAAAATGGCGCTTCGGTAGACCGACGTACACGAAATTAGTATTATATTGTTTCTATACTTATTTTTTGTGCCCGTTTACTTTGTGATATTATTTTGTGAACTATGTTTTTGTGAACATAAATTATTTTTGCAAATCTACATTATGAAAATTAAATTAGTTCAAAAACTGTTTTATTTTATTGGTTTCATTGTTATAAAAGAATTATCTGTGCCAATGTAAAAATCGTGCTTTTTATATTTAATTACAGAGAACTCAAGAATTTTCAACTCAATAGGTCTGAAACATCCCTATCACTTCTAACTGCAGTTAATCCAACCGCGACAAATAAAGGAACCATTGAAGAACAAAATTACGAGTATGTGTCATCAAAGTAAAATAATCAACGGGTTTTTTATTGAACTGCCCCCTTACCATGACGTTTGACACGTTGTCAGCGTTAGACACGTTGTCTAGCGCCGTCTCTTTCCCACTGAAAGTAATATCAAAGTATTACCAGGCGTCCGTCACTCGCTCAAGGCCACGCGTTTTATGCCTACCGCTTCGCGTACCGTCGACGGTACAACGAACACCGGGCTGTCGCGCGCCCGGCTGTGTGCTCGCGCGTCACGGGTACAGCGCTGACTATCAAAATGCCGAAACCACGTAATTATTGTGTGATTATTGTGCCATTCCCCTGTTTCCCAATTCTCCTGTTTCCCTTTTGATTATTTATTAAAATTATTCACGCGGTTTTGAATACGACACTAAAATATAATAATCGGGAATTCAAGGGACGAAAAATATGCATCAGTCATTTTATTAAACTAAAAAATATTTGATCAACAAATAAAAAAAATATTGTTTTTCTAAAACATTCGTTTTATTACCGTGCCATCTAGTAAATGTGCTAGGGTTATACGTATCATCATACGTATAACCCTAGCACATTTACTAGATGGCACGCACACACGTTAGTCGCGCGGCGGGCAAAAGAATCTCAACTCTCTTTGTGCGTACTTATGGTACATTTTTCCTCGCTGCAAACAGCTGGTATTATTATTATAATTTTGTAGGCTATTATAGCGTAGGTATTTTCGTTTTTGTATTGGAGTGAAGTATCTGTTACGTAGTAACTATTTATTAATCTGTGGTATTACTGCTATAAGGGCTTGTGGTAGGCCCCCTGGTCATTGTGATACAACTTTTATAATAAGACCAAGTCCGAAATAGTTACATTTCGACGAGTCATCTCACGTGATGATGTCATAATAGTTTCAGCACCCCACACATCAAATAAGCATTTTTATACATGGTACATGAAGTTGCCTCTGAAGTTGGTAGTACCAGTAACTCTTTTTGTTGATACTGAAAATACCATTATTTTTGTCGTATCTCCATATAATCCATACTAATATTATAAATGGGAAAGTGTGTCTGTCTGTCTGTCTGTCTGTCTGTTTGTCTTTCTTTCACGGCAAAACGAAGCGACGGATTGACGTGATTTTTTAAGTGGAGATAGTTGAAGGGATGGAGAGTAACATAGGCTACTTTTTGTCTCTCACTAACGCGAGCGAAGCCGCGGGCAGAAGCTTGTATGCTCTAAAAGAGAACAAAATTCCATTATTATTTGAATTTTGTTCTCTTTTAGGGCATTATCTAGACCGTTTTTGAAAGCCACTTTAGACATTTGACTTCGAATACTGTGTCTTGGCCTATCAAACCATCCGGCGTGGCGCCAATAAAAGGATATTCGTGGTCTACAAATAAACCTCAAGGATCAATGATAACATTTTCTTGGATAAGTTGCTACAAAGCGAGTTGTTCATTTTCTACGCCATGTGCAATTGCCGTTACATTGCTGAGATTGAATTTATACTAGGTGTATTTTTGGTCTTGCTCAACCTGCTAGGAGATGTTTCTACTCATAAAAACCAACAACTTTTATTATAGAACCAACTCTGATATGTCGAAAAAAATTATCACCTGTTTCATACATTGTGGTTGGGACGGCATTGAACTTTTCTTAGAAACAGCTGATATTTTTTTCGCGATTTCAGACTTGGTTCTATAATAAAAGTTGTTTGTTTTCAAGGGTAGAAGATTTCCTAGCAGGGTGAGCAAGACCAAAAATACACCTATAGTCTGTTTTTTTTTTAACAAACGAGTACCAAAAATTTTTCTGCATTTTTATTGGTCCACATAATCAGCATAAGTGTTATCATTAGTGTTAAAAGCATTGGCTCCGCCTCGACTAATTTCCCATCTATCTCTGTCCAATACCGGAAATATAAAAGAGATATACTCAGTACTCGTTTGTTAAAAAAAAATAGACTACAGTATAAAAGTATTGCACCAAGTTGGCTATCTATCTATCTTTTGTTGAGAGATCAGAAATATGCACGGTCCTATCTGTAATGAACGAAAACATACAGCAAGAAAGCTGTAACAGACAGCTAAATTTTGACTAAATGTATAAGGATCTCATTAGTGTCTAATGCTGTCTAATGAGTTAATCATAATCATTATTCACCTACAATGGTCCTGCCGGGGTTGCGGAATGTTTATAAAATAGTTACCGTAACCCTGGAACATAAAGGGCAATCGAAAGAACATTAGTGGGTTTTAGGCAGTAAAAGTCTGACACGCCCCCGCCGCACCCAGGACGGGAGCAGTCATTTGATGATTTCCCACTCACAAAAAAAAAAAATTCACCTACAATATTCCCACTTATCTTTGTATTTCTTTTTTCAAATAGGAAATTATTTGATTTTTAACCGACTTAAAAAAAGGAGGAGGTTCATTTCGTCTGTATGTTTTTTTTTGTATGTTTGTTACGCGATATCTCCGTCAATTGTAAACAGATTTTGAGGGTTCTTTTTAGGGTTCCGTAGTCAACTAGGAACCCTTATAGTTTCGCCATGTCTGTCTGTCTGTCCGTCCGTCCTCGCTTAATCTCTGTGACCGTTATCACTAGAAAGCTGAAATTTGGTACCAATATGTATATCAATCACGCCGACAAAGTGGTAAAATAAAAATTGTAAAAAAACGTTTTATTAGGGTAGCCCCCCTATATGTAAAGAGGGAAGTATTTTTTTTTAAATTTAACCCTTACGTGATATATTGTTAGATAGGTATTTAAAAATGAATAGGGGTTTACTAAAATCATTTTTTGATAATGTCAATAATTTGGAAATAATCGCTCCAAAAGAAAAAATCAAAGCTCAATCGGCTCAACCGTTCTCTAGTTTTAATCAGACTAACGAACATCAATTCATTTTTATTTATATAGATAGATAGATATATATATATATATAGATATATATATATACATGTGCCAATAAGTATGTACATCTTAATAAGAAAGTTCTCATTTTTTATTCCAAAATGACCTAAAATGGTGCTTTTTTTAAGTGATAATTTAATTTTAAATTTAAGTCATTACCAAATATCCTTAACAAACCAATTTTTAATTATGAATCAATGTTTTCTTTTTATGATAAAGAATCCCGATCTTTTTTACCAAGACAGCTTTCTATATTGTTGCACTAAGAGGTACCACTAATTGACCCAAGTGTGTACATATACATATTATATTTTTTTAAAGTTATGTACGATATAACTCATTACGCTAGGTGGCTCGATTTACGAGTCCGGGAGTATAGAATACAGACGGCTTCAGAATACGGCCGCGCGCTGCCGAAAAGTAGGCGGAGCTTCGCGCTCAATTTCGCCGCCGCTGCTTCACCCCCGCGAATACCTAAAGATTAGCTACTTACCGGGCCTTAAAGTTGAATTTTCAACAATGTATTTTAAGTTACAAAAATGCTCTGGCTGCAATACTTTCGGTTGTGAGTTGATTACCACTAATATGGCTGTCTCTTTATATTTTAATATGAACATGGATAAAAGAACACCCCGAACGAGTAAGTCGACATGCACCTCACTCCCACGCTATACTGTGTGATTGAAAACGCAATATAAATACCCAGGCTTACGTCTCTATTTTTATTTTCTTTCATGGCGCGAGTTGATTCATGTATTGAATTAAATTG
This sequence comes from Athetis lepigone, assembly GCA_033675125.1. Lineage (NCBI taxonomy): Eukaryota > Metazoa > Arthropoda > Insecta > Lepidoptera > Noctuidae > Athetis > Athetis lepigone. Next base: position 11,450,224 of record CM066243.1, on the reverse strand, counting down.
ACCCATTAATATCAATTATAATGTTAACTGTTAATCGTCGGCTTTTGTTATTATTATTTTCGTTAAAACCTTAACTGTATGCAAAAATTTGTACGTATAGTATAACAATCACGTTGCCTTACCAGTACTAGTGAAAGGGAATGTGGAAAATAATTGCTGTTCTCTGAACTATCAAGGTTACATCACGTTTGTAAATACTTGTATGTTGTAGATTTATATCATACTAGCTTTTACCCGCGGCTTCGCCTGCGTGGAAGTCGGTTATATCGCGTTTTCAAGAGAACTCTTCAAAAATTCGCGATAAAAACTATCCCATGTTCTTTTTCAAGGTCAACTCTATCTCTGTACCAAATTTCATTAAAATCAGTTCAATGGTTTAGACGTGAAAGCGTAACAGACAAACTGGCAGACAGAGTTACTTTCGCATTAATAATATTAGTAGGGATTCTGGCAGTTTTAAATTGTACATTTATCTATTTTGGTTAGGGTTCATGTCCAATTAAAGTCACTATATAGTAAAAAGGGTAATATTATTATTATTATCAATACCAATATTATAAAGCTGAAAAGTTTGTTTATTTGTTAGGTTCCATCATCACCTCCCTAGCCTTTTCCCAACCGTATTGGGGTCGGCTGCCAGCCTTACCGGATTTAGCTGGATACCGGTGTTTTACGTGGAGCGACTGCCTATCTGACCTCATCAACCCAGTAACTGGGCGACCCGATACCTCTTGGTTAGACTGGTCAGACTTTCTGGCTAACCAGTAACGACTGTCAAAGTTCTACGAATGACAACCGGGACCAACGGCTTTACGTGCTATCCGAGGCACGGGATATCAGTGATGTCTAAGATAAACTTTAGAAAGTACATATGAATTGAAAAAGTCACATTGGTACTTGCCCGGATTCGAACCCCACTGAGCCATCACGACACGTTTATTTGTTAGGTTGAACAGTTTTAATTACTGTTTTTATTATGTTAGATAAGTATTTCATTTTTCGAGGAAGATGTAAAATATCACGCTTTAACATACGGGACCAGAACAGTTACCAAAAACGCGGGTGGAATCATGGGGGATATCTAGTTTAATTATAACTACATATAGTTTAATAAATAAATAAAATATAACAGCAACATGGACTCTTTTTCATATCAAAACATTTATATGTCTCTACCATATTGGTGTGTATACAAAGAAACATTATCACCACAATTCATAACAAAAACAAAGTTACGTAACCGTGGAAAATTGTTTAATTGTTTCGCAATCATTGTTTCGTGCAAATGACAACCGCAACAATCCTACAGGACAACTTAATATGTTTAATCACTGTAAAGGTTAAAAAAGTATATTAAGCACTTGCGGACCTGTTACATCGGGGAAAATGAAAACATTTTTGAGGTAAAACTGTGTGACTGCGGACGAAACCACTGGCAAAAACTAGTTATATTTTTAACTTTATTCAGTAACTAGCTGTCCCCTGCGGTTTCACCCGCATTTTTCGTTACTGCTCCGCTCCCGTGGGACGTAGCATGATGGTATATAGTTTATAGCATTCCTTGATAAATGGGCTATGTATCACTGAAATAATTTTTCAAATCGGACCAGTAGTTCCAGAGATTACCCCCTACATACAAACCTACAAACTTACAATTTTTATCTCTTTATAATATTAGTATAGATATTCACAGAAATTAAAAAGGTCAATACGGTCTTAATATAGAAATAACAGATTTTTTTTCTTCTGTATTTCCCAGACTGTGTTTACGAAAAAAACAGTAAAAAAATGTAGATTACTGAAGTCTGCTTAGACCAAACATTACCTTGAAATTAGTTGTTAACACAAGGTGAAATTAAAAAATGTCATACACATTAAATTTTCTCTTAAAATCCTACTTTTGTTTCCATTACAGTTATATCATTCGTAAATGCTAGGCAGATATTAAAAAGGAAATAATTTAAAAAACGTAGTTCTAAGCCCTGGAATTTGCAACCGTGCTAAGAATGATAATACTGTTTAACTTTTTAATTTAAGCACTGTTTCACTAAGACTCTACAGCGTGAAAAGATTTGTGCAATTTTAAGGCATAATATTCTATTTTGTTCTGAGCTTCCATTTATACTCTTTTGATTTTTCATTGTGCAATTTTTGGATCTTTGTTTTATTCAAGGAAAAATCAAATGCAAAATGTCGATAATTTGTTTACACCCCACAAGAGATAACATTTTTAATCGCAGTACTCAACATTCATTGATCCAGAAAGTTTCTTTAAATTCTCACAGTACCTAAACCTTCAAAGTAAAATACAATTTAATACTTATGGAAATCTATGAGTACAAACTAAATCGATGGTACGATCCATATTCTAAAAATCGTGAAAGCCACCTGCCGTGTTCGATTTATAACGATAAAGCGAGAATGATCACCCTGCTGACTGACAGTCGATTAATCTAGAAGCGAATCGAGCTGAAGTACTTTTACATAGATTAGAAAGAGCTCACCCATCAATATTTTAAAACATTCATGGTTTTAAGTGTAAAGTTCATGATGTAGTCTGGCACTGGTGCTTTTCCTTATGTATTTTACATTATATAGGGTTTCGTTACGGTTTTCTAATCTGCAACCAGAGTTAAGCAAAGTATTTATTTAATTATTTAAAATAATTTTGATCCTCATACTTTTACTCGTTGCACTTGGTTTCCTTAATAAGGATTGGTTTTTTTTTATTTTTATCGAACTACGTTAAATTTTTTTATCTATACAAAAACGAATTGTAAGATCTCTTATTCAAATCACAAGACTTTCCTGTACAAAGCAAAAGCAGTTTCTTTGCACTCTTTTATGAACGACACAAATTGATTTTCTAAAACACATAAACAGTTATATCTGGCCGAGAATTCTAAGCTCTAAGTCAATATTAATAAGAGTGCTAGTTTCCTCACTACGAGGCTTTAATATACTGGAGTTCCTAGTACTCACAAAGTGCTTATTTATGTAGCCTTCGTTATGTACATACTTGACGATCAGAACTGGACTTTAGCCCGGTAACTTGCAACAACTGCTAGAAACCTCACTTTGTTTCTATGTGAACTGAATTTATTTTATTAAAGCAGTACTTTGTTACCCAGCTTCTTAATTAGTTCCGTTCTTAACTTTATTCTGTTCCTTAGCGTATTGTCTGTCTTTTTATTTTGTTAGGGGACTAATTAATAAAGTTAGGGGTTTTGCGTTCGCAACCGGGTAGGAGAAAATGTAGTCATGTTACGTTTTTAAATTTATATAAATTATGTAAGTACATCTTAAAGTTATAGCCACTGTGAAACGATTTTGATATTTTTTTAAAGAGTTAGCTCGAACTTAATTACGAAAATTACTAAGCGACCAGGGTCACCTACATTCATTTAAAGGAAGGTGTCGTAAAGGCCCTGCGGATGAAACGCCCGCCTCTCATGAGAGAGGTTGTGGGTTCGAACTCGGGCAAGTATCAATGTGGCTTTTTCATTTCATATGACAGCACAGGCTAGAAGGAAAAAAAGAATAGAATAGAATAGAATATTCTTTATTGTACACCAATAGGACAAAAACAGTAAAGGACAACACAAACAAATATGCAAGAGTACAATAGGCGGCCTTATCGCTAAAAAGCAATTTCTTCCAGGCAACCTTTGGATGGAATCAAATTATATAAAAATGGGTAAAGGGTAGTCTATGGCGTACATTAATATATATGTATATATATAGATATAAATATTAATATATATATAGATACAAATATTAATATATATAGAAAGAGAGATATATATATATATATATATATATATATATATATATATATATATATATATATATATATATATATATATATTTACTTATATGTGCATTAGATATATATATTTATACATACTAGTCATAAACAATACATAGATACGATAGAAGTAGTATATAAAATAAAGTTGAATTTAACCGAGTGATGACAGTGTTAGAGAGCCAAGTAGTGATCTTTAACCATTTTTTTAAAAGTAGTTAGAGACTGTGCGCGTCTTAGCCATAGGCAGATCATTCCACAGACGAATAGCTTGAACCACAAACGATTTATCATAAAATGATGTGGAGTGGGCTGGCATCTTCAATATTAAGTTTTCTGATGATCTAAGAGTACGTGAATGTGTGTCACAGATAAATTGGAAACGCTCTTTAAGGTAAAAAGGGGTCGTAGAGTGGAAAAGGATACAGTAAAGCAAGGACAGAATATGAGCATTCCGACGAAGTCTTATTGGAAGCCACTTGAGCTTGATACGAAATTCTGATACATGATCATACTTGCGCAAACCAAATATGAATCTAATACAAACGTTCTGAAGACGCTCAAGTTTGTTCAGTTGGTCCTCCCTGAGATCAAGATAGCTGGCGTCAGCGTAGTCAAGGACAGGAAGTAGAAGTGATTGTGCAAGCGCAATTTTTGTAGCAGTGGGTAGAAAATTCCGCAGCCGTCTCAAGGAGCCTGCAGATGCAAATAACCGCTTACTGGTTTCCTGCATCTGTGGCTCCCATGACATTTTGCTATCCATAAATATCCCTAAGTTCTTGACTTTATCACTAAAAGGTATTTGGATTCCGTCAAAAATAACTTGAGGAAGATGAAACCAATCAATTTTCGAGACCATCCGTGAACTACCTATAACAATGAGCTGGGTTTTTAAAGGATTAACACTAAGTCCATAGCACTTACTCCACTCCGCTACTTGGGAAAGATCTGAATTAACCTTTCCAATGGCTTCCGATTGTTGATCTACAGGAGCCTGAGAGTAGATTTGAAGATCATCTGCATAAAGGTGATAAGATGAAAGTAATTTGTTTGAGATTGTATTAATAAATATAGCGAAGAGTAATGGGGATAAAACGCCACCCTGAGGCACACCAGCAGTTGTATCGCACCATGAAGAGAATTTATCTTCAATACGAATACGTTGCCGGCGACCATACAGGTAACTGTGAAACCAATCAATGGCCGTTGGAGATATGTTAAGAGAGCCAAGTATACCGAGCAAAATGTCGAAATCAACGGTGTTAAAGGCATTACTGAAGTCCAGTAGTGCAAGTACCGTTAATTTGCCATTTTCCATGCCCAGTCTGATGTCATCCGTAATTTTGACTAAGGCGGTTACAGTGCTGTGACCAGGACGGAAACCGGATTGGAAGGGATTAAGAAGTCTATTCTTGGATAGAAATGAGCTTAATTGTTTATGAATAAGACGTTCTAGGACTTTGGATAGGAATGGTAATATGGAAATTGGGCGATACTCAGAAAAGGATGAGGGATTGGCTTTTTTTGGTAAAGGAGTAATTTGGGCTTGTTTCCAAGTGTCTGGAAAACACCGCTGGCTGTAGAATAATTTAGGATGTGGCATATGACAGGAAGGATTTCATCAAGGATAGGGAGGATCATTTTACGACTGACACAGTCACTTCCGACAGCATCAGAGGTAATAGACGCAATGCTGCTCTTAACATCACAAGCGGCAAATTGATTAAAAACAAAAGATGAATAATCTGGGGATGGAAGCGTAGAAAGATAATTTAAAGTATTATTTTTTTTTGCCTTATCAAAGTTAGACGACGATGAGAAATGTTGATTCAATAGATTGATGTTGATATCTTGAGAAATTTTATCAATACGTGACTTTCCAATCCCCATTGATCTCAGAAACCTCCAGACCTTAGCTGGGTCTTCGTTCTGTACCGACGTGTGAAAATAATGGCGTTGAGCATTCCTACACACCTTATTGCAGTGATTTCGTACGTCAATATATTTTTCCCAATTTGTAGGAATATTCCGTGCTTTGTAACTAGACTTGGCTGACACCTTTTTTTCCATTATCTGTTTTATATCCTTCGTGAGCCAAGGTGATGGTAGATGTTTTACCTTTACTGAGCGAATAGGAGCATGGACGTCATACAGTGCTACTAAGTTTACTGCAAACATTTCGACCTTTTCGTCCACTGACTCGGATGTAAAAAGTGGTAACCAGTCAATGTTCGCAGCATCCTCACGAAGGTTCTCAAGATCCATGCTACCAAAATTACGCTGCAAAAGAATTCTTGACTTCGCTTTTGGAGGACGGATTTTATAAGAAAGAAAGATTAGGTCATGATAAGAAAATGCATCAGCCGAAAACTGGCCGTGATTGGCGACGTGATCAGTTGAAGAAACGAAAATTAAATCAAGAAGTGAAGGAGAAGAATGAGGAAAATGATGAGTTGCATTTAATGGGAGAATTGATAGGTTGCAAGAATCGATTATAGAATGAAGAGATAGAGATCGGGAATCATTTTTTAGAAGACAGGTGTTAAAATCACCCATGATAATAATGTGACTGTAAGAAGTTACGAAGTTTTCTAAAACTGTTTCGAAGGAGGAAAAAAAGTTGATTCGAGAAGAGGGACAGTAATAGACGCCAAGTAAAATTTTGTTGTGACTCATCGTTACTTCCAGGAAGAGATGCTCGCCGGCGTTTGGTGGAGGAGGCTGTTCGGATATGCTTACAATAGAAAAAGATATATGAGACCGCAGGTATATGGCAACACCACCACCACCGCCATTCGTGCGATCATTTCTCACCAACTGGAATCCTGGTAAAGTGTAAGCAGTAGACGGGAGACAAGGTTTGAGCCACGACTCAGATACAAGAATGGCGTGAACATCCTTACAGTCAAAACTTGCCAGCATATCAGGGAAGTGAGCCGGAATACTCTGTGCGTTTATGTGAACTACATTGAAATTCCTAGAAACATCAGAAAACTGAGCAATTAGTGTATCTGCAAGCGAAGGTAGGCTTGCAAAGCTGTCATCGTTACTACTGGCTGAAAAAAATGTTTCTGATTCGCTACTGTTATCATCGTATTGTGAAGACGACATAAAAGATAAATGTATATAAGTGTATAAAATAAAATAAGGGTATAAAAATATAATATTACAATTTAAATATAGAATAAAATAAAATAATAATAAAAATTAAATACTAAAGTTGCGGTCAAAATTTATCCACCTGCCGGTTTAACGTGGTTGAAATTTCTCAAAAATACTAAACTAAATTACTATAAATTATTATACATTTGAGTTTGGTCCGGGCAAACAGTAAGGAAATTCGAGAATAACAGAGATCTAAAAAAAAAAAAAAAAAACACAATAGTATAGAGAATTGACAGACAATAAGTACTTAAATCAGTGAAGATAACGAGATTATAACGAGAATATCCCTACGTGTGACAGTGACATGACATCTAACAAGTGTCACTCACTGTCACTGTCAGTTACTACAGCTACACAATACCACAGTATAAATAATAATAGAACAGTACGAAAACTGCCTACAATGCGTTCGAAACGAAACACACACACATGCATGCTCACCGACGAGACGCCTAAGCGTGCTAAGAGTACTGTGAGTAGCAGGTGCCGCGTCAGATAACTGCGATTTTTGTGCAACATGATTAAATTTAGTTTTAGGGGACACTGATGCCGAAAATGAGGTCCATTTCGAACTCCAAGATGGCGGCTAACATTTTTCAAAAAATCGGTTATGGATATCGTTTCCGGGGTTTTCGAGGACACTATGGCGAAAATGAGGTCCATTTCGAATTCCAAGATGGCGGCTAATTTATTTTTTCAAAATATCGGTCAAGGGTATCGGTTCCGTGATTTTCGGGGACACTGGGGCCGAAAATGAGTTCCATTTCAAAATCCAAGATGGCGGCTAGCATTTATCAAAAAATCGGTCATGGGTATCTTTTCCGAGGTTTTCGAGGACACTGATGACGAAAATGAGGTCTATTTTGAATTCCAAGATGGCGGCAATTTTTTTTTTCAAAATATCGGTCATGGGTATCGTTTCTGTGATTTTCGGGGACAATGATGCCGAAATTGAGGTCCATTTCGAATTCCAAGATGGCGGCTAACATTTTTCCTTATCGGTCACTACGCTCAAAAAGTGTGACTTGAATTAAAATCAAAGAGAAAAAATCAAATAATAATTATAATTACACAAGTTGATAAAAAATGCTATGCAATAGCTTTACCGCGGCAGCCTCCGAGTGCCACACGTCTTTTTTTATTACACTAAATAATTTAATTATAAAACTTTACTTAAAAAAAACAGAAACAATAATAAACAAAATTTTATTATTGTTTCTGTTTTTTAAGTATAATAAAATAAATTTTAATGTTGGTGCTGATTCTCTTGTTTACAAACTAACCTAAGTTTAAGTTAAGCGCATCTTTCTCTTCTCATTTCGTTAAAAAAAGGACAAAAGATACAAATTCGTACAGTCTTCATTTATTAACAAATCTTATTTCAATTCGATTTATTGATCAGTCTTCAAAAAAAAAACATTTTGTAAAAATTTAAAAGTGACAACCCTTTTGTTTCTATCGAGGATAGGTAATTAATTTGTCAAATAGGCTTAGTTTCCATACTGTTCCATATTTATACTGTGACAATACCCACTAGTATGGAATCTGTTTTAGGTTTATCAAATAAATCTATGCGGTTTAACATAAATTATAACCACATGAACAGAACAATTTGGAAAGTGGGTACGCATATGTGGAAAAAAAAAGAAAACATAGTGCTACCCGGACTCAGCAAAACAAATAGAGGCGATGGACACTTATTTCTTATTGGCAGCAGCACGCTTGGGCCTGCTTGAAATGTTGGTCTTCTGTGGAGCGACTACGCTAGCAGGTTCTGTTGGAGACTCCGGGGCATCTCGAGACTTTAGTGTGCTCAGCTCCGCAGCGGATGTTATGCGATGCCGTGAGCCATCGGGTGTGAGAACGTAGACGCAACCATCTCTTGTCCAACAATTAGTTACACCAAACTCTTTCCGCGCAGCCATGAACCAGTCATGTCTCGACTTGGTCAAAAACTCCGAGATGGTGATGCCCGTACCCTTCAGTTTAGTTTTGTCGAACCATATACTGTTACGAACACCAACATCCCGCAGCTTGAACAAGATAGGCCGAGTTCTTGATTAGGTCAATCGCCCCATCCTGTGGCACCGCTTAATGTCACCTACTGCGAATCCATCCCTCTTCATACGGTCCTTGACAGTGGTGACTACTACCTGTGCCGTGTCTTCATCCTTCCCCTCCGGGATGCCATGCAGCAACAGAATTCCACGGCGCCCGCGCATCTCCATGGAGTCAACGTTTATGGCGAGCAACTCTACCTGCTGCTGCAGGCTGGTGACTGCCTGGATAATAAAGGTTTTGAAGGCAGCAAAGTCGGCAGCCAAGTTTGATGTGTTCGATGGATCCACTGGTGTCTTCTGGAGCTGTGCTTCGAACTCTGCCATTCTTTTTTGGAAGATATCCATTAAGCCAGTCAGAGAATTGTTGATGGAATCCATTTATGTGATGTTGAATTAGAGTGAAAAAAGGTGATTATTGTGAAGTGAAAAAATGTATTTTCTAAAGTTTATCTTGGACATCACTGACATCCTATACCTCGGAAAGCTCTAAAGCCGTTGCTCCCGGTTGTCATTCGTAGAACTTTGACAGTCGTTAATGTCGTAGTCAGAATCCCGGGGTTTCGAAATAGTTCTAAGAGTTACTGCGGCCCCGGAACATATAGGGCAACCGAAGGAACAAGGGTAGGTTTTAGTCAGTAAAAGTAAGACACTCCCTTCCGCCCTTTTCCTCAAAGGTAAAAAAGGGTAGTCAAAAGCCAGAAAGTCTGACCAGGCTAACCAAAGGGTCTCGTCGGGTCTGGTAGGCAGTAGCTTCACAGAAAACTGGTGGTATCTATCTGAATCCGGTTAGGCTGAAAGCCGAGTCCAACATAATTGGGAAAAAACAAGCTTCAAAGAAAGATGCAAATAAAAATGTAGTAATTGGTATATTTGAAATCGCCAATTTGCATTGAGCAAGCGAAATGATCAATGTTCTTGTTGTCTCTATAAGAAAACACAGTATGCAATTGACTGAAACCATTTTTTTATTAGTTCAAAGTTCAGGAATTTTATGTTTGCTGACACCGTAAAAGAGATAAACTTTCCAGAAGTTTTAAGACTGAATCAAATACTTTAACACCTTTCTGAAGTTCAAAAGAACCGGTTACTTGCCCTCGTAAACTAAGTAGACGTCGCCTTTGATCATGAATGCTTAATTAGTTAGGAAACTCACAAATTGTGACTCTCATCGGTCGGGTTAGATAACTTGCAATAGTACAGTAAATATGCAAATATTATTCGACACGAGTCTTCTATGCTAATGTCTCTAGAGGTTTATGGAAAAGTTTCTTCGGGTAAAAAATAGCACCCGAGTTTTCTTTGCCTTTTGTGATATTGTGTCTTGTAAACGTTAGGTGTTGTTCAGATAAAACTTAAGGATTTGTCACACTGGATGCGTTCTGCGGCCGACGACGGTCAGGTCAAAGTGAACGCAGCCCGCATCATGTATGAACAACGCCGCCCGCAGCCCGCAGCCCGTGTGCCCGCAGCCCATAGGTTAGTACGCGTCCTTCCCTCCCCACCACCCCGTCGTCGGCCCAACATGCGTTCTTTGGTTGTGCTCGCACGGTCAGATCGCATTCAATCGTATCAAAATATATTGATACCGACAATGTTGTTCATACATGATGCGGGCTGCGTTCACTTTGACCTGACCGTCGGCCGCAGAACGCATCCAGTTTGACAAATCCTTTAAAATATACTTTATGACAAAATATGCAATTTTCAAACTGCACGCACATTTGGTCACGTCATTGGTTTTCTACTCATTCTACTATAAATATTTGAAAATATTTTTTTTTTTACTAGCTTTCCTCCGTTGTTTCTACACCGGTTCACAAGCTACTCCGGAAGGCCACAGCTTAATGAACTCTACTCTTTTCTCTCTTTTTGCCTTTATAATATTTATTAGTGATCGTAAGCTCAATTTTTCACCCTGACGCAATAATAGGGCTGTTATAAGGTTGGCCGCTATGGGTGTGTGTCTGTGTGACTGTCTATGAGATTGTACCTTTTAACTATTCAGGCTGCTATTGTCTTTCTATTGTGTCTCAAATCAGGTGTGTTTGAAAACTTTCAAACAAATACATTTTGTGTACTTCAAAAAAAATTGCAAATTCAAAACTGCGGTACAAAATTTTGGAAGCAACTACATAATATAATAGTTTCAAACTCCCAATACACAAATTAACGAGAAACATGATATTTAATACCAGAATTGTTCTGTATACAATTATCATGTCATTTGGGAATGAAACTTGGAATCGCTTGAAAGTTTCCGTAAGTCCATAAGTTCCTGTTTATAGCGTTGTTCTCGACTATTGCCAATGGCTTTTGTAATAGTTATTATTGTGATAATTACAGGTTGTACTAAAGTGTGGTGTTAAATGTTTAATTAGTTTTAGAGCTCTTTTAACTTTTAGTAAGATATTAAACAAAGCTGCAACGCCTTCTCTCTCCAATCTAATTAGGCCACCAGTCTCTTAGGTTGAGTGCAGTTTACGTTTGATGACATTTGTGTTAGTTAATTATTAGCCAAAGTACATTTTTGGTGTACTGTGTCAGTTCTGATTTTACAAACGAAAGTCCAATACGTCGTACCATAATGTCATACCGAAACATGAATACTGACAGCGACACTAGCAAAGGTTCAAGCAACAGTTAGCTATGGCCTTGGGACAAGTTTTTTTGTAACCAGAGAACTGATAATACCTACTAATATTATAAATGCGAAAGTAACTCTGTCTGTCTGTCTCTTCTTCACGCCTAAGCCACTGAACCGATTTGAATAAAATTTGGTACAGATATAGTGTAGGACCCGAGAAAGGACAAAGGGTAGTTTTCATCCCGGAAATCCCCCGGGAACGGGAACTATTAATCAACGCGGACGAAGTCGCGGGCAAAAGCTAGTAATATATAAATACATCCAAACAACGTCCATCCATCATGCTCATCACACAACGCGTGTCTTAGGTGGCATTCAAATCCACGACATCCGGCTTTTCAGTCAGGCTTTTCACTAGGGCAACAAACCCGTTAAAGAAGGCTATGAAGTATCCATGAAGGGTAAAATTCCAAACGAAGTTATACGTAACACCATATTATATTAGAATTATAATTAGCCATTTGAATCAGCAAACTGAAGTGCCAATGGTCTAGTCACATCTGTTGCAGAACCGATAATTGCTGGAGTAAACTTGGTCTGCCGTGAAGACCACGATTAAGCCAGCGTAGTAAGACGTTCTTCGATTGAATGGAACGATGATCTGCAAAGGGCAGCTGGCACTAACAGGATGGGTTTAGCTGAATTTCGGGTTAAGTGGCTCGCTTGAAAGAAACCTATGTATAACAGTGGACTGTTCTAGACTGATAATGATGATGATAATGATTGTTTTTACAAAAATATTACAAGGAAATAGTGCTTAAAATAGCTCAGAAGGTTTATAGCCGCTTATATGCTATACTGTCGTTCCACATGCGTAAATAAAACTGCCAAATCTGTTTATTTAAATATTGTTGATGTTTATTAAATAATTGAACTAATGAGCCTTATTTGTTACCTACCTAAAGCAGCAACGATCATAGTTCTAAACACAATGCAGACTCTATTTAAAGAATCGCTCATTCAAATCGGATCAAATACACATTACAAACAATATCGTAACTTCATACACATAAACATCAAATTGCTATACCATGTCACCTAGTCCTAACCTAATAAACTGAACAGTAACTAGAACATTGTCATCTCTTGGAAACTATTAATCATGTATAATATCGACGGGGTCAATAACCGAAGTGCTCATAACGTAAGGCGCTTCTCTCAGTTACCTTTTAACGATAAGCGCTTTATGCAGCGCTGAAAGGCTCTCAATGAGAGGTTCTTTTTTTGAATGCGCCTTTTTATGATGTGCGATTTTTTTTTTGGTTGATTGGTGTTTATGGATATTATAGATACAAAAAAAAACGTTTTTGGACGTAAAAATGTAATGTTCTTTTTTTAATAATTTACTGATATTCATGATGAGATAGCTAGTACTCTATTTTTATTTATTAAAACTACATTTCGATTTGTTATTCTGCCTTGTCTTTTTTTGCAAAAGTTCTATGAGTTTTATTAATTTGTTATAAGATCGTAGACTATTCTTAAAACCTATTTTTCTCATCAATTTTTAATCTACTACACTATGGTCGTGATTAATGTGTAAGTTTTGTAGTACTAAATGGGTCTACTAACGGGCAGACGAACAGTTAGACGCTTACAGTTAGAGCACTCTAAATAAAACTATATATGTGACCTTAAATTACATTGAGCAGGCGATTTTATTTTCGCGTATTTGGAGTTAGTGACTCGTCAAAAGTAGTTCATAATAATGAGTACAAAGACCCCTTGTCAAGTTTTCATTAAATTAAAGTGTAGCATGTAAACAGTCTATTTTTATCCACACTTACATACAAAGTAAAGTATATTTGTTTGTCTATCTATATGGTTGTCTGTTTGTTACCTTTAAACGACCTGACTTGACGGCGGTGATAGCCTGATATCTGAATGAAATTACGAAATAAATATTAGCTTTATCTCTGACCAAGTCAGATAAGTTTACTATTTAGTTCGTAATTTGTACTGCCTCCGCGATAAGACACATTCACGCGAACTAAAATACGAGCGAATGACTGTTTAGTCTTCAGTCTATAGTACTGTTTAACTTAACCTCTTGACGACCAACCGACAGCCAGCTTTCGGGCTAGCTATTATCTTTCTATTGTGTCTTGAATCATATGTGTTTAAAGAATTAATACTAATTATTATTTAAGTTTTTAGTCCAACAAAATACTCGTCCGCTTCGCTGTCAATCTAGATAGGTTTCGGTGTTAAATTAACGAAAAGTTTTTAATCCAAAAACCCCTGTTTCAATAAAAGTTCGATTTTAATACGCAGCTTTAACTGGCTTTGTGTATAATCAGCTTACTGCAGAATACAACGATTTCAACTTTATTGCATCAAATATAGTGCGCCAAAAGTTTATGCGCGAAACATGTCCACATTGTTCGCACACAGTTACAATTTAGTGTTGCAATAGCAGTTGTATTTTAATAAAAAAATTGGCAATATCTGTTTGTCCACATTTTTTTTTCTTTGTATTTTTTTCTAACTTAGTATATTTTGAATTCAATTCTATTTTTTTTTTCTCTTTAATAAAATGTTTAAGTGGTCTGCCCTGGTTTTTGTGCATATAAATAAAAAAGTTTTCTAAGTTATAAATATTGTTATGTATACCTAAAATTAGCAATCTTGTGGAATTTTTTTTTCTTTCATTGAATGCGGGTGTGGATTTCTTTGAAAACTACCATTAGATTTTTAGTTTTAATACATCATGTTTTAACAACAAAAGTCAATTACTCATGTCTACACTTTAATCCATGACAAATGTTTATTCCACTTGTATTAAAATGTAATTTGGACGAAACAATCCCTTATCACAATTTAATCACGCTTCTCATCGCTTTCTAGGCAGCTGCAACCCGATGCAGCATCGTTATAATACAGAACATTAGTCTCCACTTAGCTATAATCCGTCACAAGCTGTTAACTCTCCGTCTACAAAATTCAGCTGTTAAAAGCGCTTTTTGAAACGAAAAGCACGTTATTCCAGAATTGAATTAAGATGCTTACACAATACTTGATTACAAACTCCGCAAAGCCGCTTTTTAGAAACACGTCCGTTATTTTTGTATACGTAATGTCGTAATAAAATAGATTCGTATTCCAAGGGTAATATTGAACGTTTGGACGAATATTAGAGACATATTTGACATTCAAAACAGTAAACAGATGTGGAAAACAACTTGGAAATCGATGAAATATTGAGATGAAATTTATGTGTGTGCTATTTTTGGGAACTAAAATGAAACACTTGTTTTTCGTAGAATTTCTCTTAATACTACAAATCTGGGTTTTATTATGTAATGAACTGCGCAAAGTTGTTACATTATATTTTATTAATGCCTCTGATTGTATGTGCTAGATTATAATGTGCAATAGTTGGACCTAGCAGTAAACACCACGTAGCAACTACTACGCCGTAGCACTAGCTACGCCGCGTAGCACGTAACTTAAGTGTTACGCAAAGTATAGTTCTTTTTTGTTTCGTTCAGTAGTTAACCTTAACGTGTTCTGGAAAGAACGATTAATCTGTTCTATCGGTTTGAACTCTGACAAAAGAAGAAGAAATATTTTTTTGCCGACAAAAATATCAACTCTATTCCATATTCAATTGTCGCGTATTAGCAATAAACTGGCATATCTACATCATCTTTGTAAAATTAGCATAAATATTCGCTGTGGCATACCGAATGCATTCCGACAGCAATCGAACGTTTCCGATGATAGTCGTCACGTCCGTCGTCGCGTTACATTTGCATTGCTAATGTAAGTCCAGCGTGGAATTAATTATGATATTAGAAGCCCTCTTTCAGTATACTAGAATTTAGTACTTTGTTGAAAATGTAGGGACGTAGTAAAGAATTTGGTCATGTGACAAAAAAATGTAATCGTGTATAAATTAAGAATATATTTAACTTATTAATATTGTATTTTTTTGGTGATTTGTATAAATTTTATTATTTATTATTTTCGTAACAAACAAATGAATTACAGTTTTCATAACCATTAAGTTCCAGGCATAATTCTTATTCAAATCTATCAGGCATGACCTAAATAATAATGTCTGTTAATACGACTTTCGATGTAACCCTGAATATCGCTATCTTAGATTTTATATTTTGTGGTTATTGACCAGATCATAATTTCAGCCAAAAAACGTCCAGGGCTGGAGGCCTATTCCCTCAAAGTTCGCCACATCAACCGATTGCCAACAAACAACGGTTTCCCGCAAGCTTCATCAGGTAGCCAGTTAATCCCTTCTGCGTCTCACTGCGTCTTCCGGCTTGTGGTCGCCACTCAAGAACTTCGCTCCCATTGGTCATCGGTTATCCACTAAATCTGGCAGTGGTTCAGCTCTATTGGTGAACTAGGTATTGGTGCCGATTCTCTTATTCACAAACTAACATTAATTTAAGTTAAGTGCATCTCTCTCTTTCCATTTAATTAATAAAAGGACAGACGATATAATAATATTAGTTAAGTCTTGTAAAATTTAGACACTCCATAGATAATTTAGACGCGATTTAAACTTCAACTTCAACGTTTATATTTATTATGGCAATACACCGAATTTTTGGTGATTTCTGCCAATGTCCAGTTTGAATATAATATTTTAGTTTAAATGACAATTGTACGGTTATTGAATTATAGTATGGAGATCATACACGTGTTCTTATAACCAAGAACACGAGATGACTCCGCGATTTAAAAACATGGCGTCTAAATTATATACGTCAATTTTCTTCAGGCGCTGTCTAATTTGACAGGGTGACTAAAATGTATCTTCTGTCCTTTTCTGTAAATTTTCACAACATTAACTGTTTTCGCGGTGAGTCTCGCGCTGTGTTAAGTCTTTACTAGTATTCTGCTCCCATAGAGTGATGTCATGTTGATTTTGTGTAAGTCGGATGCAAAAGCTCCATAATTTTAAAGTTTCAACAAAATAAGTTGCTGATTTAAAAACGTTTGCCCTTGTAGTATTAGTAGGTTAATATAAGTATCTTCCTAATTTTTTAAGCTGGTAAAAAATTAGAGAACCAATTCCTTTCTGATCGAAGAAAGTTGAATTTACTAATATTTTATTCAGACAAGCCCATAAATCTGTCAATTAAGTTTCCCGTTGTACAAAAAGAAATACGTTTTTATTTTTTAGAACGATGTGATCTTAATACACCAGCTCTCGCGAAATATTCTAGCCAATAAAGTATTTCGGGTAACACGTAAAGGCACATGAAAAGGCTTCCGTTAGATAGTAATGTTATCTTGTGTAGTTTTTTGCTAAGAAATAAGTATATAGCAGTTTCAATATCTTTTCCGTACAAGTAGAGTTTTCTTTCTAACCTATGTTATTCTGATCGATATACCTACTACATTGCTGTAAAGTATTATCGAAATCAATCTATATATATAATTATACATACATCCACACATTTTTTCGTTTTAACCTAAGATTGTAAAAGTATCATAAATAAATTGAAAGTAATAAAATAATAACAAATAAATAAATCTATTGATAAAATGTCAGCCACATTGGACGATCTTAATGAAAACTAGCCTTAAACGTATAAGACAGTTTAACTCTTTTTTTCACTCACATAGTGAGGTAGATATAATAATAATTCAATGCAACTCACGCAAAGTCAAGAGCAGGAATAACTAGCTACAAGAAATGTAGAAAATGGTTGGAAACGGAATGTAAGTACATTAGTTTAAGTATTGGCATTGCACTTTTACTCTTAAATGTTTAACAATCAGAACAAACATTTAGTAACAAGTTTTAATAATTATATTTCCTAATGTGTATCCACATAAAGTTCTTTACAAAAACCCCTTGAGAACATAAAATAGTGGTACATTTTAGACTTAACATAAATATAGAAAATGTGCTGACTGCGTACCTCGTAAATATGTAAAACAAAGAGAATTTGCAAAGATGTGCATTCAACCTTCAAGCTTTTAACCTTTATCGAAGTTTTAATGGTTAATGTAACTTTTTAATTGCACTTTTCAAGTAAGTAACATTCGATATAAAACCTCGTAATGGAGTCAGTGACCTGCTTTAGATCGAAGTATTTAAGTGCTCTTTTAAGTTTTACTGAGTAATTATCACCAATATATTTACTGATTTTATAAATGTGATTTACTTTTGTCTATCTATTTATGACGCTTTCACGGCTAAGTTAATAAACATATTTTTATGATTTTGTATACGGTTTTTTATAAACTCCAAAAATAATTAAGGCTATTGGTTACCTTCTAATGTAACTAATATTATAAATGTAAAAGTTTGTAAGGATTAATGTACTAAACGGATTTTTTGAAACATACCATAGGTATATCATTATACGAGTAACTTATCACTATGAGCCATAAAAGCCGAGCATTTGCCAAAGACCTTCACAACGCAGGCAAAATCGCGTGAAACAGCTAACCTACGATAATTGACATCTACAAAATCACGCCTTTAAAAATACAATCCCAAAGAAGATTGGATCCAATTTAGAGCAAACAAAATTAATAATTAAGTTTTTAATATCTGGAACGAAACACCTCACGACTGTACAGTTGAAAAAACTGTTTGATATGTAGGTGTAACTTGTAACTACTATTAACTCCAGCCTCACATGCCTCCACTTACACTCATTTTCACGATACTGTGTCGATATAATAATATGAACCCTGAGTCGATACATAAGATCGGAAACAAGGCTTGCTATAGCGCCATAAGTTTTAATTCAAAATTCAAAGCATTTATTTCACTTAGACCATTTACAGGTACTTATGAATTGTCAAAGAGTCGGTCGGTCTGTTAGTCAGAAAAGAAAAGTGACGCTAATTGCCTGTTCCAAAACGTAGATCTCTATGGAGAAGAACAGGCAAGAAACTCCACGGACACTCTTTTTAAAAAAATCATGTTTTACAAAGTCTTGGTTACATTTTCTTTTTGGTGCTTCTACATGTGAAAACAATGTAAGTATATAACAAAATAAACAAATACAAAATTAAAATAAAAAGTCAAAAATAAAAAGTCATGGCAGTTAAGAGATGACCCATCTCAACTGATAGCGCCCGTTCACGAGCATGACGCGTGACATCAGCACCATTTAGCTCAACCATTATGAAGGGAACCGAATGATCCAACGCACTCGCCACCATCAGCGAGACTTTTTGAGCGAGCATGACAATGCTCCTAACCGCCATGTCTATTTGTGTCAGTAGAAAACTATCGTAATAAATCACTGCATCGAACTCACATTTACAAAAACTCAAATATGCATTATTATTATTTCCTTTATTATTTACTGTATTTATAAATGATATAACGGCTTGTTTCAAACATTCTAACTTCCTGCTTTACGCGGATGACTTAAAAATTTACAAAACTATAAAATGTATTGAAGACTGTCAATTACTTCAAAGAGATTTAGATCGGCTTTCCATTTATTGTACCACAAATAAACTTTTACTAAGCTTACCCAAATGTAGCGCTATAACTTTTTCGAAAAATAAAAAACAACACATATATAACTATTATATATCCAACACAAAACTAAATAGAGTGCATTCACTGCGGGACCTCGGAGTAATATTGGACTCAAAGCTTCATTTTAACATACATACCGATGCCATCAATAACAACGCACTCAGAATGTACGGCTTTGTTATGCGCAACAGTAAAGATTTTAGACGCCCATCAACTTACCGATATTTATTTATATCTCTAGTTAGACCTTGTCTTGAGTTTGCGACAATGATATGGGACCCCTACTATAAAAAATATTCGCAGTCAATCGAAACAGTACAACGAAAGTTCCTAAAAGCCATGCATTGGAGATGTACTCACAGCCAGGGTACTTATGATCTATTGTTGAAAAGATATAACCTGCTTTCTTTAGAGTCTAGAAGACTGCTGCTTGGAGCAATGTTTCTTCACGGTATTGTCCACAATAAATATGATTCTCCGGATCTTTTAAATAAACTGTGCTACCTAGTTCCAAGGACAGTAGTGCGCAGACAATCGCGCCCATACCGTTTATTGTCCACTAATACCAGCCTAATCTGTCACTCTAATGCTGGTTCTCGTGCACCTCTACGGCGACTTGTGGATTCTTATAATAATAACTTTGAGAGCATTGACATATTCAACCTGTCCGCAAAAAAATTTAGAGATTGTGTAGTCGAAATTATATTAACTTCTTGATTTAATTTTCTTTGTTTTTGAATAATTCCTTTTCCTTTAATCTTTCATTAACTTTAATGTCCGTAATTGTAATTTGTTTTTGTTTATTTTAATTTCTTTAACGTATGTAACGCACGTAGCATTAATCTCTCATTATAAGCTAGCGATCAGTGGATAATAGTGTTGGTTGTACAATAAGTGCTATTTTTTTAAGTTTATAGTGTGTTACGGACGGCGAGCCTGCTGCAGGGATGGCGCCGGGAGCCGGGAGAATTTAGTAGTTTAAAATGTAGTTATATTGTTGAATGTTGCATTTTTGATGTTATTTTGTTATAAAGTAAGACGTACATGGTTAAGTAAATTTATGTTATTTAGTTTGTTTAATAAAACGATGAGGTCTAATGTAATGTAGTAATGGCAGCGCCTGACATATAGTTTTAAGGTAAATAAATGCTATGTACTTATGGTAGTTTGGTCAGGCGCTGAAATATCGTTTTATTTCCCTGAGCGTAGGGCTTAGAACATGGTTTTAAATAAATACCTAGCTAGAATAGGCGTACGTGCGAAAGTACGTACTGGTTTTAATGCTTGATACCTGGCACATACAATTGAGTGGGTGTTTTGTGTGGTGGTAGCGAAATCTAGTAAATAATTAGATTGTTTAACGTAATGCTAGATAGCCTAGGGCTTAGACGGAGCCTAAAGCCCTAGATTTCGCTACTAACTACACAAAACACCTAAATAATTGGAGGTTCTGGGTACGAAGCGTGCGTAAATTCATAGTAGTGTCTTAGGTAATGTATCCAGGCACACTGAGGTTGATATGTGTTGTTTTCGTGCCTGGATACCTAGATTTTACGCGCGCAGTGCCTAAGAACCTTCAACGAGTTCAGATTAATACATGGAAAGGTGCCAGGTAGTCAGAGAAATTATATTGAAATTGTAAATTGGTGTAGGTAGATGGAAAAATATTCTCGATTTTTGTAAGAATCGCGGCCGCTGATTGGCTGACGGGTCAGAAACTGTTATTGCCGAATAGATAAAAGCCGCCTGTGTCGCGAGCAAACCGTTCAGTCAGTCAGCGGCGGCCTCAAGAGAAAGAAGTGGAAATAAATGAAGATAGTGCTTATTCGTATGCGTTTTACTCGACCGAGCGAACCCAATCGACCGTCCCACTGAAGAAAAGGTCTCAAGACTTCACCCTAACGCCACGCGCAGGAACAGCAGCAATCTACAGTCCACTGCGTCGTTAACATCGAAGTTTCGTGGTCCTTGCGCGACGGATTGTGAAGATTTGAAGACATTGAAGAACGGTATAGTGTGACGGTCGGTTGGTTCGCTCGTGTGTGTTACGCTGAAGAATCATGAAGACACGAAGTGGAGCAACTAAAGAAAAGGAATCCGAGTCGGGCTACGATAGCCGCCGTCAAGTATACATGCGAGATTCGCCTAGGTCGCCGTTGACTCACGCGTCCGCGAGTGTGCGCGCCCCGGGGGCTGCGCCGGTGGAGGACCCGATACCCTCCACCTCCGCGACCGCGCTCCCCGTCGTCCCGTCGGTGGGGGGAGCGTTGACGAGTGCGACCGAACGCATCGTAGCGCCCGCGCCTCATATTCCATCGGTGGGACGAGGTCGAGCGGAGCCGCCCGCGCTCGACGGTGGAGAATCGCCCGCGTGTCCGCCCGCCGGTACGGGCCTCGACGCGCGCCGCTTAAGGGAGCTGACTGAACC
Source organism: Athetis lepigone (assembly GCA_033675125.1). Taxonomy (NCBI): domain Eukaryota; kingdom Metazoa; phylum Arthropoda; class Insecta; order Lepidoptera; family Noctuidae; genus Athetis; species Athetis lepigone. The sequence continues at coordinate 11,428,636 of CM066243.1, read as the reverse complement.
CGCCAGAGGGTCTGGCGTAACGTCTGCGCTGGAGACCGCCAGCACAGTTAGGACAAGAAGGTCGACCAATAGTGACCGAGCAAGAATCAAGAGGGCAGAGTACGAGTCAACCAGGAGGATGGCAGCCTTAAGGCTGGAAATCGCACAGCAAGTTGAAAAGAAACGATTGGAATGTGAAGTTTCGGAAATCGAGGCAGAGGCAGAGGCAGAGGTAGAGGCTGTGGCAGAGGCAGAGGTCAGAGAAGATAGGACAGTGGTTAGTGAACACATTCAAGAGAAAGTCGACGAATGGTTCTACAGTATAGACCGAAGCCGCCCCCGCCCAGGGGTCGACGACCCCCCCCGTCCCGCGCCACCCCGGTATAGAGAAAGCAACCTGCACGAACGCGATACAAGAATGGATCCTGAACCTCCTACGGCTCGTGAATACGACAGAAGAAGGCTGCGCTCAACTTCACGCTCACCTAACCGAGAGGTACGCACAGGGAAGGCTATTGAACGATTGGCTGCCACTTTAGATAGTATGGTGCGTGTACGGCCGCCGCCGCGGCAAGTAACGGAGCTGCCTACATTCACCGGTGTGCCGACCGAGTGGCTGCCATTCAAGGCTGCATATACGGACTCGTCAGTGGTGTACAAATTTACAGCAGTGGAAAATTTAGCTAGGCTTAGAAATTGTATCAAAGGCGAAGCAAGGGAAGCGGTGTCTGCTTTGTTATACACAGCGTCGGATCCAAGTGTTATTATGAAGACTTTGGAACAATATTACGGAAGACCGGAAGTGCTGATCGACCGTGTCATGGAGGATCTGAGGAAGTTACCACGACTCACAGGTATGACAAGTGATCTTAATTCTTTTGCTGTGAAACTTCAAAACATTGTGTGCGTCTTGTCGAACATGGACAGACGCGGTTATGTACAAAACCCCCTGTTGGTACGAGATGTCGTGGAGAAGCTAAGCCCTCACCTAAGGTCCAGGTGGTGTGATTATGCAACAGACAGAGCTTCGTCTTCGAGAGAACCTGATATTGTTTTACTGTCCAGGTTTCTGATGCGTGAGGCGGATCGCGCGATGACATACGCGTTCGCGGCGCCATCTACGGCAACTCTAACGAAACAGAATGGTCATGTTAAGCAGGCACCGCAGACGAGTTCCAAGAAGAAGCCTACGCGGGTAGCTGTTTACAACACCACTGAGGAGAGGAAAGCAGAGTGCCTCTGCTGTAATGGTCCACATGAGGTACCTAAATGTCCTAAATTTTTAAAAATGAACTTAGACGACAAATGGTCTTGCGCACGCGAAATGAAAGCGTGTTTTAAATGTTTATCAAGCCGTCATCGGAGGGACAACTGCCGGGCGAAGAGGTGCGGCATAGCGGGCTGCACCCGTCCTCATCATGCATTATTGCACAGGGAGTATGTTAAACAGGAAGAGGGACCGGCAGAGAAACCAGAGGCGGCCGAGGCTGCCGACAGTGCGGCGTCAATGGATCGTAAAGAGACAGTGATGAGTGTCTCTACTGGCAATAATGGACACCAACGGGTGTTGTTAAAAATAAAGCAGGTGATGCTGAGAGGGCCACTAGGTGAGTCACTAACCACTGCTTTATTAGATGAGGGGTCAACAATATCCCTAATCGATGAGGAGTTGTCACAGAGCCTCGGCCTAGACGGGCCAGTCTCGACGCTTCGGATACAGGGCGTCGACTCGCTACAGCGTGAGGAAAATAGTCGATCGGTAAGACTAGAAGTCCGCGGCGAGGATGGTAACTTCACTGAGCTCCGGGCGCGTACCAAGAAGGACCTGCGGCTACATGGGCAGCGGGTGGACAGGGCGGCACTCATGTGCTATCCTCACCTACGCGACTTGGCGGACGACGTGTCGGTAAAGGAAGATGTCACCCCGAAGTTACTTATAGGTGCCGACAACTGGCATCTGATCGTCACCAGGGAGCTGAGGATGAGGAGAAGGAATGAGCCGGCTGCATCACGCACCCAGTTGGGGTGGGTGATCCACGGAGCTGCGCCTCGCGCTACGCTGAAGGTAGAGGAGGGGCACGTCGTTCTACATTTGTGCGACAAGCTCAGTGATAAGGGCGTGGAACAAGCAGACGACATTCGGCGTGTGGAGGAGCTAGTCAAAGCTCACTTCGAGGTAGACGCCCTAGGAGTCTCCCTGGCGAGGAAGGTGAAGCCCGAGGACCAACGAGCGATAGAAACAGTCAGTCGCAGTATGAGGAGGGTCGATGGTCACTTTGAGGTAGGGCTTCCATGGCGCAACGAGGCGGACTCGTTGCCCAACAACTACAGACAGGCTGTGAGGAGGCTGGCGGCGATCGAGAGAAAGATGGACTTGTCGCCGTACTTCGCAGCACAGTACAGTACCCAAGTCCATCAGCTGTTGGACAAGGGGTACGCCTCGAGGTGTGATGGAACCGAAGAGGATGGCCAGCGGGTGTGGTATTTACCGCACTTCCCCGTCGTGAACCCAAATAAACCGGGTAAGATAAGATTGGTATTCGACGCAGCGCATCGCTACAAGGGAGTCTGTCTCAACGACTACCTATTGGAGGGCCCTGATTTGCTGAAGTCTCTCCCTGGGATCCTGTTCCGATTCCGGGAGCGCCCCGTAGCGGTCACCGCAGACATACAGGAAATGTTTCTCCAAGTAAAAGTAAGAAAAGAAGACCAATCGGCACAGATGTTTTTATGGCGAGGGGACAAGCGAGATGGGCCGCCCAGTAAGTACAAAATGACGTCACTTATCTTCGGAGCTACGTGTTCACCTTTCATCGCGCACACCGTACGAGACGCAAACGCAAAGCTATTCTCTCACGAGCACCCAGGCGCCGTGCGAGCGATTACCGACAGTCATTACATGGATGATTACGTCGATAGTTTTGCCACGGAAGAGGAGGCGATCGAGACGGCGCGCAGCGTGATAAAGATCCATCAACATGCTCACTTCAATCTCAGAGGTTGGTGCTCAAATAAAGAAAAAGTATTGAGTGAGATAGCGTCGGACGCACGGGCGCGTACGACCGAAGTGAAGCTGGGCGCACGAGAAGAGAGCGCCGACAAAACGTTGGGACTATTATGGGAAACAAGCTCGGACGAGTTAGGTTTCAACACAGGATTGAGTCGTGTAGCGCCAGAGGTAAAGACCAAGAATAGGGCCCCTACCAAACGAGAGGCCCTAGGTGCTGTTATGTCGGTCTATGACCCGTTGGGACTAATAAGTCATTTTACTATCACAGGAAAGATTATATTACAGAACTTATGGAGACAGGACGTGGGCTGGGATGAAGAGATACCCGAAGTCGACGCCGCTAATTTTGAGAGTTGGTTACAGAGTCTAGATAGCGTGGCGGCGCTGCGCCTGCCGCGATGGTACGGCAAAGAGACGGATGACGTCATGGATCTACACATATTCTGTGACGCTAGCGAGCAGGCGTACGCGACGACCGCCTACTGGCGAATCGTTCACTCAGGAGGGCGAATAGAGGTAGTTTTAGCGGCGGCTAGGGCGCGAGTAGCGCCCCTGAAAGCTGTCACCATTCCCAGACTCGAGTTACAGGCTGCAGTGATCGGCGCCAGGTTGGCGCGGACGATAATCGAGGAGCACCGAGACAAACCCAGAGGCGTGACGTACTGGACCGACTCTCAGACGGTGTTGCGATGGATAGAGAAGGACGCGGCGAAGTATACGCCGTTCGTCGCGCATCGTCTGGGGGAGATTGCCGAGCTGACGAGCGCACAACAATGGAGGTGGGTGCCCACTCTTTATAATGTAGCTGATGATGCGACGCGTCCCACATCCGCAGCCCGCGTGAACGCACGAGACCGATGGTTCACCGGACCCGCGTTCCTGTATGAAAATGAAGACTCGTGGCCCACAGAGAGGCGCCGCGACGACGACGGCCCGCTGGACGAGGCGGCCTATGTGATAGTACAACCGCAGAAAGGTAAACCGACTCATCTCCCAGATATAAATAGATTCTCATCATACGAGAAGTTGCTGCGGACGACAGCTCTGCTTATGCTGTTCAGGTTAAGGTGTAAGGATAGAGGTCGCCAACTGACAGTCGACCTAGTGGAGAAGGCCGAGGGACTGTGGATCGCGCGAGCTCAATCAGATAGTTTTAACGATGAAATACGAATGTTACAGAATGGAAAAGCGATTCCCAGATCCAGCCGGCTGTACGGGCTGGACCCGTTCCTGCGAGATGGAGTGTTGCGCGTCCGAGGGCGCATAGGCAGAGCTGCGGTCGCTGAGGCGGTGAAGACGCCCGTCATCCTGGACGGCCGTCACCCGTTCGCCAAGCTGTTGGTGGCGCACGAGCACCGACGGGCCGGGCACGCCAACAACGAGAGGGTGGTAAACGAACTACGTCAAAGGTACTGGGTCATACATTTACGTCCTACAGTACGAGCCATCGCACAGAAATGCCAACTGTGCCTTGTAAGGAGAGCTGCGCCCACTAAACCTATGACAGGGGACCTGCCTGTTGAACGGTTGACAGCGTACCAGCGACCGTTCACAAGCTGTGGGGTCGACTATTTCGGTCCCATGACTGTAGTCATTGGCAGAAGACACAAAACGATGGGGGGCGCTGTTTACGTGTATGACTACGCGCGCAATCCACTTAGAATTGGTATCTAGTTTGTCTACAGACTCGGCGATAGCGGCGATTAGGCGCATGGCGGCGCGGCGCGGCTGGCCGCGCGTCATGTACTCCGACAACGGCACCAACTTCAGAGGTGCCGACGCAGAGCTACGGGCGGCCTACGCGGAGTGGGCCGCACTCTTTCCCCACTTCGCGCTGGAGCATCGCATGAAGTGGAAGTTCATCCCGCCGGGCGCTCCTCATATGGGGGGAGCGTGGGAGCGGCTGGTGCGCTCCGTCAAGGCAGCGCTGGGCGCTGTGTTGCGTCAGAGGGCGCTCAAAGAAGAAACGCTGCAAACGCTGCTCGTCGAGGCCGAGCACGCGGTCAATTCGCGGCCGCTCACCCACGTCTCTGTCGATCCTAATGATCCAGAGGCGCTCACTCCGAATCACTTCCTCATCGGGGCCTCTGCAGGCCTGCCACGCACAGGGCCTTGCGAGGAGGCCAGCCGCAAGCTGTGGCGGACGGCCCAAGCGCTCGCCGATCATTTCTGGCGGCGCTGGGTCGACGAGTACCTGCCGACCCTTGTGCCTCGGCGGGCATCAGACAACCTGCGACGCCCACTGCAGGTCGGCGACCTGGTGGTCGTCATCGACTCCACGCTGCCCAGGGCAACCTGGCCCCGCGGCGTCGTGGAGACAATTCATCAAGGACGAGACAACAAGGTGCGGTCAGCAGACGTTCGGACCCTTGCGGGTTCACTCCGGCGTCCCGTCACTAAGCTCGCCGTCCTACCGGTGAAGGCTACGGAAGATCTTCGCCGGGGGGAGGATGTTACGGACGGCGAGCCTGCTGCAGGGATGGCGCCGGGAGCCGGGAGAATTTAGTAGTTTAAAATGTAGTTATATTGTTGAATGTTGCATTTTTGATGTTATTTTGTTATAAAGTAAGACGTACATGGTTAAGTAAATTTATGTTATTTAGTTTGTTTAATAAAACGATGAGGTCTAATGTAATGTAGTAATGGCAGCGCCTGACATATAGTTTTAAGGTAAATAAATGCTATGTACTTATGGTAGTTTGGTCAGGCGCTGAAATATCGTTTTATTTCCCTGAGCGTAGGGCTTAGAACATGGTTTTAAATAAATACCTAGCTAGAATAGGCGTACGTGCGAAAGTACGTACTGGTTTTAATGCTTGATACCTGGCACATACAATTGAGTGGGTGTTTTGTGTGGTGGTAGCGAAATCTAGTAAATAATAAGATTGTTTAACGTAATGCTAGATAGCCTAGGGCTTAGACGGAGCCTAAAGCCCTAGATTTCGCTACTAACTACACAAAACACCTAAATAATTGGAGGTTCTGGGTACGAAGCGTGCGTAAATTCATAGTAGTGTCTTAGGTAATGTATCCAGGCACACTGAGGTTGATATGTGTTGTTTTCGTGCCTGGATACCTAGATTTTACGCGCGCAGTGCCTAAGAACCTTCAACGAGTTCAGATTAATACATGGAAAGGTGCCAGGTAGTCAGAGAAATTATATTGAAATTGTAAATTGGTGTAGGTAGATGGAAAAATATTCTTGATTTTTGTAAGAATCGCGGCCGCTGATTGGCTGACGGGTCAGAAACTGTTATTGCCGAATAGATAAAAGCCGCCTGTGTCGCGAGCAAACCGTTCAGTCAGTCAGCGGCGGCCTCAAGAGAAAGAAGTGGAAATAAATGAAGATAGTGCTTATTCGTATGCGTTTTACTCGACCGAGCGAACCCAATCGACCGTCCCACTGAAGAAAAGGTCTCAAGACTTCACCCTAACGCCACGCGCAGGAACAGCAGCAATCTACAGTCCACTGCGTCGTTAACATAGTGTATAACATGTAATTGTACTTCTGTTTTTTATCCCAAATAAATAAATAAATTACACAAACCAAAGTTTTGTACTGTAAATAAATATAAATAAGTGAAATTAAATTGCTTATAAAACTTATAATAATAAAGATCTTGAATATTAAATGTCAAAAATTAAAGGGACAAGAAACATTTTCTATCTTCCAATGATTAAAATTTCTAATTTGTGAGCTTATGTGGAGCAGGACCAGCATTTAGCCAAGCATGTTTGTCATTGATATAATCTTCTAACTTATAATAAGCTTGTTTACATAGCGTGCGCTTAATGCATGTTTTAAATTTTTTCTCATTTAGATGGAGAATTTCGAGTGGTATCGCTGTAATCGCTGTAATAGTTCTTACTTGCATTCATTCATATCATTTCATTGGTCACGTGTGAATGTGCGGTAGGCACTGGTTGTTAATTATATATTTAATGTTAATTATAAGTAATCAATTATCTTGCTTGACTTAAGTTTTAGGTCCTAAAGTTGTCAAGCAAAGATGATTCGAAAATCAATAATGCCAGTGTATTTGTTATTGCGGTTGCGGAATAGTTCTAATAATTACCGTGGCCCCAGAATACAAAGGGCAACCGAAAGAACATGGGTGGGTTATAGTCAATAAAAATCCCACCAAAAACATTACATGTAAAAAAAGCCAACTCTCTTCGCAAATCTTCCATCGTTAAAAGTTTTGAGATCGCATAGAAGAGAAGCCAAGTCCTGTTCAATTTATATTGTAATAATAAATCAATATTTTGTGATTGTCTCAATAGTTTGGTTTACATTATGATAATATTGACTTGGCCATGAGCACAATAAGATACAAATATAAAACGGCATATTTGGAGGAGTTGAAAGTTAAACATAAAGTTCACAGAATTAAATTATTTTGGTATTAGGTTTATTCAATTGGTATTACATGACCGACAGTAAGTCTCACGTCTCCCCCAACACCAACAAACTGCACATGCATTACGGTTACGGCGCATGTTTATTCTATGGTTATCTTACATTTCAATCAGTTACAAATGATGTCCAAAGATATGAATTCGAAGGTATTTGCACATAATTTTACAAGGAGCAAACGACTTTTAACTTATGCTCATGGCCAAGTCAATATTATCATAATGTAAACCAAACTATTGAGACAATCACAAAATATTGATTTATTATTACAATATAAATTGAACAGGACTTGGCTTCTCTTCTATGCGATCTCAAAACTTTTAACGATGGAAGATTTGCGAAGAGAGTTGGCTTTTTTTACATGTAATGTTTTTGGTGGGATCTCATTTATTTTTTGTAGGTCTCATTCTTTTCTTTTTAGGTGATGTTATTATGTCCTGTGCCTCCGCTGCTGATATGCTTAAAGCCCATTTTCTATCTCTAACTCTTTAGCTTTTTCTCTGAAGTTTCGTTACTTCTAAGAGGACGGTATATACTTCTAAGTCGATTATATTCAGCTATTGCTGAGTCCTGAGCTTTGAATTTGTAGAGTTTACATTTATCAAATGTAATCCACCTAGACTTGTCACTCTTGAAAGGGCCACATATGCTTAACCACAGGTGAAAACGGAGGAAACAAAGTTCACCATCGCGTGGTTTTTATAGATAGTATTATAGCATAGCATAAGAGATGCATAAAGGAAATTGTTCCCAATGAATCTACACTTTTAAAATTATTTTAAATTTGGTTTTTAGAAAACAAAGTAGATTACTATAGATTTTACTTTTTTCGAATCATCACGATCATACTTAAATTTTGTACTATTCCGATTTAACTGTTGACTAAACCTAAACTTGTTTCGTCTTAACATGATGATTATATTTTTCTCCAGCCCTGCTCATCGAGGCGTCATTTTCGTGTTGAATTATTTCAGCTAATCTGTTTTCATTTGAATCGGATTTTAGAATTATTAATCTAATTGAGAGTAAGTCGCGGTCTTTTTTGTAGTCACACCTATCTTATTTAATTTAGCATGTCGCATATTAAATGTACGTTCAACATATTAGTTACAGCAGTTGAAAGTTTTTCAAAGGGTGAATTTTCTCTTACCGGAGGTAGCTATAAGAGATCCCTGAAAACTGTCAAATGTTTTTCCCGAACCACCCATTTTCATCGTCACATGTGTCAAGTATCTCAGACAAGCGTAAATGAATTTATGTTGAAATAGCATTGGATATAATCGGCACTTCGTTTATAATACACAACACTACTTCTTTCAAATGTGATCACAGAACTTAGAGCACTTTATCAGAAATTGGCTTGTACTTGGTGTTTGCTTGTGCTTCACAGGCCGCTGCAATAGTCTGTGTATAGTTAATCCATCCACATTGAATGCAGCTATTCCTGTTGGAGTACTAACGGCCACGTTTTTATTTAGATACGTTTTAACACAAACTTTCAGAAATTTTATTAAAAAAGCTCTTTCTTGTGCCACCGGTTCCACTTACAAAACAGCGTAGAACATCAGCGTTATTATCAGTTGTGTTTATTTTATTTGTGATCAGTTTATTTGTCATCTCTTTTTTGCTCGACATCAAGTTTTGCGATCATATTTTGAAGATCAGTCTGCTCTTCTTCTACCAGATTGATTCTCTGGATTGAATTATGCAGCTTCCATAGATTTTCTTTTTTTTGGGGAGTGGGAAATCACGAAATGACTGCTCCCGTCCTGGTTGCGGCGGGAGGACGTGTCAGACTTTTACAGACTAAAACCCACTCATGTTCCTTCGGTTGCCCTTTTTGTTCGGGGTCACGGTCACTATTATAAACATTCCGCTATCCCGGCAGGCGTTAGCCCTGTTGGGCCCCTTTCCGTGCTGACTTCCTGGCCTGGTCCTAGCCGTGCGGCGAGCTACCCAACGCGGCGAGCGTTGGGTAGTCCGCAGACCCTACGGTGGCCGGTAGTCGTCTTGCGACTCTCGACGTCTACGCCTGGGTCCCTGTCCGGGGCGAGAGGCTCATCGTTGCCTCTCTCGCGCCGCCCCCTCTTTCACTAGTATAACTACTTCGCAGAAGGAGGCGACGGCTTCCCATTCAGTCTCACCCCGGAGCATGGCCTGGACCAGCGTCGGGTGCGAGAGGTCACCGCCGCCGATTGCCTCTACGAGGATACGTCGATGGCTCGCCCACGCGGGGCATAGCACCCGACTTTAGAGGAGACTGGGCTTGTATTACCAATATCATAATATTGAGCGAAACTGTAGAAGTTCAAGTTAGTAGTCTCCAACTCTTTTGGCCGTTTAGGATAGTGGTCATCAATCCAGGACTCGTAATAAATATCGGTGGACTCAGGTTCTAGCATCATTATATCCGATATATAGATTTAACGCGCCGGTTTTTGTACATAAACAAAGAACAAAGTTAACAATGCAGTCAAAATTCATACATAATGTTCTTGTAAAATCGCAAATATAACTTTGTTTCCTATTATTTATTAAGGTATATAATTTATTAACGTTTTTATAATTTTTCCTTTATATGTAGCTAATAACCTATCTTGATGCCAAATTTGAAGGTTCTAAGTCTGCTAGAAGTACTTTAGATTTTTGATGATCGGTCAGTGAGTGAGTGACAAAATGGTGTAACTTTGATCACCCATAACTCGTAAACTATTGGTTCAAAAGTCATGTAATTTTGAGGCTAAGCTTGTTTCAATGCTTACTCTTGGTTATTGAAAATCTAAACCACTAGCTTTGTCTATATCGATAATACAGGGGGGGTGAAATAGCCGCGAAACGCTTCGAGAAAAGGATGGTACGGCCGTGCCCTCTTTGCTCGAGACTTGGCTGGGGCACTGCCGTGCCCCCAGATCTGACACGCCCCGCCCAGGGAGGGAGAAGTCATTTAATGATTTCCCACTCTCAAAAAAAAAGTATATTTGCTATTTTTGCCTTGATACTTCACAGCTTATTTCACAGTACCATCATTTTTGTCGATTGGCTTTCTACTTATTTACTAAAATGGTACACGGAAAGGTCCTTAATACATTTTGTAAAAATTCAATTACGATTTCTTTCATACTGTTTATTTTTCATCACACGTAAGAATTTGATTTCTCGTCAGGTCCCAATTGTCTTATTGGGTCTCTAGAATCTTCAAGTACTCTTAAAAGGTCACGTTATAAAAATACGTCCTTTTCTTGTGAAGGTGATTCCAAATATGATTAGTACAGGTAGTATGTGGGTAGCGTTAAAATACGTCAATTTCATTTGTAAATTCCACCAGTAAGGATTTCTTTAAAATGTATCAATTACAAAGTATGATAAAAAACAAAGATTTTTATCTGATATATGCTCAAATTGTTCATTATTTTAATTATCTTCTATAAGATAAATCGGGGTTTATTTCGATATAAATACGTTTGAGCTTTGCCGGTCGCTGTATAACATTACAAAAACGTTGCATTGTTGATTACATCATACAAACACATGTAAAAAAACTTTTGAATCCGAAACAAATTAATATTTCTATCAAAACACATCGAACATGCATCAATTTTATGTTGTAACGAGAAAATATGCATACAAACAGGTTTCAATGGAAAAATCGGTTTTGTTTTGACGTACAATTTTTTGAATTCGACACGATACTCGTGGATGCAGAAAACCGCATCGGACGTATTCTTTTTCATTAAAAAATCAAATAAAACGTTCTTTTGCAGCAATGTTTTTCTAGAATCTACAACTACATAATACAATACTGTGTTAATTTTTGCACAAGGTTATGCAAAACTTGACAGTAAAATTTGTTTATTTTTTGCTTGTAGTAGATAATCTGTAGTTATCTGGTCCAATTACAGAGAATATTTCATTTACTGAATGCTACTTTATTATCGTGTGTCATAGGGAATGTTTTGACTTGAAATTGAGGATAGAAAAAGGACTTTAGAGAGGATTAGACTAACGCTATCAACCAACTTCATGCTGTTACCAAGAACTTTCTGATGGATAAAACGCTAACTTTTTCCTGGAAACTGGAAATCAAACTGAAAACTTAAAGCTTTGCAGTGCGTTCGTTTGTATTTTCGTCAGCAATTTCTTACCTCTGGGACCCCAATTCAGTACATTTCAAGTTTAAGTCTGCTTTATATTCTAAAGTACGAAAACCGTCTCCATGTATTGCGCTCGTGTACATATTGCAAAGTTACTGAACTGCCAGGAAAATTTGGCAAGCAATTCTGAAAGCAATGCTTATACCATAGCAAACAACATTATAAACTTGAGAGCTTGTCAATCGAGAGTGATTGGGCGTAATTTTTATTGGAATGGAGTGTGACAAGGAATAATTTAAAAGGTTTTTCAGATGTATCAAGTAGATGTTTGTCGTGTCATTGAAATTGGGATTTGGAAGACATACTTTTAAATGGTTAGAACTGCTCCCAATTTTTTATTCTTGTGTTTTATTACACACAAAAGTGTAAATGCATGTAATATGCATAATGGCTTACGTATAAGGGAAAACAAAACCCAGAATGGGGTTTGTATTAGAAAACCTTATATTACTATAGTGAGATTTGAAGTATACAAAATAGATTTACAAAAAAAACGAAGTCAAATTGAAATTATTGTTGAGGAAGAATACAAATTTTTCAAATTAAATTGTTTTGTCTGTTTGCACACGTTACACAGACGAAATCACGAAGCGAATCTTGTTGATACCATTAATGTATGCAAACATTTCCTAAATTAATATAATGTACTAAAAAGCTCTATAGATAACGTTATGTCACGGCCCGAAATTGCATTACTGTGTACCGTCGACTAACAGCGATCCTTCGTGCAACTAGAATAAAAAGAAGGACTTTAAGTGATGTGCCGACTGACTTTGGCCAAGCCGGGTATTTCTGGGATTTTTGATTGATTAAGTCTTCGTTTGAACGATAATTCCCGTGCAAGTTTCTATGGCCGTCTGCGAGCGTTTAGGAACATAGTTGTGTACTTCTGTTTTATTATTTCTCATATTTAACACTGGTCACATATTTTCACTGGTCAGAGTAAAGTTTCTGTAAAAAATATAAATCCCTGCTCTTTTATTAAAGTTATGAGGAATATAAATGTATATGAAAGATAGTTATAAGGATGACGTTATTTTAATACATACAAAATAAGAAGCCAATGCCGACAACAAAATGGCTCATAATTTGGATTTACCGACAAGTCGCCAACTAGTCGGCACATCTCTACTTTATAGGTCAGCACTGCTCTCGGAACTCCTCACACTGCACTATAATCATCAAAGTTAATACTGACAGTACAAATAAACCCTTTAGCTCCCAACGTCCGTTTAATATTTGTTTTGAACGTCGAGAGCGCAGCAACTTTATACGTACCTATTTTAGGTTCTACCTCATTCTATTTTATACTTGGAATTTTAATGAGAGCAAATTACAATTTAAATGAATTCATGTTATGGTTTCCAGTTATGACGTCTTTCACGTAATTATTTTGTAAAATAAATATGTAATTACTGAGAACGTAAAATCATTTGAAACAAGAGTAAAATGTAGGTAGACAATAATAACAATGTTTTTGAAATTTTGATCATTTTGAACAATGTTTTCAAAATCAGACTGTTAAAGACATTTTCAATTACAGAAATGAACTTAGTAATTGCTTTTATGGAGGAGAGTGCTGACAAAGTAAAATAATGTCCCCTCGAAGCATTAAAATCGCAGGAACAAAAAATATTACAAATAAACTTTTTTCACGAAGATTTTCACGCGTATTTTACGACTATCTCAACTTGGTGAAGTAGAATGAAGTTCAAAAGTTAATTTTAGCTGTCAAGCAAAACAGTGATATACTACGCTTTAGTTGAAAAGATCTTAAACCTTGAACGACTCAAACTCTTGTGTAGAACCTCATGCAACTTAGACAAGTAGAATTCTACCAACATGATGTACGTTTAAGAGTACTTTTATGGCTTTAATCTCTTGGGTTTTATCGAGGTAGCTAGGCGAGTTTTAGGCGCAAATGCTATCTTAAATCTTGTACTATTTTATTTGCTCTGACAGTTGGTTTTACGACCTTGCTTCTTCACACATACACTTTTCTATCGCAAGAAAATATGTCAGTGAAGTACTCATACGTTTAGTAAATTATTAATTTCTTACTCGAGTTGCTTATATTAATGTGGACTTCTCAGTTATAAAATTATTTTAATCCTAAAAGAGCAGAAAATAGAACTGAGATTCCATCTAACGAGAAGTTTAATGGGATCTAACTGAAACTAATGTAGGCCATTAGAACGGTACGTGCTCAAGTCTACAGTTTGTGAAAGAAGATAGAATAAAATATGTTCGCCCAAGTGAATGTTAGTTTTAATGCATTCTTCTTGAGTTTCGTCTAATAAATAGCGAGTACGCTAGGATACTATTAAAGGTACATCCTTGACATTAATAACGTGTTACAGCTTTTAACACATGTGGTTATACATTTTTTTTTTTTTTTTTTACACACGGCCATCTGATCCCAAGCTAAGCAGAGCTTGTGTTATGGTAATCAGACAACTGATATACATACTTATATATATTTTTAAATACATACATATTATAGATAAACAACACCCAGACACAGAACAAACAATTATGCTCATCACACAAAGTTTGTCCTGGGTGGGAATCGAACCCACGACCTCTGGCTTAGCAGTCAGGGTCACTGACCACTAGACCAACAGGACCGTCGAAACAGTCAGACCGTCGTCACAGTAACTACTGCCTGTTTGGTATAGTGGTGGAGATCTTCACTGCTAAGCTGGAGATGAGGATACGATTCCTACCTAAAGCAAAATTTGTGTGAGGACTACGATTGTTTTTTCTGTGTCTGGGTGTAAATTATTTATAATTATGTTTGTATTTATTACTTGTATAAGTAAGTATATTATCGTTTGTATGGTTCTATGGTAACCACAAGCTCAACCTCATTTGATCATTGGAATCAGACCATGCGTAAGTTGGCTCAAAATATTTTTTATGAAGATCAATCAAAAGGAAGTTAGAGAGTCTGAGATATTACTAACTAATCGGAACTCGAATTATTCAGAAGAATTTTGTATTATTCTGACAAAACAAACTGCAATGAGGTCAACAAATCTTGCTTGAATAAGGTAACGAATTTGCACGCATTGCGCTGAAACACGACGTGAAGCGTAGGACATGAGTTACTATCTAGAGCTTAATATATAGCCTATGTATCTACGTTTGAAATGTCCGTACATGAAGCTTGCCAAGTCTTTCCTGATTACTAAAAGGGAGAGGTATTTTGTTGAGGTAAAAGTCACATTGAAAATAAACATGAACAATTTTTTTTGCCATGTTTTCGAAGGTTTAAAATGGGCTTGAACTATATGGTAAAGCAGAGGCCTATTCTGCACTGTAAAATAAAACGTAATAAATTTTCAGCTCACAGCTAACAAAATAAATCAACAACCGACACTGTCACTGTATTCAACTTTATTTTACGTGAACACAGGCACGCGTTGAAAAAAACCACTTCCACAATCCACACCTACCACCCATTGAAATCTATTCTTGAAGCATACTTTCACCGTAAAATATATTCTAAGGGCCACATAAATAACATCAAGTTGCAGACACCGCCGCTATCGAAAGTCTACGTCCAAATAACGCCCTATCTCATTGACAAAATGGCCTGACAACCTTGGTTTATATTACGTACAAACTTACGTTACGTGGCCTTGGGCTTACAACTTCGCCCTTGACTCACTTACCTACACTGTTTATTTGACTTTGTTGACTTTTCACACTGAATTAAGCTTTTAGAGTTTAAATTTGGGCAGCGGGAGTGTGAGGGTGAAACTAGCCAGAGTACTCGAGTGTTTTGTTTATAGAGAAAAAAATGTACAGTTTCGAAACCATGAGAAAAACCATATTATAATAAACAGGTCATTTAATGCCCAGAATATTATTAAATGTTTACAATTATAATAAATACAAATAAGAAAGACTTGTTCATTAAGAATATGAGAGGACAAAGGGTAACTTATACCACATGCTCAAATCAGCTCCAAGAAATGCCCTCTTAATGGAATCCGAGCCAAATTAGTCCCATACTGAGACCAACTAAACTAATTGAGGCAATAGCCTTGCAGTGATCTCGTTACAAATGTGATAACAAACGCCAATCACTTAGATCGTTAGCGACCGCAGCGGCCCTGCGATGCTGCCTTGAGGCACTCCTCTGCCAACCACAATGAAACCTTGTAAACAAGACGCATTAGGTTTACTTTTGAAACACAACACCGAATCATCATTGCTTCGCTGTGGATTCATTTCAATTCTCCCATCAAATATGATAAATTATAAGTACTGTTGAAATGTTTGTGTTTATTATGATTTTAACAATAAAAAATATTTATGTGACAAACATAATTTTATAATGGAAGAATTATTTACAATAATTATTTTTAAAAACAGTTAGTGAACAGATTGTCCAAACACAAAATGTAGATTATTATTTTTTGAACCCCAATAGTTGTATTCTGTTTCTTTTATTGAATCAAAACTTAAGTTATGTGTTCATACTTAGACAAGTAAAGTTTATTCAAAGCTCACCATAAAACTAAGAAATATACACAAACTTTCATCAAAGCAAACAGGCAAAAGTACCTATCATTTACGTAAGCCTTAGAAATTTAGCTCGACAAAATCAGATGTTTTAACAAGAAAAAAGCAAATATAACATCACGTAATGCAGGACTCTGATTCTTAGTAATATGGCACGAGCAGACTTGAAGCATAGGTAAGCATTTGCACAATCCGCCTGTAAAGCGGCCGCGTATTATACTAAACCGGTTAAGCATTTTGCATACGAAATGTACAAAGACTTTGTCATGAGCAAATAGAACAAAACAATAACCATAATGTGATAAAATATATTTAAATTTTTCTTGCAAAATCCTACTTTTTGAAAGGATTGTAGATCAACGTGGAAAAATGGGTAGGGCTGTGAAATTTTACGGTGAATTACGTTTAATCTAAATGGATGGACTCCATTATGTGGCTTTCTTAGAGTTATGGTCGGCCATGCGTTACGTTGAGTGCTTCACTCAGATAATTAAAATAAAAATGAAGTTGCTCAGTGGGGCTTAGAAAAACTAGCAGTTGAAGTAAATAATAGGTCAATTTAGATTGGAAGAAAACCGACCAAGTGCGAGTTTTGTATAAAAAGGTATTGCTGACCTGAGAATTTGATTCTTCATTCGTTCCTAATAAAAAAAGGTCTTGATTGACTGTCAGATGCAAAACAAAAAGATCTTGTAAAGGTTCAGCATTTTATTTTTTAGGTACAGACCCCAAAAACATAAATTTGATGTCAGATAAGAGCAGGACGGAGTCCACGACACAAATAAGACATTAAAGGACGAAATGATAACAGCAATAAATGTTTAAAAAGATTTATTTGACAACCTCTCGATGGAGAAGACAGCACAGAATTGGATGGCAACCAGATTCAAATGAAACTTGATATTAAAATCAATAATAGCCAGCATTACGTAACCAGTTATTGTATCATAAATCAATAGCTTAGTTACACTGTAAACAAACATAGGGGTATTGCGTGTTACGCTTCATCATCACTTCATAATACATCACTGTTATTATTTTTGAAGAGCGTTTTCAGTAATTGTTATGTTTTTTATTAATGTAGCCCCGACCATGATCTGAACGACTAGTAAAAATTGTGTTGTTTATTTAATTGTCATTATGCACTTTCATTTTAATAAAGAAAACTACATTCTTTGGTCTAAAAGACAATGTCGTGAAGTAAAATGCGGATAAAATAAAACCTGAATAAAAAAATACCAAAAGTCATTACAGCATGTACGAACACACTAAAACATGAACAATTATCCTAACACATATATACACAGGACCAATTAAAGCTATGAATTCCGTAAACATGACTGATATGGTAACTCCGAACATAATCCCAAAGCAGTGTTTGACAAAACAAAACACAATCGAACTGTTACGTTAACAGATTCGATTGTTTATTATGTTTGTTTGTTAAAACACTTCTCACCCGTAAAATCGATCATATCGTTTAGTGTTCAGAGCGCATTAGTTCAATGTAATGGAACGTATTGTGTGACCGCATCCAAAGCATAATTTATATGACAAGCCTCTATATGGGGGGCCATTGTGGCGATTTGGAACCATGCCATAGTCATCGCGGATGACCACCGATATTTGGATGCTGAAATAGCATATGGTACAGACGGCATAGAATACTAAATTGTCATTTAAAATGTGTGGAAAATACTGGAAATTCTGCTTGATATTCAAAGAGCACAGAAAAGGATTCAGTTTGATAGTATTAGAGTCTATTATTCGGTTTGATTGCACCCCGGGGTACTATATTTGGCAAGTGATTCTCTCTGCCATTTTGGTCTATTAATCTGAACGAGACATTACAAAGACCACTGTCTAAGACAGCAGCTTGCATAATGATCGCTGCTTTAATAATCTTCGGATAAGATTCAAGCTCAGTGCCAAATGCTATGTTTGTGTTATTATCATAAAGATGTCACTTTGTTTTTACTATTTCTTCTGGAACAATTGCATCAATAAGAACAGATCTTTTCTAAGTAGGTTTACTTCTTGTATATGCGTTTATATGTTTTCTTTGTGTATCATTTTGTGACAATGTATTCGCACCCGGAAATGCTTAAGACTTTTATATTTCTATAAAATTACTTTGGTTCAAAATGTTCTATCGTAACACATTTTCACTCACTTTGGATATAATAAATACCTATAACAGTTTTTTTCCTTTCTACTATGTGTACCGTACATAATACGCTGTAACCCGAAGAGTCTCGAAAGAACACAAAATACAAGAACCCGGCTTATAGAAAATATCATTTTTATTTCTTGAGACTAATTAGATATTTTACAAAGAAATATTTGGTTATTTTTTAATTTTTCCCTTCTTCAATTTATCAGAAACAACCTTAAGTATTCGTATAAAAATGTAAATTAATATTCTCGAGATAAACA
Source organism: Athetis lepigone (assembly GCA_033675125.1). Taxonomy (NCBI): domain Eukaryota; kingdom Metazoa; phylum Arthropoda; class Insecta; order Lepidoptera; family Noctuidae; genus Athetis; species Athetis lepigone. The sequence goes on along the minus strand of CM066243.1, from coordinate 11,410,110 downwards.
AAAATATTTATAAAATCCTTCTCGGGCCACACAGTGTAAATATCTTAAACGGCGGGAGGAACGCAGTCCCAGCTGAAACACGATAACAGTATTTGCTAATAAAATTACCTTAATACCTCAAATAAAGCAAACAAAATACCATGATCAGCCTAAAACAACATAATTTTCAGAATCCTACACTGAGTCCCTTATCTAATTACGTACCTGAACCTACCTAAATAAGCATGTAACGTTAAATTTCACGTGTCAAATAAAACCACTTTAGTACTCAGTGGAGTTTAATATGAACATCGCTACTCTGTGGCGCAGTGTAATTATCTTCATATTGACCACGACACCACACCGGATGGAGCCAAATTTAATCAGCATACAATCGGTTGCATGCAAAACACATTTGGAGCAATAACTGACGGTCGAATGGTTTTAATACGATTTTCCAGGCTAACGCTATTTGGTGTAACTAAAATGGCACAAAATGAGAGAGAATTCATAAAGGCTTAACGTGTGTAGTTATAGGCGTCAAATAGTAGTATAAATAATATCAATAGTGGTGTTAGAGTTAATCTGAAGACAGAGAGAGTTAATTATATACCCGGTAATCGGCTAAGATACATTCCGTATAGAGACAATACTCTCCTTAATATAGCTAATAATACATTATTGTAATCCAATATGTGTAGGGAATCTCTTAGTTGGATCGTATAATCTAACGTATATATGAGGCTCAATGATGAAGATGCATGAATGGTATAAAAAGTAGGGAATTCTGTATTAGCGTAGGTTCATTAGGATAGAGTTATAACATTTTTCGATGTTTTTGTGTGGTGTAAAAGTTAGTGGAGACAAGATAATTAAATACCCTATAGCGTTACATATTTAATATAACGTATTTCAGTAAACGAGAGCTGACTAGAAAGGAGACAAAATGTATGTTTACGTTATAACGTTGACTAAAATTATTTTAACTTAAATCACCGTCTAGAGACCTGCTCGACAGTAGGTTCATTATGTTAAGAAAAGAATATTTCATATAAGCAGCTAAATTGTCGTTCGTTTACAAGACACTGCCATTATTTAAAAGGAAAAGAAAGCTGTATGGAATGAAATGTCTTTGAGAAGACGGAAACATTAAACGGATTTTAAATTCCCTCTGAGACCAAACAGATAAAGAGTCCAAAGAACTTTGAAATTCTATAAGGTCTGTTACCTCTAGAAGTACATACATCAATTTGTGCAGGACCGGAAAGTGGCATTAAGGTAAGGATAATACAGAGAAGAAGAAAAATTGGTTTATAATTCAAATGTAATGGTAGGCACAGCTGGTTTTAGAATTTAAAGGTTATTATTTTTTATAGCCTATCTCAATTTGCGGGTCCGTGAATGAAAAATCAGATTGCCACGTTTATTTTCTTAGGTCTTGAAGGCTCGTAGCAACTGAATTATAATAATAAAAGTAGGATATTTGTGGTCTACAAATTTAATGTTTTAAACAGAGATTGTTTTGTTAGTCTTTCAAAATGTTTGGTTGATTAATTTCAAATTGTTCGTTAAGCAATTTGTGCTGACCTTAGAATAAATGGACGTAAAGATCATATCGTTCAAAAATTCGACTGAAAATTTTCCTTCAGCTAGATAGGGATAAGAATGGTTGAAAATTTATAGCACTGCTAGGGTTTACAGATAGAACACGAATCCTACGGTTATTTCGATAGAGACGGGCAGTATTCCAACCGAATTATGTATACATACATAATGTATATCTTGTGTTTGGATGTGTTCCCGAATGAAACACAACCAGTCGAATATGATCGGCATGTATATTGGACACGCAAAATTCATACGTTGTTATGATAATATCCAAAAAACTAGGTTTTGAAATCCATTTTACATTGTCAACTGAATTCCACTAAGTGAAATCCATAGAGTGTAATAATTGAGCACATAAAATTGGTCTCATATGTGGAGTGGCAAAATTCCCGCCATCCTTAAGGTGGATTTAGACTTAATGCACACAGAGCCAGTGCAAGAGTGAGAGTGTTTTATTTTCTTGATATTTATTTTATTATAAACACATTAATAAATACTTCAGTTTAGATAACAAAAAGTTTACAAAAAGGTTTGGTAGGAGAATAGAAGAAATATTTGCTTCTTCAATCAGAACTTGTCTGCGAGTAATTTATTTCATTCCCAACGTTGCTTGAACCAACACAGCAACACATCGTAAAGTCATCGACCGATCCCGACCTTTCCATCAATTGAATAACTACACAAAACAACCCTTTTCAAAAAAACGTTGTGGAAACAATAAATCATTGGCACAATATCTATTTGGCAAGATATCCAAGGACTGGTGCCAATTATTAGTACTTGGTTGGTATAGAGTGAGGTTGTAGCTTTACTTGTACCAAAAACTGGCTGCGTTTACACTAGCCACAAATTGGAGCATACAGAGGAAGCATTAAAATTAATTATACAGTGCTCCGACACTTGGGGAATGGAGCACCAACAATAGGCGTGTTTCTCGTGAAGTGAAATAGTGAAACTTCGTCTCAAATTTTTGTAACGAGCAAATGTTTTACGTTTCTACATTTGTTAGCTTTAAGCACTTTAGTAAGTATATTAATTTCAATTAGGACTTAAGGTTGGGTTTAAGAAAAAATGTTTATGCTCTCCTTTTAACTATATTACGCTTTTGGCATATAAATGTGTGTTTCCGTACCACTAAACACGTTTACTATCCGAGTACGTGGTTTAGAAGCATATAAAAAGGCACCTAATGATTGTTGAAAAATAAAAAAGTCATAACTTTAGTTATCTTTTGTATCGCTGCCAGTTATATGCCTACGCACCGAAGGAATTGTAATTGTAGCTCAAACCAATCCACTTGTTATTCGGTACTTCCACGATAATAGCATCCATTAGGCAAAATGTTACCGTTTTCGTATTTCGATATAACATGCAGAAACTTGTTGAAAGCATTTCGTGGGCGTCTCCATTCAAAGTTACTTTAGATTTGACGCTATTTGGTATATTATTGTTTGACCTTGTTTGATAATATTTAAAACTAAGTAAAATATACACCTATTCAGTGCCTACGTCTAAAAATATCAAACATCACAAATACATAATTAGAATCAAAAATAATATCCCAGTTAAAACAGAACCGATCGCCTAAATAGACCAGTAACAGACAAGCCAATCAGATTTTAGGAAATTATATAATTACACTGTCAGTTGCCAGTACTATAATAATATACCTCTTCAGACAACACATTTTCTGTCCAATTTACTTCACTTAAGCATAATTATATCAAGTTAGACTAAACGTCTGGTCTCCTGCCAAATTGTATAGCAACTGTCCATTATTAAACACATTAAGGCATATTCAACTTAATCCACTTAGTAAATCGTACCGAGTGTCACGAACCTTGAACTTTGTTGATGGTCTCATAAAAATTCTAAAAGTATTATGCATGAAATGGCCTAGAGGGTACGAAAACGAAGTTCCCGCAACCGTCAGGTGGGAATATTTTATCGTCCGACAATAAGATTGATGGTGCCTTGATGCAGAATAATCTTCAATATCACGGTGCCTTACTTGACTTGCAGAAGCTCTTTTTGTTTTACACAATCTGCAGTTTTGCTCATATGGGTTGGGGGTTTGTTTTCAAAATATTTGTTCTAGCATAAATATATTCGAATATATTGCTTGGAATTATGAGTCTCGTTTAAATGTAGGATAGTATTTTGTAAATCCTCCTTTTTCCTAGACCAATATATTTGTATCTAATTTTCATATAAATAAATTATAATACCGACCTAACACAAATCATAAATAAACCTTTATACCAAAACAATAGCGACATAAACTGTAACCTAGCACATAATGTACTCAACAGCAACAAAAAAGAAAATTCCATGTATGTATCGAAAAGCGACATTTCTGTGCAATCTAATCATCGATCTAAAGTGCATAGCGCTACCTATATCCATCAAAACAATGCGAATGAATGGATAGCTAATGATTGTGTAGGTGCTGTGTATTTTGCTTGAGTAATGGGTTCCCAAAGCGATGACAAAACGTTTTCCTTTAAACTTTGAAGTTCCAAAATGAGTCCACCAAACAGCAAAATCATGATTAAGGTGAATAAACATAATGATGTAACATAAGTACCTGTTTTAGGTGCTCCAAGACACTTGACATTCAAAGCCAATCCGTCAAGTTCCGAATATAATGTGCTCGATGCTACGATGACATTTTTGCTTGAACAGTGATGTACAGAAAACGATTTGTTCGTGACAAGCAATTTTGGTGCTAGGGAAGATGTTAGGGGCGTGGGGGGAATGGCTAACGGTGGTCATTAGACGAAGCTATAGGGACGACACATTCGCCAACTAACAAATTACTTTGGTGATAAATCCACAGATACCTGCTTTTCGACTGTACAACCTGACGTGGGTCCTGACTTTTTGTGATGTGGGGTCGAAAACTAATTTCAATTTTCTGCTCAAGTGTTTCGCTTCTTTTCGTGTCGTGGCTTATTTACTAACATGCTATGCTTCTAATTTTGCGTTGCTATCTATTGTTAAATCTAAATGCATTGCGGTGTGCTTTTTGCTTTTAAAACTTTCAGTGTCGGCTAATTGTGAGGCTAGACTTCTGTGAACTTTAAGTGACTGTTATTTATTATTTTCAATTACAATATGGGTCACTGGTTTGTTGTCAAGGGAAATTGTACAGTCGACAGCAGTACTCGACGGTGCATAATCCAATAGGTTGAAGCCCACCGTTTTAACGTAGTTAACTGTATCCCCCGTGGCTTCAGTGAATGCGCGTCTCAACCGGGCTCGGCGCGTCTGCGACAGGGTTTGTGGACAGAGGAGCAGCCCCGCCTGCAGGTTAAAAACAGAAATCAAATCAAATGACTTTGATTTGATTTGGTTAGAAGGGAAGACCCGTCTCAAGACCCGTACACAGCACTTACACGCCATCTGCACCGCGTTTTATGAGCCAGGATAAGACTGTCAAGGGATTTGTCGGTCTATGAAAGTGATTGATGATCCGTCAAAATACTCATATTCACACTAAATGATACACCTACATCCACACAATTACTTATACTTGCTACAACACCGATATACTGTGTACCAACAACGGTATGATTCGTATTCTTCTTGCGAGGCTTTTTGCTAATTCTAATCTCGAAATTGCCTTGAGAGCCTGAAAGGGTGTTACAACATTTCTAAGTGTCGTAAGAGCGAGTTAAATGGCCGTGAGTTGCAAAGGCAGACATTACGAAAAGGCTCATCTCGTTGAAACAGCTGGCAAAGACGCCTTCACAATGGTAGAACGTTCTGTCAAAGTCTGATTACTTGACAAAGTTACGACTTTCGTTTTACCTTTTCTTTTGTCTTTTTTTACATTTGTTTTGAGCGTTACAGCTTTACACCAAATGCGAAAGTAATTTTTCAAAAAGCATTTCTACTTACATTTTAGCTATTTACATATTTTTTACATTACTAAATGTTCAACACTTGTTAGACAACAATATTTAAATATGTAGGTTTGAAATTATCTTTCCCGGGTAATGTAGGTCAAACCGTTTTGACAATAATTGTGCAGCTGTTTCCTTCAACATTTAACTTAGCACTCTAATTAGATGGCCTTTTCTTCGGAGTTCGTTGGTTAAACGTTCCTTTTTTGTAGAAACTCATTTGCTATAACAATATTTTCTGTTGCAACATTTCAGCAAATCATTCCAGGAAATTGTTGTGTCAAGTGTTAAACGAACAAGAAAAACACTTGTTTACCGCCTACTTTATTCCTAACTTTCTTATTACATGTTTGCATGATTGGCATGATTATTTATCGCTATACGCTAACCATTCAGCCGAGCTACAACACCGACAGCGACGTCAGCGATAATTTAAAAGCACCTAACTATTAGAACACCTAACTGCCTTATGACTAAATAACGAAAAATTCTACGATGTATGATTTATAAAACAGTGGCGCCACCTACCCAGCATTTAACCTACCTGTTTGAAAGGGCGCATACCCCCGTTGATTCGCAGAGAGTCCGCCGCGATGCCAGCGATGCCATCGCCTGGTTCTCGCAGTTGCCGCAGTGAGGCGCTGGGGTGGTGGTGTGCGTGATGAGGGCAATGCGCCGCGCATGCGCTAGATTCTGGCTGCGAACTCTGGCGGATAATCCTCGTACTAGTTGTAGGCAGAAGTAACGCCGGGGGTTGTATGACCGGACACGTACTAACAGCGTGGAGCGAACTACAGCCGCAAGGGTAGTGCACGGCCGAGCGAACGCTCTCTCTCGACACAGAGCGCGCTAGTTGTAGGGATGATATTGGCGCCGTCGACTGCCGCCGCTCGCACACGCGGCATCTCGAGTATGTTTGTGGAACTAACTGGCAAGCGGTCACTGACCCTCTGTGCGAGCATGTTGCTATGGGAGACACGAGTGTCTGAGGTCGGTCTGCTGGTTCCCGACATTGCAACTCGATGTCAGGGACGCTTCTTGCGGTTCCCTCTTCCATTCTAATGGATGTTGCACTTTCCTCGCTGCCTGGTCCGCCTGACAGCTGTGGTCGCAGGTGTGTGGTGCAGTCTTGTCTTTGCAGAACGGGTTTGACTGTTCTGTTTTCTGTCGGGACTATGACGGTGACTGAAGGACCGGTGACGAGTAGGCTAGCGGTCTCATCGCTGCTGCCGTAGCCTGAGTTGGTAATTGCTTCTGTGCTGTCCGTTGTTGGTGCCGACATTTTTGTCTGTAACAATGATAATTTTAATTAGCAACTGCCGGCTGTAATTATCACAAAATATTAATAAATATCTCTCTGGGAAAGTATTATTTTTCGGCAATAATAATGATACCTGACAGGCGCAATTTGAGGGTATCATTAATGAACAATATCAGACGAAACTTATTATATGAGAGGATTACGTTCTTGACGGCTAACGTCCCAATAACTTGCCAGCCGTAAACGATTTATTGTTTTCATATTAACCTAAATGGCGTTAATAAAATATTGTAACTATCTATGCAGACGAAATTACAGAGTTAAAATCTTACATCAAACCAGCGATGTTTATTATATAAATTAACCAATAATATAATTGATTAGAAACTTTGGCATTTAGAATGTGTGTTGTGTTGAAAACACCTTTTTACCTAAGAGATTATTATTTCAATAATACTGTGCATGGTACATCCACTCAATATTATTGTGTCTATGAATATGTTCTACATGGAGTATAGGGCTAGTCAGGAATAGGTATTTAAAACTTCGTTAAAATGTGGAAAATTCGAAAAGAAAAGTTTGAAACTTTGGTTATCAATATACCATTGCTAGAAAGTTTAAAAAATTAAGTCCAAAAATAAAACGAAAGATGCAATGACGGAACATTTAACTTACGATTTTGTTTGAACTTTTTAATCTACTGGACAATGGACTATATACACGTTATGGGAAAAGAATTTAGACTCGTCAAATTTATTGTTTACAGAATTTAGCAAGTGGTACGGTACGTAGAAAATATTTAATAAGTTACATAGGTATAAGATTTATAATTCACGATATCGCTCAAACTCTATATACCTTTGCTGTAGAATTCAAAATTTCCTTTTCACATTTTTTTAATTTTTTCTTTAACTTTTATTTGTGCATGTAAAAAAAATGTCAGGTATTTATTGAAACAAATAAACATATCGCTCTAATTATTCTTTTACAGTCATTCGAGATATGATTAAAAAATCAGAATTCGATAAACATTTTAATGTGGAACTCTTTATCGATATCGGCTGGAGTTTAGTATCACACATAATTTTAGGTGAATGCTCAAAAACCTACACATACATTTCCACAGCATAACAACATATTTAAGACTCACACCTTCGTCACCAAACACAATTTCCGCTTTTTCAGGCCAGTTCCATTCAAAATAATCAGATTTACAAATGTCACATAAACTGAACCCTTGATCTGACATGTAACAAAGAAGTTTCCCCCAAGGCGATTGTCACTATGCGTTGAACTTGGGGTCCGTCGGAACCCAAACTATATCGTAACTTGAAAAAAGAAACTTTGCACTCGGATCCTTTTGTTTGATGTTACATGAGATATATTTGGTACTAGCTTTTGCCCGCGACTTCGTCAGCGTGGAATTATAGTTCCCGTTCCCGGGGGATTTTCGGGATGAAAACAATTCTTTGTCCTTTCTGGGGTCCCAGACTATATCTGTACCAAATTTCATTCAAATCGGTTCAGTGGTTTAGGCGTGAAGAAGAGACAGACAGACAGTCAGACAGAAAGACAGACAGACAGAGTTACTTTCGCATTTATAATATTAGTACGGAATAGTACGGAAGTACGGATTTACTTTTTGATAATAGATAATAGTACTAGCTGTCTCCCGCGGTTCTACCCGTATTTTTGGTTACTGATCAGCTCCCGTAGGTTATAGCGTGACGTAAGATGCTTATAACCTTCCTCGATAAATGGGCTATCCAACACAAAATATTTTTTTTTTAATTTGGACTAGTAGTTTCTGATATTATTGCGTTAAACCAACCGAACAAAGCTCTACAGCTTTATAATATTAGAAAAGATGAAATATAGCAATGAATAGTAATCATCGATTAATCAACATCCTTATATTATAATTCAATTCCAAATAATATTAGAAAAGATAAAATATAGTATTGATTAGTATTCATTGATTATTATTAACATTATTTTATTATAATTCAAATCCAATTTAACCCTTTAACGACCAACCGACAGCCGGCTGTCGGGCTGCTAATATCTTTCTATTGAGTCTCAAATCAAGTGTGTCCGAAGAATTAAATCAAATTTAAGATACCAATTCGGGACACTAGCTGTCTCTCGCGGTTTTAACCGCGTAGTTGACTTAAAAACAAAACAGACAGAGTTACTTTCACATTTTTAATCTTAGTATGGATTTAAACGTACCTGATCTATTAATAAATAGATTATTAACATTGAACTAGTCAGTTTATAACTAGAACATTTGGTTTATAAAAATGTTAAAATATAATAACTGCTAATGTACGTACAAGATATTCTCATTAAACAGTCTCTCATTTCCCAAGGAGACGTGAGATGCATCTAAAGAGGCGTGTACACTTAGTAACATGACGTGATTAACAGACACGTACCTCTTTTACTTGCCACTTAAGTACAACTTCTTTGAAAGTTTCGTTTACTTTGTGCAAAGTTAACATTATATTTATTAAATCCGTACTAATATTATTAACGCGAAAGTAACTCTGTCTGTCTATATGTCTGTTTCTTTTTCACGCCATAATAACCACTGAACCGATTTGAATGAAATTTGGTACATAAAGTCTAGTACCCGAGAAAGGACATAGGATAGTTTTCATTCCGGAAATCCCTCGGGAGCGGGAACTATTAATCCACGCGGACGAAGTCGCGGGCAAAAGCTAATCTATCCATAAATTTTGTACAAATTAAAGGACAGGCTTTTAATATAAAGACAGCCAAAACGATTAAAGCCAGAAACACGATTTTTGGTCAAACAGTTTACCCCGTTATTTATATTAAACCTTCGAACACACGTGATTCGAGACACAATAGCAGCGCGACAGCCGGCTCTTGGTCACTTGGTGGTTGAAAGATTAAAATTAGGTGTTCATGAAAATAAAATAAAAAATCTCATGAAACATATTCTAGTACCTAATACAATTCTGTATTTAAATCAGACATTTTTGATAAGATTAACTTGAACTTATAAAGAATTAGAATAGGAAAAGAACATTATATAGGTTGCTATTCAATAAAATTTGACAAAGCGTATGTGAAAATAAAACGATTTCAAAGTTTCAGTAATAAATAAATCTTTGTTGTAAGCTATTATTTATACTCGTCATCGGATTTCACTCAGCAGGCAGGTAGTAGGGGCTCGGTAGGTTTACTTTATTTTAAACTTGAAACAGGAGTAACGTTTAACCTGATGGTATAAAATATCAGTAATAGAAAAACACAGAGTACAAAGTTACCAACTTAAAAAAGATTTTTGAAATGAAAATGTACATAATATTTATTTGCCTCGAAGGCTTTATTCGTTTCAATGATTAATATAATTGTGTTTGTGATACAAAAGCTGGAAAAATCTCATTTCCATTTCAAAAATTGACTGGATTGGAATATTTTTGCTTCAGTGCACTTGCTTGAGTGTCTTTGAAAGCATTTTTCTGTATATTCGTGTGTTTTTTTTATCTTTGAATTTGTATTAAATAACTAGCTGAGTCAGCCACGCTTTGCTGTGGTTGTTATCGAAATAAAGGAAGGAAAGGCCTATGTCTTAACTTGGATCAAATTGCGTGCAAAGATTAAAATTATTTAAGTAGGAGTTAATTACGAACGAAGAACGTGACGCGTAGTTTTTTTAAAGTATGCATTTTACGGTGTCTTAAACTAATACAGTTCAGTTCTATTACAAAGCCATACAATAAAATTATACCAATAAGGGCTGCTTATAGCTTGACAACGAACTAATGTGGCAATATATTTAATCAAACAAACAATGCACAGCCATAACTACTAAACCCAGGTTTATGAAATATGTACCTACAGTATTTTCTTTTTAAGTCATCGAGTTTTTCAATTAAACCCTTAATGAAGAAAAACAGGAATAGAATAGAATAGAATAGAATAAAAGAGAATAGAATCATTTATTTGCCATAAACATGTGTATACATACATACACACGCAGGTGCATGCATGTAGGATGATATAATAATTATAAAGCGCTTAAAAAACATGTTTGCCACTTGACATGGAATTAATGTTTGTATGAAAATGGATCGACAAAGCGATAAGAAACCGCTTGTGAAAATGTCTGAACAAATATTTGATTTATTAAATAATTATAAAGTTAAATTTACAATAACGATATATTTTTTTTAATAAATCTTATTTTATTTCTAAAAAAACATTAGGTACTGAAATAATAATATATAATGATTTACAAAACAGTACAAATATAACGGTTCCGATTTAATCTTTGATTACCGAACCTTGCGAAATATTAAATAAATACAGCCCAGAATAAATAGGTTTGATTACGTCGCCAGGTAAAGACACAAAACGATCGTAATGTACCTATTTAGTGTCGTATCAAACATTATTATTATGTATGAAAATCTATTTGATTGAAACATGTAAAAAAAAACTTTGGTTACAATTATGTACAACTTGCTATTGAGATGATGATGATACCCAACGTTTCTAAACTGACTACAATGAAAAAATACTTTGAAACAAAACTCAGAAATCAGAGTTAAACAGTACTGTCTTGGCGGATCTTTGCTCAGCCTTAGAGCATAATATATAAGTTATTAACCGATTAATCTCAGCCCAAGCATCATTAATTAATAACCAACCACTAATTGCACAATAAAGCAATCATACGATTATGAAGCATTAATATTCCTATTTCGAGCACATTCAAATGTTTTAAGTTTTCATGAATTTCCTCTGAACCCAGAACATTAAAGTCAACATTAATTCATGATCTTGTGGCTCTACGAATACATTTTTCTAAACGAAACCTCCTTTGGGAGTCACCGCGAAGATTATCGTAGCCTGAGAAACCCACAAGGATTTCCGGAGTTAGATGGGACCTGGGATCGAAGTGCCTGTAAAGGTAAATTTATTGGACACAGACGGTCCGTTGAGGGCGGAATAAAAATAAACAAGGTTTTAATAATATTATTTGTGTGAGAAAATTATGTAGGATAAACAGTTTGGTTGGCGTTGTGTGGTAAATGTGAAAGGTCGTATCTTTTTGATATTGTTTGTTTTAGAATATTTTTACAAAAAGAATTTATATTTTGTACTAGCTTCTGCTCGTGACTTCATCAGAACTTTTATCAAAATATCGGAATACAACGTTTCCGCGGCTTCGATTGGTAATTTTCATACGAACTTGTATTTTTTCTTTTACCTCCAAATAGGTTAAGTTTCAAAAAACAATTTTTGGTGCGCTTCTAATTCATAAAAATAAACTCCTGCGAAAACCTTACGTTTTTAGCTTTAGTAGTTTTGTGCGTTAATTATTACCAATAAGTTTTGTCGCTATATACATAAAAGATTTTCAAAAATAACAATTTTCTCAGTCTACTTGTTACTACCACGTTTCTATCCATACTTCCATACTAATATTATAAATGGGAAAGTGTGTCTGTCTGTCTGTCTGTTTGTCTTTCTTTCACGGCAAAACGGAGCGACGGATTGACGTGATTTTTTAAGTGGAGATAGTTGTAGGGATGGAGAGTAACATAGGCTACTTTTTGTCTCTTTCTAACGCGAGCGAAGCCGCGGGCAGAAGCTAGTACAACATAATTTTACCTAAGTGCAGCGCTAAACTTAGATTTCCTAAGTACATATTTACTTCATGGTGGATTAGGTTAGCGTTCTAGCGTTAACCTTTTAGTTCCACATCGTGGATTTAAAGTGCATCTGTATGCAGCACATGTGGGAATGGGAGTGTCTCTGTTAACAAAATTCTAGTAGAATAACGGAAGATAGAGTGTGTAGATCGGATTTAAAACATACCGATGGTACGTGAAAGCGTGCTTTCGAATAATAAAGGAAAGAATTGTAAACATTTGTTTTAAGCGATGTTAAAAAGCTCAAGTCCGATCGTGTATGGAGTATTGCAGTCACCTATGGGATGGCTCAGCCAAATACCAACTGGCCGCATTGGATTCGGTGGATCGCAGGGCCAGAAGGTTGATTGGCGACAAGAAGCTGGTGGCTCAACTTCAACCACTAGCACATCGGCGAAAAGTTGCCTATCTGGCGGTATTTTACAGATTGCACTTCGGTGAGTGTGCTCATGAGCGACACGAGCTCATTACCTCATCCCCATTTTACCACCGGACATCCAGACGTACGGCGGGATACCACCCTTTCTTGGTTGATATTCCTCATATCCGCACGCAGCGCTTCTCAAAATCGTTCATAATGCGCACCGCAAAGGAATGGAACTCCCTGCCGGCAGTTAAAGGAATTAAAGAAGAATAAAAGGAAAATTAAGAACGAGAATCGATAAATGAACATAGTGAAAAGTGAACACAATATTTTGTTTAATATGACTAAATATAGATGTGTCAATAATTAATATACGGGATAAAACAACTGAGAAATTCATACCTTAACGTAAATTAAAATTCTTTGACATAGCATACCTACACGAGACTGGTCCAGAATAAGAATCGAAATCAGTGTCAGATATTTTTTATTTCAATAAAATATTTTTCAAAAATTGATAAGTATCAAATATTCTGTAAGCCCATTAATTTCTCTGACTTTTAGATCAGGACCTGTAACTGTAAGATCAAGTACAATATTAGATTCCAAAGTAATATTCTACGTCGAGGTTTATTATCCAACATCGACCTAAGGGACCTCTTTTCTGTCTAGTTGTAAACTAAAAAAAAATATCCAATTTTTTTTTACGTTTACTCTAAAAATCCTGTAAGTCTATAGAGTCTTGATATCCAATATTTATTATTCTATTTACCCTTTCGTAAAGAATCTCTAGGTTTATTTTTTCTGTAATAATAAAGATATTTGATCGAAATCGAAAACCAATCAGCGGATTGAAGAGAAACTTGGTTTATTTAATTAGAATTTAATGTAAAAAGCAGATCAGAAAATGAAAAAATGAATCTTTAGAATGACATGGATTTATATATCAAATTATAAGCATTTATACCCGAAATATATGGTTTTGCTTTAGGTATTAAAAATATCATAGAAAACCATTCATAAAATGCATTTACGAGCATCACGTACAATGGCTGGACATTCGTTAAATATTTTACTGGTTATAAATAAAATAGTGCCATAACCTTTTACGAGTTGCTACGTATTATAAAATTGTGTTTATGAATAAAACATAGAGTAGAATGGCGACACATACGTGGGACACTCAGAAAGTTTTGAGAAACTAAAAAACTAAGTTCCATAGATAAAATATTTTGACTGAATCTTTTCAAAGGACTCTCCACTAGCTTCTATACAAAGTTTCATGCGTCTGAATCAATTTTCAAAATATTTTTTCCAGTCCGCCGCAGACACCTCTTTTACGGCTTTCTCGAAGGCTGCTAGCGCGTCTTCCGACGATGAAAATTGTATTTCTTTTAGCAGATATTTTATTTTAGAGAATAAAAAAGGAGTCACACGGTGTCAGATAAGGACTGTAAAGAGGTTGCCCCAAGACTCCAACCTCTGTGGTGTCCAGGAAGTCCCTCGTTTTGATCGCTGAGTGCGCGGGCTCGTAGTCACGGTGAAACAGAATCCCGCGGAGTCCGGTGTTTGGTCGCTTATTGCTCATTGCAGACAAAAGTTTTGGCAGGCATTTTGTGGTACACCATTCATCTTTGATGCTGCTTTAGTCTCATAATAAAATTGCAATCTGATACCCCATCAAAGTGAAGAAACTAGCAATCAAAATGTTTCCTGCGCTTCTTGATTGTTTCATTCTCGTAGGCGAAGGTTAATTTTGAAACAGCCTAACTGTCGACTGACCCTTTGTTTCTGGATTATATTAATAAATCCAGAATTCTTCATCTGTCACAATGTCGTAAACGCGCCGAGACGAGACTGCTACAAATTTTTAGATCATATCACGGCACCCATCCACACGGGCCTGCTTCTGAGTTTGGGTGAGATTTTGCGGCACCCAGCGGCACACTATCCTCCGCACCGGAATATCCTCGTGTAGAATCTTGTTAAGGCTTCCCAATTCAATCTGCAGTGTATGTTGAACCTCATCGTATGCATTTCGCTTGTTTTCTTGAATTATTTTTTTTACTGCCATCACTCTTTCTTCCGTGACTGCCGTTTAGGACGGCCACTTCTTTGTGTAATCCTCAAAATAAAGCAAACGCATTGAACTTGCTATTACAATGGTAAATGGTTGCTTTTGAAGGTCGTCCATCCATAAAAGCAATTTGAAGACGGTCGAATGGCTCATAATTTTGTAAGCCACATTTAAAGTCGCAGAAAATCATCGAACAAAAATGTTCTTGATGCAGATCCATTTTTTCAAGAGACACGATATTTTGATTTGGCTCTCAAAAAAAATGTGGAGGGAAATTCAAAATTCGAACGATGGTATTTTTACTTTTTAATAACCAAAGTTTTCAAAATAATTACAAATGGCCAGTGCCTAATACATAAAAATGTTTTTTCTCAAAACTTTCTGAGTGACCTGGTACTTTAGGTGTTATTTTTGTATAAAATATGGAAATAAAAGGTCTAGTTATTTACATACAGTCTTAAAATATCATAATCGTAATGCCCCGTACTACAAAAGCAAACATTTCACATACACACACACATACAAACTTTACTTTTGATGGCTAAGTACTTATAAGGTTCATGGAAAGTAAAAATGTACTTAGCGCTAAGATCGGACTTGACTTTGATTTTTTAAGTAAGCGAAGTAGTGGACATAAGCTAAGTATAATTATAATATTATAATGTTTTACGTACCACTTTCTATACAAATAACAATGAATTGCTATATGTTGCTAAGAGCAAAACTCGAGAACTGCTAGACTAGATATTACTTAAAGCCCTTCAAACGTTTTACGGTAGAGAAACTAACCATTTTGACGTGACAACGTCTTATAAATTGGTTTGCCGGGTGACACTTCAAGAAACTGCGTTACGCTCCGCTCACGTTATGCGTTCACAATGAGAGCGAGTGAGAGGCACGCGTCCCTTCCACTCGGGCATGGTTAGCCCGCCTAAGAGCGAGAGAGACAGACATAAAAAGTGAAAGGCACGCGTCCCTTCCACTCGAGCACAGTTAGCCCGCCTAAGAGTGAGAGAGACAGAGCGAGAGAGAGAGAAAATTATTTTACCACTCAAAGTCGTTGTCACGTAAAACTTTCGCCCGTATACCGACTTTACAGGCAACTAATTTTTTTTTTAACTGGGTTTTTGTGTCAAAACAAAACTAACAGTTAGGCCGACTACGACTGTCTAAATTAAAATAAATGTCTCACTCTGAAAACAATGCATTAAACTATATCTTTAAATGGCATTTTATGGCATCGGCTTACTAAAGAAATCTTATGATTAATTTTCTTAAGAACATTTTCTTTTTATAGGCTTTTAAAGCTGTTTCGTTGTTTCTTTTAGAAGGAGATATTAAAGGCTAAACGGGTCTCGTGAGCGGTTGAACCCTATATTTATGGGTTTTCTCTTCATTTGGTAAGAAATAGGTACTTATAAAGGAAACTCTTTAAAAGCTTAGAGCTACATTCGCTGTCTTGGCATATCCCTCTTCACGTTCACCATCCAAGCCATTTAATTTTTTTACTCAATTTTCGTATTTTTCTATATTCTCAAGTACCTATTTTTTATTATTTCGGCCGTAGCGAGACATATGAAGCCTTTCTCGATAAATATGTTAATTAATTAGTTGTTCCTCAGATTAGCGTTTTCAATCAAACAATCTCTTCATCCTAATATAAGTATACCTAATAAATAATAAAAAGTATATTTATCTTCGTAAATAATCATTATAAAAAACCGAAAAATAATGACAAGTTGTAATCCAGTCCGTAGATGCCAAAGACAACACCAAAAAGTCCATAACAGTGCATTACCAACTTATTGCTTGGGGGCATCGATATATAATTAAAGTTTATTTTGGTACTTCCCTTGGAACATACATGAACCCAGCAAGTTTTAACTAAAGCATAAACTTATTCCACTTTAACGTTCGCCTGTTATGCTCAAAGTTAATATCGTAATATTTGCTTGCACATAAATCAAATAAACAATCGGTATAAAATCTTTTAAATCGCTAGTAATAAAAGTTTATTGAAATTCTTGAACAAGATAACGAAAATATCTGCACGGCTTTTAGAAGACAAACATTAAATATATGAAATGAGAGCATAAACGAAAATTGTACTGGCTTTTGCTTGAGACTTATCATGGTTATAAGATAAGATTGGATTAAGCTCTATTTTAAAAGGAAAATAATTAAAAAACACGACTGCCATGACAACAAAGAACTAAAAGGCAAAAATCAATAACGACAGATTTTCGTTCAAACTTTCATCCCCTATTTCACACACACAGGGGTTGAATTTCTACTAGCCTATGTTACTCGGAACTATGTAAGGATTGTAACGATACATCATACATCTAAATCGGTTCAGGCATTAAGAAGTTATGGTGGAATAAAGAAACTCACATACATACATGAATCTTGAAAGAAAAAAACATAACACTCCTTTTTTTGGGCAGTCGTGTAACTAATGCATTTTTCTAAAATAGCAGAAGTCAAAGTATTGGCATTTTACAGTTTATACATCAGCTATCTGCCAATGAATGTTTTGTTTAACCTTCAAACACACGTGATTCGAGGCACTAAATAGAATGACAATAGCAGTGCGACAGCCGGCTGTCACTTGGTCGAAAGCTTAGAATAACCACCTTTAGAATAACAACCAGACAAATTTTTTTACATTTTTTTTTTTTGTTGTTGTTTTTATTATTATGTTCCATATAAAATTTGCATACTACGATTTAATTTTTTATCACAAACAGACACTTTAATTTCATTTATTATAGGTAAATTTTGTCAGAATCTTCAAGACAATACATACTTCCATTAGCTACTTAATTAATGTGGAGAAGTTAGATTACTAAAAGATTAACAAATTTTTTTTTTTTTTGGTGAGTGGGAAATCATCCAATGACTGCTCCCGTCCTGGGTGCGACGGGACGGCGTGTCAGACTCTTACTGACTAAAACCCACTCATGTTTCTTCGATTGCCCTTTATGTTCCAGGGTCACGGTAACTAAGAATCTTTATTTATACGTTAATCAAACGTCGCAAGGCTAGATATTTAAGGTAATCCTCTAACTAATTGAACAAAGATTAATGTAATTATTACGAAAGAGGCTTTACAGGCGACAGATTCTAATTTGATATGATTTTCTACCTAGTAAAGGGAATTACGCATGTATTTTTAATATTTTTATTTTAGTCAAAGTCAAAGTTTTTGCCAAGCAAACCTATTATGACTTCTTCATATTCGCTCTGTCAATTTTCAAATATTTGAATTTCTGACCTCATATCCGTTTCTAAAAAAAATGTTAATAGAGACTTAACTAAAATATGGCGAAAAATAAAAAGGAGTACTTTTAAAGTCAAAATAACTTTGTTCGTAAAAGTGATTCAAGAAATGTTTCAGCAAGCTGTCAGTAACCATTTAAAATTAATATTCTGTAACTTTGTTAATAATTGGCAGATTTTGAAAGTGTCACATTTTGATTGACTAAATTACTTTAATAACTTTGGTGTCTCGATCTAAACCAAAATCATCCTTATTATGCATAAGCTTAAGCAGCGCAGCTTAACCTGCCTGTTTCATGTATTATCCCACTGCATGGCAAAGGAGTCTTCTCTTACAGATAAGATTTGAGCATTGAGCACCACGCTTGCTCAATTGATGAAGCTCAGTATACATTCCAAATTGAAAAGGAATCTCCACACCCCAAACATAAACTAGTTTCAGTCACCCTACAAGGCACCCAGTTCCATATGTGGAACACCGACTTTAATCGTTTCTATAGCTATAAAACTATTAATAGCGACATCTCTTGACATCTTGATAAAAACTACTGACATTTAGCAATGTAGTAATATGAATATTTACCTACAGATGTCGTTCGTGTTTATGTTATAGTGCACTCGGTGTGAAATTTGAATGAAAGTGACACGTTAGTTGTTTATCTGAATTAAAAAATAAAAAAAATAATAGTTATTGAACAGTTTTGACTCGAAAAAAATACTGTGTGTTATAACGAAGTGTATATTTTACAGAGGTAAGTTGTTTTTTATAATTACAATAGCAAAAGTATTAGTAAATCATATTTTTATGTGTGTTCCACATCTGGTACGTTGAGCTTTAGTGTGCGTTTTAACTTATACGTACCTACGATAACTTTCATTATAAATACTTTGATTTTGTTGTAGATAATGTCGCAAAGAAGATTGCGTGATGGAGCTATTGAGGATTTCTTGAATATTCCTTCTGGGAGTGAAGATGAACAAGATTTTTCTGACGCTGAAAGTGGTGATGACATCGAAAAAATTCAGTCCATCCAAAACTTTTTATCCGAGCCTTTTAGCAACGTGGAAACTTCCTTATCTCCGCAGAGACATCAGTGTTCGTCTCCCGTCAATGAGGTTGTTACGAATATTGAAAATCGTCAGCCAGAAATATCAGACCCTCAGCCTAGTACATCAGGAATGACTTCAGGGACAACTACAGGTACCATTAAACAATCTCGGGCACCTAGACGATCATCCACTATGAGTAACGTAATCGGTCATGGATCTAGAATCCCTGGCTCTGTGACTGTCACCCAAAGAAAAAAGAGAAGATTTATTTGGAAGAAAACACCTTTTCAATCACCCCCTTTTACATTTACTGGAAACACAAATTTACAGTCACCGATTATAGATTTTGAAACGCCCCTTCAATATTTTTCATGGTTTTTTGATGATGAGTTACTTCAACATATTGTAGAAGAAATGCACAAATGAACAAAGAAATGCGCAAAGGGAAAACATTCATATCTTGCGAGAAATGTCGCGTAGAACTTTGCCTGAATAAATATAATAATTGTTTTAGAACATTCATCAATAAAAAAAATAAGAAATTTATAATATTAGTTATATGATTTTGTACATCATAAATTGCAATATATAAAAAAGTAAAATATATAATAATTATTTCATTTTGTTTAAAATAATAAGTCACTAATTGAAAAAAAAAATTCAAATTGGAAACTATTTCAAAAACAATTCAATTGTGCTAGTTTAATACCATAAAGGCTCAGTGTACCGTATGTGGAACTGAAATAAAAACTTGATTTTTCCGTAAAATATGGTTTTTATTTTTATTTTTATAAGTTTCCCCTATCTTCTGATCACTAAATACAAACAATATATTTTTGACGCGCACTAAAAAAAAATTGAGCCTTGTAGGGTAACCACTTTTTTTACTATCGAGCTTAAGTCTAATACTAGGATGTTTTTTTTTTTTTTTGGTGATTGGGAAATCATCCAATGACTGCTCCCGTCCTGGGTGTGACGGGAGGGCGTGTCAGACTCTTACTGACTAAAACCCACTCATGTTCCTTCGATTGCCCTTTATGTTCCAGGGTCACGGTGACTACTATACACATTCCGCAACCCCGGCAGGCGTTGGCCCTGTTAGGCCCCTTCCTGTGCTGACTACTTCTCTTTGAGGCGCGCGTGGAACACTAACGCGCCGTCGACGCGGTCCTGGTCCTAGCCGGGCGGCGAGCTACCCATCGCTCGCCATCCGCAGAACCGCGCCTACGGTGGCCGGTAGTCGTCTTGCGACTCTCGACGTCTTCGCCTGGGTCTTTGTCCGGGGCGAGAGGCTCGTCGTTGCCTCTCGCGCGCCGCCGCTTCCTTCACTAGCATAACTGCTTCGCAGAAGGAGGCGACGGCATCCCATTCCGTCTCGCCCCGCAGCATAGCCTGAACCAGCGCTGGGCGCGAGAGGTCACCGCCGCCGATCGCCTCTACGAGGACACGTCTATGGTCCGCCCATGCGGGGCACACCTCCACCGTGTGCTCGACCGTGTCCTCCAGGCGACCGTTGCTGCAGTGGTGACACCCAGGCGTCGCTTCCGCCTGAATCCGACACAGGAACCTCCCGAACTGACCATGTCCGGTGAAGACCTGTGTCAGGCGAAACGTGAGAGCGCCGTGGCGCCTCTCCAGCCACTCCTCAAAGAGGGGTCTTACCGCCGCTATCACGGCGTGCCCAGCACTAGGTTGCGACAGTCGCTGTCTCCACTCCGCCCTGAGATCTCGCCGGAGCTCCGTGAGCCGTGCCGCGATAACCCGCGGCAACGGGACTTCGCCCCGGCGTTGCACTTCCACGCGCCACTCGTACGTGTGTGCAAGGACTGTTGCCTCCAGATCCCACGGCAGAGTGCCGGCAAGGAGGCATGCCGCCTCGCAGGAGATCGTGCGGTATCCCCGCACCATGCGAATCGCCATGACCCTCTGGGACGCCCTTAGAAGCCGGGCCGGAGCCGTGGCTAGGTTGGGCGCCCACACCGGAGCCCCGTAGAGGGCCATGGACCGCACGATCCCCGCGTAGAGCCTCAATACTAGGATGTTACAGTCCCACTGATGCAGGGATCTCTTCTCATACAGAAAAGGCACGAGCATTGATCACTCGCTTGCTCACTCGATTATACTCAATGTAAGAATATTCCAAATTCAAAATGAATCATCCCCACACCCCAAAGATAATCCATTTTGCGTTCTTCATTTTATTTTTCTCCGATAAACACTTTATTTTGCAAGATTCCATTGTCTCTTAATTTTCTCGGAATAGGCAGAATCCCGAGGGCTGAGCGAGTGCCTGATTAATATACAATGGGAGATTATGCAAGGTTGTCCCAACCCACTAACAACGCAATAAACTTTATCTTGGTGACTTATACGAAAGCTAATATAACGGGTCGTAAGGATATTTTTTTAAATGTTTATTCAGTAAAAAGTACAGGTGTTTTACAAAATAAATTCTGCCAAACTGCAGCACAGTTTGTCGGCAGTATTCTCGTGGACAGTTCTCTTGAGTACTTAATATAACTAAATAAATAATAAGTAAACTTTTTTACTAGTCACGTAACTTGACAACTAGGTACTTACTCAATCTCTCATATGTTTTTTTCTAACCTCATGGTTTACTTAGTAATTGATTTATTTATTGAAATCTGTATTGATATTTTAAAGTTTAAGAGTTGGTTTGTTTGGTTTGTAGAACGCGCCAATAGCAGGAACTACTAGCTAGTATAGTTATTTTATTATAATACAGACTATTTACCAAGCAAAGCAAGAGAGTATTACACGCTCTGATTTACGGAAATGAAGTAGTAATATAAGTCTTTGAAGATAGTTAGTTGCCAAAAATAGTAGTGCTACGTACAAAAACAGTTAAGAATTGCATTTTCACCACAATATCTGCAATATTAAAAAAAAACGTCGTTAAATCATTATTTTAATACTTCTGACATTGTTCAAGTTAAAGTATACTTTAAATTATTAAACAAATCTAATAACGATTAAAACGAGAAGGAGCCATCAATTTATTTACCTTTAGACGACCCAAATAGTGCTAGAAACTTTCCACAAGGTACCTATTTGGGTCAATTGGGTTATTTACGCTGTCCTCCCTCGGGTTTAACTTGTAGTTTGAACCATTAAAAATTGTGACGGAAAAATACTTTAGTAGTTCATGCTACGGCTAAAAAAGTATTAATTAAATTAAAAAAACCCACCCCCTTAATTAATAAGAACGCAACTGCAGCAAACAAAAGAGTTGACAACTTCGAAACGGCTGAACTGATTTTGATGAATGGGATGAAACTATGTCTAACCTCACTAGTCTTGATAACTTAATTTCAAATGAAATACCGTCTCCAAATCGGTGTACCGGTATTTAAAAAAAAATATTGTAAAAAAACTCCTATTTTGAACTCAATAAAAAAACGAAACATTCAAGTTTCTCACTAGTTACCAGTGCGGGCACGTTTTCAGCAATTAATTTATAGTATTTATATATAAAACAATTTTAAAATTAGTATTTGATATTCAATTTCCAACCTTAAAATCTGCAAACAAACCTTAAATTGCTTTACTAAACCCAGTTCGAAATAATATGCAAACTGAAGCAGACGCCAAAAGCACTAGAAGCAATTTCATTTCCTAGTTTCAGCATCAATATACTTAAGCACTATCCGCAGAACTGACAGCATAGTTTTTGCTCAAAACAATACGAAGACTTGGCTTTTCTTGTTTATCTCACTGTCAACACTAATGCACTCCAAGATTACTGGCTAGGGTTGTCAAGATAAAAATAAATCTAAGCTTGATAATATTATTGTTTGTACATTTTTTGTAACATAAAAATAAACTGATAACCTGTAACTACTGCCAAATAAGTATGTCAATTAGCTTTACATGCTTTCGAAGTTCCGGGATATTAGTGAGGTCCTAGATAAACTTAGAAAGTACATGTTAATTAAAAAATCCATATTGATACTAGCCAGGTATCGAACCTGAGGCGTCCTGGATGGGAGACAGGCACCTTAACGACTTAGCCCTCACGGCTTTTCTGAATACTACAACTTAATGACTATGACTACGAAGAACAAAAAATATTTTAATTTATTTTTAAAACATACGGTTAATTTGAGAGAAAATTATAATTGCAAAGTACACTTAACGAACAAATAAAAAAAAGAAACTTCTCAAATTCCTTGAATTTTTCCAACACCATGAAGCACACACTAATTCTTCGGACATTATTTATTATCTTAATTAAAAAAGCCAGACAACTCGATGACCCTAAAAGGAGGGGAGATAGGGGAGGTGTCGTGTTGCACGGCTATTATCTTGTTCACCTTACAACGTTGTTAAAGTGAGGACACAATAATAGGAATTCCTGTTCCCGTTGAGACGACTCATTTTCGTTTCACATTTTAGAAATGCGGTTTTGTAGAGAATATTCTGCTCGTTTCTGGAACTCATTAGTTTTGCAGTAAATGGTTCTGTTTAGTTGTTATTTTATGCTTGTTGCGATTGTGATTGGTTGGCTGAAAGGACAACGAATACCCGTAGCTTACTAGCACTTGATGATTTTTTACAAGCATATTGCTTGATGCTAAGAAAAGTCTTAGACAGAATGCAGTTTGTTTACAATAAATTTGCGAAATGTATTCTTCATTTTTTGCTCTTTCTTATTATGTTTAGTAACAAGGCTTAGCTTATACTATGGTTTAGGTTTGTTCATGCCGCTTTTTAGCATTCATAGTTTGATGGTCTAAATATAAGTGTTAAGCAATATCTATTCATCTCAGTGTTGTTGCTTCAACCTTACTCTATGAAACATAAGTTGAAACATTTAAGTAGTAGTTAGTAGTCTAACAATACAACTATTTATTCTAAATAGTTGTATTGTTAGACTACTACTTAGCTTTACGAAAGCGAAAGCGGTAATTAGCAAAAGACGCTAAGATTTAAAGCTTTAAAGTTAAGTCGCTAACTAACAACTTAATGTATTTAATGAAAAGAAACTAAGTATTGAACGGTAACAGCTGAAAGATTGCTTGCTGTGAGTTTGAGTGTCACAGGTTTGGTTCCCGCACGGAACAAATATTTGTACAGATCGTCGCCTGGCTCTTTCTGTTTGTCTGGATACTTGTGTAAGTGGTGTTAAATATTGACAAACGTAGGTAGAACACATTACAACTTGGACATTACAAGACATAACTAAAAACGCGGGCAAAGCCTTCTTCTCTTTTTCTTTTCCCATTTTCAAAGATTATTAACTACTTTTTGGTCCCGTCAGAAAAAATGCTACTCGTCAGTGGTTGAATTCTTAAAAACCTCTTCTAAATGCGCCTCTACTCTGTTTAAATTTCATTTGTTTATCCTTCAGTAGTTTTAGTAGTAAATACTAGCAAAAGCCCGTCTCTTACAAATAAATATTGTATAAACTATTTATATCTGATTCTTTAACTTATTCAAATATTTGTTCTGATATCTTTCTAAATATTTGTTCACCTGAAGATCTTGATTGCGAAATTTCATTTCGATCATCTTGAGCAATCAAAACGAAACAAATCTAAATAACAATATAGAATTCAACAGAATTGTCGGTCCCTTTTCGAACACTAATGCTTCTGTTTTATTATTGAACAACGATTTACCCATTCTCTTGTAAATGCACGTACATAAGAACCTATTTAATAGTTAAGGAGTATAAGGAGAACCATCCAAGCTTATTTCAAATTCGCTTTTCAATAGACCAAAATCAATTTTCCCAACTCAAGCTCTTTATTGGAATTGTTTTATTATTAATAAAGACTTTCTACATATCTATCAATTTGAATTGGGTTTTTGTAGAAACGAAATAGTCGTTAGGACTTAGTGCCTTACTAATAAACGCTGCATAAAGTTATGACAGGTTTATACGTCAAAAAATGTATGGTTACACAGGCTTTATTCATTGCATAACTTTACACAGTGATTATTAGTAAGGGCATTAGTGTTTAAAGCACCCTCTTATGTACATTATTGCTGTTCCACTGCAGGGCAAAAGCCTTCTTCTTCTTCTTATACAGAGAAGGAACATGCCTTGATTACCACGGTTACTCAAGGTGTATACGCGGTTACGGAATCACACTTTTTATAAAGTTTTCTTACAACGTTTTCTATAAACAAACAGATTGTCAGACTGTCTAGCTTCGACGTACAGAACGTCTGTGATGTCCAAAATAAACTATAAAAGTTACAATATTATTTGTAAAGTCACAATGGAACTCACCCACAACCACATATTTGTGTTGCGAGCGTCTATTAACCACAGAACCAACACGAAATTCATAGTTTACAACAATTCATAAGTTCCATCTCCAAAGAACTTAACTGCCATTTATCTATTAACAGTTATTTCCTACCAACTAAAACTATTCTCTATGTCCAAATAAATTATTACAGGGCACCGAAAATTCTGGAAACTCGTAACTCTACAGCAAGAATTTCACTCTAGGCAAGATAAATGTTCGCTAGTGCTAACATACCCGGTCCACATCCACCTCACAACTTAACCGGGCCCGTCAAACTGACGAATGTGTCCAATAAAGCCTGCTTGGTGGTCATTTTTCATTAAATATTGTGCAGCTGGGTTCCGGTCATTTGGTTGATTTTTTGGGTGCGATTTACAATGGATTGCTTTTTAAAAAGTTTATCAGCATTCATTATTAACTTCATAGTTTCACCTGGGTTTACGTAGATAGGCCTGTTTGGTCTAGATAGTAGTTAAAGACCCTGACTGCTAAACAGAGATGGCGGGTGATGAGCATGATTGGTTGTTCTGTGTCTGGGTGTAATTTTATATATCTATAATATGAATGTCTTTATAAATAATGTAAGTTTATATCATATCAGTTTCGGAATTGAGATGGCCAGTGTGAGTTGTGCTGTTATTAATTTTTTCAAGCTAAAAAATGCATTTAAATGTTTAAATCTTGGTATAACACATCAGGTTGGAAATTTTAATCACAAAGAGAAATAATAATAAATATTTACTATGCTTAATTAATTAATAAGCAAATTATGACATGTTCATTGTTCACTTATAATCCTGTAAAATTAATATTCACATACTGCCTGAGGCTTATTTGCATGGTATACAAATTATGTTAAACAGGGTAATCTATTGTAAGTCCAATAAAACTGCTTATACATGTTATTTACGTTGTATTTTGCATCATTGTTAGTTATCTCAAACAACAAATAAAAAAATGGTTTCTGTTTAAGGCGATTCACACACGGCACCGCTCGCCGCCGCGGAGGGCGGTGGCGGTGAAGCGGATTTCTTAGCGGTTCTCCGCGCGGTTAGGCGGTTTACGCGCCTGTCCGCGCGGATCGATTTATCGCTTGAGCTGGGCACGTAGGTATATTGAATGTGCATTCGGTATTTTAACACATAAATGGCGTATATTTCAACGCTCTTTGAACGTAAACTGAAATTAATGTATAAAAATTATTAAAGCATGCTGTATACTTCATAATTTTGTTAGGGAAAGACATGGCGTTGATTTTAAAGATATTTTATATACGAACCATGAGACAGAGGCAACAGTTAATATAATACCTATAGACAATAATTGCACAGGAAGCACAAGTGCTGCAGCGATCCGTAATAATTTAGCTGATTATTTTGTAAATGAGAACCCCCTACCATGGCAAAGTAAATATGCTTAAAAATAATTATATTTTTTAAACTTACTTCTTTTTTATCTTTGTCACTATTTTGTCCTGGCTCCAAATATAAGGTAACAATTTCTTCCCATTGTTGCATTTTAAGGAGTCACTATATTGTGTGCTTTTCATGTCCCATAAAGCAGAGCGACTTTCAATCTCTAAAATAAACATTTCGACTTCGAAATCAATTTTAAATTGCAACACGTCTTGCGCACACGATGATCCGCGCGGTTATGCGGCGTCCCGTGTGTAAGGCACCGCCCCACCGCGCGGACGTCAGCGCCGAGAGGCGGTGGCGGCGAGAGCACCGCTCGACCGCGCGGTCGGGCGGTGTACGTGTGTAAGGTATCAACGGATTTCTAAGTGTCTTGTACAACATGACATCCGCTTGACCGCCCGCCGCGGCGGCGCGCGGTGCCGTGTGTGAATCGCCTTACTCTCTGCGTGGTAACGTATATACAATGTGTAACTGAATTAATGCACTTTGAGAAAATTTGTTCAAAATCGTTTACTGAATCGATTTTTGTAATTTTTAATATAGGTAATATTTTATTCCAAAAATAATTAAAACTACGTAAACTGCTGTCACACTTCCGCTGTACAGTCAAAACACACTAAAATGGATGAAATACCTACTACGCTAGACCCTTATGCAAGTGCGACTGTGTGCATGCGTAGATTTGTAATGTGACTATAATTTTCTCCCACAATCTGTACAACTAATTTATAAAAAAAAAAACAGTGTTTTAAACATAATAATAAAAATTCAGTGTACGTATTATGATTATAACATAATATTCTAATTGGGGTGTCTGGTGGTGTGCGTTTATTCCGGGACATGTTGTATAAAATGGTAAACTGATTGACTGACTGATCATCTACATAAATAGCCAAAACAACTGTTCCTAGAAGCATGAAACTTGCAGAGTGAGGAAATCCCAAATCTAAAGGCGTAAAATAGGAGAGAAGAGTATGTATCAACATTTAGAACGCTATTTTTATATAAAATTCTGCGATCAAACTAATACACTTTTTGTTTAATAATTTAAATATAGATCCTTAATCCATTGTAAAATATTTTGATAATACACATATTAAAAACTCCATGACAGATTTTGGAATTGTAGGATCTATTAAGGCTTCACAGAGGAACCTCGTTGATTGATATTTCTCTTACATCGTACTCCATTTTCTTGGACAATGGAACACTACGAAGGGAGCGTTCTTCCCTCGCTACAAGTAAATTAGAAAAAGCTAATCCCGCCTTATCTTCATGTTTTCGCGAAAAATATGCGAATCAGGGACAAAATCATAATGGAGCGACATTTTGTTAACATCGCAAAATATAAAATGCTTCCTTAGAGTTCCTTCCAAAATTATTTTCAACACGCGACGCTTGGACAATAAGCACCTGAATTTTTCCACTATTGAAACTTTTTGAAAACTTAAAATAGTTTTTCACATGTTAGTAACGAAACTCTCCGCTAAAATTTCACCTTTAAGTCCATACCTTAAGGTTGCTAGTCGCTTGAAACTCTAATACTTTAAAATTGGGAAAGTTATACCATATTTGCCTCGTTTCTAGGCTTCAACTTTTAAACAACGAAAAGCGGAGGGAAAGGAGCTTTGGTAGTATTACAATTGTGCGTCCGGAAACATTTTGTCGGAATAGCGGGCCATCCACTAACGTTCATTCCTGCCGGAATGTACAATCCTTACAGAATGAACGCCAGTGGATTTGCAACAACGAGAAAGAATGACGGTATTAAAATCCCACCATCCATCCCGTCGCGACAATCCTTACGGAATGAAAACCAGTGGATTTGCAAGAGCAAGAAAGAATGACGGTATTAAAATCCCGCCACCCGTACCGTCGCGACAATCCTTACGGAATGAACACCAGTGGATTTGCAAGAGCAAGAAAGAACGACGGTATAAAACCTCGCTACCAGTCCTGTCGCTACTGGCGCGACGCGCGCTGTGATCAAGTTAGTGTCTGTTTATAAATATAAATATGCAGCTAGCAGGGCGGGGCGTGCGGCGTCCATATCAAACAGATGCATTTACACGTAGGTGTCCTGAGTGGCGACCTAGTGGCGCGAGAACAACTTGCACGCAACGCTGCACGCTCCGCTCAACGCTCCGCTGAACGCTCTTCACTCAGTTCGTACACTAAGGCATTTTGATGCAGGGTGATGCAGAGACAAATCATGGTAGATGCAAAAAATAATACCAAAATTAAATATATATATTTACATAATATAGTAGCATATATATAAATACATATAGGTACACTCACATAAACATAAAGATAAATATAAACATAATTGTTGCAAAATGAAAATAATCCATAAAGATTATTCAAAATGACGAGCATTCCTTTCAAATGACAACAATCTTCATAAAATAGGAGGATTGTCACCATCCACACACGCGCAATCCCTCGGTATGGCTGACAAGATGCAAAGTGACAGGAATGTACACAAACGTGTGGATGGTCACTGAAGGATTGTTTTTCCTGCCGGACTGGCGTGTCGTGATAAAGCGAGGGGAAAGAACGAAGGATTGTGGTTTAGTTAGTGGCTTCAACGGTTTTATTTTATCCCGTCGCATTTCTGTACGGATTGAACGACGGGACAAGCCTGAAGGAATGAACGTTAGTGGATGGCCCGCTATTGTATTGTGAAATTGATTCGCATTCATTCAAAACAAATGAGAAAAGTTTTTGTTAGGAAATAACTTGACACGCAGGTTTGTTTTGTTTGTTGATCAAATTTTTAGTTGCCTTTGCGAAAGTAAAAGTGAAACTTAGGCTGTCGACGACCAAGCGACAGCCGGCTGTCGTCCTGCTATTGTGTCTCGAATCACGTGTGTTCGACGGTTCACTGGGCATCATTCATAAACATGTATGTGTTAATTTTAATACCTATTATCTATCCATCATTAACATCCATACTAACTTACTAATATTATAAATGGGAAAGTGTGTCTGTCTGTCTGTCTGTTTGTCTTTCTTTCACGGCAAAACGGAGCGACGGATTGACGTGATTTTTTAAATGGAGATAGTTGAAGGGATGGAGAGTAACATAGGCTACTTTTTGTCTCTAAAATTGCGAGAAAGATAGAGTAAAACAACAATTCCATTTTCCCATATAAAAGTTGTCCATGTTCTGTTGGATGTCGTTGTCATAGTAACCGGCAAATCAAGTGTCAAAACAGTTACAACCATATAGGTTACAACCCGTCAAACCTGACACAAATAAGTAATGTTTAATTGTTTTCAAAATACGAATGGAATCATTTTCATAAATCCAAATCATGCAAATAAAAGCCATTTAATACGGTTTGAAATAACAAAAAGGCGTGTAATATGCTGTAAAAAATAATACTGTAACAGCTTTTCTTATTTCCAACGTACAAAAATAATATTAAGATAAAAAAAATATCTAGATTTAAAATATTTACTAGCCTTCGCCCGCGGCTTCGCCCGCGTGGATGTCGAACTTCTACCTACTATTCTAACCCTTTAGGGCTATTTTTTATATTCTTCACAAAGAATAAACCCTCCAAGTTGAATGTATTTAGTTAGTTATTGTTATATATTAACAAACACGTTGATATCAGGCAGTGAGTTTACTATTATATACATACTAGATGACCCGGTGAACTTCGTATCACTTACCTATTAATGTAAACAAAATTTATTTAAACCATATCACCTTTATTCATAAAAGATTTGTATCGATTTCCCCCCCCCCACATTATCACAATCTAGATTCACGTGTATATGAGTGGCCTAATAGTTGTTTAGTAATCTGGCAATACTGTCATTGTCGCTGTCACCTAACTTTTGAAGAAAAGATCGTTGAAAGGAAATGTTATGAAATGGGCTTTTAGTTTTAAAAAAAAAGTCCAGGATGGCCATACAAAAACAAAAAAAATATTAAAAGCACCATTATTAATCAATACATCAATACATATAATAAAATCATTATATAATAAAATCAATCCATACTAATATTATAAATGGGAAAGTGTGTCTGTCTGTCTGTATGTTTGTCTTTCTTTCACAGCAAAACGGAGCGACGAATTGACGTGATTTTTTAAGTGGAGATAGTTGAAGGGATGGAGAGTAACATAGGCTACATTTTGTCTCTTTCTAACGCGAGCGAAGCCGCGGGCAAAAGCTATCCATACTAATATTATAAATGGGAAAGTGTGTCTGTCTGTCTGTCTGTCTGTTTGTCTTTCTTTCACGGCAAAACGGAGCGACGGATTGACGTGATTTTTTAAATGGAGATAGTTGAAGGGATGGAGAGTAACATAGGCTACTTTTTGTCTCTAAAATTGCGAGAAAGATAGAGTAAAACAACAATTCCATTTTCCCATATAAAAGTTGTCCATGTTCTGTTGGATGTCGTTGTCATAGTAACCGGCAAATCAAGTGTCAAAACAGTTACAACCATATAGGTTACAACCCGTCAAACCTGACACAAATAAGTAATGTTTAATTGTTTTCAAAATACGAATGGAATCATTTTCATAAATCCAAATCATGCAAATAAAAGCCATTTAATACGGTTTGAAATAACAAAAAGGCGTGTAATATGCTATAAAAAATAATACTGTAACAGCTTTTCTTATTTCCAACGTACAAAAATAATATTAAGATAAAAAAAATATCTAGATTTAAAATATTTACTAGCCTTCGCCCGCGGCTTCGCCCGCGTGGATGTCGAACTTCTACCTACTATTCTAACCCTTTAGGGCTATTTTTTATATTCTTCACAAAGAATAAACCCTCCAAGTTGAATGTATTTAGTTAGTTATTGTTATATATTAACAAACACGTTGATATCAGGCAGTGAGTTTTACTATTATATACATACTAGATGACCCGGTGAACTTCGTATCACTTACCTATTAATGTAAACAAAATTTATTTAAACCATATCACCTTTATTCATAAAAGATTTGTATCGATTCCCCCCCCCCCCCCACATTATCACAATCTAGATTCACGTGTATATGAGTGGCCTAAATTATTTAATCAATACATCAATACATATAATAAAATCATTATATAATAAAATCAATCCATACTAATATTATAAATGGGAAAGTGTGTCTGTCTGTCTGTATGTTTGTCTTTCTTTCACGGCAAAACGGAGCGACGAATTGACGTGATTTTTTAAGTGGAGATAGTTGAAGGGATGGAGAGTAACATAGGCTACTTTTTGTCTCTTTCTAACGCGAGCGAAGCCGCGGGCAAAAGCTAGTTATTTATAATTGCATAAATGTAATACAGTTAAGGTACAGCAATATCTGTACTAATATTATAAAGCTAAGTTTAAGTTTGTTTGTATGATTGAAAGAGATAATCTCAGGAGTGTCGAGTTCGAGTTAAAGAATTATTTTTGTATGGAATAGCATTTATCAAGAAAGGCTATATTTTATATATCATCACGCTACGACCTACGAGACCGCAGTAATAACCAAAGATGCGGGTGAAACTGCGGGGGACAGCTGCTAGCTATGTTACTAAGAAAACTAAATATCTAATATAAATACACCTACTGCATTAGCCATATATTCTCAGCTATCCACCAGATAAAAAGCCAACAATATAAGGAAACAAATCAAGTTGTCGGAACCGTCTATTTACCTACCTCTCAATAAAGCTTGATCCAATATGGAGTGACTAAAGATAAAGGAAAAAAGTAATTTTGTTCGCAAATAACACGTGCCGTGATCTAAAGCTCTTTTTAACCGGGTAAGAAGAGAGGAGTGTGTCTTACACGTTTAGTTTAGTTTCGCTGGGCTTGTCCACACTTAGCCTCATAATTGGGCCATTGTGCGTGTGCGACTTGTCGTCTATTCCAACCATCCCACACTTTCCTAGAATCGTAGAAGACTTTTCAGTCTGCCAAAGATTTCTGGAAGTGACCCGGGGTGTTGGAGTAGTTTTGCCCGTTGTTCGGCCACACTTTTACATTCCATGAGGACGTGTTGTAGCGTTTCTTCTGCCTCGAAGCAACCTCTGCATAGAGGGCTGTCTGTTACACCTATTGTGAGGAGGTGCTTGTTTAAGGGACAGTGACCTGTTATGGTTTCTTTAACTGTTTTGATTTTGTCCCTATTCAGTTTGATAAGTTTTCGGGCAAACTTCTTGGTCATGACTGGGATGGCGTGTTACGTTTGTCTACAGCTGTTGCTGTTACACCATTCTTCGAGATGTCTTACACGTATCTTTACACTAGATTTTGATAAAGCCGTGTTGCTTTGCGATAATTTTTGTACCATTCCACCTATCTAGTAAGGGGCCACCTAGATTGCGGAAAACCTCAAGCGGCGAAAATGTAGTAACCTTGCGGGGTTCTATATTTTCGTATCATTCGGGATTACCATACAGTAAGAAACGCCTATAAGTGAAGCGTCAACTGGTCCTTGCTAAATACCGGTTAGCTATTCTATTCTTTAATTATATAAGTATGTATATCAGTTGTCTGGTTACCATAACACAAGCTCTAATCAGAGCTTGACTTGGGATCAGATGACCGTGTGGGAGTTGTCCCAGTATATTTATTTATTCTAATGACCCTAAGAATTACCATCCAGCTTGGCAAGTCTGACAACCTCTTAGGCACTTTATAAGTTGTTGGCGATATGGAAGAGTTTTTCTTTTATTGTTATTAAATAGTTACTATAGTAGCTAAAGGTATATGATTCTTATGTTTAATCATAGTAAATAAAGTTGATATTATTATTGTGGAAATATATTTTGTTCACGTTAAAATATGTGGCTTCAAAAACCACCACTTTTGAAATATTTTGTTAATGACGTGGCAAAATTATGAATGCAGTGAATAATTTAATATTTCATGAAATTGTTCCGTTATTTTTCATTAATCATCATCGAAAATATAATACTGATAATTATATCTGTGCATAATAATTGTGTTTTTGTATCTGTTTATTGTAATACCAGATCGTTATAGTACTGTCATGAATAACAGAAATTTGAAATTCCGGGGTTTTTGATTTTTTTACTGCAGTGGTGACACCCAGGCGTCGCTTCCGCTCGAATCCGACACCGGAACCTCCCGAACTGACCATGTCCGGTGAGGACCTGTGTCAAGCAAAACGTGAGAGCGCCATGGCGCCTCTCCAGCCACTCCTCAAAGAGGGGTCTTACCGCCGCTATTACGGCGTTGCGGAATGTTTATAATAGTTACCGTGACCCCGGAACTTAAAGGGCAACCGAAGGAACATGAGTGGGTTTTAGTCAGTAAAAGTCTGACACGACCACCCGCCGCACCCAGGACGGGAGCAGTCATTGGATGATTTCCCACTCCCAAAAAAAAAATAGATTACAAAAATATAAAACCAACATAAACCTACATACTTTATGCTGTGGGTCAGAGACCTGAAAGCCCTGAACCCATTTAGCGCTAAGTACTTGCCCTAGTACGTAGTACGAGATTGTGGGTCAAGGTTGCTATTAAGTTAGGTAATGTTTAAAGCAAACGAATTTTCTTAAACAAATATGTGACCTACGTATTAACTCTTAGCTCTTTTAAAGTAAAATTAATGGTTGGTGAGCGATGTTTGTCATACTGCTATTGTGCGTGATTCGAGACACAATAGAAAGACAATAGTAGCGCGACAGCCGACTGTCGCTTGGTCGTTTCAAGGTTAATATATGTGGACTTTTTTACTGTTTCCTCATCATCATCTCCCTAGTTCGTTTTCAAAATTGTTAGGATCCGCTTTTTATCTAACTTGAGCTTAATACTTAAATTTTACTGCTACCGCTACACAAAACAGTTATTATCCATTGTTAGTCTGACTACAGGTTCCTGGCTTCTAATCTGACCACTCGTAACGACTCTTAAAGATCTACGAACGAGCATCGCGACCAAGAACTTTACGTTTTATAGCCATCGGACGTAAGTGACGTCCTGTGTCCTATATAAACTTAGAAATAAAGTCTATCGGGAAATGTCATAGATTAAGCGTTTCTAGGCACAAGCACGATAGGTAAACTTTTGATATGCTATTCGCAGAGCGCTCATAACAATTTTACTTTTTTTACTTGCAATATAATTGATTGGAGAAACCAACTATCAATTTACTTTTGCAAAGTAGAAACGAAAATAACGCCAAAATGTAAGTAATTTATTTATCTCGACTTTATTTATTATTAAATTCAAGTGGAACAGCAAACAAAGGTTAAAATATCACATTTCTGTGTAAAGATTGAGTAAGGTACTGTTTCGTGTGAAATTTCTTGTAAATCTCTTATTTTATTACTGTGTTCACTCGACTAAGAGTCGAGTTTCCTGAAATGAAAGCGGTTTCGACACGAGAAGTTATCATTATTCGTTTCCTTAGAAAATATTTAGGGAAATAATTATTATTTTCTGAGGATAACCTCTTTATTTTTACCAGTCAACTGTATAATTGAAATGAGTTGGAAAATGAAAATTTTATAAATAATAATTTATTTTCTGGTCAACCCAATGTTATTACAAGTTTAAAGATGTCAGCTGCACAAAATTCTAACTTCGGGATGAGTTACCGGTTTTACCATATGGTAAAGCTACTGTGTGCCTATCCTAACCTATTTACGTTATTATGATACCAACATAATGCCCAACTGTTGTTTAGTCTATTCTAGCAACTAACCTAACCTAACCTAACCAGTCCAAAATATGGCCGACTAAAAAGTTGGTCGTCTGTGGTGACATCTATCGCTGAACATGTGAACTGCAACTAACATCCTAGATCGCGTTAAAAGCTTTTGGTAACACTAGCACATGTACAAAATTCCGAACCTTCGGGCAGTAGCCCACCAGACATAACACCCGTCTGGTTGGAAGATCCTCCCTTTTCAATGGAGGTTGAGGGACTTTACACTCAGTTCCTCATACTTCCAAATTCAGTCTCTCTAAATGGTGTATCCTACCCTTTTCAATATGCTGATAGAATTACAAAAGGTATCCATTTTTTCAGGATGGTGAAAACACATTCAGAAAAATAGATGATTAATCGTCGCGTAATATTATTAAATCATTTAGATCCTTTTATGTCTTGAAGTAAAATAGGCAGTTTCGTACAAGGGCGCAAATACCGTAGTTTACCAGAAGCCTTCGATAAATCTTAAGACATGCCAATAAATCCAAGGATTACCTATTTTTTTCGGTAAAACCTTTATTATAAATCATTATTAACATTACAATTTTTACAGGAAAATGGTTCTATAGACAGGTGTAAGTGCCCTATTTATCAACCGACTGACGGAACATCATGGGGGGTGTTTGACTTATGTTTATACCCGTCTCTAACGGTCTCTATATTATCATCATCGCAAAAATCAATTTTTACTTCAATATATCGTAACATTCATCGTTAATTCAAGCAGAAAAATAACCAGACAGAGAAAATAAACAGTTTTTATAATCATTTACACATCAATCATCATTTTTAAATTTATTTATTAAATATCTAAAATGATTGTACCACAGCTGAGCAAAAGTCTCCCCCCTCGTAGCCTTCCATTGCTCTTTATGTAATACCTTGGCTTGCCATTCTAGTAACAGCACAATTGTACCAGCAACATCTTATTATGTGACATTCACAGACCGACAGAATTTGATTGGATACGCATTCATTTACACGAAACTATAGAAACACTTCCATAAACAAATATGTTACAAAATAGATCGCGTATAAAGCATTCAATTTAATTTTAGTGCCTTGTAAAACAGAACAAACACCTTGTAAAACAGAACAGAAACAAACATGACAAACAGATGAAAAGATAGTTATTCTCCATTAATTGCTGGGGGACATTATACAAACTATTCAAAGCAGTCTGCAGCTGAGTGTTAAACAATGGAAGGCAAACACGACACTTCCATGTAGAAAGATAAATACATTGAGACTCTATATTTAGTACTACTGATTTGATTCATTATCGGAATTTCTCTGAATTATCTCCAGTGTGCGGTGGTCTATAATTGAGTTTACGTGATTTCGGTGAAATTGTAGTGTCTCGCACACTAATCACTTAAAGTTAAGTAATCTATTGAAGATTAGGATGATGTAGTAGATTTAGTGACTAGACACTCAATATTACTCAGTATTTAGACACTCAATTATCTCTGTGTATGGTCGATTAATTTTACAACTATTATCAACTATGTACGACAAATCACCAGCATTATAGTAAATATCTTTTTTTTAATAGCCTTCTGTTTAATTTAATAACCTGAGTTTTTTCCAGTAAGCCATTAGAGCCAGTAAGTCAAATATGCAATAAAAAGAACGAATTTTCATACAAATACATAATCTTAAACTTTACTCCTTTCGGAATTGAATTACAAAAAAATCTTTCTTAGTGCTTACCTACAGCTTAAAAGAAAAGTTGCTTACATGCCAATTTTCACGGTCCAGTAGTTTGGTCTGCGCGCTGATATTTAATTTAGTTAGTTATCCATATTTAGAACCTTGATTTCACAAAGTTATCGACTAAAACCAAGTTATTTCTTACCTTAATGTTCGAAACAAATTAACTAAATAGAACTATTGAATAAATTAACTCCAGTTTAGATTATTCCAAATTTTAGCATAAACAATCAAGAATTTGACTACTGGAAAGCAAGTGTTACTTTGAAATAACACTTGTAATAAAATAACCTACGCATTGTGCCTGTTACTGTGGCACATCATCTACCCAAGACACGTAAAAAACTAGGTGTATTTTTTGGTATTGCTCAACCCGCTAGGAGATGATTCTGCCCATGAAAACAAACAACTTTTACTATGGAACCAAATCTGAAGTCGCGAAAAAAATATCAGATGTTTCAAACATTATGGTCGGAGGGCATTGAACTTTTGTTAGTAACAGCTGATATTTTTTTCGCGATTTCAGAGTTGGTTCCATAATAAAAGTTGTTTGTTTTAATGGGTAGAATCATCTCCTAGCGGGTTGAGCAAGACTAAATATACATCTAGTATCGAGAAGAGGTGAGGAGAGTGGTAAGTTCATTAGTACAGTGATAATACAATTTGCCCTATTGTTCCAAACTGCAAACTTCAACTATCATTTCCTACATCGCGATTTTAAAGTCATTCGTGTCTTTTGTATTTAGATGTCAAGAAAAAAATATTTTTAACCCCAAGACTATCGTTATCTAAACAAATTAAATCGGTTTGGCGTTTAAAGTGGAATGAATGCATGGGCCATAGAATTTTTAAGGCTTTGGGGTTTAGTGACATAAGCCAAAAATTTATCTGGCTAGAAAAAGACCACCATTCCTATTTGTACTGCGAAGCAGCATTACTGTGATCAGGTTTTAAGAAATAGGTGCGGATATAATTACAGGCACATGAGATATTTTAGCTTTGTTATGTTAGGGCCACACATCTGTAAAACTTCTGTTATTGCCACTCAACATCAGGCGGGTCGTCAGCTTGATTACTATCCAATGACGAACAAATTGCAGAATATTTTTATTTCTAAGGAGGATGTACTTTCAACTCCAAAAAATTATATTGTAGAAACCTCTAGACTCCCGCAGAGGTCGGGAATTATATTACGTCATTCATCTGTCAAGCACCTCTTATCGTAAGCGTAATCTGACCACGGTCACAATAACTGTTATTGTGTTTCTATATACATTAGAGAACACTATTTACAAATAGAGTTTTAAATCGGTCGGGGTTTGGTGGCTAAAATTTGTGCCAGCGGGCTCAACGGTAATACTTGTTGACTGGAACAATTTAGTGCCAGTGGGGTTCAACCTTCGAACACTCGTGATTCGTGACACAATAAAAATACATTAGCAGCCTGACAGCCGGCTGTCGCTTGGTCGATAAAAGATTAATGGTAGAATAGAGTTCGATACGAGATGTCAAATTACCTAACACAAACTTATGTCAATCCCAAACATCTAACAATCTATTCTATTTTACAATGCTACTTGTCTAGAACTGTTGTTCCCTTATACCGCCAAAAACTACGCAATTTAGCAGGAATTCTGTGAATGTACCAAACAGTTGTCACTCATATTTCTTGTCGTCTGTGATTTATTACTAAACCTTCAGGACGTTGACATGTTTACCAGTGAGTGAATATTTGCTGAAGTCCCGAAAATATCTACATTTCAACATTAATATTCTCTACGTCAAAGACTGAAGTCGCCCGTCACGAAGTTAATCGTGTGCCTTTTGTAAACAAATAACTAAATGTTTTAATAACGAGAAAAGGAACAGATTTTTTGAGTTTCTGAATGTTGTAATATTTTGAGGAATAATATTTCATCCATAAATATATAATATTTTTAGAACTACCAAATCTACACAATTTTTAGAAAGGGAGTTTTATTTTCTGGTAAGTTTGTAGGGCATAATTTCTCGAAGCAATGATCTAATTCAATCTTTCTTCACAAATTCTTCCTGAGAGATGTTAAATAACGCACGGTTTAAAACATCGTTCTATTTCTGTCAATCGTTCAAAAGTGACAAAGACAAAATGATGAAATACATTGTAAACTTAATGTGCGATGTGTGGTGCAAGCTGTGTTGCTAACTTGGAAACAAAACAATCTGGTAAAGTAATTACTAAGATACTACCAACAATTAATAGCGGTATGTTGAGTTGACGTTAAATAGTTTTGAAACCAGATGTTCGTGCAACATAAATTGATATTTAAAACCCAAAAGTGTCATTCCCATAATTGAACCTGTTTACAATCTAGCCAAAATCTCATAGATGAATTGTATTTTTATTCATATAAAAAATGTAAACACTTTTTTTTTTTTTGGTGAGTGGGAAATCATCCAATGACTGCTCCCGTCCTGGGTGCGGCGGGAGGGCGTGTCAGACTCTTACTGACTAAAACCCACTCTGTTCCTTCGATTGCCCTTTACGTTCCAGGGTCACGGTGACTACTATACACATTCCACAACCCCGGCAGGCGTTGGCCCTGTTAGGCCCCTTCCTGTGCTGACTCCTTCTCTTTGAGGCGCGCGTGGAACACTAACGCGCCGTCGACGCGGTCCTGGTCCTAGCCGGGCGGCGAGCTACCCATCGCTCGCCATCCGCAGAACCGCGCCTACGGTGGCCGGTAGTCGTCTTGCGACTCTCGACGTCTTCGCCTGGGTCTTTGTCCGGGGCGAGAGGCTTCCTTCACTAGCATAACTGCTTCGCAGAAGGAGGCGACGGCATCCCATTCCGTCTCGCCCCGAAGCATGGCCTGAACCAGCGCTGGGCGCGAGCGGTCACCGCCGCCGATCGCCTCTACGAGGACACGTCTATTATCCGCCCATGCGCGGCACACCTCCACCGTGTGCTCGACCGTGTCCTCCAGGCGACCGTTGCTGCAGTGGTGACACCCAGGCGTCGCTTCCGCCTGAATCCGACACAGGAACCTCCCGAACTGACCGTGTCCGGTGAGGACCTGTGTCAGGCGA
Source organism: Athetis lepigone (assembly GCA_033675125.1). Classification (NCBI taxonomy): domain Eukaryota; kingdom Metazoa; phylum Arthropoda; class Insecta; order Lepidoptera; family Noctuidae; genus Athetis; species Athetis lepigone. The sequence continues at coordinate 11,369,708 of CM066243.1, read as the reverse complement.
AACGTGAGAGCGCCGTGGCGCCTCTCCAGCCACTCCTCAAAGAGGGGTCTTACCGCCGCTATTACGGCGTGCCCAGCACTAGGTTGCGACAGTCGCTGTCTCCACTCCGCCATGAGATCCCGCCGGAGCTCCGTGAGCCGTGCCGCGATAACCCGCGGCAGCGGGACTTCGCCCCGGCGTTGCACTTCCACGCGCCACTCGTACATGTGTGCAAGGACTGTTGCCTCCAGATCCCACGGCGGGGTGCCGGCAAGGAGGCACGCCGCCTCGCAGGAGATCGTGCGGTATCCCCGCACCATGCGAATCGCCATGACCTTCTGGGACGCCCTCAGAAGCCGGGCCGGAGCCGTGGCTAGGTTGGGCGCCCACACCGGAGCCCCGTAGAGGGCCATGGACCGCACGATCCCCGCGTAGAGCCTCCGGCAGGAGGCGTTTGGGCCACCGAGATTGGGCAGGAGCCGTTTGAGGGCAGCTCCAGCCCTCGCCAGTTTGGGACCCAAACGTCGGAAATGCTCCGTGAAGTTCCATCGGTTGTCGAGGACAAGTCCCAGGTACTTTATCGTCGACTCGACACCGATGTGAACCCCTCCTACCGCTATCTGAGACCCCGGAGGTGGCCGGTGCCGAGGGCCATGAAAACACATGGCCTCGGACTTGTGCAGGGCCACTTCAAGTCCCAGTTGCCGAATCCTCTCCACGACTGTCGCAACACCTCTCGACATTAAGTCGGCCGCCGCCTGGAACGACCCTCCCTGCGCTAGGACTAGCGTGTCGTCAGCGTAGCACACTACGCTGACGCCTTCGGGAAGGTCGGCGCGCAGCACCCAGTCGTACCCGATGTCCCACAGGAGCGGTCCCAGAACCGATCCCTGTGGAACACCGCACGACATCCCTCGTCGACTCCACACTCCCTCGTGACCGGGGTAGATAACGGCTCTGTCCGTCAGATAGGCCTCGACCACACGACAGAGGTAGGCCGGCGTATCCGGTGATACCGTAATGCGGCCCCTATGCACCCCCAAGGCAGGGTATTGAAGGCGTTGGCGATGTCGAGAGACACCGCCAAGACGACCCTGCCCCGTGCCACCGCATCCCCTGTCGTGAGGGCTCGCACGCGCATGATGGCGTCCACCGTGGAGCGTCCTCTGCGAAAGCCGAACTGGCCGTCCGCCAGATCCGGCCCCACCCGCATCAGCCGCTCGACGAGACGGTTCGCAATCACTCTCTCCAAGAGCTTGGCCGCCTCGTCGAGCAAAACGATGGGCCGGTATGCGGACGGACTGTCCGCAGGACGCCCCGGCTTCGGTATGAGGACCAGCTTCCCGGTCTTCTTCTTCTTCATTTTTAAATCTGAGATTCGTCTGTAGTTTATTTCACTCAGTATTTCCTTACCGAAACGCATTTAAATGTTGCTACAACTTAACACAGAGATAACACTAATGGTTTGCTTGCCAAAACTGAAACAGAAATTGAATAAGCAACTAGTTTGAACTTCACGACCTAGCTCTGGTTAGGATGACTCTATACGACGTAGTATTAACATATAAAGCGCTTGAGAGAACACTGCTACGCTTTATTTAGCGGCTTTAAACAAGATCGTTTGTATTCTCATAGTTCTGCTGTATATTGTAAACTGCTGGAAATCATTTGTTTTGCTTACATTACTCTTTGTGGAGTGTTATTTGAGAATATTATTCCTATATGAATAATTGTGTGGAGATAGTACTAGCAGACTACTGAATTTTGAATAGTGCTTTCCCACTGACAATTTTTTTAGAAAATAACCTCTTATTGCGGATTAGGCGCACAATGTCACAGTCGCAAAATGACATATTGACGCAAAATGACACATTCGCAAAATGTCATTTCTCAATATGCCACATTAGCAGAATGCCTCATTAGCAAAATGACACATTCTCAAATTGTCTTTTCTCAAAATGACACATTCTCAAAATGACACATTCTTAAAAGTTGTGATATCTCTGTCGGCGTTGAAGTAAAGTATGCAGTAAAACATAGCCTTTCGGACTCGATGTCAAAGGTTTCTGTCAGCAAAATGAATTATAATTATGTAACCAGGCCAGTGCTTTCATTAAAAACGATATTATTTTCCATATAAGTCATGAAATCTCTTGTAATCTCACCCCTACATTATATTTTGTTTTACATGATCCCTTTACAAGTCCTAAATGGTTCAAACATATGTAAATGGCGTTGATCCTGAAATACCTCAAGCCTAGTTTAGACATCAGTCTCCCACAATATTAAATAATAAAATTATGTATTTTTATGTTTTTTAATTATTTTTTGTCTCTGGATTTTAATGTAGGTATATATATTATTGTATTTTACTTAAGTACCATTATTAGATTTTTAAGTACCATTACCACTACATAGTAAAAAAACTTCGGCAAGCTTTGTTCTCAACAAGTTTCTTAATTAAAAAAAGCTTTAATATATAAGAGAATAGTCTGAAAATGGCTTTAATCCTTAGCCCCACAATTATGGTCAGGGGTCATCGAGCGGTTAATCCGTTGAGCTTGCAACAAAACAATTTCACCGCCATCGACACAAAGTGGGGACCAATACACGAACAGACAGAATCGTAATAACGTACGTGCATCGAACTATAGACGATATTGGAAAATGGGATTAGTATTGTGCTACGTTTAATTAGGACTGGATGTCGTAAGTCCTTACTTTTTATTTTATTGTAGACTGACGACTCGCCGTAGTTTTGCCCGGGTATTAAAGAGATTTGGGATTCTCAACTTTTCTCTACTATTAAAGCCACCAAAATCCTACATATTAATCACTCTTTCTATTAGCAGCAAACTTGCAACTACAAACCGTATAAAAATTCGTTTAATGATTTAAAAATGATTTAAAGTTAAACGTCGGGAAAGGTAATACATACGTAGTACTTCGAGATATTAAAAAAAACGACTGACGTTAAGAGTATTTCTTATAGAAATACTTACTAATAACTCAATCAATACTTATAGCAGAATTGAAGCAGATGTAAAACTTATTTTAATAGCGTTTGTTTCATAGAAATCCAGTAAAGTACACCACCTAAATAAACAATGAACAATTAGGAATATATTAATATGGCTATGAAAATGGAACTTCTCCGAACAGCGCCTATTACAAGCAAGAAACTATTGTATAAACATCATGTTTACCTATTTTCCAATTTCCAATAACCTCTAAGTTAGTTCGTCGCTTCATCGAGTATAATCCGCTTAGTTTAACAAAACCGCTGCAACGCTACAGCGAAAACCTTATACACGGCGGGAATCACGTACAACTAGTTGTATTTAGTGGTTTTATTCGCGTCTTTGGATAACTGAAAAAATAAATAAAAAAAAGGTATATTATGCACGTTTAAAAGGTAATCATGCTTATCCATTTTCATGTCAATTTCAACAGAATAGCAAATATTTAATTAAAGTAAACAATTATTTGGGGGTTTTTTTTTGTTTATGTGAACTGTCACTGAATAGATTTAACACTGTTGTTCTGTATCTTTCAACTGTGTAAAGTTGACTGAGAAAGAATGAGTTTTAAGTTAGTTAAGCTCTAAATGTATTTATTAATAAGTGATTCAAGCTTTCTTATACTTGAGAAAAAGAACATTATATGTGTTACAAAGATATGATACGTACAATTATTTTTATAAAAATATTTTTTTTTATAAATTCTTCATCATCTTCCTGCTCTTGTCGGCAAATGACTTTTTTTTCTTCTAACACGTCCTGTCAACTATCACTCATTCATATTGGTGCTGATTCTCTTGTTCTGAAACTTAACTATAACAAACTATATTAACTAAATTTAAGTAAAATGCATCTTTTTCTTTCCATTTCTTAAAGAAAAGGACAGAAGATACATTTTAGTTTAATCCTGTCAAATTAGACAGCCTGAAGAAAATTGACGTATATTTAGACGCCATGTTTTTAAATCGCGTCTAAATTTTCTATAGTGTCTAAATTTGACAGGATTTAACTAATATTTTATCTTCTGTCCTTTTTTTAATTAAATGGAAAGAGAAAGATGCACTTAATTTAAATTTACGTTAGTTTGTAAATAAGAGAATCGGCACCATTATTTTAAAAACAATTCACCCATGTTTTCTTCAACCTTACCGTAACTCTCCATCATTCCACATTCACATTTAATTAACTCTCTTAGCCACATGCGTTATATTAGGTATATAACGCATAAACTAGTAAATTAATCCGTATATACGTTTCTATGTAACCCAATTCGAATAGTAAACAAGTACCTAATTAATCTAATATCGACCTGAATTCAGCAGTTTCAAGCCATACAAGAGATTAATGATTAGGCGTGATTGTATCAAGGCTATTGTAATTTAATCCTTAGCAACCCATTTCATTATTGATACAACTTTTAGGACAATCGACTCAAATTATAGTTATAATTGGTGCCAAATTCTATATCGAACTATTACGGTAATTTAGTACTTAGGCGGTTATTTGTTATATTTATTTAGTATCTTGTTACAACTCACACCCTGCCATCTGGTCCCAAACTAAGCAGAGCATATACTACGGTAAGCAAGCAACTGATGAAAATACCTTCTATACCTATCTATACTAACATTATAAAGAGGAAATATTTGTGTTTTTGTATATAACGATACTTAAAAACTGTTGGACCGATTTCAAAAAATCTTTTTTCATAAGACAGCTACATTATCTCTGAGTAACATAGCCTTCATAATATCACGCTATGTTCCACGGGAGCAAAGCAGTTACCAAAAACCTAACGTAACGCGGGTAAAACCGCGAGGAACAGCTAGTAACTTATAAATATCTACATACATAATATTTTTAGAGAAATTATCGCACAAAGATTCACCTGAGTGTTGCGGAATGTTTATAATAGTTACCGTGACCCTGGAACATAAAGGGCAATCGAAGGAACATGAGTGAGTTTTAGTCAGTAAGAGTCACGCCCTCCCGCCGCACCCAGGACGGGAGCAGTCATTGGATGATTTTCCACTCACCAAAAAAAAAATTAAAAAGTTTCACCTGGGTGTAAATTGAAACCTGGTCAGGGTCACTAACCATTAGACTAGAGTGTATTAATGGTTTTTATGGTGCGACTTCACTTGTTGTATTTGGAAAATATTCGCGTTACTTGGGTAATGTATAGTTTGTATTAACAATACACTAGACCTTATAAGAATAAGGCGCATATTGCGTTGCATCGAATACGCAAATGTTTTGATACGAGAAATAAATCATCTTTGACTTTGGGATAGCAATGCATCTGCTAGGCCTCTGGTTATACAGACATTTATAATTATGAAGTAGTTATTACTTAACATTAGATAAGCCAATAGCTGGTTTGCCATCTAACCAAACAAACTAAAAAAACTACAGTCTTGCGCAGGTAATAAGTAGAAAACTTGCATTTACATTTAGACTCTTATGCCCTTACTAATAATCACTGTGTAAAGTTATGCAATGAATAAAGCCTGTGAAACCATACATTTTTTGACGTATAAACCTGTCATAACTTTATGCAGCGTTTATTAGTAACGCGCTTAGTATTAATGCATTAAATAAAAAAATAGTGTATCAGATTCACTATTTTTTTATAACCAATTATATTTGCAGAATATCAGTAACGAGAACGAGTTTTTAAAACTACTTACAAACATCTTTTCCACATCTGACTAAAACATAATTTGGATTTAGTTACTAATATTAGATCAGATTACATTATATTCATAGTATTCACTTTGTACACAGGAACGTCGTTTGTCCCGACGTCCGCCAAGTGAAGACGCAAATAAAACTGGTAAGTACATATTATAATATATTCTAATTTAACTAATTTTAAGTTATTCTAATTTTAAATCTCAATTTTACATAATTATATTATTGTCAGCAAACAAAAAGTCGAAAAAGCCAAAGTATTTTTTCTTCTATGACTAATAAATGTTGAAGACCAAAAAATCATGTCCTATAATACTTTCCAACCTTTGAAATATGTCTGTAACAAAAATATACGAATTCAAATGTCAGGAACAGATTGTCGACGACATTTTAATATATTACGTCTAGCGACGAACTTTGCCGATTTGTCTGGAGTTTGTATGATTGAAATAAACTTTATTATGTGACTCAACTGATATAGTTGGGTAATATGGCATTACGATACACCTATATGTGTGCGTTAGTGTGCCTTTTTTGAAGTTCGAATCATCTGTAGTATGTAGTACCTACAAGCGTGTTTAGACCTTTTTGAAGTAGAGCTTATGACAATTTAATCGTAGTGTACCAATTTTATACTACGTTACGTTATTAATAAAATAATGATAATTTAAAGTTTATAAAATGGTAAAATAGCTTACAGACTGGCGGGCGATAGAAAATTGGAGATAGAAGTATCAAATTGCACACGGACGAAAACTAGTTTAAAATAAACTGTGACATGAAAAGTAGTTATCCACTTAACTTAAAAATTATTGAAAGCAAGAACAAAAAGCTCTCCAACTGTGAATAACATAAAGTATGTACCAGTTCGTTAAATAGTAAATAGGCTTAATACTTTAATCAATAAACCACTCATCATTGTATCAAAAATGTTGGTTTAGAAGCTCGAACGGCAATCGACAAGGACAGTCACGCAAGATAGCTATTAATGTGACATGTACTGTCATAATGACGACTAAACTTTTTGATGTATTTGCGACAAAAGCCTTCATTCTTTTAAAATTAAAATTGGCAATGGAAATATGACGTAATTACCCAGTACTTATAGAGCCCCATACATACACAAAACAATTGGTCATAACGATCATCGATTTACTTGTTTGACACTGAAGGATATTCATAATCGCATGGGTTTTTGCTGCAATTTCGATAACGTTTTCGACAAAGTAAATCGATAACGATCTTGACATACTCTTAAGATTCGTCGTTATCATCGGTCTAAAGCGACGGATTCTACAGACAAATCTTGCTGTGTGCCTTTTAAAACTTCGAAGACACGTGATTCAAGGCACAATAGAAAGACAATAGTAGCGCTACATCCGACTGTCGCTTGGTCACTTACCGGTTTACGTGTTACGTGAACTTACCGGTTTTCTCTGAAACTTATAAAATAATGGTGATCATGTACATATATAGAATACTTAAAAAACTTCCAACATATTTGCTTGCTCAGGAACAAGAGTTAAAAATTGCGTTTTGAACAAATATCATAAAATTAATTTAAACGTACTGAAGAACCCGTTATGAGAATTAATATGAACTATAGAATATAATGCTACGAACTACGGAGATGAAACAGCCTTTTAAAAATTGCAATTTTTAAAAAGAACCGAGCAAATATGTACTTACTTAAGTACTAACTCGTAATATGATACCCCTAAAATAGTACTCCCTTTAAATCTTGTCATACTAAACCATAACGAGCCCGCATTAAGTCCATTAAAGCACTACGAGCATCAAAAGTAATCTCATCAGTCTGGTTAGTTTTCTAATCAACTTAAAGCTCTTTGTACAGAACTCAGTTCCGCCTCGCTTTTGACTGCGAAACTCATATATAACCAGAAGAGGAACTACAGCCATACAGACGCTTTCAAAATGGAGCTAGAAGACTGTTTCTGAAATTGTATCACTGGGCAAGCTTTAGGTGCTAATTTGATGGATGCATGAAGGATGTGTTAAAGCGCTTAAAGTGGTGTGAAGTAACCTTTAGCCTGTTCACATATCTCACAGTAACGTTTGTCAACCTTTGTGAAATTAAGTCTTCAAGGGTCAAATTCACTACCACTCTAATTAAAAGACTTTCTTTTACTAAACAATACATTGGTATAAGTTATTTTTATTATTGTATTTTTACCTAACTTTCCCATTGATGGGCAAAGATCCAAATCTTTCCAGGCTCTCCTAGGTTTTCCTAAACCAATCCTCGTGATACCTGATCTTTCTAGCACCAACTCAAACTGCGTGGAAACTTTTACTCAGCTATCGTTATGTATGCGACTAACGTGACCCGCTCAATCCCATTTTATCCTGGCAGCTTACGTGTATACGTGTGCCTATTTTGAATAGCAGCGTGACGTTCTGGATTCTGTAATGCTGTTTTACAACCTATATCTTCTTTGGAAAACTCCGGTCAATGACTAAGCATTGAGAGACGATTGCAATAGCAGACTTGAGCTCCTGGATTTTTGGATACACGTACTTATCAATGAGTTTTTGCTTCAGAGATCGGCAGATCACCCTTCATTAGTGTCTTCATGGACCAGTAGCTTTTCCAGGCGTTTCCGATTCGACAATTGATTTGCCCTTCCTATCTGTTTTCGAAAGAAACTAATTAGCCCAAGTATGTACTCAGCGAGATAACGTGTTTCCTTCCCATTTACCTCGATCCTACACAAGAGGTCATTAATTGGATCTTAGACCGATTTGTCGTAAGCACCATACTTAAGCTAGTTGTGGTTCTTGAAAGTTTATCAGCCTCTTTGTGCCGATTTCAATAGGCACTTTTGGTGTTCTGCGAAGCTGAAAGTTACTAAAAGATCTCTTAAATGTGCTTGTGAAATAATAAATATACTTGGACATTAACTTAATCAGTAAAGTTCTTTGGAAGTTGCACTATTTTACTATCAATGTGTAATGCGCTGATTGGGGATGAACTTCACTATCACACACACTTCAGATATTGCATAGATATACCTTATACTAAAGCTAGATTGAGTGGAAAATTTCTTTACAATTATTTCAAGAACAACATACGGAAACGTGGAAATAAAATTCACAACTTCTCAAATGTTTTTTACCGTAAATCCCGTGGTACAAATAAATCTCTGGCACATAACTGTTATTGCAATAATAAAAACAGAGCAGATACTTAGTATCGCGTCTTAATACATTACCCGTTACGTTGTGCCATAAAAACCAAGTTGTACAGTCGGCAACATACTCGAAAAGAAATTTAGCATTTGGTCCGATCGATAACAACATGAGAAAAAAAATTGCTCTTGTATTCCTGGCTTATAAAATTATATATGCAAAGGTATTTTTGGGTAGACACGTAAGTGCTGTGGTCCAAAAAGAGTTAATTTTTACATTGGGCCATGGATCCTACAAAGACCAACATGATGCAATTTTAAATGTTAATGTGTAAGTTACAATTACTTCACCTTATGAATAAAATTAAATAATACAATTGTAATCTTATTAACATGGTAGATGTTTTGTTTACAAACAAACTTATATCCGTGTGTAACAAATGTTTGTATAACTAAGATTTTATTCCAACTTTTGCTGTTTTGTACGTAATTATAATACCTCTGTAAGTGTATCTACGTTTCAGAAAAAATTCTACCACGCAGTAACACAAAAAATCTTATTTGAGCGACTGTACAGTCATAAACTGCACTCAGTTTACGAGAACCCGACAAAATAATAGTATCAATCGTAAAACATGTCCAGATAGAAAATTATTCCGTAAACTTTATGTTCTGGCCGCGAGTGTACGGGACAGCCGTTTCTTTGAATCGTTTTCTAGGTTATTAATCAGCATGTTTGCCATATAATAGGAAACAAAGAAATAATGGGAGATTTATGAAGTATTACTCAAGATTATGTAACAAGCAAGGGGCTTGTTACGATTCTTATTTACAATAGGTGTTTCATTAACGTTGTCACTTTGGGAAACAGCTCGAAATAATGAAACTTTAACTTCAAGTCTAAAATTATTTAAATAAAATAATTTAATAATATGAAACCTACATTGCTTGATATGATTATTAACTTGCAAATAAAATTGCAGTTAAATTATCACAATAAGGCTCACAAAGACTTAAAAAAAGGCACTTTTGCGCTTGCTGTTGCATCGAGACCCTCACCTATGAAAATGACCCTCACCGATGAGTATATTGCGCGTGTCAACATTTTATTAATTTCATGAGACACTTACTCAAAGTAAAGTATTCTTGTTTATACAAAATGTGTAACTGAATTAATGCACATAGTGAAAATAGTTTGTTCATAATCGTTTACTGAATCGATTTTTGTAATTTTTAATATAGGTAATATTTTATCCCAAAAATAATTAAAACTACGTAAACTGGCTACACTTCCGCTGTAAAGTCAAAATAAACTAAAATGGATGAAATACCAATTACGCTAGACCCTTATGCAAGTGCGACTGTGTGCATGCGTAGATTTGTAATGTGACTATAATTTTCTCCCACAATCTGTACAACTAATTTATAAAAAAAAACAGTGTTATAAACATAATAATAAAAATTCAGTGTATGTATTATGATTATAACATAATATTCTAATTGGGGTGTCTGGTGGTGTGCGTTTATTCCGGGACATGTTGTATGAAATGAGATTCATTATTGAAATGAGATTTATAATTATTATTATTTTAAACTTTAAGTTTCTCGGGACCCTGGGGTCCCGGTCCTTTGAAAGGCGTACGAGGGGCCTAAGCCAACTCGCAGAGGCCCCTTAGATAAAGTTTTATAATATGAAGTGAGGCACCAACCGGCGATTATCCCTATATGCACCACTCAAGTGCACCTAAGGTCAACCCCCGGTTGGTGGTGGTCTATTGCAGGTCATGGAATAAAAAGGGTATTGGACTATGGGTTTGGGTTGCTAAGATGGATTATTTATCCTAGACTATTGAATGGCTATGGCCCCTGCCTGGCCAATGCTTGTAAACACGGATAAAAAGCCAGGGGGTGACTTGCTCACTCAGTAAATGGGCCCCTGAAAACGGCCGCTAGCACAAAGTGACGTAGCGACAAGGGGGCAACATATATCGAGGTGCTTGAGGAGTGGAGAGGTATTCCACGGCTATCAGGACAATCCCGGAAGTACGGTCAAGATCCCTACCAGCATCTTACTGGAATACTTCCTTCCCCCGAGCACGTTTGCTCTTGCGAATCTCCACTCAAACCAACCAATTAAGGCAAGAGTGAGGTAGGAGCCTTGTTTCTCGTCAGTGCTCACTCTGGCCGGCCAATAAAGGCAAGCCAGAGATGAAAAACAAAGAGTCTCCCAGGAGGTCAGGTCCGTAGGGGTCGCTACTGCCCAACAGCTCGCCACAAGCTGCCCTGCGGGTTTATTATTATTATTTCTTAAACTTTACGTTTCTCGGGACCCTGGGGTCCCGGACCTTTGAAAGGCGTACGAGGGGCCGAAGCCAACTCGCAGAGGCCCCTTAAATAAAGCTTTATAATATGAAGTGGGACACCAACCGGCGATTATCCCTATATGCACCACTCAAGTGCACCTAAGGTCAACCCCCGGTTGGTGGTGGTCTATTGCAGGTCATGGAATAAAGAAAGTATTGAACTATGGTTTTGGGTTGCTAAGGTGGATTAATTATCTGAGACTATTGAATGACTATGGCCCCTGCCTGACCAATGCTTGTATACACGGATAATAAGGCAGGGGGTGACTTGCACACTCAGTAAATGGGCCCCCGCAAACGGTCGCTAGCACATAGTGACGTAGCGACAAGGGGGCAACATATATCGAGGTGCTGGAGGAGTGGAGAGGTATTCCACGGCTATCAGGACAATCCCGGAAGTACGGTCAAGATCCCTACCAGCATCTTACTGGAATACTTCCTTCCCCCGAGCAAGTTTGCTCTTGCGAATCTCCACTCAAACCAGCCAATTAAGGCAAGAGAGAGGTGGGAGCCTTGTTCCTCGTCAGTGCTCACTCTGGCCGACCAATGAAGGCAAGCCAGAGATGAAGAACAAAGGGTCTCCCTGGAGGTCAGGTCCGTGGGGGTCGCTACTGCCCAACAGCTCGCCACAAGCTGCCCTGCGGGTTTATTATTATTATTATTATAAGTTAGAAACATATTAACAACAAAATAACTTTATAATTTCCGGCAATCCTTTTTTGATACATTTTGTTTAAAAATATCGACGTACGGTTACTTCGATATACGGTATTTTACTAATTCATAACATAACCTGCCTTTCTACTGAAAAGTCATACAAAGCCCCTTATCTAAATTCCCATTGACCCTCCATGTATTGTGTATGAATCCACTCGTTAATGTCTATATAATGGGTTCGTATCCGTGTATCGAATAAGTAAACAAGCCTTTTCACTGTGCTTGAAAAAATATGAAAATATCCGTTATTGTTTATTTTGAGTTCAGAAATAATAACAAAAAGAGACAATACTGATACAAGATTGTTTAGACTAACTTTGTTTGGGGAGCAAACATGTCGAAATGTCACACAATGCTTTGCACAGAACTATGTCAATACTGCCTTTTCTCTTTTTTTTCTGGTGAGTGGGAAATCATCAAAATTTTCTTCCGACTTCTCCCGCTCAGGGCGGGGCGTGAGGGCGTGTCAGACTTTTACTGATTAAAACCCACTCATGTTCCTTCGGTTGCTCTTTATGTTCCGGGCCACGGTAACTATTACAACTATTCCGCAACCGCGGCAGGCATTGGCCCTAGAGGGCCCTTTCACGTGCTGACTGCTCTTTGAGGCGTGCGTGGAACAAAACGCGCCGACACAGGCCTGGTCCTAGTCGGACGGCGTCCATTCACCCATCGCTCGCCGTCGGCAGTCCCGCGCTTAAGGTAGCCGGTAGTCGTCTTGCGACTCTCGACGTCTTTGGATTGACTAATCAGTATTTAAAAATATGAACTGAGCGTGTTGCAGTATTGACTTATTTTAATAGATAGCCCTCTAGATTCATTTTTGTGTTATAAATGACGATTACTAGGTACCTTTTTTGACCCAAAAAGAAATAAATGATTTGACTTTGAACTTGCTTTAAAATACAAACAACAAAATATTCCCATTTTAACTTTTTAAAGTGCTATTGGACTTTTCTATTAAGCATTTCTCTCTCGAAAGTTAGTGGCGTAAGTCCCTTGTGCTCCTCAAAGCACGTAATGGAGGCCATACACGCTAGGGTTTGCATGATGGTTATAACTGTGCATGCAAAACCGACAAGCATAACCGAGTTTGCATGCACCGATAACTGTACAGTTTAATCACATACACGCTAGGGCTTGCCTGTCGGTTATGCATGCACGGCTAAAACCATCATGCAAAACCTAGCGTGTATGGCCTCCATAAAGCTGTTGGTTTTGACCTCTCCCCGGTCGTGCCGGATTGCTGTCCCATCGGACTTACGAGTGAGGGAATAAGAGAAGATATTAAAGTGTATATGTGTGTGTGTAAACATACAGTACACACTTTGTATTTACACACACACTGGTGCACAGTCTTGCGTACTATTCTCAATTACGCTTGGCCGACGTGACCAGAATTCGGTTAGCTTGGTTTTGTACAAAAAAACAACCTCTGAAGTCAACCTGTAGTGCTAATCAAAATGACTGCTGTTTGATAAGCAAATATAAACCTTATTTTAATTAGCTTACTATAATTTAACACTAACACATTCTGACGAGTATTTTTTTCATTATTTCCAAACGTTGTTTAATGTGTGCACTGCCGGTACCCTTGCAATAACAGTAATCAGTTAAATTGATTCATACTCAGTATTGACTCTTGTGAAAAATAGTCGTGATATTAAATATGTATGCATAACCCCGATCACATCCACTGCTTTGTAAATAATTACAATAAAGCCTAACTGATAACATCGGACAAAATGGTTTTCACATTAGTAGATTATGATAGTTTACGTGATCGCAGTTATATGTTCGCCAAAAACAGGCGCAGTAGCCCAATTTCGCTTGAATGCAGTATTTCGGCATGCTACTAGCAATAACGGATGTCGTGTTAGGAATTTTGGACCATTAAATTAGGTCAAGTTACCAGCAATACGCCAACATATAAATCATTTGCAGCACTAATACTGAAGTTTGAACAATAGGGAAATTATGTAAGACATCTACACCGCTTGACCGGTTTAAACTTTCGAAGACACGTGATTCGAGACCAAATAGAAAGACAATAGCAGCCCGACAACCGGCTGTCGGTTGGTCGTTTAAAGGATAAACATGACTCGTATTATTAAACAATCGAACCACAAGATGTGATTCAAGACACAACAGAAAGACAATACCAGCGCGACAGCTGTCTGTCGCTTGGTCGTCGAAAGAAATTGAGACACATTATTTTTTTACTTTTTCGTGGCTGGTTTAATATTAGGGATAAGAATCAATTTACCACACTCATTTCTTGTACATTGTCACTTAAAAAAATACACTTATTATATTTACTCGTTGACTAGTTTTACTCTTTGACTTCGTGTTTGTATGTATCCTCAAAACCGATATTCACGCAAATAAAAGCGCAACCCAAAAGAAGCTAGTTAAACAAACAAAAATCAAAGAGCAAACGCAAATAATTATACTCCAAGAAAATAAACCTTCGAAGTCCATCCCAACCCATTCCCGTGCCTCACAACAGGATATATTAGTCAGTGAACTCAAGCGGACTCTGTTCCACAAGGAGTATTCCGCGAGGAATTCTCTGTAATCGTATCTAACATTAATGACAGTGCAGAAACTCTAGCACTAGTATCTAACTACAAAGATACTTGCAATTAATTGTCCGTGTGTGAGTGTGAGTACTTTAGTTTCAAGTAACACGTACTAGAAGATTCAAGTACCGACTCATATAGTCTGTCGGTTGCAAGTGTGTTCTTGAAATATCTTTTATAGTGTATCTAGTACAAACCACGTTCAATTTTAAAATGCTGTATTTCAGAGAAAACACGTAATGTATTAAAATGAAGCCAGACTCTTAGTCAAAAACCGAAGCGAATCGATCGGAATGAATGAAACTACTTGTGTATAGTTCGGCAATATGGTGCGACTTCAATACAGTTTTATTATATGCTAAGAAATCCAGCTCTAATGCAAGCATACATTCAATCAGGATAGAACTAACTAAAATCTAACCACCATTCCAATTAACTGAACCAAACTCAAATATTCTAAATGTGAGTGCACACACAACTTAGCAAACTGATGCAGACGTCAAGCACTTTACTTGATTACTCTCCAAGTATTAGATTTGCATTTGAAATGGTCGCTTAAAAGCGACGAAGGCGTAATGTTGCTATAATGTCCACGCAATCGCACAGACCGAGTCTAATGAAATTACTTCACTAATTTAGTTCGTATTAAGCCGGGTACTGATTGGCGTTACAAGGCGCAACGTTGCGTGTTACACAGCGAGCGTTTGTGCAGTCAGTACGGGGAAACGATCAGCTCTTTGCACGTTGCTCGTTGCATTTGCTCCACCCCGTTGCCGGTTGTTTGGCAAATTCATTGAGTGTTACGCGAGAATGTTCTTTACAGTTTTTTTTTTCAAGATAACTGAATCGTTTCTCTGGAACTCTTCGAGCTTCATTGCATCGACGATATTCTGGTAGACTCCACTGTTAGTTGTGGCTTTCAGTATTTCCAGTGGTTGGATATAGTGTAGCGGGATTGTCCCAAAAAACGAAAAATGTTACACGGAGTTTAGAACATGGCGTAGCGTTAGATGTTCGCTGCGATGTTACGGCATGTAACACCGGTCAGTACCAAGCTTTATATTTATAAGCTCAAACTTTGTAATTAGGAAGTTTAATACTTTTGTAATTACTGTGTGAGATTTTAATGACAAGACATGTTAATAACAAGTTTCTTGAAAGTTAAATAAAGTTTTGTAATACAAATAATGTGTAATGGAATTTCAATTCACTGAAATGTTTTAAACCTGAGAACATTTATTATTAGACAGATTATGTATCCATATTTATATTATATATATTTTATGCTGAAGTATGTTTGATAAAAATTACGATACTGAATTTTGATACAAGTGAGCTATGTTGTTTAATTTCACAATTATAGAAAATGTAAATGTAAACAAAAAAAAATATTAAAAGACAATACAAAGAATATGTAGATAATTCAATCTAAAATTTAAAGCGAAGCAGACACAAATCTGCTATACATAAATAAATTTAAGGTGATTGAATCTAGTTAAGCGAAGGGCGACAAAATCCTTAATAAATTGCCTGAAAGTTAGTCAGATTCATACAGAATTCAAATGAACTAAGTAATACTTAGGACTGTGGGTTTTCAATCTGAAGTAGCTTTAACAATTTAATGCGGTATTGTAGATTCAATTTGATACTGAAATAAAGTTACCAGACTTTCTCTTTTATCTGTCTTTGTATCAGTTAGGTTGTAATGTAATTTGTTTATAATCAAATATTTTATTTGAATGCGTTAAAACATGAACCTGAGGAGACTCTGGCTAACCATGTTTATTTTTAAGTTTATATTAATATCAAGAGTCCATACGATTCCGAATATATTTAATTATGACAATTACTGTGCATAATAGCCGTGCCTTGCGGTTTCACTTGCGTTCAGGTATTTGTGTCCTGAGGGTTGTAGGCTAGCGGAATGTTATGTAGCCTATTAATTTGATATTCCTAAATATTTTTTTCCTTTTCGACAGGAAGTTCCAGAGATCAACGCGTTCAAACTAATAAAAGAAATTCTTCAGCTTCATAAAAATAGTAATAAATTATCGCACTAAGGGTATGATATGAGTCTAAAGCTTTTCTAATTGTCATACATTATTGAAATGCCTATTTTTGGAGATATTGTAAATAATTAAGGATGACTCATTTGTTTGACCGCAAAGTAGAAGAATGAACATATAGAACTTGAATTGTGAGCATTATAGAACAGCGCAAGGAATTGTCTCACAATTTTGCCAATCTTTCTAAACCATTAACTAAAGCTTTCTCTTGGGGCACTCAAATTAAATTATGTACCATCCGAAGTTTGGGCCTATATCTACAAACAAAAACGTTTTGTTTATATGAGAAGAAAATGTTAGTGAAACCTCTAGGGCCATATTTCATGAGGACAGATTGCGCTACTTGGTTGTGCCACCAAGAAAATGTATGGATGTCAACTGATGGCTCCGCCAAATAAGCCTACAGTTTGTTGGTGGCACGAACAATTTGTGCAGCCTGGTTTTTAAAAGCAATACAGCCCTAAAAGTTCCTATTTTTTCATTACAAGTGCAGATACTTAAAATGTAATTTACTGCCAAATGATTTCTCGTAGCTAGTTGAAAAGAAGACAGAACATATAATGCTAAACAATTTCAATTTGCAAGTGCTGAGCACTCCTGTATAATAAATGGAAACAAATTAAACGCTCACCAAAATTATGTTCTTGCGTACCAAAAATAGTAAATGATCACCAAAAAATAGTAGGTATAAATGATCACGAAATTGTATTAGGTTTGGTTAGGTTAGAACTGTGACCACGTAGCGTAGCCAGAACTACTAGTGATTCATTTTATTTACCTTAGTTAAAATCAGTCTAATTCATATAATAATCAAAATAAAGGTTATTTTTTAGAATACTTTATGAAACATAATTTGGTGGTCATTTACTATTTTTTGGTGATCATTTACTATTTTTGTCTGTCAGTGTCATGTCATTATGTTACTGTATTAATTTGGTGGTAAGTTAAACATAAGCCATAATAAATTGGCAAGTTCACTGTATCCAAAATTCCTACTGTGTTTATTGTGTGTGTGTTAGTGAATAAGTTGTTGGAGAGGCTATATATAATAGGCTATAGATAAGTCTCGGTTAGTGGCGCCACCAGTGACACCCGTAGATTATGTTGGTGGCGCAACCACAGTTGCACAACTAAGTGTCCCAATGAGAGATGGCCATTATAGTGACAATAATAAGTCAAGCCACATAATCCTATTTGTCAACACTTCATTCAATCATAAGACGAATTCCTATTATGACTAATTGACTGACAGCTTGCCAAATTTATAAATTCGCAATGTCGTTTTTCGACTGTCTGTTTAGCTGGTTAATTCTCACAATCTTTATATTATTTTACGGGCAAATTTACCAATGCAAACTTTTTAAAAGTAGATATTGCCCGGGGGCCTGTATTTTCGTGGTCCAAATTTCCCATAACCCATTAAATTTTGTGGTATGTAGCAAAGATTCTTTCTGTAAAATCACTATGATAAAAAAAAAATAAACAATATCAATATTTGAAAACTGAAAATCGGGTTACTACGGTTAATTTAATATTTTATGTTATTTTTATCCAGTGAAAGATATGTTTTAACCTCATTACTTTTAGTTGTTTTATTTCACGTAAGATGTTTGGTCATCTTATCAAATTCATGACAAAGCAAAGTTAATGCAATCTTTACAATTATTAGACCTCAACTACTACTATAGATTTGAAATTGAAATATTATATTAAATGGAAAAAAGATTTTTTTTCAATTTAATATAAAATAAAACACTCACTAGTAGCTAGATCCAGACGATATAAAATTTTCATGTTTCAATTTGCATAAAACTCAAATCAGATCTATTTTACACACTACAGTACAACCATGCAATAAGAAAGAACAGAAGATCAACTACTTTTTTATATCAAGCTCTCAAATGTACAATGCGAGACATGTGCTGCGAATAGTCTCACATACTGCTCTAGTTAAATACGCAAATAAGTGAAAACATAAACGATGTTCGACAGCATGCATGCATTTTGTGTTTGCAGCAGGAATGGCTTAGCTCTTTGCCCACTATTGAGGGATAGTTCGCAATTTTCAAGTCGCTGACAATATCAGAGCGCTAAGATAGCGAGGGTAGCGTGTTGTACTATTTCACTGAGCAAAACACTACGGCAAACATAATTTTTCTTGTACCATTGTCTTAACTATTTCTGTGTGTGGCTTAAAGATTTGCAAAACTACTTTTCAACAAAATCGTTTAATTACTCTAAACCGATTTCAAGTAAAAATTAATAACTATAATAATTAACTAAACAAATATTCCACTGCTTTATTAATTTATTTGAAAAGTTTGTGTGCTTGACAGACTATTGTCCGCACTAAAAGTTAATTTTATTTTTATTTTAATACTAGCTGACCCGACAGACGTTGTCCTGTCAACTATGAATATTGAATTCGAATTGACATACTACCTACCTACTACCTACCTACTACCTACCTACTACCTACCTACTACCTACCTACTACCTACCTACTACCTACCTACTACCTACCTACTACCTACCTACTACCTACCTACTACCTACCTACTACCTACCTACTACCTACCTACTACCTACCTACTACCTACCTACTACCTACCTACTACCTACCTACTACCTACCTACTACCTACCTACTACCTACCTACTACCTACCTACTACCTACCTACTACCTACCTACTACCTACCTACTACCTACCTACTACCTACCTACTACCTACCTACTACCTACCTACTACCTACCTACTACCTACCTACTACCTACCTACTACCTACCTACTACCTACCTACTACCTACCTACTACCTACCTACTACCTACCTACTACCTACCTACTACCTACCTACTACCTACCTACTACCTACCTACTACCTACCTACTACCTACCTACTACCTACCTACTACCTACCTACTACCTACCTACTACCTACCTACTACCTACCTACTACCTACCTACTACCTACCTACTACCTACCTACTACCTACCTACTACCTACCTACTACCTACCTACTACCTACCTACTACCTACCTACTACCTACCTACTACCTACCTACTACCTACCTACTACCTACCTACTACCTACCTACTACCTACCTACTACCTACCTACTACCTACCTACTACCTACCTACTACCTACCTACTACCTACCTACTACCTACCTACTACCTACCTACTACCTACCTACTACCTACCTACTACCTACCTACTACCTACCTACTACCTACCTACTACCTACCTACTACCTACCTACTACCTACGTACTACCTACGTACTACCTACCTACTACCTACCTACTACCTACCTACTACCTACCTACTACCTACCTACTACCTACCTACTACCTACCTACTACATACCTACTACCTACCTACTACCTACCTACTACCTACCTACTCCCTACCTAATATAATAAGATTAAGTTTAATAAAATGCCTCTAGGCTCTAGGCATTAAGTCAGTCTTCAAAATAATTAATCGATTTGTCGATCGATCGTTTTCTATTTACCACTTCACGTTACTGCGCGCCTAGTACTTTGGATTGATTAAGGTGATCTTGTGAGAAAATTAAGAATACAGTGAATTTTAAATTTTCGTACATGACTACTTCACGTTACTGCGCGCCTAGTACTTTGGATTGATTAAGGTGATCTTGTGAGAAAATTAAGAATACAGTGAATTTTAAATTTTCGTACATGACTACTTCACGTTACTGCGCGCCTAGTACTTTGGATTGATTAAGGTGATCTTGTGAGAAAATTAAGAATACAGTGAATTTTAAATTTTCGTACATGACTACTTCACGTTACTGCGCGCCTAGTACTTTTGTTATCTTAAGTTTTCATTCATTTATTTTTTTTCATACCCGTTTTTTTTAAAAATGATTCATCTTTTATAATTATGTTCTCGTCGATTTTTCATTATTTTTAAGATGTATTCTGCTATTCGGGGCGGGGACAAATCCAACGAACCAAAAACCATGAAAATTGGTCTAGCCGATCTCGAGTTATAAGTGTTGATACAAACCCGACTTTGTTTTATATATATAGATTTTAAAGTCTAGACTTACAAATAACTTACGTAGTTATTTAGAAGCAACCCACAATCAGTTGTTTTGGTAAACCACTCTCCATAATACATTATTCGCACTAAAGTCAGTCTTATTTATCTATAATATGTATGTATTTAAAAATTTATATAAGTATGTATATCAGTTGTCTGATTACCATAACACAAGTTCTGCTTAGCTTGGAATCAGAGGGCCGTGTGTAAGATGTCCCAGGATATTTATTTATTTATTTATTTATCACTTCGCGCGGTGTGATACTTCTGTATCACTTTGCATCGTGACGCAGTGTCAATCTTCAGTTTATTTCTGTCGGGCGACACTTTAGAACGGAAACCTATTTCCAATGCAAGTGCGATGCACTTTGAATAAAGACACGAAACGTCTGACTGTCCAAGTTATAAATAGCTGTAATGACACCGCGGAAGTATTGTCTATTTCGGGATAAGATGACTCGCACTGGTATAGTTAGACACAGGAATGCGTGGCTCAGCTGATAGGATTAAATTGAAGGATCTATTGTATGTGGGATGGTAATAATAATAATAATAACCCCCGCGGACCTGACCTCCTGGGAGACCCTTTGTTCTTCATCTCTGGCTTGCCTTCATTGGCCGGCCAGAGTGAGCACTGACGAGGAACAGGGCTCCCACCTCTCTCTTGCCTTAATTGGCTGGTTAGAGTGGAGATTCGCAAGAGCAAACGTGCTCGGGGGAAGGAAGTATTCCAGTAAGATGCTGGTAGGGATCTTGACCGTACTTCCGGGATTGTCCTGATAGCCGTGGAATACCTCTCCACTCCTCTAGCACCTCGATATATGTTGCCCCCTTGTCGCTACGTCACTTTGTGCTAGCGGCCGTTTTCGGGGGCCCATTTACTGAGTGTGCAAGTCACCCCCTGCCTTTTTATCCGTGCTTTCAAACATTGGTCAGGCAGGGGCTATAGTCCCTCCATAGTCTTAAGTACCTAGTCCACCTAAAAACCCAAACACATAGTTCAATTTTTTTTTTGTTTGCTACATAGTTCTACAATAGTCTCACACTAACCGGGGATTATCCTTAGGTGCACCTGTATGCAGGTGCACCTAAGGATAATCCCCATATAGGGATATAGGGATAATCGTCGGTTGGTATCTCATTTCTCATAAAATTCTCAAGGGGCCTCTGCGAGTTGGCTTCGGTCCCTCGTACGCCTTCCAAAGGTCCGGGACCCCAGGGACCCGAGAAACGTAAGACGTTAAACAAGAAATAATAATAATAATAATAATAAACCCGCAGGGCAGCTTGTGGCGAGCTGTCGGGCAGTAGCGACCCCGTGGACCTGACCTCCTGGGAGACCCTTTGTTCTTCATCTCTGGCTTGCCTTAACTGGCCGGCCAGAGTGAGCACTGACGAGGAACAAAGCTCCCACCTCACTCTTGCCTTCATTGGCTGGTTTGAGTGGAGATTCGCAAGAGCATACGTGCTCGGGGGAAGGAAGTATTCCAGTAAGATGCTGGTAGGGATCTTGACCGTACTTCCGGGATTGTCCTGATAGCCGTGGAATACCTCTCCACTCCTGCCATTCTATCTGTGTTTACAAACATTGATCAGGCAGGGGCCATAGTCATTCCATAGTATCTGGTACCTTATTCATTAAAGAATCCAAGCCCATAATTCAAATTTTTTTGTTAGTTGCCATATTTTACAATAGTCCAACACCCACCGGGGGTTGTCCTTAGGTGCACTTACATAGTGCATATAGGGATAATCGCCGGTTGGTGTCCCTTTTCACATAAAGTTTAGCTCAAGGGGCCTCTGCGAGTTGGCTTCGGCCCCTCGTATGCCTTCCAAAAGCCCGGGATCCTTGGGTCCCGAGATATGTAACGCATATAAAATAAATAATAATAACCCGCAGGGCAGCTTGTGGCGAGCTGTCGGGCAGTAGCGACCCCGTGGACCTGACCTCCTGGGAGACCCTTTGTTCTTCATCTCTGGCTTGCCTTAACTGGCCGGCCAGAGTGAGCACTGACGAGGAACAAGGCTCCCACCTCACTCTTGCCTTAATTGGCTGGTTTGAGTGGAGAATCGCAAGAGCATACGTGCTCGGGGGAAGGAAGTATTCCAGTAAGATGCTGGTAGGGATCTTGACCGTACTTCCGGGATTGTCCTGATAGCCGTGGAATACCTCTCCACTCCTCAAGCACCTCGATATATGTTGCCCCCTTGTTGCTACGTCACTATGTGCTAGCGGCCGTTTTCGGGGGCCCATTTACTGAGTGTGCAAGTCACCCCCTGCCATTATATCAGTGTCATACAACCATTGGTCAGGCAGGGGCCATAGTCACTCCATAGTTTCTGGTACCTTATTCATTAAAGAATCCAAACCCATAGTCTTAAATTTTTGTTAGTTGCCATATTTTACAATAGTCCAACACCAACCGGGGGTTGTCCTTAGGTGCACTTACTTAGTGCATATAGGGATAATCGTCGGTCGGTGTCCCATTCCACATAAAGTTTTTCCTCAAGGGGCCTCTGCGAGTTGGCTTCGGCCCCTCGTACGCCTTCCAAAAGTCCGGGACCTCAGGGTCCCGAGATATGGAAACATATTTTAAAATAATAATAATAATAATGGTTCTAATACATTTATGTACATTTTATACTCTACTAGCGACTTGCCCCAGCTTCGCACGGGTATTACAAATTTTTGAAAATCCCGGCTTTTCTTGACATTTTATATGGAAACATGAATAGCATTGTTTACGTTTCCATATAAAATGCTAACGTTAACGATACGAATCCTTTTTCGCAAGTTGTTCGTGCTTGGGCTGCAGTTACTGATACCCCTTGGTTAGGTTATGTTGACATAAAAGTATTATTCATAATTTTGTAACTGTCGAAATGAAAGTCTTTTGTATTAATTATGTGACGCGCAATTAAGCTGAAGACGTGACACGGTAATTAAAAGTGTCACAGGTAAGAGCATGTCGAACTTTTCGTCACGTATTTTCTGTAGATGGTCTTTAGAATAATAAAAACTTCTAGTCCCTTTATAGGTGGTGGTGGATTAAGTAAGACATGCCTACATTATATTTAAAATAGCTAAATTTATTTGAATTGACATTCCTGTCGAAGTAAAAGCTATTTTTCCCATTTTCTTTTCAAAAAGATTTTAGACTTTATTCATAATTGAAAAAAAAAACTACTTTTTAGAATCTGCTAGCAGCATAAATCTAGTAGCTTATCCTAAAACGTAATTTAGTATGCAGAACGGGCAAGAAAATTCGTACATACTTTATAAGTGTTTGGTTTTACAACGAATTGTGTGATTACATTTATCAAATAATTCAAAGAATGTGAAGACGACGTTTTCAAAATAAAAATATAAAACCACTGTACACACTAAGCAAAAAGATCAAGATAATTTAATTATGTTTATGAACACATCTGTTTAAAAAGCTGGTCGTTACAATATTTTTCCACACTGCCTTAATCTCGGGTATAAGCTGTATAGCCCTAATGTCGTAAGAAATACATTCATACTACTTACAAACACAAACCAAATATTTTATCATAATTAGGTAACACATTTTCTCCTTAGTTCTACTGTAATTAGAAGCATAATAAGCACCTGCCATGGTTCGTGTTACTTTCACTCCTATTCAGACGGATAATACGGTAACAGAAATAAGTAACAGCTGCTAATTAGTATGTGCATTCATTACTTATTTTTCTATGAACTTGTAATGATTTGGTTTAGAAATATGAGTGAATAGCATTTTTGGTTCGTGGAGTATAGATTTTTATATAATTATGTCGAAACGTAGGTTACTTATACGTAGCTGTTTTTTTTTCTAAAGCTAATTTATACGCAAGTTCTGTTAGACTGACATTTGATTGGTCTGTACAACGAACCATTGTAATAGATAATTCTAGCAAACCAATCCACCACAAATTTCGTAGAACTATCGGTGAAGAAATTCTCTTTTAAAGATTTAATCAAAGTACGGTAATTCGGGCAAGACTTTGTGGTAAAAATAACAAAACAAGAAAATAAATGTCTGATGAAACACAATATATTCTTCATTACCAACCCTCTCAAATTTGTATAAAATCCAGGATACAGTTTGGTTACCAATTACGAAGGATTCTTCCTTGCAAATGAAAGCATGGATATAAACATTTTATGTCAGTTGACATGACCCGAAACACAACAATCCAGGATACAACCTAAGTTTACAACTTTGGTGATGCCTACAATATGCATCAAACTTTCGTTTTACGATGTTCTGATCAAGAAAGTAAGCCCTGACCTTCAAAGAACCTTTTGTACATGGAAAATTACCAGAATTTTCCGTGAACCAATATTCTTCTGTATTCAAAGGTCTGATTGGATGCGAAAGGGTCCAGTCCTAACATAAAATGATTTTGATTTTACGATGCCTCTAAAAAGTCAAGTAATATTACAATCGGAATGCCTGTAAAAGTTACGAGAAAATTAAACCTTCTATGACATTGTATAAAAATTGTACATAATATATGTATAATTATTAAGACTTAGTAGACAATTACAATAAAATTATTGACTTTGTAAGGTGTAGTTTGTCTGTTATTTTGAATATGAAATCTCCAAAAATGGAGTGATTTATTAGATATTTAAAGAGTCATCAAGGTGCGTGTACTGGTATTGCAATCAAACGGTCTGTTCTATGCGCAACGGTGATCGCTTACCGTCAAACTAGCCGTAGTATTAAAAAAAATTGATCTACGCAATATTAAGCAGAACGAATCTATACGACAGGATAACTTTTTGCTTGACATACTAATCTAAACGCATATACTTAAAGGTGTATTACTTGTGTGTTACTTATAGGTGTCTTTTGGGTCCAGCACAACCCGCTAGAGATGATTACCCATGAAAACAAACAACTTTTTTTTGGAACGAACTCTGAAATCTCGGAAATAATATCAGCTGTTGCTAACAAAAGTTCGATGCCCTACCAACCATAATGTATGAAATAGCTGATATTTTTTTGTTTTGTTGGTTTTCATGGGTAGAATCATCTCCTAGCAGGTTGTCCAAGACCAAAAATACACCTAGAATTACCAATGGTTTTTATTAATCTGTGTGCAAAAAAAATATTATTATTATTAAGTTATTTGCTACTTCATCTAAGAGCCATGTAGAAAACATGGCAGGTGCATTGTTGTAATATAAAAGTATAAAATAAATAAGGTGCACTTTAAGAAACTAATATACACATACATAAAGTTTGACACCTCAACACTCAAACTTTTCATCTTACTGTCACACTCAGTGTGTCAACATTAAAAGTTCCAAACATACGAACTTTGTTACATTGTTATGTTATTGTCACGAACTTATTTAGAGATAATACTGCGCTGCGGATTATAGAACATTTGTCAGGAAATGCCTAACAAAATTATAGCTATTTTTTATCCCCCGTCGCAAAGAGGGATATAATTAGTTTAAGCGCCATAAGTGTCTGTTTGTTTGTTTGACTATCTTTCTGTCTGTCGTGGCACCGTTGCTCTTGGGTAACGGGTGACTTGGATGTGGTTTCTTTCTTTTCTATTTAAAAGTAGGTTATTTAGCTATGGTACCTAGACATGTTTTATCTAAATCAATTTTTCCGTTGCGAAGTTAACAATACTTCTGTTAGCTGAAATCGCGATATTGATGACTTTGAGGGCGAGGGTTTTTTTAACTTTTAGTTTATCCCCGCCTCAATGAATTTAAAAAAAATATGCCATTAATGCTATTATAAGACTGCCTGTGCATAGGAGCGGAACGAGGCAGCGGAGCAATGAGCGAGTCAAAAATCCACCAATAGAATTGCATTTCAGCCCCGCTCAAGAGATTCTATTGGTGGATTTTTGGCTTAATCTCCGTTGCGCTCTTATGGACAGGCCGCTTTAACTCAGTCTGCTATGTATGGATACGTCAGTCGGTTAATCAGTTCGCGAACATTTATAATAAAGTATTAGTATGACATGTATGCCTTTCAAATTAGCTCAATCCAAGAAGAGTAGTGAGATTTTTCTTCCAAACTTGTCCTGTCAGTACCATCAAATGCATTATCCGTACTAATATATAATATATATATATATAGACATAGGATAGTTTTCATCCCGGAAATCTCCCGGGAATGGGAACTATTATTCCAGGCGGACGAAGTCGCGGGCAAAAGCTAGTTTTAAATAACCTGTCGTCGAGTTTAAAATAAGGGCGATTTATATTGATATTTAGTAAAGTTACATTTCGTATCTATATTTATAAGGATAAATACTATATACTAAAATATACCTTCACAAAAAAAATATTTACAACCGTAATATTAGTGTATTTAATATAAGTGTACTTAATAGTTTACGTAACGCTGGGGCTCTCATTTCTTAAATGAATGGAGATAAAAAACGTATTGTTCAAACAGAAACAGATAGCAATTAGAATAACTCGCTCTGACTAGAATCAGTATTCGTCGTTGGTCCGTAAATAACCAGAAACAGCGAACCGAAATCAAAGTTCGGTCAGTTGTTTCTGCCGAAGTCGATGTTCTAATTGACATTCGTTGTAAACATGTTGAATATTTCTGCTTTTGAATATATATTTTCTTTGAGACTTTTATTGTTTTAGTTACATCATTTTTTTAAACTATTTTACTGTAGTTCTCATAATATATTAATTTTGAGAAGTTAAAAATTCTGCTAACGCTAACGCCCAAATTTTTTTATATAACTTTATGCCTAACTTAAAGTTATATTAAATTATTTAGGCGATATTCTTTAACTTATTTCTGTTTATGATAATATAATATTTATAGCGCCATAAGTACAGAAAATAAAACGAAAATAATCTTCGTTTTAAGCCAATTCTGGGTAAAGGTTAGGTCAAGCTTATGCTTATAAAAAATGCATCGACATCGGACTTAATAAACAAACAATTAAAGTCAATCGGATACCAAGAAGTTGTCAATAATGATTTTCGAAGCGAAAACTATCAGTGCACTTTAAATAAAAGCTTACACAAATGTAAATAAAAACATAAAAAAAACCCGCCCCAAAGTTATTAATGTCGCGACTTCAGCTAACAATGTAGTTGAGAACTTCGAAACATTTGAACGGATTTTAATAAAACATGTCTAAGAAACATCGCTTAATACTATTGATTTCAAATAATAAAAAAAATCCCTCGATAGACGGACAAACACAACACATAGCGGTCAAACTTTTTTGCATAGGAGGTTAATTCAAACTTATTATTATAAATGGGAAAGTATATGTGTGTGTATGTTTGTTTGTCCGTCTTTCACGCCAAAACGGAGCTAAGGATTGACGTGATTTATTAAGTGAAGATAGTTAAAGAGATGGAGAGTGGCATAGGCTACTTTTTGTCTCTTTCTAACGCAAGCGAAGCCACGGGCAAAAGTTAGTAAATAATAAAACCAATTTCAGTACTCTAATTAGAACCACTTTTTAGTCTCAACACGAAGGAAAAGCAAACAGTTCTCTCTAGCGCTTCGATTGATGGTGGTCCATTTAAATACAGGTTTTGTCCCAAATTCGGGCCCAGTTTCCACAGTCCCCGTGTAACTTCGAAATTTAATTATCGGAGTTCCGTCCAAAAGAATTATTATTCTTTTATTCGTTGTAGGCGTACTTTGTTTTTATTGTTATGGTCTGATGGTAAAGTTTTTTCTTGTTTTTTTTATTCGTATAACTTTTGCGTTTTGTTTTGGGGAAGATTTTTAATGATATCAGGTGCCTTATGAAGTTTTTGCGGAAAAATCTAAGTTTATTATTTGTTTTAACCTTCTTTAAGATAATGTAACGAGGTTGCCATCAAAAACTTACTCTGCTTGTGGCGACCGACAAATTAAAAATATTAAGGAAACTCCTAGACAGCTAAGAGTTTTCTTAAAAATTTTGTCAGTTCAAAAAACAATACTTGAGAACTGGCACAAAGCAGCGAATGAGATGACCTTAAAAGACAAAAATCAAGTAATGAATAAATCCATTTAAACAATATTATTGTTTGTCTACCAAAAGTCTGTGAAAAATAAATTAAATTTATAAAGACTTTCATTTCCAAATTATAATATTTATGATCTCAAATAAACATTTTTCAAATGTCAAAAGTGAGCTTTCAGAGATTTTCTCTAACCGCCCGCCCACACTTTACTCTGAAATCTAAATTGAAGCCTCAAAAAGCAACAAATTAAATTCAACTAAATTAGTCTATTTTAAACTTACAATAACAGTAGAATAATACATTAAATAAGGGTAAACTAATTAAAGCAATTTGTAGGTTGTTATATGAAAAGAATTAGGTTGGAACGCCTTTTAACTAACGTCATAAGAAGATAACCAAAACACACTACTTTCATAATAATAATACAATGTGTTAATGAAATAACCCAAAACTTCGGACACCCCAAGCGACTTTTATACTAATAAATTGATGTGACGCATAATTATTTATTTTCATAAATTATAGTAATAGATATTTGAAAATGTTGTTGTCGCGCTACTTCTTACAGACTCGTAGCTCTATCGCCGCGCCGCTATCAACGAACACGGGAGCATTTGTTTACATCGCGTTGGACAGTAGTGTACAGCGTCGGTCGTTAAAAAATATTAGAGGCGGCATGACAAATAATAGTTTTTTGGAAAAATATAACCTATACTAAAAAATATTGTATTCGATTTTGCTGCCGATTCTAAACAAACTAGTTTCAGGTTTTGGGTTATTTCATTAACACATTGTATAATTTATAATCCACATAATTATATTTAATAATATTTATTACGAACTGTTCCTCGCGTTTTCACCCGCATTAAATACGTTAGGTTTTTGGTTACTGCTTCGCTCCCGTTGGACACAGCGTAATATAATTATAATATAGTCTATGTTACTCTACGATAATGTAGCATCCTAACGAAAAGAATTTTCGAAATCGGTCCAGTAGTTTTTTAGTTTATTCTTTACATACAAAAGTAAAAAAAAAAAAACTTTCCTCGTTATCATATTAGTATAGGTTACACGCACAGCCAAATCCGCTGGTCTTACAGACTTGAAACTTGGTAGGATTGTTCTTTGTGAAGTAAGTACTCATCTACTAAGAAATAATTTTTGGAAATCCGACCCTTAACCCATTGAATGCTCTAATTACAGATACAATTAGAAAAGCATTGTGTCTTGCGTGGGTCCACGTCCTAGACACACCAGACACAATAGAATGACAATAGCAGCTCGACAGCCGGCTGTCGCTTGGTCGATGAAAGGTTAAAGAGGTAAGTAAAATAGTTGATGGAAAACTGCGGCGTTCAAATCTGCGGGCGTAATTATTATAGTTTTGAATAACAATTGGGTAGTTTCCACCATTAACCAATAAATGTTAAACACAATTTCTATAAAACCTCTATTAATTTCAGCCCAATAAATTCGGCTCATTTTCAATTTGCTATAAAGTTCGAATTTTAGTTGCTTTGAAATCAATAAATAGATAGTCAACTGAGTTGTTATTTTAGTGACGTCATAAGATGCCTTTGCCATACGAAATCTATTGGAGAATTGCGTTTTGATAGCTCATAAAAAGTACGTCAATTGATAATGGTGGAAACTACCGTATTAGAGAAGCTACCGCCAAAATTCTGCAGCTGCTTAGGACTTAAAAGCAGAAGGCGCTTATTTTAGATACGACATAGTTCATGATATTTTTCACTCTGGCTTCCTAAGCACCACGTACTTTGGTGTTACTACCTCACTATGGCCAGAACACTATTTTTATTAATATAATATATTGTAACACGCGCTCATAATATTATCAGCGATGACAACCCCGGGCAGTCCAGTGGCGCCACCTGTCGCCGCAACGCGGCTAGAAAGCGCGCGTTACCGGCGAGGTTGAGAGACTAGGCGGCGGCCATTGCGTTTATGATCGATGTGCGATCAATACTAATAAGTAATGTTTGTTAATTGTACTGTGTAGTGTATTCAATATTGTGTCGATATTAAAATGTTTGCGTGTCTCCGTACGTCGTCATTATTATTATTCAGCCTGCCCGCCCTGCCCCTGAGATACCTCACGCTAAAATATCTAATTTATATCTACTAGACTGACTATCTAACGGAAGTTGAGACCATTTTCAGAACAAAATTGTAATAAAAAAATTAACAATGAACATATCATAAACTAAAACTATAATGAATTTAAACGGTCTATTTGGACCCAAGCCGACAATATTTGAATATTCATACAGTAACAACAAATTAATGAAACTGCCATAGTAATTATGTAAGTCTACCATAACGCGGGTATCATTTAATTATTTTAGTTCCATTATTAAATACCGCCCTGAATATATTAAAGCAAGTTTGAACCTACAGTAATACAGTTACCTACTTATTATAGCTGAAATTGTTCGGACAACTTATAAGTAAACTTTACCAGTAGATCACTCTGTTTAAGTATATAGTTTAGGCATAGTTTATCATCGAAATCATTGGTTCTGATTCTCTTGTTCACAAAGTTAACTAAATTTAAGTTAAATGCATCTTTCTCTTTCAATTTCTTAAAGAAAAGGACAGAAGATACATTTTAGTTTAATCCTGTCAAATTAGACAGCGCCAGAAGAAAATTGACGTATATTTAGACGCCATGTTTTTAAATCACTTTTAAATTATCTATGGAGTGTCTAAAGACAGGACTTAACTAATATTTTATCTTCTGTTCTTTTCTTAATTAAATGAAAAGAGAAAGAAGCACTTAACTAAAATTTACGTTAGTTTGTGAATAAGAGAATCGGCACCATTATCAGTCTACTTCAGTCTACTGAGCTAGACTAGCTCGCGGCATTAAGCCCGATCTTCTGTTACATCCAACCAGTTGCTGCTAGCTGCCCTTCACAGATCGTCGCTCCATTACGCTTGCCTAATCGTGGTTTCCATTACCGAATACGTTTATTCCAGATATTGCCGGTGCCGCAAAAGATGTGATCAGTAGAGTGCCACTGCAGTTTGGTAATGTTTTGGTCATAAGTTACAAAATTAAATCAAAATTGTGTAAAGAGACTTAAGACCGGATCTGCCCCCCTAGACAAGTGGCATTGTAGAATAGATAGCGAAAACGAATAGATTGTCAAATGTATGGAGATGTCAAATTGTATAGCAAAAGCCAATTCCATACATTTGACAATCTACTCGTTTTCGTTATCTATCTACAATGCCACTTGTCAAGGCACTCTGGTCTTACTATAAGCTAGATATTTCTCAAGTATGGTTTAATCTTGAATCTTAAATTTTCAGATTTTTAATTTTCAGGATTCCTTACGAGTTTTATTACACCCGTGTCAGTAACGATTAGGATAGCAAAGCACTGTAAATATTTTGTCAAAGTGTGTAAGATTTAGTCTTAACATTCACGTCAATATTCTAAAAGAAATATTTCAAGTTTATTCGTTTTTTTATAGGCACGGGTGTTTACACTATCTGCACCTGTAAATACATCTGAAATCATTTACAACACGATGAAATTAAACAAAACTTACATTCAGTCAAATATAATTGTATTGTCTTTGTAAAAACAGTCATCGCCCAGTCACATTTAAAATAGTAGTTATAACACGGAAAAAACATTCCGTAGTGCAGTTTACAGTAGTATATATTTTTTACTCGATTTCAATTTCCCTTTAGACGAGAGATAAGGGATCTTCGGAAATTCGCTATCAGGGCAAAATTGCGCTTCGTTGAAGGCTTGATGGGCAGGTAATTGAGCATTTCGGAGCTCTAAATTGGTTATTTTTATCTCATTGGTTCGTTAACGAAAGTGATCACGTTAAGGTTCGTGTTTTGTTCGGGATTCAGTGATCTGTGAGATCTTATTACGGTCGTCTTTCTTTGGAGTACGATAAATGAGACGACTTGTAATTAGTGACTGACAATAATCACAAAAATTACATAAATGAACATGAAAACAGAAACGAGATTACCAAAGAAATAACATTTTTACTCCTTTTGTTTCTGGTTCAACTATTAAGGCAGAGGTCAACTCTCCTATTTTTAAGAACGTTCCAATTCTAATTTCAAACTCAGTCTGTCAAAAATTTTAAACCAACATGTTCTACAAATCGTTGACATTGATTGGCGTTAAAATGCGATGTCGATGATGTTAAAATGTGATGTGGATCGGTTAGAATTACCGTTTCTACAACAAAAAAAAAACTGTATTTATATTTCTTCAGTAGGTATGTATGACAGTCAAAACAAAGGTGTATTCGTGCCAAGAAGCATTTGCATGTTACAAGGGTGTTCAAAAATGGAACGTTTTATTTTTTTACACCTAGTACTCCGCTGCCTCAACCCGACCGCGATAGAACCTCGTCCGCGTAAAATAAGCAATGACATGCAAATAATGATAGTGCAACGTTTAAGTGTAATTTACGTTGCAGAATGCATGTTGTGTCGTAAGTTCATTTAGGTAAACATTAACTGCCTATGTAACTTTATAGAAAACTCTTAATAGAAAATATCCTATAAGATAACTTTCGAGTTTAATATCAACGCACAGCCCAAATTATTGGGGCTAAATCCTTGAAATTTTGCGTCGTAAAAAAACTCTCTTTTATATAGTAAATAAATAAACATGTGTAGTGTTTTTTTACACTACGAATGTTCATTCAAAAAATTAAAGCAAACCCTTTAAAGCAAATAGCCTCTAACAATAACTAATACTTCAACACAATTCGAGTTTGTCTAGAGTGAACTTCATTATTAAAAGAGTATGTTTTCTACCGTGATTGTTTTGTTTCTATTCACGAGTTATTCATGTCGGCCACTAAATACCAGTCACAATCACGTAACATAATATTACAATACAGATGCATATTTATTAGGATAAACCCACAACAATTTGCATGAAATTCATTGCCTACCAACAGTGACGGCCATCAAAAAAGCGCCGAAACAATGAAGTTCGATGAGTTCCAGTGAACTGATTCAATTGTTAAATCTCGTAACGAAATAAATCACAAAGAATGTTTACTAGTAATGCAGTTGCATACGACAAATTGTATTACTACGAAAATCGTGACTCCAAATTCAACATACAATACAATCGGTCATAACCGATGGATTAACGAAAAAACCGCTCTATATAATTTGATTTCCTTCCTCCACAACTTGTATAAGGAAAACGGTGTATTACAAATACAGCAACATGTGTGCTGCCTGTATTATTATTATTTTTCCAAACATATTATTTTTCCGACTCCCCCTTTGGTCTTGTGGTACCAAGACGCCTTTTGGGTTGAATTCTCTCGCCGGTCAAAGAGTTATTAAGTTTTTTTTATTTGGCATTTTTCGGTAACAATCGGGAGTTTAGTAGCTGGTAGTCTGACAAGCCAGAGCCTCGGAAAGCACGTAAGCTCCGGTTGCCTTTCATAGATCTTTGATAACCGGGAAACGGAAGTCAAAAAGTCTAACGTCAGTCTTACTGAGGGCTTCGTATTACACAGTAACTGGGAAGCGGAAGTCAGATAGACGCTTCGTGTAAAGTACTCGTATGTGCATCCGTGACATCACTTTAGCACCTTTGGCCCTATCAGAATACCAGCGCTGCGGTATTTTTTATGGAAAAAATCGTAGCATCATGCTGAGATAGGGACCGTTTTTGGCCTCGCATAGATATTTTTTTTATATAAATTCATGTTATATTTTTCTTTAAGTTTGTGTTATTTTCCTTTCATGTGTGTGACCAAAATAAATGTTTTTCTTTCTTTCTTTCGTACGCAGCTGCATTAGGTAATACTGGAAGACGACGCTAATCGTCGGAAAACTGTTAAGAAGATGATTATTTTTGACGACTATTCTGCACTATGTTATGTTGATATTGTTTTCTTTATTTCAACTTTTTACTAACATAACTACATACAGGCATGTGTACACACACTATGAAATAACGTCATGGTAAAGTTATGTTTCGGTTATTATTTCGCCCTTTACACTACGTTTTTAACAACTGCGTAAAATTATGTTTTTTTACATAATTATGTCTACAACATATTCGCAAAACACCTCATTAAGGTGTTGCGATAAAATAGGTTTATATATTAAACTATACATATTTTAATGAGAAACTTGTTATAAAAAAATTACACAACATTCTATGTTCACACGATGAAAGATAATGTTATTGATTTTAGCAGATAACATCTGAACTTTAACACAAGAGTCAAAAGGTCAATAAAATTTCTAAAAGCTTTTAAATTATTTAAATCTATTACAAACAAAAAGAAATGATATCAATCACTACAAATAAACTTCGTTTATCAAATTAGTTACTCGTAGCACTTAATGCTCGACGGGTGGCTGATTGATCCAATAGAATTAGATAAGACATATAGACGAATAATAAAACTGAGTGAAAATAAAGATAAGTCCAATATAGACGTACTAATCCGTCTAAGTGAAATAGAAGTGGGATTTTATTATCCACCACTAAGGTTCGTAACTCATATAGATGTCAAGGAGTTTGCACTAGCAGAGAGAAGAGTATATAGAATTTTTCTGACAAATTTTCTCGAACGTAACACAGAAACATATTTTACGTCAGCCTAACAGTGATGGGGCGTAATAGGCACTATATTTGTCTACTCATAATAGCAACAAAGTAAACACTTAGTTTGTATTACTAAATTACCTCTAAGTATGTCCTAGAAAAATATGGCGTCGTATTTACGATCTTTTTCCATTTTGGCACATAACATGTTATGTGGGTAGGCCACCATTAATATTCTTCGCAGTGACTTGACTGAGTTTGGAAGTTTCAGACATGGGTATATTTTAAGGATCTGTGCCTCAAAAGAAAAAAAAATCTTTTATAGGATAATTTCATTGTCCATCTGCCTGACTATCAAGACCTTTTTTCCTAAGTTTATTGGAGGTATCATGTTGAAACATCAATATAATAAATAATATCAAATACTCAGTTTTACAATTTATTGTTTAAGGCTGCAAACAAAATAACTCTCCAGACACATATTTTTAGCTTTCTCTACTTAGTAGATGATGTATGTTCTTAGGCCTTAAACATACACAAGCAACGAAAGGCAGCGGGCGTGGAACAGGCGTGGCGCAGGCGTGCGTCGCTTCAAAACAATTTCATACAAAATGTATGCAGGCGATGTTTTTGAATTATACTGAAGCGACGCGGCGCAGACACGCCGTTTCGTTGCCAGCGACGCGGCGCCACGCCTGTTCCACGCCTGCTGCCATACGTCGCTTGAGTATGTTTTAGGCCTTAGGCCTTACACTTTCTATATTCTTGCACTTACAACAAAAAAACAAATCAAATGTCATCGCAATCAAAATGATACAGCGGTTTATACTCGTTCGGTAATAAAAACTGACATAATTTTTCCCTTCGACCTATGATTAAAAAAAAATATTTGTCTATCTGTATAAAACACGAGCGTAGATAATAAAACCCGGAAAGCGTAAATTTGTAATTACACAAGTTCACAACTCCAGCTAGCGATTTTCTCGATTTATTAACAACTTTAATTATGTCAGTAGTGACGGATATTTTATTACTTATTATTTTGTAATACACATATGTTATTTGGTGAAAATAATTGGCTTGATTCCCATATTAATAGACAGCATTGTTAACGGAAATACAACTACACATACAAAATATAGACTACAAAGGAACTTCCATTCACAAGAATCATCAATATGCCTTTCACTATCTTTTCTTCTTTGATCGTCCCTGACTGATATGTAAATGAAATTCTCCTTCAATATTTCAAGGTTCGATCCATAGTCCATTGTGGTAGTAAATGTATGTAAATGGGTGCTGGGCGGTTAAATCACTTTGATGACATCCGATTGAAAGCTCCGTTGGACACTGATAAAAGAATTAACACACTATGAATAATGTAAAATGCTAATGCATAAAGATGTTGCAAGTTTTTTTTCATGGCTGGACTCGTTAGGTTTTATCAAAGATTTGCTTGATTAGTCTGACTGCGGAGTAGAATAATAGGTGCAGTGATTTTTTCGACAAGTAGTATTTTTTTTGGGTGAAAATTTCCGTGATAATATATTATCCGAATATTTTCACTTTTTATACACTAAATTATGTGCAAAATAACACTCAAATCGCTTAGAAGATTTATTTTATTTTTTTATGGATGGATATTTCAGTTCTATAAAAATGCGAATATGTTTTTATCTGTCTGTCCCACTTTTAGGACTGAAAAGGGTGGGCATAGGTTACTTTTGAATTTGTGACTTAGTATGCAACCTCGACAACTCATAATTTCGAGGAATATGCCGCGAAGGCTAGTTTATGTCTCGGTAATGACCGAACTTAAAAGCAGTAGTTATTTGTGCTTATCATTTTGTTAAAAAAACACAATGTCACTATACAGTTCTAAAAAAAATTTAATTATGCATGTTTTTGTATGTGTATGTTATTATTAGATAAAAGTCCATACTTTTATCGAATTATAAAATATACGGACCAGCAGAATTTTATTTTGAAATTTCTGGTAAGCACTAGTAAAACTCATTCAAAATAATATGTACCACACCGCCTTAAAGTTAGTACAACCCGTACCCAGATAATTTCGTATAAAATCCCAAAATGGCTACAAATTCTCGTTCAATAGACAACGTTGATATTACAAGTCAATGCCTGAAGCCAACAAAGAAATTCGCGGCAATTGAAAAGATCGTATCCAAGTGAATTGCGAAGTACTCAAGATACTCACAGATTGATTATCCCAATATTTTCACGACTCACTGATCCGTCTTGTCGTGTAGTTTATTTTTTGAAACGCTGTATCTAAGAAAAGATTCTTTTGATAAACTGACACTTTTTTCTCACAATTTCTGAAGAAACAAGAATAACAATACTGTTAGGCGTCCAATACGTTTTCTTTAACATAAATAACGCAACAATAAAGACTTTATGTCAGCTTTTTATGAAAAATGAGAGCAATTTATTAGATAGCATGTACCTTCTATATAAAAAGATAATAAATACAGTGTGTATAGAAATATATCATATTAGTTTACTGAAGACAAATTTCAAATGATTCATGTATCTGAATTCAGACAGAGAATCAGCTGAGTTAATATTGGCTTGTAAATAGCTATGTTATTTAAAAGTATGACGTGGTTGGGTTATGATGAATTAAAAAAGTACTGATAGACTTTTCAATGGGGTTATCACTGACACAGTTCATGAGGAAGTGAGAGAAAGGTGATGCTGTCAAAGTTTTGTAATCGTGCAAATCTGGAGCAAATCACAAGTTACTTATAATTGTACTGTTACTGTAAAGGTAATTTTTGAGAAATTTGTACAATTAGCACGACGACGTCAAAACTTTTATAAGGCCATATTTGCAAAATTATTGTTCTAAACCACGTCACTGGTTATCAAGGTTATTGAGATAAACCATTTACACAAATAAACACTTCAGCTAACTAATTATTAGAACAATATAAATATAGGAAGCGGACAATAAATTTTCCAAGATGTCACATTCACTAAGCAGATAATGGTTCCGATTTTCTTGTGCAAAAACTAACGTAAATTTAAGTTCTAAAATTTAATTATAATTAAACGTAAATTTAATTTAAGCATCTTTTTCTTTCCGTTTAATTAAGAAAAGGACAGAAGATACAATTTAGTTTAATCCTGTCAAATTAGACAGCGCCGGAAGAAAATTGACGTATATTTAGATGCCATGTTTTTAAAACGCATCTAAATTATCTATGGAGTGTCTAAATTTGACAGGACTTAACTAATATTTTATCTTCTGTCCTTTTCTTAATTAAATGGAAAGAGAAAGATGCACTTAACTTACATTTACGTTAGTTTGTTAACAAGAGAATCGGCACCAATGTCATCTGTAAAAAAACAGTCTAGAACAGATTGTCCAAAAATCACATGTTCTTTGAGTGAGATAAGTCGCCGTCCAGTCCAATTTTCCGTCTCGCTGGACTAAAACTACGGACCTCGTACTTCAGTTTACGATACTATCGACCGCCCGCAGCGGTTTATACAGATTTCTTTATCACCTACTGTTTGATGGTGTCTCGCTGTCACGCTAAAATAGCATGACTTTCGAGGTACAGAGATTGTTTATTGCTTGAGCTTTTTTGATCATTACTTAGCTCAGTTAGTTTAGACAATGATGGTGTTGAGGACTAGGTATTTCAAGTTTATGAAAATAGCTGTTTAGTGCCAAAGGGTTTTTCAATATTTGTTGGAAGTGTCAAAGTGACACTCTCGGGCCATGGGGTTCAAGTTTTTTTTTTTCAAATATCTGTAATATCTTTTTTTTATAAATATTTTAGGACAACTCACGCACGGGCATCTGATCCCAAGCAAAGCAGAGCTTGTGTTATGGTAACCAGGCAACTGATAAACATACTTATATACTTTATAAATACATACATATTATAGATAAATTACACCCAGACACAGAACAAACTATTATGCTCATCACACAAAGTTTGTCCAGGGTGGGAATTGAACCCACGACTTCCGGCTTAGCAGTCAGGGTCACTAACCACTATATTTTTTGCGCTGTAGCATGGTGCGGATGACACTTTCAGTAACATTTCATTTCACTTTAGAAAGTTGCAGTGTTTTATAAATTATGACTTTAGTAGTTCAGCTGTACCACATTCCTAACATACTAAATCATTAATAACTGTAGTAAATTAATTTCAACCCAACCAGAATGTGCTCGTGCACAATTAAAATTAATTTGGAATAAAAATTAAGCAGTGTTATTCGTATAACGTTACGCCTTCGACGTAATTAGTGATGGGATGTACTATTACGATGGAATGTCGATATTTTATAGAATACTAGCCGACCCGTGCCCACTTCGTTGGGTGGTAAACATTTTAACTTGTGATGAAATTATGAGTGTGGTTCGGCTAGTACTGAGTGCTATGAATTATCTCTTGACTACCAAAAGGAGGGTTTTGTTTTTATTGCTTATCAGAAAGATGCTGCGCACGTTCAGTGCTAAATTCCTGAGCACGGGCCTGCGATGTTCTCACAGTTTGGCTAGCGAGCCGCTGAGAGCGCTCAGCTATAGACTCCCTATGCCTTGTTGCAGAGACATGCTGTCTTAAAAATAGAACAAAAATATTGTCACGACAAAAAACATAAACCCGATGGTCCCATATAAATTTTATGGCGATCGGTTCAGTGGTTCTCGAAAAATTAATCAAAAACCAAAAAAAAATCGACGAAATATACATTGACTATATGCGTTACTTCAAGTTTCTATTTTCGTTTTATATGTATTACTTTGAGAGATACTGTAAAACTCAGTCAGACATTGGGGTCTCGACACTAAAAAGTATTGAAAAAAATATTTTTCCAAATAATACTTACCCCCTTCAAAAACTAAAAAAACAAAAAAACTAAAACTTCGGAAGTCTGTGGCAACACAAATTAATTGGCAGAAGAGAAGCCACCGACTTCCGAAATTTTAGTAATATTTTTATTAAAGAAATAAAACATTTAAATTTACAAGTTTGTACACGTAGTAGCACAAAATTGAATAACACACTAATTTTCGTAGTATCGATAGCGATAAAGTGAATTGCATATCGTCCCTAGTCTTGTGGCACTGACTGATGTCAACGTCATTCAGGCAGGTGTCGACCGCACCATGCTACAGCGCGCAAATAATAGACCAACAGGCCCATTTTATACTAAAAGTTGTTCGCGAGGCTGGTTGTTCCAGATTCAGATTTGCTAGAGGCTTAGCATTGCCATCTAACTGGAGGCAAAGGCGAGCACTTTATAAATATAGAATCTAATATACTATAGAGTGTTGGATTTTATATTGGAATAATATGGGAAACATACAATTGTAGCCAACGCAGCTAGTACCTAAGATAAATACAGGTAACATACAATTTTAAACAAATAACACAGTACTTACATTTCTTAGAATAAAGTTGTAAAGTGTTTAAGTAAATATTATCTGGTTTTTTTTTTCAAGAGGCCTTAAAAATGGCGTATCTATTTTTTTCTTGTCTGGGGTAATACAAGAAAAAAACTGTACGTTAAAACAGTACACGTTATAATTATACATTAGAACAATGAGTGTGTGCGCCACAAGGCAAAGAAAGTTGGAACTGTGTGCCGTTTACAAACCATATTATAATAATTACTATTACTATCCAACACCGATATTTTATTAATGTGCAACTTCACTTACCCGCCTTTTCAAACGTCATACAACTTGAAAGTCATAAAGATCTCAAAACAGAACGTACGGGATAAACGTAGTATGTAATTCATAATGAAATATGAATTTAAACTCGGCTGCGAGAACTTCTAGGGCGCTAATATTTACGGCACCCTGAACTATATGAAGCAGAGAGATGCAAGCCTTCTCGGCGTGAAATACATTTATTATTTAAAACACGGACGCCCAACTCTGTTCAACCTGTTTTAGTTTGCCTTGCCATAGAGAAAGACCAAATATTTATTTGAGCAAAGCGAGGTTAACTGTACCTTTGAGAAATAATGCAAATCAAGCAAATTTTTTCACGTCCAGTTCGGAATTGGAGTTTATTTATTTTAGTAGTCTCTTTTTTGCAAGGGTATCGTTTTCTTTAGAAATCGGCCTGGACGACAAATGTTTTTGATTAAGTCTGATCATATAATATGTAAGTATAAAATTACTACACTGCTTGCTAGCAAGCATGGTGATTATAGCACACAAGCTTTTGCCCGCGGCTTCGCTCGCGTTAGGAAGAGACAAAAAGTAGCCTATGTTACTCTCCATCCCTTAAACTATCTCCACTTAAAAAATCACGTCAATTCGTCGCTCCGTTTTGCCGTGAAAGAAAGACAAACATACAGACAGACACACTTTCCCATTTATAATATTAGTATGGATGGATACCATTCTTTGTGAGAAGAGACAGCAGTGGGTTAGGAAAAGGTTAATAATTATTATTTCTCACAATCATAAACTTCATTTTCTTCAATGATTCTTTATAATCCTACTACAGACAAATCTATCAATAGGAACCAATCCATTCTCCGAAAGTTATAAAGATTAGATGGGCGACTTAAAAAGTCGGTTATCGGAAAGAATATTGGCACCGACTTAAGTTGTAATAATCCTATTCGTCACTGAAGTCTCAAGCTAAATCTCTTTCCATTTCAAATAAAAAGCCTAATCTACAGTTTAACGAGAAAAAATAAAGTGCCAGCGGCTGAGAATTAAATACCTTTCAATTTTAAACTGTTTAATGTATCTAGCTTCATTTAACACAGAATAAAACAAAGTCGCTTTCTCGCCCCTTTGTATGTTTAGATCTTTAAAACTACGCAACGGATTTTGATGGGTTTTTTAAATAGATAGAGTGATTCAAGAGGATGTTTTACATGCACATTTCAATAGAAAAAGACGATATTTTCAATGACATGAAAGCATACATCAACATCGTCAAACATGTCCTGGCCTGTTGATCTAGCGGTTAGTGGCCCTGACTGCTAAGCCGAAGGTCGTGGATTCGATTCCAGCCTAGGACACATTTTGTGTGATGAGCATGATTATTTCTTCTGTGTCTGGGTGTAATTTTTCAAAAATATGTATGTATTTATAAATTATGTAAATATGTTTATCAGTTGTCTGGTTACCAATGCACACGTTTTGCTTAGTTTGGAACCAGATGGCTTTGGGTGAGTTGTCCTAGGATATTCTTTTTTAACCATGCAAAACTGGGGTGGGTCGCTAGTCTGTTATAAAATCAATCACGGTTAATGTCTTGAATCAAATGAAACAAATGGTACCAACATCTTAATACATTGTTTGAACCGGGATCTGGGCAGCAATAAAGTTTTAATACGCAAACAAACTGCTTGGTATTATGTTTATAGCCTACTAAGACGTAAATTAGTACAGTTATAGTACCTACTGACTTTTATCCTTTCAGTGATTTAAATTTTCAATTTAGTTTAGGAGCGTATGGAAGAATTTCATATATTTTAAAACAATGATATTACGATCATAGGAACTTAATAATTTATTTTTGTCGTAGTTTGTGTATATGGATGTTTGTTACTCTTTTTTTTTTGGGAAGTGGGAAATCATCAAATGTCTGCTCCCGTCCTGGGTGCGGCGGAAAAGTCTGACACGCCCGTGTCAGTATTTTACTGACTAAAATCCACTCCTGTTCCTTCGGTTGCCATTTCTGTTCCAGATCACGGTAACTATTATAAACATTCCGCAACCCCTTGTTACTTTTTCACGTACAAACTACTTAACAGATTTTGATAAAACTTCTGTAATATAGCTTAACACATAGGCTATATATCATCGAGAT
The DNA here is from genome assembly GCA_033675125.1 of Athetis lepigone. Taxonomy (NCBI): domain Eukaryota; kingdom Metazoa; phylum Arthropoda; class Insecta; order Lepidoptera; family Noctuidae; genus Athetis; species Athetis lepigone. The sequence goes on along the minus strand of CM066243.1, from coordinate 11,326,679 downwards.
GACCCACGGGAGCGAAGCAGTAAATAATAAAACAAAACATAAAGCTGGTGAAACCGCGGAGGTTAGCTAGTATTTCAAGTATTTTAAAACATTTTTAAATGATGGTAGCGCCTTCTATTATTTCTTAATATTAATAATTAGACCTCTTTTTATCTATTCTGTCTTGACCGACCTTCACGCTGCCGCACGCCTGACGGCTGTCAGAAGCCATAAAAGAAAAAGAAAAAATTCCGCCATGGAAGATCCGCACGTGAAAATGCAGTTTTTTCTCGTTCACGAATTTATTTAACGCGCCTACTTAATTCCTACTGTATTACAACAAATATTAACCGCTGTGATCGACCGCCCGCGGGTGTGATTGTTTGTGGACACAGAGACAGAGAATTCCAGTGTTGTGCTTCAAAAGCCTCCAAAAGGCGAAGAAACATTAGGCGCCATTTTGTTGAACCTATACACGAGGCAAGGAGACAGCCAGGTAAGGCGCACCAGCGTGCAGCGTACTTTCTCTCTAATCCCACAACTTACATCCCGGTTTGTTATCACCATATAATTCTTTATTTTCTTGGCGATTATCAGCCATCCTTCTTACAGTCAGATTTCGCAAATCGTCAAATATTGTGGTTTTTCTTCCACCATTTTTTGGTCCTTCGAGCGGATTTATATCCATTTCTCTTTTATTCCGCGTAAGTATATTCTAGAAGTACTTACCTAGGTAGTTGTAGCATCTAGCTGCACTCCTAGTCTATTTACATACCCATTACGTGGTTATTTCCCGCACCCCAGTAGGTAATATACAATTACGTAGCTACCTACTGATATACCTTATTATAATTACTCGAACTATATAGTGGTCTTATAAATACCATATTTCAAGCACCATTAGTTCAACCGCCTTAAAGTTTGTTGCCTACATAGGAATTACTAGGATTTACCGCCGCATAAATACTTAGGTATTTTTGTTGTTTTTATATACTTAGGTAAAATAATACTTAGGTATACATTTTAGTTTGTTTGGTTCATTAACCTACATAAACATGTCGCAACAAAAGAAACTATGCATTTCGGAAGAAAAAGAGTTAAAAATATTAGAAGCTAAACGCAATACTTTATTTGAGCGTATGCAAGACATTTTTGAACGCTCTAAAACCGCAACTTCTTCCGATATTAGTAGGGAATCATTTCTTAGTTATTGTATGACAGTAGATGTTATTCGATCAGACTTTCATACATTATTAGACGCTTATAACTCAAAATTACTTTCAATTAATCCTGATTCCCAGCCGAATTATCAGTCGTACACCGCATTCGAAGATCTTTATTGTATCGTGAAACGTATACAAAGTCAGTTAGATGACAACCGCTCCACAACGCCAGGTGGCGGTTGCGCGAACTATCGAGCACCGCGTCTACCTCCAATTGAACTTATGTCATTTGACGGTGACATACGGAACTGGCCATTATTTTATGCAAGTTTTAAATCAACAGTGCATGATAATGTCTCTCTGACAGATGCCGACAGATTGTACTATTTGATAGGGAAACTGTCGTCGAAAGCGCAATCCGTGTTTGCAGGTGTCACGCCCAATGCTGAGAATTATCAAGTTATATTTCAGTCACTTGTTGACCGATATCAGGATACTCGTGTCCTCGCGTCTACTTACTTCGATCAAGCTTTAAATTTTAAGCTGACCGGTCCCGCGTCTGTTTCGAATTTCCAGCTGTTTATCGATAATTTTGTCACCGCAGTTAATGCCCTTAAAAACTTAAAATTAGAAAACCTTTCCGACTTTATGTTATTTCAACTCGCAATAAAAAAGTTCGACACGGAAACTATTCGTGCTTTTGAGATGACAGAACGTAATCATAAAATACCTACACTAGATAGTTTTGTGACCTTTATCAAAGATCAGTGTCGAATATTTCAAAATACGCAGCCTAGTTCGTCTGGCTCGTCTAGCCTTAATGACAGTAAACAAAAGTCGAATAAATCGCGAAATAATAATAGTAGTTCGGTTCCTAATCCGCAATCTTACGTAGCATGTTCGGATTCTAATAATAATAATCTGCTCAAGTGTCTATGCAATGATATTGTACATGATCACTTTTTTAAATGTCCCGCTTTTAGTAAATTAACTCCGACTGCTCGTTTTAAATGTGTTAAAGAAAGTAAAGCTTGCGTTAACTGTCTAAGTATTAGACACAAAATAAGCAACTGTTCTAGTAAAACTAAATGCCGCTCATGCAATCAGGCTCACCATACTTTACTCCATTTCAATAAAACCTCGCCGTTACCGGATGAACCTGGTAACCTTGTTAGAGTAAGTTCATCTGTTGTTACGTCACCGCAAACGCAGGCCGTCCGGACCACGGAGTCCGCGGCTCATCCCGAAGTATCGTTATGTACTACATCAGTCGCACACACACGCGAGCATCGCCCGCGCACTTGTCACGTTCAGCGCGAAGTTACATCGCAATGTACGGCGGCGTACACAACGGTTTTGCTCGCTACCGCGCAAGTAATAGTATACGATACTCATAACACACCTCACATAATTCGTTGTTTACTGGATAGTGCATCCCAAAGTAATTTCATTACTTTTGATTGTTTGAAACGCCTAGGATTGTGGAATAACTTTAAAAATACTGACATAGTAGTCAAGGGTATTGGCGGTTCAGAAAAATCATGTAAGGGTGCCGTAGATATTAAAATACATTCGCGTATTAATAGGGATATTAATTTTAACGTTTCTTCACTTATAGTAGAACGTATCACGGACACATTGCCGAATGCTCATGTGGATATGTCCTTACTTAAGCACCTCGAGTCATTGCCGCTCGCAGATTTAGACTTTGCGCAGCCGGGAAATATCGATGTTTTGATCGGGGCTTCAATATTTCCGCACTTACTACTATCTAATATTGTACGTAGTGAGCAATATAATTTACCTCCCGCTATTGAGACCGTATTTGGGTATGTGGTCATGGGTACCGCACCTACATCACATACTCCTCATTATACTACGTCTTGCTGTTCTGTTCTTCAAGAAAATAATATTGATTCTCTCCTCAAGCGATTTTGGGAGCTTGAAGAAATTTCCGCACCGCCCTCGCTGAGTCGTCAGGACCTCGAGTGTGAAGAACACTTCCGCGCTACCACTGTTCGCGACGACAGTGGCAGATATATTGTGGCGTTGCCATTTTGTGGCGACCCTTATTCGCTAGGCGACTCGTACGCTGCTGCGCTTAGACGCTTTTATTGTTTAGAACGCAAATTTAATGCTTCGCCTAAATTTCGCAGCGCTTATAATGACGTCATACGTGACTACATAAATAAGGGTTTTTTGAGTCCAGTTGTAATTGATGAGAATAATTCTTTTCCCTCGTATTTCATCCCACATCACGGCGTAGTTCGCGAAGATAAGACCTCCACTAAACTTCGCGTGGTTTTAGATGCTAGTTGCCAGACTACATCAGGTCAGTCGATCAATGACATTTTGCATGCCGGCCCTAATCTACAGGGTGATTTATTTAACATCATAATAAAGTTTCGACTTTTCCAAATTGCTCTGTCAGCTGATTGCCGCCAAATGTTTCTCAATATCGGCGTTCGCGAATGTGACCGTAGATTTCAACGGATCTTTTATCGTTTTAACAATAGTGAACCTATATCCGTGTATCAATTTAATAGGGTTTGTTTTGAACTCAAGTCAAGTCCGTATCACGCATTGAAGGTCGTCCGCCAATTGATCACTGATGAAGGCGACAACTTTCCCGCTGCAGCAGCTGTTGCCACCTCCGCTTTGTATATGGATGACATCGCCTGTAGTGTCGTATCCGCCCCGCAAGCAATCTCGCTTAGCAAAGAGCTTATTGAGCTCTTCAAGCGAGGTCAATTTGATCTTGTCAAATGGTCAAGTAACTCTAAAGAGGTTCTCGCGCAAATACCTGATTCATATAAAGCTTTTACAGACGTTGAATTTGAAGGATCTGTGCATAAGGTTCTTGGTATGCGCTGGAACCAATCCAGCGATAGGTTTCATTTTGAAGTCGCACCTCCAGATGATAAGTGCACCAAACGCACTATGCTGTCCACAGTGGCTCGACTATGGGATATAATGGGTTTTGTGGCTCCCACAATTTTGTACGCCAAGCTCTTGATCAAAGAACTCTGGTTATCAAAATGTGAGTGGGATGCCGTTCCTCCCGACCATATTGTCACCGCTTGGAAACAGTTTTGCATTGAACTCCCCGCGCTCCATCAAATTATTATACCGCGTCATCTTGGATTAGTCGATGGATGTATTGTTAACTTAATAGGTTTCGCTGATGCCAGTGAACGCGCTTATGGCGGAGTCGTATATTTGCAAGTCCGCATTGGTTCCAACTACTCTGTGCAATTAGTTTGTGCCAAGTCCAAGGTCTCGCCTGTCAAAACTATTTCGGTTGCGAGACTGGAGTTGTGCGCGGCCCTTCTGCTGTCTCTGTTACTCCGCAGAGTTCAAGAGACAGTTTCGCCCCACTACCCTATTAATAAAATATTTGCAATGACTGACTCTAAAGTAGTGCTCGCTTGGATTTATTCCTCTCCTCACCGCTGGCAGACTTTTGTCGCCAATCGCGTAACAAAAATAATTGAATTAATTCCTTCCGATTGTTTCAATCACGTCGCGGGTATTGAGAATCCCGCTGATTGCCTTTCTCGTGGTGTTACTCCAATTAAACTTCTGCATCATCCTTTGTGGCGTCATGGCCCTTCTTGGATGTCCCATGATCCGTCGGAGTGGCCTATACATCCATTTGACCATAATGCAGAGGACGAGGACGTACCCGAACGGAAAGTTATCTCTCATCCGGTGATTGTTGAGGTTGCGGAATCCCCGATTTATGCACTCGCATTGCGCATGTCGTCGTGGTCTAAGCTACTACGCGCCATCATTTATATCTGTAGATTTCTTAAGCTATTGCCTAATGAAACTTCTATTTCAAGTACTCACCTTGAAGTTGCAGAACATAAATTATTGCGAGCTATACAAGCTATTTATTTTAGTAACGACATACAAAATTTGAAAAATAGTATGCCTTGTTCTCCCGCGCTCCTTAAACTCAAGCCGTTTCTCGACGAGCACGGCATCATACGAGTTGGCGGTCGTCTGTCAAATTCGGACGAACCTTACAACTACAAGCATCCTTGCATTCTACCGCGTCATGATCATGTGGTCGACCTTCTTGTTGATTTTTATCACAAAAAATATCTCCATGCAGGTCCAGAGTTGCTTATGTCCTTACTCAGGCATAAATATTGGATTTTAGCTGCACGGCGAATAATTCGCCATAGAATACATAAATGTAACGTCTGTTTTAAATTCCGTCCGCGTCCTGTCTTTCCACTCATGGCAGATCTACCTAGCCAGCGTGTCAATCAGGTCGATAAGGCGTTTACACATACCGGGTGCGATTACGCAGGACCACTGCAGTACACGCCAGTTCGCGGTCGAGGTGTTAGAAGCCGTAAAGCATGGCTATGCATTTTCACATGCTTGACAACGCGTGCAACACACATTGAAGTTGCGACGGATTTAAGCACGGTATCATTTCTAGCAGCCCTAAAACGATTTCTTTCGCGACGCGGCCCTATACAGTGTTTATATACAGATAACGGCACTTGTTTTGTGGGTGCAAGTTCTTACTTACGCGATCTTTATAAGTTTCTCAATAAAGAGTATCGTACTCGTCTTGAGGAAGAACTTTCCATAAATTATATTGATTGGAAGTTTATTCCACCTGCTTCACCACATTTCGGTGGATGTTGGGAAAGCATGGTCAAGGTAGTTAAGACGCATCTCTTCAAAGTTATAGGTCAACAAATCCTCTCTTACGAAGAGCTTTTAACGGTCCTTGCTCAAATCGAGGCGTTAGTTAACTCGCGTCCGCTTACAGCATTGAGCAGTGACCCTGCTGAACCATCCGCGTTAACTCCTGCGCATTTCTTGAGCACAGCGCCATTGTCATCACTTCCCGCTCCTGAAGCAGACTCTTCTAGCCTGCTTCAGAGACATACTCTGCTCGATAAACTCGTGCAGTCGTTCTGGCAGCGCTGGCGCTCAGAGTACCTTCACCAACTGCAGGCTAGATCCAAATGGAATAGTCCTGTACCGCCTATAAAGGAGGGTACGTTGGTCATTGTCATAAATGATAATTCTCCGCCCCTTTCATGGCCATTAGCCATCGTTGATAAGGTACATACATCTAAAGACGGTACAACCCGCGTTGTTACCGTGAAAACCGCAAAGGGTAGCTACATGCGCCCTGTTGTACGTCTCTGTCCGCTACCGACACAGTGAGATCTAGCTTTAAGTTGGGTCTCCTTTTAGTTTAGGTATTTTGTTTATAATTTGTTATAATAAAGTTAATTTAGATTAATTTAAATAGTTTAACGCTGTTTTAGCCTGTGGATAGGTCATGCGGTAGTACACCTAACATAGCTAATTCAATTTTCTCTTTTCAAAGGCAACCCTTTAAGGCCGGGGGGAAATGGTAGCGCCTTCTATTATTTCTTAATATTAATAATTAGACCTCTTTTTATCTATTCTGTCTTGACCGACCTTCACGCTGCCGCACGCCTGACGGCTGTCAGAAGCCATAAAAGAAAAAGAAAAAATTCCGCCATGGAAGATCCGCACGTGAAAATGCAGTTTTTTCTCGTTCACGAATTTATTTAACGCGCCTACTTAATTCCTACTGTATTACAACAAATATTAACCGCTGTGATCGACCGCCCGCGGGTGTGATTGTTTGTGGACACAGAGACAGAGAATTCCAGTGTTGTACTTCAAAAGCCTCCAAAAGGCGAAGAAACATTAGGCGCCATTTTGTTGAACCTATACACGAGGCAAGGAGACAGCCAGGTAAGGCGCACCAGCGTGCAGCGTACTTTCTCTCTAATCCCACAACTTACATCCCGGTTTGTTATCACCATATAATTCTTTATTTTCTTGGCGATTATCAGCCATCCTTCTTACAGTCAGATTTCGCAAATCGTCAAATATTGTGGTTTTTCTTCCACCAAATGATGTAGATAGATTAAAAGCGCTCTACAACTGGTGCACTGATAGCATGTAAACCTTACATGTCATGTCATGTTCTCTGTGCCGTTTCCTGATAGTGTATCATTGCAATGTTCATGTGGCTCGTATGTGTAGCTTTTACTATTAATATTGTTGTTTCAGAAGCGTTGATTGAGCTATTTTAGCTTGGAAATCTTTTAGTTTGATTTTTTTTACAAGTTTTTTTTTTGATGCGGCGGCGGTGACCGTTCAAAATCGTGATATAAAAAACAAACTTGACTAATCTTAGGTCTGTAGTTTGTTCCATAGTTTGTTTATTATTTATTTTTGTCTATCATACACATGTACAGACTATCGTCTTTTACCAATATAAATGGGCTATTTCAATTTCGCATTCAAGTTCTCTAATCTTAATACAATTTATGGTTTCAAATCAATAACCTCAATTCATTAGTAACGGAGATTTAAATTAAACTAAAGGTACATTTACATTACTCGAATTGCTTAATTATCTAAAACTAAATTCATTAGTTTTAGTCACAAAGCGAGTATGACGTTATAACGTTTTAGTTGGCGTTAATACTGATATTTAAGCCGTATCATAAACTTAATGAAAATTTAATTTAGTTAAGTCTTAGATTTCGAGCAAAGTTACTCTATGATATTGCCTTATGAGCTTGCAGGTGGTTTTAGATTAAATTATCTATATATATAAAACAAAGTCGGGTTTGTTACAACACTTATAACTCGAAATCGGCTAGACCAATTTTCATGGTTTTTGGTTCGTTGGATTTGTCCCCGCCCAGAATAGCAGAATACATCTTAAAAATAATAAAAAATCGACGGGAACATAATTATAAAAGATGAATCATTTTCCCCTATAGTTAATTCTAAATTCAATTAAAGATTGAAAACTTAAGAGAACAATAGTACTAGGAGCGCAGTAATGTGAAGTGATAATGTGAGAAAATTTAAAATACTGAGATACTTAGTACTTAAATTAATCAAAAGTACTAGGCGCGCAGTTGTGTGAAGTGGTTAATAGAAAATGTGAGCGCAATTTTAAGAAAATATATGTTTATGAACTTAAATAATATCCATCCATACTAATATTATAAATGGGAAAGTGTGTCTGTCTGTCTGTTTGTCTTTCTTTCACGGCAAAACGGAGCGACGAATTGACGTGATTTTTTAAGTGGAGATAGTTGAAGGGATGGAGAGTAACATAGGCTACTTTTGTGTCTCTTTTTAACGCGAGCGAAGCCGCGGGCAAAAGCTAGTTAATAATAAAATTTACATTTTTTATTATGCCTTTCACACTTTTGTCACAACCAAAAATCTGTTGACTAGATAACTTGTATTAGGATGTTGTTAATCAATTTCGTCTAGTTTTATAATCAACTATCTGAGACAAATTGAATACTTTTTAAAATATATTAACAGGTAAAAATAAATTTACAGTGTTATCGACCGATTTAAAGTGCTCAATTTACTTTAGTCCATAAGATTGACAATTGAAGTTTAAATTCAGTAAAAATAGTACGCAAACAGTCATATTGAAATATTTCGTAATAGACGGTAAAACTTTCCACAAAATGTTATGTACAATAAAAATATGTAGATAAAAAATTATTCGACCACGAACAAAACCAAAGCCCCAGAAAGAAATCCTAACTCTCAGGTCCCAAAAAATAACAAATACGACAATTCTCTCACCTCCACATTAAGAACATTCAAATTGATTTAATTTTCAAATTAGTCAAGAAACTCCTGAGTTTCATAATAAGTGAACTTTGTGTACGAACTAAATTAGTTAACGGAATTCGCGATTCGTTGAACAATGAAATCCAAGTTGATTTTGAAACGGGTCTCATTGTATTGAGCTTTCTATTGTGTTCATTCATGCTATGATTGGTTAGGTAAGGTATTTCGTAGCTCGTTCATAGGCACTGACGCATATCTCTCCAAAAGACAGAAAATAATTTGATACCGTCTTTTTCAAATCAGGGAATTTCAATAAACTCCGAATTATAATTCGGAAATCATTTCAGAGTTCATGGAACTTTGTAATATTATATTAAGTACAGGGAATTCCTACCGTTAATGAAAGAAGTGAATGAACATTTTTTTGGAGGTAGATAAATAATTTTGAGCACAAAAAATATAATACGTTAATCTCAGTTAGAATTTAATTTCAAATTATTCTCAAATTCTAAGATTAAGTCATTGTTTTGGAGCTACCTATTCGAGTTTGTTTTGTTATTTGATATAATTTTGATTATGATTCCTAAAGGCTTGGTTACACCTAGAGAGTTGCTGGCATACTACTACTTCTACAAACTAACATGGTTGGGTTGGGTGGAAGGGTGTGGCGTGCCCTTCATAGAAGCCTGGAAAGAGCTAGGACTAATAAGATCATAACATGAGCCGGTCGGTCGTACACGAAGGCAAAAAATACGACAAAAATAATATAAAAAAATGTAATGGCTATTGGAAAAGTGTCTGCGATTTAATGAGTTTTTCTTAATCGTAAAAATCACACACACACATACAAGCGTTAAAGTGGACAGTGACTCCACTTATCAATGCCATTGTTTTGTGATATCTCTTCTAATATGGTCAACAGCTAAAAATGACTTAATGCGTGACCCCAAATTTTATAATGATCTTCAGAAACCTAATTAACTAATTTTATTTGCTTAGAGAATTAATAATAAATATTTGCATACCATTTATGACGAATTGTGTCATTAGACTAATAATTGTATATACTAACTTTGTATAACCGCATTTTAAGCAAATAAATTACTTGACTTTGATAATGCAGATGCAACATCCTACAGACGATGATGACATACACATACTCTTTAATCAGAAACACTGCAACGCTGCTCTACAGATACAAAAAAAGAGAAAGAGCTCTAAAACTACTAGAATGACAAGCGACTTGCATGTAACAGTAACTCGTATGATACTGTCAAACAACGTGACTGCAGTGACTAAGTAGATTAGCTCGCACGTTTACTGGCACTGTGTGACCTCGGCTTTAGGAAATTAATACAATTTCATTACATCTAACTAAACTTACCACTCTAGATAATCAAGGGATTCGTTAAATCTTATGGAATTCTAAGAACTCATTTCATCTTACAGTACAGCTTTTTGTTATTGTTCATACTTACTTACTTTGATTTATTTTCCACATTTTTATAATAAACTAGTTTTTGACTGCGGCTTTGACCGCGTTTAATTTTATAGCTAGCTTTCTGGGAATATGTACACATATGTCAGCTATCTGTGACAAAAGAGTTGCAATGTGAACAGGACATAATAAATTATCACCTAATAACAAAATATCTAAAAAACAAACTACCTCTTCACTAATTTAGTTTAGAGAGTAACTGAATATTTACGATTTAAAAATATCTTTGTCGTCAGATAAGGCACAATTTACATTCCCATTTGTGGTAGTAAATAGGAAATTAGTTGGTCGCTTCCCTATTGTGGTTCATCCGTTATATGGGAATATTACATCCAAGCTACTCTAGTAGTGTTTTGTTTATTCCTCATAAGCTGTTCAACATGCCGTCACGAAGAACCATTCTTAGAATTCAATAAGCCTTTGTTTATTCTGACGTACAGTCATAGTATAAAGCGAGGGAAGTAGGTTTTCTTCATACAAACGCACCCCGCGCGGCTTGTATGTGTGCGCCATAGTATCTATGCGTCGACGCATAGATACACTTTAACAACATCTCGACGCGTTTCTCCTGCCGCCAGTCGGGGCTAGCACTGCGCGCGTCACTGCTTTTCGACACCGCTAAATGAAACCAAAATGTCAGATTATCGCAGGAGAACGTATTGCTGTGTGTTTGGGTGTCTTAACAATTCATGGATTCCAGAATTGTTTCTGTTCAGATTACCTATTGAACAAAAAAGGCAAGCTTGTCACTCATTCTAGCAAATAATTTTTACTTGATGTTTAGATACCTATTCTTATTTATTTTTTGTTGTAAGTAAGCATTAGTTTTCTATCACACAGAGGGAGGTAGGTAGGCCTGATTTCCTACTAGAATGTATTAGGTACTTTTGATCTGTCAATTGATTTGCTGCTATTGTTTTGTTTACGTTTAGTTATGCCAATTTGTCAGTATTGTAGGTATAGTAACTAAGTGCCTACCTAATTACAGTTAGAAAATCGTAATTATTTATTTATTTATTAAAACTTTATGCACAAAGAAAAACATTGCACAATGGCGGACTTAATGCCTAATGCTTAATGTAATTGTGTCGTGTGTAAAGGTGACAACCCTAAGACAGTAGGCAATTATATCGCGAATTGTGCCGGAGATAGCCTACTTCCCTCTCTTTATACTATGGTAATGGTACAGTTGTTATATATACCTACATAAAATTCAAGTAGTTTCATTCTTTTATGACCCTGCCTTATTAATAAAACTAGCTTTTGCCCGCGGCTTCGCACGCGTAGATGTCGAACTTCTATCCACAATTTTAAGCCCTTCAGGAGTTGAATAAAAAAAAATCCTTTCTTAGTGGCTTAGGCTTACTCTTCACAAAGAATAATCCTCCAAGTTCCGTGTCTCTAGTTAGTTATTGTTAAATATCAACAAACGCGTTGATATTAGTCAGTGAGTTTATTTCCGGGGCAGCGGTAACTATTAGAATTAATCCATAACGTGCTGACTACTGTTTGAGGCGCGAGTGGAACAAACGGTCCTTATCGGGCGGCGAGCTACTCATTGGATTGATCTCCATTCGCAGTCGCGCCTACCGTGGCTGGTAGTCGTCTTGCGACTTACGACGTCTACGCCTGGCTCACTGTCCCGGGCGTGAGGCTTGACGCTGCGTCATGCGCGCTGCCGTCTCCTTCTCCAGCATGACTGCTTCGCAGCAGGAGGCGACGGCTTCCCATTCAGTCACCCCCGCCGATCGCATCAGGCAAAACACGACGGTGGGGCCACCGCGTGTTTTACCCAAGCGGGACATACTACCATCGTATGCTCCACCGTGTGCTCTAGGCGACCATTTTCGCAGATATCCGTTTATGGTGAGGACCTGTTTCTGACAACAGGTGAGAGCGCCCACCGGGGCGTCTTTGTGTCTCAGCGTTATGTTAAATAGCCTATAACCAGCCCAAGAGTATGGAATACAATCGTACCAAGTTTGGTTAAATCCCTTTAGTAGTTTTTAGCCCTTGCGTGCACATACAGACAGACAAAAAAATTACTGATTGCATTTTTGGCATCAGTATCGATCACCAATCATCCTACAATATTAATCCGTACTAATATTATAAATGCGAAAGTAACTCTGTCTGTCAGTCTCTTTTTCACGCCTAAACCACTGAACCAATTCAAATGAAATTTGGTGCAGATATAGTCTGGGACCCGAGAAAGGACATAATTATGATAGTTTTCGTCCCGAGAATTCCCCGGGAACGGGAACTGTTATTCAACGCGGACGAAGTCGCGAGCAAAAGCTAGTTTTGAATATATATATATATATATATAATTTTGCTTCACGACCCACTCTCATAAGCACACGAAACGACACCCCACATACAAATCTAATCAGGGATAGAACCTGCAAGGGGTTAAAGTAAACAATTAATTAATTTACTAAATTAATAGATTACTTATTGTTTTTGACCAAATGACCCAATATTTATCACAAACGCATCGACAACCAAACACTTTTTACAACAGGGATAGGACCTGCACGAAGGAAAGCTGCATAGGTGGAAGGGTCATTATTTTCCCAAAAATCTTAACACCACTTTTTAGGAATCGTGACAGACGGTACAGCGCCATCTAGCGAAATTAAACGGAAACTATGGAGAAATTTAAACCGTTGCGCTTAGGGTTTAATATTTTTTGAATGAAATGTCCAATTTGAGTAATTCAAAAAGTAATTAGTAGTCGTTGAAACAGACTTGAATAAAAAATTATTTATTTTGGTAAGGATGTATACTATATTTTACGTATTACGTATCAACATTAGTTCTATTTTTAGTCTTAAGATGTCGTTGCAAGTACTATACTTAATTGCGTAACGTAATATTTTACTTCTTGAACTCACTAAATTAATCATATCTTTTGATAGAGTGAACCGATTTCGATGAAACAAAAACTAAGTTAAACCTCAAGTTGCGTATAATTTTTGTATATAAACATTGTCAGCATTGAATCCGTAGATTTTACGTGATGTGCGCACAAACAAACAGACAAACAGACAAACAGACAAACAGACAAAAATTTCAAAAATGATGGAAATGGGTTCTGTTACTTATCTTTTCACACGCTGGCTATTTTTTGTTTCAATTTCTTCAATGTACAAAAATGACTTTTCTACAGATTTATTATATGTATAGATTATATCTAGAACAAGTATTAATAAACTTTAAAAAAGTCAACTGCCATGGCATACTATTGTCACAGTTGCTTAACTATACAGTTTTACTGATAACTCGACGTATTCCTTGCAGGACGTCATAGTAGGGCTTAAAAGCAACAAATTAAGCCACTAAAATGTTCTACCATAATGCAATCAAGATTTATAGTTTGTATAAAAATCCCAAATTACTTAAATCATTGAAACCCCATTTGTAAATTATGTCTCTAGTACTGTCGCGCCGTAACAGCCACCCTGTATACTAGCCAATGTTTCACGGAACGACGCATTCTATCTATATCTCATTACATTTATTCGTCCAGGCGTTTAAAAGCTACTGTGGATTCAAGATACTCAAATAACACACTCACATAAATATAAACATGAAACACAAACATTATAACTTTTTTATAGACGCTCGTGTAAAAATTAAAAAAGATTCGTTTGTTCTACACCCGTTCGACAGCGACAAGAGTCCTATATATAAAACAATGCTTTAACAGGCAAGAGGTTTGACCATCACCTGAAGAGGACCTCGTTAGGAAGCTGGGTCAAGGGCTTGATGCAGAGTCTCTTGGACGCGGCTCGTATTGTTAGTAGGCTTCTATGTGTCTACGGAACCTTGACCACTGTCTCTGATTGTTCTCGATACATTTATGGTTCTTTACAAACATCTGAATATATTTCAACACTGCAGGGATGTTAATGAAACTTTGCAGTAATGTAACTTTAACATTACATTAACATATCCACTCTATTTATACAAATCGTCTTACTGATAAGACGAACATTCACAAAAAATCTGTCAAAATCATACCAGCTGATGTCCATAAATTGGAGAGTAACAGAACTACTAAATAGAAAAAGATTTTTTTGATTCTGTGATTACCGTCTTATAAAATAGACGAAATTTCACTGAAAATTTGTCAAAATCCTTCCAGCTGATGTTGATTTATTGAAGAGTAACTTAAGCCAAAAAGAGAAAGACTTTTTCGGTTCTGTGTAAAAGTATCAAACTTGTGAAATAAAATAAAAACACTTCAGATTGAATATAGAGACTGCTAACATTGTGTGTTGTTTTAAAAATAACATTAATTTGTTTGATTTTTCTTTAGACCATTGAATACTTCAATCAAATTACAGAGGAAAATCAGTCTAAATAATTACATCGCGAACATCAATCACAGTCGTTTTGTAAACAGTTGTGGCTGACTAATTGCTCATTGAAGTGTTTAAATGTGACTCAAAAATTCACGAGCAATTAACATTTATATTAAAAAGGGGTTGTGTAGTGTTTAATCTTTTGAGTGACTTTCGTGATTTAAATATTTTTACCGTTGAGATATTTAATTAAGAATTTAAGTTTCAACATTAAATACAGAATTATTTCAGAAAAAAATAAGCCAGTTAATTATAAAGGATCTTAATTTCGTTCTCAATTTCTAAATTTCTGAAAGTACTGGTTTCGCAGATTACAAAATTTTACTTAATGTAAGAAAACTACTTTAATGCTCATTACCATAGATTGTCATGTCATGTCCATAATTAATAGTCTTCCACACGGACTAAATTACAGGCTAGTCTATTGTACTAGTCATAGTATTTTATTAATAAGGTTTTATATATACTCAATCGAGATCAATGCTCGTGCCTTCTCTGTATGAGAAGAGGCCTTTGCCTTGCAGTGGGACAGTTATAGGCTGGTATTATATTATTATTTATTTTATTATATACTCGTATAATTAAACTCTGATATTACAATAAAGTAATAAAAATATGATATAAAATTAAACACCATTGTTATTTATATTATTTTAACCCATGTTTGTGTACTATAAAATAAGTATATGCATACCATCTAGCAATCAAAGTTTATAATGATAAAGCACCAACAATCATAAAAACATACGCAACGATACGAGAAAACAAAGATGAAATCACGTCTCAAGTAAAAGCGTTTATGACGCAAAATTTGCCGACAACCCTCATAAAACGGCGTAGAGTGTACGACAAAAAAATAATAATAAATCACAAAAATAACCGTCACGTACTTCAGAAATAGTAAATAAAACACCTGATGTAATATTTCACGCAAACAACGGCTGAAAGTAGGCCTAACATACATATTTGACGATGGTTCCATACGTTTCTAGAAAGAAACAGTTTTTACACAATACTGTACAGTCTTAAAAGAAAATATTCTGTGGGCCTATTTCACCAACTCCAAGTAAAGTGTCAAGTTAGCTAATCATTGGTTAAAGTCACCCGTGACTACACATGCCAATTTCACCACGTCCAAGTAGCACTACTTATAAGCTTAACTGGCCCGTAACTTACTAGCCACCTCATCTGCCCAATAGAGTCTTTACTTGGCGGTTAAAAATATTTGCCACGTGTTTAGAACGGTTGTTCTTTTGTGCAATCCCTTTTTTTTTTAACCTTGCACGACCATCTGGTCCCAAACTAAGCAGAACTTGTATTGCGGTAACCAGACAACTAAATTTGCTTGATTTCGGACATATTTGACTACCTTCAAGTTAAGTGAAGTACATATGCAGTGAACCGAGTGAATTGTTGTATAAACATAAAATAATCTTAAAGTAAATTAAATGATAATTCGTAGACGAGAATTGTTTTTTAATTGCAGAAATGACTTTATACTTTCACTACCGTATCAACCTAAATACATTTCTAGGCTATGCTGCCCCGATGTGGTTTGGGGAGCAGTTTATAATGGGAAGTGTATAGCTTAACCTTACAACGACCAACCGAAAGCGGGCTGTCGCGCTGCTGTTGTCTTTCTATTGTTTCTCGAATCAAAAAAAAAAATCGTGTGTTTAAAGGATTAATTGTAATGTCAAATTTATTTTATTTTGCATAATGCTTATAGTATTTTTGTAAACTATTTATTTATTCCTAACAGCTTTTGTCGACACTTTACCCACTTTTATTTATAGTTTGTAATGTTTTAACTCAGGTTAATACAAGTGCTGTGCACTCCTATAAGTGACAAGTTCACTAACATAAAATAATGTTATAACACCTATTTTTGTAAGTGTATCAGTGAGTAAGTCGTTGGAGAGCCATTAAATAAATAAATAAATAAATAAATAAATAAATAAATTAATAAGTGCCCAGGCCTACCTAAACTTTATACCTACGCTCCGTTGCGTTAACTATTTATTTTAGAAATCAATCCGTCTCAACTAAAACACTTTAGCGTTAAAAAATAGACTTTATTGACGTTAAAGTGCGGCTGACTTTTGTTGAAGTGTCAGTCCTCCAAGTACAAAATAACAGAATGCCGTATTGTAAAAAAAATATTACCCTATTGAAACTCACAAAAAAAAACAAAGAAGCTAAAAAAAAGACACGAATGTCAAAGTCAACTGCAAATGACGTTTGTCGAGAGACAATTGACGTAATATTGAACGAATGAGACATATGATTTTGACATCATTCAGTTAAACCAATGAGTTACTACTTGAAGCTTTGATTTCGATGGTGAAATTGACAGACGATACTCATAGCTTTTACTTGCCAGTTAACGCTAATTGGAAATTAACTAATCAACACTTTACTTGAAGATGGTGAAATAGGCCCTGTATCTTAAATAAAAGAAACCACTTAAGTTAAGGAAGCTAGATAAGTGCTTCGTGAAGGCGTCCCTTGATGCTATTAGCTGTTCGTTTTAGCTTTTACGTAATAAGGAAAAGACAGCGGGGTATGTGACTTTAAATTTAATTTAATATTATAGATGCAGTATTAACTTTGTATATCTGTCTGTTTTTTTAACTAAATGTTGATATAGTTTAATTTGAAGAAACGATAGCCTAAGCCTTTTTTTTAATAATTTTGTAAAGTGATGTAATCGCGGCCCAAGTCGTGGTCTATACTAGTCGGATTTGAAAAGTTATTTCGGTATATTAATGCTTTATGAGAGCAAAGATTTATGATAAATAGTGGCATCATGTAACATTCTATTGGAACGGAGCAGTAACCAAAGATACGGGTAAAACCGACGAGGCAGTTAGTATTTAAAAAAAAGAGTAAGTATTTGTGATATATTTAATCGGGTAAATGACACAATAACCGCGACGCTATTTCCTAAAAAAACCCTGAAAACATACAAATAGGTCAGGGCAGTTCATAAAAAAATATGACCTTTGATTGGCGATGGACACTGGCACTGTCACAAAAATTATGTTGGTAAAGCTGACAATCATGGTTCATTTGACCACGTGACTGAATTATTTTCTGAAGTTTAACATTTTCTTTGTAGAACCTACAAAGCAAATAATTTTAGATGATCGAAATGGCTTCTTAGCTTGAATTGACTGTTGATTATTATGCAAAAATATAAGTGTAAATAAAAAACTTAAAAACCCTCGGGTCAGAATTATTAAGATCGCGACTGCAGCCAACAAATGAGTTGAAAATTTCGAAACGTCAAAGACCGACTAATCAAACATGTCCTTAAATAAAAAAATCGCATACAAATCGGTTCAGAAATGCGAGACAACAGACAGACACACACACAGCGGTCAAAATTATAACACCCTTTTTGCGTCGGAGGCCACCCAAAACTTCTTGACACGCTATTCGCTTAACCTCATCATAGATTTCAGAAAAATAACGACTGTTTATAACTTGAATCGACTTCACTTTATTGACCCTTAATCGAAGGCATTCTGTCGAGTAATTCTCTGGAGTCCATAGCATACGTAATTTTGTCCTTTAAGGCTTTCAGTAACCGCTATATAAATTAATCCCTTGTCCGTCACAGTCAGTTTAATTCTAATGTACATTCTATAGACATTACATTATATATTGTTGAGTACTTAATGGCTTTGTGCTACATAATTTAAATCACTGTATAATGAATTTAAACATAATTATAGCGTCTCTTTGGAAAATGTGTTAACAATTAGAATACAAGTAAAGTTACAGTTTAATAGAATATATTAAGATGATTAATTCCAGAATACATTGGCATATTGGTTGCCATTAAATCGCGCAATCGTCATGATTTATTCATCATCGTCATATTTTAGACAAATGTCGTAATGGCTCAGTGGATAAGGCGCCCGCCTTTCGTGTAAGAGGTTGTGGGTTCAAATCCGGGCAAGTACCAATGTGACTTTTTCAATTCATATGTACAGTCAGCAAAGTATATAAGTATACAGGACCGTCATCTACAATTGAGGTTATTTGAAAATCAATGAATGTATTCAAATGAAATTTAACTTAATAAAGAACTAGTCATTTTCTACTATAGTTTAAATTTTTATTAGAAAATATCCGTGGGTTTTTGAGAAAACTTAAACTGTATCTGACGGCCCTGATACTTAAATATATACTTTGCTGACTGTACTTTCTAAAGTTTATCTTGGACATCATTGATATCCCGTGCCTCGGAAAGCACGCTAAGCTGTTGACCCCGGTTTTCATTCGTAGAACTTTAACAGTCGTTACGGGTGGTCAGAAGCAAGGATGTAAATAATTATCTTACCTAATATTAAATTTAATAATACTTCCTACCATCAGTAGCTACCACGTTTTCTAATAAACCATTTGTCAAAGTTAGAAGTCAACAACGTAGGTACTAACTGTATATGATTTATACCTCACAACGTCTAGACGTCAATATTTCACACATGGTGCCTATAATTAACCTGCTAATTAGTTTTCAGCATGAAATTATTAAGTGAACCATACTTTGTAAACTACCTTTCGATACGGAGTTAATTTTAAATTAATTGTCATTTACTTGTACAGGTGGCGCCACTAACTTCGACTACATTTTGCAAATAATTCCGGATGAAAGGCAAATATTGTTACGCGAGAAAGTCATTAAATTAAATATGGCTGCCGATTTAAATTTGGAACAAACAGCGCTGCATGTTAAACTTACTGTTCAAACTGTTTGCCGCAAACTGAAATTGGAGAATCAAAATTACTGCAAAATTTGCTTATTTTAATGTCTATGAAACTATATCAATATTTGAAAAGAAAACTGAACTGCGTTTCCATTTCTACATAGTAAAATCACAGTGACTACCTCACGAGTACATATTTTTCAATGTTTTTAATATTGTCAAGCAGTAAACGTCTTAATGAAAATGACGATAAGGTGTAATTTAGCGTCACTGCTTACTACGTATTTTTAAAGAATATTTTTAAATTATGCATCAATCTTTGTACTATTATTTGTTGTATTAAAAACAATGTTAGTAAAAGTCAGTTTTACGCCTCCTTTATCAAAACCTTATAAATGTTACGATTTCTAGAATTAATTAACGAATAAGAAAAAAATCACGAACTCACCTGATTTTACTTGGCACAACAGTTCACGTCTTTAAACTCGAGCAACTGGAACAAAGAAAAAAAAATAAGTACGTGCATTTCACATCAGAATAATTATATCTATAATATCTTAAGCCACGGTGTGACTTTTACTACTATGGGTCTTCTGTAGGTCTACCATATGCTACTTTTTACTTGTGGAAACGGTCATGGTGGGTTACCATGACGTTTAAAGTAAGACTGTTTTATTCCTGTTCCAGAGTGTGCAAGTAACAGCGTTTGACTCGTTGTCTAGCGCTGTCTCTTTCCCACTGAAAGCAATATCGAAGTAATACCGGGGCCGTAACAGGGCTCATGGTAGGCCCCATGCTTCTAACCTTTTCAAGTATCTACTGGCCTTTGGCAGAGTTTTCTCTAAAAACTAGAAAGTAACTAAGTTGAAAATTGGATTGGATTTGCATATCAATCAAATTGTAAATAAAGCATATAAAATGTACGGATTTATAATGAGATCCACTCATGACTTCAAACGGACATCTTCATACCTCTGTCTCTATAAAACTCTAGTCCGTTCCCAGCTCGAATATGCCGTATCAATTTGGAACCCGTATTATGGCAAATACGTTGACATGGTAGAAAATGTCCAACGTAGGTTTCTCCGTGCGATGCACTACAGGTGTCACAAAACGTATCTACGGTATAACCAACTACTCAGTAAATATAAGCTTTTGACGCTCTGCTCTAGACGCAAGCAATTAGAAGCAATTACATTGTATAATATTGTTAATGGCAATTTTGATTGTATAGATTTAAATAATGTATTGTGCTATGCAGTCCCCAGGACTGTCCATAGACGGCAGGTACGTGCAGGCAAATTATTTGCAGTAGGTACCTGCCGATCTAACACTGGTTTACGTTCGCCAGTTAGGCGAATGGCAGCAACCTACAATGAAGCATTCGAACACATAGACATCTTTACATGCTCATTAAATAAGTTTCGTAGCCTATTATATGAGACACTTAAACTCTCGGATTAATATTATTAATTGTTTGACGTTGTTGTTTTAAAAAAAAAAATTTTTTTCTCCTATTATTGTTTATATATATATATATATTCTATTTGTATAATATTAATGCATGCATGAGCAGTTACCTAGTGACTGTAACATATGTTTTAATGGTAATCCGTGAACAGCGCTGTGGGCTACATTATTATTTAAGTATTTTAAGTTTTTCCTTTGTAATATCGCATAATGTAGCTGTTTGCTGTTCCATCTTAATAAAATAAAATAAAAATAAAATAAAATTCTGTGTCTACTAACCAAATAGTAAAATATAAACATAATTTAGGAGATGACTCAGTATCCAACTCCGAAGGTCTATGACTGATTTAAATCATATAAATGGGTACATTTCGAAAACGAGTACATCTTTCTAATAAAAATAATAATTGAACTCGATGTACCTAGGTACATTTGATGAAGAAATAGCCTAACATGCAGCCGTACTAAAAAAACATTCAAATGAATTGAGAACCTTTTCTTCTTAAAGTCGCTTAAAAAACTAAATATATTCAATTCATTCTGTAATCTATTCCTCAAAATATAAATTAATCAAATTCCATTCTTTGCACTTCGATTAACAAAAGAATTATTTTTTGGGTCGGGTGCGATTTGTGGTAAATGAAACTTCAAGACTTGTACTTTCGTTATAACAGTTACCACAAATCGCAAAAGCGTTTGCAAAGAAAACTATTCTTAGATATTTTATGTGCCGCAAAATTCGCGAAAGTACCACATGTCCACTATATAAAATTACGATGGTTGTTTTATGGCAGATATATAAGTTTTTTCGTTCACTTGCATACCGACGGTACTAAACTATGTACATAGAGATGCATATCGGAATATAGGTAGCTGGAGTTGATTGCAAACGAACCTCGAGTTTTTTTTTTATCTTTTTGTAATAGTAGTTTTGAAGAGCTGTTTGTTAAGGTAAAATCTTTCATTTTTCTTAATTCCCAAATGATGTCTGTAGTGGCTTGCACGCAGGCCTACTTAGTTCAAAACGAATGCACGCCCCTGAGCCTTAGCTTTTTATTTTACAACATAGAATATCAGGCATAAAACAGTTGTAATAAAGTTTTGCATTGAACAAAATATTATCATCTCTCTAGTCATATTCTATGTTGCTTTCAAATAAGTTGCATTAAACAAGATAATATTTTGAGTTTTAGTTTACATGTAATAGGCACTACTTAATTGCCTAAGTATAATATGTTACTGGATATCTGGTAATTACAATGACCTTTTCGTCGTGATGATCAACTGTAATAATAAAATACAATTACAATGGTTTACGTGTGTTGCGGAATGTTTATAATAGTCTGTTACCGTGACCCTGGAACATAAAGGGCAATCGAAGGAACATGAGTGGGTTTTAGTCAGTAAGAGTCTGACACGCCCTCCCGTCGCACCCAGGACGGGAGCAGTCATTGGATGATTCCACACTCACCAAAAAAAAAAAAAAAAGGGTTTCAAACCCAAAGGGGGTTGGTTTGTTTTAAAGTCCCGTTGACCCAAAGACGACGGTATTTGTCCGTTTTTTCGAACGTCTGTCAGCTGGCTGTATCTCATGAACCGTAATAGAAAATATTTTTACATCTACCATAACAACAAATAAGAAAAAATATATTACAAGTCAATGAGGGTTTTTTAATAGAAATAAATAAATGATTTTGAAATAATATTGTATGCTCTGAGAAGTATCAAATAGGAACAGAAATCATTCTAAAATAAATAAAAGTAAAAAGTATCCTAGAAATTATTTTCAAACGTTCACTTACAAATACATAGACCATATACCGACAATCTGAAGTGATAACGGATGTATATCCCCTCATGAGGGTGCTCTTGCGTGTTTCCGAAGTATATGAAACTGTGTGTCCAATGGCTTTAGGATACGAAGAAAACTATTAGCAAAAGGGTTGATCGGTTTTATCTTATCCTAACTTTTGTATTACACCTTGCATTATATACAGGGTTTAATAATAAAAGCCTCGCTGATCATTGCTGACAATATGAATAACAATTTTATTTTTGTGAGTTTTGATAATTGGACAAAAAAAGTCATGCTGACCTGAAACGTATGAAGTATGAAGCAGCAGTTTTTTTTTACATAATCTCAGTATAGTTTCATAAACATAATGGTGTGATATGTTGCAGTCATCTGGTTGAATCAGCTATTTGATTGTATGACTAGCGTGTTCATTGAATGACGACATTTAATTGAATGACTAAAGGACAACTCGTCAAGTTGATTAATTTAATGTAACGTTCAACGACTTGACTGAACGTCATTTAGAATTGTCGTTGAATGGGATATAGCCGACTTTGATGTTTTTTTGGGGTGACCATAAGTTCGGACTTTAAAAAAATTACCTTCTTTTACATAACAAATATGAGGACATGACATGACACACCTTATTTAGATTTTAATGATTTATTCGCAATAAAATAGTAGGACAGCATGGATTTACCTATTAATACGCCGCCTATTTTTAAAGATTTTTTAAAGTGATCTTTAAAGTAAATTTAGTCAAAAAAATATCAAGACAGTGCTATCTGCGCGAGCTATTTTACGCCAAGTTTGTTTTGGTGACTACTAACGCCGCAGTGGGAACAAAATGAACTACTTTACAATTACCTGACTGATTTTACGTCCGCTCTAAGGGCTATGTTACAATCCGCTATCTAGTTGGACGTTGAGTGACGCTTGTTTAATAGACATTCGGCCAAGTCATTCAATTAAATTTCGCCTAACAAATCGGCAAATTAAATGTTATCTAATTCTGGACGACGCACGACGTTATGTTGAAATAGTTTCAGTCTCTTATACATAGAAAAGTTTCGGTGTGAGTGTGCACGTCATCATTAATTTCAGAGAAAGAAAGAAAATACCCTTGTTCTGAAGGTAGTCTAAAGATAGTCTTGACTAAGGTCTCGTCATAGTGACAAAAAAGCTAACTCAATTTCCAGTAATTACTGTTTGGAAACCAAACAACAAAAAAAGAATTTTATTCTAGTTATTTGGCAAAGGTTAGGATCAACTATAATGAAGTTTTAACATGAAGCATTAAGCGATGGATATGAATAAAGGAGAAATTTTTGGAAATTTCACCCTTAAGGAAGTGAAAGTTTCGACATCCACGCGAACGAAGCCGCGGGCGAAAGCTAGTCATTTATAAAGTTCACGATGTTTTGCTTGATATTTAAGAAACTTTATGCAAAACAAATCTTTACCAAGTAATCTTAATTTTAAATTAACAATATAAAATAGAAGCAAAGTAAATATACTTATCAATCTTTGAGTTTCACAATACGCTGTCAAATTAATTTGAATTTTCCACACGACTTTGATTTTCACTCCAAAGGGTTGAGGTAGGTCAGAGTTAGGTCGGCTGGGTTTGACGACACCCAGTTTGTCAACCGTCTAGCATCGAAACAACGAATTTAAAAGTTTTTTCAAATATAAATTGCGATCGTTTTAAAATGCTGTTAGTGTAACACACGAATCATTTAAATATTGATGGACTGAACTAAAAGCATGGAATAAAATATTCTGTCACATTAGTACTTTTGATTCCCTTTTAATACTTATTTCACTGCCCGATACAGTGAATAGAGAATATTCATGTATTTATTTTATACTTTTAATTCACTGAAAGTGAAACGTAAATGTTAAAAGTACATTCAGTAAGTACAAAATATAAATAAGAAGGTAGTACTGAAAATGTTTGAATGAATATTTAAAACATCGATTATATCATTTGCCTAAATGGATTGTGATGTGTCTGTATTTGTTACTGTTTAATATAAAAATAACTCTTTATTTATAAAACAGATTGCATGTAACATTTTTACAATGTGGGTACATTAATGGGTACATTTTGATAATATAAGGTCACAAAAAACTTTAAACTGCTCTAGCTAATGAAAAAGAACTACGGACACGTAAAATGGGGTGTTTTCATCACGTATTCCTGTCACTGCCTAAGTTCTTGGATATACAAAGGCCATGGGTACTATGTTAGGATAGAAAAAGGTGGTAATTTTATACAAGTAACGGAAGCCACTCCGTGGGGTGACCCTATTGGAGTCGGCGGGATTTAGCTTGAATCCATTTTATATCTTTTCAAAACGACTATTCGAGGAACTTTCTACTCTTCACGTGTAACTAAATTATAGCTTGCTTACTAGTTAAGTGCAATTCTGTAAAAGTCTCCCTCGGTATATTTTAGGGGAAATGTTCTTAAGGTGAGCTGTAAATCACATTATCAATCGATCTACGTAGCAAATTTACTTCCCTCGTGGTGACCATGAATCGCTACGAGACGGTTTATTCTGTAACATGTAGCAAGAGATACTTGCTACATTTAGAACAAATGACATTGACAGCTGTCAATCATTAGCATCTGTCAGTCTAATCTATAATCAATTTCCCTTGCAAAATGTTAGTTACGTGAGCTTGAGGTCTGCGGGTTGTTGAAAAGAGATACCGCAACCCTAGACACAAAGGGTGAAGAAGGAACATAGATGGGTTTAGTAGAAGTCTGACACTTCTTTCCGCTCCGCCCAGAGCGGGAGAAGTTATTTGATGACCACAAAACAAGGTTACATTCCCATCACAAAAAAAGGTTAGTGTGAGGTGAGTCTTCCTCAATCCTAAATGTAGGAGATTTATACCCAAAAGACCGATTAACAGAACAATAATTCGCCACTTCCGACAGAAGCTTTGATGCTACATAGATCTCTGGAACATTCCATATGGGATTCAGCTCGTGGCGCCATTTTACTAATTAGGCACTGGGAAACGAGGTCAGTTAGAGATTATATACATATCTAATAGGATAGTAAACCTTAGGGAGTTTCTGTGCAAGGGTTAATGTGCAATTTTACGTACCTGTGTCCCTAAAGGTAGAATAATATAATTATGTAAATGTTACTTTTAAGCCAAGTTTACTATGAGGACTGGCGTTTAGTTTTTAAGGATTATTGCGGGTCCTAAATATACGTTTAATAAAGTTACCAGGGCCAGCCACTGTCACCCGGTGGTATATTTAAAAAATATATAAATAAAGTTGAGAAACAAAACTTTATCAAAACATACAATCAATTTCGTGCAAGTCGTAAGAGCTGTTTTCGAGAAACGATAATTAAGTTATAATTGGTCGATCATAATATAAAATAATATTATATCTTAATTTACACGTGTATAAACTTAAAGTATACGTCATAGTCTAATAAATTCATGATTTTGAGGGCCAATCAACGCCCGAATTTAAATTTACTTCTATCGCTTCTAATTTGGAATATATTTTCGTTTAATTTGTAGACCAGCACGTGTATTTGATGGCCAAGTGGGTATTTTTTTTTTGTGTTTACATCTGCCTGACTGTTAATGTTTTTTTTTAATTCAAATCTTAACTTCTTAGTTTTAACGACATCAGTAAAGAAAATATTTCACAATGGCAATTTTACAATCTATAACTACAGAAATATTATTAACTATTATCAACTAATGCAGTCTTCAAGCTAGTAAACACTAAACTAAATATACATTGGTGCTGATTCTCAGGTTCACAAACTAAACTAAATTTAAGTTAAGTGTAATTTTCTCTTTCCATTTCAGAAAAGGACAGAAAATACATTTTAGTTTAATCCTGTCAAATTAGACAGCGCCTGAAGTAAATCGACGTGTTTTTAGTGGCTATGGTTTTAATCGCATCTAAATTACCTGTAGAGTATCTGATATTTGACGCTCTAAACTTATGTTTTATCTTCTGTTCTTTTTTTTTATTTTAAACTCCCGCTCTGAAGTTATTAATTTTGTGACAGCAGCTAACAAAAAAGTACATAACTTCAAAAAAACTGACCTGATTTTGATGAAACATGTCTAAGACTCATCGTTAAATAACCTACTTTTAAAAAGCCACATATGCAAAGCGGTTCACCCGTTTGAGAGCTACAAAGCCTAAACACACACACATAGCGGTCAAACTTATTAGATACTTTACTTCCCTCCTTTTGGCTTCTGGGGTTAAAAGGTATATGCGATGAAAGTTAGTACGTAAATCCGAGCTTTTTAAACCACGCAGGGGACCTGGCATACTGTTTGTATAAATAACAGTACCCAGTAAACATAAAGCAAAACGAATTGATAAAAAACGGAACGCCATAGCATAATAATATGTGTATAATTTTCTATTTTCGTACCCCGTTCAGAAGTTGAAGTATGCTACGTTCGTATGTAAAGTCAGCGCAGCGTGGTAAATAGCACTGCTATTTTTACATCACGTTTTATTTTTCCTTCCGATGTGGGTTGTAATGAGATAAGCAGCGAGGTTGTTCTATTTATATTCTTACACTGCAATGTTGAAAGCCTTTTATACTGACCTCATTAATAATGGTGTCAGCTGTCCAGTGAATATCAAGGGTTTCTTTTACACTGACCAATCACCATGAAATGACTTGCGTGCTAGTTGTGGTCACGATGGCGGTGGCGTTCGCGGTCAGTGACTGAAGTAGTATTTTGCATTCATTTGTATTCGTCTATATTGTATTACAACTACAGCCTTATATTTTTAAATAATGATAACATTACGGTTTCAACTTACTATATCATTAAGCGCCTGTTTCACTTTGTTCTCATAAGTTTTGATTAAAATAATTTGCAGATTCTGTGTCCATTTTAGAATATATCTGGTACTTAGAGTTTATTTTGCGGTGGAGAAACAGGCCCTCAATACGTTAGCGAAGTCTTGGGTAAAAGTCACTACTTTGGTACTAATAATAGAATGGAATCGATTGCGTAAGTAAACGTATACATTGACTTCAAAAGTCGTAATAGAAATATGTTGATATTTTATAATTCTAAAAGCACGTGCTCGCGTGTTTCGGTTAAGCATTGTTTTTGTCATTCACGAACAATTGCCGAACTTCAAAAGCAAAACAAAGACAGAAACACAAAAAATAACAATTACATAAAGTTGCCTGACTTCTAGTTGTATAGCTGTTTAATGCTCGTTACAAAGGACAACAATATACCGCTGCACAAACAAACTGCGCAGTAAAATCGTAGCGATAAATCGTTTGTGCAGTTTTATCAAACGTGGGTATGTACGGAAAGATCGTCTGCACCTACCATAAAAACTGCGCCAAATTCCTTACACAGGCTCGAAACAAACTGCGCAGTAAAATCGTAGCGATAAATCGTTGTCGTGTGTACCAAGCGTAATTGCGACTTGCAATTGTTAATCGTAAAGAAACCCAAACAACCACAAAATTGCATTTAAATTGTTTATCGAAACTTTGAATTCGGCGATTGTTAGCAAACCACTTCATTTCTAAATATACCGACACCCGTGTTCGGTTTGTATTTCATACGAATTTAATTTATGCGTTCTAAATAAAGATCGTAATGAAACAGAAATAAGTCGGAATAATGCCAGTGAAATATCTTGCTTTTGTGAAAGATGTGAGCGTCTTACGCGGTAGAGTTTTGTACGGCGAAAGTAATTATGTTTTGATCGGGCTATTGCTCATTAAAATGTTTTTGTTGTTTTTCTCGTTCATGCTTCTACTAGGCGATCATTAGTTTGACTTATTATTTGCTAAATTAAAAATCTGAATGCCAAACACAAACACAAATAGACCCAAAACCTTTCCAGGCTTTCACAAATGAATTCCAGCCTTTTATTTTCCATTTTCTAGTGTCTACTAACTACCAGCCCAATTGTAAGATACAAACACCGTTAAGAAACAGTAACACTAAATAACGTAATCACCAAAATAATGTGTTTTATCTTCGACTCTATCCTTACCCTTTTAATGGGTACCGTTCATCATTGAGAAGTTCCAAGCGGTATCTTTGGAGTACAGTTAACCATGGATTAAATTAACCAGCATTATACAAGGTGTATTTTTGGTCCTGCACAACCCGCTAGGAGATGATTCTACCCATTAAAACAAACAACTTTTATTATGGAAGCCACTCTGAAATCTCGAAAAAAATATAAGCTGTTTCATACATTATGGTCGGGAGGGCATCGAACTTTTGTTAGAACAGCTGATATTTATTTCGCTTTTTCAGTGTTGGTTCCATAATAAAAGTTGTTTGTTTTCGTGGGTAGAATCATCTCCTAGCAAGTTGAGCAAGACCAAAAATACACCTTGTATAACTAAAATAAATCGGTTACTTTTGAGGAGTTCCGCTGTCTAACTATCGAAGGTGGAAGGTGTGTGTCAGATGTTGATAAAATTGATATGCGAACATTTTGTAAGTGTACTCTTTATTTAAATCATTTTACTTGACGCACAATCAGCTTAAAACTCACATAAGAAACGTACATAAATAAAAATACGGATAACTTGATGAACTCCTACTTTTTGAAGTCAGTTTGAAAACTATAGCTTTTAACTTAGACTTCATCTTCTGGCACTAATCGTTAAGGTTTTTATTAGTAGACTTTGCTTTTTTTATGTTGTCCTTGAACACGCCTCACTAACCTTTTATTATATTTACATTTTTTTGAATAATATCACTTTAAAATACAAGTACGTTCTTATAATAACATAAATATCAATATTAAATAGAATCAAAAAGTACTTACAGTGATACTTCTTCGATATTCAATAAAAATGCTGTAAACATCTGTTACCGTTAGTCATACATAAATCATGTTATTATTCAACACTTAAAATATTCTAGTAGTTGTTTTAAGTTTCTCCGTTTTAAACGTTTTATTCATAGCTAGAAATGATATATTATTCACTGTAATCAGAGTACATTTAATCAATCGAATCGGAGACTATACGGAAGTTAATCCACATTATGTTTATGAAAGAATAGTTAACCAGTATGTAAAGTAATTATTAGTTGTGTTTTGTATGAAGGTATAGTATAATAATACCTTTATTATAATAACGGATACGTTAGTACGACAAGCTATACTCTTGGATATGATACTTATTTATAAGGTCAAGGTTAAAACATTTAGGTCGATTGTTTTTTATTTCAAAATTCTCAGAACAGTTTCGTATAGCGAAGAATGCATGAGAATTTGGACTTTCTTATAAACAAACAACGATTTTTAATATATTTCACTTTTATAAATATACTAGCGTTCCCCCGCGACTACGCCCGCGTGGTTGTGAACTTTCATCGACTATTCTACCCGAAATTCCATAAATCCTTTTTTTTGAGGAGTGGGAAATTATCAAATAACTTCTCCCGTCCTGGGTGCGACGGGAGGGCGTGTCAGACTTTTACTGACTAAAACCCACTCATGTTCCTTCGGTTGCCCTTTATGTTCCGTTACATCTATTACACGATTGAGGAGTACATTGTTAGATATTGTATAATATATGTAAATAAATTATTATATATTACATGTTTCATAAAATGTAATAATGAATAATAAGCTTACAGAATATGTTTGACGTAGCTGATGTTTCAAGTGGTAAAATTTCGACCCTAATTTCTATTTTTATAATTATTTTTTATTATAGCTTTCAGCACAAAGTAAATATCAAGAACTAATATTTACTTTTACTATACCAAACTTCACAATATGCATAAGAATGGGTACAAAGTTTTCTTTTCGTACAATAAAACATAAATAATCATTGACAATTTACTATAAACGCTGACCTGTATCAAACATACTTTATAGTAAAGACCCCTGTTCAAAATGATCATTTTTGTTTGTGAGACCTTTTGTCTCGCGTCTGGGGTCCGGGTCTGCGGACCAAGAGCGATGGGTAGCTCGCCGCCCGACTAGGGCCTTGCTCGTGTCGACGGTGCGTTTTGTTCCACGCGCGCCTCAAAGAGCAGTCAGCACGCGAAGAGGCCCTCTAGGGCCAATGCCTGCCGGGTTGCGGAATTGTTATAATAGTTACCGTGGCCCCTGAACGTAAAGGGCAACCGAAGGAACATGAGTGGTTTTTATTCAGGAAAAGACTGACACGAAAGACGGAAGAAGTCATTTGATGATTTCCCACTCACATGCTAATAACCAGATATGAACGTTAGGATTGTAGTTAGGATAGTTACCAGTAGAATAACACTAAGGCTGAAATAAATAAACGTTACTAAGCACTTATATTGGCATAGTAATAGTCATATTTCGTCTTTCTCTCTCACTCGGGGTTTCACAGTTGTGCGACAGTGACAGGAATATTGTTTAGCTGAAACAGTTGCTATGCAATGTTCATTTATCCCGATTTAAGGTTGCATCTTCGAAAGACCAGCCCCCCTAGACAAGTAGCATTGTAGAATAGATAGTGAAAGCATAGCCCAATGATTTGGTCTATAAGTGCGAATGAAAAGTACAAACGCCGTAACGTCATGACTCACAGTGACAGAACAACTTAATTTAGCCGAAAGTGTCTGCAAGGGCCGGAGCCATCGATACACATCGTTTGATCAATAAAATGTTTGCACAACGCGGCGTTCAGTTGGGTCACATGTATACCATGCTTTTTCATTCTATGAAACTTGATTTACTAACGCTAAGCACGAAAAAGTTAATCTAAACTAATATTACAAAGCTTCGTTTATTTGACTTCGTTAATCTCAGAGACTACTGATCCGATTTGAAAAAAAAAATGTTTGTGTTAGATAGCCCATTTATCGAAGAAGGTAATAAGCCATGTAACATAACACTACGACTTAAGGATTTGTCACACTGGATGCGTTCTGCGGCCTGCGGTCAGGTCAAAGTGAACGCAGCCCGCATCATGTATGAACAACATTGTCGGTATCAATATATTTTGTATAGAATGCGATCTGACCGTGCGAGCACAACCAAAGAACGCATGTTGGACCGACGGGGCGGCGACCGACAGCGTTCTTCATACATGATGCGGGCTGCGTTCACTTTGACCTGACCGCAGGCCGCAGAACGCATCCAGTGTGACAAATCCTTTATGGGTGCACAAAACTTGACTTAAAAAAAATATAGTCAAATTCTATACAACATGCTGGCCAGGAAGTGGCTCTTAGAGCATTGCTTTTAGTCTCGAAATGCATTATATTTCGTATTTTTTTAAATCTCAGTATTTAGATAGGTTTTATGGCTAAATATTTTTGGAAAAAAATTAACATTAACATGGACATTATTATAAGCATGAAAGATTTGCTTGTTTTAATTCTTTTTTTCATTAATGTAAAGCTACGTTATCAGCGAGTAACATCCGTACTAATATTATAAATGCGAAAGTAACTCTGTCTGTCTGTCTGTCTCTTCTTTACGCCTAAACCGCTGAACCGATTTGAATGAAATTTGGTGCAGATACAGTCTGGGATCCGAAAAAGGACATAGGATAGTTTTCATCCCGGAAATCCTCCAGGAACAAGAAAAACTAATCCACGCGGACGAAGTCGCGGGCAAAAGTTAGTAGGCTATAAAGTATCACGCTACGTCCTACAGGTGCTAAGCATTCACTAAAGACCAAACTATAAAACAGGTAATAACGCGTGAAACAACCATAACTAAAAAATATTTTTTTCAAGGAAAATTTTTCGGTTGTTCTTTTCATAAAAGCCTTTCTGGAACTTAAACAAATATTTGAAGAATAATTTGCGGAATTTGTTCAGCCGTTCTTGGGTTTTCAGCATACAAACACATTAAGCGATTCATTTTGTTTATTATTGCGATTGTAGAAGATAGATACGCGAGGAAAAAGCTAAATGAGTAAACACAGTCACTTGGACTGTACTATATATACAGCTGTTTGTAGCTTTAGTAGATTTCGGAATGTATAAATAGTATACAGTAACATAAAAGTACGATATTATTATGTAAATTGTACATTAATTTCACAAACTAAATTAAATTTGAGTTAGTGCATCGTTTCTTTTTATTTTGCCAGAAAAGGACAGAACATAAAATAAAGGTTTAGTCCTATTAAATTAAGGTACTAACTTCATAGACAATTTAGACGTAATAAAAAGCATGTCCACCGAAATTAGGTCGCCGATTCACCACAGGCGCTGGCTAATTTGACAGGACTAAACTAACATGAGTATCTTCTGTCCTTTTCTTAATGAAATAGAAAGAGAAAGATGCACTTAACTTAAATTTAGTTGTGACCAAGAGAGTCAGCACCACTGACAGCTTATTAAAATTGAACGTTAGAGATGACGCATATTTAAAACTTTTTATCGAATAATGGAGGCCATACACGCTAGGGTTTGCATGATGGTTATAACTCTGCATGCAAAACCGACAAGCATAACCGAGTTTCATACTACACATACACGTTAGGTTTTGCATGCACCGTCTTGCCATGAACTCTTAGTTGACTGACCACCTAGTACGTGACGGGGTGTGGTAGGCCGCCAATACCAAACTATTATGGACGACGACGATGTGTTAGCTACTTGGCCTTACACTTGTTCTGCAGAACAGAAAAAGAAAAAGAGTTCGCACTGAATGAAGTTCCAACTGCGATAGATACAAATGCATGCACTTGCACGCTTATTATCATGACACTCATTACATTCATTAATTAACCTCATATGACCCTCGTTCACCTCACATGGCACTTATTTACCTCACATGTCAATCATTCATCTCACATAAAAACTTTTTCCAAAAAAAGATAACCGACTTCAAAAACGAAAAGCTCAAAAATAACTATTTCGGAAGTCGGTGGCTTCTCTTCTGCCGGTCGAATTGTGTTGCCTTGCCACCGACTTCCGAAATAGTTATTTTTGATCTATTCGTTTTTGAAGTCGGTTATCTTTTTTTTGGAAAAAGTTTTTTATTTTTTACTTTTTAGTTAGAGTCCCAAATACGTTTTAGAGTAAGTTTAAAAAAAAATTACGTTTTTCTATAAAAAAATTGAGGAGTTCCCTCGATTTCGGCATGATACCATCATCAGATTCTGGACCTGATGGCAATGGGACCATTTGGGAAGTCTACCCTTTCAAACAAAAAAAAGAATTGTTAAATCGGTTGGCAAACGACGGAGATATGCGCGAACAAACATAAAAAAAAACATACAAACATTCGAATTGAGAACCTCCTCCTTTTTTTTGAAGTCGGTTAAAAACTGCGAACTGTGGCAGGCAAGCTCGCCGGACGCCACACACGCTCGGTTATGCTCGCGCGCAAACATAACCGAGCGGCGGCATAAAATATCAATTTTGATATTTGCTCGGTTGCATGTACATGCACCGATAACTGTACAGTTTAATCACATACACGCTAGGGCTTGCCTGTCGGTTATGCATGCACGGCTAAAACCATCATGCAAAACCTAGCGTGTATGGCCTCCATAAAGTGTTATTTAAACTTTAAGCTAATTTTAAAACAAATCATGTGTATGATGATATGTTCAATATTAAACCAAAATAAAGCCAGAAAGACAATTAGTATATATAAAGACAATAATATCTACTGGTAAGCGAAACGGACCCTTTTCTGTTTATGTCCTCACAATTTCCGTTGCTACGTGGACTAAAATTAATTAGAAACGTCCACGGTAATTGAAATTTATTTTGTACCCCTTGTATGGGACTTAGAACTGTATTTCTCATAAGTATTCAGTGCAGTTGCAATTTTATGGCCTCGTAATTAAGGCGGGAAGTACTAATTTTTCAATTCATAATAATAATATGAACTTTCTCAAGTTTATCTTTTTCTCGGAAAGAACGTAAGGCCGTTAGTCCAGGTTGTCATTCGTAGAACTTTGGTAGACGTTACGGTTGGTCTGACCCTAACCAGGAATTATCGTGTCACCCAGTTACCAGGTTGTGGAGGTCTGATAGACAGTCACTTCACGTATAACACTGGTCTCTAGCTGAATTTGGTTAGGCTGGAAGTTAAACCCCAAAAACAGTTGCTAAGCTAGGAAGATGATGATGATTTAGTAGAGTTGCCTTTGCTTGTGATTCGTAAAGACCAGAAGCATATGAGTAAAACGCCTAAGATATGTCAATTTGCAGATTAATTTTGAACAAACCGTTGCAAAAGTGACGTTTTGACTGACGACAGTATTGAGGAACGCTAAATATTTGCTGATGAATTTGAAGTTTGCATGCAAGTACTCCCGGTAAGGGAGCAAATTCAGAAGCAAAATCTTTGACTGTCGATTGATATAGAAATGAATATATAGAGTTTGATTCCTGCACAACACTTAATATATTACAACTCATTGAAAAGAAAAAATCTTTGAAATGTTGATTCTTATTAATAAACAATATTTTAACTTAATAGAATTATTCTTAAAGAAAAGTTTAAACTACAAATTTAAACTTCGTCCCAAGTAAAATAATTCTAGGAACCTTCACTTGTTGCTTTTTAGTACAAAACCCCGAAATCAGGCCAAATAATAATATCAAAGTTAAGAAGCAAATAGCCTTCGCATTTGTTACAAGCTCACGACCTTCTGAACCCAAGGCCAAATATTATTTATACCATTAAAGTGAAGTGAGAATTTCATACATAAAATTACGTTTATGATACAATCTTGTGGCTGCCATGTTCTTTTGAGTTCGTGTATGAAAATGTTAGCAGTTTCCTTTACACCATAGTAAAGGAAAAAACAAGGATCCTACACGGGATTTCGAGTTACAAACATATTGTATTAATAACAATTTGACTCTGGATCTGTCAGACTGATTAGAAAAAATATTTCTTTATTTGACAGCCGGATTTATGAGATTAATTATAAAAACAACACAATGCCAATGATATTATAATTAAAAAAGCTTATAGGTTACTTACACGACATTTTATCTTTATAAACGGCACACTTACGCAAACACACAATTTAACGTCAAAGTAGGATGGCATAATTCAAGTATTGCAAGTAAAAGAGTGTCAAATATAATTTGTGACTGAGGTAAATGGGGTGAAATTTGGGTAAAATAGCCACATTTCTGACTGGCTATAACCTATCTACACCTTTTAACTTATAATATCATTGCACAATGCTATCATGTGCAACAAACCCAATTTTAATGAGTAATCGTCAGTTCAATTAATACATAGTTAAGATTTCTAAACATTTCATTTAAATTACGTCATAACAGTCATGAACTCATGATACCTACACAGCACCCTCTCTTGACCTCAAAAA
Organism: Athetis lepigone; assembly: GCA_033675125.1. Classification (NCBI taxonomy): domain Eukaryota; kingdom Metazoa; phylum Arthropoda; class Insecta; order Lepidoptera; family Noctuidae; genus Athetis; species Athetis lepigone. The sequence continues at coordinate 11,290,750 of CM066243.1, read as the reverse complement.
CACAACCCCACGGTGTGCCTTACCCGTATAACCGGGTTAAGCCGAAATAAACGAAGGAGGAAAACAAGTGAACAGGATTTTACTAAAGGCATATTTAACGTTATGGGATTATGATACCTAATTCTACCCGATTTAAACTAGAAAGTAGCATGACGAAGGGTATTTAGGATAACCCACTGTTTGTGTGTGGGTTTTTATATCAGTTATGTGTGGAAGTATCACGTTAAATGTAATCCTTCGGAACTTTGCAAAAATGAAACCTTTAAACTATAGCAATCAAAAGACACAACTATTTTTGTTTTATATTTTTTCGTTGTTATATAGTAGTCGTGATGGCCTAGTGGTTAAGGCGCCCGCCTCTCATGCAAGAGGTTGTGGGTTCGAATCCGGGCAAGTACCAATGTGACTTTTTCAATTCATATGTACTTTCTAAAAAGTTTATCTTAGACATCACAGACGTCGGTGAAGGAAAACATCGTGAGGAAACCTGGACTTGTAGTTAATATGAGTCCGAAATCGCCAACCCGCATTGAGCAAGCGTGGTGATCAATGCTCGTGCCTTCTCTGTATGAGAAGAGGCCTTTGCCCTGCAGTTGGACAGTAATAGGCTGGTATTATTATTATTATTATTATATAGAGTTTTAACAGTCGTTCCAGGTCGTCAGAGGCCGAAACATCTGATAATAAGGCGAAACCATCTGGGTACTGTGTTACCCAGAAATATTGTTGGGCACATCTGATAGGCAGTCGCTCCATATAGATAAATGGTATTCAGCTAGATCTTAACACAGCTGGGAAATGTAGGTACGTTAACAAAATTCCTGAGACCAATTTAAAAAAAAACACTAATCAAGCAAAAAAAAGTTTTTCCATTTCACGCACACAGTCCAGAAATAGATACAGAGAGCAAAAGATGGCATGATGATTTCATTTCTACAAATAATGAGAATTTATATACTGGCACAGGTTTTTGTTTTGACTTTGTACATGTAATACTTTGGGTCATACGTAGCTTCAGTCTAGACTAGCAGAAAACTTTGTTATGTTACATAGTATAAAACAAAGTCGCTCGCGTCTGTCTGCCCCTATGTATGCTTAGATCTTTAAAACTACGCAACGGATTTTAATGCGGTTTTTTTAATAGATAGAGTGATTCTGAGGGAGGTTTATATGTATAATACATGCAAAATATAGTAGAAAAAAAGGCGGGTTTTTAAAAGATTTGTAACACCCGTGCGAAGCTGGGGCGGGTCGCTAGTGTTTGATATAACATTACAATTTTAAGCAATTCGAATACTGAAACAAATAATAGTAAATCATTTAGGACAAACTCACACACGGCCATCTGCTTAACAGCTAAGCAAAGCTTGATAAGCAGACTACTGATATACATACCTACTCATCAAATCACGGCCCAAACTGCTGGCTCTAGAGACTTTAAAATTGGAGGGTGTGTTTTTTTTTAAAGAATACAGAATCACTGAGAAAGGATTTATTAAGGAGTAAAATACGGGATGGTATAGTTTCAATATTTACGTCATAAAGCCGCGTTCAAAACCTAGTACAATATATGACTCATTGTAAATAAATTACAACAAGATACAGAACAAACAATCACGCTCATCATTAAAGATTTGTTCTGGGATGGAATCGAATTCCACGATTTCCGGCTTGAGAACTCTCAACAGGCCAGTCAATTGCCGTTATATTCGAGTATTTGATTATGTACGTCATCATAATATTCAGCGTCATTTGCTACATTATATGCGTAAGCCAGATGTGTCAGTATTAGATACATATATAGAGGATTATTATTTCGTGACTACTAATAGACTCAATCTAGTTTCAATCCAACACCGACAGTTTATTGCAACTATGCGCTCTATTAGTGTTGTGGATAAATAAACTAGAGAAGTTATCAATAAACAGATTCAACGATTCGATCAAAATTATGAAACGAGAGTCAGAATGGTATCGCTTTACTGTTTTACGGAATTTAACGCGCACGTACCTTTTTTATTTGTTTTATGCTTGACGTTTCGGCAGGGTTACACCTGCTATGGTCACAAACAGACTGTTCGATGACACTAAAAATATTATTATTAGTAAAGTAATAATATTCAACGCGAAAGTTTAAAGTATAATATAGAATGGTATCGATTTATTATTCGAAGCTAATATATTTGTATTGAGTTCACCCTAAAAAAAATTTCAGCGACAATATTTTGTTTACCAATGTGTGTAGACTAGAGACTCTAAGGCTGGCTTTGCCATTCTGTGTTTTTATTTTGTGCGAGGGTAACAGTATTGACTAGACAAATCATTAGCTAATTAGTATCCGCCGATGTTTGTCAAACCCTGTACATCCAACTGCTCAAACACTATTTCGCTCATGCCTCTTCACCATAATAATTAAATATGAATCAATTACAAAACAACAATATTAACAAGCGCTGTGCAAAAGTTCTATTTGCCGTGAATACGGGGCTTTATTCTACAACGCGGTCAAGTGTCTGACCGACCCTTGTTATAACCCAACAGACACTGAAATACCTCAAGTAGGTCGGAGTTTCAAGCGGTTCTATGCTCTCGGGTGTTTTTATCTTTAAAGAGTAAAATACGTAGATAACGGGATCGGATCGGGCGTGAGTCGACTGGAAAATCGGTTGGTCTACCTAACCATTGTTTAGATGACAACAGATGGAATGCACTCGATAAAGACCAATCCGTTTTTGCATTAAACCGTGTATCGAGGCACAATAGCAGCCCGAAAGCCAGCTGTCGGTAGATCATCAAAAGGTTAATAGACATAATCATACTGTCACACGTGCCTATTTTCGCTGTGCATCGGTTAAACATTAACGGGTTAACTTGTTTTAGTGAATCTTGGAAACGTTTTGAACCAATTTAACTTATAATACTACACGATTATGTGAAGAATTCAGACATCTTTGTCTGAATTGTTCACATTAAATGTCACACTAAATGTCCTAGTTTTTACCTATTTGTTTACTGAGTCTCCGCGGGTCTGCCTACATCTAGTCACATCTTTGGTCACTGTTCTGCTTACCCTCCAATGTCGTCAAAGCGCGATGTTATATACCCTATCCGTACTAATATTATAAATGCGAAAGTAACTCTGTCAGTCTGTCTGTCTCTTCTTCACGCCTAAAAAATTGAACCGATTTGAATTAAATTTAGTACAGTTATAGCCCAGGACCCGAGAAAGGACATAGGATACTTGTCATTCCGGAAATCCCCAGGGAACGGGAACTATTATTCTACGCGGAAGAAGTCGCGGGCAAAAGCTAATAATAGCTAGTAATCAAATACAAAAAGTTATATTAAGTACAACGGGTACTTCTAAACAAACAAAAACGAAATACATTTCAGCATATTTAGTATAGTTTTATAACGTAGGAGGAACTTTTTTCGCGACACCATAGTTGTGAACAGATTATGACATCATTTTGACGTCAAGCGCTATCAGTGGTTGACGTCACAAGTTTCTTTGACATCTAACCTTGGATCCCTGAAAACGATTTACTTAAAATATATATAAATGCCTTAATTTAATTTAACCCATAACCTACAAATTATAATGTCAAAAACAGGCGTATTAATTTTACTTGCATTTTACACTTTCTCACTACAAGTTTGTATAAAAACAATTTCACAACGTTTTTATTAAAAACAAAAACACCACGGCACCGTGCACCGACAACGCGACGTCAAAAAGTAATTAAAATAAAAGTCAGGTAAAAACTCAGCAACTAAAAGGAACAACAAAACTGCATTCCCATCCCTAGAGAACTGTCCAAGAGTCCAGGGACGACAAAAAAACAAGTCCGTATCTTAAATAGGTACTCTTTGACGTAAAGTTTTTCAAAGCAAAGTTCCAACATCTTCTGTTGTTCCGATGAGACGTGAATAACAAACAAGCAACTTTATCACTAACAGCATTAGTTGAAGAAGATTTTTCATTGCACCGTTCAGGTGAAGTTAAGCTTCGGGTCAATGTTTGCCAATGTGATATCAGTATACTCGGAGTCATGTTGTATTTTTGAATATATAAATACGTGTATGATCTCGATACTAAAAATAATAACCGCACATTGTCATTTAAACTGAAAAATATTATTTCCAACCTGGACATTGGCAGGAATCACCGAAAACTTGGTGGATTGCCATAATATAAAGTTGAAGTTGATCTCTATACTCGTAATATACCATTGTAAGATAAATGGCTAAGCATTAACCTTACTACTATAGCCTTACTTATTTTTTATGTATGCATCACTAGCTATATTATTTTTCTAGCTATTTGTGTAGATAGTAATGTCGTGGTGGACGCATACCTCCCTATCATACATAATTATGATTATGGGAGTACAACTCGAATCTGGGCAAGTACAAAACAGCGTATATACTTTGGAAGATTACTATTTACACTTGGACATCACTTACATGTATATATGTCAGTGTTTTACCTATAAAATGCGATGAAATATTTCAAAAGTATAAACTATATTTATCAGTCCCACACTTTTAATTTTTCAATTGTTTTCAAAAATTCTTACACTGAAATATTTTTAACAAATCGAAGTAAACACTTTTTCCTCTCTATTTGCCTACGCAAGAAGGCTCCTCGCAAACACAATATATTGTAAAAACCCTTACTGTAATACTCTTTGGAAAAGGCCACCAATTGTATAAAGGATCGACTGAGGAAAAAAAAACTAATAAAAGCTCGCTCAATGGAAGCAGGAAATATCACAATATTACTAGCTTGTATTTAACTGAAAATATATAACGTAGATTAATGTAATATGTTAACATGGAGGGAACTAGTGGCCACCTGTGACTTCGCTTTGTTATTACTTTTATATTTCCTCATATAACACAATAAAAACAATAATAATACCAGCCTATTACTGTCCCACTGCAAGGCAAAGCCCTTTTCTCATACAGAGAAGGCACGAGCTTTGATCACCACGCTTGCTCAAGGCGGGTTGGCGATTTCGGACTTATATTAATTATTATAAGTTCAGGTTTCCTCACGATGTTTTCCCTCACCGGTAGTGTCTGTGATGTCCAAGATAAACTTTGGAAAGTACATATGAATTGAAAAAGTCACATTGGTACTTGGCCGGATTCGTACCCACAACCTCTTGCATGGGCCATCAACCCATTTATATCACGATATTAACACAATAATGTTTACAAATAAATGCTTTATTCCGATCTATCTATAAATATAAAATGGTAAACTGACTGATTATTGATACATTAACGTACAACCCAAATTGCTCGTCTTAGAGACATGAAACTTTGAGGTGTGTTCTTTGTGAAGATTAAGTATCCACTAAGACAGGATATTTGGAAATTACAACCCTAAAGGGGTTAAGAATGTTTATGGGTTGCGGAATGTTTATAATAGTTACCGTGACCCCGGAACATAAAGGGCAACCAAAGGAACATGAGTGGGTTTTAGTCAGGAAAAGTCTGACACGCCCTCCCGCCGCACCCAGGACGGGAGAAGTCGTGTGATGATTTCCCACTTCCCATAAGGGGTTAAAATAAAGGATATAAACCGAAGCAAAAGCACAAGACACAAGCTGGGTATTAGTGGCATTTTTAAGTCCCGCTTCGCGTTTTTAGCCGTCACAATTCTCATACGAAATGTATAAGCAAGCCGATTTTTGCGATTCAGTTTGCATGGTGAACGCTATTCTTGACTGAAAATTAACATCCGTTCAGTAGTTTTTGGTTTAAAAAGTCTAACATCCTAATTTATAAACTGTCTCATGTACAGTACTAGTATTGAATAAATTGGACTTTTGACAAAAATCATTGAATAAAAGCACAACAATATTTTTAACTTGTGCTTGTAATTTCCAGTTAAAGCTAAAGAACTAAAGTTTATCCAGCGCGTTATTGGTCTCTTTGTGTTCAGTTTTAATTTTATAAATGGTTTTGATTTTATAATTGTTTTTTAAATCTTTATTAGATAGTAAAGAAATGTGATGGTGTGAAGCGAACATTTCGAAATAAAATCATATAGAAAACAAAGAGTTTACAAACATATTTTACTTTTTCAGAACATAGTTGTATTGTATTAAAGTTGTACCGTTCGTTATTTGGAAATAAATATTTAATTTCCTACCTTTTTTATATCGCATATTTCTCAAAATACGCTATTCCGGAAATGTTCTGGTAATACAACCAACGATACCTACGTACTTTTTAAGTTATTATTGTAAGTTAAAATAAAATATAGGCGGATTGGCGACTCTTTGAGTAAGCGTTGTGATTAATGCTCATCCTTTCTCTATAGGTGATAAAAAAATAAAAATAAAACTGTTTAAAAGGAAGCTTTTTGAATATCTAATTTGATCCAGATCACGAAAAGCTAATTTTTTCACATTGTATTCTGTTGATTAAAAAAATAATAAATATCCATATCGCGTAATTCGTAGATAACTTGGAGTGTCATCGCATAATAGATACCGATTTTTATCAGCTAATGGATTAATCGTGAAAATAATGAGTAGCTGTAGAAATAACATATTACGTAGACAGAAGGCACTAAGTTATATCAATATATTAAAGTATTTTTGGCACACAGATTATCATAGTTAATAAAAAATTCAAATAAAACCGTTTTTATCGAGAACGCACAGCTTAAACCAATAATAATATAATAGAATCAAAAAAATAAAAAAAAATTGTGATGGTCATAGAGACATGAAATTTCAAGGGTACGTTCTTTATGTAGAGTAGGTAACCACTAATAAAGCATCTTTCCGAGCTTCAACCCTGAGAAGCTAAAATAGGAAATGGAAATTTTGATACACACGCGAGTGATGCCACCGGTGAAAGCAAGTATTATTGAAAGTTATATTTGAAAGGAAATTTATAAATGTTTATGTGAGTGTAAGGATATGGGTCATTATTACGTGTTTATTTGATTGTATTGAGAACTTAATGTCAACCAAAAAACCAAAACAAAGTACCAATGAGTACATTTTTTGGTTATCATTAAAAGTCAGGCTAATAAAAAGAAAGTAACAACTTTATACCTCTTTACCAGAAAAGTTGGAGTTAAAGAATCTATTATTTTTATTGATATTTCCTTACCTTGAAATACTTTTTACAGGAAAAATATACGTTTTTTAACGTACCCTTTGTAATTTACTATATTTTACGACAGCTAACATAACTAAGTATAATGAAAAGTGATCAAACTTCAAATGTTTTAACAGATATTATTAGATTTATGCTGAACGAAGCTATCGAACTAGCAGACTAACTAAGTTCAAAGGTCATGGGTGAAACAATAAGTACATATTTATGTGTTTACATAAATTTATACTATAAAATAGCCTCTCTAACACTTTTACCGTATTTTGGTAAAGGATAGTAAATAAATCAACCAACGAATGTGCAAAAGGTATATGCAAGTGTATTAGTAATTAGCTTAAAAAGTCTACTTGTTTAAGATCAAGTGGACTTTAAGGGCCTCCGTTTATTTTAATTTTGATAAAGCACACATACGTACGTATATTATAATTAAATTTATAATCCTCGCTATTTACATCTTGTTCCATTTTATTTTCTGGTTAACATGAAGCCACAGCTGTGTCCTGGATTACAGGAATTACAATGATGTAACAGACGAGAGCTAACACCTTTTATTATCTTATTACGGCACGTTTTAGCACAATCCTAGCTTCCAACAAAATGATACCCAAGAAAGTGACCTACTAAAATCTATATATCCAGTGAACAATATCTTGAGCTGTCACATCACCTACATTATATGCTTAACCTGGATCAGTTTATATGGTAAGTCTGGTGATAGCATGCAGGTTAGAGTTTATTCGGCTTTATATATCTGTGCGCTATCACATTCTATACGACTTTGAGCTTTATAACTTTTGAAATGTTCCATTAAAAGTTTAAAACCTTATCATTAAGTCCTGCACTTCCTATGTTTATTTAATCGCTATTGACATTATTGAACGATAATGTTGACCTGGTTAAAAATCTGCTTGAACAAGCATCGTAGTTCATGATTATTCTTGTGTAGTAGCGACCACCCGAGTGAACTTCATTCTTCAAACTCAGGCTTGTCTTTACTGACAGAAACATCGCTACCATCACATCGCAACACACAACGCAAACATCCTTCCAACTCTCTCTTGCTTTTATTGGCTGTTCTGAGTCTGGCTGGTCGCAAGAGCAAACTTGTTCGGGAAAAGAAAGTATCGCAATAAGTTGCTGGGATCTTGAAAGTACTTCAGGGATTTTCCTGATGGTAGTTGAATAATTCTGCATTCTTCAACACCTTAGGAACGATACAGGAATTCAATTTACAGAAGCCCGGTCTGCAAGAATTCGGCACCTGGTTCCAGAGACATAAAACTTGCAGGGTGTGTTCTTTGCAAAGTAAAGTAACCCCTAACAAGGGATTTTTGGAAGTTCCAACTCTAATAAGGGTAAAACAGGGTATGAAATAATCGACATTCGACATTGGTGCCGATTCTCTTATTCACAAACTAACGCACATTCAAGTTAAGTGCATCTTTTTCTTTCCTTTTAGTTAAGAAAAGGACAGAAGATAAAATATTAGTTAAGTCCTGTCAAATTTAGACACTCCATAGATAATTTAGACGCGATTTAAAAACATGGCGTCTAAATATACGTCAATTTTCTTCAGGCGCTGTTTTATTTGACAGGAGTAAACTAAAATGTATCTTCTGTCCTTTTCTTTAAGAAATGGAAAGAGAAAGATGCATTTAACTTAAATATAGTTAAGTTTGTGAACAAGAGAATCAGCACCACTATCGACAGACGTATATTATTTGTAATTTCTAAGCTTCATAACCTCGGAAATGTTGCGTTAAAAATGTGTCACAGATTTCATCAGAACAATGTTATTATTTTCCAATATGAAAAAGAATAATGGAGTTTCCTATGACTCTGTCTATCGTGAAACATTTTCAGTGATAAAATATATTTTCGAAATGGGTTTCGTGTCTCTGGAGAATACCTTTAATAAAAACTTAGTCTATCACTCAGAACTTTTACTGTTCTGAGATTTCATTCGTGCTTGAAGGTATATTGGATATATCGCCTTTTCAGGTCTCATTTATCGACTTATTAATATTTACCAAAGCCAGAATTCTAATACTAAATACATGTAAATTATTTAAAACTTGAATTTTAATATGTTCGTCCCTAAGTTTACCCCCTTTGGGTCTTATTGCTAAAAATATTTTCTTAGTACTCACAAAAGCAACCCGCATGCATTTTTTAATAGGGTTCGATACTGGCCGCACAAGTTTTGGCTGTGTGTTTATTACCAAACCTGTCTCTTTCACAACAAATATCCATACTAATATTATAAATGGGAAAGTGTGTCTGTATGTTTGTCTTTCTTTAACGGCAAAACGGAGCGACGAAATGACGTGATTTTTTAAGTGGAGATAGTTGAAAGGATGGAGAGTAACATAGGCCACTTTTTGTCTCTTTCTAACGCGAGCGATGCCGCGGGCAAAAGCTAGTTTTTATATAAACAGCCCATATTGTTCCACTGCAGGCTAACACCTCTTCTGCATAGAAAAGACGGGTAACTGAATGTCTTTGCCAGTTAGAAGCAGGTTGAATTTCGTTTACGGAATAGGCTTCAATTAATTTGATTGATTTCGCTGGCTTATACGAGTAGATACATAGACATAAAAGCGAAAATATAATAATATGAAATTGCATATTAAAAAAATAATTTCTGACATAGACTGTACAATTAAAATATATTATGACTCGGGATTACAAAGAGTACCTACTACCTAAGTACTGTTTACCGATTTTGCGCATCAAAGCAAAAAAAAACTTTATTAAAAATGAAAGAATTTATACATTCGTACAACCTTTGTAATTTTTTTATGCCAAACTTTCGATTTAGCGATTTTTTCTTTGATTCATTGTCTTTGAACTGTTTGTTAAGTTGGGCAAAGTTGAGCGGATTCTCTTCTAAAAGCTTTTAGTCACGTTATCGAACATTCGTCTGTAGAGCACTCGTCCTAATTTAGTTTTTAAGTACTGATACGTAAAGTTTCAAATGCCTTGTAAAGAACATGTAAAATGTGTATTGAGGTAAAGTTGTGTGTGAATGTTTTGAAGTTTTCTGCTAGAGGGGTTTTGTATTAATATTGGGATACTTGCTTTTGTCCGCGCCGTCTTTCTCCCATTTTTTATTAAAATAAGTTCAGTGTTTCAGCCTTTAAAAAGTAAAAAACATAATTATAAATCACGTGGGAATGTCTTGCCCGCAAATGAACTAGATCCATAATACAGACAGACATTAAAAAGTATGGAGTTTTTAATGTTGCTAAGTATGGATTACATACACCTTAGATCATTATATAATCTAAGACATACACCATGTAACTTTCGACGATTTTCAATAGTGATTCTCATAGACAACAGAAAAAAATACACGTTTTAAGTTTGGTTTCGTCACTACCATCATATACACGCAAATATTTACTTCAGATTGTCTTTAAAAGAAACCACGTGTTTACCACGTGACCTATCGACACAAAAAAAGCTAGAATATAGCTCAAAGCTACAGAAAAACAAAAAATGTTTTTGAAGTAAAGAATCGAACACTTTTACTATGCAGCATTTTATTGCTGTAGGTACTAAAGAGTGATAAAATGCTGCATTGTAATGTTTTGCAGACTTTTATTATAAACAGTACGAAATGTATATGTTGATGTATTTAGAAGTGTGACTGAATATATATATTGTTACGTGTAGACGCGTTCAGTCCAGATTATAAACAAATACGAAGAGTAGCTGGAATGCTGTAAAAATGCGGAATGAATAATATGCGGACATTCATATATTATTATGCTCATTACAAACGTAATTTGTTTTGATAGTCTATGCCAAATATTGTGGCAGTAAATTGTATAATTTTATTAGTATATGCTTAAAAGTATGTATTTATACATATTTGTTACAATTTGATTTAATGTTTTAAGTCCGTAGAATTGTAAAGTAAAGAGAGAGAGAGACGTAAAGAGTAATAAGTTAAAGTAACCAAGTTAAAGAACATGAAGTCATGGAGCAAGATACATGGTCTTCGCATGGTTTACATTCTAAAATAGATATGCGTTGACAGAGAGCAGGTTTCAGCAAAACCCGAAATGGCGCCATAAAATGCTTCTCTAAGGGATCTTTAACTCCTGTTGCCGAGCGTTCGCGGTACCGACCACTGCCCGTACTGCTGCCACACCGAGCGATTTGTATGAAAACAAACGAACGTACAGTCAGCAAAGCCGTTAAGTTTGCGGGGCCGTCAGATACAATTTAAGTTTTCTCAAAAACATGGATATTTTCTAATAAAAAGCTAAACTTTATTAGAAAATAACTAGTTCTTCAATTAATTTAAATTCACTTAAATACATTCATTGATATTTAAGAAAACCTCAATTGTAGATGACAGCCTTACATACTTACCTACTTTGCTGACTATACGTGCGCCGTACAGGTGCTCCCACACAGCAGTTATATAACGTTATACAACATTGTATAACACGATAACATTTATAATAGCGCGTACTTAATCAATAAAAATATCGTGTTACACAATGTTGTATAACGTTATATAACTGCTATGTGGGAGCACCATTAGACAAACGTACCGCTAGAGCACTGCAGCAGTAAGACACGAAACGCATAAATTGAAAGAGCCCTAACACCAATAAAAGCGAAACATTTAACATTGCCGGCGATTAACGCACTTAATCACCTTGGAATGCCGTTCACGAAACATCAATATTAAACCATTGATTAGGTATACGATATCAATCTCCCTCGTCACGATTAATCCATGTAATACGTTTCCATTTTAGCGATCCATATTGCTTAGATCGGGTTTTATCTGTGGATCAAGTTAAATGCAACGTGTATTTTCTATCTATATGTATTTAATTACTAGTCTCTGGCTTTGTGTGCGTCGGAAAGCACAGAAAGCCGTTGGCATCGGTTGTCATCTTTAACAGACGTTACGTAGTCAAAAACCCGAAAGTGTGACGATCAGTCTAACCGAGAGGTTTCGTGGTACACATTAAATGGGTTGTGAAGGTCGAATAGACAGTTGTTCTATATAGAATGCTGGCATTTACCTGAATCATCAGGTTAAATTGAATCTGTTCTAACAAAGGTTAGAAAATAGCGGAATGAAAATAACTAACTTTTTGATTCATCAACGCCATTCAAAACAGCTGGACAGACAGCCAGGCAGATGATGCCTATTATCATGTTGCAAGCCGTCCATCGAATATTTGCATAGTTCATTTGTAAGCATAAAGGATTTGTCACACTGGATGCGTTCCGCGGCCTGCAGTCAGGTCAAAGTACACGCAGCCCGCATCATGTATGAACAACATTGTCGGTATTTATATATTTTGTATAGAATGCGATCTGACCGTGCGAGCACAACCAAAGAACGCATGTTGGGCTGACGGGGCGGCGACCGACAGCGTTGTTCATACATGATGCGGGCTGCGTTCACTTTGACCTGACCGCAGGCCGCAGAACGCATCCAGTGTGACAAATCCTTTACACTTCTATATCAGTAATAACCTAAACTGTTATTAATAATCTACATAAAAACAAAAAAAGTTAAACACAAACGGGAATAAAGATCTAAACACACATTGACTTAAAATATATGAGGCTTATACAATATACAAGACTCGGTTCGATTTGGCAGTACTAAAATTCATTGTATCAATGTGTAGATCGTATGAAATATTCAGTTGTAAAATATACAGTACTTGATACAATAGATGGTGGATTGACGTCAAAGGCCTCGTAAAGTGGATATAGTTAGGGCGGTAACTATTTGACTTGTTCTAAGTATAACTTGGTAACCATGACGGCGTTTAGCCTGAAAATAATATGACGGACGTTCCACATTTCTGAAATATTGTAGGTAAACTTTAAAGCCACATTTAAGTGTTATAGATTTCTTCTATTTTTACCCGACTGGTTATGTTTTTCGAGCGTATTTATATATATGTATGTCTCATTCTATGGCACGCTTCACAGCCTAAACCGGATTTCGATATTTGATGTGGCATTGTATTCGTCTCAGTTGTATGAGTGACAAAGGTAATAATAAAAAAAAATGGTAATGGTGGTAATGCTAATAAAGGTGATAATTAAAAAAAAGGAAAAATTATAAAAGATAATTAAATAATAAAAAAACCAACTGCATTTTCGGAATTTGGTAGCAATTACATGAAACAGAAATAAAGCCATGGACTTCCGATATTGCAGTTGGGATTTTTGATTAATTTTTACTGTACTGCGACAAAGCGAAAAAAGCAGCTTTATAATTTATAGTGGTTGAAATCTATGTATAAATTACCCTAATCTCAATTTTGGAGGTTACAGCAGAGCTCGTATGATTATTCATGTAATCTCGTTTACCCATATTTTGTTTGAAGATGAGCGAGACTGAAGAAACAGTGTGCTAGACCCAAACTCATTGCTCACATGAATGAATCACAAAGGTTGCTGTCTACAAGTCAAAATCAAGGTCAAAGTAAGACCAATGACCTACTAAGAGTCGTGGGAAGCTGCTAAATGCGAAAACTGCTTTACGAGTTTGTTTGGAAAAGTTTGGTCCCTTTGGGCAACCTTTTCCGTTGATGAATCTTTATTAAGAGAAGTTCAAGAGTTCAACTTCTTCCTTACTTTTTCTACTACTTTTTTTTTTTGGTGAGTGGGAAATCGTCCAATGACTGCTCCCGTCCTGGGTGCGACGGGAGGGCGTGTCAGACTCTTACTGACTAAAACCCACTCATGTTCCTTCGATTGCCCTTTATGTTCCAGGGTCACGGTAACTATTATAAACATTCCGCAACCCCGGCAGGCGTTGGCCCTGTTGGGCCCCTTCCTGTGCTGACTCCTTCTCTTCGAGGCGCGCGTGGAACAAAACGCGCCGTCTACGCGGTCCTGGTCCTAGCCGGGCGGCGAGCTACCCATCGCTCGCCATCCGCAGAACCGCGCCTACGGTGGCCGGTAGTCGTCTTGCGACTCTCGACGTCTTCGCCTGGGTCTTAGTCCGGGGCGAGAGGCTCGTCGTTACCTCTCGCCGCTTCCTTCACTAGCATAACTGCTTCGCAGAAGGAGGCGACGGCATCCCATTCCGTCTCGCCCCGAAGCATGGCCTGAACCAGCGCCGGGCGCGAGAGGTCACCGCCGCCGATCACCTCTACGAGGACACGTCTATGCTCCGCCCATGCGCGGCACACCTCAACTGTGTGCGCGACCGTTGCTGCAGTGGTGACACCCAGGCGTCGCTTCCGCCCGAATCCGACACAGGAACCTCCCGAACTGACCATGTCCGGTGAGGACCTGTGTCAAGCGAAACGTGAGAGTGCCATGACGCCTCTCCAGCCACTCCTCAAAGAGGGGTCTTACCGCCGCTATAACGGCGTGCTCAGCACTAGGTTGCGACAGTCGTTGTCTCTATTCCGCCATGAGATCTCACCGGAGCTCCGTGAGCCGTGCCGCGATAACCCGCGGCATCGGGACTTCACCCCGCCGTTGCACTTCCACGCGCCACTCGTACGTGTGTGCAAGGACTGTTGCCTCCAGATCCCACGGCGGGACGCGGCAAGGAGGCATGCCGCCTCACAGGAGACCGTGCGGTATCCCCGCACCATGCGAATGGCCATGACCCTCTGACTTTTTCTACTACTAACTGTCTCCCGCGGTTTTACTTACTGCTCCGCGCTTATAGGTGGTAGCGTCATGTTACATAACCTCGATAAATGGGCCATACAACCCAAAAATGTATTTTCGATTAGGTTCCGAGATTAGGGCGTCCAGCCCAACAAACAAACTTTACAAAATTGAGTAAAACTTATCAAACCCACGACGTATTATTATTATTATTTTTATTACAATCGTGTCTAAATGACCAGTCATCGGCCGTATATTTGACAACTTTGACAGTTTTTGTATGAGAAATGTGTCAAAAGTTAGAAAGGTACACGTCAAAAATCGATCATTAGCGGGCCATCCACTAACGTTCATTCCTTCAGGCTTGTCCCGTCGTTCAATCCGTACAGAAATGCGACGGGATAAAATAAAACCGTTGAAGCCACTAACTAAACCACAATCCTTCGTTCTTTCCCCTGGCTTTATCACGACACGCCAGTCCGGCAGGAAAAACAATCCTTCAGTGACCATCCACACGTTTGTGTACATTCCTGTCACTTTGCATCTTGTCAGCAATACCGAGGGATTGCGCGTGTGTGGATGGTGACAATCCCCCTATTTTATGAAGATTGTTGTCATTTGAAAGGAATGCTCGTCATTTTGAATAATCTTTATGGATTATTTTCATTTTGCAACAATTATGTTTATATTTATCTTTATGTTTATGTGAGTGTACCTATATGTATTTATATATATACTACTATATTATGTAAATATATATATTTAATTTTGGTATTATTTTTGTACCCTTGCATTTTGCATCTACCATGATTTGTCTCTGCATCACCCTGCATCAAAATGCCTTAGTGTACGAACTGAGTGAAGAGCGTTCAGCGGAGCGTTGAGCGGAGCGTGCAGCGTTGCGTGCAAGTTGTTCTCGCGCCACTAGGTCGCCACTCAGGACACCTACGTGTAAATGCATCTGTTTGATATGGACGCCGCACGCCCCGCCCTGCTAGACGCTCGATTTGAGCGGGCACTCAGGCCCTACACTTAGGCAGAACATATTTATATTTATAAACAGACACTAACTTGATCACAGCGCGCGTCGCGCCAGTAGCGACAGGACTGGTAGCGAGGTTTTATACCGTCGTTCTTTCTTGCTCTTGCAAATCCACTGGTGTTCATTCCGTAAGGATTGTCGCGACGGTACGGGTGGCGGGATTTTAATACCGTCATTCTTTCTTGCTCTTGCAAATCCACTGGTTTTAATTCCGTAAGGATTGTCGCGACGGGATGGATGGTGGGATTTTAATACCGTCATTCTTTCTCGTTGTTGCATATCCACTGGCGTTCATTCTGTAAGGATTGTACATTCCGGCAGGAATGAACGTTAGTGGATGGCCCGCTATTGAGACACGATTGTAATAGCAGACTAGGGCCCCAGTTATCATGGTTTAATGACTATCTCACACACAACACAACACACGAACACAAAGTACGACGAATAACACGAGTATAATCCATATAATTATTATCAGCGTCAACCGAAAAGTTCTCGGTTTAATTAATAGGCCTTAGACGTTCTTTTAAGCTTTATTCGTTTTTTAATTTAATACACAAGCTTTGATACGAGATAATACACCTGAAAGTTTTTATTCCAAATACCTATCAATTAAATTGGGAACACAAAAACTAGCTTTGTATAGGAATAGAAATCAAATAAGTATAACATATTAATGCGTTATATCAACTTATTGAAATCTTTATTATCATATTTCTCGTTACTGCAAAATTTTAAAACGGTGCCAGTGATAGAAAAGTTGAACGGAATTTGTTTCTTTTGGTTTTCTTTATTTAGGCATAATTATACAGAAGATCGTTCAAGAAAAAGCATCGATTTAGAGTATATATGCAACTAAAAAAGGACAATAATAGAAGGCGGTAGAAAGCCAAAACATTTGAAGAATGATATGAAGGTGAGTGATGATTGACTAGACGACTTGAAAAAAGAAAACGTGTTGCACAGACCTCAAGAAAAGTCAGATTAGGGCGTGAAGATGATGTATTACTGTAAACACAAAAAATAAGGAATAAAACGTACTGCTTATAATAATTTTTGGCTAATGTCAACTTACTAAGATTTTAACAACTAATTTTGAAAACGGCAATTAATTATATTTATCTTTTAATAATCAGTGTCTAAGCGAAGCACTCATATTTGTTACAGCTATATTGATGGGACATATGAATTACTAATCAATTAATTCAAATCCAAATCTCATTACGTTTCAAACATACGATTGCTCTAATCCCATGACATAATAATATCGTTGTTAACATAAACATACATTCTAGTAACAACAGGTACAGATACATACAAATGTATAGGGACCAAACAGGCTGTTCAAAACAATGGAAAATGAACTCTAATTGAATTGAATAAAACTCTTGGCAGAATAAAGGAAGAAATGTTATATGTGTACCTGGGTTCTCCCTAAAACAGTCCATGTATATCGTTAAGATAATTAATGGCTAAAACGTATTAATAGTTCTTAATTACCTTCAGGTTATTATTAATACGATTTTAACAGTTCATTTTTCATTTCACAGCCCGCCACATATTTCTAAATAATGATGGTATGTATTTTGGCTACTCTTAACCAACATCTACCAGCCACCTTGTGTCGACCGTTGTTCCTTCTAACCAAAGTGCATTCTATTTAACTCTTTTACAGATAAGCCAAATTAAATTCTTCTCCCTCCTTCTCAAAGGTACTTTCTAAACGTTGGCCATCACTGACATCTCGTGCCTTGGAAAGCACGTAAAGCCATTGGTACCGGTTATCATTTGTAAAAGGTTGGTAGCAGTCACGGGTAGTCAGAAGCCAGAAAGTCACACCAGTCTAATTAAGGGTATCACGTCGCTAAGTTACTGTGGAGGTCTGATTGGCAGTCGCTTCGCGTAAATCACCAGTATTCTGTTGAATCTGGTTAGACTTAGAAGCTAACCCCAACTTATTGGGAAAAGGCTAAGGAAATTATGATGGATCTCGTCACAACATTGATAAAATAAAATAAAAATAAAAAAATAAAAATTCTTTATTGTCGCCAGTTAATACATTCGTTATGGAATATTACATATGCGTCGTATTAATGCATTGCACAAAAGGTACTGCTACTGATACCCAAACTAAGCTTAAGCTTGTATTTTGGGTAACAGTGTTCAGCCGCAGGAAGTATCACGTCATAAAATACGAAACATACATTAGTGTGTCGCTGCAGTAGGCTTAAATGTTCTTTACTACTTTTCTTAATCTACTTACTTACTTAAACAATTTAACATATATGTGTCTTTTGGTGTGTGTGTATGTGTAATGTGAGAGTATGTGTATAATGTGAGTGAGTGAGTGTAAGAGTTTGAATTTGAAAGATAATTGTGTTTAGTTATGCAATGTATGCCAGTAGGTGTTCCGTCTTCTGATAGTCTAACAGTTGAAGCCAAATAAATAAATAAAAGAGTCTAAAAAACATTGTTTCCACTTTTGATGCCGACTATACACATATACGATTACAAATAATGTTATTAGTCGACAGGTGTGCCCACAGCCCTATGTAATCGCTTAGTTGATTCTTACGACGCCCTTGGGAAGATACGGGGCGTGTGCTTGTTCGTAATGCGATGGTACCCGGAAAAGTGAAATAAGGACTCGCATTTATGTTCCCTTACCTTCCCAATTTGAAAACGGATGGCTGTGGAAATTGACGCTTGACAAGCAAATCTTTAGAATAACACTTCACTTACGAGTTTTTCACTTTAATTACGAGTTTTTGTTATGAACTACCTGTTTGCTCACAGGTCTTTATCCATCTTCGTCAGTCTACTGCATAGATCGCTCCCCATGCGCACCACTAAATTTGATCTTAGCTTACGTACTTCCAAAAGATGCGCTTTAATTTTTTACTTTTTTGCCGTATTTTATATTACACCAATAATATCAATTGGTTATCCACATAGACTCTCACCGTTCCACACATTTATCTCTTTATCATCTTCTCAGTCATTTCATCCAGACCTTACTTTAACAGTTACTGGCTACTACTTCTCAACACTTTCAAGCTTCCTTAATGACTTTCTAATCCACCCTAATCTACAAATGGCAGCCGGGACCAAACAGTTGCGCTTACAACCACGAAACCAACGGTCACATAAATTCATCTCTCATTTCCTACAATCTCTTACTTCAACGTTATTTAGGGATGACCTGAAAACATTGCGATAAAAACACAATGGAATGAGTACGTGTATGTGTATGGAGCATGATTTTTTCTTTTACAGAATACGAGGAAACCCACAAAATGGCCGATGAAAAGCTTCCTATTGATATGCATCTTTTTGTTTTGAGCTAAAAATAGACATTCATTGAATTGTTGAGGTTTTTTCTAGAAGACAATGCTATTTTCGAACGAATTCAGTATTTATGAAAATTTTCTCAATCTGAGCTAGTAGTATTTTAGTTATTCTTATCTTTATGAAACAGCTTCCATATTTTACCTAGCTCTGCCCGCGGCTTTGCTCACGTAAACCAAGGAAAATTTTAATTTGCGATTCTTACACGGTAGTCGGTACCCTTGTATTTGTCATCAACATTTTGTCATTGAAGGCCCCATCAAAGTCACAAAATATGGGACAACTACCACCGATTTCGAAATCCCCGAGTTTAGCAACACGAAACAGTACTTATTAAGCTGTTACAACGCAACGCAATATTGGTGACAGCTCATGTGTTATATCACAATCATATCAAACTTAAATTAAAGAATATATTTTAGTTAAGGCGTTTAGACGCACTTAGGACTCCAAGAAGTCCGTCAGTAAGTCAGAAACTCGAAGCTAATCCCGCAACATCCACTAAGACCTTGCGCCGACGCCATGTATAGGTAATAGCTATCAAACGTAACTTTATGTTTTCCATGGCGGATACCAGCAAATTCTTAGAAACCGATAGAAGTACGATTATAGCTTGTTTTCACAAACTTCAGTACTAAAATTTCAACGCTTTCTAGCAATTACTTCCAATACAAATTCGTCTTGTTCTAGCGCTTACAGTTAATAACCAGACATTTATTTGTGTTGTGGATGGACTGAGATTTATCGTAAACATTTGAGCATTATTTGAGTGAAACCAGTTGGCTTGTATCAATACCGCCCACGCGATAGTTTTACGTCTATTTATATTGTTTTCGCTAAATGCAGGTACAGGATTGTTATTTTCGAGTTATTTGATAAGATTGTTTTTTTTTTTTTGTATCGTGTTGAACTTCCCGAGTGCGGTATTGGAGATCAGTCGCCTACTGGCCCTACCTTTGGCCCACCTGAGTGGGATAATTTGTATTTTAGTTCTGGTTGGTTCAGTCTACATTAGTTTGAATCCTCCTTCCCGATTGAAATTTTTTTTTTTTATTGCAGAACATATACTGGAAGCAGGCAGCAATCATTGGATCGAATTCCATCGTCCACAAATCCTCTCCACTGATCGCCATTTTTACTCAAGAGTTGTGCGTGAAGCGATTGAGATTAAAAAACACAACAATTTCAATCGGGAAGGAGGATTCAAACTGTCGGCCACATGGAATCCAGTGATTGCAAAAATTAACCATCGCGATTTTAAGTCGACAAAAAAACCGGACTCAGTGAGTGTAGTGTGTACGCGGCTTTATAGTGGACATTCATCAACATCGAGGGTAGATGAAGATCAATCTACCTCATCGACGGAGTAGTGTCGCCGGACAGTCTGCTTGTGACCATGGCAGGTGTAACCCTGCCGAAACGTCAAGCCAAAAATAAATAAAAGGTACGTGCGCGTTAAATCCCGAAAAGCGGTAAAAGTATAAATATGCAACGCGAAAGTTTAAAGTATAATATAGGTATCATTTATTTTTGATGAAAAACCTTTTGATCCCATTTTTAGATATTATATATGGGTCCCACTTATATTTCCATTGAATGCCATTTTTCTGGTTGTGAACTGACAACTTCATGGGAGG
Source organism: Athetis lepigone (assembly GCA_033675125.1). NCBI lineage: Eukaryota > Metazoa > Arthropoda > Insecta > Lepidoptera > Noctuidae > Athetis > Athetis lepigone. The sequence continues at coordinate 11,269,954 of CM066243.1, read as the reverse complement.
TGAGCGCCTTAACGTCTTGGCTATCACGACGTTTTATTAGACACTAGCTGTCCCCCATGGTATTATCCACGTTGCTCCCGTTCCCGTGATATTTTTGAAATAAAATCAATCCTATGTCCTTTCTCAGATTATGAGCTATTTATGTACCAAATTACATTCAAATCGGTTAAGCAGTTTTGCTGTGAAAGTCGGTAAAACAGTCAGACATAATTTCCCATTCATAATATTAACCATTGAATGCAAAAAGTATTATTTAGGCTGTGGCTGAAACTGTGTCAAGTGTTTGTACCCTGAGTATTAACCTTCACAACTTTTAATAGAATGCAAGTTTAAGATGACCTTAATTTAAAATTTCATGCACTAATAAGCTTACATACTTACCTTACTCGCATAGCATAAACGTTGGAGCTTTTTGTACAGTCACCAGCATAAATAAAGTTTTATGAGATATTGCTAATATTACTTTTAGTAATTCGTTAGAGGGATGTCGGAAAGGTCATTCGCGTCTAATATTTACAACTATCATAAAATATTTACCATTTTTGAGTGATTACAATTTAATCGTCTAAAAATAAAATACTAATAATTTAATTATTACTGACTAGCAATTTTAGAAAAATACTGTAGCTTTATTTACAGATTTTACTTAGAAGGGGATCATTAACAAAATATCAACTTTACCTCTGTAATTATTACTATAGATAACTAGACTTTTGAACATTACAGGTATGTAAAAATTAAACGCTACATTGTCATGAATTCTGAAGTTTATTCATGACAAATACTAACTATTAACATTTACTTTTAGTTAAAATAATTACATAATAAGTAGACCTTGAGAAAAGATATTTCCAAGAATGTCGATAGTAGAATATCGATTAATTTTTAGTATAATATACAGTATTATAGTAATATTACAGAATGGTTCCGAGTTCCGACCGCGTACCAGAAAATGCAGCGTGGGCAGGCCTGCCGTAAGATGAACTGATGACCTTATCATGATCCCATAGGATATATCCCATTGGACCCATAGGATGCGAGTGGCGCAGGACCGTTGCATATATGTAGAGTATCTTTGAGAGAAGCCTTTGTCCAGTAGTCTTTCGGCTGATGATGATGATGAGTATTACAGATGTAAGATATCCTAAAAACTTTTATCAAAACTGTAGAAGAAAATCGCTTCCAAAGGAGACAATTTTTTTTGGTCCCACTATTAAACGGTTACGTTTATTAATAATTTTACGCATGAAACAAGTCATCACCTTATTATAACTAACCCACTAAAAATTATATAGATATCTAACGGGAATAATGAAATAATAGTAAAAAACTATTACGGAAAAATGCTTGTTTAGGAGCGTTTTTACATTTATTTCAACGTGAATTTAAATATATTATGTGAAACGAAACGTACCTAATTAACATTCCGTTGTAGATGCTCTGTGGTACAGTTTCAATCAGTTTGACACTGACAGACTACATTATTAAGCTAAGTTCATACGACCGCGCGAAACCGCTCTGTACCACTAACCGCACGGTACAAGACCAAAGTAAGCAGCAATTATCGTAGACATTACCGCGCGTTCCACATTCGTTCAAAAGCATTCTTGCATCCTATTTTAAGTGAAAGACTTTCATTTAAAATAGGATGCATGAAAGCTTTTTTATTGTCTTTGTCATTTTCTGCGACGACTCAGCCTTCGGTATAAAATCCATAAGCAAATTGCCCCCTCCTCAAGCAACATTGACATCCGGACTGGTATGCACATCATCATGCGAACGTCAGACCCTGTCCAGGAGGGCGAATTCGCCGCGATTCTCTCGCGCGTAACACGCGCGAGTGTTGCGTCCAGAGTCTACGCGTATAGAGCGTACGTACGCGCGAGTCGTATTTCCTTCTCTTTCTCTTTTATACGTGCACTCGCTCTGAAATTCGCGCGAAATCTGGACGCAACAAGGCGGCCCTAGTATCTCGACTCGCGCGCATTACGCGCGAGTCACGCGCGATTTTATTAGTCGCGCGATGTTTGTGGACGCGATGTATTGGTGCCTAGTATCTTGCCTACCCGCGAGTGAATTCGCGCGAGTCGAATCGCGGCGAATTCGCCTTCCTGGACAGGGCCTCAACCACGCGGCGACGCGCGGCTTCTCGCGGTCATGTAAACTTAGCCTAATAGTTTCCAACAGTTTTCTAGATAGTCAGATAAGTGCTTTTTCTGTTCTTTTCGTATTTTTATTCAATAGATGTTAGAAAAATGGCTTCTGGAGATACAGTGCATAATATATAAAGCTGTTGTAACAATTGTACAGCTCGATTTCGACGAAATGTGCAACAACTTTACTTATAAAAGCATTGGCGTCCACAGTAAAAGAATAATCGAAAAAAAAAACACACCAAAGCCAGGTTTTTATGTCATTTACACCTATATTATTATTGAAAGTGCACTATTCTAACATAAAATACCTAGGAAACCTATTCACTCATTAAATAATCGCTCTTGTGAGGGTTTAGGTCATTATGAGAGTCATGTTTTGACTGTCGTATTTCCCAGTATTCCGGTTACTTAGAGTTTTGCTAATATTGACGCTGTAATCTAGAGATTATAAGGAATAAACTAACGCGCATTTCATTAATAAATGCCACAATTTGTGGTGGGCCTAATCCCCGAACAAAAAAAATTGTCTCCTTTGCGTAAGTAATCGTCACACATTTTTACTAAGTTCGTGACTGTACCGGTCAAGGTCAACCATTTTTAGCACTTAAGTCTCTACAGCCCCTTAATTAAATCGGTCAACAACGTACTCGATGTGACCCATGGAAGATAAATTAATTAGTAGGTTTGCTGACGCTAAAAGACAAATGGATTAATTGGTATACGAGCCACAAGATTTATTGAAAACAAATTGTTGTAACAGGCTTATAATGAAAATCTGAAGCCTTAAGAAAATCTAATTGTTGTGATATATCAGTGATCGATATCGGTATAATTGACGTGTTTCGAGACACAAAAGGAAGACAATTAGCGACAGCCGGCTGTCGCTTGGTCGTAAAGGTTAAGTCCCATACGACAATTATTTGTATGATAGTCAGGTATTTGTTATTTATTTAATACTTAGTACGTAGTGTACAGGCGGACTTAATGCCGTAGGCATTCTCTGCCAGTCTACCTTCAGGTGGTGCAGAGAAATTGTGGGGTAGATGCACTAAAAGTGTGAGAGTATAAAATGATGTTTAAAATAAAGTATTACATTTAACAAATAATAGACATACTCATATATTTACTTATACTGTACTTGAATATGATACCTATACGCTATATATAATAGTACATTATAATACAAGACAGCGCTCTTGTATCATAATGTACTATTATGTTGGTCCAAAAACCCACAAATATTTGACAGATTTATAACAAAGTGCGTACGCAAAAAAAAACAGATGCTCGAATTACCCTTTTTAAGCGCTTACAAACCCGACAAACAAACAAAGCACAAAGGCCTAAAAAAGGAAACTATAAACCAATTTAGGCCTTATAAAATCAACAATCTCAAATGGAATTTCAACACACATTCCAAATTATAAGTTTCTTTGTCACAATACTTTGACACATTTTAAGGGGTAGATACGATCGATCAGCTATGACCTTTAAAAGCGAAACGTACCGATTGTAGTTACGGTTTAATGGACATTTCAACCGCTGAATTCGCCCGCTCCGGTCTAAACAGAAAGTTGTAAGTATGTTTAATTGTATTTTTAGGTGGTGTTTCAGACGATACGTTTCTGAAGCTAATTTTGTTCAGTCAGAATGAAAAATATTTTCTTTCTCAAAATTTATCTATATTTTGTACTAGCTTTTGCCCGCGGCTTCGCTCGCGTAAGAAAGAGACAAAAAGTAGCCTATGTTACTCTCCATCCCTTCAACTATCTCCACTCAAAAAATCAGATCAATTCCTCGCTCCGTTTTGCCGTGAAAGAAAGACAAACAGACAGACAGACAGACACACTTTCCCATTTATAATATTAGTATGGAAGATAATGAAAAGGTTTTTGCTACCTGCCAAACAAAATTTGCTATCGTCTGAAATAAACCTCAAAAATATTATTAACTAGCTGTCCCCGCGGTTTTACCCGCGTCGTTCCTGTTAACGTGATTTTTTTGGGAGAGAAACTACTATATCTTCTTCCTCAAACTATGGGCTGTCCTTGAGCCAAATTTCATTATCGATTCAGTAGTTTTGGCTTAAAAGCGAGATGCACAGACAGAGTTTTTTTCGTGGAGTTATTTTCGCATAAGTATGGAAGAATAGATAATAATACTCCTGTTTCGACTGGACCGGACGAATCTCAGCAGCCGAAATGCTTACCTGGCCATCACTACTAGCTACTGACTGTCATTTATTTATCGTGAGCTATAAAGTTCAGTGGGACACTAGCTGGTTCAATACTCGTTGTATGTTAACGACTTCTTTGACCCAAGGACAAACCACTATCGATGTAAATAGAAAATACTTCATGTGTTATAAAAAAGAGAAATTTATATCGAAGTTTCCAGAACGTTATTGTTTAGGTTTAATATTGTGTGTTGTGACCACTATACTTGTTACATTTTTCTTTGGGAAACGTTCTAGATATATATGTATCTGTGGGGAACATCCGACTGTGTTTAATTTTATCAAAAACATAACCCTCCTTTTTGGTAGTCAGGTTAAAAATTTAGCCTCTATTAAAAGTTGCACTCACCCCCATCGCCCATCTTTAATTGGATATAATCTTAAATTACCACCAACTTTAGGATTGTATTTAAAAAAAAGATACCTAGATATATCATTAATAATAAATATACAGTTACATTTGCACATCGACATTTTAAGGTTTTGTTATTATTAAAATTAAACGATTTCTTTTCATTTTGAATTTCATTTTCATATCAAAATTCACATCTCTACAAAAGGTAAAACAAACTGCTCACTTACTAGCGTAAAAGATACCTTGCTGAAAAAGTAATTATTGTTAAACTCTTTACTCTAATAAATTAAAGGTAAACTTGCCTGCTCATTACTCTGAAGAAATAAAAATTGTATGTCACGTTATTAGCAAACATCACAAATATAGAAACTATACTAACTTTTGTTGACCTTTTAACTTTCTTATAAGACAATACACATCATGCAAAGGTACAAAACAGATGAAGTGATAGCAGACAAAGGAATTTATTGACTACTCTCAAGGGCAACAAAATCGATTTAAATAACCATGTCTATTTAAAAGTCAGAAAGACTTTAGCTTTAAATAGAAACCATTTCCATTAAAAAGTATGTAACATACCTTCTTTTAAAGCAATTTAAACAAACTTACTGCACAATTCTTTAAGAGCTATGCTGCAAAACATTTTATACTCGACTTCACAAAAGTTTAGTTTGGCACCTCTGAGAAACTTTTATACATTATTTTCAGTAAATTATGGATATAACGCCTGAAGAGTAAAAAGTTTTAGTATAGAGTAAGAAACTGCTTAATTTGTTGCCTTTTTATAACTTTGTAACTAGAGCTAAGTCAGGAAAACTTCATTTGAGCTGATCTGCTGTACAAAGGGTATACTGAAAGTTTCTAGCAACATAGGATAAAACCAACCCTATTTAAATCATACTTAAGTTATTTCTTAAGTGAAAAAAATGCCAGTTTAGGAGCACCATTAGCTAGAAATACAACAGAAAGTATATCCAAAAAACTTCTGTCAGACGTATTAACAACTGGTAGCTTAACATTATCGCGCTAATGGAGCTAGGTATTTAATGTAATTTTAAACAATCATTTTAGTATAATATTTGATGATATGTACATCTCAACGTGGCGGTGTGTGTTAATGTGGTATCTCACATCTTTGGAAATCACCAAAAACCGTGGGTTTTGGTTGGCCTTCAAAGATCGTTCACAGTTCTTACTGGTAGGCAGGCGCTAGAAGGAAAACAGTTTTGAACAGTGCGCAGCCCCGGATCACTGGAATTAGGATGCAGTTCATATTGAAGCTGAAACTAGTAGCTAGGAAATGTCTAGACATCATCATCATCATCTTGATAATGACAACACACAGCGCAGTAACAAACATTAATAGCGTAAGCTACATGCGAAACGATTATTTTAAATACAAAAATCGATTAAACTTACGCTGCCTTTACTCCGCGCGTGATAATACGGTATTGTAGAAGCACAATGAAATGACCTTTCATTTTATTGTGCGTGTTTTAATTAAACACATTGCAAAAGTTATTAATTAACATCGTCTCGAGAGGCCCAATAGCATTAATTTTGTATGGTTATTTACGTTTTTTCGTATTGTGACAGAGTTGAAAATTGACAGAGAATCGCTTTTAGGTTCACAAAAGAACTTCTGCCACAGCATGGTGTTACTAATGCATACGTATTAAGATTTAAGACGCTTATAATCATAATATCAGCCTGTTACTGTCCCTGTAGAGATACAGGGAAGGTACACAAGTATTTTTCACCACGCTTCTTCTAAGCTAAATGGTCATTTTAGACTTAAGTATATCATAAGTCTGAGGTTCAAATCGCACATCGAACTATAAAAAGAACTATGCTTATTAATAGTCTCTCCAAAGGATAAAATTTAGAATATTTTTTTTATTTATTAGTCAAAGAAAAGAGGTTTAAGATAATATAAGTATAGCCACTTGAATGACAAATTGAAGTAGCAGTGGCCTGTTAAATTCTTGGCGTAAAGGCGTTTTGCAGTTCAAATTGCGGTTTAGCTAGCTCAGTTCCCTATCCAGATAAAGATACGTTCTTTGAGTATCTGGCCGGACGAACTCGTAAAAGATTTTTTATACATATTTGTTAATTTTATTAATTTAAAACACCGCGGATGTACACTGTACATTAAAATCCTTCCTTATTATAATAATAAATAATATCCTCATTATATAAGACGATAATTAGGAAGGTTCTAAGTTTATTGCATGGCAGTGTGCCATACCTAGTCACGTTGATTGACGAAACGGTGATCAAAGTATGATGTCAACTCGACGTATTGCTTACAGGCGGCCATAGGCCCCTATCTCAACATACTGCAATCGGCTAGGTGCCAAGTCTGATAAATATCACTGACGTTCTTCTTACGTAGAATTATGTGAAGTCTTTATGTAACTGCTATAGATAACTGGCTAGAAAAATACCTTTAAAGTTTTGTCTTAACACTCAGCATGAAATTGAAACATTCTAGAATGTTTCAATTTCTTTTTGTACTTTTGTTTTGATACGATGAGGCATGTCGCGTCCGAGGCTCATGTAGTGAGCATGTTCTAAATAACAATAAATGCAGTTAAAAGTGCTCCCTGTTTATATTTCAATAGTTACACTATACAAAAGTGTTGACCGGAGGACTCTTCAAGCCCTCCCACATACTAAACACACACGTTAGGTCCCGGAGGTCTTTTCAGACCTCACATTTGGTGGAGGCGCCGACGTCGCCGCTGCTGTTATTTTTATGTTGTAGATGCAGTACGTGTGTGAATATAGCGAGTCCCCAATTTCTCGCATAGAAGCGATTATAATGTATGCGTAAAGAAGAAATAATAATAATAGTGAAATTGATGAAGATTTTGGCGGAAGAAGACGCCTCATACAATTGATAAAGCTAAGTATATTTATGTCTTAAAAATGTTTGGTATACCGAATTGGATGCGTGTGCCCCCATATTTCGAAGGGTCCCGTGGCATCTGTGTTGAAGATTACATAGATGAGTACATTGAGTGTGCCAAATATAATAAGTGGCGTGAAAGCGACTATGCCTTGATTTTTGGTTTATTTACAAAAGGAGCCGCTTACTATTTTTTTAGATATACGTTTCAAGATGACATGGATTTCGCGACATTATGCGACAAGATGAGAAAAGAATTCAGATTTCGACACGTAAATTGTAGATGTCGCAAAGTATTGTTAGACGAGCGTGTCAAGGAAGCGACCGCAGTCATTTCGGAAAAGTCCGAAGAAAATGTATTAATTATAAATAATAATGCTGACTTCATTTCTAGTAACAATGAAAATGATGAGTCAAGCTGCCAACCAGGCAGTGATGTTGTTGAAGTAGATGAGCCAAGCTGCCAAGCGGGCAGTAATGATGCTGACGATGCGACCAGCTGCCAGGAGAGCAGCCCTGGTGCAGAAGAAGTGATGGCTGACGTGTTCCAAAAAGAACACGAGGAAAATAATGATAATTCGGGTCAGTTCGCTCCAATTCCTGTAGTAGCTAGTGATATTTCAGAGCATCCAGAAGTGTTGGTGTCTTATGATGATCATAACGAGGCATTTTCCGATAATCATTTTGGTAATGACAACATGATTGGGAAAATTTGTATGACGGATGTCAATGATGTCAGTTTGGCTTTCGAATCCAAAGAGGATACGCATGTCACATTGATGTCTACGAATGACAAAGGAGTTGGTATAGTTTCGTCAATGGCAATAAAACGTGATGGATACTTTTTTGCTGTTGACAATGACTCTGGTTTCACAAGAGCAGGAAAGGTATCTTCAAGATATGCTTTGAAGAAAAAGTTTGCATATTATAGGAAAAATAAAATAAAATATTTCAATCATATAAGATTACGTCAGATGCGTACAATAAGGCCGAAATTCTTCAAAGGTTTCGTTTTTAATAAATACTTATATACATATTGTCATTTTAAGAAAAAATATTTATCATTAAAATATTTGCCCAAAAAGTTTATATCTAGTAGGCCAAAATTTAAAGAAAAGTTTAATGTAAATGATTGGAAACTTTTCATTTTGAAAATTTTGTAATCTGTATTGTCATTGTTATTTCTTTTTTAATAATTTTTGATTAGTTTGCCAAATATTGTTGTTAGTTTGTCAATGTCATTGTAACTTGTTATTATAGGTATTGCTATTTATATTTTTAATTAGAAAATATGTGATAGTGTAATAATTGTTATTTAGTTATTAGTGTAATTATCATCTCACGACATAATTTTAGTGCGAACAGCAAAACATAATGTATTAATAACTTGAATTTTGTTTCATGTCCACTACGTGTTGGAGGAAGGGAAACACATCGAAAAAAGAAAAACGTTGTTATTATAAGGGCTTAATATGTGTTTTTGATAAATAATGGGAACACTCCAAAGATAGCTTTTCCTTCTAAAGTTTTTCTTGTTGACAACTGTGCTTCCACCTTCAAAGGGGGGAGAACTTGGTCACTGATGAAGCCAACTTTGCTTACGGGGCATAGCCTTCGCAAAGTGTGTCAGGTTGACACAACTGGTGAAGTTAGTGATTAGGGAACCACAGAGTTGTCAAGACGCTCAGTTACAGACTGACCATATTTTAAAAAAAATATTAAAACGGAGTGGGTCCATGATGTAGCTATAGAAGATTTCTCTGGCTTTCCCTTCTTCTGACTTCTTGAAGTTTGACGAAGATAAAGACATAGAATTTCTATTTATGTTTGTATTTTGTACGCATTATGTATTTCGATTCGCTTAGGTCGATAGGTAACCCCGTCTGGGACGATATGGATTTGCCATGTCTTTGACGTTAGCTGGGCTGTGGGGCTTACTTTTTGGTCGGTTTTGTAGCCCTAAAATTTAGACATGCCAACGTAGGGCTAGTATTAAGTGCATGATGGCACATTTAGTTTGTCAATTGATATCATATTGGAAAATATCATTGTTGTTTGGCATGCTCTAAGTTATCCTTCCAAGGACAGTTCATTTTTTTTTTTCCGACCATAGGTAGGGACAAATAGCTAGGATGTTTGTCTGAGTGTTAAGATGTTATGAATAAAGGTCTCGATGCTGCGCCCTTCATTCATTTGGGTGGGCGTAGCTCATGTGAAGTCTTTATGTAACTGCTATAGATAACTGGCTAGAAAAATACCTTTAAAGTTTTGTCTTAACACTCAGCATGAAATTGAAACATTCTAGAATGTTTCAATTTCTTTTTGTACTTTTGTTTTGATACGATGAGGCATGTCGCGTCCGAGGCTCATGTAGTGAGCATGTTCTAAATAACAATAAATGCAGTTAAAAGTGCTCCCTGTTTATATTTCAATAGTTACACTATACAAAAGTGTTGACCGGAGGACTCTTCAAGCCCTCCCACATACTAAACACACACGTTAGGTCCCGGAGGTCTTTTCAGACCTCACAGTACATTTATAAGAATAGAGGCTTTATTGTAATATTAATTAGTTTATATGTAAAAATCTTGTGTTAATTTATAAATATTAATTTTCACTTCTAATTACACTCATAACAAATTGATTGTTCCTAAATTCGTAGACACCTAATTATTCATAATTGGATTCATTAAGAAATTGTGTTAAGAGAGAGCCCTGAGACCCATAACACAAGTTTAATCTTAGCTTGGGTGTCAGAGGATCACAACCTGCGTAGCGTACAATTTTTATCGATTAGATATAACCAAATGTATGGGTTTAGTCTTAAGTCTCGCTGTGAAATTATACTTTCTGAAATAAAGTTATTTATTATTATTATTTAGGTAATGAAGTCGACCACCCCGTTGGTTTTATGACCCAAGCTCGAGTAGACTTATTTGCAACTAGCTGTGTCCATCTGTTTAAGCCGTCTCTTTAGTTACAACACCGCTATCTAAGTCGTCGTCCCGGCCAATAAAACATCGCCACATTCAATATGGGTGACATACTGACAGCAGCACCATTTCTCGAGTATAAATGTTTGCAAAGTAAACAAAAATTCACTACAATATAAATTTAAAATTTCTTCCGAACCGGTTCAACCATCTAAGAGTTTAGTGACAAGCACGTTCAGAAAGAATTATATTATAAAGAGTAGCTTTAAACCGCAGCGTCGCCCGCGTATGTGTCGAACTTCTAACCACTATTTTAACGAATAAAATATTGACGTGTAAATGTGTTATGCATATAACCTATTTACAAAATATATAATTATAATAAAACGCTTTGGAGGTGCATGTCCAAAAATCCTTTTTATTGAATACCAACTCTTCACAAAGAAGGGTGTATTCTTTGTGAAGAGTTTAGTCTAGGTTTCATGCCTCTAGAACTAGCAGTTTGGGCTGGTCGTTGATATACCAACTAGTAAGTCAAATCAGTCAGTTAGTTTACTTATATATAAATGGAATCTTAATAAAGAGGTTCAGGTTATTATTTCAGGTTTTTCTATTATCACACGACGCGTAATGATTAAATGAATTACCACTCATTTGGGATAATTTCGTAGGCAGGCGTTTTTGCAGAACACTAATATTGCGGTGTTAGTGTAATAGCTATTATCATCATTTGCTTTTCGCGAGAAACTCTGTGTATTATTAACCTTGAAATAGGGACGTCTTTTTTTCGTTTTGGACAGGTGAAGACAACATTATTAGAGCAAAAAAAAAGATAATGTCATTTTTTCTAATATATTTTAGACAAAATGCATTGTATTTTGTAAATGTAAATTACGAAAACAGCTGAACCTATTTGGCTATTTCTTTTCTTTAATATTTTTAAAAACCAGATAAAAAAAAACGCTGAGAAAAATTACAAAAGCCTTCTTCTCTAAAGGTTTTTTGCACCAAAACAACAAAGTGCTACTAGCTACTTAATATGTTTTTTAAGTTACTTCTCTAAGATTTTACCTATATCAACCGAATATGTTACGGCATAATAATTATAAATATATACAAAAAAGTGCTCAAAGGGCTAGAGCCCGAATACCTTCTACGTAGGGCTGAGTATTCGAAAAACTACAAAAATTATATTATTATTACGTTAGGTACTGTTAATGTACAATCATGTAAATTCTACCTTCATAAGTTTGCCCACTGCCCTTGTCCTAAGCAGAGATTTCATTGATATTGTTCGTAAGCTGTCAGTCTAAAACCAATTTAATTTCTTCGATAAACCGAAGGTTAAACGTCGAGATCCTTTGTTAATGACTTGATGTTTTAAACTCGCTTTTAAGTAGACCAAGGAAGAGAATAGAGCTGAGACAAAATCTTATCAATATAACTTTAAAAGGAAAATAAAACCAGCTAAGTAGGAGTTGGGCTCACGCAGGAATGGTTCCGAATAGTTTTTTGCGAAATACCTATGTCTATGTTTCCAGCTGCTTCTGTTCGTTTGCCGTTTCTTTCATTTTGCTGCCTTAAAAACAAACATTTTTAGCTTTAAAAATATTTGTATTTAAGCTGTCTAGTTGTCACTGTTCAAAATATACAACCTAGTGACAAAGGGAAACAGGTCTAATTGATACTAGACTGGTCATGTCCCTTGTGAACGATTAGTGGACGTAAAGGTTAAAAGACGATATTAAGAGACGAATAGAATCATTACCTTCTTTGCATGAGAATAAAATTAAAGTAGGATTTTATTTATAGGTAAAGCTGTTAACTGCCTAAGGTACCTAACAAGCTATGCAGGGAGTAACGTTATTTGAGTCGCACAAAAAGTCAACCTTGACGAAAGTCAAACCATTGCATCGACTTATTGTTCATTAGATCAATGGAACATGATCAGCACATTTCATTCTATTACAAAATATAAACATGGCTAGTTATATCAATGACAACATTTCTTCAAAATGTTAAAAGTGAAACGAAACGAGGTGTTTTTTTTTCTGGCCTAAACCTGTACCTAGGTACAAATTACTAATAAAATTCCTTCGAATAATTCGTGTTTTGAGCAGTATTTAATATACACACAAATATATCACAAAATCCTTTAATATCACCTAGATTTAGAAATAAAGAATATGAAAAAAAGCTGCGTAAAAAGAAACGTCCATGACAGCGTTGACAGCTGTCAATCTGTTGTTTTTTGTTTGTTGACAGCAGAAAAAAACTATCGGTCCTGGCTTTGGTGCCCTGTATTTTGCCCGATAGATAACCAAACGCTAAAAATGATATGAATTGTGAAATTGTGAATTGGAAATACTTGTTTCTTTAATAATTCATGACAAATGTTTAACTAGCAAAAAAAAAACTATCTGTAACACAGAAAAAAATACTTAATTATACTTTTTTAGGTTACTAAAATGAAGCAACAAAACGCATTATCGAAGAAGTAAATCATGACATTGCCAGGCTGAAATTCTTGGGTTGTAAGTTTTAACATCTTTGATCAACAATATTGCAGGTGGTACAAATGCGCAAATAAATCCATATTTTTTTTCAGATTCTACGATTTTTTTCACGTAATTTGATACTTTTGTTTTTGAGGTACACGCCGCCGGGGCCAAAGTTGTAGGGAAAAAGAAACACCTCCTTTATAGCTTGGACAGAATGTAAAGTTTCTCATCCACCATTGAAAAGTTAGGGTCTTCCGACCAGACGTGTGTTGTGACTGGTGGGCTACTGCTCAACAGTAAAGTTCTAGTCGGGATTTTGTACATAATATAGCGTCAAACTCTTATATCGAGATGTATGATGTCAGTTTTAGTTTACATGTTCGGCGATAGATGTCGTCACAATAGTATCATACTATGTAATGGTTGGCCTCCAGTCTAACGAGACCCAGCTGATTATCAGTGTTATTTGAAGCGACTGTCTATCAGATCTCACCCAGTTATGGAGTAAAACGATATTATGTAGACTGATTGTTACACTTTGTTGCTTCCGACTACCTGTAACGACTGTCAAAGATCTAGGGACTAACGTATAATGCAATACAGCAGGTATGAGAAAGAACAATACGTACTACTATCTAACCATAAAAATCAGTCGAGTCCAAGTTCAAATGTAACACGAAGGTATACATGGCAAGTTATTATGGCAGAAATAGAGACACACACTCTGAAAGAAAATGGCAACACTGAAAGGCGGCAGCTGACTGAGTGTACAACAGAGCCTTATTAATAGGGTCACTGAATCCTTCTGATGAGGGGTGCCAAAGTTTGCTCTGTACCCGGAAAATATACGTTTAGATTTTAATGTTAACCTCGTTAAGTGACTTCAGGCCTACCAGAATCAGTATACTGATATCGAAAGTGTTAATACATATTCCAATACGTATGAGTCAGCAAAGAACACGATTAATTTAATTTATTAAATTCTTCTTTACCCGTCACATAGAGTAATAAATTGGTGCTGATTCTCTTGTTTACAAACTGGAACAAATTTAAGTTAAGCGCATCTTTTTCATTACATTTCTTTAAGAAAAAGACAGACGATACGTGTTAGTATAGTCCTGTCAAATTAATCAGCGTCTGAAGTAAATTAGCATATTTTTAGTGGTCATGTTTTTAATTGCTTCTAAATTATCTATTGCGTATCTCAATTTGACAGGACATACCTAATATTTTATCAAAGTTCAAAGACAAAGTTCAAATATTCTTTATTGTGGAACATAGGTTGTTGTACATAATACAGATGGTGTTTAAACATTTTAGAACCAGCTATGTCCTACCCTTATAGGGTATCTTATGTTGTGTGTGTATTTTATCTTGTGTCCTTTTCTTAATAAAAAAGTGCACTAAATATTTTTTTTTCTGAACAAAGGAATCGAGACTCTCTCAAATCCATAAGACGTCCACTTGGGCCGGGTTGCTTTGCAATACAAAATTCTGCCAGCTATACATTTTATAAGAAACTGCGCGAACAGACGCGGCGAGACGTACAAAGAAAGAAAAAAAAGTTTATTTGAACCTCACACACATAATACAAAAAAAAGTAACAGATAAATCTGTTCAAGTAATATTTTTGAATGTAACCTACTTTTCTATTCAGTAGTATAAGAAACGTCAGGAAACGATTTGATAAAATAAATAAATAAAATTGTCCACCCATCTCACAGTCAATTTATCTTCATTTCGTAAAACGATTAGGCACTAACACCAGGTGAGCTATTTACTTTGAAGGCTCTTTTGTTTGAGACGTTCATTAAACAATGTTTCGATTAGGCATACCAGAGTTTTGTGAAATGGTGGATTTTCATAAAATTCACCTTTTACCATTTAAACATTTGTAAACCTCTTTAATCACTGTCAGTTAAGCAGTCAGTCAGTCAGTAGTCAATCAATCATTTAACCTCTTTTTTTTCGGGGAGTGGTAAATCATCAAATGACTGCTTTCGTCCTGGGTGCGGCGGGAGGGCGTGTCAGACATTTACTGACTAAAACCCACTCATGTTCCTTCGGTTGCCCTTTATGTTCCGGGGTTACCGTAACTATTATAAACATTCCGCAACCCCGGCAGGCGTTGGCCCTGTTGGGCCCCTTCTCATGTTGACATCCTCTATTTATATATCATCATCTCCTAGCCTTTTCCCAACCGTGTTGGGGTCGGCTGCCAGGCTAACCGGATTCAGCTGGATACTGGGGTTTAACGTGGAGTGACTGCCTACCTGACCTCCACAACCCAGTAACTGGGCGACACGATACCTCTTGGTTAGACTGGTCATAGTTTCTGGCTAACCAGTAACGACTGTCAAAGTTCTTCGAATGACAACCGGGACCAACGGCTTTACGTGCTTTCCGAGGCACGGGATGTCAGTGATGTCTAAGATAAACTTGAGAAAGTACATATGAATTGAAAAAGTCACATTGGTACTTGCCCGGATTCGAACCCACAACCTCTTACACGAGAGGCGGGCACCTTATCCACTGGGCCATCACGACACTCTATTTATAAATACATTATACAAAAAATACAATACTTTCTCATCATTTTCACCACCCATCATAACATTTGACTTCCTAATGCATCAGTCTATCTGACTGAACGTTATAAACTCCAAAACAAGCGAACGGAAATTCAGCAATAAACGGTTGATTTATGAGGGACGTTTATGTGGTTTAATACATTAACGTTTTATATTTGTAAATTGGCTACAACGTAACGATGACTTGAAGATGCCCGACAAAATCATGATGACTAGGAGATTTACGATTTATTGGCACGTTTTTTAATACATCTTACAAGTTCTTTCACGAGAACGAAGCAGCGGGATAAAGCTAGTTTATCATGGTAAAACCTTAGAGCATAAATATACATAAGTAACTACATTAATCAACTTTTTTTCGCATTTATAATATTAGTATGGACAATTAAGTCATAGATACAAAGCAGCAAAAGAATTTATCCGTTCCCATTATAAGAAAGTCTCAATAAGTAAAAGGAAATACGTATAAAATGAATGTTTTATACATGACGTGTTCACATAACACATAAGAACCTAACGTTTGCGTGATAGGTGAGTTACCTATTTCGTAAATTATTTTTTGTTTATTACTTAGTGTAAAGGTCTGGGTATTAATTTGTTACTTTGTTAACTCTGGATACCAAGTGTGACTACTTAGACTTGCTTAGTATGCTAAATTCACAGTTTTAAATTTGACTTTTGTATATCTGCCAGTGATGTGCTTTAGTGGCGTGCTTTGACTTTAGTTTACAAAAGAAGTTGATAATTTCAACTTAGCTACTTTTTAGTAAAAATAAGCAGCATTCTAATCGTATCACCCGTTTATATTATAGAGTCATATATAGACAGATAGGCTTTTCAGCTTACGTATAGGCAATTAAGCAATCCAAACCAAAATCTAAGCAGACAAAGCCGCGTACAAAAGCAACTACTGCAACTGAAGGAAAACTGTTACCCAAAATAAATAGGTCCACACGAATATAAAACACTTTTACTAACTCCAAAATAAGAAAAATAATACGTTTTAATTCTAAAATAAAACACTAAGCGCCTGTTTTACATCCTTCCGATAAGCTTTGATTAAAATATCTGGCAAATATATATATATCATTCAAAATCTGTTCCATTTTTTAATTTATCTTGTAGATAAGGACGATTTCGGGATTGTGAAATAACAGACACAATCATTCAAAAGAATCAGGTAATTTTTTTAGTAAAACACACACACGAAAATACAAACATATGTAGGTACATAGCTTCTGAAATCTTAACCCTTTCCTCTAGCTTTACCGTAGTAGTTCATTAAAGTATAGGCAAACATACCCTAACATACTTGACGCTAACACAAACTCCAACATAACAACACATCAAGAAACGGTAGGCGTGTGACTGACAGCTACTGTATAGATTGTTCCAGAAACTCCCCAACGTCTGTACGGCCTAAAATTGTATTAGAAAAGGTTAGGCAAATGCTAACTCCCTTTGAAGCTTTTGAAGCATTTGGCATTTTAGCATAACACCGTGTTCGCTAACTAACCAGCGATAATTTTGAAACGGACAAAATGGACGCTAAAACATGGCGTAATATTGGGTATAATGGATATGGGAATTCAAGGCCGTGGGTTGTGGTATTATCTGGAACATCGGTTTTTTGTGCAGACAAATACCTATATTTGTTGGGTTTTCCAAAGATAGTCTAGCGTCGAATGTCTTGATGAATAAATCAATATATCTTAAGACAACTAAGTCAACTAAACACACCGTTTTGTAATACCAAACAAGGCAGAACCTGTAATATGATAATCATAAAAATATTTCAAACGTAAATACTTATTTGATTTATAAATACATACATAATATTTTAAATTTTCAGTGAAAAAAAATGAAAAAATATAATCACTTATTTTTTTACACGAATCGTCATGTTTCAAAATGGTTTGAAAATAATACCCATTTATATTACCCATTTATTTACTAAAATTACTTGAAACCAATATTCAATTCTAAATTGATTATACCACAGAACCACAATAATAAGTTATACCTCTGATACTATTTTATTTAGATTACCTCACCTCTAATATTATATTACGTATTCGTATTATAATCCGAGATAATCCTTGATAAGCGATTTCGTGAGCTCTACAAGAGCAATAACCGTGAATAACCTTTTGTAATTGAAGATCATAGAAGAGAGAAAATATTCATAAACATTTCATGGCAAAAGTTTATTTTTACGAACTTTCTCACTTTCCTTAAAAAAAAATAGTCTAATTATTGACCTACTGCAGTACAAAGGTCTCTTCGTAGGTCAAGGTGATTAAATTAATAACACCAATCAATTTCGAATATCAACTACCTCACCAGCTGGTAAAGTAAAATACAATTATTGACTTCTATAAAAGATATAGTTTCCTAACTTTTCAGCTTATTTCTTAAACACATGGATGAATTTTGTAATGAGGTCCCTGTAGGTGTGTGTAATATGTCTACGGAAAACTTCGATGACCTTTTAACTGTAGCTTTGAATAATGGATTAACCTTACACAAACCGTCAATTTTCATTAACTGTAACAAGAAATTCAGCTCAAGAAACACATCCGTGGGAGTCACGATTGAGAGAAAAGCCCAACAATTTTAAATATATTTTATACGTTTAATATAAACATGGGAAGTCGTAGTCTAATATAAATATATAAATAACCTTACCTTGTGTTGGTATATATGTGAAAAGCAATTAATTAGCCTTCGTCGTATTTAACTTCGACGAAACTAACACTCACTGCATAGATATGTTCGCGTTACAAATGTATTATTTACACAAAGCACTACACTTAAGCCTGTAAGTACATCCTCTAGAACTTTGGTCCTCAAACCAGATATACGATACTCTTACTAAATAAATTTATATTTACAATAAGTTAGGATATGAAGGATTGATATCAGCAGTTGCTAATAAGTCACTTTTTTGGACCGAAGGGTATAAGTCTAGTGCAGAAACTAAGCAATATATCTAATATTTGGCTATGTTTGGAATTATGAATACACATACACGGTTCTGGCGACGAAAATAAACTTTGTACATCAAACAAATCACAAACGCATTCACTTACGACCGAGCGGTTGACTTGTAAGTTTAATATTGTTAAAGTAACAAAAGTTTGTGCCGTGACCGGCAATGATGGGGTAGTATTTAAATATACACTCGCAACTCCAATTCAGCAAGCAAAATAAAACGTCCGTACGAAATGCGGTTCAAGTATCGCGGCAAGTACCCGGGCGGCGTGGCCTCACGTCCGCGCGCCCTGCCGCTCAAACGCGGACTGAAAGCTTTCCTGCGTTCCTGAAGCCGGTGCACGATTGAAAAAGCTCACCATATTTTCAATATTCCCATATGAGTGAAAGAGATGATGTGATTTTTGTTGGTTTCGTGTCAAACGCCATGGTCGAGTGGCGTCTATCAAAAGGAAATGTGAAGGTGTTTGTATCAAAATAAACATGCAACGGCTGTCTGGTTTTGGTAGGTCAGACGTTCAGGAAATGTTTGAAGACAATGCTTTTGAAACTAATTCGGTATCGTGATGTAATATCCTACACACATTGTGATAAGAAGTTGAGCTCTACTTTCCAGCAAAGTAAATACAAAGAAAAATATATGAACTTATGTAGTTAGGGTAACTGAGCAGAACAATTGAAAGTAGGAAACACAGTTAAATATTATATGAAGCACTGGAAAACAAATATTAACTTTAAGGACTGAATATTCAAATCAATGGAGTATTTATGACTTTACTAACAAACTAAGAGATTACCTCCAACCGCGTAACCCGTTCAATATTTAACACTTTTGTTCAGATGACGACCCTCTAAATTATCTATCACTGTTATACAATATTGGTTCAAGAGATCTAATTCATTAGACATCATTTTAGCATGATTGAAATTTTGAAGAGAATAGATTATTATTAAGCATTAAAAATAAGAAGCATACAACGCTGGGCTCTTTTTCTAGTATCAGATAGAAAAGCTACTTAACTCAATTACGTGAGTCAGGTGTTTTTTATTTGTTTTCCAAACTTTTCGTTGGTCACGACTTAATCTAATGACGAAACCACAACTATCTCCCTCAGCTTCAACTATTTATAATTCATACTTTGCTCTTATCACAATTTATAAATTATGTTATCCGAATGTATCACGAATTTTGTAAAACTTTATAGAACTATAAGTAGCAATATTTCTGTAACTTTTTTTGAAATCTAATTGTTATCTCTCATTTAATAATTAGCAATATTTCAGCACTTTATAATACTGAATAAAACTTGACCACGTAGTAAACATTATAAACAACGTTAGATGTTACTCTGTGAAAATTTTCGATACTTCCTACTATGTTATGGTTTTAAAGCAATATTTTTTATCACCGACCCCAAAAAGAAAGGTGTAGTTTGCCCGCAAGGTGCGAGTGTCTGCCTGTCTGTATCTCTTAAATGGGTCATCCGATTTGAAAAGGTTTTTTTTTAATTGAAACTAGGTTACCTAGCGATGGTTCTTAGACATGTTTCATCAAAATAGATTCAGTCGTTTTGAAGTTATGTACTCTTTTGTTAGCTTCAGTCGCAATCATAATAAGTTCGGTGGTTTATATTTTTTTTTATTTACTTTTGTTGTATATGGGTTCTGGTTTTTAAGTGGTATTATGCAGCTAATCTTTCAACGGCTTTTCACTTGTATTTTTCGACTTCAAACCCTTGCATGTGGTTAGTAAGCCTCATACAAAACGTACCGATGACCTTGTAAGAGTCAAAGGAAATTGCTGGATACGAAAGATAAGATTGCTTGTTTGAAAAAAATTGAGAGAAACGATCTTGGTTGATAGGATGATGACAATGATGATGTTAAGAATTATGATGATGATAAATAAAATAAATTATGTTGGGACAGCTCACACACAGCTGATCCAAAACTAAGCAGAACTTGTACTATCGTAATCATTCTATTCCGTGGTGCGAGGCAATCTGGGCTTCTCCCAGTTGTAATCGCCCCTTGTTTGTGCCTGTTGGCCTAGTTCTGTTCTGTCTCCTGCTTGTTTGGAGGGAAGTGGAAAACATATTTTTTCTTACTCCTCCGATGTACTTTTCTGATTAATTTCGTTGCGGGATCCAAAACAGTTGAATCGTTTCTCCGGGACTTGTCGAGCTTCATTGCTCGGCGCTTTTCTGGCGGACTCCACTATTGATTCTGGCTTTCAGGAGTTGCAGTGGTTGGGAATAGTGTGGTGGGACTATCGTAATCAGATAACAGATAATACATACCTACTTATATAATTGACCAACACATACATATAGATAAATTACACCCAGAAACAGAACAAACAATCATGATCGTCAAACAAAGTTTGTCTTGGGTGATAATCGAACCCACAACCTCTGAGTTAGCAGTCAGGATATGATGATGATAAAGTTAATAACTAATCTTTCAAGTAACTAAACACGGAAGTATAAAGATAAAAACCACTAATCGTATTAGTAGATTAATCTTTACAATCTCATTAAAATACTCACTACCCTCAATTTAAGGCGAGTAAACCAATTATAATAAGTAGGCCATTGGCTACTACATGTAAACCAACACCATTAGTAGATTAAAAAACATACAAACTATAAATTGGGATAGTGAAAGTGTCAAAATTACCAAAAAAATGTGAAGTGATTATTAAAATTTATGACTTCCGTAAAACTTTAATTATTTTATAGTTAGTAAATGATATACAGGGTTATTGGTAAAACACCGACATCCTCTCAGGACTATGTTACTATCAACATAAAAAACAACTGTTGTTCTATGATTTTTTACAAAATGTTATACATTTACCAAAAACAAATATTCAAGATTTCGTTGTCCTATCTAACACATTTCAACTCTGTATTGTGCCGTAACAACATACCTACGCTTGCCGCGCACTGTCCTCGTATGCTACGCAGACTTTGTCACATTTAGAGTGTTCAATTTAAATATTTTTAATTTTGTGTGAAAATGTAATGAACTAAAATATGATAATTTTTAAAATGTCGTAGAACAAAAGTTGTTGATTATGATGTAACATAGTCCTGAGAGGATGTCAGTGTTTTACCAATAACCCTGTATAACGACGTGCAAAAAGAGCACCTGGACGACCAGAGTGACCATAAAAATTCATTGACTTACAGAAAAGCTACGACGAGAAAAGTGTTTGTATTGTAACGCTTTTACCTCAGGAACTACTGGCCCGATTTGAAAAAAATATATAATGTGTTGGATAGTCCATTTATCGAGAAAGATTATAGTCTATATAGCATTATGCCTAACCTATAAGGGCGTAGCAGTCATAAACTGTGTATAATCACTTACTGCGTTGTTTTAAAAGTTATAATTATAGATCTACAATTTTCCTTTGTATGTCTTAGAAAATATATAATTTTCCACATGTTTTTCTTTTACCAGATTCATGTTACTTGTTGTTTGTTTAATGTTACGTTAAACATTATTTAATGCTTTTTACAGGATTTGACTTAAGTATTATATGGTAGTAGGTATAAACACATTAATCTAGAAAATTTCCTGTTTCCTGAAACTCTTCTGAAAACAGTATCCTCCCTTTAAAAATAAAAGCACTTTAATGTTTTTTTTAAGTCTTTGGTGCACTCTAGAATCACGTGCCGGCTCCACTGGGTTTTTCTTTCATCCTAATGTAAAATAGAATTAAAAGCTTTTAAATCGCTTCTATCTTGATCTATAGTCAAGTTATTAACAACTGTTTCTTTTTAATTATTTGTAAAAGCGTTATAATCAAGGATTAAAAGATATTATTTTGGGACAACTCACACGCGGCCATCTGATTACAAGGCAAGCAGAGCTTGTGTTATGGTAATCAGATAACTCATACATACTTATATTGTTTTTTAAATACACCCGTGCGCACACACACAACATACACAGAACAAGCAATCGTGCTCATCACACAAAGTTAAAATATGTGTACATATTAATATGTTTAACCTTTCACCTTATTAACCACCTTGTCATGAATATGTTGCAACAACTCTATACAGTACTAGCTTCTCTCCGCGATTTCGTCCGCGTGGATTTTTCCTGAATTTTCTTTGCTATAAACCTCACGGAGCCCGAGACCTTTCCAACGAATGCAAAACCGTGGAAATCGGTTCGTGCGTTCTGGAGTTATAGCGGCAGGAAGGAAAACCCGACTTATTTTTATATAGTAGATATACTCTATAATATGTATAAATTTAAGTTTGGTATATAAAAGTTGTTTGGGATTGGGATTATTATTGTAGCGATAAAGTATTGAAATCCCTACTTTTGCTTGTAGGTATTTGTCATAGAGGTCAAGCGCGTTTATGGTCTAGCGTTCAAAAGGTTAAAACTTATTACATAAAGTGCACACCCCACGTGTTCCTTTCCAAGTTTATTTAGGATGACACTAACATCGGCAAAGGAAAACATTGTGAGAAAACTTGGTCTTAGATTTCTTATAAGTCTGCAATCGCCAATACTTCTCGAGTAAGCGTTGTGAGGCGTGCTCGTGGCTTTCTCTGTATGAGAAGATGTCGTTGCCCTACTGTGGGACAAAAACTGACTTGTATTACACCCCATATATTATTAGACCCCTAATAATTAATGTATTGAGGTTATTTTTTATTGAGGTACACATTACACTAATCAATTGGGACTCTAGAATAACGAAATTGTCTTTTTCAACGAACATTAAAAAAAAAGAAGTTTATACCTAGAAATCATGACATTAAAGACTTTATTAGATTGACTCTTTGTACAAACAAACTCAATAAATAAAAAAATATGTACGAACTGGTTTCTCAAGTCCTGTAAAAAGATTGCAGCTTTTCAAGATCGCGGAGCAATAAAAGTCTAAAACTTCCCGTAATAAGCCAGAAATCTGTGCGTGAGATCAACTTTTTTTTTCATTTTCATAATAGAGACCACTTAGAAAGAGTTTAAGCAATGTGGCTTTTAAGTTAGTATTAATAAAGTTTAATCTTGTTGGTTAAGTTTCTCTTGTGACAAACATTGTATAATGTAGATAAACCGAGGAGGGCCGGTTAACTTCGTTACATTTTATCCCAGTGAGGACAAAACAGATTGACATGACAAAATGGACCCAGTTTTCGAGGACCTTCATAAATAATTAGTAAGTCGTTGAAAATTTTATAAACCCAGTGTGTTACGGCGATATTAAAACATGAAAAAGTAATTTTAATGCGGTAGAAATTTTCTGGTTTATTATAATTTTCTGTGAAGGAACTTCAGCACAATATTATGAGGCAAAGTTTGGAGTTTACTTTGATATCGTTTCGTTTTACTTATTTTGTGGAAAATTTGGTGAAGGTCGATGTCATTTAAATAAGATATTGTTGACTTGAATGTGGGAGAAATTCAATTAGCAAGTATGATGATTAGAGTTAGGAATAGGTAGTGTACTTACCAAAACTTTGTGGGAGTAAAGGTAACATAAAGTGGAAGTGGAATACCGAAGATGGGTAGTGTGAAACGCTATATATGTTTCAATACTCTTGTGTCAGCCCATCTGCCTAGCAGGATGGGTTGTGCCGGTGCTTCTCAAGCGGCATCTCCGTTTTAAAAGGTTGTCCAAATGGCTAGTTGTTTCTCCTCATAAAGCAGGCTTTTACCTTAGACCACTCTTAGACTTTTAATAACTTAACTACATAATAATTTCCTCTCGATAACATCAATGCCTAAATATTTGTACCTTAAGTTTCAAAACTGTTCAAATCTCTCCCAGCATAAACCCAAAAGCAACATTTCATTGTGATACGATCGCCACCAGTTGCACCACCAAATAAAATAGAGGCAATTTAAAACTGTTGGAATCGCGTACGACATCCTTTTGGCAGCGAAACCTTTTGGCTCCAGTGCCAACGTTAAAATGTCACCTGTACACTAGAAACGACTTTACAACTATGGCGCCGTAAATGGCAGTCGTTGCGGTTGATTGGAAAATGTCCTTGACTTTTATTGAGCTGATAAAGGGCACTTAAATGCAGTGGTATGAAATTGGCTTACTTAAAGTTTGACGTAGATATGCATGCACAGAATACTCGAGCCACGCGAATACCGCTCATGGTTTGTTGTGCAAATTGTAATGTATGCAAGTATGATAAGTGTAAGTGAATTTGACTTATAAATATATCAATATAGCAACAGTTCAACATTATAATTAATCAACCTTTCAACGACCAAGCGACAGCCGGCTCTCACGCTGCTATTGT
Source organism: Athetis lepigone (assembly GCA_033675125.1). NCBI lineage: Eukaryota > Metazoa > Arthropoda > Insecta > Lepidoptera > Noctuidae > Athetis > Athetis lepigone. The sequence goes on along the minus strand of CM066243.1, from coordinate 11,244,987 downwards.
CTTTCTATTGCGTCTCGAATCACGTGTGTTCTTGGGTTTAAACAATCTTACAAATTCCCACTGCCCCTTGAGCAAGCGTAATCAATGCATTATTAACTCCAAGCTTCTGCCCGCGGCTTCGCTCGCGTTAGAAAGAGACAAAAAGTAGCCTATGTTACTCTCCATCCCTTCAACTATCTCCACTTAAAAAATCACGTCAATCCGTCGCTCCGTTTTGCCGTGAAAGAAAGACAAACAGACACACAGACAGACAGACTGACACTTTCCCGTTTATAATATTAGTATTAGTATGGATTTTTTTTAAGATTACCTATATAAAACAGCATAACAAAATATACCCCAAATGTAAGTTACTTGTTAATACTAAATAGGAAAAAAATATAAGTGGTAAAGAAAGCTTTCAAGCTATATCGCAATTTGTTTCTAAATTGAATTACAAACACGATGTTAATTTATTCGTATATCTGCTAAATGAAAAGTTCAAGGTGAAAATGTGAAAATGATTCAATCTGAATATTATTAAAGACATCTTCCGTTAAATAAAACTCATCGTTTATTCCAATTTTGAAGATATTAAAAAGTTATTTTGTAATATTGTATCAATTAATGAAGGTGTAAAAAAGTTTAATTTATAAGTATTTCAAGCAACGGCTGTTTTGTTTTTCATGAAAAAACTTGCTTTTACTTGCAACCGTTTTCAAATAAAGAGTTTTTGTCGGTTTGTATTGCGATATCTTTGCGAAAAAGTTAAAAAATATCAAACGTTTTTAAATCGTCGGCTTTCGATATTAAATTTATTTTTCCTCTAAGAACGATAGTTTATTTATAATTATTAAAATGTGCTCTTACTAATAGATCAAACGTGGTAGCAATTAAAATATTTTTTGTTGTGTAGTCAATACCTATTTATTAATTATATTTATTAAAGTTAATTAACTACCAATTACATAAAACAGTGAAACATTTATAGATCAATGTGCTATAACTATGTCGATAAGGGTTTACTTAAATATTACCACAGCGTAGGCGGTATTGAGTGGGATAATTTTAGCTGCTCTATTTATAGGATTCAATGGTATTAACTTGAATTTTCTATACATATACAATGACAATGGTGATTGTTTAAAAAAACTAGTGAAATAAAACGTAGATCCATTACCTAATCATATTTTGTAGGGTGCCATAAGTACTTGATAAATGCCTATATCTATTACCCATGTCATTATAAAACAATAAACTTCTTTTGCCGTGTTTGCTCGAGCTTAAAATTGTTGTTTTTATTGTTATATTAATAGTATTTCGTTACTAAACCAAGGGAATTTCTTACACCCAACGGAAAAATAAATAAAGATGTAATTTTATCGTTATATCGTCGGATTAACTTTCCAAGCCATGAAAATAATTTACCAATCACTAAATTAATGATGTCACAACATGTCGTAATTAAAATTAAATAATCACACACATCCTAACGTGTTCGTCACGCGATGTTTACGAAGCTACCCTATAGCCACGGAGTATCTATTTCTACAGAGGTTCAATAAAAATAAATGATGTAAACTATTATTATTTTAATAGATCAGCCCCCCTAGACAAGTGGCATTGTAGAATCGATAGCGAAACGAAAACGATTGTCAAATGTATGGAGATGTCAAATTGTTTAGCGAAAGCTTATGTCTATACCAAACATTTGACAATCTATTCCTTTTTTGTTTTCTAATATGCCACTTGGCTAGGCCCTCAGATAATGAATTGTATGTACAAAAATATTAATGTAACTCAGCTGCGCCTAGAAAGTTCAGCTAAAAAATTCGGCCACAAGAATGATGCTGGTTTTCAACCAAGCCAGGAGTATGATGCCTCAAAAAATATGCCACGTAAGTAACAACATACTTAAGTATAGAAAAATAAAATTGCTCAAAAATATATTTTTTTCTCTTCTTATTTCATACTTATCTCAAATGCAACTCTTCGCCTCGTTTTGGATCAGATGGCCATGAGTAAGAGTGAGTAAAAAAATGCTCCAATATGTATTTCTTTTCCCTTATCAATTTCCAATTATGTGAAATGGTCAGCCTTCTCATTACCCTACGATGGAACCCATTGCAATCTCAGATTCGATCTGAGATTGCAATAGTGGTAATTGAAGTATTTAGTATTCGTAACGACATGTCGTGATGGCCCAGTGGATAAGGCGCCCGCCTCTCGTGTAAGAGGTTGCGGGTTCGAACCCGGGCAAGTACCAATGTGACTTTTTCAATTCATATGTACTGTCTAAACTTTAACTAGGACATCACTGACATCCCGTGCCTCGGAAAGCACGTTAAGCCGTTGGTCCCGGTTTTCATTCGTAGAACTTTGACAGTCGTTACGAGTATTCAGAAGCCAGAAAGTCTGACCAGTCTAACCAAAGGGTATCGTGTCGCCCAGTTACTGGGTTGTGAGGGTCTCATAGGCAGTCGCTTCAAGTAAAACACTGGTATCCAGCTGAATCCGGTTAGGCTGGAAGCCGACCTCAACGTAGTTGGGAAAAAGGCTAGGGAGATGATGGAGTATTCGTAACTGCAAAGGCATGGAAAGGTTTATTTTAACTAAGATAAGTCATATTTTGCTCTACTGCTCCAAAGGGTCACAAAGACAACGTTTCAATCTTAACTTAACCTTTCAAAATCCTACGTAAGTTATAATTTTATACTTCCATAAACACATATCCGTAAAAAAAAAATTCAGACGCTTGCCTGACAGCTCCAAATAAATTTCAATTTTTGTTGAAAACATCAAAGTTATTGCCTACCGATCTCCGCCATTATTTATTTAATATACTTGGCTTCGTACTTTACTGACAAGTAGTAAGTTATCGAATATATAAGGTGCAGTAAACTCGATGGCAAAGTTTCTCGACGCTCTTATACCACCCTTAAAATATTATATTAGGAAGTAGGGCAGCTACCAGTAAAAGGTGTCCGGATTCTATTCTGGATTTGTCGTTAATCTAATTTAACCAGCTGCAGTTGCTGTGTTGTTGTTTTGTCGATAAAAATATTGCAGAGTTGTGGTTTGTTTGTTGGTAGGAGATAATTTCAAGATGTACTGGTTCGGTTAAAACAAATATTTTAATTGTTGGCCCAGTGTGTAACTTTTCGATTCATTTACATTATACTTTCAAAGTGACATCACTGAAATCCTGTGCCTCGAAAAGGACAAATAGCCGTTGCTGAAAGGTGTTATTCCAAAATTTTTGACAGCCTTTAGTAGTCAGAAGCCAAACGGTTTGGCTTGTGGAAATCAGATAGGCAGTGGCTTTATGTAAACATTGGTATTCAGCTGAATCCGGTTAGACTTGACGTCGACTCTAACGTATTAGAGAACTAGCTGTCCCCTGCGGTTTCAGCCGCATTTTTCGTTATTGCTCCGCTCCCGTGGGTCGTAGCGTGATGGTATATAGCCTATAGCATTCCTCGATAAATGGGCTATCCAACATTGAAAGAATTTTTCAAATCGGACCAGTAGTTCCAGAGATTACCCCCTACATACAAACTTACAAATTTTACCTCTTTATAATATTAGTATAGAAGAAGCTAGGGTGATGCTGGAGAATAAATATGACTAGTGTAACAGTTTACGCTTTATAGTTTCGTCAATTCCACGAATTTGCGAGATGTCAGAAAAATATATCCGCAAAACACCCCTTCACACTACATCATAATTTTATCCTGATAAAACATCGCCCGTTTTAGAAACTGAATTAAAACTCAACAGTTATGTTTTACTCCCATAAATAACAAACAATCTTCTATAATTAGGACATTTAAAATTAAAAACAAGGACAGTGTACCCCACGCTTTTACTATAATTAACTTTATAACCTTGGATCAGACAGTTAAAGGACTGGAAGACGTAAACAGACCACATTAATAAATAATTTGTGATCTTCATGGAGTTCACTTAATATTCAGTGTGTCAAGTTTCCGGGTTTAGTAAAAATATTTAATAAAATAAGTAGAAGGTCTTTTGATCCCAAACAAAGCAGAGCTTGTATTATGGTAACTAGGCGAATGATATACATAATTATACAATTTATAAATACATTCATATTGTAGATAAATTACACCCAGACACAGAACATGCAATCATGTTCATCATACAAAATTTTCACTTTAATAAATCAGGGTCACTAACCACTAGAACAATAGGCTCATCAAATCTGCTATAGATTTATACTGATTTTGACCCTTAGACTCCGTCTTAGGGTCAACCGCCAATCTATAGAATCAGAAGGGATGACTGCTTATTTAAAGACTGTGTAAATTCATATTTTTTTAAATTCGTATATTTTATTATAGCTAATATCTTACCGAACTTATTTTTTAACTTCAGTAACACAATTCATGCAAAGTTTAAAATTGCTTATTTATTTATTTAAAACTTTATGCACATGTAAAAAACAATGCACAACGGCGGACTTAATGCCTTAGGCGTTATCTACCAGTCTACCTTAGGGTGCCTACCTTAGCTTATAACTTTCTTCCCTCCACCGAATCATTATCAAAGATAGAAGCTCCTTTTTATATCCTGCAAATCTCTGAGTTCCTGGTTAACACACAGGCACCATCTTCAAGTTTTAACTCCACTCTTTCAAAGAACCTCGTGACGTGTGCTCCTTTCGTTACGAAGTAGGGAGTTTCGTTTCATCGCCGAAGTTAACAACTTTTGTCGCCTGCATTTTAAGTAGGAAGACTTACGTACCTTGATTGGTATGACAGACATTCTTGTTAAAAGTTCGCAGGTTTAAAATAAAGTTTTATACTGACGACCCGATATGAATAATCTTAATCTTTTTAGTGCAATTCATGCAACTATTATCGTAGTCTACACTCTATGGTAGACCTTTGTTAGAATTAGGCCGAAACTGCTATCAGCCATCATGATAGAACATTAAAAATTATTATAGTTTCTCTATTCTAACTCAAATGTAGTGGATTCATTTATATAGTTATTTAAATTAATCATTTACGTTAAAATAATCCCTTACACATTATTTAAAATACAATGCATATTTGCCAATATGGTACATTTTATCAAATATCATATTTACCTAACTTAAGTAACATTTTAACTCTCACAGCCTTTTCCGATAAAGCTTCTTTTATTTTCCGAGCGAAAGGAGACAATTTTTTTTGGTCCCACTATTAAACGGTTACGTTTATTAATAATTTTACGCATGAAACAAGTCATCACCTTATTATAACTAACCCACTAAAAATTATATAGATATCTAACGGGAATAATGAAATAATAGTAAAAAACTATTACGGAAAAATGCATGTTGAGGAGCGTTTTTACATTTATTTCAACGTGAATTTAAATATATTATGTGAAACGAAACGTACCTAATTAACATTCCGTTGTAGATGCTCTGTGGTACAGTTTCAATCAGTTTGACACTGACAGACTACATTATTAAGCTAAGTTCATACGACCGCGCGAAACCGCTCTGTACCACTAACCGCGCGGTACAAGACCAAAGTAAGCAGCAATTATCGTAGACATTACCGCGCGTTCTACGTTCGTTGAAAAGCATTCTTGCATCCTATTTTAAGTGAAAGACTTTCATTTAAAATAGGATGCAAGAAAGCTTTTTTATTGTCTTTGTCATTTTTTGCGACGACTCAGCCTTCGGTATAAAATCCATAAGCAAATTGCCCCCTCCTCAAGCAACATTGACATCCGGACTGGTATGCACATCATCATGCGAACGCCTCAGACCCTGTCCAGGAGGGCGAATTCGCCGCGATTCTCTCGCGCGTAACACGCGCGAGTGTTGCGTCCTGAGTCTACGCGTATAGAGCGTACGTACGCGCGAGTCGTATTTCCTTCTCTTTCTCTTTTATACGTGCACTCGCTCTGAAATTCGCGCGAAATCTGGACGCAACAAGGCGGCCCTAGTATCTCGACTCGCGCGCATTACGCGCGAGTCACGCGCGAGTTTATTAGTCGCGCGATGCTTGTGGACGCGATGTATTGGTGCCTAGTATCTTGCCTACCCGCGAGTGAATTCGCGCGAGTCGAATCGCGGCGAATTCGCCTTCCTGGACAGGGCCTCAACCACGCGGCGACGCGCGGCTTCTCGCGGTCATGTAAACTTAGCCTAATAGTTTCCAACAGTTTTCTAGATAGTCAGATAAGTGCTTCTTCTATTCTTTTCGTATTTTTATTCAATAGATGTAAGAAAAATGGCTTCTGGAGATACAGTGCATAATATATAAAGCTGTTGTAGCAATTGTACAGCTCGATTTCAACGAAATGTGCAACAACTTTACTTATAAAAGCATTGGCGTCCACAGTAAAAGAATAATCGAAAAAAAATCACACCAAAGCCAGGTTTTTATGTCATTTACACCTATATTATTATTGAAAGTGCACTATTAAAACATAAAATACCTAGGAAACCTATTCACTCATTAAATAATCGCTCTTGTGAGATTTTAGGTCATTATGAGAGTCATGTTTTGACTGTCGTATTTCCCAGTATTCCGGTTACTTAGAGTTTTGCTAATATTGCCACTGTAATCTAGAGATTATAAGGAATAAACTAACGTGCATTTCATCAATAAATGCCACAATTTGTGGTGGGCCTAATCCCCGAACAAAAAAAAATTGTCTCCTTTAAGTGAGTGACAGGTCATTAGTTACCGATATAAGAGTACCAGAGTCGCGGTGTCAAAACTATTTTCCTTTGAAAAACCGCAAATTCTAGTGGTAGTGAAAACTGTACTGTCTGTACTTGAGCTAAAATAGATATAAAATTTTCAACATCAAATATGGGATTAGGTAGCGAAATAGTTCTAATAGTTACCGAGGCCCCGGAACATAAAGAGCAACCGAAGGAACAAGGGTGGGTTTTAGTCAGTAGGGGAAGTCTGGCGGGGATGGAGGGATCCCTCCCAGCCCCGAGCGGGGGATATCATTGGATGATTTTCCAACCATAAAAAAACAAATGTAATGTATTTTCATATGTATTTTATTAACAGATTATCATAAAACGTACAATGAAACATTATAGAAAGTCAAAAAAGCATTAAAAGTATATCTATCTTAACAGTTTGTTATTAAATACATAAGGCTTGGCTGAAATTCAGTAGAGAAATTAGATTTCTTGCTAAGCTTTTTGTAGCAGTAAACTGTGAAAAATCCCTAAAAGTGGCGAAACCCGTTTTGCTCGCTAACACACGATAGTCGTTTTTTTTTTGTCTTTTTTCGTACTATTTCACAAGCTGTGTTCAACAATGTTTTTGTGGTTTAACTTTGGACTATCTTTACCAATATTTTTGTTCCACACCGGTACTTAAACATCAATAGATATTATTTACATTTATTTTTTTCCATTGTAGGCAGATAAATTTAAATAATCAGTACACTGACTCCTTTTCGCTTCAGTGGGTCATAGCGGGATATTGTGTAGCCGTGTTTTGCTGATGTATAAGCAATAATACTATAAATTTCAATGTAATCCGTACAGTAGTTGTTGAATAAAACAGAAATAAGCATCCAATTACACATCCTCACAAACTTTTACATTTATATTTGTAAGAAGTAGAATTAAATAAATAAATATACTGGGACAACTCACACACGGTTATCTGATCCCAAGTTAAGCTCTGCTAAGCTTGTGTTATGGTAACCAGACAACTGATATACATACTTATATAATTTTTAAATACATACATATTATAGATAAATTACACCCAGACACAGAACAAACAATCATGCTCATCACACAAAGTTTGTTCTGGGTGGGAATCGAACCCACGACCTCCGGCTTAGCAGTCAGGGCTACTAACCACTACACCAACAGGCCTGTCAATTATTACGTATTCATGAGTTAGTATTCAATTCACGGCAAAAATCTCCCGAAACGGAGATCGAAACTTTAGACATTAATATTGCAAAATCCTTCCTTGAATAAGTATCTTAGAACAACATAAATGTTTATAATTACGTATAAAGTAAGGACCAAATTAAATCCAATTGTTCCCGTTTCTTGCCACTCGAAACAAAATGCCTCCATTCAGTAAGAAACCACGATTTGGAGCCACTCGTCTATGCCAAGTAATTTAACTTACTTAAAACAATTACATAATGTAATATTACACAAAAGATTAACTTCAGTGTCGCTTGAGAATTTAAGTAAACCGCTGTTACACATATTATTTTATTAAGGTATTTGTTCATTCTAGAGCTAGGATCAGGGAGAGTTGTGACTATTTGAATTGTTCAGAGTCGATATTATCGCTGAGAGCTGGTAATAATAAAAAATAAATATTAATAAATATTCTGGGACAACTCACACGCGGCCATCTGATCTCAAACTAAGCAGAGCTTGTACTATGGTACTAGACATTAATATAGACGGGCCTATTAGTCTAGCGGTTAGTCACCCCGGCTGCTTAGCCGTAATGTAGTGGGTTTGATTCAACAAGCATGATTGCTTGTTCTGTATCTGGGTGTAAGTATATATATTCAGTTGTCTGGTTACCATAACACAAGCTCTGTTTAGCTTGAAGTCAGATGGTCGTGTGTGATCTTTCCCAATATATTTATTTATTTAAAGAATTTTTCGTCCACATCGAGCTCTGTTCATGGGCGTAGTGGCCGACAAACTGGGGCAATGGGAATCCTATTACATTTTATGTTGTACTAGCTTTTGCCCGCGACTTCGTCCATGTGGAATAATAGTTCCCGTTCCCGGGGGATTTCCGGGATGAAAACTATTTTATGTCCTTTCTCGGGTCCCAGACTATATCTGTACCAAATTTATTTCAAATCGGTTCAGTGGTTTAGGCGTGAAGAAGAGACAGACAGACAGAGTTACTTTCGCATTTATAATATAAAAAAATTAAAAAAACACGACTGCCATGACAAAAAAGAACTAAAAGGCAAAAAGAATTTCTAAATTTCTATCTTTGTCCAAAATGGTAAACACCAGTTTCCAGTAACTTACTTCAGTCAATAACGACAGATTTTCGTTCAAACTTTCATCCCCTATTTTACACACACAGGGGTTGAATTTCCAAATTTTTACTAGCCTATGTTACTTGGAACTATGTACGGATTGTAACGATACATCATACATCTAAATCGGTTCAGGCATTAAGAAGTTATGGTGGAATAAAGAAACTCACATACATACATACATACATACATACATACATACATACATGAATCTTGAAAACATAACACTCCTTTTTTTGGGCAGTCGTGTAAATAACACTCCTTTTTTTGGGCAGTCGTGTAATTAGTACGGATTTCGTAAATCTGTCGCCCTAAAATACCTATCTGGTAATGAAGATAGCATCGATACAACATCACCAAGTAAACAAATACTTTTTCGATCATGCACTGCACAAGTAATAAGTACGGCTTCAATTTTAAATCCATTAACAAATTTTATTAAAAGCTGCGTATAATTCGAACAGGAAAATTCAATTTCTATTGTTAGTAGGGAATCGTATTGCGCAAAAAAGGTAGAATTCAATAGTGATTGCAAGGCACCAAACCGTGGTCGGATTTTTATTATTCGACCGGCAAAAGGATTAATTTTTATGGCTTTTTCACGTTAGTACCTATACCAATTTAAATGTTAAGGAGATAGGTATTACACACTAGCTGTTGCCAGATTTTTTGGTAGCTTTGACGTCTAAATGTGCTTTGATATCTATACTAATATTATAAATGGAAAAGTGTGTCTGTCTGTCTGTCTGTCTTGACAGACAGACAGACAGACAGACAAACATACTGACAGTATGTTTGTCTTTCTTTCACAGCAAAACGGAGCGACGAATTGACGTGATTTTTTAAGTGGAGATAGTTGAAGGGATGGAGAGTAGCATAGGCTACTTTTTGTCTCTTTCTAACGCGAGCGAAGCCGCAGGCAAAAGCTACTAATAAATAACTATACATTTCTTGGGAGTGCCGTATGTGAGTTACATACGGCCATCTGATCTCAAAACAAGCGGAGCTTGGGTTATGGTTTACCATATAACTTATATACATCTTATTTTAATTACGCGGTACGTTGTTTGTCCGCAATATACTCCTAAACTTCTTAACCGATTTTAATCTTCGCACACCGCTTGCAGTTTGATCCAACTTGAAAGATAGGCCAAATATTATTTCGTTAACAAAGGCAGCAACGCGTGGAAAAGTCAGCTAATACTTATTTAAAAATTATTTATAAATACATACATATTCGAAAAATTACACCTAGTCACAGAACAAACAATCATGCACATTACGCAGAGTGTGTCCTGGGTGGATATCGAACTGACGACTCCCGGCTTAGCAGTCAGTTCACAAACCACTAGACCAACAGGCCTGGCCAACAAGGGCAGTCTTACATAGAAACTTGTATCCCATATTATCCACTCTGTATTACCATAGTACTAAGAATCTCTAGCAAAAGAGCCATAAAGGGCAACCGAAGGAACATGAGTGGGTTTTAGTCAGTAAAAGTCTGATACGCCCTCCCGCCGCACCCAGGACGGGAGACGTCATTTGATTGAGATTTAACCCCCCTAAAAAAAATTCCGATCATTTCGATAAGTTTTATCCTTTAATATTCTTCTTTTTATATTGCAGCACGCAGTTATTCACAAGAATATTATATCTTTTAACGTCGACATCTCTTTTCAATAAATGGTAAATTGGTTAATTTATTAAAGCCTAGCTACACATAGTCTTGACAAGGTTTAAAATTGACCCCCCGAAGAAACGAAAACGTAGCCATCCACTAAGTGCGGAAACCAAACCTCCCAGAGGGAGGTCCATGATGAAGATGAAGACGTAGCCATCCATAGCATACTTGGATGCGGTCGGTTGTGGCGGAGATAAAGAAAATTGGCTTACGTGGCCCGAGGTGAAGTGCGTAGCCCAAATGCGCTGGCGGAGCACTATGGACACCACTGCCCCATCCAGGCACTCAGAACATTAAGTCAAGTTAGTCAAGCTACATTGGAGCGGTCAACCTGCGAGCACGATCGCTCGCGCGGTCCGTGGCACGTATTTCTATGATTTACCACACCAACTACAAACAGCTGCTGACCGCAAATATTTGACCGCGACCGCATGTTGACCACTTAGCTTTAGTCCTCCAAGCTTATTTAGTAATTCAATAATATATAATTGATGTAGTATGTAGTACGTAGTCATTAGTGGGACATAATTTAGACGCCATTCCACCGACCTTTCATCTATATAATATGTATGTTGTCTTGTCAATTTGCGGAGACAATGTGGGAGTTGATTACGTTGGCGTTCTTATATGGCAATATGATGTACGTTTAAATATCATGACATTTAATATATATTTTAGAAAACAACTCTACTGACATGACATAACATATTGATAAATATTATGCTGCCTACACTAAAGCATAATTCTGTTGATTTACTCTGAAGTCTGAAGTTTTCAGTTCAAGAACTTCAATAGGAGACTGAAGTTTTCTATTAGGTTGATTTTAATTTAAAACGATCAATGATTACAATAAAAAATATATATATATTTAATTATTTTTTACACAAAATTTCGAAGTGTTATTTTACCTTTTCATTATTGGAATGTATTAAGCCTAATTTGAACACTGTCTTCATAAGTAAGTAGGTTTTCCATTAAAATACTCAGTCACCCACTTTGAAAGACAGGAAGACCGGCAGTGTATTTATGAATGAGCTATAAAACACATAAATTGGATAATTTGTCTCCAAGCCCCATCTAACAAGCAGAGAGACTTTGTGTCTCGGAAAGATAAACTTAAAAGAATAGTGGAATTGTCGAGAAACTCTCATGTGACAGTTTTGTCAAAACCTCATTGAACTAGGTAGAGTTTAAAGGATACTGATCGGACCGAGATTTATTTGAAACGATTACTAATATCCAGTTAATATTTTTGTTCTTAAATGCACCTGCCATGTTATATACTTATTCACCACCCTTGGTTGATCGGTAGAGAATGCCTGTAGCATTTATTCTGCCTTTAGGCCTTTTGTGAAATATAGATAATTATAAACTATAACTTATAGGTAACGTGTAAATTCAAAAGTGTCTTTAAAATAAGTGACCTAGTACTGGTTGTAGAGTATTCTCATTTGAGCACCTATGCATTGAGCACCGAATTTCAACCTTACATTACTTGCTCAAATCATAGGTGCTTAAACAGGAATACTACCTGATTGCGTAAAAGTTTGAACTACCATCACTTTACTTATTTCAGCCGCAAAGCAGCCTCGTTGTGTTCTTACTCAACTATGCACCTTGCGCTTCGACATAATGCTAACAGTGCGATTACAACGATATCGCTACTAAAAGAACGAGCCGAGTGCCAAGCGGGAGAATAATTGCATTCCAAATAGATACACAAATAAGTCGGATTGTATATCATCTTAGTCACTGCAATGACAATACTTTTGCGGTACCCATTGTATTTCAGACGCCTACTGGCGGCGGTTACGGCTTAACACCAGGTGAGCAATCAGCTTGTTAGGCATGTACGGTGGGCAAAGCAGATAAGTATCCAGAGCCGTCAGATACAGTTTAAGTTTTCTCAAAAACCCACGGATATTTTCTAATAAAAAAATTAACTATAGTAGAAAATGACTAGTTCTTTAATTTGGTTAAATTTCATTTGAATACATTCATTGGTATTCAATAAAACCTCAATTGTATATGACGGCCCTGGATACTTATCTGCTTTGCCCACTGTACATAAAACAGGAGGGTTTATCACTATTCATCCTAATTTTCTAAATAAATACCTCGAGGATAATGAAAATGAGAGAAATGTGGTTTAAAAATAGTCTTATACAAATATTTATCACTAACTTCTGCCCGCGGCTTCGCTCGCGTTAGAAAGAGACATAAAGTAGCCTATGTTACGCTCCATCCCTTCAACTATCTCCACTTAAAAATCACGTCAATTCGTCGCTCCGTTTTGCCGTGAAAGAAAGACAAACATACAGACAGACAGACACACTTTCCCATTTATAATATTAGTGTTTATACTCGAGATTAATTTTGATAGAAAAAAGTAAAACTTCACGAGCATAACAGTACCAAAGTACAGTTCAGACTTTTTTCTTCCGTTTCCTTTTGAGCACTTTCAAAGAATATCTTATAACCTACAAAGTGCTCGATCAAGTTCCAACGTACTGAATATTTTCATACTTGAAACTCCTTACAAACGGCGACAAGTTTGCATCGAGTCGCTTCAGGGAATTCGCGCCAATTTCTTATAATTTATCGCCGTACAACGTGCTCCATTTAATTTATTACGTAATAACCGTGTACGATATTATTAGATTGTATATTAATAGCCTCATATAAGACAATAAAAAGACATATATTATTGGCAGAAACGGTATTTTTATTTATAAAATACTATATTTTGCACGCGATTTAATCCCCATGGATATGATGTATGGTGCTACATAAAACTTAGAATAAAGAAATAATCTGGCTACATTTCTTTTTTAGCTTTACATGAGAGATCTTATATTATATATTATATATATAAAACAAAGTCGGGTATGTTACAACATTTATAACTCGAGATCGGCTAGACCAATTTTCATGGTTATTGGTTCGTTGGATTTGTCCCCGCCCCGAATAGCAGAATACATCTTAAAAATAATGAAAAATCGACGAGAACATAATTATAAAAGATGAATCATTTTCCCCTATAGTTAATTCTAAATTCAATTAAAGATTGAAAACTTAAGAGAACAGTAGTACTAGGAGCGCAGTAATGTGAAGTGATAATGTGAGAAAATTTAAAATACTGAGATACTCAGTACTTAAATCAATCAAAAGTACTAGGCGCGCAGTTGTGTGAAGTGGTTAATAGAAAATGTGAGCGCAATTTTAAGAAAATATATGTTTATGATGGCCGTGTCGTGATGGCCTAGTGGTTAAGGCGCCCGCCTCTCATGCAAGATGTTGTGGGTTCGAATCCGGGCAAGTACCAATGTGACTTTTTCAATTCATATGTACTTTATAAAGATTATCTTAGACATCACAGACATCGGTGAAGGAAAACACCGTGAGGAAACCTGGACTTGTAGTGAATATAAGTCTGAAATCGCCAATCCGCCTTGAGCAAGCGTGGTGATCAATGCTCGTGCCTTCTCTGTATGAGAAGAGGCCTTTGCCCTGCAGTGGGGCAGTTATAGGCTGGTATTATTATATGTTTATGAACTTAAATAATATTCATCCATACTAATATTATAAATGGGAAAGTGTGTCTGTCTGTCTGTCTGTTTGTCTTTCTTTCACGGCAAAACGGAGCGACGAATGGACGTGATTTTTTAAGTGGAGATAGTTGAAGGGTCCATCCCTTCAACTATCTATGAGTAACATAGGCTACTTTTTGTCTCTTTTTAACGCGAGCGAAGCCGCGGGCAAAAGCTAGTGTTTATATAAAGTAACTGTTATTTCACAAATCCCTTGCTGATTTACTATTACCAAAAGCTTCTCGCGAATCGGACGAGTTGTTTAGTTGATCAGTAGTCCAAAGTACAGCAAGTTTATACTTATCTAGCAATTTTAGTTACTTTCCTGCTCCCGCAGATCCCAAATGGATGTTATAATTTCTCATTAAATACATGAAGATTATTATAATCCGACTATGAGTTTCAGAGATTAGTCTGATTAAACAAATCGATAAAATTGAGTTAATTTAAAAGTCTTAACACTCCCATAATTCATTCTCATACGCTGTCTTAAAACACGTTATGAAGAAGACATTAAAAATACCATTTCAGATCAGTCAAGATTAGCCAAATATATCAAATGATGGAGCGTCTCAAGAACGTCACCGTAGGCGAATAAACCTTACTCAAGATTATAACCACAGATTACTTTAATGTGAAAATATATGTCTTCATCTTTCTTGATATATGGTACGCGTAATTATTCCGTGCATTAAACTTGATTAATATTGTAACCGATTTTGTTTACGTTTCGAGTAACAAACAATATAAGTTTTTGTGGTAGAGAAGGTTCTGGGAAGTAGTGCCCTATACCTGTTTCTGTTACAAAGTAGCGTTTCTGTGTTTCAGTTAGAAGGGGTGTACTTACAGACACGTGACACATAGCATGTTTGTTCCTGGGATAGTAACTCAGCTTAATTTGCAATTGTCATTATGACATAAGTAGAGGCTTCAGCTTGTTTGCCATTCCAATATTTAAAAAGAAACATTCTATCCACACTAACAAACAGTAACAAGAAATACAAAATCAAGAAATTTGAGGTTAAACATTGACTAGACAAATAAAACTAAAACAAGACGAATACATACGTAGCATAGGTGTGAGATAATCACACAGAATTATGCAGATTAATTCAGAATCAAAACTTTGAGAGCGAGTAAACGAGCAAAAGTTCCTCGCTTAAACATTATGCAAAAGTGTATAAATAATAAGGAAGACAAGATCTTTCATCACTCAGTGACTTTAAAATGACATCGTAATAAGGACATTAAGAATTCAGACTCAACCGGAGTAAAATTCTTCGTAAATCTTAAAGATTGAGTTAGTCTGAGCTGACATAGCGTTATGAAGTCAACGAGATTGAGCTGCATGAATTTACAATTCGAGTTCACGTAACGAGGTAAGATGGCGACTTTTCACTTTTTTTTTCATTTTTGTCGTGCGAGTTTCAAACGCTGTCATTCTTGATATAAAAAAAAAGATTTGGTTGAGTTATTTGAAAAGTGTATAAATTATAAATTTTACTATAACAAACAATGTATTGGTAATTTAGGTTAGGTAATTAATCATTTGACCTGAGAGATTACCTCTGAAACTAAGAGCTCGATTTATAAGGGTTTTTTTTAAGTTATATAGATTACAGGTAACACACATTAGTTAAATACATGTAGTAGTTTGATTGCAACATTAGAGTAGGATAATATGCTTTTCATTTTAAATATCAAGTATTTGTTTCATATTATTGGATGAGAAACAACCTAGCAAACCCAAAAGATGTGATGTGGTCACTGCTGCCTATAGACAGACATCTGCCTTTGCAGAGAAAAAGATGATACACTCTTATGTGGTATTCAAATAATATTGTAATAATATATAAATAATATTATTGTTTGTATTATGTGTAAGATTGTATTATACTTGTTGAATCTTCTTGAATGTATTTGATATTCTTTCTAATGTTATATCAAAACTCCATACACAAATATCATGCTCAGTTAATAACTTTGGACATAATTTAGTAGTCACTGAAATAAAACTATAAAAAAATCAGTATATTTAAAACTTTAATGAAAGTGGCCATAACAGAGGGCACCAGAAAAATATTACAAACAGCACGTACAATTTGCGCACAAAAGTGGAACAATTCCGTATATACGCCATTTTCCTAAATAATTATGTGACTGCGAACCAGACAGGTCCTAAGGGAAATTACAGACAGACCAGAGCTTGCATTCTCCGCTCTTTATTGTCCCAAATTGATTCTGTTATGGTGATGGTGATAACCTACCTGCGCTGACCACAAAAGCTGTTCCGTTGTGATGAATATTTGAAGAGGGATGTTATGTAAGTACGTGCGTTCCTACGCACGTACTTACATAACATCCCTCTTCAAATATACAAGAGACACACAAGAGCCCAATTCAATCACTGTTTCCTAACAGTGATTGAATTGGGCTCTTGTGTGTCTTTAAATAGTGTTCTTTATTTGTTGTACAGTAGAGAAATGCGATTTGAAATCTTTATCTGTACTACTAATATTATAAAGATGAACTAATATTTTTTTCTTTGGTCGCACTATGGTCAGTTCTATTTGAAAAAATATTTTTACAAAATTATAATCGCAAAAGCTAGGTAATAGACACAGTACATTTACAAAATATTATTGGTACATTTAACATTAGTACAAAACTATAGGAGCAAGGCGATAAAAACTAAAATGTGTGGTTTAGCGGTTGAACCAAGAAAGGAATGCAGTGGCGCCATATTTATACGTCCAATTGACACTGTCCACGAAGGCGTAGCTGCATAGACGCGTATCGTCATAATACGCTTGGTGTACGTTTGCTTTCAGGTTAAAATACAAAACTATAGAATTCTGTCGCAAGTCAAGTCAAAGCATTTATTTTCATTAAACCATAAAAGGCACTTTAAAACGACATTTACTTACAAAACAAAAAAAAATCTAGTTGCATATTCCAAAATGTTGTTTCGCATGAAGAAGAATGGGCAAGAGAGAGCCCTTAATTGTTTATAAAAGAAATTATTATTATATCCATTTATATATTTTATAATATCATTTACATTTTTGAATACTATTATAAAAAAACAAAAACATTTAAAAATAAAAAATATTATTTATTTTTAACTTAACGTTTCTCGGGACCCTGGAGTCCCGGACCTTTAGAATGCATACGAGGGGCCGAAGCCAACTCGCAGAGGCCCCTTAAATAAAGTTTTATTACATAAAGTGAGGCACCAACCGGCGACTATCCCATATGCACCACTCAAGTGCACCTGAGGTCAACCCCCGGTTGGCTTATTATTATTTACTAAATGATTCATTTGATTCACAAAAGATAAATTAAATATAGAGAATATAAATCGTTACTAAACAAATCAGATTATTTTTTGCAGGCTTTATTTTTCAAGTGACATTTGGCAGTGTCGTTGACTTATTATTTTAAGTTTAGTCGCATTCTAGGTACTATTAAAATCAAAAGAGCATAATTTGTCATCGCCGTGTAAGTAACTTTGAAAACTGAATCACCTTACCCGAATAATGTAAAGATACGACGACACAAAAGTTATTGCAAAAATGGATTCTTTGAAATGTAATAAATTTTATTGCTTTTTTGTAATAAAACCGTGGGTGTGTTTTCACGGCGTAATAAAAAGCTAACTACAGTCCATTACCAAATGCTTAGCAACTAGACCCTTGACATAAAATAGGATGTCATAGGTCAATCCACATGATTCTAGACTCTAAAGACATGATGTTACAGGTGTAAATGGCTTGAGATATAACTGTCGTATTGTATAGTGCTCAAATTTCCCGGTTTTCATGTAGGTACCTACAATATTCAGACGGTAATTCACAGTCGGCTTAGCACGGCATTTTAACAAATTCTTTTTAGCGAAACTGTTTGTAATTTGCGACGAAAATTTCAACCTGGTTTAAGTTTTTTTTGTACTCGTCTGCCAAAAAATGTTTTTCACTTGTTTCTTTTTACAGAAACATTCGTTTTTAACTGCAACTGTAGTGAGAATCGTTTGTAAAGTGATGAAATTTTATGCTTTGCTGTAGTTCCGTGATGCTTTGGAATCTGAACAGAATTTAGGTACTAACCAGCCAATATGAATAAAACTATTAACGCGGAATTTTGAGTCCACTTTCGGAACTTAGGTACAAAGCATAGCTACAATTTAGGTAGGCAATTTAGGCAGGAATAAGGACTCAAGGCGGATTGGCGATCGGGAATTCATTACAACTTCATATTTTTAAACAATGTTTTCCTCACAGACGACTGTGAATCAAAGATAAACCAAAGAAAGTACATATTAAAGAAAAAGCATGTATACGGTCGAATTGAGAAACCTCCTCCTTTTTTTGAAGTCGGTTAAAAATTCAAAAAGTCACATTGATACTTGCCCAGGTTTGAATCCACAACGTCTCAAATATGAGAGGTCGTGGGTTAACCCCTGGGTTATTATAATAATTACGTACATAGGTGTCCCTTTCCTGGAATTTCTCTCTTTCTTGGTACAAAAGAAGCGATTTTCTAAAAATTTCAAAATGAAAATCCACTATATTTTATGGTTTCGTATCGACTTGAATTATTAGAAAAAAAAAATATGGACAAAAAATAGTAGGTATTAAAGCAAGAAAAAATGTCTTCAAAGAAATTCAAGACAGACACGATACCTTCTAATTAAAAAACCGTTTAAAAATAAGTGAACAGGCATTATCTAGCAGATAAGTTATACCTATCGTTAAAAATTCATCACGTTACAAAGCCGAGAAAAGTGAGGAATTTCAAACTTTATTGGATTTAAGAAGCTTTTAGCTTGACAGCAATGACTTTGAAATGGATCCAACGCCGCTTTATTAAGCGGGTTTAACTATTTAGTTTTGAATAATATTAAATTCAGTGTCAGCTTTTGTATTGTATGCAATATTGTTTACTCAAACAATATTTAGTTAGCATTAATTTAGAAGACAAAAGATAAAGTGATAGTTCTAATTACATTTGCAGTAATATTTTGTAAAATATAGAGCTGTTGAAACTCGACCTACCAATAAATTTTAATATACCTACATCTTTGTATATAAAAAAGTGATATTATATCAACGCACAGCCCAAACAGCTGTTCCTAGAGACATGAAACTAGGAAAGTATGTTCTTAGTGAAGAGTAAATCCACTAAGAAAGAATTAAGCAAGAATTTTCAAAAATTAAACATCAAATCCAACCCTAGAGGAATAAATTAGGGCATGAAAGTTTCGACAAACAAGATCGATCCCGACCATACACATTACGTACAAGACATACTGAATTCAATTAATTGTATTGCGCGCTTCGGTGCATTGTCTGCATTCGAAAAACAATTAATTGTCACCGTCGTTACCATAGCAACGCGATCAACAATATCACACTTGACTTACGTCTCTCATTAGTAATGGTTCACTGAACGTTAATTAAACGTAATGGCTTGATATTTAATCTGTGGAGGCGAAATTGCTCGCTTTATCGAAGATAAACACACTGTTTAGGCTGTCAAGGGCAATCGATTTGTCGGCAAAAGATACTTGAATATTGTATGAATAATTTATTATGAAATCGACAGCGTTTTCGTCAACGAAACATCGTCGAGTCATATCAAAGTATGAATCTCTATCTTACTTACTTTTGTATAAAAAAAACGCGATCAAAATTTGGGCGGTCAATTCACGAGAGATTTGATAAGAATATATTTCTGTTCAGTGAACAATTCGACTGGAGTATCTGCATAATAATAAAAAGTGCGTTGCAAGCAACATTTTATTAACATTTTTGCAGCTTCAATTTGGTATGCCGTTTTGTATTGCCGTCGTCCGAAAAAACATCGAAAACAAACGTGAAAAACATCGCACGCAAAGAGTTCAGTTTTTATCAGTTTACCATATGTATTTAATTTAACTTCAATTTCAGTGGATTCGAAGAAATGGGGAATGTTAGACAGACTCACAAGTTATCCTATAATGGTTTCGATTTTGTTGTGTACATCCAAATAACATATTAACCATGTAGGGGTGTTTTAAATAATACTTTTTAAAGCAAATTTTGAATAGACTGAATGAAAAACTTTTCATACTCATCGTACAAAAATTAATTAATCTAATTTTATTTTGTACTAGCTTTTGCCCGCGACTTCGTCCGCGTGGAATAATAGTTCCCGTTCCCGGGGAATTTCCAGGATGAAAACTATCCTATGTCCTTTTTAGGGTCCCAGACAATATCTGTACCAAATTTCATTCAAATCGGTTCTATGGTTTAGGCGTGAAGAAGAGACATACAGACAGACAGGTAGACAGAGTTACTTTCGCATTTATAATATTAGTACGGGTACTACGGATGGTCAAACTAAAATGGTTTTTCAGCCTGATCGTGTTTCTTCATCCAATTTCGGCCGAAGTGGGCGAAGATCAACGGTCGAAACACCTACTAAAAGCTCCTGGCAATATTTTACATAATAACAAATAGGTATTTCATTTATAATTAGCAGTATAATGTACGAAACACACATTTCAAGCTTCGAATCAAACCTACAAACCAACATACCTACAAGACCTAGGCGGAAATTGGGTAAGCAAAGGCTGTATCAATTATTCTGAATATTCCCGGTCTTGTTACAGGGAGATTCTCCTCGGCGCCAAAGCACGAACACCGAATGTTGATTCACCGTACAGGGGCCACAAACATACATTCTGACATGTTGGTTCCGTACCATTTGACTTTATTACGTAGGTCTACAATTTTTGGTGATAGCAGTAAATTGTCATTGTTATCACATGTCATTTGTTTTGATGATACGATTGGTGAATGACTCAGCAATTGCACAGAGAAAAAATGGCTGCTACCATGTTACATGTTTGATTTTTGATTTACTCAGGGCTTAAATATTTTATGGCCTAGCCAATATTTAATGCGACTTCACTTAGCGTATTTGGCAAAACGTATAAACAATACAATATGAATCTTAGTTTATTAGGTCTAGAGTCTAGTTTGTTATAAAGAGAGAGTGCGGCAAATATTTGGCCAAATACACCAGTGAAGTCGCTCTATAAAGATTTTTCGGAATTTTATGTATGCATATGAGGCGTGTTAAAGAAAAAAAACCGGCCAAGAGCATGTCGGGCCACGCTCAATGTAGGGTTCCGTAGTTTCCCGTCCATCACAATAAGCGTACCTACTTATAAGTTTAAAAAAGGCTATTTGTTACATTGACATACTAAGTTCGCAAAAATTATTTTGTATAACCTTTTTGTCTTTTTTGTACAAAAACTGTTCTTTCTATCAAGTTCAAAATAATTTTCCTAGAAATTCCTTATTAAGTTATACTTTCCAGATTTTTTCATATTTTTTAAACCTACTGGTCAAAAGTTAGAGGGGGGCGCTTTGATTTTTCCTTTTGGAGCGATTATTTCCGAAATTATTGACATTATCAAAAAATGATTTTAGTAAACCCCTATTCATTTTTAAATACCTATCCAACAATATATCATACGTCAGGGTTAAAATTAAAAAAAAAACCACTTCCCTATTTACATATAGGGGGGCTACCCTAACAAAACTTTTTTTCCAATTTTTATTTTACCACTTTGCCGGCGTGATTGATATACATATTGGTACCAAATTTCAGCTTTTTAGTGCTAACGGTCACAGAGATTAAGCGAGGACGGACGGACACACAGACAGACATGGCGAAACTATAAGTGTTCCTAGTTGACTACGGAACCCTAAAAAACAGGCTTTTGTTTCTGTATATTTTATGCCACAGTATATTTGTGTCAATTTTTTTAATATTGAATTCAAATCTTATTTAAATATGACTGATGACATCGCTGTTGCTAAAATATCTAAATAACGTAACTTATCCTAAATCTCAATCCCCTATCCCTTTACCTAACAGCTGATACTATCATTATCATAGTTTAATGCAGAGATACCCAATCTTGTTCGTGTCGTAGACTACATACCACGTTTTCTTCTAGAGGAGTTGTTTCCTATAGTACGTTTTTACTTCATAGGTAGTTTCATAATCCATAATAATATACATAAAAAAAGGAATTTTTAATGTCTGTCTATCTGTTACGCTTTATGGTTTTCACTTTATTTATTTACTTAAATACACTTTATGCACAACTGCACACAGGCGGACTAAATGCCGCAAGCATTTTCTTCCAGTCAACCTTGAGTGGTGAAGAGATGGCATGGTAGGTGCATTTAAGATGATAAAACTAAGAAAAAAAGAAATATAGAAGATTAATAACAATAAAAATACATAATTATCTAAATAATAACTACATACGTAAGTAATTAAAACATACATCTATGCCAATATTTAAATATATATTTATACATAAGTGAAAGAAGATTATGAGAGAACTCTGCTCTGATCTTCAATTTTCGGTTAAATACATATCGACTGGTCGCCGTTCTAATATGCGCATTCCAGAAGGCCTAGACAAGTGGCATTGTAGAATAGATAGTGAAAGCGAATAGATTGTCAAATGTATGGAATTGACATAAGCTTCCGCTAAATAATTTGACATCCCCATACATTTGACAATCTATTCGCTTCCATTATCTATTCTACAATGCCACTTGTCTAGGGGGGCAGAACAGAATGGCCTGAATGTAAAAGGAAAAATGGACAAAACCAAAAGTATGGATAGGGCAAAGCAGGAGGAAGATTTTTGAAAGACTTTAACCACTGATTCGATTTTATTTATCAAACCTTAGCCATTTTGTATGGAGTACCCCAAGAAAGTAGGTTACTTTTTTTCATGAACCTCTTTGTAGTTATAATCCACCACTGTCGATACAGGCCACTTTGGGAACCAGTAGTGGTTTAGTAAATTATCTGATAAATATGATAAGTAGAATATTAGGGTCTCAGGTAGGCAATTTGGGTAACAACCTTGCGTAGTTATTTTAAGCTAAATACTAGTACATTTTATATAACAAACTAATAGAACGAAAGCCTCAAAATTTCGGTTTATTCTAGATATCCCCATTGGTAAATACCCATCAGTGGGGATTGTTATTTTTTACGTAAATCTCCACTAGTAATAATAAACTCAGCTTAGTAGGGATTTTTGGAAAAAATAATTTAAATTGATTAAATAAAGCATTGCTAACCAAATCATTACGTAAGTCGATATTCCTATTGTTTAATCTTGTATGATAATTGCATACAATAATAATATGTACATGATAAACCAGATTTCCGGTGACAGAATTTTTGCATTATATAAAGGTACATCATAAAATGATGTGAAAAAAATATATTAAATAACAAAATGAAAAAACGTGACTTAAAATTATAATTTTGTGTGGATTGAAAGGGTAGAGAGGGAGTGTAGGGTGTGGACTGTGAGGGATATGGTATGTCAGTCAATGTATGCGTGCAATTTAGGAGATACATAACGTAAGTAAGTAGATTTTCAGTTGCCTCAGAATATCTTGTATGATATATATAAATAGTTATTTGTTATACATGAGTGCAAAGTTGCTTTTTAACCGCGGGCTCAATTTTGATGACCGAGCAAGCGAAGGATCCTAATTTTCGCTTAGGATTCTAATTTTTGAACCACGAGCGCAGCGAGTGGTTCAAAAATTAGCGCGGGAATCAAAAGAGCACAAGGTGAAAAATCTTTGCACTCGAGTGCAACACGTAACTTTTCATCCCCCCCACCTCGGAAATGACTAAATGCAAAATAAAACATTTACAATCACAAGATACTTTTATTTTAGTTTAGGTACATATTTACTACTAGACAACATTATGATATACTCAGGTAAGTATTACAGAAAAATATTTATATTATGTATAACAAATAATACTTATTTAGGTAGGTACATACTTAAGAAAAATTGAAAGTAACGTTGCTACAGCTACTTATGTTGAGTGTAATATTTTAGTTAGGCACTTTAATATTGGTGGCGTTAAATAAATTCCTTCGTCGCTGGAATCACTCATTTTCGATTTTTTACTTGTTTTTAAGTTTAATTTAAAATAATACGACGTCAAAACAAAATGGCGTGCGCAAAGCAAATTAAAAAAAAAAGTACACCAAGGATGTTCAGAGACTGATTTTTTAACAAATTAAAAAAGTTGTATGATAAATTCGGCACCATGGAGATGGAATTAAATAGGTTTGATGTTTTGAAGTCACATACCTAGTGCACGCGATGTTCTAAATTCAAATTTACTTTAACCTCTAGAGGTTAAAAACAGCTTTTGCGCTCAGATATTGGATAGCAAAAATACCATTTCCGAGGTGGTGGGATGAAAAAGAATTTTAACTGTGAACATTTTAATTCCTATGAAATAATATAAGTACACTCTTCTTGTACACTTTGTGTTAAATCACACTTGTGCACTATGATATGTCCTACATGCTTGATTAGTCTTATTACACTTCAATTTAAGCCTCGATTAACTTTCAAAACTACGTAAAACATTAAGTGCAAGGCAACAAGCTCATAAAAGGCAGCTAGAAGTTGAAAAGCGTCATCTTATGAAATATTCCTAGCCACCACCGAGTAATCAGCCATTGGTACTGGAGAATGGCTCCAGAGGGACCCACTAATTCTGTCTCGCCAGACTCACGTGACCATTCAACCTCTAATGACGAAGCACAGGATCTAAAATAACTAGATGATTTTTTTAGTAGTCTCTCCCTGAATAGGCTACTATTTCTATAGTCTCTGCTATTAAATTGGCCGAACTAAATGTAAGATGATGGAGATAATTGCTTCTTGCCAAACAGTTTTTTGTCAATGAGGAGTATTTATACTTTAAGATTCAAGGCACTAGATTTTGCCCGCGGCTTCGCTCGCGTTAGAAAGAGACAAGAAGTAGCCTATGTGACTCTCCCTCCCTTCAACTATCTCCACTTAAAAAATCACGTCAATTCGTCGCTCCGTTTTGCCGTGAAAGAAAGACAAACATACAGACAGACAGACACACTTTCCCATTTATAATATTAGTAATGATAAGCAGCCTTATCATTTGATTGCTTTGATTAAGATAAAAAGTCTTAGCTAACAGACAGACAGGACGATGTGTTTCTATCTAAAACTTTCACTTTACTTTGAAAGTATAAAACCTTGAAAATGGGAACAATGACTTCTTTCGGACTTTTAATTATGACAATTGGAACTTCTATAGGCTTTAATTGTGGGTGTTTTATTTTGAATACTTCTAGATATTAATTTAGTCGGAAAACCTTGAAGAATGTTTTGAAAATTATTTCTAACTAGCTTCTGCCCGCGGCTTCGCTCGCGTTAGAAAGAGACAAAAAGTAGCCTATGTTACTCTCCATCCCTTCACTATCTCCACTTAAAAAATCACGTCAATCCGTCGCTCCGTTTTGCCGTGAAAGAAAGACAAACAGACAGACAGACAGACACACTTTCTCATTTATAATATTAGTATGGATGTAGTAGATACGTACCAGTATCCGTCTGGTATGATACATTGAGCTTTGAAAATTTAGAGAGAAATCGGGCTTAGAGAGTACTTCGCAGCACAAAAGGCAGCTAGGTATGTAAGATTCTAGAAAAATCTAAAAGAACTCAAATGGAAAATATAGAAGATTGTGGTGTTATTAGAGAAACCCCTTTCTAGACTTTGTCCAAGTTCTAGACTGCTGTCAGGTTGATGGTTATTATGAGCTATGAAAAGAGACTGTAAAGTTTATTTGTTAGTTGGTGGTATGTAATATCCTAAACAACAACGCAATTCTTAGTTTTTATTGATAGAAAGCAACATTATACGTGAATGCAAATAGTTATGTACAGAAGAAGTCAGGAGATAATAGATAAAAACATAAGAGTGGCTGGGAGGTGACTTTACAAAAAGAAATGTTGCTAAGCCGAAAGTCATGGGTTCGATTTTGACTCAGGACATATCTTGAGCATGATATGCATTTACAAATTATATAATATAAGCATGTACTCGTACATTAGTCGTCTAATTTGTCAAAATAAAGGATCTACATTTTGGAATTAGATGACCGTGTGTGAGTTGTTAAAAGATATTTATTTAATATTCTTGCTATTAATACTACAGCTTAAGAATAAAATAAATTATACTTAAATTATCCATCATGCTGTCTTTTCTATTTCATCAAATAAATTGCAATAGGTACGCTATATCCCATCGTTAGTAGGTAATATGTTTTGTAGAATACGTTTTTCGGTTGACATGGATGGATGGATCTCTCTCTGTAATGATAAATAATGGAACAACAGTTCGAAATACGAATGCTTTTACGCGACATTTAAACACCGAGACAAATAACTGAAATACAGAAAAGAAAGAAAGCATTGTGTTTTACTATATGAGACATTATATAAATTACTGAAGTGTAAAATTACTTAAAAACGACTTCAGTTTACAATCATTTGTCTTCTTTACTAAAATAATAATGAGGATAAGTTTGTCTGTTTATTAGCTTTTAAAGTAATCTGTAAAACTTCCAGTCTGATTGCAAAAAAAAAACCCACAAACTGAAAGCCAAAATAAATGTACAAAAATGTGGCCAAGAAGGCAAGAGCCAGCCAGTTTAAAAATTAACATTTACGTTTAATACAAAAAAAAAAAAAATCTGAATCTATTTGCATACCAGAATATTTATGTGAAGCTTAGATGTATTTTAGCTTAATAGTATGTGCTTTAGCTTAGTTTTTTTTCTCTGTATTGCAAACGGTTTTTAACCGCAAAGCACTGTCTTGTTTATCTGTAGGCAAAAACCATGGCGTGTAAAATCGACATAAATCAATCCCATTGACCAAATAATTATAATATTGTTTTCATTTCAATGGCATTTTTGTCAAAAAGACACTAACGACACTTATAATTATTTTATATTATATAATTCAGAAAGGCGATTACAACTTAAAAGAGCGTAAGCAAGCTGTTTGAACATATGACAACATTTCTACAACAACATTAAAATTCAGCTTAAATTAATGTACCGCATAAAATTCAAATATTAGTTTTATCTTCGCCACAACACTAGCGACATCACCTCATAAACTAATTTATTTTATAGTCAACTACATTATTATATTAAATTGTACGCTTCAGAAATAAACAACAAAAGCTGAGTACGCAGAAATTTAATAAATGATCAAAAGGTTTATTCGAAAATAGCGAATTTAATTTTCGATCCAGACGTTCAATTTATTTAACAACAAATTGCTGTCTGCAATAAGTTTATAGTTCTAATTTTGGTTTGCACCCGTGTGCAAACTTAGACGCTTGACGGGTTAACGCTATTTTCGATCAATGTTGGGGTCAGCTTGTATCAAACCAGATCCAGCTAAATATTTTACGTGGAGCAACTGCCAATCAGACCTTTGTAACCCAATGACTGAATAATTCGATACCCCTTGGTTAACGAAGCCGCACACTGGCGCCATATGCTATACGCATAGAACATTTCCCTCTCCACAATTGTTACGCCGCAATTATTTATTACAAATGTAGTGAAACCCCTGCAACAAATGTGTTCTTACTGTGCGAGTCCATGAATCTAAAAAATCATCATCATCAGCCAATAAGCGTCCACTGCTGGATACAGGCCTCATGTAGCTTCTTTCAGCCCAAACGATTTGTGCCGCCTGTATCCAGCGACCATAACAAGTCATCAATCAGGCGAGATTCCGTCCCATGCTATGCTTGTCAATACGGGGCTATTTAAGGACCTTTTTCCCCATTGGTCATAGTTTCTTCAAGACATGTGCCCAGCCCACTGCCACTTCGGCTTTGCGACTCGGCGAGCTTTGCGAACAGATGTACGGGGCTATTAATGTGTCGCTTTGCAAATGTGGCAAATTTACTGAAAAATGTATGCCCAATGTGCAGCCTGCTTCAGGCTGGTTATCAGACTTTCTGACTACTGACAACTCTACTGACTACTGTCACAAGATCAACGAATGAGCACCGGGCCCAACAGCTTTACGTGCTTTCCAAGGCAGGGGATGTAAAAAATGTTTTAGATAAGCTTAGAAAATAGGTACGTACATATGTATTGGGAAAGTCACTTTGGCCCTGCCCTGTTTTGAACCCAGCCTTAATACTTTAAAATTTAATAAATAATCAAAGGTTTTGAACGTAAAAACAAGTTTCGATCCAGACGCTCCTGAATTTATTTAACGCAAAAATTGCTGTTAGCAATAAGGTTCTATTTTATCTAAATTTT
The DNA here is from genome assembly GCA_033675125.1 of Athetis lepigone. Lineage (NCBI taxonomy): Eukaryota > Metazoa > Arthropoda > Insecta > Lepidoptera > Noctuidae > Athetis > Athetis lepigone. Next base: position 11,216,468 of record CM066243.1, on the reverse strand, counting down.
TTAAAACGTAGTTTTACTCGATCTTGTTTTGAAAATACTTGGTTTTGAGAGAAATTTTAATGCACACCACGAGCCGTAGTAGGTAATTTATGCGATATTGAAAACAGGGTTATTTGGTTGAATATGCTGTACTTGACAGTATTGTACTTACTAGTTTAAATTAATTCACAACATAAAGAAAAATCATTATTGAGTAAACTAAGTATGACATGTACAGATTAAATTATTTGGTAATATTTTAATTAACCTTTCAACGACAAACCGACAGTAAGCTGTCGGGCTGTTGTTTTTCTATCAAATCACGTGTGTTTGAATGATTAACCCGTTTCCAATGGGACCCGGCGATCTTGATGAGATCCCCAGTCCGTCTTGCGGGAGACCTGCCCACGCTACGTTTTCTGGTTCGCTGTCGTCACTCGAGAACCTTTCCACCCCAGCGGCCGTCTGTTCTACGAGCTGTGTCCCCCGCTCACTGCCACTTTAGTTGAGTTGACTCAATTATTAACAATACAAACAAAACACGGTTTTTAAGCATTTGGATTAAATATGCAATACTTGGATTTCAATAAACACTGAGAAAGAAAACATCGTTAGTAAACACACAGGTTTACTGTCCCTATTATTACTACCTGAAATTGCCCGACGATTCCCTACGAGCGTCACTGAAGACTGAGACTATCCGTGAATCTAGCGAGACTACCATTCGAAGACGTTTTTCCCCATCGGTCATCGGTTCCTCGAGCTATGTGTCTACTGCCACTTCTGCTTTGCGACTCGGTGACCTATGTGGACAAAATTAGCTTTTCTACGGATCTCTTTATTTTTGATTCGATCACGTAAGAAACTCCAAGGTATAATAATAATAAAATCTTTATTTCAGGCTGCCTACACCCATAGAAAAGAGCTATTCTTTCCATCATGTGCTGTGTGACTTTGAGCGTTCTTATAAAGCCCATAGTTCAGTCATCATTGTTTGACGTATATTCATACATACTATAATTAATAACCGTACAATAAACTGAAATATTATTTTCAAACTGGACATTGGCAGAAATCACCGAAAATTTGGTGGATTTCCATAATTAATTTAAAGTTGAAGTCATCTAAACGGAGAAAATTATGCAGCGCTCAAAAGACTTGTATGATAACGATTTTAGTCTTGCGTCCTACTAGTCAATACTGACAAATCATTACTTCAACTTAGATAAAGTCAATTCCATCTACTTAGGTAACTGTCAAGGTTTTATATTCATCATAAATAAAGAGGTCACAAGCTCCGTCTCATATCCATATTACAGGTTTTTCGGTTTCCAATACTTACACCGGGTATCATGAATTATTCACTTCGGCTCGGGTGTCGCTTATCGATGTTGTCGGGTCGAATGTAAAGTGATTTATGAGAGAGCAAGATTCGTCATCGGGTTCAGGACTGAGGAGGTTGATTGCGGGACGGTTTATTTGCGTTTTGAAGAGAGAATATGTAGAATGAACATCATTCTTCAGATCGTAGATGAATAAGTAATGGCAAGTTATTCGGTGAGAAAAATTGGTGGAAATCGACCATAATATAATTGAAAAACTAAGAAGATGCGATTGTACCAATGTAGATGTTTAATGTTCGTAATTAAATACCTATCAAAAAGCAGCTGTCCAACGGTCTTTGGTTACTTCTCTGCTCCCGCAGGTCGTAGCTTGATGTTATATAACATACCAATATGGTTTTATATAGACAATACAAAAAGATTTTTTCCAGTTGTTCTAGTAGTTCCTGAGATTAGTGCGTTCAACCAAAACGCTTTCAATTTTGTTTAAATACGACAATACGGCTATTTTTTTCGTTAAAAGCCAAATAGTTATTCTACAATTCTACAAATTCCGAACAACATTAATCATACGATTTTTTTTTAAATAAAAAGACATGTCAAAATTGTTTACAAATAGTTAAATACCTACACCCATGGAAAATATTAATTCAAATTTTCCTATAAATGAAAGTGTTCATTGCAAAATATTCATCCAACACGAAATTGCAAGTCCATAGTGTGTTGCCGCGGCAATGCGGTCCAGATTTGCGGCAAGTATTTCAGGAAATATCTCGTGATCTAACCTCGTTGTTTATACCGGTTATAACCTGTTACTAGTTAGGCTTTGCTCGGTTAACTGCTGAAAATGAGAATCCATTATCGTCGCGTGTAATATGAAACTTAATGGCGCCTACAGTACAATTTATAGTAATAATTTTAAATGTAATAAGACTATGCAGCTATGTTAAGATTTAGTTCTTGATCACACGGTAGCTGTCAACTTTTGAGCGTTCAAATAATGCAGTAAAATTTTGATTTCTAAAATTCTAAACAAGTATTGCCACAAGAAGAAGAAGAAATAAAGAATCGTGTAGAACTCTGGTTACTTTAGGAGAAAAAACCATTTGCAAATATTGTTTTGACCTCTTATATCATATCATTTTTTTTATATTTACCAAAAACTTTATATTGAAATTAATTGTTTTTCATAAAAACTCTTTCAAGTTGATCCTGGTCAACATATATATTTTTTTTAAATTTTTTCTTTAAAGGTACTAGACTCGACTGTACTTTAAACCATAGAATATTGCATCTGAAACCGTTATTAGCAATTTTATAAGGCTTTTAGATGATGATTGTTTTCCCATACTAAAATTTGACTACAACAAAAATTTACATTTGTCTCTGTCGCTTCATAATTATTATCAATTTGACTTCATTATGAAGGGAAGTACGAGTATTATGTTTCTGAGTTAGCGAACAAAATAAAACAGGGAGTGTTAAAGAAAACACGAATCACGGTCGCCATTAAACGAACAATACGTTAAGTCACCTTGGAATAATTAATTTTTAGTAATATTTTAGGCTATTCAAATTTTTGTCACCTAAATTTTAGGAAGCATTTTAGCCCATCTTTTATTCATGACTTTGTCACTTTTTAAAACGCCCATAATAACATAATGCTTTCAGAAGCTTAATTAAGCTACACTTTGTACTTTAACCTTTCTACGACCAAGCGACAACCGGCTGTCGCGCTGCTTATCTCTTTCTATTGTGTCTAAAATCACGTGAGTTCGAAGGTTTAAAACAACCCGAATATTGACTTCACTTTGTAAATTCGCGTTTAGACTGTGTTAGCTTAGTTGAGTTTTTAATAAATTGTCTTTTTTAAATTATTTAAGTGGCAATCACTATCCCAGTCATAAGCCATTATTCTTCGAATCTGTAATTTTCATTTTCATAAAAACTAATAAAAAACACCAGCTTAGCATTTCGTTGAAGAAAAACATTTACCTACAAAACGTTTTTAACTAACAATGCCCCACTTAATCCTTTAGGAAATGGAGTTCCAGTCAACAGAAAACACAATATTCGTGACACAAATGTCAAATAGTCTGGGGATTGTAAACATTGGAGTGACATAGGTCAATCTAATCCAATCGATGCACGTCACCAACACTGCTAGGGAATTGGCTACACGACCCCACGTATGTATGTGTGTAATGAAGTGACGTCATATTGTGTGTGTACGTCGAACTGATTAATTTGTCTACAGTTACAGCTCTCGACTTATTATAGCCTGGTACTTATTTGCTAGTCTCTATAGAGGTTTATCTAGTGAGAAAAATAATCTTTTTTGGTCTTATTTAATGAAGCCATAAGTTTTAATATACACATCTATTTTAATTAAAAAAAAAAAACATCTATTTCTGTTTACTTTTCTATGATGTATATTTTACACTGGGAAAATATAGAGAAAAGTTTTCTTTTGGTTTGTAGGGGTCACCCTCTTTTCAAACAAACAATGATTATGCTTTACCGTCATCGAAATTATTGATCCACTAATATAAAAAAACACCAATAGAAAGCTACACTATTCCTGAGTACTATAAATTAATCCATCAAATTACAAGCGAATGAAGTAAAGTCAGTCAAACAAAAACTAGTTAAACATAATACCATCAGAAACGAAACCCACACAATAAAATATGGTGATATCTTTTCCACATTATAAAATAAGAACCTATTCTTATAATAATTAAAGTACAGGTACCTAAATAGGTACCACGTGTGCAGATGCCTACATAAAGCAGTTAGGAATAATGAAAGACGTTTAAGTGCTAAGAGCATTATCGTTAATGCTGTTCTCATATAACGTTTTATATTTATGATATCATGAATTTTTTATACCTATAATAATCTATTCTGTTACTGACAGTCACATCACAGTTGTTGTCAGTTACTTAATAATAATTATGGTCTTATTATTTTACTATTGGCAGAAACGATATATAAAGTTTAGGAATGGTTATAAAAAGAAAAGTTTTTAGTTTTTTTAAGTCGCTTAATCCTCCGATATTTTAATCATATTTACGGAAGACCATTCTAAAGTGAAACGAAACATAACGTAATCTCGGTTTTTTAAATTTATTTATATTTCAAGAAAGTATGGCAAGTGTGACTTGTAATTTGTGGACTTTACCTGTATGTTAGCACTCCAGACTTCCTGATGTTTTTATAAAGGAGGTGATAAAAGTACAATCTTTAAGTTTGCGGTATATAAAAACGCGAACTTACTTTCCTCGAAATTGACAGTGACACACGTGAAGCTTGCTCGTACTGTATTGCGATGTTGCCCTTGCTTGCTTGGAATTATATAAATACTAGCTTCTGCCCGCGGCTTCGCTCGCGTTAGAAAGAGACAAAAAGTAGCCTATGTTACTCTCCATCCCTTCAACTATCTCCACTTAAAAAATCACGTCAATTCGTCGCTCCGTTTTGTCGTGAAAGAAAGACAAACAGACAGACAGACAGACAGACACACTTTCCCATTTATAATATTAGTATGGATTGGCTCGCGGCTCGCACATAAGATTTCAAACGGATTGAATCGCTGACTAACTTGCGCGGCGGTTTTAAAAACGCGTACTTGCTCGTCCGTCTATCACCCCTTTTAAGGTTTATATTTTCCAATACAAGTGCAGGTCCCTAAAAGGCAATTTATTGCCGACTATTTTCACGTAGCTAGACAAAGCAAGTTCAGTTTATAATAGCCATATAGGTAATAAGTGTTCCGTTTTATATGAAACGTGCCAAAGTATCACAGTCGCACGGAATAGTTGGAGAGTGCAATTTTTATCGAATTGCTTTTCAGTCTAACGACTCAACGGTTCAAGGATTTAGTATCAAATTAAATAAAATGGGGATAGATCTAGCCAATCGTTTCGCTACTTTTATAGTTTCATATCAGAGATATGAAGAGATTTATAGAATGACCAAAGCTGTCTGGCTACTAAATAATGTGAGATTAAATTTTCAGTCAGCGACAGTATAAAATATTTTATGACGGCGAAATGCAGCAGTGAATGTTCACTAAAATTAATATTTGCTAAAACTGCTGAAAATAAAATATTTTTAAAAAGAATACCCTAATTTTTCCTTTACCAATAATGTAATTTTTTAAATCCATAAAAAAAACATCGAAAAATGAAACTTAAAGATTTACTTAAAGCAAAAAACGTGTCTATGAAAAATTCAAAGAAACAGTTGGAATGCAATTTCAGATTTTATTTCAAGTTAAACAAAAACAAGTTCAAACAATACCGTTCGTTGGAAAATATGAAATGAACCATATTTACCTTCGTTATTTATTCATACGTTATTCATGGCAATATAAACATTAGTTTAGCCGCATAGAAACCTCGCATGCTGCTATTCATAAATAAGGAAAAATATAAAGGCGCAAATACTGATGAACGCTACCGTGGCGTTTCGTAGCAGTTTCTAAACATACACTTTTTAATTATTTATCGTTTCTAAAGGCAGAAAATGTATTTTGTCGAGCTAAAAACTTATTATTTTATGTTCTGTTTACCTACAAAAACATCGATTCTACTTTTACTAACATAATAAATGGGGAGTTTGATGGTTGCAGTGGCTGGCGTAAATTCTTTATAAGCAAATAAGCAATGCTTATTGTTACAGAAAAATGCAAAATTTGATGCCAACTTTGTACACAGCTGAGAAGAGCCTAATGAATCTCAACTTCTATACGTAAAGTTTTTTATGCATAGATTAATTTATTTGTCTAGAGCCAGTATAAACAGCAATTTCTGAATGAATGGAGCTGCAACTACAAAAAAAAAACATTTCCCTGATAGCTATACACAACTGGCTGCCATGAGGTAAATTCGCAGACAGAAGTTAATGAATCGATTGCAAAATGATTATTGATATTGGACAAACTGAAATACCAACATAAAACGTAACAATAAATCTGATATCCTACGGCAGAATCAATAAGATGCCATAAAAAGTCTTCAACCTCAAATAAATATGGCTTTGTATCGTCTGAAATAAAAATAAAGCCTATATACCAGGCCTGTTATTAATCACTAGCTGCTGCCCGCGACGTTGTCTGCGTGAAGGCTTCAGCTCCGCCGCCGTAGGTGATAGCGTGATAATATGTAGTTTATAATTATGTTGACCTGACCTCTTAGTAATATTCATGCAAAATTTTAAGTAAATCCATGCAGTCCTTTTAGAGATTAGCCCGGACATACATACAGACAAACAACCAACAAAAGATATTTAACGTTCAAGCGTTTTTGAAGTGAAAACTTCTTTAGCGGCGTTGAGCACTTTTTCTGTAATGGGTATAAAATCTTAAACTCGCGTCAGGACACGTGACCTGATCAAAAAGCGTAGGACGGATGGATTTTAATGTAAAATAATTGTAATAGTTTTAAAGTGTTACATTTTTAATGTAATATAAATTGTCATGTTTGTATACGATAGCGCAAAAAATGAATATTGTATTCTACCACATAAATGATAGTACTTTTATACTGATAAAGCAATTGGCGCAAAATTATTCCCTAACCATTCTAAAATATCAAACATGCTCAACGTTAATAATCAAGTTTTCACTTCTGCCGGCACTCCCGGAGTGCAACCCGTCTTTTTTTTTTTGTCAAATAGTCTCCCTCCTCTCTCAAATTTAAACGGTTGGTTCGAAAAAAAAAACATGATGGTAGTCCTTGGATTGAACCTTAAAAGAAAGCTAAGTATAACGGCTCAGATGAAATCGTTGTTAAATTGTTAATGCGATGTGTTTCGTTATGTAATCCTAGTCTATCCGTGACCTGACACGCGCTTGACCAACTTTTCCTACATTCCACGGTATAAAAAAATATTAACGATTGTGAATTGTTACAAAACTTCTCTGTAAACTACGTTTGTAGTTTTGCTCTCAGCAGCCAAAATATACAGAAAATCAGGACTCGTGACGCGGGAGTAAGCAACGTACAGCTGCCCGTGTGAGAAGCAGCTCGTCCTGAGGTCGACACCCGCAGCCTGCAGCGTCTGGCCCTGCGACTTGTTGATAGTCATGGCGAACTCACTCACTCACAGGGAACTGCACGCGCTTGAATTGGAAGGGAGTTTAGGAATTCTACGGGATAATGTGTGAAGTGTTTATGGACGTATAAACTACTTCGTTTCCCTCAATTTCCGAGAGAATGCGTTCGTTGATGGCTGCAGCTTGATCATTTTTGGGTGTTATAATGGCTCGCTCTCACACCCAAGAATTCTGTTGGTTTGGTATTCGACTGATGTCCCCATGCACACAACAAATGAGTTCTTCTAAGGAGGCCACCACTCTACCGAGGGACTCTGGGAGCACCACCGTTCACCTCTTTGAGAATTTTTGAGCACGTGGATTGCCACCGAGCTGAGCTCGCATATTGATGGTCAAGCGCAGCCTATGAATTTGTGACCACAACGAAGATCGTTTCAACGAAGCCGGAAATCGCCACTGAACAGAACTGTAACACCACCCATCAAGTGTTCATTCCTTGCGGTTGTCCTGCAGAGTTCTTTCTGTTCACGGCCTCCACTGCTTTCCTATTAGCCATCGTGCACTCATCCCATACGATCAGAGAGCAATCCCTGAGCACATGTCCCTGTCACTGTTACGGGATACCCCACAACAGGCATTTCGGCGCTTTCTAAATCTATGGGTATTTTGAACATGGCATGCGCTGTTTTGCCACCAGAAAGCAGCGTAGCAGTGATTCCTGACGATGCTACAACAATGGCAATTTTGCCTTGCGTCCTGACCTCTGCAAGGATACCAGTGATAATGAATGTTTTCCCTGTTCCATCAGGAGCATCCAGGAAAAACATTTTACCCTGGTCGAGCCCAATGCTTTCCAGAACAGTGTCATATATTTGTTTTAGCTCTGAGGTGAACCTAGCGACGTGGTCATTTCGGATAGTGGTCATTAAACCCGAATCGTAATTGGTTTCGCTGGTGTACTCCCGATTTCCACGGTCTTGATGTGGTAATGATCTGAGAGCTCGCAACCCGTACTCTACCAGTGGTTTACCGCCGATTGAAATGACCACATCTTGAAGTGAACTGAGACAGGTGTTCAGCATGCGTTTATCAGTTGCTTCGATTTCACCTTCAGAAGCACGCCTCAAAGCTCGTAAAAAGTCCTCGAACAGAAGATGGCGGTACTTCTCCCACAAAGCTACCGGGTTCGCAACTCCACAAAACACCAAAATGACGGCAAACAGATGACGCATGCGACTGGGACTGTCATCATCATCATCATCATCATAATTAGGTGTACAACGACATGAACATTTATATTACTTTTTTTTTTTGGTGAGTGGGAAATCATCAAATGACTGCTCCCGTCCTGGGTGCGGCGGGAGGGCGTGTCAGACTTTTACTGACTAAAACCCACTCATGTTTCTTCGATTGCCCTTTATGTTCCAGGGTCACGGTAACTATTATAAACATTCCGCAACCCCAACATTTATATTACTTACAAAGCAATAATCACATAGATAAATACCGAACAAAAGTATTAACAGTCAATGTTTATTCAGTACTAAAAACATGAAATTGATGAAGAAATGATCATCATCATTGAACCGACTTTAAAAAAAGTAGGTTCTCTGTTCGACCTGTTTGTATGGGTGTTTGGCTGAACCGATTTTGATGCGATTTTTAGTAAAGTGTTCGTTACACTCTGGGGAATATAACACTAATGGATTTAACCGACTTAAAAAAAAGTAGGTTCTCTGTTCGACCTGTTTGTATGCATGTTTCTCCGCCTTCATCGAGTGGTACCTCCACTCGATAAAGGCTGCTCCCGGAAAATGTGTGGAAAATGAAGCTCCCAGCTTAAGTTATTTTATGCATTGTAATCAGTGATAGCTTTGATTGCCACATCAGATCTTTCTAACCTTCGATCTTATAAACCAGAAAATGCCTCTCAGACAGAACAACTTTGCTAAGACGTCATTCTTATTTAATGTGTTATGGTGTAGTTGGGTGCTTGGAGTTCCACATTAGGTGTTGGTTCTAGGTCTTCAATATTATGCATCAACAGAGAGTGCTCCTCAGGCTGAACAACTCTTGCTAAGACGTCATTCTTATATATGTTCGGTATAGTGTACGTAGCTGGGCTCATGGAAGTCCACAACAGGTGTTCCAGATCTTCAATTTGTATACGTCAACAGAAAGTGCTTATCAAGCTGAACAACTCCTGCTAAGACGTCATACTTATATATGTTATAGTTTAGCTGGGCTCATGGAGTTCCACCTCAGTTGTTCCAGATCTTCATATTTATTCTTTCAACAGAAACTGCTTATCACGTGAAGCAATTTTTGCTATTATAAAATTTTTGTATCTCTTATAGTTTAGCTGGTCTGTTGCGGTCCTGCACCAGAAGTTCAAGTTTCCAGGATAAGTTATAGCTTATATGACGCCCAGACTTAATACCTATACAACAAAAAAAAAACATTGAAATCCGTTGAGTAATTCCGAAGATAGCTGATGCCCGCGACGTCGTCAGCGTGAAGGCTCCAGCTCCTCCCCCGTAGGTGATAGCGTGATAATTTGTAGCCTATGTTTTGACCCGACCTCTTAGTAATATCCCTGCAAAATTTGAACTAAATCCATGCAGTACTTTTTGAGTTTATCCCGGACATACATACAGACAAACAAACAAACAAACAAACAAACAGACAAACAGACAAAAATTCTAAAAACTATATTTTTGGCTTCGGTATCGATTGTAGATCACGCCTCAAGTATTCTTTTAAAATAATATTCAATGTACAGTTTTGACTTTCCTACGATTTTATTATATGTATAGATTGGTAACCACATATCAAGCCATATTTTTTTCTCCAATTTATTAATGTCTAGACCGGATTGATCTATTATTACTGAATGACAATCCTGTTTATTTTCGGAGTTCATTCTGAGTTAAAAACATAAAATCTAGCCAGAACTGTGAAGCTAAAAGCTGTGGGTTAAATTACCACCCAGAACATTTTTTTGTGTGAAGAGCATCGTACTTTGTTCTAAGTCTGGGTGTAATTTAAATATAATTTGTAAGTCGATCTATACTAATATTATAAATTTAACATTTATAATGTATAATAAGTTTTAAGAGTTTGTTTGTTTGTTTGGTACGCGCTAAAATCAGGGACTGCAGCTGGTCCGATTTCTTTTTTTTATGTTGATAGCCCATTTATCGAGAGGTTTATAACGGTTGATATAATAACAGCAAATCTAACGTTCACTTGACCTAATTTTAAATTATAGCATATGAAAATTATATTATATGAACGTTTTTACAAGTAAAATTACTGCATTTGTTATTATACCAAACATTACAAACCCTTTATCGAGTAAGGTAAATAGTAGTAGGTAAATATATAACTATACACTATTACCTACGAGAACGGAAGAGTAATTAAAGATGCGGGTGAAACCGCGGGAGGCAGCTAATAAATTATAAAAGTAGTGTAAGTTGAATAGTTAATATAGCACAGGCTTGGCCTAGTATCTGATGGCCGTGTGTGTTGTGACAACTCACAAGATATTTCTTTTTTTTTTTTTTAATTTGTCCTATTTTAAACCTTACATTAACTGTTGTATTTAATCCTAAGTCCCGGACAAACTGAGAAATTAGATAATAAGTTGAGATCGCAAATCCAGCGAATTGTACTGGATTTACGGTAATTAGTTACTACGAGGCTTAAACTTGAGAGCTTGTGTTATTGTTGTGTAATCAGACAACTGATATACATACTTACCTATATAATTTTTAAACACATACATATTATAGATAAATAATACCCAGACACAGAACAAACAATTATGACCATCACATAAAGTTTGTTCTGGGTGGGAATCGAACCCACGACCTCTGGCTTAGCAGTCAGGGTCACTGACCACTAGACCAACAGGCTGTCCACCAGTAGTTGGTCTTTAGTTAGCATGTTAAAGTATTTTTTTCAGTTAAGTTATTTTTTTGTTGTTTTTATTTAATTTGGTCACAAACAGTTGTTTAGACTTTTTAACATAAAACATAACAATCGTCTTTCTAAACTTTGCACAATGGAACAAATACTTAGAGGTAAACACCACATGAGCTGTATCAAATTTAATCTATTTTAAACTAAGGCTCAGAAACAGTTTACATACAAAGAAAGAAGTTTCTCTATTGTATTTCGAACGTAGCAGATAACCCTACTCTATAGTCATATCAAGAAATGATTTATACAGCCTAACCGCTTGGGAAATACTGGCGTGATGTTTTGATATATTTATTTTTAACCGACTTCAAAAAAAAAGTAGGTTCTCTGTTCGACCTGTATGTATGTATGTATGTATGTATGTATGTATGTATGTATGTATGTATGTTTGTCCGCGATTATCTCGCGTTTGGCTGAACCGATTTTGATGCGGTTTTCAGCAAAGTGTTTGTTATATTCTGGGGAAGGTTTTAGTATATAACACTAATGGGTATCATGTGACGTTGCCCGCATAGATCGCGTTTTGCTTTCTTGGATTGTAGATTTTCAAAGACGATTGTATGTTTGACAGCGATTATCTCGCGTTTAGCTATACCGATTTCGATGCGGTTTTCAGAAAAGACTTTGTAACATTCTGTGGAAGGTTTTAGTATATAATACTAATGGATATCCTGTGACGTTGCGCGCATAGTGCCGTTTTCATTTTATAAGATTATAAGTTTATTTTGAGAGCTACCCTAAAACGTAGCCAGACACTGAGACTCTAACTAAAAAGTAAAAAAATAAAAAGCTTTTTAAAAAAAAGATAACCGACTTCAAAAACTGAAAGCTCAAAAATAACTATTTCGGAAGTCGGTGGCTTCTCTTCTGCCGGTCGATTTGTGTTGCCACCGACTTCCGAAATAGTTATTTTTGAGCTTTCAGTTTTTGAAGTCGGTTATTAAACCTATAGCTTTTATCCATGACTTCGTCAAAAAAGATATCGGCTTTGCTGAGTCTTGTTAAATTCGTTGGCGTTGAAATGTTTCTCAATGAGCTTGATACTCTACTGCTTACCACTAAAATTAAAAACTTAAAATTCCGAAAAACAAAAACGCAGTTTGCGTAAGTTGGACTGTGGTGAAGCTTGCGCGTGTGGTAGGCCCGTAAACTACGTTTGATTTTAGTTTGACTCATACAATTAGCTCAGCTAAAATGAAAATCAAACTAAAATCGACGTGTTCGAATCAAACGGTTTTCGAAGGCCCTTAATACAATTATGGATGTTTATTTATTAAATCATCCTAAAATAATCTCAGCTATTTGTAGGCTTAACGCGACCGTCGGCCATTCACCGTCTGCTATAATTAATAGAATCGATTGGCCGTGCAGCTGCGGTCGAGTGGCATTCAGGTTTGCAGCGATTCCGTAGTTTTAAAGGATTATTGGCCTAACAGATTGTTAGCATCGAACTGCGGTATTATTGACCTTATTGAGATGATCATTGTCTAAGTTATTTGAAATACGTAGACATTTGGAGTTGAAACTTGGAGGGTGTGTTGTTTGTGAAGAATGGGTAGCTAATACTATTTCAGGGGTAAAATAGTGAATGAAAGTTTGACATCCTCCTTTTAGAAAGCTAGTATGATGAGTTAAAATGTTTTTTTTTTTATATGTGCCTATTCATTGCTATCTAGCCAAGAAGTTGATGGAATTCAACAACGATATTAATTTTGTATATCGTGCTAAGATTAAGATACATTGATACCAATATTCAATATCGATAGTGATAATACTTTAGCTTAAATAGTTTTTAATTGTAGTTGACTTTGATTTGTATACCTAATTGTAAAATAATACACGTTAATAGTGGAATAGCTAGCTAATGTTATAATTAAACAGTTGTTGCCCGTGGCTTTATTCGCATCATTGGATACTGCTCAACTTTCATAAGTTGTATCGAGATGTATATGAATAACCTATGCTACTTTTCATGGGTCATTATATTATTCGCAAAACAGAAGTACCTAATTCAAATTGATTCGTAGATTCAGAGATTAACCCGCTTAAACAAACCAAAAAGTCTCTTAATATAAATGTCTATTAGATTTCAACTAAGTATAGTTCAACCGGTAAATCCTAAAGAGTAACAAACAATCCTCCATCTATCTTAAGTCACACAAACTTGCGTTAACACTATTATATAAGTAACAAAATAGGATAAGGCAGCTCTTTTCCTAATAACAAAGTTTCTAACAGACATTTTTAGCCATAAAGCATTTCGAAATATCGAAAAAAGTGTAGTGTCAAAGTCTATGAACCATTTTTCACTTGACCTAAATTACCGCTCTTAGTCGGCATACCCTATTTTGTCCCTAAAACATATTGACCAACGATCAGCAAAGCCATTAAAATGACGACCAAGGAATTAATATTACTTGTGGAAGTATATGGGGCGAGTCACGGAAAGTATATGTTGAAACAGGTATAGGGGGCATAGGTATACATGCTAAATTGGTAAAGTGTCATCGTAAAAAAAACAAAGCTCCGGTGCTTCTAGGTTGTTTAGGTTAGAAATTGATTGAAGTCTTCTTCGCGTTTTTGTCTTCTGTTGCGGTCTTTTAAAGATATAAGCATATATTGGGACGACAAACAGCGGAAAACGACTTTGTTTTATGTTATGTGTTTGTTTTGTGTTTAAAAAAAATAATCTGAGACCAAGTCTAAGAATAAAACCGGAGAACAGAATATCAAGCCAATCATTCAACCACTGTGCCATAAAAATCCTTCGCACCCACTTTCATATTTATATTTTGCTCACATTTGCACCTTCACAGAGCACTTATATTTACATAATCGTTTGTTCAAGCGCGCCATAAATATTTGAATGTCATGCAAATAGGGAAATTTCACTTCTTGGCCCAACAAAAATAAGTTTCGCTGTGGAAATCGTCTGCAGCACTTGTCCCCGTTGTTGGACAACCCACTTCAACCCAAGTACTAGCAGAACTCGATGTTAAAAATAAAAGAAAAAAATATAATATTTGGAGAAGATATTCTTTACATTTTTGCATATTTTTTCGAAATAGCTTATTTTAATGGCAAAGTTGAGACCTGAGACATCGTATAAAAGAAAACTGTCGAATAATGCCATAAACCCTTATGCAAATATCGCTGAAGAATAAACATTTTAAGGCCAAATATTTATTTTAGAATTTCCAAAACTCAGAAACTGGCAAAGCGAGCCTCTTTTATATCAATTCCAATTACTCGGTACGGTGTGATAAAAATTTAACTTTATTGAGCAGATCTTAAAATCCAAATTCCATCAACGTTTATAGCTTGAACCTTTCCAATTTTTTAAACAATTAAAGACCGTGTGCTTACATACGAAAAACCATTACGCAACATGTTCCTTTTGTGTTGATTCTGTTTAAAATTGAATTCGTTCCGAAAGGAAAAATAAATAAAAATTAAATGATCAGAAAGAAAACATCGTGTGATATTTCCCATATCCTGCAATCTAATGGCGTAACATTCACGATTACAATCCCTTTCATATTAACAATACTCATCAATATTCATTACGCCATTTTTTTGCTGTCGAATTTTTATAACGTGATAATGTTTCAATGGAATGATGTTTCTTTTATGGAAACTTTTCTGTAATTTGATAAAAGCTGACTCAAAATTATTTTATTTATACAAACCATACAGAAAAAAATTGTTAAGGAGTCAGTCAGTCAGAAAATTGGGGCTAACTTGTATAAAACAGTAAGTTCCTATGGACAAGAACAAGCAATAAACTCCAGGAACACTCTTTTGAAAATAATACAGCAGTAAAAAATTACACAAAAGTAGCTTACATTATTCATGTGGAATCTGAGGAACAATGTAAGAGCAATGTGATAACTGAAGCAAGTAAAAGATGATCACTCCAGCTGACAGCGTCCGTTTATGAGCATGACATACGAGTCGACACTAGCCAGATAGAAGACATTTACTTAGTAAATGGTAGCTTTGAAATACATAGTGCTCACATGTATCTGCACTCGATAGATCTCTATCCAAAGTTAAACTAATGTAGTCAAAGCACAAATTCTGCTTTCCCGGAACGAAATCTGACATCATCTGGTATAATCGTCGATAGTCGCAAAACAAAATGATGCTGTTTGCAAGGCACGTTTGTTTTGCGAGGGCTTTGTATCAACAAAGATGATTCATTATGTACGCTCGCTCATTATGGAGGTGACGTTTCAAACGATGCTAACAGTCTGTAGTCAGTCGAAATGATAATGATGATTGATTTTCCATTGTGCGAGCAAAAATACCGGTAAATATTGTACATTTGGAACACAGTTTCTGCGGTTCACCTTTCCATGACCAAGCGACAGCCGGTTGTCGCGCTACTTTTATTTTCTATTGTGTCTCGAATCACGTGTGTTCAAATATTTAACCTTTCAACGACCAAGTGACAGCCGGCTGTCGCGCTGCCGCTGTCTTTCTATTGTGTCTCAAATTACGTGTGTTCGAAGGTCTAACCTTTCGACGACCAACCGACAGCCGGCAGTCGCGCTGCTATTGTCTTTCTATGTGTCTTGATTCACGTGTGTTCGACGGTTTAATGCATATTTTGATTGATGATGCGAAATATTATTTCATGTTTCATGTTTGCATTAGTCTTATCTGTAATTTTATTAAAGTTGTATTATCCTCATTTGTCATTGTCAGTGGATAATGCATGCATTGTGTTATGAATAACCACTTGGGTACGATTTGTACAGATATTGATAAACGTTATCAAATTTCATGGAGTGATTTGTGACATACTAATTACTTAGCAAGGCTTTGTTATTAACATCGTTATGAATAACTTTGGTTTTTGAGTTTTTTTACTAATAATTTACCAAAAATAAATTTCAATGTTTCAGTTATTTTATGTCATGTACATACCACTTTTTAAGTCTGTGTTGAGTAGTTAAAGTTGTGAAATGATATTTATTTTGTAGTTTGATTAAAGATACCACTTCGATATTTTGTTTTTTTTTTATTTAAGTGTGTTTCCTAGCTGACTACTCTAACAAGAAACATCCAAAACAAACTCAGGGGTCAGTAAGTACCACCCCTGCAATCGTACAGCACAGTTTAAATTATACATATCTAAATATTTCTTCGGGTACCGCACAGAGTAAATAGTCCTGAACATTTAATTTGTATGAAATTGCAGATTTATCGGTACTTTCTGTGTTTTGAGCTTATCTTAAAATGTGCTCTGTGGCATAAAGTAGTGAATGACGTTTCGGCAGGGTTACACCTGCCATGGTTACAAGCAGACTATTCGGCGACTCTACTCCGTCGATGAAAAAATTCAGCATCGCGATTTTAAGTCGACAAAAAAACCGGACACAGTGAGTGTGGTGTGTACGCGGCTTTATAGTGGACAATCGTCAACATTGAGGGTAGATGAAAATCTATCTTCATCTTCATCGACGGAGTAGTGTCGCCGAACACTCTGCTTGTGACCATGGCAGGTGTAACCCTGCCGAAACGTCAAGCGAAAAACAAATAAAAAAGGTACGTGCGCGTTAAATCCCGTAAAACAGTAAAATATTAATATGCAACGCGAAAGTTTAAAGTATAATATAAGTAGTGAATGATAAACAAACAAATAGAATGCTGCTTTCCCATAAATAGTATCTCTATATCTGACTGCTATATACAGTTCAAAACTAAATCTAGAAAAGCACAAATCTAAAGATACTAAACGGCCTTCAAAGATTTATACACACGGACACAGCCAAATTATCTGTCGTAAAACTTTTACGGGATCATCAAACTCTTACGCCAATAACTTAAGAAGGAACGGACAATAAAATGAGATTGGTTCTAAGATTGTGACTATGAATTCAAATAGGTATCAAAGGTGACTCTGACTTTCAGAAATTGTAGTGGTTGGGCATAGTGTGGCGAGATTGTCTCATAAAAAAAGGTGTAAAAGTATTTTTGGGTTTACGTTCGTCCATATTAAATATGAACCCTTAACACACGGTTTACGTTCCTCCAAATTAAAAACAAAACCCTTTTACACACGTGTTTGTAAGTGTGTTGGATGTTCTCGTCCTTAACCTCCGAAACTACTGAGGTTTGAATGTTGAATAAATGTTTAAATAAATCTTTAACTGTAAATTGCAGAAAACCTGCAACTTAGAAATAAGCTTTTGTGTGGGTATTCGACTCGCAATTGGCTAGTGTATTTTTCGAACGTGACGTCAAAATATAGGATTATATGTGATTATACGAATATCAATATTGCCAAGTGCGTAGCGTACCTGCCAGGTATTTCGTCAGCATAAACTGTGATCTCACTAAGCGCGTCAAAATGGCGGGGTAGGTACCCGTTTAAGTTAGTTTTTTTTTAATAGTTTAACGACTTTGAATAAGAAAGAAGTGTTTTATGTGTGTTTGCGGATAACTACGCCGTTTTCAAATTGCTTTATTGTTAATAAATTATTATTATTTTAGTGTATTGTAACACCTTTTTTTTTCACAATGAATATTGTAAACTTGTATCACTATCTTTGTTGGTTTACCTTGCGTGTTGTATAGTGTATTTGTTTAAAATGTAAACGTTCCGTTTATTCACTGCACTTTTTGACACCTGTAATTCGTTTTACAATACCATTATTGAGTTATTTCATCATTTTACATTGTTTTAGCTGAAATAAAAACTTAGAAGCAAAGTTTGTTTTTAACTTATAATGACATTTATAAAAAATGACGTTTAGTTTAGGTTTTGAAGTTTTGACAGTTCTTTCTTGGTCGTTTAGAAACTTTGAGTCATAGTAGTATGGAAAGACGAAATTATGTATCGAGTGTTTTGTAGTGTGTTTGGCTTTGAAATTCAATATCTTTCCGGAATTGTCGTTTCAGATTCTTCTGCGGTAATTGTTTCGCCACTTCTTAATAAAGAAGTAATTTTCGGTGTTCAAAATTAGTGTATTCGTAATAATCGAT
Source organism: Athetis lepigone (assembly GCA_033675125.1). Lineage (NCBI taxonomy): Eukaryota > Metazoa > Arthropoda > Insecta > Lepidoptera > Noctuidae > Athetis > Athetis lepigone. The sequence continues at coordinate 11,198,105 of CM066243.1, read as the reverse complement.
ATTAAAATCGATATTTCGTTTCTAGACGAAACCTTCTAGAAGGAATGCGTCACTTGAATTGTGACGCTGCCATTTTTTCCTTGTCTGGGCGACGACAACGTCGATATATTTTCTTCTAAATAATTGGGTAATTTCCTCATCTTATTTCAATAGTATAGTCGTTTTATTTTGATGTATAATGCATCCTGTCCGCCGTGTAGTGTTTTCATGGTTGTATTTTGCGTATTTCCATAGATTTTGTGTCGGCGTCCGACACGTGGTATCTGGGTACACGGTTACTGCACGCCCCTGTTGTAGGCAGTAAACCGTAGTTAAGCCGCCTTCGCAGCCTCCGAGTGGAGTGTAGCCGGCCCCAAGCAAGACCTATTTTCCCTGGTGGTGAGTTTTAGTATTTTCTTTGTTACGTTTTGAGAACTTTGTTGTTCTGTGTTAGTAACACACGGGTTTTCCTACAGCCTACGCTGCCAAGTGAGTTGGAGCCCAACGGGACCGTAATTGGGTTTCCAATTAAGACTCCATCTTCCCCGGCAGGTTAGTGTCTTGGACTAAAATCCCCCGTTGTGATTATTTTATTCCACACAGTTCTAATGTGTTGTGTATTGTGTTCTGCAGAGTAGGGTGACACCCCCAGGTGGACATTAGGTCCTACAGGCCGCGCCACCAAGCCTCCCTCGGTGAGTTTTTCTTTCATTTTTGTTGTAGTGCTGTGCGTGGATGTAAATCTCAACCCTTTCCGTTGCTTTTTCAATGGGCAACATTACCATTATATACCTGTTCTAAACATTTTATAGAATAAATAGAATTACATTTCGTTTTGAATAAATTGTGAATAAGTAAAAGTGGACCTTTTGGAATAATAGTTTATTCATTCTTTACGTATTAGTGGATTATACACAGATAATAATGATATATTGGGTCGTGCGGCTCGGTGGGTTGCACGCTACCTTAATACCGCGATAGTGTTACTGTCATTTCTGCACAGTGCCCTCATTTTAGTTTTTGTTTAGCTTTCTCCTAAGACATTCTTTTTTCATTATTCTCAGGAGGCTGTTTATGTACGGTACGTCCCGAACTGTGTGTACGGTCCCGGTTTACCACCCTGTTTATGTATAAGTACTGTACTGGAGGGTCCTGTGACCCTTGTCCGGACCCAATGTCGGGTTAAGGTCTGACCCCTGTTCAGACCCCCTGTTTTTTCGAGCTGACCTGCTGCTTGACCGGCCTGCCTGTCGTCCGGCCCAGGTTCAGTAATATGCTGTAGCGAGGTACTCCGGATTCGCTTGTTTTAATTTTAACTAAAGAACTTAGCAATTTAAAATAAAATTTAAATTTAATTCAGACGTGATCAGCCAAACGCCAACAGGGCCCTATCTTTTTTTAATTTAAGATATTTTTAAAAACAAAGTTTTTAAATAAATGTATTAAATTTTTCAACTTTTATTTTTTTTGGTTCTTACAACCCCCCCCTTCACCTTTTACCCCCTATCCCGTTACAATTCTGGCGCCCGAACAGGGACCCTGTTGTGACGTGGTAACTGCTCCCCACCACTGGTCTTTCGCTCCGTGATGGTTGGCTGATCACACTTTTAAAAAAAAAAAACTTTAGAACATTTTTCGAGTCAATTTTATTGAGTTTAGTCTTCAATAGCAATCATTTTTACTATTGTTGGCCTACTGTATGGTATATTTTAACGCAATTTTGAAATTGTATAATTTGTTATATATTTTTACCCAATTTTGGAATTGTATAACTGGTTCTATATTTTAACCCAATGTTGAATTCTTACATATTAACTACATTACTATGTTTTACTACAATTTTATTGCTGTATAACTTTTTTTATTCTATTATGTACTGCTACGTTTGTATTGCGTGCGCTTGGCTGATCGTTGCGATTTCGATTACATTTTATATTTAAACTTACATTTTACATAAACATGGTTGAGAAGCGTCCTATTCGCTTCCACCTTTTAAATAAAGACGAATATATAATATATATACTTTAATAAAGCTTAAGTTTACATTGTGAAGCTGTTGGTGCCTGTGGGGGTCATAATAAGTTCTGCGTTAGGTGTCGCGTAGACGATCATGTCCTGTCCCAGTGCACGGCCCCTCGTATCGCGATTTGTTATCGTTGCGGTGAAAATTATTCAGCTACTGAGCGAGAGGCCTTAGCTGTCATTGATGTAGTAGAGCATTTTAAAAACCATATTTGGAAGGCAGTAAACCTTTTAAAATTATTACAAATCTCGCCATTTTTGTTTTTTTGTTTGACTAAGGGTAAGTCGACGCTAACTGATGATTTCGATTGGAAAGAAGTTGTTCTTGCGGAAAGGAGACAGCGGTTTGTTTCAGATAATCATGATTCACCGCTGGGAGCTCACTTTGGAATCGAGAAGACTTACCAACGTTTGAGACTCCGATATTTTTGGCCCGGAATGTACAAAGATGTGGAGGACTTTGTGTCCAACTGTTCAACTTGCAAGGCTTTTAAACACCCTAATAAACCCACACCTGGTTTGCTTGGGAATCCCAAGGTCTGTCGTAGACCCTTCCAGTGTACCAGCATGGATTTAGTTGGTCCACTGCCAAAGTCTCGACAGCAGAATGAGTATCTCCTCGTAGTGGTGTGTTGTTTTTCGAAGTACTGTATGTTGTCTCCCCTGAGACGTTGCTACAAGTCAAGCAGTTGCTCAACGGTTGGAGGAAGAGGTCTTTCTGGTCCACGGCATTCCTCAAACTGTCATAGCGGACAATGGCCCTCAGTTTATTGGACGCGAAGTTAAAGCTTTGTTTGTCAAGTATAATATTCTTCAAGTTCATTTTACCCCCACTTACTGTCCTCAAGTGAATACGGTAGAACGGTATAACCGGACTCCCGTCACGGCTATTGCTGCACTTGTAGGAACAGATCCATATCAAGGATATCAAGAGGGTGGACTAAGTTCTTGTATTTTGGGTTGTCTACTATAAATTGTTTGTCTTTTTTTTAATTTTCTTTAATATTACTTTCCAATTTTCAGGAAAGTAGTCTTTCTTTTTTTGGAGGTTTGTTTTCCTAGTAGAATGCTGGAGGGCCAGCGTGAATTTTTCTCAGTATCCTCGAAAAATTCTGGCGAGGAAGGGGATACTGTAACACCTTTTTTTTTCACAATGAATATTGTAAACTTGTATCACTATCTTTGTTGGTTTACCTTGCGTGTTGTATAGTGTATTTGTTTAAAATGTAAACGTTCCGTTTATTCACTGCACTTTTTGACACCTGTAATTCGTTTTACAATACCATTATTGAGTTTTTTCATCATTTTACATTGTTTTAGCTGAAATAAAAACTTAGAAGCAAAGTTTGTTTTTAACTTATAATGACATTTATAAAAAATGACGTTTAGTTTAGGTTTTGAAGTTTTGACAGTTCTTTCTTGGTCGTTTAGAAACTTTGAGTCATAGTAGTATGGAAAGACGAAATTATGTATCGAGTGTTTTGTAGTGTGTTTGGCTTTGAAATTCAATATCTTTCCGGAATTGTCGTTTCAGATTCTTCTGCGGTAATTGTTTCGCCACTTCTTAATAAAGAAGTAATTTTCGGTGTTCAAAATTAGTGTATTCGTAATAATCGATATTAAAATCGATATTTCGTTTCTAGACGAAACCTTCTAGAAGGAATGCGTCACTTGAATTGTGACGCTGCCATTTTTTCCTTGTCTGGGCGACGACAACGTCGATATATTTTCTTCTAAATAATTGGGTAATTTCCTCATCTTATTTCAATAGTATAGTCGTTTTATTTTGATGTATAATGCATCCTGTCCGCCGTGTAGTGTTTTCATGGTTGTATTTTGCGTATTTCCATAGATTTTGTGTCGGCGTCCGACACGTGGTATCTGGGTACACGGTTACTGCACGCCCCTGTTGTAGGCAGTAAACCGTAGTTAAGCCGCCTTCGCAGCCTCCGAGTGGAGTGTAGCCGGCCCCAAGCAAGACCTATTTTCCCTGGTGGTGAGTTTTAGTATTTTCTTTGTTACGTTTTGAGAACTTTGTTGTTCTGTGTTAGTAACACACGGGTTTTCCTACAGCCTACGCTGCCAAGTGAGTTGGAGCCCAACGGGACCGTAATTGGGTTTCCAATTAAGACTCCATCTTCCCCGGCAGGTTAGTGTCTTGGACTAAAATCCCCCCGTTGTGATTATTTTATTCCACACAGTTCTAATGTGTTGTGTATTGTGTTCTGCAGAGTAGGGTGACACCCCCAGGTGGACATTAGGTCCTACAGGCCGCGCCACCAAGCCTCCCTCGGTGAGTTTTTCTTTCATTTTTGTTGTAGTGCTGTGCGTGGATGTAAATCTCAACCCTTTCCGTTGCTTTTTCAATGGGCAACATTACCATTATATACCTGTTCTAAACATTTTATAGAATAAATAGAATTACATTTCGTTTTGAATAAATTGTGAATAAGTAAAAGTGGACCTTTTGGAATAATAGTTTATTCATTCTTTACGTATTAGTGGATTATACACAGATAATAATGATATATTGGGTCGTGCGGCTCGGTGGGTTGCACGCTACCTTAATACCGCGATAGTGTTACTGTCATTTCTGCACAGTGCCCTCATTTTAGTTTTTGTTTAGCTTTCTCCTAAGACATTCTTTTTTCATTATTCTCAGGAGGCTGTTTATGTACGGTACGTCCCGAACTGTGTGTACGGTCCCGGTGTACCACCCTGTTTATGTATAAGTACTGTACTGGAGGGTCCTGTGACCCTTGTCCGGACCCAATGTCGGGTTAAGGTCTGACCCCTGTTCAGACCCCCTGTTTTTTCGAGCTGACCTGCTGCTTGACCGGCCTGCCTGTCGTCCGGCCCAGGTTCAGTAATATGCTATAGCGAGGTACTCCGGATTCGCTTGTTTTAATTTTAACTAAAGAACTTAGCAATTTAAAATAAAATTTAAATTTAATTCAGACGTGATCAGCCAAACGCCAACAGGGCCCTATCTTTTTTTAATTTAAGATATTTTTAAAAACAAAGTTTTTAAATAAATGTATTAAATTTTTCAACTTTTATTTTTTTTGGTTCTTACAACCCCCCCCTTCACCTTTTACCCCCTATCCCGTTACAGTATGTACATAAACAGGTATCGTATTAGTACTTTCCCGAAAAAAATACTGTTCCCAAACATTTTTTTCTAAGCTCACCTTATTTTCCTAAGAAATTCTTACTCATAGTTCGTAATTGAAACAGCCAACTACTTAATTAACACTGATATTAAGGCGAAAATAAAGCGACGTGGTATTAAAATGTTTAAAAGGATCGAGTTTCGTAGTCTAATCATAGCGGTAGACCTGCCGGGTTCTATGCGGGCTTAACGTTTTCAAGCTCCTTTTGTATCACATGAGATCTTAATCAATATCACTAGCAGCATACTACACTGGTTTGTCAGTGGCTTAAAGCTCAAATGAAAATTTGAATACAGTTCTACCTTTTTTCATTAGAATTAGAGTTTAATCCTAAAGCTAAAAGTGACCCTAACTGGGTACAAATAAGGCTTTAGCTCGAACAACGTGGAGGCTATTTACGAGTCGGTGCTTTTACAACTCGCAATTTTTTTTAATGACTATCCATACCACCCTGCCTGCACTCAAAGCGTATGTTAAATATCGACATTCGGTGGAAAACAACAAGCGCACAGAACAAAACAAGCAAAAAGTCAATTGGTTAAGTTAAACTAATCTATACTAATATAACGCTGTACAGGTTGTTTTGTTGAACGCGCTCATCTCAAGAATTTTGCCACTATCTCAGGAATTTTATCGAAAGAAAATTATTATTTAACACCAAGCAGCGAAACCTTGGGTGATACCGCGGGGGACACCTAGTACTTACTGTATAAAAAACAATAAAGTACCTATTTGTATGGACAAATATGTACTTTATTTTATTTATTTATCTTTTAATTCATTTATTTGAATAATACTCCGGCAATTTTTTTCATCAATGGTTCACACTAACGTGAAAAAGTGCACTCGCTTATGAGGATTATCGCCGCAGGTAAGATTGTTTAAAAAATAATAAGAGAAAATGTCAGTTCCGAAATAAAACGAAATGATCAAACAGCCTGTTATTACATTTTTTCGATAGCCCTGTATTGTACAATATTTTGTTGGTGCGACTAAAGCCTTCAGATATCATAATGTTCTGGGTACAACGTCGTGAATAAATTATTGTGAAAACTTCACGAGACGTTGTTAGTAACAGAAATAGGAATAATATCGAAGTGTCGACACGTGTAAACTGTTCTAGTTTTTCTTGTCAAAACAACTTGTCGAGTGTCGACGATTATTTTATATGTGGAAATGTCAGCTGCAACAGAAAAGACAATTTTCCACAATTGTTTAGCCTTGTTTTTGTTAGAGATAAACGTTGTTTTTGTTTGAAAATACATTTTTTTTGGTGAGTGGGAAATCATCAAATGACTGGACGGAGCGGGAGGGTGTGTCAGACTTTTACTGACTAAAACCCTCTCATGTACCTTCGGTTGCCCTTTTTGTTTCGGGGCCACGGTAACCATTAGTACTATTCCGCAACCGCGGCAGGACAATTCCGTAACCCTGGCAGGGTCTGAAAATACATCACAACAGTTTTGGTAATCTATCTATACAGGTGTCCCACGGCTATGCCACATGGAGGGAAAGTATCTTAAATCTTGTAGATAGAACATTTTACTGAAAGAAGACATTATTTTAATTTTAAAAACAATTTAATTTGCATTCATAGATTTTTAAATAATTAAATAAATAAATAAAATAAAAATAAAAATCGTTTATTTCAGACAAGGTCCATATTTTGTTAGTATAAACATAACTTAAAAACTAGTGTTAGTACTTATAACTACCAGAAATAGTGCAGTTTTTAATACGCTTTTATGTGTTTTGCGCCACAGGGGCGTGCAGGCGTATCCAATGTTCCAGTACGTGGCTGTCCCATCTGTCCGCTATAGTTTTCAGGATGACGTTGGGGCTGACGCGTACCCTGCGCATGATGGAGGCGCATCGCTTGCGCATGATGGCATGAAAGCCCTCAATTTCCGCTTCTGCGAACATATTGGACGCACTGCAGTAGCGCGGCAACCCCATCAGCACCCTAAAAGCGTCATTGTATTGAACACGCAGAGCACTGTATGCCCTCTGCGTATAGTTGACCCACAAACTGCATGTATAAAATGATTGACAGTACGCCCGAAACAATGTGGCTTTTACGTCAATCGAGCACTTCGCAAATCTGCGAGCCAACATATTGCAGCGGACAGCCAATGCTCTGCGCTCACGTTCAATATCTAAATTGTCTTTGAGGTCTTCAGAAACCCAGTGGCCCAGATACTTGAAAGCAGTGACTTGCTTCAAGGGGCTTCCGCAAAGTGTTAAGTGTGGCACAATCGGGTACGTTTTAGTGCCTGCCTTAAAAACTAGTACCTCACTTTTCTTAACATTGTATCTGAGCCCATGGGAATCCGCATACCTCTCGCATATCGTAAGCAGACTCATCATTGCGCTAACCGACGGGCTCAGCAACACCATATCATCAGCATAACTTATATTATTGATACATATGCCATCAACATAACAACCTTGATACGTGTTGCTGAGCTCGACAATCAGCCGGTTCATATACAGATTGAAGAGGCGAGGGGAGGTCAGACCGCCCTGCCTCACACCGCACTCCAGCCTATACTCATCCGATAATGAGCCTGCCCACCTCACACAATTGAGCTGATTATTATACCAGTACCTTAGTATTGATACAACTTCCCTATCCACTAAGGTATCATTAAGCAACTTTTGCCACAACAAATCGTACGAGACCAGATCGAACGCCTTGGAAAGGTCCAGGAAACAGGCGTTAACTGGCGTTTTCCTAGACGTGTAGTACTGAACAGTATGCTTTAGAGACAGTATGGCACTTTCCGTAGAGAGACCCGGACGGAACCCAAATTGTGCGTCATGCAAATCGATGCGAGTTGCCATATGCCTATCAAGCAAACTGTCCAGCACCTTGGCTATGACCGTAGCAAGCGATATGGGCCTGTAGTTTGACTGATCTGATGTGTCCCCAGTCTTATCCTTTACAATTGGCACAACCACCGTCTTCATCAGATCACCTGGCAAGTAACAGTGACTCAGACAGAGCGAGAAGAACATCGCCAGTACCCTAGGTAGGTGAACTCCTGCATGCTGCAGGTGCTCGATGCTGAGGTAGTCATGCCCCGGTGACTTGCCCCTAGTCATGTTTTTTATGACAGTAGCGATATCTTTCGCTGAAAACCTAACATTCAAGTCCGTCAGACAATCCTCAGCATCGACCGCCTGTGATGACAAAGCTAGAGAACATTCAACCTTAAAATGTTTCACAAACGAATTGGCTATTGCCGTAGGCTCATGTAGCCCCGCCACACTAACGGGGACGCCCGGCTTCAGATTCAACTTATTAGTGTTCGTAGTAAATGGTTGGGCCGGGAATCGAACTTGTTCCTCGAGAAAAAATAATCAACCTGTAGTTTTATCATACCAGTCGCAAGGTTTCATCATAAGGATTATTTTTTGCTAAGTAACATAGTGTCACAAATAAAAGGAAGACCGTGAATTTTAACATTTCATGTAAAATTTTGTTCTGAAAAGTTAAAAGCTTACATTGCCGTAAGGACATACAATTGACAATCATAACTACTTATTACTAAAATAAATTAATCTACCCATTTGAAGTACGCATCATTTAAATAAATAAATATCCACCACAACAAGACCAAAAAATTGTCAGGGAACGAAATAATCAAAAGTTATCACTTTGTATTCAAGAAGAAGGGACTAGTTTTGAGCATTTGGAAAATTGACTAAATTGTATTAAAAATGTTAGAATTCATGGTCTTTCTTTTATTTTTGACACTATTTTATTAAGCAAAAAATAATCCTTGTGATGAAGCCTTTCGATCTGTAGGATAAAACTACAGGCTGGTTAATTTTCTCGAGTAACAGGTTCGATTCCCGGTTCAACTATGTAATTATTTAAATATCTATGAATGCAGTTTAAAATGTTTTCAAATTTCAAATAATGTCTTCTTTCAGTAAAATGCTCTATCTACAATATTTAAGGTACTTTCCCTCCATGTGGCATTGCCGTGGGACACCCTGTATAATATAAGAACTGGTAAATTGGCTGACTGTCTGACTGGGTGACAATCACACAAAAGTTACATGAAAATTAGTAAGAAATAAAAAACTAAGTAAAACTGTAGAAAACTCGTAGCCAAGATCCCTTTTTATTCCTTGACAAGATATAGCTAGAGCTTATTTGCAAGAACAAACAGAAAATTTAAGTCGTGTTGACTTTAAATAAAAACAAAGGCACCCAAACAAAGTGTTAACTTTTCTAGTATTGTTCCGTAAGTAATATCCAAAAGCCTTTAGAACACCTAAAAATACCAAAAATTATATTTGGAAAAATTGTTTGGTATCATGAGTTTCCCCACGATGTCTTCACCGATGTTGATGATGTCAAATATACATTTAGAAATAATTAAAAAAAAAAAGTCGCTCTTGCATAAGAGACGCGCGCTTAGATCTCTTGTTTAACGCAACGGACTCATTGCACTTGCAAAAAACCCTTAACGCGTGGACAAAAACGGTCGTCAATCACAGAGAATAGTCAAAGAGGGTTTTTGCGTATCGACATGTCATTGTCAAATATGTCAAAATTCACCAATCGTGCTGCATTTGGACCTCACGCCTACGTATTGCCATCTAGCGGATTTGTCGAAAAAACGACATGACATTGACAGATATATTATGTCAAAATTTACCAAGCATGCTGCAGTTGGAACTCACGCCTACGTATTCCCATCTAGCGGATTTCTCATACGCAAATCCCTCATTAGGCCATCACGACATTATTAAAACTGATGTCTCAAAACTAGTTCAATGTGGTCCTTTTTACGTAACTACGTCCAATTAAATAGTGTATGCTGTGCCAATGTGCAGACAAATTACCATAATTTACTTTTCCCACGAAGCCAATTATTTACTAGTAACAACAAATGTACAAATACATTAAACATTTAACAAACAAAATTGCCCCACCTACTAAATTTCAATTAAGCTAAACGACAGGGCTAAAACACACCACTTTTAATAATTAAGTATTCTGAATTGGGAGTCATTTAATTAAATTAAATTAACGAGCTGAGTATTCAGTTGTTATAGTAATGGATTTTATTTACACTGGCTTTGCAGGTATGAAAATATTTTATCATACTATAATTAGGTATGGTAGCTGTTGTAAATGTACTGATATCGACTGGTAAGAAGTAAGCAATATGTAACCTTTAGGCCATCACGCGAAAACTACTTTCTTAGAAAACCTTTTTTAGGGTTCCGCACCAAAATGGTCCCTACCAAAAGAAACCTAATAGTTTCGTCATGTCCGTCCGTCCTTAGTCCACCGTCCAAACGGTTTTTTTCTTAATGTTGTTTTTTGTTTGGGGAATGGGAAATCATCATATAACATGAGACTTACTGACTAAAACCCACTCATGTTCCTTCGATTGCCCTTTATGTTCCAGGGTCACGGTAACTATTATAAACATTTCGCAACCCCGGCAGGCGTTGACCCTGTTGGGCCCCTTCCTGTGCAGACTCCTTCTCTTTGAGGTGAAACACTAACGCGCCGTCGACGCGGTCCTGGTCCTAGCCGGTCGGCGAGCTACCCATCGCTCGCCATCCGCAGAACCGCGCCTACGGTGGCCGGTAGTCGTCCTGCGACTCTCGACGTCTTCGCTTGGGTCTTAGTCCGGGGCGAGAGGCTCGTCGTTGCCTCTCGCGCGCCGCCGCTTCCTTCACTAGCATATTTGCTTCGCAGAAGGAGGCGACGGCATCCCATTCCGTTTCGCCCCGAAGCATGGCCTGAACCAGCGCCGGGCGCGAGAGGTCACCGCCGCCGATCGCCTCTACAAGGACACGTCGATGCTCCGCCCATGCGCGGCACACCTCCACTGTGTGCTCGACCGTGTCTTTCAGGCGACTGTTACTGCAGTGGTGACACCCAGGCGTCGCTTCCGCCCGAATCCGACACAGGAACCTCCCGAACTGACCATGTCCGGTGAGGACCTGTGTCAAGCGAAACGTGAGAGCGCCGTGGCGTGGGTTTTAGTCAGTAAGAGTCTGACACGCCCTCCCGCCGCACCCAGGACGGGAGCAGTCATTGGATGATTTCCCACTCTCAAAAAAAAAAAAAAGTATCATTATGTGTTTTAGTATGGATCCCTTATTACCGGTCACCCACTAATTATCGTAATATGTTTATATAAACATGTTACTTGTCTCCGTGCTCAAAATGCCGTGTTCATCAAAATATCTTTATACATCCCTGTCACTCACAACGATGGCTGACGACCGTCAATTTTTAATTGGAGACATTTCCTTTCAGCCGGTTTTTAGGTCACGTTCTAACTGTATCATGGAGGCCCCTAAAATATGTATCGAGGAACTTTCACACGACCTCCCATATTGTGGAAGACGTAACTATTGGATACTGTTTTGAAAACTTAATATTTGTACGCCCCTTTAGTTTGTGGGTTTGTTTGGTTAGTGTGTATTTTTATTACTTGTGGATTTTGTATCTATATTTTATTCTCTCTCTCTCTCTTCTTTAAAAATAATATACAGAACAAATTTTAGTCACGGCAGGAATTGTAATAGAGATTAGAAAAGACAGCAAGATATATGATACTGCACAAAACAAGTTTGCACTTGCACTTTTGCAGTTACAACGACGCCTTCCCTCTATCCTCACTCTCATAATCAGATAGAATGGTATTCAGACATGATGAGAAGCTACCTAGGACCGTTGTCATGCGATTGATTTGTTCAAGAGTATATTGATTTAAACCACAAAGCTAACAGGGTATCTATAATATTATTGCAACGTGGAAATGCGTAGTTAAAACTTTAACAATAGAAATAATAAAAAAAAATGTTTGATGAAAATAACCATACACAGGTAGGGAAATATATTAGACCTAACCTCAATAGCAATTACATAAATAACATTACACGCACATTAAGTACTCATTTAACAACTGTTAAACTTACCACACGAAGTAAAATACTCGGTAGTTTGCTTTTTTGTATCTTTTTATAGCAACAATAGAAAAGAATTATTAAGAATACCTCAGCCAGAATTAGGTCAGCAGTACGTTGAAATGCAAATATATTTTATTTGCTAAACAATTTCATATCCCTGAGACACGCTACGTATTTGAGGACATTTTGTTACATTTCTGAGTTAAAGAAGAAATTATGCAGCTGAAACACGAATATGCAAGGCTTTTTGGTAAATTTCTTGGAATTACCAAGGATTTTAATAGTAATACTACCCACCGTGTATAATAACGTACCGAGTTCACGGTAACCAATCTCAATGAAGATTAGCCAAGTATTATGTAGAAGATTTTATATTGTAATACAAGAACATACCTTCATGCATGTTAGTAGGGGAGCCCACATGTGAATTTCGGGATTAACTGAAGCGCGTCAGATTAATACACTATTACTAGTTAAACGAGGACATAATCAGGAACGCGATAACCAGTCATGGCGTATATAGATAGGGGAATATCTTACACCCTGTTAAGTAGCTATACTGCATAATGTGCCTTATGTATTATGTACAAGTAGCATCGTGGAACTAGGTAGTAGAATAGAATAGATTGTTAAATGAGAGACTCGATGATCTCACAGTTAAACTGCGTAAGCAGTTTTGTGGGGCTATGAAAATAGTTTTTAAGAATGTTTTGAAAGAAAATAAAGGCATTCATTCATTCACATGTATAAGTAAAACATTCAACTTTGTTGAAAAGAGAAACTACTGACACTTGTGTAGGGGTGGTATGAAAAAAGTGATTCATTAGCCATTCCTGAGCGCGTCCGATTATGGTATGGTGAATTAATTACATGCTAAATAAGTGCAGTTACTTGGTTGAGAATGTCTGATATTTAATCACTTCATTTTAAACTCTGGTACTCACCTGGATCTGGTAGAGCAGAATCCGACCCTGACATTGTAGGGAAACGGATGATGATGATAAATGCACTCCGTCTTCACTCACTGTCATAACTCATTGAAAAATCAGACACAATATGGAAAATACAGCAAAGACCAACGCTCGCCTCATAACATCACTGCTTAGTATAAAACAAAGTCGATCCCCGCTATCTGTACCTATGTATGCTTAAATCTTACAACTGCGCAATGGATTTTGATGCGGTTTTTTTAATCGGTAGAGAAACTCAAGAGGAAGGATTATGTGTATAATTTATGCATATTATGGTTAAGAAAAGCCAGGATTTTCAAACAATTCTAAAACCCGTCGGAAGCTTTGGCGTATCGATAGTCTTCCTATAGACTCTAGATCATACAAAGAATTTCCTAATGGAAATTTCCACAGGCCAAGTACGAGCATTTAGATACAAAGACAAATGAGAAATGAGCTCAACCCTTAAAACCTACCAGGGCGTGAAGGGATATATCGATGTTGAAGAAGGCTATAATTTAAACAGCTCATCTTGTACCCTATATACCATGTAATCAATCTCAGTACATGTTCGTTACCTAAATTACCAAGATATTTTTTTTTGTTGAATAGGTTTAATATTCGAACTCACGTGACTCGAGACACAACAGAAAGACAATAGCAGCGTGACAGTCTGCTGTCGCTTGGTCCTCAAAAGAAAGTTAAGTGTTGGAAGGTTGGATAATATTGCTTAACTGACAGTACTTTCTAAGCAACGTTACTTTTGTACCCGCGTGTCGGTCTATTAAACTGATATAATTATCAACGCTTTTTTCTACAAAAAAAAAAATAATGTTTGCGCCAAAAGCCCGAACGTACATTTGGATTTTGCGCATCAATTCGTTAATGACAATATGTGGATTAGGGAGCATAGATCACGCGCTGCTTGTCGGACCTGACCTGTCATATTGCTTGACCACACGCCGTCACCAATGAACAATTGGTTTACAATGATTGCATGAAGTTTAGATAACTCTTTATTAGAATGTTGTGAGCTGTTTTATCATAATATCTGTATTTCAAAACTAAACTCTATGGATCTGTTAGACCAACAATTGTACAGGTAGTACTTTATTTGGCCTAGGTAGATAATGTTAATACAAGCCTATATTTTACCACTGTAAGGGTAAGTAGGCACGATAGACCATCATGCTTGATCAAGAAGACTATATAAGTCTACATAAGGCAGTACTAATATTAAGTTAAGTCTAAGTTTACTAAAAAAATTCTTCACCGTTATCTGTAATGTTCTAGATAAACTTAGAAGGTACACATGAACTGGAAAAATCGCTGGTACTTACCCGGTTTCGTTCCCGTAACCTAATTCATGAGAGGCGGACGCTTGGAAGGTTAAGAATTGCAAAACTCACACATCAAGGAAACCAAACCCAGTTATTACTGTCGAAGTTTTCAAAGATTCGTATCGCATATTACCATAATAATTTTCTCAAGACGTAATATTAGCTTTAAACCCCTTTGTTGAAGCTAGTATTCACAATAAATGACGTGGTGCCCTTGCAATTCAATGGTAACAAATATAACTGCAGTATATTACAATCAAATATTCTGTTACACTGCCGACTTGTAGAGACCATTCATTATTGCGACTACTGGTTTTATGTTTTATTCGAGATGTATTTTCAGTGTATTCCACGTAGCAGTATTCAGTACTTTCTAAAGGTCATAGCTCATTACAGCCACCCGGCAGTCACTCCGCACCGACTCGCCTTATAACCGAGGCGATCCGGTGCCGCTACGGAGTGGATATAGTGAGCGCATGCCCATACAAGTCCATATAAAGAATACTAGCCGCAGGAGGCAAGGCGCTGCGGAGTGGCTGCCGGGTGGCTCTAATGAGCTATGACCTTAAGTTTATCTTAGACGTCACTGACATTTAGAAGGAAAATTTTGTGAAGAGACCTGAATATATAATAAAGCCGAAATCGCCAATTCACCTTGAGCAAGCGTGGTTGATCAATGCTCGTGTCTTTTCTGATGAGTATAGGGAGTCCTCTTATCATACAAA
The DNA here is from genome assembly GCA_033675125.1 of Athetis lepigone. NCBI lineage: Eukaryota > Metazoa > Arthropoda > Insecta > Lepidoptera > Noctuidae > Athetis > Athetis lepigone. The sequence continues at coordinate 11,182,965 of CM066243.1, read as the reverse complement.
CAAGACTCGAGCTTATAGGGCAAAGAGTGAGACAGTATTAAGCTGGTCGGAAAAAATACTATTGATTATCACATTAGAAGCAGATGGAGTGTAGATATTATCGATTATGCAGTTTTAGTATTTTAAGGAAATAAGATATCAGAATTTAATAGTATGATCCATACTAATATTATAAATGGGAAAGTGTGTCTGTCTGTCTGTCTGTCTGTTTGTCTTTCTTTCACGGCAAAACGGAGCGACGGATTGACGTGATTTTTTAAGTGGAGATAGTTGAAGGGATGGAGAGTAACATAGGCTACTTTTTGTCTCTTTCTAACGCGAGCGAAGCCGCGGGCAGAAGCTAGTATTTTTATAAAAGTGATGAAAACGCAACTGTAACTACACATGTCTGTCTCATAGGCAACGGTGGCTACTTCATATTAGGTGTCAAAAGCTCTGTAAGCTAAAAAAATAGACAGTCCAAACAAATTACAACACAGTAGTAGCGATAAAAAAGATGACATTAATCTTGTAGTGCTTGTAACATAATAAACGTTTAGACAACCAAGAATTTAAACAAGCAAATAAATGTGTGGTGCGTGTCGCGTAGCACTATCGTAGCGCTACGCCGTAGCGCATGATAACATTTACAAACATAAATCGTAGCACTTATAAACACGCCGTGAATTCACTTCGGATGAGTTATGGGGACACCCTGTGTCGTAGTTAATTCTAAACGGATAATATCATGTGTTGTAGCCATATTTTATTGTATATTTCATATTAAAGAATTGTGACTGAAATTGTGAATTTATTTTATTTATGCATGCTCCTACGGTGCAGAGAACGTAATTGAGCAATAATTTTAGGGTTTTTTACTTAAAGAACGCGACGTAATAGAATGGTGGCTTAAGGCGTTTCACATTAAAAATAAAATAAATTAAAGGTTACGCTCACTCAATACAAGCTTAAATTTTTCATAAACCCAAACTTCCTACTTAATTTTATTTTCACACTACGTCTTTCAAGATATATTTGTTAGATGGAATCTGGATACAGTAATTAAATTAGACGCGTTAAGTAACTGTCCCTACTGACAATATAGGTAGGTATTGGTTTTTGCTTCGTTCTCGTGGGTTAAAGCGTGATGTTGTAGCATGTAATAGCACAAAGCACAAGTTTTAATAACCTCTAGTTTTATCAAAGTCCGTTGAGTATTTTTTGTGTGAAAGAGTATCAAATATAAAAAAAAACCTTAATCCCTAGACCATTAAAATGAACATTGTCGCTTAATCCCACCCTTCTGCCACATTGGACTCGAATGGCGCCACCGCACAATATTGACACTTCAAAGCCTCCACAGAACAATGTAATTACGGGCAGTATTTACTCAGCTCATGTTTTAATTGAAACAAACCATTTGTAGGAAACACCGAATATTTTTGTAACGATTTATGAATAAAGATTTAAAAATTCTTATTGTTAGGTCACGATTTTGATATTTATTATTTGGCCGCCGAGGTTTAACCCGCGTTAAATTATCTTTCATCTATCCATTTGTATACAAAAACTAGTAGGATCCATGCTTTTAACTGACCTGGCTTTAATTGACACGGATAACCATTCGTCCTGACCAAATTCTTGAGTTCCTACAAAAACCCCAAAGTGAGAAGAACTTTTAATTAAGATTTTTTCCGTGCATTTTTCCAAGTTTACTTTTACAAAAATCTTTTTTGTGCTACATAAAATACTTGCCTTTTTTCATTCTGAAAAGTCACAAGCATTGATCGTTATTAAGTTCACGTACTCAAGGTAATTGATGATATCGGACTAATATAATTATATTAATAAATTGTTATGTAACTATAATTTGTAGCTTTAATTCTGTCGGAAGTAAAACTATAAATTATGTGAATTGTTATGATTTCTGGCGGAATTAAAGCTATACATTATATTTGAATAACAATTAACTGTCATGTAGTTCCTTAGATCTAATATTTATCTTGCATATGTGATTTATAAGTCCATGTGTCCTTTCCTAATGTTCTAGATAAACTTAGGAGGTACAGTGAAAATGAACTTTGGTTGTTACTTGGTATCGAACCTATTATTTATGCATGAGACACCAATTGAAAAGAATGGAAAACCTCCATAACTGTTATTTGATACTATCAAAAGCTTTCCTTAATTCAAAATAATATACACACAATCTTCGAAAATGTATTTTTTTCTTTTCTCGATTTGAGCTCTTTCGTTTTAAATTATTCTTGGCGTATACATACAATATTAAAATAACCAGAGCCAAACAAAACCTTTGAAACGTATAATTCTAAGAATGTACTCAATTTATCAAAGGATTGCTCATACCTCTTTATATTTGCACTGCCTCGTAAATCGTAACAATATTATTTAATCTGAATGTCAAAGGGCCAAATATAAAAGCAGATTTGTTTGCTATAGAATATTTCATGTTATGAGTTTTTGGTTGTTTCTTTCAAGCTACTGTTTGTTAGGTATAAATACGACAATTTTATCGATAGCTTCGCACACATATTGTTTTACCCCTTTTTTTGGGGAGTGGGAAATCATCAAATGACTGCTCCCGTCCTGGGTGCGGCGGGAGATCCGTGTTAGACTTTTACTGACTAAAACCCACTCATGTTCTTTCTGTTGCCCTTTTTGTTCCGGGGTCACGGTAACTATTATAAACATTCCGCAACCCTGGCAGGCGTTGGCCCTGTTGGCCTCCCCTTATTGCTTTACCCCTCAGAGACATACGAGTCTTACAGTAGACAGTGCACAAGTTGCAAAAGAGGAAGATAGTTATAGTTGAAGTTCTAAAACAATGAGTCCGAATGCAAAGTATTGAAGTATGCTGAACTCGATGAGTGCACCGAGAATGCTACTATTTTTAACCCCAAGTTTGACCGTTTTATGTGTGTATCTGTCTGTTTTTGGATCTATCTGTGGCACCCGAGTTCTTAATGGCATGATTCGATTTGGATGCAGTTTTTTATTTAAAGTTTGGTAATGGTTTTAGACATGGTTCATCAAAAATCAGTTCAGCCGTTTCGAAGCTATTAAGTCTTTTGTTAGCTGAAGTCACGTTTATATAACTTCAGGCGGCGATATTTAAATTTTAATTTTCGCTTGTATTATATAAAAAAAAATATAAGACATCGACAAAAAATAATATGCGATGGAACTTCGTATTTTAGTAACAACACACTAACAACACACGATTAACTTGCGCAAGTTTAGAAATGTAAAAACCTAAAATGGCACTAATAGCCTACATGCTCATTCATGTTACTCATCAATATTTGTATCTTCTTCCTTTCAACGACCAACTGACAGCCGGCTGTCGGGCTGCTATTGTCTTTCTATTATGTCTCAAATCACGTGTGTTAGAAGGATTAAGTAAATAAAGATTTATTTTATCCTATTCTATTCTTGTGCAAGGCCTTCCTTTGTGCAAGCAGACGGTCCCGTGTGTATGCTGCTTAGTGTGTCAGCGAGGTCTATTCGAGAACGTTCCATTTTGTTCACAATACTATTTTCGTCCCTGAATGGCTGCCTGGACTGAAGTTTCTTTTTATCAAGTCACATCTAGTTTGATTAAGATCTTTTGTGACCGTACCCTTATTTACGTTAAGAATTTTACTTAAAAACTAAATTGATGTCTCTAGAGGAATTTAATTCGAAAAAAGCTTTTAAGTTTAAGATAGAGTAGCTTACTTTAATTCTATCTTTAATGTGAATAAAATAAATTATGCAGTAATTAGGGTTGTTGATAAGTAGAAAATACTTTAAGCGATTTTAAAATTTTTTATATTTAAAATAACATTAAATTAATAAAACTAGAATTAAAATAAAGAATTAAAATAACATGGCATCAAAAAACTTCTCCGCATCGCTGTCAACCGGTAAAGTGCCCAAGAGGCTGGCAGCATTGCCACGTTAGATGGCAATGCTAAGCCTCTGGCCAAGATAAAAGCCAGCCTTTGGGTCACGAGAAGAGTCAACTAGTCTTTTTGACAGGTCTTTAAAAATAAGGTGGGCACTCGGACCCCATGGCCCAAGGGTTTCAACCCCAAACGGCTCGAAAATATAGTTTCCAGTAAGGTTACTATACTTTCGCCGCTTGAGGTTTTCCGCAGCCGAGGCGGCAGCTCCGGCACAGCACGCCGTACTAGGAAGGTGGGATGGCGCAAGAGTATCGACACACGTAGCGTCCCACACTTTATTTAAACTTGTAAGTTTAGTATATTAAATTGGCTTCTTGAAATATCTTTGATGATGAACAATATGTTAACCTTTCGACGACCAAACGACAGCCGGCTGTCGGGCTACTATTGTCTTTCTATTGTGTCTCATATCACGAGAGTTCGAAAGTTAATGCACAGAGTTTGATAATAAGCTCTACCTTGAATCGCACTTCTCACCGTCTCAAGGCAAATTTAGATTGAATAAACTGAATTCTTTAAGTGCCCTCAACAGACCTTACAATCATTTATAATAACAGAAGAATTCATCCTCTTCAGTATGAAAAATGTCTGCAGAAAAGTCGATTTCGCTGAACTGCGTGACACATCAAAGCTTGATAGACTTGAGATGTCAAGAGAGAGGCTTGAGGCTGGGACACAGAAGGCACTTGTCATCGGCGCTGTTTCATCAATTTCTTAGGAGTCGCCTTTTCACTTTTTACCGTTTATTTTTCTTATATTCAACTTGATATCTTTATTATTGCTAAACTAGCTCTCTTCCTCAGTTTCACCCGCATGATTGTGTGGTTACTACTCTGCTCTGCCGTAAGTCGTTGCGGTACAAAGCTTTACTCAAATAGGTTATTCAGAACAAAAATATTTTTTCAAATCAGACCAGTAAGTAGTTTAAAATACCTCCATATCGTGAATGTCTGAAAGTAAAATATTTCATTCGTATTTATGACTGAGGTTGATCTTGATAAAAATTGATTATTTCCTATTGACTTAAATCGCAAAATGTTATCGATTAGTGTTCGTGTGCTCGTTCACACAAACAACAAACGTTTTGTTATTCTAAAAATATTCAATTTTACCGGTAATAAATGAACCTTCTTTAATGTCCAATTAAAAGGGTCTTATATCACGTTTTATGGTCTAAAGCATTTCATTAAAGGAGTAAATAGGTATCTTCATTAAACCGCAATACTTTATTAAAACAAAACTGGATATAATTCGTTGAGACTGCCTTCATTATGATGATACTAACGATGAACTTTGAAATCTTAAACTAATAACTACATTTAATTAAGTTTTTAATAGGGGTAAAATGTACGTGTGGCTTTTCAGCGTTTGAACAATAATATTAATGAATAAATGCAGAAAAATGTACAATAATGGTAACTTCTAGCGTGTTCAAAAAGAATTATAATTGCATTAAGTAAGCAATATAGCATTGCATTTTAAAACCTGTTGTGAAATAGAAATGAAAAGAGTGAGTTGACATTTTATTTATAATATATTTTATTGTTGTACAACTACAGTTCGTTTTTAAAACATTTAGTGTTATTGTTTTAGGTATAGCATTTTATTATATATATTTTTTTCAGTTATAAGGGTCTACAATACTTTGTATTTATAATTAAATCAAAATCAGTTTAAAAAGATAAGAAATTAATAAACAGGAATACATATTAATACAGTTATTTTCCCCTTTAGTGACTTTGAAGAAGCTTTTTTCTTTTTTATTATTATGAGCTCTATTTCCAATATTAGAAAGTAAAAAAAAATACCAAATATTGGCGAATAAATCGCATAAGAAACATCCAACAATAAAATTTACAAACGAATTGATAACACTCATCTTATTTCAATGCTGTTGAAAAAGAATAACAAACTTATTATTCCAAACCACAAACGAACGTAGTAAGTATGACATAACTATCGCATAAAAGTAAAACGGCTCATAGGCATTCTAAAGAAGTTAAAACATGAACATTTAGAAAACAACATGGTATCGTCGGCACTGTAAATTAGTCGGCTAGACACCACTATCTCACGGATATCCGTTGTCTATAAATTAAGGAACGCTTGTGTAAAGTTTGTGCCGAACTACGAAGTGGAGTGTGCACTGTTTTTAATTTTGAAATTAAAATCAAAGTTCGAAATTCGGGAAACAACATTTTTCCACTTTTAATATTAAAAATGAAAACTGACTGTGTCTGCCTTTTATTCAATCTGATACACTTACAAAGCTAAACAAATGAATGATTTTTATTGAATTTTGAGTCGAGGAAAACTTGAGCACCAAGATAGACTGTAGGCATTTTTTTTTTCTGTGAATGCAAGTATTCGCGGCAACCAACATAAACATATACAGGGTAGAAAGTTGCAATGGCCAGTTCGATTCCCGATTGTGACACATTATTGAAAATCTTTGAATGCAGTTTTATTTCTTTTGAAAAATAAAGGAATGTTTCCTTTAAGTAAAATAACCTACTAACTTAATCTTAACGATTTAAATTAGTTTTGTTCCTGTATAAGAACTTACATAACAGGTTTCGATATAAACAGATTTTTTGATAATTATATCATTTTTCGCCTCAGCAATTTCCTAAAAAGATCGAAAGAATGAGTGAGGTATGTGAGGCATAAAAATTTCGATTTCTTTCCCGTACTTCGCACAATAGACGATCATTGACCCAATCTCTGTATGAAGGTGACACACGGTCAGACTGACGGAGGGCGAATAAGAACTGTTCAGATAAATCTTATATATAAAAATGAAACCCGTTTTCCGTTGTCACGACTTGGCATGAAAACGGCTTGACCGATTTGGCTGCTTTTTTCTTTAAAATGTTCGTTGTAGTTCAAGGATGGTTTATACGGCAAAAAAAAAACGAATAATTGTCGGGAAAGCCCTAAAAACAGCCCTTTTCTTTTTCCCATACAAACGTTTTCTAACTAAAACGGATAGTCAATTTGAGCTTTAACACCATACCATAAAGTTCAAGTGTTAGTCGAGAGGTTTCGGGAAGCCAAAACAATTGAGTGACGTTAGTATCGTATCGTCGTCAAACACGAATTATCTTACGTAAAATGTCACTTGAAATGTAAAGGAACGTCTCTTTGATGTGGTAGTGGGTAGGTAGTGGGTAGGTAGTGGGTAGGTAGTGGGTAGGTAGTGGGTAGGTAGTGGGTAGGTAGTGGGTAGGTAGTGGGTAGGTAGTGGGTAGGTAGTGGGTAGGTAGTGGGTAGGTAGTGGGTAGGTAGTGGGTAGGTAGTGGGTAGGTAGTGGGTAGGTAGTGGGTAGGTAGTGGGTAGGTAGTGAGTAGGTAGTGGGTAGGTAGTGGGTAGGTAGTGGGTAGGAAGTGGGTAGGTAGTGGGTAGGTAGTGGGTAGGTAGTGGGTAGGTAGTGGGTAGGTAGTGGGTAGGTAGTGGGTAGGTAGTGGGTAGGTAGTGGGTAGGTAGTGGGTAGGTAGTAGGTAGGTAGTATGTCAATTTGAATTCAATATTTATAGTTGACAGGACAACGTCTGTCGGGTCAGCTAGTTATTTATAAAATAAATATTAATGTAAGATTTATTTATTAATGTTCTCGTATATTCGATAATATCTTTGTAATTTATTACAGTGAGGGCAAACGAATAACGTATTTTGTTCATTTCGAATTTTGGTTATAGCTATTATTTAGATATCATAAAACATGTGCAGCACTTATAAATAGAAACAATATTAAATATGTGTACATGTGTGTACAACAAAGGAGCCAAAAGAGCAAAATTATGAAATATTTATTGAGCTATCTAATTCTCTATATGGGAGGCTAGCTTGATAAGTTTGTGCACAAAGCAGGGTCTAAAACTCTTTTTGACAGACTAGCTATGAAAACAAAGATGACGCTTGCAGTCGCAACAAGACTGTATTGACTACTGTGTGCTATTTTTTTGATGATATTATAGACTTTCAATTGAATCACAATCACAAGAACAAAAAATAAAGGAACAATTTTATTTACGTTGAAGGCACAAAAAAGACCGTCTCTTAATTATTTTGCTTCATAAGTCTTCTCAATTTATAGAACATAACGTTTAAAGACTAAAATACCCTATTAAGCATTCAAGTCCTTTCGGCTAACACTAAGTCAGTATTAGGTATCACTTACAGGATTCCTGGCACGTACTACAAGGGACCGTAACTTTGGTCGACATAAGTTCGGTAGCAGTTAATCAGTGTTCATTAAGCAAACGGTCGGTCGTTCTGATAAATAGTACGTTACAAGTAAATGTTTTTTTTTATTGACAGATATTTTTGGAAAAAACAGCGTGAATTAACTGGTCATCGGTTTAGTGGTTTTTTTTTTTGGTGAGTGGGAATCATCCAATGACTGCTCCCGTCCTGGGTGCGACGGGAGGGCGTGTCAGACTCTTACTGACTAAAACCCACTCATGTTCCTTCGATTGCCCTTTATGTTCCGAGGTCACGGTAACTATTATAAACATTCCGCAACATCGGTTTAGTGGTTAGATCTTGACATTGTTTTTATAGTATCTATACATATAATAAAATCGTAGGAAAGTCAAAACTGTACATTGAATATTTTTTTAAAAGAATACTTGAGGCGTGATCTACAATCGATACCGAAGCCAAAAATATAGTTTTTAGAATTTTTGTCTGTTTGTCTGTTTGTCTGTTTGTTTGTTTGTTTGTCTGTATGTATGTCCGGGATAAACTCAAAAAGTACTGCATGGATTTAGTTCAAATTTTGCAGGGATATTACTAAGAGGTCGGGTCAAAACATAGGCTACAAATTATCACGCTATCACGTACGGGGGAAGAGCTGGAGCCTTCACGCTGACGACGTCGCGGACAGCAGCTATCTTCGGAATCACTCAACGGATTTCAATGTTTTTTTTTGTTGTATAGGTATTAAGTCTGGGCGTCATATAGGCTATAACTTATCCTGGAAACTTGAACTTCTGGTGCAGGACCGCAACAGACCAGCTAAACTATAAGAGATACTAAAATGGTATCATAGCAAAAATTGCTTCACGTGATAAGCAGTTTCTGTTGAAAGAATAAATATGAAGATCTGGAACAACTGAGGTGGAACTCCATGAGCCCAGCTAAACTATAACATATATAAGTATGACGTCTTAGCAGGAGTTGTTCAGCTTGATGAGCACTTTCTTTTGACGTTTACAAATTGAAGATCTGGAACACCTGTTGTGGACTTCCATGAGCTCAGCTACGTACACTATACCGAACATATATAAGAATGACGTCTTAGCAAGAGTTGTTCAGCCTGATGAGCACTCTCTGTTGATGCATAATATTGAAGACCTAGAACCAACACCTAATGTGGAACTCCAAGCACCCAACTACATCATAACACATTTTTTTTTTTGGTGAGTGGGAAATCATCCAATGACTGTTTCCGTCCTGGGTGCGGCGGGAAGGCGTGTCAGACTCTTACTGACTAAAACCCACTCATGTTCCTTCGATTGCCCTTTATGTTCCAGGGTCACGGTAACAACTATAAACATTCCGCAACCCCGGCAGGCGTTGGCCCTGTTGGGCCCCTTCCTGTGCTGACTCCTTCTCTTTACACCATAACACATTAAATAAGAATGACGTCTTAGCAAAGTTGTTCGGTCTGACAGGCATTTTCTGGTGTATAAGATCGAAGGTTAGAAAGATCTGATGTAGCAATCAAAGCTATCACTGATTTCAATGTATAAAAAAAAATAACTTAAGCTGGGAGCTTCATTTTCCACACATTTTCCGGGAGCAGCCTTTATCGAGTGGAGGTACCACTCGATGAAGGCGGAGAAACATGCATACAAACAGGTCGAACAGAGAACCTACTTTTTTTAAGTCGGTTAAATCCATTACTGTTATATTCCCCAGAGTGCAACGAACGCTTTACTGAAAATCGCATCAAAATCGGCTCAGCCAAACACCCATACAAACAGGTCGAACAGAGAACCTACTTTTTTTAAAGTCGGTTCAATGATGATGATCATTTCTTCATCAATTTCATGTTTTTAGTACTGAATAAACATTGACTGTTAATACTTTTGTTCGGTATTTATCTGTGTGATTATTGCTTTGTAAGTAATATAAATGTTCATGTCGTTGTAAACCTAATTATGATGATGATGATGATGATGACAGTCCCAGTCGCATGCGTCATCTGTTTGCCGTCATTTTGGTGTTTTGTGGAGTTACGAACCCGGTAGCTTTGTGGGAGAAGTACCGCCATCTTCTGTTCGAGGACTTTTTACGAGCTTTGAGGCGTGCTTCTGAAGGTGAAATCGAAGCAACTGATAAACGCATGCTGAACACCTGTCTCAGTTCACTTCAAGATGTGGTCATTTCAATCGGCGGTAAACGACTGGTAGAGTACGGGTTGCGAGCTCTCAGATTATTACCACATCAAGACCGTGGAAATCGGGAGTACACCGCCAAAACCAATTACGATTCGGGTTTAATGACCACTATCCGAAATGACCACGTCACTAGGTTCACCTCAGAGCTAAAACAAATATATGACACTGTTCTGGAAAGTATTGGGCTCGACCAGAGTAAAATGTTTTTCCTGGATGCTCCTGATGGAACAGGGAAAACATTCATTATCACTGGTATCCTTGCAGAGGTCAGGACGCAAGGCAAAATTGCCATTGCTGTAACATCGTCAGGAATCGTTGCTACGCTGCTTTCTGGTAGCAAAACAGCGCATGCCATGTTCAAAATACCCATAGATTTAGAAAGCGCCGAAATGCCTGTTGTGGGGTATCCCGTAACAGTGACAAGGGACATGTGCTCAGGGATTTCTCTCTGATCGTATGGGATGAGTGCACGATGGCTAATAGGAAAGCAGTGGAGGCCGTGAACAGAAAGAACTCTGCAGGACAACCGCAGGAATGAACACTTGATGGGTGGTGTTACAGTTCTGTTCAGTGGCGATTTCCGGCAAACACTCCCTGTGGTGACGCGGGCTGACGAGGCGAATGCTTCGTTGAAACGATCTTCGTTGTGGTCACAAATTCATGCGGCTGCGCTTGACCATCAATATGCGAGCTCAGCTCGGTGGCAATCCACGTGCTCAAGAATTCTCAGATGTCCTTCTAAGTCTCGGAGAAGGCAATCCACCACTCTAGGAAAGAGGTGAACAGGTGGTGCTCCCAGAGTCCCTCGGTAGAGTGGTGGCCTCCTTAGAAGAACTCATTTGTTGTGTGCATGGGGACATCAGTCGAATACCTAGCCGAAATTTTGGCTGCTGAGAGCAAAACTACAAACGTAGTTTACAGAGAAGTTTTGTAACAATTCACAATCGTTAATATTTTTTTATATCGTGGAATGTAGAAAAAATTGGTCAAGCGCGTGACAGGTCACGCATAGACTAGGATTCCATAACGAAACACATCGCATTAACAATTAAACAACGATTTCATCTGAGCCGTTATACTTAGCTTTCTTTTAAGGTTCAATCCAAGGACTACCATCATGTTTTTTTTTCGAACCAACCGTTTAAATTTGAGAGAGGAGGGAGACTATTTTGACAAAAAAAAAAACCGCTTGAACGTTAAATATCTTTTGTTGTTTGTTTGTCTGTATGTATGTCCGGGCTAATCTCTAAAAGGACTGCATGGATTCACTTAAAATTTTGCATGAATATTACTAAGAGGTCAGGTCAACATAATTATAAGCTACATATTATCACGCTATCACCTACGGCGGCGGAGCTGAAGCCTTCACGCAGACAACGTCGCGGGCAGCAGCTAGTGTTCTATATCTGAAAATCTAAATTAAATACGTTGTCTGCTTGAATACGGTATTTGACACTTTTAACCCATAAATGTAATCATAATTTTTTATAAAACCTATCTTTTTATTAGTCGGATTCGTTTATCATTTACTGTAAAATTGAATTTTTAATTGCTATAAAATCATTAAATAGTTAGTCAATAGAGTTGCTAGCTTGTGACGTCACAAGCTGGTATTGGCATTTGTATGCCAATCTCAATACAATAAAATATCAATTCTCTAATAGACTTTGTAGTCTATTAGAGAATTGCGTTTTGACGGCTCATAAAAAGTACGTAAATTGATGATGGTGTCAAATACCGGATTACAGGCCCTGCCAAGTTTGGGATCAGATAGCCGTGTTTGAGTTGTCCCAAGATAGATACAATCAACTTGTAGGTAGTAGGTTTTAGTCCTTATAACTTAAATGATAAATCGGTTATTCTTGTAAAATGAACAGTCCTGGAAAAAATAAATCACATGTTAGTGATTTTTCTTCTCTTCGAACATTGAACTAACAATTTTCTTGGCATTTATTTATTTAGCTTTGAAGAGTTTTATGACATCAAATAACGACTGACATATCACAGCCATTTCTTAATTATTTGCATTTATAACAGGAACAAAAAAGTCTTTTCTTTATTCGCAGACAGAGAAAAAACTTTAGTTAGACCACAAATTCTATGAAATCCAATCGCATAGCCGCTGGAAAACCTTTTTGAACTCAACTGTTAAATTACCGTACTTATGATAAATCCTTTTATCGTGTAACAGTATTATTTCTACACTGCACACTGTCTAAACTTAACTTACAAGATAGACCAATCGAATTATCTCATCTCATGACTTGGAGAAAATGCCTGCAGCATTTAGCCCGCCTGTGTACCGTTGTGCATACAGTGAAAATACAATGAATAAATTAGCGATTAATCTCGGGATGAGAGATCTTGGTATTGACCTTCTGTCTGCAAATAGATTTATTTTTGGTTTCTCTTTTGGTCTAATGGAAATAAATGATTTGACTTTGCAACAAATGTTACTCAAGGCCAACAAGTTTTTCGAGCACACATAAGCCCCTCTAGACAAGTGGCATTGTAGAATAGATGGCGAAAACGAATAGATTGTCAAATTGTTTAGCGAAAGCTTATGTCAATTCTACTTGTCTAAACCTTAAGGATACAAATTTCCAAAAACGAAGTGTCACTCCAAGCCAAAGGTTGGATTTGTGTCTGGTACATAGTAACTTCATTCCACGCATGGATGAGTGGCATCGACGTCAACCTTTCATGTATAATATAACGCTTCGATAGAAGACACCATCTAGCTACAAAGGTGGGTATTTGAACTCAAGGAAGCATTCACGAGAATGAGCGCCACCGGGTACACTTGTTTATTTATTTACTTTATTTTACATAATGTTTACAGACTAGTAAATCAAACATGACAAACATGACATGACAGACATGTAGAGGAGAAAGAAGGAACTAATATTAGAAAATGGCTTATTACAAGTATGGACACAAAACTTAAATTATTTGATAAAAAGTAAATAAAAGTTTAATTGGATTGCCAACGATAATTAACTTTGTTGGTTGTTCAATACTGACAATCCGATTAACTTGTGTTCTAAAAATAATTTAAACTTAAACTTTACACTATTAAAATAGATTAGTATACTAAGACTTGAAAAATGGGACAATAACGTAGTTCTTTTATGAAGTTTTGTCACAAATTGAGGTGTAAAGTTGTTACAGTTGTAAAGGGTAACATTTAATTAACTCCCGTCTTTTTTTTAAAAACTCGAACAATGTTTTATTGAGTTTTCATCGAATAAAAGTTCAGGTATAAATTCTCCTTCGACTGAGTCCATTTCATGTTTCATTTAAAACAATAAAATTTGTGTGAAAACATTATTACGGAATAATTTTATTAAAGGTTAAAATCTGATGAACTGTAAGCAACTCTAAATGTCTATATTTGAGCCAAAAGCCAGTTGTGTGCAAACCAGACAACACAGAGTATTGACCAGGATTCACTCTGCCTTTCTTCTCTTCCATAATCATAGATTACTATCCCATTAAGGGATAATCAGAAATGTAATGCCTCCTCCACAAAATTCTGACTGCACACTTTGTACATCCACGTCTATGCAGTCTGAGTCGCAATATAGTCGATCACGCAAGAGTTCTTTCACCTTTGACCCGACAAACAAATCCAATTCAACTCATTATACTGTAGCCCATTTTAGTAGGCTGTGGTTGAATGCACTTTACGCTATTACAGGCTTGCATGCCATTCAGTTTGTTTCCTTTATGCATTCTTTTATTATAGTTTGGATAAAGTTATTTTTAGTACGGGCTTTATTATAGTAGTTGCGTGGTTTTCTGGCTTTTGGTTTTTAATTGTTTTAACTAATACTTGACCTAGTTTTTTTGCCATAAAAGTGGGTGTCTGAAGTAAAACCATTGTATTTTTAATTAAACTAAAAGAACAAGTGCTTAGTGCAGCTTTTTTGTACCGATTGGGTGACATAAATCGAAAAATGAAATACAAATTAATGAAAACCATGTTTACAGGTTGACTACTCACTGAACTAAGTTGCAGACAGACACTGGTTGAATATGGAACCCTTTAAAAAGGGATTATTATGTAGGAGCAGACTTTTGCAGACTTTCTTATAAGTCAGGAGCCTGGTATACACTTGATGGCATGATTCTGACTAGTGACAATGTCAACCTTAAAATTCCTAACAAACACCTCAACACTGACCACATAGTATAATTACTGTACAATAAAGAGCTTCATAAACAATACAACCCATCGATTAGGTAACTCGACACACTGGCTACATCCCAATTAAAGACGACGTGGTTACATGACGTCACAGTTATTAACATGATTAAATCTAACAAGGCTGGGTCTACCCACTAACGTGGCCTTTCCGAAGCAATTTACCTACGAAAATCTTAGGCGGCCACCAGACTGTCTAATGGATACTTTTGAATTATATCGGAGTCAAATATGCCTTAAACTGTTTAGGTTTTGCCTTTTAGCAACTGCCTTATTAGTCTCGTGGTTGTAAGCGCGGCTGCTGAGCATGGTGGGTGGGACTTAATTGCATATGCTATTGGTTTGCATGAAAAACTTTTTATAGTGCCTGAATACGAGGCCAAATAAAATAACACATACTTACTGTAAAACAGGCTTTTACAGGCGAAACAAACATACGGAAATCATTAGAGGTGAAGTTGGGATCTTTGTATAGTACTTTTCTCAAATGATGCTAGGACATTATAAAAGAAGTACAAAAAATATCACTTAAGATGTGCCAATTTTGTGCAATCATTTGTTATTTTGGTAATTGAGTTCAAACTTAACAAACCAGTATGCTTGCGGCCTTATAACGAAACGACCCATAGTTTGTAGACCAATTTTCTTGCGTTTGTGGTGTGAAGTTTCACCTTTGAAGTTTAGAATACTGTTATTAAGTTCCAAGGACCAACACTGTTAGATGTCTCAAGTAATTTTCAATGTTCCTGATAAAATATTGATGGTTATAAAGTGTGAATATCTTCATCATCAAGTCCAACCGCTCTGAAGGTATCATTCAATAGTCAATACCAAAAATTAATGATTAAAAGTAACGTTAACTTTTCAACAACCAATCGACAGCCGGCTGTCGGGCTGCTATTGTCTTTCGAAGGTTTAATATTAAAATAAAATACAATTCTATGAAATAGTACAAATTCTAACATTAGCGTGCGCACGATCTTAGCTTTACAAAATACGTGCCGCTTTTAGATAGACAGACGTTGAGACGGTCAGTGAAGGCTTAGTAATTTGGTCCTGCTACTAAGCTGGGCAACCCTACGAGACCCCAACCAGCATTAAACTTTCGAACACACGCGATTCTAGACACAATAGAAGGACAATAGCAGCCCGACAGCCGGCTGTCGCTTGGTCATTGAAAAGTTAAATCGATATAACATGTTGAAAGTTGTACTATTTACTTCTTTATTTACCTATAACCTATTTTTAACCTACTAATGACCGACTGCACCACAAAAACCTCTATGAAACTTATCGTTCATTGTTTTGTTTAATAATCCTGGTTGAGGCGCTTCTTTCAAAACTTGTCCAATTGCCTCGCTTAACTTTGAGCTCTCCTATTGTTTGAAACATTGAAACTTCTTGTTAGCTTCGCCTTTATCTAAATACAGTACAGATTTATCCCGATAAAATCAATGGCTCGATTCTTCGGTACGGTTAAAGTAAATATATTTTACTTGCAAAATAAACGAGATGGAAAGTTTCAGTGCAATGTGCAGTAAACGCTGTTATGTTTTCTTTGACCCTTACTCGGGTTGGACTTGAGTGAACTCATTTTTCTTTCGGACTTCTTAAAAGAGTTTCACAATTCGTTTGTATTTTTTTTTAATGATGAAAGTAGAGAGAAATTTGAGTGATAATATTTAAGTAGAGAGAGAGAAGCACTTTCCATATTATATATTATATTTGACGGGCCTGTTGGTCTAATGGTCAGTGACCCTGACTGCTAAGCCAGAGGTCGTGGGTTCGATTCCCACCCAGGACAAACTTTGTGTGATGAGCATGATTGTTTGTTCTGTGTCTGGGTGTTATTTATCTATTATGTATGTATTTATAAATTATACGACTATAAGTATGTTTATCAGTTGTCTGGTTACCATAGTACAATCTTTGCTTAGTTTGGGATCAGATAACCGTGTGTGAGTTGTCCCAGGATATTTATTATTATTATTATTTCAGACTTCGATATTCTGAGATACAGTCTTGCAGATTCAATAACAGCTCACTTATGCCACCAGCAAGTGGTAAGAAACATGACAGTTCACTATACTCTAATTATTTGAAGAAATTCTTAATGAGATAGACCTACTAACCCAAATTCCATTTTCTTGCTACACCGTTAGTCAAAGAAGCAATACTTCAAATTAAGCGAGTTCGGTAGCCAATGGAATTTCCTGTAATGTTTAAAACTAACAAAACACAAGTAAAGTTCCCTTTAGAAGTTAGGATTATCTCCTCATTGCTAATTTGTTAAAGTTTGAAGGAAATCCAATTATAATGTGGACTTTTGTGATGTGGTTTTTGGGATTTACTTTCTTTGGGCTATTTAACTTTAGTAATAAATGTTGGCACTTAATAATTGGGCATAGTTATTCTGATACATCAAAAATAACATTATTTATAATTAAGAATTTTTGTAATCGGTTCAATAGTTTTTGAGTTTATTAGTATCATACAAAAATTAAAATCTTTCCTCTTTATAATATGAATATAGATATGACAGGTGTTCCAGGTCTAGTTGATTGCGTACATGAGTTTATAATAATACAAGCGTTTGTCACTGACTTCGACCACCCGTAATTTTAGGCCTAGGTCACGCAGATATAAATAAGCTTACACTCATTTTTTTTTTGTCAATCGCATCAGGACTATATTACTCCACTCCTCACAAACAAAGAAAAAATTTCACCTCTTTTTTAATCAACTATAATGAATTAATTGATGAATGAGTTGAATTAGTTTATTTACAATTAATAAAACAGTAACGTGAAATAAAGTCATATTCAAATAAAATAAAACAATCAAAAGCAAGTCAAATCACAAGTATTTTGAATACAAAACGTGTGGAGTTTAAGAATTTCATCGTACAAATCAAAACTCCATACATTATCCAGAATTAACAACCTATTCATTTACACCGCTGGATTAAGGGACTGGTTACACACGACTCTAATTTAATTTGTAGTGAATAAAAGCTGGGAAATGTACACAAAAGGTAGGTACAGAAGGTTGCTTCTAAACAAAGAATGAAAACAGGCTTCGTGCGACTTTTCATTCGTTTGTAGGCGACTGCCTCAGTATGTGTATTACACTTGTAATAATGAGTGTCAACTATTTTTTTTTTTTGAGTTCATAACTTTAAAATTCATGCTTTCATAATTATTACATCTTTAATTTCTATTTTTGTTAGAAGTATAAAAAAAAAGGTTTTTAAATATTTAAAAATCGACCAAATGTGAAGTAAATATATATTACTACAATGTCGATATTACCAAGTACCAAGATTATAAGTCGTGGCACTATTAGCGAAAAAAATGGGGAGCGTTTGCGAGCGCCCGTGTGAGTTGGTAATTTATAAATTCTTATAATTCTTACCTCCTCTACCTGTTAGCATTTTTAGCTGTCGTAAGGACTCAACCTTTTGTATCTAACTATTTCGTGGAAACGGTATCGCGATTTACCTCGGTTATATAAGCCAACAGATTATAATGTCATTCCTTCCTTCATATTAATTAAATTAATCTTGCATGGGTTAACGTTTGTGACCTTATTGCTTTTATAATAATGCTGGTTTTAAACTTTGGTATGGAGTTAGGTGAAATAATGTTTAGTAGAACTGAATTCTGTTTACCTGATCCATAGGATAGCTGGCGACCAGATTATGTTGCTGTTTTGACCTTGGTAGAATCTATGAACTTCAAAATCATGTAACAATGTAGTACTTACTGCAAAGAAAAATACAATATAAAGTGCTTCTAAAACAAAGCATTACGTCCACCCATGTTTGATTACTCTCGAGATGGTTTTAGTTGAATTTTCAAATATATTTTTTTAGAGGCCACCTACTCGTCAAAAAGAACACATAGATTACCCTGTACACAAAAAGCACAAAGTGTTTCTTATCTACATACTCATTAACCAACATTTGGTAAAAAAAACTGGTAAGATGAATATTTTATTGCATGGTTTTTTTTTGTTTTTTTTTTTTTGGTGAGTGGGAAATCATCAAATGACTGCTCCCGTCCTGGGTGCGGCGGGACGGCGTGTCAGACTTTTACTGACTAAAACCCACTCATGTTTCTTCGATTGCCCTTTATGTTCCAGGGTCACGGTAACTATTATAAACATTCCGCGACTTATTGCATGGATCACAATAAACAATGAAATATTGACCCTAAGTAGCGTTACATTAAGTAGGCACTAAAAATTTAAAATAAAAACATTTTTACACGGTCATCAGAGGCTTTAAAATACAATTCAATACCTTTTAATAAAATTTGTTCAGACCACGAAGTAAGTCATACAGTATTTACTTTTTTTATTTTATTTTACAAAATGTTGATTGGTCTAATAAAATATATACAGGCATAATATAAAAATAAATATAGCTAAATTAAAAGTAACTAATCATTGTATTTACTTAAGTTTAGACTAAATAAGTATACATAACTATTAATATTATTAGGTTTTTATTTCACATGAAATAAAAACCTCGTAAAGTCCTTTTAAGTTCAGATCTAGTTATAGATGTCATTAGTGTTACTTTACATAATTAGTTTTTTACAAGTTAGTTATTTTATGCTCTACAAAATTAATGACAAGAATTAACGGTATTGCATTTTGTAGTTTATAGTTTAATAGTCTGGTCAGTGAGGCTATTAAACTGTAAATTGCCTGTAAATTAGATGAAATGTTAGAAGTTTTAGCAAAATTGCATTTATTGCTATTTTTAGGGTTCCGTTATTACCACTTCATAGTTTTTTAAATTAGTCTGACATTGATGAATTAATAAAAACTAATATTATAAAGCTGAAGACTTTAATTGTTTGATTAAACTCAAGATCACTAGTAATTCAAATATTCTTCCAGCCTAGTAATACCATTCATCGAAAAAGTCTGAAGGCTACGTACCCAAACTAGTACCCAGAAGCGAGTAGTAACCAAAGGCGAGTGAAACCACGGGGGACAGCTAGTTAATAATAAACTAAAACAATCAGTTAAATGGGAATATAACAACACATTACCTGTCCAATTCATCATCCAACTTCTATAACACATAAGTTTATGAGGATGGATGGAGGTTTCTAACTTTTTAACGCAAAAACTACTGAACGAAATTAGCGGAAAGGCATACGTGTCACTTATGAGGTTAATATATCTTAATATATCGATATTTTTATCCCATCTTTTGCGGTCAGTGAATTTTTTTTTCTATTTTTTTTTTAAGTTTGCAAAGTTATATTGTAAGAATTAAATTCCTACCATATTGCTGAACCGATTTTTGTGTAAATAAACTAATCTCGGGACAGACGTCAAGTTGGATTGTAATAATATATTTTGTATATGATTTTGTACATGAGAGATATTGTAGTATATACAACATCACGCTACGATCTATAGGAGCAGGTCATTAACCAACTCGTTTGAAACTACAGGACCAGCGGGCTAGCGACCAATAAAATTACACATAAAACCAAAACCATATTCTCGCTTAGTCTTTAGCAAGAAAAATTACTCACCATTTTATGAGGAAATTTAAATGAAAATCGTATTTTCTTGCAAGCTAGCAAAAATTATGCAAAGTCAATCCAGCTTCAGGGATCGACTAAACTGAAAACTGTGAATAGTGACTCGTCAAAGGTGAAGGCTATAAGGCTGGTTTTATTGTCAAGCGTTTTGGCAGCGCCGTTGGAGCGCGCGCGTTCGTAAATATATGAGTGTAGTAGTTGCGTTTCAAAGTCCCGTCTTTTGCAGCGCCGTTCAGAAAACGCGCAATGGCCGCCGGCGCTGCCAGGCGCGGGCCGGTTTGCGGTTTTACGGCCAGTGTGCGTTTTAGTGTGACGCCCGTCGTTGAGACGCGCCGTTTTTAACAGCGCATTGCCCAGCGGCGCGTTTAGCGGCGTGACTGTAGAACCAGCCTAAAAGCTATGTGTACTTAGGCCTTTGTCTGTGTTTATGTTGAAACTTGCCTGAACTTAGTTGATAAAAGTACCTACGCACCAATATTGATTAGAACTTCGATTGTTTATCTCTATAAAATTGTTTGTGGAACAATTAATTCTAGCTGTGTAACTTTTAGGTATAGGCAAGTATTTGGGTATACTTGGAGTAGTGGAAATATTCCACTAATACTATAAAGGATGAGGTTTATGGAGATATGTTATGCTTGCGCGTAAAAAGCTTCTGAAGAGGTTTGTTTATACATTTTCAGTTTCATGCAATGAGCTCATTGGCTACATAACATCACGCTATGACTCACAAGGACGAAACAGTAACCAAAGGTTTTAGTTTTTAATGTGGGTAAAACCGTGGGGAAGATAATTGATAAAAATGACTTCAAAAAACTAAATAAAAAGTAATAATTATTAGTAATTCAGTAATAAAGTAATCATCTGATAAGTTATTGTCGTTACACCGTTTTTGTCCATATAGTTAGTACGGATCGTTTTGAGTATTGTTCAAGCCCTAAGGTAACAAATAACAAGTGTAAATCAAAAATTAAAAAACGTCCGCCACAAAAAAGTTCACAAAAGACTTTATAATTTCCTAAATTTTAACCGATTTTTATGTAAAATTTTGAAGAAAGATCGCTAGAAATCCTACTTCGTAATATTAACCGCATGCACCTGTTGTGCCACAGTCGCAGGCAGACAGGCAAATCGACAACACACACATAGCGATTGTTGCAGAGCAACCTCTTTTTTGATACTATATTATTTTTGTATTTTTTTTTTGGAATCAGTTTTAAATTAGAAGAAAGCATGTCATAGTTGTCTAGTGTTGTCATAGCTACATTACAGTTTTTAATTTTCACTAATTGTTAATATTCGTCTTTATTCAATAAATATCATAGTTCTCTGTTCTCAGGCTTTCAATCATCCGCACCACAAATCATACAGTCCACTCATCGTTTACAGCGATCAAACTCATGATAGACATGATACCCCGCTTTTTAAGTCAAGTGTTAAGGTCATAGCTCATTAGAGTCACCCGGCACCCACCCCGCACAGAACCCACTCGTTGTCGACAGGTTATCTACCGCGGTCAACCATTGGACCCCACGCGGTCAACGAGTGAACGCCAAGTGGTCCATGAGTGGACGCCGCGCGGTCCACGTATTTTACACACAAAATCATTTTGAGCGGTGCATCGCAAAGTATCGTCCTCGTGTGTATCAATCGCGAGCAGCGTGCGGTCCACTCGGGACCCACGTGTTGTCAACGCAAGGCAATCATTCGAGCAGCGAGCTGCCACCAAGTGGTCCACCCGCCGTCCGCGCGTGATGGGCTTATAACCGAGGTGATCTGGTGACACTACGGAGTTGATATAGTGAGCGCATCCCCATACAAGTCCATATAAAGAATACTTGCCGCAGGAGGCGAGTCGGTGCGGAGTGGGTGCCGGGTGGCTATAATGAGCTATGACCTTAACACTTGACTTAAAAAGTGGGGTATGAAGCGGGGGTGACCTTTAAAAAGACAACTAACCTAGTACCTATTCCAATAATCGTATCAACAATCCCCGTAATAAAAATTACGCTTAGCCCTGTCATCCACAAAATACATATGACCGTGAGAACATTCGCAATGTTTTCATAAAACAATGATGTTTGTTAGCGCACTTGCGCCCGGCCGGCAATAAATCCTTTCCTCGTGTATATCACGTCAAATATTCAAAACAATACGTGGCTAATCCTTAGCTTTCCTGTAAAAAGCGGCCAGATATAATATTCATGTTGCCGCCTGTGTTTATTTTATTGCTGAATTAACGGATGTGTTGAATAGTATAATAATGGGGTAGCATATTAATGTCTGCAGATTTTTTTATGAATTACTGAACAACTAATCTAGAAAAACTAGAATTAGCGCGTCCAACCGAACTCTTTAGCTTTATAATATCAAATTATAAGTAAGCATTATATTATTGTCCCTATGCAAAGAATTCGTCACATACAGAGATGTTACAGATATTGTTTACCAGGCTTGTAGACTGACTTATAACGGTAAATAAATAAAAAAAACCTGTATGAAAGTTATAAGCAGAATTGTTTAATACCCACCATTTTCAAGGTTGCTTTTGATAACCAAAGAGCTTTACATTATTTTTACTCGACGTTACGCAAAGGCTTAGTATAAGCCTGTGTGCATGTGTGTATATTTGTTAAGTCAAACGAAGATTATTTTTTTAGGCATTTGAAGAGACATTTTTCTTAATTTACGATTATAAACATCTTGCCTCAGACTGCTTAGCCCGGTTCATGTTATTTCATCTTTTTAATTTTAAATTATTAGGCAGTCGGGTTTGCTATACATATTTTTAATTGCACCTTTTCACATTGTAAGCTCATAAATATATGATATCTTTTTTTAGGGAATAGAGTCAAAGTCTTGTCTAAATAAAGTATAATATATTTGAAAATTATAAGTTTATAGATACCTACATACCTACCTAACTTCCTGGGACTACGGTCTGTAGCCTAGGGCTCATTCACTCCAAAAGTTGAGCTCCTTA
Source organism: Athetis lepigone (assembly GCA_033675125.1). Taxonomy (NCBI): domain Eukaryota; kingdom Metazoa; phylum Arthropoda; class Insecta; order Lepidoptera; family Noctuidae; genus Athetis; species Athetis lepigone. The sequence continues at coordinate 11,159,854 of CM066243.1, read as the reverse complement.
AAGTTTTTAGTTGAGCTAAACGATTACTGACAAATGCTTGCACTGTCTGGACAGGTCCACTCAAATCTGTGTGCTTCTCTCATCTAGAGAGTACCTCAGGCAAACCTCCATGGTTCTCGCACATTTTTGACCAATACGATTGTATGGACTTTAAAAGAGACTTTGACCTCTAAGTTTGTTTCGGATGTTTCTTCTCAGAGCAGTCCAGCTACGAAACACCGGCCCCATCGTTCGCTTAATTTAAAAAAAAACAATATCGACGTGTAAAAGTGTTATGTTGATAACCTATTTACAAAATAAATATGATTTTACTGATAAAATGTACCAAGAGAAATGCACTTAAATGCACTCATGCAGGAATTATCTGGTTCTAAAAATATGTACTACTTATTAATATTTCAGGTTTATTTTTCTTCTTATTACATTCTAACGGTTCAAGCACTACACCAACGGAAGCAAGCTTTTAGTTACTTCAAAACATTTCGTTTATTTGAATATGTAAAGTTAATTTCCGTATTCCACAAAACTTTTCTACTTTTATTGTTAAACCACCCGCAAGTCCATTAACCTTAGTGTCATTCTGACCCTAAAAACAATTTTATTAGTAAATACTACAAAATGGATGCTAATCCTTGGCTACCACGAATTTATCAGTACTTAGTTCACAGTTGTGAATCAAATATTAAATGTTGCTTAGAATTTCACAGAATCCTTGAAACCTAGATTACCAACTTTAACTAGTGGGAACTTAGCAGAACTTTACGTCTTTGTACATTTCAACAATTCTCCATGTTAAATTGTTTGCTGGCAAAAACAAGCTCCCATTTGTTTTTGTTAGAATGGCTACACAAAACTGCTTACGAAGAAAGTTAGCAAAAAATACCTTTTATACAGATTGAAAAGCTACCATGGTATTGCATGCTTAACTTAGCATAATAATAGTATTCTAACAAAGCCAAAAATATCCGCTTTCCTTTTTTATCAACAAAATATAAGCTTAAGCAAGCGTAGCGAACAATGTTCGTGTTTTCTTTGAATGAAAAGATGCGTTTACACTACACATGTTAGGAAAGGGAAAGGGAGATGATGTTGATTTTGTTAATTGGTTACGGACGACCTATTGGGCCAGCATTTTCTAGATGACTACTCAGAGAATTAGAGTAGAACACCCGAAATAAACTGTAGGTCAAAATCTCTTTTAATGCCCAATTCTGTTGATCAAGTCATGCGAGAAATGGCTGAAGTACTTTCTTGATGGCAGATATCCACAGGTTTAAGTGTACCAGTTCATTTATATAACACTAGGTGTCCCCCTCGGTTTTACCCGTGTAGTTCCCGTTCTCGTGTGATTTTTTAGACAAAAACTATCCTGTGTCCTTTCTCTGGCTATGAACTATCTCTGTAACAAATTTCATTTAAATCGGTTTAGTAGATGTTACTTGAAAGCGAGACAGGCAGACTTTCGCATTTTTAATATTAGTATGAGTTATTTATTTTTTTGTTTGTTCCGTTGCATGACGATTTTCTTGCATTCTTTCGTCCTTTATTTTACCCGCTACGAAACAACAACACAAAAATTACATAAAACATTTCAACCTTTTCAGGAATTTAACTACAATTCTTTACACTTTACACAGTAGAAGTAAATATTTCTAACGTTCTTAGTTTCCATAAATCCGGTCTGAAAATAGAGAGACATTCTTGCTTCTATTTCCACGGTTCGTTGAGTTTTTCAGGCACTCCGCGCTGTCAAGGCGATAATGTATGCGGTACTACCGTACTACAGAAATTCCGCTTGTCACCGGAATACAACACGTGACGAAAATACGACTAGGAGTGCTTTAGCGACCATGTTTTAAACTGTGTTTATTTTGAAGAGGGTTTATTTCATAGTAAGTGAACAACTAAACAATAATACGAACTGAAATCAGATGAAAGATTTTTGCAATTTATATGTACATCTATACATTTTCGCCCTTACTAATAATCACTGTGTAAAGTTATGCAATGAATAAAGCCGGTGTAACCATACATTTTTGACGTATAAACCTGTCATAACTTTATGCAGCGTTTATTAGTAAGACGCTTTATTTTGTGTCCAATAAAGAAAAAGACACCGCTGGTTTTGTTTATTTTGTGTCTATATGTTGCTTAGAACATAATATACACTTATGCCCTTACTAATAATCACTGTGTAAAGTTATGCAATGAATAAAGCCTGTGTAACCATACATTTTTTGACGTATAAACCTGACATAACTTTATGCAGCGTTTATTAGTAAGGCGCTTAGGTAATAAAGCTCTCTTATGCTGTTAAAATCCCCATTGTTTAATTTGAAATAATCGAACAAATTGTCAATGCAAGTTATTGAAAACTCAGCCCCTAACATGCTTATTTTAGTTTAACTAATCAATGAGGTTTTAGAGTATGTGCCGGCAGATTAAAAATTATTATCAACTCGTCATAGCACTTTCCTGAAATGGAATAAATTTAAATTTATTTTAATAATTTTGCTCAAAAGGTAGAAATCCTTTGCAAAAGAGATCTTTGGAGACTAAAAAATACAAACAAATATTTTATTCATACACTACGTTCACGCAACAGCCCTTGTTCATTAACATTAAAAAATCACGAAAAAAATAAAAGAGAATAAACTTTATTACTCCTAATCTTTAAACTGTATTATACATCCGTTGTATCCTAAGTACGTTATAAAAATGAAACGTGTCTCGGCACCGGTGACATATTGTGTTCACCGGAGAAGAACCCGCTTTGTATATTTTTATAGAAACACCTTTTGTAAAGTGTTATTATGAAATATTGTTACGAAGCTGTTATTTTCACTGCAACACAAAAATATGGTAATAGACAATCCAGTTGTTTTTTATTATTATCTTATCTTGTTACGCAAACGTATTTTAACGCTTTACTGATGTTTGTAGAAGCTTTGTAGAACCGCTGAGAAATGGTCCTTCGAGCCGGATATTAAAAAAAATGTGACATCAGGATTCTCTTGCTGTATCTTACTCAAACAATCACCTCACCTAAATTACCTCAATCATCACATATTTTGTTAACCAAACTCCGTAAGACAAGTAACAAAAGGAAAGCTATTTTTGTCCGTCACAAAATCTGGGCCGTGTCATAATCTGTACCGCTCAATTAAACAAAGCCTTCTGATGTTAACACCGTAATTTAGGTTAGAAGTAGCAAAAAGCTCGCATTCATCCTTGTTAAGGAGAAAAACAAAAATAAATGTCGGGACGGGTCACTTAAACTTCGCAAAGGCTCAGAAGCTTTAAGATAACGAACCTGGCAAAGATCTAAAGGAACGCTCGAGGCGACCGGTGTAACGTAACAGTTTGAGAGATTCACTTGACTAGACAAAACATGACCTTGTTTGATGAATTAATATGAGTAGTTCCCTGTTTACCCGACTGCAGAAAGTAGGGTTATGTTTTTCGAGCGTATGTATGTCTCATTCTATGACACGCTCTACAGCCTAAACTTTTAACGGATTTAGACATTTGAGGTGTCACATGTCTGATTTGAAATTGCAGTTCGGTTTTTTGTTTATTTAATTTTTTTTCTTCTGTGTTTTTTTGATTTTTTTGATTGTTGACCTGAAGCACCCATTCTTAAAAAGGTTTATCAGATATACGTTTGTCAAAAGATATTACAATATTGTGACCTTGACCTTGTATTTAAGCTTGCTTGGGGAAAAATCTTGTGGATTAGTTTGACCGGTGTTGCGGGATTAATATTAAAAGGGAGACTTATTTTCTACTCAAACGGGAGTATTTTTTTTTCATTATTTGTTATGATACATTTTTTTTTATTTTGTTACAGTAGAGTGGGAGAGTGCACTCTCAAAGTGGTTCCATAATTATGCAGGTAATGTCTTTTCTTCACAGAACTAACCGCCGCTAAAGGTATAATAATTTCAATTTCTGAAATCAGTGGAATGCAAAACAAAAAAATAAGTTTGAACTCAGATACGTTTTTGCGTCTTCCTTTTTCTATAAAAACTTTTAATCTATGTTCTCATATAAAATTAAGCAATCACAAGGAAAGATGAATCCTACTTCATTCAATCGACTTGCACGCCGCCCTATCCTAATATTGGGTCTTCACATACCAAATTAACCTGGTTTCATCTGCAACAACAAAGAGTTCGGAGCGCATAACAGACGAACAAAGACAATATAAGCAGTTATATTGTTAGAAACTGAATGCGATTTGCAAAATATGCACCATTTAGCTGGATTATTTTGCTTTAGTTAGGTAATTGAATGGGTGATGGTCTAGGTAAGATATAAAATTTTACTGTCTTATGGCATAGCAAAAATATCACTTCATAGTATAAAACAAAGTCGTTTCTGCTGTCTCTTGGTCCCAATATATGTTTAGATCTTTAAAACTGCTTAACGGATTTGGATGCCGTTTTTTAGGGTTCCGTAGTCAACTAGGAACCCTTATAGTTTCGCCATGTCTGTCTGTCTTTCCGTCCGTCCTCGCTTAATCTCTGTGACCGTTAGCACTAGAAAGCTGAAATTTGGTACCAATATGTATATCAACCACGCCGACAAAGTGGTAAAATAAAAATTGGAAAAAAATGTTTTATTAGTGTAGCCCCCCTACATGTAAAGAGGGAAGTGATTTTTTTTTAATTTCAACCCTGACATGTGATATATTGTTGGATAGGTATTTAAAAATGAAAAGGGGTTTACTAAAATCAGTTTTTGATAATGTCAATAATATCGGAAATAATCGCTCCAAAAGGAAAAATTAACCCTCTAACTTTTGACCCGTAGGTTTAAAAAATATGGAAAAAATCTGGAAAGTAGAACTTTATAAGTACTTTCTAGGAAAATTATTTTGAACTTGATAAAAAGACAAAAAGGTTGTACAAAATAATTTCTGCGTACTTAGTATGTCAACGTAACAAATAGCCTTTTTTTTTAACTTATAAGTGGGAACACTTATTGTGACGAACGGGAAACTACGGAACCCTACATTGAGCGTGGCCCGACATGCTCTTGGCCGGTTTTTTAATAGATAGAGTGATTACAGAGGAAGGTTCATAATATGTATATTACGTGCAATTTACTTCAGTGAAAAGCCGGAATTTCCAAAGACTTTTAACAGTCGTGCGAAGCTGGAGTGTAATATTTACTTATTTCCCACGAAAATTAACATACGTACCTACGTACATAAGCGAATTTCATTCAAGAACACTTACGGTTCTTTTTTCATACGCTCTGTACAACTGCAGTTTTTGCACCGCAAGAGGAACCGCTTAATTTTTTTTTATTTAAAAACTAAAATAATTAACCCAGTAGAAATTAAGAATTTTTTCCTCTCAGGAAATCTTAACAATTTTCCGACTTAGTGTTAATTTCATTCCCTACTGAACTTAAGTTACCGTCAACTCCGCCGGAGTATAAAAGTGGAAACTTAATTTTCTCGCTTCAAATAGTTATGTTTTAATTAATCTGTGTAGTGGCTAGGAAATCACAACTGTTTTTTATTTTAGTTTGCAAGCATAGTGTGTGTACTTGTGTATAATTATGCTTTGCATTTGTGTTGTGTATTTCTTTGCATGAATGTGAAGTTTTAGTGGGTGCCAGCTACACAAAACCAAACCGTTTCTATGGGCGTTGTGGAAAGCGTTGAGATTTTTACAGCTCAGAATGAATCCCACTCATGTTCCTTCGATTGCCCTTTATGTTCCAGGGTCACGGTAACTATTATAAACATTCCGCAACCCTGGCAGGCGTTGGCCCTGTTGGGCCCCTTCCTGTGCTCACTCCTTCTCTTTGAGGCGCGCGTGGAACACTAACGCGCCGTCGACGCGGTCCTGGTCCTAGCCGGGCAGCGAGCTACCCATCGCTCGCCATCCGCAGAACCGCGCCTACGGTGGCCGGTAGTCGTCTTGCGACTCTCGACGTCTGACGCGGTGAATAGACGACTCTTATGTTTGTTGTTGAAGGTTTTTTTCAAAATCTTGTTTAAACGTAAGATTAAGATTTTTTGTTTATGATACTCTAAAATGTGTATATTTTGCAAAAAAAAAAACTGTTTTATGAATTCTATTTTATTTTAACTGTGCACAGCGCCTTAAAATAGCGTAGGTAATAGTCGAATTGTGGCGGGTAGATATTTATAAAAGGACGACGTGGAGCGACTGCCTATCAGACCTCACCAACCCAGTAACTGGGCGACACGATACCTCTTGGTTAGACTGGTCAAACTTCCAGGCTTACCAGGCTTACTGCTTTCCGAGGCACGGGATGTCAGTGATGTCCAAGATAAACTTTAGAAAGTACATATTATGAATATAATATGAACTAATATTGTCGCTGTAAATAAAGAAATAATAAAAAAAGGAATCCCATACAAAAACATGGGTTGTTTATTGATTGATTTTAATTTTGCACGGCTATATTATTTTTATAAAAACACTAACAACTTGTTGTAAATGTAATCGGTTACTACTTAGTTTACCAAACACCAGATATAAATTCAAAATAACGTACAATTCTCTATATTTTCCTTCTTATTTTACCACGAAGAAACCCTGAAAGGTTTGATGGGTGCCGCTTTTTGATTTATTTTAACTTTGAAGTGCAGGTTTTCGGCCGAAATTAATAAAGAGTTTTGATTTTCATTAACGTGAACCGTCATTCAATCTATCACAATTAAGAAGTTTGCCATTGCGTTCTATTAAAGGGCGAAAAATTAAAGCCGACAATTCGCTTATAACTATAACTTTGAAATCCAAACTTTCTTGAAGCCCCCAAATATGTAAACTGCCAGAGAAAACTATGAAAGCATACGCTGTAACAAATATCCTTACTGATTTTAAAATAGCCCATATAGTTTAGTTATTTTTGCAATGTTATTCCGTACGGTTTTCTACGTTGGGAATTACCGTCGATATTCAAACAATGTTAATCGTTTTACAAAAAGTCAATACGATTGAGTCCTCGACCCTTTCCTTCAAAGACATAAAAGAGATAAATGAAATAGCTGTGTCTTGTCAATCTGTTCATTCCACTAAATATTGTATAATAATATAAACATATTATAGTTATTTTTTACCCAGATACACAACAAACAATCATTCTCATTACACAAAGTTTGTCTTGGATGTGTATCGAACCCACGACTTCCAGCTTAGCAGCCAGACAAATAGTCATAATGGCGGTTGCTAGTCGATTTCCAAGCCTCAACCTCTTACATGAGAAACATACTTTCTACAACACAATGAATCCTCATGCGGCAGCAGTTTAGCTAACATACGTAATATAAAACGGTCTAACAGCGGATTACGTTAATCTGTAATCAGACCTCAGTTCACCCGAGACCACAACTGGGAACCGACAATCAGCAACACAAACAAACTACTAAACAGCTACTAATTATTAAGCTGTGGTGTGTACAAGTATACCAATAGATCAATATAGAGTATTCCCTAAAGAAAATACTGAATACGGTAGGCATAAGGCCAGTAGCACAGATTTACTTAAATAGTCGCAATCATACTCCCGAAAACGAATGTGGACTTTTTAGAACGGCTTAATAAGCAGAAAATTAGGAATATGTTGTTGACATTAATGTACTTAATTGTTGTTTTACGTGACATTAGTGTACTTTTTAAGTTTGTTTTTTTTTTGTATCATATTTATTGCGAGTGTGAGAACTATTTGGTTTGATACCTATATTGTGAGTATGTTTTATAATGAGTGATGGTTTGCGTAATTATTGCGGGCTACCCAAATGTCCTAACTTTGTTATTGTTTATCAAAACGGTTTTGGTCGGTTGCGTATTACATAGAAAATAAGCCGCATACGTCAGCGTCGCTGTACGATATCCCATCTGTTATTCGGCACTGTACGCTGCCGACGTCAACATAACAGGAATAAAAAAAAAATGCCACAGGCATCTGTTTACCACTGGCCATCACTTCCAAAAATCACTCCGTGATATCCACAAGTAACTGGCAGCAACCAAGTAAATCAGAGTTATTGTATGTAAAGACCTAATTTCCGTACCTCTAGACTAGGCCCACGCTGGGCCCGTTTCGGCCGTCTCTTCATTAAGGCCGCACCGTCTAGATTTAATTTAGGTTGGAGTACCAGTTAGGTATAACCTACGTGGAGTTATTAAGTTCAGTGACAGAGTATGCGGGTAATGTTGAGATAATTTTAACTTAGCCATAAATTGCCTAATAGCAACAAATTGAGAATATAATATTTAATGCACAAAGTGAAACTTATTCCATAATAATATTAATTTATTAATTACAATATAATACATCCAAAAGTAATTCTGCGCAATCCATTCACACGCCTCCCCCTTCCTTTAAAAGCTAATTGGCTAGCTCAGAAAAAAAAAAAAACATTATGGTAGTCCATGGGACAAACTTTGAAGGAAAATATAGCGGCTTAGATAACTTAGTTAGTTCAGACTTGAGAAACACAGGTTTTTTTTTTGGTGAGTGGGAAATCATCCAATGACTGCTCCCGTCCTGGGTGCGGCGGGAGGGCGTGTCAGACTCTTACTGACTAAAACCCACTCATGTTCCAGGGTCACGGTAACTATTATAAACATTCCGCAACAGAAACACAGGTAATGCCATATCTTAATAATACGAAATGGGCATTATGCGTAAAGATTGATAAAATAAGTAGTTGTCGAACTGACTGCAAAATTATGAACCATTTAACGGATCCTTATTGTGTGCGTGGCCTAACACGTATTAGGCCAATTATTTACTCAAATTTTAACTCCAACGTACACCACTAACATTTACATACCTATCCACCTGTCTATTCTCCAGAACATCAAACCCTCAAACAATCTATCGGAATCATAACCTAGTTTCATCTCCCCAGCGTACTCCAGAACCCGCACGGTTGTTGCACAAATTGGACTGTAATCAACATAATTAAGATCTCCACAACGACTACCCTCGACAGTACTTGAAACTGACGGAACTGGAAAGCTAGCTTGTGTGGGGAAATAGGTGAAGCAGTGTTTGTTTTGTATGGTTTTTTCATGAGGTAGTGAAGTTGAACTTTGTTTAAAAGATGGCATAGAGTTCTAGGTTGTATTTTAGCTTTTCCCCCATTCCACGCACTTTAAATTATAAACATTTTAGTTTTATCACTGTACTACTTAGCTGTCCCCCGCGGTAACATTGCCGCTTCTGATTTCTGCTCTGTTCTTGTAAGTTGTAGCGTGATATTACATAGCCTATAACTTTCTTCGATAAATGGGCTCTCTAATACAAAAAAAAATCTAGTCGGACCAGTAGTTCCTGAGATTAACGCGTTTAAACCTTCAAACGCACGTGATTCGACACAATAGATAGCAGCGCGACAGCCGGCTGTCGCTTGGTCGTTGACATAACTGAAAAGCTAGCTTGTGTGGGGAAATAGGTGAAGTTAGCAGTGTTTGTTTTGTATGATTTTCCATGAGGTAGTGAAGTTGAACTTGTTTTAGATAGGATAGAGTTCTGAGTTGTATTTTACCTGTAGTCCACCATTGCACGTGGTTGCAGTTAGCTACATTAAAATCAATTTTTGTTTTATCAGTTTACTAGCTTTTGCTCGCGACTTTGCCCGCGTGAATGTCGAAACTTTCATCTTCTATTTAAGCCCGTCAGGGTGGGGATTTCCAAAAAGCCCTTCTTAGTTGTTACCTAGTTGGGTCTGCGGATGGCGAGCGATGGGTAGCTCGCCGCCCGACTAGGACCAGGCCCGCGTCGACGGCGCGTTAGTGTTTCACGCGCGCCTCAAAGAGAAGTCAGCATGAGAAGGGGCCCAACAGGGCCAACGCCTGCCGGGGTTGCGGAATGTTTATAATAGTTACTGTGACCCCGGAACATAAAGGACAACCGAAGGAACATGAGTGGGTTTTAGTCAGTAAAAGTCTGACACGCCCTCCCGCCGCACCCAGGAAGGGAGCAGTCATTTGATGATTTCCCACTCCCAAAAAAAAAATACCCTACAAGTTCCTGCGTAGGTTCCTGTGTAGGTACCAACCAAACACAGGATAAACAGAATCCTAATGTGGTATAAATAAAAAAACATTAATTAAAACTTCCACAACGACCCTTAACAGTACTTGCAACTGACATAACTAAAAATCTATTTTAAGTGGGGGAAATAGGTAAAGTATGGGTATTTGTTTTGTAAAATTTTCATGAAATAAATTGAACATATTATTTATATTTATATACTTCTTGTTTTAGATAGGATAGAAAGTTTTGTAAAGTACTAGCGGGAGCCGCAGTTTTGAATAGACTTTATATGTAAATAAAGTGACTTAAAATACCTATAGAACTATGCGGGGTTGCGGAATGTTTCCTGCCGGGGTTGCGGAATGTTTATAATAGTTACCGTGACCTCGGAACATAAAGGGCAATCGAAGGAACATGAGTGGGTTTTAGTCAGTAAGAGTCTGACACGCCCTCCCGTCGCACCCAGGACGGGAGCAGTCATTGGATGATTTCCCACTCACCAAAAAAAAAAAAAAAAAATGGTGCAATTGATTTTGAGGTTAGGTTTTTGATATTGGTAAGTTAAGTAACTGATCTAAACTCTGCTATAGTTACTAATCGAGATTTTTTAGTTTGTTTGTTGGTTACAATGAGTAGATGTGTTTTTGTGTATCGACAATAGACGATCAATCAGTCAATCAGTTTCACTTATCAACAGACCTCTCTTTAAATCAAATCAAAACATTTAGCTTATCTTGTACAAAGTGAATCTTACGTCACTAACCATTTAACCGTTAAAACGCTGAGCGAATCTGACAATGACGTCACAACGTGTTAAGTCATTACATAACAGAACGTTACAAGCAAAAGCTGGAATCACATACTTATTTGAATCTCAGAGCAATTGTGTGATTTACTCAAAGAACATATTATTATTATCGTGTTCTAATGGCCCAGTGATATAACGATAAAAATTATTAAATGATGTTTATTTTTGTAAGTTGGTTAAATGAAACGCAATCATAAACATATTATAATAATAAATATCTTCGAACAACTTCGACTTCACACACGGTCAGAGGCGTCTCTAGCCCTTGTGGCGCCCGTGTGCAACCAGTACCCTGGCGCCCTCTAGTCTAATAGAAGCGGGGTCAAAATGGAATACTAACATTTATATTATCAAACGGAAATTCGGAAGCAAATGGTGCAATTCTAAATGATGTCGGGAAGCAAAAAGTTTTTCAGAATAACGAATAGTCGATTTACTTCATGTTTACATGATTTTTTAAAGATGACCCTTATTCCAATTGTATCAAGGTTTATTTCGCAAAACTACGGTGTAGCGGTAAATAAAAAAATTGGCACGGCATGTGTACGAACCTTTGGAAATGACCGCTGCACGTCCCTGGTAATTTCAATTTACACTTTATCCCCATGTCTGTGGAGCGCGCTCAATGAGCTCGATTTTCAAAATGGCGCATCTGTGGAGCGAGCTCATTGAGCTCGATGCAAATGGCGTCTTTACATGCGCACTATTTTAATCATAATACTTCGTTTAAAATATATATTTTGACTGCTCTAACTTATACAAAGTTTAGAAAAAAAAACAAGGATGACATAAATTCACGCGTCAAGTGTTTTGAACGTCCGTACGTTGCCGCACCGAAGTTTCAAATAACACTTCTCGGAATTGACAAGTGGGTCGTCCTTATCGCGGCGACCTTGTAGCTTGTGGAATAAAGAATATGTATGGCATTGTGTGTTCTTGTGTAAATTAAAGTAAATTATGGTATTTTTATGTAAATTAAGTAACAGTTTTATGAAATAAACGTACGTTTTATTAGTTATAACGACTTTTGTACAGTCGGAAAAGTCGAAATTTTCCCGCTTTTCCCGGTTTCAAATTACAATATTTATAATATAATCTTTATTAAACCAATGTTTTGATGTTAAGGTTGTTTTATAAAGATTCCAATAAGAATAGCTTTCTTATTAGCCGCCATACAAGTTATTATTCCAATTAAATAAAAAAAATTACATCCCGTTTTTTTGGCGTTTTTTTGCAAATGGCGTCACAGATCCGCCATTTTGAAAAAAATGGCCGCCACGTCTAAATGGTTATAGCATTCTAATACAGCCGAATTTATTGTCAGCGTGTTGTCAAACGAATCAAAACAAACAGGTGCCGATACCGGCACGCGCCTTTGGTAGCGATGCGACATTACGCCAATTTCCATGCGGCGGCCGAATCCGGTCGGTGGCCGAACCCAGGCAGCGGCCGAATTGATGTCACGAGGTGTTGCGACTGTCGTGGACAGGATCCGGCAGCTGGGACTCAAGGTGGCCCTGCACAAGTCCGAGGCGATATGTTTTCATAGCCCTCGGCACCGGCCACCTCCGAAGTCTCAGATACCGGTGGGAGGGGTTCACATCGGTGTCGAGTCGATGATGTAGTACTCGAGACTTGTCCTCGAAAACCGATGGAACTTCAAGGAGCATTTCCGATGTTTGGCCCCCAAACTGGCGAGGAATGGGGCTGCCCTCAAGCGGCTCCTGCTCAGTCTGGGTAGATCAAATGCCTCTTGCCAGATGCTCTACGCGGGAATCGTGTGGTCCATGGCCTTCTACGGGGCTCCAGTGTGGGCGCCCAATCTAGCCTTGGCTCCGGCCCGGCTCCTGAGGGCGGTCCGGAGAGTCATGGACATTAGATTTCATGCGAGGTGGCGAGCCTTCTTGCCAGCATCCCGCTGTGAGATCTGGAGGCAACAGTCCTTGCGTACACATACCAGTGGCGCGTGGAAGTGCAACGCCGGCGCCGGGGCGAAGTCCCGCTACCGCAGCTGGTCGCAGCGCGGTGCATAGAGCTCTGGCGAGATCTAATGACTGAATGGAGACAGCGACTGTGGCAACCCAGGGCTGGGCACGCCGTAATAGCGGCGGTGAGACCTCTCTTTGAGGAGAGGCTGGAAAGGCACCACGGCGCTCTCACGTATCGCTTGACACAGATCCTCACCGGACACGGTCAGTTCGGGAAGTTCCTGTGTCGGATTCGGCGGAAGCGACGCCTGGGTGTCACCACTGCAGCAATGGTCGCCTGGAGGACACGGTCGAACACACAGTGGAGGTGTGCCCCGCTTGGGCGAGCCATCGACGTGTCCTAGCAGAGACGATCGGCGGCGGTGAACTCTCGAGCCCGGCGCTGGTTCAGGCCATGCTCCGGGGCGAGACTAAATAGTAAGCCGTCGACTCCTTTTGCGAAGCAGTTAAGCTGGTGAAGGAAGCGGCGGCGCGCGCTAGGCAGCGCCAAGCCTCGCGCCCCGGACATGGACCCAGGCATAGACGTCGAGAGTCGCAAGACGACTACCGCTTACCGTAAGCGCGGGTCTGCGGACGGCGAGCGATGAGCAGCTCGCCATCCGGCTAAGACCAGGCCCGCGTCGACGACACGTTAGTGTTCCACGCGCGCCTCAAAGAGCAGTCAGCACGAGAAGGGGCCCAATAGGGCTAACGCCAGCCGGGGTTGCGGAATAGTTATAATAGTTACCGTGACCTCGAAACATAAAGAGCAACCGAAGGAACATTTTAGTCAGTAAAAGTCTGACACGCCCTTTCGCTTCGCCCAGGATGGGAGAAGTCATTTGATGATTTCCCAGTGACCAAAAAAAAACGCCAATTTAATCTTTAATTATCTGTTTTAAGACAGATTTCACGTTGAAGCAAGATAATGTGTAAATTTAAATAGAGTAGGAAAAGGAGTAGCCTTGCATTGTAATCGCGTGCCCGGCGCCGTCGTCGGCCATAACACGAGCGTAGGGTCTTTGAGAGCGCCGGCATCGGCATTGACGTATCTTTAGAGGTGTCATATTAGAGGGCGCTCGGCGCCCCCTTAGACCCGGCGCCCGTGTGCGCCGCACACCCAGCACTATAGGTAAAGACGGCTCTGCACACGGTTATCTGATCCCAAGCTAAGCAGAGCTTTTGTTATGGTAACCAGGCAACTGATATACATACTTATATAATTTATAATATACATACATATTATTGATAAATTACACCCAGACACAGAACAAACAATCATGCTCATCACACAAAGTTTGTCCTGGGTGGAAATCGAATAATTATGACGCCTGCCTCTGATGTAGCATGAGATCAATGAAATAGACAAAGTACTATATTAACGGATTCGTAAATTAAAAATCTGAGACCAATATAATCACCAAATTATTACTTTATGGAAAACAGGATTTCCTAGTTCAGACACATGGTGTGTATAAAAATATATTATTATAAAAATAGGTCTTAGTATTAATTTCATATCTTGTAAAAAAATAGAATAAATTATTATTTTATTAAAAAAAATGTACAGCTACTAGAACAAATGTGATCGCGGCCAAATCCAGAGGGCAAGAGAGCGCTCCGCTCTCCCGCAGACCTTTTTAAAATTTCGGATGACGATTTTCAAGACTACGGCCAGTTGATCGCCAGTTCGTAGCTGTCATCACCAGGTGGCGCCGATTCCAATGTTGCCAACAGTACTAATGTCACCTGTTTAATTCTTATGTACTTTTAAAGTTTATCTTAGACATCACTGACATCTTATGCCGCAAGCACTAAAAGTTCTTGGTCCTGGTCCGTAAATCTTTGCAGTGGGTAGGAGTAGTCAGAAGCCAGAAAGTCTGGTAAGTCCCATCAATGGATACCTATCATGTTACCAGATAACTGGGTTATGGAGATTGAATTCATTCTATTTGAAAATCTAATGCTAAGTTGGATCTGGCTAGATTGAAAACCGACCTCAACGTAACTGTGAAAAGAGATATTGATGATATTATTATTATTATATGAATGGTTCAGTTTATATAGTACGTACATAAAAGTATCTACAAAACTATATTACGTAATTGGTCTTCGACCTGGAAAAAGCTATCAAAACGGTCCCGTAAGCTTCAATATTGCGTATTTTCTCAAAGTATAACAGGTTTTTGTTGATCTAAGATCAACTAAAATTTACTATAAAAATAGGCATGCTTCTAGTAATTTTTTATATTGATAAGTAATAATAATTATGATCGTAGTCATAATTTTTTTAGAGTTCAGTATCCAATCCTTTAATATCGTGCGCGTTTAAATATAACAATAAATATAGTAGGCAGGAAATTATGACTACACCTAAAAGCAATCTGTTCAGTTCTCAAGAAACAGAAATAAATTAAAATGACATGTCTTAACAAAAGTGAAACACACTACATTATTACAACGTCTGTTACCTAAAAGGCTTAATCATATCCCTGATAATGACATCATACAATAACTTTAAACAACCTTTGCAAAGATGTTAAACTCCGAAAATCCTTTCGAAATTTTTGAGCGTCGTGTCGCATTAAGTCCAGTGAATAAAATTTAGAGGTAAAACGAAATTCAACCCTTTGAAAGAAGAGAAAACCACATCCCCAAGTCGTAAACGAATGAATTGAGATCTTATTTCCATTTGATATATTCGATTTTTATAGACTGCTTGTGACTTGTACCTAAACGGGCGATACTTTCCCGGCAATATGTGGCTGCAATACATTTCCAACATTGTAAAGTAATGCGGTACTTGATATATCTCAACTTTCATTTCTCTATTCATTCCATAATATTGAAGATCCAAGCCCACTCCACATCATTTTATGATAAATCATTTGTAGTTCAAGCTATTCGTCTGTGGAACAATAATTAACAATAATAAGATAATTATACTTTGGAAATCTATTATGCTTTCATACTTAGGAATTACACTTGTTTAGAACACTTATATTATTATAATTTGTTTTAGTTCAAATTTAATTATCGTATCTATCTATTGTTTATGATTTGTATGTATAAATATATACAGCTATTGCACATATAAATAAATTTATATGTATATATCTATATATATATTAATGTACGCCATAGACTACCCATTACCCCTTTTTTAAATAATTTGATTCCATCCAAAGGTTGTCTGGAAGACATTGCTTTTTAGCGATAAGGCCGCTTATTGTACTCTTGCATATTTGTTTGTGTTGTCCTTTACGGTTTTTGTCCTATTGGTGTACAATAAAGATTATTCTAATCTAATCTAATATAAAAAGAAATAGGAAACAAAATCATATATTAATCACAAGTATGAACCCTGTAGGACACAGCAGAAAATAAATCTCGTACTCTGCATTTTTATCAGTGCGACCCAGCGACTGTACAACACTTTGCGTATGACAATTTCATAATTATGCAAGATTTTGCGTTTTTTTTTTTTAATAAAAAAGGCTCTTTCATTTCACAAAATCACTTCTAAATCCGCAGTAAGAACACAGATGAATTGACAATTTCACCGCCGCGCCGAGTGATGACGGAAGTGAAAAGAATGACTCCAAGTCTTGAGTTTTTCAAGTCACTAGTAATCTTGAAACTCACTTCGTATCGCTTGGCCTTAATTTTATTTTGAGAATAACAAACAATCACAAGCGTGATGAAAAGTGAAGTGACTGTGACTAGCTAGATGACTTTCGAGTTTATGTATCTGTTTAGGTAATAACACTGCAGGCCATATTCGATAATAATATTGCACCAAAAGTTTAGCCCGTTTAGAGGAAACTTTACGACATTTCGAATTGTTATAGAATATGACAGTTTCACAAGCAAAGGGTTGTTTAAGAACAAAAGGAACTTTTTCGACTTTTGCTTTCTAGACATTTTTTTTAAGAAATATTTCCCAGGCGTGAACTAAAACTTATATAGAGATAAAAAGAATTTAGGAAAAGGGTTAAGGGTAGGAAAATGGACCTTAAAGTTTTGCGCTGGTTACTATATATGGTTGGTTGTTTGGAGAACTTTTGAATCAACAAAAATAAAATGTATACAATACTAAATACTATAATAAAAAAAACACACACAAATGGCGTTCTTTTGGGTTGTCGTGTAATTTTTAGCGAAATGTTTATAAATTTAAATTATATGAGATGATTTAGACTAACCGATGGACGTATAAGAACTCTAAATAACGTCAAAATGCCAGCATGGCAATTAAAAATTTCAGACATATATTGTTCCATGATTTGACACTCGACCATCTAATCCCAAACCACGCAGCACTTGTCCAATGGTAACTAGGCAACTGATATACATACTTACACAATTCAAAATACATAGGTACATAAATATTTTAGATAAATTACACCCAGAACAGAGAACCGTGCTCTTCGAGGGAATCATACCTACGACCTCCGGCTTAGTCAAGATCACTTACCAATAGAACAACAGGCCGGGCAATATACAGTAATTTTAGGCAGACGTGAGCTTGAGGTGTATTGTCATTCATTATTGATAGAGTGACCATCAAGCTTGTCTGTCCCTAACGAGATGTCAAGTGTCCACCCAAATCACGTTAAGTGGGACAGTGAATCCTATTTCTAACAATAATCTGCTATCTAGCTTCATACGAACTACCCAAGTACGTTAAACTTAGATAAACTAGGTATTTGTGGTGCGAATTGCGGGTTAAAAGTCCAAGGGATTTAAAGAAAAATTACTACTAAAAATAATGTAAAAGTTGTTACGCGTGGTTACACCCGCGTTTTTGGTTTCTGCTCCTCTTCAATAACGTAATGTTACATCACCTACATAACAGCTTTCCTTAAAAAATGGGCGTCAACATAAATATACTTTTCTTAAGCGGACCAAACTATTCAGTTTCATAGTACAAGTTTGGATTAATATAAAATTACATGGTGCAAAATATGATAGGTATTTATATATCCTCAGGACACTGTCAGTTGGCATTTGTCAGCTTTCAACTGGTTAATTGTTATTAGAATAATTAGTATTATTATATTTTACACCAAATGTCTATTGACTTGCACGGGCGCGCGGGTTTGACTTGTGATTTTTTGTTACATACTTGATATTTAAGAAAAGTGTCCTTAGAGTTTCAAGCTCGTTCTTTCTTCTTTCGTTAAATAGTTTATTTGAATATATTAATGTTGAGTTTAAATACGTGGACACTTAGCGCACCAGATGTGTTAACAATTAGGTACTAATCTGATATTAAATGTTTAAAAGACAATTTCAAAAAAACTTTCAAAATTTTGTGTGACAAATTATTACTAAGCAATTTCAAATATCTTGATAACGATAAAAAACTAAATGCTTTATAAAAATAACAAAGCTTTTCGTGTTCGCGCTCCGTGGCATAATTGACTTTATTACCATTACAAAAGATTCAGAAAGTCCATATTAATTGCTGTTTGAAAAAGCTGACGGTTTCACAAAGTCGCGTCTTTAGAAAGGTGGGAAAATTAACAAAAAAAGTACATAAATCGTGCCTAGATTCAGTTTATGAAAATAATTAGGAACCTTTATTATGCAAATCAAACTACGTCACTATTTAATTGTGTTTAAAAATAATTAGGTACCTTTATAACGCAAATGAAACCACTTCACTAACTTCACTAATTACGACTACCAAAGAACTACATGGTTGACATCTGTCGCCTTATTTCTAGGTTCTGGCTAATAGACAATTTTGTAGTCAAAATTATTAACCAGTAACTTCGTCTTGGGAAATCAGATAACTTGACCTGGAATATAGTCTTGTGGTATCAGAAATGTACTGTGATCAATCGATTACCCGTATGACGAACTGTGCACCTCGCGCTGTGACGTAACACTGACGGTACGATATCGCCACTAAACGAAATAGGTCTATTAGAGCGTCACGCAGTTATTATTGACTACCTGTCCCTCGCGGTTTCAAAGTTAAATTAAAAGTTTCCAATTTTCTGCGCAATTTTCTTAATTTATCGTTCCATAAGAACCTTCCATAAAGTATTAGAAAACACGAAAAAAAGTTGATTGAAATTGGTTATGTCGTTCTCAAATTAATTATGGCGTGACCAAGGGAAATAGGGCTAATTTAATATTTATATTGATAAGTAAAACCAGAGAATGATTAGCAGTATTTATTTACTTGAACGTTATACACAAACAATGGTAAAACGACGGACTTAATGTCTTACGCATTCTTATTAGCATGAGTATTATAAAACTTAGTAATACCCGACTTCCTCAACTATATATTCATGAATTATACATATAAACCTTCCTCTAGAGTTACTCTAACTATATAAAAAACTGCATCAAAATCCGTTGCGTGGTTTTAAAGATTTAAGTATTCATAGGTACAGACAGCGAGGGGCGACTTTAATGTATTTTATGTATTGATATTCATACCATACAAAACTAAGAATGTAGAGGTTGGTGTAGTAACTCTACCCACTTGTTTTAAAGGTAGATTCGCAATTACCGCTTAATTCTTCGAACACACGTGATTTGAGACACAATAAAAAGACAAAAGCAGTCTGACAGCCGGCTGTCGGTTGGTCGTTGAAAGGTTAAATGTCTGTCTGTCTGTTAAATGTGTGACTTGTACCCGTCTTGTATGCGAGAGGTAATTCGTTCCAAAGAAGAATAGACTAAACATGAAAGGAACAGTGAACTAATTCTCAAATATGACAAGGGCAAAGTAAGAGAAAATTCACCGACCAAAAGAAGGTTCACCGACCAATTCGCTTGGTTCCCGAGATTGTCGACATTGTAAGATACGGATTCAGTAGTCATTGTGCCCGATCGACGTTACGGCCATTGGAATAATATAACGACCATTGGCACTAAATTATGTAGTCTAACCTTAGAGAAGGCTCTCGTTATGTGTCGTTATGTAGCTGGATCAAGAAACTAAATAAGAAAGAGGTACTTCTTAGACACGGCGGGTTTTTCAAGGTTTAGAGGTTGCTCACCAGAAAAAATGTCCTCGAACAATGTTCAATATTTACAGTACCGACTCACTAAGAGATGTCTTCAGAACGGAGGGTCTCCTGACTCTGACTGGTATTTACATAATTGAAATATGTTTATTTGTAAAAAATAATATGCAGTACTTTGATTTAATATCTAATTCAAAGAGAAATATTAGGAAGCAATATAAGTATAATATTAACTTGCCAATCATTAACAATATGTATGATGTATTATAAAAGTACCTATGTTACTGCCATTCGTGTGTACAATCAGCTACCCTACCACCAGCCATTAAGCAATTAAACGGAAAAATGTTTAAAAATAAGTTGAAAAGAAATGTTAATAGATAATGTTTTTTATTACCTAAAAGAGTTTTATGATAAAAAGTAATATATTTTTTAGGTTTTTTTTTTTCACCTAATCTCTTATATTGTATATCCGACCTGGGTAGACTGTTGATACTAGAAATGTAATGTTTACTGTTAAGGACCTTTTTTTTTTTTTGTATATGACCTATGTACACAGTTATGCAATGAATATATCTTTATCTTATCTTTATCACTCTAGAGCCCTGACCACCGGGCGCAGGGCGGTTAAATCCTGTTCCTGATTCTTGTGGGTTCCCATTTTTGCACATTTAAATGTTCATATTTAGACCTCTCAAATTACAAATTTTACATATAAATTTGTAATTTGAGAGGTCTAAATATGAACATTTCAGGAATCAGGAATAAAAGAAAAAATATAGACAAAATTATGATCAATATTTAAATAAGATATCGTATTATTCATAATTAGTCGACAAAATGATACTAAACATAATACCCCAATCGAACTCACATAAAGATGTAATCGCAAATACAGACGTCTGAAAACAATTCGTATTCGGCTACACAATACATTTTCAGCAGACAATAGAACCCACACAATGGTAATTGGAAAACAGTTAACATTCCCAATGGACTTCTGTACAATTTACTATGAATTTACTACGATATGTAAATATGTTTAGGACCGTTTATTTACATTTCATTGACGATTTTCCAACTAGATGGAAAATGACTTTATTAGAGGATATGTATTTAAAATAAATGAGTCTTAATATTTTTAACGTGATAACACCATTTTTAAAATGAAACTGATTTAATGTATTTAGAATATTAAAATATTTACTAACGCCAAAACACAACCTGAGCTGTGTACCTTATTCCAGTGCCGCACTATAGGACACTCAACATTGTCTACTATGGTGTTCAGAAGGCTTATGCAAGCGGGCTTTACAAGATTACTAAATATTTTTTCTAATATTTATAAAAGTTAAACTGCATAATTATTTAAATAATATACATTTAAGTAATTTTCTTGGTGACACAAAAAAAGTATTAGGCTTTTAAAGTATGTATTTGAGACTGTTCATATATAACACGTATAAATCATTAGTATTCTTGCATGACATATCTATATACGGAAGTTTATACCAACCATAGATATTTAAAGATACCAACCTTATTTTACATCACCGTATCTACAAACTTCCTTCATAACACAAATTGTGAGATTGCTCCAGCTTCAATTTTTCGATAAGAATCCAGACTCTTCCGATATTGGCTCATTGGAATTCAGATCTCGCCTCCTCTGGAATCGCGTGTCAGGTAATTTAGTAACTTTCCTAAAATATGGATTCTTTGGTTTTATCAAGTGCAAAAGACTTTGTTTTGTTAGGGTGGTTTTTTGATAAGGATCAGTTGATTTTTACTAAAAATACCTATAGAGTTTCTAGTGTCAAATAACTTTATTAAGGCTAAGATTGATTAACGTAAACTATATAGAAATTGTCTTGTCTAAGCATTTCATCAAATATGAATAAAAGGACAATTGAGTAAACATACTGGATAGAAGCGTAGATCTATTAAACATGAGGTAGATATTATGTTCTTATAAATTAAAAAAAATGACCCTGACTGCTTAGCCGGAGATGATTTAGATATTATTTTTATGTGTCTTTATTACCCTTCATAAACTTGTTTGTATGCGACTATACAAAAAGACACTAAAATAAAGATCCTATTTCTTAAAGGAATTTTCCCATAAAAATAGTCCGGTAATTGGTTGAGTCCCGGAATTCCTGCGCATACCATCACATTTTAATCAGAAATACTTTTTCAATAACATTGGCATTTGAAATACGGATATCGGTATTGTTTATAATAATATATCATAATTAGCTTGGTTTTACCCGCCTGGATTTCAAACTACCATTTATATCTATGTTTTATCATTTTTTTTAGCGTGTCTTAAAATGCCATGCCCATATCTCTCACTTCTCCATCTAAAGAAGTGAGAGATATGGGCATGACATTTTGACAGGGATACTTGAAAAAAAGTCTGGTTGCACTGTCTTCAAGTAAAATGGTTTGGGGTAGGAAAATGACGCATTGAACAAACAGGCAGCTACTATATAACTTTTTAATTGTTATTTTTAATAAATCAATTAATACAATTTCTGTGCCTTTTTGACTTGTTAATGTTTTACCCAATTTTATTATTATTACCTCACTTTATATAAAAAGAGATATGTCAGTAGTATGAGTATTAGTAACGAGTATTTTTTAATTGGAAATGGTATTTTTATATGTCGTGTTTGTTGTATAACTATTTCTAAACTTCTTTAAACAGACAAGAGAACTCTTCTTCTTCTTCACTTTACAATATAATAAATTTGAACAATCTGAAAGGTCAATAATAATAACCGATTCTGGTTTGTTCAAATTATGTTAAACGATTTAATTTCTGGAGGTTACATTTAATGAATGGAATTCTGTCATTGTTTTAGACGATGAATAATCGAAGCGGTTAATAATTCATTTGGTACGCAATACTATCCTATTTAGTTTAGTAGTTAGTGTTAATAATTTATTAAGAGGTACTACGAGATTGGAAATCTAATTATTAGTCTTAAGAATTAATATTCTTTTTATCTAATTATTGATTGCTTTTGCGAGGTTATTGGGAAAAAATATAATTTTTCTACGGAACTTCTTCAAAGCAATGGTAATAAAACATTAATTCTATATAAGTAATAGGACACGCGCTGAAATCGAATTCGCGTATTTGAAAACAAAAAAAATTTGAAGATCAAATTCTTGTTTTCCTTCGGTTAATGTAGGTAAATAAAAAAAACTTCTTGATTTACCAAAATCAAAACAACAACTTGGCACAATTCAATAAGCTACAAATAATGTACTTACAGACATAGTTACTCTTTGTTTACAATGCGTCGCATCAATCGGTACTTATTTTTGGTTGCTAACAAAATTTAAATAAGCGACAGAAGAAGACTTGATAATTCTAAATGTCAACCAAACATAAATTTTACGTGTTCGTCATATAGGTTTATCCACATACTTTGGCAGGATTCGCCGATACCCAGTACGTACTAAGTGGTGTTGACCTCTGCAAAAATCTGTGCAAGTCAACATTTTTTTTATTAATGTTTGTTATCATGAGTGCTTAGCTATCGGTCACTGAATATCAGTCACAACACTACACACCGTTTTTGTTATGCCGTTAAGGGCTGATTTTTCAATTATCAGTTAACTTCTATCTGATGAATAAATATGACGGTTTGACATATTTTCTGTACAAAAACTGTCAAAACGTCAAACATATTCTTCAGATAAAAGTTATCTGGCTATTGAAAAATCGGCCCTAAGACTCATTAGTTTTCTATGTCTACTATACCCCTCTCTTTAAAATGAATGACTGATTAACACAAATGCCCTTACTAATATTCACTGTGTAAAGTTATGCAATGAATAAAGCCTGTGTAACCATACATTTTTTGACGTATAAACCTGTCATAACTTTATGCAGCGTTTATTAGTAAGGCACAAAGAAAACAAAAACAAACTTCCCTATTCTCTTTTTAACAATAGACACTCAAAACATTTACGTCCAACTACATCAAAAAAGGACGTGCCCAAAATAGAAACATTTAACCTGACCCACTTTCTGACTTGATCTGATCGATATTCAAGTATTTCGGTCAGACAATATTTTATTACTTATTAATCCATTTCGTTCTGTTTTCCTGGTTGCAAGCGGTATAAGACATGAAGAGTTGCGATTGTTTCATTTACTTGTACATAGTATTGTGCCCCCCACATTTGTGAAATTTATTTATTTATCACTAGCTTTTGCCCGCGACTTCGTCCGCGTGTAAAATAATAGTTCCTGTTCCCGGGGGATTTCCGGGATGAAAACTATCCTATGTCCTTTCTCGGGTCCCAGACTGTACCAAATTTTATTCAAATCGGTTCAGTGGTTTAGGCGTGAAGAAGAGACAGACAGAGTTAGTTTCGCATTTATAATATTAGTACGGATTTATTTCTGGTAACATAGACCCATAAATATACCTTACAGACTAACATACATATTATTAAATTGAAACTTTTGGAATTAATTAATTTGTGAATTCCCGTTAATAATAACTAACTTGATTGTCGAATTGATATTGTGAGATTCTTATTACTCTTTGTTATTACCATGTTGTAGGTTTGTTCCACGAATTTATCTCTGCAGAGTTAGCACAAATTTTACTATACATTTTTTGTTTTAGCCCCGCGCTAGGAATGTCTTTTGTACAACCAGATTTGGAACAAATACCTTCAAATCATACAAATATTTTGTTTGTCGCTCAACCACTGCACTAATACTTTTTTTTTATTTAATCTATACTGTCCTACTGCGGGACAAAGGACACTCATAACCTTCCACTACTCACTGTGTAATGCGCCAATCATTATCTTCACATACTAATCTTATGTAAACCAGCTGGTGATATTGAAATGTATTGCAACCCGAATCCTGAATATGTATAGAAATGTGATCTGAATGGACTAGGCGGTAACGTGCGGTGATTTAGTAGAAAGTGCTATTGCCATGCCCAAATGGATTATTCATTAGTGATAATGGTAGCAGAAGATGCTCCCAGGTTTTGGTTCGATATACATTTCATGTATTTGTGAAGTAAAATTAATACCTACCAATATAAAAGGCAGAGTTCGTTTATTATTGCATTAATTAGGGTAGTCGTTCGTCTATCTGTCAGAAAGCAGTATTCATAAGTACCGTAATAACTTATTATTTTAAAAAGAAAAAGCAATTATACTTATTCTTATTCTCCCTTAGGCTCTTTAGACTACTTGACTCTCGTGATCCAAAGGATTGCTGTTACCTTGGCCAGAGGCTTAGCATTGCCACCCAACGTGGAAATGCTGCCAGCGTCTTCGGCACTTTACCGGTTGACAGCGATGCCCTGGAGGTTTTTGATGCCATATTATTTTAATTTTCAGCTGTCGTAATTTGAGTCGCCTTAGATGAGTTTTGGATACTTATGTCATGTAATTTTCTATTTCCTAATATAAAAAATTCTTAAGAACAAACACGTTTTTCTCTGCGTTGTTCTCAATCCGAAAACTGTATGTACTGTTTACGAATCGCTTGTGTGCGAGTCCGTCGACACCAGTTTTTGTTAATTGATTGTAATGTGCCAGAAAATAAAATAAAAGACTTAAAAAATATGTCTCTGAAACTGTTGTTCCGTGATTGTGGAGTACACATACTCCACAATCACGCATTCATTTCACTTTCAGCCATGCTGTGCTTTCAGCCATGGGTAAGACTACGGATAGTAAATCATAAACCGAAATCATAAACCGCCTTAACACAAAGAGGTTAGACTGGGGTCTTGATTTGATGTACAAGCTTTATTTAATAACAATATCTTTTAAGTTAAAGAAAAGTGTCATAATAAATACAATTGAAAAATTATTTTTTATGAGCGCAGAATAAAAATGTACTGTGTAGCCTGTAGGAAAACTCCAAAAACAAAATATTCCTCACATTGATCCCAGTCACGTTTCACCTAATCTTGGAAGCAATATTTTTGCCTTTGTAACCTTTCGAAGTAAATATCGTCTAATTTGTCTATAAAGCCTTTAGTAAGCTGCTTACCCTTTTATCGAGGACTCGGAAGCGAATGTTTTCATATTTATACAATCTTTTGACGATATTTTTCTGTAATGAGGATATTTCTAAGAGCATGGTAAAAAAATATTTATCTTTTCTCAGTTATTCTCGTAATTTCTTTGACTTTTACTTTGCTCTGCTGTTTGAGGAGTTGAGCTCTACTCGCCATTTAGTGTGTGCATAGGTAGCAGGTAAAATCTTGTTCAAAAGTGGAGTTCGCGATCGATGTTGATTTTGATGCTTAAGTTCTTTATTAGTTGTTAGGTTTTTCAGCTCGATTAGTTCAAAAATTTAACAACTGATATACAACGCAAAAGCGTACAGCCGCACGTTCAATATGTCCATTAAATAACTTATGTCAATAATTTTCTTTGTGAAAAAAGCTACTGACGGTCACTAGTGTAAATATTAAATACCGTTTTATAGAATTTTAATTTTAGCAACGCACAGAAAATACTCAAACTTATATAAAACACGCATTTGTTCACCTTTGCGCCTGTAGCTTAACTTCAACTGAATATTATAAAAGTTTTCAAAATTTTCTTACTCCTAGTTTTCTTAAGACTTTCGAACAAACTGAGCGAAACGAAACTGAAGTTTTGCGTTAAACTTATCCTAATATAAACTTAACCATTACTTTAGGTAATCTTAGATTTACGAGCATAACATTCCTACGTGGTGCAAACTGCAAAACTTTTCAGAAAGTGTCCATAAAACTCATAAGTAGTCTTATAAAAACCTTTTTGTCTTTTTTGTATAAAAACTGTTCTTTCTATCAAGTTCGAAATAATTTTTCTAGAAAGTCCTTATAAAGTTCTACTTTCCAGATTTTTTTCATATTTTTTAAACCTACGGGTCAAAAGTTAGAGGGGGGGGACGCTTTGATTTTTCCTTTTGGAGCGATTATTTCCGAAATTATTGACATTATCAAAAAATGATTTTAGTAAAGCCCTATTCATTTTTAAATACCTTTCTAGCAATATATCACACGTCAGGGTTGAAATAAAAAAAAAAACACTTTCCTTTTTACATGGAGGGGGCTACCCTAATAAAACATTTTTTTCCAATTTTTATTTTACCACTTTGTCGGCGTGATTGATATACATATTGGTACCAAATTTCAGCTTTCTAGTGCTAACGGTCACAGAGATTAAGCGAGGACGGACGGACAGACAGACAGACATGGCGAAACTATAAGGGTTCCTAGTTGACTACGGAACCCTAAAAATGCGATTATTATTCGATGGTTTTTTTTTTTTTTAATATGGACTGTTTTTCAGAATAAAAAAACCTAGAATGCTTTGGATCTATAAAATTAGCATTTGTTTGTGTGTGACCGCGCGGTCATAGGATGTAGTTTTACACATACCGAAATACGTAAATAGGAACAATTAAAAAAAACCAATCCATATTATTGTTAATTCAGGTCGAAAATTACTAACATAATTACTTAGATCCTGAAAGGTTTTACAAATTCAAAAATGCACCTTGTATATTTTAAGGAAGGATCATTTGAAATGATACTAATTGTTTTATTCACACCCATATTTGCCCAAATGATAAATCATAATTATGGCATTATGCCAAGCTCCGCTTGTCTCGGTATGGGCATGTAAAAAGATAGAATGAAACGTGGATGAAACAAATGACGATAAGAGTATTATGAGCATGAATGTAGGGGAATGAAGGGGAGAGGAAATCTGACTGAAAATGTTTGGATATTATTATAATTGATATGAAGAGGAAAGAAGGAAGAGATATCATGACTGTTTACAAGATGGCATGGAAGACAAAATCATGACGCGCTGACTTCAATTAAAATGGGATATGGGCAGGAAGACAGACGCACTGTATCAACGTAAACAATTACAAAAGCGACTTTTTAGGCGCAGTATTGAGAACAAATACTATTTTTTTATCTTTTTCCTTTTTTTTCCCATCACTACTCGTATGTTCGTTTGCAGTTAAATTGTTTTACTTCATATCACCAGTGAGTAACCGTTAACTCGGACCCTTGTTAAGTAATCTTTGTATATATTTATTTGAGAACCCTGATTTCCCATAACATAAGTTTAATCTTAGCTTGGGAATCAGAGGTCTAATTCTGTGTAAATTTACAATTAAATTGAATGCATTACTTGTTATTACTTGTTACTTGTTAGTGGAGGCAGAACAGCAGGCGTAAAACTTATGACAAATAAAAGGTCATCCGACCCAAACCCATTTCAATATGTCTTGTCAATGTTGAAAATCCTGTACCTACTTATGCTAATATTTCGGGTCTCTTTCAATATTCGAGTGCCTACATGGAAACGACAGCCACATCGGTACGCTAATATACAATGACATAAAGTCGAATTTCTCTACATTGCGAACCTGTATTTGCCAGGGAAATGATATATACCTGGATTTTGACAAAACCCTAAGGGAATTGTAACAACAACGCCGTTGTGATGAAACCACACCTGTGTTTGATCCTATTTTTAGGGTTCCATCACTTTGTTGTCCGTCTGGTTGTCAAGAACTTGTACCTCGGGAACCGAGATTAGTACCATAAATGTACTCAAGTCTGGGGTCTTTAAAGCTGTGAAAAAATAAGAAATAAAAATGAAACACAAATGGCGATTCTAGTTTTATCGACAAAACAAAGCCAGCAACTCTTGTTAAATAATTAATCAAAAACGATCCAATGAGGTTCCACTCAAAATGGTATCAGAACTTTTACAAAATATGGACGTAGTATGGTTTTCGTAAGTTGTAAGAAGTTCATAGTTCTAATAAGATGAGTCTCAGCCTCAGTATTACGTGATGGTGACAATTTAAGAAAAATATTTTTCTGTTTTTATGGCCATTATTTCTAGAGACAAATAAAAACTTTTGTTTTGTTTTAATTATTTCTAGAGACAAATAAAAACTTTTGTTTTAATTTGTCTCTAGAAATAATGGCCGTCACCTGTTTTACAAACACAAAATATGATATAACTTATGATTTCTATTTGAAGTTGTCATTTCTTGGCTAGCTGAACGTGATACTGTTTCATTCGCTCAAAAGCGGATAATTCAATTTAGTGCAGTATTTTGGAAGTTATGACATAAGATCTATGCAAAAGATTTGCTTGTTTTGTTGTTTTTTTTTTTTATTCGGAATAAAAAGTACTACCTGAAACATAAATTTGTCCCAAGCATTGGACATTACCTACCTTTTGCTTTTCTTAACTTCACTAGGCGTAATTAGCAAAATATTTGCATGTTTGATGAAGGTAATGTGAACCTTGTTTTAATAATCCTAGAGCACAGTTTGTATTCCCCAAGTAAAGTCACACCATAAGACCAAAACGAACGCAAATTCAGCACCGCATCGATATAATTTTGTGACTATGTAGGCATCAATCGTCGATAACCCTTAGTGTCTTGGGAGCTATCCAACCACTAACTAAATCGCTCAGCAAGTTGAAAAACTTTTAAAGAAAGTTTGTCTAGATTTGTACAAGTTTTTAAATTAACCACCCAGGAGACTCTAGAAACTTTAACGAAATATATTTTCTACAATTGAAAACGTTTTTTTTTATCTATGACAATAAATCTATATACAATATTTATTGTCCTATAAATTGCAACTAAAAAGCATAAATAACAAAATACGTCACAAATCTTGACACTTGAACTGACCCAACGATCTAACTTTCATAATGAAATTCATCACATTTTTTTTATTACTACGCACCATGCGTGACCTATATAGTTTCACCGTTTGTACTTGCACGTGTTTAGACGGACCACATTCTGACTATGATTCCACCGCAAAACAGTGGTCGGATTGTGGTACACAGAAGTCTAGTCAGCGCAACTTTTTATCGTGTACCGGTTAAGTACTCGTTGTATACAGTTAAAAGGAGAAGGCAGGCTGTGTAAGTTAGAGGTATCCTTATACAACTCTAAAATAATAAATAGATGTCAGCTAGTGATAGAGCCCTTTAGGGCTAATGTCTGCCGGGGTTGCGGATAGTTCTTATAAAAACCGCAGCCCTGGAACATAAAGAGCAACCGGAGGACGAAATTCTAAAAAACTCCTCATTGATATAGCCAATTGTGATCAAAACTGATAAATATGACAGATGTTAAATGACTAGTTTTACAATTAAATCAAAAATAGGTACCTACTAAGATATGACTATAGGTATAATCTACAACAGCTGGTTACAGTAAAGTTTTTTTTATACAAGTAAGTAAAGAACACAAACCGAACTCCAAATATTTGTGTCGCTGTAGTGTTGCCTAAAAGTGGCGCGTCTGAGCACGCCTTAAGGTAATACATTATTCAACAAAGCACCGTTTGCTGCTAGACATTTGTTAGTCAAAAATTCCCTTATACTGATAACTTCGATAAAGACATGGAATTTGATATTCTTTTGTTTTCACAAACATTTAGGTACAGGTACTGTTTGAAGATTGTACGTATTTCACGACCCATTCTAAGAATTAGGTAAGTAGTAGGAAGTAATATCTATGTATATGCCTTAAACCTTCGAACACACGTGATTTGGGACACAATAGAAAAACAATAGCAGCCCGACAGCCGGCTGTCCGGCTGTGCCGGTTGGTCGCTGATAGGTTAATACATCAACTTAAAATAAGACTGGTTAGAGAACTTTATAAATTGTTTAAGGCTTTAAAAATGTGAATTCCGTAAAAATAACTAATTTCGTAAGCAGTTCTTTCGTTACATTAGTAAGTACATTCATGTTCCAGAGACGCGCACACATAATGATCACAGCTTGGACTTTATTCCTTTAGAAAAAGTATTACAATCAATAGTTTTTTCTTCTCTACACAATCGTAAAAATCTCTCTCATATTGGAAAAATTTTAGATAAAAAAAACATTTAAAATAACAAATTAATTCGAAACTGGGGTGCCTTTATCATTTAAATTTTTAGAGTTACTAATGACTTCTCGTTGCTTGAAACCTAAAATATAGGAAAAGGTGTTATTATTCATAAATTTCAATCCCTAAAAGGTGTGCGTTGTCCCAGCGGAAAAGTGTCGATTTTCTAAATTTCAGTTTAGCAGATAATTAGTGTATGACGTCCTGTAAATGTGTATGCTAAATTCAAATTTGTGTATCCAGCCATTCGGCAGATATTCAACAAAAACTGGTTCCGCCAGGACAACGTTGTCCCAGCGGAATATTTTTTTTTCTATGGACTTACAAGAAAAAAAATACATACAATAATTAGCGTGTAACGAGAGGTAAATGTGTATGCATAAATGAAATTTGTGTGTCGTCTATTTACGAAGATATTCAATTTGCCGCTGCGACAACGTTTGGCAATTTGATGAAAATCATATATAACGGTTTAGTACAGAGTTGTAATTTCTTATGCATGTTGCTTTGAATTTGTGTATAATGTGTGTAAAAACAGAATTTGAAAAAAGCATACCGTTCACAAGATATACACGTAAACGTAAAATAAGGTTATTAGGCCCAAGCTCTTAAAATAGGAACTCTAGAGTCTAACTTTTAACTTTTATCTGCATCTTGTAGGGGTCTACAACGTCCTGCCAAGTTTCATCTATGTGTGCTTAGTAATTAATGAGCAATGCCATAATTTACTACGAATAGACCACTATACTTTATGATATCCGATTTTAGGACTTCTTAATGGAAAAGCGAAATAAAACATATTCCAATCATTAGTGTACTAATGCAACTACTCATATCTGAAATTTCAGTTCATTACGAAATCGAAATTGGCGCGGTCTATACCACAAGCGATAAGCGGGAGCGAGAAAGTGCAACCAGATAAAGAAGATAAGAATGAATGGGCAATTGTACAGAAAAAGAAGCCAAGGTACAAGTTTGCGGGAAGTAGAGGAAAAGCGGCTTCGGAAGTGGATATGAAATTTAAGGCTGCGGAAATGAATATTCCATTATTTATATCCCGTGTAGCTAAAGAAGTGACCGACAGTGACATTTCTGACTACATTCTGTCAAAGACACAAACGGCAGTAACAATGAAGAAAATTAGTATGCAAAAGGAAAGAAATTATAATGCATTTAAGATCTTTGTACCACACCACAAGCTCGCAATGTTTTTAGATGATAGCCTGTGGCCAGAAGGTGTGTCGTTTAGGCGCTTTGTTTACTTTAATAAAACTAAGCAAGGCGCAAAAAATGTTGTGAATAGTAATTTGAAACAAAACAATTAATAATGGGTACACAAACAAATACAACAACAACTACTTTATCCAAATTTGTCAGTTTTAACTGTAAGTCGATAAAAAGATCAATTGATTGTGTTAGAAAATTGTGTCGCTCGGCGGATATCATAGCCTTACAGGAGACCTGGCTACTTCCTTATGACATACCGATACTGGGAACTATTGATCAGGATTTCGCATACACGGGCTCGTCAGCAGTGGATATCTCGGCCGGTGTTTTTATAGGAAGACCTTACGGCGGCGTGGCAATATTGTGGCGTAAAAGTTTGTTCAAAGAGGTGACTGTTATTGAGTGCAATAATCCGCGTATCAGTGCAATAAAAGTGTCTATGAAAGAGCGCGCATTTCTTGTGTTTAGTATTTACATGCCGACAAATGGAATAGTCAATTTAGAGGAGTTTACGACATGTTTTGGCGAGGTATGTGCAATAGTTGATCATTACGCTATAGAATCTGTTTACGTACTAGGAGATTTTAATGCTCATCCGGGAGAACTGTTCGGTAACGAGCTAATTAATTTATGTATGGACCAACAATGGACTTGTATCGATATTGATGTGTTAGGAAGTGTATTAAATAATTATACATTTATAAGCGAGGCTCACGGGTGTGTAAGGTGGCTCGACCACTGTATTACTAGTCATTCAGCCAAACAAACTGTTAAGAATGTATTTATTAATTATGACACGTTTTGGTCAGATCATTTGCCCCTATTTATTGAGTGTGAATTAAGTGCAATTATATGTAAAAATAGTAATTATAGTAATAATAGAAAAAATAAAGCTGTCTGGGGCTATAGAACTAAGGAACAAATAAAAAGCTATACCAAATTGTGCAATAGTAAACTTAAATTAATAGATTTTCCTGTTGAATTAAGACAATGTAGTTATAATATTTGTAAGTGTAAGGAACATAGAAACAACTTAGATAAACTATATAAGGATATAATAATAGCAATAACAGGCTCAGCCATTAACACTTGTGAGACTCAGTCTCGCATGCGTAAGAAAAAGCATGTGACAGGCTGGAATAAGCATGTATGTGAAGCTCACAGGGAAGCTAGGAATAAATTCTTATACTGGGTTTCTCAGGATAGGCCACAATCCGGTACTATATATGAAGAAATGTGTGAAAGTCGCAAACTATTTAAAAATAGATTAAAATGGTGTCATAATAATAAAGAACAGATAAAAATGGAAATCATTTCAGAATGTCGTGCATCTAAAAACTTTAGTGACTTTTGGAAAGCAACCAACAGTTTAAACCATAAGGCTGGCCTTCCATTGAGCGTGGGAGGTGCGAGTGATGGTAGGGATATAGCGGAACTGTTTAGAGAACATTTTACCACAAAGTCTCCACTGGGTCCTTCGTCAGCAGATCCTGGGTCTACCATGACCGGTGATTTGTATAACGTGTCTGCTAAACAAGTTCGACTAATTGTGAGTAGCATGTCTAGGGGCAAGTCACCGGGGCATGATGGACTCAGTATCGAGCATCTAAAATACGCTGGTGTACATTTACCACGTGTACTCGCAATGTTCTATACTTTATGTCTGAATCACTCGTACTTGCCTACGGACCTTATGAAAACCATCGTAGTACCAATTGTTAAGAATAAAACTGGAGATTTGTCTGATAAGAACAACTACCGACCAATTTCCTTGGCTACAATCGTAGCTAAAGTGTTGGACAGTGTGCTCGACTCAGAACTCGATAAACATCTTAATATTCATGATGCTCAGTTTGGTTTTCGCGCAGGACTTTCCACTGAAAGCGCAATTCTGAGTCTGAAGCACACTGTGCAATACTATACGGAAAGAAGTACACCTGTGTATGCATGCTTTCTTGACCTCTCCAAAGCATTCGACCTTGTGTCGTATGACGTATTATGGGAGAAACTCAAGAAAACTAGCGTGCCTACACAGGTACAACGGATTTTTCATTTCTGGTACCAAAACCAGAATAATTGTGTAAGATGGGGAAACACTTTCTCAGACACGTACAGGTTGGAGTGCGGGGTGAGACAAGGTGGTTTGAGCTCTCCTAAGCTCTTCAACTTGTACGTTAATGAGCTTATAGATGGGCTCAGCAGCACACGAGTAGGATGCTGGATTGACAACGTATGTATGAACAACTTTAGTTACGCGGATGACATGGTGCTGCTGACCCCAACTGTAAGTGCAATGAGGCAGTTGCTCGCAGTATGTGAAACATATAGCCTTCAGCATGGTTTGATATACAATGCTAAGAAGAGTGAGTACATGGTTTTCAAGGCCCCCGGTAAATGTACATTAAATGTGCCCGCAATAAAGTTAAACAATGTTGAACTAAAGCGGGTAGAAAAGTTCAAATATCTCGGACATTATGTTACTGAGGACCTTGACGACCAAGTTGACATAGAAAGGGAACGTAGGGCATTGGCGGTTAGAAGTAATTTGCTGGCCCGCAGGTTTGTGCGTTGTAGTGAACAAGTTAAAGTCACACTATTTAAAGCCTACTGTCAGACTTTCTACACGTGCAGCCTGTGGTTCAGATATACACAGAGGACGCTCAATGCCCTACGTGTTCAATATAACAACGGATTTAGGATGTTGTTGGGGTTGCCCCGTTTTTGCAGTGCCTCCGGTATGTTTGCGGAAGCCCGGGTAGACGGCTTCCATGCGGTAATTCGCAAGCGGCTCGCATCATTACTGAGCAGAGTTAGGAGCAGCACCAACAGCATCCTACAGGTTATTGCAGAAAAGCAGGACTCAAACATCCTGAAAGCATTTATACGTGCTCAAATTTTGTAATACTTTTTTTTTTGCAGGTGTAAATGGTTTTTGTGTCTTTATTATTTTGTAACTCTGTATGGACATTTGTTCTGAAATAAAGTTTTATTATTATTATTATTATTATTATTACACTAAATAATTAAAGAAATATAATAAGATTACCAGAACAACTACAAAACCCGTATTAACCGACCAAGTTTGAATGGGCACAAAAAAGCGGCCGTGCAGTACATAGACCGAACGTTCCAAATTTCCAGTATAATATAGTGTAATAGCTTCGTACAGATGCGTACACAATTGCTAACGCAATATCAATCAATTATATATTATCTTAGTTTTTCCTAAAATTCCAGAAAAACCTATTTTAGGTGCGATTTACGTAAAAACGAAATAATAATATCTCAGATAGTGACATAGTGTGACTGTGAGCCAATAGTGACTAGAAGATAAACAAGGTAAGATAAAAAATCATGTAATAAAATGTAATAAATCATGTAAAAGTAATGTCAAATCCTATTCAAGATGAAACTGTATTTATTTTATTAGATAAGTTCAGTTTAAGTATTTCATTCTTACAAAAACAATTTTGACCATTTTCACTTGTACAAACGATTTATTTAATAAAAAAAAACATTTAGTAAATAAATCGTACATTCTTTTTTTTTGTCTTTGGCCACCATTTTAAGATGGGCGCGGTTTTTGGATTTATTTATTAGAGTGTAATTCAGTGGCTGTATTAATTAATTACTACAAAATCATTAAAAATGTTACATGCGTATTCCATTGTCACTACGCAAGACATGGTAAAAACTTTTCACGCAAAAAATATAAACTCAAGTCTAGGCAGTATGATTAAAATATGTTAGCCTTCACATTAAAAAAAAATGCGCGCGCATAATTATAACAGATTTTTACCGCCATGTCTTTTCTTCACTTATATTGAAGAACGTATATTATACACGTGAGTAATTAAAGATAACCGTTCTCATCACTACATTCATTTTATCATTTTTTTGTTAATGTGATGTACAATAAAGATTATAATAAGTAATAATTACACACTTACATTATAATGTACTATTAAACTAAACTATTTATTTTTTACGAGTAACAAGCTCTAAATTTGCTAGCGGCTAACTTTTTTTATACTCACAGCGATCTGGCGACTGGCGGCGGTTTACCTATATGCTACAGTGGCGAGTTGGCGGATATAAATTAGAAGTTATTCAAAATTGGTGTTTTGGAACTATCCTAGGTGTATAGGCAACATAAAATAACCTATGTAAACAAATGAATTAAATTGAAGTATCGGTTAGTAATGTCAGAATAAAAGGGTTTTTAGAATTTTTATTAAATGCGTATGAAAATGTATACGTTACTAAACAAACATTTTTTGCAATTAGAAAAATGTAAACTTTAATGTAATGTAAAATGTATACTTTTTTATATATAAAATTAATTCAGTTGTTTTATTTTCTGCGAAACTATTGTGCACGCACCTGTACGTGCACAATAGCAAAATAACTATATTATACTGGAAATTTGGAACGTTCGGTCTATGTACTGCACGGCCGCTTTTTTGTGCCCATTCAAACTTGGTCGGTTAATACGGGTTTTGTAGTTGTTCTGGTAATCTTATTATATTTCTTTAATTATTTAGTGTAATGAACTGAAATTTCAGATATGAGTAGTTGCATTAGTACACTAATGATTGGAATATGTTTTATTTCGCTTTTCCATTAAGAAGTCCTAAAATCGGATATCATAAAGTATAGTGGTCTATTCGTAGTAAATTATGGCATTGCTCATTAATTACTAAGCACACATAGATGAAACTTGGCAGGACGTTGTAGACCCCTACAAGATGCAGATAAAAGTTAAAAGTTAGACTCTAGAGTTCCTATTTTAAGAGCTTGGGCCTAATAACCTTATTTTACGTTTACGTGTATATCTTGTGAACGGTATGCTTTTTTCAAATTCTGTTTTTACACACATTATACACAAATTCAAAGCAACATGCATAAGAAATTACAACTCTGTACTAAACCGTTATATATGATTTTCATCAAATTGCCAAACGTTGTCGCAGCGGCAAATTGAATATCTTCGTAAATAGACGACACACAAATTTCATTTATGCATACACATTTACCTCTCGTTACACGCTAATTATTGTATGTATTTTTTTTCTTGTAAGTCCATAGAAAAAAAAATATTCCGCTGGGACAACGTTGTCCTGGCGGAACCAGTTTTTGTTGAATATCTGCCGAATGGCTGGATACACAAATTTGAATTTAGCATACACATTTACAGGACGTCATACACTAATTATCTGCTAAACTGAAATTTAGAAAATCGTCACTTTTCCGCTGGGACAACGCACACCCCTAAAAGGGTATTTATTATTAACTAGCTTTTGCCCGCGGCTTCGCCCGCGTGGATGTCGGTTATATCGCGTTTTAAAGAGAACTCCTCAAAAGTTTGCGATAAAAACTATCCTATGTTCTTTCTCAAGGTCAACTCTATCTCTGTACCAAATTTCATTAAAATCAGTTTAGTGGTTTAGATGTGAAAGCGTAACAGACAGATAGACAGAGTTACTAACAGATATTAAAAAAACCTATTACTTTTTTTTCATGCAAAATATTCAAAATCACATTGATTTCCAATGCTGCAATTTTAAAATACCTCTGTGCATATCTGCTATATTTTGGGTTCTGTTTGAGACAGGTTGTCGATTCTCTTTTATCGTGGTAATTTTAAAAATGTACGAGCTTCGCCCGGAACATAGTTTTCGCTTCAGCGAATAAAATGTTTTGATAAATGGTCGCGAGTACGCGATAGATTTCACCCGTGGGTGCAACTGTCGCCGTATTTTAGCCGCAGTGTCTGTGTATGCATCAAAATGCAGCTCGAAAACTGAATAAACCATAGCTTTATAAAGATAAAATTGTAACAATATTTGTTGAGACTTTATAAAAAAAAACATGTGTGTCCGTTCTAGGCTATAGAAAGTATGAAACATTTTGTGGCATCCTTTTTTTTAAGCAAAACAAACCAACCAATACCAATTTATAAAGAAAAGCATTAATTACCACACTTTCCGAAGGAGAATAAATTTCAGACTTATAGAAAGTAGAAATTATAGTGATGTTCAAGATTAACATAGAACAAACTGAAATGAGTGTGACCTCTTGCATGGCAGGCGTTTCAACTGGGTTATTATTTATTATAATTAAGATTCAAAATAAATAAGTTCTAATGTTCTACTGGACTTTAACCATTATATAAAAATTACTATTTAAAAGAACACTACTTGACTTTTCATAAAAAATGTTTATTTACCCTGAACTTCCTGGTTAGTAACCCAGAAGGCACGTACCGATTTGACATAAAATTGACACGTAACAGACACAACTCAGACAAGTTTTGTATAGACTTTTACTGAACTACGGGTAAAAATATTTAAACAACCAAAAAACAGTCTGATAACTTTTATTCAAAGAATTAATAATATGAAATTTTGAAATAATACAACCCACATTTTAATTTTCATTTTCAAAAGGTCTGTTGATTGATTAATTCTATTTCCGAACACGAGTCAAATAAATGAAAAGTTGGTATAGAATTGTATTGTAGAACTTAACATTTTTATTTTTCTCTTCCAGAATGTCTGGCTATTGAAAAATCAAAAAGCCAATTTTTAAAATACTGATCAAATATTTTACATCCCATTCTTTAAAACCTATTTTTTTATTTTGCTTTTCAGAAAGTCTGACAATCAAAAATCCCCGTCCCAAAACTGCCAAATTCCAAATTCAAACTAAAAATACACTAACAATTTCAATCAATCATTCGATAAAGAACAAAATCTAACCTAACTGGGGAATCGACGCCTGTCTGGTATACACTGACCGCTAACCAGACAGGCAACACGTTAAGCCTATATTTGCTAAATTAGACCGAGGTGAAATTGGGTTAGGCAGCGATTACTGTACATTGTTGCTTTAGAACAGAGTTCAGTGTAGGATAACTGACAGTGCTACAATCAGCTCGGAAAGGCCTTTTGCTACGTTATTGAAATTTGAAGTGAAGTGTTCTAATATTGAGAAATATTTAATAATATATATGCCTGTGACTTAACGGTCAGATAGTGGTTTTCTAAGGAAATAATGCGAATATGGATTTGGTATAAAAATACAAGACGAGACGGCTGAAAAATAAGCCTCAAACAATAAAATAACTCTAATAATAAGTATATATTTTTTTGTTATTATATTTAGGTTTAATTTGTTACATTATATACAGAGATATTAAATAAAGAGTTTACACTTTCTGAGAGTGAAAACTGAAACGATTAAAGAACTACGCAGATTATATTGAGCTCCATTCAGTTTATGTCCATAAAAAACGATTTTGCACCTAAGCCGAAGTTTGCTTCTTCAAACGAAATGGTGGTTTTCTATTAGCATAAGCCTCTATTAAAATAAATAAGATAATTTCCCTTGTTGCTTAAAGCCACACTATTGATATTAAAACACGAGTTCCATCAACCAATTCCTAGATTTTCTTTGTTTTTTGAACTTTTATCAATATTTATTTACTATTAATTTATTTCTTTCTTTATTATAACTTCGTCATATTTTGCTAATTTCCATCAAAAAACTTGCTTGGCTTTCAATTTTCTTTTAATATTTTGTGAAGCCACTCTACCTGTCTATAATCAAGTCAAGAACCTCTCTGGGAGATTGATAGCGTAAGTATCCATCTCACTTTATGTCCCTGGCATTAACCTACGAAATGTCAAGTGGTCATCGGCGACTACATTCGTCTTGTAGTAATTTGTGCCGACATGAATAGAGCAGTCACGGTTTTTTTTTAACAAAAAGGACAAAACAACTAATTCTAAAGTTAAAATCATTCCACATAAGTAACTAAAATGTTCGTTTTTCATGTTAACTTTTCAACTTTTTAACGACCAACCGATAGCCGGCTGTTGGGCCGCTATTGTCTTTCTATTGTGTCTCAAACCACGTGTGTTTGAAGGATTAAATAAAATAAATAAATATCCTTGTCAACTCACACACGGTCATCTGATCCCAAACTAAGCAGAGCTTGCACTATGGTGACCAGACAACTGAAAATCATACTCATATAATTTATAAATACATAAATATAGTATAGATAAATTACACCCAGACACAAAACAAACAAATAGTTTTTTTTAACCAGAACTTTTATATGAATGTGAAAAGGATCCTAAGACTATGAAAATTGTTTTGGTTATAAATAACACGGTAGTTATGAGTTTTCTATGTTAATCATAATGTGGCTATGCCTGCCAATTATAATTTTTCATACTTACTCCATCAGTAACCCGCAAATTGCTGGGCTACACAAAAAAAAACTTAATTTATCCTAAATGAGCTTGTTGAAATAATAAACGAATTTCCATCTATATTGCGGAAATATATTTTTTCTACACGTGTTAATTGGCAAACTTTTCACATACATTTGAGCAAAACCTCAAAGAGGAAAACAAAACTAATTACGACTAAATAGGCGTAAAGATTACTTACTGCAAAACTAAAGAGCTTAACTGCAATCTTTTAGCACGCAGTTATCAACCTTCTATTGTTGTCGTAAAGATTAGTTTTGAGTAATGTGAAGAATGAAGCCTGAGCCATGTTGTAACAGTTGAAAGTAATTTTAAAGTAGTTTTGGTAACATATTTGTTAGTCGATGCTAATAATTTACACTGCGCTGTAATTAGTGAGTAAATGTGTTATTTATTAAATGATTTATTTACTTAATTGCTTACATATCGTCACTTAAACTCGTAGGAATAAGGGTGGTTTTTAGTTATACCTATGTATTTGGGTCGAGATCGATTTTTGATCAAATTACAACTTGTTATATAGGTCACCGACGTCATTTTTTGGTTTTATGTTCATGTTTTATGGTGGGTTTTATATTACCTTCAGTGCTGTATTAATCCAATGCATCAGCATATTATTTTATCAAAAACTTATGTTAAAAGGTCTCACAACTAAATCAATACTAAACTAAAAACAACTTAAAGCTTTATGTGACTTAAACTATGTATTTAGCGAGTAAATTTATTTTATGTTATTACTAACATTAGTTTGTAAGCTCGCAATTGTACTAACAAATATGGATGTAATCGTGTCTGATGAGTCTCATCTCCCTAGCCTTTTTTCCCAACCGTGTTGGGGTCGGCTGCCAGCCTAACCGGATTCAGCTGGATACCAGTGTTTTACGTGGAGCGACCGCCTACCTGACCTCCACAACCCACTAACTGGGCGACACGATACCTCTTGGTTAAACTGGTCATAGTTTCTGGCTAACCAGTAACGACTGTCAAAGTTCTACGAATGACAACCGGGACCAACGGCTTTACGTGCTTTCCGAGGCACGGGATGTCAGTGATGTCTAAGATAAACTTTAGAAAGTACATATGAATTGAAAAAGTCACATTGGTACTTGCCCGGATTCGAACCCACAACCTCTTACACGAGAGTCGGGCGCCTTATCCACTGGGCCATCACAACATGCCCGTGCCTGATGAGTCTGAAATAAATTATTTTTATTTATTTATTTATTTAAATATTATATAATATTTATTTATGATTTTGGTACGATTTATCATAGAAAAAGTCAGAAACATTGCAAATTAACTACGAAAAAAACATTTACCATTCAAACCGTTCATAATCATCAATTTGAAGAAATTAAAAAAAAACACATTTAAAAAGGTTTTCTGTGAAATAGAAACAATTTTGAGCAGACAACAATTTCTTGTAAATTAAGACTTGTGCGACATAATTATTTTCTTAAAACAGGAGTTACACTTACTGCCCCCCTAGACAAGTGGCATTGTAGAATAGATAGCGAAACGAAAACGATTGTCAAATGTATGGAGATGTCAAATTGTTTAGCGAAAGCCTATGTCAATTCCATACATTTGACAATCTATTCGTTTTCGTTTTTTATTCTACAATGCCACTTGGCTACGCCCTCTGGTGCCAAGTTAGAAAACAATCCATACTAATATTATAAATGGGAAAGTGTGTCTGTCTGTCTGTTTGTCTTTCTTTCACGGCAAAACGGAGCGATGAATTGACGTGATTTTTTGAGTGGAGATAGTTGAAGGGATGGAGAGTAACATAGGCTACTTTTTGTCTCTTTCTAACGCGAGCGAAGCTGCGGGCAAAAGCTAGTATTCTTCTAAAAATCTTTAGGCTTGGCAAGCAATAAGCTACTATAAACAGCCAAATCATTTAAGTGGGCAAAAATGATATTTGACTGGTAGAGAATGCCTAAGGCATTAAGTCCGCCTCTGTACATGA
Source organism: Athetis lepigone (assembly GCA_033675125.1). Taxonomy (NCBI): domain Eukaryota; kingdom Metazoa; phylum Arthropoda; class Insecta; order Lepidoptera; family Noctuidae; genus Athetis; species Athetis lepigone. The sequence goes on along the minus strand of CM066243.1, from coordinate 11,117,626 downwards.
ATTTTGTGCATAAAGTATAGATAAATAAATAAATATTTACTACCTTCAATAATTAAGTATATCAGTTGCTATTAAAAAGTTAAGTATATATGAATGTGAATATCAAACCACTGTCCTTATAAGTTTTTAGCTCTGTCAAAATAAACGCGGTTTCACCCTCGTTATAAATGTTAAGGGTGAACAACCCTTATCACTTAGAGGTATGAAAAATAGATAGTAGCCGAGTCTCAGACCTAATGAAAATGCATATAAAATTTGGTAAAAATCGGTGAAGCCGTTTCGGAGGAGTAAGGTAACTAACATTGTGACACGAGAATTTTATATATAAGATTACACCCAAATACAACCACAAAAACGATATTAACTACGTGTCACTTTGGTGGAATAGAATATCTCCATCACATTCTATGTACATTATTCGCTTACTAACACGCAAAAGCGTAATTATACTCATAATCACTGAAAGCCACACAAAGAACTGCCCCTACATAATAACATATTTTACTAGCCTTTTCACTACATTAAAATTTTAGTTTAATTTTCGTCGCTTAACTAATGAAATTTCATACAAAAAAAACCGGTCAAGTGCGAGTTCTACTCGCGCAACGAGGGTTCCGTTAATTTGTTTTTTAGTGAAATAACTACAAATTTCCGGTTTTCAGAGTTTTCCTTTTAATGGTGCTACATAACCTTGCTTCTTGCCAAATTTCACAATTCTAGCCAATGGTAAGTACCCTATAGGTTTTGAGTTTTGATTCCCTTGAAAATGTCTAAATATGCAATATAAACCGCCGTATCTTTTTATTGCGTTGATTTGGAAACTTGATTTTTTTACTGCTTTGAGAGATAGCAGACCTGAGTATGTGATATTAATATCAGCTTGATATCTTGACGCGTTTCTGAGAAAAAGGTTCTTGACAGACAGACGGACAGACGGACGCCTGATGTCAACTAACTACAAATTTACGGTTTTCGGAGTTTTCCCTTTACTTGTGCTACATGACCTTGCCTTTTGCCAAATTTCATGATTCTAGGCAATGGGAAGTACCCTATAGGTTTTGAGTTTTGATTCTCTTGAAAATATCTGAATATGCAATATAAACCGCCGTATCTTTTTATTGCGTTGATTTAGAAACTATATTTTTCCCCTGCTTTGAGAGATAGCAGACCTGAGTATGTGATATTAATTTCAGCTTGATATCTCGACGCGTTTCTGAGAAAAAGATTCTTGACAGACAGACGGACAGACGGACGCCTGATGTCAACTAACTACAAATTTACGGTTTTCGGAGTTTTCCCTTTACTTGTGCTACATGACCTTGCCTTTTGCCAAATTTCATGATTCTAGGTCAATGGGAAGTACCCTATAGGTTTTGATTTCCTTGCAAATGTCCAAATTTGCAATATAAACTGCCGTATCTTTTTATTGCATTGATTTAAAAACTTGATTTTTTTACCGCTTTAAGAGATAGCAGACCCGAGTATGTGATATTAATTTCAGCTTGATATCTCGACGCGTTTCTGAGAAAAAGGGTCTTGACAGCCGGACGGACGGACAGACGGACAACAAAGTGATCCTATAAGGGTTCCGTTTTTACCTTTTGAGGTACGGAACCCTAAAAAACTAAAAAGTTTATTGTCATTGGTTTACGCTTTGATTTTTATTTGACAGAATGGGACACGAATCCGTTTATTTACTGCCAGTTCATTTTTAATGCCTTGTTTGATAACACGTACGACTTTAAAAAACAAGCTATTTTTACTGTATCGTAATGTAACAAAAAATTACAACACACATAAGTTTAATTTTAAATTGTTAAGTAAGTTTAATTTTAACCTTCTCCACAACTATCCTTGTCAACCTATAAAACTATTACGTCCCCCATTCCGCAAAACTGTATCAGGTTCCAACTCCCCCATCCCCAGAATTTGTAGGCTTCTGAATAATTGCGATAGTTCTATTGATATTTTTTCCACAACGCTTCAAAAATTCAAGCGCCAGGTCCATCAAAACTTACCACCATAATGACTTTTTTCTTTCTTTTTTTTATCTTGTTATCTTTGTATTATGTTCTGTGTTCTAAAGCATCCCACTATTGTTGGACGTGTTATTTCTGCACTGTTATTGTAATTTTATTGTTATAATTTAGATTTTTTGCATGCAGTGTCTATCGTATTATATTGTACACTATGATTGTATTACATTGCTTGCATAATTAAGATAAAAAGTGTAACAATTGTGGATAGACCAATAATTAAATAAAAAAATATATATATACAGAATCATTTTATTAACTAACCTTCTAACAACCAAGCGACAGCCGGCTATCGGGATGCTATTGTCCGTATTGTGGATAACCTCGGAAAAATGAGTTGTCCGAAAGGCTTGTTGATTCTCCCGTGACCTGGTCATGGCCAAAGCCTAAGCATTGCCATCTAATGTGGTAATGCTTGCTGTCTCTTGCCCACTTTTTGGCTATGGTATTTAACTACTAGCTAGAATCAACAATTTTTATTTCTTCAATGTAATTGACGTTCCTAAGTGCCTCCATGGTCTAATGGAAAAAAACATTTTAACATTTTGTCTTTTTTTTTTATTCACCTGCATCGTTAATAGTTACTACTATGGCTGGCTAACCAACACAAAAAAAAAAGTCGGGCCAGCATTACCTGAGATTAGCGCGTCCAACCAAACAAACCAACTCATCATTTTATTATATTAGTATACATTACTATGTGTATAATATTTATATTATTGAAGTTTACAGCAAACCATTCAACAACTTCTGAATAAATACCACCACAACAACTCAAATAGGCCTCGGTATTATCCGTTCAAGTGAGCAGATATTCAGCCCAGGGGTTGAAATACCACTGGGGTTTTCAGCACTCTTGAATGGGATCTGTTTACTGAGGTACTTGTAAACCTCTCGTGGCCAGTACTTACTTGTATAAGAAAATGTGAACTTTTCATTCTGAGAAAAGGTGAAAGTTTGAAGTGGTAAAGGTTGTGTTGGTTCTGCTTGAGAGAAATTGTCTTTTTTGGTTCGCATGTAAATAAAAGAGAAAATAAAAATAGTAAAGATAATATTGAATTATTGTGTGTAATACTAGGTACACATGGATTATGCAGTTTTATCGAATGCTCATAGAGAGTCTACACGACCACGATTTCTGCGATCTTTGACCACACGTTGCAGAAAACTGCACCAGCGAACTGTGCAGACAAAACGTAACAATAATTTATTGTCGTGAGTATGTACCGAGCCTTAGTGTCACTGTTCACGGAACGTATCCGTATAATGACGTACGAGTTTTTATAAGCTTGGTGCACGCCTGCTGACGACATTCAAAACTGAGCGAACTGCGCGTACGCTTCGTCGACACAGTTTCATATTTAATTGTAAACTGCAAGCAGGCGTACACCTTACAGGCGTATAATAACGCGTATGCAGTTTACCCCGCCCGTAAGAGCCACTATTTCAGTTTGGTTAGCCCATAGACTAAACAGTCGGCTAAAAAGTTTCTGGTCTGCGCTGTTTCTAAGACGTAAAACAATGACCGCCCCTTGAGAACTGTTAGGTCCTAGTGATAATATGTTACAATGACTAATAGCCTAAGAGACTACAGGTACATTACATCGTCTAGCTCCATACATTGCATTCTCTTGTGAATAATTAATTAAGTCATTACTTGTAGCCTGGTCAGTGTTGTGATGGCGGCTAGAACGCCTGCATGAGGTAGCTTGTTGTAAGTTATTAGTGGCTTTTTAAAATTAAATGTATCCTAACGGTTATGTGTCTCTAACAATACTTTCTAGGATATCGCTGTTTTTGTGTCTCAGAAAACTCGTAAAACCATGGGTTCCCTTCTTAGTTAGTCATTACTTGCAGACTTAACTTTGGAGTATCGTCTAACAAAACTGGCTTGTGAAGTTATACAGCAGTCGTTCCATGTAAAACATTATTCCATGTAAAACAATTAACCGGATCCTTTTGGACTGGAAGCCAACACTGTCATAGTTGTAAAAAAACCAGATAGATGAGATGGCTTGTATTCTCAAAGTATGAATTATCATAAAAGTAACGCATTAGCATTTAACTGCTTCGGTTGCACTGGAAACCTATCATCTACATAATTCGGAAAAGGCTAGAGAGATGATGACTTGTGCCCTAGAAGTATGGGTTATCATAGAAGCCATTTCTTTGATGTGAAGAGGCCATAGTTTTGTACCTAGGAGAGTGGAACTAATGGAACTAAGCGTTAACGGTCAAGGGTTTGATCCCTAATGTATCAAGTATTTATATGGCTTTATACTTAATGAAATTATTTGTTCTAAGTCTCCACAAAGTTGTTGTTGTTTCTTACTGTTCGGTACTTGCTTTTTGTTAGTTTGCTTTGAACATGAGTTTAGGATTACTTGGAAAATAGAAATTAGGATTTCAGTAGGCCACAAATAAACCCATCGTTTCTACTAAGCGCGATATGAAATACGTAGAGATGGTTTCAATTCAAAAGTAATATATTTCCAAAGTTTTCTTGTGCTATTGTCACTCATAATGAAAATGTTTGTGCTACTTTATCTATTTACCATTTTAAAAGTTTTTGGTTCCAAAGGGTGCCAAAAAGGATGTTATAAGTAAAACTCCACTCTTTGTTTGACTGTTAGCAGGCAGCTGTAACCGTAATGAAAAAAAAAATGTTTTCACTACTCTCCTCTTTTTAGCGAAAATTTTAAAAATAAAATTGTAGGGTTTACCAATAAAATCAATTTAGATTTTTATTGTTTTGTAATTGAAGTACTTATAAAATTCTTCACGTGCGAACCCCTCACTTCACAATTTTTTGACATAAAATCATGGGTGTAGGATAGCTAAATAATAATGCGCAAAATTGTTTGAAGCTGAGCTTTTAAAATAGTAGTCTTGATGTTTGCTTACAAACATGCAAAAGTATAATTAAACGAAATCCTAAATTCACTACAAACCACACAACGAACTGTTCTAATAAAATACGATTTCACTAAGCTTTACTTCATTAAAAAACTAATTTTATTTTCACCGTCAAACTAATGAAATCCCTTTTTCTAATGTTTCCAGTGGTTTCTACTCTAACATATAGCTGGCACAATCTGATACGAAGTAATTAATTAACTGGTTATTAATAGCATATTATAATACTAGTAAATTGGACTTGTGGCTTGTTGTATAAAAGTAAATTGGATTGGATGCTCGAGACGAGATATGGACATTGAGCCGAAGGTGAGGACATAATGGAGACGAGAGCGAAATGAAACAATATTCACGCATGTCGTGCGGTGTTTAACACACTAGTAGGGGAAATTAAATATTATATAATCTGTAGTAAATATAAACAAAGGGCGGAAATACACCAAAGCGGAGAAAAATGGAGCTGTTAGTGTGAGCGGAGAAAAATGGCCGATAGGATACTATATGAAAATATCGTTGGCTGCAGGAGATATTTCTTTTCCTCTCGGCTGTGGTGGAGTCCGGCCCCAAGGTTTATAAAAATGACACAATATTTTCTTAATCATTAGTTCGTACCCTAACGCCCGCTCGCCCTAATAGTTACAATGCGTGCTGGTAATTTGCTTCATTAAGTTATCTAAAAACGCTGAAATAAGAGTCAATTTACGAGCAAGTTTGTTTGGAAAGAATCTTGTTAGGCATTACAAATCGCACGCGATCATTTAGTTAATTAAGATATTTGGGTCCATTTGATGATGAGGAACCAAAGTACAAACGATAATTTAAGGGTCAATTTGTGCAACTTAGTTCACGACATACTCAAGCTGTTAATAATAATCTTGTTATTATTAATAAAAACAAATGAATACAAATTAAATATAAATTACATAAAAAAAAATAACAATTTGTTCGTACGATGTAACTAAATATTAATAATAAATTCACATATTGTAAGTACTTGACGTTATTCTTTTATAAAGTATGCAGTATAATGTTACGCAAGCTAGATTACACTACAGTTAATGCAATACTAGTTACTACACTAGCTTAAGAATAGTTATAGCTTTCCGACCTTTAAATAGTGCAATAAGAGGAACAAGTGAGTCGAAACAAGTTTTAGTCCCTGCACAACCCTCAAACCCAGCCTGATAAAGGTCCTTTCTTAATAGAACCACGTGACAACTCAGTGTCAATAATTTACCATAATACCCACCAGTGTCATTCCCAAGCCGACACAAACAGCAAACACGAAGTATCAGCAAAAGTTTCTCCGATCTCCGACGTTTCCTAAATAAACGATCATAAACAAAGTCAACTTAATAATATTTTCGAAAAGGGTAACTCCTACGGGAATTCGATATTATCGAAGTGCTTATGCCACGGCTCCACGAGGAAACTTCGACCTACTCTACAGTAGGTGGAATAGTTTCGAAAGCCAGGTGAACTTAGTAACTTTCGTTTTAAGAAGCCCGAGTATCTTGCTGGTAACTTTCCTAATCTCGGCCTGAGATTAGTTACGAATTGGTTAAGATAGAAAGATTAGAGGGAGTTTAGTCTAAGTGTTGAAGTTGAAATCCCGGTAATTATAAGGGTTAATCAATGATCAGGTCTTAACTGTCGTTATAATTCGGATTGATTTTGATACTCTATTAATTTAGAGGTTTAAATCGACTTCCAAATTAGGTTTAAGGCTAACTTTGTGATATTACATTCCAGATTTTCTATAATATACATGAAAGACTCGAATTTAAAAAATGACACATTATGTGAACATCAATATTACCATCGAAAAACGTCTGATGCATAAATACGCCTGATGGTAAACTTATGGCATGACACTCTCAGAGCAGATACGTATTGGCTATGCTTCGGTCTTTTAGTTAAAATTACACAATCTAGTATTACATAAATACCCGTAATTTCCGTTATTTTTTTTTCTTTATTCCACCCGTGTACTCCTCTTATGGTCAAACATCCACTCTCCAGTTATGGTGAATACAAAATACATTTTCACGTTTATTTTTACGTTCCTGTCATTTTTTTCTGAATTGAACTCATTGAAAAAACATGTTGTGAAAACGCAAAATAAATTATTGTCTTTCGATCCCTGACACGTAAAACATTTGGAAAGGTCCTTTTCGCACAATAGCTTTATTAACAGTCTGTGACGATGTGATAATTGTCTGTCAGTACCGATGGTCCGTACCAATTTTTACAGCGAACCTAATAGGACCCTTGTGAAAAAAAAATAAAAAATTCTGTATAAGCCCAAAATGTCCATTTTGTTTTTACAACTTTGAGGTCTTTTTAAAAAGGTGTTTTTGAAGGTTGCGTGTTTTTTTGGTGAATTCAAAACGTTTGTTGGAATTTATTTAGCTCGGAAAATTAAGTAAAATAAGAGAAAGTAGTTATATTTAATTTGAGCAGTGTAGTATTTCAGACTGTAAAATCAATAACATTTACGGCAATTTAAAGTCATAGTTTTTATATTAAACCTTTGGTCTATCAGCCTCCAGAAGTTTGTTTAAAATCGAATTCCTTCCGCATCAAAACCATATTAATATACTGGTCGGCTTCTGAACAGAACCCAATTAGGCCGCTATTGTAACAGTATTAAAATACTTCGTAATTATAGGCCAGTTATCTAAGACATAAAAATCGCGTTAGGTCGCAATAAATTGCAAGGTTCTGTTTTTTTGTGATGTTGTTAGGATAGATACCAATGGTGTAAATCTAGATTTGCAACCTCGAAAGACCTGTGCTAACTTCGTGGTGCTCGAAAAACCTTGAAATTTTCGAACTTTTTTCAGTTTTTGGCTTATAACTTCTAAAATATGCATTTTGCAGCAAAGTCATCTATAAAACTTTTAAATAAGACAAAATAAGCAACAAAATGAGTGTAACCCCAGCTCTGTATGTTTAATAGATCTCAAGATATGACATTTCGAAAATGGGCAATTTTTCCCAAATTTTATCAAATTTGTAGTTGGCTAGACTTTAGATCGAAATACTGTCTAAAATACTCATTCTACAAGGAAAGTCAATAGAAGTTAAGTTGTAGAGCAGTTATTTAGCTTTAATTTAAGTGTAAAAGGAACTGTTCAGGACCAATAGTTCTCATATTATGAGGTAAATAAGGAAATCAGATTTTTTTCGAAATTTCTCTAGTAATATAAATATTACTTTAAAAATGAAACTAAACAGACAATTCAGTAAAAAATGTTTATTTAATAAAATAAAATTTAAAACTATATATTTATATTCGTTAATAATAATCGTTAATTAATATTCGTTGATTCTTTTATTTTAAGTATAAAAACCATAACTTCAACTTTAGTTAATTGTTAATTTGTTATGTACCTGTGGAGGCTTGTCATTAGCAACATCAATATATATATTTTTGTTACCTATTATTATATTATTAGTATGTTAGCCTTCTTAAAACTAATAAAATAAAAAGGAAATCGGATTTCGCAAGAAATAATTATTTTTTTTTATTCATTGTTGAATGGAATTTACAATACTAGCAGCTAGTCCTCCCCGGCTTCATCCGTGGTACATACATAGCCTATGTTACTCACGGATAACATACCTATCTAACGAGGAAAGAATTTTTGAGTTTATCCATTACAAAACAAACAAACAAATAAACAAATCTTTTCTCTTTATATTAAGTATAAGTATGATTGATGGCGTCATAAGTTCTGTCAAAACCTTGTTATTTTAACTTTCGAGTACGGGCCAGATATACTTTGACTAATTTTAAAAATAGAACATTTGTACTTGCCGAAAATAAAAAAGAAATGAATTTTTATTCATTTTTAAATATAGAGTAGTCGAAGAAGGAATATAGAGTCGCGGTTATCGCGTTGCACCGCTATGGTTACGCGCCAATAGAAATTTTCAAAATTCTGCAAAAGTTGAAATAACACTACGGTTTGTTTATCGCACTATCAAACGATACATTGAAGATTCAAGCTTCAAAGATCGTGAGAGAAGCGGCCGACCTCGCACAGTTAGGACACCAGCGGTCATCAAAGCAGTGAAGGCGCGAATTCAACGAAATCTATCCTGAAGAGCTAAGATTTTTTGTTTACGCGAGAAACAAAAAATCTTAGCTCTTCAGATGGGGCTAAGCAGAACCACGGTTAGAAGAGTGTTAAACGAAGACCTGGGACTACGAGCTTATCGTAAAAAGCCGGACATTTTTTGAACGAGCGTTTGAAAAAAATTAGGCTGTAAAGATCCCGCGCTTTGTTACGGCGGTATGCGGGAATAAACATCGCGAAATTTAATTTTCAGATGAAGAAACAATTACTTTATTGAAGAAAGTTATAACAAACAAAATGATTAGGTGTATACCCACAGCCGAGAAGAAGCGAGCGCGTGTATTCCGAGGGTCCAGCGTGGGTATTATCCTTCCTCACTCATGGTTGCTTGGAGTCTCATATTCACGCTTAACTGAGATGTTTTTTTTTTGTGAAAAAGGTGTGAAAACCAGTGCCGTTGTGTACCAAAATACTGTCCTATCGAATATAGTGGAACCTCTTTCTCAAGCAATGTTCAAAAACAGACATTGGATATTCCGACAAGATTCTGCACCAGCTCATAGGGCACGAAGCACGAAAAAACTGGTTGACCGCCCATGGCATTCATCGGGCATGAAGACTGGCCCTCTTCTAGTCCAGATTTAAACCCCCTGGACTACAAGATATGGCAATATTTGGAGAAGAAAGTCTGCGCTAAACCTCATGGAATTTGGAGTCTCTCTGAGTATCTCTGGTTAAAGCAGCGGCAGAAATAGATATGAATGTGGTGCGTGCTGCGATCGATGACTGGCCGCGTCGATTAAGGGCATGTATTAAAAATGGAGGGGGGCATTTCGAATAATGTAAATAAATTTGTATTGTACATTTAATTATCTTTCATTTCATATATAATTTTCAATTAATTATCAAAAATTATATCGTTAATTACATTAAAAGTTTTTGACAGAATTTATGACTTGACTAGGTATATATATATTATTTTATTTTATTTATTTTTTATTTTATTAATTTTAAGAAGGCTTCCAGACTAATAATATAATAATGGGTAACAAAAATATATAATGATGTTGCTAATGACAAGCCCTCACAGATACATAACAAATTAACAATTAACTAAAGTTGAAGTTTTGGTTCTTATACTTAAAATAAAAGAATCAACGAATATTAATTATTATTCTATATATATATATATATATATATATATATATATATATATATATATATATATATATATATATATATATATATATATATATAATTTATATATATATATATATAGTTGTAATTTTATTTTATTCAGTAAACAGTTTTTACTGAATTGTCTGTTTTATTTTATTTTTAAAGTAATATTTATATTAACTAGAGAAATTTTGGAAAAAATCTGATTTCCTTATTTACCTCATAATATGAAAACTATTGGTCCTGAACAGTTCCTTTTACACTTAAATTAAAGCTAAATAACTGCTCTACAACTTAACTTCTATTGACTTTCCTTGTACGATGAGTATTTTAGACAGTATTTCGATCTAAAGTCTAGCCAACTACAAATTTGATAAAATTTGGGAAAAATTGCCCATTTTCGAAATGTCATATCTTGAGATCTATTAAACATACAGAGCTGGGGTTACACTCATTTTGTTGATTATTTTGTCTTATTTAAAAGTTTCATAGATGACTTTGCTGCAAAATGCATATTTTAGAAGTTATAAGCCAAAAACTGAAAAAAGTTCGAAAATTTCGAGGTTTTTCGAGCACCACAATGTTAGCACAGGTCTTTCGAGGTTGCAAATCTAGATTTACACCATTGGTATCTATCCTAACAACATCACAAAAAATCAGGACCTTGCAATTTATTGCGACCTAAATGTCTTAGATGACTGGCCTATTATGCCATCGCGTGAATATTCTGTTTCTTTATTATTGAAATTTATAAACAAAGTGCTGTGTCATTTTTATCAGATATTATGTACTTATTCATTTTTAAACATATCTTATGTATCCTTTATTATGTTGTCAGTCATGTTTAAACGAAGTGAAGGGTTTAATATATATTTGCCATGTTGTAAATATTCTAACGTTGACGTTGTCTCACGACAAGGTTAGCTAAGTAGTTAAAATCACGGTTAGCAAGAGAGATTCCCGCTCAGCCCTCCTAGACAAGTGGCATTGTAGAATAGATAGCGAAACCTGGACAGATATTTCGTATAATCTACAGGTATGTTTTCCGAGTCTGGTTATTATTTTAGTTGGGGTTATTATGCTTATTAACGCATCCACGGCGTTTAGAAAACAAGGCAAGTATTATTCTTTCCCGAGAAGAATAAATTCACCTTTAGCTTGAGATAATTATAGCATTTTTAACACGTTCTTAACTTAGCTATTCTCCATCTCTATCCGGCCATTGTAGTTTGACAGTTGTGGGACAGATACCGTAGTATTGCTGAGCTAAAGCACTTACTAAGCACAACGGGTGCTTAGCAAGTGCTTTCAATCATGTATCCTTCCTTTTGGCTTCGGCGTACTCGGGTAAAAAAGCGTCAATTTGTCATAACAGCCTGGTGAATTATGACACAATGAAAATGCCATTCCTATAATGTCGAGGTCCTTTTTTAGAAACACTTAGAAGGCTTAATGGCTTTTGGGTGAAAAACTGACGGAAGCCACCCAAAAGGGTCAAAAGGATGTTTCATTAATTTAGTCTGCGAACACGATGTGGATAGACAATTATTTAAAAGCTATTGTACTCTTATTTTTTACAGGTTTTTATTTTTGGTCTATATTCTGTCGCTGTTTGTACTATTCACAATAATACTAAGGGCGATTTGAAAATTCATTGTTTATCAAGTTGTTTATTTAAGAATAAAACAGTTAAAAATTACTTTCACTGACACACAGAAACTATGTTAACGGCTAAATGAAACGGAGAAAAGATAAGTGAAAATATTTATTTTGTTGTAATGTAAACTAACTGCTACCAATATTGAAAACTTTTAATAAATAAATAATTAAATAGGTTAATTTATTTCAAGAGTCCTTGCCACTATTATTATAATAGTAAAATAAAGCTAAGAGAGATGGGTATTAGTCAACAACATCAACTTTTGCACTACTGTAATAAATTAAAGATTTTTAACAAATGTTTTTTTCCTGACATCTACATTATTTTATGAGAACTATTTGCATTTACTCAACCTTTCGTCACCCTGCACCAAATACTTCTTGGCTGGAATACTAGATGGCGCTGGCATGAGAACTTCAAAGAGTGTTAAGGACACCACTTTCGCAAAAACATTTTGATTTGATATTTTAAGTAGAGTGCATAGATGGCGCTGATATTAATTTTTAACCAAAATGCTATAGAATCTGCTTTTGGCTTCGAAGGAAAGGAGTGAGTAGAGAAAGTGTTTGAGTAGTATTTTGTAAGTTCCCCAAAAAATTTAGAGTTTTTTGTGGGTAAACTAGCAGTTTTGTCGTATGTCGTATGTCGTAATATTATTTTTCTATGTATATTTTACATAGGTACTCCTAAATTAAAACTAATAACACACACTTAACTTATACTTCGTAGAGAAGTGTCAGAAAGCAAATATTTAGACATATTTACCCGGTACCATGAACTTCCTTCTGAATTAATAATAAGTTTATTACAACGTAAAGTTTAGCCCAATCGGTCTCGTGATTATAAGCGTTCCTGATGTGTAAAGGGATTCGATTCTGGGGTCGGAAAAATAATATCGAGTTTTTCCATTGAGAATTTCTCAAGCAGCCTGTTGGCCCTGGTTTTAGTTACTTATTTATTTCTTTCTTTAGGAAAACAAACAATTGCACAAAGTTTCTTATTTAATAAAACTTTTGTATCTAATGTTAGTAATAATAATTTATGTGTAACTCAAAGTTTGCACTAAATTGCTAGACTGATAGATATTTGTTAACCCTTCGCTGCCGGAAGCGCATATATAAGCAGGGACACAATATTTTTCTATTGACTTATTAATTACGGCATACGAGATGTAATCAGAAGTCAGCCAGGCTGACAATCAGTCTTACCAATTGATATAGTTTTGTCGGTTGACTTGGTTGTGGAGGTTTCCAGTCAAATACTTGTTACCAGGGTTTACCACCCATGGTGGTTCATACCCCTTGATAACTTTTGATTTGACTATAGTTAATAAATATTTATAGTTATGTGTATACTGTTTGACGATGTTGTGCATGTCATGTTTGATGTTTGGAAGAAAAAAGAAAGGAATAAAAGATACATATAATTTTTATGGAATTTATTTCATCTTCAATTTCAAACTACACCTTCAAAATTACAGTTGATTATAACTACTATAAGCTATAATTTTTACCTAACTCCGTCTCGGGACCTACATCGCTCATGAAAAAAATTTTGACACGTTTTCAAAACTTCCAAATATAAGAATTTCATCCGATATCTTTAGCCTACCTTCCATTACGCGTTTACTACATAATCATACTCGTACAAAGTACATGAGACGGATGAATAAGAAATTATGTTTTCTACAAAATGTAGATGTTAAAAATCGTCAGTGACGATGATTCTGGACCCAAATGATTCCCTTTCTCATGTAATAAGTACCACAGCTTAATAATAAAACGGTATATTAAGTTCTATATTAAAATTAGTTGCACGCTTGCAAAAGCTGCTCTGCGGTGGTTAAGTAATTACATACAATAATAAATGTCACATACATTCGAAAAAATTCGTTCATTCCCATACATATCTACGTTAATATTATTCTAATGATCACTAAATTAATTAACAAAATAAATCTGTTAAAACGTAATTTATTTTTAAGTCTCAAACAACGTTTCTTTCAAAAAATCAGGTACAAATTAATCAAAATTAACACTAGGGTAACTGAACCATCCAAACGGAAGTATTTCATGAGATCTTGTCGTACATTATTAGACAAATGTGAACATAATTAAGCATGAATATGCGTTACACAATAAATACGATGAACTTAATTTATAATACACAACATTTTTTTGGCTTTTATTGTATTAAACACAAAATCACAGAAGAATCTATTAAATATAGCTGCTACGCCTTTCATTGAATACATCACTGGCCGTCAATCAATGTCGTTGTAAAAATACCAAGTGATATAAAACTATGAAGGAATTAAAACTATCCATTATTGAGGGCCCCATAATCCATCCCGTTACTCTACTTAAATTCTAATATAACAAAAAATATAAATAAGTCACGTGAAAGTTACATAACATGTGCAATCTTCATCTATGATCTTATATTATTCTGTTATGTGCCTTTATTCTCATGATAAGCTTACGATTTCACTATAGTATGAAAGCTATCATTTTTTTTTATTTAATATCGTTTTATGTTGGCCAATGTTTTGTGCCTCAAGTGTATCTGCTACTTCTAAATCTAGAACAAATATGTTTAGTCGCCAAACGACAATTTATTCAAGAGCTCATGGTATTTGAAGCAAGATTTTCCGACAATTATTTAAAGTATTTCTTTAAATTAACACACACACTTGAGGTTCCGATATAAATAGGGTACTACTATATCTACTATGTTTGACATACAGTGTATAAAAGTTCCAACTGACATCAAGTCTACTCGTACAGTTTTGTACTAAATCGATTTTATTTTCGTGTCTATCCGACCCACGTGCTTATGACTCATGCTATTACAATCTCTACTGAACCCAACCTTGTATCTATGACATCAAGGTTCTATTTTATATGTATTCGTTAATGTGACAACTGTACCCACCTATTTCATGTTTGCTACATAAATATTCCACAGTTTGCAATCTGATTTGTTTTTAACCTTGCGGAATACATTTTATAGTTTACATAAGCGGTTTACGCGCTTTTAATATTATTAAAAAGTTGAATGTTTTTATAGTGAGTCACATATTGTTGAAACAAATTTATATTCAGACTTGATTCTTCACACCTGTATCTATGTGATTTGTGAATCACGGAAATATTGACCTAAATAATTACTGCTGAAAAGCGTTTTTCTATTACAGTAATAAAATTAAGTATCGTTATAATGAGACAGTCATTGTGTTCGATTATAAAGGAAATTTTCCTGTACTTTCAAACTTACGTAAGTAATTGGGTAGTTTGTTGTTGAATTCTAGACTTTGCAGTTTAAACAAGAAAGTTCAAAGTCTACCTTTACCGTTGACGTCTTTATGCATGACAAGATCAATAGCAGATAGGTAATTACGTTACTAGTCTATTGCTTAGGCCATGTAAATTAATACAGAGGTCAATATTATGTTTTGATGATTCATCGCAAACTGTTTGCAAAACGAATTATCACACAATATAACTACCTAATATCATCGTTTGCGTCAATATCAAACAAACGTACAATATACATACAGTTAACACTGATTAATAAAAGATATATGGTATCAATGTATAAGATAAACGATGAATGAGTAATACGAAGCAAGACAACATAAGAGTACCTATTTCGTTACACACAGTATACATTTAAATGTGAAAATGATTATATGCGAATAAATAATATTATATATTTTATATATGTGGCTGCGATATTCTGGACTAGCATAATTACACTGCTTGCTGAGCGTATATAAATAAATGTAAGCCAGTTGATCAGCAAAATCATTGAATTCTAACTCTTTGGTATTATTCACTGGGTTCCTAAAGCTATACAAATACGATAAGTAACTCCTTCACTTGTGCTTTCTTCAGCAATCTAAACAAAAAATAATCACACCTTGGATTTCCGACCGCTGCTTATGTACACCTTTCCGAAATTCGGATCGACCGAAAAACCGATCGAGGTTCACTCAAAATTAAGACCCATGTTTCCTTATGGGCTGTTCAGAGTAGGACGGCTGGCAGAGGTGTGGACAGTGCCATGTGTTCCGCACCTCGTACAGGAAGCCTCTGGGCAGTGACATAATGCCGCATCAATGCTGGCACAGTAGGAAATGCAGTTGCCGCACCACCCAGAGTGTAGCCGTCTGTCGCACGGCAAATACGCATGTGCATAAAACCACGTGTCGATCTGCAAAACATAAAAGAGTCAAGATTAGCAAACTTGTGATAAAATATTAAAAAGACGTAGTTGGCACGCAACAAGATGACTAAAGATGCTCTAGGTGATAGATGATACTCACTTCAGACTTAGCGAATAGTCGTGTTTGGCTGATTCGCTGTTTCGAACCAAAAAGGCGCCCTCATCCGCATCCCTTAGCAGACTCTCAGCTTCAACGCGCGATAAGGTCCCGTGGTACCACCTGTAAGGAATAAAGAAACACAGATTAGTTTCTACTCAATGTCTAGTCATGCTTTCAAATATTCATGTTCATTTAGATTAAGTACCTAAGTTTTAAAAATTAATCAACTCACCCTTGTCGGTCAAGTGGTAGAGAAGCGTCAACCAAATCTCGAGGCGGAGCAATAGGTCCCAAATTCAAACGCAATCCCTTAGAACTGCCAGAACCACCACTGCCGCTGTCAAAATTCAACTTCAAATTCGGTTTGTGTTTGTTTCCTGAAAACAAGAAATTAGATTGAATAAGAAAATCCTAAACTTTTGTTCTTAGCATTGATTGAATATAAGCCGCCACCACTTATTACGTCAAACCACACGCAATTCTCCGGGATACGAACTCCTAACTCAACTGAACGGTTACAAATTGCTACCAACATGTACAGGAAAAAGTTCCCTCAAAAAGCACTCAAGCAAATTAAATATTGGATGGGCGTTGGACCAGAGAATTTTGTGTGGAGCAATCCGGAGTCATACGTCTTAATCGGCATAATGCGCTGGCGGTCGCTTCGAGTTAGAAAGAACCAACAATTTAAGTCGACAGACCCTTCGAGTATACTTCTTTCTTACAAGATTGACGTGTAAATCTTTCTGACGTGATAGAATTATAAAAAAAAAGCTTTACAAAGTTCTTAAGTGGCTCAATGTTTTGATTTTCGTTATATAAAAAAACTGTTTTGAATATATAAACTTAATACCAACCTTGATTTAAATCTTGCACGCTTTGACTAGAAGAAGCATTTGAGATGGCTCCTCCAAAGTCGTTATTTAGTTGTAGTGACTGCCCGCGTAACTTCCGACGCAGTTTGGGCATGTCAAATGGCAAGGATCGTAAGTCGGCTTCGGCTTCAGCCCGTCGTCTTCTCAACTTAGGCATGTCGAAAGGCAGATCAGACAGATCAACGTCTTCATCTTTACGTTCTTCTTCAGTATTACTGTTTTTAAAATTAATAAAAGCGTTTCGTGAATCCACGCCTTCTCTCGAGTGAATTGAAATCCCACTGTCAGAGCCTTGAATTTCCGAATCACCAGTTGTTGAGTGTCGGAATGTAAGATTCAAAAGATTCCTGTTTTGTAACGCACGTCGTTTAGGTTTGGCAACAATTTCAACAGTCGTTTGCATAGTATTCCCAGTTTCACAGTCCTCGGGAGATACTTTCTGAGAGTTGTTGTTTTTGTTATTATCAGAAGTTTCTGATGCCTGTTCTTGCGAAGATTTATCAGAAATGGGGCTTAAGATGTGCAACTTAGTTGGATGGTGCCCAAACCCCGACAGCTGCATATGATGGTGTGACTTTGTAAATGGAACATTTCCTGAATCAGAGCTGTGTGAACTTAGCGAAGACGAATGACGACTTTCAGAACTACTACTACTCCTATCTCCTTCACTATTACTACTTCGCAGTGACTCCATGCTGCCTCCGCTGCTGCTTGTGGCCATACTTTCTGTACTAGAGTACTTGCGACGCGGACGAATAACTCCAGGCCTTCCTTTGAACTCCATTATAGGGCCGACCCCCTTTGGCCCCGTGTACCGATTCATTTCAGGTGTGTCAGAATCGGAAGTGGGCCGACCCTTAATCTCTAAAAAAATACCGTCTTTTGATTGCCCTCCCTCATCATCACCATCGCGAGATTCGCGACTCGAATCCCTCAGACGTTGTCCAAGATCCAATTCAGTAGATACTGAACCTTTTACGTCAGCCATGCTAGCATCGCTACTCGTGGGTGTATCCCGAGCGCGCAGTGACTTCACAGGCAACCTTAAGTCTTTGAGACGAGGATGTGCAGGTTGTGACTGGGGCAAATTTGGAGCACTTTTAATACTATTCATGGCAGAACCGTCTTTCTGTTGAAATTTTGTTGGCAGAGGGGCTGTGGATGGCGGTGACGGTGTGTATCCACGAAGAGGAAGTTGAGAAGTGGAGGCTGTTCGGCCATCTTCCTCAATGTGAACCTTTTCCAATTCCTCTGACAAGGCACAAGCGTTGTTCTCATTTTCCCTTTTTTGGCGAATTGTAGGGATTTTGGAACGTCGAACACTATCTGTTTTCATCGTCACCTTGCGGCGACCTTTAAAATCTGGTTCGCTACGTTCAACAGCTTCGAAAGCGGAGGACGCGGAAGAAATAACTTTTCGGTCTTCGGCTTGCAAAAGAGCAGGGTGGTTGCTGACCCTGTCAAAGTCATCCAAGTCATCATCCGATCGCGCAATCTTACAGTCAAAAGCTGTTTCGTAGATCTGTCTGGTGGTCATCTCTTGCGGCCAGCGGGGCAGTGGCGCCGGCACGTAAAAGACGCTGCGAGAAGGTTGATGCTCCTCTACATCTTCGGGCGCGGCGCACGCGCAGCCGGCCGCGTCGCGCCCGCGACGCCTCGGCGGCATCCACGCGCTCTCACCAGACGAAGATGATGAGCGCTCTAGCTCACGGAAACCATCTTCAGCGACTGAGAATCTTTTAGGTAGATTCGGTCTGGGAGCAACGTGAGGCGCGTCTAGACTTGCTGATTTTCTGTATCGTGGGCCACGGGAAGATGATGTTGTAGAGATAGTAGGAGCCGACGGTGCTTGCTGTTGTTGGGGTGTTTTGAACAAGTCACCGTAGTAATAAGGACTTGGGTTTCTGCGTGGCGCGTTAGCGTAACGTGGGTCTGAGCGACCACTGTCTGGGGAATGTAGAGAAGGTGCTGTGGCGAATGGATCAAATTCGCCAAATTCGTCTTCCTCTCCTTCTGATGATGTCGATCTATCCTCGGATGATGATTCTAAAACAAAAGAAAAAATATTTTATTACTTTGAACGTAAGTACACAATATATGAGAGGCAAGTTGACGCATTCGAGCAAGCTTGGAGTAGCTTTAAAAGATAAACTAAAGTCGGTAACGAGCCAGACGCGGATTTCCAATTTTTCTCCTATTTCTCATGTGGCTCAGCTTGTCTCAAGTGACGTCGTTTAAACCCCAACGTCCGGATTGTGAATCCACAGCCCCTCAAGAATGCAACCAATTGTTAAGAATTGAAAAGCATTTTTTCAAGATCGTGGAAAAGTTTATAAAATCTTTTTTGAATTCGAAAGTATGTTCATAAATTCATTGGTACTGGGGTACCAACTTTGTAAAGAATGCTATTGTCGAATTTCTATGGTTATAAATTAGACATCGTTGCTAGTAGTTGTTATTTGCCCCCGAAGGAATGAAGTGAAGGGACAAAGGGTGTGTTTGATAAACGTCCTGCTCAGAAGATATTCTAAATATTCATTCGACTGTTCCGCCTTGCCGTTATTTAAAGTTAAAGTAATTACGCGGATCGTTTATCTGCTTTGAAAATTCTAATATCATATTTTGTCTTCTTGATTACTTTGCGTGTTGTTACAGCTATCATGATAATTATGAAATAATAACCAGTTATCATTATTTACATTTTACCAACTGAGAGTTACGACGCATTTGGAACAACGCTCAATGACATTGCTCCCTCGTTTTTAAACTTATTCATTTCCATTTCAATCGGACCTGGAGGACTATTACCTTAGTTAATGAATACGTTAAACCCCTCATACACGTGCCTACACGCCAAGCTAATGTTATTTCAAAGCCACGACGAAATACCCTAACGAGTAAGTATTCCTTGCTTGGCGTAACAAAGAGCTCCTTCTGAATGCATCATGAACATAAAAGTCTGGATTTTAAAAGCCAGGACGATAGGAAAGAGCTAACGAATCGTAGGCAGTCGTAGTATGCCATTTTATAATAAACTTTTTTTAATGCGCTCCCTAGAACAGGGACTGTAGAGCATTGTTCTTTGTAGTTTATAAAACTTTCATTTTGATATAGAGCTTTTTTATGTTCTTATTAAAACTTGCCGTCATCAGAGTAACCTTTAGGGCATTTTTCGTCTTTCTGTAAAATTTAATCTTTATTATTTTTTATGTAATACCCTTTTTATTGTAACACATTGTCATAAACACAATTGCGGGCGAAATTGCCGTCATCAAATATAAGAAAAGTCCCAATACGTTCAACACGTTGCGTCAATTGAACAAAACGACGTCAAAAACTGTGCAAATTGTCTATTAGCGACGTGGAGAGTGCAGATGGGAGGGTAAGTGACGTCATTACGTCACGTAATTACTTTTCCGCGTGGATGACCAGGCCGCGCGACTCGAAATTTGTTAAATTGCCGCGATTAACGTGTTAAATGTCTTTCTGAAGCGCGTTGGCAGTGAAAGGTTAAAGGTAATCGACGCGTACTTAAATATTTTCATTCGATTCTAAACTCTATTTACCCCTAACTTTTAAGTCTACAAGGAAATTACCCGAATTTAGGTTATCAAATCAGAACTGTTCACAGTAAACTAGTTGCAAAGTTTTAAAAAATAGCTACTAACATTCCAACTAAAAGCGTCTGTTATTATAAAATCCCGGACATATTTTCCAGCCGTGTCTAGACCGACGGACAAACGACAAAAGGACTGATTAAAACTTGCTATTGTGGCTTCAATACAAGCTGGTATTAGCGAGTGAAAGTCCCTGAATGATAAAAAAAACTGCAATCGTGTAATTAATGCTTGGTACTTGTATTTTCCGATAACGTAGACGTACTTTGTTGCAAAGGCTTAGCTGCACGCAAAAGGTATTGAAAATGTCGGAGCGTTTCGTTACGTAACTGGGACAAAAGTAAAACAAAAACGCTTTAAAACCGAATCTATGTAATTTAATAATATGTTCCAACATTAATCTTCATTAACCCCAACTATTACTTCAATGATGATTACAGCGGTATTTTACCCATAACTTCTGGAAAGTGTCCAAAGACTTGAATATTTATTATACGTCAGTATCACATACCAACACTTGTACCAGATTAACTGACCTAATTACCAAGATTGTGGAACAAAGATACCATCTTTTTAATCCGAGGAGACGGTCTTCTTTTTTAATAAAAGCAGGACTGTATATCTCTAACCACAGTGGAAACAATGGCCTAACTAGGCTCTGCCTCGATTGTTGCCTTGGAAGAATGCATCCTTTGTCCGACACGAGGATGTTCTTAAAAAAAGTAAGAGCTTCCATGTAAACCGAGAAAATGAAGCGCAAAATTTCGTTGTTTTTAGGTAACCGTCCTCTTATTTAATGTCTAGTTTTTTACGTTAGACTAGCTTCTTCTGGCTAACCAAGTCTATTTTTACTCTGAAAAATTACATTCTTAAAGATCATCGGAATGAACCAAGAATCTCGCCTTGAATTCTAAATATTGTAGTCAAAAATATGTCGAAATCAGTTTATTGGATTGCAGAAAAAATGTTGTAAGCAAACATGATGATTTGAATGCATTCATGTAATAAAAATTGTGTTGGGTTATTTCAAGGATGTTTTGCCAATCAATTGCTAACATTGAAATGCCAATTGTTTTATATACTGACATTGTTAAGCGTGCCTCAATAAACGGAAGCTAAGCTTCATATTACTTTTTATATGTTTGTTATTAATTGCAGATAGCAATTTGCTTTAAGTAGAAAATTGTAAAAGGTGGATGAAATCAATTCTAATTTTATCAATACTGACTTTGAAGAATATCAGCTTTGTATTCCAGCTAATCTTATCAATACCCACTTTAAGTTTTTGATACACCCAAATGTATAACCTCAACAGGCATGAATTGGCACTATCAAAAAATTACTATTGTTATACTTTTCATGATTCATCTATGTTATCTTTTGGCTTGTCATTGTTTCGTAGGTAACCCACTCATGTGTATTTATCATTACAGATTGTGACTTCAAACAAAACGTTATGTTTTTAAACTTACCAGATTCGTAGTATGGTTGCGATCTGTGTCTAGTCTGTCTCTCGTGTCTTAATGGCGCTGATGGTGCCGGTTCTGGTGGTGATTCCACTGAACCCTCAGGAGCACTCTCAGGGCTTCGCCTGGACACACTAGGAGCCGACAAGTCAAAGTCGGTTCTCCTCGCGGACTCGTAATCCGCGCGACGTCTTGCTGACCCCGCGTCAAACTCCGCTCGTCTTCCCGAGTCCCCGTCGAACTCCCGTCCGTAGTATCTCCGACTCTCGTACTCGTACGGCCGGCGACACGAGTCAAAGTCGTAGTTTGTTCGGCGGGATTCGTAGCGCCATCTGGTGGCTTCGGGGGAGCGGCGCTGCTCTCGGGAGCGCCGGCTTCTTTGTGGGGAGCGGCGGGCTGTGTCGCGAGGTGTGCAGTATGCTTCAATAAATTCGACCTGGAACAATGAGAAACAGAAATTAGATCATGCCATTTCCCTTCAATTTTGGTAAAGCTGTGAAATTTCTCCCAACTGTCACATTGATAAGTAAAGAAGGATTTATCGAACAATTAACCCTACAAAACCCAGCATCGAACAAATAGGACAAGGGCCATTGCATACCAACTGGCTATTAGTCGGAAAGAAGCCCTTCATCATGAAGGTCGATTATGTGGCAGAGTAAAGTGGTAATAAAATGCAGCGGTCACATATTCAGCGACCGTAACGGCCGGTTAGACGTCCTCTCCCCCTCAACGGGGCGTCATTACCACGACCCGTTTCTGTTTATAGGGACGGATATAAAGAATATTATGAGATATTGTGTGCATCGACGATACTATGAGGTGATAACATTTTGGGGGACGCTGCCAAATTTAGTTCGTGCGAAGACAAATTTTTATAGCGCATTGCTAGGATGTTTGTTGCTTTTATTTCATCCGGCCGCGTCTTAAAGGGCAACAAAAAATAGCATGTTGCACGTACCGTATTGTATAAAACGAACACGACATAAAATATCTAGAATAAAACGGCACCAGTATAAGTAGATTAGTACCTACATTTAACATTATTCAACACATAAACTTTACATAAGTAATACACTAGTTTATAGAACACCACCTCACAAAAAATGCAATTAAAAGGTTTACGCCAAAATAATGAAAGAACAATTCAGACGGGATCGCATGTTTTTATTTTTCGAATCTGTTTATAAGATGATATCTGTTTAACCCGGGGGTGGTTTCAGGCCATTAGAGACAGTGATGAGATCCTGCTTCCGCGCCTCCGGACATGAAGGGTCTCTCGTACCAACTTCTCATTAAGGGTTAAATTAGTAGAAGCTCTGATGGATTCCGACTAAAGAGTTGTTTACGTAAACAATCCACCGTACGCACGCCGTACTTTACGTAATCACAGTTTACGCAACAACTTATATTATGGCATTTGTAACGCTCCATGCCATGCAAATGTATTGCAATACCGTACTAGTACTACCTACAAATAATACATGTTTATTATATGGAGTTTTGTCTGGAAGTTGGACGTAAGTACGTGAGAAAGAACAAAAAAGCCATTTACCGGTTTGTGCCCGAGGGGCAGTTCTCTTTTAAACTTTGGCTATAGAAGGGTAGGCTCGCTTCATCTGGCGCATTGTTTAACGATTCCTTGCTATGCATGAAAATTTATTTACATAATTAAACGTCGGCCGGGCCACCCTCCAGTTTTGATTTGCTATGTCTACAGAGATTTCTACGCTCTTTATTTGCATATTTTAATGCTTAATTAAAATCTGCCATCAATTTAATTTAGTATCGGTACATATTTTGTACTTTATAACGATAAGAAGTGAAATTTTCCTCGGTTTTGTTATCCAATTCTGATGCCAAAATCGATCTTATCCAAAGCATATTTCTTATCTAATCTGCATAATATTTACGAAGATAAAATAAGAAGAATAAGATTTAAAGTGAATTTTACATCCAAAGTAATGCTATAAAAATTAAAATGTTGAAACCCTTTGACGTGTTATTTACAGATTCAAATCAATACCGTCATTCAAGCGTAAGGGTTAACTCTGAAAGGGATCAAATTGAATTCTGCTCAAGCACACATGCTCGCGTCTGGCCATTCATCAATTGTATCGTATAATGGGGGTAGAGTAGTCAACAGCTCACTTCCTGCACTCGTAATACGTATATGTAGGTACCACGGTAGCACTGACTGTATTATTACAATCGTAATTACCTTCCTGTTACTTTGTGCTACAGATTCTCTAACAATGGACGAAAATAACATAGAAGATTTAATTATGGAAGAAACCAATACGAGGCCCGAAAACAGAGAGATCGGAAAAATGTAGAAAAAAAAGAAGACATCAGATATCTTACAGCAAAAACAAGGAATTAACATTGAACTTCCTGATTCAGCGCAATATAAAAACAAATCGTGAGTTTGAATTAAATCTTTGAGTTGGGGTTTTAAAAATCTCAACTCAAAGAGAAAATGCAAATTAGTGAATGGCAATGTCTATCTCAAACTAACTCAAAGCTAATAGGAAGCTAAGGAAGGAAGTCGAAATAAGATAAACAATACTGGCCTTGATTGAGATCAAGTTGCGAATGGGACAAAGAATAAGGAAATAGGTGCGCAGTTTACATTTAACACCATCGACCAGAGGAGACTATCAGTAACATTTTTATGACTAGAATTAAATGTGTTTCTCAGAAACATTGGGTAAGCCTTGTGGAATCCAGGATCTAAAATAAATGCGTATACGTTTTCAGAGCACGTTTGAACTGGCGTCCTTAGTTGTGACTCATTGCAACCTTTTAAAAGTTCTTTTGCCATGTGATAAAAATCTCCTACAGACTTTTTTATATCTGACCGAGATGTTTGAGAATGTGTTGGCAACGTCGGGGATTCCTTCTTGTTTGAATTTGCACACGTAATTGTATATTTTGTTTTGGACAATAGCGTTAATAATAAACAAGCTCTAGATGCCGGCGAAGTCGTCCGTATAAACGATTCCGGGTTCACCCAGTATGAGTAATACAAACAGTATGAAGGATGTGGGACAAGACGGAGCTTTCAGACGGCCAGATGACTCACCGGCCCGGCCCGATGTATTAATACCGGAGACACGCCTCCTGGGATCCCGAACTAAAATAGCGCGGTGTCGCGTGACTTCAATATGGTAATGCGCGATCATAGCTATACATTTTTTTAGTGAATTTTTTCCGCACCCAAAAATACATATTTATAGCATAGTGAATCAATCGATTATTAAATAAGGATTGTTTAGTCAAACAACTGCCTACATAGTAATAAAAACGTGTTGTGATTTTAACAATAGATGTTGTTGAAAAATAGATCTGGGCTTTCCAGAAGCTTATTATTGCATAGTGACCAATATTTTGTTTTTTATAGTGATTTGTAAGACTTGTAAGGTTGCAGACATGTTAAAATTATGTATCATCTAGTAGTTTTCTCACATCCTTGCAGGCAATGAATAAAGAGGTAAGGTGACTAATTAGCAAAGCTTTTAGCATCTGCGTCTGAAGAGAAACGTGAGTCACCACCGCAAATTGCCAGTTTTGTTTACAATAACAAATGATGACGACAAACAACTTACAATCGCCGTAAAAATCTCTACACACAACATTGTTAATAAATTATCTTCTTGTTGCGATGGAACGTGCTGATATGGAATTGAGGATTTATCTAAAAGTCCCTGGTTTTGCTCTTTGCTTTGCACAGATGTGCAAACAGAACAGATTGCATTCCAATATAAAACAGAACAACATAAGAATTCGTTAGGTGGAATTGCATTTACCGGTCCGCAATTGGCACGGTCATGCCTAGGCCGCCGCCAGCTACTGTCTGGTCACGTTCAGCAAACCAGAGACCGCAAACAGGTCCTATACAAGTGAATTAAACAGATTGTCTTTTATTCTTTTCACTTTCATGGGCTTTGACAACGCATTTTAATTTGATATTGGCGCAAAGCCCTGCGTCTGTGACATGTCTAGTCAACGAGTCATAATATTAATGTTTACTTTGGCACCATTGAAAATTTTAATAAAATATAAAATAAAATCTCCAAATTGGCTTTTGCGTTCGTACTTTACATTACTTATATTATATGCTGTGTCAAGTATTTTCAACACCTATTTGACTAGATAGCACACAATTGTCGAAAATGACAAAACAAGCGGAGGAAATAAGCTTAATTACTAAGTTGCGAGTCCGAGTCACCCAAAGGGTCGGGGGTCTCTTTAAGTAGACCCTTACGAATGTTTCAATGAAGGGAGCAATTATGGAAGAAATTTTCAACACCTCTTCTAAAAGGTCATCGCACCTTGAGTATTCTTGAAAATCAGCTGTGCAAATAATGATGAAGAATAAAAACGGATTATTATGTAAGACTGATCCTGATTAGATTTTTGAATGAATGCTTTTGTATTAATTCTCACAGCTTCAATGGCTTTGTAGGAATAAGCGATGAGCGTAACAAGTTTTTGTTGAACTAAAAAACATGCTTGAATAGTCCTTTATGGTGGTCATTGTGACTACAAAAAAGGAATACAGATCAGATTTGCTTCTTTTGTAAACGTTGTTCATCTGTCACTGTGTAAGCTTTTGTAAGGCGACAAAATTTTAATATAGCCCATTACTTCAGCAAACCGGATGAAGTGACGATCTGGTGATAAATCTTTTGTAATTGACAATGCTATGCTGCTCTTGAACAATAGGACTCGGCTAAAACATAGCTTTGATAAATGGAGTTTGGGTACTATTTAGTTGAGTGCTATATTCGTTACTTGGTCAACAATGGAGAACAATTATCCTTTGTGTATTGTCTGTTTCTTTTAATCTCATCCTGAGTCAATGTTTCCGAGTTCGTAGAAGTTTTATGGTATTTTATTAGGATTTTATTTTCGCATTTGAAAAGGGAAAAGATTGTGTCTCTCGTATCGAGGAGTAAACTTTGCTCTCTGAACTTGTAACTGAGTTAAGTCAACCCCCGGGATCGCTCGGAGGCTCCTAATCAATATTTACTTGCTACTGTCTCGATTTTAGTTTATTTCTCCTTGAACACTTGAACAAATTAGGTATGTTTTTACATTGGAATCTTCTAGTAGTAAATTTTAATGGATGTACGACATCTCATGCGTGCATCATTAGCATATTATGCTTGGCTTCTCACATTTACTTAAAATCCTTCTATTGTAACTATATCAAACATGTTAATATAATAATTATATTGTTCATCTTACTCTAAACATTAGATAACGTTTGTACTATACTACTATAATATAGCGTTTTGTGTGTTAAGTTTGTACTACAAACTGAATGAATTGAATGATCTACTCACCACATGCACCACCAAGATCCACTGTACGATCTGGCGCATTTTTGAAATCAGCTTCTTATTCGACGGCATTGTCAAACCGTAAATCCAACTTATCACTAACAAATCCAACAGTAAGTATGTAAGGAATCCACAAATAGCACAGAACGATCACCAACTTTATCGACCGTTTCACTACCGACACGCACACACACACAGGTTACAAAACTAGACCTACACTTTCACACAAACTTGTTCTTGTTCTACGTACACGAAATGTTTGTTACACCAGTAGCTTATCTCGCCAATTATGTTTAAAGTCTAGGCGCTTGGCAGTAAACCCTGCAATATAACGCCTAGGACGGTTCGGTTACTTGACGAGTCCAACTGTAGACTGACAACACTACTCAAACGCTATACGCGAATGTGTAAAACGGTGACTCATCGCCCCGCATACTGTTTACCGAGGCTTGAGTCATCGCGGTCCAAACAGCCGCGGCAGCGATGAAGCGCTGTAGCAAAAGAACGATAGCGTACACGCTAGTAAACCGGCCGGAATTGTAAAGCGCTGGAATGCTTTGTTGTAGATAACCGACTCCATTAATACCTCCATTCCGCACGTGTCCCTGATTGTAGAAGACAATTATGGACTTTAACATTTACAAAATAGAGTACAAAATAACTTGAAGGGGGCTGGGTACAGAAACGTAAACTTTCGCGTTTAGAGATTTCGATTCGACTTGAGTTATGTTAGATTACGCTCGACTAGGTCGAATGCCGTTTTGAGGTCGTTTACGCGATAGACATGTTGAGCTACCTAAGTAACAATGACAATAGAGAACTGTATTGTGATCAATGTTGTCTTTGGAATGCCGGGCTCTGGTACCAGTACGTAATTAAAATAGATACGAACTAGATTAGAAATAGTTACAAGCGCTTTCGAAACTAGTGTAGGTACTGCGGTACCGCTAATACAAATAGCGATGCCAACAATAAATCAAGTTTTGTGACCAATGGCACTTTATGTCTGACCGTTAAACGACAGTGTAGTACTTAGCAAGCAAGTGATAATAAAACATGTGGAAAAATAGAAACAGTTGGAGACCTCTCGGGCCAAGTTTGGCTATTTGGCATTTATGTGGCAACCTTTTATGGACATCGTGTTTTTGCGTAACTTGATGTGAAACGATAATTATAAACAAATATGCCAAGTTGACCTATGCTTTAAAAATGGATTTAATTCGATGACTTAGTAGTTTTTAGAAGTTGTTTCAATATTCATAATGAAACATGGTTGAACCGAATAGTAAGACAACAATGGACTGCTATTTGTAGATTCTCACTTTGTTACTTAAGCCAAGGATATACTATTGTTTCTGGTTCACACCTTTCACAAAAATTCTTTATCTCGGTTATCCGACCTTAGCGCCTTTGTGTTTCCAACAATAATATGGGATATAATGTTTCCTTTATAATTCCAAACCAGAATTTCCTGTTAATATGAGTGGACAACACACAAAGAGCTATATGTGTTACCTATTATGCATATTTAAGTGAAATAAATATAGCGTTTTGTGTGTTAATTTTTAGTCTAGATAATTGTCAATATGGACTAGTAGAAACAAAAGCGCCTATATAATAGGCACTTTTGTTTCAAGGATAAATATCATGTAGGTAATTGTCATCCTTTAAGTTTTCATATAAAGAATTGAAATTGATGTTCATTTGTTTATATAGCTTTTAATTGACGCAAAACTTGTGTAACCGCGTCGTAGTATAATTTTAATACGTTGAGTCATACAAAATTATGTAACATTCGTTATCAACAGACATTTTTATCTTCTACATAAGTTCTGATGTTGTTTATATGTCACATTCCATTAACTATGCAATTATGAGCATTCTATTGTTCTACAAACAAATGGCCTATTATTATAAATTCTTTAATAATTCCATTCCATTTAGCAGTTTAGTACACAAGTGTTTTAAAAAGCAGTTCTTTTCAGTACTGCTTGTTTCTGTGTTTCTTACGAATGTTAGCAACGTGGTAGTGTTTTTGGTTGCATTATTAATTAATATTTTCTTCACCTTCTCTCTATCCCATCACTAATTAGCTCTTTTCAACTCATATGTTTTATTAATAACGTATTTGTCTAAGCTTTTCTTGAGATTAAAATGTGTAAATTACCTAGGTATTACTCAAAACATTAAGATAGGTCCATCACTGAGAATAATCTCAATGACGTTGAAGAATTAATTAAGTTTGTACGTCATGTCATCATAAAAACTACAAGTATGGGATTACCATTGACATCAAGTCTGTTTGTGTTATGGCCCACACACAAAAAAGCTAAACACTGCATGATAATGATAATAACCAATAGAATCGTCATCCTGATGTCATAGTCAATGAAATTTATCGAACAGTTAGGGATGAGCAACAGTTTTCAATGCGTAGGCGCTATAATAAATGGTGAAGCAATTTATTTCAAAGTTCCCATAATAAAATGTTATGTGGGAACATAATTAGATTTGTATAGTTGTAAACGTTATAAATATTGTATGCTTGTCTAAATTCATGTTGTGATTCATCATTATTGTCGACATGTTGTCTAGTCATATGAGACTAAATGTCTGTTACCTTGTAATATTTTACACCATGTGTATGTACTATGTTTAAACTTTCTAGTGCTTTTGTTTCAGTTATAGATTTTAATTGTCTGTTTTTTGAAGAATATTCATTCTATGTTACATATTGTTTTTCCGTTATGACGATTTGTTTAAAGTCGGAGTTTATACACTTATGAACTTCTTATTATAGAGTAATATTGTTCTGACGGTTGTTTTTTTTTTTTTGAGAGATCTAGAATAGGCCGTCAGGTTTTGCTTAGAAGTGATTTTTCAGCTTGATTTCAAACTCAAACCAAAATCATTTATTCAATTAAACCATTTACAGCTACTTTTTGATTGTCAAGAAGTCAAGTCTGTCAAAAAGGTGAAGCTATTTGCTCGTTCCAAAACAGTAGGTTTATTACTAAACAAAATACAGTAAACGTGACATTTGTGTTCATAGAGCAAATCAATAAATAGTCCAGTTCAATTTTTTTTTTATCAGATAGCAATACAACTTTAACTACTTCCATCGTATACTTTTTAAACTAAATAATAGACAGCCCTGATTCTAAAAGCTCTGCCCACACGCAATTTAGTAAGTGTTAACAAAAATAAAATAGCGAACAACAGACTATGACTAATGCTAATATATGGAAAAAGCGAGCTTTGTCTTCTTGTTTTCATTTGTATTAAGGTTTTCAGGTGAAGTTATCTAATAAAGGTCGTGGATTCAATTTCCACCCAGGAAAATATTTTTGTGATTAGCGTGATTATTTGTTCTGTGTCTGTGTGTAATTTTTTATATATTTGTATTTATAAGTTACAGTCTAGTTTGCGATCTAATGGCAGTGTGTAAATTGTCTCAAAATATTTATTTCTTTCTTTCTTCCTTAAGGGTTTAACAAACTAATAGTCAAAGAAATGTATCAGATAAATCGATACCAGAGTAAAGAACCATGGATAAAACAGTGATGGACACTACGGTTGACTGAAAAGCCAGAGCTAGATATAATCCGGGTTTACTTCTAAAAGTCTGCCATCGCTTAGAACACAGTTGATGAAAAGCCATAAACATCTTCTGTTACAGCAACATAGAAGATTGTTACAATAATTATATAAACCATAGTACTCCACTTAGTTTCTTAAACAGAGCGCCAGTAGCTTCCAAGTCAGTTCCACAAAACACTTGTCTTGTCTCACCGCTACATTTGTTAAGATCAAGAGAAATAGATTTTACTACAACGCTAGATTTTCTAATATCTTAACACTTTCTTAAGTGTTATGTTTTGCTATGGGTATACAATGGTCTACGTTTAATTCTAGCTAAAGGACCGAATCAAATTTATAATATAGTTTTGGTGAACATGATCCTAATGTTTTTTTTTTCGAATCAATATCCTGAGTTTAAACCTGTTTCTAGGTAGTTGGGAGCAGAGCATTCTAGTCATGTGTAATATACTAAACGTATAAGTAGAGACATTCAGGGACCTGAAAAATTCAAGAAAAACATGTATAACCTACCTATTAAGTTCAGACCAAAATTTTAGAAAAACTATCAGAAAACCCCTGAGTCTGAAATAAGATGCAGAAGGAGGCTCATAACTCAACGCTGCAGACGGAGCACATAAAATTTATGCTTCCATAATTTACATAAAACTCAAAACAAAAAACTTATCAATAAATTGGCAATCGCAGCCAGGCCACAGCACAAGCGAGCGGTGATGATCTAAGCCTGAATAAGGTGAATGCACTCGTTATTCGATGTCGAGCGACCTCTTGGCTCTTATCGATGACTTCACCACTCACAAGTGAATGACAGTTGTTAAGTAACAAAACGTAGTTCATTCGTGAGCTCTGTTAGCTATTTATACTGTTTTCATGGCAATCTGAGCTTATATACGTAGTTTAACGGCTATTTGTCATGCATGTTCGAATTCTGAAGGAAATAGGTCTGTGTGTTGAAGGATTTTCGAGGGGTTATGCAAATTCGGAAACCATTAAAGGTTATTGTAAGCTTAGAGTTAAGTCAGTAGCTTTTAAAGATCATGGAAAGCCAGCTGTGCTCAATTTGTTTGCGGAGGAAACTTATCCGTAGGTCAAGGTTGATGGTCTTAGTATCAATCTTTAAAGACAGTACTTCTGTGAAGTAGAAGGCAATGCATGCTCGAAGCACATGAACAAACATCACACTGGGAACTAATGTCATGAGGCCATACAAATGTTTTCCTCGTGCAGAAATCCATCTGGTGACCCTGAGTTCAGAACTGCGTCGTCAATGTGTCATTTAGGTCGTCAGAGTGTAGAAAAAATGTAATAACTGAAATTTCATTTTAATTTTTAATCCAATGATAAAGCTGCAAATACTACCGCATCGTCTAGACACACAATGTCAATAAAAAATCCAGTGCCATTTTTTACTAATACTAGACTTAGAGTATAAATATTTGAATTCGGAAATACAAATATTTTCTTCCAATGCGGAAATCTGACGCATAACTCCAATGACGCCGGCGCATCGTAATCGCGACTTTAAAGGTCATTACAAAGAACACGTATTTCTTTTAAAAAATATACACAAAAGAGCATCTCCTGTTTTCCTCTTGCAATATTGTATGTAACTTTCATCATCATTATGAATCGACTGCGTCAGACAGTCAACTAAGGGACTTAAGGATCTCCCAAGGTGAGTCACTTAGCCCATTCTTCGGGTTCACACATCTATTTACTGATGCTGGCTATTCCTTTGCAGTTCATCGCTCCATCTAACCAGGCAGCGTCCCACAATTCCACACTAAGCTTGCCTAACCGTGGTCTCCACAGCAGAACAGCGCATTTAGCTAAAGACAAAAGACTTGAAAAGTAGGTGAAGACATTTCTTAATTGCCTATTTTGGTAATCTCATTCTACATACCGACGTTAGTCATGCATTACATTTGACTGTATTTACTGTCCTTATCAGTGAGTCACTTCGTTGCCGTGGTGGTTCCCAACCTTTCGCCGGGTCACATATGGCACAGCAACCACTCACGTGGACTTAATGAGTCATTTCGACGCAGGTGTTGTATTTGACGCTGTCAGTGTGACATACGATGAGTGGCAAGCGAGTTTGATTAAGTTTTTTTAAAGCACTGCTTTTATTTTTCAATTTTTACTGGTAGTGTTTTTGTTTTATTTTTACTTTTATATGTTCAATGTTTCTCTGCATTGATGCCAAATTTTAAAGATGCTGATACCTTTTTATTTTGTCTTGTTTACAAAAAATATGATAATACTGTTTAAGAACTCATTATCATTCTGATCATTAGCAAAGTTTAATATTGAAAAAAAACATAACCCTTCTTTCGGGAGTCGGGTAAATAGTAGGACACAATTATTATGTAGTCTTTTGTTAAATAATTCATTCGAAACTCGTGATAGTTGGTGAAATATAGTCTTAATAGGTATATAATACGTATTTATGCGGTAAAGTGGATTATTCAAAAGCATTATCTACCTAGTTTTTGACTAACTTCTGTCCGCCACTTCATATGCCTGAAAGTAATTTAGGTTTTATTTAGCGAATTCTTCTTTACCCTAAAATAAAAGCTTTAATTAATTCATCACTATGAATTAATGCAATTTAAAACAAAACAAACAGACGAACTGTACAGTTTTTGTTATATATCGTATTTAATTTTTTTTTAAAGCAGATATTTTGACAAACAGACACATCATCTAAGTCTGAATATTATAAAGTTGGTCATGTAAAGAGTACAGAAATGGCCATAATATTTATATCAATGTAATAATTTTCTTCGTATCAACTTTATTACTTTAGAACCTATAAAAGGTTATTCCCTCTAAAGTATTTATTGTATTGACGTCAAAAATTAGTCATTTCACTTGGGACACAGTTAAAATAGTCAGTGATGTGGAACTGTGACGACAGTTAAAGGTAAAGTGTCATATTGCGCACCTAAATTTAAACTAAATTGTGATATTTATTTAAAGTCATTGTTCGAACTTACTGTGACTCGAGCTACATTCTTTTTACCTATTAATCAGACGGCAGCCATCAACTAACCACAATCAGCCAAATTTCTTTAATAATAATATATTTTCAACTTTGTCGCTACAGTATTAGTTTCAAAGTTGATTGGGAGAATTGAAGTCACATAATGTACCTACAGATAAATTATCGCTGTAATTCAATAACATTCGGCAAATTAACACAATTAAATGAAGTGCGACAATATATTTACGTTGGTCGAATATATTTATGGATATTATATACGTAGTAAAAACAACAAAATTAAACATATTTACAATACGAAAAGCTTCCACACTAACGCAGAAGTAACTGTTTGTTTAGCACGCTTTCTCAGCTAAACCATTAAGCAATAGCGGGCCATCCACTAGCGTTCATTCCTTCAGGCTTGTCCCGTCGTTCAATCCGTACAGAAATGCGACGGGATAAAATAAAACCGTTGAAGCCACTAACTAAACCACAATCCTTCGTTCTTTCCCCTGGCTTTATCACGACACGCCAGTCCGGCAGGAAAAACAATCCTTCAGTGACCATCCACACGTTTGTGTACATTCCTGTCACTTTGCATCTTGTCAGCCATACCGAGGGATTGCGCGTGTGTGGATGGTGACAATCCTCCTATTTTATGAAGATTGTTGTCATTTGAAAGGAATGCTCGTCATTTTGAATAATCTTTATGGATTATTTTCATTTTGCAACAATTATGTTTATATTTATCTTTATTTTTATGTGAGTGTACCTATATGTATTTATATATATACTACTATATTATGTAAATATATATATTTAATTTTGGTATTATTTTTGTACCTTTGCATTTTGCATCTACCATGATTTGTCTCTGCATCACCCTGCATCAAAATGCCTTAGTTTACGAACTGAGTGAAGAGCGTTCAGCGGAGCGTTGAGCGGAGCGTGCAGCGTTGCGTGCAAGTTGTTCTCGCGCCACTAGGTCGCCACTCAGGACACCTACGTGTAAATGCATCTGTTTGATATGGACGCCGCACGCCCCGCCCTGCTAGACGCTCGATTTGAGCGGGCACTCAGGCCCTACACTTAGGCAGAACATATTTATATTTATAAACAGACACTAACTTGATCACAGCGCGCGTCGCGCCAGTAGCGACAGGACTGGTAGCGAGGTTTTATACCGTCGTTCTTTCTTGCTCTTGCAAATCCACTGGTGTTCATTCCGTAAGGATTGTCGCGACGGTACGGGTGGCGGGATTTTAATACCGTCATTCTTTCTCGTTGTTGCAAATCCACTGGTTTTCATTCCGTAAGGATTGTCGCGACGGGATGGATGGTGGGATTTTAATACCGTCATTCTTTCTCGTTGTTGCAAATCCACTGGCGTTCATTCTGTAAGGATTGTACAATCCGGCAGGAATGAACGCTAGTGGATGGCCCGCTAATGTTGATGAAATTTTGTACGGAATAAGCTTAAACCCCAGGTAAAAGATACTGATACTTTCTAATACATGAATCCGTTTGCATCTAACATAACTTCACGCAGATAAAAAACAATAAACGCTAGACAACTTTATCATACAACTTGATAGTTCTACAACCGCCGTCAACTTAAAGCTTAGACACACAGGATGCAAGGCCTTACTGCGCCATACGTTAGGGGCAGCGTGACTGTGCCCTTAAATTGCCCGAACCCAGCTTTCTGTGAAAAAATTGCGTCAATCGGTGCAGATGGATGTCGGTATGTCATTACTCATAAACAGATCATTACAAAGTATAGGATGACTCAAATTATGAGTTATGGTCATCGCACTCATTACTCAACTTCATTAGCAAAATTGTATTAAGCTTTGATGAAATTTGTGGTTTTATTACATGATGTATGTGTGTGTGTTTATGGGGAAATAATAATTAGTTATAATATTTACATGTTTCAATACGCTAATGTTAAAAACACAAATCGAATCTTGCAGGATAGAAAAAATAGTGACAGGTAACTGAAATAACAAAAATAGTTCCAGTTATGTCATATTTATGTCGGATGCTCCGCAATCTAAAGAAGAAAATCTACAAGTTCATTATAAGACTTGTTGTATTGTGTAGATTTTGAAATAAAATGGAAAAATATTGAATGTAGCCAAGGTGGATTTGTGAAGTCACTAAAACAATAAATTATTAAAAATAATATTTTAAAAGGATACTCCCTTAAAAATACATTTATGTAGAGACAAAAAATTTAACAAAGAAGACTATTAAGGTAGGACGAAACGCATGTGACTAAGAGAATTATTAATATGATTGAGAGGAAAACCTGGATGAATTGAATGAAAAGAGGGAAAAATATGTGAGTCAGAGTAGACTCTACGACTTGCTAATGGAATACATGTTGCATCGATCTTAAGAACATTGGGATAACAGAAGCAGAATAATGAAGGAACCTATGGAAACCCGATACGTTGAGTTATGTTTTACTACGTACTGCCATACTACTATAATCACAAGCAGTATGGTTAAATATAGCAGTACTAGTTTATGGCGATATTGTGACTAGTTTATAGTGGGCTAATGCCCTATTAAGCGAAAAGTGTCTTTTGGTCCAAAAAAAGCTTCATGTTCATCAAAGTTGGTTTCTATTTATTTATTGACGTGGTTAAGAATTAGAGATTATCCAAAGCAATGTTTCATCACGTCATCAACACCTATCCTCCTGAGACCCCCGGTATCACCTATGATACCTCAGTAAAATATTTTTTTTTTGGGCCATCTATGCGATTCTGTAAGATCATTTACCATTTTTAGTTTCTCCTTGAGTGTGCGCTGCCGCTAAATGGCATTACTTTGCCGTGTAAACACATTTTTTAGTGTAATGTCACTTTTGAAGTTAGCAATTTTTGTTAATCACAACATGGCGACGTCACGTGCAGGTAATTATTGTTTTTATGTAGTAATTTCAAAGTTTTTTGTTTGTTTCGATTTGTATTCAATGTCATCTTTAAAATTCAGTAATAAAAACATAGAAATTTAATGAATTTCTCGGTTATTTTTTGCGGTTTTTGAACAATATCGTAGGTGATACTTTGGGCGCTCGTCACCTAAGATTTGCTTTTTTTAACAGACTTGGGAGAGTCTGCAATTGAAGACTTATTATTGAATTTGGACGTGTCCGAATACGAGGAAGAAGATGAAAAAGATTTAGAAAACCTGGAAGTAGAGCAGGATGGTATTTTTAAAGAATTGGTACCTCGTGACGCAGCTGAAGTGGATTGGGATTTCTCCGATGATGAGCCTCTTGCAGAAGTTGCTCGTTCTTCCAATCGTTTGTCTACCAATCGTCCTCTGTGATGGGATCGTACAGAAGATTTTAATAACTCGAGCATGGATGAAGAGCTCCTTCTGGATATTTCACTTCTGTTGTGCTGCTGGAAACGCTAACAGAAAGGAAACTACACGGAATGGGCACGCTAATAAAAAACCGTGTACCAGAGTACCGACGCCCCAACCAACCAAATAAAAGACCAAAGACTTTACTCAAGAGTGACAGATCATTGCAGGCAAGTGGGCGAGGTAGCTACGATTGTGTAGTGCGGCAAGATAAAAAACTCGCAGTCATCAAGTGGTTAGATAGTAAGCCGATCTACTTGGCATCAACTGAGGACGCTATTCAACCTTTGGGGACATGCCTGCGGTGGTCCAAAAAAGACCAGCGGTACCTTGATGTCCCACAGCCTGTCGCTGTAAAAAAATATAACTCTCACATGGGAGGAATTGACCTTTTGGACAGAGTGATCGGAAAATACGCCAGGCGTGGAAGAACTGGCAAGTGGACAGTAAGAGCGATATTTCACTTCTTCGATTTGCCGATTTTGCGGAATGTAGCCGTTAAACGTGGGTTGCCAAGAAAAAATTTAATGCAGTATCTAGATTTTAAGATGGACCTAGCAAAACATTAGATTTTCGGCGGCGAAACACCGGTAGTGCTGCAATGTTCTAGCCCCAGCACTGATCGTCTTATTCGAAACAACTTTGTCCAAAGTCCCAGACCTGTACTGCCTGTAACACAAGACGATTCGCCTTCGACATCATCACAAAGAAAACACATACTTGTGGTGCCTATTCCCCACATTGCCAAGAGGCTAAAAGAAGCGCAACACCTGCCCATGTTCGTTAAAAATGATAAAAAAAATCGTTCGAAATGCCGATTGAGTGGCTGCAACAATCTCACATTCATTAAATGTTCAACATGTGATTTTTTTTATGTTTGAATGTCAACCGAAACTGTTTTTAC
Organism: Athetis lepigone; assembly: GCA_033675125.1. Taxonomy (NCBI): domain Eukaryota; kingdom Metazoa; phylum Arthropoda; class Insecta; order Lepidoptera; family Noctuidae; genus Athetis; species Athetis lepigone. The sequence continues at coordinate 11,079,243 of CM066243.1, read as the reverse complement.
GATTGTCATACTAATAAAAACTGAAGTAAAATATAACATGATTTAGTTTCATTAAGACCCGTAGTATCACCTATGATACCCCCCATTTCAGACTTCTGGGGAAGCAAAAATTTTTTTTTCAAATATTTTTGGTAAAAACGCCCATTTTTATGCATCCATACCGAAAACCAAATGGATCTGACAAAATTTGATAGTCTGGGTCTCAGGAGGCTATACAGTAGTTATCTAGATAAGATTATTCAGACAGTCAGGCAGACCATGAATTACTCACTGATTGAATATGGATTTAATCGGTATATTATTCATTAATAAGATTTTATCATAAAATTCCGACGCTTCCTGAATAAGACATATTTCTAGAAGAATGACATATAAGTTTAAATTCATATTCTATTTAATTTTAGTTAGATATTTTCGTATACGTAGGCAGATAAAAGCATATTTAAAAAAGTAAAAAAAATAACACGAAAACTAAAAGCAACCTTTTTGAAGTCATCGAACCAACCGGTGATTTCCATTTTCCTTATAAAACAGTCGTTACTAATACAACCCAAAGTTGACCCAATCATAACACTATTACTCAGCAGAACTTCAAAGTACAGAAAAACATTACCCTCTTAATCATGTAAAAACTATTCATTAGTAAACATTGTTTTATTGAAAATCCTATTAGTCATGAAGACAACATCGACGTCAAAGGTTCGAGTTCAGTTTAAAACGTCGGGCCTCTATCTGACGTAGAACCACGTCACGATGAGGTCAGGCGCATCGGGGAAGCTTCCATGATACATAATGTATATCCTCTTTATATGGTACATTAGTTGTAGCACGAACTATTTTTATATATACAGTACATTATTTATATCTGACAGAATGAGGAAAAAGTATATGTTTTACGTGGTATTTTTGGAGGAATCTTTGTTTACACACACGATGAGAAGATCAATTACAAGATTTAGAAGCAAGAAGAATTGCCCGTAAGTATGTTGCTTTAATTAGAAAGTTAAAGCACTTCTACATATTGTATATTGGAGAAACTGTATGGATGGTCTAATAAGGATTTGATTATGTTTTTTTTAACGGGCATGACGCCAATATAAAATATTTAAACATTTACTACACCTACGTTAATTTTGCATGACATGGTTATATAACAAATGCGTAGATATAGCAACAACTTCCCTGATTAAATGAGGAAAACCTATATGAAACACACATTACACAAAGCTCACATAACATACCGTAATTGTATTATTCGCAACCACAGTAACTATAGATGATCTGTCTTGTATTCCTGGAACTCAATACTGATTTATCCAGTTCTGATAATATTATGTACCTACTGGTTAACTTTGTAACAATATTCATCATGAAGATTCTGCGAAACTGGATGGAATATATCATGTTCATAAATGCACCTTCGTTGTTTATATTCAGGAATTTTCTGTAACTTTCTGTTTATGTCTGCATGATAGAACTTAATAAGTTCATTAATTTCCTCACAAGACTCCTCACAGAATGCCTCGTTAAAGCTGCAAGGAACCGATGGTGAAAAAAGTTAGGTAAGGACTATATGCAGCAGTGACACTTCGTAGTCAAATTAGATACCTGTCTTGAAAAAAGTAAAGATGAGGTGTTCAAAACATTTTCTTGCCTACAAAAATCACTTGCGCCATCTCTGTCATTTTACAATGCGGCGGCATATAAGAGGGAGACAGCCAACTGCGTATCTAGTACGCTATGCCTATGCTACATTTGTCCATATCATTTGCACGTACGATCAACCCTGTTCTTCAAGTCAATCCTACTAACATACCAAAAAGTTTGTCCATCTGTACCGAGTATCCAAGTTTTTTCTATCACGGTTTATTTATAAAACAATATCGTTGTCAAGATTAATAGCATTCATTTTAATTGTTCAAGATGAACAATTGAGATACCGTCACCTATTGTAATAAATATTCATGAATGATTAATCAATTGCCTCATTGAGCATGAGCCATTTGATTGTTATTCTTGTCCAATTACTATAACTAACTGTTGTTTATTAAAACTAGCGCATTTTATAGTACAATAACAATTATGATATGTTCTTATCCTCCACTTGCTATTCTCTCGGCTTCATCTATACATGAAAGTCAGAAAAAACAGCCGTTACATGGTAACACTGTAGTAATCTAAGCGGTAAATAATATTTGTAATGGCACCAATTTTTTCAGAGATTGCCTCTTACAAAATGACAATTTTAACTCTTTATAACACCTACATCATCTCGCCTATATGTATCTCCACCTGCGAGGTATTACAAAAAGTTTTAACTGTCAAGCTCAATGTCCGACTTTGGATTCTAATAAACATGAATTGTGTATTATCCGCAAATAAACAAATTATTTTCAATTCTCCAAATATCTTCGTTACAAAAAATAAAGACAATTAAAACAAGAAACGTCATGTCATGATGGATTTCCAATTTAAATAAAGGAGAAGATGATCTCATTGGTTCGCTTGAATAAAGATGATTATGCTTCGGGCAATAACCAAACTGCCCAATCATTTTGACTTTGTCTCAAATCTTTTATAACCCGAACTCTAGAGACCCGTCTAGTTATTTGACTATCAAGTTTGCTAATAAAACTTTACGATGAAACTTATCTCTGTTCATATTAAAAAGATGTTTCGATAGAGGTGAGCTGACAAATACACATTGTGGCGCTCTTTGAGAGAGGCCTACAGTGAGCTGTGAACGGCAACAGGCTGATAAACAGTTGATGGCAATGATGATGTGAGGAATGAAAGAAAAAAACATAACAGCGTTTCCCGATTCCAAATAAGATGAGCCAAAAGCGAATAATAATACTCAATATTATCAAAATCGATGTTACAATGATTAGAATACAAAGCATCGGCAACATCTAGGCCGTTGTTATTAAAAACTAGAGCAAAATTGATAAAACCAATGACATCGATAGGACGGATACGCCACTCGGAGGCACGACTCTTTATGGAAGAATGCCACGAATCAAGACGTACGTGACGACGAGTGCTTATATACACATAGTATGTGTAGGTATGTCACTCACTACGCCGTAATAAATTGCAGGCCAAAGACACTTAGTCATCCACCACTAGACATGTTTAGAAATCAATGCGTGTTTTCAAATACATGTATTAATAATTGGTGTAAGTACTCTGATATAACAATAGGTTAGTCAAAACAATGACACACCCCCGTTGCCAATGATTACACATCAGACTGACGTGTATGGGGTTGGGGAGATTGAGTAATTATATCATTGGTCATTGTGCAGAGTAAATACCGAAGTACAAATGATTATCATCAACCCGTATGGTCTACTAAAAAGGCGAAAATGATTTTTCTCTTCAGAGAAATAAAGTGTAGAGAAAAAATGTGATCACAGAACGCATGTTGATAATTATTAATATCAAGAACTGGATTGTGAAGAAACCAATATACTAGATACTGGTTAGTGTGTAAGTACTGTGTTTATATTCTAGAGGGAAAAACATTTTTAATAACTTTTTTAAACGGAATTCTCGTAATCTTTGCGCTTAAAACAAACCATTTTAGCTACAGTTGGCTGGTTTGAATAATCTTACGACTTTTTTTCTTTGTGTATTTTTTAGTGTTAGTTCAGGGCTTTTTTGAATGATGATTATGTGATTTTTTTAAATTGGAGCATATTTTTAATTGGTGTCCTTTGACGATGATACTTGTATGGTTACTTCTTTTGAGAAAACTCTCAACACTGACCCATGTCTACGCTTAGGTTTGGTTAAATGCAGACTTAAATGCATTATAGACTTACATAATTAAATGTACTTCGGAAAGAATAAAAGTATTGAAAAAAATACTCAAAGACGACCCAGAAATAACGGCTTTAGAGAAGACTTATTGAGAGAGCCGATCCCAAATGAAGAAGGGAAGAAAGAGAAAAAGCCGTTTTTAGTATTATAATAAGAACCCGCAACTGATGTACTCACGATGATAACTAGTGTTGTATCTCTTAAAGCAAATAACCTTGATAAGTGCAAAGCATTTAAATTCGTACAGATAAGCGGTTAACACGGTGACCTTTAGTTGATTGGATTTTAATTAGACGACGGGGATACGCAAAGTAATCAAGTTTGAATTAGTTCCTCATTCTAGTTTGAAGTTAAAATGAGTGAGTTTTTTTGTAAGACGATATTTTAGTGACAAAGGGTTTTGCAACGAATGCTTTAAACCTTCGAACACACGTGATTCGAGACACAATAGAAAGACAATAGCAGTGCGACAGCCGGCTGTCGCTTGGTCGTTGAAAGGTTAATGATTAAAAGTTACCATTGGGTAAGTCACAGTTTTGGAATGGATCCTAATCAAGGTTCCTATATTTTATCCTATAATTACAGCCTAGTCTAAGTTGGAAAGAAGAATCATAGCTAGGTTATACGTAGTCTGTGGACGACAAAAACTGTCACAAATTGTTCGAATTTACTCGAAAAATGGTTTCATAAAGACTGAATTTGCTGAGAACTTTCAAAGTTCTCTTTACTGTTAAACGCTAGATTGAGACTGTATTAAAAATGAATTGTCATATTTTTTCACATACAATTTTCTGGTGGTAATTTAAAACACAACCGAAGCAACTGTTGCTGAAAACATAAAAGCACACTTAGTAGTTTTTTTATTATGAAAAAGCGCATTAAAAAGCGATATTTGATTTTTTTTCTGACAGGATAAAAAAGGGGAAGCAAGTTGACAACTAGTATTTCATGCTATTTTATAGTCACTCAAGAATAATATAAGCTTTTTATCAATGCAAAAAAATAAAAATACGAAATTGGAACCTTATTCCTAGTGACGACCGAAATAATGTTTATTTTTGCTAACAAAAACCATGTCAAGTTGAGATTGTGTCCACTATTTTCCGTACCTAATCGTCAGACAACGCTAATCATGGCCGAAATACATAAATAAAACCTAACTACTGTACTACGATGCCTATAGTGGTAGTCTCAGGGCTGCTAATGACTGACTCATTGAATCATTTCTGACTCATCAAGGAATCGACAGCCGGCAAATCAATTGCATGTTTTATTAATTGGTCATCTGAATCACTTTGCCATACCGTTTGTAACTTGCATCTAATTATCAATGAGTTAGTACGTGATTGTAATTCTATAGGAATAATCGTTTGACTTGTGACTCAAGGGAAGTCTAACATACTAATGAAGGATATTTGAATACTTAGAATATTGCATTGATATTAGACATTAATATCTTTAATTAACTGACGTGTGGTCTTGATTACGAATTAGATTAATATATTCTGTTTACCTATCTAGAAGACCGAGTCCCTAATTATTTAGTGTCTAAGACATAATATTATGTTACTACCACGATCCCCTAGCCAATTATTGTTTACACCGTTGCGACGCGGAGTCGCGTCCTCGACTAGAAAGTTCTAATTAGTTCATATTCAACAACGAACAGGTATTCAAGTTTTAATCAAAAATAATAAAACCAAATTAAAAAGTACAGTTTAAAATTAATGGCCAGAGTTTCACAACCACACCTTAAATAATCATTCTTCATGATGACCACCATTTTATAAAAAAAAAACTTACGCAGTTAATCAAACATGACTGACTAATCTGAGGGAATTTATTTAAATTTTTAACATTACAAATTACGGTCACTTGTCACACATACCTACCTCGTTACTTAAATAAACATTCCTCGTTCAACTTAAATTGTTGAATCATCAACTTAAAAAGGATAACTCGACCGAGTCGAGTGAGCAAGTAGACTGACCGACTAACACTTCAAGTTACTATCCCGAAAACTTGCGACGAAAAGTTTCAGTTACAGAGATTACGTTCCATTGCCTCTTGTCACGCAGACTTTTGGGAACGCGAACAGAAGATTAGCAACACATAAAGCAGTGGTTTATAAAAAGGAATATGTGTCGTTTTTTACTGACGTAGTAGAATCACAACGGAGAGTTGAATGACTGAATGAGTCACTCTTTCACAACGCTACGTTCTTGAAAAGGTCATCGCGAAGTTTGTTCATTGATTTTTTATTTCTTACGATTGTGTGGGTGTCCATGTCAGTGTGCACTTGTGGGTGAAACTTATTTAAAGCTTATGACTAAGACCTTACTTTCGTTTGATATAAAGTTACCTCCTTTTGCTTTAAGTGGCGACCAGATGTGAAACTGACTCTTTTAGTTATTTTATGAGTAATTTCTAGTCATCAATGAAAATTTTGATGTGAATGAATATTTTAATTTGGCGAGTAGGAAATTAAGGCAACATAAAACTGCCCAGGTGCTTCCTGGGTCGATTTGCAAGTATAAAAAATAAAAACAAAGCTCAAGTCAACCCCGGAGGTAATAAATTCGCTCGTGGTTTTCCTGTGTTTCTACTTCGTCGAGTGTAGTATAAAATCAGGTGCACACAAATCGAAAAATTAATACTGAAGTTCAATTGTAACATAAAAACTTCCAGAAAGAATCGCAGTCTCATTAAATTTTGTAACCCGTTTAAATCCATTGGTGTTTCACTTCATCGATAAGTATTATTTATATATATTTAGTTCAGAAAGGTGCCAACCAAACTATAGAGTTTGATACTTGATCACCTTTTAAAGAACTTTTGAGACGATGATTAAGTTGAGAATTAAATATTATCTACTAGCTTTTGCCCGCGGCTTCGCTCGCGTTAGAAAGAGACAAAAAGTAGCCTATGTTACTCCATCCCTTCAACTATCTCCACTTAAAATCTCACGTCGATTCGTCGCTCCGTTTTGCCGTGAAAGAAAGACAAACATACAGACAGACAGACACACTTTCCCATATATAATATTAATAAGGATATAATTAAATTTAAAATATTTGAAGTTTATCTTGGATTTACATTCCATGCCTAGGAAAGCACGTAAAGCTATGGTCCCGGTAATTAATCATTGACAGTCATTACAGGTAGTTAGAAGCCAGAAAATCTGACTAGTCTATCCGAGGGGTATCGTGTCGCCTAGTAGATGGAGTGTGAAGATCTGATAGGCAGTCGCTTCACGTAAAACACTGGTATACAGCAAAATCCGGTTGGGCTTGATGCCGACCTCAAAATCGTTGGCTATGTAGATGATAATGTACCTACCAATGTACCAAAATACACATTTTCCCAAAAATTTTATTGTTAGAAAGTTTATAGGTCAACTTTTGACGTGCTATCAAAAAATACGATTAAGCCGGTTAAGAACATATGCATGTATGTATATAGGAATATATGTATATATATTTTTAACCTATTCGTTTAGGGCAACGACCCAAATGACTAAATAAATCCTCTGTCATTCTCAGCCCACCTACGGACATTTTGAAAAGTTTATCAGTACCTACTTGTGCCTTACTGGTGAATATTATTATAATTTGTGTAAGCACGCTTATTCATAAAACATATTTATGAATCGATATGGCCGATATAGGATTGCGATAATTTGACTAGGTGGCATTTATGTCTACAGGAGAAACGGAATGAAAATCTCAAAACGTCGGCTTGTAGGGACAACATACAAAATGACAGGATAATTACAAGATTTCACCGCTAATTTGATAGTTTATCAGAGTATTCAAGATATTTAGGATCACTGATGTCTACTTATATTTATTAAGCACTGCATTTATACATTACTAACTTTTGCGGCTTTTCGAAGCTTCGCTTTTTGGATATCGGACTTACTCTTTTGGATAAAAAGGATTTTTGAATTTTCAACCCCTTAAGGGGTTAAGGGGTTGAAAATTCAAAAATCCTTTTTAAGTGGCCACCTACTGTTCACCAAGAAAACTCCCACCAAGTTTCATGTCTCTAGGTTCAGCTGTTTGGTCTATTTCCTAGAACCTACGAGTATGTACTTCAACAAACGCAGAAAATAACCTTTATTTCACTAGGGATCCTAACTCACAAATGAAAGTAACCATGTCTGCCTGTCTTTATGCTTTCACGGCTAAATGACTTCGATACATGAATTCACAAAAATGGAGGGCAAAAGAAGGAAAAGTATAAATATAATCTGATAAGCCGTTCCCGTATGTTTTAACGCGTTCTAATTTCAGTCTGAAATCCCAATATTTTGCTGACATTACGCTAATTTGCCTTCTCTATCTCCCGTTTTTCTTCATCATGCTTTTTTTTAAATCAAACACAGTAAAAACAAATTCACAAGTTTTCTCATCAATCATCGTCAATTTTAGGATTTTTTCGTGTTTATATTCGGAGCAAAGATAAATGTATCTTCGCCGCTTTTGTAGCCGTTTTAATGTAATTAATACTGATAAATTACATTAAAACGGCTTCATATTAATTCATATACACATTCAATTTGTAATTTTTTTATCCTTTAAAAAATAGTATAATTTCTGTTTTGACCGGAGCGCACAAAAATCAGAGGCCGAAACGTCTACTAAGCTTTAAAGCCCAGTTGCTGTATTAGAAATAGGTTATCTCAGACTCAGAGGCAGGTTGGCTGTCTCAGACGAACGAAGTATAAATAAAACAAAACGTATTATTTGCCTTTTTTCACCTTAAAAAACATAACTCCGTATTATAGAATCTGCTGACTCATCGGATTAAAGTTAGTACATTCAAGGCCAAAATCTTGCTTGAATCGCAAATTCAATAATCTTTTATAGTACCTAAAATATTATATGACCTAAGAGGCTCAATGTCAAAGAAAACGAAGTAAACACTTATTTTCGTCTGTAACTGAAAATAGCTGAGAAAGTATGACGTGTTTTTATAAGATTTTTATGTCCGCCATTAACGGTTTATGGGCATACTCCACTCGATGAGATCACTTTAACAAGTGGTCCCGGATTGGTGCACATTTTGATACCTTTACTGCGATGTAAATTGAAGTACAGGATTACGCAATACGCACTTAGATTTACGTTTTATGAAGATGTTAAAGCTCTGTGCTTTTTAATTAGGAAAGGGTAGTCTTACGAGTGAAAGATATCACAGGATAATTTTTTTTTTAAATAGAAAATAAAGGGACTGAAAGCATTCCATGAATCGTTAAAAAATTAGTCAAAAAAGTTTAGACCAAAAAATCTTGTGTCGTCAGTTCATTACAGTCATGTGTCATGTTATAAGCTTAATTTAGCCTTTAGGCTGTTATTTCAATAAAAAACTTCCATACAATTTATTATAATGAAACCAAAACAAATTAAACACAAATTAGACTATCTGTTTTTGTGACTCTGTCGGGCGAAATCAAAATTATCATAAAACAACATACAATTTTTCATTAAAAGCTAAAGACTCCCCGGGTCTTAGTAATCACGTGATAATAGCGTCTAAATAAAAATTATATAAATCTTATAAATATTATAAAGTGTGAGACTTTGTACATCAACATTGCCAATCTATCACGCAAAATCTTATACACTCATTTTGTTAAAACTTTACAGCAAAATAGAAACAATATATAGGCTACTAGCTTTCGCCCGCGACTTCGCACGCGTTAGAAAGAGACAAAAAGTACCCTATGTTACTCTCTATCCCTTCAACTATCTCCACTTAAAAAATCACGTCAATTCGTCGCTCCGTTTTGCCGTGAAAGAAAGACAAACATACAGACAGACAGACACACTTTCCCATTTATAATATTAGTATGGATAACATAACATTACGCTATGACCTATGGAAGCGGAACAGTAACCAAATAACTAACATAACGCAGGTGAAGCCGCAGGGGACAGCTAGTAAATGATAATTATTATCATAGTAGATCGTTACAGAAATATTTAAGTACTTAAATACTTTACGATTTTGATAAAACAATAATAATGATTCAAGAATATCAATAAATTCCCCGCATTATGTGTCATGAAATGCGGATTCTTATCAATATTTTTAAATAGATTCATATTTCGAATCAGTGATTGGTTAATTCTACTGCTTTTTCATAAGATAAGATAAGTTTTCGGTGCACGTGCACTTATGAAATCGTTACAGTGAAAGGATTATACATTAATACCTTCCAAATAGTATTTGTTTAAATTATTATCTTTTGCAGATATAAAAAAATTGATAGGTATGTCCTATTATTTTGCCTTTTCAATCATGTTTTTTTTCTGTTATCTTTATTGTAAAAGCTCATTTTTTTTATTACTTATTTCGTTAAATGAGTAATTAGTTACACATTCCAAGATGATTATGAACGTCGAAATATTATTCTTGTCACTATTTGTTGCACAATTGTCAAATTATGAGTGAAAGATACACATAGACTTAGCAATACGATCATAGTTTATACCTCACTGTCTAGGTCTTACAATCGCACTTTCAAAGGTGATTTTCATATTTAGTACTCCCAAGTATAGACGCTGAGCACATGAAGCTACTACAATCTGTTAATTCTTTGATATAATTTACAACTTTATCACTGAAGCATTAGGTTCAAGGTTAATTGGAAAAAAATAAAATTTGACGTCTATTCATTACCTCTACCTCATTGACCCATACTTTTTTACAGTCGCAATGTACTATTATAATCCGCCAAAGGGGGTACGTATAAAAATCCCGAAAGTTCATAATACCTATGATTGAAATACCGACGTCCAAAACACTGAAATTCAAAATACCGAAAGTTTTAAATGCTGATAGTCGTTATATCGAAACACAAAATACCGATGTTCAAATGCCCGAAAGGACGACCGAATGGACGAAATCCCAAATGGACGAAATACCGATAGATGAAATCTCAAATTCTGTCCCAATCAAATAATATTGTTGGTTAAAAAATTAATATGCTGTGCAACAAAAGTTAGTGACAGAACCGAATTGCTGCAAAACCGACTCCACGTAGTCTTGTTTGTCCTACCCCTAGAGTGTTATTTAAAATCGTGCAGGCGCGTGGGGCCGCCGGAGGCCCGCAGTGCCGGAGCCGTCACAGAAAACCTGCCTGCTGCATGTTGCATGCTTGCTTGAATGAGAGACCGACAGATAATATCATCTTATATATATAAAATTCTCGTGTCACAATGTTAGTTACCTTACTCCTCCCAAACGGCTGTACCGATTTTTACCAAATTTAGTATGCATATTCAGTAGGTCGGCTACTACGTATTTTTTTTTCACCAATTCAATTTCGTGATTTTGTACTTCGGGATTTTCAATTTCGGGATTTTAAACTTTCGGACAAATGAACTTTCGGGATTTAAAACTTTCGACCAAATAACCATTCGGCGTTTCAATTATCGGGATTTCGTCCATCGGTATTTTAAAATTCGGGATTTTGATACGTACCCGCCAAAGGACATATTCAGAGAATATGATGGAAGATCAGAAGTGAGCCTGAACGAAAACGACATTTTTCACAATAATGTTACTATGGAAGAAGTATTATCGAAATTCATAGGTGATTCACCATTTCCTATCTCTAACGGCAATTGATATGAGAAATCGATCACAGCCTATTTACCAAAAGGGGGCTTTATCAAAAATTTTGTTTGTATTTTTATAGATTACGTTACATAGAAGGAGTTCGTTATCAATTTGATAATATACTTTAGTTTAGATAGCTGCTATCTTTCACAAAGTCGTGGGAATTTCCAAGATATTGTTATTTTCGAAAAAAAATGTCTGGTTAATGCCACTCAGTATTATGGGACATTTACTCTGCTCTATTCAGCTTTAATACCATGGAGAACAACAGTTTAGCATGAATACGTTCAGCTTTCCGCATCTGTTCATCTTTAAGTTCGCGTAGCTACCAAAATATATAAATTAGGTTCAATACTTCGCTCAGTTTTTAACAGGATTGAAAACTTTCTAGGACAATATTTCATCCATCAGCAATGAAATACACTATTTGAATATTACAACTCAATTCTTCTTTACAAAAATGGACACGATTCTAAGTCGATATTATTACAACAACGTAATGAGACATAATATAGGTAGAATAAAGCGAAGTACAGAGTAATTTAGAATTATTAAATTATTTTTATCTATACATATAATAAATTTCTAAAAGGTCGGTGTCTGTACATGAAAGATAAATAAAAAAAACTTTATTAGGGGAACTTTATATACGCAATAGAACCCAAAACAATGATTTTTAGAATTTTTGTCTGTTTGTCTGTTTGTCTGTATGTCTGTTTGTCTGTACGTTTGTTCAGGCTAATCACAGAAACGGCTTAACCTAATTGAATGCGGTTTTCACTAATGCGTTGCGGTTTTCTGGGATTAACATTTAGTCTTTGTTTTGTATTAATCGGTCCATAATTAAAAAAGTTATGTCAATCTAAAGAATCGCATCATCACATCAATCAATCAAATCAATCAAAAAATAAAATATTGTATACATCCTTACCAAAATAAATATTTTTTTATTCAAGTCTGTTTCAACACCTACTAATTACTTTTTGAATTACCCAAATCGGACATTTCATTCAAAAAATATTAAACCCAAAGCGCAACGGTTTAAATTTCTCCATAGTTTCCGTTTAATTTCGCTAGATGGCGCTGTACCGTCTGTCACGATTCCTAAAATGTGGTGTTAAGATTTTTGTGAAAATAATGACTCTCCCAGGCAGCTTTCCTTCGTGCAGGTTCTATCCCTGTTGTAAAAAGTGTTTAGTTGTCGATGCGTTTGTGATAAATATTGGGTCATTTGGTAAAAAACAATAAGTAATCAATTAATTAAGTAAATTAATTAATTGTTTACTTTAACCCCTTGCAGGTTCTATCCCTGATTCGATTTGTATGTGGGGTGTCGTTACGTATGCTTATGAGAGTGGGCCGTGAAGCAAAATTATATATTTATAAATTCAAAACTAGCTTTTGCCCGCGACTTCGTCCGCGTGAAATAACAGTTCCTATTCCCGGGGAATTTCCGGGACGAAAACTATCATATGTCCTTTCTCGGGTTCCAGACTATATCTGTACCAAATTTCATTAGACAGAGTTACTATCATATTTATAATATTTGTACGGATTAATATTTTAGGATGATTGGTGATCGATACTGATGCCAAAAATGCAATCAGTAATTTTTTGTCTGTCTGTGTGTGCACGCATGGGCTAAAAACTACTAAAGGGATTTTAACCAAACTTGGTACGATTGTATTCCATACTCTTGGCCTGGTTATAGGCTATTTAACATAACGCTGAGACACATAGGCGCCCCGGCGGGCGCTCTCACGTATCGCCAGAAACAGGTCCTCACCAGAAACGGATATCTGAGAAAATGCTCGCCTAGAGCACACGGTGGAGCATACGATGGTAGTATGCCCCGCTTGGGTGGACCTCCGCCGTGTTTTTCCAGAGGCGAACGGCGGGGGTGACTGAATGGGAAGCCGTCGCCTCCTTCTGCGAAGCAGTCATGCTGGAGAAGGAGGCGGCGGCGCGCATGACGCAGCGTCAAGCCTCACGCCCGGGACAGTGAGCCAGGCGTAGACGTCGAAAGTCGGAAGTCGCAAGACGACTACCAGCCACCGTAGGCGCGGGACTGCGAATGGCGAGCGATGGGTAGCTCGCCGCCGCTCGCGACCGTTTGTTCCACTCGCGCCTCAAAGAGCAGTCAGCAAGTGCCGCGGTTACGGATTAATTCTAATAGTTACCGCTGCCCCGTAAGTAAACTCACTGACTAATATCAACGCGTTTGTTGATATTTAACAATAACTAACTAGGGACACGAAACTTGGAGGATTATTCTTTGTGAAGAGTAAGCGTATGCTACTGAGAAAGGATTTTTTTTTATTCAACTCCTAAAGGGCCTAAAATTGTGGATAGAAGTTCGACAACTACGCGGGCAAAGCCGCGGGCAAAAGCTAGTCTTTAATATATTTAATGCTTTTTGTTCCGTTAAAATTTCCAAAACTACTAAACAAATGTAAATAAAATAGTGGACATAATACTAAAATAATATATGCTAACCCAATTAATGAGGAATTGTATTGGTTTTCTACACTAAAATAAGCAATAAATAGAGAAAACTAAAATAAATATTGCACACGAAGTACGGCACCCTGAATAATGACATAAACGCCTATTCAAGTGCCGATGTGTCACATAAAACCTTTTAAGGGTTTTGTAGATAAATACCACTTGTAACACCATTTACCTAAAGAGTAACACGATAAGGTTAAGTAACATTTTTTATAACTAATCCTCAAGCTAAAAGCTGTGATTTAATCGAAAATTACTCATCACTTGCACTTCATTATTGATGTGTCATTTTTAGCCAGACCCTTTTTGATAGTTATAATAAGCCTAAGATAGTGGTGATAGATGATTAGAGCGTCAATGGTTGTTGTTGTCAACATGTGGAATGTGAATTCGGCATTGGGTCAATAGTTGTGAAGGTCATTGCAGGGCCAACGCCTGCCGGGGTTGCGGAATGTTTATAATAGTTACCGTGGCCCCGGAACATAAAGGGCAACCGAAGGAACATGAGTGGTTAGTCAGTAAAAGTCTGATACGTCCTAGCCCCCGCCCAGGACGGGAGAAGTCATTTGAGGATTTCACACTCCCCAAAAAAAACGGCATAAAAGCAAGGAGCCTCTTCCAAGACCTCAGGGAGGAGGCTCTTGCTAGGCAGCTAAGTTAAAGGTCTTATTTAGAAAGCGGTACTCCTGAACACTGCTCATTATATTGAGGTTCCTTTCTCTAGAGCTCCGGCCACCAACAGCTAGGACCCAATTCCCAAAAACTAGTGGACTATTATTTTTAAATTATAACATTTTCGACTTCTAAACGCTAACGCCAAAAATTTTACAAAAATATAAACTTATCACAGTTTAACACAGGCACTTTCAAAATTAAATTGCAGTTACTTTAATTATGAGAATTTATTAATTGGTCTACAGGTAATACCTAAGAAATAAATACTACCTAAATAGTAAATAGTACTTTTAATTCCTAAGTAGTAATAGAAATACTGGGGGTTGTTCGAAAGAGATATCGCGGCAAACACAAAGAGCTATTAAGGAACATGGGTGACATTTATTCAATAGAAGTCCATTGCTCTCCACCCAGAGCGGGAGAAAACATTTGACGATTTCTCATTCCTAAAAAAATGTTAGCCGCCATCTTGGATTCTGAAATGGACCTCATTTTCGGCATCAGTGTCCCCGAAAACCACGGAAACGATACCCATGACCGACATTTTGAAAAATGTTAGCCGCCATCTTGGATTCTGAAATGGACCTTATTTTCGGCATCAGTGCCCCCGAAGCCAAGGCGCATATCAAAAAAAGTAATATGATAGAAAAGAAACAAAACAAAAGCGTGGCGAGCGTCGCCACGGCATGCATCGCCACGCCAGAAATTTGTTTTACGTGCGGTTACAGATGTTTCACATAAAAAAAGTGATGGAAGTATTTCTAAGTAGGTTTTACTTACTTTGGGAGCAGATATCTCGTGGAAGGAGCTGGGGCGAGGAGCCGGGCCTGCTGCTACACAGTCCACTGGCACGCTGTAGTCAGCGCAGAGAGCAGCCTGAAACAATGAAATAAGGATTTTAAAATAATGTCATAGAGTCTTAATTTGTATGGAGAGTCTGTTTTAACACATAAGATGAGGGCTGTTACAAGTTTCACCACTATGTGAGTGTGTGTGTGTCTATCTGTGGGTAGTTAATAAAAGGGTGAACCGAAAGATGCGGTATTTTTTTTATTAGAAAGTAGGTTATATGTAGTATAGGTCCTTAGACATGTTTCATCGGTTAATCCATTTCGTAGTTATCAACTCTTTTATTAGCTGCATTCACGATCTTATTAAAAACAAAAAAAGTAGTAAACTGTTTAACAATGTTAGATACTGATATTTTTGTTTGTGTTTGTAACTTAATATGTTGTTTAGGTATTAAGTGAGGGTAGGGCCTTATCGTCTTAGTACGTCAATGGTGACTAAGGAACAAAGAGCTTATTTTTATCTGATAATGCACCCATAGCAACAGATTAACATTTTAAAGGCTTCGCCATACCAAAGGCGTAAGAACAATTCGAGAACATTGGAGGAGCCTTAACAATCCTTATCGGTACTTATTTTAGTTTCGTGAAAATTACTACTGATTTAATCTATCCATTATAACCCCTTTATATCTAAGTTACGCCATAACTGAAGAACCACTTGAAACGTTTTCATATATTTTGTTTTCCTGTTTTCTTATGTATGGAAAAGGTTATGAAAACGAAAAATTAAGAACGCTGGTGTTGTATATTTGAAAAAAAAAAACATTAGGTTTGACAGTTCGCACATTTTAAATATTGTAGAATAAAGTCACATGAGTAAGTCAGAGACATAATATAAAGCTGTCTATGAGGATTGCCAATATGAGCATAGTATCTGTATCTGCCTGACGGACCTGTTGGTCTAGTATTCAGTGACCCTGACTGCTAAGCCAGAGGTCGTGGGTTCGATTCCCACCCAGGACAGACTTTGTGTGATGAGCATAATTGTTTGTTCTGTGTCTGGGTGTTATTTATCTTTAATATGTATGTATTTAAAAATTATGTAAGTATGTATATCAGTTGTCTGATTACCATAACACAAGCTCTGCTTAGCTTGGGATCAGATGGCCGTGTGTAAGATGTCAGAGGATCTAGCATCATCATCATCTATTCATCAAGGACTAGCTTATCAATAGATAATTCTAGATATTTTTTAATCTGTTATTTTTATAGAAGACTTTGGTCTTTGATATGTGAAAGGAAATTAATCCGTATTTTCTATGATAGTAGATATCAATTACGATATTATTGTTATCGAATATTCAATTCGAAATTTAAAAAAGATACGTTATTCTGATACCAATCGATCGCAGTTAACGAACGACATACACGAATGAGGATTTCAAAATTGGAATCTGTTGTAGTATTTGATTGGCATCCAAAATGGCGGCGTGGTATTGGATGAATACGCGGGTTTTTAAATGTTTTTCACAATATCATTTTTAATTTTTTGATATTAAAAGAAAGGAGTATAATTTTTTTTTATTGGAAATGAATATTAAGTAAAGTGACTCTAATGTATTAACTCTGTTAAAATGGGGAGAAATATCTAATTACTCATACGCCATTTGTCAAAGTCAAATTATTTGTTTTCTTTGAGTATGTCACTTTTAAACGTCATTTATTTAATAAAATGACGGTTTAGGGGGTTAAAGTTTCCATTATGACCCGTCGAATCCGGGGGTGGGGGTGGGTGGGCGGGGTGGGGGGGGTTGGGGGAAGCCCCCCCATACCACTCCCAACTTTAGGAGCCCCATGGTTACGGAGATATCGATGATCAAAGTTTGAGGTTATTTACGTCAATTTTGAGGTTAAGTTAGGATTTTTTCGTGTAAAATTAATTATTTTTCACTCTAATGTCTAAAAAAGATAACTCGACGGAGCCCCGCTTCGCGGGGCTTCTACTTCTGGGTGGTTTAAAAAAAAATAACCACGAAGGAGGTGGCGGGGTCTGTTCGCTCGCTTCGCTCGCTCACTCCGACCCCGCCACCTCCTTCTAACCTAACCTGTCCGAGTCGGGGCGCCCTAAAATTTTGATCGATCGCTCTCGGATTGACGATCCTTATTAGTTTTCAAAATATAATTGTATTAAAGACATGATAAAATTGAATGAAACACCCCTCCGCCGTGAACGACACGTAAAACGTCAAATTTGACATTTACTTTGACAATTTATCTAACCTAAAAATGGCGTATTATTTTTCATTTTGTATGGAAATATGAAAACTTCAAAAAAAAAAATCTCCTAAACCGTGAGTCTCCTAAACTCAAAACTACGTGAAAAAGCCTTCAGTTAGTGAGTACTATCTACAAATAAAATATGAACTTCCAACTCGACGGGTCATAATGGAAACTTTAGCCGTTTAGGGGAACATAATATTATTTCCTATTTTTTTCCACGGTTTATTACGCAACCTTAGTTCAACAGTAACTATTTAGTAATCTGTGGTTCGACTAAGTTCACATTAGCAAAGATGTGGGCACAGCAGATTAAATTAACAACATTATCTTAAAATAATATCGTCATCATGTTGACCAAGTTATTTCAGAAAACATGCGATATTTTGTTTACATTAACAGTTATTTGTTTCAACTAAAAAAAAGCTTATCAAAATAATGTCTTAACTCGATAGCCCGATGACATGATACATACATATTATTTCCTATACAACTTACGAAAATCATTAGATTGTGCAATTGATAACAGTTATCAGCTCAAAGTAACACCTTATCTTTGTTAATACGGCCGTGATCTCAAGACAAATTATTTATCCGCGGAAATATTATCTCATGAACACGTAATTACGAAGTGGAATTATCTCACTGAATTATGATGTGTTTACGGAATGTTTCTGATTTATAATCTAGATTTATGAGTGCATGTGTACTTGTGTTATGTATCACGATGATACATAAGTGGTTAATTCGAGAGGGAAGCCCAGCAGTCATTAAACAATGTCGTGATCAAGTTTAAACGACCTTTTGTACGCGTAATAAAGTTGAATTCAGATTTAATGCGCGAAGTGGTCGGGATTCCGTCTTTGCAATCATATTTCTAAGTACCTAATACCATTAATAACATCAATTTATTTCAGTTTCTTTGATTTCAGTTTTACCGCGGACCAAAAGCCTCGCTTATCGTTTGCAGCTTCACTCAGTCACGCTTTGTCTAGGCAGGTAGGCGATTTCAGATTAACCTTGTAACGACCAACCGACAGCCGGCTGTCGGGCTGCTATTGTCTTTCTATGGTGTCTTAAATCACGTGTGTTCGAATGATTAAGGAACTACGCGTATTTATTCAGCTCGATTCAGCTTATGTCCATAGAAAAGAAACGATTTTATACTTAAGCTGATCGGACGCGTATGCGTCTTCATACATCATCGTGGTTGCGGGATGTTTATAATAGTTACCGTGACCCCGGAACATAAAGGGCGACCGAAGGAACATGAGTGGGTTTTAGTCAGTAAAAGTCTGACAAGACCTCCCGCCGCACCCAGGACGGGAGCAGTCATTGTATGATTTCCCACTCCCCAAAAAAAAAATACATCATCGTTGTTTTCTACGGATATAAGCTAAATAGAGCTGAATTTTACGAAGTCTCTAATTAGACTAATATTCGATTGTTTTTCACTAATATCTGTCCAGTTACTAATATAAAAAAATACTAAATGCTGTAGTCACTCATCGTAGAGTGGACTAAATGTTATATATAACTAGTTCACTTATTTCCATAAAACCCATCATTTTTTATAATCTGAACTGTTATTCACATAGAAACTACAAAAACAACTAAAAGGTACCTACTCAAATATTTAAGTTGGACATACCACTCCAAAATCAACGATGCCAACGCCATCGAAGCCTCCCTTTTTAGTAGAAAACAATACCAAAAGACCAAGCTTTGTTTAGCTACCCCAAACATATTCAAATTATTCTATTGAACCCACAATTGAACCCATACGAACATTAATTGCTTTCTAAATGCAAAACCAATGAACGAACAAAAGAATCCCATATGTACGTAAGAACTAAAGCGAATAATAGGATCCCTAAATTTGTTAAAACGTCCATTAAGATTAATGCCTAATGTTACGGCCGGCCAGAGACCGCCCGCTAAAGAAAATTCATTACCGAGTGAAAACGTAAAACAAACAAATCGGCCAAACTAAATATCGCCAGGAACCAATAAAACCGTAGAGGGGACATAAAAGGACCTCACCCCTCATTTGCAAGGAGTCGAAATTAATTGGGCGCAATTATCTTTTTGTTTTGCCCCGAAATGAAACCGTCTGTAGCGATTAATTATAACGCTGCAAAACGCCGCCAAGTTTAACAGTTAAAATATTTCTTCATAACAATTATAATACATTCGTTAAGCTTGGAGTTCGAAGTTTTATTAAATAGGACCGATTCAAATTCAATGCTTCCAGAAATTCGAATAGTTCGGAATATGAAAGTTGGTCTGTTATTTAATGTACCGCACCAAGTGAAATTGAATTTGAATTAAGAATAATAGAACTGACTTTCCGTTAATTTACTTAATGAAAATAGAATTATAATTCTTCGTTTATCTTCAGACCTCAAGTAAATATTGGCTGAGCTTTTAATGGATTCGAAAACTTTTAGATTCTACTAACATTTGGCTGTAAAGTATTTAATTTAAAATTGTTTTTAAAATGGTATCTTGTTAAGGTGCGTGCACATGTCGTGTAAGACACATAAGTCTGGCGTTTGAAGCCGAATAATTCACTTTTTTGCTTGGTAATCCATCGGCTTTTAAGGTGAAAGTGCTCGCTATCGGCAATATTCGTGAATGTGTACACACCCTTAGGCTGTCGACGACATTATGGTAAAGCGCATAGTTTTGTTATTGAGTTATGCAGACTGGATGACGGAGATATTGAACGTCTGGCAATTTCGTCTGATATGTCGATACTTTGGTAATACGAGAATTGTTCATGCGAAAAACATGATAAAAATGCAGAAGAATGAAAAGAAAAATCATTATCAAAGACTTATTTAAAATTAAAGTGTTCAGACTTCTATACGGACCGTATCTCGGACATGTTTCTATATAACAGTGGCGTCTTTGAGATTAAAAAAGCAAGTTAGAAGATTCTTCACAATAAAAAAGTCGCATTGTCACATATCTAACAACAATTGACTTTTTAACGTTAAAATCTATAATTCAATAAAACCTACAATTTCTCTATTAAAGCTCATACCAGATGTTTTACCAAACCATCATGCTAACTAAAAACAGAATAACTATGTTATTTTCCTACCAACTTTAACAGTCCACAATCAACCCAACTTTCCCAGTATTTTCCTAAAAACTTGAAGTCGAAGCAAAAATCAGGAAAGGTCCCCCTCAAATCAGATTATTATGAGTCACGACCCAGTAGAGCGGATAGATAAAATTATCAACGACAAAGGGAGGAACATTGCCTTGGTAATAGCTAATCATTTTATCAACTGTCCACAGTGCCGTGACGCGTTCAATTGAAAGGGAAGTTACTTTTAAGTAGAGAGGAAATTTAAATGAACTGGTATTACTTTGGTGAAGAGTGTGAGTCATGTTTTTAGATTTAAAGGTCGTGGAAAGGTCGAGTGTTCTTTTTGTGTTTTGTTTAAACGTTTAAAATACTTAGCGCCTTACTAATAAACGCTGCATAAAGTTATGACAGGTTTATACGTCAAAAAATGTATGGTTACACAGGCTTTATTCATTGCATAACTTTACACAGTGATTATTAGTAAGGGCATTAGATTGGTAGCATTAACACTAGTAAATGACGCATATAAACTTGATTATTTGTTATCTTTATTAAACCTGTATTCAGGTTATGCAGACTTATTTCATTACCTTCATTTTCATTCTGCGACTTAAACTGAAGTGACATTTAGAAAAGCCACAGTCACAACTCTGGTGAACGGACCACTATCATAAATTTTAGGACAAAGAAAGATTTGCAGATCGGCTAATTTTTAATTCCATTCATTTTAACCGACATTTACACAGACAAAATCAAGGGCAAAACTATTTTACTGATACAACATAAATAAGAACACCACTGTTATATTTCAACCGACAAGTGTAAGTAGAGCCGAACCAAGCTTCAAAATGGTATACATACTGAATCATCCCGTAGGACCTATAATTGGCTATTACAGGATTATAACAGGCGACCGGGCAATGGTATCTATATTAACGCACGTATGCACAAATGCGACCTAACTGCACTACGTCGATACATCCATTGCACATTAAAGTTTGTACAACCAATATTTTTCTTTAATTATGGAGGTCGAAAATTGATGATGTTAAAAGTTCAGCATAAACAAAACTTGCATTGAATGTGAAAATATGTTCGTTATTTATTACAAAAAAACTACCCCGATATATCCACTGCACATTAAAATTTGTAAAGCCAATTTTTCTCTTTAATTTTGGAGGTAAAAAATTGGTGATGTTAAAAGTTCAATTTAGAGAAAACATGCGTTGAATGTGAAAATATATTCGTTATTTATTAAAAAAAACTCTGACCTACGCTAGTCACGTTTGCGACCATTAGACCATGAATATGCTCTGAAAATAATGTGTTTTCACTGAGTTTTCAAAACTCTCTGAGTACACAGTATTTAAAAAAATATAACTGATGTTATCAAGTTGTATTGTTTTTCTTTTGATTTTTTATTAAAAAACTACCTCGATATATCCACTGCGCATTAAAATTTGTAAAGCCAATTTTTCTTTTTAAATTTGGAGGTAGAAAATTGGTGATGTTAAAAGTTCAATTTATAGAAAACATGCGTTGAATGTGAAAATATATTCGTTATTTATTAAAAAATTCTTACCTACGCTAGTCACGTTTGCGACCATTAGACCATTTATTCTCTATTTTCATTCTCTGAAAATAATGTGTTTTCACATTGTTTTCAAAACTCTCGGAGTACACAGTATTTAAAAAAATATAACTGATGTTATCAAGTTGTATTGTTTTTCTTTTGATTTTTTATTAAAAAACTACCTCGATATATCCACTGCGCATTAAAATTTGTAAAGCCAATTTTTCTTTTTAAATTTGGAGGTAGAAAATTGGTGATGTTAAAAGTTCAATTTATAGAAAACATGCGTTGAATGTGAAAATATATTCGTTATTTATTAAAAAATTCTTACCTACGCTAGTCACGTTTGCGACCATTAGACCATTTATTCTCTATTTTCATTCTCTGAAAATAATGTGTTTTCACATTGTTTTCAAAACTCTCGGAGTACACAGTATTTAAAAAAAATATAACTGATGTTATCGAGTTGTATTGTTTTTCTTTTGAATCTTTATTTATTGTGTTTTTGCAAATGCGAACATGCTATTTTGTAGATGCAAACCAAAAATATTAAATTTAAAAAACAAAATAAAATTACAACATTTCATTATTTTGATTTGTAATTCTCAAATAGATGCAATGTTTTAATTAAATATAATAAGAGTTTATCATAATAAATTGAGTATAAGTACATACAATTCTAAATTTTTTTAATATTTATTTCGTTAGTTTACTCTAAGACTTATAAAACGATGCCGCAGGCACAGCTCCTTATAAATAAGCACTTAGGTATTTAAAACGTTCTTACAAAGACCTTTGATAAGCTTAAAAATAATTGAATTTCCGTTGCAGAAGTACTATATAGTATAGTATATATAGTCTTAAGACTGGCCGGTAAAGATATTTCCAACATCATTTTAAAAGATTATTATGTAGAAGATGAAATGAGATAGTCTTCTAAATTGAATTTAGGACTGGACAGCCAAGAATGCTGGCAGGTTTTATAACCGTATTTTATTTCCAAGAAGTAATCCGTACTTATATTATAAATGCGAAAGTAACTCTGTCTGTCTGTCTGTCTCTTCTTCACGCTTAAACCACTGAACCGATTTAAATGAAATTTAGTACAGATATAGTCCGGGACCCGAGAATGTTTTTTTCCTGGAAATCCCCCGGGGACGGGAAATATGGAAATCCCACGCGGATGAAGTCGCATGCAAAAGCTAGTTTTATATATCTGTTACGCTTTTAAGATTAAACCAACAAAAGCTAGTAAAAAAAAATTGAATATTGTGTTCACGTCTTACTAATACAAGGGCCTAGAACATAATGAAGGTACATTATATTTCTCAGTACCTAATCCCATATATCAGGGAGGTTGGTCGATGTCGGCGGTTTCAAAACCTGTGGTTAGGGGTGTCTGAGGGAAACGAGTCTTCGAACCGCGGTCTGTTTTTGAAACAAGTAGGCTTATAGTTATAATGAATATAAATTTTATTATGAAGTAAGCATAACGCCTGTAGTTAGTGCCAGTCTTTTGAGAATGACGTTCTGCTCTACTTTCTTTCTACTTTTTAGGTTCAGTCAACATAATGTATGGTATCCGGAGGCTCTACGTAGGTATAATAGAAATTTCCAAAATACAGCTGGATAAATTTAAAAGTAAATAACACTTTAATTAATTTTC
This sequence comes from Athetis lepigone, assembly GCA_033675125.1. Classification (NCBI taxonomy): domain Eukaryota; kingdom Metazoa; phylum Arthropoda; class Insecta; order Lepidoptera; family Noctuidae; genus Athetis; species Athetis lepigone. Next base: position 11,055,199 of record CM066243.1, on the reverse strand, counting down.
TTTGATAACATCCATTGAAATAAAAATACAATATCTGGTGACCTTGATTACTTATCTTTTTATAATAAAAATACATAATTACTTTCTATGTCTTAAAGATTTCCAACATCGATGAAAGAAAAGATAGTGAGAAAACCTCGCATTATACATAGATTTGATATCGCTTATCCACTTTGAGCAATACGGTGATCAATGCCCTGCAATCGGACTGACAGACGGACAATAACACAATATTATTATTATTTTAAACAAATAACAAAACAAGATACCTTACAGTATGTGTAATGTCCTAAGAATGCAAGCCTTGTACGGAATTCCTTTTGGCAATAAATATTGTCCAACTCCGAAGGCTGTAATGTTTAACTTGTTGGTGAAAGTCCTCGAAACCTGTTTACCAACCTTTAATAATGGAAAGGCATTCGAAAATGTGGACAGAATAATTTGTGCCAAATCGGTAATCGAAAATGTATGTGTTAACATAACACAATGCATACGTCTTTATCTTAATAAATTAAGTAAGCGTTTAAATAATAAATAGTGTGAGACAGATTGAAAAAGAAAAGAAATAACTTACAGTTACAGTACAACCAAATTACGATGATAATAATATTAAAATTGCAATCGAAATTTGAGCTTAACAAAGATTACCATATGCTACATAATAGTTGAAAACAAAAAAAAACCTATAAATGTTTTAGACGAAAATCTACTCCTAGGCACAATATGGTCACGGTCAAGCTATCGTCGGTGTTTTTGATTTCCAGTGATTAGGCAGCCGCCATCTTGGTTTTTTTATTACGACTGAGCCAACAGGATCATGACGCTTCCAACAAAACCTCATTTGTCAAATTATGATAAACGGTTTAAAGAGATAACCATAATACATACAGGTCAAAATCGTTTGCTTCACCGTAGTACAAATCACGTTTCCTAAATCAACTTCATCTCTCCTTTGAAATCTCACTCACTTAACACACACACATCAACTCACGTACACACAGGACACTCACACAAACGTCCATCCATTAACATAATATAGCAAACAATAGACCATCAAGCTACTCAATCGTCGAACCGTAGTCACAATCATAAGCACCCTGATTTATTAACCTCCAAAATCGTAGGTTTAATGGTGCGAAATGAACGATAAAGATTAGCCCTCATGAATATTAACAGCATCAAGTTTCTGATCCGAACCGAATCTACATTGGTAATGGAGGGTCATCTCATAAACTTGAAACAGTTGGACTTAAATTCAGGAGGAATACCAATGATACAATCTGTGGAGCATTGAGTGAACATAACAGAGGAGATAATACTATTTCTGTGAACAATTCTATGCGGGAAGTAAAAAGATACATTTGAAAACCATGAAACTAGGTAGCAATGAGCAAAAATTTTTGGCTGCAAACGTTTTTGTAGTAAAACTTTGGACCTTTATGATCTTGGTAAATATAAATACATTTTGGCAATAGATTACTTTCAGCTTGCGAAAAGTATTCTTTAACCCGCCGCATCCGCATCAAACAACGTCCGACTATCGAAGCGTAATGTTACCTTTATGCTATTTTAAGTTAAAAATTATTATTATTTATATAAAAATATTATACGAAGCTCACTTAGTTTTAAGGTTTCTAGTGTATAAGTTTTATTTTTAGCTCAATATGTGCGAATCAACTGTTATTCTTTCTTTCTTTCTATATATTCACACAAACGAAATTCATGACCTAATTATTACTACAATATTGTTACTGAGCTACCAATATAACACCTTCAATATACAATTCTTCAAAATAATTTGGCAAAGTTAACCAAATGCATTACAAACATACAACATTCATGCGTAAGCCGAGCCACCGTAATCCTAGATACGCCGTAAGTCATACTCAGGGCATTCGTAACAAAGGATTTGTCGCCATGACCAAAGCGCCACCTGCGTCCGATATTGATCTCTGCTTAGACCGCATCAAATAGATGTGATCTATCACCCGACGTATCCAATTGTATCTGTAGACACCAATCTGATTGGGGCACGTAATTCTATATTATTATTGAGTCGTGGTATGCTGTGGGATACACTAAGGTATCTGTATTTTATAACTTACTGATTAGATTCGTTGTCTCTCCGCGATTTTAAGCACGGCTTTGGTTACTGTTCTGCTCCCAAGGGTTGAAGCGTGATGTTATATAGCTAAAATATCCATACTAATATTATAAATGGGAAAGTGTGTCTGTCTGTCTGTTTGTCTTTCTTTCACGGCAAAACGGAGCGATGAATTGACGTGATTTTTTGAGTGGAGATAGTTGAAGGGATGGAGAGTAACATAGGCTACTTTTTGTCTCTTTTTAACGCGAGCGAAGCCGCGGGCAAAAGCTAGTTCCTCATAATTGGACGTAGTTAAGTAGAAAGGACTCAATCCACAATAAGTCACTTTTGAGATAATTGCGTTTAAAGTTTCAGCTGTAATTTCTCTAACAAATTGAAGATTTTTTTTCTGTTTTTGCCAGTGGTTACTAAGAAGGTGTTTCATATTTTATATTCCTATCAATATAGTGATATATTTTGCAATAGATTTCGAAAAAATACGTAAAATGTGGGTTGAGTCCTTACAATTAAACTTAAGTTTGATGAGACAGATATCTTTTTTTAATTTCTCAGAATGGACTCAAAACTACCCATAGACCAGAAAAAAATGTTTAAAAAAAATTAAAGAAGTATTATTATAAAAGAGTTGTATATTTATTGACCGTAATCATAAAGCTAACAAAATTATGTAAAAATGTCATCACAAAAATTAAAAAAAAATAGAAATATCAGCGCAATAGTTAACGATGTCAATTTCCGTCATCCTCCAGGTCAAAATCAAGAGTTGGCCCGTACCCATCAACATCCTCATTGATAGAACTGTTTCCTTTACGGTTATTATAAAATGTGTGACAGTCTTCGGGTATTAATGAGAACATAGATCTGAGATTTTCGGTCTTTGCTTGAGGAATGGCTTTACGCCTGAGGCTAAAAATCTTCAAAATCTTCTTCTGAAAATTGGATTGAAATTCGGCACGTGGCATTGCGGAATAGTTCTAATAGTTACCGTCGCCCCAGAACATAAAAGGCAACCGAAGGAACATTGTTGAGTTTTAGTCAGTAAAAGTCAGAGTCACCCTTCCCGCCCCTACAGTGCGGAAGTAGTCAATCGATGATTTCCCACCCACCAAAAAAAAAAAGGATTTGACCCATTTTCAGTGGCGTTTGTTTCGCTTCCCTACTTTTAAATTTAGAATCATCGTCCCTTTTTTATAATCCTGTAATTTGATAGCCTTTAATCCGGTCACGTTTACGATTTAAGATCGAAGATCTCAGATCTATGTTCCCATTAATACCCGAAGACTGTCACACATTTTATAATAGCCGTAAAGGAAACAGTTCTATCAATGAGGATGTTGATGGGTATGGGCCAACTCTTGATTTTGACCTGGAGGATGACGGAAATTGACATCGTTAACTTTTGCGCTGATCTTTCTATATATTTTTTTTAATTTTGGTGATGACATTTTTACGTAATTTTGTTAGCTTTATGATTACGGTCAATACATTTTTTTTTTATTACTTATGGGCTTGCTCTTGGTCCCAGACTAGCCCGAGGGCATAGACGGGGCCTACGATGGAGCGAGCTCACCCAAAAGATGCCTATGCACTCGTCTCTTGAATACATCCGGGTTATATGCATTTGGAAACACAGACGCCGGCAGGGAATTCTATTCTTTTGCGGTGCGCATAATGAAGGATTTCGAGAAACGCTGCGTGCGGACTCGAGGAATATCGACCAAGAAAGGGTGGTATCCCGCCGTACGTCTGGATGTCCGGTGGTAAGACGGAGATGGGGGAATGAGCTCGTGTAGCTTGTGAGCACTCTGTCTCACCGAAGTGCATTCTGTAAAACACCGCCAGACAGGCAACTTTACGCCGATGTGCTAGACGTTGTAGTTGGTCCGCCAGCTTCTTGTCGCCAATCAACCTCCTGGCTCTGCGTTCTACCGAATCCAATGCGGCCAGTTGGTTGTATATGGCTGAGCCATATACAGCCTATTAATTGTAAGGACTCAACCCACATTTAACGTATTTTTTCTAAATCTAATGCAAAATATATCACTATTATTATTATGTACAAAATACACACTTTATAGGATCACTTTGTTGTCCGTCCGTCCGTCCGCCCGTCTGTCAAGACCCTTTTGCTCGGAATCGCGTCGAGATGTCAAGCTAAAATAAATAACGTACTCAGATCTGCTATCTCTCAAAGCAGCGAAGAAATGAAACTTCTATATTGCATATTTAGACATTTGTAAGGGAATCTAAACCTATAGGGTACTTTCCAGTGACCTAGAATCATGAAATTTGGCATGAAGCAATGTAATGTAGCACAAATATAGGAAAAACTCCGAAAACCGTAAATACGTAGTTCTATTACAAATTGTTGATGAATGTATTTTTTGCCTAACTAACAATTTACATGTTGACAAAAGTCCGACTCGCACTTGACCGGCTTTTTTGCCTAATGAAGCTGACTTCAGCAAAATTGAATGTGAGCTCAAGCATCATGAGCGCATTTACACCGCAGAAGAATATAAAAAAATAATTAAAATCTGTAGAAAGAAAACTTTTTTTTTGGAGATTGGGAATTCATCAAATAACTTCTCCCGTCCTGAGTGCGGCGGGAGGGCGTGTCAGACTTTTACTGACTAAAACCCACTACTGTTCCTTCAGTTGCCCAGTTTCAAAATGTTGCCACTCTAATAAAATTGGAAAGTCATGTAACTCACATTTTTTAATACATCATAACAACGCAAAACTAAATAATTTTATCGCAGACAATAGTTTTCAAACTCGTTACACTACTTGGCATATGCCAAGTAGTGTAAGGAAATAGTTAGTTTGAGTTCTTCCAATAAAAAATAAAATAAAATTACTTATACCTGATACACAAATGTTTTAAGTCGTTTCAATTCAATTAAAAGTATAATGAGTGTCATCCGTACATCTATTTCTAACTAACTAATTAATTTAAAAACTCAAGCAGAATGAGCCGTTAGGCTCATTCTGCTTGAGTCGTTTTTAAATTATTTGATATTAAATGCGCTGTTCATCAACTGTTTTTCTGAAATATCTCAAGTGTTTTAAGTTGTTTCTAATAAACAAAAAGAAATAGTTTATGTCAGTAAACCTGTATCACAGAAACGACTCAATCTGTATGAGTCGTTTTAGTTATTTGTTAAAATGATATTTCTAATCAAAACTAATTCTTAGAAAGGATTCAAACTGTTTGAGTTTATTCTGTTTTATCGACATTAAGAACACACTCATAGCAATGTCATTACTCAGAAATAATTCAAGCGGACTGAGTTCGTTCAGTAAATACATTTTGTATGCTCTTCATACTGTGGGTTGAGTCGGGGTAGTGGGAAAAACTAGTTTGCATGGACATTTTAAAAATAGGGTTTTCACTTCATGATAGATTCGACCCTCAGGAGTACGATGACATACTTAACTCAATTTTGGCTAAAGTGTGGATTGAGTCCTTTCTGCTTAACTACGTCCAATTCTGACTAACATTTACATAAAGAACTTTTCTAATCCGACCAATTCTTTTAGAGATTACAGAAATTAAAGCGCTTGAAGAAGTGCAGAAAGTCTTTTCTGCTTTATAGAAAATTCAGTCTCTATTGGAAATAAAATCGACAAATATTTGATACGCCAAAACTTACAAAACATTATTTAATCATAAAGTAACTGTCAATCAATCTGATTCATTTGATATCAAAATAGGTAACATGAAAAGGAAAATCCCATACCCAAACTGGCACACATGTTGATAAAAAAGGTTGTTAAAACAATAATAAACAATACTATCACTATCACGGATATCTTAAAATCAGTTAAATAGAAAGAATATACAAATATTAATACATATTTGTCGTTATTTCACTAACACTACTACAGAATACAGTTTCGTAGGTATTTCTTTAGTAACATAAAATATGACTGTAATTTAAAAAAATCTTCCTTAGTTGTTACTTACATTACATTTTTTATTGGTATTCGGGCTTCGGATAGGCCGAGTACCAATTATTTATTACCAGTCTGCAAAATATGTATGCTTAATATGTAGAAAGAGGATTAGTGCCTATCAAACAACATGCCACATAACACCTACACTAACACACACGACTAAAACCACAGTTATACCTAACTCCCTACCTCGGACATAGCTGAAATACTAGACGGTCTGAAATTTAATTAACTACCCCAAGCGGGAAACCCTCATGGTTGACTGTGATGGTTTAGATAACAAACAGATAGGTTTCGATCACATGAGTATGATCGCAATTTTATTGATCGACACTTTGATGTTGCATCCGGAATTTGCGGTGTAAACAGATACAGATGAATTTGTAAGTGATTTATGTAGTGTATATGTGGATATGGTGTTCATGGTGATAAACACAGCAATTGAACAACCCGGACTCTCAATACTTATTTAAAACTAAGTCCACACAATACACCATTTGTGGAAACTTTTATAGTAACTAGTCTATATATTTTTTATCAGTCAAAAGCAAAAAAAGGACATGTGTCCATTTTTTCGTATTGACTTTACCATAAAACCATCAAGGGGTTAATAAAAATATCTATATGTATACGTAGATTAGGATACCATTAGATAGTCAGCTGCTTTCTCATTATCTAGATCCTTAGATAGTGGTCTCCTCGTTGTCTATTAAATTTCATCAATTTTTATTTCTTCAACACATCTTTCACACTTCCATTAAGTCTTCCTTATTATAATTAATAAATTCTAATAAGTTTACAATCCAAATACGCAATCACAAACTGTGGTGGTTATTTCATAATTATTAGTCCTTGAAGTTATGAACTAACTTCAGAAGGAAGCTCGATATGAAAATTTAACTAACACGGTCGAACGTTGATTTAGTCTATGTACTAGGTATATTAGTTAGTGAATCGATTAATACCACATGTTACAGGCTGTCTGTAGGTAGTTAGGTACTGCGAAAGGGAGGTTCCGTTACAAGTTATATTAGCTTTCAGCCTTTAGGGCCGAGTCACACCGGAATGGCAGCGGCCGGCAGCGACGCGGCGAGCACTTTCAGTGTGAAATAATTTTAAACTTTAACTACATACTTAAAAGACCAGTATCGCTTGAAATACTTGAAAAGGTCCCGAGGCTGCCAGCGGCGACGCGAGGCAGCTCGCGGCACCGCGGGCCGGTAAACTCGTCAAGAAGATACCAGGCGCGCGGGGTCTGGAGGTCGCGCGAGGACGCCAGCGGCGACGCTAGCGGTCGCTGCCATTTCGGTGTGACTCGGCCCTTAGACATCGGCTTCGTTAATAGTATACATGTTCGTTCAGTGGGCTGAATTTGAACTGAAATTGCTTTTGTAGTAGGTCCGTCATGCGAGAAGTTGTAGGTTTGAATCCGGGAAAGTACCAATGTGACTTTTTTAATTCATTGTACTTAATAAAGTTTATTTTGGACATCACAGACATCGATGAAGGAAAACATCGTAAGGAAACCTGGACTTGGTTAATATAAGTCTGAAATCACCAATCCGCCTTGAGCAAGCGTGGTGATCAATACTCGTGCTTTCTTTGTATGAGAAAAGACCTTAGCCCTGAAGTGAGACAGTATTAAGCTTGTATTTAGTAGGTATTTTCTTTTTTTAGGGTTCCGTACCTCAAAAGGTAAAAACGGAACCCTTATAGGATCACTTTGTTGTCCGTCTGTCCGTCCGTCCGTCCGTCTGTCAAGACCCTTTTTCTCAGTAACGCGTTGAGATATCAAGCTGAAATTTATATCACATAATCAGGTCTGCTATCTCTCAAATCATTGAGAAAATCAAGTTTCCAAATCAACGCAATAAAAAGATACGGCTGTTTACATTGCATATTTAGACATTTGCAAGGAAATCAAAACCTACAGGGTACTTCCCATTGACCAAGAATCATGAAATTTGGCAAGAAGCAAGGTCATGTAGCACAAGTAAAGGAAAAACTTCGAAAACCGTAAATTTGTAGTTAGTTCACATCCGTCCGTCCGTCCGTTCGTCTGTCTGTCAAGACCCTTTTTCTCGGAAACGCGTCGAGATATCAAGTTGAAATTAATATCACACACTCAGGTCTGCTATTTCTCAAAACAGTGAAAAAATCAAGTTTCTAAATCAACCCAATAAAAAGATACGGCGGTTTATATTGCATATTTAGACATTTGCAAGGGAATCAAAACTCAAAACCTAAAGGGTACTTCCTATTGACCAAGAATCATGAAATTTGGCAAGAAGCAAGATCATGTAGCACAAGTAATGGAAAAACTCCGAAAACCGTAAATTTGTAGTTAGTTCACAACCGTCCGTCCGTCTGTTCGTCCGTCTGTCAAGACCCTTTTTCCCAGAAATGCGTCGAGATATTAAGCTGCAAGTCTGCTATCTCTAAATCAATGCAATAAAAGATACGGCGGTTTACATTGCATATTTAGACATTTGCAAGGAAATTAAAACCTATAGGGTACACACGGCTACACATCAAGCTATACAAAACCAGTTTTAGCTGACCTCGCATTGTGTATGTTTTTCGTACAATTAGAAGTCAGCTTATACTGGTTATGTATATCTTGATGTGTAGCTCACCGTACTTCCCATTGACCAATAATCATTAAATTTAGCAAGAAGCAATGTCATGTAGCACAAGTAAAGAAAAACTGCGAAAACCGTAATATTGTAGTTATTTCGCTAAAAAAAAAAAAAATTAACGGAACCCTCGTTGCGCGAGTCCAACTTGCACTTAACCGGTTTTTTATCTATAATTTTTCTATATTTTTTGTAGAGCTAACAGTCCCCTTGAGAAGCTGGTCACTGCTGCCTGTAGTCATCTGCAATTCCGCAATACCACAGACCTTGCTGAAGCCATCCCAGATAAAAACATGATAATTATGTCTCGTATGACGATAATGAGTGAAGATTCCAATTGGTATAAGATTATATAGTTTTCTTTTACGATTTAAGATTATAAAAAGCGACAACAAGTTACATTACTTTATTTATTTTCTTTATTTATTTTACCTGTCTTAAATAAATAAAGAAAATAAATAAAAATCTATACACAGAATGATAAGTGTATACCTAGCATCCAAATGCTTAAGTTCGTCATCATTTTAACTCTTTTATATGTGTAATAAAAACGTAATATAAAGGAGATTGGGTAAAAAGTGGATTTTAAGCTTTCAATACCGATATTAAGTTTTATGTCCAATATAAAATGGAATAAAGACCGCAATAAAATATTTTGGTAAAATATTTGGGACACAAATCAATACTCACATTATTAAATCGAGGAAAACGAATATTATGGTCAATTAGTCAACACTACGATTATTTTTAAACAACAGCAATTAATATTATCCAAACTTAGAATAAAAACACGTCATAAGTAGTATTAATTCATAAATTAACATGAATGACCTATCCATATAAGAATTCCTATTGATTAAGTATAATCATTTAAAGGCAGGTGCATTTAAATTTGCACTTTAAGAATTCTTGATAAAGTATATAATTTATTACCTTACCTTCTCTGTTATTTTTACAACCATATTTATTAAAGATACGAAAGCACTTAATTTAAATGAACACGACCTATCTTACAAGGCAGATGCAACTTAGGTATTCCCTTTTTTACTAACTATTGTTGCGACCTGCATCAAGATATTATCGTCCCTTATATGAAAGATATGAGAGTAAGGTTACAAGGAGTGCATCTGTCTTTATATAGGTACATACTTCTGTTCTATAAACTACTAGGTATTTGACTAGTCTCCATTGAAATTGGCTCTCGTGAATAAAATTCCCTCGTTAGAACGTTATTATTATTCTATCTCTAGTCTTTTCCCAACTATGTTATATCTTCCATTCTAACTTAATCCAGCTAAATGCCAGAGTTTTATTTACAACGACCTATAGATCTTAGTTAGACTAATTGTCAACGATTTTGACTTCTCAAAACGGGTAACGATTGCCAAAAATCTACTAATGGTAGTATAGACAAACTTTACGTGGTATTATTATGCTAAGTGCAAACTAAAAATAATTCTCCTTATTAAACTTCCCTAACGCATCTGCATACAACACCTATATGCATAATCTGATATGCAACGACCCTTCAAATCACGGTATATAGGTACGTTATACATAATACAGTGTCCAAACTGAATTACCTAGCAATACAGGTTGCAACCATTGTGAATTACTCAAGCGATAAGATAATGGCTAGCGCATCCATTAAAGCCTGGGGACATCGTTGGATTATGGATGAGTGAACCATCTCCAGTAACATACGAAATAATAAACGCCTGTTCAATAAAATGCAGTTTTATATTAACAAAAGTCAATTTTATTATAATGGGTATAAAGATGAGTCAGTTTCTGGGTGTGAGTATTTTTATAACTAACTGGGAAATACCAAAGCCAAGAATAATTGAATCCGGAATTCCATTCATAATACTAATAGGTATTCTTATTAAGAAAAATGAATCACAATCGCCAAAATTGAGGTTTAATTTGAATCGCGGAGATAGGCAAAAAGTTATTAAATTGTGACATAAATACCTACTAAATAATTGGAGAGAAAATCTGCATATTTAAGAACATTCTAATCTCAGCTTGAATATATTTTTTATACTATTACTACCAAGACGAAGACTAGTCATTGCACATATATACTTATCTTAAAATTACTAAAGTTATTTTCTTCTGGTGAGTGGGAAATCATCAAATGACTTCTCCCGTCCTGGGCGGGGCGGGTGGGCGTGTCAGACTTTTACTGACTAAAACCCTCTCATGTTCCTTCGGTTGCCTTTTATGTTCCGGGGTCACGGTAACTATTATAACTATTCCGCAATCCCGGAAATTACTAAAGTCTGCAATTTAATTATGTGATTGGCATGTACTATATTGTCTAGACAATTGCAATCCACATAACCCATTACCCCTTTAGCGACAAACCGCCGAATTCATTCCCCTACAAGTATGAAATCCCATACATCTGTACCTAAATTATCAGGTGGGCCTGCACTATCGGAAACCACGAACCACGAAACAAGGATAGCACATTTAATTACATGTTTTCTGCCCATACCTTTCTGATCATGATTTCATAATGGCACAAATGGATTAAGCCTGTAGCACAAACGTGTAGACGGGTGTTAATAATGAAATTGTTCTATCGATCTCTACACTGTTTGGTCTGTAAATAATCGTTTGTGAAATTAGCATAGCAGTAATGGTAGTTGTTGATGCTGATTTGTTATGTGTCATAATGGGATTGTGCGCGATGTACTGAATGTCTGATTTTATGTTGGCACTGAATACAATGAGGATAATGGTTGAAATATTTGTTGGCGGTTTTGGGGTTTCATGATTTATGATTACTGTCATACATAACGCAGCTCTAACAGTTCAATTGTAAGCCAGAAGTATATTTTTTTTTTTTTTTTTTGGTGAGTGGGAAATCATCCAATGACTGCTCCCGTCCTGGGTGCGGCGGGAGGGCGTGTCAGACTCTTACTGACTAAAACCCACTCATGTTCCTTCGATTGCCTTTTATGTTCCAGGGTCACGGTAACTGTTATAAACATAACATTCCGCAACCCCGGCAGGCGTTGGCCCTGTTGGGCCCCTTCCTGTGCTGACTCCTTCTCTTTGAGGCGCGCGTGGAACACTAACGCGCCGTCGACGCGGTCCTGGTCCTAGCCGGGCGGCGAGCTACCCATCGCTCGCCATCCGCAGAACCGCGCCTACGGTGGCCGGTAGTCGTCTTGCGACTCTCGACGTCTTCGCCTGGGTCTTTGTCCGGGGCGAGAGGCTTGTCGTTGCCTCTCGCGCGCCGCCGCTTCCTTCACTAGCATAACTGCTTCGCAGAAGGAGGCGACGGCATCCCATTCCGTCTCGCCCCGCAGCATGGCCTGAACCAGCGCTGGGCGCGAGAGGTCACCGCCGCCGATCGCCTCTACGAGGACACGTCTATGGTCCGCCCATACGGGGCACACCTCCACCGTGTGCTCGACCGTGTCCTCCAGGCGACCGTTGCTGCAGTGGTGACACCCAGGCGTCGCTTCCGCCTGAATCCGACACAGGAACCTCCCGAACTGACCATGTCCGGTGAGGACCTGTGTCAGGCGAAACGTGAGAGCGCCGTGGCGCCTCTCCAGCCACTCCTCAAAGAGGGGTCTTACCGCCGCTATCACGGCGTGCCCAGCACTAGGTTGCGACAGTCGCTGTCTCCACTCCGCCCTGAGATCTCGCCGGAGCTCCGTAAGCCGTGCCGCGATAACCCGCGGCAGCGGGACTTCGCCCCGGCGTTGCACTTCCACGCGCCACTCGTACGTGTGTGCAAGGACTGTTGCCTCCAGATCCCACGGCGGAGTGCCGGCAAGGAGGCATGCCGCCTCGCAGGAGATCGTGCGGTATCCCCGCACCATGCGAATCGCCATGACCCTCTGGGACGCCCTCAGAAGCCGGGCCGGAGCCGTGGCTAGGTTGGGCGCCCACACCGGAGCCCCGTAGAGGGCCATGGACCGCACGATCCCCGCGTAGAGCCTCCGGCAGGAGGCGTTTGGGCCACCGAGATTGGGCAGGAGCCGTTTGAGGGCAGCTCCAGCCCTCGCCAGTTTGGGGCCCAAACGTCGGAAATGCTCCGTGAAGTTCCATCGGTTGTCGAGGACAAGTCCCAGGTACTTTATCGTCGACTCGACACCGATGTGAACCCCTCCTACCGTTATCTGAGACCCCGGAGGTGGCCGGTGCCGAGGGCCATGAAAACACATGGCCTCGGACTTGTGCAGGGCCACCTCAAGTCCCAGTTGCCGGATCCTGTCCACGACTGTCGCAACACCACTCGACATTAAGTCGGCCGCCGCCTGGAACGACCCTCCCTGCGCTAGGACTAGCGTGTCGTCAGCGTAGCACACTACGCTGACGCCTTCGGGAAGGTCGGCGCGCAGCACCCAGTCGTACCCGATGTCCCACAGAAGCGGCCCCAAGACCGATCCCTGTGGAACACCGCACGACATCCCTCGTCGACTCCACACTCCCTCGTGACCGGGGTAGATGACGGCTCTGTCCGTCAGGTAGGCCTCGACCACACGACAGAGGTAGGCCGGCATTCGGTGATACCGTAATGCGGCCGCTATGCACCCCCAAGGCAGGGTATTGAAGGCGTTGGCGATGTCAAGAGACACCGCCAAGACGACCCTGCCCCGTGCCACCGCATTCCCTGTCGTGAGGGCCCGCACGCGCATGATGGCGTCCACCGTGGAGCGTCCTCTGCGAAAGCCGAACTGGCCGTCCGCTAGATCCGGCCCCACCCGCATCAGCCGCTCGACGAGACGGCTCGCAATTACTCTCTCCAAGAGCTTGCCCGCCTCGTCGAGCAAAACGATGGGCCGGTATGCGGACGGAGAGTCCGCAGGACGCCCCGGCTTCGGAATAAGGACCAGCTTCCCGGTCTTCCAACGAAGTGGGAACTGGCCCTCCTCCATGCATGCGCTAAAGAGCCCCCTTAGTCGAGGCCCGAGAGCCCCTAAGGCCAAGACCCAGGCCTTTCCTGGTAGGCCGTCGGGTCCTGGGGCGGTGTTCTTGGCCCTAAGCCTTAGCACCGCCGCTCCCAGCTCTACCTCGGTCACTTCTGGAACGTCGTCGTCGTCGCTGTCGCGGTCCGCATCGGACACCGCCGGTGGCGGAGCCATGAGCGGGGGAGTGAACTCCCCCCGCGAAGGGAACAGAGCGCTCACCACGCCCTCCACGATCTGGGGCCGGAGACTCTGCGTCAGGGGGGGGCCCGCGGTGCGGAGCTTGCCCCGCACCGCCAAGTAGGGGCGCCCCCACGGATCTCTGTCCAGAGCCCCCAGCATCTCCTGGCGGGCCGAAGATTTGGCCCGCACTACCTCCAGTCGGAGGGCTTTCTTCGCAGCTCTGTACCCCTCGTATAGCTCCGCCTCGATGGCATCCGCATCCACAGGGCGGATACGGAGCCTGCGGTGTCTGGTGTACCGGCGTCGCGCAGCCACGCACGCCTCGCGTAGGGACGCGATTTGCGGCGACCACCAGTACACCTGGCGCTGACCCCTTCCAGGCTGAACCCGGGGCATTGCCATGTCACAGATCTCGGACATGGCCTCCTGGAACCACCCAGCCTCGGCGTTGATGTCGGCAGGCCTGTCCGGTGATGACACCCAGGCCTGCACTATCGAGGCTTCCAGGAGAAGCTCCCGGTCCAGCTGCTTCAGCGCCCAACGCGGACCGCTTGGGGTCCGTCGGACCGGCGCAGCGGAGGTCTGGGCGGAGACGTCAAACCGGATGTACCGGTGGTCGGAGAACGTCTCCACCTCCTCCATTACGCGCCAGTCAACGACACGCGGTGACAGAGCGGGGCTGGCGAACGAGATGTCCACCACCGACTCACCCCGCATCCGCACACACGTGGGGACGGTACCCTGGTTCAACACGACTAGGCCTACCTCTAGGGCCCAGTCTTCCACCATTCTGCCCCGTGCGTCAGTGTATCGGGAGCCCCAAGCCAAGTTTTTGGCATTGAAGTCCCCGAGAACGAGCACGGGGAGGGTTCGGAACCCGGCGACGACGACGCTCAGCTCCATAAGGGAGTTGTGGAGTTCGACGAGGGATCGGTTCGGGGAGAGATAGACGCCTACCACGGCGATCTCCCCGAACCGTGCCGCAACGCACCCCTGTGCCCTCTTGACACCCTCGAGGGTCGGGGTACCGGCGGCGGCCGACGAAATGATGGTCACCGAGCCGCTCAGGTCCTCCACCCAAGAATCCCTGGGCGGGACAAAGTACGGCTCGGAGACCACGGCGATGTTGATCGACCACTGCGCCATGCTCTGGAGCAACAGATCCTGAGCGGTGGCGCAGTGGTTGATGTTCGCCTGTAGGAGGCGCAATGGAGCCATTATTGGCACTCCATTGCGGCCTCGGTAGTCGCGGCGGCAGCGGTAGACGCAGCAGCGGCGGGAACGGCGGGGGCGGCGGCAGCAGCGGGAGCAGCGGCAGCGGCGGGAGCGGCGGCAGCAGCGGGAGCGGCGGCAGCAGCGGGAGCGGCGGCAGCGGCGGCAGAGGGTGTTCTGCCCTTGCCTCTGGCCTTGGCGGGTGGGGCGCAAGCCTTGCCCCCAGCCCGGTGATCAGCCGGCTTGCCAGCTGCCGCACATACATAGCAGTGCGGCGCGGCAGTGCACGAGCCGGCCTTGTGACCGGGCTGGCCGCAGCGGAAGCAGTCACCGCTACGGTCTACCTCCGCGGTGCAACGAACACCGACATGGTGCCCCACTTGGCACCTGTAGCACCGCAGAGGCCTGGGCTCCAGCAACTTGACTTGCGCCGAAGTCCAGCCCACCTTCAGTCGACCGTGGCCCTCTAAGCCAGAAGTATATAACAAATTTACAATATCATTATAACTCAATCGGAAATTAACCTTTCGACGACTAAGTGACAGCCGGCTATTGTCTTTCTATTGTGGCTCGGATCACCTGTGTTCAAAAGATTATTTGAGATATAAAATTAAAATTTATAACTCAAAATATGAACTGAAGAAAAATAAAGCAATTGGTGATAGGGTTATTTAGTAAGTTATTATTGAATTTTCGTAATTGCACAAGGTTATATTTAATTTTGATATCGTAGTTTTGATAGTAAGTTCTGACGTTGAAGAAAATCGTACCATTTTATAATAATTCAAAGATAATCTAACATTTTCTGATATGTGATAACGAAAACCTTGATGACACATACACAATTCTAATCCCTTACGGAGTTAAAATTAAATGAATAACTAGAACTGCAGAAAACTCGGCTTTGACTCGTCCTTTTTTTTTTGGCCTCTGGCGTAAAACCAATCACGGTAGCTTTAGTATACAAAAAATAGCTTTTATTCTATCGTATTTTTACGATCGAGCCTATTTTATATCGTTTGTTTTAATTGCTCTTATACTTATTATGGTTCAAAAGGCAAGAGAAATAGATACGGCCGGATATCCAGAGAGCTATGATTATAATAGAAATAATAGAACCTGTCAGCCTTTGGCTAGGCAACTCTAAACTGAAAAGAAAATATTTCCCTATCGTATATTCTACCCTTTGAAGGTGTGTTTTATTACCATAACAGACGATACTCCCTAGATAGAAAGTTAATTAGGTACATTCAAATAATTATGAAAGAGAATGTACATTAAATGTTTTGCCAACTAATTTATTAGGAACTTTATAAAAGGTTTTAATCAGTGCACAAGCATTGTGAATAACTGACTGTCCCTCGTGATTTCACCCGCATTATGTTAGATCTTTGGTTACTGCTCCGCTCCTGTAGATTATAGTGTGATGTTATCTAGCTTATGAGTTATTCTGATGTATAAGCTGTATTACAGTGAAGTTTCAACAAAATCTGTGTAGCAGTTATTGAATGAAAGGGTAACAAACATTGCTTCCGATTTGATCGTCATTTTTAAACTTAAAGCAATTCTCAAAAATAGCACAATTACGTAGGAAACGTACAAAAAATACCTATGTTTTATTCATGACCATACTCGCACAAATATAGGAAAAGAGTCATGTCCAAAGGGTAACAAGTTGAAACAACTTTAATTTCCGGTAAATTAACATTTCGACAATGTTCGGAGACAGGAAGCGAGACGTGCCCTTTGAATTAATGCGAGCCCTTTACCGATGGAATGTTTAAACCTTTTTGGAATGTGGCTGATTTAGTGTGTGTGTGTGTGATAGTTACTTTTTCTTTGATTTCTTTAGGCCACGTCCGCACAGACAGGTGGCTTGCTTAGCGCCTAGAGTCTAGCAGCTTGCATCCTGGCTATTCGCTTGGATACAGAGTGGCCGCACATGAGGTGGTTTGCGTGGTAGGTCGCTAGGTGCCTTGGGCATTTGCTTGTTGGCATGTTGACGAGAGGTCACTTTCAAAAATAGCTCTAAAACTACTACTCACAGAAAATTCATCTTTAAAATATTCACGGCCTTATCCGTCATGTTGGGTTCATGATATAAATAAATCACGGTCAAGTTATGGGGAGTTTAATGTTCTATAATTATATATAAACAATTGCATAATTTTGACGATAAATTTTATGAATATTTGCGTATGACCAGGGAAACATTTGATCTACTTCTGAGTAAAGTTAAAGGAAAACTAACTCATTTGGATACTCATTTTAGAAAAAGGTTCCACAAAGGTTCTCTTTTGAAAACTGAAGCAATCAATATTTCATCCATTGTTTTCTTCTAACCTCCTATAATATTACAAAAATCCGAGTTAGTTTTCACCCAGTGGCTACTTTTCAACCTGGCGCCTCGCAACAAAAAACCAACACGTTTGTTTACATGGATGCACGCCAAGCGACTAGCTAGGCGCTAAGCGCGCAGTGCAGCCGGTCGCGTTCATTTTAGAACGTTTGTTTTACTAAGCTACTAGCTAGATGACTCGCTAGACACTAGGCGCTAAGCAAGCCGCCTGTCTGTGCGGACGTGGCCTTAGAGTGAAGTTTGTCTTTTGGATGATGTGGGCTTATATGTACCATTTTTGCCTTATCATTGCTACGGATCTTATGTGTAATGCTACTCTTCCGTGGTTGCGGAATAGATATAATAGTTACCGTGGCCCCGGAACATAAAGGACAACCGAAGGAACATGAGTGGGTTTTAGTCAGTAAAAGTCTGACACGCCCCGCCCAGGACGGGAGAAGTCATTTGATGATTTTCCACTAAAGAAAAATAATCCTCTCATCATCCGCTGTTCTTTTCTGATTAATTTCGTTGCGGGATCTAAGACAGTTGAATTGTTTCTCTAGGACTCGTCGAGCTTCATTGCTCGGCGCTTTTCAGTAGTTGGGAATAGAGTGGTGGGTTGTCCCATATAAAAAAAATAACAAAAAAATTGCTACTGTAACTGTCATTTTTACCATTGCCGTGTTACCCTGGTAGTATAAAAAATAAACTCAGATTGAGATTAGAATGTTCTTAAAAATACAATCCCACCAAAAACATTTCATGTTAAATGTCGCCAAGACAACCAACACAAGGTTTGTCCTGTGAAAAATATATCAGATCTCATGTAGAGCCAAGCTTCTGAATCTACACGACCTAAATATACCGACCTTAACATCACAAATTCTACATATCAGTAAAAATGTATGGCTTCGCCGTTTCGCTACCGTCGTTGTGGAGGTGATGAGAATATTTAGTTTCTGAAGTAAGTAACGAAACAGCCAAGCCATACATTTTTACTGATATGTAGAATTTGTGATGTTAAGGTCGGTATATTTAGGTCGTGTAGATTCAGAAGCTTGGCTCTACATGAGATCTGATATATTTTTCACAGGACAAACCTTGTGTTGGTTGTCTTGGCGACATTTAACATGAAATGTTTTTGGTGGGATTTCAGTTCTTTTTGTAAGTTGCAAGGCAGTCTTTTTGGTGTTTATTTTTTTCTTCTTTTTTTGGGGTGTATTTCTGGTACATCAGCAGTGCCGGTTTTCATAGCCCATTCTCTATCTTTGCATTTTTACTTAGATGATTTTTACTTGTTTCCTCAAAACTTCCAACCCCCCATTTTAGGAGATGGAGGGCGAAAGTTATAAGTTTATGAATTTTTTTGTTGGTTGTATACTAAACTCAGACTACATACCAAATTACAGCATTCTAGCACTTCAGGAAGTAGCTAAACATTTTGATGATCATCAGTGTGTCAGTGTGTCAGTGAGTCAGTGACGAAATCGGTGTATTTTAGATATCAATAAAATCTAAAGTATTAGAGCTATTCAATTGAGACTTCGTATGTTTAATGAGCCTATTATTGACATTACATCTTGCGAATATGAAGTGTCTGGTACATCGGAAACCAACTCTATGAGGGTTCAAAAAAACGGCGAAGCACTTCGAGAAAAGGTAGGTAGTGCCCCTGCGCTTCGCTCGCTTGTCTTGGCCGGGGGCACGACCGTGCCCCCCGATACATATGTAGTTGTGTAACAACTACTGATTCGAATACTGGACCAATTTGTTTTGTAAAATTCTTGATGAGCATTGAAAAAACATGTTGTTGTCATATTTAGTGTCCTGCACAATTGCACATATACATATACTACACCTATATTTCACAACAAGGTACAGTGCACTTATCTGTTAAAAATAAATAAATTATGATTAATTATTGTCAATTTCAATTCATGTTTTTATTTAATAAAACAAAGAATTGTTGTTATGGTAATTTATGTAGATAATTGCCTCAAGCTACTATTGTCTTATACCTACTGTTTATTATGACTAATCACTAGTCGCTTCTTTCTAATCCTTATCAATCGGAGATTAGAGAACCTACGTCAATCCTCTTGAGATATTTTAGTCCAGCACTTGCGTATGTGATAAGACATATCAATAAAAGAACAAAATCCTTCAAATAATCTTGATAACTTCATCAATAAAATATTTATCTATAGTGAAATTAGACCTACTATTTTCATGTACCTATATGATTGCTGAAGGTGATTGAAATATGTGAAACGGTGATTACTAAATATAATACGCTTAGTAATCTATCATGTTAGTCATTGATTGTAGCCAAGTTCTATAAACCGGAATCTTTTACGAATCAAGAGGATTATAACAATCATATCAGAAACTGATGACAGTAACTGATATTTTAGATAGTTACTTTATTATCATGAGGATTTAATTATGATACACCGTTACATCCATAACATCAATGAAGATTCCCATTTCGAAACATAACATTGTTGCTTCCAACCCTCACGATTCCGAATAAATCCTTTCACATAAAAACAAAAGAAAGGATTGCTGCAAACTATCAATCGCCGTCAGTCTTTCATTTGCAGGATATCTAAACACAGTCGCAGTTAATCGCACCGCAACGAAGCATTCGCAACCGATGTCCAGCCCCCTTCGCCACATTGACCACATTCAATCGCCAGCACCCTTCACCCCCGACCTCAGACATCGAGAACCCTTCAGGGAATTCCGTACATCCAAGGATGGTTTTTTAATTCCGCCAGTGTATTGCAGATGCACAATGTAGAGAGGAGATAAGAATGAACTTCTTTTGTTGCATTCCCTTGCTACTTGATGGGTAGTGCTCGTTCATTGTTGGAATAGGCTGTCCACACGTGATAGTGTTTTGTAAGTTCAGGAAAATGTTTAGGAGTAAATGGGCTTTTTAGGTATCAGCCATATATGATAAAAAGAGAAATATGAAGGTAAAGAAACCAATTCAAGCTGAAATAGACTTTATTATAAGTAGTTATAATAGATTCCGTTATACAATTCTATGGCAAAATTCTCAATAACGTAATCTCCGATCATTGTTCAGAAGTCTAGACCTAACTTTTGGAGCCAGACTCCGCGAATTTTAAGTTAATTCCGGAAGGAAATCTTGGACCTTGCCGGACTTGAAATACTTGGGATTCCCTAAAGATTCGCTCTGGGATTGAGCGGAATATTGGAATGAATACTGAATAACGAATATTTTCGATACGGTTTGCGTATCGTCGATAAATAGGCTTAGAATTTATAAGGAGATTTTGATATAATACGCTTATAAGAAAATTCGTTTCGTTTTGAATGGTACCTTTCAGTATTAATAATATCTTGACCTAATTTATTCTAAGAAACCGAACCTGTGGCGGCCTGTCGCCATTTTTTGTTTATTTAAATGTGATAATAGTAAGGACATAATTAAACAAGATTATATAAATCTTCCGACAGATAACTAAATATTATCTGCAGCTGTATTCATATCAATTAGTATCATAAGTATTCGATTGTTCCGGAATCCGTCCAACGAATTAGTCATTATAGTGACATAATTGCTAATCTAATACTAGATTATAGTACCTAACCTATTTGACATTATGTTCATCAAGGATATAGGTTTAGGTACTATTCATATTTACTAAACTTGAGATGTATGTACTGTCGAGACAAATAAGAAATAACAAACCTACACGTCAATAATGGCAAGCAATGCAGTTCAAAAGATTTGTTCTATTAAAGGGGGTATTCCTCGGAGCGCTCCTGTTTTGAAGCGCTCCTAACGAAGCGCTCCCAAAATATTCCGCCAAGCGCTCCTGTTGGGAGCGCTTAGAAAATTAAACTAAAAATATTATTATTTCATTCCTCGAAGCGCTCCTATGACGTGACGATACCATAGGGCAGAGCATGAAGGATTTGTACGAAACTATATCGATATCGACGTTTTAAAGTTCAACTATCATAATTGGTATTTTTTTTAAACTACTAGGGAAGCATAAATGAACTGGAACTACGTACTTTAGTGTTTTTAGTGACACAAGCAAGACACTACCCGCAGTGTTGTAACCCTGCTTCCCAGTTTTATCCTAGAGAGTCGCGTGGTCGCGTGGTCGCGTTACCAAGTGATTCCGAATGCAGCCGAGCATTTCCGGAACTAGTTTACATCGAATACGCATTTTTTTGTCTTCTAAACTTATTAGTTGCGACCTTGCGAGTGCGCCTACGTCACATGAAGTTGTGTACTAAGAAAAGTTTGTTTTATTAAAAAATTGGCGAAAAGTGACAAAAGTTTGTTTTAATTTGTGATCAATCTATGGCACGTGTTGCTGGAATGGATATGAAAGAAAGGAATAACATGAAAGTTAATTATTAAAACTATATTATTATAATATACAAGTTGAGTAGTATCGCATAAAGAATTACTTCTAGTTCATTTCTGTTTTCCTGATAGCTATAGGTTATGTACTGTTATATATCTATAACTACATTTTAGTCATAAACAATTACTAAATAATAAGATCGTTATAGTGAATAATAACAAAATAATTTTAGACTTTAATCGTTGGTGTACAATTTATAAGAGATCATTTAGGTGCCTCCTCGCAATTTCTGCCACCCTGGTCTCTAATCGTTGGTGTACAATTTATATGAGATCATTTAGGTGCCTCCTGGCAATTTCTGCCACCCTGGTACTTTTCATCGAAGCTTTTATTTTTACTATTCAGTTATTCTAGCTATTTCTAGTTTTAATATAAGCAACTAGTAGCCGTCGAAATGTTTATCGATATAATTTGTTACGAACACTTCATGCTCTTCTCTATGTTTCGTCATAGGAGCGCTTCGAGGAATGAAATAATAATATTTTTAGTTTGATTTTCTAAGCGCTCCCAACAGGAGCGCTTGGCGGAATATTTTAGGAGCGCTTCGTTAGGAGCGCTTCAAAACAGGAGCGCTCCGAGGAATACCCCTTAGAATCATTCAAAAATTCTAGTGTGTGTTCTATATATGAAAAATATGAAATTTTATTTACTTTTATAAAAGATTGGGAGATAGTCTTTTAATTGTATCAAAGTTTAATAATTTAATGAAGCTTAAAACTCTTTTTTTTGCATCTATTTACATACACAATACAACATTAGTGGCGAAGCAGGAACCCAAGATACGGGTAAAATCTTTTTAAAACGCATGATTCATTTTTATTTATATGGATCAGAAAAAATGGCTTATAAATACGTTCAGGTTCACGTAATAAATAAAATATTACATTTAAAATCTGTCACCACAAACGAAAGGCAATTCCAGAAAGCAGCTTTCCTCATTATCATTTAAAAGTAGCGGTTGAATGTTAACAAAAAATAGGAATTCTATTACTGCCATGTCTTTTCAATCACGAATCTCATGTATAAAGCATACAGCATTTTATATTTTTAGAATTAATGTAACTTGCATTTTCCAGGCCATGGGGTTGCGGAATGTGTATAGTAGTCACCGTGACCCTGGAACATAAAGGGCAATCGAAGGAACATGAGTGGGTTTTAGTCAGTAAGAGTCTGACACGCCCTCCCACCGCACCCAGGACGGGAGCAGTCATTGGATGATTTTCCACTCACCAAAAAAAAAAAAAAAAAAAGGGCATGATTCAATTTGTTTTTTTTTAATGAAAATTCTTCATAAGAGTAGTGATTTTACAGTTTTTGTCAAATATCATGTCTTAAATAGTATAAATTATAATGAATGGAATTTTTGTCTGGCATTCAAAGATCACCAAAATAAAAAAAAACGTATAAGTGGCATCAAACCATCATACATCACTACCTACCATTTACTGCCATTTACCCCAACACTTAGTCGAAGGAAAAAATCTCGCGATAAAACTGTGATAAATTATCTCTATGATAGCATCGCCTTAAAGTATGGTGGCTTTATATTTCCCATAAACATCTTTTGGTGAGGGTTGCCTTAAGTGTATGAATAGTGGTTTCTGAAGTTGGTAATGTACAGACGGAAAATCAAGCTACTACATTCCGTCAAATTTATTTAAATCATTTCCAACATTATTGCAAAAGTTTTACGTTCAAGGTTGATTGAAAAAATTAATAGTTTTAGGTAACTAGATTTACTGGCGCCGTTACTATGAATAGCCTAAATAAAAAGGCAGATGCTCAATTAATCCTAACTTTTTTCAAATAAGTAGCAAATAAGCTGACAGCGCACCTGATATTAAGTGGTCACCACCGCCTATGAACATCTGCATACTAGAAACCAAGATAATATATCTCATTTGCAAGTTATTACACCAGCTCTTTTAAACTGGTACACAGTAACGCTGCTTTACAGTAAAAATAGGTACATGTTTGCTAAAACATGTGATTACTGTGTACTTTCCCAGACAAGCTCTCTCACAAATATCTTTGTTACTCCTTCTTAATCAATCTAGTTAATTAATACATCAATACATAGTATAAAATAAAGTCGATCCCCGCTGTCTGTACCTATGATGCTCATATCTTTAAATCCACGCAACGGATTTAGATGCGATTTAATCGATAGAGTGACTCAATATGAAGGTTTATATGTATTATACATGCATAATACAGCATAGGAAACCGAGTTTTTCAAAGTTTTATGATACCTTTGCGTAGCTGGGGCGGGTCGCTAGTTTTACATAGTCGAGTTTTTATTTCCTTGACCGATAATATCTTTAGTCGTCCTAGAATTTTATTGGCTTTTCGCCAGAGTCACTTTACATAATGAAATTGGTTGCGCGTTAATTAGCAAATGCAGCATCAGCTTTTTCATCCACGACTTTGCGGTTTTCTCTTTATAAATCTTTGAGAATTATGGAGAAAAATGTTTTATAATTTTTTTGGTCTTTTGAAATGATAAAATCAAATTAACAAGCGGTGCTGGGTCTTGCAGTTTCATCAAAAAAGAGTCAACGCTATGAGTCATTGAAAAAAAACTTTATAAAAATGTTGAAAACGAGGAAACTACAGCGTCTTTCTAACATAGCGGCTCTACCCTTTGAAACTACTGACTCAAAAAAATAATACAGGGAAATCTATCAAATCAAAACCCTTTGGTTCTACTGTTTTTTTAGAGCTCTTGCCTTTTATGTTTGGTTAAAAAAAAATAAACTTCACCCATATTGAACACCATTTTGACAATTGACTACAAATAAAACGTTTCTCAAGTCTCTAAATTAAACTCCCTTCATCCCTGTCATATCTACCATTACGTCATATCTACCTTTAGGGCGCCCCTACGGTACTAGCACTCATGTAGCAAGCATTCATCAACTCACAGGGCTATCGGAACAAGCAGCAAACGTCAGAAAAACCTCATCGCCCATTTGTATAGAGTTATAAATGGAGGTAAATAACTTCAGTTATGATATACGCGGTCATCGTGAGGGGTACCGTATATTATATAGTGGTATATATATTACTAAATCGGTAACGTATAGATAGGAACTTTGGATGTGGTTAGTGTGGTCAATTGATAAAGCTTGATCACATGTTTTGTAATTTGTGTAATGTTTTTTAAATGCAACTCTTTCTTTATTATTTCTTCTAGGTAAAGTAAATAATATGATAATTTGATAAATATGCACAATTAACAAAATGTACATATCCAGGTCCGTCGGATATAATCTAAGTTCTTTTAAACACAGATGATTTATAAGATGGTTTAAGTGAAAACTGATTAAAGAAGTAATTATTTTCCACTTTTATATATTTTATACATTATAAAATACACATTGGTTTATGAGAAAATTAGGCCCTGAATAATAACCAATTTGCCAGAGTAATTTTCGTTTACAGATTTCACAATGTACCAGGGTTTAAATTGTCACGGGCGTTAAAACCATGTCACTTGGTATCAACTTTATACCTAGAGTATTCAGAAATTCAATTTCCCAAGAGTAAATAAAACAATTAAGCACGCTTTACTGTGCTTCACATAATTTTAAATGAAAACCATTATTTCTTAGACTTTGAATTTAGTAGATATCAAATCGATTTTATAAGCAACAAAATCTCCAAAGAAACGAATTCAATAAAAAATACTTCACACGCATGCTTTCAATACTTAGAGGGACGAGTAATAAAAAGAAAAAATATAACTTCCCTTTTCGCTTTAGAAAACATCACCTGCGTTCGCTTACTTTTTTTTATTAACCCTGCATATGATGTACCTTTTCGAACACCCCTGTTACGCAGCAGACTGTTAACCCTTCGCTGTTTGTCAGCGAGCGTGTGTACCGTCGATGCTTAAAATTAGGGATGTTCAAGGGTTTTATTGTAAACACAAGCTAAACATGTTTTCATTGAAGAGTTTCATTGAGCCTCTATAGGTATAAAACGCAGATAGGGCATTTGTTTGTTTATCGATTTCGGAAGGCGAAATATTTATGGTAATGATCCCCATTTCGGGTTCGGAATGCTTGCGTGAATATTTCGGATGCCAAATATATACCGCAATTGATTTTCGTTTTGTGTAAATCTAGTTATTTGAACTTAGAACACAAATATAGTTACGTAATTATAATATAATCATCAACATGCTTGCGTAAACTTTAAAAGAATAGGCACACAGCTTTCTAATTCATAATCTTAAGTCAAATATTAATCCTTGTCAAGAGGCAGCGTCTACGTTAATGTTCAGTGCCCTGGGGCGATTATTCAGGTACAATTAATTTGCATGATTTACGATCTAAGTGGCCGAATTTGCGTCATTTGTTTTCTATTTGGTACTAAAGTTTATCCAATATTACGTTCTAAATATTTTTTTTTTAAATTAGTAAGTACTTGTGAATACTAGAGGTCGTGAAAATCTGAATCTGAATTTGACCGTTACGTTTAGTTATTTTTTTTACATAAAAACTTTAACTAATCACATACCTCTCTGCCCTTAACATAGTTGAAAATAAGTTCAAAGTTTTCTATTCAAATATTAATAAATTTACAAACACAAACCGCAGCAGCCGTCCCTAATAAATTTTCAATCAAAGAGTAAACAAAGAACATGACAACAGTAAGTCATCATCACAATCAGGGTTAAGTATATTGTGCCAAGTTTGTAGAGCCGTAGATTATTGCAGCGCGAAAACAACGCGTCTGCCAACAAAGAAGCGGGGTGTTTGAGCACACTCTGACAAACGCTACGTCATCACCGACAGTCACATCTGTGGGTGCTTACTCTTTGACAACGTTTTTTGATGAATGTGACTCGAGTGTTTTATGTCATATTCACAGATTCGAAAACTCATTTCGGAAACTTTCCGCAGCCTAAGTAGCTCGAACTTTTGAATTGTTCGACGAATCGAGCACCGAATTCGGTTTGTATGCGAACAATGCTCTGGATGTTTGAAGTTACTCCTTTCAAAATCACTTGAGTATTCAAAGTTTAGACTTGTGAAATTTTATTAATTCTTTAGCGAATTATTTTTACTGTCGGTCATAGCTGCTGAAGTGCTGACAAAAATCTAAGACAGAAAGATGATTTATTTTGTCGATATAATTTTTAATATCGAAGGTCTAGAAATATATCATAATATTATAAAAAGTTACTAATGTACTTAATTTACTTATAATTTGAGAAAATAGGTGTACATACAGTAAATTTCGAAATTCATTATATACTGAAAAGTCCTTTCAACGGCCAACCGACAGCCGACTGTCGGGCTGCTATTGTCTTTCTATTGTGTCTCAAATCACGTGTGTTCAAAGGATTAAACCAACTCTTTGAAGATGTTACTATTAATAAACTAGCTTTTGCCCGCGACTCGTCTGCGTGGAATAATAGTTCACGTTCCCGGGGGATTTCCGGGATAAAAACTATTCTATGTCCTTTCTCGGGTCCCAGACTATATATGTACCAAATTTCATTCAAATCGGTTCAGTGGTTTAGGCGTGAAGAAGAGACAGACAGATAGACAGACAGACAGAGTTACTTTCGCATTTATAATATTAGTACGGATTAAATCAAACTATCGTCAACAACAACACTCCCAAAATAACAGTTCCGATTATTTATTACTCACTAATTATTTCAGTTATAAAATAACAACAACTATAAAATAACAGTTCCCCAAAATAACAGTTCCAGTCAAATTAAGTTTTCGTATTTGAACTGTTCCTTGTGAACTCCTGACTGAGTTACATAATAGCCTAGTTACTAATTGAGTCTGTCTAGACACTACTCAACGTTATAATCGTATTAAACCTGCTTGTCAGTGCTGTAGTTGTACTGATTAATGCAATTATTTACGCGAGTTTGCATTGTTGATCTCAGATTAACTTAAACGTAAAGGGGATGAATAAAAAGATTTGGGACCCTGTGATTTGTTATCACGATTTGGAGGGAAATAGTATTGTTTGTTTTTATTTTAGATAAGAGGACTCTTCAGTAGAAGAAATTTAAACTTTTTCTTTTTGTTTATCCAAAATCTTGATTTCTCTTTGTCTATCTACAATTTCCATGCTTATTATTTAAAACGTGTCTACTACAGCGTAGCAGAATAAGAGAGTTATTTATTAAAGACTGCAGGTACGTATCTTATTTTATTTCAATATTTTTCTCAAGTATAGCACCACCCTTCCCCTTCTCCTTTCATGACTAATGGCGAGATAAATAGACGTCACTGAGCACTAACTTTGGCTAATTGCTTAGTAACGTATACCTGTCACTGTTACACAACTGCAAAACGTCAAGTGCACAATAGAGACGGAACGCAGGACAGTACTGTTCTGTGCGTTCAAACAGTAGCAGTACTGTTCTGCCCACTGTTCTGTCTCACTGTTCTGCCCTCGTGTGAAATGGGCATAAGCCAAAGTGCATGCTAGTAACGTCTTTTATCTCGCTATAAGTGTTCAGGTTGCAATGAGTACCAAGAACATGTAGTTTAGAATTCGAACCGATTAATATTTCCATAATCTCAATTGGGTATTTAACATCATAAACCAATGTGAGACAAATTTTCTATAAAACCTCTCCCTTTAACGACCAACCGACAGCCGGCTGTCGGGCTGCTATTGCCTTTCTATTGTGTGTCTCAAATCACGTGTGTTCGAAGAATTAAATTTTAATAAATTCATTTCATTTTCAATTTACAGTAATTTTGGATTTGTAGCTGCTTTGAAATCAATAAATAGTTAGTTAATGCTAAATTAGTTAGTCATAAAGTGATATAGTCACAAAATCTGTAGTAAAATCACGTTTTGGCCGCTCATAAAAAGTACGTTAATTGGTGATGCTGTAATATACCGTATTACCTTCAAAACAATAATTTGTCACCAATGGTTTGTTTTGACACCACTAAAGCTAACTAATAAATCTAAATACATACGCCATCAAGTGAATTAACGTATCCTCTTTCACGCAGGGTCAATGGTAGCTAAACAATGTCCATTACGAACTCGAGCCTCCCTAATATCGTATCAAGAGGGTTGTTGCAATGTACACCACACTTACTGACCAGTGGATTTGTGATCGTTACTATTTGTAATAGAAAACGCAAAAGTGAGCTTTAAACCACTTAACTTTTAACAAAACTTTGCCTACTTCATATTAAAAATCCAAAATCCGTACTAATATTAAAAATGCGAAAGTGACTCTGTCTGTCTGTCTCTTCTTCACGCCTGAACCGATTTAAATGAAATTTGGTACAGATATAGTCTGGGACCCGAGAAACGACATAGGATAGTTTTCATCCCGGAAATCCCCTAGAATCAGGAACTATACCTCCACGCGGACGAAGTCGCGGGCAAAAGCTAGTAAATTATAAAGGTAAAAGTAAGTGTTTGTAAAAAAAACTAAAATAATGCGATGAAAGTTGCGGTTAATGTGCAGTAACATGAACGAGTCTTTAGAGATTCCGAATTTTAAGGATTTGTCATACTGAATGCGCTCTGCGGCCTGCGGTCTGGTCAAAGTGAACGCAGCCCGCATCTTGTATGAACAACGCTGTCGGTCGCCGCCCCGTCAGCCCAACATGCGTTCTTTGGTTGTGCTCGCACGGTCAGATCGCACTCTATACAAAATATATTGATACCGACAATGTTGTTCATACATGATGCGGGCTGCGTTCACTTTGACCTGACCGCAGGCCACAGAACGCATCCAGTGTGACAAATCCTTTAGATATTGGTTTTACACTTTAGGATAAATAGAGTAACGGTATGGGTGTTTAAAATTGATTAACTTAGCAGCTTTTCTCTACTAAAATATGCATGTATTACACACCTAAACGATGTGCAAATCCTTTCAGAACTTAATGAGGATGCGGGGCGCGTGACTTGCGTGTTTTAATTATGTTCATAATATTTTATTATAAACACTTTCATTCAATTCAAGCAAATTATTTTTTATACTTTAAAATATCATAATTGATAAAAAAAAACTACAATACCAATAAAATATTCTATTATAAGATGTATGAGTCAGTCTGAATGAAGGGTCATTAAAATGGCCATTATAGTTTATGAGTAGTTAAATAATAGCATTCAGTCATCACTCATGATTTTGGAATTTGCAAGAGATTGACGTGCGCTGACGCACGAAAAATGGTCTTTAGCAATTTTATTATTCCCATTAAAGTACTTAACTAATATACCTAAAATAACAATTACATCATCTATTTTATTTTGTCTTTTATAAAACTAAACTATACAAATAAATACAGAGATTATTTTGTTTCTTGATATGGGAAATCTCTCTCTGATGCTGTAGCCGGATCGTAGTAAGTAGTAATGTTTTAATATATGCTACCTTTATTTTCTGTGTCTTTATCTTGCAAAGGTAGTTCGTCAGTTGTGCGATAGAGACAGAAACGTGGCTCAGTCAAAGTGCTTAACAACGTTGATATATCTCGGTCTCAATCACGAAAACTAGTTATCGAGTAAACCCTAAGAGGCATAGCCGTAAACAGTCTACACAATAATAAAATATCGATCCCGTCTGAAACGACCCACGTTATGTAAAATGTGTATTTAATACATTGAGAAAGTTCCTTAAACTTTTGCGAAAGCTCGAGCAAGTGCGGTTAACTCATCGCCAAATTATTCGAACGAATGATTTTATTAGTGTTAATAAAACAGGCGGACTCGAGTGGATTTCAAGTATAGGGAGGATGCCGCAAGCGTAGATTCATGGTTTTCCTCGTAATTTAACGATACTCAGACATGAATCTCGGTTTATAACAGTTTTGAAA
Source organism: Athetis lepigone (assembly GCA_033675125.1). NCBI lineage: Eukaryota > Metazoa > Arthropoda > Insecta > Lepidoptera > Noctuidae > Athetis > Athetis lepigone. The sequence continues at coordinate 11,024,577 of CM066243.1, read as the reverse complement.
TGGTGCCTATGGAATCTGACGGTTGAAAAGAAAGAGTGAAATTTTCAAGAATTTGTTGTTTAACCTATTGTATGCCATAATTAATAAAACAATAGAAAAGTTATTGTGTCTCGCGTATATATATACAGGGTGTCCCACGGCTATGCCACATGGAGGGAAAGTACCTTAAATATTGTAGATAGAGCATTTTACTGAAAGAAGACATTATATGAATTTTAAAAACAATTGAAACTGCATTCGTAGATATTTAAATAATTAAATGGTTGGGCCGGGAATCGAACTTGTTCCACGACAAAAAATAATCACCCTGTTGTTTTATCATACCGATCGAAAGGTTTCATCATAAGGGTTATTTTTTGTTAAATAACATAGTGTCACAAATAAAAGGAAGACCGTGAATTTTAACATTTGATGAGAAATTTTGTTCAGAAAAGTTAAAAGCTTACATTGCCGTAAGGACATACAATTGACAATCATAACTACCTATTACTAATTAATCTACCCACTTGAGTAGAACGCATTATTTAAATAAATAAATATCCACCACAACAAGACCAAAAAATTGGCAGAGAACGAAATAATCAAAAGTCAAAACTTTGTATTCAAGAAGATGGGACTCATTTTGAGCATTTGAAAAATTGACTAATTTGTATTTAAAATGTTAAAATTAATGGATTTCCTTTTATTTTTGACACTATGTTAGTTGGCAAAAAATAATTCTTGTAATGAAGCCTTTCGATTGGTAGGATAAAACTACAGGCTGATTAATTTTCTCGAGTAACAGGTTCGATTCCCGGTTCAACTATGTATTTATTTTAATATCTATGAATGCAGTTTCAATTGTTTTTAAAATTCATATAATGTCTTTTTTCAGTAAAATGTTCTATCTACAATATTTAATGTACTTTTCCTCCATGTGGCATAGCCGTGGGACACCCTGTATACTCTCGCTTCCGGCAGTCAACGGGTTAAGGATAAAAAACTAATGCCCTTACTAATAATCACTGTGTAAAGTTATGTCATGAATAAAGCCTGTGTAACCATACATTTTTTGACGTATAAACCTGTCATAACTTTATGCAGCGATTATTAGTAAAGCGCTTATTTATGAAACCACAGTCATTGTTATTATTATTTTTTATGGTCTCATCCTAGAATCTCTTTTTTATTGTTTTATTATTGCACGGAATTCTAGGAACAGATAGAGGATAGATAGAGAAAAAATTGGTATAATAGTTGAAATGGAAAACATTTAGTAGTTATTGGTAAATCAACATGCCTGTCTCTTTATCTATGCCGCCGGCATTTTGTATGAATCCGCCGTTTACATAATGCCTCGGTATTTTATGTCAAATATTAGCGAAATGTCAAAGCAATCCGAATTGCATTACCTCGGATATTTCTGGGTGGTTTAAAAAAATACCACGAAGTGACTTCTAACCTAACCTATCTAAGTCGAATTGCTCTGACATTTTGCTTTTGGCATATTACACAGCAGTATTTATGCCGCAGCTCGTATATAAATTGCTAGACATTATGCAAACGGCGTATTCATACGAAATGCCTGCAACATATATACAAATATAGATAGAGAACTGTACCACACAGCCAACCATATAACTCGTTGTTTCATATTTCAAAACAATGGCAGTTAATAATAATTATCATTGAAAACATTCCGATTGGTTTCACATTACCAATATTGTGACAGTTGATTGAACAGTACCGAATGCAAAACAAACACTAAAACAAACAATATTCGCTTTTTGTTTCTGAACATTTATTAAAGTGGATACCTAGGTTAGTGTGTAGGTATCCTAGACGGCATTTGATGTTTAGATTGAAAAATGTCTTGATGACCCAATGGACGTCAGCTTCATTCCTGTAGTCGTAGGATCCCAAAATCATTCATTAATCTGTGACAGTCATTACGGCTAGTCAGACTTTCAGACTAGAAGCCAGAAAATCTGACAATAAGAATAACCAGTAAGTATCGAGTTACCTAGTTACTGGATTGTGGAGGTCTGATAGGCAGTCATTCCACGTAAAAGATTGATAATTAGCTGAATCCGGTAAGATTAACCCTAACATTAGTGAGAAAAAGGTTAAGGAGTAGACGACCTAAGCTTGCTATTGTCTTAAAGTAATCAATCAACACAAGGCCTTTTTAATTAAATACTTGCCCAAACGTACAATATGTTCAAAAACCATTGATCAATAAATATTTAATTCCCTATAACAACAAAATAATAATTCTCAAACTAAATTCTCTCTAACAATAAACACGTACGATTGAAAACCTAACGGAAAAATAAATCTGTCGAATTCAATTACAGGTCTCACTAGCACTATGTATTAAGATCCGTAGATTAAACGAGCAGGCGGATTAGGTGCGAAAAATACCATTTTCAATTAACGTTCGCTTGTTACTAAGGGCTAACATAGAAGGGAATTGGTGAAATTGCCCAGCACGGCGACACGAGAGCTAAATTGCTGGGAACAGTTTGCTGGGTAAAATATTTTATTTTTGTGTTGTAATCCAGCCCCGTCGTGTTAACTAGTGCAGACATTGCCTTTTTGGTAGGTACTTTGGGTTACCTTTTTTCAGGCTTTTTAGTTGGGAATTAATTGTTAAGGCTTAAGAGGCTTAGGAACACAGAAACATGAGCGTAAATAATGTAAGGTAATGTACCCTTAATAATGTGAAAGGGTAATTAATGAGGCTTCAGTTTTTGACAAGTTTCTGATGTTTGGATCCCAATTTAACCTATATTGGTAAAAAGAGGAAAGAAGGGTCACTGATTTAATCAAAATTATTTGGTATTATTTAAAGGCGAGTTATTTTGGGAATTTTGAAGAGTACTTTTGTGATATGGCTGAAATATAGAGGGTTGTACCTTTGAAACGACAAAAGCTAAATCGGTTATAAAAGTGGAAGTAATATAAAACATCGTACAACATTTTGAAGTAGAAAGATATGCCAAACAAGATTGTTGTAGATTTCAAACTTGGTCTTATATGCAAGAAACCGCCAAGTTTACAAACTCATAATTACTTTTCATTGCTGTTACATGAAGTTTACTTTCCGACACACAAAAGCGAAGTATTAAAATGCCTCTTTAAAACTTCCACGGCTATAAAAAACTAAACAAATATAGCGAACGTTCACCACTTCGATCCCAAAAATAATCACTCAACTTCACAGTGTAAAAAGGACATAGAAAGAGCATTATCTGTATAGAAGCTAAGTAAAAAGCTCGTATCGAAATCGTCCGGGAACCGTCACGTGGAGAATTGGCACTATGAGTATGTTTCCCTCGCTCGGGAGTTAGGGTTGTGAAAAAAAAAACATTCGGAACGTCAATGTCATTCAACACCGGGCTGTTTTTTGTCGAAGTGGCGTTCTATGTTCAAAGTCAATGTTCGGTTGCTAAAAAGTCATGTCAATTTGTACTGGGTGTTAATCGTCACGTAACTGTTAAGTACGTATTTCGCTAAACAAAGTATGTATTTCGCTAACAGGTATGTAACTATATTGAGAAAAACATTTTGGTAAGAATGAGACTTTTTAATAGGTGTGAAAATTCCTGTTTGCTGGGGTCACGGATAAAACATTGGATTTTTGGAAACTTGAACCATGCTTATAATTTTATATTGTGATGGCCCAATGGTTAAGGCGCTCTCTTAAATACTGTTATTGTTCTTACTTTTTGATGTTTATCTTGAACATTATAGGCATCACTAAAGAAAAATCATCGAGAAGAAATGTGAATTTAAAATGATTAGACTCCGAAAATGGCTAATTGCCTTATCCGTATAAGAGAAAGCCTTTTCTCTGCAGTGAGACAGTTAGAGGTAGATTGAAAGCAAAATTTTAGAAATGAAGCATTTTTTTTGAACCTTCAGTTTTGCTGTAATTTTTTTTACACTTTCTTTAAAAGTAAATATCGAGCGTTTAATAGTTTCACAAGCTATTAGTAATACTTACACCTATCCGAAATCGTGTGCAAACTACCAGTATGGTCATTTGAATGACATCACATTTTAGTTATTTAATGGCTGTCATAAAGTTCTAAGAATTCGCATGGTGCTAACTAAAGGACTGACTAAACTGTGCCGGAAATGTGTTAAGTGACTTCCAAGAATTAAAAGCAGCATATTAAAGTTTTACGACTAATTTATACGTCATCTGTTAGTTAAAAAATGAAGGTAGATTTTCCTAATCAAGTAAAGCTCTAGTTATACTAAAGTACTACCAACTTAGATTCAATATATATTTAGATACTACCAAATTAGACTCGATATGGTTATGGTTGGCTAAAATGTTTATAATGGCAGTCATAGCACGAATGTAGATAAATAAATGAGTATTAATTAACTAAAAGTCGTACTTTTTATACCACCCACATCGCATTATAGTCATTCATAAAAGAAGAATGAAGAAATGAAACATGATAAACGAAGATGATGGTAATGTTTTTTTTTTACTTTTCTTTGATTTGCTCTTACTTCTCAGTGTGATACTCAAAAAGGAGTATACCACAAAGCTTATAGCAAATGACAATAGTGTGGCTTTCTTTTCAGTGATAGTATTTTTTCAATCAGATCTGTATTACAAGAGATTAACTTTTAGTAAAAAAAAAAATAACCTGTAAAAGTTACATAAACTTAATGCAGTTTTCTATACAATATAATTAAATTGGACCAAAACTTTCTGAAATTACCTCCTAAACAAAAAATTATGACAAAATTTTACATGTAAGTCTAGACATATACATTGGTACGACATTTTAACAAATTATTTTAACCGCAAAATGAAAACCAAAAGCCGAACATCACACAACCCTAAAGGAAGGTACCACTGTAATCGTTTTCCTGCATACCTCTTTTGTACACGGTACTTTTAAATATGGCAGCAGACGCAAAAAGTTTCAATTGCTTTAACGGCCACTTGCATATACCCGTAATTGTCGCTTGAACGACACTATACAATGATGAAACACTTTAATTGTGTGCCTTGCTTAATAAGCTTTTGGTTTTAATGGGCATTTAAAATAGTGTAATTATGAAATCGATGTTTATATTGTATAAAATGAAAATGCTTCTGCTTTTATCAATGTCTCGCTTAGGTCTTTTATTGTAGGAAACGGATTTTAATTCAGTTATTATTAATAGATAGAACGATTCAGGGAAAGGGTATACCATTGAGTGTGTAGGAACTAGGAAGGTTACTTATATTGAACCACTTATCGAACTTTACAAGTTGACACAAAAACTATATGACTTGAGAGGATTTTATTACAAGAAATAAAAAGTTTATTATATTGGTGTTCATCCTATTACATGCTTGTTACAATAAGGAAAAGCAAAGATTTTAAATATTTTTTTACCACCCGTGCAAAGTCAGGTTTCTAGTTTCAATTAAAACACTGTTTTGTAACTAAAATTGAATGTATTTAAATTAAATATTTAGGTACAGCGCGCTGACTGATACCGCCGACAGTTCTTGTCGTACATCGTTCTACATTGTATAAATAATTTCAAACACACTTCAACTAACATTATACAATCTATCAACAATTGTGGATAATCACAGTTCTTAAAAACACAGTAGATTTTTGACGGTCGTTCAAAGTCGTATTGAGAGATTTAAATCAAGTCTTTTTTATTTCCTTAGCCTTTTTTCAACTATAATGGCTGTTAAAGATCAATGGCCAATGATGTTCAATGAACAATGACAGCAGTGTTACACTAGCGTGCGTTAAAAAAAAACCTCATATAAGAAAATCGCACATCTTAATTCCCTGACCACGCAAATAGTTACAAGTGATAAGTTACACACAAATCCAATTTTGATATCAATTCAATCTAAGTAGCTGTAATTAATGTAAGTTCACAAAAATAAAAAGAGGATTTTTTTAACTATAAAATTACACGCAGACAAAGTCATGGGCAAAAACTAGTGCCTTTATAAACCTAGCTAGGAGAGCTGGTTCTCCTACATACATATTTTAAACCTTACACTAACAGAATCAGTATTCACACAACGGAACCACCTTCAAATTAAATTAAATTGAGGTTACCAAATCTCATTTTCTCTATGGAACCCTCAAGTTAATGATAATTTAGACGCGCAGCGGTAAAGCAGAAAATTAAAAGTAAATGTCGATTATTTAAAACGATAAAGTAAAGTATTATTTAGCTTGTAATAATGACACACATTATGGACGATAAAATCTCGTTTTGAAATGAAAGGCTTTGAAAGGGTTGGTTTTTACAACAAACGTTTTCATTTGTTTTTAGCGAGTTTTGTGGTGTGGCAATCTTTATGGAATTTATTTAACGATATTTTTGATTGTTTTAAGTGTGTTTGTGCCTTATTGTTTGTTATTTCAGGTATTGCCTCGCTGTAATACTCATAGTATTTCATAATAATGAGTTAAAATGCTTGTATACATAGTAAATTTCTAACTTCTGCAGCTGTCATCGTTACATAATTATTTGTTTTTGTATATTATTTTTATGTTCCTAATAAATACTTTTTACTTAAAAAAAATTAAAAATAATAATAAGTAAGCAATTATATAATTTGTGTAAGTGATACGAAAAGTTTTCATTTCGTCACATTCATTCATTCATTTATTTATTTCACAAACAATTTTTACATTGTATTGAAAATATACACTGACTTATAAATTATACAGTAAATTAAAATAATAACAAAAGAAATCTTAGACTTATAACATAAACTCAATAATATTATAATATTACACTGAAATTACTTAAACATTTGAAATTATAATGAAAAAAATTCCTACACAAATGTCAAAAAAGAAAAAAATATATAATAATAATAATTTAAAAAAATAATAATAATAATTACATAAACTCACACAAAATGTCAAAAACAAATGTATAATGTCAACGAAAATAATAAGCTTAATTAAGTCTACTTGTATGTGTCACAGAGAAACTCATCAAGGGTGTAGTAGCACTTTTCTACCAAGAAAGATTTTAACTGGTGCTTAAACTGGTTTAAATTGTGAATTGACTTCAGGTGTGCAGGCAGTTTATTAAACAGTTTAATTGATTGATAACCCGCTGCATGTCTCACCACTTTTAAATGAGGTTGCATTATATTCGGTAGGTCCCTACGCCTAGTAGCTTCCCGTTTACTTCGTTCCTCTACTGTTTCGAAATTATGGAGCTTTTTCATAAGTTCAGTAAGAAGAACCAAAATATACAAACAAGGGACCGTAAGCAACTGAAGTTCTTTAAAGTATTCCTTACATGATACCCACTGTGGAATTCTCACAATAGTTCTTATTGCCCTTTTTTGTACAATAAAAGCTGTATTTATATTGTACGCATAACTACCTCCCCAAAGAGTGATACTGTACCTAAGCTTTGACTCTACGAGCGAGTAATATACAAGTTTTAATTGCTCAATACCAATCACATCTCGAAGACTTCTCAAGGCATAGCAAGCTGAGCTGATTGAGCTTTCTATAGCTGTCAATTCATTTTTCCAATTTAGGTTTTCGTCGATGTGAATACCTAAAAATTTCACGCTGTCTACCAAATTTATAGTTTTGTCATTTAATACTATCTCTATTTTTTCTTTGTTTCTCGACGTCGTCCTAAATAACATGGCGTTCGTTTTACTGACATTCAATTTGAGATTATTGATGTTGAACCAATGATGAAAGAGAGCAAGAGCTTTATTTACTTTACTACTGAGACTATCAACATCTTTAGCTGCTATAATAGCATTCGTATCATCAGCAAAAAGCACAAGTTCAGAATCGCTTTGTTCCAGCATATAGCCAATTAAATCATTGACAAATAAAATGAAAAAGATTGGTCCTAATATTGAACCTTGTGGAACTCCTTGTTTTATTAGTTTAAGTCCCGATTTAAAAACTTTTTGACTATTATCTTCATCCACTTTTATTTCCACGTATTGCTTTCTATTTTCTAAGTAAGATTTAAACAAACATAAGACTGATCCTCTTACTCCGTAATGTTCCATCTTTGCTAATAGTAGACTGTGGTTAACAGTGTCAAAAGCGGAACTAAGATCAAGGAATAACCCTACGACTTTCAATTTGTCATTTATTCTGTCAACTACTTGCTCCATTAATGTGTTAATTGCGTCATTTGTTCCAACATTTTTCTGATACCCGAACTGTCTATGATTAAGTATTTTATTGCGATTGAGATGTCTTAGAAGTCTTATTTTAAGAATTTTTTCAAAAATTTTCGATAATATTGGTAACAAAGAAATCGGTCTGTAGTTATTAGGAGTAAATTTGCAACCTTTTTTGTAAAGTGGTAAAACTCTAGCTATTTTTAGTTGTTCAGGGAATATGTTCATGTTTATACATTTATTTATAAGATGTGCCAGAGGTCCTGCCAGTATGTCAATGTGATCTTTGACAGTCTGTATTCTTATTTCGTCATGTCCAGAAGACTTCTTGGTAGCCATAGAATTTACCAGTTTTTTTATTTCACAGGCCGTTACTGGATCGCAAGTCATATCTTGATCTGATCTTTTTACACTAACTTGTAATGTTTTTATAGCTTGATCAAACGAATTATAGTCGTTATCAGTCCCTGTACTATCGAACGTATTCGAGAAGATGTCTACTATTTGCTGGGGATCTGATATAATCGTATTATTAACTTTAAGGAGTATGTTTTTATTACTTTCTCGTTTTGATTTTGTATTCCTATGTCTATTTACAACCTGCCAAATTGCTTTTGAAGATTTATTTGCCTTGGTTAATTCTTTACTGACTTCAATGCGTTTAGCCTTTTTTAATACTAGTCTGAATATTCTAATGTATGATTTCGTATATGCCTTTATGTGCCCTTTACAGGTCATATTGTTTATATTTTGAAGCAAAAATCGCTTCATTTTACTAGACACTCTGATACCTTTCGTTACCCAAGACGATTTTTGAAATTTCTTAAAATTTACCCGTTTTGTCTTCTTTTTAAAACTAACGTTGAATATCTGTCCAAATTTCTTTAAAAAGCCATTTATGCCTTCTTCCAGCCAATTTATGTTAAGAACACGTCGTCTAAAAGTTTTTGAATTTTTATTGCTAAACTGTCTAAACTCTATATTTAAAAAGTCTTGGCCGCCATCGGGCTCTACTGTTTCAGTTTTCAGGCGACAAAATAACGCTGCATGTCCGTCAGCCAAGCAATTGTGGTCAACAAACTGGTCACTGATAACGTCATCTGGTAAATTCGTCAAAAAATTATCCAAACATGATTGCGCATTATTTCGTTTATATGTCGGTTCATTTATAATTGGTCTAAAATTGTATGATGTCAATAATGTCAAGAAATTAGAGGTTTTTTTGTCACGTTTAAACAAGTCGATGTTGAAATCTCCGCAAATAATACACTTTTTGTTGAAAAAGTGTTCTAATGATTGTTCCAACTTAGATAGAAATATATCAAAATTTTGATCTATAGGATTTCTGTAACAGCACAAGATGTTAATGTTTGTGCTTACATCTTTGACCCCACACAATTCGAAGCTTTCGATTTTATATAATTTTTGACAAAAGAGTACCTCTTCACAATCAATATCGTTCCTACACATTATAAGGCTACCACCCCTTTTTTTGTTTTTTCTTGTATTAAACGACACCATTTTATAGTTATGTAAGTTAAATTGAGGAGCTGACTCCATTGTCAAGAAATGTTCCGTTATGCACACATATAGATTGTCGAGATGAATATCTTGCAAATAAGCTTCTAATTCCTCTTTTTTGCTACCTACGCCACATAAATTCTGAAGATAAATATTGCGGGAGATGTAATTATTAGGGGTTTTAGAGGGGGTTAGCTCACTTTGGGAATGGTTGAGTCCTTTAGGCACGAAAAAAGTCATCACTGTTTCCTAAGTCATCAGTCTGAGTGCCGATACTGTTTGTAGCTGTTAATGAACACCTTGATGAAGTTTCAATGTCCGTCTGTGCAAAATTATCAATGTAACACCTTAGTACTTTGCCACATATTCCACACTGTTTATTACTTTTAATTTTGCTATAGTTTACAAAGTCATGTCTGTATTTTAAACGAAGTATTTCCTTATGAATTAGTCTACTTGCTTGTATTGTATTTATATATTTTGAAACAAATAATTTCGTGCGAAAATGATCCTGGTCTAGTGGCAAGAATGTGGAATTTACAAAATTACTACAAACTAGTTTCAAAGAGTTATTAAGCATATCAACACCGAGATATTTATTTTTATAGATTTTCCCAACTAAAACATTAGTGTGCCCAAATTGACCCAGAGTACAATACAAAATTGACTGTAAATTCAAAGGATTTGAATCATTAGAACCCCCAAGAATTAGTATGTAATCTGAGTTGGTAAAATCCTTACATTCGGCAACAGATGTTCTTAATACTTCAGCCATGGTAGCTCCTGGCTTTACCAACGATGTCACTTTGAAAGAATTGCCCAGTAGATCTTGAAGCTGGCTTCTCATATCAAGCCCTGCTTGGTCAGAAAATATTTTTACTTGAAGTTTCCTTGTTGCGCAATCGTAAGACTTTAAGTTTGATGCAGTATTATTGTTTAACCATAAGTGTTTGTTTGCATGCTCTAAAACCACCTTTGTGTTTATGGTAAGAGTTTCTTTTGTTTCAGAGTCTACAATTGTACCCAAATCTATACTACTTTTCTCCAAGGTTGGTTGAATAGATGGCTTATGATTTATTATTGTATCCTGTGAGGTCTTCTCATCTGTTATGGGTTGCTCGAAGAAATAACTAAGGTTGTTGCTATTGTCCTCCTTGGGACTTTTTCTTGCAGCACCTATTACTAGTTCTTTAGAAGAAGTCCTTGTCAAGTTGATTCGCATACCACACGTTCTATAACGTTTTTGATACTGTGGGGAATAAAATTTGAGTGGGGAAGCAATCGATTTGTGACTACTGTTTAGATCAAAAGCGCCTACTGATTTATACATATTAATTTTGTGCAGGAATGTTCATAATTTTTCCTTTAAGGCGCTATTCTCAATGTTTAAATCGTCGATCTCGTGGTGTGCTGTTTGTAACTCGAGATTTAATTTTGTTAGTTGTTCCTTGATTGCAGATATTTCATCTTTGTTTATGCTGTTTGGTAGACTCTGATAAGATAAGTCCGGTTCGTAGTCGCTGTCTTGGAAATCTAAACTTAGCTGGCGACGTCTTTGAGTGTTAACGTTTTGTATTTCTTCCATGTTTTTACTAACAACAGATATTGGTAATATACAAAAAGAATACTACTTGTTGGTCTCGAACCTGCGATCGCAAGCGTGTAAAGCGACAAGCCTGTCAACGCGCCACAGTCGATTTGGAAGGTTGAGTGAAATATTACACCACTATCGACCGGATCTGTTTTACCGACGTTTTAGTTTTTAACTGCCAAACTAGATGTCACTTTTTACAGATTAGCTGACTGTGTAGTTTATGTTCGTAAAAAATAGATGTCACTATTCTCAAAACTTGACTCAGCAGCTGATTATTGTTGACATTTGAATAAAAAAACGAACTTATCAATCGGTATATTTCGATTTTCATAGACGAATATCACTTCATTTCACTTTAAATCTTGGTCCTGATTAATGTTATTGGCATTAGAGAACACTGTGCAGCTTGCTCTCACTTAGTGTTAGTTTTAGAGTCACTGTTGCGAATTTTCACTGAAACACACGTCTGCTTTCGAAATTATGCATGAATCTTACTTGTTTAGCTGTATAACACTTGTACTCAATGGATACGCACTTTAGGTAAGATTTATACTTCAAACTGGTCAAAAAGAGCACTTTTACTATTTTTAGTGAAATTTTTAATACGGAGCCGATGTTTACTTTAAAGCAGCGCCCTCTGCGACTGAACACAGGTGAACCAGTATGATTTAGTCTTAAAGAAAGTAAGTAAATACTGACTCACTTCACACATAACTTCAAAATAATATAAATTAGCACGTGATGCCTACATAACTAAGGTCATTTTATTATTGACAGTAAATGCATACAGAAAACACGTGCAACCACATTAAATCACGGAATTTATTTATATGTAACACTAGTTTCTGCCCGCGACTTCGTCCGCGTAGATTTTTCCTGAATTTTCTTTGCTATAATCCTCACGGAGCCTGAGACCTTTCCAACGAATGCAAAACCGTGGAAATCGGTTCGTGCGTTCTGGAGTTATAGCGTCAGGAAGGGAAACCCGACTTATTTTTATATAGTAAATTTAAATTCAATTCAATAACATACATTTAAATTACCTATTTGAAGTTTGCTCAATTAAAAACTATCGTCTAAAGCAGATTTTAAGTAGTCTTCTTCCGATTAATGGATACGTTTGCTAAATATCAAGCTTGTAATTGTTGTCAAGTGTTCGAAGGGTCACCGAGGCGCGCGTATACTCCTGCTGTTGCATACGTCCTTAGACTACAGCCACCAGCGAGGTACTTTTTTGTCACCTTAATAGATAAGTAATAAAAAACTTCTATGGTGACTACTCCGCTTCCGTAGATACTATATACCCTAGCGTGATACTATATGCCCTATTGCTTTGATAAATGGAATTTCTAACGCATTTTTTAAAATCGGTTTCTAAGATTAGTGCGTTCAACCAAACAGTAGTATATATAGATGAAAAACCTGTAAGAACGGAACACTTTCTAAAGAAGTCTATCAGCCTCGCACTCAGCAGGTTTTCACATTAAAGATCTAAGTCCCACCACTTATAACGTCCCAATAATAATAAAAGTCTTCGTTAAAATGCGGCCTCACGGATTCATAACAAAACGCTTATACTTGTTTACATAACAAACATGAAAAAAATCCACCAAGGATTTTCATCCGAACTCGGGCCGTCCCAATCAAGGACAACTTGTTTGTCAGACACACAAAATATCCTTTTGGACGAAAAATAGTACGTTGCCACGGAGTGTCTACAGGGTGATACTGAGTTCATGTTTATTTTATAAATGGTCTTACCATTGAGGCCAAAAGAGATGACTGTTAAGCAATCAGACTTTAAAGCCGCGTTTTTTTTTTGGTATACTATTATGTAACCAATAAGTAAATATGATAAGTATGCTAAAAGATATGTTTTATTTTGTCCCATTTTTCAATTAACACGAGATAATGTGTAAACTTTAATGCGAACCAAGTGTAAGTAGTCGTTAGTATTGCACAAAATTATATAAAATAAAGTGTACACGGTGCACTCTTTATTTCTACACAAATCTTAACAATTAAACATATTTGACACATTTACTTAACGTAAACTTTGACTTAGCTATGTTCTCGTCTGTCTTGCTCTTGTCTGTTGACAGTTGTACGACAGTAAGAATGTATAATGCTTAGACAAAGCACGTGCTAACACTTTATAGCATGACTTAGCCTGATATTCTTATATCACGTGACTGTTTTACATCAGTAGGTTACCTTACCGTAATAGTACGTCAAACGAGTCACGAATTCAACAACATCCTGTATAAACAAGAGGTATTACGTCACATGAGTGTGAGTCGTAAAATTCGACTTCATTCTGTATACTTACCGACCGACGTGGTATACTCGTAGACACCTAAGCACTTTTACGTTTTTGTTTATACATTTTGTACCTACAATATCTTGAATATGCAAATGAGTCGCTATTATAATTTATGTTGGCAACATGTAAATGAGGTGTAAAAGAGGAGATATTTTGTGTTTACAGCTGAAAGATCGGAAAATGTTTTTGCTGAAAATGTTACAAAAATATGTTACCTATTTAATGCCTTCGGGATTCTCTACCAGTCAACCCAGTGTGGTGCAAAGGTAACATGGCAACATAGCATGGCTAGGCCTTTCCTTCAAAAATGTCAATATTGTTCTATATATGACCTTAAAAGTAAGAAAGTAACTGTCTCTACCAGATCTTAAATCTCAGATCATTACCGTAAATAATCATATACCACACTTTCATTATCAGCAGAAATCCTTAAATAAACAAAAGAAAGCTATCTCTTCTAATACAATAAGTAAAGCTTATGTTTACAGGACGCTTGCCAAAACTGTTTACTTAGCAAATTGGTTTATATAGGCTCTACCTACACCGGATCCAATCAATATGAACAGTCATAACGGAATATTATACCTACGGATTCCATGAATCTTCTTTGTTATGGTAACAGGATTGACGTAAAATCTATTGGTGCTAATATTATCTATATCTATATATATAAAAGAAAGTCGTGTTAGTTACACATTTGGATTTGGGTGTAATTTATCTATAATATGTATGTATTTAGAAAGTATATAAGTATGTATATCAGTTGTCTGGTTACTACACAAGCTCTGCTTAGCTTGGGATCAGATGACCGTGTGTGAGTTGTCCTAAGATATTTATTTATTTATTTCATAACTCAAGAACGGCAGGGCAGAACCAATTTGGCTGAAATTTGGTCCCCACCAATTTTCAGCCAAATCGGTTCTGCCGTTAAAATAAAAAGTATTCTATGACCGTCCCACGACATACAATACAGCAGGCAGGGAACGGACATAGAATACTTTTTATCTTCTCTTTTCAGTAAACAAAAATCTGATATAACGCGGGTGAAACCGCGAGGGACAGCTAGTTTATACTATTTTTAAATAAATAATAAATGCTAAAGAGCTTGTTTGTAGTCGCATGCAGAAGATAGTCTACCCTAACATAAAGAGGTATATCAATGCATTTTCATATTCTAACAACTACAATGAGTTCATCTAACTATAATTACATGTCAAAAATTTTATTCAAAACAAAATAATTTGAGAACTGGCAAGAATAAAAAACAAATCATTTGGCAAATATTTTTTTGTTACAATTTTTTTGATCGAAAATAAACATTTACTGACATTTCATCTTTGTCCATAAGTGCGTCTCTTAATGGCCAGTGCAATACCGATTTATACCATAATAGAAAGCTACACTATTCACAAGCACCATAAGGTTATATACCCAATAACCCAAATGAATAAAGTCGCGAGCAGAAGCTAAGTAATAAATAACAAACCCACAAGAAAACATCGCAAATAAACATCGTCCACGCGTACAAACAATTCATTAAAATGACTCATAATACATTGTTTATTTAAGTACGTAGCTTATTACGTATAAGGGATTTTATCTTCCAGTTTAATCTCACTTTTATGTCAAGTTTAATACTTGCAAGCAAACGAACCTATTTCAAAATAAGGTTCTATTTATAAAACCTTATTCAGTCAGTTGATTTGTCTTCAAAGCGTTAATAAAACGTCTATAAAAACATAAACCTCAGACGAAATAAAAATATTTTTCACTGTATCTTCTCGTATTCTTTTTTAATTTGCCATCTCGAAGTGTACTGGATGAAATAAAACTGTTTTATTCTAAAAGAACATAAAGGTTCACATCCACACAGTTAAGTGTTTTCCACCATCCAGACGCACTCGGTAGAAAATTGATATAAACTTGTTGTGGGGCCCCGCTACGTTTACTCAGGTGACGACGGTTACTTATTTGTTTTCTCTTAAACAAACGAAATTCATCCCAATACGTGAAACACGAAAGTCTAGATTGCATTGTGTCGGTGAATAATAGAAGCCAGAAAAATGCACCGTGCACACGGCTCGCATAAGTCTTGAGTATAAATGTTGTTCGCGGGAAAACAAGTAGTGTGAAATAGCCCTGCTTACGGTGGAGACGGTGTACACGTTTTAAATATTTGAGTATGTTATGCGCTACGAATATTTATTCACTATGACGCCACTATAACAGCACCCACTTGGCGTATAAAAGGGATTTATAAAGGATAAACTGACCAATAGACATAATATTAAATAAGAGGGGAAAATAAAATCAAAATAGGTTCGCAGATGTATTTATACTATGAAATTCCTTATGCACTAACCAGTTCTAGTATTTTCCTTCGATAAAATTGTTGAAGCAACATGTTTCATCGTGTGACATGTGTAGATATATTTATTGCTTCACATGCAACAAGTGCAGAAATTGACCATTTCCTCACCTATTTTCTCGGAACTCCTTTGAATACCCAATTTCCCTGTCTATTCTTACAACGAGAGAGAAAACTAGTCCCAGTGATTTAGTTCATATTTCCTCTCGCCTAAAACGAACAAAGGACACAAAGGTCTAATGACATAAGCCTACGAATTACGACAAATGGTTGCCCATTCAATTACGCAGTAAACCGCATCTCCAATAGAAAACGGGGATCAACATTCTATACGCGCGAACAGATATGTCGAAATAACGAAGACAAATCAAAGTTTCGTTGACCTAAGGACGCTCGGCGCGGATGGACACCCTTCTAAGACATAAGACAGAAGGCCATTAAGTCGAGATAGTGGTATTTATCTTTACTGTCCCCCGTCTACCTTCCCGAGTGACGCGGACACTTCGATTAAAGCACCGTAAATAAATTTTGTCGCGAAAATTTAAAGGAAAACTGCTGAATAGTGGTTTACAATAAGCGAAATTGAAAGTGGCGGTACAAAAAGAAATGCGATGTTGCATTGTAAAGGTGCGGACGTCAAAAGGATTGTGTGTTTACAACAGTTGAATAAATACAGTTTGCGTTGATTTTCGTTTCATTCTTCGTACGTTTTGCTTTGTTTTCAATAGCCGTTTTTAATAAATGAATGGGTACCCATGTTAGAATTGCAACTGTTCTGTATGTAACTTGAGATCGCTCAGTATCGTAGGTTATGACTGTATAAAAATAGCTGATGAATTGTTGTTTTTCAACAGAAGTAGATTACAAGAAAATGTCTAAAAAACAATACAATAAATGTGGGAACGTAACATTGTGTGGTATAAAGTAACAAATATTTACTCTAAGAACTTTAATTTACCTTTAAGTAACTAAGTTAATACTTACAATATCAGAATCTGATAGTAAATATTCTTCGTTGTATTTATTTACATAAATTGTGCTTAAGCACAATTAAGTAAGTAGTTAATTTAGTAAGTGTAGACTTTTTTTGTGTAGACTTTATTTAGTAAGTGTAGAGAGAAGTCTACACTTACTAAATACAACAACTAAATACACTTACTAAAACTTGGAACTGCGTTGTTTGAGCATGCAAAACGCGATTTGCGAAATTCTTTTTTTATGAACATGGCTTTTGCACTAGGCCTTTTGTCCACATAGCTGTAGGTACTTCATTAATGTAAATTATTCTGAGCCTGAGCACGCAATGTATAAACCTTTCCTGTTTTTTTACCTAAAGAAATTGTAGCAGGGAACATTCTTGAAGAAAGATATTTATTACATTTTTGTTCGGAAGTGTGAAAAAATAGAGTAAAAAAATAATTTGACTTAATAAAAATAAAATAAACCCATACAAAATAACAGAAAAAAGCGTCTGTTCTAAACGCCTAAATAACTGCTCTTGGCATAATATTTGGTTTATTTTTTCCGACTTGCTGAACCGATTTTTATTGAACTACTATTATTATTATTGCAGAAACATAAAATAAAAAATAAAGTTCCGCACAAAATTCCTGTCCTTCAGAAGACACAATAAAAACTTTCTTATAAAAAAACTGACTACTATATTTTTTTAAACTTAAATACCATAAGGCCATATAGTATTTATCACTCTTTTCCTTTGATTGTTCTTAGAGCTACCTGAATGAAGCACGAGTATATTTTTGCACTTCAGCGTGCAAAAATATACTCGTGCTTGTTGCTTCAGTTCAGCTTCAGTCAACGATGATTTATTACTTTTTCCTCTATTTAAAAAAAATTGGAAGCGGAAGACGGAAGGAAATATCATGGTAGTAACCTACTTGAACTCAAGGTATCTGTCAAAGTTAATTGTCATTAAAATAATTTATTTTTATATAGACAACATCCTCCTATTTTTATTATATACACAGGTTTTATTGTATTTACATTAAAAAGTCTGAATCCAACAGTGCATAAATCCCCTACCCTACTGTCACCGTCTTTTTTAGGGTTCCATACCCAAAGGGTAAATAAACCTCCTTCCTAAAATTCCGCTGTCTGCTCCTCCAGGCCACGAAGTAAGTATACTTACTCCATGTTCCAGACTATACTCATGAACAGTTATATACAGTTGACAGTAGAAAATTTCACAGATATTCCTGTTGCCACTTACTATAACAATAAATACTGAAAACAGATTATAATAAATATTTAAATGGTGCTCCTAACATCAAACGTGATTTTTTCGGCGAGAATCCGACTCGCACGTACCGGTTTTTAATTCTTCGGTACTACGAATGTTAAACGAACTGAGTACCCGTTAATTAACATGATATTTTATAGAATAAAGGTACGAAAATACCTAAAAAGAACTGATTTTCCACGTTCGTCTAATCGTTAAATTACTGAAACGTAGGTACTTGTAGTCCTATTGCTAAAACATAATTTATTTCAGGCGTGCGTGCCTCTATTGCGTGTCTGAAGTACCGTGCCTCCTAATATATGTAAATAGCCTGGGCTATTTGTTGAAGTATACGTCGTTTTATATATTTATACAAATGGCGAAATTGCAGTAGGTAATGTTAATTATATGAATATGTAATTTCAGTTGGCAGCCTGCTTAATTATTGTTGTTTCATTAATTTTGCATGTCAAGATTGTATCGGGGCTATGCTTGTTTCCGAAAGGATGTATGTAATGTAATTATTTGGCGTACAACACGTAATTATGATATTTACTTATATACCAACGCATGTATGTACAAAACAAATAAAGTAGTAACGCATTCAATAATTTTATTGTATTATAGGAAACTAGCTTCTGCCCGCGGCTTCGCTCGCGTCTGAAAGAGACAAAAAGTAGCCTATGTTACTCACCATCCCTTCCACTATCTCCACTTTAAAAATTACATCAATTCGTCGCTCCGTTTTGCCGTGAAAGAAAGACAAACATACAGACAGACAGACACACTTTCCCATTTATAATATTAGTATGGATACGTATTAAATATTATAGGTTATAGCTTTCGCCTTCCACTTCGCCCCCCTTTAGGGTTGGAATTTCCAAAAATCCTTTCTTTTTTGATACTTTTTCTTCACCAAGAATATACGCTCCAAGTTTCATGTCTCTAGGACCAGTGGTTTGGGCTGTGCGTTGATATATGAACAAAGCAGTCAATCGATCACTTTACCATTTATATGCATAGATATTAATATACACATTTTAATATTATAGATCACAGGGAATAAGTTCTATAGACACGATGTAATAGACACAACAAAACAAAGTAGATAAATACCTAATTATGTCTGTCTAGTTTACCCTCTGTTTAGAAATTCTAGAGGTCGTCTACAAACAAAAACCAACCCTTAGCTCTTTATTATGTCTAGAAAAAAGTCTGTCAGATAAACGATATCTGTTTATTGAAAGCAACCTCCTATAAGTAGTTTATATTTCCAATAATAAAACATATTTGCGCCATCTTTATTTGAACCTTAGACCATATAAATCAAGCGAAGAGTCATAAAATGCTGCCATATAATGTTTATATTCTCGATGCGGAAATAAACGATTTATACATAAACGATATACCAACTTACATACGTGTATTTATTTGGAATCCTATCGATTACCTGTAAGTGGGGTCAGGCCGAAATATGACCTATATTTTATTGGTTTTAATTATTAATTGCATTTGGAAGTTTTTGTGTTTTGAATAACCGTAAAAGCACTTATTTAATTATTTCATTGGAAGATTTGGGATACATACAAGAAACACCTTTTATAAATAAAACACTGTTTGAATACATCTATTTGGAAGAAGGGTTTTAAGACTATTATCGACAATTATATTTTGAGACTTCAATTTTAAAATTACCGTGATGTTATTGGATTAAGACCATAACGCTTCACGTTCCAATAATATTTAAACATTTTTATTTTTGATTTGTACACTTAAGGAATTTAATTTATTCGAATCTGGGTTTTATGTTCACTATGAGATAAAATCTTTAAATACTAAAATTTTGCCACGGAGTTATGGCCACATTAAGTACAGATTTGATTTATACCTGGATGTTTGAGCTTTGTATTCGACGTTTGAGACTCAGATAAAAAAAAAACACAATAATAGATAGAACTTAAATATTTCACAACTAAACTACTAAATCATAATAAAAGTCTGTCAGTAAATAAATATATAATATAATACTAAACAGTTAATAGCTGTTGAAGTATCTTAACGACTTGCCAGGTTTTCCTTTATCGTAAAAATGTTAGCCTTAACTAATTACTAATTCTTAACCCTGGACACTTCACTATCATTAAATGGGTTCTCAGTAATCTATGATTTGTTTCCCCAGCATCCGCAGCCACATCTTGCTGTCCTTAATGTGTTTCGATGAATCTGTCGATGAATCAATCAAGGCTATAAAAGTCGAGATACAGATGACAATAATAATCTTTAGTCACAATGGAAGTGACTACAGAATAAAGTATTTCCTGACGTGACTAACTGTGTTCTACCCCAACCGTATCACGCAATATACTGTAATAACTGTAAGGATATAGTACCATATACACTTTGAATAGATGTGCCTACGGAACAGTTTCATAGAGTCGATTTTGTTCTAAATACGGACAGTTCTGTTTAATTTCATTTAATTATTTATTTATAATATAGTTATACCTTTTTTTATAATTTATACCTCCTCATGTTCCTTCGGTTGTTTATACCCACGGTAACTATTATAAACATTCCGCAACCCCGGACATTCTGCAACCCCCGATGACATATACGTAACGTTTTAATAAGCTAAAATCTTTCCATTTTTATTACATCTTCCGCTATATGACTAATAAATAAATATACACAATACAAAAATTATGGCCTATTGACACAAAAGAAGCCTTCAAAACTTCAAGTATACAAGTGTACACGTAGGTATATTTCCATTAAAAAATCGATCTAATTTACGTTAAATGACTCCTCCCACTTGTACCCTTTGTCAATTCCGAATATAAACCAAAATTCTCTTATTAAGTATAATTTTAATACTTTTAAGTCGCGTCGCTGCGCAATACTAGGACCACGGATGACTCATAGGTACGTAAACTAGAAAAAGTTCAAGGTTTCGCATAACATAAACACGCTAATTGTAACTGTGTAATTAGTTAGTAAATGTTACATTCGTCATTATAATATCAGCCTGAAAACTAGTACTGAAAAACACGTCTAACAATAGCAAAGGAAAATTCTACTTCTTCCCTGTATGAATGATACCAGTCGAAGGTAAAATTATTAGGCAATTTGCAAGGCTGGAAGGAGTTGAAATTATCTTACTAAAAATTTTCCTTTCATTCTTAGGGTCATTTTCACTAGTGACTTGACAATAGGCTAATATTATGATAATCTTTATGCGGTACTCGGTGTAATACGTTCCGTCCATACAATCCTCATGCTCTGTCAACTAGCGTTTTTAGTTTTTTTTTTAATCATTCTTAAAAAAAACATTTTTCTTTGACCATCTTCTTCTCCTGAGTATTTTTTTTTGCGTTTCCCTATATTTATATTATGTATAGTCCTATCATAAAAGTACTATATTATAGTGCAACGTTCCGTTCATTTAACCGTTCTTCTAATAAAATATCTACTTTGTCTTTGTTCTTCCTCTTTATTTCTATTAAAACTACTGTTTTCGTTTTATTCCATAATCACTTAGCTAACCAATATTAGTACCTTTTTTTTTGGACGGGTAAACGTCAAATGACTTCTCCCGCCCTTAGTGTCAGACTGTTACTGACTAAACCCCACCCTCGTTTCTTCGGTTGCCCTTATTGTTCCGGGGCGGGGCCGCGGTAAGCATTAGCCACAGATGTGGCGGTCCATAGACAACGCGTAATTTACCCTGACAGTGCACAGAATATCAGAGCGCGCGAAAATGACGCTCTCGAACTCCGCGTGACCCGAGTCACTAAAAACATTAATATCTGCTAAAATATAATAGCTACAGGAATGAAAAAACATGTAAAAATATGTGGAAGTGTGTAGGTTAAAACGTATATTAAAATAATTGGGTAATGTTAATAAATTAGTACTTAAAACAGGATCAAACATAAAAAACGGGGTAAAATAACACTGTAATTTTTATAAATGTAGGCCATGAGCAGAAAATAAAGAGGATTTTACAAATAAAATTATTTTACAATAAACTAGACTTATTTTCCTTTCAAATGATACCAAGACCTTTATATTTAATCAACGCCAAGTGGGGTAATAAATTAAAACAAAACACCTATTCCATTAATCTGTCTTACTGTCTTGAATTGGTTCTCTTTGTTTATGTTATGTATGGTTCACTCAGTGTGGCCATATGTACTTTTTAAGGTGAAGAAAATCATAGACAATAGTTTTAATCGACTAAAATAATACTATTCAGTCATGATTCTTAAATAAAATTAATTTATTTATTACCCACAGATGTGGCGGTGCATACACAACGCGTAATTTACCCATAACAGTGCACAGAATATCAGAGCGCGCGAAAATGACGCTCTCGAACTCCGCGTGACCCGAGTCACTAAAAACATTAATATCTGCTAAAATATAATAGCTACAGCAATGAAAAAAGATGTAAAAATATGTGGAAGTGTGTAGGTTAAAACGTATATTAAAATAATTGGGTAATGTTAATAAATTAGTACTTAAAACAGGATCAAACATAAAAACGGGGTAAAAAAACACTGTAATTTTTATAAATGTAGGCCATGAGCAGAAAATAAAAAGGATTTTACAAATAAAATTATTTTACAATAAACTAGACTTATTTTCCTTTCAAATGATACCAAGACCTTTATATTTAATCAACGCCAAGTGGGGTAATAAATTAAAACAAAACACCTATTCTATTAATCTGTCTTACTGTCTTGAAGTGGTTCTCTTTGTTTATGTTATGTATGGTTCACTCAGTGTGGCCATATGTACTTTTTAAGGTGAAGAAAATCATAGACAATAGTTTTAATCGACTAAAATAATACTATTCAGTCATGATTCTTAAATAAAATTAATTTATTTATTACATGTTTTTTACATTTATTTTCGGTTGCCCAAAGCAACCGACGCCACACGACCCGGAAAAATTTTCGGTTGCCCAAAGCAACCGACGCCAGATCTATGGTTAGAACTATTCCGCAATCCGGAATATTAGTAGCTTGACCTATTGAATTTGATCTGTACTCCAACGGAAATTGCTCAATTCATACCCAACATGATTCCATCAAGGTTTTATTAAATCGCTATGACCTTTTCGAAATATCATTAAATTACATCAATAATAACTAACCATTCCCAAATATAGCAAAGTTAATAATGCGATTAAAATTGAACACTTACTAACATAACATTAATCTTTGTAACCTACCCCAACTGACTCACTTCGATAAAAATACATTAACAAAATAAGAGAGCAATCTAAAACTTGTATCTATGATTCATACCAGAGTTCAAGGTTCACACAAAAACTACTACAATAGCAGTAAAATTAGTACATTTTCTAATATTAGTCACGAGTAGCTATTACCTCGCCTTGGTACGTCTATGAGAATGTGTAGCCATAGAACGAAATGCCCCAATTCCAGCATGAGTCACTTCACGAACGGCCTTCGTTGTTATAAATGATGCCTTGTATTTTGCATAATATCGATCGTTCCAGGAAAAAGATATTAATAAGTGGTATTTTTATACTGATGTTTTTTTTTATCTTGATGACGAAACATTATGGTAATTGACATTAAAGTGTGCAGGTGAAAGGAAAAGGAAATTGGTTAGTGGCCAGTATTGTTACTCATTGTCGCATTAAGTATGCTTGTGTCACAGTATTCTAAATAGGTTGTACGCATGCGTAATACCAGTAACTGCCTTCTGTGGTTTACGGTATAACTTATAATTGAGCCACATTTATAGAAGAATTTTTAATAACAAACAACTGTCAAAATAATCAGTACTGTGAGTTATGTTCAGTCATTTAATGCATTTAATGTAATTTGTATCAACTTAGTGTCAGAATAAACTACTGTCGAACAGTTTGTCGAACTATCGTACTTAGTATCAAAGTATTGTCGCATAGTTGTTTGTCGGACTAGAGTGATGTCGAACTTCAGAGTTTCGAACAATCGTGCATTTTAAAAATCGGGATTCCAGATTCTGTCGAACAATCAAGAATCTAATTTCTTTTGTCGATTTTATTAAGTAACTTAAAAAATGTTTCATAGCCTTTAAAGTATTTCATATTTAAAATTGTCTAACAAAATATAATGCTAGTATTTACAATACATCCTACAAAAGAAAATTGTCGCTCTTTTATAACACGCAACAAGTGATTTCATACACTCATTAATTGTTTTAGTGTTTGTTGTCGAATAATCTTTATATAATTTGCCGGGACTATAGTACCTTAGTTATGTGTGCTTAAAGTGCGTGTACACACTCAATAAGTGCTAACTGTAATAAAAACTATTTTATTTTAGGCTTCTTATTTGTTAAGATACGATGTGGCAATGCTGCCAGCATTTAGGGCATCTGTCTTTTTTCTTTGCACAAATAAGTTGATGATGTGCTTTATGTATTCAACCATCCTCTAACCTTTCAACGACCAAGAGGCAGCCGGCTGTCTCGCTTCTATTGTCTTTCTATTCTGTCGAATCACGTGGGTTCGAAGGTTTAATTTAAATCGAACAATCGTTTTTTTTATTATTATTTACACATTTTGTCGTGTAATGTAAAATTTTTATTCAAATAATTAAAAACCAATACTGAAATGAAAAATGAACAATCGAAAATTGTATTCTTTTTGGGTCATATATCTAATAAATTTGAGTAATTTTATTTACCACTACATTGTAAATAAAAAACTTGTTTTAAGTAGCTTACTCAGAATACTTTAAACAAAGTTTAAATAATAAATTAATTAGTAAATTCAGACTTAACCCTCAAAGTTTTAACAAAGAAGCAAAAATAGGCGATGTTTCATATTTCTTTTGGAAACCACGAGTAGTTTACCGGCAAACTTATTAATAGTCAAACTCATCGTTTCTTATAACTAATTTTACTCATCAAGTTTTCTCGGCAAGTTTTCGCAGAAGCCCTTTGATATTGCTTGAGACTACGAAGTACGGTCTGCAACAGCAACTTTTAAAGTTTGTTGTTTTTTATATGTTAGTTATAACATACCTTCGCCAATTTTTCAGCAAAATGATTTATTTTTTAACTGACTTCAAAACGTATCTTTTTTATGTAGTTTTTATATATATTGACAAAAGTTTTTATTCAATTTATAATAGTACATTATCGAAATAAAGCTCTTTAAGAAAGAACAGGACGTGTATTTTGGTTCCGTTATTTTTTTTTTTACTTTAAGCACGTCATGTAAAAAAACAATGCAAAACGGCGGCCTTTTTGCCTTGGGCATTATAGCCAGTCTATCTTAGGGTATCAGATATACAGGGTGGAAAGTTATAATGGGCCCTGGAAGAAAACTACCTTAAATCGTTGAGATGGATTATTTACTTAAAGGAAACATTCTTTTATTTTTAAAAAGAAACAAAACTGCATTCAATGATTTCCAAAATTCCAATTAAAATCAAAGGACGACTTTAGCTGTCGAAATTTTCGTTCAATTAAAATACAATTTATAAGATTCCGGTTCTCCTTCAATTTAAATAACCATGTTTGTTAGAGAAATTTTGTCCTTATGAATGGCCCTAACGTTTGACATCATAAAAACAGAAATTGTTACTTTTTTGGATTTTAGCCGGTTCGATTCCCGGGAGTGGTAAGCGAATTTAGTCGATCTAATGTGGGCACTAAAAAGTGTATAAGTGCTGTAAAACAGACTGTTAAAAACATTTACCCTTTCTTTTGGTTTCGCCGTAATCGGGTAAAAACTTTTATAAAGAAGAAAAACGCCATCTTTGATGGCGTTTTTGGCGCTTGCAATGCAGTTTTTTTTTGGAGTATGTTTTATATTTTAAGATAAGCATATACCTGATACCATTTTTATGTATGTATAATCT
Source organism: Athetis lepigone (assembly GCA_033675125.1). Taxonomy (NCBI): domain Eukaryota; kingdom Metazoa; phylum Arthropoda; class Insecta; order Lepidoptera; family Noctuidae; genus Athetis; species Athetis lepigone. Next base: position 10,998,497 of record CM066243.1, on the reverse strand, counting down.
AAAATAGACTTACGTACTTAACTATACTTAAATTAATACTGACGTATTTTTAATATAATTTCCATACAAATTGTATGAAAATTTACCTATATTGTTGTTATCAACACGTGATTTATTTACATTTAAAACTAGTTTGTGCAAGTTAAGGTCGAAATCATTGACTTCTAGTGTCATTTGCTTTGATAATTTACTACTTTTTAAACAAACATAGTCATTTTGCATAGCAATGTAAAAACTAACACTGGAATGCTAATTAAATCATAGATACTTTATGTAAAATCAAGTATAATTGACTAGGTAAAATAAATTGGCAAAATGATTTAATTTTGTGAACTATGATGTCACTAACTTACTTAGCACATTCTTTGACTTAACTATTCTCCGTTTCTATTTTGCCGTTACAGTTTGATAATTGTGACACTGACAGTAATATTGCTCCAACGCGGTACCGAAGCAGCATTCATTTATCTCTACCAATCTCTACCTAAGCGTCTTGAATTTTTTAACTTCTTACCTAGAACCACCAGTCTGACCAAGGGGTGTCGTCCAGTAACTCGGTTGTGGAGGTCTAATAGGCAGTCACTTCGCTTAAAACACTGGTATCCAGCTGAATCCAATTAGGCTGAAAGCCGACCCCAACAAAGTTGGGAAAAGGTTAGGGAGTTAATATTACCCACAAGAATATTTGAAAACATAATTTAAAATTAATTCGTTGATTTTCTTAACATACTTCTTTGCTAACCATACACCATAGAATCCCATACAAAATTCCCACGATAATAGGCTATGATTCAAAAAATATACGTTAACGAGAATCATTGTAGAAAAATCTGCGTTCGTCCGCTTTCTGTGCGTCATTACGATTCTTGGTACAAATGTTACTTTGAAATGGTTTTTGAACATCTGACATTAAAGGACTATGCCCACTGCTTTGTAACAGTAGAACTTTTTATGAAGAAGCTCGTCCGGGAAAGTACTGCCATATTTATTCCTGACGCAAAGCAGCGTTGATATGTATTTCAACGACCAAGCGACAACGGGCTGTCGCACTGCTATTGTCTTTCTATTGTGTCTCGAATCACATGTGTTCGAAGGTTTAAAGGATAAAAGTGATGTTGTAATTATAAACGTAAGACACATGTTTTGGGATGGCTACATACCTGTAAGTCTTCTTGTAATCAATAACCTAACCACAAAACTTAAAGTGGGCTATTAGCATGTTTGCTGTTCCATGTTTATTTGTATAAAATACGTACTACGTTTAGTAACATAGTCTCATACTTTTCAATATAAAGAATATTGTTTGACTTGACACAGTCTCGACTATGATATGTTACGGTATAATGGGCAATCACCTTTTAGTATGTTCCAAGTTAAGATGATTGATCGTTACCAAGTTCACATTGTCGTGTCCGTCCGTTTATCCCCATATTTATTTTGCAAGTATGGCAATGTCGAAAAGATCAGGTAAAAAATATTAGTCATTGAATGTCATTCATTTTAGGCTTGCATCATTTTTTTTGCGTCAATCAAATCGTCGAGGGTAATCTAATCCTAATCTAATCATGGTTATTTGCTCTAATGTTTATTGTACATTGCGTCATACTATTTCAGTAATGAGGCATTATTTCAACATAATTATGCAATGGTTTTCGTGAAAATAGGTTGTAGTTTTTAATTTACATTTCATCAATATTTTGATTACGTAGTGCTGTCCCAGTGGCGCCTGCCTCTGGTGTTCGGAGACCGCGACTTCTTCAATATATTATTTTCAATTCATACATACTTTTTAAGTTTATCTAGAACAATCACATCACTAATGTTCCGTATCTGTTGCCATTCGTAGATCTTTGACAAGCGTTACGATTAGTTAGGCGATAGAAACTCAGATAATCAATTTAAACTAGGGGTATTGTGTAACCTGGTAACTGGTTGCGAAGTTCTAATAGGTACTCGCTTTGTGAGAAAACACTGATATTCTGCTGCTTTTGCTTATAAAAGACTAAGGAAATAAGGACGATTTCCCAAATATTTTGTGTGAACGCTACTCTTTGCACACATTTTCTTATGAATAAAAATAAACAAAAAATATTCTCCATTACAATAAGCATATATTTCAAACTGCGTATCCTCTAGAGCTAAAATAAATTTGGTAAAAAATACACATTCATCATCCGCGTGGTACCGGGTTGATCTCTTGCAGGGATCAGCGAGATTTATGACGTGAAATGACGTTCCTGATCGGTGTAGGAACGCATATTTACGTTCCCTTTTGTCTATGTATGTTTTTGTTTTATTTTCATTGCAGGCGAAAAGATTGGTAGATTTAGAAGTATGATAAGAATGTTTTTAGTTAGCATTTTCAAAGTTTAGCTGGCAAATATTGATTTTTTTAAGACAATATTAACGTAAAAAAACCGGCCAAGTGCGAGTCGGACTCGCTCATGAGGAACCCTTCATGAGCGAGTTGGTAGTGAAAGGTAAATTACGATATACGGTTTATGACGTATTAAAAAAAAACTATTTACTAGATCTCGTTCAAACCAATTTTCGGTGGAAGTTTACATGGTAATGTACATCATATATTTTTTTTTTATTTATCATACTCTTATTTTGGAAGTTACAGGGGGGGGGGACCAACATTTTACCACTTTGAAAGTGTCTCTCGCGCAAACTATTCAGTTTAGACAAAAATGATATTAGAAACCTCAATATCATTTTTGAAGACCTATCTATAGATACCCCACACATATGGGTATGATGAAAAAAAAAATTTTTGAGTTTAAGTACTATGTATGGGGACCCCCAAAATTTTTTATTTATTTTCTATTTTTGTATCAGAATCTTAATGCGGTTCACAGAATACATCCACTCAGCAAGTTTCAACAGTATAGCTCTTATGGTTTCGGAAAAAAATGGCTGTGACATACGGACGGACAGACAGACGGACAGACAGACAGACATGACGAATCTATAAGGGTTCCGTTTTTGCCATTTGGCTACGGAACCCTAAAAAACCTTTAAAGCTTCCTTTAATAAATTTTATTTTAATTTTAATTCCTAAAATAATAATAAATTATTTCTTACTTGTTGAACCGACATAAGACCTTTTTTTGCCGTGCAGCCTTTATGAATACCCTTCGTCCGGGGAAAAAGGACAATTACTTAAGGCTCTTACCGACAACAACCCCATGGTTCCTTAAACTACCATGACCTGGCCGGTTACAGTCTTCGAGACATATCTTACATTTCGAACCTTCCCAAAATAGTCAAATTTCGTGCATACAATCATTTTCATCTTCACAATACCATTTACAAGATCAAACAATAAAAATACCCGGTGACAGTCACGAGCTACCTCTGACCCTCATCCACGACAATCTCGTCACCAATAAGGCTTCATGCATGTTCCACTATTGTTCCACCACGTGACTTTAAGAGCCTTGTATGCAAAGATTATCTGTTGTCATGACATGCGCGTTTACGATCGATTTTATTTGTGCGTTTATTTTTTCTTACTGTGAACAAGTTGAAGTGTTGAAGTATGTGTGTGTGTGTGTGTTCTAAGGGTAAAAATAAGGGCAGAGTGATGGTTATTAAGGTTTTGATATTATATTTTTGTATTTTTCCTATTTGTTTACAGATTAATAGCTCAGGTCTCATAGGAAGGGTAAAGGTATGCCACCGATGAGTTGGTATTTTTGGGAGTAAGCTGTGTATTACCAATTCAACAACTTAATTTATTAGATAAGCTTGAAGGTTGTGATCTGAATAGGCAACCAAGTAATCAAGCCTAACGTTCAGGCTGTACAGGGACTGTAATAAATTAGTTGTTTTATAAAACAATGCCCCGATATTTCAATGTTACCACTTATATGTCGCAGATGAATTTCATTCAACGCGTACTGATAACCGTGAAATTACAATGAAGAAAACTCGCTTGGTATAGTAGGTGTTTTATGCCTTTCGAATTCCATTACATAAATATGTTTATAACTCTGATTCGTATTTCCCAAGTGTTCAGTTTACCGTTTATCGTGTCCTGACTTTCCTTCAAATTTAATTATTTCGAACAAACATTAAAACAATTTTATTGCTAGACTGGCGTCGATGAAACTTCGCAAAAGTACTGACTTCGCACTCGGATTGCTAAAAATATGCAAATCACGGACGTAAAGTTAGTCAAATGTTTTTTTTAGGTCACAGAACTCAGGAGGATAGGAAAACTTTATCTTCTGAGATATTTAAGCAAATGTCAAGGTTCAATGGTCATCTAGGTAGGCTATTACTTCAGTCTGGTTAGCTTTTTGCATAATGCCCACTGAACCAGTAAAAAGCGTTTGCGATGAATTGTATGATAACTTTTGGGATAAGGAAAATTTGTGTAGGTAAGGTGAATTCTACCAACTTAAAGACCGTATTTACACCAAGTAGCCGACGGTAACAGTCAACTATCACAATCAGCAGTGTGACGGGTTTTGACTATGATTGTTCATACATAATAATCTATCTGCTAAGGGCATTATCTCATAAGGACACCAAGTTACGCAACTCGGGTCGCGCCACCAACAAAATGTATGACGCCACTTTGGGTTGTAACTGGTGGTGCCGGCAAGTAAGACACCCGTCGGGCGGAAGCGACGCCTGGGTGTCACCACTGCAGTAACGGTCGCCTGGAGGACACGGTCGAGCACACAGTTGAGGTGTGCCGCGCATGGGCGGAGCATCGACGTGTCCTCGTAGAGGCGATCGGCGGCGGTGACCTCTCGCGCCCGGCGCAGGTTCAGGCCATGCTTCGGGGCGAGACGGAATGGGATGCCGTCGCCTCCTTCTGCGAAGCAGTTATGCTAGTGAAGGAAGCGGCGGCGCGCGAGAGGCAACGACGAGCCTCTCGCCCCGGACTAAGACCCAGGCGAAGACGTCGAGAGTCGCAAGACGACTACCGGCCACCGTAGGCGCGGTTCTGCGGATGGCGAGCGATGGGTAGCTCGCCGCCCGGCTAGGACCAGGACCGCGTAGACGGCGCGTTTTGTTCCACGCGCGCCTCAAAGAGAAGGAGTCAGCACAGGGAGGGGCCCAACAGGGCCAACGCCTGCCGGGGTTGCGGAATGTTTATAATAGTTACCGTGACCCTGGAACATAAAGGGCAATCGAAGGAAAATGAGTGGGTTTTAGTCAGTAAGAGTCTGACACGCCCTCCCGTCGCACCCAGGACGGGAGAAGTCATTGGATGATTTCCCACTCACCAAAAAAAAAAAAAAAAAAAAAGACACCCGTCATACCGTATCGTATTTAACGTGTTTTACTGAGATTACGTAGATTGATCTTAGGTCAAAGATAAAATTGCGACTGGATTTTGAACGAGACTTGCACGTTGGATTATTTTGGCAATGTCTAAAATAAGATTCAAATATGATAGCTTATCCCAAAATCAGTGCTTTGTGTGATAAGCTATCAGGAATTACATTATTTCAGGGGACTATAAACTCCAATTTGAATCAATTCTGGGATCTGTCACTTAAGGCCCATCACTCTATTCTTCTTCCATTTCTCTAGAATTTTACTATTAACTATCAATAATTAACTTGAACAGCAAGATACAGATTTTTTAACACATTAAATTATATTCAAATACATTTATTTACGTACAATGAATAAGTGTGTTAGAGACACTATTGAAAAATACAAGTTTATCACGTTAAGATTAGAAGTTTACCGGGCCCTCTAGCCAAAGCACATCAAAATATATCGCCCTAGTCCAGTTATTTACGGAAAAGTATCAGTTTTTCTGCAAAAAAAATACCATCAATGTTTTTCCTCCGCAAAACCAACAACATTTTAAAAATACAACCCATCACACAAACCTAACTAGGTACTTATTTTTCACAGAGCTTGCTTACCCCATACTAGTCCCTAAGGGACCCTTTCACCTTAATGACCGGACGGATCAATCTGCTCCCATCTGGCACACGAGAGGTTGCGTGTCGAGACACACAGCTTATCCAAGAAGCCAGTCCATCTGAATAATAGGCACGGAGACACGCGATGGAAAACGGCCGAGGTTAAGTGGAACTGATTTTGATTAAGGCTGTTTTGTGAAAGTTTTGAGATTGTAGAAAAACTTTTGTAGCAATATGCTTTAGTAGTTTGTATGCCATAAGAGTTATGAAATCATATTACTAAAGCCCATAGCTATAGCCCCAATAACGAATAAGTAAAATTGGTTTTATCGCTTTGTGTATTTATACTTATATCTTATCTTGGGCCGTAAGTCAGATCAGCAAATCATTTTTACTGACCGTAAAAGCACTAGAGTGCAGCTGATCTACCTTTCTTTATTTTCTACAACGTTATATAAAAAAGAAAATTATGGTTTAAATATAATTCTTTGATTAAAAATTGGGCGTTATTACGAAATATTATGAATCTTTCATTTTTGAGTAATTCAAGAGGAATTTTTCCTCAACGAATACCCATAACATGTTGACGATGAAAATTACTAGAATTGCAGCCAGTATGTTTTCCTATATTCTCAAAACTAAACACAGTTAAACTGTAATAATTTAAACTATCTTTTACACACAGTTTTAATCAGTAAAATCAAAAAAATTGTTTGGTAATTTATTCCGGAGGACAAAGCATACAAATAAAACATAAAAATACCTCTTTATTATTTTAATAGACAAATAACAGTAGGCATTGACGCAATATGCATGCTAGTTTATTGTTACGTGTACAACTCAGTTATAAATTGTTTGATAGCCATTTGAGTAAATACAAAAACATGGGATATTGATTATATTCAAGGGCATTAATATTGGAATGACGGTCAAAGGACTTTAATTATAAAACTCTGTATTAAAAATTTTCAATCATCGTTACTATGAAAAACAAAAGCAAAAAGTATTAATAACTTTTTCCGAGCAAATATATTTTTAAAACTCGAATATTCAGGCTTCGAATTTTTACAATCAGCCAGTCATTTTGTTACCCTTTATTCAAACGTATTCCATTTCATTTTTTTTAAAAAGCGTTCCACGTTCGAATATTGCATACAAATAGCGCATCGGCCCAGTAATCACAATTAAAATGGCGGCCAAGATGAGAATGCTACGTGGAACATTACCATCAGGAACGTTTAAGTACCGGCTGAATTGAAACCGTTTATGGGCGGAAAGTAGAAAAAATTAAAACGAGATTTGAATTTGGTATTCTCTGTGCGCTTGTTTAAGTCATAAATGGTAATCTCTTTGCTGGACTTGAAGGATTATTTATGAAATATACAGAGATGTGATCTGCGAAGAGCAGCTAATAGCAACTTAATGTATGTATACAAAGATTGGGCTAAGTGACGCGCCTATGGAGAAACTAATGTCCAGCAAAGGACTGACGAACGCTAATAACAATAATTATTAATGAAATAATTGGAAATTATTTAATGCCAAGTTATTTTCATAAAGGAAAAAATCTTACGTTTTATAAATAGAAACACAAATTTCTCTAGCCGCGTCTACAAATAAAACTTCACCTGAAAGGCCAATTCAAATCTAAAAAACGTTCACAAGTCGTCCAGTCATAACGAACGTTTTCAATTAAATTCTAACCTTGGTTCTCTATGCTCTATACAAAAAAAGTGATTTCAATGCACACGGCCTAGAAAAAACTTCAAGTGGTTTTTTGCGCTCCATTACTGCCAGTTTGGATTACGACCGACCAGGTGGAAAATCTCTATATCGTTAATTGAAAACCGACCGTTTCGTGGACGTTGAAGGAGAAATGCAGACTATATTATAGTTAAAGATAACACAATGTACACAGGTATTTTTTTTTTTTTGTAAACAACAAATAGTTATTGCTAGCAAACAAAACTTATCGACAATATATATGACGGTAGAAAAAAATATAAAGTATTTAAGACAACATTAATGTACACTATTCAACTATATTGTTTAGAAGCTGTAGGAAGTCATCCATTTTCTTACAACATAAATAAAAAGCTTACAAAGTTAAAAAAAAAAACTTTTGTAAAAAAAGTATCAAAATATCGGCTTACTGGAGAAAAACCCAAAAATTAAAACACCAGACATTTTAAAAGATCTAATTTGATAGACAAACATTATTGTCTAGCCTTTATTGACTTTATGATCTATGGACGCAAAAAAAATGGAAATTTACTACGACGAAAGAGGCATCACAGACTCAATAAATAAGCAGAAAATCTTGAACCGCAGACAAAGAATGCGTAAACATTTTTATAGCATCGAATAATTGAGTCATTGCAAACATTTGGATTGTCTGAATTCCAATATTTATTTTGAACAGAGCGTCCGCTTAGCGTGGAAAATACTCACGCCTACTCATTTTGCGAAACGTGTGCTACCACTATTTTTATATTAAACATCAACGCAACTGACCGGTCTGTTGGTAAAGTACAGTCGTCGGCAATTGTCGGCGCCGGCTCGCGAGCCACATGCAGCTCTTTGGATGAGAAGCTACGGCTCTTTAGTCCCATACGAAGTAGTACAATTGCAGGCAAGAAAAAATTATATGGCTCTTTAAAAATTTTGTTAATAAATATTTTTGACTCTTCCAACTCAATGAATTTCCTTCCTACATAGGAACGTAGGAAGGCTATTATTTTTTTTATTTCACTATACCTACATTTTATTTAGGTATTGTGGTAGGTATTGTGTACCTACCTCATTAAATTATTAATTATAACAATGACGTCAATGTCATATAGGTAACACTTGTTTTTCTATTGGATAGGTGAGTTTGGACCCTGTGTGTGTTTGTTGAGTACCGCCTAAAAACGTAAACATATTTGGATAGCTTGTTAAAAAAACTTATTTATTTCTATAAGATATATATATATACTAAAACTAGTCGGAAGGGTACAAAAGCGACACAGTTGACGAAACTGTTATTCTAAGGTTACACGTTATTTTATAATCTGTAACCTTGCGAGCAAAAGATGGTTATTTTTATATAGCTCAAAGGCAATACATAGAACTTGCTAAGTTTACATTAATATTTCTTCGGCAAACACGGATTTTCTCGACTTTTATCACACAAGACACCCCAAACCGTACATCACCATGAACATACGAAATCTATCACCAAACGGCTAACCACTTAATTCTACTCTTAATATACGATCGCGTGTGAAACAAACATTCGTTCTGTACAATATCCTTGCACTTGCACCGTAAGGGGCCGTCCAGAACTGCAAGTTAATCGCCATATATTACAGCGATACATCATTAAGGAACACCCTTAAGTAAGCTGTAAGAGGAAATAAATAAAGAAGCCTGTCCGTAAATTGGGCGCCATATTGCTACAGAATCTGCACGTTAATCATTTTTGGCAGTAACTAATGTATATTTTTATTTGCGAATGTAAACGATATTTTGTTTGCTACTCGAAAGTAAAGTCTTGTAAGTGAAATTGTATGTTTATGTGTAATTTTATTTAAACGACCGACATATCAAAAAAAATTCAAGGCTAGCGACACCTTGACTGATTATGTAAATAAAATATTCTAATAAAACAGGACCACAAATAGTATTCCAATGTAAGCTTCTATAACTTTCCAACTACTAATTTAACCGATTAAAGGTCAGTATGACGAACACCAAACATTAATTCATCATAATGACGTACAACGCAAGTAGGTACTATTCCCAAGAAAAAAAACAATTGAAGAACACAACAGCATATCATCGCTTCTTTCCACGTAAGACAGTAAATAATGTTTACTGTTTCGTCACTAAAATCCCATCTACATACAATGATGTCCATTCGACTACGGCATTTACATAATTAATATTGCGCATAATCACGCTGTATGTCAATAGTGTTCGCACGATGCGCGCATGCTGACGTCATGGGGGTGTCACGTGATCGCCTGAAGAGTTTTCCAGGCGACTGGTGAGTCATACTAGCCATGGAGTGTGGTACAAGTTGTGGAAAGTCGTCTAAACAATATTTTTGAAGTGTAAAATCAGCCGATCAGATCATGCACCACCATCATGCATAACTTTTCGTGTGTTTAATAGCCTTGAAAGTCAAGGGCCTATATCATAGTTTTCAAACGTAACAGATACCGACAGGAAATTCTATTTCTTTAGCTGTACGCATAATACACACCTTGTTTTGACCGTTCAATAATGATTTCCTAACTAGAACATTTTACCTGAGAATTGAAGGGTAGAAATTTCTTGAAAAAAAAAATGCTACCAGCTATAAAAATGTTTCAAACTTTTGATCAATTTACAACACCTAGAACCCGCTACCGCTAGTAAATCACACGCCTTTTCAGCCTTGAACCCTGTGTATGGAAATTTTATACGTCTCCGACGTTGTACTCTGTCGCACCCAGAGGCATTGTATTGTAGTCTAAAATAGACACGACACAACACTCATTTGACAAATATGCGCTAGAATTGCGCTTTCTCTTGTTATATTCTATTTTGAAGCTCACTTTGAGAGCTAGACGCTTGGGTTATGCGGTTTAGAGGTAATGTTATTGACTTTGTTAGAGCCAAGAACTGTGGAGTTTCTTGACCATTCTTTTTTTTATGAAACTATGATTTTGAAGCGGCAGTTTGAAATTTTTCGTATTTTTTTTTTCTTGTAAATGATGTGTAAAAATGTTACCTTTGATGGTCTAATAATAAAATGTATAGTTCTTGGCCATGAACAGAGCACTTTATTACAGTTACTTGAAAACTAATAGAGATACATATAAACTTATAAGTTCAATTCACTTCACTTTATTTTTTTAGAACTCTACCAAATTCTAAACCTGATCCTCAAATTGATGGTACTACATGGTATGGTGTATTTTTTAAATTACGAGGTAAAAATACCTAATCCTGGATTTGTCATCAAATGACTCATTTTCGAGGTGGCTACAATACTGTTACTTTAATTAGCTGAATTACACTAACAACAACAAAAAGCAATAAAGATACGAAGTTATTGCTTATGTATACCATAAAACTCAATAGAACAGTCTTGTCACATAAATGTGATGTAATCCTTACTAATATTATAAATGCGAAAATAACTCTGTCTGTCTGTCTGTCAGTCTTTCTGTCTGTCTGTCTGTCTGTCTGTCTGTCTGTCTGTCTGTCTGTCTCTTCTTCACGTCTAAACCACTGAATCGATTTGAATGAAATTTGGTACAGTTATAGTCTGGGACCCGAGAAAGGACATAGGATAGTTTTCATCCCGGAAATCCCCCGGGAACGGGAATTATTTCTCCACGCGGACGAAGTCGGGGGCAAAAGCTAGTGGTAATATAATTAACAGAATTGTCGTTAATATTCGAATGACGTAATTTTCACACCATATTGTTCTACTGAGCTAAAGGACATAATTCATTGCCACCACAAGGATACGACACCACAAAAGGATCCACGGTCCAACGAACATTTTAATCTATCCGTACCTCGTAATGTCTATATGTACTTAACTAAATTACTTGCATAAATCATATTTAAACGTGACGAACGCCGGCGCCTACAAACCCCACAAAACGTAATACACGCAATTACTAACCTTAAAGCGCGGGGATTAGTTTCAAAATCGCTCGTGCGACCCGAAATCTGCCGGAAAATTCGCAGCGATATTAAAAATGTTATTTATGAGTTGCGATATAGAGATCAATTTCGTGTTTTCGTTTAGGTGCTGGGAAAACGTTATCTAACCGAGCATTTTAGTGAAAATTATTCCGTTCTCGTGACGGTTTCGTGGTGTCCGTGAGAGGATTTTTTTTGCATCTGCTAGTTTGAAAATGCAGGTTTTCAGTGATAAGTTGTATGTACATGCGCAGTAATTAAAATGTAACATTTGGAAGCCGTATAAAATGTTTACACGATCTGCTGGTATTTACTCGGCAAATGTTTACATTTTCGTAGACTTTGCTTTGGAGTGGGAAGAGGAGTTATAAAATTGTTTAGGATTTTGGAATTTGGCAAAAATGTTAACCAGTCTGTTGTGATAAGTGTTAGTTTTTTTTTAAATATAGTTAGTTTACTAGTATTTCTTTCGATTGAACCATTTTTACACCTCTTCCTATAACATTCTTAGCAAAGATCTATGAGCTATTTTATCTGCTTTCATACTAATATTATAAATGCGAATGTAACTCTGTCTGTCTGTTACGCTTTCCCGCTTAAACTATTGAACCAATTTAAATGAAATTTGGTACAGATATAGTCTGAGACCCGAGAAAGAACATAGGATAGTTTTCATTCCGGAAATCCCGCGGGAACGGAAACTATTCCACGTGGACGAAGTCGCGGGCAGCAGCTAGTAATAAATAATATAGTATTTTTTAATTATTGTAGCTAGTAAAAAGCATTTCACTGAATGACACATAAAATAATCAACTCAAAAATATTTCACATATTATCAAACGAAACAACAAAATGCACGCTGCAATTAACATACTCAATAACAATTTCCCCAAACATCGTCCATTAAATTCTAATACCCCATTTCCAAATTTAAACATTTATGACATCTCAAACATTTAAATCGCGATAAAACAGTTTTATTCTTACAAGACTCGTTGGTACAATCTGTTTCTTCCCACAGGGAAGTTCGGTCGATGATTTATTCCGACCCTTATCTGTGGACTCTTTGGTACATGTACGTACTCCATTAAGATTAGGTATTCATGTTGCACACCTGATACTTTGAAAGCGTTTGACAATGTGGTAATGTTGGTGCTATGTGTGCGTGAGACAGTAGATGGAATTTCATCGTTTGTTTGTGGATGTAGTTAGGTGTAAGAGACAATGATAGACATTGAAATGTGTTGTCAAGCGCCAATTTTGGTAACGGTTGGACTAATTGGGGTATTTATTTTTATTGAAAAAAAATTGGAAAAATCATCGTGATAAATTTGATGCATTTGTTGATTTTCGATGCAGGAGACATTGTCTGTTGGTCTAGTGATAGTGACCCTGACTGCTAAGCCGGAGATAGTGGGTTCGATTCACACCCAGGACAAACTTTGTGTGGTGAGCATGGTTGTTAGTTCTGTGTCTAATTATAATTTATCTATAGTAAGTTTGTATTTTTTTATCATCATTTGTTTGCTTACTATAAGTGCAAGCTCTTCTGCTTAGTCAGAGCAGATGACCGTCTGTGAGTTGTCCCAGAATAAATATGTATTTATTTAATCCTTCGTACACACGTGATTTGAGACACTATAGAAAGACAATAGCAGCCCGACAGCCGGCTGTCAGTTGGTCGTTGAAAGGTTAATACTTATCTATTATTAATTATCAATGTTTATTTTAAAACGTAGTCCTGTCGTAAAAAAGATTTATGAAACAAGAACAAGATAAAAGTCTCCTTTAGAATGTGGTTTACACTGTGTAAACAGAGGTCTGGGGTTTCTCACATAACATTTATGTAGTTTAAAATATTTATTTATTCTAGTGGGTGATATCAGACACTCACTTTTGTACTATGCTTATTAGGATACTATGCTTGTGGGTTGAAAATTAAGCCATAACACTAACATCATAAAAAGTCGTATATTTGTCTCAAATCGGTGTCTTTTACATCTCCGTGCTTACTAAAGCCTGTGTTTCTAAATTTAACTCAACGAGACGCAAAACTCGCATGCAAAACACGTCTCACACTATATTCGATACTGCAGAATAAATTAACACTGATTTGTGCTAAAGTTTGCTTCTGCATTTTAAGGGGGTACACGAAGACATATTGACAGGTAGGTACAAGAATCTGAACACGTGATCACCGTGTGTAGGTTGAAGTCTGTTTGATGATGAACTATATGCTGTATACTATATACCTAATATACTTCATATTATGGCGTTATATGTATAAAGAGGTAGGCTTTTGGTGATAATCTATGAACAGCCAAAAGCACATATATTTACAAAGTGATATCTTTTTCAAAGATTGAATTTGTAAAATCATTTCTTATTAAAGCGATTTTTGCAAATTCAACCCCCTAACAGATTAAAATAGGGGATAATTTAAATGAAACAGCCAGCTAAATATATTTGGCTTAGGTCCTATAATTATTGACTGTACTTCTGTTACTTTATTTGTCTGGTATCACATAAAACACAGTTGGGAGGGCTAGAGACAAAATTTTTAGCAGATTTTTATTTAGTTTACAAGTTGTACCTTCTTTTAATGGAAATAAATATTTATATTTTTAATTTTTAACTTTAAACAAAAAATTAAAAAGTACATAAGAAATTTTATGTTCATTAACATTTAATATAGTCTATCAAAATTATTTGCAGCTGCATGATTTTAATACCGGCTTCCACCTAAATTCTTGGACCATGTCCAAGAGCTTATTATTTTGTCTGCAACCTCACAATGTTAATTAATTATTTACACTCTACTTACTATAAGTTTCGTTTGTTTAGTATTTATTTTGACACAACTTTAGAGCATGTTTTACTTTTGTATCTATATTTTTATGTAGTTTTTTTTATAGCCTTTTTTATATTATTTATGTTCACTTCATTGAATTTGGATAATAAGAAGTAGCCACTAAACAGGGAAACCGTATTTTCCACTATTTAGTGACCGAAAAGGGCAAATAACTTTAATTTAGGAAGATGATTCGGTGTGTTGTTTAAAGTAGTTACTAAAATTAACTACGTTAGCAACTCACTGTTAAGTTCTTCTCTATTGAGCTTTCTTTATAACAATATTAAGTTAATTTTTTTTTAGAATAAGTAGGATAACACAATCCTTTTGATATTCAACATTTTACGCAATAACTGTTTGACGGATTTTGTAGATACTTTACAGTAAGTCTAGGGGCAAATTTCACCAACATTTTATACCTAGTATAAGTTTCCATCCACGAGATAAAATAGTCCTATATACAGTGATTGGTGGATAAAATGTCAAAAATTAATATCTTATTCTGAGGTTAAAACGTTTTCTACGTTCAGATTCGTATAATTCGCTCTAAGTAATAATAAATAGAGACGCATTACAATAAGTACTTCGTTTCATTCTCTCAATCGAATAGTAAACTTCTAAAAGTTTCATGGAAACCTATCCGTTTGTAAGTTACTCCCCAATAAGGGTCCATTCGGACCCCCTTTGCGTGACAGCTGTAAAGGGTTTTCAATGTCGACAAAGTTGAACAGCCCTCAGAATAAATAGTCGTAGGTAAGGGGTAATTGAGAGATTCTATCTGTGTTTTTCTAATGTTGTGACAATTTAGTAATAGTATGAGAATGTTGAGATAATTATCTTTCGTTTGGTTACTTAATTTGTTTTCATTATTGGTGTTTTTTTGGAGTTGTTTGATAAAATTTGTGATAAATGCTGGTAACGGCAAGTCTAGAATAAGTTTGCATAGGTATTTAAAGATGTTGATCTAATTAAAGTACAATACAAACAGAACAACCTCAGTTTCTTATTACTGTTAATTATATTAGCCCGTCTATGTTTGTTCTTTACGAAAAATAGCACTCTCTTGCTTTTGCTCGTGACATCCTCCTAGCGTAATTTTATAATCTCTAGTCCTCAGGAATAAAGTAGCTTCGATCAGTGGAAATAAACTTAGGATTAGATCGTTTTTCCCCTACATACAAAAAACAAATCTTTTTATTATATTTGTATAGACATAATCCTAACAGACAGGGTAGTACAAGAAAAATAAACCAATCCAGAATAAACGTCGCCATTCAATAACAAAACAATTTTACTGAAACATTGTCATACTACGGCTACAGATTTATGAAGTACGTAGCGCTACGAGCTACGTGCTACGAGCGCTACGCCGGTCGACGTGCTCTGCGGTATGACGTCACTCTCTGATTTACAGCCTACGATGCTACGAAAGTTTATCGACCTCGCGATGTGTTAGTGTGTATGAAATTTTTATTTGGAGCAAAGTAGTGCGAGCTTTATTTTGCTTTAGCCGTATTTTTAATTAAGTTGATAAAATTGTTACTAAAGTAACTTATTAGTTCACTCCTTTAAATTGGTTTCCAGTCAGATTAAAACCATAAAAATAAAAATATCAAAATACATACAAGCATAAACTTTTTGTTCCAAAATATTTTTAATATCACTGATATACGAGACACGATAGAATTTTCATACGAGTACAAATTGGCTACTAAAAATATCCCAAAGCGATAAAGCAAGCCCAATTTAGAACTGCAACATCGTTTAAAACTTTCTATTATGAGCGATATAAATAATTTCGTACATACCATTGACCAGCTCAACGTTATTAGGCTAATAAATTTTATTTATGACCAAACAAAAGAGTTTTAGGCTGCGTACTCACTGTAGACATTACATATTTCGGTCACATTATATCCTTGATGGCCTAACCTCGTGTGTCCTCTCCAATAAATATATCGTTACGGCGTTTGTACTCGGCCTAACAAAAAAATTACTCGATATTTTTTGTGTTGAACGAACCGTAAAAGTTTCGTAATCAAGGGTGGAAAAACAAGCGTTGTCGACGGAATATTTTTGGATCTTGCAAGTTAGAAAACGGTTTATTTTTTACTTTCGTTTGTTTCATCTTAAGTTCTAGACCGCAAAGGACACCAATTAGATGTTAAATCATGTTAAATAATCATTTAAAATTTAGATGAATGGACGAAAACGACGACAGACCTGTACAACAGACAATTTTAGACAGTTTACGGACACCTACGAAATGTCAAAGAGTCCGTCACCTAGTCAGAAAAATTGAAACTAGTTCTTTGTTTCAAAACGTAGGTTGATCGTTGAAGACCAAGCAAGAAACTAAACGAAAGTGGTAAATATGTTGTATATCAATCACAAAAGCTTGAAAAATACCTAGCTACAAAAATTAAACTAAAGAACTTACAACTTTTTCTGCTTAGCTCCCAAATCACTCAATCAATACCCTTTAAAAACAAAACCCTATTAGCCAGCTAAAAACAGTCCGAAAAAAATACAGGTACCAAAGAAAAATCACAGTCTCATTGACAAAGGCCGTCCATCTTGAGGCGGCATTAAACAAAGAGTAGGGGGACCATAATGTGATTTAGGCCTGAGGACAGACTCGCCACGTTAATCTTTACGTCGTTTCCCTAGGGTGTCATTCCTACAGCCACCGTTACGTGAGTTCCTCACGTCTTAAAATATCGACGAATTGATTTGTTGATAGTTACTGATGCCGAAGGTTTAATATGTTTGAAGTAGGATACTTTTTTTTTTGGTGAGTGGGAAATCATCCAATGACTTCTCCCGTCCTGGGTGCGGCGGGAGGGCGTGTCAGACTCTTACTGACTAAAACCCACTCATGTTCCTTCGATTGCCTTTTATGTTCCAGGGTCACGGTAACTATTATACACATTCCGCAACCCCGGCAGGCGTTGGCCCTGTTGGGCCCCTTCCTAAGTAGGATACTTTGAGTGTGAAACAAAAGTAAATATTTGTAAGTAGGTTTAGCTTTCAATCGCCTTCGTCAAAGTTTTAGATTCGATTAAAATGATCAAATACTTTAAAAAATTCGTTACATTTTTCAGAGGTTCTGACAATACTATGTCGTTGTTATTATTTAAAAAGATTTTAATAAATATCAGTACTAATATCAACCTATTGACATTTAACCTGCGTTAATCTTTACGTCGTTTCCCTAGGGTGTCATTCCTACAGACACCGTAACGTGACTTCTTCACGTCTTAAAATATCGACGAATTGATTTGTTGATAGCAGCTGACATTGTAGGGTTTAATATGTTTGACAAACTTTGTGTTTGAACATGTGTTTACTTTGTTTTTTCTTTGTTGTCTTTGAGCGTGAAACAAACATTTTGTGTCTTGTAAGTATTTGTAAGTAGGTTTGTTTTTCGATTAAATGTCTTCGTCGAAGCTTTAAAGAAGATTAATATGTTGAAGTTTAATGAAATGATATATATATGAGGTATCAATAATCTCCGATGTTCTGATTCGATAATTGTGACGACTCTATATTAATATTCTAAATGCAATTTCTAATGAATGCCTTTTTTTATTCAACTTTTGTTTTTGTGTTTTCTAATGCTGTGCAAAAGTGGCAAAAAAATGGTTATTCTCAAAAAACTAATCAATGATGTGAAGCAGCTAGTAAGTAATAAAATGTAATACCTAGTTTTGATACAACTACATTTTGATTATTTTAGTTTCAATCGAATCATTACTGTAAAATAAACATATTGCAAAAATGTACTAATAAAATTAATTAATAACTATAGAATACAACTAAAACTTACTCCTTAAATGATTCAGTCTTAGTTCATCCTTAGTCCAACACTAAAATATTCAAACCTCTTCTCTCCCATCCATGTTCATAAACCTTATGACCTCACACTTATTATTTAAGGACCCCGATATAGAACCTGCGCCTAACGACAAAGACCGGAATCTCTAATGTCTCATTTATTATTTAAACTCGTCCCTTTCTAAATTAATTACTGCGACAAGAATTATCGATACCCGTCTCCACTCATCTTACAGATTAAAATATAAATTTAATAAAATATTCCCCTCTAATAAGGTCACCGGTTAATAAGGTAGAAACTCAGAACTGAAATTCAAGTAGATACACTGAATTACACTGTGCCAATAAATTGGCTACATTGTACGAAAATGATGTAGCAATTCCGTCACGGTGCCTCAGCTGGAAAACGTCTACTCTGTAGTAAATAATTTATGACCTCTTCTAAAGTTTCGCTTTGTTGAGTAAGTGAGGTTTATGATTAAGCTGTGGACATGGGAATGGTGTAAGTGGATATCTGTCGTTTGTTTACGGGTGATGGACAGTGGTTACTTGATACCATCATTAATTCTGGGATACTGACCGTCACTTTTAATCTCTATCTCCCAAAATAATCACGGTCTGACAACCAGTTTAATTATAGAATATCTGCGTCGTTTAGTACCTAATTGCGTTGTGGGGGTCAAATGCCAGTCGTTTCACGTCGCCGGCTATCTCAGTATTTACTTTGAAAAGGTCTAGTTGGTAGCTATTTACACGACTAGACGTTATTTACGTCGTTACTTCTTTTTGGTTTATAACACTCTTGAATATAGTTATATTGAATCACACTTAAACATAAACTTTAACATTTTA
The DNA here is from genome assembly GCA_033675125.1 of Athetis lepigone. Taxonomy (NCBI): domain Eukaryota; kingdom Metazoa; phylum Arthropoda; class Insecta; order Lepidoptera; family Noctuidae; genus Athetis; species Athetis lepigone. Next base: position 10,979,372 of record CM066243.1, on the reverse strand, counting down.
TTTTGCATAAGAGTTTCCTAGCCGTCAGTCAGTCAGACTTTAGAAGAGAAGAAACATCCAAAAGAAACTCAGAAATCAAAGTCTCTTGAAGTCATTTCATTATTTTGAGTGGATCTATCCAGACAGTGCTAGTAACCATTTAGCTCAACTAAAAAACTCTTAAGTCTTCACACGTAGAACTAACACAATTAAACTTCCCAGTAACATTTTTGCAGCTGAACCTTAAGCTGAAATAGTCTGTACGGCGTACACAAATTCAATTAACAATTGCAGTCATTTTCAATGAAAACTAAACGAGCAGCAACTTTACAACTTCTGTGGTAACTAAGTTTCACCTGGGTGACGCCGACGATGGAAAAAACGAATAATTACTTACCGCAGAGAGCCAATTGAATACACCCACCTGAAAAGAACAGACATCTTCATGAATATTCTGAAAAGCTCTTAGTAGAAAGTTTATTGAAAAGAAACGGGGGAGACGTTGAAATATTTTTAAGGTTGTGCTACATTTTCGGGATATTCAATGATCTGTGGTCAAGAATGAAGAAAGATTTTACAATTAATTATACCCACCAATATTAGGTATCACATGTTCTTATGACCGATAAGCACAGTAATGATAATCGTAGCGATTTATTTTTGCAGCCTGGTTGTAAAGATTTGCCACTCGGTCCTCGGTTCTACTAACGAAATGTGTTCTATAATATCAAATTAAATATTATTGAATGTTATTTAATGTATACCATAACAATTTCTTTTTATTATGTTTGAAGTTTTTTTTTTATCTGAAACAAACTATATAATTAAATTTATACATTCCATAAAACAATCCAAACGGACTGCATAATAATATGACTGCGATAAATCGTTGGCAAGCATTACCGCTGTTAAACGACGCTTTATTTAAACGTAAAAACCTACAAAGTCTGCACAACAACAGAGTTAAAACAATAACTACACTTCACTTTTTGCTGCAAACAATGTAACCCACCCCTAACTTAAATGAAAGCTTAGTATCGGAACAGTCTGCTGAAAAGAAAAAAGGCTCCTATTAAATAAATATCGAGTTAAGTATATGCAAATGTTGAGGAAGTAATTTAAAAGTACTTTTAGAGGCAGCTGCATTGTTTCTATAAGAAAGTAAAGCCGATAAAATCTTCTAGTGTTTAACATAACATTTTGAAAGTGTTCCTTTTTATTTATAGAACCTGCTATAAACTTACTATAAGCTTGTCACTTTAAACAGAACTCTAAAGAACGCTGTGTAATGTAGATGTTAAGTTAAATATATAAACAACATAATGCCATGGTGAAAATTGAATAACGAGGCCCTACCCTTTAAGTTTTGAGAACCATAAGAGTCAAAAACTCTTGCAAAGGAACTATCTTTTGATTAAACTATCAGCTTTAAGAGATCGTTATTGATATTAGCTTCAACTAAATACTTCCGCAATAGAATAGGGGTTTGATAAATCAACAAACAAACTCCAAACAAGAATTACAACATGATTAAAATGAAAGGAACACATTGTACTGGAGAAGCAACTACAAGAATAATTGCGTCATTAAAATTGTTAACGTTCCCGAGTTTCAGAAATTTAATCACATAGGCACAACAGCATTAATCCATTTTACATCTCTCATCGTTCGCAAACTCATTTATTAATTAACACTCCGTGAGACAGATTATCACGTCTATAAATAGATAGACATAATAAAATCAATCTGATTACGTGACTATACCTAATACTGCCTTTATCTTTCCGCTTGGCCGACTATTTGTACAGCCTGGCCAATATTTGGGGATATAATGACGTCATAATAGAATTTAGCGATTAATTATATCTGTTATCACCGAAGACAGAGTGACTTGCAAGAAATGTCTTATCCTTTGTTGAGATTGATATTTCTTGCAAGTTCGAAGGATGACATGCATAGAAGGCAAAGTTGAATAGTTTTGAAAAGGGTTCAAAGGAAGAATTTCATAAGTTTATGGGACATGTCGTCAAGTTGGTGACATGTTTATGCTGTATTGTTATATTACAGGATTAATTGACAGTATGATTATTAGATGCATGAAAAAGAACTTTGTAATAAAAAATATCTATATATTTATTATGGGTAGCTCGCCGCCCGGCTATGACCAAGCCCGCGTCGACGGCACGTTAGTGTTCCACGCGCGCCTCAAAGAAAAGTCAGCACGGGAAGAGGCCCAACTGGGCCAACGCATACGCATACGCGGGTTGCGGAATGTTTATAATAGTTACCGTGACCCCGGAACATAAAGGGCAACCGAAGGAACATGAGTGGGTTTTAGTCAGTTAAAGTCTGACACGCCCTCCCGCCGCGCCCAGGACGGGAGCAGTCATTGGATGATGTCCATAATATGATATACGTAAATATTAGATTGTCTGTAAACTGGATAAGTATTTATGTCCGAATAGCAATTGTTTGGTAATATACTAACTTTGAGTTAAATTGCTATTTTCGGCATACCAACAATTTTCCACATTTGACAAAGGTTCGAAAACGATAATTTCGATACGTGTTTGACGTGTAAGAAATTCAAAGTCCAATAAACTTTTGGGCCACTGAACATAACTTTATTTACCCTTTTTCCTAGAATAGAAAAATGTCCTTTAACCAGGAAAAATCTTTGACCCAATGCGAACTTTCTCTCAAACATATACAAAATATTTGAAAGGAAAAACTTGATACGATGTAAGGGATCATTCACATCTGTTGCTAAGGGCTGTTCATACAAATGTTTGTTGAATCCCAAAGTGTTTTCTGATGGTTGGAGCAAGTTATTGATACGTGTAAAGATTAAATTTTCTGACAGTCATGCTTACTGTTTGTGATAGTTTCAAGTATGTGGGCGGTTTCTGTAGTTAGATTGATTGTGTATTGGGTAATATGTGGCGGTATTATTTACTATTTGTGTTTGAAAAAGGAATAGAAGTTGAGATAGCCCTATTCGTACTGGAAATCTTTACATATTTTTATTAAAGAATGAGTTGTGAGATTAGCCAGACTAGATTGACTCACTCTTTCTTTCAATCACTTTGTAAACAGTAATTCATAAAAAAGCTATACGTAAATGTTCTTTCATGGATCAATACCGGTAAAAAGCATCAGGTAATAACGTAAAATATACTTTAAAGTAATCCGTACTAATATTATAAATGCGAAAGTCTGTCTGTCTGTCTGTCCGTCTCTTCTTCACGCCTAAACCATTGGACCGATTTGAATGAAATTTGGTACAGATATATAGTCTGGGACCCGGGAAAGGACATAGGATAGTTTTCTTCCTGGAAATCCCCCGGGAACGGGAACTATATCACGCGGACGAAGTCGCGGGCAAAAGCTAGTTTTTATATAAATAAAGAAACGGTTGTGAGATTAGTTACACTAGATTGACTCACTCATTTTTTCATTTTCTAAGCACTAATTCACAAAAAAGTAATAAGTCCATTCGTGGGTCAGTAACGGTAAAAAGCGTCTGGTAACAACGTAAAAAATACTTTAAAGTAATAAAGAATACAGCCACAAATATTCTACTGAAGTGATAGATAGACACTCTAAACTTTAAACATTTTTTAGGCAACAAAAATCTAAAAAACTCATTTCAAAACATTGATTTATATCAAACTACTAAATAACTCAGACCACTGACAAAAATATGAACACTGTAAAAAAATATCAGCAATACAAGTGCATCGTAAAATGTCCACTATTTTCGTGCCCGAATGACTAATATCATCCGACCCTAACGAGCAGTGACATCTGCCGGTAATTACGCGCAAACGTGCTTTGAGAAAAAAAAGATGGCGTCTAATTGTTTTTACAATACGCCCAATAGGGTCCCGCCATCAAAACAGAGCTCATATGGTGTTATATTACGAGTAATGATAATTTAATAGGCGGTTTCTCACCACATGTTTGTTTAAAAAAGCCAAAACACGAACCCTTTTGGTTTTATGTAAATTAGATTAGATTAGATTTGTTTCGGGAAAAATCAACGGCTTGTATGTTTACGACAGGGACGAATTATAGAAAGCTTTTGGACAAATATTTCGTTTTTTTTTCGGACGAAGTAAGAAAATATGAAGTTTCGTATCTATTTTTTTTCATACAATAAACGTTATTCAATCCTAAAAGCAATAATAAAAATAAAAACCTGCTACTTTTCCGGAAAATTATACAAACGCACACACACCTAGTAATGTTTACGAAGAAAATAAATTATGTTATAATTTTAATTCAAAACAAAAATTGATTAAAACCTCTTTATTTAAACTAAGAAATTAAATGAAATAGTATTAAGATTATATCAGTTAATTGACATAAATAAAAGCCGTTCCCGAAAAGCTTTGAGCGTAAAATTTTCACCTCAAACTGCAAAACGCAACAAATACAAAACACTTCCAAATGAAATCTCACAAAGCGAATCATTCACTAGTCCCACGCTACATTAACATCAGAAAGAGCATAATCCAGCGGTATCCTCGCCACAATGTTATATCTTTATGACGTCACACAAGGGATGACGTCATTGTCAACAAAGAGCGAGATTTACCCAAAACTGTCCTTTTTCTTCGTATAATATGCGCATTTTTATAAGCTAGTGCTGTGCGGTCACAGTACGGCGGTGAAATGGAACATTGTTGCTAGGTAGAGGTAAAAAGTAAACTAATGTAGTATCTCGATTGTATATTCACTCATTTCCAACACAATGTTACACGTTTTTTATAAATTAACCTTTCAACGACCAAGTGACAGCCGGCTGTCGCGCTGCTATTGTCTTTCCGTTGTGTCTCGAATCACATATGTTTGTAGATTTGTATGAAATAGCTTTTGCTAACCGATCGTGATTTTCAGACGTTCCACAAACAAAATAAACTTATCCTCTTTGTAAATTCATTGAATTGAAAATTAATTGTAATTCAATGTTTTTGTCACTAATAGCGTTTGTGTTAAACTTTAATAATTAATAATTCCATTTCAATTTAACTTCACACTTTAATAACTGGCAAGTCGTCAAAGTTAAACAAAGAATTTAGTGTTACCAAATATTAGGAATATTTATTTATCAAGCAAAAAAAGTTGCCAGTTTCAATATTACCCGCATACCTAATATTCTAGACAACTAGGTACAAAAAGTAATATCAGAACTTCGTACGATAAAACGCGGAATCTTCATCTCTCATTCACTACCCTACTTTATCCATCGGCCGCCGAAAACGATTTTTTCTAAATCCGGATTATACTCTCATCTCGAGCAAAATGTATTCTATATTTATCGTTGCTGACCGGACGTTTTTAACAATGACCATTGCATACTTTATTCAAAGCGGGAGATTGACCGGAATGCCTTTATATAATGAGGTTATTTCTGAAATGTAATTTTTCAGCTGGATGACCAAGATAAGGTGAATTAAAATCTATTTTATGTACTTTGAAAAGGTCGAGTAAGCAATTTATTTGGTTGAAAGCAGGGTTCACCTTTCGTCTTGTTATGTTAGGACCTTGTCTGGAATGAAGGGATCCATATCCTTCAGATGTTTCCTTAGAGATATTGATTACTGTGATAATATTATAAAGAGGTGGAATTGTTTGTTTGTAAACACTGAATGTAGTGGCCCGATTGTTATGTTTCTTTATTGATCCTGTATTATTGCTTTCATGAACCATGATTTCCGGACTTAGTTGCGTGCACGCAATTTTTTTTTTCGTAGTTTGGTTTTAATAATTAACTTGTATTTAAATAAATAAATATCTTGGCACAATCTTTGTTGAAATGTTTTTCTTACCCAATTAAACAAAATGGCAATGAGCATTTTTGCAACTCAACAAACACAGTCCACACTCATACAAACATTCGGCCGCACACAAACAATCACAAAGTGGTCTACACTACACAACTTCACTCTTAACAAAAACACGAAACAAACCCTTCAAGTGTAAGCAAAGGCGAATCTAATATGGACAAACAAAATAACGTTTGATTACAAATTAAATAAACAATGGCGGTAATCGAATCGTTCGCCGGAAACGCACAGCGCCGCCGGAAGTGGGCGTCGCGCTATCAGGTGTCGTTCAGGTGGCTTTATATATCCGGTGGGCCGTCGACAACTGGCCTTCGGGAATGTGTAAATAAATCGATAGTTTCTACCAGAATACGCCTTTTACGCTGAATTGAAACTAAATGAAACGCTTGTACGGGTAATCTCAAGAACGGCTGGCACAATTTGAAATAATGTTTTTGGCGTTTTACAAGGGTGTAAATGTATTTGTGAAGTGAAATGAAATAAGCTGTATCACATTGCGAGAGAAAAAATTTACTAATCGCGAGTGTTTTAATTAGATAAATCCAAACAAATAATTATAAACACGAATGCTAGAAAAAACGCAGTTCCAAGATGTCGTGTTTTATGATATAGATATCTTTAGATGTACCAGCAGATCAATCGATCAATGGTCACGCTACAAGCACTCATCACTACACGGTTTATTTTTAAAGGTGGCAGAGTAGAAAGTTATCATGCCAATAAGAAATGAAAAAGCAATAAATACTTTGTCAATTCAGTTGGCAAACATATAAAACGTATGGGGGAAATAGGGAAAATTGCGTATTAGTACTTCATAAAAAAAATATTGATTGAGAGTTGCTTACACTCATTGTTACCAAGTTCAGCAAGTAATGTTCAGCTCTATGTACCAACAAAGAAACATTAGAAGACAAGAGCTACCGCCAAACAGCGGGGAATATAATAAATAAAAAATAATAAGAAAACTTTCCCCATCATGGCGCAGAGGACTCACGTTGAGAGAAGGCAATTCACCAATTTCATGCAATTTTCAATCACATGGAAAAATCAACCTTGATTACAAAGATATAGAGTGTGTTTTCAAGAGCACGATAGAGGTAATTTTGTCACCCCGTAGGTAAATCATTGAATGCATTAGTGTGTTGGTACACATGGGCAACCGATCTTGGTACTTTATTGTACATAAATATTTCGGTACGCATACAAGTGTCATCGACTGATTTAGATCAAGACTTTTCACTCTGTACACTCTTTTTTTAATCACGAGATAGTTTTAGTTTATTACGTTGGTGAATTAAGAAGTTAATAGATTTTTTAAGTGTCAAAATTAAAATGTCAGAGCATTTGCTCTAGCAATTTTGCCAGAAAAACGATATAGACTGACAGGCAAAGTTACTTTCGCATTTAAAATATGAGTATAAAATAAAATCTACATATCAACTTTTGGGTATTCAAGGGCATTGTCAACTAATTACCTAAGGGACCTGCAATCATACAGTTTAGTTTATCTATTCAATAAGTAGAAGTTCACTTTCATTTATTCATTCCAAATTTTCTTTAATATTCCACTCAATAATCGTAATATAAAAAGCCAAGACTTCCAGTAACTAATACTTAAAAAACACTCCATCCCAATATCGCAGACACGCGCATAATTCGCCTATCACCATAAACCCTCAAGTCACTAACACCACTCCAAGACACCTACAACATTTACTTCCAGAGAACATTGCCAGAGTTTAGGCACAGCAATCACTCAATGCATAATCTCTCAGGATTTTCTCCACACCCTTGCTAGTGCGAACCTCTTTTGTTTTTTAAAAAAGTCTGCATCTTCGAGATAAGGGCGCTCCCCTTTTGACGTCATCCGCATTAAAATCTATCATTGGTGACTGATATCTAAAACAAATGGATTGCAGTTTTGAATAAAGATGTTCAAGTGTCAAGATTTTATTTGATTTTAAAACCATCCCCACTTTACTCTGAATCAGAATTTTTGACTGCGAATGAATTGTTTGACATGACGAACCCATATTATAAAATACAAGTCTTCATTGTCAGAATCTAATTTTCTGAATCAAACATGAACCATACATACCAAATCAAACTACTTACATAGATAGAGCTTAATCTATGTTTTAGTAAACATGCTCTAACATATTTTCTTTAATTGAAGTTAACACAATTGCGACTAATACACGTCAATTTGGCCTTGAATGAAATGTGTCAAGCATTCACTGTAATAATTACTCCAGTGAATCAATTAGCTATAATTAAATAGGGAAGGTAATTCTCGGATATTAGCATGTGTTCTAGAAATAGTTGTTATTGTAGAAAAATACCGAGAATTTCAAGGATTTGTAACTCCTGAGAAAAGCTGGGATAAGTCGGGAAAGGATATAGAATAGAACTACCTCAGTATGTATATACTATTCATGTGTGTATGTATCAACGCATTAACGGCACCATTAAAATGAACAGCTCAAAAGAAAAACAAATGAAAGCATCATGAAGCACCGACGACAGACAAACATCCTCCCACCAAAATTAAGTTCGATTACTACACAGAGGAAAACTACAAAAAAACCTCAAAGAAACAAAGAAAATTATAATCTTCAACATTTACTATCGACACCCCGTCAAAGCCATAATATTCCCCACTTTTGAGGAGTAAAAATGTTCTCCACAGCCCCTGAACATTCGCGTTGGCATTTTGTTTTTGACACTTCACTTTAATCACTGTGTGAAAACATAAACAGTGGTTTTTATTTCAAAAAGAGCAGAGTTCCCTACACAACCAAAGTGCGTACAGAATATGAGAATATGCAACCCTTTGTGTGTATGAACGGGGAAAATTGCTTCTCTTGCTTTTGAACGTCTTAACGTGTTGTAGAACTACGCTTTCCTATGTGAAATATTACGTTTTATGTAACTATTAATAGAACAGAGTACACTTTTGTAGTACATTTCGTTCCTAATGCATTCCAGTCGTAATGATAAAATATTCAAGAGCTATGCACATTTGGACAATGCTTTTACTTCCAAAAACAAAGAAAAGTCGCGCCGAAAGTTCTATAAATAATAGTTTCATCTTACTGCGAGCGAGTTTTCTCATTTATCATTCATTAATGAAACATAATGTAGTTGCCAGTGGTCAAATTAGATTCGCATGATATAAACGTCTGTAGAAAGGAGTCATATTGTTATAACATTTCCATTTACCAATTTAAACTATGAACTATTCATGAAGTCACAAATTTCAATATGCGATATTATTAAAAAATCTACTGAAGCCTACTGCTATATGTATCCCGGTGACATTCTCGCCATCAGCCCAGCTTCAACTGACCGGACAGCATATTTTATACAGTCGACAGAAACAAATGGGTCTGTTACTCATCCCACACGATGTGTTGATACGAGACACCTATTCGATTACGTTTCACAAAACAATCGCACCCATTCACATGCATAGACAACATAAATCACTAAAAACGACAACACAACATCGATTTATTAGCGATTTCCGAATATCAAGAGCGAACATTAAAACGGATGCATTCGATTATCAGTTTTCGAATGGAATAATCGATGTCGTGATTCAATAACGCAAATGAGCGAAATGAATACGTTCGGCGAGCCTTTGTTGTGCCCACGTACACTGTGATTGTGTTGTTTTACGATTTCCGTGCGCGTCAAGGACGCTGATTGGCGCTTTAACGAGGCGCATATATTTAACGGTTAACTGCGTCAAATTTGCAACATTTGTAATGGGGGTGCTATTTGACGAGCCCCCTGACAATGCTAAACAAGAATCGCTTTATTCGTTCTAATACTGTTTATATTTCTCTTGACAAGGAAAAGTTTAACGATTCTAATATTTATGTAACAATAGATACTTTTCGTGTACTCGTAAGCATTCGTTGACAAAATAAACTAAACAGAACATAACCATCATTTGACGCAAACGAGTCTATGCCAAGTTAAAATGCTCTTTTCTCAAGTGACGTCTTACATCAATCCATATTCTTTTCAACCCTCGTCAGGTTAAAGGAAGCGCGAACAAAAAGTTGACGGGAACAAATAACTGTAAAAAGTGCGAAGTTGAAGCCTGGTTATCGATAAAATCGACTCACAGGCAATCTAACTTGCCTGAATAAGTCTTGAAGAAACTTCAATCTTACCTATTTTGCAACAGAATAGAGGCTGTTGTTTGTAAAGAGTACTTCGATTAATCTAGTAATATAGTGGAAAACTCTGTAGTATCATAATTGGTTATAGAAACACAATAAATTATTATTTTAATAGTAACATCGTACCTATGTAATAACTATTTCTTTCGTTAGCTGAGCTGACAGGTTCATGAGACATATTATCTTTATTTCTTGGATAGCAACGATATGCGTTGCTCTGCTATGCGGCCTTTGATTTTCATGAGGTAGATAGTTCGCTAGTTTATTAGGTATTAGATTTTATTTTTGTTAGTCGATTGTGTACCACTACCAGGCAAAGACTTACCCCTATTCCAACTATCATCTTTCTAATTAAAGAAAAAATGGTACTTTAATAGAACAATGGGTACGTAATAAAGCAATGATATTTAGGCAGATTTTGAAAAGATTTTCTCTGTCGCATAACAAAATCTAAGATCAAACTTTTCAACTATACGTTGAAAAGCAATAACTTCTGATTGTATATTACTCTTCAATCTTCAGCTAAGAGCCGTTGAGGAATATGATACTTTCAATATGCATTTCATATCTAGTTTATAGCGTATCAAATATGATTCCTATATCATCTCCATACGTTACAGTGATGGATACTATGATATCGATAATATCCTTATAAAATCGTCGTGCAAACATATAATATTAAATTATAAAGATTGAAGCCTAAAGGCCATCTGAAATATCAGAGACGTTGCATACAATATCCCTTCTACCCTTATACATATTATTATTTATACTGGAACCACTTAAACTAGAACACAGTTTCCCTGCTTAGCGAAAGAAATAAGTATGATCGTAGTCCTTCCCTGGACGAGAACCGTCCCAAAAGTGCCTCTACTCTGTATACGAAAATACTATCTTAGTATCTCCGAATACTTAATACTACGATGGCAGGACGCAGGTTGCAATAACGTTCTCAGTCCACTAGCCTACACTTAAGGCCGCTCATAAACGACCTCACCCGACTTACGCAAAGTGAAGTCATCTTAAAACGGTCAAATTAATAATTCCAACACATCCTTCAGTCCCTCTTACACGGGGGATCTTTACAAGATAAACAGCCATTAGTTAATCCGAGGGCGGTCCCGCAGTAACTCAGCCGGGCAATATTGCTTATAGACCAACCGCTTTAATGAAATAAAATTTGCATATTATCAAGATTTATGTTAGCCGTACCAGGAGGTCATCGGAAAACAATGATGCTTTGGATAATTTTGAACGAGAGTTGTTTGTTTATGCTGATTTATTAGCCGGCAAATCCGCGTGTTTTGAAACATCTCTTTAAACTTTTTTCATTATGTTGAGTGGCAAGGATATAAGAGTACGTGGATGCAGGCAGGTGCAAATGTAAGGGCGCTTCAGAAAATGACATCGTTAACGTAACTTATGATACTCACTTTTATTCTTACTCCTCATTTAGACTCAGTACACTCTGAGATGCAAATCTTGCTCTGTCTGCTTTATAATTGCATTTATTTTTAAAATAGTTGCATTTTGAGAGGAGCTCACTTGAGGAATAATTTACAAAGCCGTTTCAGTGTAATCTTTTCACAATCCATGAGCAAAAAAGGATAAAAATGACAGGCACTGTCTTTGATTTTTTTTTGTTTTAGTTCGTTTCAACTCACAATAAACAGGACCAATTTAGTTCGCGGAAAGCGAAAAGGATTTAAATCCAGAAAGCAGACGTTCTAAACAAATGAACCAATGAGGGATTGAGTCTCTGCGGTATTCATTGCGCGTAGTCCTCATTAGTGATGGTTCCACTAGCTTGTTTAGATATAAGCGGAATAGTTATTGTCTTTAAAGAGAGTGGAAAATACCCTTGGTTTTATGAAGGCTAAACAAGTAATAGATTAACATTATACCTACTTTATAAATGGATTTGCACCAATAGATGTATATTAATACATGTGATGTAAACCCGTATCTGGGCACTGAGCAATCAGGGTCTGGATGTGTTATATTCTGACCCTGAAAGAAACACCACCATTCTGCCCTGTGACGAAATTTTTTTATATCATTGGATGACTAACAAACAGCCCAGATATTGAGTAATCTCCGCTTTCTTTAGACAAATACCTGGCAAATACATTGCCATCCCAGAAACAAAGATGATAATTATGTCTCATCTGCATTTACGCCGGGTCTGGCACACATACATTCAAACTGCAACACAACAATGCTGCTTCGCATCAGAAATACTCTTTTTTTTAATGATTCACATTTTTATTATACCGGTATAGTACTGTTTTCACTAAAATATTATCACGTAATAAACTAATAAACACCTAAAAAAAGTTAGAACCGAGCAAATGTAATTAAAAACGAACAAAGCCCGACTTTTAATAAAACTCGTCAGATTCAACAAGTCGAGATATCACAAAAGGAATAAGTCAAAGTGGCACAATCTAAATCGTGAAGATTCATGAATAGAGATAGAATAGAGATAGTGATCTATATGAAGTGGCGATGGCGAAAACTTCCTTCATTTTTATGATATTCATTTTAGCTCACTGACTTTGGATTGTAAAAACTATTTGAATGAAACTTTCTTACGATATTTCATTCTAGATTGAAACTGAAATTGCTATTTGAAAGAATATTTTTATTATTCCATTGATGTGCTACATGCCTAGTAAGGCTAAATTATTGTAATTACATATGTTTAATCGATAAGATGTACTATTGTTAAATATAAGTACGTATACATTTTATGTATAATCCCAACAGTTTTTATAGGTTTGTTTGTGTAAAACCTATAGTTTATTTATTTGTTTCTGTCATCTGTCTGTGCATCCATACATCCAACAAAAACTATTCAGTCCTGGTTAATTTTACGCTTAAACCCTTCAACTATTTACATAAAATTTACATAAAGTTAATTAATAATTTAATACAAGAAATTATATTTTAGAGGTATGAAATAAGGGGTGGAAAATAACTCATTCTCCATGGAAAAGGGAGAATCCTCCGACCAGGCGAACTAGACTATTTTGTGCCGTTGTAATTAGATCAAAGCACTAAGCATTGCTCTAATCCAATAGTGAAACTTGACTATATCATAGAATGAATCAGTTATAAGCCTAATAAGTTATAATGCTGAAAAGTTGTTTTCATGACTCGTTTATATGTAGATTTGATTGTTTATGTAATGCCTTCTCTGTATGACAAGAAACCTTTGCCCCGCAGTGGGACAGTAACTAGCTGTTATTAATATTTATTAAATACATTTCACAATTAATCGTTTTTTTTTTGTAGTTATGATATTCATCTGATGTTAAGTGGTCACTGCCGCCTATAGGCATCTGCAAAACCAGAGATCTCTCAAACGCATTGTAGTCCAAGAGACCAAGGTGACATGTCACAAATGTTAGTGATTACTTTGACACACACCTCTTAAAACACAAGAACACAGCTTCATCCTAAACCACAAGAAGTTACATAACCTAAATAACTGGCAGCCATCTTAAACGGCGACTTCAAACAATGCGCTTGAAACTGGATCAATTTGCATTCAATGCAACTTGTAAGTCAATTAATGGTGATCTCATTTCCCCGGTCTAGTCTTTACGGAATGGAATTGAGCCAATCTTAATGTAAGGGTTAGCTTCCTCACAACGGGAGATGAATCGGGGCTTAAAATTGTGAAGGGTGCTAAATATATATGAAGGAGGATAGATTGTAGAACTGTCACGTAATAATTTTCATATATTTTTAACCCCCGAGAACCCCAAAAGCTAATATTTTTGTTGATATTGTATTCCCCCTACGGTGATTAATTGAAGTGATTAACAAGTATAGATTACAGAGTTTATTGGTTACTTAAAGGTCAAGACAATAAAAGCTTGTTAATAAAAGATTAAAAAGCCAACAAAAGAATAAAAAATCAAACCCTTATCACTGTTTATAAAACGCTCAAAATACTTTTCAGAATGATTAAATTTCATACTTTTATTCCATTGTAAAGATATCCCTTTTAAGGTCAACTCTTGAATGCCCAACTTTTTCTCACCATTCACTTTTCGCGATAATTTTTTACTTAACGCCCTTTTACGCCCTTTACGCGTTATTCCGAAGCTTTATTCTCTTAAATTTTGTACTGTGAAGCAGAATATTAATTTCTTCGAGGTTGAAGACCTTCATAACTCATTAAGCTAAATGGTTCTAACCTGGGTAAATGGGTTTAAAGCCTAATCGCATTAAAGTGCGTGGCCGGTTCAAATTCAAATATATTGAGACAGGTTAAGTTTGTACAATTTATTACTTAAAACTTGCCTTTTGGAAATTTATTATTGTTTAGTCTACTTGTATTAAGCTTTTGGATTAACTGCCTGTTTCCTGAATTATTTGAGAATGAAATTTACTTTTATAATGAGGTACTAAATTATAGCTGTGTGGTTAAGATCGCCTCACATGCGTGAGATGATATCGAGCATGTACAGTCAGCAAAATAGATTAATACTGTTACTTTTACTCACTGCCTAAAAGAATAGGTAATGTCTCTGTTCTGCATGTCAAGTCATATCAAAAGCGATTTTTGTTGCTGAAAGTACAAATCTGAGTTTTTTTCTTATTTCTTACGCTTAGAAGTTGCCTCTTGCCTTATCAGTTTGATAAGGTGCCTTTTTTTGTGTTGATACTATTCGTTATTATTAACACTAATGTTGAGTCCAACTAAAGGCCTTTTAAAACTAAGTTAATGTGTCAGTCACAAGCATACCTTAACTAAACGGTTTTAAAAAACAACCTACCGCTTTTATTGTGTAAAATTTTAGCGCCTTACTAATAAACGCTGCATAAAGTTATGACAGGTTTATACGTCAAAAAATGTATGGTTACACAGGCTTTATTCATTGCATAACTTTACACAGTGATTATTAGTAAGGGCATTAGTATTTTGTTATGATACTGAACTGTTCTACAAAAGAACAATAAAGCTTGACGTCATTCTGCAGGACTGTGTGTGTTTTATTTCTATGGTAACAGTACCAAAAAATTCAACCGCCAAGTACGTATCTACTAACACCTACAGTCACATTCAACACAGTCTACAATTATAAACCCCTAAAGCAATGGTGCCAATGCCTCTAAAAGGTGCCGATCTGGTTCAATTGTGCGGAAAATCGAAAATTATGAGCGATTTGGAACAGGGAGCGTCCGAAACAGAATTCGCAACTGGATTTACGGCTGCGGGCTTCGAAATATGAATATGAATGACAGTTAGACGATTAATTCATCGAATTGGTCGAAATTTGAATTAATTTGTACTTTATGGTGTAAAAATTTGCGTTGATTTCGTGTTAACCGTTTTGAATGTTTACAGTTTTGTAATGTACCCCTAGGTTTGTTCAAAAAATTTCGATCTTACCACATTATAATGACGAATTATAAAGACGTGTTACAAAAAAACAATGACATTGACTTCTTCTCAACATTATGTATCAGTACATACATATCAGTATCAGTATGTAGTTCTAAAGACAAATGTTAAAATCATAGCTACAGTATTTAAAAAAAAACAACTTGTGTATATTGTCTTGACTATGATGTGTAATAATTATTAAGTTATTTATAGGAGGTATTCTTATTAAATACCAACCCAGTATAAGAAAATCTTTCTCTTACAGAAAGCAGTAAAATTGACGAGTACCATATGATATCTTTTATAGCATAGGTACTTGCGTGGGTACGACTTAAATAAAATCGATGATAGCCAGATTTGTGAGGTGTTGGCGACACGACATCACATTTTGTACCACGGGAGCAGAGCAACCAAAGAGACGCGAATGAAATTGCTACTAACAGTCAATAATAAAAAGCATCTTTACATCAGTACAACATGACGCATTGTCATTCTAACAACCTATTCAATCAACATAAAACATCACTATTCATCATCATTACTGCAGCTTTAATTACACTCATTACCGTAACACCCAAACGACAACACATTTGAGCACGACGAAAATTTCCAAATTCTCAGCTTAGCTTTGAACTCATACAAACACTTAATTGGACGATTACACTATTGTTCTGTCCCCGTCTTCAAGGGGATATAATTCATAGAAGATCCCCCTTTATCTCACGGCGAGATCGGCTTTCATTGAGAATTTAATTTCATTTTCACCCCTCTCTGCTAGTCTTTAAGAAAAGAATGACCGGCTGACGTAAGTCTTAAAGGGGATGTGAAGCTCAAGAGAGTAACGTCTTTTTTGGGCTTTTTTGCTGTCAGATTTTCTGTGGATCACTGTAATTTAGTACAGGATGGTTTAATGGGTGCACCCTTTTATAAAGGTTATGAATTTTTGAATGAAGTACTTTGTTTACCTTCTCAATTATATTTTTTCTTAAAATCAATAAAAAATTGGTTATTGTTTTAAAAAATGAATTAAGTTTCATATAATAAGTAGTACATACGTTTCCTCACAAATTATACAAACGTTACAATATTTATACAGTTTGTTATTAGTTTTATATTGAATCATCTGTTCAAACACTGCCTAATAAATTCATAATAAATTCTTCAACATTTGTGACAGATCGCAAAAAGTACATTTAAGTATATTTAACATTATGTCAAACTTCTCACACAACTAATCATCATCTGGCCATTTCCCAACTGTCAGAGTCGGATTCAAGTCTTACTAGGTCCGGCTAAATACCAGTGTATGCGACGACCTATCTGACCACCACAACCATAGTTACTGGGTAATACGATAACCCTTTGGTCAGACTAATTGGCAAACATTCTGGCTTCTGTCTACCCGCAACTATCTATTACTATCAAAGATCGACTACAACCCCAACCAACGGCTTTACCTGAATTAACGTTATAAGTTTATTAATTCCAAAACTAACATTGATTCTCTAGTTTTGCCCAACATTTTGGCAGTTTTTCCCAGTTTTAAACTCCAAATCTTACGCATGAAAGGCAAGTTTAACCATGGCCATCATAACTCTCAAATGACTGAACATCGAAGAAAAATACAGGCTGATATGATTAAGAAACTCGTAGCGAAATATCTGTATGTTATTGCCGTATCCAAACAATTTCTAGAGCACTTTAGCTTCTATTCTTGGTCTAGGTTTTCAGCAAAATATCTCGAGTTTTAGTGTGCACTTGACAGCACATTTCTTAACGATTTTATACCTTTCCATAACCCTCTTAGAGAGTCTGTTCAGAATAAGCATCTCATATTTATTGTGTATCTTAAATATATGATGCGATAAAAGTCGTTGTGGTTTTTTCTAGGTTATTTATGGTTAGGTATCTTATTTTTAAATAAATACTATTGCCGTTTAATTGTATTGCAATATATTTATTATAATAAATAAGTACCTACATTATTTCTTCCATTAATGAGATTCTATACAGCACCCATTATAACATTAGCCAAATACACAAAAATGAGTTGGCTACTACAAAATCCCAAAAAAAATGCATTAACCACCAATAGTTTTACCACCAGCAATTTTAAATTAGGTGGATAACTAAAATTATTTCCTAAACGCGACTATCCCCAGTTTAGTGCGCCGGGAATATTAAATTTAAAGAGAGATTCTCACTTTCATGGTCTCATACTTTATGTATGAAACGTCGGTGGGTTAAATTGAACTCACTTCATACTAAATTCATCTGGAATTCATACCTTTCGGGAGCATAATACCATTTCTACAGAAGAACGTTTTATTCTGAATGACATTGTAGCATTGTTTCTACTGTTAACCTTCTTGGGGGGCAGTGAAGACCGTTTGCATGGAAATAGTATTTACTGTACTTTTAGGTTGTTTGCCTTTATGGCTTTATGTTATGACATTTGTGTGATATGGCCTGTAATTAATGACTTTTTTCTTTTGTTTGCAATTCAATCGTCCATTTATTTTTTACTTTTTTCTTTCGCTTTCAATCAAAAGATCACTTCAGTCATTAACCTTTATGGACCTCGCATGATGTTACCAGTACAATTGTATGGACTTTAAATGAAACGTTGACCGTTGAGTTTGTTTCGAATGTTTCTTCTCGCAGTATCGTTCACTTTAAATAATACACAACCTAATTACAAAAAAAATGATTTTTATACATATTTATAAACGTTATTTTCATGTGCGCATAATGTGCTTAATAAAAATAGTAAAATGTTTTAATTTCATGTGATGACGTTTTTAAAATCCTAAAAGAAAATAAAAAACCTCACAAAACGAGGGAATTTTTATAAAGCTAAAATATCTTTTCTCTTTTTTCTTTACTTATTAAGTTTAAATCACAAATTAAGGAAATATAATAGGTTACACTGTTAGTAGAAAATAAAACACTTGTTGATATTAAACCTACAATTTTACAAGACTTTAAAATTCATTCACGGAGTGCAAACTTTCATGAATTCCTTATCCAAGTTTACAATGCACGACACAAATAAAAATGAATCAGTATAAAGCCATAATTTTAAAAACAGAACACATATTTAACCCTCGGACTCCATGTTTAAAATATTCCGCAACTCCAGCTAAAGTTCCACAGATTTCAAATTTAAAAGAAGTAAATGATCTTTATTTAAATTTTATCGTCGAATCTTCCATTTTTGTGGTTAAAATGAAAAGGGAAGACAATAGTAATGGTCTCTTTCAACGAGTGTGGTCCCTTTATTAAACGTCTTGTGCTTATTTCAGAAAATATCCGAACGTAAAGAGATAATGAGCCTATTTTATTTCTTTAATTTTCATAACAATTGCCCTCTTTTATGAAGAGGTAAAAAAGAAAAGAGTTTTTAGCGTTAGACCTTTTTCGAGATGGAATAAACTTTTTTGGCGTTTTATTCATGACAAGGGTCAGCACTTCAACTGTTTCGTCTATTGCTTTATTTGCATTTATGTGGATTTCTGTTGTATTCGCTCAGGATAGGAAAAATCTAGAACTTTTTCCGATCAACCTTTTTCGATCAACCCTTTTCTGATCTAACTTTTATATGTCAGAGGTTTGATTAATATGAACGTGAAGAGAGCAGAATATTTTGTATATTAGGTTTTTCTGAGCAAAACTTTTTGAAGGCAACCTTTTTACAACTCAGTTTTCAATTTTCTAACCACCAAAAAAAATGCCTATTGCATTTTTTTTGGTGTGTACACTACGTGTTTTCTAACGAACAAAAAAAGGCAGAAAGTGTTTGACGGCTTTATAAACAGTTTTGGTATAAGCAAATATTATATTTTATATTGACGCCACTGAGCACCTACTTTGGTTTAGCTTTGTTCCATCTCTATCTTACATTCGTCGTTTACAATTATCTAAGTAACATTTATTTGTCTAGGCCTACCTTTCCCAACAATGTAAGACAAGTCTCTCTGTCTAATCCTCGGTATGAACACTGAAAGTCAATTACCTAGTCACAGTCCTAGGCAAATTCAGTCAAGTGCGTGACTTGCATCCCTGTGTTTATCCTTATTAGGTTTGGGATCACCCTTGCAAATGGCCACCGAGATGCGAATACGTAGTTTAAATTTCGAATGTTGTAGGTTCTCTTCTCTCTTCTATTTTTATTTTCAAAGTTGGGGTTCTTTATTCGAATTTAAATTGCAGAATGAAGCATTGTGCATTGGGAGTGTTCTGTGTCTGTTTTAAAATGGTGAATTTATCTCATTTATTAATTTTAACGATTAATGTAAATACATTATTATTATTATTTAAGAATAAGGCAAATATATATATCAATCTACACAATTATTCAAAGCCCAAAATACTAAAATCACACTTTGTTCCTATAATATATTCACTTTAAAACAACGCTTACACCTCAAACAATATATCAAAAGACTGCTCCTGTAGGTGACAAACAGCGTTATGCAAAAAAGTAACAGCTGACTGGGCGCCATTTTTCATAGCTTAAAAGCCTACAAAGAGTGCACGTTGCTCTCTCATACAAAAAAACAACCCTTTAATCGTCAAAAGGTCGTCGTAAAACCAAAGCGTGAATATTATACTTTATTTGAACATTTAATGTCAGCGTACATAGCGATGTTAAATGAGATTTTTATGATACTTATTAATATATCATCATAATATTCCAGTCAACATCAAAAACCGACGATTTTTGCTACTAACATGTTCAGCACCCTGATTGATACAAACACTTTATTGAAAACCATATATCCTGAGCATAGATCAACAAGGACACTCCCACTGTATCGTTGATTACATCGCGTCCCAATACCCGACTGAGCTTCACCAATCTTCACGATACTAATCCGATCGAACGAACAATGAGATCGTATTGCTCGGAGCTAACATCGCACGTTATTGCCTCTAAATCTTTCAGTCACCGGGATACATTGGGAGCCGCTAGTGTTGGGAAAAGTCTCGGTCGCGGTCAAGGCCGAAAGAAGATGAAAGTTGGAAGAAAGATGGGGAGGTAAAAATAGTTCTGCTAAGTGTCAGACGCAGGAGTTAGGATTGATGTATTGTGTTACAACGTCGTAACTATTTGTTGTTTTGGCTTTAATATGGTCGTTAAGGAAACTATTTTCTTATAGAAGCTGTTATAACTCGGTTATAGTTCTTCTACAAATTTCAAAGAGAGCTATATGATATTAATTAATTTATGAATACACCATGTAGCCATTAAAATTACACATAACAATAACATTCTATATAAAAGTTGAGAAAAAAATTTAACCGGTTTCGGAATCACAATTCAGTTTCGGCCCCAACGTCAGCCGAAACCAACCCTCTTTCTCAGCCTTTAGAAGGTGTTTGCAAACCCCCTATAGCCCGCGGCTATTGCACTAGGCCTTTAGTGTTACTTTAGCAATCGATGGGGGTTACCTTTTCTGGTTGTTCGGTTCGCTTGGTTCTGTAAATATTGACCGTATTCGAGCTTTAGCGGATACTTTTATTGCGTGTTAACAAATAGAGGAGTGTTTGTTTTATATCTACGTGCTTGAATGTATCGGTTCGAGCCTTTCCGATAAAGGCTTTTTTCGTTATTCAGGATACATAAAAAAGAATTTATTGTTGTTGGTTCTGAAATTCGTGCATAAAATTTCAAGTCACATGGTCTTTGGTACAAATGTGAGTTTTTATTGAAATTAACTACTCAAGTATTCTATTGTCCGGTGGGTGATGTTAACATAAATGTATTAAATCTTCACATTTTTCACTTTACCGTTTTTCTTTCGTTTTTACTTTTATAAGAAGCTAGAAAAAAGAAAACCCATTTGCAGAGTGAAAAAAAAATTTACCTACTTCACATGGAAAAAACGAAAGTCATTCCACAATTTCAAAGGGGCTCGTAAAATCGCATTCATATTGATGCACGATATACGCAGTTAAGGCTCATGCACACACAATTTATTTTTATTTTTTCTGCATTCCTACCGTTTCGCCTTCCACGTTCGAATTTTATGCTGAAGAGAAAGTTCAATTGTTTTTGTTATCTATGCCTTTTGTAGATAAAAAATATGAGCTCTGTGTGAATGCAGTTTATATTTTGTTAGTTTTGATGCAACTTATTATTGAAAAAGACTACAACAAAAAACAAAAATTGAAATGTCGTAGACATAAAAGAAGCTTTTTCTATATCGTAAGAGCTAAAAATATATTTCGCCACTTAGTTAACATGGCTTTCACGTGCCTCCGATATTCACGTACTCAGTACATTACTTTATCGTCTGTATTCAACGGCAAAAAGAAAAGTTTTCCACAAATAAATGGGTCACTTTTTGCCACTCCACTTTGAGAACGAACTAAACAAAATTCACACACAGTTTATACCACCCACTACTTCCACCTACATAGAACCATGGTTGAGAAAACTTTGCCATCATACGCCTTGACTACTTTTTTTTAGTATCCATCTATTTTTAATCAGAGGTCACCAATTCAAAAAGGTCCCAATACTAAAGCTTAACGTCAGCGGCTGAATAAGTTGAATTTTATGGGCATCAATTAGTTAGGACTGTTTTTTCTTTTAAAACCGCCTCAAAGAGCCGGCTTACACAGACCTGCGGTGACGCACCTTTTAACGCTACCCAATATCTTGAATTAATTTAGTAAACGTTTCAATGATAGACCGACGCATTTGCATCTTGGCTAACTTCAGCATGCAAAGGATGTAAACTTTATAATTGCACAAAAGCTAACCTGAAAATATGTATATGAAATGATAAACATATTAATATAAATAAACACACATAAATAAAATCATAAAGCATACACGGCGCACGTGTATTTGTAAATGTATTTTCTAAAAAAATTGATTCCTTCACTATTTACAGGACCCCTTACGAAAGTTCCATTATAATTGTTCCAATCAACCACAAAATAGTTCGAATACAATTTATGAAACTTTTATGAACCGATAGCATAGACAAAACCTCTACCTTTGACCTACTTAACACGGCCCGTTCCAGTAGGTCAGGTGTTACATTATTCAATTATTTCCCTTAATCAACCTGGTTGAAATTACTGAATTCCTGTCCCTTTTGATAATTATACATTGGGGAGAATATTTCATTTTGAACAAAGATATTGTTGAACAATTTTTAAACAATTTCCTTTTTGTATTTTACTAATTAGCACACGGTTATAAGCATGTACTTTGGCTCAATTATTCAAACTTTAATTTAAATCTCTTAAAAATCCTATTCCTGATGGCAATATAAAAAAAAATAGCTGACACAAAACCCTCATGAAATTGCACCTATAAAGAAATTCATACGACATCCCAATTATTTCAAATCATACAATATTACATCCTGCCATCGATCGCGTACGCCCCTTGATTTCTTTCTAATATATTCACAATTTTTATAATACTCATCAGAAAGTCATCGGGTCGTCCAACCGTAGTAACGGCACAGGTGGCCCGGAATCCGTCCGGCAGTGGCCACGAAGAAAGCGGGGGCGGAAGCGGAGCGGGCAGCGACGCGTTTTAATGTACTTATGGATTTACTAGCTGTCTCCCGCGGTTTTACCAGCGGTTTTAGGTTACAGCTTCGTTCTCGTAGCGTGATCTTACATAGTTTAAAACCTTGCTCGTTAAATATACTATACAACTAACTAAATATTTTTTTTCAGTTTGAAGTTCTTAAGATAAAAGAGAACAGAGGCTGTCTGCCCAAAGGTAAAGCTAGGTGCAAAGCGAGGCAGAAAAGCGGTGAGCAAGTCAAAAATCCACCAATGGAATCGCACGAACAGAGATTTTTTTCAATCCTATTGGTGTATTTTTTATTCGCTCACCCACCGCTACCTCGCTCTGCTCCTGTGGACAGGCCTAATCACCAAGTTACCCCCGCTAGCTTCGTGACCCCAGCCTCAGAATAAGACCAAAAATAAAATTCTCAACCCACACTCATTCCAATCACGTACTTCCGAATTTGTCATATTGGATTTTGGAAGCGGACTCCCGTCATACGTCTCCCCTTGCTGTCACGACGCGAAAATGAAAACATGTATCATTTTTGCAATATTTCAACAAAATACAACCCTAATAATACAGGGGCAGAGATTAAATTAGAATTGTCACACAAATGGAAATAGAGGATTGTCAAAATTTTCTTTAAATAAAAAAAATGTCGTGTAATGAAATTTGTTTTTCGTTATACGTCCCACAAACTTTGTAGACACTTTCTTTTGGTTTTCTGTATCGAATAAACTTTATCATTTCGGTTGGGGATGATTCAAGCTTGTGTTTCGTTTCGTTGAGCATTCTGTTTTATTTTTTAAACAGAATGCTGACTCTTGGTATAGATTTAATTCATTCCTTTCGCAATGGATTCAATCTTTGGCGAAGAGTGTCGAATGCGTATTTGGAGCGAATTTTTCTTATTAATCTATCAAGATTTTAATCAAAAGAAGTTATAAGTTCACATGTTTTTCTTACTTTACTAACTAATGTAGATAATACGCACTTCGAATCGCCACACTCACAAATGCGACCGATGCACCTAAAAAAGGATTTATTTACGCTCCCGATTCGATAAATCGTCTTAACCCCTATCCTGCTTATTTATAGTCCTAAGAAGCGTCGATGTCAAATTAAGGACGTGGTAACCCTAAAGCTGACGTAAGCAACATGCCACAAAGCTTGACGATGACACCAAGAAACGCACCCTAAATAAAACACCGTGTTTTTATTTTCAATACAAATTCGTCCTTCATAGTGTTGATAGAGAGAAAGTTTTTCTCTGCTTTGAAAACAGAACGTTAAGGTAATGAGCGAATAAAAAAATACTTAGAGTAGTTGCGAATTATTTTACTCATAAAACTAAGTATTCGGCAAAGAATTTGCGGAACACACATTAGGCACCCAAAAGCGAAGTTTGTTATTAGATCCGCTTTGTCCCCGTAACACGTAACACATAAAAATGCTCATAAAAACATTGTGAATAATTTCATATCTATATTTAGACTTAATTCTCTCAAAGGAAGTTTCTAAAGGCCTACCTACAGCAGCTTAGTAACATCACACACGATTTGTTATTCGTACTCCGTCATCAACAAAATGATGCTGAAACAGCCTCTGTAAAAACGCGATGGGCTGTAAAAATAAAACACGGTTTTATTCGACACTTTGTATTAAGCCCTTTGTGTGACGTATAATGCGAAAGGTATCGCTGTTGTATTGTTAGGAAAATATTGTGCAAATATACAAAAAATACCTTGGCTAGATACGGTTTCAATGATCCAAAGGTTTCCTTTGATACCTCCGTAACATGTAGCAATATTCCTGTCTTTATCGCACTACTGTTGAACGATGGAAACAACGTTTTTGTTAATTGCTTATGCTTAATATCATTTATTTATCTTGGATTAAATTAGCATAGTTTATATCTTCGTACACACGTGATTCATCGTTGAAAGGCTCAATGAGTAACTGACACCACTGTTTTTATGATAGAGATTGAAATCAAAAACCTTTTCTATCTAATAAGTATTGTAAATCTGTGACATAACATCACCTCATCATCTGTGAGGCCTAGTATTGTTGATATCTATAGGCAAGGGCGACCAATGATACAGACAATATACATAATTAAACTAAAGTTTAGTAGACTAAATAATTCATTGTCTCGACATCCTTAATCATACTAACTGAGTTACTTTTAAAACTTCAAATTTAACTTGCATTTCTTTTCGAATAACTTACCAGTAATCTAAACCTACTTATTTAATAAAGCTGACGACTATTATTATTGTTTTTTAAGGCGCCAATCTCTGGATTTTTTTGTCAAATTACACAAAATAAATATATAAATACACTGAGACAACTCACACTTGGCCACCTGATCATCAAACTCCCAAACAGCGAAGCAAAGGCGCGGGGGACAGCTAGTATAACCATTATTAACGTTACAAAATTGATACTAACCGTTATGAATATAGTTTCACGCATTGAAAGGGTCCAACTGATCCAGCATTTTGTTGTGGGCTTTATCAAAATAGCGGGAGGGGCATTTTAAACCCAATCAATGGAAAATCAAAACGCGGAAAATGGGAGGGGACTCTCTAACGGAGGGTTAAATTCATGTTATCGATTTGTTTTTATGACTTTTGCTGACGTTCCAATTCTATAATCGAGAAGCCGAGAATCCTATTGAACCTGTTTGGAACTAATCGATTTGACTTCGATATAGGTGAAAATAGAAGTAAGGAGCTTATCTATATCTGATGGTGTTGTGAAAAAGATTTAGAAGGCATGCACAATTTCTTTTCGAATACGTTATAACAAAAATAACAAGATTTTTGCGATAAAGGAAAATGTTATAACTCTCTGAGTGTTTGAAAACATAGTTTTATTTTTGTTTACAACTAGCTGTCTCCCACCGTTTCACCCGCGACTTTAGAAGTTAAAATAGCCGTTAAGAATTTGACGCCCGTACGAACCTTCTAAGAAGTATAAGAACAAAAAATCGGTTAAGTCGTTCTCAAGTTATAACGCTAAGGGAAAGGAAACTAATCTTTTGTAATCTTGTGTTACTTTTTTATACTTATTTACGCCTTTATATCTATATGTCCTATATCTGATATTGTACCTAATTTTAGATATCTAAAAAATCTACCATAATAGCACTGGCATTAAAATTCTAGATTCCCAGAACTTGAACAATAAAACGCAGGTTCCAGCTTCACTCATAGAACTCCTCACGAAGCATCCCACTCTCAACACTCATAAGCGGATAAGTAAGTGGAGTTGCCAGTCGTCAAAACAACTTAAGAAACACTGTCCCCAATTCTCATTATTACGGTATTTTTTCGCATGCCCACCCCAGATAAATTCTTGTCGTGGGGGAGATATAGGAGATAACAGAAGCATTATCGAAATACCAATGTCCTTGTATTAAAGCGGGAAAACTGAGAGTTAAATAGCGATTTATTATCGTAAGGGTAAGAATGTTTCGAATTTTCAATATACGTTGTAAGTAATGCGCGATGAAAAGTATCTGATAAGGTTCCGTAACTTGTTTGTATTTGTTAAAAAAATTGTAAGATTCACACACGTATTTTTTTTTTTGTTTCAGATCATCCCGCTATGCTATTTCCAACTATTGAAAGCCAGAATGGACAGTGGCGCTCTCCAGAAAAGCGTCAAGACAATAAAGCTCGATGAGGCCCGGATTAACGATTAACAATCTAGGATCCCACAAAAAAAATATTAGAAATGAACAGTGGGGGAGTTAAAAAAGATACAATTGTCATTTTCTTTCATGTATCAAGTAGAAAACAGAACAATAAATAAAAAATAATATAAATTTGATCGATTTTTTTAATTTAAAATAATGGTATCACATATAAAATACTTACCTTTAAATGTTTATTTAAGAATGAAGATTTTAAGGTAAGTGTTATATAAATATAACATGTAGCTTCAATTCTGCCAGAATTTATTTATAAATAGAACCTACATATAGGTTGCCAGAATTTATTTATAAAAAGAATTAATTATCATGGATTTTCGGGAAGAAAGGCCTGTTTCTATGTATAACATATTCCTGGCAAGAATTACATTGGATCCGTCTCTACGCGTAATGAAATGATACTTAAGAAAAAAACATGTTTAGGCATAAATATTTTCACTTCTTAAGAAAACAAATTATAAGTTTTTTTTTTCACCATAGTTTCTTGTAATAATTAAAACAAACATCTGTTGTCCGCAGCGGTTTCACCAGCGTTCTTTATATCATCTACGGTCAAGTTAGGTCATAAAGTGATATTAAAGCCTCATGAACCAGGTTCTTATTTGCAAACCATTATTCTAATCTGACGAGCAATCCCAAAGATTTATTATATTAGCAAGATAATTTCTAATAGATATGCTAGCGCCAATACATTGGCTTTCCTGAGAACGGTTTGGGTACTTTTTCAACGCCCTTATTATTCGTTTCAGTAATAGCTAATACTGCTGAAATTTTACTACAAAAAAGCCATTTCTCTACCTCATATCCAAGATAACTCTAATAAAATCCCACAAATTACCCTAAAACTTGGTTAACTACCTCTTAACAATTACAGCAGTTCATAACGTTTTTACACTTCATATCGCAATAATAACTTTCTTAATACCCTAATTACGAACTATTTAATCACCGCGAGTGGTCGTTAAAATCACGCTCTACTCCAAAATCACGGTCCGAAAAGTTATGAGCACGTCGAATAAACATTTTGCGAATTCCTCGTAAAAATCGCGGTATCTGTTATTGGTCTTTGTCTTGTCTTTAGGCTATTACCGACGTACACGCCGCCCTTACGACGATATTTCTTTCAGTTTCTTTATTGAAATTCTGCACGGTCGCGGAGTTTCCGATCAAACAAGTATAGGAGCTGCAAACACAATGCTTGCAGCCTGTTTGAACTCTATTGTTATATCCAAAGGGTGGCTTATGCTATGGCTAATGGAAAGGGTGGCCCGTCAAGATTCTGTTACAATACGGTTCTTTTGTTTTATCTAACGGGTGATCTTTTGTAGCAATCCAGTTTGTTAGTGAAGGATAAAGCAAATTGTTTCATATACTTTAGTTCGTTAGGGGTGCTTTTTAAGAAAAATAATATGAAATAGTAAAAGGATAGATACTATCGCAGAAAATATATAACACCTACTTAAACTATTTCAAAAACTTACCCAAAATAGCATAATTTAATTCACACCAGCCAACATCCAACAAAGATTGACAAATAACATAGAAGGTACAACAATTTTAAGGTACTCCCCAGAGGTCGTATGAAACACCCTCCCTTTATGGGCCGATATTGAAATTCTGTGGCAAGATGTGACTTACATCGCCACTGAGGCGAGGAGGAAAAGATGGTTTCACTAAAACCGAGAAATGTGCAAGTATAGTGAGGCAAAAATATTATAGGGATTACAAGAAAAAATCAGCTTTGGTTAAGCTAGTATTCCTGGACTTTAGGTTTGCTCTGAAATTATAAGATTAACTTTAAAATCAAAGGTAAAACCAATCCTAGCATGGAAGACTGAGAAGCTAAATAAACTTTGGTTAACAATTGCTTTAACTACTACTACTAGTTTTATGTAAAAATCCTTATGTAAATTTAGGTAGACCTCATCTCACGCTCACTTCATCCAAATTTACCGAAGGAGGTTTTTAACATTAAAAGAAGATTACTATTTCTGATTGATTTAACAACGCAGAGCCTAAATCGGTTTGCCAGATTAAAATTTTGGAACTTAAAATAGATTCAAATAAAGAGCACGGCACTGATAAATGCATCTTTCAAGAATGTAATAAACTGTGAGTACAGAAATATTAATGTTCCAACTAAAACTTTGTGGAAAAACTCAGTAATAAGTCTTTTGAATAAAAACTAAGTTGCAATCTTCGGTAAGAAAACAGTTTTGCTGAATATTGAAAGTCGATATGTTACAAAGTAGGTTAGCACTAGATAGAAGGATAAAGAATTTCATTGGAAAACTTCGAGGAAATGCGAACCGAAGTCATTTGTGACGACAAAGTTTAATCAAGCGAAAATAAACCTTGTGCCTTAAGGATTTGTCTATTTTCATCTGGAGGACAGTAACTCGATGACCTAGTTTTCTATATACCTAATAAATAGACATCTTTTTTATAATTAAACTTATTAACTTCTCTTTTTTTATTGTGTACTAGAAACAGACTTGAAGAAAACTTTGTAAAATCACTTTGCAGTTTGTCTGTATTTTTTTATCTGCGTGGTCTAGTTTAAAATTATACGAAATACTTAATGTATACGATCTCTATGCTGCTGTAAAAAAATATCTTT
Source organism: Athetis lepigone (assembly GCA_033675125.1). Taxonomy (NCBI): domain Eukaryota; kingdom Metazoa; phylum Arthropoda; class Insecta; order Lepidoptera; family Noctuidae; genus Athetis; species Athetis lepigone. The sequence goes on along the minus strand of CM066243.1, from coordinate 10,950,060 downwards.
AACAACTTCTAAGATACCTAACGCAATCAAAAGATACGACCATTTATTTTGACACTCGCAAGGGAATCCAAACCTACAGGGTACTTCCCGTTGACCTACTAACATGAATTTTGGCAAGAAACATTGTCTGTCGTCAACACAAAGTCGATAATCCTAAAACCATAAATTTGTAATTAATAAGTCTGTACAGAATCTTTGACGCCGCGGAACCTTGTACTATAATAATCCTAGTCTTATGTAAAGTATTAGCTAAGTTAAGAAGGCCTACAGAGCCTCGTTAAGGGAATGCTTTATTACTTCTAAAAATTGTTTATATTTTCTTATAACTTTAGTCAAGAAACTGAAAACGGGATACTCAAGAAATTCCCACCGTTCCAGGGTTTTTTGTATTCATGTTTTGGGATTTTACAGATAATATTTCCCGGGGCAATTTCGCTAATGATTGTTGTTGAATAAAAAGTAAACTTTACCAAATATTAATAACCTACTAAGAAAACTTAGGCTTCCAAAGAGAAGAGATTAATAAATGTTATACAAGACGTTTTTTTTTATTATTTCCTATGTACCATATGTTCTGTACCCTTATAAGTGGTATGCTTGTCATATATGCCGAAAAACCCGGCTGAAAGGAGCCTGTCGATGAACACATATTGGTTATTGTATAAGTGTCTAAAAACGTGCTAGAGTTTATCTAAATCATAAAAATGTACTAGGCTTGTACTAATTTTAACCCCTGGGGCACCTCACTGATAACATATTAATGATAATACATAAATATGTAACAAAGTTAGTTCCATTTCAATACAAAATATACATTTTCTAGAACCATTTACAGGTACGAATCGTCAAAGAGTCTGTCGGTTAATCCGAAAGTTGAAGCTAGTTGTTCGTTCCATAAAGTGTGTCTCTAAGGAGAAAACAAGCAAGAAACTTTACGGACACAAAGTTTTTACAGGAATCTTTAGTAAATTATTGTCGCTGCGTTTGTAAGAATAATGCAGGTAAAGTTAAGATATGACTAATTTTCTATATATTTTTATAAAATGATAAACTTGCTGACTGACTGTTGATATATCAACGCACAGCCCGCTGGTCCTAGAGACATGAAACTTGGAGGGTATTTTTTTTATGAAGGATAAATGTCCACTAAAAAAGAATTCTCGGAAATTCCAACACTCAAAGGGTAAAATAGGGAATGAAATTTCATTCAATGGACATCCACGCGGGCGCGGGCGTAGCCTTTGTCGAAAGCTAGTTTCAATATGTTTAAATAATTTCATTTACTCATCACTATTTAACAGACAACTAAGTCCAAAATCATCCAACTATCGATAAGGTGATTGACCTATCGAGAATAGCTCAGAGGTGTAGAGGTGTGGTGGCTGGGCATTGTCAAGCACATGCCTAGACGCGGTGAGGTGGCTCTGAGAGCACTACACTCTGGTCTGTCAAGCTAGTTCAAGCGATTCACTACGTTGTTATTATGTTAATGTTAGGGTTTAATGGTACACACCATTAAACTGAGAGGATGAGGAGGTAAGTGCTTAAATTAGGAAAGTTGAGGTTTTTAATATTTTTTGGATTTATTTTTAATAAAAGTGCCGTTTTAATATTTTCTCCACGGCCACAAAAACTAAAAGCTTTAATGTTTCTACCAATCGAATGCGAATCGTGCAACCTTGCAGCAAAAATACATTGATAAACAAACATACATACATTTTTATTTAATTTTACCCACAACGGAACGGAGGAAGTGTATGCGTTTGGGGTGAGAGGTTGTGTTTTGCTATTTTTTTTTGCCGTAGTTACGCTACGTAGTTACGTAGCTTTAGTAATTTGAGCTTTCTGACCGTGATAGTCTTGTCAAAATCTGCCAAACCTTTTCTTCGGAGATTAGCCGGAACAAACAGTCAGACAGAGAGGGAGAGAGAAAAAGCAATATTTTTGTTGTGTTTTAAGATGTTTTTGTTTATATTTTTATTTGCTTTATTTTTAACGTTTGTAACGTGCTAAACATGCGTAAATATATCAGGAGTATAAAAAATATAGTTACAGCGTGGTAATCCTAAATCCCGTTGAATCCTATGGGGAAACAAAAGCACATTATACACGCACCCGTTTCCATACTTAACGTTATTTCCCCATAGGAAGGTGGCAATCTTAGATTTGTCACCCTTTATTTTTACTTCACATGTTTGCTATACACTTTTTGAGGCTTAACTATTTTTAGAACGGTGGGGTAGAATCAAATGTATCTGTGGTATAATATGTATACATGCGAGTATTCTACTATACAAAAAAAAGTCCTAGAACTTGGTATAAGATATAGTGGATGTATCAACATTTAGATATATTCCAAGCCAATGAACGCTAGGCCACCAAAATATAACAAAAATCAAAAAGTAGGTAATGTTTTTATCAAACAATGTTAACGAACTTAAAATCACTTATGAAAATGTCTCTGAGTAATGGATGTGCAAAAGCTTTCACGTATCCATTATCACAGAATATGATAAATTGCGAGGACATGAAATATTAAAGTGGGTAGTTCTATTTAAATTCTTTATTGGCGCCCAACGTGGGACACGAAAATTCCTATACTGTTTACTGAAGCAAGCCTAAAATTACTAAAAGTTTTTGACGGACTACATCAAAACTTTGATTAATTTGATAAAATACGTAGGTACTTAAGAAACATTATTTTAACAAACAATACAAAAATTTTAATCATTAAACCGTAACTAAATTAGTCGATTTGCTTATTAGGTTGGGTTTCTTAAAATATCTATAAGTATTCATTTATGAATTTACTTCATAGTTCATATACAAAAATAAGCAAACATTCTCACTGCTGTAGCAAAAGTATTTTTTTATAAAATCGACAAAAGTCAGATAGGAAGTTCGCATGATATATTTCAACGCACATCCAGCATTAATTTCATTAACAACAAGGTTGGTTTAATGAAAGTCTAACGAAGGGTTTCATATTCCGAACTTCGGTGATAAATATAACTTTTATGAGTAATAACTTTAATTAATAAGTTGACGACTATTTTGAAGATGGTCTATGTAAATATCATATAATTATCATACTTCTTTATTCAAATATCTTTTAAATAATAGCTTTTGATTTTAAGATAAACTCTATTCTTCAATTCCTTCCTATCTTCAAATGAAGTACTAAATCAAACGTCACTTTCAACAAAGGCTCCAAAACAGAATGATCCCTTACAACAATTAAACCATTCTATTTTACGAGAATCTCGTAAAAGCTGTCCTTTGCGTTGAAATATTCGGAAAAAAAGTTACTGAGCTGTGATTGGCGGGACGTGTGAGTGACGTCAGAAAGGAAAATTCTATTTTCAAATTGGACCCATTCGTGAACAATAAAGCATGTATTACACTTCGTTAGGCAGTAAGATAAGGGTAAGTACTTAGATACGATTGTTGTAGGTGTAATGTAAAGATTATGGCATAATAAAAGTAGAGAACGACGGTAGCAGACGGTAAATTAAAGTGGATAGGACTTAAAGAGCACTCGAGAACTAAACTTTTATCTTGTTCGTTGCTCACACTATTAAATCCCGATAATAAAATAATAAATAAATTAATTAAAAATAAGCTAAATTAAGCTTTTGGGTTCATACCCCGACTATAAAGGATTATCCTTTTTTTTAAAAATAAAGTGCCTGATTAAAGGATTATTAATGTAACTTAGTATTTCACTTATTCACAAAATGATAATAATTAGTAAATTATAGCACTCACATTAAGTACCTTACTTTCTTGACTGTATTAGAGTCAGACAGCATGAGGAAATTGTGTACATTTAAACTAAACTTCTAATTTTTAAGGGCAATATTTTTAAACAACAATGTTAAAAAAAAACCAGCACTAAGGAAAAAATATTCCGTCATTTTGTCCAGCAGAGGTCCAGGTAAAAAAAAACAACTCCATAGGTGGAAACCCAACCTTAATTATATATATAACATACTGGTGAGCTAGGTTTTCCAATTTCAAACTAAATTAATTTGCGAGCTGTCCCAATTCCATCGTAAAATTTAAAATTAAAACAAACGGTTCCGGACAACGTGCCCAACGGGAGTACGATGACACAAATAGAACATGTTCTAATTTTGAATATTGAACTCATTTGAGGCCTTATTTGGAATGAAAATTAGCAATTAAATATAATAAATTGTCTTGCTCTTCAGGGGCGCTTGTGAACAATGCTTGTGAACGATATTATTGATGACATTACAGTACGTAATTTTATTAAGAAGGCAAATCTTTTAGCAACGCATTTTGATGTCAGTATCAATCTTACTATTATTTATTATTATATTATATAGTATCAATCTGTCAGAAACGCCTTTGATGGCGAATTTAACGAAATACTAGATCTGTTTATATTATTTTGTACGTGGAATACAATCAACATCTGACATTTTTTTTTTGTAGGGGTAAATTGAGAGAAAATTTTGTTTAAATGAATTTAACTAGCTAAAAAAAATTGGTGATAAGGGTGCGGTAACTTTTTCTATTGTGTAACAATTCATTACAATCAATTCGAATTCACATATTTTTTAATTAAACGCGCTATTCATCGAAACTGTTGGTCCTACATGTCATCACATCCCGCAGTACTGTTTGACTTTCGCGGAGACGAAGTCGCAAACGGAAGCTAGTCTAAATTACATTTGCGACGTTGCAGATTTCAGGTTTGTTTCAAGACTAACACATCAGTTTCCCTTAGAACCTCGAATTTGTGGAACCGTTTAATTAAAGCGCGAAGTGTATTTCCAAATTAAATGTGTGTGTTTGAATAATTTAGATGATTCTGCCAAATGTTAGCACGACGCTTCGCTGTTTGTGTTAACTACATTTTCACATAAATACCAACAGCTTGTTATGCTGAAAATGTTGAAAGATTTTCGTGTAACACGTGTGTGAGTTTGTTAATTGTAAAGATCAGATACTCATTAAAAGAAATGAGTAAGTATTTTAATTACATTACAATTTGTGGTCGTGTTGCATTTTACGCTGTCTTGTTTGTTGTCACACTAAAAGTCAAACAGTACAATTATTTTTTTATTTTCTTGAAATTTAGTTTTGTTGAAGTTAATTAACAAAGGGCGTTCCTTTTGACCTGTAATTAAAAAAAAACAATAATTTACATAGATTTACATAAAATATGTACATATTGTATACTGCACGTTCCTCTAAAATTTTTAAAAGAACTGCAATTTGAAAGTATATATCCGTATGCCTTGTACATACTTCTCGCTTCTTACTTCCTTCTTTTTTTCTTAACCAACATATTCCTCTACAATTTTCTTAAGAAGTTCATGGAGTTAAGAAAGTTTGCATATATGTACACGCAAACTGCAGTGCAGTGTTTTTCACTTAATACTTTTTCTTTCTGGATTGCATTTTTTTCTATACTTATATGAATGCTTTGGTATTACCGGTTAAAATAATGCTTATCTTTTGATAATATAGGCAAAATACTACTTATCTAAAAAATACACTGTACTGATAACTTAAATCGCTCTGCGTTGCCTATAGGTTTACAAAGCACATTTGAATGGTCTAGTGGTCAGTGACCCTGACTGCTAAGCCGAAGGTAGTGGGTTCGATTTCCGTCCAGGACAAACTTTGTGTGATGAGCATGTTCTGTGTCTGGTGTACTTTATTATGTATGTATTTCTAAGTTATATAAATATTTTTATCAGTTGTCTGGTTACCAAACTACAAGCTCTGCTGAGTTTGGAAGCAGTTGGCCATCTGTGATTATTTAATTATTTGAATAAGGGCATTACACCCGTACCAGTGCAATTAGCAGTATCCAGTGGATTAAAAATAATTAATATTGAAACCCCAGACAACATTAAATTGTGATTGTTACTATACATCTAAACAACGCGACTTTACTTCAGTTTGTTATTATTATGTTATTCAAACACCCATTCATCTGGCAATAATTTAAACTTTAATTACAGTTGGCTTTGTTCGTACTCAAACAGTACCGAAAATAGCACCGTCTAATCTAATATTAAAGGTTTTAATAACTTCGTGGTATGAGTTTATGGTAAGTTCAGCTGTATAGTTTTACGATGTGCAAGAGCTGTTTAATTGCACGACTATTTTAGAGTTCTCACTTGTAATAGAGGTATAAGCATATTCTCGACTAATTAAATGTGCATTTTTACAGTCGAAAGTCCTGATCGTCAAATAAGCGCTTGTGGCGTAGCATGTGGAAAAATATTAGAAAAAAAAGTGCGATTCTTACGTAAGGTCCCTACTACTTACTACGACTACCATATATGTTCCATAACCCACAAAATTGAGATCATAAAACATATTTCGTTTCTCGTATAAAACACCTTTAATTATTAAATTTATTTCAGAAGGCCTGCAGACTAACGAACAGATGGACACCTCCAGGTACGGAGCACTTTCAGTTTTTTTTTCAATGATTAAAAAAAACTAATAAATAACATTATTTATTACTTTTTTTTCTCAAATCACATTCGTAAATTACGTCACATTTTCATTAAAGTACATACCATATATCCAAATCGGATATACAGACAAATTCTCGATGGAATAAGTAAAGTAACAAATCTACATAAACTGCCATTGAAACTAAATTATCAAAAGACAAAGTATTAAATAAAAGTTCCATTAAAAATAAACCCCATGGTTCTTCATCAATAACCCTATTTTCATTACAAAACAAATCAAAAAGTGGAGCGACAGCCAAACTTTTTGAATTCGTAAAGCTGCCCTAAAAATTCATTAAATATCGCTGTCAAGTTAAGTAATTAAGGAGCATTGGAATCCTTAATCCCCTGTTACCTTATCCAAGTGTTTTTCAAGTCGGATTTGATTATAAGAGAGAGTAAAGTTATTAATCCAAGTTTTAAATCGCTGACGATGGTGTAAACGGGTCAATGAATTTTGCAGCTCAGCGAACTAAGCCGAGCAAATTAGTTTGTAAGCATAAATAAATAAATCAATATGGCCGCGTTGTTTCTGGTTTGTACGGAAATGATTGATTTGTTTAAATAGTATTGTGTTACAGCGAGCAAATAATTGTAACTTAAAATTATGAAAATGCCCCTATTTGTTACTTCTTTGGTGCTTCTTTGCGAGGTTCACGATGTATATGGTAAAACGGGGTAATGTAATCTATATTCAAGAATCATTAGAATAAGGTTCATATTGCTTTGCATCAAACGCAAATGTTTTGCCAAATACGACAAGTGTATTCGCAACAGTCAACGAGTACAGTAATAACATTTCTAACGAAGTTTTTTTTCCAAAATTATATCATAGATTACCGTTATTTCACAAATAAACTGGTCTTGATTCTGTGTGGGATATCGTCCACACCAAGCGTATTATTGGCTGACTGAGAGCGGAAAGCTCAAATTGTATGTAGCGTACAATTATAGTCGGCCGACGGCTTACTGCTAATTGTGACGACGTACTATCACTGAGCGTTAGTTACGTGTGAACAATGCCTAATAGTAACACAATTGAAAACCGTCTCTGTACGTTGCTTTGTAAGGTAACGACGTCTACAATAGATTTTCAACGATATTGCTAAATAATTAAGTTCAAAGTTGATTGAGATATACAAATTGATCAGTTTCGGGTAACCTTAGGTGCTAGCATAGAACCTCAAGTAAGTGAATTGGTATAGATAAATATTTACCTTGTGTAGTTACATTTTCGAATTTGAAACCGATAGCCAATATCGTCTATCATCCCTTTCTGATAACATCAAAGAGGCGGAAAGCCATACATATATGAACCATGTCATGTAACTCAATATCCTCTGTTTACTAACTGGCCGACCCGAATTGATTTAATAGTACATGTAGGTACATAAATCGTGATCCCTAAAGATGAAGGCTGTCTGCCCTTTTGTGATTTAATTTGGACCACATTTTGTCAAAAACATTAGGTACACTAAAACTTATCTTACGATACATACTGATATCATTTCTAGCTTCGCATTTTCCTTTTTCCGAATCTGCTTACTTAGTCTACAATTAAAAAAAATAACCATTTATATTTTTTAGGTACAAATTACATAAAAAAGTTATAAGAGCTGAACCCTCTGAATGCAAGCCTGACTCGGAGTAGGCTGGTTTAATATTTAATGTTATCATTGTTTTTTTTTATTGTATCCAATTATCTACACTAATATTATAAAGAGGAAAACTTTGTATGGTTGATTGTAATGAATAGGCTCAAAAACTACTGGTCCGATTTTAAAAATTCTTTCACCATTCGAAAGCTACATTGTCAACGAGTAACATAGGCTATATAATATCACGCTATGTTAAACGGGAGCGAAGCAGTAACCAAAAACCTAACGTAACGCGGCTGAACCCGTGAGGAAGAGCTAGTAATATTATAAATGTGAAAGTTTATATATTATATGTGAGGACGTTTGTTACTCTTACACGCAAAAACTATTGAACAATTGATGAAACTTTACAGTAATTTATCTTATACACCAGAATAACGTATACGCTAAATAACATCACACCATAACCTACGGGGGCGGAACAATAATCAAAAACAACGGGTGAAACCGCAGGGTACAGCTAGTATAGAATATATAATATATTCTATCTATATCTATATTCTATCTTCATATTATGAAACAAAAAAAAATCGTATACAAAACACATTAATCCTAAAAAACACAGCCTTTCATTTTCACAAACTGAAAACTTCGAATTTACTAACCCAAGACGCAATAGCCAGCCTACACAGCCTCCGCAACAACGGCCAACTCACTAACTAGACCCGGTCATGCCCGTGACTTTAGCAAACTTGGATCTTCTAAAATTTCCATCGAGACTCGACGAACTTTGTGCTGCATAACGAACCTACACAGACGGCCATGTAGTCGACAACAGAGTAAACTAAGTTGTTGTTTATGGGCAGTGGACAATTTGTGTAATGCTGATGCAAATACTTATGTATAGTTAGGTTTTAATAGGTTAGCTTTAGTTGGTGCTATTTTTATTTGATACGTGTGAGTGAAACATGAGACCCGTACAAAATCGTTATTATGTATTTTTCTAATTTCGTTTTTTTAGTAGACTCGTAAAAAAACAAAATTCAAAGAAATTATTTCAGTACTAAAAGATTTGCAGAAAAGTAACGCTAGTGGCTTGTTCCGAAACTATATTAAAAAAATATACATTGTGATCATCAATGTAGATAAACAGCAGTATCAATAATCCAAAAGAATTAATATTAAAAATCAGATATAACCAATCTCAACTGATAGCTCCCGTTCACTAACATGACGCCTGGCAGCAGCACGATTTAGCTTAAGCGCTTTGAAGAGTATCCAATAGTTTAACGTAAACGTCACTTTCAGCGAGAAATTTAAGATATCAAATTATTTGACACCACTAATCTGACTCGGCTTAGCTTTTAGTCCAACAATGCTTTAAAGAGATAGAGATTCATGAATACTATTTAAAACACAGTAGCCTTCAGTACATATTTAATCATATTGAGCGATCTCGTACGTGCTCATATCAATTTATATCACGGTCACAAATTGACAATATAGAGCGAACGTGTGCTATTAATACCGACCAATTAAACTTGCATGCGAAGTCCACTTACAATAGTGATACGTAAATGGACACTGCTATTTTTTGGTATTAAAAAAACTTGACATATTCTTTGTCGAGAGTCCAGTTTAGTTCATTATAGAAAGCCTGAGGTGTTCAGCCATTAGATTTTAATATGTCCACGACCAAGCGACAGCCGGCTGTCGCGCTGCTATTGTGTCTCGAATCACGTGTGTTCGAAGGTTTAAGAAACTTAACTACCCATTGTCAACCTCTTCAAAATTCTGTATTCGTAGTTAGCAATAAGGAGTTTGAATTTGATTTTGGTAGCTTAAAAATGTATGTTTTCTGATCGCTACAATAAAGTATTTGAAAACGTCACCGTGTTTTCAGAACTCTTGATAATATTATTTGTATTTCAAATACTTTGAAGTCTGGGTCTAAATACAGACATCAAAGTATTACTGTCGCCCAAGAATTAATTTAAACAGTCTACCAAAAGGGGTTATTTTCAACCCTCTAGTTTCAATTGTGTATATTTCTAATGACCACGGCGACTTTGTCTGTAACTAAAGCCATAATTATTTCCCTAACTGTATAAGTTTAGCTAGTTTATGCAAAATCGGGAAATTGCCGCTGAAGTAGTAAGTTGGTAAGTGCAGAAACTTATTAGAAGTCAAAAGACATAGACAGCATCTGCTGTTTGTCAATAATTTGCAAATAAGTAAAACGGTTAATTTAATCATTTTTTGTTTCTCTACTTGCACTAGATAAGTATAGAAAATATTGAGCAATTATGAAATGGGTAACTATGAAGAAAATAAAAAAAAAGTGTTTAAAATCATGAAACTAGTACCTAATTACGGAGGGTACGTACTTATAATCAACAAAAGAAATAAGAATCCAAAGCTGTCAGATATAATTGTTTTTTTTTTAACTGATGGATATACATATTTACATCTTGAGCTAGTTAAATGGTACTCCATTTAACTAGCTCGAGAGAAGACACTCATAAGTTAATTCTATGATGTGGTACCCATAAATATGCAACTACACTTCATACAAAACAATTTAAATTCAATTATACCCAACTCACGATAAAACACATTTCTCACAATCAGAATGCCTTTGTACCCTGACCAGAACCAGCATAATAAAACCGTATTCTGCGGTTACCACTAAGGAACCGAAAACATTCGGTAAACTTTTGCATGCAAACCACACAAACGAACCGAGAGTCCTCTATTGAAGTTTATTTTCTACAACGTTACAGTTTGTAGAAATAAAATGTAACCACACATGTTTTTAGCTTGGCTTACCAAAAATGTTGCGGAGTTATTTGGTGCTTTACCTGAAATAGAAAAAGAATTTTGGGTTACAACATGTTGTTATAGAAAATGTAAATATAATGACAGGAATGTATAAGCTTAATATTTATATTTATATTAATATTTATATTATTTATTTTTCTTCCAAATCGATACATAATGAAAAATTATAAGTAAAGACATTTAAAACATTGTAGAGTGCAAAAAAAGCGCGACCATAATTTGGTGTGAGATGTTTTTAGGTGTTACCCTCTATTTCTAAGTTTTGGCAAGGCTTTTAAGGCAGCTTTATGATCTTTGCATTTTTTTGCAATCTAACTTATAATGTGTGACCCATGGCGTTACTAAATATTTAAGTTACTATCTATGTACTCTGTAAGCAGCATTCTCCAAGTATATTTAAAAATGGTACAAAAAGATGATAAAATCGTTTGTCAAGTAAGTTAAACATTCTTGACGGGAAACCTCCTTAAGGGAACGTCCATGAAGCGGGGATCGAGAGGTTAAGACTAACAAATATGTAAATAGGAAGCTCTTCAAGAAACATATTAGCAAGTACCGCCCCAACTTGCGTTTCTAAGATTTCACGGTCAAAACAATCTAAAACAATAACCTTAAACAAATGAGAAGACGACCGTCAGTGAAAATTAGAACTGCCATTCATGGAAACCCTTAAAATGCGATCCGGGATTGTTCCCGGGGGAAATTATGGACTTAGCACCTGACAAGGCTCAAATTTTAATGTGGCCCCTCAGCCCCTTGTAGCCGCGAATAAATTAACGAGTTTTTGTTGATTTGCTCTGCGTTTTTTTGCAGGCGTTTGCGTAAACAGACGTGTGATCACGGAGCAGTGTGAAGTTGACATTTATATTGCATATACACGTGTTACAGTACACCTTTATGATACTGGGTTTTGCCAGCGGTTTCGCTCGCGTTGATATGCGTTGACAAGAACGGATTCTTATATAAACTGTCATACTTTGTTTTAGGGTTTTAATTGTAACTTAAAGTGTAAAATGAATGCAAATTTTCACGACCCCAGACTGAGTAGTCTTTTTGGTAGTTCGATGTTCAGTAAGTAATACATTTAAACGTATGTACAAACTCAAAACAACAAACACACACGTGTTACAATTACCCACACCTGCTTCAAATTATAGTCAACCTAATTAGTTTTGATCCTTCTTAATTTCCAAACTTAGGTAAGAACTAGTTCCAGTAAAACATTAAACCGTCTGATCATTACCCAAGCAAGTACACCGGTACAGTCCCAAATGGTTACGATGTAATTTAGCCTAGCTAGTTCGAAATAATCCTTAGAATTCCCTATCCGAACCCTAAACATGATAGCGTGCTCCATATGCATGCAAAGTAGTATATAGGAGTAAATGAGTATGGCAAGGCCTAAAGTCCGTCTACATAAACAGACAGGATTTTGTAATGAAAGGCTTATACTCCCGACTTAACCTCAGTGGTTTCTTAAGGAGTGAATGTGGCAATATTAAAGTTTCACCGCAAACGGACCCTTATCTCGTCCGGCGGCGCCTAACGTTGTTACAAATTACGTTTGGACGTGTTGCCAAGACTGTAGGATAAGTGGTTGTTGAACTGTCTAATGTATCAGTTATACTGTCTTTATTGTTTTGACTAGCTTTTGCTCGAGACTTGGTCTGCACTTATGTAATTGTGTAGTCTAAGTTCAGAAATGAGCAAATCTAAAAGTTATTTTAGAATGGGACCATTAGATCCGGAAATTACTTACTCCCTACAAAGAACAGAAAAAAACAGGCTTTACCTGTTTTTACAAACAAGTGTAGATGTCATTGACTTATACAGTTAATAAAGTTATATTCACAGTTTACAACAACCAACTTATCAAAAGAACACTTTATACGTCCAAAAATGGTTGAATCTGGTAAGTAAAAAGAAAAGGTAATGGTGTAAAAAAAACAGCTGAGCTCTACAATTTTATACAAACCACAATGTAAGCAAGACGTGAGTGTAATAATAATATAATGGTTTTATTACACAAAACAATAAAATGCTCGCTCAACGACGCCTGCAGACTAATGAAAGGCAATAAAAGCATATCTTGTAACTGCAGAGATTTTTTTGTCAGGCGCTTTTTGCTGCCTTTGCAGAAGTGTAGTTGTAGTGTACAGTTCGCTAATCGCTGTTCATGTTCTGTGATTGTTTCTACTATCAACAATCTATTCAATGGATAATCTAAAATGGACAAAAAAAAAATAAAGTTAAGTATAATAGTTTAAGACAAGACACGACTCTACATAATATTTCTGCTATTTATTTAAGCTGACTTAATGATTTCTTCTCAATGAAAAAGATTACTAAACATCAAAAATAGTTGGTTAAAAACGTAGAAATCCCATCCAGTGCCACCGTCTACATCATTAACCCAGCTAACCTCCGAACTTCTTATCTTGTGGATGTTAACGTCAGGTACCTACAAATGACGTCACGACTTGGATACAAGTTGACATTCCTATCTAATAAAGGTACATAGTTAGTAGGTAGAGGTACTACAGTCGCTTAAAAAAAGACTAAACGCCTTTTAAGTATCTTTCGAATATCTTGTTGAGTGTTGGCTGTTATTTATTCTGAACTTTAATTCGATTAGCAAATATAAAAATATGAAATAAATAAATAAATAAATATAAATAGAATATTAAAGTTTATTATCTTTTGATAGTTTATCTATACAAAAACTGTCAAAATGACAAGTTTTGTTTTATGATTATTTAATTCTACCTAGCGTTATAACTTATTTTTGCAAATTCCTTCTGCAGATTAAATACTAACGAAAATGTCATTTCAAAAAGTTCAAATTAATATGTGAAAGAAATTCAGGTAAATATTAAAAAATAGCTTAACCCACATGTTTCAGAAGTGTATATAGAGTACATTATGCTCGTTAGTCGTGCTTGTTGCATGGAAACTGAAAATATCTTCGTTAAATGTTGTCTCTACAATTTTTCCGTTGCATTTTCTGATGCTTCTAAAAGTTTTAAATATCGGTCGCGTGTGGGTTTTATTAATCGTGGCATCATGCATTTCAAGCAAATGACTAAATTAAAAAAAAATGAGTGAAAGAAAAAGTTTGACATTCAACATTCTGGTCATTATTTTGGTGTCACGATTGTTCGAAAATCAAATTTACCATTTTTAAAAGTTAAAGAACTCTCTCGAAACTGCATTTCTGGTAGCACAGCTATATTTTACAGCATAGTTAATTGCGATTTTTATTTCTTGCAATTTATCACAAAACAATCAAAATTATCATTAATCTCTCCAGAATTCTTTCTTTTTCTGCATAGAGCTCTTAGTCGTATGTAGTGACTAGATTTTGAAAAATTATACTATTTACTAATGACAGTGTAAGCGACCACAAAAGTCCATTTATAAATTTCGAAGCTGTGAATAATTTAATTTTTGGTTTTAAACAAGTTTCTTTGATTAAATCGTCTTGGAAGATGTGAGCTGTTGACTATTTAAAAACAAAAGATTTAAAGCTTTCGTATGTAAATTGGTGTATTACAAGCCTTTTCTTAAGTTTTTTTTGGCAGAACAGGCTCCTAAAGTTGAAGTGTTCCGTGGGAAAATATTCAACAGATACTATTTTACGATTATTCCTTTGTGTATATTTCCCTATATTGTTTTTTGTTTGTTAAAGCAGTCTCTGGAAGTAAAATAAATCTTCCACGAATACAAAATAACTGTGTCACAGGGTTTTTATTTTTCTTAGTACAGACAGAAGTACATGATTTCTGTCGAAAGTTGCGGGTGTAATAAATCGAAAAGTTTACACAAATATTAAAGATAATAGAAATAGAAGCAACAAACAAATTGCTGTCACACAAAAAAGTAACTCATGACCTTTCACTCGCACAGTGTAGCGAGAAAGTGAGACAGCATGAAAAACACTGCCGATGCGTACACAATCTTGATACTTTTACAAACTCTTAGACAAATAAAAGTTTCCTTGTTTTGGCACTGAACCCTAGAAACGGTAATTATTGAATTAAGGAAGTCGTAGGTGTCTCACATATTATTATTAGTCTTATGACACATTTACATAAGTGGTCACCACTGCGGTCCAGCTACGTTATACGAGTACAGTAATTTATTATGAAAACGGCATATTCTAAGTAAATGGTTTGAATTCCAAACTGTTGAATAATGTTTGTGTTATCATTCCTACGGAGGGAGGGTTTAAATTACATACTTGTGCTCTTGGACATATATACCTAAGGATCAGTTCACACAGAGACTGTACGCGGCGACTCAGCGTGTATTTTTAACAGACACAATATCGAACTTATTTACTATACATACATACAATAAGGTTACTACACAATTAGGTATACATACGGATATATCCATTCATAGTACTCATGGTGAAGTTTGCCGAGACTTGACGCAGCAGCGTGGCAAACTCGGCTTTTTTAAAGTTCTTTATTGCTTTATCTACAACTTTTGGACAACCTATCGTAACTTTGACAGGCTTTCGAGCGTACACGTCTTGGTGCGAGTGGATACCAAGTTTAAAAATATGCATATTTTATAAGTCTACTGACCTCTTACCTATGCACCAAGATTAAATTTAAATATTTTTTTATTCATCCTTTTTCGTGACCTATTAAAACCATGTAGTAACTTCGTAGACCTCACGTGGTGCCTACGTGAACGAAAAAAAAGCGTAAATATAGCTCTCATTCTGCTTGTCCACAGGAGCGGTGAGCAAGTCAAATATCCACCAATAGAAACTCACGGGCGGAGATTTTATGCAATTCTATTGGTGGATTTTTGGCTCGCTCACCACTCCGCTGCCTCGCTCTACTCCTGTGAACAGACGGCCGTACCGCATTACGCCAAAAGCTTAATAATAATATGTGATTATGTATATTTTTAACACCGTCGATGCATCAAGATTGGATCTAAAACTCAATAATTTATTGCATTCAATAAACATTAGCCAGGTATGCAGAGTGGTTATAACGGATCATCTTGTATTTAAGAAGAAAACACGCAAATCCTAACCGTATACCAATTTAATCAGCTTTCAAATGATTAATTTCACTAAATTTAAACAATTTTAAATAGTGTTCGTTCTGTAGGCTATATTATATTGCTTGCATAAATTGAACATATAAATATCTACTTAATTAGTTATAATTTATTTAAGACTACTTTTGAACTGAACTTTTATTAAAGAATGGGCAAACAATGTATTAACATTTAATTTGTAGGCATGTGAGCCGAATGCACAACGTTCGCTGGGCAAAGGTCATGCTTGAAGACTTTTGGAGCCAGAAGATGGACGGCGTCGCCAAGGCCAGCTCAGGAAAAGAAGACGAGATTACTCTATCGAGTACTAAAAAGAAATAGTCGAAGAAAAGAGTGCCTTGAAGGATTTCAGGACCTTTACCAATGGGACAGTATAGGTTAGGGAAAAAAATCGTATGCTTTATATTTTAAAGTATATTTGACTTAACGTCAAAGAAAGAGGCACTTAAAAATTTCCATTACGAACAAAAAAGTTAATATTAAACATTCGGATAATGAATTAGGCTCGACCCTTTATTTCTGTTGTAAATATAAGCCAAAGCAACAAAAGAATGGCGAATGTGAACAAAAGAAGAACAAATGTAAATACCTACCTATTTGTCATCATGACTGTGATTGCGACAAAGCTGACCTGGGTCAAGCTACATAGATCCGTTTACACAGTGCGTTGATTACTATAATCTCATTACCTAAGACAGGGATCTACTAAAAGACAAATTGTATCTAGGAAATGTCGTGATTGTCGTAAAGACCCAGTGGATTAGGAGAAGGAACAATGTGAATTTTGCAACTCATATCTGCTATGTAAAGTTTATCTTGGACATCATATACAATTGTTGGATCATCGTGATGAACTTGGACTTATCCATACTAATATTATAAATGCGAAAGTAACTCTGTCTACCTATCTTGCATTCAAGACAAAACTCACTTAATAGCCTAAGAAAGGATAGTTTTTATCCCCAAAATTCTACAGGAACGGGAATTACGCCGATAAAACCGTGGAGTACAGCCAGTTCTTTATATGAGTCTTAAATTGCTAATCCTGAGCCAACGTGCTGATCGATGCTCGTACCTTCTCTGTATGAGAATAGGCCTTTGTCCTGCAGTGCGAAATAATAATAGGCTGGTATTACTATCGAGGAAACTCCGTAAATCTTCCAAACCACAATTCATTGCCCTCTGACCTAAATATAAGCCACAGCTTCCAGCCGAAAATTACATTAACCAAAACTACAATTGTTCTAGTTAGCCTAGAAAGAGCTACCATGGAACATTTCCCGAGATAATTAAGTAGGTACTTTTAAAACTACGGGTACACTTTCATTTAGAGTTATTTCAGGAGCTTTATGTTAAGTAACTAAGTTAGCATTGTATACTTAACATTGTCCTTTTATTCATTTGTTTATGTGACGTCATAAAACTAAAGTTAAAGGGTAAATACTGCAGCTACCTACGCTCGAGCAGTTTTATTAATTCATTATAAATTATATCTGTTCCAAACTAGATACTAGAGTCAAGAATTGCGTGTAGGATATCATTCCTCACAACATTTATTATCTTGTATTCAATCACGCAGTTTTTATCTTTATTTCTTTAAACCTATAAGATCATTATCAATTAATCAACAAAATCTTTGTCTCTGTTTGCATAGATTGACTTAAAACTGTAAAGGCCAGTTTATTTTATAATAACATCTGTAGCAAAAATTGTCGAATCCTACTCAGGAACTACTTAGTGTTTGACATGTGTCAGTTATGACACATGTCAAACACTATTTGTCATTATTTAAAATTAGAATATAATGGACACAAGTCAAAAACTGTGTCTATGATGTACGAAATATTCATTATGTACCCTTGGCTTGATAATACAGTGATTTCTAGACAGTATAAGTACTTCTAAAAGTCGTTGGCTAGTGGATTAACTATATTACGGTACATAAACATTTCTAGGGCTATATGAGAACTAGAACTATCTCTGAGTAGGCACTAAAACTGAAATGGCTGGCATTAACCATTACTTAGATATCACATGTGTCTCGCTGGTGTAAGCCTTGTCTTCAAATTTTGTGAGTGAAATACGAATATGTGTGAATAAAAGTACTAATACTTACTTATTTTGTAAATCTAAATGTAACTCTGACTGTTTAGCTTTATGGGCAAACAAATGAACCGATATTGATGAAAGCTCAAACCTTAAAGAATGACAGATGTCTCGCGAGCAGAAGCTAATATTAATAATTTTATTTAACTATCTTTAAGTATTTTCCTAACTATGAGGATCGACTTTCATTCTAACCAGATCCAACTAGCTTAACACTAGTGGCAGACTTCCACAACCCAGGTACTGGGTGACAGGTTTCTGACTAACCGAAACTGTCCAACGAATAACAGAGTTTTCCGAAGCACGTGATGTCCTAGATAAACTTAGAAAGTACCTATAGCCGTACTTAGCTCATTAAGCGTAACCACTTTTACATCGCGTGTCTAATCATCCTAACAGCCTGTCCCACATTTTTAAAACAACCTGTATTTAAACCAAAACACATCACATAAAGAATATCTCATTCTTCTTTGAAGTAATATTCAAAAATTCAAATATCAAACAGCGCATTGTAATCCAAACATTAACCCACCCACTTCAATCATACTTCACACACACTCACATAAGGCCTGACGTTGCACAAAACGCAATCTGCAGTGTCCCTGTGTGCATGAATAAAATATATTGACACGTGTCCCGCCGCTACCAGATTTGTATTACACAAGCTACAGGCGCCCTGCCAAGAAACAGAATGAATTTTCATAACACGACGTTACTGAAAGGAGTGAGGAATGAGCAAGGAATGGAATGAAGATGGAAATTTCTATTTAAGTAAACATAGTTTTTTTCTAGTGGGATTTGAAGCTGATTTCGTGTTGTGACGGAAAAGTTTGATTAGTAAGCTGAAAAGGTTTTTGTATTGAGTGTTTTTAATTAATTGAAAAGTCTACTGTAGTCAAGCTATATTGTTTAATTAATTCAAAAGTGTTGAGTCGGAGCAATGGGGTAGAACTAAATAAAATAGCAACAGCTGTCCTCTTAAGATTCCGTTAACCTTTCTTTTACTTAGACTTTTATAAATTATGTGAGGAGAGGCCTCCAGTAAAAATGGATGCAACTGAAGATCAGTGATTTACACTCGCCAAGTTTGTTTCAAAATATTCTCGGCAAGGTTGTTAGAATTTCCGGCTTCTGACTACAACTGACAATGTGAATAATGGCTAATCCACACTAATGACAATCTCACCACTGTTCATTCATTTACTAGCACAGATTGCTACCAAAATGTACTAATAAACACAGCTAAGACTACTGGCTATACCACTACATGATGGCAAAGCAACACATAGGCGTGAATGAAATCAACGGACAGATTAGAGAAGTAAGCCTCTACTGGTCCAACCGATATTAATCTACTGATTCCATTCGGAATTCAAGATTAATTTGCAGAACGGTGCTCAATGAAAGAACAAAGGATTCCTGAGATCATAGAAACGTAACAGGAAAGTATTTGAAAGTCAGTTGACATTTGAATTGGTGAGCCACGTCAGCAAAGCGATAAAAAATGCCTTTTCCAAAACAAATCCTGATCTAACACATTCAAAGTAAACAATAGTCGTAAATTGCACCCTCAGGCCATAACAGAAAAGTACTAACGACCCATCCATCCCTCACCCGTTTCACAGCTTAAACGGTCATAAAAACTAAAGCATTGTCCAATGCCGAGTGTAATCCACTTAAACCGACTACCTATTGTACATACAATGCTATGTATGATGTACAGTGCAACGACACTCCAAACAAACAATGTACGATGGCTTGATGGAGGATCCGACGGAAAATGCGGACAAGGACCGTTTCATACTGAATAATGATGAGATGACATTGGTGTAGATGTGGCAGCACTCGCGAATTGTGCTTTGAAGTATTCATTTAGCTAACAGATGCTAATGACTCTAATGAGTCTAGTAGTGATCCTACGATCACTACTACATAATGGTGAGTGGCTTCTGAAGGGGCACTCTGGCAGGCACGGCTGATTAGAAGATTAGGTTCCATTACAGTTGTCCCAGACTGCCAAAAGACTACATTTTCACGAAACGAGTTACGAGTGTGACAAATATGAGTGGTCCGATTTTTGTAGTCTGTGCCTACGTTAACTCGTGGATACCATGTTGCAATCGTGTTTATAGATGATATCGCAGAACGTTTAATCAGCGCGACTAGATTACTAGATCAGTTTTAGTGAACTAGGTGAGTGTTGACCGATTTCGGGCCGCAGCTGTGACATTTTGATGAAGCTACCTACGCGAATAAACCAATTTAGTTTGAAGGGCGAGGTAGAAAACTAATCTTAAACGCTTTACCAAAATTGCCAAGAACCGCCTAACTAAATTCCTGAAACCTAATTTAAATCTCGAAAACAGTCGAAACAAGATTAGCATTAAATTGAATAATTTAATATAAACTTTACACAACAAACCTTGTCGAAATTAGTAATTTATTTGGTCTTAAATCTTTCGGAGTGCCAATCAATAAATTTAATTATTCTCAGGCAGTGAATAGATTTCCCACTAATGCTAGTGATGTATTTAGCGCGTCGGGTCCCCAGTTCCCTGCCGTAGGGGTGGGACTGCATTCCTATTAATATTGCATGCGGATACGTGTACTGTTTAAACTAGAGGACCGACATAGGGGTCCGAACACAAACTCGGATCTCGAATAAGTCGAGAATGTAAAATAATTTTGCTTTGAGAGTGAAATATCTGAGTTTTGTTTAACTTAAAGACAGGAATTTAGAAATTTTAATATGTACTTTGCAGCGATGAGGACAGTGGAAAATTACGACTTCTTTTATGTTTATTTCACGGTCTGTCCAAATGGAAGCGAGGCTTGACGAATTTAATATCAGTTTTAATGAAAAATTGAAATGTAATGGAAATAAGACGACTTGGCCACAGATACATAAGACAAGTATATGTTTTTACGTTACAAATAGGTTAATGAGAAATATATTACTTTACAGGAAACAGAATTTGTGTCAAATTTTAATGGATAAAGAAGTGGGATAATTAAATGACTTTCACACGTCATCGCTTTGTAAATAGCAGGAATTTCTTTGTCATGTAACGTCGTATGCGGATCAGCAGTACAGTACAATAGAAAATAAAATCTTTTGAGTAAGCCTACCTCAATAAACAGTACGCATGCGCCAGCCTTTATGAATTGAACTAAAACATTAAGAAGGTCTAAGAAACACTTGAGAGGTCATGACAAGTAGTATGTCGCTTACCTAAATGACATTTTAATTGTAAAAACTTATTATACAATTGACGATTTTCTTAATGATAATTCACTTTTTTGATTGACATACTAAAGTTATTTTGACACTGTTTTGATTTATTTTTTACTAGCTTCTGCCCGCGGCTTCGCTTGCGTTAGAAAGAGACAAAAAGTAGCCTATGTTACTCTCCATCCCTTCAACTATCTCCACTTAAAAAATCACGTCAATCCGTCGCTTCGTTTTGCCGTGAAAGAAAGACAAACAGACAGACAGACAGGCAGACAGACAGACAGACAGGCACACTTTCCCATTTATAATATTAGTACGGATTATATTTCTGTTCCGAATTATTAAAATTCTTACGTACTAATGTGACCATGTTTGACATCTTTTTAACACAAATATATAATTTTCTTTGTAATTAAAAAAATCTGTAGCTTATTCTTTTTAATTTAAATTGTCAACATTTGCATGCCCATGTGACGGTAAAATATGGAGAACTATTAGTAAAGAAAAATTAATCACCTATGTACTATACCCATGTTTGCAAAGAAATAAATACTTTGAATACTTTGAATACCTAAACCTCCGAATAGTTTCAAACTGAAATGCTCTGAAGTCTAAACTCTAATACTTCTCGCAAACAATCACTCAGCTACGTTCAATATAATGTAGAAAAAGTCATTATCTCCCTAGCTTTTTCCCAACTGTGTTGGGTTCGGATTCCAGCCTAACCGGGTTCAGCTGGATATCAGTGTTTTACGTAAAGCGACTGCCTATCATACCCTCACAACCCAGTAACTGGGCGACACGATACAAGGGGTATCGTGCTGGTTAGAATAGTGAGATTTTCTGACTTCTATACCCGAAACGACTTTCAAAGTTCTACGAAAGACAACCGGGACCAACGGCTTTACGTGCTTTCAGAGGCACGGGATGTCAGTAATAAATAATAATACCAGCCTATTACTGTCCCACTGCAGGGCAAAGGCCTCTTCTCATATAGAGATGTCAGTAATCTCCAAGATCCAAGTGAAAAATGCAGAAGATATGTAAAAACATATAAAAGTAAGATTTGCTTAGGATGAGCTCTTTATTCGGTGTATAAGTATGTGTTTAAGTCACGGCAACCAGTCACGCTATGTGGACACTCCGAGCCTTAAACTACACCATAATTATCGTCCCGGCAGCATTTCACACCTTGTACACTTTAAATGCATATAAGAATACTTCAGCTTTAGTCGAAGAGCTTCCAGACTGTCTAAAAATACATACAAGAAACATTATTCTATAAATATACATTGTCTGCAGTCCTTAGCACAAATGCGACCTCCTCATTAGAATGTCTGAGAGGTTGCCGTCCAAACTCCCAAAACGTTTCTTTGGGTCCCTCTTTGAGTTGTGTTAATGCATAAATATATGAAATGTGTGCTCTCCCGCCGCTGAGGCCTCTTGGGAGTGTGTCTTAGTACCTGGGTTAGGAATGTACAAATGTAGGATTTGTTTTTTAAGTATTTTAATTTTATAAAGACTTTAACCTTTCCCTGTGGTCTGGCGAAATGTCAATTTGACAACTGTCATTGATGCCAGGTGTCATTACTGCCATGCGAAATTGACCCTTATGATTTATGTCATTTTATTGTTTTATCTGTGCTACAGTTGCGGTTCACTCAACTGGCCTGGTCGACAAACCATACCAATCGTCAGATGAAGGGCAACGACCATGCGAAAGCCGGCTGTAGCGCTGCTTATGTCTTTCTATTGTCTCGAATCACGTGTGTTCGTTTTACCCCTTTAGACTGAAATTTCCAACTCTTTCTTACTCTTTCCTCTGACAATTCCTGCGAATGCGCTTCTCTCATTCTTTTGATTTCTCGAATTTCGAGAAAAAATACCGTTTGTAGCTAGCTTAGTACTTGAGTTCAAGATAACGATACGAGAAGAATGGGTGTGCTACCCTGATCAAGTTTAAGCTAAAGTCATGTATGTGCGTACAATATGTATTACTTTTTAGTGATCCAACATGCAAACAATAATAATTAATTAATTAATTTCAATAATTTCTCTGCACCACCTGAAGGTAGACTGGCAGAGAATGCCTACGGCATTAAGTCCGCCTGTACACTACGTACTAAGAATTAAATAAATAAATAAACAATACATCTTACAACTTCATTGCTATGGTACATTTTATATACATTTTTTGACAGTCATTAATACAATCCTTTTAATTGTGTTCCCTATATTTAATGTTAAGTAAGATTTAATCCAAACTATTCTGACAAAAAACACGTGTAACTTTCCCAAAGTTAAAAGCAAGTTTTGCTAAATAATTTAATTTTGATAAGTCTGGTGGGTAAAAACCACAATATTTGACGATTTGCGAAATCGGACTGTAAGAAGGATGGCTGATAATCGCCAAGAGAATAAAGAATTATATGGTGATAACAAACCGGGATGTAAGTTGTGGGATTAGAGAGAAAGTACGCTGCACGCTGGTGCGCCTTACCTGGCTGTCTCCTTGCCTCGTGTATAGGTTCAACAAAATGGCGCCTGATGTTTCTTCGCCTTTTGGAGGCTTTTGAAGCACAACACTGGAATTCTCTGTCTCTGTGTCCACAAACAATCACACCCGCGGGCGGTCGATCACAGCGGTTAATATTTGTTGTAATACGGTAGGAATTAACTAGGCGCGTTAAATAATATCAGGAACGTGAAAAAACTGCATTTTCACGTGCGGATCTTCCATGGCGGAATTTTTTTTCTTTTTCTTTTATGGCTTCTGACAGCCGTCAGGCGTGCGGCAGCGTGAAGGTCGGTCAAGACAGAATAGATAAAAAGAGGTCTAATTATTAATATTAAGAAATAATAGAAGGCGCTACCATTTCCCCCCGGCCTTAAAGGGTTGCCTTTGAAAAGAGAAAATTGAATTAGCTATGTTAGGTGTACTACCGCATGACCTATCCACAGGCTAAAACAGCGTTAAACTATTTAAATTAATCTAAATTAACTTTATTATAACAAATTATAAACAAAATACCTAAACTAAAAGGAGACCCAACTTAAAGCTAGATCTCACTGTGTCGGTAGCGGACAGAGACGTACAACAGGGCGCATGTAGCTACCCTTTGCGGTTTTCACGGTAACAACGCGGGTTGTACCGTCTTTAGATGTATGTACCTTATCAACGATGGCTAATGGCCATGAAAGGGGCGGAGAATTATCATTTATGACAATGACCAACGTACCCTCCTTTATAGGCGATACCGGACTATTCCATTTGGATCTAGCCTGCAGTTGATGAAGGTACTCTGAGCGCCAGCGCTGCCAGAACGACTGCACGAGTTTATCGAGCAGAGTATGTCTCTGAAGCAGGCTAGAAGAGTCTGCTTCAGGAGCGGGAAGTGATGACAATGGCGCTGTGCTCAAGAAATGCGCAGGAGTTAACGCGGATGGTTCAGCAGGGTCACTGCTCAATGCTGTAAGCGGACGCGAGTTAACTAACGCCTCGATTTGAGCAAGGACCGTTAAAAGCTCTTCGTAAGAGAGGATTTGTTGACCTATAACTTTGAAGAGATGCGTCTTAACTACCTTGACCATGCTTTCCCAACATCCACCGAAATGTGGTGAAGCAGGTGGAATAAACTTCCAATCAATGTAATTTATGGAAAGTTCTTCCTCAAGACGAGTACGATACTCTTTATTGAGAAACTTATAAAGATCGCGTAAGTAAGAACTTGAACCCACAAAACAAGTGCCGTTATCTGTATATAAACACTGTATAGGGCCGCGTCGCGAAAGAAATCGTTTTAGGGCTGCTAGAAATGATACCGTGCTTAAATTCGTCGCAACTTCAATGTGTGTTGCACGCGTTGTCAAGCATGTGAAAATGCATAGCCATGCTTTACGGCTTCTAACACCTCGACCGCGAACTGGCGTGTACTGCAGTGGTCCTGCGTAATCGCACCCGGTATGTGTAAACGCCTTATCGACCTGATTGACACGCTGACTAGGTAGATCTGCCATGAGTGGAAAGACAGGACGCGGACGGAATTTAAAACAGACGTTACATTTATGTATTCTATGGCGAATTATTCGCCGTGCAGCTAAAATCCAATATTTATGCCTGAGTAAGGACATAAGCAACTCTGGACCTGCATGGAGATATTTTTGTGATAAAAATCAACAAGAAGGTCGACCACATGATCATGACGCGGTAGAATGCAAGGATGCTTGTAGTTGTAAGGTTCGTCCGAATTTGACAGACGACCGCCAACTCGTATGATGCCGTGCTCGTCGAGAAACGGCTTGAGTTTAAGGAGCGCGGGAGAACAAGGCATACTATTTTTCAAATTTTGTATGTCGTTACTAAAATAAATAGCTTGTATAGCTCGCAATAATTTATGTTCTGCAACTTCAAGGTGAGTACTTGAAATAGAAGTTCCATTAGGCAATAGCTTAAGAAATCTACAGATATAAATGATGGCGCGTAGTAGCTTAGACCACGACGACATGCGCAATGCGAGTGCATAAAGCGGGGATTCCGCAACCTCAACAATCACGGGATGAGAGATAACTTTCCGTTCGGGTACGTCCTCGTCCTCTGCATTATGGTCAAATGGATGTATAGGCCACTCCGACGGATCATGGGACATCCAAGAAGGGCCATGACGCCACAAAGGATGATGCAGAAGTTTAATTGGAGTAACACCACGAGAAAGGCAATCAGCGGGATTCTCAATACCCGCGACGTGATTGAAACAATCGGAAGGAATTAATTCAATTATTTTTGTTACGCGATTGGCGACAAAAGTCTGCCAGCGGTGAGGAGAGGAATAAATCCAAGCGAGCACTACTTTAGAGTCAGTCATTGCAAATATTTTATTAATAGGGTAGTAGGGCGAAACTGTCTCTTGAACTCTGCGGAGTAACTGAGACAGCAGAAGGGCCGCGCACAACTCCAGTCTCGCAACCGAAATAGTTTTGACAGGTGAGACCTTGGACTTGGCACAAACTAATTGCACAGAGTAGTTTGTACCAATGCGGACTTGCAAATATACGACTCCGCCATAAGCGCGTTCACTGGCATCTGCGAAACCAATAAAGTTAACAATGCATCCATCGACCAATCCAAGATGACGCGGTATAATAATTTGATGGAGCGCGGGGAGTTCAATGCAAAACTGTTTCCAAGCGGTGACAATATGGTCGGGAGGAACGGCATCCCACTCACACTTTGATAACCAGAGTTCTTTGATCAAGAGCTTGGCGTACAAAATTGTGGGAGCCACAAAACCCATTATATCCCATAGTCGAGCCACTGTGGACAGCATAGTGCGTTTGGTGCACTTATCATCTGGAGGTGCGACTTCAAAATGAAACCTATCGCTGGATTGGTTCCAGCGCATACCAAGAACCTTATGCACAGATCCTTCAAATTCAACGTCTGTAAAAGCTTTATATGAATCAGGTATTTGCGCGAGAACCTCTTTAGAGTTACTTGACCATTTGACAAGATCAAATTGACCTCGCTTGAAGAGCTCAATAAGCTCTTTGCTAAGCGAGATTGCTTGTGGGGCGGATACGACACTACAGGCGATGTCATCCATATACAAAGCGGAGGTGGCAACAGCTGCTGCAGCGGGAAAGTTGTCGCCTTCATCAGCGATCAACTGGCGGACGACCTTCAATGCGTGATACGGACTTGACTTGAGTCCAAAACAAACCCTATTAAATTGATACACGGATATAGGTTCACTATTGTTAAAACGATAAAATATCCGTTGAAATCTACGGTCAGATTCGCGAACGCCGATATTGAGAAACATTTGGCGGCAATCAGCTGACAGAGCAATTTGGAAAAGTCGAAACTTTATTATGATGTTAAATAAATCACCCTGTAGATTAGGGCCGGCATGCAAAATGTCATTGATCGACTGACCTGATGTAGTCTGGCAACAAGCATCTAAAACCACGCGAAGTTTAGTGGAGGTCTTATCTTCGCGAACTACGCCGTGATGTGGGATATAATACGAGGGAAAAGAATTATTCTCATCAATTACAACTGGACTCAAAAAACCCTTATTTATGTAGTCACGTATGACGTCATTATAAGCGCTGCGAAATTTAGGCGAAGCATTAAATTTGCGTTCTAAACAATAAAAGCGTCTAAGCGCAGCAGCGTACGAGTCGCCTAGCGAATAAGGGTCGCCACAAAATGGCAACGCCACAATATATCTGCCACTGTCGTCGCGAACAGTGGTAGCGCGGAAGTGTTCTTCACACTCGAGGTCCTGACGACTCAGCGAGGGCGGTGCGGAAATTTCTTCAAGCTCCCAAAATCGCTTGAGGAGAGAATCAATATTATTTTCTTGAAGAACAGAACAGCAAGACGTAGTATAATGAGGAGTATGTGATGTAGGTGCGGTACCCATGACCACATACCCAAATACCGTCTCAATAGCGGGAGGTAAATTATATTGCTCACTACGTACAATATTAGATAGTAGTAAGTGCGGAAATATTGAAGCCCCGATCAAAACATCGATATTTCCCGGCTGCGCAAAGTCTAAATCTGCGAGCGGCAATGACTCGAGGTGCTTAAGTAAGGACATATCCACATGAGCATTCGGCAATGTGTCCGTGATACGTTCTACTATAAGTGAAGAAACGTTAAAATTAATATCCCTATTAATACGCGAATGTATTTTAATATCTACGGAACCCTTACATGATTTTTCTGAACCGCCAATACCCTTGACTACTATGTCAGTATTTTTAAAGTTATTCCACAATCCTAGGCGTTTCAAACAATCAGAAGTAATGAAATTACTTTGGGATGCACTATCCAGTAAACAACGAATTATGTGAGGTGTGTTATGAGTATCGTAAACTATTACTTGCGCGGTAGCGAGCAAAACCGTAGTGTACGCCGCCGTACATTGCGATGTAGCTTCGCGCTGAACGTGACAAGCGCGCGGGCGATGCTCGCATGTGTGTGCGGCTGATGTAGTACATAACGATACTTCGGGATGAGCCGCGGACTCTGTGGTACGGACGGCCTGCGTTTGCGGTGACGTAACAACAGATGAACTTACTAGATTACCAGGTTCATCCGGTAACGGCGAGGTTTTATTGAAATGGAGTATAGTATGGTGAGCCTGATTGCATGAGCGGCATTTAGTTTTACTAGAACAGTTGCTTGTTTTGTGTTTAATACTTAGACAGTTAACGCAAGCTTTACTATCTTTAACACATTTAAAACGAGCAGTCGGAGTTAATTTACTAAAAGCGGGACATTTATAAAAGTGATCATGTACAATATTATTGCATAGACACTTGAGCGGATTATTATTATTAGAATCCGAACATGCTACGTAAGATTGCGGATTAGGAACCGAACTACTATTATTATTTCGCGATTTATTCGACTTTTGTTTACTGTCAATAAGGCTAGACGAGCCAGACGAACTAGGCTGCGTATTTTGAAATATTCGACACTGATCTTTGATAAAGGTGACAAAACTATCTATTGTAGGTATTTTATGATTACGTTCTGTCATCTCAAAAGCACGAATAGTTTCCGTGTCGAACTTTTTTATTGCGAGTTGAAATAACATAAAGTCGGAAAGGTTTTCTAATTTTAATTTTTTAAGGGCATTAACTGCGGTGACAAAATTATCGATAAACAGCTGGAAATTCGAAATAGACGCGGGACCGGTCAGTTTAAGGTTTAAAGCTTGATCAAAGTAAGTAGACGCGAGGACACGAGTATCCTGATATCGGTCAACAAGTGACTGAAATGGGTCGAGGGGATTTTGGGACCGGGACCGCGGTCCCGGATTCCCCTTTTCAATTAAATATTTTTTTTTAGTGGTATTTTGGGACCACGTAAAAAAAAGAAGTTAAAGTACAGTTCACAAAACAAATTCTTTAATAATAAACAAAATAAGTATGTAGTTTCATAATTATTTAATAGGACAGAAAAAGACAAGTGTGCATACCTAGTAATATTTGCAGGCAGCTTAGAGTATACATACAATAAATACTCTAAGGCAGGCAGGTAGTGCTATCTCTCTCCCACACATCTATACTATCTCGCTTCACAGTAGAGCGTCACGGGTTGCTATTTGACCAATCACACCCCTTTGTCAGGGTTAACTAACTCGAATGCTTATCTAAATGAGCAGTCTTCGCGATGCATCTTTAAGTGTGAAGTGTGAGGTGACAAACATTTGTTGTGTGTTTTCATAAAAAAAGGTAAGTGTATGTCATTTCTTTTTAATTTAGAATTAAATTATTGTCTGTGGGTGTGCATTAAGTGACGTCTAAATATAAATACATAAATATATACTTATTTGTCAATTTGTAAAAGTCAGGTATATTTATTTATTACTAGAGCTCACTCAGTGCACAGTATCTGATGAAAATGTATTGAATTCGTAACGTAAACATATTGAGATATTACCACTGTAACAGTGTTTAATATATATATTAATTACCTTTTGAATTACTATAAATGCGAACCTTTAATACATCTTGTGATATTTAACTGTTATTTAAAGATAATAATAATATAATCTGTTTTGGTTCCTATAAAATAGTACCTAAAAAATAGCCAAAACTATTCATGGCCTTCGGCAACTATTTTGGCCAATCTGAGACATTATACGTCAAAAATAATGTATTTTAAGGTTGATTTTACTTTTACATGACGATACGTTTGCCATACGAAAGTAGGTACTCGCTCTACCAAAATTAGTTTCATTTTACGTTCGATAGAAGCGCCATCACGAATCTCATGCTAATTGTTATCGAATCGTCGATGACGATGTTTATTGCAAGCACAGAACAAAAAAAAGTGTAGTAGTGGTATATGACAAAATTTGTAAGGAAAAAGTGGTCGCCGAACTCCAAACTCACACAAATAAGTTAATAGTCTTACATTACACTACAAATAGACACTGCGCATTATTGATCATTTTTATTTTATCAAAATTATTTAAGTCATTACACCTAAATCAGACAAATAAATACCTTAAGTCATTTACGCACGATTCAATTTACACTGCAGCAGAACGTACTTATGACGTTTAACAATAAGAAAAATACTAGCTAATTCAAGCTACTCGCCCATAAAGGCGCTGTGTACGCTCGCTACTCTTTTTATTAAATTACTTAATGTTAAATTGCTAATTAAAAAATATTTTATAAGAATATTATCAACTGTATACGATATATTTATTTATTGAGATAAAAAGCCAGACACTTTAGTAAAAAAGATTATTATACGGTAGGTTTTGAATAAACAGATTTAACAAATTACTTTTACTTGATTTATTTGACATAATTGAAACAACTATTTCATTTAATTTGCAAGACAAAAAAAAACGTTAATAGAACGTTTTTGTTTAACACTTCTTCTGTTCTGTGATTGCAAGTTATGATACGTTTTCCCGAGCCAATAAAAAACGGGTCTTAATTTCATATATATTAAATAAGTAAATAAACAAAATAATTTAAAAACAAACAGTATATTATGATTAATATTTTGATTTTGGTTAATTGACATGTCAAAGTAATAACTATACTATATATATAATATATATAAATATATATTAATATAATTTATAATAATAAATTTTTGTTTATTTTAGTTATCCACTCATTCAATATGGATGAAAATCAGCCATCGACATCGAAAGATTATCACAGAAACATCTCATACGAAATCAAAGATCAAATTTTGCTTAGAAATGATTATGAATATTTACATAAGAGAACTAACAAAGATGGATCAGACTTATGGAGGTGTCGAAAAAAGAATATGTGCAACGCCACTGTAAAAATATTAAACCAATCAATTGTCCACGAAAGTAACAACCACACTCACCCTCCAAAAAATATATCAGAACTCACAATAGAATCTGAGATGAAACTATGTTTAAAAAATATACAGCAGAATGTTACAGCACCAGTGTCAACTATTTTTGAAGAAAGCATCGACAGAATAAAAGATAAAGGATTGGATCTCGTCACAACAATTCCATTATTTGAAAATCGCAAGAAAACATTATATAAGAAAAGAAACTTGGCATTGGGAGCCAAAAAGATAGAGTTTCAAAAGGCAGTGGATATCGATATTCCTAAAAAATATGAAAATTTATTATTCGCGGATTATAAACACAAAAATAAAAGAATTTTGATTTTATGCAATGAAGAAATGTTAAAGTACCTATCCGAATCTAGGCACTTTTTTATTGATGGCACTTTTAAGCTGTGTCAGAAAAATTTTTATCAGCTGTACACAATGCATGCAGATATAGGAAGTAACGATTCTTTTGTCAATGTAGTTCCAATACTATACATACTTTTACCGGACAAAACCCGTGCAACTTACGAGATTCTTTTTTCATTGATCAAGGCTCGTGTACCTCAGTGGAACCCATCGAAAATTAGTATGGATTTTGAAGTATCCGCTATATTAGCACTGCAAAGCATTATCCCAGGTGTGAAGATACTAGGTTGTTTTTTCCATTTCACACGATGTTTATGGCGAAAAGCGAAAGAGTTGGGTGTAACCAAATCTAAACTTGGAAAAGTACATGTAAAGCTGTGCTCAGCACTTTCACATCTCCCGCAACATTTAACCGCTGAAGGATGGCTTTACATCATGGAAGATTGTCCGAGAACGAAAGAACTAACAGCATTTAATGACTATTTCGTCAACACGTGGTTAGAAAATAATATTTTTTCAACATTATGGTGTAGTTATGGCGAAGAACACACAACTAATAATATTGTTGAAGCATGGAACAACCACGTAAAAAAATTTTTAAAACCAAAACCAAATATAGTGCAATTTTTGGAGGGTATTAGAAAAGACAGTATATTTTACTGGAAAAAGCTTCAAACATCAACAAATATTTCCAAAAGATCTCCGGAAAGTAGAATGATTAAAGAAAAGATCACACTGACAGTACAGGAATTGTTAAATGACAAGATAAGTGTTGGTCATTGTCTTGAAAAATTAAGATTTTAGAGCTAATAAGTAACACAATTGTCAATACTTATGAGACTGATGCGAAATTATTTTATAAGAGGCTGTTGATTATATTTAAGTAATTATTAGCATGTATGCAAGACTGATTTTATATACATATTAATAGGTATAGCGGTTTTTGTTGTTTATTATGCTGTTGATTATTTTTAAGTTAAGACTATTGTCATTATTTTATTAGAGTAAAAATTTAAAACACTGCTTCCGAGTGCTAACCAAGGCTGTGAGTTGATTATTTTTGATATTTTATTTAGAGAGACTTTTCTAATAAGAAGGCTGTGATTTTAAAAATAGAAGACATATTTTATAATTTTATAAAAATTGTTGTGAGACTGATTTTACTTATTACTAGCTGTCGCCCGCGGCTCTGCTCGTGTGGAAATCATTTCACTTAGGAGTGTGAAAAATAGATAGTAGCCGATTCTCAGAATATGCATACAAAATTTCACAAGAATCGGTCTAGCCGTTTCGGAGGAGTATGGGAACGAATATTGTGATACGAGAATTTTATAGATTAGGTGTATAAGAACTTTCATATTTTTGTCAGTCTTTTGGCTTTTAATAGTAGGTACTTAATTGTTTTTAATATGTAAGTGTAGAGATTTTTATTACTGCTGCCATGTGCTTACTAAGATACTGTTTATTTTGAACGTTAAATTTAGGTAAGAGGTTGTTACGTGCAATTGCGTAGATGTAACAATAAAAACATAAATGTTTTTAAATTAAACTGTTGTACTTATTTAATTTTAAAACATATTATATTTCTTAAGTTTTATAATTATATTTCTTTATGAGTACCTAACTACATATTTTTTTATTCGAATAGAAAGCTGTGATTTAGAAATAAACGACAATTTATCATTGAATAAAAATAGTTTTATTTATACTAATTCAAATTATTTGGTTGACCGTACTTTCGTCGTAAGACTTACTTAACTTTTTTATTTGTGGTCCCAAAATACCACTAAAAAAAAATATTTAATTGAAAAGGGGAATCCGGGACCGCGGTCCCGGTCCCAAAATCCCCTCGACCCACTGAAATATAACCTGATAATTCTCAGCATTGGGCGTGACACCTGCAAACACCGATTGCGCTTTCGACGACAGTTTCCCTATCAAATAGTACAATCTGTCGGCATCTGTCAGAGAGACATTATCGTGCACTGTTGATTTAAAACTTGCATAAAATAATGGCCAGTTCCGTATGTCACCGTCAAATGACATAAGTTCAAATGGAGGTAGACGCGGTGCTCGATAGTTCGCGCAACCGCCACCTGGCGTTGTGGAGCGGTTGTCATCTAACTGACTTTGTATACGTTTCACGATACAATAAAGATCTTCGAATGCGGTGTACGACTGATAATTCGGCTGGGAATCAGGATTAATTGAAAGTAATTTTGAGTTATAAGCGTCTAATAATGTATGAAAGTCTGATCGAATAACATCTACTGTCATACAATAACTAAGAAATGATTCCCTACTAATATCGGAAGAAGTTGCGGTTTTAGAGCGTTCAAAAATGTCTTGCATACGCTCAAATAAAGTATTGCGTTTAGCTTCTAATATTTTTAACTCTTTTTCTTCCGAAATGCATAGTTTCTTTTGTTGCGACATGTTTATGTAGGTTAATGAACCAAACAAACTAAAATGTATACCTAAGTATTATTTTACCTAAGTATATAAAAACAACAAAAATACCTAAGTATTTATGCGGCGGTAAATCCTAGTAATTCCTATGTAGGCAACAAACTTTAAGGCGGTTGAACTAATGTTGCTTGAAATATGGTATTTATAAGACCACTATATAGTTCGAGTAATTATAATAAGGTATATCAGTAGGTAGCTACGTAATTGTATATTACCTACTGGGGTGCGGGAAATAACCACGTAATGGGTATGTAAATAGACTAGGAGTGCAGCTAGATGCTACAACTACCTAGGTAAGTACTTCTAGAAGATACTTACGCGGAATAAAAGAGAATTGGATATGAATCCGCTCGAAGGACCAAAAAATGGTGGGTAAAAACCACAATATTTGACGATTTGCGAAATCGGACTGTAAGAAGGATGGCTGATAATCGCCAAGAGAATAAAGAATTATATGGTGATAACAAACCGGGATGTAAGTTGTGGGATTAGAGAGAAAGTACGCTGCACGCTGGTGCGCCTTACCTGGCTGTCTCCTTGCCTCGTGTATAGGTTCAACAAAATGGCGCCTGATGTTTCTTCGCCTTTTGGAGGCTTTTGAAGCACAACACTGGAATTCTCTGTCTCTGTGTCCACAAACAATCACACCCGCGGGCGGTCGATCACAGCGGTTAATATTTGTTGTAATACGGTAGGAATTAACTAGGCGCGTTAAATAATATCAGGAACGTGAAAAAACTGCATTTTCACGTGCGGATCTTCCATGGCGGAATTTTTTTTCTTTTTCTTTTATGGCTTCTGACAGCCGTCAGGCGTGCGGAGCGTGAAGGTCGGTCAAGACAGAATAGATAAAAAGAGGTCTAATTATTAATATTAAGAAATAATAGAAGGCGCTACCAAAGTCAACAGTCCAGCCAAGACAAACATACCAAAACAAATTACACCCGAAATAACACCAGCAAATTCACAGACGTGGAAATAATTCCCGAAACTTAATTATGCAAAGTGGCAGATATTTTTAGGCCGCCTCTCCGAACGGCCGTCCACTGTGCAGGTGAAAAAGGGTGGTATGTCACCACGGAATATTATAAGATGGAAGTGCCACTACTGCTTAAATAGTGGACCAATGTCGCTAAACACACAAACCAAGTTCTATTTAACGGTGCCGTTGATGCGATACATCTCCACAAGATACATTTCTTTTTCTGCTATTTTATTTGCTTTCTTTGAGAAAAAACCGCTCAACAAGGCTAAATTTTGCAGACATGACGGCAAGGCCTATGAGCGCTTGAGGATAAAAATCATTACAGCTTATTTGAGAAGTAATATTTGACCCCTTACACAAAAATGGTGTAATAATAAGATTGAGCGAAATTTGTGATTGTCAGTGTAGCACTTAGCCCCTAAACGGCTGAACCGATTTAAATGCCGTTTTTTTATTAAAGTAGGTTATCAAGCAATTGTCCTTAGACTCGGAGGACAATAAATTCGGAGGGCAATTTCACTTTTTTTTTTCATTAACACTTGTACAGAGTAATGTTCATAATTATTTCTGCTTATTTGTGACACGTGGTCTAACCCGTTTGAGCACTTCCATAATACTTCTATTCCGTGTATGGTACTGTAGCTGTACAATAAAAGCAAATCAGTCACGGTATCGCAACACACTGCAGACTCTCCCCGCGGTCCGAAGTTAATCGGATTCTATTCCCCTATATTAGTACATTTAGTATCAAACGCGATGAATCAAAGTGCCTGAGTACGTTTGAAGTCATTATTTTTACACTCCTCTGGATGTTGTGGTGAAAATATACAATTAGCAAGAATACAATTGTATTTACTAGTTACTGTATTTAAATCTGAACCTACAGTTAAAATATTGGCTGTGCTCTTGACTTCTGAGTTACGTATCGTAGTACCATTTCCGTACGGAACAAATATTAACATGAATTACAGCGGTTCTTACCCTTACTCACATAGTTTATAAATTTGCAGCCAATACATGAGAGGAATTTTAGAAAGAAAATAACACAACAAGAAATAATAACTCACTTAATTAATTATACTTACGTATTAATATTATTATACAATTTTCGTATTATTATTGACAACCTGCTTATGTTTTGATCTTGCAGCTAAGTAGTTTCAACTTTCTGTTTAACTTAACCAATCCTTGACAATAGAAAAGCAAAAAGTTCCCTAAAAATTAGAACCTCACTTTATGCCATTGCTAAATACCTACGTTTCATAGTAATAATACCTCTTTAGTTCATATTGTTTCCCTACACTACACTCAAAAGCAGTTCCTTAGAATAACACAGTGCAGTATATCACCTGCTACCGAGTGCAAACTGCAGTAAACTCCGGAAGACGTACAGCAGTACTAACATGTCTTATGCACCACTTACCTTATATTCTGCCTTAAATTGTACTCTTGTTTTGTATTTAGAATACGGTTTAAATATGTGACGACCACATTAGCTTTTCGGCGATAGTTGGCTGTCGCGCAGCTATCGTTTTTCTATTGTATCTCGAATCACGTGTGTACCAAGGCTTAAAAAAAGGCATGTTGTTAAGTCTGTCCGTTAGATCGTCCAAAAATACTGGCCACTCGCTCTATATAATTAATAAAAAAGATAAAAAGCATCAAAGTTCCGGAGTGGAGGTTGTGACGTTACTGTTCAGTAAAAATTATATCTAAGCGTGTCGTCATGTAAAACTTAGAAAAAAGAAAAATACGTGTTCAATATTTTTCTAAATGGTACTGTCATGGTATTAATAACCAGACGATGGTCTATAAATTACTTTATATAAAGTATTCCTACAACTACAGACGTAGCCACCTACTAAACTCATTACATATACACTACCATTCGAAAAGTATTAGCAAAAATGTTACACAAAATTTTATTATTATCTCCTAAACACTAGCAATAACAATAATTGTCTTAGTAACTTCGCCCACACAATTTACGGTAATTGTGCAGCCGAAGTAACAAACAAACAAAGCCGTAAAGACAGACTTCAGAACTACGTCACCACCTACAAATGATAATCGAAAATAATTTTCACTAACATCAACCATGAGTGTCAATCCCGCATTACTCCACCCTACAGTCCCGGTACCCCGGGGCGGGATTCTCCCCCCTATCAAGCTCCACAGTCACCAGCAAATTACGTAAGCCTCCAACGCTACAATTTTTCAATCGCCTATCGCTTCGAGCGAAACTGTTTCGCTCACTAAATTGAGGATGTTTAGACATAATTTAAGAGATCGATGAGTACCTACCTTGTTTATGTTTATGAATAATCGGATGAGTGAATGAGTATCGGGTTATTGTGTTTGGCTTCGCGCGGTAAATAGCTTCTTGAGGCTTCTGATTGCCTGGTACATGCGTGAGATTGAGGTTGAAATTGGGCAATTGCAAAAATAATTTGTCTTGTGAGTTACGATTTTTCCAATAAAAAGTATGACAAAAGGGTGTTTAAAGAAATAATATCAAACCCCAAAAGATAATTCTAGTGAAACCTTGCAAAATATCAGATTTTTTCACAAATACATAACAATTTACTAATATTACAATAAACTGACCCCAAGTCTAAAACAAAGATTAAGCTAAACAAATGACTAAGTATTAAGTTATTATCTTCCTTTTAATTTTGCAAAGTGAACGCATTTCCTACCTAAATTCATTATTTAAATGCACCGTTTTATTTATAAACAAATAATAATTTGCATAATGGCCGACCATTTTTCTAAGTCTTAATTTTCCCACCCTAACGTCACGTCCTGAGACAAAAGATTGATATATTCTCTCTTTTCATTAAGTTAAAAATGATTTATTTTATAACACCCTACTCGTTCTAACGTTAACGTTTGCATTTAAGTTCATTTTGGGAAAACTTTTGAGTTAAGAGTTCATTAAATGCGGCCCTCAGATTTTCGTTGTGAACGTCACTTTTGAAGAAGTATTAACCTGATTTGATTTGATTGAAAAGGAAAGTTTTATCTCTGAGTTATTTTGGTGTTTTGGCTGTTCTGTCGATATCATGATTAAATTCGACTCCCGAGCGAAGTTTCCTACGTTAACTACATAGTTGAAGTCAAATGTTTTTGGATGTTTACACTAAGTCAGCTTAGAATCTAGAAGCCTGCCATTTCATTAAACTATGAGAATAAAGGGTCCACTATGTTTGTACATACCTTTGTACTCTAATAACACATTCTCTTCCTACCTCGGCCAGCATCTGTTGAGATTGACCGCTACAACCGTAATTCTATGCGGTCCATAGCTTTTTAACTCATACGCGCGCCCATTTTCTGATTAAATGTCATCTGGCCCGCGGGCCAGTAATTTCGCGGGCGTGATGTTCTATAAACCCTATTTTCATACCAACTTCCACCCCAGCACCTTATTCACTACCGGTCACGAGGGAGTGTGGAGTCGACGAGGGATGTCGTGCGGTGTTCCACAGGGATCGGTCCTGGGGCCGCTCCTGTGGGACATCGGGTACGACTGGGTGCTGCGCGCCGACCTTCCCGATGGTGTCAGCGTAGTGTGCTACGCTGACGACACGCTAGTCCTAGCGCAGGGAGGGTCGTTCCAGGCGGCGGCCGACTTGATGACAAGTGGAGTTGCGACAGTCGTGGACAGGATCCGGCAGCTGGGACTCGAGGTGGCCCTGCACAAGTCCGAGGCCATGTGTTTTCATGGCCCTCGGCACCGGCCACCTCCGGGGTCTCAGATAACGGTGGGAGGGGTTCACATCGGTGTCGAGTCGACGATAAAGTACCTGGGACTTGTCCTCGACAACCGGTGGAACTTTACGGAGCACTTCCGACGTTTGGGTCCCAAACTGGCGAAGGCCGGAGCTGCCCTCAAGCGGCTCCTGCCCAATCTCGGTGGCCCAAACGCCTCCTTCCGGAGGCTCTACACGGGGATCGTGCGGTCCATGGCCCTCTACGGGGCTCCGGTGTGGGCGCCCAATCTAGCCGCGGCTCCGGCCCGACTTCTGAGGGCGTCCCAGAGGGTCATGGCCATTCGCATGGTGCGGGGATACCGCACGGTCTCCTGTGAGGCGGCATGCCTCCTTGCCGGCGTCCCGCCGTGGGATCTGGAGGCAACAGTCCTTGCACACACGTACGAGTGGCGCGTGGAAGTGCAACGCCGGGGTGAAGTCCCGATGCCGCGGGTTATCGCGGCACGGCTCACGGAGCTCCGGCGAGATCTCATGGCGGAATGGAGACAACGACTGTCGCAACCTAGTGCTGGGCACGCCGTTATAGCGGCGGTAAGACCCCTCTTTGAGGAGTGGCTGGAGAGGCGTCATGGCACTCTCACGTTTCGCTTGACACAGGTCCTCACCGGACATGGTCAGTTCGGGAGGTTCCTGTGTCGGATTCGGGCGGAAGCGACGCCTGGGTGTCACCACTGCAGTAACGGTCGCCTGGAGGACACGGTCGAGCACACAGTTGAGGTGTGCCGCGCATTGGCGGAGCATCGACGTGTCCTCGTAGAGGCGATCGGCGGCGGTGACCTCTCGCGCCCGGCGCTGGTTCAGGCCATGCTTCGGGGCGAGACGGAATGGGATGCCGTCGCCTCCTTCTGCGAAGCAGTTATGCTGGTGGAAGCGGCGGCGCGCAAGAGGCAACGACGAGCCTCTCGCCCCGGACTAAGACCCAGGCGAAGACGTCGAGAGTCGCAAGACGACTACCGGCCACCGTAGGCGCGGTCCTGCGGATGGCGAGCGATGGGTAGCTCGCCGCCCCGCTAGGACCA
This sequence comes from Athetis lepigone, assembly GCA_033675125.1. Classification (NCBI taxonomy): domain Eukaryota; kingdom Metazoa; phylum Arthropoda; class Insecta; order Lepidoptera; family Noctuidae; genus Athetis; species Athetis lepigone. The sequence goes on along the minus strand of CM066243.1, from coordinate 10,910,218 downwards.
GGACCGCGTAGACGGCGCGTTTTGTTCCACGCGCGCCTCAAAGAGAAGGAGTCAGCACAGGAAGGGGCCCAACAGGGCCAACGCCTGCCGGGGTTGCGGAATGTTTATAGTGGTTACCGTGACCCTGGAACATAAAGGGCAATCGAAGGAACATGAGTGGGTTTTAGTCAGTAAGAGTATGACACGCCCTCCCGTCGCACCCAGGACGGGAGCAGTCATTGGATGATTTCCCACTCACCAAAAAAAAAAAAAAAAAAAAAGGGTTCCCTTAATGAAATAAAAATTTTAAAATTATACGTGAGTCCTTTAGTCACAAACATTGCTGTCCAAATCCATCCAGTAGTTTTGGCTGTGATAGATAGATAAACCATTCATACCTTTGTGAGACGATTACCTTCTGTCAATCCGTTTCTTGAAATGTAAGTACAGTTATAAACTAATTAACACACTAATATTCACTCGTATTTAGTTGTTAGATTACGTCAAATAATGTTATTCAAACATTACGAATTAATTACGCTCCCTTCACAATTAATGTCAATAAGTACCTTCGGAACTAATAAGTACGTGAGATTCAGGGTGAGGCTAAAGGGACCGTCGTGTCACACTGTTGCGATATTATGAAAACTGTTCTTTATACTTGTCTACTACTAACTGACCCTGCAGTTTTATGCAAGTCTTTAGTTTTTGCTTCTGTTTCGTGTTGTGACGTTATATCGCCTATGCTAATCAGGCTATTATATGTAAAAAGAGTTAATCCAATTCAGCTGATAATTTTAGTGAATAGCCCGTTGAAACGGTCACACAAAATATCTTCAGCTTTATTATATTAGCATAGATAGGCTGCGTTAACGCCTCTCTGTGTGGCGAAATCTTAACTGTATCACAAACAAACCAATTGTACCCATTTTTCTGATAAGAGCTTATTTTATTCAGTGGCATAAGTCAGGAGTCTGGACACAGATGGACAGCCTAACTTATTTAAAGTGAAAAGGGTTTCGGATGACCTTTGATGAAACAAAAAGTATTTAAAGATAGTTAAAAATACATAGTATTAAGTTTTTGTTTTTAAAATACCTATGTATTAGTTAATTACTGTTTATGATTATTCTATGTATTTTATTCTATGGGCCTCCGATGCCTGAAATAAAATGATTATTATTATTCAATCTAATCTAAACTAATCAATCTATACTTCTTCTCCCTGTCTCTCTTAAGATTACGTGGGTATCGGTTTGTTTTCCTTCCAGAAATATAAAAGTAACAGAACACTATAAAATCTAGAAAAACATAAAAACGGTCTAGTTAACAAAACCAGTCTTATTTTTAATTTAACACATCCTAGTCCTTTTCACCTACCCCTAATCATTAGTATCACAAACCATTGATAAGTACAGACTGATTACATACAATTTATAATTGTCACAATCACTAGAGTGACAGGTACATTTACTCATGGGACGTTCCCCGTGCCAAGTTCGGCCCCTCATGTAAATCAGAAATTATCGTTTGTATGGGGGTTAGGGGCCATCTGATACTTATTGTGTAGACATAGTTTACCTTTGTATTTGATGGGATAATCGACTGTGGAGATTCGGAATGGGTATAATGGTACTTGAAAAGGTTTCTACAAGATAAGATCTGAGCTCTCTGAGCTTATTTCAAATGTTTCCTCTCGGAACAGTACATTTGAAATTCTTGTTCCCTTAAAATAATGAAAAAGTTTGTCGCATATGTCCTCCTGACATGCTGGACCGATTTGGATGAAATTGTTTGCTTATATTAAAATTAGTTCTTGGATGATTTAAATCTTCGAACACACGTGATTCTAGACACAATAGAAAGACAATAGCCGCGCGACAGCCGGCTGTCGCTTGATCCTTGAAAGGTTAAAAGACATTTGGATCAAACTTTAGTATGGAGCAAATACTTATATAGTCTAAAGGTAGTAGTTCGGGATTTGTTTGTTTGTGTGTGTGAAATTAAATGTTTGTAAACGTAAATAAAGAAAATCTAGAAAGAAGCGTTTTTTTTTAGTCTGTAAACTCGGTTTATGAAATATTTACTCAAAGCATTTACAGCAAAGCTCATTCACGAAATTATGTTTTTTTTCAGGTGCCCTAGAAAATTGACTAATGTAGCGTTATACATAGGTTATGTTATAATATTTACGTAGTACATTATAATGTGCTAATACGCCATTACATGCGAAACAGTACCACACTTCGTGTTCTATGTTAAATATTTTTTTCCATATGACGCATAGCAAGACCAGACCCAGAATATACAAAAATATGTTCTAGACATGCAAAGGCTAGTCAGACAAGACTTTAAACAGCTACCTATCACACCAAATGTAAATAAAAAATTATTATCATTAGCACTGCTAAAAACATGACGCATCAACACACGCGATTTCAACATTTATATCCAAATTACATAGGTGTAATATTTGCGTGCACATTACTACCGCAGTGAGTTGTTTGCACATTATAACAGTATGTTAGCTTAAATACATAATGTAATTAAACACATATAAATCAATTTACTGAGTCAACACTATTACTTAAAGAACAGAAGATAATTTAAACTTTTTACTATTTTTAAAGTCTACAAGTGTTGAATACATAAATATTTAATGTAGTAGTTGTAGAATGTTCACGATTATTAATTTACAGTAGTAATTTACAGAAGTAAATTAATATGTTGACACGTAATTACTCAACGATGCTTTAAATATTTTTTATACCTTTCTTGTGACATTTGGAGTCATCTCGTGGTCTTGGTTATAAGAACACGTGTATGATCTCCATACTATAATTTATTAACCGTACAATTGTCATTTAAACTGAAATATTATTTTCAAACTGGACATTGGCAGAAATCACCGAAAATTCGGTGGATTGCTATAATAAATATAAAAGGTGAAAGTTGAGACATTTATTAACTGAACTACTCAAGTGCATTGCTTTTAGTTTTTATTAAAATTGTGCCTTACATTTATTCGGTACCAAATACTCTATTACCCAGTGTTATAATATTGTTAAAAATAAGAAAACTAACACCAAAAGTAACTACTAATGAATGTATCGTAGACTACCAATACCAGTCAATTAAGAAAATCACTAGAAAGAAAACAATACTGTCTCCCCTTTTAGTTAACACGAAAAACCACTTCCCATGTTGGCATAGTGATGTCCCGATGCTTAATTAGATATTAGTAAACCCGACTATTCGAGCCGGAAACAAATAGTCGACTAAATACGGAAAACTGGTTCGCTATGACTTTGTTTTAAACATGTAGAGCCACTTTTGTGTGTTTATTTTTAGTGTTTAAAGATGTTAATTATCGGCACCACACACTTGTATTATTAAGAGCTGATTTTTCAATCATCAGTTAAGTTCTATCTGAGGAATAAATATGTCGGTTTGACATATTTTCTATACAAAAGCTGTCAAAACGTCAAACTTACTCTTCAGATAAAAGTTATCTGGCGATTGAAAAATCGGCCCTTAGAAGATATAAATCTATCGTTGGTGGGAAGATTTAATGCAATCAAAAAATGTCATTACCTAACACGTTTCTACCATTCGCCTAGGGCGCCTTTTTCTTAGTTGAAGTCAACTTCCAGCCTAACTGAATGTAGCTAAGTACTTGTATAATATGATTATAAAAAGAACTATCTATAAATCCTTCACAACTCTGTTACTGAGTTATACATACATTAGTAATGTTTATTCAAACATCTACGAATGACTAGCTAACCAGGAACAACGGTTTTGACATAATGTTGTAAGGCAATATTTTAAATTTGTCATGTTTTTCTTTCTATAGCCTACAGATATATCACTGTTCGATATGTACCTTCTGCCTATCTACCTTCGCCTTTCTTTAAAACATAATCTTAGTTGTAAATTAATCAATCTATCGATGATTACGGTATAATGACAAACGACTCAAATTAGGGCCTATGAGCTTGTCCAATGACCCATAGTCGTACCTTTACGAAAACAATATTAATAATAATGTCTATAATTAAATTAACCGTTGAAGTTTTTCTGTGTTTTGGTTAAAATAATTAATATGATGAATGCTAAAACATTTATCACGTCTGTTACGGACAAAATATTTCTACTACGTTGCGATTTATTAACGCTACAGTTCTTTAAAAATAACTTTGTTAAATTAAAATGGATGGGTGTTTGTTAAATTCCTTTGAGCCTTCTATTTTTGTACTTTGTAAAATGGTTAAAAATAAAAGAATGGCAGAGGTATAAAATATACAAAATTGATAATTAACAACTGACAGTTCTGAACTGTCAGTTGTTAATTATCAATTTTATATTTGTATATTTTATTTTTAACCATAAAAAATATTTAAAATGTTCCAAGTAAATCATGTGGGCATGTTACAGTTCGTTTGTGAACATATTTTCTAGTTTAAATTGTAGATTAGAATTACTCCCGTCGACTACTGTTTCTTTTGTATTTATTATATGTTTTGTGTGTTGATTCCCAAAGCTGTAAGTTTCCATAGTTTGATAAATTAGTTAATTAAAAGGTACCATTACAACGCCTAGAACACAGAATCACATCAAAACATCGAGATAATGATTGAAAAACGCAGAGTAATTTCCAACCCCTACCACATCAAGACGCTATAGTCTGATTTAGCGTAAACACACTAATTTGAAATACTTCAATATTTATGTATATAAAAAAGAATTCCTATATCCTCTTCTAAGGTCACGTTTTTTAATTCTTTGTATAAGTTATTTTTTACTGAAAATTTTCATAAACTTAACAACCATTTTAATTACCAAAAACGCGGGTGAAACCACGAGGGGCAGCCAGTATAAACCAAACTAAACAACTACTCGTAAACCTTTCGATTCCCAGAGGCTATACACGTTTCAACAACAAAATAATACGTATCAAGTTCTACCACTGACCAGGTAAAGACCACAACTTAACCAATCGTAAATAGGCCAATCAATATACTAAATTCCCTTTGATGGTCCGTAAAACCCTGGCAAGTTGGCGAGTAACAGAGTTTTCACGCCGTTGGCAGCTGCTAGAGTGCCAATCAAATTAGGAACGATTATCGAGCGCTGCCGATCAAGCAGGACTCTTTGAACGATCGCTACTGAAGCTAATCTACGGATTAAATTCTTTTACTCAATCGCTACAGGGATTTGGAATAATCTGCTCTCATAATTTGAGGAAAAAACGCCATTGAATATTGTCAGGAAATTGATTTTGTAACAGAGCTTTGCCGTGCTTTTTAAGTGAAAGAATTGGGTCGCTCCGTGGAGCGGAAAGTTCTCATTTTCCATAATCATCTAGCCATCGGTTCAGTTAATCTGTTTTTTTTTGCGTGTCTTTGCATTTGTGTTCTCATTTGCATAATATACTTCTAAACGTTATCATCTATATCAACATAAATCTGTTGAATCAGCGGAGGCTTAGCAAAGTGTTTCTTCAGGTTCACTACCTGTAAGGAGCACCTACCTAAGTGTATTTTTCCTAAAGTTTCTTCTATACTGAAAATAGTACTTTCAGTTTTTTGTTGATTAATATCAACAATGAACTCATAGTTATTTGATAAAATCGAAACGTTAATGAGATCACTCATGATGTACGATGATCCTCCTTTTTCTCCAAAACTACTGAATCTTACATCCATACTAATATTATAAATGAGAAAGTGGAGCATTCACGGCAAAACGGAGCGACAAATTGACGTGATTTTTAAAGTGGAGATAGTTGAAGAGTGGAGAGTAATATAGGCTTTTTGTCTCTTTCTAACGCGAGCGAAGCCGCGGGCAAAAGCTAGTTTTGAAATATAGTTCTTCACTACTAAAGCTTACAGGATGACCTATAAAATCGAACCTTTTTTTAAATAAACCTTCCTCATACAAATATTGCTAGTTGTCTTTACCATACTTCCCTTATTCAAAAATCCATCAATTACCTCCTTTTAATATTAACCAGTACGCCCGTGTAATAAACAAGAACATTTTACTTACACCGAAACCGCATCCATGGCTATTTTTTCAACATAATCTAATAGCTTTTCCGAGTTCGTATCGGTGATTAGTTCCAATTATTGGCATTCAACGCACATGCGGCTCGCCATTTCAGTAATTGCCTTTATTTCTTCTGGATCCTGCTCTTACCACGCTTTTGGCAGTGTTGTTTTCTTTTTCCAAGGATTACTGGCCAAATTGGATTTAGATGCACAAATTAGATTTTAAATTTACTACTTGGTTCTTTAAAGTCCCAATTATTTTTAGGGTTCCGTAGTCAACTAGGAACCCTTATTTAGTTTCGCCATGTCTGTCCGTCCTCGCTTAATTTCTGTGACCGTTAGCACTAGAAAGCTGAAATTTAGTACAAATATGTATATCAATCACGCCGACAAAGTGATAAAATAAAAATTGGATAAAAATGTTTTATTAGGGTAGCCCCCCTATTGTGTAAAGTCCCACTTTAGTGTTTTTTTTTTTAATTTCAACCCTAATATGTGAAATTTTTTAGATAGGTATTAAAAAATGAATAGGGGTTTACTAAAATCATATTTTGATAATGTCAATAATTTCGGAAATAATCGCTCCAAAAGTAAAAAACAATGTGTCCCCCCTCCACTAACTTTTGAACCATAAGTTTAAAAATATGAAAAAAATCTGATAATTAGAACTTTATAAGGACTTTCTAGGAAAATTATTTTGAACTTGATGGAAAGAACAGTTTCTGTACAAAAAAGACGAAAAGTTTGTACACAATAATTAAAGTTTCTGCGTACTTAGTATGTCAACGTAACAAATAGCCTTTTTTTAAACTCATACGTGGGAACGCTTACTTATTTACACGGACGGGAAACTACGGAACCTTACAGTGAGCGTGACCCGACACGCTCTTGGCCGGTTTTTTATTTTTAGCATTTTTTTTATAGATATACTCCACAAAAAACTTTTAGTAAAAGCGGATAAAAACTTCATAACAACTTATAAAAGAAAATGAAACCAAGCTCTCTAGGAATGAACTCTTGTAATAAAACTAAAACTTGTGACGATTGCATTCAACTTTCAGCTGAAAATTCTGGCGACTTGCAAAATCTTCGAAGTAACATATTCCTAAGATGAGTCGTAACATCTTAACATCATAAAACGTACACGACAAGGACCATCCAAGATCGTTTTCAAGTTTATATTTAGCCTCTTCAAAGTTTTGTTTTCATATAAAACGTGTTGTTGGAACTACAACCAATGTGATGTTGTTTTTGTAAAGTAGGTACCTTAAAACTAACAACTTGGACAGTGGTGGAGCTCAAGATGGTAGTAATACGTACTTCCCATAATATACAAAATGTAATTTTTCAAACAAAAGGTGACTAAGCAAACAATATTTAGCACGTACTGTAACTTAGCTATTTTCCGTCCCTATCTTGAGCTGTGTCTTGAGATCGTAGTTTATACGGTGACAGTAATATTGTTTAGCCGAAACACTAACAGCGTTTGGTCTTGGCCTTAGAGTTACAATGTTATATCGGAATAGATTGTTTGGAGTTAAATAACATTGTCTTCCGTACTAGTAGACACTATTACGGTGGGATAGTTCTCCTCGCGTAATCAATCACCAATTTACCCAAAGCATATAATTGTAGGCACGGATAAGATTCAAAATGAACGTGATTAACCTTTTCTCTATTAAAAAAAGTAACTGTACCTTAATTTTACATCTTCTGTAACTATTTTTAATCATGATTTAATCATCCATCTATTCCATGTTTTATTTACAAGTAGGTAGTGTTGTAGATAATTAAATTTAAACAATTTGGTGTCCCAGTGGTTACGAAGCCTATCTCTAATGCATGAGATGTACTTTCTAAGTAATTGATTGTTTGTTCTGTCTCTGTCTATATATTTATAAATTACATAAGTATGATTTTCAGTTTTCTGGTTACCGTAGTACTGCTTAGTATGGGATCAGATGGCCGTGTGTGAGTTGTCCAAAGATAAACTCACAATAAATATAAATAAATACAAATGTATTTATTTATATTTATTGTGAGTTTTTAAGTCTAATAGGCAAGTTCCATGTAAAACGCTTGTACTCAGTTACATCCGGTTAGACCGGAAGCCAACACTAACATAGTTGGGAGAAGTCTGAGTAGATGTAGACCAGAAAAGTTATTTAAACTTAACTTTTTGGTTCTTCTTTAACTTCAACTTCTTAACTATCTTCTTACTTTGATGATTAAGAGAAATCGAAGGTAAAATAACACACCCATACAGTGAAAAAATAAAACATAAACTTTCATACAAATTAAAATATAGTTATTTGGCATTAGACTACAACTACTGCCATTTTCCCTACATTATTAAACAACTTACATCTTGTCTGCACAGTCAGATGAAATATTCTGATACCAACAAACAGATCAAATTATATAAATTACCGGAACGTGGTGGTTGTGCCAACTAGTAAGAAACTTGGAACTTAAAAGCAATAGGTCATGGTCGTAGCTCTGGTCCTTCGAAAATCAGGTCAAGAAAGTTTTAGCGTTCACTCATTAGGAAATTAAATTTGATGAGATTTTAACACGATCTCTCAGATTTGGGGAAATTCCGTAATCTAGAGACAAAAAAAGATGATATGACGTAAATCCTCAATTACCTATTAACCTTTCAACAACCAAGCGACAGCCGGCTGTCGCGCTGATATTGCCTTTCTGTTGTGTCTCAAATCACGTTTGTTCGAAGGTTTAAATAAACAATCTGCTAAACGCTGTAATCCTAATTCATAAAGCATTTTGCAGTACGATAAAATCTTGTCCGGACATCCTAACAAAATATATCACATTACAATGTCGAATTCCTGAATTTTAATAATAAAATTCCAAATGTGAAGTGTAGCACCACATAACAAATTAACTTAGGCGGGTATTATCCCTCCGGACTCAGGGGTTATTTAAATGACTTCCCCAATGCAACTGAACTCGATGCCAAAAAAAAACAATTTCGCGACGTAAACTTTACACCGCCCGTTTTGTTCCTTCTAAATATTCAAATAGGATATGAAAGCCCGTAATGGTTGGTTAGATTGGAGATCTATCCTTCTCGGGAACATTAATTTATGTAAAGTATTAGATTACTTGGTACCACAGCCTACTCAATATCTTAAACGTGACCCCACTGTTGATTCAAATTGGCAACGACTCTGTTGTATGTAACTTGAGTAAATAAACTGCTTACAACTCGAGTCGTTATTAATGAAAAATAAACTTTGTTTTCGACGAAAATAAATACTAATTCTATCTAGCAAAAAAATGATTGAGATTTCAAATGTGTTAGTAAATAAAACAAAACATCAACTCAAATAAAATTGAATTGAATTTACAGTACTAAAACAAATGACGAAATGAAACAAAATGAACCTATTTAAAAACTCTAAATTGTTTTAGCGGCTTTTAATTATTAAGAGGCAATGCTAAAATCTGCTTTTGTTCAGGCAAATCTTTAGTCAAAAATCGTCATTTTCTCTCATGTTAATAATGGAGAAGGTTGTGTAGACACTGAATAAAATTAGCTTCTGACCTACGCAACTCTCACGAATCAAGATTATCAATGGTATTTGAGTACCATAAGACAATATTGCCTCTTCGACTGATAAGATCTAAAGACTTACTGCTTACACGTGATATTCTATCCTATCTCAATGAATAATGTGTGTCTGTGAATGAAAACTAATGAACAATCAAGATAATAGTACAAATAACGAGAATATAGTATGGTAACTTTTCTTGTTCTACGACGAAAGTGCGGTTTTCATAAAACAAAACACGATAACAATACAAAACATCGTAACAACAAGAAAACTTTTTACGAAACGATCTTTTATCTCAACTTACACAGTTCCCTTGTCACTTCTTATTACTATCCACTTGAAACTTTAAGTATAACCTCATTTATTCGTAAGGGTAGCCAAAACGTTTTGTGAGATAAACAAATAACAAGCGGCGTGTGATTTATAGCCCACAAAACATCAGAATCTCATCAGCATTAAAATCTGACGGCTGAGCGTTTTCTACAACGTTGCTTTTTACTCAACATATCCACAAAATATGATAAAACACGTCTCACAAACTCATGCATGAGCTAGCATCATTGAGAACACTGACACGGCCTGAAACTGTAAACAACAGGAGATAACGTTACCTTTTCCAATGAAGAATCAGCGACTGCAGCCGGACAGTGGCAGCTGACACTTCTACCAATAACACAAGCAACACAATTTATTGTACGAAATCACTGTCTCTAACAGATTGTTGATTCAACGATTGTTTTTATATCACCACTGAGGACGCGAGGTGCCCCTACGAACGCTCGGGGGTGACTGTTAGTGTCACTCAGACCTACGGGTTCACCCCGATGACGTCATCCTAGACCAATAGGGTGAGATTTGGGACGCATGCGCGCCGTGCCAGTCGCCGCGGCGCCTCTACTGCTTCCGAAAACGATCCTGCCGCGCAGTCGGTGCACATTGTATACATTGCTGCTTCAGTTATTTGCGCTTATACGTTTAGGAAAACGTGAGCGTCAATGGATGTTCTCGTGCGCGCTTTTGCCGATTTCGATGCATACGATCGTAGTGAAGTGTGCTTCTGGGGGTGACAGCTTTGAGAGCACCCCCCGATGGGCTTTTCAAAGGACCAGCGCCACCATTCTTTTTGTAACTGCCTGTGGCATATACCGCGTATTTGGAATAATTGAGACGCTCGGTGTATGATTTAATTTGCCCTTTCGCGGGGCCTAATGTTTTACCGTAAGGGGAGGAAATATTTTTATACTTGTATTAAATGTTTGCCAACAGAAAAGGGGTATGTCCCTTAGCTAAGATAATAAAGAATTAATTTCTTTTTGCGTCATTACTTTGGTCCATTAATTTAGTAAAATGAGAGAGTGTAATATACTTATCACGGTTAAGTAAAATACGAAATGCATAGGTTTGAAATTTTGCTCATGATATTAATTATAACTTGCAAAATATAGGCATTCTTAATAAGTATAAAATGGATTACTATGTTACGTGCTTATTTTACTCTAAAATGAGAAAACTGTAACATATAAAAAACAGAATTTTAAAACATTCAATAACGGTGCTTTGATTTTATAGGTAGTTGTAGGGACAAAATGCTTTCTCATCCAGAGAAGACACAAACATTAACAATCATGCTCAAGGCAGATTAAGAATTTCACAAAACAAAGTTCCTTCTGTATGTTGGTCTATCCGCAATACACTCAAAAACTACCGCACCGATTTTTTATGCCGCATGCTGTTTCCACTTGCTTTTCCCATAGACACACTGATTCCTGAAAAGGTTTAGATGTGTAATAGAGAGAAAACTAGATATAACTAGATAGTTATAACTAGTTTTATCTGGCCAGTTGTTTCCCTGTATCAGTGACATTGACATCCGAAAAAAACTTAGCAAAGTAGATAAGTATAAAAAACAGATTTAAAAAAACTATCCATTCAGTTTTAGAGAATACCTGAATGACACCTGTTGACCCTGTATACCTATAAATTTTGCTGACTGTACATCACTATACATCAAAACGAAATCGCCCCAAGCTTCCACTCGAATAACGAATCGAAATAACAAGTAACACCTCATTTCGAAATCTAAATCGTTTCGCGTCATACGTTGATCGATAAGTGGCAATCGAATAGCCATCTGAAGCGATTTTTCATACTCGATCACTCGTACAGGGTGGTGTTTAATTCTCCATCGGTCTTGTTCGTAGCAACAGATTTCCCTTCAACCTAGCTGATTGTAATCTCATTGTGATTAGGAGCGAGTGCTGTTGTGTTTTTTGTGAATTTGATTAGGGTGGAAATCGGTTTTTTTTTCAGGTGTTTCCTTTTTTGAAAGACCGTGAAAAAGTTTGTTTTGCAAGTTTATTTTTATTAACTCATTTTTTGTACTTGTATTCTCTCTATACCTTAGCTTTAATAAAAAATCACAGATATACGTAGAATTAAATAAAAAAAAAGATTATTGCAGAAACTTGAACAAAAATCAAAATTCTTAAAAGTTTTAGAAGCTTTGAAATTACCACTGCTTAGTACACTTGTCAATAAGCAAGTTCTTTTCCTTCTGAATATACCCGTTGGACGACTAGATTCAATTTATCACTCGTATGTACATATTGTCTGGCACTAAACTTCTGCAGTACAATATCCAAAAGGTAGAATAGCAACAAACGAACCAAAATTTACGTAGAAAACTTTTGAAACTAACTTTGAGCTCGTTGGAAAAGCAAATACTAGTACGAGAACGAACTTTTGTGCTAAAACTAGATTACATACAGTCGAACATGAATTAGAACTTAACGTATTACACAAACTTTACAAAAAGTTTAAGAAAAGTACTTTTGTGGAAATTATATTTTCGGCAGAGTTTAGACGGTGAGTTGTTTAACAAAAAGGTGTGGTAGTTAATAGCAACATGTTTCTCAGAAACGAAATCTTTTTAATTTTTAGTTGTTACTTTTTATTAAATAGTTCTGTCGGGTTTCCTAATCACGGACAGCAATGAAAGTTTTGCGGGCTGGTACCGGCCCGAAGTTATTCGACAGATTAACCCTGTGTTAAAATAAAATAGGAAATTTTTAACATTCATGTAGAACGAACACTCACGAAAGTCAAAATTTACCATAGAGAATATATTATGTAGTAAAGACCCAAGCAATGCAGTTTGACAAGGCCCAGAAAAACAACTGTCTCAAATATCGCAACGAAAATAAACAGAAAAGATATCACAGTATACCCCCATACTGAGAAATAAAAATGATACTACATTTACGAGTATATCTTATTTTTCTCCTTATAGGTAATGAGCGATAATGCCCCTCCTACCGTTTTTAGGCCAAGGTAACATCGAGATAGGTCGTACGCTTGAGCTCAAGTATCTTCGCCTGAAATGTAGCAAACAGAACAATGGAATCAGATATCCATTTGGACTAAGATTCCAGACCTTGACAGCACGCTTGTGTTACGTGTCAGACGTGTGGACAAATATTTGTAAGACCTACAGTGGTGTGTCTAGGAGTTAGAATTACTACCCGAGCAAATTTATTGTGCACCTCGCGCTGTGACGTAATGCTGACGGTATGCTATGCGCTACTAATTTATCTTGGGTTAAAGTAAGAGGTAGTTTACCAAATATATTTTTTGTCCATACAAGTAATAGTTCACCAAATATTTTTTTTTATTAAAAGTTTTTAAGATTGCTCATGTCCATTGTTCCTAACATATTCAACTCAATCTATCACGATTCACTCACTGATATAAGTTTTCTGCCGAGTTTTGCAACTATAACAGGTGCTTTTTATATTCTGCCTATCCAACTTGGCTGAAAAGCAAAACGGTGTATTTCAAATCAAATTTTCTGAAGGATGTCTGAAGTCTGAAGACACGTCTGTCAGTATTTCTGAGGCTTCTTCCTACGCCTGCGACTATAAGTGACTTGTTCCGCGGTCCCGCACGATTTAGCGGTGGTCGGGGTAGGAATTATAAAAAAGAAATGTTTTCGATGTAGGTACATCCTAATTGGATAAAAATTACAGTTATAATATTGTTAAGGGGTAGCAATAAAACGAGTGCTCACACGACCCCGCCATCCCCTATATAACCTAACCTATCCGAGTCGGGGTGCCCTAAAGTCTAGATTGCAACCAGTTTTCATCATTATTGAGAGTTAATAGTCGCTCACTTAGTAATGTAGTCGCTCGGATAAAATTTTAATATATGAAATGGATTAATCACAATCCACTTTTTGTAAACTCGTTCTGGATTTTATTATTAATCAATATTCGTCGTTAGTTTAGTTAATTTTTCGCATACTCAAATTCATACCGCTCAAGTTATTATTACAGTATGTCATCATCAGTCGCAAAGCTTTTTTTTATTTCGCTCGTTTTATTATTCCCCTATTTACTAAAGTGGATGACCTGATATTACAGATTCCTTAAAGGAGACAGTTTTTTTTGTTCGGGGATTAGGCCCACCACAAATTGTGGCATTTATTAATGAAATGCACGTTAGTTTATTCCTTATAATCTCTAGATTACAGTGGCAATATTAGCAAAACTCTAAGTAACCGGAATACTGAGAAATACGACAGTCAAAACATGACTCTCATAATGACCTAAAATCTCACACGAGCGATTATTTAATGAGTGAATAGGTTTCCTAGGTATTTTATGTTAGAATAGTGCACTTTCAATAATAATATAGGTGTAAATGACATAAAAACCTGGCTTTGGTGTGATTTTTTTTCGATTATTCTTTTACTGTGGACGCCAATGCTTTTATAAGTAAAGTTGTTGCACATTTCGTTGAAATCGAGCTGTACAATTGTTACAACAGCTTTATATATTATGCACTGTATCTCCAGAAGCCATTTTTCTAACATCTATTGAATAAAAATACGAAAAGAACAGAAGAAGCACTTATCTGACTATCTAGAAAACTGTTGGAAACTATTAGGCTAAGTTTACATGACCGCGAGAAGCCGCGCGTCGCCGCGTGGTTGAGGCCCTGTCCAGGAAGGTACACTCGCGGGTAGGCAAGATACTAGGCACCAATACATCGCGTCCACAAGCATCGCGCGACTAATAAACTCGCGCGTGACTCGCGCGTAATGCGCGCGAGTCGAGATACTAGGGCCGCCTTGTTGCGTTCAGATTTCGCGCAAATTTCAGAGCGAGTGCACGTATATAAGAGAAAGAGAAGGAAATACGACTCGCTCTATACGCGTAGACTCTGGACGCAACACTCGCGCGTGTTACGCGCGAGAGAATCGCGGCGAATCCGCCCTCCTGGACAGGGTCTGAGGCGACGCATGATGATGTGCATACCAGTCCGGATGTCAATGTTGCTTGAGGAGGGGGCAATTTGCTTATGGATTTTATACCGAAGGCTGAGTCGTCGCAGAAAATGACAAAGACAATAAAAAAGCTTTCTTGCATCCTATTTTAAATGAAAATCTTTCACTTAAAATAGGATGCAAGAATGCTTTTCAAGGAACGTAGAACGCGCGGTAATGTCTACGATAATTGCTGCTTACTTTGGTCTTGTACCGCGCGGTTAGTGGTACAGAGCGGTTTCGCGCGGTCGTATGAACTTAGCTTAATAATGTAGTCTGTCAGTGTCAAACTGTACCACAGAGCATCTACAACGGAATGTTAATTAGGTACGTTTCGTTTCACATAATATATTTAAATTCACGTTGAAATAAATGTAAATACGCTCCTCAACATGCATTTTTCCGTAATAGTTTTTTACTATTATTTCATTATTCCCGTTAGATATCTATATAATTTTTAGTGGGTTAGTTATAATAAGGTGATGACTTGTTTCATGCGTAAAATTATTAATAAACGTAACCGTTTAATAGTGGGACCAAAAAAAATTGTCTCCTTTGCCATTTCATTTCTAGTTTAATACAATAACGTTCATGATTCTTTAAT
Organism: Athetis lepigone; assembly: GCA_033675125.1. NCBI lineage: Eukaryota > Metazoa > Arthropoda > Insecta > Lepidoptera > Noctuidae > Athetis > Athetis lepigone. The sequence goes on along the minus strand of CM066243.1, from coordinate 10,894,678 downwards.
TCTATAACCATCATTGAATTCCTGGTACATTACCATTAATTTAGTAGCCATCCATTAGCCAGACATTCCAATAACACGCACGCAAGTGAAATTACACTGCCGTGTTGATGTCTTATTTATTATTGTCTTAGTAAACATAAGGTGTAATAACTAACTGTGTAGAGAACTTGCGATTTCTCTTATAGGTAAGTACGTGAAACGGTAATCTACGTCAACAACAGTCTAGTTCATCAAAATAATGTTATTTTGATAGGTTTACAATAAATGTAATACAGTAGATACATCTTTAGTTACTGCTCCGCTCCCAACAGTCGTAGCGTTAAGTTATATAGTCTTAATTTTCCTCGACTTGCAGTGTATATAGCGAAAAAGGAAAGGAGTTCATATCGCGGCAGAAAACTCAATAAATAAATTATTGAACGGTATTATGTCAGCTTAGACGTCAAAATCTTAAGGCCAACATCGTACATAATTCAAACGAAATATTTATCAATTTACTGAAACCCGCATAGCTACAACCTATTCTCACTAGAAAATAATTTCTAACCCATATCTTCAGAAAATTACGACAAGCAGTACGTGCCAAGCAGAACAAGAAATAAAGCCTAGATAGAAACGCCATGAAAACACATAAAATACAACTTCTTACAATGAAACATCACTGGAACATTTTCGATTAAGAAAATCCGTAAAGCAAACAAAAGGCTTAATCCATGTTAGTACTCACATACTTTTTCTAGGGCTTACATCTCCGTCTACAAACATAAGAAGCTCGTTACCGGCAACGTGGCTCCCGCTTTCCCGAGCTTTGCCGAAGATGCCCGAAGTAACCCGAGCTTGATTTATAGTTAAGATAGCTGACGTCGCTGTCATAACTCACACGACTCGAGCACTTGGCAAAAACTCGACGAGACGCGCCGATAAGTGAGGCGTAATTGTTGTGACTTTAATATCATCATGTTAGCGTTCAAGAAATTAGATTTTTAGAGAAAAACGGTAAACTCTTGAGCAACGAGCGCAAAAAAAATGACGCTTCATTTGTTTTGTCATCTTTTCAAAATGGATTACGATTTTCACTTGTTTTTGGAAAATCTTTATTGCTAACTAGATGACCCGGTGAACTTCGTATCACTTACCTATCAATGTAAACTTTATTTAAACTATATCACCTTTATTCATAATAGATTTGTATCGATTTCGCCACAATATCACAATTTTTTTAGTAATCTGGCAATACTGTCATTGTCACTGTCCCTTAACTTTTGACGAAAAGATTGTTGAAAGGACATGTTGAAATGGGCTCATAATAATTTTGTTTTTGAACAACTATCATGTGCGGTTTTTCTAGTAGTAAAAATTGTCCAGGATGGCCATACAGAAACAAAAAAAAATATTAAAAGCACCATTATTTAATAAATAAATATTTTAAATCTAGATATTTTTTTACCAGTAAAACCAACTATAATAGGTGTACCAGTAACTGATGACAAAAATGGTAAATAAAATATGATGACAGCAACACTGGGGAAAAAGGAATAAAATGTTTTGAAACTTATATTTTCGCCTAAATAAATATTACACTTTTTGCTTTATTTAGCAATACTAATATTATAAAGAGGATTTTTTTTTTTGTATTTTTGTTTGTTACTCTTTCACGCAAAAACGACTAAACAGATTTTGATAAAACTTTACAGATATATAGGTTATAAAATATATCAGAATAAGACATAGGCGATAATTTGTGCAGTTTATTTAACAGTGATGTTTGATTAGTTGTATTTTTCTATTAGCTGATGAGACGATTGGGACCTACTTGCGGCCTACTCTGGGTAAAGCTAAAAAGGCTTTAAGCACTAATTTTAGCCCCTAACCATGAGTGACCAAATAAAGATATTTTTTAAAAGAGAGTGAGATATATCGAGATATATATTTGGTTAATCCATTCTTAAATTATAAATGCGATAATAACTCTGTCTGTCTCTTCTTCATGCCTAAGCCACTGAACCGATTTGAATAAAATTTGGTACAAATATAGTCTGGGACCCGAGAAAGAACATAGGGTAGTGTTCATCCCGGAAATCTCCCAGAAATGGGAACAAAGTCACGGGCAAAAGCTTGTATAAAATAAATTAAGATAAACCCAATTATTATAATATAAGTGCTTTATTTACACAACAAAGATGAAAGAAATGGTATTTCATTTTGTGATTAGTATCCTAGTTTGGTTAGGGCATTGCAAGTTTGATTCAACCTTATTGCCCGTTAAAAAAAATTTGACAAGATTATGGCTATGGTAGTGATCGTCACTTAAGGCAAGTTAAACGTCTTTAGGCGGCTCATGTGAATCTGACACCAAGGCTACTGACTTCTTCATCTGCCTTCTGCAATAATTCGTCGTGTAGCACTATTACACACCCCTGTAATAAACTAATAAGCCAAAGTTGTATGTTACGTACCTATTATATATACAAATGTAAAACTCATATGGATATGAAACAAAGTATCAACCTTGGCGAGGCACACGGTCTAAAATCGAAATTGCGTGTAAGCTACAACTTCTTTACAGATTTATCGGTAGACGTTATAAACAGTGCTTTTGGATTGGGACCGCGGTGATTTCGTAGTCATTCTTTCACTTTTTACTTAAAAATTCTTGAAAATAACAAAATATGTAAACAAACAAACGTAATGTCACTTGACAGATGACATGACAACAATATCATATAAAAATCATTATTTGTTTTACTTTTTCTTTAATGAGTTACTGGTACCCCTATAATTATCTGCATGATTTGGATTTAATTTTATGAAAATGATTCCTTTGCGTCTTTTAAAAACAATTAAACATTACTTGTGTCAGGTTGACGGGTTGTAACCTCTATGGTTGTAATTGTAACACTTGAATTTGACACTTGATTTGCCGGTTACTATGACAACGACATCCAATAGAACATGTACAACTTTTACATTGGAAAATGAAATTGTTGCTTTACTCTATCTTTCTCGCAATTTTTCCTTATTTTCTCACCGTTTAGACCTACCCTGGACTACGACAAACATTTTAAACCCAAAATCAGCTCAATCGGCCCAGCCGTTCTCGAGTTTTAATCAGACTAACGAACATCAATTCATTTTTATTTATATAGATGAAGTCGTTGGACGGAAAAGCATTTAAAATCGTACGTTTTTATTTTGGCGAGTCATTGGTTGAGCGCTTGGTAACTGCGCTGTAAGTTGCGAGTTCGATTTCCGCACAGGACATTTTCTGTTTGCATGTGAGTTAATGTTGAAAAACCCTACAACACACATTGTGTACGATGGAATAAGTGTGGGGTAAATATTAAGGAAAACAATAGAGAGTTGTCGTTGTAATCCACTTCCCAATTTAAATTAGAACGTCTATGAAAACAAAGTTCAAAACAAAGCCACGTCCATACTAAGTAATCAATTTTAAACTTGCTTACGCCCGCGTCTTTGCTTGCGCCCATCCCCTATTTTTTCTCCTTGAGGGTTGAACTGTCCAAAAAAACCCTTTCTTAGTGTTTATCTACTCTTTACAAAAAGAAAACACCCCGCAAAGATCATATTCTCCAAGTTTCATGGTTCTAGGACCAGCAGTTAGGACTGTACGTTGATATATGACACAAGTCAGTCAGTTTACGATTTTATATACAATGTGTAACTGAATTAATGCACTTTGAGAAAATAGTTTGTTCAGAATCGTTTACTGAATCGATTTTTGTAATTTTTAATAATATAGGTAATATTTTATCCCAAAAATAATTAAAACTACGTAAACTGCTGTCACACTTCCGCTGTACAGTCAAAACAAACTAAAATGGATGAAATACCTACTACGCTAGACCCTTATGCAAGTGCGACTGTGTGCATGCGTAGATTTGTAATGTGACTATAATTTTCACCCACAATCTGTACAACTAATTTATAAAAAAACAGTGTTTTAAACATAATAATAAAAATTCAGTGTATATATTATGATTATAACATAATATTCTAATGGGGGTGTCTGGTGGTGTGCGTTTATTCCGGGACATGTTGTATAAAGATTAACCATCTCTAACACAACATGTTCAATACAACACATACATGGCCTTTCACGACAGTACAATGATGGATGAAGCCATTACTGACCACAATACAGTATCCACCTGTAGAACATACACCTTCCATTGTTCCAGTACAAATTAATCAACAATCAAATGCAAATAAAAAGGCACAAACGACACAGGGGTGTCGATTGAGTCCGCTCGAGGGTGCTAATCCCAGCCGACAGGTAAGCTTCGCTAATTTATCATCCCTAAACAATAGGGCTGAATACATAACCCCTTATGTAACGAAATAGAGGGTTCAATAAACAAAGAGTGAATTATTACTCTATTAAGCTAGAGACTGACTGTGTAACTCTAGAGTGTTGCTGATAAAAATTTGGAAAAAATTACACAAATGACTGACAGAAGTACTGTTGATGATAGATGTATAGTTCGTTTGTTTATATGGTTGACCATGCCAATGTTATCTTAAGATTTACGCGGTCATGCACTGAGCAAATCTCAAGAGCTCCTGGCTTGAATTATACTCATTATTAACATCACATCATAATACATACGGGGCAAAGCAGTAACCTGCAGAATAAGACGCGGTAGAGAGCGAGTGTAAGTAAAAAAAGAACATTTATCCGTTTCGTAGAAAAAAACAAGCTGTTATTTAGAAACTACACAAAGAATAAGAGCATTCATAAGAATTATATAAAACGATTTAGTAATAATATTTTCAGACGAACACGTCAGTGTAGCTTTTAGATCCATACTAATATTATAAATGGGAAAGTGTGTCTGTCTGTCTGTCTGTTTGTCTTTCTTTCACGGCAAAACGGAGCGACGGGTTGACGTGATTTTTTGAGTGGAGATAATTGAAGGGATAGAGAGTAACATTCGCTACTTTTTGTCTCTTTCTAACGCGAGCGAAGCCGCGGGCAAAAGCTAGTATTCTATATTTCCGTGTCTTTATCATTTTCTTTAAGTCGTGCTAAAACGCCCACTTCTCATTTAAGAAGTCGTGTATTTGGATTCGAGCAAAGTATGGATATATGCCTTTTTTAATTCATACGTACTTTCAAAAGTTTTCTTGCACATCACAGAAATCAAGATAAAACTTCAATCTTCTAGTAAACGTGTAATGAACCGAAAAAGTCTGAAATGGTCAATCCTCCTTCTTGAGCAAGCGCGGAGATCAATGCTCATGCCTTCACTGTATGAGAAGAGACCTTTGCTCTACAAAAGTGCAATAATAAGCTGTTATTATTCAGCAGCCCAAACACACGCATAATACTGAAAAAGTTGCAAAGTCATTTGTTTCCATTTTAAATTGAAACATACACACACGAATAGAGGTAAATGTGAAAATATCGAGTTCGCCTTTCAATTAGGAGTTGCATATAACGTGTAATCTCCCTTTTCATAGCGGATTTCAGCTTACCGAGCACCCAACAACAAAAGAGGCTTTTCATGAATTTCCAATATGTCTACAATCGGTAGTACATTGATTATGGTGAAATTATTAAACGTGTCAATTCGGTTTTAATTAATTTTCAATTATATTTTCATCAGAAATTCACACAGCTTAAGTTGTTATGTTGTTGCTATAATATTTAATAGAGTTTCGTTCTTGATACATTATATTCAATGTTATCAAGCGAAATATCCTAATTCATCACTCACTAACTGGACACAAAATCTCAGAAACTACTCGCCTTATAAGGCTGAAACTTGGCAGGGAATTGTTTATAGGTAGAAGATATTTGCGGTCATTGACTTCTACGCAGTCATGCGAGTGCGAGAACTGATTTATAATAATTCGTCCACTATAGAAATAATTAAAACTTAAAGACCAATTTGAAAACGTAACTTAGCCTATACTTTTGCTAAGAGAGACTAGCAATATTGCTAGTCTCTCAAAATCTACATCATTGTCATTCTACGAGTGCAAGATAAAGACGAAACATAGCTAAACCAATGTATTTACTACCGAAGGGGTCTATTTTGACAACCAGGGGTCGTCGACGATCAGTGGGTTAGCTGAGAAATTGGGGTCCATGAGTTGCAAATAAGGGTCAACGATAGTGAAACTTTTTAAACAGAAGCCTATACCGATCCTGGGGTTATAAAATTTCTCGCAATTTGAAACAAGTACAGTGGGTAAAGCGCATCTTAGTCTTAACCTTTCAACGACCAACCGACAGCCGGCTGTCGGACTGCTGTTGTCTTACTATTGTGTCTCAAATCACGTGTGTCGAAGGATTAATAGATAAACACACATACCATAGGTACCTTTACCTATATAATATTATTCGCATGGAAATGTTTATAAAATGATATACGAAGAAAAAGCTTATGTCTTTATGAAACGTGATCGGGAGGACGATAGGTGCTCCAATAACGAAAAACATAGTAGGGTTAGTCTACAAGACGTATAGTTTAAAAAACTCTCTTTTTAACATTACTTATGCATGCATAAGACCACAGGATTCATGAATGTTTATAATAGTTACCATAAAAAAAAATATATTTTTCTTACTCCTCCGATGTTCTTTTCTGATTAATTTCGTTGCGGGATCCAAGACAGTTGAATCGTTTCTCCGGGACTCGTCAAGCTTCATTGCTCGGCGCTTTTCTGGCGGACTCCACTGTTGATTCTGGCTTTCAGGAGTTGCAGTGGTTGGGAATAGTGTGGTGGGATTGTCCCAATCAAAAAAAAAAAAAAAAAAAATAGTTACCATGACCCCGGAACATAAAGGGCAACCGAAGGAACATGAGTGGGTTTTAGTCAGTACTGATACGCTCACCCAAAACGGGAGCAGTCATTTGATGATTTCCCACACCCCAAAAAAAAAGGTTCATGAATATGTTGCAAGCTAGGAAGTGTTCAAATTAAAACTACATAATTATCAGTTACATTTTCATCACACGAAGTCTTATCTCAAATTTATTTCAACTGAGAAACATGTAACTCAACTCCCGTTTAACAAAATCGTTATTACATACGAATTTTTAAGTATTTATCAGCAGAATATTCTGGCAAACCTGACCCTACAATCTTGATATCATTCCTTTTGATGCCTCCTGTATTGGGCAAAAACAACGGTCCAAACTATAAAGACTGATTTCTATCACCTCATTCATATGCTAAAGGATTTTCGAATACTATAGCCGTGCAGCAATGGACTTCAATCCATTGAAATAGTCGGCTAATACGAAAACGGGATTGTGGTGACCCTCTCCCAAATATTTGCAACCGGTTTCAACGTCCGGGAACAAGAATTCGTGTGCATTTTGCGGTTTTATTAAAAGTAATAAAAGTCAAGCAACAAAGTAATAATACTATAATGTCATAAGAATAGCGTCGTTTCGGCTTGCTAAATGTTTTAGGATGTGACGCTATTCGGGTTTTATCAGAAGTTTCTATAAAATACTTAAATAGACTTAATTTTTTTAAGGTGAACTATATTAATTATAGTGGTAAACTTATCAGTGAAAAATTCAACAAATATCAATAAAATAACAAATAATAGTAGTCAAAGATTCACACAAAGATTCACATGGTTGAGCAATTGAGCCTGACATTTTAGAACGATATATTTTTTGTCGCCCTGTTATTAGTTACAGCTAATTTTAACTGAACAGTAAAATTTTTAAACCTTTAAAGAATTACAAAAACGCCCACCATAAATCCAGTCCGTTAAAAAGTCGCTATAAGGGTTTCTAAAAGCCTACACTTCATTAACACTGAACGTATAAAGTAATCGAATATGAATTCATCTCGATACTTTATCGATTGACAGACTAAACATGCGTTTGCCGCATTACTATTCGAGTGAATCGAATCGCACAGATTTACTCCCATTGCCATGACAAAGGAACCAATCAAATATTAAAAAAGAAATAATAAATACAGACAGAAAGCATTCCTTATTGTTGCAAGGTCGCTGATCAATAACAATTTTGTAGCAGACAGATTATTAAATCTGACCTTCTGGAAAGTTCCCAGTTTTCCTTATTTACTACTTCTCATTATTAACTTTCATCGTATTTATTGAAAACTGCTTTATTTTTTTTTATTTGAAGATTCTTTATTTATATAATTAGACATTGCCTAGCTAGATTTGTATTACGTTGTTTCCTTTCAACAAATGATTCCAGCTTTTTTAATATAAAGCCAAGAAATAATGCAAAGCGTTGCTGCTATTTCTAAATAAACACTGTGCTCTCAGGGTAACATGGCAAGCCATTTGTCTTAGTTAACTCTCCTACTTATGCAATAAGAAGACGTAGGTAACTATGTATTTCACTTTTCTTGTTCCTAGAAAAAATAATGTTTTCTACATTTACCGGATTTTGCAGTGTCTTTGGTTAAGAGATATACATTTATTTGCTATTTTTGTTATAGATCTCTGATGTCTATATTTTCGAGTGTCATAAGCTATGTTATTTTGTATATTTGAATTTAACACGGTCAAAACCGCAAGCACAACGTAATAATACTTAACACAATTATTGTTAACTAGCTGCCCCCTGCGGTTTTACCCACATTATGTGAGGATTTTTTCTTAGTGGCCCGGTCCCCTGAGTTATAACGCGATATTAAAAGAGAGTAAATAAACATTCAACCATGCATTCATTTAAACTTACAAATATGCACAATTTTATTATAAGAAGAATGGTTCTATACATTTACCAAAGGTTGGTTGACCACCTCGAAATGTTCCTTATCTACAACATAAATTCAAAAATGAAACAGATTTTGTATGAAGCTATCTGCCAGATATTTTCATCAGAACTTATCAGAAGAATGTGTAACGGGCGCTTAAAACAACTGGAACTTCTGATTCCTGCCTTAATCATATAATCAACTTCCATCGATTTCCAAGAAACGCTACCAACAGCATTAATAGTATTATCTGTCACTCCAGCAGAACTCATGATATCTCATTAACTATTTTCCGTTGCAAGGAAAGTTTCCGTTTCAAACGGAAATAATTAGGAACAAGAAATGTGAAAAGATTTATGGGATCCAGTCAGACTGTCATTGTATTCTGTTATACAAGTCGACATTGCACTAGGTACCAACGTATGATGCATGCTTTAACACATTGTAATTTTGGAGCTTGGTAACATGCTGTAAGATAATAAAGGCGACTTTTGATAAAGATAAGAAACGTGTGGTCTAAATAATGTAATAATATTTTTTTTTGACAACTCACACACGGTCATCTGATCCCAAGCTAAGCAGAGCTTGTGTTATGGTAACCAGACAACTGATATACATACTTATATACTTTATAAATACATACATATTATAGATAATTTACACCCAGACACAGAACAAACTATCATGCTCATCACACAAAGTTTGTCCTGGGTGGGAATCGAACCCACGACCTCCGGCTTAGCAGTCAGGGACTCAGGGTCACTAACCACTAGACCAACAGGCCCGTCGCTTATAAGTTTCCAGATTTCTTTCTGTATACGGCCTAAGGCTTGTTTTATTAGTCTGATGCCATTTTTTGTCGCTGAAAGAAAGCTGTGCTATTGCTGGACTGTGCAACAATACGATAAAACGCTAGCAGTACCGACCCGCAAAACGGTAGTTTTTGCTTATTTTTTTCCCATTTTCCTATAATTGACATTTTATTGACATATTCTTTTAATTCTCATTCTAAATCGAAGGTCAACTTGTCACGATTAAGACTGCAATTAGTATTTTAGTCATCGATTCTAATAATTGCATTTAACAAAAACTGGTACTTAAACAAAAACAAAATGCATTAATAAAAAAAAACATTTTCGATAAGTGCCGGATTTCCGTCATCCACTACAACATAAGCAAAAACCGGTCGATGGTACAGATACACAACACAGAGTACGTACTCGTCAGGTCTAAAACGATATTATTCAGGCAATGGGCATTTCTGTCAATAACAGGCTTTCATCCTACATAAGCCTAGAGCTGTCATTTCCATATTTTTATAGGAACATGGTCGGTTACACACGTATTTACACTCTTTCTGAGGTCACCTTTTTTACCTAATATACGGAATGTTGGAAAAACCATAAAATATGGGTATATTGATGGACTACTCATAGGATATAACGGAAATATTACCATATGTGTCATGTTTTACAATCAGTTGGTGATTTTACATGGTATAAATCAAAACAAGAAGAAATATTTATCACTCTAACCTTTTTATAACTGTGTGAGAATTGGCTGCCAACTTGAAACTTGATCCAGCTTACAGCTGTATGGTAGTGTTTTACATTAATCGAGTGTTACGCATAAAACGATAACTTGGTTAGATTGATAGTCATACAATTCCGGTTATTTCCGGCTTCCGACCACCCGTGGAGACTGTCAAAAGCCTATGAGGGTCAACCGTGACCAACGGCTTTACGTGCTTTCGGAAGCATGAGATGGCAGTGATATCCTAGAAATACCTACATAGAAAGTACATTGAATTGAAACGTACCATTGGTACTTTTACTATCACCACAAGAAAAACTTTTTTGACACTACAGGACTACGTTACATTAAAGTTAAAAATGTATTTTAAGCAAAGTGATAAAAATAGATAGGCATTAATCCCATTAGTAATTTAAAGAAAAAGCAGTAGAATGTATCAACTGTTTGTCATTCCGCACAAGTTATGAATAACAAACGGGAAAATAAATCCGAGCATATGCAGAGTCTTTGCGATGATTCTCGTAGGCGACTTGCGAGCGAATACAAAATCATAAACATCATCTACTGTTTAATTTATAGGTTTTTCGTGACAGACTGACTGCGGGTTGAATTGCTTGCAGATAACCACGCACAGTTGACTACTAGATAAAGAAAGAGACTTAGAGTCTGTTGCATAACCTTGAAATAGTCCTTATCTCCAAGATAAATTCAGAAATGCAACCGATTTTATATGAATTTATCTGCCAGATATTATAATCAGAACTTATCAGAAGAATGTGAAATAGGCGCTGAGACTAGCACAGTGTAGGACTCCTTCTGGCCAGTTGGAGTGACGACCTGCGAAAGGTAGCGAGCAGCAACTGCATGCGTTTAGACAAAGAAACATATCCAGCAGTGGACTCGAAGGAACGAAAGATTTGTAAACCCTAATAGAATATTAAGATCGTACAAAGAACACCATGTAAATTACGTTTTTGCGACTCCTTTTTAATTGTTACCACGAACAATGTAGTAGAAGTAGACACTATGTGACTTGAAATCTATGACGGCTCCTGAAAAACAGCCCTAGACAGATGAACGGACAACAGAGGTGTAAAGGAACCCTGTTGATACCCTTTGAGTCCGAAAATCCTAAAATAGGCATTTGTGGTAAACGGTAAATTACATTTTTTATATGCTGTGAAATGAAGGACTAACGGGTTTGGAAATTGCTACTAATCGGGTCCAAAAAACACTCCCCCCCCCCCCCCATAGGTCCGAAATAAAAATACGGAACACGCAATCCTAGGTGAGTAAGTAAGTATATATGAGTGTCTACATTTTGAATACAAAATTAACACCAGGCTCTTGATAATTCAAGCCAATGCATGAAGGAAATTCAATGGTTACTACAACTTATATTATATTTTACTGAAACAAGTTATGAATGACTATTTCTCATTTGTATACTTACACAAACTTAAGAAATACATAACAATACCAGCCTATAACTGTCCCACTGTAGGGCAAAGGCCTCTTCTCATACAGAGAAGGCAGGAGCAAGAAATACATATTATAATGTGTTTAATTGGATTTTTGGTGATAATCCAGGCACAACTGAAACTACTGACGACACTAGGCACGAAATTTTCAGAATATTTTTAATCCCCAACGCAAAAAGACCGTGTTATAAGTTTAGCTGCTGTGCGTGTGCGTCTGTCCGTGACACCGTAGCTCTTAAACCTTCGAACACACGTGATTCGAGACACAATAGAAAGACAATAGCAGCCCGACAGCCGACTGTTGCTTGGTCGTTGAAAGGTTAAATGGACGAACTGATTTCACATCAAAACAGTTCAGCCGTTTTTGTTAGCTGCCATCACGGTCTTAATAACGTCTGAGACGGGGATGTTTTATATTTTTAAGTTACCCTTGAAATCTAACCACCGATGGCGTAAAATAGGGAATGAAAGTACGTATTAAAATGACAGAAAACAGTCAAAAATAGCTACAATTCATAACTGATCACCATTCATTGCCTTACTCCCACGTTATAAAACATCCACTAAGAATCTTGCAAAACATCGTAATACAAATTATCAAAACGCATACTGTCACATTTTACCGTTACCTCCGTGTAGATTGCTCATATAGTTAAGCTTAGCAAATTAATCAAGCACTCAGCAAGCGTAATACAATACTTTTGAAGTTAAAGAGTAGATTTTATCCGCACGTGAGTTTTAACACTTAAATGATATATTGAGTATCAAATTCTTATGCCAGAATACTCAAACGTCAATTAACTTTAAGACGCTCTCAAATGTTGCTGTCCTTGCTTCATCCCTTAAAAGTGACAAAGTCAGCAATAAGTTTAAGAGCGTCTGTGGTCTCCAAGTTAAATGAAGTTTGAGTATTCTGCCAATAACCTCCAAATATACAGTTTTCTGTAAATGCATACTACAGTAGGTGTCGTTTAATATTTTTTATTGCCAATAGATCTTAAAACTGCTAGACGAGGTGTATCAGATTACAAAAGAATGACTTTATTGACTCCTCGTGCGGTTTATAGAGTCGCCATGTTTGTGGAATGTTAATATTATAGTAATTGTTGTTTAAAGTTTTTAAAGGTTTTTCCTGGTCTTTCAGTTGAACTCATATTTGGAGCTGTAAATTAAACTTATCATTTTAAACTAAACTAGCTATTTCTTGTGGCTCCACCTACCCATTTTCATGCAATCTTTTATTCCCTATTTTATAACGGTTTGCTTTTTCAAAGAACGCTTCTTTATTGGCCTCTACGTAAAATATTCAATATTTCCAGCTTCAGCAGTTTTGGCTAAAAGTTGATTACCACCAAAAAGAACATCTGTTTATACATTTTTAAAGATTAAAAATTATAAACCTTATGGAATACTCCTGGTTTTCCATATCAAAAACTCAAAGCTGAAATAATGTTCATAAAATTCTGATCTTCACGAGTTCTAATCTTTCTGCAAAACAACAAGACAAGATCTACTTTTGTAGAATGATAAACAGTTATTACTTCTATTCACTGATAATCTAATCCAAACCGACACAAAAGTGTCGACCACTAGAGAACATTGTTTTTTAGAAAACAAACAAAGCAAGAAATAAACAAGATCATTTAGACGTTCAGAATCCGAGATATAAATCCAATCACACTATCTTCGACGGTAGAATAGAAGAAATAAAACGTAAGCTCACACAAGTGAATGATAACGATCGATAAAATCTACAACGTCATGCGAATGTGAATAAAAACATTTTGCGGGCACAGACTTGAAAAACGACTTTAAAAGACAAGACGCTGACTAAACATAATCGTGGACCATAGACTTGTAAATAAGTCATACTGCCAAAAATAACTAAAGAAGAAGAAAATACAATAAATAAGATTCAAGGTTCTCATAATAAACAGTCTAGTCATATTCTATGACACCTTGTCTAATAAATAAAACCTAGAAGGTTAAGGTTTTGAGAATAGAAAAAGCAAGTTACATAAAACGGTATTATGTTATACCAAATCAATAGGAACTTTACAACTTCTACTATATACCTATATTGCAAAGGTTTTCAAATTATGCGCGCTGCTTCCTTAGTTGCGGTTAAGATAACCTTAATCTTTTCCAGAAATTAATCTTATTAACTACTATATATACGGGACTATAACTGTCGCTCGCTCTGTTGTTCGTGTCGTCAAAAAGTTAAAAATCATTACTAATGAATGAGGGTACCTTTGTGTCAATTTGGCCAGCTGTACTTGCTAACTAGTTTTATAAATGTAAAAAACACTTAATGATACTTGGTTTGATATTTATTCCGTACATTGTTGTTATGGTTTTGTTTTTTATGTCTGCATGCTTCGTCATTGGACGACGAATATTTATTATGTTAAAGCTTAAATCTCATATAAGTGAACTATGTTCTTTTGTGAAATAAAGATTCTTTAAACCTAATCTTACTCATTTTTAAGGAACAATATAAACAATTTAAATTGCTCGCACAATATGGTTCCGAACATTTATATTTCCCTCGTGTCCTGCATATTTACGTTTAATAAATCATTACACTACACTTGGAGAAGCCAGGGCGTGGAAATAAAACAATTAACTAACCTATAAATACTTTGGGAATCACTACTATAATGAACAAGTCAATGCTGAAATGAAAGGTAAAATTTTGCCATATTTACGTAACAACCTTTCTCTCCTATAAAAAAAAACTCATTGATGCAACACCAGTTTAAGTAATCTTTTTTGGAAGCTCTCACCATAGAATATGAAGTGAATTTACTTATATAAGTAAAAGTGACTGTTTTAAAGCTACTACTTAGCAGGCCTTATATGATATCAAGTATACAAAAGCTTAATTTTATTCTTGATAAGAAATATTAATCTGAGATGTAATCTTCAATCAGTCAGAAAGTTTTCTCTTTCTACAAATTGACAGGAGCACTTCTTAACTCTAGGGCAATAATAATGCAGATATCGATGATCTGAGCACGGTTCGTTGGCAATAGTACCGCCATCATTACGCGGCATTGTGTACACACAAGCCTCTCAGAAATCCTGAACTTGAGCCTTACGAGAATATCAAAAGATCCTTAGAAAACAGTGATTGATTTGAAATTGCTTATATTACAAACGAAACACTTACGGTTTTTGATGTAGACAACCTGAAACTTAAAAAAATGATTGGTTGAAGTACAACAACGGGTATTTCAAAGATAAACAACAACAATTTCTGCAAGTTCATACATCATTGAACCCAATATAACAGTACATCAATGATGAAGCAGGTACAATAAAATATCTCAATTCAAGTGCTAACAAAGGACCTTGAACACGATTCAAATATGCATGACCGTTGAAAATTTAACTCAGCGATAAAATTTGGTGCAGATGTTTCATACCTTCTTGTATGAGCTTATAAAAACTGTATTACATGCAGACAAGTGTCAAGAGGGGTATAACATAATATTATACTGTGCCAATTCCCACGTTAGCGTTAAAAGTACCTTGAAGTTTTGCCAATTCAGAAATTTTCAAATTGTTGGTTTTGGGACGGACTTGCTCACAGCATGTTCCTGAAACTTGTGGCTGTTAGTTGTGTGTAGCCTTACGTTGTTGACTGTTGCAAACTTGGCCAGAATATATGTTTTTGACAATATCGTTTATCTAACAGTTTTTATGTCACATAGATTTGAAATTAAGCTTCTGTTATGATCGCTTAAGGGTCTAGAAAATCTAGGAGCTGCAGCGCCAAAATGTTCTCCAACATGAATATAGCGAAAATCGCATCATGTCACAGATAAGGTTAGCCTTCTTTGTCGACAGTAAATTGCTACAGCACCAATTTTACGCCATCACACATTCTCTACATGTGCATAAAACTAAAGACATACAAGACTATAGGAGTGCCTCAAATCCTCAAGGGCATCTATTATCCTGTAGAAGCCCACGCAAAGGTTTTTGTCGCACAAGCACATAACGCCGATGACAATCTAGAATTCTTACGTGTCTAGAAATATTAAGAAAGTAAGATAGGTACGATTGTAATCTTGTCACGTCAGCATGAACGCTTTAATCTGGCATTTTGATCCTGGGACAAAGTAAATTGCTTTTGGGTCGATAATTACGACGGAGATTATATTCATGTCATCGACAAAGTCATTTACATAATCGATACACAAGCGGAATTTTAAGGGTATACAACAATCGTTCGCTTCCTTCTATGGTTGTTTTGCCATTGATTTTTTCTTCAATGTCAAGACCGTGCCTGATGCCAAAATTTTGTAATTGTTGCGATTCATCAACATAAATGTTGGTAGGTACTAAATGAAGTATTATACTTAGGTATGCATATGTTTTCAGAGAATATTATAAGTCAGGAAGTCCTTTGTTATACTTACAGAAGTAATTATGATACTTAGTCACCGTTGCTAAAGATCACGACAATTTTAAGAGTCAAAGTCAAAAAAAAAATTAAAATAATCAAAAAAAATATAAGATACAATCGAATTTTCTTGCTAGCCAAAAAGTCTGTTAGTTTAAACCTGTGTGTGGTTATATCCCGTTAATAAAAGTACTGAAATTTTCATAGAGTATCAGTACACCGAAGAATGCCTTAAAAACTAAATATAATATCTCAGCAAAAACAGTTTTCATTATTCCCTCAGTCCACAGTTGTCAGTCTAAGTTTGTGTCCACCTTTCTTTTCCAAAAGTTGAATGAAACCTCTTTCATTTTCTCGTATTACGTTCGCGGTTATCTTTTGTGTGGTACTACGGATTCTCTTAGTTCTCTCTCTTCAGAATTCTTATGGTTTTCAATTCGCATTTCTTGCTTTTTTAATATGTCTCGCTCGATTGAGAAGTTTGTTTAGATGTCTTATTCAAGGTTTATGCATTTCAATTTGTATAAAATAAAATGTAGTTTGAAGTGAAGAGCTCAGCGTATACGCCTTTGAGTAATGTCCTCTTAGGTTAATATTTACGTCTAAAATATCGTCAAAAGTTAAGGTAACATATTATGTACCCAATTAGGCAGAAAAAAGATGTCTATCGGCCAAACAAAAATACATTTTACGTTCTTTTTTTGAACGTAGAACTAAAAACCACATCCTGGTTACATTCCCGTTCTGAGCCATCAACAACTTTATTCATCAAGATTGTAATATTTGTGTTAATCTCAGCTACCAAGTAACCTACTAGTACTTTTATCAACAGATTCATGGTTGAAGGCATATGTAACGCTGGCCTACATTTAGTATATGCAAATGAACAGGAAACCGTCAGGGCTGGAAGCGGTAAAGTAAACTGTTTCAAAGTAAACTATGTTTTTACAGAACTAACAATAGAGTGGACAGTGGACTATAAGTTGAAGGGTCTTGTGACATTATCATAATAATATGACAAAAGTAACAACTTAAGTACTAAATATGTTTCTATGATTCATGCCATAACTGATACAAGATTGGACAAATTGAGCAAATTGAGTTTACAATGTCTAGACTATTATCAAATACAACAGAAACCCAAAAAGCCTTGAAAAATAAATCATCGTCAATCACAAAAAAAAAATATTTGCATATTCCCCATTATCAATCGAGTTGAAATAAAAATTGATTGGTTCTAAGCCATATTAGTGTCGGTAGTTAAGTCATCACTCCATTTAAATATCGATCCAAAGCTTTGGCTTGACTAAGCCTGAATTTATTGATAGAAAAACTGCCTACGACAATACCAATCAAGAATTGAAATGACAAAGCTAAAGTAGTAAATAAAAATTACCTTAAATTTTTATTCGGAAATCGTTAGTGTCAAGACATTTGACTTTTACTAACAAAGCCGTTATTTTCTTGCTGTTAATTTTATGTCCATGTCTTAATTGGAAATCTAGATTTAATTAATCAAAGTTAAACGAATTTAAATCAATACCAAAAATTACGAATAAAATTTGAAGCAAGTACTAGAGAAACATCTAGGTATAGCCTCTAACTTTCTGGAAATCAAATCAGAAATGTTTTTAAGTGATTTTCGTATTTTCAATAACTACAATCTGATTAGTCTTAATGTCAAGAGCAATAAACGTTTGCACATTTGCAATAATCGAGAAAGAGTTCATTGACTCTATAAAATGACCTTGGTTTACCGGAATCTTTCGAAAGGCCCATTTATTCGACCATTTGCTTTCCTTTTTTACATCACTTTGGTACTTTTCCTTTTAAGTTTTTTTTTTTCATTATTTGGAATCATTCTCTTTGATTTTTGTTTCTTTTTTGTTAAATGTTTGGAGCTTTCGTCCCCATAATTAATTGTTTTAATTTGTTATAATTTCTAACTTTTCACCTCGGATATTATAATTATATTTTTAAGTATTCATTGTTTACCTACTATTTTCTTTTATAAAATTAACATTTACATTTATTGTATAAGCACCTTATTACTATTTATTATACTAAATCCATTTCAGCAAAGATTCATAAATCATATTTTACTTTAAAACCACAAAGTTATGAGAAAAACATTTCGTATTTTTTAGGACTAAAGATAACTACGGATTTAAACCTATGTCAATCTTATACATAAGTAAGAAAGCAGTTAGTTCCCCTTGATGGCCTTTAGGGCAGGTTCAAGTCGTATAAATCCAACAGAGATAAATAAAAAATTCAAGAATGACGTCAGCATGACCGGTCTTAACCCAAGACACGCCGAAGTTCTTCAACAAAATGGACCACTTTAGCCAAGATAGCTAGCAAAGTTCCTAACAAACCCATGTTTGTAAGACATTTCATTTACATTTTAGACTTAGGTTTAACGAACTGAGAATATGTACAGTGATAAAAGAATAACATGGCTCTTATCTAAAACAAATTTATCAAATTAAACCCATCTTAACCCTGAATTTTGTCGAAGTAAGGTAAATACACACTGTGAATCATCACCTGGGGTCACTAACACATGAAACCAGTTATAAAAATGCCATAATTTTAAAACGTGAGGATGTTTTTTCGGTTGTTAGTCAAAAACATGACACTATTCCTGGAAATCCCTCAGGCAGGTTATAAAATTACACGTTAAAGCAAAAAATAGGTCATCGACTCAATGTTTCATAAGACATATCACTCACGCTGTCATCCCTACGTAATATCAGCAGAAATATAACGTTGAAACTCAAACGAGATTTTGGACTTAAGGCCAACCGTTGAGTGTGAATATTAAGCGATCCAATTCGTATTATTCAAGAAGGGTTCCTAAGTGGGTTGAGACAGGAGCTACAATAAAAAATATCGTTAGTGTCTTTATTAATGGCGGTTAAAAGTATGAACAATAGACTTTAAACTTCAGTATACTGCTAAATATACTGCACACTAAGGTCTTAACCAAACAACGCAGAATTGTACGAGAATTTCAGTTCAGAATTAACCAGTATCTAAACTCAATTATAAGGGATAAATCAATACAGCCACCTAAGGCTCGCCGCAAACCGCAGACCGCCTAACAAGCCACAATTAAAAGAAATTATCACCGACGGCAAATATAAATCACGAGGTGATTTGGTCCCCATATTTTTGTTATCGTCGTAGGTTTGAACGAATTGCAGCTTGTTCGTTTGGGAAACTTAATTACGAAATGATCCTCTGGGATTTACGAGGTGCCAGTTCCTGGTACGCCTTAATAATGTAACGTGAAATTGTAGATATTGGATTAATTGGACGAATGTGTACTGAGTGGTACGGGTAAAGATTTTTGCTGAAGTGAACTATTGATTCAAACAGAGATATTTAATTTATTTTAGTGGGTTGAATTTCCAGGTTGGATAAAATAATAGTTAGGAAAATAAAAGTTGGTAGCTGAGCCTCTGAAAGCCGCTTGATCTGTTCAGTCGTGTTGACAGTGAATGCAGTTATCTTTGAGCATACATTTGTTTTCTAATATCTTCAACGTGTTTGGCTAGTTTCCATGGAGACTATCCGTCATGACCGTGGTCGGAAGAAAATCAAAAAGAATTATGTTTTTTATACTGCTACACCTACCAAAACATTACCAAGAGTCAGTACTTTCGTCACGAAGAAAGCTGAAGATGAAAATATAAATAAAACAACAACAATAAAAGTAAACTATACCTATACTTCAAACATCGAAACGCTATTCTGAAGCAAACACAATAGAATCCAAGGACAAAATCTAGTAAACACACATGCTAACACAGATAAAAAAAACAACAGCTTAACTTAGACAAACGTATTTGAAGTAAGTCTCGAAACCACAGCCTATTTGAATAATATTTACATCGATAAAGAGGCTGAGGTTTTCTTTACAATTTAGATTGAAAACGTCACGCTGTGACTGGGTCAAGATGTAACGGTTAATAGATTAGAATAGGTTTTTAGCGCCATTGCTAATAGATATAGGGTAATCACAGTAGGAGGTTATATTTTTAGAAAAACATAGATTTTTACATACTAAAGAACTACTGAGATTTGTGAACGGACACTGGTTGTAGATCAGAATGATAAGCCATGTCTGAATCTACTTCGAGGATCGGATGACTCAGCTATTGTAGCGTATGGGTTTCCATTTGTCTTTAAGCAGGTTATAGCTTTTGTGACGAACCTTAAATGTGTAGTAATAAATTTACATTTTTTTTTCTCTAGCCTGTTCTGTCCTACTGCTGGGCAAAGGCCTCGCCCAACTACTTTCAGATTTCCTTACCCCTTGCCGCCTCGAACCAACCCTTGGGGTATGCGTCAAGGTTATCGCGCCACCTTTTCCTGGGCCGGCCTCGGCGACGACGTCCATCTTTTGGCACCCACTGTGTAGTTGCCTTTGTCCAACGGTCGCTATCCATGCGGCTTACATGACCCGCCCCATCCCACTTGAGCCTGGCAGCCTTTATACCAACATCTGTTATCCCCGTTTTGGAACGCAGCGTGGTGTTCCGGATTCTATCCTGGCGTTTTACACCAAGAATGTAAAAAAGCAAGGCGATTCGGTGAATGACCAGGTCTGAGCACCGACCGTAAGTTAGGACGGGCAAAATACATATGTCGATGAGTTTTTGTCATTTACATTAAAAGTAATTAAAATCGAAGTGGAGGGCATTAAGTGATTGTAGATAAAGGGCATTAAAATGAAGAATATAAAATTAGCCAAGGTATAAAGTATAAAGATCAAACACGTGAAATGGTGAGAACAACAAGCGATCATTTTTTACGAAGATATTACTAATTGAATTTTGATTGGACCGGCGACAGGCCGTGAGATGCGAAATTTACGAACTGTTGCTCATTTATCTAAGTGAATTCATCATTCACTTTGAGCGATATGCCTAATGAACGTTTGATAAATCATTGAAAAGAATTAAAGTTAAATATATTATGTGGACAAAGTAATATAAAGTTTACTTGATAAAAAATTATTTAAAAGTTACCCGGTGCAAGATCAAATTAGCCAGTCTATTAATATGAGAAAGATGTCCCAAGATATTTTATGTCACTGTTATTTTAAACTTATTTTCTTTCTTTTTAGAAACCGTAGTGTCTTCATTGGAATTTTGCGGTTTAATATATTAGGTACCTTTTTGTACGAAATAATTTGTAGGTTTGTAAAAATACTTCTATAATATGTAAATACGCATGTAAAAATATTCAATAAATAGCTTTTTTGTGGGTTAATTGCCAACCTACCAATCTTTTACTGCAAAACTTTCTTGAAAAACGTTTTCAATTCTTAAAAAGACTTAAGATTTATTTGTTTTCGAACGTCTTCGAAAGAACTGTTCTACAATATATCAAAACGTTTGCTGACACTTTTGTTAAAGTTATCGTCGCCTGACCGCAGACGTGGGCGCACTTTATTACGTATCTGCAAAGCAAAGGGATTGATTATTTATTTATTTGACGAAAAATTTACACTTTGCAGTCCCAGCGGGGACCTGACGTCATTGCTAAGGAATTGAAATTAGTAAGAGCCTGGGAGCTTGGGACAAAGTTTTATTTTTAGCAACAAGAAAGGTTCGGGAATCGAAAGCTTTCAAATATTGTTTTAAGAGGAAAAGATGAAGATAATTGCAGGTATGCGGGTTAACTCACAAATTGTAATATAAAGGAATTGAAAGATAAAAGAATTAAGCTCAATAAACAAATACATACGTAGCTAGTAAGGTTTATATGCCAACGACAATCACAAAGTAAATCACATAAATGTCTTTGACTTTAAAACAATGCAACTGAACATGATGCTGCTAATAACAACTTTTAACATAGTACAAGCTCTGCTTAGTTTGGGATCAAATGACCGTGTGTGAGTCGTCCGAGGATACTTATTTATTTACTTATTTTCCTAATAGCTTCATTCTAGCGACCTTGAGCAACTCAAACAGAATACCTTTAATCAACCTGGTGCTCGTAACAAAAAAAAGTAATCATAAAACATAAGTAGCTAAGCAGTTTAAAACACCCTGTCCTGACCTTTGCCAAGATTACGGTACCATATTGTTGAAACAAAGAAAACATAATACCCAGAAAGGATTTATTTGCCAAAAACGGGAGCCCTCTCCACAGGCGAAGTATTACGAATTTAACAAACACTTGGATTTCCTGATTTTGTGTAAACACCTCGCTCTGAACAAAGGTGTAATCACCCTTTACCGTTATTCGATCGTAATACCTTCCTGTACTTGTTAAGTGAGTGAGTACTTTATTATGAAATACCACGTCTTCTTTCGTGAATGTTTGTTAATTTTTCTACTACCTGTTCTGTGTGTATATAAACCATTCTTGAAGGAGGCAAATATTGGGGTATAGTAGTCGATATACAAGGGAAAAAAATATGAGAAATTAGTTTACATTTGGAAGATACATAGTGCTTCCAGAAGCACCGGTACTGTTGCTTACGACAGTGTGAGGATCATAAGGATATTTAAAAGATAAATCCCCACACCTCGATCCTTAAATATTTTCGTATCCAGAATCGTAAACACAAAAAAAAACATTGATGACAGAAGATGTTACTTTCGGGTTCATTATATTATGTCTTTTTGTTCATGTTACAATGACAAATATATTATACCCCTGTACAATGTATTTTTCCTGAACCATTAAAACCAAAGTAAAACAAAGTTGAAAAAAAAAGCAATAAGACAAAAATTACAAAGCCATGTCTTTATCGGAGCAGAGATTTAAAAAATTCAATCATATTTTCGGGACCCCACACGTATCCATAATAACCCATGCTTTATCATATTTCGTATTTGATAAACACAATTGCGTTTATACTTGTATCAATAAAAGCGTTTCTGATATGAGTAATTTCTGAAGTAAGAAGGGAACGTTTTTAAAAAAAATTTCAGCTGATATTATTACTGATTTAAAAAGATACAGCAATTGATGGGCTTCAAGCAATTTGTTTGATGATACTATTGATTTAGTGTTACGATTACGACACAGTAACTTTAAAACAAGTTATTGTGTCGTTAGATTTTTCCTTTCGTTGCCCTCCGTTTTTTCTTCTTCTTTTGACAATTGAGTCGACATCAAGTGGAGTCGACTTTTTCTGTCAATGCCAAAAAGGGATAGAGCATGATTATTATTCTTTGACCTCCCTTAATATTATGAAAATATTATCGAACGTCAAGGACACATTACCGTCATTCATGTCAATGTAGGGCATAGAAATAATAATTCCTATATAGGCCATCAGTGACGCATGAAACGTCAAAACGGAATATAAAAATATTTTACTGACCAAATTGAAGAAATTGTGTGTCATTGAAACCTTGAAGGTTGAATCACGGCATCCATAGTCCTTAAGTAGAGCACTTCATGAGAACAAGAGCTCATTCAAAATTCCCGAGTTGGTAATCATCTACTTAAATGTGCTACTAAATTTTACCACGTAATTATTATTTACCTCAATTGTAAATCATTGTTATTATACCTATCGTGTCGGCTCTTTTTCTCGACAAACCGTTTTCTGTATAAGCGACAAATTAGTCAGAAATAGTGTTAACTTAATGAAAAAAAAAATTACAAAAATATGCGTTGAGATCTGTGTGGTCATAAGCCACTATTAATTCGGACTTCATCTGTATCCCCAATGACTAAGTCTTATGTAAAAATTCTGTGTTTACCAAAAAACTGAACTTATACTACATAAAACAGGTAAATGATTGCAATGTTGAGACAAACTGTGACTAAAATAAGAATCCTTTATACTAATTGATCCGTT
This sequence comes from Athetis lepigone, assembly GCA_033675125.1. Classification (NCBI taxonomy): domain Eukaryota; kingdom Metazoa; phylum Arthropoda; class Insecta; order Lepidoptera; family Noctuidae; genus Athetis; species Athetis lepigone. The sequence continues at coordinate 10,870,689 of CM066243.1, read as the reverse complement.
GAAGATAAAAATCTTTGTCATTTAAAGGACACAAAACCACCGACAATTACAAAAAAAGCTCTAAAGAAGGAAATAGGCAGTCTATACGACTGTATTATATGAAGATTGATTGAAAATGACCAATTAAGTAAAAACAAATGAAGCCGTTAATGATGAAAACAACACAAATATAGAAATAGGAATTGAAGAAGGAAACATAGTACCAAAAGCTGATATTATAAACACAGTACATAATATGACTCATGAGGTAATTGATGAAAAATCTTACGACTCATAGAGATAACTGATGAAAAATCTATACCACATCCTCATATGATAGTAGAAGTTCAATAATCCACTAAATTAGAATTTATTATACTTAAGACAGATTTGAATTCAGATTTGCAATATAGAGACGTTAATGTCACATTTGTGGATTTATTACTTCTAAAACACTTAATAAAAGCCATGATAAGTTAGTTGATTGATGAAAATAAAAGTTCTGATCTTGTGAATTAAGGCGATAATATAGATGACTATGATTTATCAAATAGCCACACAGTAGACAATATACTATAGAAAGATTCTTTTAAAGCTATTCTAAATAACAATGATCAAATTGATGCCGACAAAAAGATACGATAAAAAGTACCGCAGATATAATTATATCGATTACTAAAATTGCTCGCGTGATTTATTTGTAATACATATGTCATAACAAGACATTGTAATTACGACGCTACATAAATTACATTTTGTGCTCCCAATTCCAATTTATAATACCCCTGTCTTACTGTAGGTCAGAGGCCTTTTCGCACATAAGTAATCGTATATTGTTTTAATGATTTTGGTAAGAAGTTTGTTTTCGTATCCAATAAACCATTAACCTTTTAACGACCAAGTGACTGCAGGCTGTCGCGCTGCTATTGTATTTCTATTGTGTCTCGAACCACGTGTGTTCGAAGGTTTAATCTAAAAATAAACTGTAGAAGTGCTTTGAAACCCTTTTTTTTATTTTAGCCTCATTTAAACGATCTTAATTGCATTATCGCTTGTGTTAGTAATTTATCTATGCAGATTTTTAAAGGGAAATAATAATGGTTCCGACAAACAAATTAATCTCCAGCGATCTGTGGCCGACTATTATTCTAATTAACCAGCGTTATAATAAATTTACAAAAAATCCTAATTTCCGAATAGAAAACTAAATCTCCGACCAAATTACCAAGTTACCGACAACAGAGGTTTCGTCAAAATAATCATATTTTTACAACTTGCATGAACTGTTTTAATTTCTATTGTTGGTTACCAAAACTTATTTTTTAACTCTCAATAATGATGAAAACTGGTTGCAATCTAGACTTTAGGGCACCCCGACTCGGATAGGTTAGGTTAGAAGGGGATGGCGGGGTCGTGTGAGCTAGCGATGCAAGCGAATAGACCCCGCCATCCCCTTCGTGGTTATTTTTTTATAAACCACCCAGAAGTAGGAGCCCCGCGAAGCGGGGCTCCGTCGACCCAGTCCACCCTCGATCATGTATAGATTATATTTTAAGGTTTAGTAAGATGGTTGCGGAATGTTTATAATAGTTACCGTGACCCTGGAACATAAAGGGCAATCGAAGGAACATGAGTGTGTTTTAGTTAGTAAGAGTCTGACACGCCCTCCCGTCGCACCCAGGACGGGAGCAGTCATTGGATGATTTCCCACTCACCAAAAAAAAAAAAAAAAGGTTTAGTAAGATTAGAATTGGTAAATTAATAGAGTTTTTAGTTGAACGTAATTTATGCTGGTAGAAAAGTATTATAGCAATAAACGTTCATGTTTATTTTTCGGAGATTTCAGTATCTCATTCGGTCGTTTCGTCATTTTAATTCGAAAAAAAGTAGTCGGAAAGTTAGTATTTTAGGCAGTAAATTTAATATTTTGAGTAAGTACAATTCTTCTTTATTTGTCGGAGCTTTTATTACTACCCATTTTTAAAGAACAACTTTCTGGTTGTGACTTCGTATTGCCTTAAAATTAGACCGTGAAAGAATCCCAAACACATAACACAGCTATTAAATGAACTTTCTTTTCAACAAATGGATTTTGACAAACAAATAAATCTAAAAGAATTAAAGTATTCATAATTTTAACAAAAAAAAGCTTTGAGAACTGAAATATTCATTTGTGATATGTCTTGCTTTATTGTCACGATATAAATGATATAAATCCACTTAAAGTGAAGATAAAGGCAAAATCGAATTATGTGTTTCATTACGAAGCATTAGTTGGTTACCTTTGTCACTGTGAGACGACATACGATTTATAACAGCTTTTTGATAAAAACGCGATGTTAAAACATTCTTGGCCGGTTCTTAGGGTTTAACCGGAGTTTATGTATTCGATTATTTTTCTGAGGACGTCAAAAACCTGGCAAAAAATAATGCTACAAAAATTGATTAAATTAAATGGAAAACATTTATTTTGATCCCCTTTTAAATCTAATTTACTTGTAATATATTGTAATCCGTGCTTCCAGACATTATAATAAAATCGCAACAAAGTCGAAACTGTACATGTATGTAGGTAACAACTGTACAATACATTAAATATTTTTTTAAAGAATACTAAAAACATGTTCTATAACCAACGGCGGCGTCGTGGGCAGCAGCTTACTAGCTAAAATAATTGTGCATAAATAGATCAATACGTGGAGAAAAAATAAAGTATTAATGAACCTATTGCTACGAGTATATTAATTAAAACGCCAACTTTTGTTAGGAATATCAAGATTTTAGGATATATTGGAAAATTTTGATAAAATTTTATATAACACGGAAACATAAAATATAAGTCATAGTTTAGATGGATCAGTTAAAAGATAACACGAAATGAATCGCTTGGAAAATTATATGTCATTTTTTTACTAATAGCACAAAAATCACTTACTTATAAGGTAGCTTTTGGGTCGAAAAAACTAAAGTTTTTGAAGGTCAAACATTTTTGGCCAAAAACAATACGTCAGCCCACGCGTTGCATCAGACGCCTAAAAAGCAAAGTTAAATACTAGTTCATTACCATAACAGGGTAAGATTAACTTAGTAATCGATATTGTAATTGATCGAATAATTACATCCCCATTTATGTCAAAATACCGAAAGGCTTAGGACTTTGGGTCAACCATAGACAGCGATGTTAAAAAATAAGCAATCTTGTTATTTCTGGCGAAGCTTTCAAGTTTGAAACTCACTACGCGCTCCACTGAATTTTCAGAACATTTTTTTTGCCCTACTATAGTAAATATGTTATTAAAACATCCTATTTCCTAGTTTTCCTACTAATAATATAAATGTGAAAGTTTGTACGTATGTGTGTGTGAATGTTTTTACTTTTACTCTTTCACGCAATACCAACTAAACGGTTTTTGATAAAACTAGTGAGCTAACTAGGAGCGCTAACAGATAGTAAAACACAAAACACTTTTACGACATAATCTTATAGCTATTGTATATTTTGGGTCAATACGCTTTTGAGTTTAAAGCTACTTTTAAAATCTCTGTTATATTTTTTAGTCCACAGTATGTGTCTGACAACACATGCTGGATTTTGGCGTTTTTTTTTAACCTAATAGGGAAAAGAAGTCCTTAATCAAAATCAAGGAGCTAAGAAAACTTTATTTTATAGTAAGTATAAATGTTTTTACTGTCCTGTCTTTTTTTATTTTATTTTTGGTGTGTGGGAAATCATCAAATGACTTCTCCCGTCCTGGGCGGAGCGGGAGGGCGTTTCAGACTTTTACTGACTAAAACCCACTCATATTCCTTCGGGTGCCCTTTTTGTTCCGGGGCCACGGTAAATACTATAACTATTCCGCAACCCCATTTACTGACTGATCGGTCTCAAAATAACATAATAAATGTTTCATTGCTTATTTCAGTGGATTTTCGTTATTCTAGACTAGCCTTTTAATTACAGCAGTATTTTCCTTCTAATATTTATATTTAAAACTCAAAACAACCATTAATTATTTTTACTTGAGGATATTTTTTACAGTTTTTAATTCTACCATTTTGGGTTTAAATTGTTACCTCGACATTGTATCCTAATCCGAAAAGTGTTGTTAACAACGTTTATTGCCGGAAACTCATTTTAAAACCCAAAAGCACCGAGAGACTGAATTACTTGAATAAATATTTCAAAACTTCTGCAATTTTAATTGTTTTGTTTTGTTTTCAAACTGCGTGTTTACTTGTACTCTTAGGGCTGATTTTTCAATTATCAGTTAAGTTTTATCAGTCGGTTTGACATATTTTCTATACAAAAGCTGTCAAAACGTCAAACTTACTCTTCAGATAGAAGTTATCTGGCGATTGAAAAATCCGTCCTTAGGATGTTAAATCGACCCAGTAAAACATACTTGTATATTCCAGTGACTTCTTCCGCTTTTGTAGCATAATTTTTCATGTGAAACAGTTGCAAAATTTTTGCCATAGGAAATACTTTCTTATCTGTAGAAAATCACCAAAATCATATAATACTCAACCAGCCTGACAGGTGCTTTTTTAAAAGTTTATTCCTTACGGATATTTATTTCACCGTTATAAAAAGTATTTATGAATCATATTTTTGAGTATCTCCGGGGTCCTTGTAAGGCGCGGCAGAATTTTCAAAATACCAAAACCCAACAGCCTACATTGTGCATACGCACATATAAAACCTGATTAGATCATTTACGCGATTAAACTTTCCTCATACAATATTTTTACTTTGGAGCTATATTTGGGGATTGGTCAAAAGGTGCTGAGGAAGTACTAAAACCAACTTTCTTAAGAAAAATCTTCGGAAAAATTGTCCGTCGTTAAGTAGAACAGTTCATCAGATTTAGTACCTTATTGAAGTAAATCGGTGGTCTGATGCCAATTAGGAGTAAAGTTTTGTACGTTAATTTCTTATGAATTGTGATAGTAGAGAGGCGCATAAATATTGGAAATTCTCACTGAATCAATACTGTTGAACTGTTGTAATGACGTATTTGTATTGTTTTGTTTATTTGCATATTTTATAATTTCTTCACCACCGTTGGCTGACTGGTAGAAAACGCCCAGTTAAAAAAGAAAAGTTTAATTTAGTGCATCCACTAATAGATTGGCTATTAGTGGATGCACTAAATTAAACTTTTCTTTTCCTATATCGTATCCGAGCTTTCCTTAAACATTCTACCTAAACTTGAATTTATAAAATTAGTGTTTTGGGAATCCCATGTCTTTGCAAACTTTTGCATCCTCTAAATGTTCAACGAAATAAATTGGGATGTGTGTAATCAAGATTAACATCAAGGTTATTTTTATACAAAAATGAATAAAGAAGAATAGTGTTCCGTTAAGTATGTACATTTTTCCTTAAGAGACGAAAATAGTTCCTGGAAATACTCGGGAGGTCTTTGCCCTGCAGTAAAATAGAAACAGAAACCATCTTTTAAGCATGTTATGTTAAACTAGTACTATTACTTTACCTGAAATAATGCCTGAATTCAATTTAATTCTCGTAACATGGTTTACCTGTAATAAAAAAAAATATAGGTACATTATTTGTCACAAATCAATTTTGATGTTTGAATGGTGCCTTTATAATCAACTTGATCTTAAAAGCAACCGCACAGATAAAAAAGTCTAAGCAAACGTGAATCGCATATTTAGAAGCAAATATTTAACAAAGAGTTTTCCACATTCACATTTCAATAAAGACCAACATTGACTCACTATTATGTATGCTAATATAGCTCATGTCAGATTTGCATTTGCAAACTCTTTAAGACCGGGAATTAAAAGGATACAAATGCCCTTACTCAGGTTTTTGAACGATTCGGACATTTCCAAATTCCTTATATTTAAAGTCATATAAACATACGATTATGTATGACATGAATGTAATTTGTATGATGGGATACTTTGTATTCAGTGCACATAATATTTTGCTCTGTTTTAAGTCAAAAATACATAAATAAGATGTAGATAAAGTACTGTGAGGTACATCGGTCGGACAACATTGAATTTAAGTAAGTCAGTAAATTGTTTTTTTTTATATGTTTGCATCGTTAACTAAATAAAATAATGAAGGTACTAAGTACACGTACTCAGTGCCTAACTAATACCTTGTAGGTACTTCAAGTACTAAATTTTAACACCTACAATATTAAAATCTAATATTTTTTCAGGTTTACTGTCAGTTTATATATTTATAATGGTGGTTGCGTGGAAGTCTGTTACTTTTTCATGCTAAACCTACTGAACGAATTTTAATAAAACTTTGCCATAGCACATGCAAACTTACACATCTGATTAAAGCCGTAGAAAGCTAGTACCTACCTAATAATCATCACTTACTTATTTCACAAGATACTACATTTGAATGCTCATCTGAGGAAAAGTATGAAACACTATTTACTTACAACTATAGCAGTGTTTTATGTAATGTAATGCAGAAAACGTGCGAAGCTCTAAAGGTGAGGCCAAACGAGCGTAATTTTATGAGTCGTGAGTCGCAGAATTTCGGTCGCTTTCATAGAAAAAGTCTGGCAACGCAAAAATGAGTGGTCTGCACGAACAAGAACACAAAATTCTACGACTTAAAAAATTACGCTCGTTTGGCTTTACCCTTATGTTCATTTTTCAGATAAAAGTTACTATGGACTAGAAACTTGAAAGTCTAATAATCAATGTTGCTGATAAAACAATGATGCACAGCTACATTTGTTTTTTAAAGTCGACACTACTGTAGTTGCAAAAAGGCCAGGCAGATGACGATTAAGAATTACAATTGACTAGAAATTAATGGAACAGAAATTAATGTAACATCAGCCCAAAGTGTGTACCGAAAATAAACTTAAACATAAAATATCTATAATAATATTCCAAATAAACATTAAATTCAATCAAAGAACGCACCATGACAGCAAAATTCGTAAAACCTTGAGTCCTACACAAAACCAAAGCAAAAGTTATTGACATAACTAAACGCATATGAATCATACAATTGTGAGCCTTAAGAACCAATTAGAACTATTCACATAACCCTGTTTCGGTCAATTGCTAAGTAAATATGTAAATAAACGTAAGTTACGCCCACAACTCGTTATGAATGAAGCACTTGCTAGACCATTCATTGCTTCAGTTCATTAATAGATTTGACAAATGGACTATAGAGCTCTCTTTTAAAATTTCTAATACCTACTACTCGTAGTCTAGACATTTTTTAGCAAATTTGTGTTAAACCGTCAAACACACGTGATTCGAGACATTAGGCATCGCGACAGCCGGCTATTGCTTGGTCGTTGAAAGTTTAAACATTAAAACTATCATGGCCTTGAACTTAAACTAAAAATCTGTTGTGCCTAGACAGACGACTGAAAAAACAAATTGTGTGACGAAAATTACGATTATTTAATTGAGTATTTCCTTATTCACCTCTTGGAATGCATGAAAAAACTCAAAAATTGAAATAAATCCTAATTTAACATGAAATCACATTTTATTAATCATAATGTGTGTGATCTAAGAGCGAGGTCATTGTGCGCAGACGCAAAGATGTGCGAACGCATGAGGACGCAGGATGTTTTGCTATAAAAATGTTGGGCGACCCCTTATGACCACAGTATCGAACGGGGATCGGAAGGACACAGACATGAAGCTGGTGAGTCCTTGGATATTTAAGTTGTGCCAGTGTGTGTGAAAAAAATAATATTTAATTTAAAAAATTAAATCAGTGAAAAAAATTTTTTTTCGGATTGCAACTTGTGCTCGCCTGTACTTCAAGCCTTTATATTTTTGTGAATCCCAAATTTCATTTCAATTTAAAATTACGGCAAATATTTTTTTTTTTTATAAATTCAAATTACGTAATATAAGAAAAATATTTCCAAAAAAAACATTACAAGCAGTTGCAACAAAAAATAATTGTTACTCTTTCTAAAATCTAAATCTTGTGACAATTAATCTCCATTTAGCGTTCAATTAAGAGTATCTATTAATCTAATACTAAGACTGAAATAAATCTAAATGAAATACAGTCAAAATTAATCAAGCTTGTAACTGTAAATCACTGAATATAATCAAAAACAAAACATTTAATTGTAATAATTCTTTCTCCGTAATTGAACTGCCAATAATTAAATTCCTACAGGCATTAAAATTATGAATACAAATCAGTTTGTTTTTTATAACTTAAACAATGTAATAATTATAATTACTGCGTTTAATCTTAGTCTAAAATCTAAGTACAGAACGGAGCGAATGACCTGCCAAAATGTAAACCGCATATAAATATTTAAGACTACAACCTATTAATGCAAGCTAATTTACATTTCCACAAGATACTATCTTGCTAACGAACATTATTCATAACACCTTGTTAACCAAAAAAATCTCTTTCACAGGTACTAATTTTCGCCGCCATCTTGGCGTTCTCACTCGCCGAAGAGGAGAAGAAGAACGTAGAAGTCCTAGACGACTCTCAAGCCGAGGCATCCGCGTCCATCGAGCTTATGAAGGAAGGGGCGGACTTGAAAGCCTCTGCGAGTACATACAACTCATACGTCCCACCTAGCCAAAGGCCTACTAACTGGAATGTACCGCAGAACTCTTGGCAGCAGCCTGTGAAGCCTATCCAGCCAGTCCAGACAGGTGTTCCGGCTAACGTACAGAGTGATTACTATTGGAGCACCCCTGTGTACCATCCTCCTACCACCGCCGCTCCGGTTGCGGTGATCAAGGATGAGCGGTATTACGGCGAAAATGGGGCATACAAATTCGAGTAAGTACCTAAAACGTTACGTGTGGAGTCCTTTTTAATTATTTATCGTGTTTCCTCATTTGAGGGCACAATAACGCAGGCAGGCATGTCGTACCTGGCCTGATCGTGGCCTAACTTTATTAGCAGAAAATAGAAAGAATATAGAGATGCTCTAAGTGAATGGGTAAATATTCTAAGGCATTTTTTGAATAAACTAAAAAGTACAACTTAGTACTTATGTCTAAAATCACCAGAATAAACTAACCAAACTGACACTGATCACCACACCTGCTTATAAAGCAAATGTTGTCAAAGCCTTCTTTGTGTGGAAAGAGGACTTTAATAAAAGACGGAATTCTTAAGCCCTTAAGGAAAATATAACTAATAATCCTCTAAATGCTAAGCCTTATAAGTCTTCACCAACATTACTTTTTACTTACATAACAAATTTTATAAACAACGTTGTAAACCATCCCGAAGGTTCTGAAGACGTTTCACAGTTTAATTCACGCTTTTACGTAATGTACAATTTGCAAATGCGATGGCTGTAATCTTGATAAAACACGAGTAAACTGTAGCAGCTTTTAAACTTACTCTTTACTTAAGACCATATACACTTCTGCTTATTTACTGAATTGAGTATTCACATGGATCGTTAAGAAAGTACAATAAAGCCTAATATTTTGAAGAATGCTTACTTTAAAGTAAAAAACGTGTATTAAACACTCCATGTAGTTTCCTACAATGCATACCTACCTACTTCTTGCTACTATATCCGTTATTTTAAAACACTTTTATCGCAAACATATTTTACATATGCACATAAAAAGCAAAAGATGAGTACATTGTCCTTGACAATCATAAGTCGAGTCAACATGTTATGTAAAATTCTCCGTTTTGATGACACAGTCCCATGTCCCTAACGGTCTCGCAACGGATCATTCAGATTTCACATAAAATCCCAGGTCATCTTTACCCATAACTGTTTGTATCCTCAGACCTCACAAAAGGTCCTAAATGTGTTTATATCTAAAGCCCGAGACCCAATAATAACTGTTAAGTCATCGTCATCAGCAGGTAAAAATCTCCAAATATTTTTTACAAGTTTACCGTTTCCCCATTGGACTAAATTTATTGGTCCATAATTTTTATAATGTCTCTGCCGTATTGGAATTTAATTTAAATCGTGTTTCCGTATATGCATGTCTTTCTAATAATATGTGAGAAATGAATTCATTACGAATAAATTAACGGTGGTCTAGTGACGTTTTGGCTACTCCATTGTTGTGTAGATAAACTCCTTGTATGCTACCTCAAACGGATGATATAAGTAGGGTTGATAAAAAACTGCTAAGCACATCCCGCGTTGATGGCAATCTTTATAGTGTGGCAAGCCTTGAAAAAAACTAGCGCACGGAACATAAAGGCACAATATCGTATATCAAATTTATACCTACATTACGTTTATACGTACCTCTTATATGTTTTGTCGGAAATCAGTAAAGTTATAGACATCAAAATCTTATTATCGAAGTATTAGGGTGTTTTATGAAATTTCCTGAATTGAGGTCAATCTAACAAGATTTGTGATATTTTTATGAGGTATCTAATAACCAAATATATTTCCGCTTAATATACTAAGATATTTACTCTAATGTTTGGGTACAAAATCTTCCAAGGATCGTTCTTTAGATAGATCATACAATTGTTAAAATATTTAACCCCCTATTTCTTTCTTAGGTACAAGCTTGGTGACGGCACATGGGTCGGAGAGGAAGGATACTTTACAGACCCCAAACAAACTGAGGAGAGTTTGGTGAAGAAGGGCTGGTACTCATTCGTTGGAGCTGACGGCAAGACCTACACCGTCTCCTGGTGGGCTGACCAGTCTGGCTACCATGCGTTCGGTGACCATCTGCCTACCCCTCCTCCTCCCGCTGCCAAGCCGTAAGTATTCGTGTTTTTTTTAAACAACAGATTTAACTTTAAGTACGTATCGGCATTGCAGATTTTAATGATTCTCTCGATAGAATCTTAACCGCTCTACTAATAATATATAAAATGTGTTTATAATTCACCAAAATTACTGTATGACTTTTAATTAAATAAAAAATTGTGTTAGGTTCATTAATATTTTAGCTCTATCTTAGACTAATATGTAAATGAAGTAACGAAATAATTCGAAGAAAACAAAAAATAAACACCATTTAAATAAATAGGTTAATAAACGCCATTAATTTCCTACGAATCGAAATTCTACAATTACTATGAGAAGCGTGGCTTCGAGGTTTGTTGTTCCCCTTATTTTCTTGAACGGGGAGGCGTGTTGTTGAGTGAAATATTGCCTCAAGTTGTTTGTCATAGCCGTAACAAATGGCTACAAATAACAACAACATAAAACAAACGTAAGATTTGGAAAATTCCTCCTAAAAATGAAAGTGTTTTCTGGTGTTTAGATGACCGCTTTTATTACACGTAGTTTTTTCTATAACGTGATAAGTGTGTGACTCATACAATTGTGTTATTTTTACGAATATAATCTACCAGTTTGCTACTGAAACCAGTTTTCCTAAAAATATAATTCACTAATCTAGTCCATAAAACATTCTTTTAAATAATATTTGTAAGGTGTAGAGCTAGTTTTTGTTCCGTTACAAACATCCAATTATTAACCGGATTTGTAAAAAAGTCTTTAAAAAAGTCTAGTTGATCTCACCGCTCTCTTCTAACGAAAGATATTCACTTAACAAAGCCAACATAATTCGAATAATATACAAACAATGGCATTACACATAATTTTATGAAGTCATTTGACAACCTACACCACTAAACAATATCCTAATAAAATAACATATCTCAATTACAAAGCAAACACGATTTAAAATGGCAGCCATTTTCAACAACGAAATAAAAATGGCGAATGTACAGTTAGGGGACAAAAATAACAAATGACATGACACCATACAGTGTAAGTTAAGAGCTTGAAACTGTCCACCCGCTTGTCACATCGTCACAAAAATTAGCATATAACATAATAGATGGTAGGTCAACGAAGTTAAATAGCTGTTTTAAATGTAGCATTAATCAGATGCCAGTATTGATATACACTGCTATATTTATTAACTGTTTAAGAGTTGATGACATATTGATGGGTTTGAAGTGTTTATCTTACACAGGTTGTCCTGTTTTTCGAGGCAGGAGATGCTAGTCATAATTTATTTATGTCCATATTATGAATAGTTTTTTTTATCTTTTATTCTTTTCTAATATAAATTGCCTTAGTTACTTTTATATAGCATTATGTATCTACTACGGAACCCTAAAACCCTCACCTTTTGTTTCTGTCCGATATTCGATATATTTCTGCTCTAATTGGCAGGCCAATACCAACTAAGCTTTGTAAACGAAATGAAGGTTGAGTGGAAAACAACATTTGAACTATAACACCGTTGAAGTTAAAGAAAATATAGTGTGAACATTTGATTCTCATCTTATTACACTATTAATGGATAAAAGAATTGAACTACATTAAAATCCTATCGAAACTGTACAAAAATGTGAAACAAACAATAATATATCTATTTGATACGCCGAATATTATAACTGAAATAACGGTAAATAAAAATCACGCAAGTGAAGAACTATTGGCTGACAGATTATATGGAACTTTTATGTTATCTCAGCTATAAAAGAACATTTACGTCACTTCATTTTTAAGACACTGTAGTGACGTAATCGTCCAACCTCAAGATGACCGATTTGGGATTTAGTAAACATTGTGTTACATTTAAGTTTTTTAGACACACCTAAGGTCTTTTATGTTTATTTTGAAAAGCTTACTAATGTTATTGTTTTCTTTGTTTCAGTGTTTACGACAACAAGCCTCAGCACGACGAGCCTATTCAGACCCCAGTGCAGGTTTACCCATCCCAGACTCCCCCGCCAGTCTACTACCCAACGCAGCCAGTAACCTTTGCGCCTCCTAAAAAGCCGATCTATGTTCCTCCTCAACCTCAACTACCTATCTACCAGCCACAGTACCCTCCTCAGCAACAATATTACCCCCCTCAACAGAACTACTACCCTCAACAACCGACCAACCACGTCTAACTCATAAATAGATAGCCCTAGAGATATGGTATATTTATAATGCAAACAACGATCATAGAGATTAATAATGACTGTATTAAAAGTGACAATTGGCGTCTTCTGTACATTAAAAGTGTCTCGTCTTAAATATTTTACCGTCGTTAGTGAAAACTGTGATAAAAGATACAACTTTCTTGGACTCATAATCGTATTAAAGTAATACCATCATGAGACTAAATCTGTTTTACACAGTTACCGTAAAAAATAATGATGGGAAGAGCCTCAGTGTTTTAAAAATTCAGAATTTGCTAATTAAATCGATGAATTTTAATGTACAGAGACGGGTAGCTCTGTAGGTATACAAATAATATTACCTCTGAACGATTTTAATGATGTAAATCGATTCGATCGATAGAAGTCAGTGATCTTAGTCACGATTATGAATTGTGAATTCGATCACTGATCGAGGTATGACAGGTTTTGTGATAGTATTTTATGTTCAAAGCCAGTGATATGTGATGTATTGGTAATCAATAAATAAGTTTTGTATATAATGTTTTGTTTCATTTTGAATACGATCCAAATATTTATTTCAAACTCAAACTCAAAACTATTTTATTCAAATAAACCATTTACAGGTACTTTCGAATCGTCAAGGTGTCAGTCTGTCAGAAAATTGAAACTAGTTGCTCGTTCCAAACAGTAGGTCCCATGGAGAAGAGCGAGCAAGAAACTCCATGAACACTCTTTTAAAATCAATAATACACAAACAAATTAGTTACATCATTCATTGTTGAATCTAAAGTATTATGTGAGAACAACGTAACAAGTCGTACATGTTAAAAGAGGCATTGTAAATATAGGAAATAAACAAAACATTTTTCTAAATTTAGCCTCGGCATAAACAAATGCATTAAAACTATATATAAAATTTAAAGTGAAAGGCTTTATGTTGGCAGTTTTTTAAGAACTTATAACACAATGGATACCCTACGTTCCACAAGGCTTTGATGAAAGGAGAGATATTAAAACGCATTGCAGTGTACTTCATAATAAAAACAAAATATTGTATAATATTACATTAGCAGTGAAATATTTACAAAACAGCACGCATCTCAAGAAACAAAGATTACGTCAGCTTAATAAATGCATCTAATTAGGTGTTTATACAAACGAATAAAACTAAAAAATAAATACGAAATGCAGATAAAACGAAAGAAAACAAACAAGCATTTCAGATAAAATAAAAAGATTCGTGAAACAAGAGCCACATGACAATTTTAATAAGGTATAAAAAATAACCCATTATAAACGTATATGCGTGGTAATTTAACCGTGGTAGGTTTAAACCAAAATTCTTCAGACCGGTTTTTGGGCCATTGACTCGACTTTGACCATTACAGAACTTGCATCACTTTACGACACGCGAATTTGGGATGACCGCATAAAAACGTTCAATTTATCGTGCAATTTATCGAATACTGCCTCTCCGTATCCGCTACAGGGGTGTTTGATCCCTTTAATTAATTAAAGTCTGTTGGCTTTTGTTTTTCTTTTATTTAGTCCTTTAGAAGCACTTAGTTTTCCGAAACAATTGTTCCCAAACAATGCACTATTTCACCCATTGTTCAATCTGTTTTAAATGCACTCAATCAATAACATTGCATTCAATGATGACATTTCAATTGCTATGAAAATTTTATTATTTACCTTCTTTAACAACAGTCACTCGTTTAATTGACTTGAACAAGTACAGTTATAAAAACTTTGGTACAAGTTGTTTGAATATACTTCCCAATACTGCTAATGCATCCTTCGTTAAGAATTGCACGGCGCTCGCTTTTACTTTGAAGTCGTAATTACAAGCCGAGTCAATGTAGTATCAAGTACCTGATAAAAACAACAACGAAGCAAAAAAGCGTGCATCGAAGAAGAGAAACGTCCAAACGATCTCTTTCACGAATGCCTGGACACATCTCGCGTGCGTATAAATATATGCGGAATTCATTTTCATTACCAGTCTATTTTCTACAAGTGCTTTAGTGTGACGTGAAAATTGTAATCAAAAACAATCACAGCTTCAAGAAAAATGAAGCTGGTAAGTGAAAAGTGTTTGTGTTGTTCAGTGAACACGGATTTTTTATTTTGGATGGTTTGAAACCGTAAGTTGGTACTCAAATTAACATAAAATATTGTTTTCAGATACCACTAATAATCTTGACGTTAAGTTTAGCAGTGGAACATAAAGCTAATGAACATTACACTTTTCCACCACAATTTCACTCTGGTATGTTCACGTCAGAGAAAAATCCCTACTTGCCTCCTGAGTCTCATACTCCTCTTCCATATTTTCAAATGAATATGAACAAATTACCTTTCCCATATCTTCCCCCAACCGCAACTAAAGCACCGATTGAGTACCCCTCACCCTTTCCTATGATGATGTCATCAACATTAAGACCGATCAAAATCGAGGATGATGATGACGAAGATGACAAACCAACAACACCAGTTCCTCAATACATACGTAACAAATTCAATAAATTTAATCGGACTCAAAGTATGCCAAACCAAATGGCAGAAAGAAGAGAACAGAGACATATACCAAGAAGTTTTCAAAATCCAATTCAAGATAGAATAGATACTAAAATGCCATTTCATTTAAATACTAGCCCTGATTCTACACCACAAAGCGTAGTTATCCCAACACTGTCACCTCGTACTATAAACATAATGGACTTCCAACGAGATAGTATGGATCAGATGAAAGCACGAGAACAGAGTATGGATCAGATAAAAGCAGCAAGTTTTCCTGGACCTCAATATTTACCACAACCTGGTATTTATATATCTTCAACAACGGAAACAGCGATACCAATTCTACGTTTATCAAATGGAATGGATTTGGATGGAAGCTTCAGTTATGAGTAAGTAAGACTTAACCACACCCTTATTATATTTGCACAAGGAACATTAACCGACAGTAGTTACTAATAGTCACTTATTTTAGGGCTTTAGGAGCTGATCAGACACATTATGTTCAACATAGTCGCATGGAAAATGCGGGATCTGGTAAAGATGAACAAGTCGTCGAAGGATCATATTCTTATGTTGGAGATAACGGAAAGACATACACGGTCCACTATATTGCAGATGCGAATGGTTTCAGAGCGAGTGGTGACCATTTACCCGTTGCACCACCTGTTCCAGAAATAATACAAAGGTTTGTTAGATTTGAAAAAAATAATTTTAAATCAAATTGTAATTATTATAATATAGTTTAGTTTTTAAAAAGTGATTTACCTAAAAAGTATTTTGTTTATGTTTTTAGAGCAATCCAATATAACTTGGCTGAAGAGGCCAAAAAACCACCACATTTAAAATCATGGAATGAAGAACAGCAGGAAAACGAATTAAGCGAAAGTGAAAAACGTCATCACTTTGCTATCGCGCCACCACGGCTTAGTAGTTTATTTACAGGGAAAACTCCTGAATCCTTCTCACATAGTTTTTCACAACAATCTAACACACAAAACAATTTAGTAGCCGCAGCTAGTTCACAAAGTCCGGTTCAAGCCGCTATTAACTTTTCAGATCAAATGCAAACAAAACAAAACAGTGGAACAATTTCTCCACAGATAACTTTTCTGGCTTCACAGGGCGCTCACGTTCCTTCTGTTAACGCTCCTCAACAACAACCAGTAAATAGAATGTTTGCAAATGAGAAACCCACAATGCCTCAGTTAGTAAATTATGAGGCAAACATGAAGGAGTCCGATCTAGAAAGCAATAAAGCGTTGTGGAGATGGCAGTATGGCATTAATGCGAATGCTGATCAAAATGCAGAGAAAAAGTTAATTTCTAGATCATCCGGTACAGATGATGTAATAATAAACTTTGAAGATATGAATACAGAGCAGTACACTAAGATGATAAAAGAACAATTGGAATCTAATACGAAAGAAAACCTTTATTCACCGCCTCGTGTTGAAACCGCTTACACCAAGGAAGATTTTTATACAGATTACAAATCAAATCCGGAATTTGATTATCAGTCTAACAATGATAAAATAAAACCAGAAAATCAAGTACACAATACGGAAAATCAGTACTCTACGGAAAAAGTCATTGTAACTCATTCAACTGTCTCAAACAAAAATTATCAAGAAAATATAACTCCCACACCAGGTATCTCTAGACAATTACCAAATGAAGACAATTACAATGACCAGCAGACTTCTCGGCCAAAACTTATAACACAACAACAATTTATTCCCCAAAGTCAAACTGTAACACAAACTTACAACTACGATGCTGATAATTTCGAATCGAGTAAAACTAAGATATTTAATTCAAATACGCCTAATTATAATTACGATAATATGCATGTTATACCTTTACATTACGAAAAAAATCTTCAATACAATACTAAACCTGAGAAAAATGTACACAAAGTCGACACAACAATAACCGTCACAGCAGAAACCCCTATAATCAGTAAATTGTCAGATAACTCAATAAATAATGGAAATTTCCATTTCTCCGATTTTATTGTGCCTGAAGATAAACAGGATTTTAAACCCCTTTTCAAATTTACTGAACCTCAGCCTGAACACACTACTACTACAACGGATTCGAACATCGAAAACGCATTGGAAGAAAATATTTTCCTTAAAAATCTATTCCGAAACAATAATCATATCACTAATCATATAAAAGAAGAGAGTAATAATAAATTATCGCTAGAGGTAAAGCCTATTGATACCAAAGTGAGACAGACTGATACCACGGATAAACCGATTGAGCACAAGGTTAAGCCGCTTGAAACCAAAACCGAAAAATATTCCAAATACATTCAATACCAGCCCAAACATCACAATGAAAACAAAATTACAAGAAAGCCGTTTGACATGGCTGATATACTTAATTACATATCGAATAGAAACCATTTTGAGTCCAATAAAGTTAAAGTTCCCAAACAGATGCATAATAGCCTTAAACAAAATAATGATTATCGACTTCATGAACCTGAACTGATGGAAGATATGATCGAAGACAATAACCGTAATCAGCGCATACAACAACAAGAAGAATTACGAGGAAACATAAAAAATTATAAAGTTTTACACAGAAACAACAACTTGGCAAATATAAACCAATATGATGACGGTGATACATTAAAAAGAAATTTAAGTCCACCTCCTTTAAAACCTATTGCATTGCCTCCGTTAGGGCGCGCAGGCCCGTCAATGAAAAGTTACCTGCCGCCAATTTACGTGTAAATAACAAAATTCTGTGATTAGTTTAGAAACTTTCGTAATTTAAACATGTTTTTGTAAATAACCATTTCATGCATTTATTAGGTATAGTATTTGGAGTAAATGTTACATAATTATAAATACAAGCATGTTTTTATTTATACACAAACTTCAACTACTACTAGATGATTTACCCCGTTTTGATTAGTCATGCACGGTTTAATAATTTGATAAATGTTTACCTCACCGACCACGATGAATTTGGCAACATTGTAACAATGATTAGAAATTAACAAATTAATGAACATAGCTCTGAAAGCATAAGTAAAGATCGCGTGCGCTTCTTAGATGCATCATCTCGCCGTCTGTACTGAAAGCGGAACGAGAGAAAACTTCTTAAGAAATATTCGATCCATTATCTACTAATCGATGTTAAGTATGAGGATATATCACTCAGTAAGTATGACAATGAAATTTTTAATGTGGCTTTTATTCTTTTCTCTATACACGTTTCTTCCTTATGTATGTAGACTTATGTTAATTATGAATGTATGTATAACATTAGTCAAGAGGAAACGGAAAGGTAATGTAAGATAAGAATGACAAAAAAATTTCGGGTGGATTTTCCATGTCTTAGAAAAATACGTTTGTAAATTAAAATCGTTTGTTTTAACGAAGTTCAACTGTTGTTCAATTTTTGTTTTATAATTGTGGTAGACAATACGAAATGTATTGATTAATATTATTCCAAAATATGTTTTCCTTTTCAGGTTTATTAGGTGGTTTTCTTTCTTGAGACGGTTTTTATTTATTATGCTTTCTTAACGTTGATGTGAGTGTTATCCAAAATAAAATTTATTATTATTATAATTTTCTCTTTTCACAGTAATATTTACAACACTTTGTAGGCTTCACATTATGCGAAGAATCAAATGTATTGTAAGTCAACAAAATTACGTAGAAATATTCCGGAAAATATTACGAAAACACGTTTTGCCTGCTCGTCTAGAACACAATAAAATTCCAATAACGTTACATTCGACACGTGGAGATCTCATTACGAATCAAATATCTAAATACGATTACTTGTAGACAAGATTATGTGTTTCAAATACTTTTACACGACAAATTGTGAAAAAAGAAACAGTTTTATTTTTTGTTGATAAAAAATGTAAAAACTATCTACCAATTAGTATTATTATTATCTAAAAATTCCACGATTACTTAAGCCAGTTTTAACAGAATAATCTAATCTTTAAATCTAATCCTTCAATTGCCACTAAAAGTAAAAAACTAAACTCTACAACTAAGATTCGTACTACAGCTACTATCTGCTTTATTTTATTTCTCTCCCTCTAAAAGCAAAGAAGACGGTATTGTGGACAGTATTTTAAAAAACAATATTACAAAGAAAGTCCCTGGACAACAGTAGTTTATATTGTGTGGCAGAAACCTATTAAAAACCCTATTAAGTTGTCTTTCAGACCCATTCTGTTTCATTGTTGCTGAAGGCTTTGAGGGAGAAAAATATACTAAAGCTTGATTTGATAGGTAGCATAGTTCTGTACGTATCATACTATACATATTATATACAATCTTATTCTATGGAACAGTTAATTGTATCTCAGGAAATATAGCATATTAATATTAGTGTCTGTCAAAAATGCCTGAATTTTACCAACATTTTTAGGAACTTAGTAGCCGATATGTGGTTACCCTTTTTAGTTACAAAATTGGAAGTCTGCTCAAAAAACTCGTACACCCAAGGCTTCTGTTTTCAACATACATTACTATAATTTATTAATACTTAGTTAAATTTTCCCCTGCAGGGTGACTATCATTTTGAAAAAACTATCTTAACTTGGAACAACATTTACATTTAAGGTCTTTAGTAATATTATAAAGAAGTAAATTGTTTGCCCGTAGTAGATAATCACTTGGAGTACTTCTCCTAATTTGTATCATGGAAAGGTAGCGACACTATTAACCGAATATAGCAAAATTGTAGGTAGCGTTTGTTGATGATAAATATTAAATAAATAATGATAAATGTTTAATAACGTCTATGCTGTTCTTCAAATCAAGTTATGATATACAATACAAGGGACTAGACAAGGACGATTAAACAAAAAAACACTAATAACTTCTAAAGATGATGAAGGTGAACATTAATAACTTTATTATACCACAGATTAATAAATAGTTACTACGTAACAGATACTTCACTCCAATACAAAAACGAAAAAACCTACGCTATAATAGCCTACAAAATCATAATAATAATACCAACTGTTTGCAGCGAGGAGAAATGTACCATAAGAACGCACAAAGAGAGTTGAGATTCTTTTGCCCGCCGCGCGACTAACGTGTGTGCGTGTCGTCCAACAAATCTGCTAGGGTTATACGTATGATGATAATGGTAATAAAACGAATGTTTTAGAAAAAAAAATATTTTTTTCATTTGTTGATGAAATATTTTTTCTTTTAATAAAATGACTGATGCATATTTTTCGTTCCTTGAATTCCGGATTATTATATTTTAGCGTCGAAAATATCCAAAACCGCGTGAATAATTATAATAAATATTCAAAAGGGAAACAGGAGAATAGGGAAACAGGGGAATTGCACAATAATCACGCAATAATTACGTGGTTTCGGCATTTTGATAGTCAGCGCTGTACCCGTGACGCGCGAGCACTCAGGCGGGCGCGTGACAGCCCGGTGTTCGTTGTATCGTCGACGATACGCGAAGCGGTAGGCATAAAACGCGTGGCCTTGAGCGAGTGACGGACGCCTGATTATACTAACGTTAAACGTAGATAGTAAATTTGCTTTCCACGCCGACGGACACAATCTAGCCTCAAACAAAATGACACCATTTTCAGTACAAAAGCTATTGAATTTCAATAACAATACATAATTAATCATAACAAATGCTTACGTAAAACAGATGCGCAAGGTTGAATAAAGAAAATAAAACAAAGGACACTCCCTAATTCTCCAAGCCCGAGTCTTCAAAATCCGCAAACGACCGAAGCTTCTTATTGTGATTCAAATGACGTTGGTTTGCTTTTATTTCAAACTTAATTAAACAAAAATCTGCCTCCTCATTAAACATTCGACTTGGTGTAAAACCCTGGAACATCACGTCATTTTATTTTTATCAGTTGAATTGTACAAAAAAGTACTTTATTTCTACGGTTTAACGTGTATTTTTAAATCAGCAAAATCGGTTTGGTACTATGGTTTTTCGTTGCATTGAAAAGGTTTTGCAAACTCGCATCATCTTTGATTCACTTCAAGTTATTCTCAAGTTGACTTCGAGTGTGTTTTAATGAGATGTTGTTTCTGTCTCAAAAGGTGCTAAAATCAGATCTAAAGATAACAGACAAAATAAATAACAAGTGCAATTATGATAAAAGTAATGTTCTCAAAAAAAATAATTCTGTATTAATCACCTTAGACCGACCCCAATTAAAGTATTAAATGTTAAAAAATATCTCTTTACAATTTTGTATAAAAAATTACGTTATCAGTTTACATCAACATTGTAAATAAGAATAAAATAAGAAATTGTTTTAATATGATTGTGTGTTTAATGTTTGAGATTTACTTTCTAAATAAAATATCAGGTATAAGTATCATAATTACAGATTTGATACGAAACAAAGTTATTAAATAACAAAACAAACAAACACATTTTTGTTTGCAGGCTGTTACACAAGAAACCTAATGTAAACAATAGCACAAACAAAAGTTAATTACATTAAATTCAATAGAGTTCATAATTTCATATCAGAAACTTTTCGATAAACAATATCCATTTTTTATCTATGGATCATATCAACGTATCTATAGACAGACAGACTTTAACCGCCCTCTTGATTCAGGACCCAATATCCGCCAACCCCTTTAATAATATCAGTGCATCGGCTGCATTTGCTTACATGAACCCGTCAGGTTGCGTTACTTTAAACCCTTTGCTGCCAACGTTTCAATTAGCAGAACGAAACCTTTTAGGATTATTAAACCATCATTGAAATGTTCAAAATGACGCGTCTTGTCAGCTTATGTGGAAGGAGTCAGGGCACTACCAGATATACAGGTAGATGGTTGTAATTGATTTAATTTAATTGGCCCAGGACAAACTTTGTGTGATGGGCATGATTATTTGTTCTGTGTCTGTGTGTAAATTATCTATAATATGTAACGTATTTAGTAATTACACAAGTATGTATATCAGTTGTCTAGTTACCATAGTATACGCACTGCTTAGTTTAGAATCAGATGGCCGTGTGTGAGTTGTCCCAGGATATTTATTTATTTACGTGTTAGTTGTGTGTATGTGGTGTGCGTGTGTGCTGCTGCTAACAAGAACTGATAAGTCATTGATAGCTGAAGATCTGATTTATTGAAACGCTTGCAGAATTTGTTTAATCTGGTATCGGTACTCAATGTTAGTGAGGTAGAATCCGCCAAGTTTTTATACTAGTCAAATATATCAAATTAAATTAGCAAAATGTTAACAATTTCTTTCGTTTATTTCATAAGTTGCTAGTTTTCTATATAGAGAGCATGTTACTGCATGGTTAGTACATACATTTTAAATACAATTTACAGTATTGGAAGCCACTAAAACTTACAAGAACTTCGAACGGAACCAAAGTCTGAAAGTTTTTAGTTTCGTTTCTAATCGCATTTTGTTATTCCAGTCTACGCTGCAGCGATGATTTTCATGTAAACAATACTGCAGAGCTAAGGAAACACATGAATACAGTAACTTATATAAATAAAGGCTGGAAAACAGTGCAGACATCCGGCACACAATACGCGCGTCTGATTGCGTCGCTCCAGACTACGCAAATTACATCGTATATTGTAGCAAACCTCGTTTGTATGATACCGTCTTCTAATCATAGACTGTAATGTGAGATACAGATGGAAGAAAGTAAGGTTTCAGGGTTTACATGTTTGGAGATTCGGTTATTTAGTCGTTTGAATGAGGCGTCCGGTTGGTTTCCTAAGCTTGGTTAAACGCGTGTATCACAAGAAGCACTGATTCGATTTGAAATAATCTTTTAGATTGATAAATATGTATAAACTACAAACGATATAGAAACTTTTGCTCCTATAATAAACAGGTGACGAGGCCCTTCGATGCGAAAGATTTCAGCAAAGGAAGCAATAATCCAAAGGCATAAAAGTATTTCGTCTATGTTTCTTTAATATAGGTATACATGTAGGCTCTTGATTTAAAATGTTCACAACATCTATACATATAATAAAATCTACGAAAAAAATAGAACAGCCACCTACTTAACAAGTGAACACTGACATCTTACATCGCGCAATCAGAGTTTGTCGCGACGCCGACGTCAGCATAATACAAATACAAGCTCCCGACAACAACCATTGGCATTAATATTTTTAAGACCATTTAAATTGAAGGTTACATGCATATCTATACCAACCATCTCAAAGATGAAGGATCCTAGCATAAAGACAAAAGAGAAACAAAACAAACCGCCATAAACTAATTCACATATCATAAACAACATTTTATAAAACCCACATCGATTCGAACCGCATTGAAAAGGACATCAAAGTGCTTACACAAATAGATACAAGAATATGCGGAAAATATGTAAATTGTAATGCTAAAGTATGTAAGATCAAAGTAGAAGTACAGGAGCCGACTGATTTTCGCTCAACTTCGGTATTGGCTTGTGTTTTCCTTTTTTCTTTGGATTGTGAAAGCCCTCTTCATTTCCACTGCTTTTAGAGTTGTGGCATATTTCCGTGTGTTTGTGGTGGAATGTGATGGAAAATACGTGAGGCACTTATACAATTTTTGGTTTTTTGGATTTTGTTGTAGCTATAATGCTTCCAATAGTTTAATAGAACATTTTGTTTCGTTACTGTTGTCCTGTTTTAACTATTCTATTTAGATATTCTCGATTAATAAGTATGCTCTATGATTTGTCTTTTTAGTAAGAGTTTACTTTTAACAGCTTACTGTGGCATTAATCTTGCTAATCTTTGACGCTTGTTACTAAGTCACGCGTCAACTGATTTCACTGAAATTTTGCACATATACTGGATCTTGTTTAACACATAAGTTAGTTTTTGTCCCTATTGTAATGCCTCCTTTAACGCAGGCAAAAGCTAGTTCATAATCTATATATATAAAACAAAGTCGGGTTTGTTACAACACTTATAACTCGAGATCGGCTAGACCAATTTTCATGGTTTTTGGTTCGTTGGATTTGTCCCCGCCCCGAATAGCAGAATACATCTTAAAAATAATGAAAAATCGACGAGAACATAATTATAAAAAATGAGTCATTTTCCCCTATAGTTAATTCTAAATTCAATTAAAGATTGAAAACTTAAGAGAACAATAGTGCTAGGAGCGCAGTAATGTGAAGTGATAATGTGAGAAAATTTAAAATACTGAGATACTTAGTACTTAAATCAATCAAAAGTACTAGGCGCGCAGTTGTGTGAAGTGGTTAATAGAAAATGTGAGCGCAATTTTAAGAAAATATATGTTTATGAACTTAAATAATTTCCATTCATACTAATATTATAAATGGGAAAGTGTGTCTGTCTGTCTGTCTGTTTGTCTTTCTTTCACGGCAAAACGGAGCGACGAATTGACGTGATTTTTTAAGTGGAGATAGTTGAAGGGATGGAGAGTAACATAGGCTACTTTTTGTCTCTTTTTAACGCGAGCGAAGCCGCGGGCAAAAGCTAGTAGTAAATACAACGACCCCTTTTCAGTTTTGTGGCAAACAAAAGCTAAGATTACATACTATATTTTGACTCTCATTCAGGAAAATACTTACACCCGCTATTCCAGTAATGAGTTTGTGCACCACCCAAAAACATATGAACGGACATATTAAAATGTATCGTCGTAATAACAGTTATCCCAACTTTAAGTTCTCATAAAACCTTTATCTATGTAAACGGACGGCACATAATAGTTTTGGGGATCGTTATCAGTTATAACAAGAATCTATTCCCGTTTATTGACTGTTAATCATTAAACCCATTAGGGGTTCTGTAGGAGCGCAACGATCAAACTTTGCCTATAACGGTTATGGCCACCGTGGCCAACAAAGGTTACATAATGTGGTTTTGTCGTGTCGAGGGATATTCTGTGATGTTAACGCCATAATTTTGCCCTTTTCAACACTTTCGCTAAACTTCGGGTAAGCAAGCCTCTGAAATGAGCCAAAGTTTTCTTCGTCTTTAGTAATTAAAAGAGAAACGTCTAAGTTCTAGACTTCAGATTTATTATAAATGTAATCACTTTAATAAATATGCGCTTAATTTACAGTAATTAATATTTAGAAGAAAAAGTTTAAAAGAAACAATTAAATTTCTGTTATTTATTTATTCCAGACATTTTTGTAACGAAAAATAATGACTAGGTAATGATTTTGAAATTAAAATCGATAAAGTCGTTACCACAATTAAATTGTAATGTAAGTAAATTAAGTTATATTAGACACTTGAAGTGGCAGGCCGATGTTTAATACAAGATAAGTGACACTAACACATTACTAAATTAACTACACCAGAAGCCAAATAAACACGTTTAAAAATCCTGATTCTAAAAGCAAAATTTGTGCCACAAAATCAAGTTAAGTAAGATGACCAACCAGTATCATTCAAATGCATTTGATTGAATCACTTACGATGCTTATATTGCCAATCACGCTCACGCTCAAAAGTTTATTGACGGTTGCTACAAAGCATCATTTATGGTCGGAATCTTCATACTTTTCTATTAACCCTTTGAAAAACTTAGAGTCACGGTTTTATTATGGTGCTAGACAGTTGAGCTTTCCTGAAAGGTCCTATTTAAAAGCAGTCCTATTCACTTGCTATAAGGGATTGACAGCTCACATACGCTCACATATATCTTAATACAAATAAGGTTCTGAACTGGCACTTGTCAGCTTCTTTGCTCGCTTGGATTAACTTTGAAAATGACAAATTTTCGTACAAACATTATTCTTTTATTTCACCCCTTTAGTTGAAGAGGTAGTCAAAGGGTAAGCAATTTTATACAGCGCTAGTAGTATTAGAGTTGAGAGCTCAACTCCACTATTCTTAGTTTCGTCAATGAAGATCAATTATTTCATGGTAATAAGCCAAGCCTTTTCGCCTCGCGCGGGACATTGAGCAATATGCAGAGCCAACGGCCAACCTCCAGTAGTGCACTACAAGAAGAAGAATCAAGGCCCTTTATTACTAATTATGACCAACAAACTGATGATGGCTATGGCTGACTCATTTTCTTCCTTATTTTTTAATTTTTCTACTGTCACTTTATAAACAAGAAAAGGTACAAAGGCGAACTGGAGCGGGGATGGTGAAGAGTTTCTTTTCTAAATCGCGATTCACGCATCAAGGAACGGTCATTACCAATATTGAATACTGGCTTTCGCACGTGACTTCGTTTGCATGGGTGCCGAGTACACCATAAAATAGAGCATATGGCGCTCGGCTATAGTGTAACTTTCTTCAGAAAAATAAATGGTTTAGATGAGTGGAGCAGAACTTCCGGGGTACTTATTTGTTTTTACTCTTACAAACTGCTTTTTTTTCTTATTAAGGTCTAGTGTATTGAATGTGAAGACGATCTTAATAGTACCAATAAATGATTTTTCTATTTTATATCTGCTTTCTAATTTTATCTTGGACATCACTTACTGACATTGGTGAAGAAAAACATCGTAAGGATATCATCGATATGTACCGTAACTCCTCTATATGATACCTTTGCCCTGCAGTGGGTCAGTAATAAGCTATTATATTGTATTTATGATGATTATCAAGTTTTTCTTAGCTTACGAAATATATCTCTCTTTATTTATGTGACATTTCGCTTAAATGTAAGTATTCAAAAGTTTCCAACACATCGCGTCCCATTACCGGTGATAAACAACGAACAACGTTGACAAATACCCGGGACATGGCGGCCATGTCGTGACTTTTCCCCTTCCTCAGGCTTCCCGGGATTTACTGTTACAAACTTTACCAATATCGCTGAAATCAATTCACACGAACTGTTTATATACAAATACGCGACAATCGGGTTGATTCTACGAAAATCCTGGGCTTTGTTACTTCTTGAAAGGGTTTTCTGTAAATAATTTTGTCAGGCATGGAGACAGCACTAGTTTATATTGAGAAAAAAACTAGGCTGCTGATGATGGCGTAATTTTCCTCTTCTTCCTTATGTATTTATTTTATGCTAGTAATAGCAACAGTTAATCCGGTAATAACTGTCACATATTATTATTTCCTACCAAAAAAATACAATCTACATATTAACCGTTAGTAAGTACCTATTTACTTTAAATATTTGAAATCAATAAACCGTAAAGCATCAAGTTCGACCGCCTTGTGTATTCTTACTTTGACAGTTCGCTAAGAGCTTGTCCACATGAAACGTCTTAAAGAACGCTCGGATTATGGTTAAATTCTCAAACTGGTAACGGTCCCTGTTAACGTCTTATCGATTTTAGTATTAAAGTGTTATAGTTTTAAAGTGTATACAAACATTTTTTGTAAAGTTCTCATGATTATAATGGCCACAGTGCCTTAACACCAACTTTTGGATGTCTAGGGATATAGGAAGGGAAGACAAGACACAAGAGTACTTGAGAATATTTTTAGTTTTAAATGTCGTGCTTTCTATCAAATAAAATCAGCTTTATATTTTTTGAAAGAACAACAGATGGTGGGTTTAGAAATAGCAGCTAAACGAACGCGCGAGCAGAACGCTTCGTCTGACCAGACCATTAAATCACTAAAACTGTCTAAGTTCAACTTCATTACCATAATAAGATAAGGCATAATCGTGACAAACGTTATGAGACGTTGTGATAACTACGATGAAAAAATTAGTTGAAAACAATTCTATGATAGATATTAGTTCCTGATTGACCATTGTTAAAAAATATCTGATTGGTCAGTAACAATAGTTTTTGTTGTTCTAGTTAGGCAGCGGTCTAATAAATCATAATTAGATTACTTAATAATATTCCACTATGGTGTTACAACTTTGAGAGACCATGAACTCTTAGCGTCAATTCACACGTACCACAACCACACCACGTCGCAGCGACAAAATGTGGTCAAGATGTGGTTACGTGTGAATAGTGTCGCAGCGGCTTTTTGCAGCTGCGTTGTGGTAGCCACAAAATGTCGATGTGGTTAGCGCAGGCGCCAGCTAGGCGCGCGTAGACGTCATGTCGTGGCGATGTGGCCGCGCTGCCGCCGCGTTGCCGTCGCGATGTGGTTGCGATGTAGTCGTATTACACAGGTGGTCGATAACAACCACAAAATGTGGTGCGTGTGAATTGTAATATTCATTTTCAATACAAAATTTACGCCCGACCACATCGCGGCGTTGTGGTGTGGTTGTCGCTGTGGTGTGGTTGTGGTACGTGTGAATTGAGCCTTAGGTCGAGCAAATTAAGCATTGCTTGCCAGTCAAACTACTACGGTAAGAAAGATACGGAAAATAACTTAGCCGAAGTACGTGCTAAGTATATATTAGTAAATATATTTTTCTCGGTGAAAGTTGATTTGGGAATTTATTCTAGAAATATTACGATAAATGCTAAGTTTACATCGCGACGGATAACCAGAGGAAAGGTGTGTAGCCGAAGACTAGGTTATGTAGTGTGCTTTGGGAAAAACCTCTATTTCGAATAGTGGTCTGACGCAAGATGAAGAAGACGTTGAAGATTATGATGAAGTGGACATCAACATATGAAAGAAAAGTTCGTAGCAAAGATCTTTATCATTACAGTGTGGATGCAGCTCTTAACTATTCAACGACCAAGCGACAGTTGCTGCTATTGTCTTTCTATTGTGTCTCGAATCACGTGTGTTCGAAGGTTTAAATGATAGTAGAGCTGTTTTTGAAAGAGTTCGTCTTAGTAATGATACCACTAGAGTTGAATTTGAAGTGTATGAATACCGTGTGTTGCTACTGAACATCAGGAGCGCCTTCAACATTACCCATATAAACAAAATTATTACGGTCCCGAAATAAATATATCTGTCTGTATCTTCGCAATAAATCACAGGCAGTATTTGGTTTTTCATTCATATAACACCTTGAACCAGCATTATGACTCATACGAAACCTAAACCTAAGCATGTAACTATCTTCACATATATTGTCCAAAAAAACTGGTCAGACTGCAAAAAGTTGAAGCAAGATAACATCAGTGTAGTAAACACCGACAGAGACAATGTAAATCAGAATAACTTATAGTTTGTACGAACTTGAACTTCAAACGGATGCGTGTGAAACTTCGCGTATTTGCACGGTTAAGTGGTTTGTTATATAACCATAATACATAACACTGATAAGTATCTAAAACCTCTCAAATATAAGTAAATTAAACCCAAATTTATACCTACATAAGCTGATTCGCTTGAGTACCCTGGAGGGTAAGAAAAAGGTAAACTACAGTCCCAAAGTTTGTAAGGACGATGTTTGGTCCCATGTGACGGGACGAGAATATTGCTATTTATTGTGTACAATTCCGAATTTCCGATTCTACTCCATATTCTATGTAACTGGTACTTATCTGTTCTAAATATAAATACTACACTTCCAAAAAAGTACAGTGCAATCAATAACTTACAGTTAATGTTTTTGATTGAACGTGTCATACATGACAAAATATAAACACGCTATTTATAATTTCAGCATTTAGACTTACTTACGCTTAATCCTTCGAACACACGTGATTTGAGACACAAAAGAAAGACAATAGCAGCCCGACAGCCGGCTGTCAGTTGGTCGTTGAAAGTTTAAAACATTACTTACGCTTCCGAGAAAAACTTTCCTAGCACTCACCTCGACCTAACTATTCTGTGTCTCTATCTTGCCATCGTAGCTTGATACCTGTGCGTGGTGACCCGAGGAACGACATAGGAAAGTCTTCATCTCATAGAAATCCCCCGGGAACCGTTATTCCACGCGGAAGTCGCGGGCAAAAGCTGGTACACTATAAGCTTGTTAACAAAAGATTGATAGTTAAAAGATACTTAACTATGGCTGTCACAAGCGCGTCTTATTAGTCCAGAGTACACAATTTTAAAACGAATCTTGCTTCACAGTACATACACAGAATCGAATTTCTGCAAGGCATTACCAATATCACGCCAATGTGACACCATCCAAAATTGCCAATCCACCTAAGCACGAGATGCATATAGGCAACAATGCGTACCTAGGGACAGGGGATGATGCAATGTCATCACAGCGATTAATTAGTGGAAAATGAACATCGCACGACTCGACATTTTCAATTACAACCCGTATCCGAAACTGAACTTGATTACAGTTGCCCAAGGGAATAGTCGAGCGGTTTTAATACGCATTTGTAATCGAGTTAAAAACTACCCAGTCGCATTATTAACGGCTTTTAAAGAGGTGCTTAAAACGGATTTTTGACGGTTGAAAACCGACGGATGATTGTCGAGTATTTATTACAATTCGGTAGGAATTTCATAAAAAAAAATTCAAGA
This sequence comes from Athetis lepigone, assembly GCA_033675125.1. Taxonomy (NCBI): domain Eukaryota; kingdom Metazoa; phylum Arthropoda; class Insecta; order Lepidoptera; family Noctuidae; genus Athetis; species Athetis lepigone. Next base: position 10,840,017 of record CM066243.1, on the reverse strand, counting down.
GATTTTAATTTCAGGAATGACAAGAATTTGAACGCCAGCGTTTTGTTGACAGATATTTTTCTATCTACCAAATAAGCAATATTTTGAAGTAGGGACACAAAATCTCTAAACCTTATTACGAGTATATGTTAAAACGAGTCGTGGTACAGAATGTTCCAAGTTTTCTCATAACGAAAGTGGAGAGCGGGCTTTAAGCTCCCACTGAGTAGTGTTGCTTCAGTTTTGTAGACTTTTCCTTTCTATGTACAGTACTAACGTATGTAAATACACACATCAAAAGTGTCTAGGGATCAACATATATTTTTGCAATAACTTTTCTCCTGATTGATATTAATTAAAATTTTCTTTAAGGATTCATCAAATAAAGTGTTTTCGTTTGTCACAGAAACGATAAACCAAGTCACCTTTGCATTAATAAAGAAATTTGCCATTTTCCTAATAAAGGGATTTTTGACATTTGAACCACTAACACAAAAGTTCGAAAAAAAGACTGAAATAACAGTTTTCTCTAAAATTTTATTGGGTAACTTAAACAATTAATAATCCGTGTTTCTACCGCGAACACTAACAACACAAGAACATCGGTTTGGCATACTCAAAATGAGTTCATCCAAATCACGCTGTGGAATGGCCGCCCATGTTCGTTGCAACAACAAAAAAAGGTCTTCTTGCGACTGGATACCCTCCATATTCGGCAGAGCTCTTCTCTGTAGCATATCCCATGCATGCTCAATCGGGTTCAAGTCTGGCGACTGAGCAGGCCAGGGCAGGACATTGATGTTAGCTGCGGCGAGAGTCTGTCTTACAACTCTTGCGGTGTCCGGTCGTGCATTATCATGCATTAACTGAAATAAGGGACCGATTTGCACTTGTAGAGGAACGATGACGTCTGATACAATCGTCTCAGCATAAATTTTGAGCGTTGAGGTTGCCTCTGATCCAAATCAACTCAGTTCTTCCGCCGATCCAAATACCCGCCCATACCATGATGGTTCCACCACTATAAGGATGGACTTCCTGGCAGAATTTTTAATCGCTGTTGGCGTCCAGGGGTTCTCCAGTGTCGTATACGTCTTGTATCCGGTCTCATACCAAAACGAGACTCATCAGAAAAGCACACGAAACGCCATTGTTCTTCTGCCCAATTTCTGTGTTCAAGAGCCCATTGATATCGAATCGTACGATTGTGCATTGCTATAGGTGGTACCCGTAGCGGTCTTTGGGAATGAAGGTTCACTTCATGCAAGCGGTATCTGACTGTTTGGTCGCTAATTAAGTTCCCTGAAGAGTGATGAAGCCTCACGGCTAACATCATGGCGGTTATTGTTGGAGCTCTTCGAGTTAAGATTTGAATGTATCGGTCTTGTCTCCGTGTGGTGCAGCGATACCGTCCTCCATGGCGCTCAGCCACGGTACCAGTGCTTCGGTAACGTGTCCAAAGTCGACTGATAACACTCTGACTTGTATTCAGAGCTAAAGCCACAGTACGTTGCCGGGAACCAGCTTACTATCATTCCCACGGCTCTGAGCATTTCTTCCCTGCTTAAATGACGTCGCCGCTCCGTAATAACGTTGGTTTTAATCAGTGGTAGGGAAACAGTAGCACTAATAAAATAATGTCTTCAATGCGTTGTATGTTTTTATAGGGAAAATATTGACAGCTGATTTTCATCTTTTACTCGAATTTGATTCACAGTTCCTGATTCAAATTATGAAATGCACCAAAAAGGATCCATATACATTTATAAAATCATAAATTTATTACAAAGCCACATCTCAATCTCAAGAAATCCGCATAAAAATGCTTGATCCCTAGACACTTTTGATGTGTGTAGGCTAGCTGTTTTTCTTGGTGGATATACCTTTTTGGTAGAGAATGTAGAATAGTTAACATATGAAGTTTTTGAAAAACTTTTACAAGTTATACAAGTTGAAATACAGTTTATAGATAAGCTTAAAAGTAGCGAGGAAAACAATGTTTTTTTTTTATTTGGCCATTGCTAACTCTGTTGACATAGCTAAGGTCTGGTTTAAACCTTAAGAGAGAGAATTGAGAACCTCCTCTTTTTCGAAGTTTTCGGTTAAAAAAGAGAATCATTCTAAAAGAGGAAAGTGATAAAAACTTTCATTATCCAACTATTTCACTTCACAAATCTTGAAAAAGTACAGACTGAAAACACTATCTTAACGTACGACGACGGTGTGGTAAAAAACTGAATGCAAAAACGGCTCATTGAAAATCGTATTAAGCCAGCTAGGTGCTTTAAAAACACTTAGCAACACAAAAATACTTAGCAACACAGCATTTTAGCACGGTAATTTACTAGTTATAAAGAAATAGGGGTAGACAAAGGATAGCTTACGGCCATTTAAAAATATTATCGTCATTCTTTTATAAAGATACTCAAAATATTTTCTTTAGTGCGTGTCAAAAACTTAATAAGGTACCTAAAAGGTAGAGTCATTGTTTTACTTTTAGAATCATTACTGAAATTGTACAAAAATTGAAATAAATAAAAACCAGCGTCTAATAGTTGCATTGCATGCGAAAAAATAAGCTGCTAAATCAGTTACAAAGGTGGTTAACAAAGGTCTCTTGGTTGCGGAATGTTATGTTTATAACAGTTACCGTGACCCTGGAACATAAAGGGCAATCGAAGGAACATGAGTGGGTTTTAGTCAGTAAGAGTCTGACACGCCCTCCCGCCGCACCAGGACGGGAGCAGTCATTGGATGATTTCCCACTCACCAAAAAAAAAAAAAAAAGGTCTCTTTGACAACGATTCAGTGAACACATTTCAATATAAAGTATTTATGGTGAATCTAAATAAATAAATAAATAAAATAAATAATAAAAACTTTATTGCGTAAAAGGTGCTGTAGTAAATACAATGGAATAGTTACACTTATACATATAAATCTACTTGACTACAATGAAAGGATGGGGTGCTGTCCTCTTAGATAGGCTACTTAATAGCCTGTAGTAAAGAGAAACAGTGCCGTATCCCTCTATAATTATAAATCAACAAGTGTTTTGAGTGACAATTTTAATAACTACATTAAAATGAAAAGAATAAGAAAGTGTTAGAGTATGTATCAGATGTGAGTAGGTGTGTTTATGTGTAGTGTGTGTGTATGTTTTTTGTGTGTATGGGTGTATTGAGGGTAATTTTGTGAATGCGTGTATTTTATGATAGTGTGAGAAGAAATGATTCTGTTTCGTCATACGTTTTATCTTGTAGGAACGAGCGGACTGCTGATTTGCATTCGTGATCTGATAAACAATATATTGAGATATTAGCATTAATTTTGTTATACATGAAAGGACCAAGATAAAAGAAAAACTTTTTCGTAAAAGCGTAACGGGTTTGTGGAAGGGAACAAATCAAGTCTTTACGACGTTTCGTAAGTTTAACGTAGGGGGTTATGTGATGTTGTAACAAGATTGCATGGAAAATATACAGTTGTCGTACGGAAAGGACATTGCAGTCTTTATATAATTGAGTGGTGGGAAATAAAATTGGTCGAAATGTTGCAATCTTTAGTATTGATCTGTTTTTCAAGTGGAAGTATTGTAGTTTTAGAAGCCCCACCCCAGCAAGAGATGCAGTAGGATATTATTGACTGACAAAGTGCGTAGTAGATATTGCGGATTATAAATTGGTTTGCTACAAGTCTCAGGGTTTTAAAAATATATATCAACTTACGCACTCTGTTCGCCAATGCTTCCACGTGTGCTTTAAAATTAAGGGTATTGTCTAAAATGACACCTAAATATCTTATATTATTCACAACTTCTATTTGAGCGCAATTACAATTTTGTGTAGTTTGAGAGAGACATGTGTGAGCTGTGAGTTTTAAATGATTTTTTGGCTGAGATGTTGTGCTAATAGAAAAGGTGATATATTTAGTTTTGCAAGTGTTGAGTGTTAGAGTGTGAGCCAGAAGCCAGTCAAGGGTAGAGTTGAGTCCACTTTGAGCTTTAATTTGAAGTTCTGTCCAGGAGTCAGCAAAGAAGGTTATTGCAGTATCATCTGCGTATGTTGTAATATTACAGTTTGGGATACTTAGGTTGCAAAGGTCATTAATAAAGACCAAAAAAAGCGTTGGACCAATAATGCTCCCTTGTGGCACGCCATATTCAATAGGAAGCTCGTCACTTACATGGTTTCCTATTTTAACCACTTGCGTTCGACCTGTGAGGTAACTTTGGAAAAATTTAAGTTGTGGGCCTCTGACACCTAAGTTTTCAAGTTTTTGTAAAAGGGTTTTAATGGGAACGGTATCAAACGCTTTCGCGAGGTCTAGAAACACTGTAAGTACTTTTTTATTGTTATTAAGGTTCGAAACAATAAAGGTGGTCAATTCGTGAACAGCATCAGAGGTTGACTTTTTTTTGCGAAAACCATACTGATTTGATGAGATAAGATTAAAGTGCTCTAAATAATCTCGCAGCCTGTTATTGATGAGGCGTTCCAACACTTTGGAAAGAGCACTTAGTACTGCAATTGGCCGATAGTTGTTTACTAGTTTCCCATCGCCACCCTTGAAAATGGGGTGAATAACTGCCCTTTTGAATGAAGTGGGAAAGACAGAAGTCTGAAATGAGAGGTTAAATATATGGCATAAAATTGGTGCCAGAGTACCTGAGTATCTTTTCAAGATGGTAGATGAAATTCCGTCCCAGCCAGTCGCTGCACTAGATCTTAAAGACTTGAGTGTTTTCAGAATCTCATCGTTGTCAGTTTCCTCGAGGACAAAGGAAGACTGGCTGGTACTCCCGCAAGTGGTCTGTGGCGAGATCGATTGTGATGGTTGCCCTGAAATTCTGTTTATTTTGTCCGCGAGCTCCTTGCCGATGTTAACGAAAAAATCATTTACTTTGTTACAGGAATCATTTGGAGAGTGTGAATGAAGTAATAGTTGTGTAGATGAGTGTTTTGATTTAGTGGTGTAAGTTATGTTTTTTATGGTGGTCCAGAGCGCCTTGGTATTGTGTCCTGCTTTTTTTAGTTGTTCACTGTCGTATTGCCTTTTAGCTTTTTTTAGGAGTTTTGTGCAGAAGTTTCTGTAACGTTTATAGGTCATACGGAGGATATCGTTGTTTGGAGACAATTTAAGCTTTTTATTAAGTGCGTCTCTGTTGCGATCTAAATCTAATCTAAAAACGTAAAATAAGCAGACGATACATACGTACCTCATACACAACATTAATTTAAAACTTTATTAAATATCTTCTTCATTGATTTTATAGACGATGTATCTTAATCCGTTTATTAATTTTATAGTATTTGGACTTGAATGCTTGTATGAGATGCAACAAAATCATCTATCCCGCTCTTACACGTAGAAAAAACTACCTTTTTATAGGTACCTATAAAAAGGAAGTTTTTTAAATATTGGTAGAAGATAGGAAAAAAAATTAAACACATCAATAAAAGTATCACTATCAGGCGTAGTCAACTCTGAACTCAATAATAGAAATAAAACATATTACTATGTCTTAACAGCCAACTTCAACGTTTATATTTGTTATGGCAATCCACCGAATTTTCGGTGATTTCTTCCAATGTCCAGTTTGAAAATAATATTTCAGTTTAAATGACAACTGTACGGTTATTAAATTATAGTATGGAGATCATACACGTGTTCTTATAACCAAGAACACGAGATGACTCCCGTCTTAACAATCACTATCAAAATAATGCACATGACATTTCTTGATAATAAACTTGTCAAATGAATAGAACGCTTGCTCGATCTCCATTGAAACAATGCAACGCGGGCACTAAGCGTAAACCCCAAACGACATAAAAAAATCTATTTTCCAACATTTTCAAAGTCTAGCAGACTTTTATAAGTCTGGGGGGCACATCTGGCGTCCGCATTAGTATGTTGATGAGGCAATCGCGATCACGGCGGGGATAACGTGATTTATATCGTGGATAGGGCTGCTGCCGAACATAACAATATGAGTGGCAATCTATCTAGTTTCATATTTATACATGTACAAGAAGATGTTTGAAGGTATAAAGTCAAACCTTCTGGAGCTAGGAACAAGAAATTTGCTCAACACAATGTAGACGCGCTATAAGAAGTGAATTTAGTAATTCAACCCCTAATGGGGTAAAATTGGATATGAAAGTTTGTATAAAAACGGGCGAGCAAAACCGCAGGAAACAGCAAGTAAGTACTAGATAAAGCAATAATGAAGATTATAATGTAATAAGGATTCTGCCAAATGATACAATCGGTCTAGGGGAGGAGAGTAAATAATGTAAATATGTAAACATCCATTCATATTCATTCATTCTGCTAGTAATTTCTGGTCATCTAAAACATCAGTCTTATGAATTTATCACATAAAGAAGTTAAAGTACGCCCTAAAGAGCCATAACCACGCCATAATGTCTCTGGGAAACGTTAAGTATGTTAACGTCGAAACTAATCCTTCAGGTAATGTTTCTTGATGAAATATAACAAACTTTTTACAAAGCATTTCATTACGTTACATAATATCTTGCCAGGTAATGAAATACTTTGGAAAAGTTACGAGCTTCCGATATATCTAAACAAACGTATAGAGACAGCCCTACAAGCATATTCTAAGGATAAATTAGGGTCGTGTGTCAAATTTTTCACGTATTTTCCTTCGATAGGCTGTCGGCGCGTCGGTGACCGCGCCGGTGTAATTGATAGGACAGATGATATTAATGTCCCTCCCCTACGCAACGTGTGCACACAATTTATGTTGCAATACCACACGAACTACAACGCACCCCTTGTACACGAATATTCACGAAACTGTTTTGACGCGAAAACCAAGTTATGCAGCAACATTGGAGAGTCTCTGAGTGTTTTATTAGTTTATAAATGATAGCAAACGGCCTACCAAAAAAAATATTATCCATTTGGACATTTTAATTGTCCTCTACCGCTACCTATAAATAATTATAATATTGTATATCTTGAATCTAATTACCTACTGACTAGTTACTAACGTAAGCATTCTTTGGTTAGCTTGTTCTCTTTTATTTTGAGCTCGTCTGTTTACAACGGCTACATTATCAAAATACAAAAACCTAAGGTCCTAAGTACAGGTCCTTGTGGAACTCCAACCACGATTGCATCAACATTATACTACAAATTCTATTTTTGTTAGGCAAAATACTGCCATTGTTTTAGGACACAAAACCTAAAATAAAATAGTTTCAAAGAAGTTTTGATCTTGCAGTAATAGTACCAAAGGCATTGCCCACCTCGTCAAAAGCTTGTTCTATTTCTAATATACTACACATATGAGGTGCTAGGTTGAATGTTGAGTGTGGCGAGTAAATTATGGTCAGGTCCTCCGTCATAAGTGCAATCAGTGTCGTCTCCCAATGTCTTATGCCAACAGATAAGAGTTCTATCTTGCAGTTTTCGCAAAGCGTCATCTATATCAGGTGTGGAAAACTTCTAGAAAAGGTTCGCGCAGCGCCATCTACAGATTACGGCTCGAACCATCAAACATGAAAGTTGTCTACTCGTTAAGTTTTCCACAAATTTTGTGCCTTACCACCAGATGGCGTTTACTGTATCAACAATTTTAGATTTCAGCGATGTTAATGTTTTCATAACAACATTAGTCATTAGTAAAGTTTCATCATCACTGTATTTATCTACAGTCTCTATAATTACAAAAGGTGTCAATAGCTTATCGCAATTGAGTCCGTGTGATTAATCATAAAAAATAATTTATTAATAGCTAGTATTATGTTGGTGGGTAATTTTATGATGTACTTCATACATTTATACGCAAATCACTCTAGCACTAATTACCTGTTATTAATTTACTTACTCGCCACCTTGTTTATTTGAACCAGAAGCGAAGTTTACTACGCAATTTTCTTGTACAAAAGTAATAATTAGTTGTTTGTTTATTTAATACCGTGCGTACGTACCATTGCAATGCATTATATGAATATTAGACAACAACGTTTTATTTTATTTGTGTTCATACAAATACCTACATTATAAAGTTACAGCGGTTTTTAGCAGTCATTGTATCTTGTTGACTTTTTATTGGGTTATTTCCTTACAATACATGGATTTAAAAACTGTAAAGTACACAATACATTTTTCTTTGTTATGAGGAAAATATTTCATAAAACTTTTACGATTTTCAACTGAGATAAAACCCAATACGGTCGCTAACACAATTTCTGCGAAACACGACTTTGTATTGATGGTGTTGAAGTTCAATAGAGTTCTTTAACGGAAATCCTTTTTCGCAGACTTTGTAAAGTGGGCCCTTTGTGGAAAAGATGGCTCATCTAGATAAGTGGGTACGCTTTCATGGTAAGAACGGCGGCGATATCATACGAGCCTTGACTTGCTTTGACACTCCAGACAGCTTTTCTAAGGAACTCGATTTTACAACGATAGGAAAGGGTTTGGCACCAAAATTAATTTTGACACTGCTTCTACTTTATAATATTGTTAACTAAAGATATTCGTTGCTCTAACTTTCCGATTTGATACCATTCGTTTTAAATAAATGTGAATTTGCATTTTATAACAATGAATACTTATACGCGAGCACGGTGCGATGACAGTTAAACATATTAAAAATAAAAGTGTTTTGACGCTAACAGGTTTTTCAGCGTGGATACCAATGTACCTATCTACTTCACAGTTCATTGTCCTTTTATATCTAATATCTCCATTTTTAGAACCCCTATACCTATTCATACTATACTGTATTAGCATAAATAAAGCGCGCTGTGCCGAACATGATTCAATGGGCCTTCAACTTTCAGGTACAATGGGATAGCAAATACGCCTACACTGTGACGTCAGCTGACATAGAAGGGCCATTGTCTGGATCCGTGGAGAGAAATGATACGGTTTTTTATTGGTAATGGTAATGAATGGTCCTTTCTTTCTTAGACACATCTTCTATGTTGCTACGTTACAACGCGCGACTGCGCTATGATAGGAGTTTAATTCGAGTTCCACATTAATCAGGGTCATCTGAATAAAACCATAATTAAAACAGAGACTTAAGTAAATCTACTTTTACAAACATTATAATGATGAATCAGAAAACATTTCCTTCTATAGGTATCCAGCTGAATCCGGTAAGGCTGGAAGCCGACCCCAACATAGTTGGGAAAAAGGCTAGGGAGATGATGATGACATTGAATGTTTAAGTTGTAGAGGACTTACCTGTGAGCCTGAAGCGAACTCATCGGCCGGCGGTTCCCTGGTGAACCTCTCGAACTTGAAACTGTTGGAGCGGTACAGCTCGTTGTCCTCACGGGAGCGTCTTCCGCGGCAGAACCGACGGGTTATGGACGTGTGCCTGAAGAAATATTGGAGGATTTAGTGGAAGACCCAAACAAAATCAAAAAGACGGTATAGTTATTCACGCTGCCAAGCAGAAGAAATGCAGTAGTTTCACCGCATCATGCCACCCGATGCAGTCTTGATCAGGAAAACTGTGTAGTTTTGGAAACAAAACAATATTAAGCAACCACCGTCGTCGCATCAGCTTTTTAGAACGTTCTAGGTGTTCATCTGGTGTATTCTTGGCTGATAGCGATGGGACACCATGTAGACACATGGCTCCATAAAAGGTTTAAAAGTGCAATTATCGCACGAAATGAGATTGAAATCAAATTCGCACGCGATTACTTTCGGAAAAGCAGGCACATTATATAGAGAAAAATCGTCGTTTATTTCAATAAGACTGTGTTCCAATAAAATATAATTCGTTTTATAAAGACAAAGGACTATTATACTAATAGAATTATGGTAATTTCCTATCTCATCTGTCAGTTGCTATATAAAGAACATTGTGTTTCTTAATAAAATTGATAGTCGAAAACCTATAAGGACATTCCATAAGAAAATATTATTTAGTATACTTACGACGGGAAACATTTCTCTGTATATATCACAGCATATACATATAGACGTGCTATTGTTTTAAAATTACTTCACACTATAGGCCCTTATAAAATTGCTGTTCAATAGTCTATGCCCTCAGGGTGTCCTAGCCTCACCACCATTCTCCGCAGACAGCTGCTAGCAGTGTAGGTAAATGTGTTGTGTGTTCGTTACATTACAATTTAATCCAGCACCATGGGCGTAGCCAGCCTTGGGCTCAGGATGGGGCAGAAATCAACTCCCCCCCCCCCCCTCTCGCAGTAATTTAATGTAATATTTAGTTTCTACAAATCTTTATAAAAGTATTGGCCAAGAGTGTAAGTGAGTGTGTGAGCGGTGCTAGAGAAAGAGCAGAGCGGACGCGCCAGAACGCTCTGGACCCGAGATATAGAATAATAAAATCCTCTCTAAATACCTTAGTAAAGTAGGTACAAATTTCACATAACGAGAGAGACATACAGAGAGTATGGTTTGCTGGTAAGCGGTCAAACTTTAAGAAGACTGCATGAAGTCAACCTACGTGCTCGTAGGCTACTTTGGTACCAGCGCTAAGGAGAGGCAATCGCAATCGAGGAAGAAGACGAAAACTGGAACCATTCTCAAAGGTCACTTGTGCTTTTCACTGATGAATCCAGGTTTGGATTTCATAATGATTCGCGAAGAGTACGCGTTTGGGGTGAACCTGAACGTTGGAAATGACTCCAGCATCCACAACAAGTTCATGCATATCAAGGTGGCACGATTATGGTTTGAATTGAAATAACTGCTAGAAATACCGAGATGAGGTGCTAGAGCCTTTTTTTTTGGTGAGTTGGAAATCATCCAATGACTGCTCCCGTCCTGAGTGCGGCGGGAGGGCGTGTCAGACTCTTACTGACTAAAACCTACTCATGTTCCTTCATTGCCCTTTATGTTCCAGGGTCACGGTAACTATTATAAACATTCCGCAACCCCGGCAGGTGTTGGCCCCTTCCTGTGCTGACTCCTTCTCTTTGAGGGGCGCGTGGAACAGTCCTGGTTCTAGCCGGGCGGCGAGCTACCCATCGCTCGCCATCCGCAGAACCGCGCCTACGGTGGCCGGTAGTCGTCTTGCGACTCTCGACGTCTTCGCCTGGGTCTTAGTCTGGCAAGGAGGCACGCCGCCTCGCAGGAGACCGTGCGGTATCCCCGCACCATGCGAATCGCCATGACCCTCTGGGACACCCTCAGAAGCCGGGCCGGAGCCGTGGCTAGGTTGGGCGCCCACACCGGAGCCCCGTAGAGGGCCATGGACCGCACGATCCCGCGTAGAGCCTCCGGCAGGAGGCGTTTGGGCCACCGAGATTGGGCAGGAGCCGTTTGAGGGCAGCTTCAGCCCTCGCCAGTTTGGGGCCCAAACGTCGGAAATGCTCCGTGAAGTTCCACCGGTTGTCGAGGACAAGTCCCAGGTCGACTCGACACCGATGTGAACCCCTCCTACCGCTTTCTGAGACCCCGGAGGTGGCCGGTGCCGAGAGCCATGAAAACACATGGCCTCGGACTTGTGCAGGGCCACCTCAAGTCCCAGTTGCCGGATCCTCTCCACGACTGTCGCAACACCTCTCGATATTAAGTAGGCCGCCGCCTGGAACGACTCTCCCTGCGCTAGGACTAGCGTGTCGTCAGCGTAGCACACTACGCTGACGCCTTCGAGAAGGTCGGCGCGCAGCACCCAGTCGTACCCGATGTCCTACAGGAGCGGTCCCCCAGGACCGATCTCTGTGGAACACCGCACGACATCCCTCGTCCACTCGACACTCCCTCGTGACCGGGGTAGATAACGGCTCTGTCCGTCAGATAGGCCTCGACCACACGACAGAGGTAGGCCGGCATTCGGTGATACCGTAATGCGTCCCCTATGCACCCCCAAGGCAGGGTATTGAAGGCGTTGGCGATGTCAAGAGACACCGCCAAGACGACTCTGCCCTGTGCCACCGCATCCTCTGTCGTGAGGGGGCCCTCGCATGGTGCACGCGCATGATGGCGTCCACCGTGGAGCGTCCTCTGCGAAAGCCGAACTGGCCGTCCGCCAGATCCGGCCTCACCCGCATCAGTCGCTCGACGAGACGGCTCGCAATCACTCTCTCCAAGAGCTTGCCCGCCTCGTCAAGCAAAACGATGGGCCGGTATGCGGACGGAGAGTCCGCAGGACGGGACGGGAACCTGGTCCTTATACCGAATTCGGGGGCTTCAGTATAAGGACCAGGTTCCCGGTTCCCGGTCTTCCAACGAAGTGGGAACTGGCCCTCCTCCAAACATGCGCTAAAGAGCCCCCTTAGTCGGGGCCCGAGAGCCCCTAAGGCCAAGACCCAGGCCTTCCCTGGTACGCCGTCGGGTCCTGGGGCAGTGTTCTTTGCCCTAAGCCTTAGCACCGCCACTCCCAGTTCTACCTCGGTCACCTCTGGAACGTCGTCGTCGTTGCCGTCGCGGTCCGCATCGGACACCGCCGGTGGCGGAGCCATGAGCGGGGGAGTGAACGGGGAGTTCGAAGGGAACAGAGCGTTCACCACGCCCTCCACGATCTGGGGCCGCGGCGGAGACTCTGCGTCAGGGGGGGGGGGGGAGCGCGGTGAGGAGCTTGCCCCGCGTTTTGTTATAAAAGTTATTAGAATTATAGTTATTTAGGTTTAATTGAAATATCCGTACACCATGTTGATGTGTGTATTTATCTACAGTAATACGGCTCTGTTTCAAAAGGCTGCTGCGATGCGCGTGTTCGGTCAATCGTGCGCGCTTTTTGTTTTGATCGCATTTTTTTTTACTGTGTAACTTTCTTACGGATATTATGATTGTTGTTATAATATATTTTTTTTTAGTTAGGCACCTAATATGTTAGATCCAGGGTGGGGCAAGTGCCCCAGCTTGCCCCAGTGTGGCTACGCCCATGTCCAGCACATCCCTTTAAACAAGGTGTCAGTAAGATGATATACTGCTGAATTAAGTAGATATTGCAGTAAGACGTTAAGACTGGTACTTCGAAAGAGCTTCACAACTTAAAGCTCAATTTGCGAAATTCTTCCGAGTTCTGACAACTTTACACCTTTATTTCTTTGGCTACAATCGGCAAAACCAAGACCGCTTTTATTTATTAAATTTTACTATTTTAGAGATCAAAGGCTAGCGTACTTTTACGAGATCATGAAATTAAAAATTAATTCAAAGTGTGTATTGTGAAGTTACCAAGATAGTTAGCGGGTCTGATAATGACTGATAAGGAATAATCTCCTGAGACTGATAACAATTACTGTGCGACATCTGGACTCAATACAGTGGCCAACCAAAATATTATTTTGGGACAACAGTGAGGTAAATGCAAACACAATAATCAAAATTAATTGGATCGAGCAAATGCGAGAAAAATGGAGATATCACGTACTTTCATGCACTAATATTATGAAATGTGAAAGTTTATTAGGATACATAGATTAATGGATGTTTGTTGCACTTTAACGAATTTTATTGTAATTTTGCAGACTAACACACAGGTTACATAACATCATACTAATTTATGAATCGTAGTCCGTTCCCATATTTCATAGTCTCTCCACGGGACCGCGACCGGAGAAAAAATTGGCGAACGCAAAGGGTTATTTTAAATTGCACCACTTTGTATTTATGTTTTTGTAGATTCATTATTTATTATTATCATTTAAACAGTAATTTAAATAGTAAGACATCTTCGTGAAATTATGACTGGAACTTCTTTAGTCTTGAAATATCATTTCGAAACCAATACTTATGATTTAATTTGTGATAATTTTAAAATTGTTGTCGTATTGAGCGTTTCAAATCATGTTAATTTTTGTGAATATTTTTGTTTCAGAGATTCAATTTTCAAATGGCTCACCTAATGCATTGGTAAAAGTAGACCCCGAAGGCCTTTGCTAATCTATCATTATCAACATAAAAAATAAGTTGTCTGGTAAAACCGGCTTTATCGATACCTACCGTTATAAAGCAACTATGGGTATTTGCTAAGTCATCATAACACATGAAAAACTATTATAGAATACCCATACTTACTTAGAATTAATTAATAAAATTCTCGTGCCACAATGTTAGTTACCTTACTCCTCCGAAACGGATTTACCAATTTTTACCAAATTTTATATGTAGGTCTTTGGTTAAGGGTAGAACGAAACCGAAAGCAATAGTTCTCTATGTACTTAGGCGTTAACCGGTTCGAAATTTTTTCCGGTTTCCAAGCCCTGTACTATCTATTTTTCATACCCCTTAGTGATAAGGGTGGTTCACCCTTAACATTTTTAACGCGGGTGAAACTGCGGAAGGCAGCTTGTAATATATAACTCCGCTGTTGATATTGGATCAAACGGAAAGTTCAAAAGCGAAAAAAAAACTGTAAAGATGTAGCCTATTCGAAATTCTGTAAAGTTTAAATGTCAAAAAACTCACTAAAGAGTTTTCACATGTTCAAAATTACATTAACATCTGGCCGTTACTTCCAAAAAAACTGATGTCAGCCATTATTTGTTTAGAAAAAATAAGAAATAAAAAAGAAACACAAATGGCGTGACAAATTTTTTCGACGAAAGAAGGCCAGCAACTCTGTCAATTAATACATCAAGGAAGATCCAATAAGGTTCAAAATAGTATTATTAGAACTTTTACAAAATATGGGCGTAGTGTTAGAGGTTTTCCTGTAAGGAGTCTTTGGTCTTAAAAAATATGAGTATTACAAGAAGCTGGCAAATATTTGATCAAAAAATTTGAAAATGCTATTTGTGTTTATTTTTTTATTTTTGTTTGTCTGGTCAAATAATGGCTATCAATATATTGTTTTTTTTATATTTACCGGCCAGTTCTGAATACGTAATAAGATGTGAAAACTCTTTTGTGAGTTTATAAAATGGGAATCTTGTTTATGTCATATCTGTCATATTATCCTACCTACTTGGTAATTAACCACATAACCATTGATAATATAGTAACTATTTTAATAGAAGTTAATATTGAAGTTAATAGCACATACCTACCTATGTATTTAATTTTGTTATAGCATATAAATTAAGTTGTCTATTTCAGTCGAGTTTTTAGTAACCACCCCCATAGGTCGTAGCGTGAAGTTACATCTAAGCCTATACCTTAATAAATAGGCTATCTATTCGGCATTCCTAAGAACAAACTCTTTCCGCCTTATTACAAAACAAGGTTTTTCTTTAAACCAGGTTTAAACCATTGAGCCGTGTTTTGTAATTTGAATCTTATTGTGATACGATCAAAATTCGAAATACAAAACCTAGCTCAATGGTTTAAACCTGGTTTAGAGAAAAAACCTTGTTTTGTAATAAGGCGGTTTAGGTTTAAAATATGACCCTCGAATCTCACCTCACCGTATCTAAAACATTCACATTTTTTTAACTGACTGAAAACCTGAAGCAATATTATGTAATCAACTAAATTTAAATAATCACGGTAAGTACCTTTGTCTTTTTACGATTTTTTAGATAAAGAGACATATCAAGATTACATTTAGGTTAACAATGGAATATAATTAATTTGTAACTTTATAATCCCGATTTGTAACCAACGTTTGTTTGAGAAGAATTAATTAAAGGAGCTCAAAACTACAGCATCACGGGACAGCAGACTATAACTTTCGTTTTAAACACACGAACTTTTTAGTACCTAGGTAAAGAGCTTTCTAAAGTAAAACTTTTCAAACATTCTGTTGTACCATGAAGCCGACATGCCGTTCACTTGCTCACTATCTGTTTTATTACAAGTGCAACATAACATCATCTATCGGTGATCTATCATGTTTTCTGTCCTTAGTTTGGAAATTGCTTAATTATGTTTTTACATTTATTTAAGTAAGTACATAAACAAATGCAGTATAAATACTTCTAGATATAAAAAAACTGGTCAAATAAAAAAAGAACTGTATTAAATAACGGTCTTTTGTCAAACATTATTTAAACAATATGCCTCCGAAGTATCCTCTGTTGTATATATGTGGGGCTCCCGTGTTACCGTTAAGATTAACGGTCAAAAGAAAACGCTTCGCTAGTTGTTAAAAGAAGAAAAAAACGCTCCACCCCATCGTCGCTTAGTCACAGGGATGAAATATACATCTCCTCTATGACTAATCCTTTGATTTCTACATACCTATAGCTTCATCAATATATGTATATGAATATAGGTAATCAAAGGATTCATCTCGTCCTGGATGACTGTGATATTTGTTCCAAGAACATAAGTGTAAAGTTTGATACCTAAGTATTTATAAGTTTTTTATTTTTTGCTCTAATCCAATTAAGTTTTGACATTGGCAAAATTGACAACAATGGTTGTCATCTATTTAAATTGATTAGAATCTCGTTTGGAAGTTTAAACTTTATAGTATTTTTATCTATAATATTTTTTTATTTTATGTCTATTACTAAAGGTACATTATTCTACAGCTTACATACTACCTAATCTCGACATACGTAAGAAACGAAGTTGCGCGTCGCTGAAAAATTTACTTTAAATTTAATCATTCATCATTACCCATCGTTCATTTTTTATGCGTTAGTAACGAATTATCTTGCCTCGAACGCTTGTTGCATTGCTGCGTCCACGTCTTACTGCAAGTTTACATAAGACAGACTGTAATCAAGTCGTGCAATCTACCGTATTGCAGTATAATGAACCAGGCTGATAAAGTAACCAACACAGTTTTGTTGTAAATAACAGTTACCTAGAATCGCTGGAATGCAATGGCCATTGTATGCCAAATATCTTCAACCTGGCCGGTGGACGCCTCTTCTGCTCCGTTCGAGTGTTCTCCTCGACGGGTGGAGTGTGATGTCTGCTCCCGGAAGAAGCCCTCGTCCCACTTCTACGACGCCTGCGACGTCTCCTTTCAACTAAGATAAAATTATCCCCGTTTCTGATAATGTACGATGAGCGTAGAGTCGATTTTTCGCCCTCGCCCTGTCTTTGTCTTATCAAGTCAGCTGTTCTCAGTGTATGTATGTTCTGATACTCGGCCTCTTGTGGCGGGGCAGGGGCGGCAGCAGGCGTCACTTCCTTGCTAGTCCCGCTTCCATCCCTCTTCTTCCGGGAGGAATGGAGACCAACCCGACGCCAAACCTTTTCCATCTGTCTTTAATGTCATCCCATTATTATGCTCACTAATCGTCGCAATTTTAACGCAAAAAGTCACTTGACACTGAACGCACAATCACAATGTTTACTGAAACAAGTAATTCTCGGGGATTATACAATCGTTCACAGGTTTTTACCGAAAGATGTCCGTGGTTCCCACATAAATATTAACACAAATGAATCACTGTCCAATCAGCCGTTCCCTGTCATTGTTCGGGCGGATAAATATTTCAAGAATCCTCAAGAAACCTCGGTTCCTGGTCGGAGATTACGTGTCAACGATCAAATCACAGAAATCAGGGCGTATATCATTAATTTCTCTTATTAAGACGTACTAGGTTAGTAGAATTAGGGGAGAGAATAACGTGTTTTTTGACATCGCACTTGCAGAAGTCCCGGCCCTAACAGGGTGCGGGTGCAAGCTTTGCGCATGCGTGATCCCCCTTCACCCGTAGCCCCGTCTGACCGAAGCTCCAAAATGGCGGACCTCCGACCCCTTCCCGTTATTGAATATCTAATTTTATCGCTGTGCATTTATTGTATTCAACTGCGATGCATCCACGGCCTACTTTTATTATAATCCAGTTACCTGGCCAGCCTTATAATTTATGTATGAATTGCGGCTGTTCCAATCGTAACCAATTATATCACAATAGAATTCAGAGCTTTATTAAATTAATGACCAGAATGTTCCACTTATATATTTATGAAGAACTTCTGCGTATTATTTAACGAAATTCTGACAGCTGCTAGTAGAATCAACAAGTACCTAAATTCTCCTAAACCTGTTGGTACTTACACTTCATAGATATGAACTTGCTCACAGCCATAAACTCACAGCTTTAGCTCTACCCCCATCTACCCTTGCTCTAATCACACTAAACTAGTTTAGAATTTATAACTGCCCTCAACTAGAATCGAAAAATATCTGTATTGTCTTCATAAACTCCTTGTAGTATCAATACATGTATACTTGAGTCAAAAACCAAATAAGGTTAAAGAAAATAATAATAATATAGTGAGGGTACATCCAACATTTTTAGTGCATTTTGAACGTTTTGCATGTTAAGGAAAAGTGAAACAAGTCATAATTTATGCTAGTATTTACTAAATTGTAAAAAAGTAAATTCCAGTTTCAAATATACTTATACATATACACCTGTACAACTTTTAAAACATGCAACAAGTGATTAGATAACATACCGGCTTTTTTGTTATTATTAAAAGTTCATTATCGAATTTGGCAGGAGTTCTGGTGCAGTTGGAAATTGGAAACTATTCTATTCATTATGATCGCTACAGCAACAATCAGTAATTCCAATATTCCCCTACAGGCTGATGTTTTTGATGCATTCTAGATTTCTAAAAGGACATGGCCAGCCCCAATATGGGCGATTGCATAGTTATCGAATTCAATTTACACCAATGATTTTTGGTGTTTTATTTCTTTAGTATTGGTAAGTTAAATTGCAATAAATAAAACACATAAAGAACTTGTCATTACAACAGACTAGATGTAAACAGTTTCACTAAACCTTTAGTGATATTGCTGGAATTAAGTGCATAGAATAGGATTTGCTATTCGAAACCATAAGGCGCTCTAATAAATTATTTATTAAAACCTGACAATAATACCATATGCAACCAACCAGTAGTGACATAAGGCTCTGAAACGTTGTTTTTATCTGCTGGCCTTTTAGAGTAACGACCATGGACCGGAAGACGCAACGTAGGCAGGCCTCCCACTAGATGGACCGACGACAACATGCAAGTGGCGATTTGTCGTTCTACGTTGCGGTCTAAGGAGGAGGCCTAAGTTCAGCGGTAAACTCCGGCTGATAATAATAATAAGGAAAACACAAAATAAGGCAAAACAGTATAAATGATTATTTAATTTTTACAGAAAACAAATAATAATGGTTTGATACATTATTACCTAGATAACTTAATACATTATTACATTACAGCGTTGAGTTATTGTTAAACGAGTCATAGGTCTACCAAACTGTTTTTATTTTATTCCTACACTATCAACAATCAGTTTATTTTTTTAGTTCACCAACGCAAATGTCTTGTGTAATCTGTTTGTCTTTGTAGCCCTTGTGTGGTTATTCCTCAGTTGATGCACCTCATAGCAATCCACAAATCAAATCAGTCAGTATCAGTCCGTAAAGATAAGCGGCGGGGGTCAAAAATATCTGAAAATAATCGCAACCCAAGAACAATAGGACGTTGAATTTGCAATGACAGATTGTCTGCATTATTGACGTAATTGACATTTGACATAAAAAAACACACACATTGTGTCAAACCAGTACCGTTCCGTTTTAAAACGTTGTTTGGATGAATAAGACAAAAACTTATTAAAATGTATTATTATGATATGAGCATTTTATAAAAATCAACAAATACCAATGAATACAGTTTCGTATGAATAAAATGTCGCTAATATAATGCAATGGTCGACCATATCACACATTTTCTACAAGTAGTACACGTGGTTTGGAACGTTCTTTACCATATTTATCTTTCTCTATGGTGAATTATGGC
The DNA here is from genome assembly GCA_033675125.1 of Athetis lepigone. Taxonomy (NCBI): domain Eukaryota; kingdom Metazoa; phylum Arthropoda; class Insecta; order Lepidoptera; family Noctuidae; genus Athetis; species Athetis lepigone. The sequence continues at coordinate 10,820,406 of CM066243.1, read as the reverse complement.
GGAACTTGACAGACGATATTTTGAATTCGTCTTCCGTTACTTATTATTTTGAAATAAAAGCTGATAAGTCCAGAGAGGCTAAAAAGTACGTAGTAATTCATTTTTCTATTTTTATTTTACAATGTATTTACTATGTTTGTGTACATGGAATGCCATTTTTGTCCATGTCATTTAAAGAAAGTCAGAACTGCCACCTATACAGTGTACAAACCCCCAGTTCAAGCCCAGAACTTAGGTATTTCATGTTCGTGTGACACCCGAAGAACTACGCAAGTTAGTCATGGATAAATCCAGCCAAACTCAACAGATGGCGCTGTCTGTCTCTAAACAATGTATTGGTATTATCGTCTGTTATTGTAGTAAACCAGATGCGATAAGTTTTATACTTTGTCTAACATAAACATGATATTAAATCCATTGATAAGGATTTTCGAATATCAAGCGTTGACTCATTTCAAGATCCACTTGAAGATATTTAACTGGAACTTTGACATTGTACCTACATGGACGTTAGGAATTTAGGACAGGACTCTACCTGCTTTGAAATACACATTGCTATTTTTGCTTTTACTTTACACCTATTGAAATAAAGGTGCCTTTGAACACTCTCCCTCTGCTATTTTAGTTTAATTGCTGTTTCAAAGTTCAAAATGTTTAATAAGTAATGAATGATTGTGTTACTTTTAAAAACAGGAGAAAAACTGAGAAAAACAGAGAAGTATCTAGCATCTAAACAGTTAGTAACATCCTTAATGTAAGTAGGTACCTACTTATTTTCTTAACTTTTACACCTCAGATTAGTTTACACGCTATAATTACTGAAGGCATTTACAGAAATACAACTAAAACATCAGTACCCAAAGACGTTACATGACGACAGTTAGTTCTATAATTAATAGATGAACTTGAATATTATGTTCGTATTCTACGAAGAAGATTATTTATGGTCTAAGAAGCGAAACTTATTTTTAAATAATAAATATATCCTAGCTCTTTGAAACTAAGTGGTACGTTGATAACATACAACAACACAACTGGATCACCGACTCAACATGCGAGCTTATAATACAATAGTTGAATATATTATTTATCATTGTTTTCTCTACAATTTCCTTGTAAATCAAACATTCCGCTGCTATAAAATTATGATTCGAGCTGGGGAGCCGGCGCACGCGACACGGCACTGAAGTGAATGTATTCAAATATAAGATAAATAACATCAGCCAATAGGAGCTCGATTCGGCACTGGGATTACGTATCTTGCAATAGCCGAGCGATCGCGATAATTTAGCAAAATTTTGCTGCTCAAACGTCAATTCAAAATACGTCACGTCAAATAGCAAACTAGCGATAGTGCTGCCTCTGTGGAGCAATCAGTTAACTAAAATATGCATTTTTCGTTTGGTGGTTTCGTATTTATTATGGTTTTTAAGAGCAAAGTTAAGTTTTTTTTGTTAAAGGTGATATTTAATTAGTTCCAGCGATTGCTACTTTATCGTCATCGTAGCAATAAGTGCATTAGAACAATCAGCGAGCGATCAGCAATCGGTTCATACATAATACGATTTTTTTTGACGATCGCGCGGTGATCGCGCGATCACTGCGCAAATATTGCTCATTGCTGTTTCATAGGTAATAACCCCGCCGGTCTTGCGTCACAGCGACAACGACGCAACACGAATAGCGCCATGTCGCGTAGCTGACATGACGCCATCGCCAGTCCAACTCGAGCACGAGAACTAACAAGGTGACAGCCACGAAGTAAGTTTCGTGGTGACAACATTGCCATATCCATGGATAAAAACATGCAATTAGTGAAAGCAATTGAAAAGTTTCCTTGTCTGTACAATTATAATATACCTGAGTACCTGAAAAAGGATATAAGTGACAAAGCGTGGCACGATGTTGCCGGCCAGACTCTGATGTCGGGTAAGACGTTTTTAATTATTTGGCAAGAGACGTAGATGCGACAGAATTTGTTAGTTATTGAGTAAAGAAAGCTGTCCAAGTTAAATTGACTTCAAATAAGAAAACAAAGTGAAATATTTATAGGTAAACCTTAGAATTCTAAGAAGTAAATTTTAGGTATATGTTTAAACAAATAAGTGTTTTTTCTTTCAGTTTCTGAATGTAAAGAAAAATGGAAAAATTTGCGTTATGGTCTACTACGAAGTTTGAGACTAAATCCAGATGGGACAGGGAAAAGAAGGTATTATTTGCACGATGAAATGGAATTCTTATTACCATTCATCAGATCCTCAAAACAACTCGATACTAGTTCGAATCAAATAGATGTAGAGACGGATGAAGAAAATAATGGTTATAATGATCAAGATAAAGACACTTCTTCCCTACACGTTCAGTATCAAGAAATGGAAATGTCTGAGCCTTTAAGAAAAAAACCTAAGACTAGCGAGGACTTTCTTAAATATTTGCAACACAGATCGAATAATAATGAGATCGTTTTGGACTCACGAAAAATGTTCTTATTGAGTTTGTTGCCAGAGGTTAATGCCTTATCTGAGTGTCAAATGAGAGTTTTCAGAAGAAAAATCTTATCACTTTTGGACGAAATTGTGGAGAGTCCAAGTGAAACGTGTATATTGCAGTGGCAAAATGAATCTATAAATCAGGAAGTTCAAAGAAGTTCTCAAGACGACAACATTAAACAAGAACCATTATGATGAGAGCAATGATTTCAAAACGAATACGCAGTAATATTCATATCAATGGATGAAAGAAGCAAAATTTTATCTGTGTATTACTCTTGTTTGTTGAAGGCTTGTTGTTCGCTCAGAAGCGCCATCTAATGAGTGCTAAAGAGACCGAAATATATTCGAAAGATGGCGCCGTTAGTAACTTTAACGGTATTGTAATCTGAGAGATTGTTGTTGACCATTTAATTTTATTACGAGTGTGGTTTAAATTAAACAATGCATAAAAATATATTGTCTTATTTATTTAACTTCAATTCATAAATTATAATGCTTTGCTGGAAGAGTATTGATGATGATGAAAATGCCATGGGTTTTGCAAATAGCCAAATAATAATAATTAATAAATAAAGCATCTATTTTATAGGTGCATTCTTCATCGATTTAGTCGTAACTGGATTTCCGTTTACTTTACTAATCAGTTTATTATCTTGCCAGACTGCCAGAAGGCTGTCATTGGTTTTTAGGTGAAACTGAAGTTTTTCCCAAACTTTTTTCTTGGGGTTCAAAACATCATCAGGTTCCCCAGTTTCATATCCTTCTATTACCACCCTGTCGCCGGGTTTGCTACCTTCAGGTGCGAAAAGCGGCTCAACCTGTTTGGGTTCATCAATAGATGCACAGAGCACCATTCCTTTAGACTCAACACCACGCATTTTAGCAGGCTTCAAGTTGCATAGAACTACTACATCCCGGTTTTGCATCTCTTCTATAGGCACATAGTTTACTAAACCCGAAACAATAGTTCTTGGTTCTTCTTCACCCAAATCTATCTTTTCAACATAGAGAGCATCAGCATCTGGATGTCTAGATACTTCCACAATGCGCCCAACTCTAATATCAAGTTTAGCCGGTGTAATTTCATCAGCCGCAGGTGCATTTCCTTTGGCTTTTGCAGGAGGTGGGTAAGCTTTTTTAGCCAACTCTTGAAGCTTGGGCTCTTTGAATATTTCCTGAATAGGACCTAAAAGCTTGTTAATAGCAATCTCAACACTAGCCTTCAAATCTCCTGGATGAATTTCCTGCTTTGCATATGCACTTTCAAGTTCTTCAAAATTAGTATATTCAACATCGCCCCCATGTTCAGGTGCTCTACTAATTTTGAAGGTTTCATCACTTTTCATTAAAGGAAAGACTACATACTTGGTAAATGATAAAACCCCATTATCAGTAATATTGCCAGGTTCACAAAAAGCTCTTTTTAGCTTCTTCTTCACATTGGCTGGGTTATCTAGAAGATCAATTTTACTATCTTCTTCTGATGCTGACATTTTACCACCTGTAAGACCAGGTACCATAGGGTTCATTAAATGCACTCTCTTAGCATACCCTAATTGTGGTAAATATTTCTCAGCCATTGTAAATATTTTTCTTTGATCAACCCCTCCAAATTGAGCATCTACTTTCAAATATTCTTCATCTAAAGCTTGTAGTCCGGGGTACAAAAGCCCACTAAGTAATGGATGATCAACTTGTTTTACCACCTCCGCTCCTGCCTTTTTAGCATCATGTTCTGTTATGACAGACGACATGCGGTACACATCAAGAGTGTACTCTTTGCTAAGTTGATATTCAGTACCCTTAACAAACTTTAATTTATCTAGTGGCACACCAATTGATTGAAGCATTGCTTTGATAGCAGCTTCATAATATTGAACACGGAGGTTTAGCAGATCCCAGGGTGCTTTCATATTGTCTAAATAAGCATGTAAATCAGCAAACAGAATAGTCACCTCACATCCAGCCTTTAGAAAGTCGGCTATTTTCGACATTGGGACGAAATAAGCAACATGAGGCCGTCCAGTTGTTGCTGTGCCCCAGTAGATTTTAAGATCTCTTTGCTTCAAGATTTCATTGAGCTTTTCATCACCCAAATGTTCTTGCAAATTTCGAATTATTAATTGTTTCTTCTCCTGCCAAGTAGCCATATCTAATAATCACCAGAAATCTGGAAAATGAGTAATAAATCTAGGTTAAAGTTTAGCGAAATCTAGAACAGATTTTATCAATACTAAATGCAATTAAAATATTTGCCAGCAAGTAGACAAGAAAGTTTATTTGATACTTACCGTTTGCTACAGAATTTCAAATGTATTGTTTATAAATAGGTTTATATCCTTCTATACTTTTTAAACCACAGGTACGGGATAGATATGACAAGCAATAGGCACGTAAATGAGGTGTCTTACGAAACTAGATGAAACATAACCTCTAAAATATAGTGCAGTAAAAAAGTCTTCAATACAAACGGATCGTCACTTAATTAAAGTTAAAAAGACGAAGTAATCACTATTCATGACTATTTCATTATCAAATCATTGATTATCATTTGTTATTGAGCGAAAATTAAAAAAATATTGTAAATTTTGACAGGTCTGAAGTTAGTTACGGTCCAAAATACTTGTTACCAACTGCTAATTGGCGCTAGTGTCGCAGTGAATGCTCGCGTTTCCTGTCAAAAGCGCCATTGCGCATGACAGTCAGTGCGGCCTTGCAGACTGAGAGCGCTGCCAACAAAGGCCGAGTCGATGGGGTTACAAAAAGATTGTTAATTTGGACTTCTAAAACCCTTTTGTTGTTGTAATTATAATTTTATATAGGTTGTGAATTTGTGATTACGGTTAAGAAAATGTGTGAATGATATGAATCGTGACGACTAGCAAAGGAGTCAGCTGGTCCACAGTGCGAATAGTGAATAAGAAATGGCGGCCTTGCCAGCAGGTGTTCAGTATGGGTTATCATCGGAGTCTAGTTATAAAGAAAACAAGGAACTAGTGTTTGTGAAATTAACGGATTCAGCGCTGAAAGCTATTGAAGACTTCCTTAGGAATAATAGGGTAAGTCGAATCGCCATATTGTTAGACCAAAATAAAGATAAGCCAACAATGTCAGGCGCCATACTTTTATTACAGTAATTGAAATGAAACTGCAAATTTAAAAGTTTTATACCAACAAATCAGTTTTCTAATTATGATAATTGGCTTCAAAACAAGTTTATGTAGGTAGCATTGCGATATAAACTCCTCTCCAATGTCACGCCACGTCAACATGTAGAAAATTTGCTCTGTTATTTTCACAGATTTACATTTCATACGGCTATAATTAGAGAATTCGGACTTATTGTTGCGGAATTCGACGTTTACCGTGGAGTTATGTTACAAATCGTACTTTTTTACTCGCTACCGTTTCACGTAAAGAGAGATTGTGCCCCTCCGAATGATATGAATTGAATTCGGAATAAAAACATTCAAGACGAACAAGTCTTACTTATCTGGTTTACCTACCTACTGGAAAAACACCACGCAATGTTTGTCGATGTAGTTGATTCTAATAGTATAATTTGGTATGAAAATTAGTGTACCTACTACAGTTTTGAGCAATCAGTTCAACATTATCATTTCCACTAGAACATTGAATAAACAACTTGTATAAGAAAGCTCTTGGTTCTATGTTGCTGGATTTGTATATATTCATTTCAAAAATAATATATTTCCCGATTATGAAATTATGAAGTGGATCATTTTTTATGATATCATATTTCATGCCAATAGCAATAAATGATTGCTGAATACACACTTCTAAAATATAATTGTCAACATTCACCAGCTACCTGTGCAATTTAGGTTTAATGTTGAATCATAATAGGTATTTCTAAATGATTAATTACATACATTTTGTAATATTTTAGTTAAGTCCTTATTACAGAAAACTGAATGATGAAATGAAAATAAGAAATAGGTACATATTATACAATGTCAAGAACCTTGCAATGATTATGATTTTCAAATATTGCCTGAGTCTTACGATTGCGTCAACCAATGGAAACAAATCAAACTTTTAAATAAAATTATAAAACTCAAATTGATTTCAAAATGTGCAATCAATTGATTGAATTATGATAGTTTCACCTTTTGCTTTTTACAAAGGAGTTTAGTTTGTTGTACCATAAATTAAAAAGAAACAACTTGTACTGTTTTGTCAAGATTATAATTCAAGGCAACATTTTTTTCTTAGTACTAATCAACAATTCTTTACTTAGTACTACATTATGTCAAAAGATGGCGCTGTGTGTTTGTTAATGATAATGTTACGGTCAAGTAATTATCTATTTAATTTATGAACTATAGTTCCAAGTTGCTAATAAACAATATTGGCATTTAGTATCTTACATTATTAATTGTATAATATGGAAGTAAATAAGTTATTGTACCTAAAATAGTTATTCAATTAACATCCTGTTACCCATAAAATCACTCAGTACATAAATTATTTAATTACAAACCCTGATACTGGATTAACCTGCTTTGGATTTATTTTAGCCTTTAGAAACGTTTAATTTATTACAATCAAAATCGGTAAAACAAAACTTGAAAGTCATTCCATTTTTCAGTTGTGACATTTTTTGCCTCATTCTAGAACATTGACACAATAATCAAACAATTGCTGAACAACACTTATTAAGTAATGGATAAAAAATACAATGTAAACACACCTAATAACTGAGGTTTATAGAATTTCTTGGAACTTAAAGAATTCATATTCCAACATCTATTAAAAAGGGGAAATACTGTTGAACAAGGCCAACCAATGATAATATAGTACCTACCTACCTTTTAGAATAAGTAGTGTAATAAATTAATGAATTCTACCTTTTTAAAGTAATTTAGATGATAATAGTATTGTCAGAGTAAACTTCCTAGTGTGAATTTTAAAGTGACCACTAACCTACTTGCATAATATAAAAGTATTTAATCTAGGTCATCAACTTAAGTTGATTACTACTTTACAGACTAGTCAGGAGTATTGATTGGGGCAGGTGAACAAGTATGCTACTGTCCTGCTTTAGAGCATTCAATTATTAACAGAACTGGGTTGGGCATTTGAATCTTGCAATTAGGGATGATTTGAGTCACAATAGAAAGACAATAGCAGCCTGACAGTCGGCTGTCGGTCGTTGGAAGGTTAATAAAATATGGTGATATGAATGTAACATGGTTACATGAATGAAACTAGCCGTCCCCCACGTCATGTAAGGTTTTTGGTTAATGCTCTGCTCCTGTTGGTGATAGCGTGATATTATGCAGCCTAGGCCCTATTCTGATGTATAAGCTACATTATGAACGAAAGAGTAACAAACATCCACGCACACCTTTTATGATAATAGTAGGTTTTTTTTTTAGATTATGTCTATTAGGATTGGTTAGTTTATTGTTGACGTTAGATTAATCGTATATGGCTAAGCAATTTATGCTCCTATACTAATCTTATAAAGGAGAAAAGAGTGTTTGATTGAATATGCTAATCTCAGAAACTACTTTCCCGAATTATAAAATATTTTTGTGTTCAGTATCTCATTTATTGTGGAAGGTATGGGCCATAACAAATTAAGCTAAACAAACAAACATACATGTAACTGCCAGGCACAGTTAGTTGAACAAATAACAACAATCCAGACAGTTCCTACAAGGCACATGCAAGCTGCCGCTGCATAGGATTGTCCAGCAAAAATCTGTTGTAAGCTGGTTTATGTAGACACTCTAGCTGAAATTATTTGTAACAATTTCTCATCTATTTTAATTTGCTTTATAACTGGTAGGTAGTTTCAGTTAAAGAGTTCCAGAACATTTGAGAGATAAGAAATATATCCTATATTTGCATTAGATATGGTAATAAATATTCACATTCACTGTCTAAATACATAGGCAAGGTAATGTTGCATAGTTTAATGAGTTGATGTTGTCGCAACAATTGTGTTTTGAAATTTCTGATAACTTCACAACATTATTAACCATACTGTTAATGGATGTTTATTAATAAGAAGATATTGGAAACAAGAAAATCCATCAATCCATATTTCTTAATCTTGCGCGGGTTTTTTTTTGCACCATTTTCCAATTAATTTTCTTTGATAAGGAATATTGTTATTGTGAGATGTTCTTTAAAAAATAGTTAGTCATAGTACTTAAGGTCTGTATTGACTTTATTAATCTAATTTGCATAATCAGATATACTATAGATAATTAGGCAACCCAAACATTAGAGTAAATTTTTTTTTTAAATATTCTCCAAAAGTTGTATGGAATTGACAGTTTTGTTAGATATTCCATGTATTTGACAATGCTCAGTACACAATGATGTATTACTAAGAAGTGTGGGAAAGAAAACAAGGTTCATTTAACTTAAACCATTATACACACTTGGTATACATACTAGGAAGTAGAAAAATAAAAGAAGAAAAAAATATAGCCCACTTTGATGGTGAAAGTTGTTTACTTATAACCCAAAAAACAATTACTAAACTGTTGTAATAAATTGAATTCTTATTTCTTTTATGTCTGTAAATGTGTTTTCCATCAATGTACATTTTATGTAATAGGCTGCCACATGTATAATTTATAAAGAAATACAAAATATAAATTTTATAGTTGCAGTTATTTAGGACAATTTTGTACAATTATTGCCTTTCTAGATTCAAAGGGATTTTATTTCCATGATTTAGGTAGGCCTAAAAAGAATATGAAAAAAGAAAGAAATGCAAAACATACCATGTATCATTCAGTATCATACAGTTTTTCTATCATTGATGTAAGATATAAACTGCAATGAATACTTACATATTGAATTGAATGCTTACCTTTTATTAGAATTTCTTAAGATAGGTATGTTAATGACATTCTATGGAATCTGCACCACTTTAAATTTATTTTGCAACAAAATTAATAATCATGGCAGTAACTAATATCCAAAGTAATAAACTGCCTATTTTAATGAAGCCATTATTCTATTCAAGTTATATAAGCTGCCAGCTAGTCTTTAGTAATTAAACATGTTGTTAATATTACACTGGTCAAGCTGGGTATAGGTAATTTAAGATTCCTATCAAGGCAAAACATAAAGAAAGTCTTTAAGTAAACCTGTTTTCAGCCTGAAATCGTCTAGACAGAGACAGACAATTTAGTTTTCTCTATCATAAATATCCAAGCTAAAATGACGTTGCCTCATAAAAAATTAAAACCAGTTTATTGTGAGTTTTGTTCAGTGTTTCCTGCTGTTACATGACAGAAAAAAATATTATCCTACACCTCTGAGTTCTGCATAAACAAAACACTTGAGCCCGCTGTATTTATATATTGATTATCCGATTTTTGTGTGTCGAATTTATTGACAAAAAAAACCAGTTAGCATTTGGGTTGGCACATTTTATGGCCTGCCTTTATACATATACCTATGTATAGTTAAACCATTTCCAGTGCTACATCAGATTGCTCCTATTTCTAAATCGTAGGCATTCGGCGCGTGTCTAGCCGTTTGGGCCCAGTTTCGCAAACTCCGTATATTAGGTAAGCGAATCGGGCGCATAGCCGCAATGACAATGTTCGGGCGGCGCCCGCGCAGGTGAAAGTACCAACAGCTGCCGGATTACTTAGACAGTGCAAAAAATCTTTCCTCTAAATTCTAGACCATATGCCACTTGTTCACATCTGGCTCATCAAAATAATTTAAATTGAGCAGTTGCAAAATAAAAATGGTGTGGTAATAAAGCTTTAATTAAATTGTCTTACATAAATAGGTACCTACTAAAACATTTACTGTTTATTTGAATAAAACAATTTTCGACATCGTGTTGCACAACTAAGTAGGTAAGAATAGGTATTTGAATGATGTCTTGTTGACAGTTGTAAAGATAAATCTAATTTTCCCAAGTTGTACCTATTGTGACCTCGTTTATGTGATTTACGACACCTCATTAACGTGCATCTGTTTCATTACCATTGATAGGTCTTCATTATCAAAATCACGGCGATTAGTAAAATGAGGACAATGCGATTCGATTTTTAAATTCCGGTGGAAAGGTCGCACACACATCGTAGATAGGACCTTTGATTAATTATGTTATAGATAACAGATAAAATTAGTAATTAATCGGTGGGTAATATTTTTGGCTTTGCGGTAAATGCTTTTCTACGTCTTTTACTTCTCTAGCCTTTTTCATTCAACTATATTGGGTTCAGCTTCCAGTCTAGCAATAAATGTATGGTCTCCAACCACTGACAATAGGGATGACGACAACATACAAAAAATGGCATTCTGTTTAGTCCGTCTGATAGACCGGCCAAAAATACGGGACACGTATTTTTTTGCTTGATCAAATTAATAAAAAACACAAAGATATAGAGCAACAAAGTTTCGGAGTGGGGGCTTTTGACGTCACCATCTTGTAAAAATTGTATAAGATCGTGACGTTACGCGAAACTTCAACGCATTGTATCGTCATTTTCCGTTTACGAGAAAAAAGAAAAAATACGTGTCCAATATTTTTTGATAATCTAACTGACGGACTAATTACTTTTTTTTCGTCGTCTCGCCTATTAACATTCTTTAACTTTATTTCAACGACTGTTACTTTTGCCGAGATCAATAATCATTACTTAGCTCGCACTTTGGCTTGGCTATTCTCTGTCTCAATCTTACCATTGTGGTTTGGCGGTTGTGAGACGGTGACAACAATATTGCTAAGCCGAAACATAGGCTAAGCACCAACTGCAAATGATCTTTCTTTCACAAATTGTTTCGATATTTTTTCTTTGATCATTATTATGATGAGTTTGTAGTGTTACCTACGTAATATTAGTACGGTAGTAGGTATATTATAAATGAACTAAGCAAGTGCGTAAATAAATCAATTACGTATCCACTTAGTTGATTGATCTTACGTTTATTGATGATTTTGCAAAACGTGATAGTTACTTTGTTATGTTTTCCATTGGCAAAGATAATTACCCGGCTGTGCTCAAAACTTCCACCGTTCCAAATCATTAATTAGGAATAAAATTGTGATTGATGATGGCAATAACTTTACATTGTACGGACATATCGTTCGAAGTTCATGACTGTTGCCAACATAATGATAACATTCACAGTTGAATTACATAATGGTGTTTATTTGCAATGATTTTCGTTTTAATCATCAATTTATTAAATAATCAATTAATTACCTACAGTGAGTACCGAGATTCAATTTTAAATGTTTTTAATGTCGATCTGAAAGTAAAGTAAACAGAGTGTAAACATGTTTATAGGTAATTTTGGTGGCTTCTGTTTACACTTGCTAATATTGGCCTTTTGACTACACATGTGGAACGAATAACCCTGTCACAGCTGAACAACGTAATGAGTGCCTTTTTAAATCAGAAGAAACCGGTCAAGTGCGAGTTGGAGTCGCACTCGAAGGGTTCTTGTTTGTTTTACGGCAAAAGAAATAAGTACTCGACACTGAAAAGTACCTATAGATGATGTGAAATTCTCTCCCGCTGATAGATTGACTGACTAGCTGACAGCGGAGCCTTGGTAAGGGGGTCCATTCCAGTCCACCTATCGTGTTAAGAACCTTAAAAGAACAATCCATCTTCCGCTATATGCCATATTTATCTGCTCATTCCAATCTTAATTTCCTGGTACTAATTCATCAGCCTCGTTAACAGTCATCAGCGTTACATATTTATTTTTTACTACCTTTTGCCCGCGACTTCGTCCGCGTGGAATAATACTTCCCGTTCCCGGAGGATTTTCGGGATGAAAACTATCCTATGTCCCTTCTCGGGTCCAAGTCTTTTTTTTGTACCAAATTTCATTCAAATCGGTTCAGTGGTTTAGGCGTGAAGAAGAGACAGACAGAGTTACTTTCGCATTTATAATATTAGTATGGATTTTCTCTGTTTGGTGGTATCTACTTGATCTCTTCTAATTAAATGCTCTAAAATCAGTTGATTAAATATAGGTATATCACCTTCATCGTTTGTTGTCTTCGTCTCATTTCTGTCCTTTGGTCGTCATGCTGTCACTGACTTCTTTTTTTATGTCAAGTTCATATTTTCTCTCCATCTAATCCAGATGATAAATATGTAACAATTTTGTAAATTGAACGATTTTGGGCGAAAAAGGATACAACCTAACTCCTATTAAGTATAATTTTTTAAATGATACCACGTTTAATCTTAAAAACTGCTCAACATTAGACCACAGTATGATCTAGTCATAACTAGACCAACAGACACCAACTATCGCCAATAAATCGTCATCGCCATTATGTTTAGATTAAATCGCTGTAATAAATGAATGTAACGACATTATTTTTCCTATTTAATAACGGTAACTGCTCTATATGACTATGTAATAACCGCACATCACTGATATCAATCTACCACTACGCTGATAGTTATTATAATAATGTTATAATAAAACAAGGTGGTTGCTCTTTAGAATAATATTGAAAGTTTAAATTGAAATCTTGTAACCTTAGAACTCTTGAACTTGGCAGTTTCAAATATCGTCCCCGTAGTTGGAAAACTAAATAACTCCGATTTTATAGGTAGTTTTGAGATAAACGCGATTTAGTTTTTTTTTGATTTGTTAAAAAATTTGAGACAATTTTACCACAAAATATAAAATTACCGAGAGTAAAATTGTCTCAATTTTTTTAACAAATTGACAATTTACTGAAAAAAAAACGCACTAAATCGCGTTTATCTCAAAACTATAAAATCGAAGTTATTTAGTTTTCCAACTACGGGGACTTAAATAACAAGTTTAGAAACATTTAAAAGACCCCTGCCCCTGATGTTTATAAGATCGTGACTTCAGCTAACAAAAAAGTTCATAACTTTGAAACGGTTGAACCGATTTCGATGAAATATATCCAAGAACCAAGATAACCTGCTTACTAATAAAATCGGTTTGACATCCGTTTAACAGCTACTGTGTTACACACAGACAGACAGTCACACATAGCGGTCAAACTTACACCCCTCTTATTGCAAAAACAAACGTGATTTTTAAACCCCGGGTTTAAAAATCACGTTTGTTATATAATTATAAATTAACCTTTTAACGACTAAGCGACAGCCGGCTGTCGGGCTGCCATTGTCTTTCTATTGTGTCTCGAATCACGTGAGTTCGAAGGCTTAAAGCGTCCTTAACCTTTCAACGACCAACCGACAGCCGGCTGTCGGGCTGCTATGGTCTTTCTAATGTGTTCGAAGGTTTAATATACCTGAAAGTTGGTTTAATATGTATAGTCTGAAATAGTTCTACAAGTGACCTGACATTACCTACCTACACTATATTTGATTGCGCCTATAAAACGCAATGACATTGTTAACATCATCCAAATAAATTACATAAAAGTTATCAAAGCAGATACCAAAAAGTTTGTGCGTTGCCAATATAAACAATTCGGTAACGTCGTCAAAGCTGGTCGCCCACCTGATTATGATTCCCCAGTCCATGCACGTGTTCAACAACGATACATTTATTTTGTCCCGAGATCTCGGGCATCTAACTATTATTCAACTTTGCTAAACGATTATCAACACTCTCTTTGTGCTTTCAAAATCCATATTCCTACACTCTCCAGTGATGTGCGGCAGGTTTAGTGGCCGTTTTTTTTTTGTCGCTGCTTTGTAAGCGTGCCACCTGGCCTTTTTTCCTGGCCATAGAATCCATTGAAAACCATGAATCACTTTTGTAACGCTGCCGAATGGGTGTCCAGCTTATCGCCTTAGAAAACCTTATACGCTTGATTGAATGAATCATAGACATTTTAAAAGAATACTTAGTGCCCAGTAATTTGTTCATTCTGCAATGCTGAGATCGAATTTCAGTTTTATTAGAATTGTTTAATGAATATTGTCAACGCATGACTTTTATAGTACAAGTTAAGTACCTACTCTGTCACGTGCGATTTAAGTAGGTATCTGTACCGGAAATCCACTTTGTACGTAAAGTGTGCCATATTTGTACTAGCGATACCGGAATTAAGAAAATAAAAATTATCAGTTTCATTGATGGTACAAATAAGGAATGCCACCTTTCTTGATGTTCACCTTCGATTGGCCTAAGATAGTGCAAGTGGGGAAGCACTTGCACTATTTTAGGCCAATCTAAAATATATCCTACCCAATTTTAATTAGGTAAATAGGCTATCACAAAGAAAACGGTAATATTTAGGTATGTGGTAGATACTTACTTATAACAAAACAAAAATACAAAAGTGATAGAAGTGTCATTATTACACAAACGTATGTTCAGTCTATTTATTATTTGCATCGCACCTATTGGCAACACACAATGTAGATAATTTTATCATCTCACTTTGACATCAGGGTCATCTGAGTAGTAAAATAAAAATGCGCTGGCGGCTACTATGATGAAAGTCTAGAGAACATCTAGATATCAAATTATTACGAACCGACTATCTTAAAGTTTCAATATCGCAAGTATAAATTAGGTATCATTAAAGATTTCTCGCTAATGTTGAGTCTGCAGGAAGTTCTAAATTAATCTTTAAATTGTGCGAAGGAGAGTCAATATTTGTATGTGATAGATGTTGTGACGTCTGCGTGACGATGAACACAAACGATAGGGCCCGAGGTCGTCGCACCCTCGGTCCCCCCAAGCCTTGGCACCTGGTTGTCCCTTGCTAAGCAGTTACTCGCGAACAGATGTTAGACTCGAGAAATCCCTCCGCCGCCCCTTCATTCTATTTTTGCCCTAAGATTTTTAAGTATTGTTCGGTTTTTTTATGAACATTCAGGTACTTTATTTTATTTATGCAAAAGACTGTTCCTATACACGTTAAGCGTTCAACATTGTAATCATAAAATGCATGGTATTGTTTTATAATTCACCTTATTTCTATTAGCTAAACTTGACCATAAAAAAAACTTTTTTCAAAAAAAAATAACCGCCTTCAAAAACTAAAAACCCAATAATAACTAAAATTTCGGAAGTCGGTGGCAACACAAATTGAATGGCAGAAGAGAAACCACCGACTTCCGAAATTTTAGTTATTATTGGGTTTTTAGTTTTTGAAGGCGGTTATTTTTTTTTGAAAAAAGTTTTTTATTTATTACTTTTTAGTGTCGACTCCCAATGTTTGACTGTGTATAGTATCTTTCAAAGTAATTTATTTTCAAAATAAAACTACTAACAATCTTATAAAACGAAAATAGAAACTTGAAGACAAAGCACACATCATCTATGAAAATTTCGTCAATTTTTTTTTGTTCTTGGTAAATTTTTTCGAGAAGCACTGAACCGATCGCCACAAAATTTATATGGGACCACCCCTGAATCATGACTTATCAAACAAAAAAAAAACCATCAAAATCCGTTGACAATTGACGGAGTAATCGATGAACAAACATACAAAAAAAAAAAAAAAAAAAACATACAAACAGCCGAACATAGTACCTCCTCCTTTTTGTGAAGTCGGTAATGAATTGGAATCCATAACCATTATTAATTTAACAGATGCCGTCGTACCAAAAGGCTGTTTTAAAATGTCGGATATAAAAAAACCGTGACAATAAGGCCATTCTCTGATTACAACGTGAACATTTTAACTGCACAGTTATCCTCGGTGTTTTAATTGAATGTTGTTTACTTCAATAACTTTACATCATTGTAGTATGCTTTTAACATTTTGTGTACTAGCATGTAGAGTTAGAACAAACCAGTTTGCAAAATGTCAGCCACTCCGATCAGCAAGTGCCGCGAACTTACATGATGCAACACAACCTGATATAAAGGGGATATACATTTAATTGTTTGAGCAGGCATAAAGCGTTGATGGACCGCGGTCCCATGAAGGCGTAAAACGGTAGTAAATGGAGAAATGGATCTACGAATCATGTGATGTTTTTATGAAGGTGGCCATCATTTACGACAGGGTAAGCCGCCCCACGAAAGGCAACGTGTTTTAGAAAAGGATGGATGATTAGAAATAGGGCGGTTAGGGACGCCAACCTCGTGGCAAGTCAACGTACAATACACGTATGGATATATATATGGAGTTCGTTAATATTGCAATAATGGCTTGTTGTGAGGTCAAAAGTATACACTTTTAATCATCCGTCAAACTTAAAGTTACACAGGTTGCGGCAACGACTGATGCCTGTTTTGCTTATTTATTAATGCCTCTTTATTTCTTGTTTATCTTAAACAACAATGTTGGAGTAACTTTGCACAAATCAGAGTAACTTTTAATAACATGGGTAACTGTAAGACTTTCTCAATAAATATGAGACGGGTTCCACAATTACACCCATAATAAATGATTTACCTATGTATGTTACAAAACCAAACTTAAAAGTGTAACCTACAGAACGCAAACAATAAGCCTTGTAATCAAAGATGATTCATTGATGTAAGATGTTGCAAAGACAATTCCATAATCATTTGACAGATGATTATATTTCAGATATCATTTATCCAAAACTGGTAAAAGAACTATTTATTTATTGGTCTACCTACAATTGTTACACTTTTTATCTTAATTATACAAGCAATGTAATACAATCATAGTGTACAACATAATACGCACAATAATAACTATCTTCAATTTAGATAGAACGACAAAAATCTCTAATTTTATGATATATAATGATGATGGTTGAAACGGTTATTGAAAATTGTTTGCGAGATGTTAAGGACAGGGCCAATGCCTGCTACAACTCATTTTCTAGCATCAAAGTAAATAAATTAGGTTAGTTTAAGTAAATAGATTCATTTATTTTAAAACATAAATAGGTACTACTGGCAATGATCGAGGCCTTCATCTTTGCGCTCTACACAATGTAGCTTATTGAGTTTCACTCAAGAAAATATCTTTTTGATTTACTTCTAAGAAATATTATTTCATTAATACTTAATTGTAATCTGAAATTAATTCATAATCCTCCACTGACACTGACATACATAAAATACACAAAGGTTGCATTGAACTAGATATATTAATGTTTCCTATATTTTATTTTGTATTTTTTACCTGCCTTAACTTGCACTAAAAATGTAAACAAACCTTCGGTTAAGTTCATTTCCTGGAGACCTTGGAAGTGGACCTGTGGAACTTACATGTTACATAATGTTCAATGATTAATTCAGATAAGGAGTACAATACACAATTATTTAATTATTATTTTCCAAAGGAAATTCCAAAGAAAGTGACTTATGTAATAACGTCGTGTGCAGATTAAACTCTTGCAAATTAGGTTCCTAGTTTCAAAGAAATACAAAAGTGCCAAAACAGTAAATCGGTAATTACACGAACTTGTCATTAATAGCGACCATCAAAGCTTATAAAAGAAAGCTTTGGTGTCTTTCAAATGAACCGGATTATTATAAAGATTTCAGCGTAGAATGAACCAAAATGGTTCATTATTTAACGCCCAGTCATTGATTTACTTTCACAGACTTTACGAAGTAGTAATACAACATGATTCAGGAAAATAACTGTTACAGTAGGAGTTGTAGTAATAAACATTTAAATTAGACGACGTAATACAAAACAAGACATGAACAACTTTCATTTTAAAGTTCCGTCGGATTCCATCGCTCAGGTAGGAAACGCCCTACACTTTTATTATTCCTTTTTAACGGAAGATCCTTTTTCCAACATGTATTTGAAGATGGTTTTTAACTTTTTACCGCTTCCTCATTTCTGCAGTATTTCATAAAACTTAAAAAAACTTAATGGTTTGTTTAAAATATTACGAACCTAAAGATAATGCACCTAGAGGCCTCTAATAAGGCAGTATTTTAAACGTTATTCAAATGTATGTCGCTAAATGATAACTACTCTTGATCTAAACGCCACGCTTCTCATTTGCTGTACATTCATACCTAGCTTGTCCAATCATGCGAATATCATGGATTGACCCCACTTTTATACTAGTTTTATTGAAGCAACATTTTGTATTGACAAGCCATTGTGTGCTCATATTTTTGCCTTCTTGGTAACTACAATTATTTTATTCCATGCTGATGATTATACTTCATGCTCCGACTTGGATGTTTTCATAATCACAGATACCAATAAAAATCGTGATAACTCAAGGGAGCTAAATATTATTTCTATGCAAATATGCTTTATGATCTAGACTTTAGTTTTCACTAATCTAAAAAAATAAAGCTTGTAAAAGTTTTTTACTTAGCTAAAGGTCACCAGCATATTCCGCTAAGGTCACTTTGTGCAGGTATTTTATTGCCTCACTCCGTACAACGCAGCAATTCAACGCAAGGCCAAAATTGCTTTTGTATTTTTTACCCGACAAAATTATACTTATTTACTACATGTAGCTTAGGTATACTTATCTCTTTATCTACTACAAATCATCTATTTAGATGATTTTTTGAACGCAACTGTTAACTGTTTATATTCTGCGCGTTGGTGGTGTTGATAAATATTGTTATTTACTTATAACTTCTACTTATTTCCCAACACTAATCACTCAGATTCTAATGTTAATGATAGTCATTATCTTTAAATGGCTCCCAAGGTACACATTTATTATTAATACAATAAATAATAATTATGACGTAATGACTGTTTTAACTAAGACTAGGTAAGTAATGCAAACATCTTAACGCCGATCAATACTGGCTACGTAACGTTCTACATTTTGGTATTTTAGTTGTATTGGCGTGTTTTAAGTTTGAATAGGAAAATTAATACAGCGTTGTTATGACCTTGCCAGTTAAAACGGGTTTGACATTCGCGACTGATTTCAATCTTAATCAAAGTAGACGATTCTCTTATCGCACATTTGCAGCATTCACATGCGAAAAAAATCAAATACAATTTGAATAGCCTTACAAAATGTACTTATGCTTGGGCGAAAAATGTTCTCGTATTGGCATAGTAATTGGTCGACCCTCGAGAGATCGCGAGTCACGGCCATGGATGCTAACCACGGCAAGTTCCGGGTCATCCCTTCCCGCTTCGAGTCTAGACGGCAATGCAACTAGTTAAATTTCACATTGAGTTTTGCGGTTAAGTAAGTAAGTAAAGCAATTTTTAAGTTTACATCATCAGCACTGCCGCTGCCGCCCAGCCTAGTTATGTTTCTCGCGTTCGACCATCGCCGGTTGTGCAACACCACGACTTGCCGACACTTGCTTATTGTGGCCAACCCGACTCGTTGCCCAACTAGTTTGGCTTCTTGTCGTCTAATTACGACGTTTCATTAGATTATGCCTTATAATAATGAAGACATATTTGTCGATAAGTGTCCATCTGAGATGTATGTTTCCCTAGACAGAATTACACTTCTATTATGTATTTTCCTGCACGTAAACGCTCAGTAACATTCAGTTTCTCGTTTATCGACTGAATACTTTTAATCTTATTCACTATCTGAATGTTTCATAAACATACAATACTGATTACAGCTGTCATACATGTTACACTGATTAAAATTAGACCCTCAAATTACCTGCTCAAAACACAACTATTCCTTATTAGCTTTTTTAGTAGATAGTGCAATAAAAGGACCTAATTTAAAACAAAGGTGTATGAAGATAAGGTGTAAGAAGATGAAAGATGTGATGAGCAGTGATTCATAGGCTCGTCGTTCCTAAATGCACGTAGTATTGACATGCTTACTTCGATTTCAACTTTGCATACTTAACTGTATTACAGTTTTACCTTGTAAATCCAACAATAATATGCGTCATGCTGTATTTTCCTGTCTACGTCAATTACTTTTGAAATAATTCGCACGTCAATGGATTCTGTCTAATATTTTCCAGTAAAGAAACAATTCAAATAACTACTACATACTTATATGTGTCTATTTCATAACTCACAAAGTCAAGTATTTACTTAACTATTTTATTTGCAACTCTCACACTTGTAGCGTTGTTGGCATTTGAGCATTGTTCAGGTTTTGCTAGTAGACATTAAAGTGGAAACGTCAATTTTCATTATTGAATTAAATGCCTTGGTATAGAGTATGATTACAGTAAACTCACAGACTTGTAGGAGACAAGACAACGCCTGATAAACAACAGTACTTACTGCCTTTAAAATTATATTATTCCTTTTTCTGCGTCAATAGACGTAGATAAAATAAATTCGGTTCTGTTTAATATCTTTGCAGTTGACCTAAAATTCTTGATTAACGTTTTTGTTTGTCGAACGATGTGTTTCTTATGTTAATACTAACCATTGTTTCTTTCTTTTTTCAGGACAGATTGGCAAAACCTAAAATACAGTTCCTACCCGGAAATGAAGGGGTGAGTTTCAGATTTATTCTCTTAGAGTTCAAAATGTATGGTAAGTTTAATTTTAAACTTTGTACATGAAGACAGAAATTTAAACTATGATTAGTGTCGACAAAACTGCCAGATTATAAAAAAAACATAACATCGCTTAGACACCAAAAGCTTTACGATAGGCTTATGTCAAGTCATGATCCTTTTTAGGGTTCCGTAGCCAAATGGCAAAAACGGAACCCTTATAGATTCGTCATGTCTGTCTGTCTGTCTGTCTGTCCGTCCGTATGTCACAGCCATTTTTTTCCGAAACTATAAGAGCTATACTGTTGAAACTTGCTGAGTGGATGTATTCTGTGAACCGCATTAAGATTCTGATACAAAAATAGAAAATAAATAAAAAATTATGGGGGTCCCCATACATAAAACTTAAACTCAAAATTTTTTTTTTCCTCATACCCATATGTGTGGGGTATCTATGGATAGGTCTTCATATTGAGGTTTCTAATATCATTTTTCTCTAAATGAATAGTTTGCGCGAGAGACACTTTCAAAGTGGTAAAATGTTGGTCCCCCCCCCCCTGTAACTTCCAAAATAAGAGTATGATAAATAAAAAAAAAATATATGATGTACATTACCATGTAAACTTCCACCGAAAATTGGTTTGAACGAGATCTAGTAAATAGTTTTTTTTAATACGTCATAAACCGTATATCGTAATTTACCTTTCATTCAATCAACTCAAATCTACGGAACCCTTCATGAGCGAGTCCGACTCGCTCTTGGCCGCTTTTTAGTTCTAATTGGGTTTTTGACACTACGTAGAGGGCTTGTGCCTGGCTATGATAATTCTTAGACAGAAAGGCGAAGGGCGGTGCTTGCATGTATTTTGCATCAAAAGCTTGTTCTGAAATTGTGAAATTAAAACTAAATATAATATTTGCATTTAATTGTCATAGATTTCCACAAAGTCACACCTGATTCTATAACTTATCTTACTCTTAAAAAAATCGCCATAATGACATAATAAAATAATAAACTGACCTCAAAAACCGATTAATCTAAACCAAAAACCAGACGGAACATAAGCTAGTGGATATAACGTGCAAAATAGTGTCTGGTATACCACAAGGTTCTGTGCTGGATCCTATTTTATATGTGTTTTTCACTGCTGATCTGCCAACATCAGCTACTAACGTGACGTGAACTTTCGCCGACGGCAATGTCATACTTTCCTCTGACGTCGCAACATCTGTAGAATTACGGTATCTACAAAATAGCCTGATAATGAAATAATAATTATAGCCTGATAATTAAGAATAATTAGTGCGAAAACCAACATGTGTCCTGTCACCTTTAATGATCAAAACATACCACAGTCTGAAAATGCTAAAAACTTGGGGTATCTACCTTGATGGGAGATTGATCTGGCAAAAATAAACAAATACACATGAACTAACCGAAAGCAACTAGACAACAAAGTCAGGCTGGCTGTTAGACACTAAATCAAGTCTATCTATCTCTAACAAGCTAGCCACATTTAAGGTAACCCTCAAGCTAGTGTGGACCTACGGTATTCATCTGTGAGGCACCGCTTTTGATATCAATATTGAGCGCTACCAGACTGACGGAAGAATGTTTAAAATCCCATGGCATGTCAGCAACAAACTCATTATATCAACATCAACTGCCCACTATGATAGAAGAAATAAAGAAATATTGCTACAGATACACAATTAGAAGATCACCCCAATGAAATGGCAAAAAACCTAACTAACAAATAATGACCATCAGTTAATCAGACTAAAGAGACAGTGGTGCCGATTCTCTTGTGCACAAACTATCGTAAATTTAAGTTAAGTGCATCTTTCTCTTTCCTTTTAATTAAGAAAAGGACAGAAGATCAAATATTAGTTAAGTCCTGTCAAATTTAGACACTCCATAGATAATTTAGACGCAATTTAAAAACATGGCGTCTAATTAAACGTCAATTTTCATCAGGCGCTGTCTAATTTGACAGGATTAAACTAAAATGTATCTTCTGTCCTTTTCTTTAAGAAATGGAAAGAAAAAGATGCACCTAACTTAAATTTACGATAGTTTGTGCACAAGAGAATCGGCACCAGTGTGACTGCCCTACTTACTACTAGTTACAACCACTAAAATACAAAGGCTGAACGGGCTCAGAGAACACCTCTCAAGAACATGGCAATTCCTAGCGAAAGCAGATACCAAAGCCGCTCATTGCAGACGACATTGCAGATCGCAGCATGTATTTAAACATTTTTGAACCTCTAACAAGCTTTTGACAGTTTTAGTCAAACTTTGAGATTTTTTTTATTACTTTTTATTAACTAAGAAAAACGTACTTCCCAAATGGCAATTTATAATTAAATTAATCTCAAATTATATATTTCAATTCAAATTTTATGTAGAATAGAATAGAATATATATGTGTATTATATTGATAAATTACTACTGGAGTACCACAGGGTAATATGCTAGGGCAAATTTTGTATGATTTTTTTAAATATACACAGATTTAGAACATGAGCGCGCAATAAACAATGTTAATAATGTATTTCATAGTAATTGTTGTTTCAGAGCATAAATAAAAAGAAAGAATCAGATATGTGAATTATCGTTATAGTAATATGGGTAGAATCCCTCGATCGAGCATAACAGAACTAAGTTGATAAGTAATAAAATCAAAGGCTACCATCGATTAAAACAAAAACCGGTAAATATTGTATGGTTGAGTTACGCACATAAAGTTATGGTGATTAGCGACTAAATGTGTTTAACGGCAGTTTAGAAACCATAAATAAAGCTGTTCCCATTAATTAGCATATTCTAGTATCCGTATTCAATATTAATTGTTCAAATAAACACCGACATCGTATTAAACAACGTTCGAAACACGTGTTTCATTGTTCTGGAAAGCTTAATTCTGAGAGAAATGCAATTCTAAATAATTTGTCTTGTTTGCTGAGTAAAAAATGTTTTCTGAATTTTATAAATCGCCTTGTAGAGAGTCAAGCTCAGTGTAAGGTTTCAAATTGTCCTCTTTACTTTTATACCTCTCTTCATTGCAATCAACGGTACCTGACGTTTATCACGTTGATGCAATAGCTGTTTTTACTACATAATTCAATATCTTCGGTTTCTGATGCATCGGAATCTTTTTACCTCTAGATTTCCTAATATTTGTGATATAACAATTGTCTACTTTGCACGTACTTCTCTGTACATTTTACATAATTCGATGACCTTATCACAAATGACGTTTCGATTGAACATTAAGCAACATTTTATTAATAACAACGTGCGCATAATCTCGTTATGCTTGTCACGAGTAAACATACAATTGACGTGTTTCAAAAATATCTTAGATTTAACTAAACACTGGTGTGACACCAAAACATTTGTTATTTTCAACTTAGGTACAAATTATTATGCTAGTACGCTGTATAAAAACAAATGTGGTGCTCTAGTTTATACATGGAGTTATCGAGTAAGTCGATTACTTGTTTTCGAATAAGGGTATTATTGAAGATGCATAAGAACGTAATGAAGGAGTTCAGCTTCGTCAGGATCTGGGCCTCATCGTCGCTCGGGCCTTGACTCGCCTCGGGCGTACCAGTTAACGCTTGCGGCACTCGATACGCTTGCGAAATTATATGATGACCCACTTAGCCGATTTCGATTTACTGCTTGACGCTGCGGTCGGTGGTCTATTAAACTTTTTACCCTAAATTATTTCGAAAAACAAATTGTACGCGGATCACACGCCGCCGTCACATACTCAAAGCGGCCTCGTCATTTAGGTTTGTCGAGCACGAAGTCGGACACTTAGAATAAACTGGCACTACTGGCAGTCGGCGACATTGTGTCGTTTCGGTTCGTTTATGGTTGATACTATTATTATGCCCTCAAGCCTTTTTCTCCGACAAGACGGCAGCCTCTTGTTTACTCTTTTCGTGTGGGGCTCGTCGATAAATTACGTCACATATAAACCGTATCAACCATGAAAAGACGGAGGTGTGTTTGTGCAAAACTGTGAAATTGAAGTAGGTACAATACAAGATTCAACAAGTATTACAGCTAACGTCATACTTACTGTTCTATTATTGCAAAAAACGTGGCCAATGCAATTTTGTTTACAAAGTGTTAATCCCCGGTCGATCCCCGCGCCCGACGCCCGGCGCCTTCGACCGGTTTGCTTGTTGCCACCGCTCGACTCGCTTGCCGGTTTGACGTGATCTCTTCTCTTGTTGCTCGTCGAGAGTCACTTGCTCGTATCGTATGTAAATGACCCCGACTACCTCATTCGAAATCTAAAACGTCACGCCTCAATATTTTCCTGTATGTAACGAAGTTAACTAATACCAATAAAACGATTGGATATGTTCTACATTTCAAATATCATAACCATTAGCAAAACAACATAATCACTTAACTGGATAGCAGGTCAACCTTGGCTTTGTGTTATTATTATTTTTTGTATTCCTAAGAATATGTTCGGGATAAGCGCTGTTCTCTGAAAACGCTTCGCCATCATTCCTCGAATATCTCTGTATCGGTGTGTTAGGTCCGAGACTCGCTGGCACATATCCAACTTGCACATAATAACCACAATTCAATGAGTCGCAGACCAGAATAGTAAATAAGATAGAGTGGAGTGTGTAAAAATAGCAACAGTTCCAGTCGCTGGTGGGCACATGTGGATTGCACCTCACAGGTGCGACGGCCGTTGTCCCCTTTCGCGATAATGTTTTAAACGTTCAACACGCTTCAGGGACTCAAGAATCGTATTATTTAAGGAATTAAAAAGGTTTCAAATACTGTTAATCGACATTAAATCTTCAGCGTGTCAGACACTTTGACTATTAACATTCTTAAACACAACATGTACCGACTCTAGTAACTATCGATGTTATCTCTGCATCTAATGAATCATCCTCCTATGTACATTGAACCCAATATTCTGCATTGTAAAATTGAATGTACCTCACAATGTAAGTTGGAATACGTCTTGACTCGGTCAGGTCGTTGTCCTCCGAACACTTTACTACCTTCACCAACGGTTTACGGAACATTATCACAGTCCTTGAAAACAGGATTCGATTTTGTATTAAACGAAAATGTATGTTTTGATATAAGATAATTCTTACGTATCGTGTATGCATTCCTTTCAGTGGCTATGTTTGTACACAATCATCTTCGAATTGAACTCGCCAGGGATTGAAAAAAAATACCGTTGTTCAACAGTCGTATATGTAGTATCAGACCAGCCAAACTCAGGCCACTTACCTCTTGAGGCTAATGGTATTAAGTATTCACAAAGAGTATCATGATTATATGATGACATTGCAACAGAGATGGTAGCAATATTCTAGGCTCCACTTCTATTTATCAACCTTCATCTTAGGTCTGCTTCCTAGGCACATTTTACTCATCTTGTACTTAATGCCTGACTGACTGTGACTACTGAAGGTTAGAAGCCGATTGGCGATTTCTCTGCATTGCTCATTATAGATTTTGTTCATATAACCTTCCCTAGAACCTTGTTTAACTTGAAACGTGACACTGACTTGATTTATTAACATATTCTCAATATTAAATCAAAACTCTTGAATGATAAACTTTAATTGTAAAAAATCGATACTTAGTATTCAAATATAAATTCAATATCAGTTCTAAACGGGCCACATTGGGAATAATGCAAATTCAGTGAAATAGGCGTTTCTATGACAGACATTGTTACTAATAGTGTAGCTATAGAACAAAAGTGTGTTGGCGTGAACCCCTTTATCAGATCATAATGGGTGCAGCCACGTGATCAAACAATAGTGTTTACACTCGCTACAAGGACGACCTGTTGTACCTACGTCCAGTTCATAAAGATCTCGAATACAGGCCTATTGTTTTTACCGTCTTTATGCCTCGCTTTAAACTTGGCCCACTCTAAAGAAGCCTTGTCCGAAAAACCTGCTACTGAAAAAGTTAAATTTGTACTTGCTAGACTAGCTTTACAATTTTCATTTGTTTGTTTATATTAATAAACATAATTTACTTTTATTGTCGTTCTGGAAGCATCTAACATTTAGAAAACTTCATTGTTTGAAGGAAAACGTACAATGAGAGCTAAAGTTTTTTAGCTTCGTATTTCAATCAAATGTTACTCAATCACCTCTCGTCTTTCGTTTGTTAGCTGTGGTACCCTAGAAGAAAACAACATTTGATTCAGTTTTGTCGTGGTTTTCATTAATTTTTCTTGCGTATCGATATTGACGTCGATTGTTATCTACTGCCCTTTATAGTTATTTTACTTGAATTTATTTAACTGTTCGAAGTTACGCGTGTCAAAATCTTGCGTTACTTTCCATTTTCTTTGATTTATATTCACACGCAACACATCAATACAAATAAAAAAAACATCTAATAGACTAGACAGTGGTTAATGTTTTAACAACGTTACTAATCGGTACGTTACGTAACGCAAAGCTACAATCTATTGCGGACCGGAACCAAATAAATGTAGAAGAGCCTTAGAGTCAATAACTACTGAGGCTGGTAGGTTGCATGTGCTCGATTCAACCTTGGGGTCAGGGTTGGAAGTACATTCATTTGATATCCCGTGTAGATAAAATGGAATATTGTTTAGCTCGACTTGTCTGAGCGTAGGTGTCGTACTCGTGCTCATGAAACAAAATCTCCTTATAATGAATTTAATACACTGGGAAAATCGTTGATCGATTAGAGATGCACGAGCATTTTTACCCATTACTTTTATGAATAGTAAAGATCTTAAATATTGCTTATTCCACTTTGTTTGGTAATGTCAGTTATACAATTTGTCAACTGATTGTTATTATTGCAGCAAATACAGGTGCAATATTGAGATGCACTTAGGGAACATTTAGAACAGCGGTTTTGGCCTATTCACCGGCGTCTCTAGTCAGGGTTCTGGGAGCGCCTTGGCGGAACGGTGCTGATTTCCTTGTGGTAATTGCTGAAGTATGCGGACGGCGGTGTCGTCTTATTGGGGCTGCGGGCCGACCGTACGTGCGCGCTATTCACTTTCACTTCGCAGCTCGTGCTTTTGCTATTGGACCTGCGCACACGCCGATGTGGATTTGGGCGGTTCTTGGATTGTAATTGGGGCCGCGGATTAGATCCATTAACGTCAAATGCAAAAACTAGCACATTTTCCTTCCCCTGGAAAATCCTTTCGACATATTCGTCATGCTAACTATGAAACATACCGTAACGTAAACATTAATGTCTACCTATATCATGGAATCACGCAACTATGACGAGTGCAGTACAATTCGTTGCTTTTAAGTGTTATCTGATATGCTATCTGTTACTTGGAAGAAATTGGGGACCTTAGGTATTCCTAAAATGAATAAGTCCTAGATAAAACTGAGGTCACCGTTTATTAATATCATTGAAACTTGCTCTGATTTCACTTATTTCCCATAATTTAATTTGTGTGGCTGTCCCACATAAAATTAATGCATTAACAGGCCCTTTTGGATTGTTCCGGCAGTTGAATATTTTCACGGTGGTCTCAAGTCTCAACTATACGGCCATTGATAAAAAATTTAGCATCGATAATTATTGAGCTTCATTCTCAAGCTTTCACTTTTTGGCTTTAATGGTGTTCAATCGTCTTCATAGCTGTTGTTAACGACAGTCATTACTACCAAGTTGGCCTATTTTGACATACCAAAATAAAATTAATTGAGGCAGTTATGATTAACGACCCTTGCTTAAACATATCGAACTCGACCGCAACAGCTTTTATATTAAACATAAAGTATCCTTAATTCGAGACAGATCTTTTACATGGTTTTTCGGAAATTATTGTTAAACGCACTGCTTTGTTATCTGAAGCGCTTCATCTGTGCTATAGCCATTCGATTCGCAGAAACGATTGCCAGGCCAGGTAACGCTTAGCGTGATCTTCGCAATTTATGGTTGTTTCCCTTGGATAAAGTTTGTGTAAAATAAACTGTACTTGCAACCGTTTGATTAGAACAAAAAATCTCTGTTAATATCTTGATATCATGAATACCTATGTATGTCGCATCTTTTTAAAGATTTCTTGTAAAACGGAGCAGTCTTTGCACTGACTGAGAATAGAATTATATTTAACATTGTCAACACCTTGACTAAGTAGAACTTGTGGTCAAGCCGGTATCCCACGCGTAATGCGTGTGCCTCTCAAGTTTTATCCTTAAGGCTCTCGTTTTAATGCTGTTTTTCCATTAAAGAAGGGAAAGTTGTCGTGTGCGCCGACGCCGCGTGTCCATCATACATAGCTAATACCGCTTTCGATGCCCAACGAGGAAGTGGACGCAAAATGTGGCTTGTGTGTCTTGTATGCTCAAGTCAATAAATGCGTAAAATCATACACACAATTTTATTTATTGCATGCTTTTTTTTTCAACCAACAGTGAAAATTATATGTTTGCGCTGAATGTGTGCACGATAATAACTGGCGTTTCAGTTTGATGCGTCGGTTAAAAGATGATCGCTCCCTCATAAAGTGGCCAGTTTATTTTTAATGCCTTCTAGTGTCGTTATAGCCAAACATGTTTGTGCTGAATATCGCGACCGAAGATCTAATAAATATCGCAGTCGTAAACGTTTGACACTGAGAACGTCCACATGTCGCCGTATTTATGACCAGTGATGGGTGGCGCCTCTGTCGCCGTACATCCACCACTTATAATACACGCTGTGAATTTCTCCTCAGAAATGCCGGTTTCCTCGAGATGTTTCCGTCAACGGCTTGTGATGAATGTGTGCATTAAAGAATTCTGGAAAAATCTATGGAGCGCTCAAGTGATGTGGTGAATAAACATAACAGTTTCCACCAAGGAAAATAAGATTGCTTACATGTTGACATATTATCTTGATTTGCACACTGAAATGAAAACTAAATAATGTGTCTTTGAAGTTAGAAACAGATGTTAATAACATAAATTAGCAGCGGCAGAGAAAAGTAAATATTCCATTATGTTTTGATAGACTGGGCTAAACGTGATAAATTCATGGACACGCCCTTTTGGCACCGCTCACTACGCCTTATTGATTAATTTCATTAGTATAATATTCATTATTAATAACATCAATTTATCCTTGCTTTATAGACATCTTTAAATATTGTGAAAACGCATTTTATTATAAGAATTCTTCAGAGGCATTTACTCAATTTGGCAGCGAATGAGATCACTGTATGCAATGATGCGTGCAATGTGACATTGCAGCTTACCGGTCTATCTCAACTTCTCAAAAGATTTTCCAAACTCGACCTTATTGCTATGTAATAAGATGCTAAGGCAACAAATCAGTTTACGAGCTATTTGTACTTATAACCCACTGATAATGGTTGAAATGTTATTGTTGAATAAGAAATAGGCAATTACGCACATGTATGATCTTTGTCTTTGCGTAGTATACTGATAAACTATCAGTTGGCATCTCGATTAGCGATAAAACTCTTCGAATGTGCCATATCGGTTAAGTAAGTGAGTAGGTAGCCCAAATTAAAGACTGCTAATTGATTAAACTAATACTTCAATATCAATGCAGGTGTTTCCATATTAACTATTGTCTTTCACTTTTTATCAAATGTTTCGTTCTTAGAATCTATTTTAATTTTACGTTCATTATATTATACCTATTTACTTTCCAATTGTTGAGCTAAAAGGTCAAAAGATCAGGCATACGCTTGTAAGTCTTCGGCCTGCGCCGGTCACATTTTACTAACTTCACTCATACATTAACATTCATTTATTTAATTCTACTGGCTGTCCTATTGAAATATGTAACAGTTCAGTTTAACGTGGATCGACGTTTTAATTCAAGCCAACAACAAATAGGTGATGTAAAAACAGATAAGTACATCTTGCTAAAAAATATTACATTACAGAATAACAAAGAGATTATCAGCCAAAAGAAAGAAGTAAACATAAAACATCAGCATAAAATCATAACCTAATTCTACTGAGCTTAAAAAGCAATCCTACTTAAGTATATTTCCAATATACAATCGACTTAACAAGAATTGAACTGGTAAACGTCTATTTAAGATGATTTACAAGGATTTAGTCTTAGCTGTTGTAAACGCGTGCCGTCTAGTCTAACCAAGGCCCAAAACATCCGGGTGTCTATGAAAAGAGGACAAGTAGACATAAAGTGCATAAGCAGTGCTGGCTTATATTACGAAAGATCGCAATGGAGCCGATAATAAATTGTGCCTGGCTAACTTACGTAACCAGGTAAAAGTAACCGCTCGTTCGCAGCACTAGTCTGAACTTCACCTGAGTAGGCGGCAATCACTGGACAATTGTTTTTTTTTTTTATTATAAAGTTGCCGTTACGCCTCTTATTCACAAAGAAAATCGATATGTTACTGTAACCATGATACACTACCGTTTTCGCCGATGACGTGATCAAACCCCAATTTGTTGAGTGTAGCTTTCCCCTTTTTTATCCGGTTCGAATACTACTCAAACATCTGAAATCATAATGCTCAAAGGTGATAATTGGTTTCTTGGTACCTGACAAATGTTTTCTACGTCTGTTAATTGATATAATTTAAAGACTTCAGATAAATGTAAAAACTCTTATTGTCCTAATATTTTACTGGCAAGTTCCATAAAAGCAATGTTAGCAAGAGCTGTATGGCCTTCACCTCAAAACCTATTTTTGATGAATGTAATACCACACCGTAACAAATGTGACTAAACCACGTTGCTCAAGTCCTCATTAATGATAGCACCTAATTCGGAATCAATACATTTGTCATTAAATGCACGTGCTATATCAGTACGAATAAATCACTGTACATGTACATTTAATGAAATTCACTTAATAGGTGTTTTTCAATCAGCATTTGAATAAGTTGGTACTTAAACTCTAGTAAATAAATACATCGGAGTTCATACTTTTTTGTAAACAACAAATTCAATGCACAGAAAAATTTTATCCTGAAAGGCAAATATAGACAAGCCTTAGTCGTCATTCGTTCATACAATCGATTTGAATGTAAAATATGGGGTATTGAACCGATATCCACATTTACAATTCGCTGTGACGTGAGGAACAAACAGCTGGGGCAGTTCTACTTTAGAAACGTTTTATAGAATCGTTTAAAATTTCATTAGGAAAT
Source organism: Athetis lepigone (assembly GCA_033675125.1). Classification (NCBI taxonomy): domain Eukaryota; kingdom Metazoa; phylum Arthropoda; class Insecta; order Lepidoptera; family Noctuidae; genus Athetis; species Athetis lepigone. The sequence continues at coordinate 10,788,449 of CM066243.1, read as the reverse complement.
ATTCCTTTCCTGTAGATAAGCTTACTCGTCTAGTAACATAGTGATATGTATTTTAACTATGTTAGTTTATTTATTAAATTATTTCTTTACTGCCACCTTTGCACAAGTCAAGAGAATCTAATATCTGACACAAGCACCATACAGCATTAGTGAGAAAACCGGTCTTGTCCACAATTGTTTTCGCCCTGTTGGCTGCTCGAGTCGTAATGCCCGTTATACAACAAATCTTATTAGCTAAACTAGAGGCCAACAGTTAGTCCGTGCGTTGTATACGATATCTATTGATCATGTACCGCACAGTTGAATACATTTTTTATACACAAGCAAATCTGGGCTCATTCAATCTAGTTTTCAACCAATTCAGTCGAAAGGATTAAGTTTCATCTTACCAAATCTCTCAAAATGTAGTAGCTTCTTCCGTTGTCTTGTTCCATTCACAGTTTTCCATGTTTTATCGTGAATTTATCACCACTAAAGTAACGGTGTGTTTGCTGAGAGTGAAAATTTTACAACTCAACGCAAATTAGGCACACGTACAACACTTGAGTTTGCGTTTGCCATCTGCCACATTTCTGTTCGTTCGGTGCCAAATATGTTGAAGTAGCAAAAAAATTTTCTTTGTTTCTCTCAACCCTTAAAGTCAATCATACTTCTCCATTGCCCCATTAACCTTTATTATTGCTTGTCATCATATCGTTAAATACACCGACACTAATGTTTTTTTCATACTACAATCTTGAAACACAGCTAATGAAGACTTTAGTCAGAATAATAACAAGTTGATGTAAAGTATAATCAATGTAGAAACGTGATCAAAATTTAACTTGCTTTCAGGCTTTTCTTGTCTCAGTTTCCTTTAAGTTGAATAAACCACATCTAACTTTCAGCTCGGAGCAAGTCTTTTGAAGTTCAATAATAATTATTTTCAATAGTCTTCTATTACTCATTGTGATTACTGTTCGGTATTTGACCCTTCGCCCACAAATCTTGGGAAAAATAAACGATAATTTGGTCGGGAGCATATCCGCCTGGAAACAATAAAGCCGCACCTACTCGGTATAGCATATTGAATTCAGCTACTGCGCGTGGTTTCGCAGTCAATTTGTCTGCTTTATTGTGTGTTGTGCGCCGTCGCTGTTCGCCTTTCAGTCTCTCAAACCATCATTGACATGAGACGAATTTATTAACAATTTTGTTGGTTGATATGGATGATTGGCATTGTTCTAGAACATATTGATTCTTGACGAGGATTTCTGATATCAGCCTTCTATTACAAAACTACAATAAGTGAAAACTATCCCCATCTAACATATTGATACTTGACGAGGATTTCTGATATCAGCCTTCTATTACAAAACTACAATAAGTGAAAACTAACTTTATATTGCGAAATTGTCAAAGAAACTAAAACCATTCAAGTGTGTTCATTTTTGTATTTACAAGTGTATGCAATTCTGCATCAATAGCAGAGAAGACTTCTACAGGCTTAAAAGTTTGTTTCAACCAAGATTATTAATTACCTATTCATTGCACCTTTGCTTAAGTTCTACTTCGCTATTTCTCATAATATACAATCTGTGCTATTACCATTTAGCTCAACCTATTGTTAGCTTCGATACTAACCATAATTTTAGAGAACGTAATATGTCTACAGAACTTTAATCCGCCTCTAAGGCTGCAAATTCTTTATGATCTCTAACGTAATGTACTTAAATGTCAGTGGGCCTTGTATAGATTTTGTGTTCCTTCTACATCAATAAATGCGTCGGTAGCAGACGTAAACCACCGCCGATAAACCCGTAGCGTCGGAGGCGTGGCCGGGGCGTCACGTCGCGTCGTCGCGTCGGCGCCGCGTCTATGCTCTATGCCATTAAATTGTTCCGAATCCAACGTCCACATCCACACACACACAACTCATTCTCCGGAAAATTGTTCTTAAAAGAAACCTATTTCCGAGTGCTAATAACGGACGGACAACTAGTCTGCTGTGTTGGGTTTTAACATCTTGAAGTCATATCACTTTCGCTGATAATATTGCGCGGTTAATATATTATTGTTTTTACTATCAGCTGTACATTGTGTTATCACTTACAAACCACACTGAGTTTTGATAAGATGTTTAAACTATAACATTGTCCCCTTTGTGACCCTATATCAAAATTGAAAATTTTTCGCTTGTTGCGAATGCGATACAAATTTCCCTTTTGATTGTGTATTGTAATTGTTTTCCGTTTTAATATTCAATCGAATCGTGTGAGGATTTCTTGTTGTATACAATAATTTCTACTGATGTATATTCCGCTTTGGTTTCATTATGAATTTATGCGCTTCAACATGAGCTCGAGCGTGATCTTCAACAAAAATTCCTCGGATCCGATCTCGACTCTCGAACGCGTGTTTCGCACCTTGATCTAAATACTTGCGACATTATCTGGTCTCGTCGTTATATGTATTGTGCGTCAGATACTGCATCGACAGTTTCGACTGCCTTGAAGTAGGCACTGGTAACTACATAAAAATTAAATTAAAAGTAAATATCTAATCTACATAAACATCTCTTATTGGTGTCATGTTTAACCATGTCTAACCTCTAAATTAATGACTAGAAATCACCGGGGTAAAACTGATTTGTGAAGAAAATCGTGACTTATTTGACTTTTATTAGACGAGATTATTTTTCCGATTAACCTCTTTCTCAGCGTCGAGTCCTGAGGGAAATAACCTCGGTCAATCCCCTTTCGCATCAGTATGCTACATTTTGAAGCGTTGAATCTCATAAATTCGTTGCTTTGCCTCTTATTTGTTTTTAATACATCCTTGAATCTTTTTTTTTTTTCATTTATGGTTGTAGATATCAGCTTACATCAGTTGTTATTTTGCATAATATTATTAGTTCTTAATGTTATAGAATATTTCTATATAATCTTGGAAAGTTGTGTAAGTAACGTTCAAGCAAAATATACGTGAGGTATAGCGAATATTAAATCATATGGAGCACATAAGCTCGCAGTTTTCTCAGAATTTACTACACCACTGGCTACAAGTGCTTCTCCTGCCCTAGCATTGTGACGTCAATCGAGAGATCGACCAATGGTGTCAACATCCTATTATTTTGTGACGTTCAAGTCTTATTGTTGTTTTTCGATGTTATTGCGTTTTGAATGATCACTAATCTATATTGGAGCCTCAATTGTTCCTCTGCAAAATTGGCCATGCTTGTGAAAACTGCACTGTTTTCCAATTCTTTTACTTCTTGCTTCAGCTGTCTTATTTTGTTTTGTTTACTAACTTGCTCTTGTAAGACAACCGACTAGAGATGTGTTATCCTATTACATTATTAGTTTAGTCACCACACGGCCTAAATGCGTGGGTGTATGTTGGTTAATGTGTTTGTGGAAAATGAAACAATAAGTGGTTATTCTGATGATAGTTAGTAAAAGTAACTCTGTTTTGTACAATGGCTCGGTCTTACCTGCAGTGGGAACATCCATTCGCCTTTTACTTACCATTGTTTTTGATGGAACGATCTCTAGAATCATGTTTTCATACGTACTACTTAACTGCCGTCGTCATATTAATTATCATCGACTGTCTTTAATTTGTTCGCAATCGGATTCTTGGATGTTTTTGTTGTGCTTATCCATGATGAGCAGATACAAGGAACCTTAGCTGATGTTTGTTTTCGCAACTGAAGTAATAGTTTCACCATTATTATAAGTGGCTCAATAATGAAAGATTTCTATGTATTTCACGTTGTATCAAAAGGTGTGCCGGCAATAATTCGTTACGCAAGGTAATCACGTGATCTGGTGGTGGTTTATACGGCGAAACAAGTATGTAGGTATGTATCGACGGAACTATCGGGCGTTGAGTAACCGTGGCTGGAAAGAGCTTCGTTACGTAGAGGTTTCGATACAGCCTCGCGACGTAAGGCCGTGGTTGCAGTCACGTCGCCGGTGAGAGGTGCCCCTCCTCTGACGGAAGGTCGCGAGCGGCCGCCGCGAAGGAGAACGGCACCAGAATGAATCCTTGCAAAGACCTACCCGTCAACCGCAGCGCTCGTGATATTTACAATGCAACGCACATAATTATTTATACTTACTTCAATGTTTTTATACAACGTTACATTGAGCAAAAATATACTATATTTTGTCACGCCCAAAGCATAATCTCAAGTTTGACGTAATCAACGGTATCTATAGTATAGGAAGCTACGATAACAAAATACACGTTCAAGTGGCCTGGGTGGTGTACTAATCTAATCATTAACCACGCGCAAATAATTAACATAGTTCATTCACCGCAATAGAAGCTTTGCGTAAAATAGAATTTACCTATTTTGTCGACAAGACAAAGTTTGATTAGGTATTGCAACCGCAAAATTTTCGCAACCGTATCAGTGTTAGGTGTTTGCTAAGAAATAGAAAATTGCCAAGTTTGAAATTATTCGACTCGCCGGTGTCGCGGTCGCGTATCGGTAGATTCGTATTTCGTAGCACGATTGCTTGGCTTAAATCTTAATCGATCGAATATTCGTAAATACAAGGTATTCTGGTTTTCGGCCGCGACTTTTTAATAAATGGCGTTACGACCAACGAGCGTGCGCCTAGCGAGCGAAAAAACCCAAGCTAGACAGGCAATTCAGTGTTCAATGGCAACAATGCGCGAGACTCGAATACTGTTTTTTAAACATAACTATATAATTAAATGAATCAGTGTTACCTCACCGCTGCCGACGATTGCGACAAGAGCGGCCGCATCGTCCATTAGAAAGTCGGCGAATATGCAAATAGTATCGTAGAAACCTCACGAATAACTGGCCACTCACTTCGCCTTTAAATGTGTCTGCCGCGATGAAAGTGACTATTACCGTTAGTAAATTGTGTTAGAACAATTTCTTCCGCGGACGCATTGCCAAATTCTCTGCTCTCCATGAAGTGGATGCAAAATTTTTCTTTCTTAAAAGACTCTTTTACCGTGTCATCCAAAAGGAAAACATCTTGTTCAAACAGAACATTGTTTATCAACACGTCAACTACTTGAACTTTTACATTCGTTTGTTTATTTAACAATAGCCCTAGTGCTTATTTCTTACGATTCCTTATTTTGCAGACTCAAGTATGTCTCTGGTTCAAGTTTTGTAACAGTTTTTATTGCCTTTCAAAGGGGCACGCGGTCATTTAATATTGAGATCAATTTATGGTTGGTTGTTGTTCCAATGATTAATCGATTGGTTATCTTTTTAACTACGCGATAAATTTGCCGGTCGATACATTTAAATTTGATAAGAAATAAGTATACGCGATAACAAAAGGTATTTGCAACTCGAAATAATTAAAGTGGCTCTTTGTATCTTATCTAAAAAGTCGAACTTCCATTAGTAACTAAATTAGTTCTTGCTTCTTGCAATGGCCACTATATTTAAAAGTTGAAGGTTATTTTAAAATGGAAGATTGTAATTCGACTTGTTAGATTTCTTTGTTGTTTTCCAATTTATTGTTTCCTTTTACATTCCTTCCCAGTCCACCACTTTCTGGGTTGAAGGCTGAACTGTAAACAACTTAGCAATAATGATTGCCAATACACATTATCATAATATCATAAAGTAAAGAAAATAACAAGTCGGCAAGCAATTAACATGATGGCGATCACAAGCCAGTCGCGTGGATTTCCCGCTACGAATCGTGTTGAAGTGAACCATTTATTATCGTACACTACTGACGTATGCCAACATTGGTAGAACCAATATTGTACCTAGAGCTGGCTATATTTAAAGTTCAATTTGCATCGCACGCACTGTGCCACCTCCGCGATGTTACGTCAATAAGATACAACACGTTAACTCGAGGCTGGGGCACACGACCGCTGGTTTGCGTCCGGGTTTGTCCCGTGGATTGTAAAATACATGATGATGAAAATTTTCTTACAATGCTTTCTGAACGATTATCTAGAAACAAAACGGTTTATTATTTCCTTAATCGTTTATATGCATATATGCCAGTATACAAGCGAGAACATTATCTGCGACGTAGTTGTATATCTCTCGGTCGAGCGAGCCGAACGGACCGGTTGTGACGGCCTCTCACTTCGCAAGCTTGTGTACCGCTCGCCGCTTGCTGTGAAATTAGGTAACCAACAAAAGCCACAGTCGTTGCGCACGACGGGCAATACACAATAAAGAAATCCCCTACCACGACCGAAAAATTAAAAGAATCCAACTGAAAACAGCTGTTTACGCATTCAGGGTGACGTAATCGAGAGAAATACTGACACAGCTGGCATCAGTCTGATAAGACACCCACAGATTAATCAGCTAGGCGGTATTTCAATGATGCCTTGAAAAACGAATGACGGATTTCCTCGTGTACACCTATTTTCCGGTCCAAACGAGGCGCACTGGCCGACCTTCGTCAGAAGACACAATGAAACTAACGACCTTGACATGATACTATTTGCAGATGGTTAGACTATTTACCTATAAATAACTATCTAATCGTGTATGTTATTGTATTAGTGACAATCACAAAAATCGGTCAATAAAAGCAGCAAGCCAAAACAATACTGGGAACCATGGGAGGAGCAGCGGGCGATGCGGGCGAGACGGCTGTTCGCCGAATGCCAAAGTGTTCCATCGCGAGGCGCTCTTTATATCGGTCGGCTGTACCGCAGAGAAAGCCGCGCCCCGCACTCCCCCGCTGTGTCTGCTGCCCGCACCGCTCGTAGCGGGTTTTTTCCTCATTAGCTCCATAATTCCATATTATGCTCTATGCCTTTACCTTGTGTTTATCGGACTTGAATCGCGTGATGGACGACGACGACGGTTTGTGCATTATTGACTTCGTTTTTATAGACTACTTGTTGTAAGATTCTACATCATATTGCGAAAGGAAAACGATAAGTGGCTAAAAATATAATGTTTTACAAATACTTATCTAGGCAAATATAAAGATACTGTTACATTTTTACGAATTAGTAATCATGTTACAGCTACGCCAGTCGGGCAGAAAATACTCTGTTACCTAATTAAGTCATTGTCGTATTTTATCTGCTGGTGCAGGGTATAAACCTTAGAAGAAAAGGAGGATGGGTGTAATGAGCAATCTGAGTATCGGTTAACACGTTAGCGGCGGGACTTGTCGGGTTATTGCTCCATCAGTGTCCGCTTCGCGGCGCACTCTTTAATAGGTTAATTGCCTGGCATTGTGGTGCTGGCACACATCGCCAGCCGCGACCTTACAGCGGCTCGCGGCCACGCATGTAGGTGTGCGCGTCACCAAATGAGGCAGGCCTCACGCCTGGACACTAGTCTTGCTGTTGTACCTACAATCTTTTATTTTATTATAGAACACAACGCTGGCAAACACGCCGCTTTTACGTCAAAAAGGGTCATCTTGTAGTCATGTTTCAACACTTGCTAAAAAGAAACTCACTGCAGTAGTGTCTGTGAAAGGGAAGTCGAAAATCTGGACAAAATAAATTGAGTTCATTTGTTTTTTCTGGCACTGCTTGCCGAACCATGAAGAACTCGTAGCGACCTCAATAAAGATTCCGAAAGTTGAGTGTTGTTATAAAAGTATTCGTAAACGGGTATTAATATTGTTACAAATACCATGGGCCAAACATTGACTTAAAGTTTGATTTATTTACAAACATGTATTTAATGGTGAAACGGTATGATACGCTCATCGGCTGTGTAGTCGCGACGTTGCCATACCAGACGATGAAAGTCATTACTCACTTGTTGAGCTATGTACCTCTATGGACGCATATATGTACGTACGCGGTTGCAATTGCGTTAAGCCTACTGGCCCAGGTCAGCCTTACTTGGAAATGTAACAAGAAACGTCGTAGATTTCTCATGGGATTATTCTGCTCTTTTATCAACTACACGCAATCGCATTGCAGGTGGATAAGTGTATGTAATACAATAAAACTCTGGGCTCTCATTATGCATGATACTTACTTGATTTCGTCAAACAGCCCCCATAGTAATTTGGCGTTTTATTTGTGTGATTCACACAGCGATCTCGTGCCAGATTTCCCACGTTGAAACTCTTAACATCTTAGACACGCGATAAAACAGATTCTTTTAAAATTATTCACGTGCTGCATAGTGTTTTAGAATCTTCTTCTTTTCTTCGATTGGAACAACGTTATCTGTACGTTCAGGCCCGCCGAAACATTTGTTTATCATTTGCTTACGTCAGTCGTCATGTTACGACTTAACTATTATTCACACGTTTCGCGCACATCCTATTTTTGTTCTATAAAAACGAAAACATTAAATAAATATTTATTACTGCGTTCCTGAGATAGTGCTCAAGGGCAACTGTAAAAAATTACTTGATTATGCAGGTATCTGGTATAGTGAGTTGATCTTGATCGGAATAATTACATGTGTAACAAATCCAACGAGGACTGTTTCGTTGAACCAATTGTCATTACGATGAGAAGAATTCAAATACATATGTGTTCGTTAACATATACATATTTTAATGACTTCATAAAGATGTCGCGTGCGCTTACACTGAATGACACTGTTTATATTTGCTCTGTTGATAAGGACAAAAAACACTTGTGAGCTGATGTTATTCATAAAGAAACTTCAATATTCTATTTATACCTAGTTACTACTCAGGACCTTGACTTTAAACTCTACTGTCTCAAAGAGTCAATTGCAACCATTATCTAAAGATAATCATCAAAGAGTAATGATTTAGTAAATGCTAATTTGCTAAGTATAAAGTTTTCTGTAAATCCTTTGGTAATTATTAACATGGTGTTTTTCTCTATTTCAGAAAATCTCCATTCCGGCGCCAGCCAGTGGCAATGGCCAATCAGGCGAGGCTACATTTCACTTCAGCTTTAATAGTAATGCAGAGATGGAGGGTCCACAGGTAACGAAACAGCCCATATTATCATACTCTTCATAACTTTGTCTCTCAAGTCCATGGTCAAAAAACTTTCCTCGGGTTATCTTAGTAACAGATAACTTAAGATTTCTATCAGACGTATTGGCAACGTCTACTTTGGATTGATAGTATCTGCGATCTCCAACGTGTCAAGCATGATAACTAAATGACATGATTCTCCCAAGATCATTTGTTCTTGTGTATGCGGGAGGCAGTTTAGTTGACAACTACGGGTTGTTATGCGTGTCATGTAGAACACAACCATTTGACACTCATAGGTGACCAACATTCCAAATGAAAGTGAACATCAAGTTTTATGAAGCGCATTTTTTATACTAAATCTATTCTATGGATTCAAATGTAATCATTCTAGTCTACTTATAATATCATTGTCTACTATAGCAACTCCTTCATACTCATATTTGCAATATTTTTAATTCATCTATTAACCCCTCAAAGATGTTTGCCAGGAATGTCTTGTCTTCTACCAATCATCCAAAAATTATTAAAATATATATTAATGAATGAGTCTAACCTATTTGATCACATCCCAGATAGATCACCTTGATAAAAAACAAGTTAAATACGAAATACTTGTTTTATCAAGCCAGCATTTATAATCTAGTTTCAGTTTGTGTTAGATAATGATATTTCTTTTCTGAAGAATAAAAAGTCCTACATAGATGACTTCTTTTTTTTTCAATATTGAATATGTCTTCGCTCAATATTTTTCGGCACAGTAAGTGGCCACGTTTTAAACAACAGTATCAGTGGCATTTTCGTCATTGATATAAGATTTATGAAAAAGCCATGTAAATCCCTGGTTGTCTCAATGTTAAAATATTGATAAACATTTAGACCCTTTTCCAAAATTAGCGTTTTTCCTTCTTGGATAAACGAGTTGTTCTATAAACAAACCATACAGGTACTTCAATCATCTTGAACAAATATCAAGGTTAAATATCCGACGACAAATTTATTGAAAACCTGATTAGTGATTATAAATTGCAGTGGACATTTTTATAAGGCCTCTATTTATGGTAATAATGTAGAATTTGCAGGAAGTATTGAGTTAAAAACCACATCATTATCACTTGTTACATAGTACGTTATTTTCTGCATTACTGTCCTGTAAAAATCTGTAAACATAAGCACTGTCCAATCCGAGGTATCAGGCGGACTCTCTTCCCCCAAAATTAACCGAGATAGTGAAAAGACCTACTTATAATTTATTCGATTAAGGGATTTTCCCGAAAGTACGTTTTTCCGTAGCTTGTCTCATGTCTGTCATTATATTATTTAATGGATAGTGGTTAACTTCTTGATCTGTGTTGTTGATTACTGTCCTATTCATACCAAGAAAAGAGATGGGCGAATTTTGTTGATGTCACGTTATTCAATTATTTAGCCTTGTACATAATAAATCGTCTTCCTTGGCAAATGGTCTGAAGTTTGATAATAACCTCAGTCGCCTTTATTTTCTGTACAGTGTTACATGATATCGTGTCTTCTTACACCTTCCATTCATTGTAAACTTTAGTTTTTATATTGTATTGCGTTGTTTTATTAGACTCTTGTCTGAAGTCTTGACATACATCATATATCGTATGTTGGGTTAACAACACAAAGCCCTTGGCAACTGAATAGTATGTATGTACTAATGTACGTTATAAACAATCACGCTTTCGTCTTTCATACATCTCGGTCAATTTTTACGACCCAACCGAGATAAGGAACTTGACGAGTTACATACACTCAATGTTGCTTACGCAGATCAAAATTGAAGCATTTAATTTTGCGATGTGCTAATCAGCTGTTCAAGATGGCGGTTGATTATTATTCTCCATGCTTCTCCAATACTGTGACGCGTTCGTGGGTTTGTGTGTCGCGGAACAGTTGCAACCGATAATAAATTGCGTGACCGACAAATTCGTAAGAGTAAACTTACGTGTGGCGCCATTTCTATGCCCTAAATATATTCTTGGGACCACGTCAAAACATTCATTTTTAAAATGTGTAGGACAGAGGATTGGTATCTATTAATTGTATACATACATGTTGGATAATTTATTTACTTTAATTATATACATACATGTTGGATAATTTATTTACTTTAATTATTTATATAAATCAGTGAGGAAAAACAACAAGAAATATCACTGCAATTCATCATCATCTCCCTAGCCTTTTTCTTCCAACTGTGTTGGGGTCGGCTTCCAGCCTAACAGGATTCAGCTGGATACCATGTTTTTTGCAAAATATTTAAAAAAGTTTAAACTATTTTTTGGCGAGATGACTCTTTAGCCAAGAACGCTGGCACGAACGTTGCACATAATGACGCGACATCTTTTACAGATTAACGTGATCTTCCGTACAGTACTTCACTCTAACACCTACAACTACCAGCCAAAAGCCTACTTAATTCTTCAGACGTGATTTGCGAAAAATGTAAATTTTACGTGGACTTGGAATGCGGTGGTACGGGCCGTACTAAGAATGTTACCCAATAGCCGTTAGAAAGCGCGAATTCAGTCGCAGAACGCACACGTTGCATCATGATCATGAAGTAGCTTCATTTTATTAATGTTTAATCCAAAATTATTTACTTTATCTTTCTGCTATTTTTGTAACAACACTTCTCTTGGAAGACTAAACCTAAGCTGTGGGTAGATTTTATCCAAAATGTAACGGGACACTTGATATTAACCCTAAAGGTGTTAGGTAGAATATCACAAATAGCCGAAACGATTCATCGCCTCTATAAGCGGTTTTTGCGTGGGTGTAGTAATTTCACCCTCCCACAAGCTACGTTCAATAAAGCTTCGGAAAAAGCTTTTATAGTCAGGCAATTCGCCTTTATTTTTTCGATGTACGATCAAATTCCAGTAAATACTTAATGATATTAAAGTAAATGGAATGGAAATAATAGTTTGCAGTTATGAACGTCTACAGCAAAATTTCTTAGTAAATTATATTTGCAAGGTTTCTTTTAAACAAAGAGGCTTTGGATTTTAATGAGATTAGGAAGAAACTCAATTTCCGCGGCCGGCATATCTTTTTAATTGAATAACCTTGTTCGTAGACTCGTTAGAGTTTTTCAGCATTATATTTATAAGAAAACCTCATCATTTCAATAATGCCTTTAGTTAAACAATAAAGGACTTAATTTCACAATAAGAGCAATTCCTGCTTATATTAAAACAGAGAGCAGATGGATCTCGTCAAGTTCTTCGGAGACCCCTAACGGGCAATCATCATGTCTTCGAATCTTTGATGGCATCTGATCTGATTTACTGGCCATCGTTGTACCATGCCCTCGCTGTAGTTCTGAAGCCATGTACTTGTGTTCCAGGGTTCGTTCGAGTGCGTCCGGAGTGGCGGCGCTCGGCGGTTGGAGTCGTGCGGGCCACTACCGCGCAGGATGCGTGTCCAGGCCAATGACGACTCGTACGAGGCCACCAAGGACCGTATGGCGAGAACAGTCGCCGCGGAGCAGAGCAAATGGTATACACACTATTCACTACTTCCTCTCCCCACGTTTCTGCACATAAAGTAGCCCAGAATCCAGAAACTTCCATCGCTTTTTTTATAAGAATAACAAAGACCGAGTTGCTGTTTTTAAGCAAGACTTTAGTCAACTTAATACCTTAATTTTCTCGAAATGAACCGAGGTAAAGTTATTAAAAGTATAATCGACACTTCGTTATAGCCTCTTTGCTTTTTAGCTTGCGCAGTTTGTTAACAGAGTTTCCACATTTTTTCTTGTTTTAATCCATTTTTGGCAATACAATTTTACCACCTTCTGTATTCTGATATCAACACGGAGATTGAGATGAGAATAAAAAAGTAACTTGTCAAAACAAAATAGTTTTAGTGTGATTGATTGATATACCATTCGTCGCCATGTAGATTTGATAGTCACTGTTAATTTTCCTCACGTATATCAAGAACTTTCAACGTGCAACCATGTCCGCTTGAACTCACTCAAATGGTCCTATTTCAGCACCCGCGTGATCAAACCTAATCAGACGGACATCGGACGTCGTGTTAAAGTGCGCACAGCGCATCCCTACTCGGTCGCGGGAGCGACCCAGTTATCCGAGCGGGCCGAAAGGCCTGACCGGCCCGAACGGCCTGACCGGCCTGAGCGGGCTGACCGGCCCGAAAGGCCAGACCGGCCCGAAAGGCCAGACCGGCCCGAGCGGGCTGACCGGCCTGAAAGACCTGAGCGAGCGGAACGGCCAGAAAGGCCCGAACGGCAGGAGAGGGTGGAAAGGCCTGAGCGGTCGGAGCGGCCTCCCGCGTCCCGCCCGCCTCCCCCGCCGGCCGCGCCGCCGCACCAACAACATCCCCAGCATCAACAGCACCCGCAACACCCGCCCAACCCGCACCAGCCGCAACGGCTACCCCCTAATCCGGATCTCACTAGGCGGTCCCTGAAGTAAGTTCAACTTTCCTTGAATTTACAATCTTAAGAAATATAATTTTGTCCTAACTACAAGCTTAATATTGTTCAAATTCTTCCGTAAGCGAATCTTTTCAGATCTAGGTTGAGTGATGATGAACGTAAATTATCTAAGATTCTGAATACATGTAAATTATCGAACAGTAGGCATACAAATTAGACAAATTAGTTTTCCCCCTTTTTAATAAATTATATGAAATGTCTGTACTTAATCTATTGTGTGAATATATTTAACGATTATTTTCCCTGAAAATGTTAGATATAAATCTATGTGTGGTGGCGAAAGTGAAGTTTTAACTAAAATGCAATGCACTTCGCCACTTTGTACATAAAGGTCAGAGAGGGGGAGGGGGGGGGGCGACTACGTGAGACTTATATGATCTCTCTTTTGCGTACCACCGTCATATTAGAGCTGCAACCATCTAGATGCATTGTATACTTTAGTTGCTTACGTAATATTACGTATGAAACATTACTGGGAATTTGAGTGGGTATAACCAATGATGATGATATCATACTGAAGCTTTTCACAATATTTCACAAATGTTATTGAACATTTTCTATATTTCAAATGATTGCATAATTTATTCAATAATCGACGTGCATAAAGAGATATGCTTTTACGTGGTATGCAATACACAACCGAAAATACTGAAACTAGAATTTAGTAGTTTATTATTATGACATAGGGACGCATTAGGATTTTTTGAAATTCAACTACCTATGTATGAAAATGGGCTTGCTAGACCGCAGGAGACACCTAGTTTAGAATATTCTAGACTATATTCTAACTTTCCTAATTATTATATTCCAAATTACTTCGCAATAAAACAAATTAGTTACGTAAGGGTCATTATTCTATTTCAAATTTTAATGATACGCGAAACAGTGACGCTTCACTGGACGGTCTTATGATAATTTTGTCAATATCGTTATCATAATAAAACCGAAGTGATAATTTGCGGCTGATACACAAAGGAACAGTGGTTTATGTTACATTGTAATAAATTATTTTGTATACAAAATTAATTTTACACAAAATTGTTATTATGGAAAAAATAGATATTGTCTGTCTATGTTGTTACTTATTAACTTATTATCTATCGCATTATCAAAAAATCTGACTCTAGTTTTGTATCGTATTCAGTTGTCAAATACCAGTAGTCCAGATAAAATTACATTTATTAGTACATATAAAATGTCACCCCTATTTCCCTGCCATAACCTGAAAACGACATAATATCTCCATTTCATTCAACTTTTTTAGTTCTGTCTGAAGAATGTTCTTACAAAACAAAAATTAAGATAATTGAGACATTTCAGAAAACTCAAGGATTATTTTAAATTCAAAATTACGGGAGGAACGTGGGTAGCTTGTATTTATGTGATCTATTGGGATGATTTAGGACTTTCAGTTCAGTGTTGTAAAAGTCGTATTTTAGCATCATTGTGTTCAAACAAATGGTAGACGTAAACTATGCCTCAATATTATTTCCTTATAGCTGAGAAGAACATTATTCAATATTACTATGAGTCACAGTCAAGGACATATACATTATTTCTGTTGTACTCAGAAAAATAGCTCACAGAGTGATTTCCACTACTCAGAATCTGTACAGGAGAGTAATTGCTTCACTTTTTCATGATTTTCTTGGTATGTACAGTCAGCAAAGCATATAAGTATACAGGGCCGTCATCTACAATTGAGGTTTTCTTGAAAACCAATGAATGTATTCAAATGAAATTTAACCTAGTTTAAGAACTAGTCATTTTCTACTATAGTTTAAAATTTTATTAGAAATTATCCGTGGGTTTTTGAGAAAACTTAAACTGTATCTGACGGCCCTGTATAATATATACTTTGCTGATTGTACGTTCAAACTTATACGTGTATTGTATACCATAAGGTCGGTGGATTCAGATAATATTATATTACTGCCAAATACAGAAGAGAAAGCAAGGCTTCGTCCTTCCTCATTTTGTCAAAAAGTGCAGCACGACCTAACTTTTTGGAAAATACCAATAATTATATTATTGGGTTATTACTAACGTCAATTAGGAAATCCCCGATCCTAATCCATCGAAAAACAGAAACTTATCAATGAGATAACCAATCTTTTTCTTTGGCAAAACAAAATAATGCCTTTTAATAATTTCAATATTTATTTATAAATTGTATGTGAAGTGTACCATGGAGTGGACATATATTCTTACAAATCTAGCAATTACATACAAAGAGAAGCTAGACTGCTAGAGATAAATTCCTTTTAATCTAACAGACACCTCTTCCGATTTTATACATAAGTATAGATTGTTATAATTAAGTAAACCAGACTAACTCCAACATTTTCTTCTATTACAGAGAAAGACTTATACAGTTATTAGCATTGAAACCCTTCAAGAAGCCCGAATTGTACGCGAGGCTTTATAGTGGTAAGTTGAGATTTCGGGCACGTTGTGCATTCGCACACACTCCACTTGATTAACGCTCGGCATACATTACAGAGGGTATCAAAGAAAAGGAGCGCAGTTTGATGACCAAGATTTTGCCTTCTATCACCACCATCAAGGATAACTGTTACCACTTACGTAGAAACTTTTGGAATGACGTCAACGAGGACTGGCCTTTTTATACTGAGGAGGAGAAACGTATGCTCAAGAGGTACGGTATTGTTTACATGCAAATTCTCTCTTAAATTAGCAAAGCGTTTGTACTTGATTATGCTGGGTACACATTGAGCCACTCGAGAGCTTCAAACGAGCGTCAATCGTCTGTTGTTATGTGTTTTCTTTAACAATCAAAGTAAAGAACGAATCAACAATCATTTGGTGGTCTTGTATACCTAGCATAATGTAGTCTTGAATTAAAAATAAGTTTGTGTCCTGGATAAAATAAGGTAAGTCATATCAAGGAATTCAGGAAGTAAATACAGCAAAAACTAGTAAGTAATGCACATTTTAATAATCTATTGCTGCAGCAATGCGAATTCTCGAATGTTCTTAATTAAATGTCACAGCCGTGTCAATAGAAATAAAATAATATAGTTTGAATTTATTCAGATGCTGTCCACTTGCAGATAAATAAATGGCGATACTTTGTATTGTACTTTTCGGTGGTACATAAATAAAGCAATTAAAATGCATTATGTTATTGTAAACTTTGATTAAACATAGATAACAAAATTTTCCATACATAATTATTATGTGATATCTACTAGTATTTAAAAGGTGTCACTACCTACAATAATGTCTTCGAAAACAATAGCTACCTATATTATTCTCCAGTTGCACGAGATTACAAACATTGTAACTTTGGGATGTAATGGTGCTGATTCTCTTGTTCACAAACCAAACTAAGTTAAAGTTAAGTTCATCTTTCCCTTGCCATTCTCTTCTGTTTAGTCCTGTCAAATCAGCCACTGCCTGCAGTAAATTGACGTTAATCTCTGTAGGCCTATTATCAAGAACGAGCAAAATCAGCTTCAATATTCAGACTGAAATGGTTTATGTATAAAGTTACTAGCTTTTGCCCGCGGCTTCGCTCGCGTTAGAAAGAGACAAAAAGTAGCCTATGTTACTCTCCATCCCATCAACTATCTCCACTTAAAAAATCATGTCAATTCGTCGCTCCGTTTTGCCGTGAAAGAAAGACAAACATACTCACAGACAGACACACTTCCCATTTATAATATTAGTATGGATTGAAAAGTTTGAATCGCAAAGACCGTGATCGGTCTCAAAATACGACGACAAACCAACATAGCGCGAACAACTTTCAACACCCCCAAAACTGACCACTTCCATATCTATCCCGCAGGCGGAAACCTCAAAACCTAACGCCGCCGCTCAGCAGCGATTCGGCGAATTCTCTATCACCGCGGGCGTCGCCGAGCTCTAACAAGCGGCCGAGCAGTGCGGCCGGGAACAGTGCCCCGGTGAGCTCTGCGCCGGGCGCGGCGGCCGCGGCCAGTGTGTCGGTGTTGCCAGTGCTGCCGGACGAGCCGCCCGCCGCTAAGAAGCAACGCATCTCGCACTACCGCCGCCCCTCCCCGCCCTCCTCAGGGTACGCCACCACCTCCTCAGGCGAGCGACAGGCCTCTGATAATGAGGATGAGCGGACCACCGGTGAGTTGCTTAGACTTTTATAAGACTAAGACACAGGTTTTCGATTGGTTCCGGACTGAAAGGGGATCTGAGGCTGATTTCAATAAGGAGTCTTTAAGGGTCATGATACCTAGTGAATGTGTTGCCATTTACCATACTCCACGTAAATTATTGGTATTTCGCTGAATGTGGATAGACTGGAAGCTGACCCTAACATAGGTGGTAATAACATGGCTGAAACTTATGCCCTCGACTTTTAAAAGCAACCAAATGGTTTTACATTAAGATTCATAGGTTAAGCAAGGTCGTTGACCTTCGTAGAACCTTTCAGATAACGTAACTCATGTAAGTAATGTCGTTGCCTCTTGAAAACTGCCGGGGCTTGACAGCAATGTCTTAGAAGGGCGAAATGTGTAGACGACATGACGATTCATATTGTATGTAGGTTAAAGATACTATCAGTAAAAAATCGAAGTATGAATCATGATAATAAACCCGTAAACAAATGCTCATAAGTTACCGAACAAAGTCAGTCATGCGCAAACATATTCATCAGTTTGAAAACGTTCAAAATCCGTTGTAATTATATTGTAACGTAAATTATTAAGGTATAATTTATTCCCTTAATAATGAAGGATAGGAAATAAACACACCTAAATTATAATAAAGGAAATATAGCTCGCCATAACAACACGGTAGTATGAAACATTTTGATAGCAAGTAAATTTATTGTTTACCGCGACAATGAGTCATTAAAAAACAATTAAATGGAATTTGGAGCAACTACGAAATACTGATTAAGTAGTAATAAGTTAGTGCCTTTCACTTTTCTAATTAGATGATGAAATGAAATGTTAACAAGTTGTTTGTTTTTATTGTTTTCAGTTAAAAAGGACAATGGTTATACCCTCAATTATAATACTGTAAAGGATCTCTGCCCCAGTCCTGTGAAGGCGAATGGTTTTAGAAGTAGTCCCCCAGTAGAGCAAACTAATATCACAGGTATGTATCTGTCCAAATAAATACATCATAATGAAATAAAGTATGTTGAAATTCTATTTCAATTTGGCATGAATATTTACTACTCTTGCCACTCTTGTAAGTTGTCTAAACCAATTATTTCATAAGCAAAACCGCGGGCACTGGTAATTGCTACATTATAGTTATAATTAGTAAAATTAAGTGAGCAGTAGTCTGACCAAGTTTCTATTGTAATAAACTTAATCATAACCTTATAAATCTTTTCAACAAACAGACTAATTACAACAAAAACTACATTGGAACTTCAAATTACCTCGCTAATTATTATATTTCTTGTTTATAAACAGCTTCAAAGATTCCATGTAAATATATTGATATTATTTTCACCAAGTTTACAAATATTACCATTTTAAAGACAAGAATTTTAAGCAAACATAATATGGCGACATCGTATGCCAAGCGCGGGTGACTGGCACTTGTTTAAATATTACATGCTTTTCTCCACCAAAATATGCAAAACTTAATGATAGGTAATGTATTTTTTACTTTAAAACCAAAAACTTTTCAGTACACATTGAATAATTGTCTTGTTTTTGTTTACAGAAAAAGACATCACAAATAATGAACCCTTAGAAAATACTACAGAATTACCGCCTGTCCCTGATGAGAATATGACTGATTTGGAAGAGATTGAAAGGTAATACACATTGCATTACTAACGTAATACTACTCGAACATGATACACTTTAGATTTATCGTGGTGTATAGTTAATAGAGTAATTAGAATAATATTTGGCGTAGGTACAACGTTATTATCACACTAGTTTGCAAAACACGTCGCCATCTATTAAAGTAGCATAACCCATTCCCTAAATTGGTCTTTGACGTAAACGTAACACTCGTCTAGTTAGTACGCATTTGATACATATTATGTTTTTCTTTATCCCCAGATCATCAAGGATTTCAAGGTAAACAAACATTTTGAACTAAATTTAAACTTCGATACCTTTCACACGGGCCGACGCGTATCGTGAATGTAAATCAGTTCCGAGATTGATTCTAAACGAGATAGCTACTTTACACCGCATGAAAATTCAGGATGGCGTCAATAATTTGCGTGGGAAATGCGAACGTGTGATGTCCCAATACTGGCCTTGCATACATGTGGCCGTTTTCTCTGAGATTAGCATTTTGTCAACACTTGGACAGGGGTAGTCGCTCAGTAAATCGTAATGGAGTTAACTGTTTGATCTTAGGGTTGTAAATGTCAGAGTTCATTCTAGTACGATGACTTAGTAAGAGGTCACACTTGTAATAGGGTATTACACTCTTTTTTTTTAAGTATTTCAAATAACTCCTACAGTACTAAGAAACCACAAAAAAAAAATCCTAAATTTTTATTTAAGCGCTAAGTACCCTAAAAACGCTTTTGAAAATTGTATTTTCAAATTTCGCGCGGAAATTTCCAAAAACGGAAAACGCCGTGGGCGTGGTTTTGCTTTGGCGATATGACGTCCTTACGTCATGTAAATAAACAAACGCGCTGTGACACTTTACGTAATTTTTATTGTTTTTATCTCAAAAATTAGTTACTGTTCGACTTACCGTTGGTGTGCGTTTCGGAATGCAAGAACACAAGTGTGAAAACATCGGAATAATTGTGAATTCTAGTGTTAACTGATTCAAATTTAAGAAAAACTTAGTTAAAAGTTGTGGGAAGAGTATTCCAACTATTACACCATAAAAACCCGTTTGTACCGTTTGTACTGTTGTTGTAAATATCACTTTGATGTAAGTACACATGTGCATTAGCCATCTAAAATATCTTTCACAATAACTTCCATGAAAAAGTATATTTTTATAATAAAGATCGTATTAGGAGGTTATAAATAAAACAAATAGTGACGTCTAGTTGACACTGTTGACAGTCGACAGCTGTCACTGTCTATGGTCTGTATTTCGGTGTGTTTAAGAACAGGTAAAAAAAACGGAAAACTTTGAATTGAATTTAAAAAAATATTTTCTAGTTTTATGAACTAAAACTAACACTGTTCGGCTGCTTTTTGCTTAAGCTACCTCAATAATATATTTTTATATTTTTTCTCTTATACAGTGTAATACCCTATTCATAAGTAGCGTACCTACTTAGTGTCGATATTGTGGTTATTATATAGCGTACTCTTGTTGATTGTTGGTCATCTAAGAAGAGAAGGGAAGCAACAGCTAGAAGATCATGTCAAAAAAAAAAACAATTCTGATGATGTGGTTTTCAAGTTTTTCATTGTTCAAAGTCATAATGCATTGAAGGCATAGGTCGTATAGTTATACTGTACTTCTTGTCACAATGATTTAACCTTCCGACGACCAAGCGACAGCCGGCTGTCGCGCTGCTATTGTCTTTCTATTGTGTCTCGAATCATGTGTGTTCGAAGGATTAAGTGTCAAATAACGCGTGCTTTTAAATAGCACTTGGTGACAAGGGAGGTTTATTACCTCTAGGGTAATAATCTTTAGGGTTTTAGGATAAAAATACGTAGCCTAGGGAACATCTAAATAAACGTTTTCTTTTTCTTTCCAGGCAATATCCGCCTATCACTAGTTCTAACATTCGGCGGGCGTACAAGAACGAGTTTGCGGAGTTGTATACAGAGTACCGGTCGCTGTACAGTCGTGTGGCGCAAGTGGCCGCGCTGTTTACTCGCTTAGAAGCTGAGCTTAAACGCGCGCAACCATTGTCGCCGCATCACCAGGTATGTTGGAACTTATGTTGTTTATTTTGTTAAAGTTAAAACAACGACGGTAAACTTACCACTAACAACAAAATAGTTACAAATTGTAACAATAAGAACTTTCTTCCAATAGCGTGTATCTTCTTCTATCTTTTAACACGCGTATAATTTGGCCATCCTTAGGCCGTATACAGAAAGAAAGCTGGAAACTTATAAGCGCTTGCCGGCGCTTGTCATCGCTGGTAATCCGCGCGGAAAAATATAATTATGAACACGCGCCGATAAGCACTGAACGGTGCCGACAAGCTTCAACGCGCGCTTGTCAGCGCTGGGCGTTGCCATAACAACTGCAAGCAAATCATTCCGACATTTTGTTTAGCTTCAACCTGCTTCCTTTGTGTAGAACGGACCAGCGCTGACTAGCGCCGGTAAACGCTTATAAGTTTCCAGCTTTCATTCTGTATATGGCCTTAACTGTTATTACAAGACAAATTCCTCCGCTGCGTCTTTCTCTGTCAGTTTGAGAAAAACTCAATAGCTATTAATTTTTAAGCCGTTTTCACCAATAGACCAGAGTGATTCATGAAGAAAGTTTTAGTTGTATAATAAATACATTATACTAGAGAAAAGTCTAGTATTTTTAAATATTTGTTATACCCGTGCAAAGCCTTGCGAGGCTTTTTGTATCTTATAGATGTCTGACAAGGCAATGACCACTGCTCACCATCTAATGACATAAAAACCATTAAACGTAAGTTCTAAACTACTGGATTCCTCCAGTAGTTTAGAACTTACTTTTATAAATACACAGACAAACCGCTGCTGAACAGTTTCGATTAATAGACCTTTGACCGCCGGCGATAACAGATCAAATCGTGCCTTCTATATGGGATTAGGGAATTAATGAATCATCTGTTATACTGGAACTATATTAAAAAAAAACATTAATTATCAATATTGTTCTCTATATGCATTATGCACAAAGGGTGGTCTTATCGTAAGTTGCGAAGCCTTCTGGACAGTCTTTAGATTTAGTTCGATAACTGTAATTTACAAACAACATTTTCTAAAATTACGAAATTTTCCTCAAATGACTTGCGAAAGATGTTCTGTGGATATTCCCATGTTGAGTGTTCCTATTCCCAGTGCCAGTACTCGCTTCTGAGTAATTATTCCCAATATAATGATTGCTCTCTTAAAGCTGCTTATATAGAATACATCTTCAAATTTTACTAGTTCTTTGCATCAATGGAAGAACGAAAAATGATGCAATCGTTATTAAATTATTAGCTGTCCGCCACTGTCTTACCCGCGTCTTTGTAAGCAGTTTTCTGATCAAATTATCTAAGCAATTTGCTTAATTTTTTGTTTTATATCTTCTACAACGTATTTAGAAGACGTAAAAGGGAAAAAAACAAGCGAATATTTACTATGGAAAATTAATGATATCTTTCTCATAACATGAATCATGTAAACAGACGCGTGTTTACATATTACAAAATAATCTAAGAAATTGAAATAAAATTCAAAATTACGTGATCCATTGAGAGTTTGATAAGTAAACAATTATGTGCTTTATTTCTAGGAATTATCGATAAAAGTCTATACCTATCACACCTATCTTTTTCCTAGATAATAAAATTTAGATATGCATGATTCAGACGTATTCCAATTGTTACGTAACAAAAATTTTGAAATACATAATTTATTGTAAGATTAAAAGTGACGATCAGATCACGTGCACCTGATAACTCAATGCATTAAAACCAAATTTTCGAGAATCATCGAAAACTTCGTAGAATCTAGAGAGTTCTTGAACGTTCTGACGAAACACTCAAGGGTCATTGTCATGATCATCATCAATCATAGCGATATTGTTGTGACGACATGTATTATGTATTACGTATATGAGTAGGAGTTTTTAGCACATTGTAATTTTCCACAAAACATCAAATTGAATGCTGACTTGACTTTGAAGGTCACGGGAGGCAATTGGATGCTAAATGGGACAAACCTGGTATTGTGAGAACTGAGACTAGTCTAGTAAGGGAAAGGGGTTGTTCTAGCTGGATAGGGCGATCATAAACATTATTTAAATAACTTATTTTATTATTTCAGAAACAAAGTGAATATAGGTTTATTATAGGCTATAAATAAAGCTTATTTAAAATAATACAAAAAAAAATGGTTGCCTGTAAAGTCGGTTTTACGGGCGAAGATTTTACGTGACAACGTCTTTTACCGATCATAGTTGAGTGGGAGAGAGACGCAAGGCATTCGGCGGGCCTCTCTCTCGTTCGGTGACTCATCGTAACGTTACCGAGCGTTACACTTTTTCATAAGTGACTCCCAGCCGCAACCTAATTTAAGACGTTGTCACGTCAAAAGGATCTAAATATTAATTCAGCAACAAAATCATTGTGCATGCTCCTTTTTAATTGTGATGACTAGCTCGTTAGCAGATTCAATATGAGAAAAAAAGTACTATTATTTCTATCATAAAGGGGCCCTTTTCATATTGACGTGACAACGTCTTAAATTAGGTTGCGGCTGGGAGTCACTTATGAAAAAGTGTAACGCTCGGTAACGTTACGATGAGTCACCGAACGAGAGAGAGGCCCGCCGAATGCCTTGCGTCTCTCTCCCACTCAACTATGATCGGTAAAAGACGTTGTCACGTAAAATCTTCGCCCGTAAAACCGACTTTACAGGCAACCATTTTTTTAATGACAAATGTCATATTTCTATTAGTTTCTAAGCAACATTTTCTCGTCCCACAGAGTATAGAACAACGCATCGTAGATGAATACCGGCGCGTGAACAACGACCCCGGCTACAAGCAGGAGAGGCGGCGCGTCAACTACCTGCATCGTAAACTCACTCACATCAAGCGTATGGTTTATCAGTATGATCAACTGGTGAGTACATTTATTTTTTCTTTCTCTTCTTAGAAGATACCTTCGAGAAATGACTCTTCCATCCCTTAAAATAACTCTCTTACGACCGAAACTGCTGTCCTTACCTTATCCCTTCAGAGTGACAAAGACAGCAACAAATTTGAGACCGTCTTAATAATAAGTGACGTTGGAGTATTCAGCCAGTAGCCGAGCATTCGCCTGTAATCATGACCTTGTCAGGAGGTCTAGGCTTGACCCAAGGTTTATAATATATCCAGTTGAGCATCTACGTTCCGACCATTCACTGATAGATTAAAATTAGGTGGCATCTTCAGCTTCCTAATTGGATGAACTTATTATAATCACAGGACGTAAGGCGCTCCATGCTCTGCTCAAAATCCTAGCTGAATGTACCCCGTTAGGACTGAAAACCGTATTACAGCAAGCACTCCCGATTAGAAAGCGCGTAATCAAAAATAGTCCGGTGGTGAATGTCTTGTCTCTCCGTGTGACATTGTTTGAGTTCCTACTTGAACAGTGGGACAGAATAACTTTTTATTAGAACTTATCTGCTTGGATGAACCTACGAGAGAAATAAACATAGATTAGTTTCAGTTGACAAAACAAGTACAATTTAGATTAAACATCATAAACACGGTGTCATGAATATAACCTTTTTATGGAACATGAAACAAATATTGGTTTAAAAAATGAGTGATAGGTATTTTTTAAACCAAATAGTACTTGTCATAGAACAATAAAATTGTTACGTTTTTATTACCGAGCCCTTGAATAAAGGAATGCTAAAGGTTACTAAAGATAAGACAACCTGGACTGATAAATTAAGGCTGTATTTTTTTATTACAATGATTATTGTATTTTCGATAAAAAGACTTCCTACAATAGTATTTCAGCTCATGTTTACTTTGAATGCAATGAATTGTTTGCTCATCTGTGTTATCTTTTGACATTCCTTAAGATGCTTCCGACCTTGATGGCACCATCAAGTATCATAAAATATGAAGTTGTATTTTGTTTTTTTTACACGTAATAGGGTCACATGCCTTTGAAATAAGGTGTAAATTTCAATTGAAGCGTGTAATTAGTAATTAGTACTAATTAGTACTAATTATTAGGTTATTGTAATATTGATATTTATTGATATTATATATTGCAGATAACAGATATTGATGATGATGATGTATAGAGAGAATAATTCCATAAGTTGTTCTGTAAGTCTTTAGAGCGGGCCTACAATTTAATTTATTTAATTTCAAGTCTGTATCGCATTTAAAGGACTACGGAAACATACCAGTAAGTTGTTGTCATGTCACCGTAGATCGAGACGTTGTTTAGGAAAATGTGTTGTTTAGTAGATATCTAATGTTATTTATATATCGATACCTGTGTCTCGTCTTTGAATGATAATTCGATATCAATACCAATATCGATACGATATTCTTTTGTTTCTAGAAAAGTTTACTGATAAATGGAACAGATTGTACCAAAAAAACTGGCTTCCATTTTATATTCAGCCACCTGAAATTGCAACAAGCTTATCACGTAAATCAATTGTTATCGATATCGGTTTCACAGTGCGAACGTACGTTGTTTAGTATAGTAAATTAGTCATAAGACGTGTGAAATGATATGCAAATATTTTTTCCTACTCTTGAGTGCATGTGTGTTACTATTTTATTATTATTAGTATTAGAAACGAGTGGTTTTGGTTAATGTACTAGTATGGCATTACCAGTATGGAAAAGAAAAGCGTATTGTTTGAGCTATTTTGATACAAAACTACCCCTTTAGTTTTGATGATGTGATTGTAGTAATAACGTATTGTTTTTGTTTACAGCGAAACTTAAAACCAGATCGTGTTTCAACCGCTAGCACGACGCAAGCGTACTGACACTCGAGTTTCTCGCCGCCCGCCGCTCGCTGCCTTTAGTACTGATATATAACTAACACGCCTACACTGAGCATCTCAACAGGTCATAGACATTTGTATTATAAGATCTATAGTTTTTATACGAGTCAGTGTCTCCCGTTTAGTGACAGAGTTAAGCTTTTTATATATATATAACGATAAGCCTTCGATTTACTCTTTAACGGTTCTGGTAAAGCCGCGCTGACTGCAATAAAGTTTTATCACAAGGATTTTGAATAGCGATTCTGTCTTATGATGTTTGTAAAGGACGATAATTTATGATCGATGCGTAGTGGCCATATGTTTCTGTGAAATGCAGTTTGTAAATATCATCAAATATTATGTTTGTAGTGGGACCTTCCGTCCCGGCTGCATTGGTTCCGCGCTTTGATCATAATAATTTTCCCCCTGTTGGGAGAACGATTATCGTCTTCGTATAACGTTATAGGACAACTTGTCGCAGATTGTATGTAGTTCTTGTCATGTGGCAGGTTTACAAATGTGAGTATCAATAATTTGATTGTTTCTTTTTATTTTATTATTGTTGGATATGCACGAATATACAATTTGAAAACCGGTTTCTTTGTAGGATAAGTGGTTTTCAAAATGTAATTGCGATGTTAATTCCTCTTAGAGCGTTATTTCAATGAGCTATAGCGCGAATCGTGAACAACATTTTCGCTTGTCCGTTCTGTGTATAAGGAAAAATCCTTAATAAATATGCATGAATCATGCCAATCAACAATTTGTTGTCATTGGAATACTAACGAATGACCTCTACACGGACGAAAATGAAAGTTTGCTATTCGTTCTCTAATTGAATAAGCGCCTATCGATGAACTTAAAATATACATTATTTTTAAAATATGTATCGTTGATGCATTATTATCGGTGGCCTGCCAACTTGGCGAGACGAACACTAGTTGTGACTACACAATGGTTAAGGTAATTATTGTTCTGTTTTTAGTCATTCTCATTGTAGTTAATAAATACAAAATATTAAGTTACATAATAGTATATTAAGTTTCATTGTTCTTCCATTAATTTTATCAGAGCGATACCTTGACCATCTGATTAATACAGAGCGATATTCGCTGTAACTGATGTGAGTTCCAATACTGAATAATTCTTATTCAATACTTTGTAATACAACGTGTGTATTATCTTCCTTTCGGACCTAATGTTTCTTGCTTTTGTAGCAAAGTGCAAATTATCAGATTTATACTTAGTTTTTAACAAAGTAGGAACGAGGTCTGCTGAACTGTATATTTGCCATCGTCATTAAAACTCCTTTGACGGTCGCAACTTCGCCATAAGTCGTATGGCGCGAATCTATTCCCCATATCGATGACTTGAACTGGTTGATTTTTATATTGTAAATAGCATATTATGTATATTAAAAATTTAAATTATCAAGTATATAATAGTCCAATTAGATATATGTTCGTCCACATTTTATTCCAGTCGAAAATTATTGCCGTCTAATGTTATTGTTGTCCAAATGAATTTTGCTTATACTGTATGCTGAATTATTTTACTATTTCTCTTGTAACAAGGTCAAAGTGTAAATAATTTGAATGTTGCAGACGTATGACGAAGTATAAAAACTTGACAATTCTTAGAAGTCAATTTGATCGACTATTGGCCTTCAATAACAATTATAATGCCCCTTTTATCTATACTAATTATTAGCCCAATATCGTCCCTGTCGCTTCTAAATAATCCATCCATATTTTAATGTTGGACGTTCATTTTTATTTTATTTGTCTTGCCCGGCTTGCATGTTGTAAATAGTAGTATCTTATAAAAGAAATTTATTCACGTTCTTGTTAAATTTTGTTATGACTAGTGTAATAATTCAGGTTTATTTTCAATATTAAATATCATATTTATTAAAATTTGGCTGTGTCGTGTTATTGCCGTGTAAAGATCTTGTAAATAATGTATGGCTTTAAACTAACTCATCCGTATGTCACAAAGTTAACTCTCCCGAGTGATGGCTAGTGCTGTAGTGTTAGAGAGGTCGGGGATCACACGACAGAGTTCCAAATGCGTAATGAGGTTATAGTGTTTGCCAAAACCGCGGAGTAAATGTTTATTTTCTATCGCCAAACGTAACGTCACGAAAGATAGCAACAACCGGCCAGTGTTGAACATCCACTAGACATAAGAGATTTATCTGGTCCTTTTCGGAAAACCCTCCAGATCACAATAAAATTCTTAGTAATTTTAGTATACATTTGGGCCAGTCGACAGACATCGGCCAGCCTTGAGTACTTACATGATCTAATAGTGAATACTTACGAGATGCAACTGAACCCGCACCGCGTTCAGTCCCTGGTCCAATGTGTGGGAAGCCGTCTTGCATATTATGTCCTGAAAGTAACGTCCATATTTGAAATGATTTAGCATTAAGTGATTCTGATTTTTATCTTTGAAAGCGAAGTCAGTTGTGCAAGTCCATTACATAATTCCAAATGCAATTTGTTAAAGTCAACTTAAAACGGCATAAGCGTCCTTAAATTTTGATGATGTCATTGTAAAGTTAATTTTCACCTAATGTATACTTCTTTGTTGTTATATGCGTATTATATAGTATAACGCGAACATTTTGCGTAGGTTTACGAAACCTTGTTAAAGGATAAAGTTACTTCTGTTAGTTTTTTGTCAATTAAAGTGTCAAAACGGCATTAGGATTTCATTTTCATTATAATCGTCAATTGTTTTATGTATATACAGGAACAGTAGATTTTTCATTAGTGATGTGAAGTTATTTGGTCAATTCAAACGTAAGTGCCCTTTTGTTGCTCACGATAATAGTTTGTGGTTTTATTATCGCTTTTTACTCATTATAATGCTCAATATTGTGGTCATGATATTAGATGATTAAATTTTGCTTTTGGGTTTTAATTTATTTCTGTTATTTATTTATTCAAAATCACTCATTCTTTTCGTCGTCAACAGTCACCATAGTGGTTTTTTACGAAACGTTATTACAATAAAATTGCCTTGGGCGAATAGTATTAATTTTTATTTACAATTCAATTCAATGAAAATCGTATAGTTATCAAATTAAACATTTATTACGTGTCGAATTTTTAGTAGGAATCAGCAACACAATGAATTATACAACAGTTTATTTGTACTTTTTAGCGTACCTAGTGTTAGTTGTTGCAATGATTGTTTTTTAACAAATCCACTGTGCGTGACTGTTGAGATTTCGGCAAAATATTATTTGTGCGGGAATTCACTTATCTATCGTTTATATTACTGTGACCTTTACGACTTACAGACAACCTGTAACAGATAAGTGATAACACCTACTTTTAAGACGTCAACAGATTACGCTCGTAATTCATAAGATAATTCCCGCATTAGTAAAACCCTAATCTTTAACATTTTGCTTGTCCTTACTTGCATCGCATGGTGTTAAAATGTCATTTATTACAAGTATAATAATAAAAGAAATAAAACTCAATTGAAATCGATAGGAACAAACAGTTAAAAATGTTATTGTTACCACTAGTTTAAGCACTATCGATTGTTTTATTATAATAATTCGTAATAACTATTGAATATAACATGCATTATATTAATTGAATCATTCGTTTATTGATAGTAGATTTCTTCTGTTAATATTTTTCGGGGAGGTTGTTGGAAGTTATTGAAGTGGATATTGTGAAAAATGCATTCCATTTGTCAAAACCGTTGATTTAGCACTGTTCATCGGCGCACCTAGTACATGGATAGCGATAAAAGAATGTGAATACTATATTTTTACAGGCAATAAAATGCATAGGAAATACGCGGTCGTAATTCCGTTTTAGATTCAATATGACACTACTGACTAGATTCCCTACTACTAATACGCGTCGTGTCATATTGACGTCTTTATAACGTAGATTAGACCAATATTTACAAATCCCAGACCATTTAAAATAAGGTGTCCCTTTCTATCGTAATACAATATGATATCTAATTATACTGTCACAAAGGGAGTAATAAAATGTCAAATGTTCGATTGTTACCGGTTAAGTTATAAAGTTGGACAGAAATATTTGTATTTTGTCATGTTTATACAAAGGAAAAAAATATCTCAATAAAATATCATAGTCCATTGTACAGAGTAGAAGATATTTAGTATCTAGTGACGTCATCTTCTTCTTAAATCCTAGTTAGTGATATATTAGAAGTACTAATTCCCAAATATGTATCATTTGTTGTCCCATGACAAATCCGCCACAATATTTGTCTACTATGTTACTTCCGTTGTATTGATGCACCTACCTACGAAACTTTAAATCAGGTTGTGTTAACCCCACATTTGAACGGTAACAATGAATGTGGCCTATTTTATTTAATTCAATAATATTATGTATGTTATCGAGTGGCATTTTTGTCATGAGCAAACTTAATATGTTATATTACTTAACATAGCTGATATTATAGCGGCTTAGGGCGGGCGTTACATACATGATGATCCTTACCTTACTTTAATTTTTAGATATAGATCTTTGAGTTTGCGTATTCTGATCAAATGTTATTGTAAATTTGCTGTACAGTAATCAGAGGTCGGCCGCCGCCGCGAGCCCGGGCTCGACATCGATCTCGCAAGACTGTCGATTCACCGAACAATTTGAATATTATGTATTATGTCAAATGTAAATAGAGTACGAATTAGACATTTAGACATGTTAAGGGATGTAATCTTAGTGTTTTATTTTTATTAATTGCTATGAAATGTATATGACGAGGAAATTATATGATATAGAATGATGGTTATGGTTGGTGCGAACCGACCGCGCGGCGGCGGCCTGAGCGCTCAGCGCGCAATGAAACAATGCTGCGATATTCCTTGTGCCCCTCGAAATATCAGTGCATTATATGAGTCAAGATGTATAGACGATGCGGTAGTGTTAATAATGTATAGATACGTTTATACAAGCTCGAGTCGGGCGGACGAGAGAAACAGACTTGCCAGCCGGTTCGAGCGAACGACGACTAGCTATGAATCCTGACATCGGCTCACGTTAATTAGCTTATAAATATTTCATCAAAATATAAAATACACAAAAAAAATGGATATAAATTTCTCGACCAAGTACTGGTTGTTTTTAAATTATTAAAATGTAAAAAAAAATTAGAATATAAACAAAGTATAGGTACAATTTATGAATTATACTTTTCTTTTCGGCATTTCATGTAACAGTGGAAGAGACCTAGCTTTTTTGCTACACCGAAATATTTTGTGTAAGTTCGCAACCTATGTACACATAGAACATGAAGCACACTTGTTGAAGCAACCTTACACAATGTCGAATGTTTCTATATATTTTGTGATTTCTTTTGCTCATTGTCCTCTTCCATTGCTTTTTTTTTTGTTTGTCAGCTGTCTAAGTGTATAATATGATTTTGTTAAGGCAGGGTAATGCAGAAATGTGAAGAGGTACTTTTTTAATTTGAATTGATTGAGGATTTGTTTGAATGTTTTAAATTGAGTTACTTTTATCCATTCAATGGAATTTGTATTGTTATGAAAGGAGCCAGAGTTTGTTGTTTTTTTTTTTAATTAAGTCAATTTGAATTTCGATATATTGAGGCAGCAGATTAGTTTATTATAACTGTCAAGTTACCACAGAAACAATAGTCAGATGTAGGCTCTCTTTGGCGTTGCCCTTTATAGTTTTGAAAACTTTGGCAGTGCGCGGACGCTAGCCGTCCGCAGTGCTTATGTGGAAGTATAAGTAGTCAGTATTAGATCATGCAATACATGAGCTGAAGAGAGGTTGTGAAGAGTATCGTTATAAAAGGTACCTATTCAAAATCTGGACAAACAGACTAACTTATCTTATACGACAGATAGTGTTGCTGCAATGTGCATTTATGCCATCTTCACTTTAATTTGAATAATGGGATCAGTGCCAAACTTTCTCCTTCTTATTTAGCTCAAAACGATGCAATTGTTAGCATGCTTGATGAAACAGCTAAGTAATTGTTTAGTTAGTCTGCCATTTTGTGAATATTTTGTTTTGATAGTAATATGTAAATCTTTTATAATATATTTGTTTACAATAAATAAATGACAACATTATAAATAAATGAAATTGTATTTTCCATTTAAACTGATGAAAAAAAAAATATAAAAAGAATAATATGCAATGATATCTGATGTTTCATTTTAGGCCTTTGCCTAATAAAAACTGACTTCCGTCGTTTCCATCTGCACGTTTTTCTTACTTTTTATTTCATGGAACAGAAAAGTTCATTCTTTACTAACTATACAAATATTTAAATTAAGTTTTTTTTTTTTCTACAAGTAAGCACGTAATGTTTGTATTATTAAATACATTGATATTAGCCAGAGGACTTGGATTTGGAAACCCGTTTTGGGTGGTAAATGTTATTATCTCAATATATTCAAATTATTTGCTACAGTGCCGGAAGCCCCAATATGACTATGTATGACGTCAGAGACCTGCTTTGTTCCTCGCAGAGGATTTGAGAGGGTGTGACGTTTTTCTTTTAGTGTTGCCAATCTAAAAAATAAGGATTACATGAGAATTTTAGACAGAACATTTTTATACTTATAAATCGAGGGGCACGGTTGTGCCCCCGGCCAAGACAAGCAAAGCGAAGCGCAGGGGCACTACCTACCTTTTCTCGAAGTATTTCGCCGTTTTTTTGAACCCTCATAGAGTTGGTTTCCGATGTACCAGACAGTTCATATTCACAAGATGTGATGTCAATAATAGACTCATTAAACGTACAAAGTCTTAATTGAATAGCTTTAAGGGCGTGCGCTGCGTTAAGCGGGCGTCCGTCGCGGGTGTCCGCGTGGCGTGCTGTTTCATGTAATCTCATAGAACAGCGTTGCGTGCAGCGGGTCGCCCGTCGCACGCAGCGCGGGCGGCGGGTGCCCGCGGAGATGTTTTTAGGAAACGTTTGCGTTATCCGTGCTTGTACTGTAGGGACACTGGCTGACATTGCCGAAAACCAATATGACATCGACTGTAAACTCGCGCGATCAATATTGTACTGGCGGCGCGGCGCTGCAGGTGCGGGAGACCGTGGCGGGCGTCCGCGATGGGTATTTGTCCACGACGGAGCAGGGCGCGGGCGCCCGCGACGGGTTGAATATGTCCGCGACGGAGCACGGCGCAGGTGCCCGCGACGGACACCCGCGACCGACGCAGCGCACGCCCTAATACTTTAGATTTTATTGATATCTAAAATACCCCAATTTCGTCACTACACACTGACACTCTGATGATCATCAAAATGTTTGGCTACTTCCTGAAGTGCTAGAATGCTGAAATTTTGTATGTAGTCTGAGTTTAGTATACAACCAACAAAAAAATTCATAAACTTATAACTTTCGCCCTCCATCCCCTAAAATGCGGGGTTGGAAGTTTTGTGAGGAAACAAGTAAATCATCTAAGTAAAAATGCAAAGACAGAGAATGGGCTATGAAAACCGGCACTGCTAATGTACAAGAAATACACCCCAAAAAAAGAAGAAAAAAATAAACATCAAAAAGACTGCCTTGCAACTTACAAAAAGAACTGAAATCCCACAATGTCGCCAAGACAACCACATTATGATTAAGGTTTGTCCTGTGAAAAATATATCAGATCTCATGTAGAGCCAAGCTTCTGAATCTACACGACCTAAATATACCGACCTAAACTTCACAAATTCTACATATCAGTAAAAATCTACGGCTTGGCTGTTTTGTTACTTATTTCAGAAACTAAATATTCGCATCACCTTCTTCACAACGACGCACGGTAGCGATCTGACAAACTTATGACATTTAAGGTGAACGCAGACTTGGCCGCACCGCACGCGCCGCAGTCCCCGCAGTCATCGCATTTTCTTTGTTGTCGTTTCAGGGTCTGCGGCAACTGCGGAACGGGTAGGTGTGCGAGGTGGCATAGAACTTCATATAAAGAATTCGAATGCGAAGACTGCGGCGCGTGCGGTGCGGCCAACACCTTTATAATTATAAAACGAACATTCATACGTTTGGATTTTTTTCCTATATATATACGCATGCGTCTAATCATCATCTTCGACGACTTTCAAAGCAATGATATAGCAAAACAACGTTTTAATCGTCCAACAGCATTCAAAAATCATTGTCCGCCTACACTAACAAAACAAGAGATATCGGCCTTGCCCCTCCTAGAGCGAGATGGACATACGTAGGTATTTGACTCATGCTTTTGTTCTAAGTTTGGCCTCCATCTTTATCTATACCTTCATGACCGGCCGGCACTATTTTATTGGCAGTTGTGCTCACATTGTGCTGAAATGATGCTCACTAGGTGGCAGCATTGACATGTGAGATCAGTAGACGACGCACGGTGGGCTGAAAATCGGCTTTCATAGACTTAGGGATTTCAATTTGCAAGTGCTTGTTTTTATGCCGGATATCGCTTCTATTAGTCATTACTATGTACAAAAATGACACCCGAGTTAATAGGGTATTACACTGTATAAGAGAAATAATCTAAAAATATATTATTGAGATAGCTTATGCAAAAAGCAGCCGAACAGTGTTAGTTTTAGTTCATAAAACTAGAAAATATTTTTTTAAATTCAATTCAAAGTTTTCAGTTTTTTTTATCTGTTCTTGAACACACCGAAATACAGACCACAGACAGTGACAGCCGTCGACTATCAACAGTGTCAACTAGACGTCACTATTTGTTTTATTTATAACCTCCTAATACGATCTTTATTATAAAAATATACTTTTTCATGGAAGTTATTGTGAAAGATATTTTAGATGGCTAAAGCACATAGGTACTTACATCAAAGTGGTATTTACTAAAGTACAAACGGATTTTTATGGTGTAATAGTTGGAATACTCTTCCCACAACTTTTAACTAAGTTTTTCTTAAATTTGAATCAGTTAACACTAGAATTCACAATTATTCCGATGTTTCACACTTGTGTTCTTGCATTCCGGAACGCACACCAACGGTAAGTCGAACAGTAACTAATTTTTTAGATAAAAACAATAATAATGATGTAAAATATCACAGCGCATTGTTTATTTACTGACGTGAGGACGTCATATCGCCAAAGCAAAACCACGCCCATGGCGTTTTCCGTTTTTGGCAATTTCCGCGCGAAACTTGAAAATACAATTTTTAAAAGCGTTTTTAGGGTACTTAGCGTTTAAATAAAAATTTAGGATTTTTTTTAGTGGTTTCTTAGTACTGTAGGAGTTATTTGAACAACTTTAAAAAAAAGAGTGTAATACCCTATTCTACCCAAAAACGAAGGAAATATAATTTTTTTACGAAAAATTTGTATGAAGCTAGTATGAAAAATCGAATTATCTCCTAAACGGCATGTTTAACCGTAATATCCTTGGAGATGGTCATAGTGCTAATTATTTATGATTTTTTGGTTGGCGATAGGACGAAAAATTTAATGCCGTTTTTTTTTAAAAAATCGTCAAAATATTTTTATTTATTTTTACATGTAAAACGATCCCTTTTAGTGTCTAAGTTAAAAGTTCGATATGTTATTAACCCAAATATTAAGAACACACGAAACAAGAAAAATAAAATAAAAAAATTGCTGTTTTTGACACATTTATATTAATTTAAATAAAAAAAGATTTATATTGAAGTAACATTATGAAGTTATATTTTATACAAAATAAGTTAATTTAAGGAATTAATACTAAGCATTCGTAAAATAAAGTAAAATAAATAAAAAAAATAAAACATATCATTAAATATTACAAAAAAACCCAAACACACTCAAATACAAATTTACAAATATGTACATATATATCTTTTTTACAAATTTTCCTTATCACTCTCGTTGTCAGACTCCAATTCTGAGTCAGCATCCAGATTGGATATATCCAAAAATTCGAACTCAGTTTCCTGAAATTGAATTAAGTCGAGAGTTTCAGCAAAAAAGCTCTGCTTTTTCTTGGCATCTAACTTAGGCCTTTGTGCACTTAGCAAAGGGTCCGAAGAAACAACAAGCATATTTAAAATGTCTTGATTGGAATCCTGCCTGCTTCTTTTCCGCGAATGATGTTCTCGAAACCTCCTAAAATCTTTGTTTCGAGACTCTGAGGCTTCTTCCGAGAGAGTCCCAATCGGCACAATATTATTTTTCTCGATTATGTCAGCCCCATGGATTAGTAACTTATGAACGGTTGACGACATGTAGAACCAGTCGTATAGTAATACGTACTTTTCTGCTGTTTTGCGAGCATAATCTCTAAATTTTATTATATCGATCTGCTCTCCAGATGTAATTGCTTGTAAAATTACAGCAAATCTTTTGATGAGGTCTTCATCCAAACCGGTTATAGCTGCGGTTTTATTAGAAAACTCAAAGAATTTTCTTGCAGTATTCCCGTCATTGGTGGTTCCCGAGCCTTGTTTTACTATATCAATCAACAGATTGAGCTCATCTTTGAATTTATTTTGAATTATTTTCTTTCTTGTCTGTAGCATTTCTTTGTGCTCATCACTTCTCGCTGCCCACCGTTTGAAGTCCAGTTTGTATGCAATGTGTAACAGACATTCCATACAATTTATACGGGCGTGTAGGGATGACAAGCCAAACTCATACAGGTCCGAACACACAATTTTTGATGTTACAGCATCTAAGCGGTTCATTTCTGTAGGCTTTGCTAAGCACAGGTAGCACGATGCATTTGATCTAGCTTCAGAAAGGTAAGTACAGACTTTAGCGTCGATCATCGTCATCATTAGTTGATGAGTCACCCTATTATTATTATTGCACTCTGTGGGGATAAGGGCCTCAATTTCTTCATCCATTTGTTTTTTCAGCCCAAGGACAACTGCTTCACTCTCCTTTACAAAAGTAAACTGAACTGGACGACAATACAAAACTGAGCATGGTTTTGGGTTCGTCCATAAAATGTTGTCTCCATCTGTCAGTTTTAGTGGCACCAAGGAGGTCATGAAAATGCTTGAATCATCTTCCTCACCCTCAATTTTCTGCTTGTATCGGCTTTGGTTAGAAGCACCGTCAAATCCCCACTTGGATATCAGCTTCAACTGCTTGTTATGCTCTTCGTTAGAAAGGCTTTGAAGGATTCTTGTAACCGTGATATCAAGTAAAGCTTGAAGTGTAATCCTAGCCGATGAATCAGTAACTGTCACTGATTGCTTCGGAGGGTAGCAATCAAGCTTAGTTTGTTGCACTTTATAGTAAGATGGATAAATATCTTTAGCACCTTCTCGAATGGCAGCCTCACGCAACGTAATATATTGCCACTTTGAGAGTTTTAGCGAAAGAAGCAATCCAAGCGCCTTTTCTGGCGTAAATATGATTGTTTTCGCTGGTTTCTTAAGCGTTTCATTTAATTTAGCGGCTGCTTCAGGATTTTTCATCATGTATTCGATGACAGAGGCGATATCTCCATGCCCTTCTTCTTTTAAACGTGCTGCAGCTGCATATGCCAATTCACTGGAACCTTCGCCTGTGTGTTCATCAGATCTTCTCTTTTTTTGTTTACTTCCCAGGTCTTCGAATGGTTTACGGGATCTTTTCGTCATTGTTCCAATGGACGTTGATGTCGACGGTTCTGGAGAGACTGAGGGCGCTCTTGGTATCTCATCAACACTTGGTTCTTGATTAACTAAAGTTTGCACAAAACTCGGCCAATCAATATTTGCTCCCAACCAATTCTCGTACTTTCTCCTGAAATTATCAAGGAATCGGTTGGATTTCCCCCACCTTTGTAAAGCGGCTCGCGTAAATCTCCGACAAAATTCTTTGAGAACAACATAATCTTCGTCAGACAGGCAATCGCCTATGCGGGATACAACTGCACTAAACAATACTTCATGATCAAATGAAGTACTCTCACTTCGTAGAAGAACAAACAAGTCTAAATTGGTGATTAAACTTTCCATTTTAAGATTTTATAGTCGCAGATTTAGTGTTAGCAGTTACACAGTTGTGAACAAATTAAATTATAAAACAAAACTTTAGCCCTTTTATTGCAAAACGACAATAATTAGGTAACTACCCTCATTAGTTATCTCCTCATTAGCTAATGAAAATCTATAATTGTCACTAACTATTCTTAGAACTCATAGCACTGCTAATTAACAAATTAGCTTACTTATCAGGAAATGTTAAATATAATCCATTGTCGTGAGATATTGAAAATCATTAAATCACCTATTAAGACTCATTAGAAGACCTAATCAGTGTAGTTACTTAATCACTTCTTTTTGGACTCATTAGAAGACAATTGGTAATTTGGTTGTATGAAAAGTTTTAAAACTCATTTTGTGCTGATAAATATCTAGCTCAAACATAGTTGGCTACGTGTGGGTGTACTATAAACCTCTGCCAACTCCTTCGGAAATATAGGAGTGATGCTATTTTATGTTATGTGTAGTTAAAAGTCCGTGTTCTTCAACATAAACACCAAAAGGAATCGTTTCATACGTAAAAACAAATAAAAATATTTTGACGATTTTTAAAAAAAAAACGGCATTAAATTTTTCGTCCAATTGCTAACCAAAAAATCATAAATAATTAGCACTATGACCATCTCCAAGGATATTACGGTTAAACATGCCGTTTAGGAGATAATTCGATTTTTCATACTAGCTTCATACAAATTTTTCGTAAAAAAATTATATTTCCTTCGTTTTTGGGTAGAATTAACTCGGGTGTCATTTTTGTACATAGTAATGACTATAGGTGTACCAGGAACTGATGACAAAAATGGTAAATAAAATATGATGACAGCAACACTGGGGAAAATGGATTAAAACGTTTTGATACTTGAATTTTCCCCTTAAAATTTTATTACACCTACTTATTGTTTATGACAATACTAATATTACAAAGAGGAAAAAATTGTATATATTTTTGTTTGTTACTCTTTCACGCAAAACTACTGAACGGATTTTGATGAAACTTTACAGAAATATAGCGATAATTTTTTCAGTTTATTCAACAGCGATGTTTGATTAGTTGTATTTTTCTATGAGCTGTTAAGACGATTGGGACCTACATGCTTGTGGCCCACTCTGGGTAAAGCTACAAAGGCTTTACGAACTTATTTTAGCCCCTAACCATGACTGACCAAAATAAAGATATTTTTTAAAAAAGAGGTAGACATATACATATAGCGAGATGTATATCTGGTTAATCCATTCTAATATTATAAATGCGAAAATAACTCTCGTCTGTCTGTCTCTTCTTCACGCCTAAGCCACTGAACCGATTTGAATAAACATTAGAATTTGGTACAGATATAGTCTGGGACCCGAGAAAGAACTTAGGATAGTTTTCATCCCAGAAATCCTCCGGAAACGGGAGCGAAATCGCGGTAAAAGCTAGTATAAAATAAATTAAGATAAACCCAGTCAATATAATATACTTTATTTACACAACAAAGATGAAAGAAATGGTTTTTCGCTTTGTGATTGGTGTCCCAGCTTGGTCAGGGCATTGCAAGTTTAATTCGAACTGATTGCCCGTTAAGGAAAAATGATTCTGTTCTTTGTCAAGGTTACTGACTATGGTAGTGATCGTCACATAAGGCAAGTCATACACCTTTAGGCGGCTCATGTGAATCTGACACCAAGGCTTCTGCCTTCTTCATCTGCCTTTTGTAATAATTCGTCATATAGTACTAGTACACTCACCTGTAATAAGCCAAAGTTATATGATACGTAATATAGGTATATGCATATGTTAAACTCATACAAATGGATTTGAAACTAAGTATCAACTTTGGCGAGTCATACTAACCAGTCAACGCAAGCACGCGGTATAAAATCGAAAATTGCGTGTAATCTACACCTTCTTCTTTATAGATTTATCGGTACACGTTATAAACAGTGCTTCTGGATTGTGACCGCGGTGGTTTCTTAGTAATTCTTTTACTTTTTACTAAAGATTTCATGAAAATAACAAATGTAAACAAACAAACGTAATGTCACTTGACAGATGACATGACAGCATTACCATATGAAAATCATTATTTGTTTTACTTTTGACGTGACAACGTCTTAAATTAGGTTGCGGCTGGGAGTCACTTATGAAAAAGTGTAACGCTCGGTAACGTTACGATGAGTCACCGAACGAGAGAGAGGCCCGCCGAATGCCTTGCGTCTCTCTCCCACTCAACTATGATCGGTAAAAGACGTTGTCACGTAAAATCTTCGCCCGTAAAACCGACTTTACAGGCAACCATTTTTTTTTTTTTTTGTCATGAGTTACTGGTACACCTATAATAGAAGCGATATCCGGCATAAAAACAAGCACTTGCAAATTGAAATCCCTAAGTCTATGAAAGCCGATTTTCAGCCCACCGTGCGACGATCCTAGTGCCGATTTCACACAAGGGCAGTGTACTGCTACTGTTTGAACGTCTTATCACCTCCTTAAAGGTGAACGCAGACTTGGCCGCACCGCACGCGCCACAGTCTTCGCATTCGAATTCTTTATATGAAGTTCTATGCCACCTCGCACACCTACGCGCGTCGCAGTTGCCGCAGACCCTGAAACGACAACAAAGAAAATGCGATGACTGCGGGGACTGCGGCGCGTGCGGTGCGGCCAAGTCTGCGTTCACCTTAAGAGCTCGGGTAAGCAAAATAATTATATGCACTTCAAGTCACTCGCCAAAAATTATATATTTTTAAATTTAGTTGTTTTGCTTTACCTAAATATAAAAAAAACTCGAAACCAAGCCGTAAAGTAAAATATTAAAGTGTAGAACATAGATTATATAAATGTGTAGAAACCCTGTGAAATACTCTGACTCAGGAATAAACTTGGATTAAATATGAATTGCGAACGAACCCAACCAAACGTCACTTTAATGAATGAAAAGGTGAATTTCGTACAATTGAAAATTGAATGAAATTCATAACGCGAGAAAATCAAGAAGTAAAGAATAATTTAGTTTCGTTGTTTCCAATTTAATATTCATTGTAGCATGCACACACAATGATTCATTTTAAAGGTAATAAGAATATATCTGCACTGAGTACAAGATGGGCTCAAATGTCGAAACAGGAACAAATAATCGAAAGAAAGAAAATGGAGATACAGGCCAAGTTGGAGTCTCAAAAACAGGCCGCGGCGCTTTCCGCTCAAGCAAAATTATCAAAGTAAGCATATAAATCCCATTATCTATCAGTAATTCATCGTATCCACAAAAAGCTGTTAGTATTTGGTCTAATAAAAGACTGCGAGAAAAATGTTCTCTTCGACATGGTTTGGCGGAAGTGGCTATGGCATTACCCCCTAACCAAGCGATGTTTATTACAAGACCAGTATGAATTTTGTAAAAAGTTTAGAATCTTGCTATTTATATAGGTACTTTACTAGTTCTAACATAGGTGCATCATTATGTACCATTTTATAAAAAAATGAGCAGTATGTAAGTACTAGGTATATAGTTCTAACAACCACTCTTCCGTAGCTTGACTATTTGAAACATTCATCTTTAATCCTTTGAACACATGTGATTTGAGACACCATAGAAAGGCAATAGCAGCCCGACAGCCGGCTGTCGGTTGGTCGTTGAAGGGTTACTAGTTGTAAAGTTTGTGAAAAAGCTACAATCTCATGCAGGATCGCTGCTACTTTATATTTCTATTGCCAACCGAATCAATCGTCAGAATTTTTGTGTTCCTATTTGTTGGGTGTGGGTTCTAGTGCAAAGATGTAACTATACTTATACCAAATTTTTTTATCTGTGACATCTCTAGTACTGTGTTATGTCTTTAGGCAGCAGTAACCCCTTAAAATCAAGTTAACGATCAGCATACCTGCCACCCTGTGATTAAAAAAAACATACTTCTTTTTAACTCAACTAACAAATTAGGTTTATCTCTATTTATAGTCAACTTGCAACCCAACATAGAGGATGAATAATCATAGTAACAGTATGTTAGACCTTCCAAGGTCTAACATACTGTTACTATGATTACTGAGTATCATGTATTTCCATCAATGAAGGTTAACATTTCCAAAAAATTAAATATCATTTACATCCTACTTCCTACTAACATAATTATTATAAATGTGATAGTTTGTTTGTTTAGTGTTTGTGTGTGTGAGTGTGTGTGGGTGTTGGTTACTCTTTCACGCAAAAGTTT
This sequence comes from Athetis lepigone, assembly GCA_033675125.1. NCBI lineage: Eukaryota > Metazoa > Arthropoda > Insecta > Lepidoptera > Noctuidae > Athetis > Athetis lepigone. The sequence goes on along the minus strand of CM066243.1, from coordinate 10,746,285 downwards.
CTGAACGGATTTTATTAAAGCTTTAGTTTTATATAGTTTATACATGAAAATAAGATAAAATATGCTATGTAACATCACACTATGACAAATGGGAGCAGAGCAATAATCTCAAAATCGTAAGATAACATAATACTTTGTACAGGTTTGGCTACCTAAGTACAACAATATCTAATCATTCAAACATTGTCATTTTGTTTGCATAGATCTATTGTATTTCAACTACAATAAAATTCTCCGCCACAAAGAATGTACACAATGTATTTCCAGTTATTTATTATGTATGTTGGAAGTTGTTGATGCAGAACCAGTACAAAATACCGTTCAGCTTTGATGAAAGTAAAATAATTACATGTTTATGGTCTAGTAGTTATTAGTATTTCTTGCAAAAACTCTAATTTACTAAACAAAAACGAGTTATGAAGATTGTTTGCTGAGTTATTGTTGTTATTGAAACAGCTAAAATTAAGAGAATAAATGAATTTCAGTCTGAATAATTCTTTTCCATTAATATTTTCCATAATGGAAAAGATGACAAAGTAATCTTTGTGTGATGTCTATGGCCATCTGAAACCCAAGGTCAAGCTAAGGTGTGAGGTGCTTCTTTTAAGTGCAAAGTTAGCTGCTGTAAGCAGTTTATGTTGAATATCCTCATCCCTACAATTTGCTGCTAGTTTGGTTTGTCTATTGCGATTCCTAAAGAACTTTGCCTCGAAATCGCTTGCTAAATAAGATTTCTGTCACATTTAAAAAAAAATATTGTGTAGTCATTTAATTGTAGCGCTTGTGAATCCCCTGGTGTTGCAAGTATCTGTCCCTTGTACAAGCACCTATTCATAATAAGAGTAACACACAGTCCTCTAAGCAGGCTATGCTTAGAAGCAGGAGAAACGCCACAACACTTTCTCCTGGAGCGTAGCAGTGTGGCCAAACATAAAGCAGAGCTACACCCGAAATCACTCCCAGAAATCTTAAGCAAACTAAAAACCATCCACTCAACACCAATCTAAAACAGTACTGTACCAGACACTGTACTAGGATGGTGTGAGATGGAGGATGGTAGCAATAAGACTCACTAATCATGCTAAGTGCAGACAAGCCCAGTGAAACTAAAACTAGAACTACATCAGGGGACTGTGTACTTTTGTTACCCACCTGAATAGTATAATATGAAAAGGTTATATTATCGTTTACATACAAGTTGTATCTACAAAAACAATTCATACAGTATTTAAAGCAATGGCTTAAGGGTAATTATTTGTGTTTTACTTGGTTTCAGTCCCATTCCAAAAGATGACAAAGGCTCGGTAAACATATTCTCCAACGATGGCAGTTTCATGAACCAGTTCAAAGCTTTGCTAGAAAAGCAGAAGCAATCAGACAAACAAGATAAAGAAGAGCAGGAAAAGCAAGTTCAGAATAATGAAGATGCGAAACCAGTTAAGCATGAGGTGAAAGAACTGATTCCACCTAGTGATGATGATTTTGACAGTCAATATTTTGGTCCTGGCATTGATGACCGAAGAAAGTCTGGTGATAGAGGACAAAGGTAATAGAGTTTTAAAAGCTAATTCCGAATGTGTTTTGTTTTTAAATTTTATAAATATATTTTTAGCGCCTTAAATAAACGCTGCATAAAGTTATGACAGGTTTATACATCAAAAAATGTATGGTTACACTGGCTTTATTCATTGCATAAACTTTACACAGTGATTATTAGTAAGGGCATCTATGTTGATGTATGTATTAAAGATATTAATCTCATTTTAAAAATTTCAGGGACAAGCATCGGCGATGGAATGAAAGAGGTCGGCCCCGTCCCCACAGTCCATTGACACCAGTTGTGGAGGAAAGAATGAAGCTGATGGCTGATAACAAAAATCCCCATAATATCCCAGCTCTTATGCAAATCCCTGTGATGCCGCCAAATACTCAATCCATTGATTCAGATCATAACCAATGGCATATGGGTTCTAAGTCAGATGAAGATCCTGATTCTAATGGTGAAGTAGGACCAAATATGGGACCTGGTCCATTAGGATCTGGACCATTACCTCCTGGTATTATGGGCCCCAGTCTTATGGGACCTGGCCCAGGAATGGGTCCAGGGTCAAATATGGGTCCTGGACCTAATATGGGACCAGGTCCTAACTTAGGGCCCGGATCCATGATGGCTGTCTCCAATATGGGCCCTGGACCTAATATGGGGCCTGGGCCAAATATGGGTCCTGGACCAAACATGGGTCCTGGACCATCATCTAATATGGGACCGGGACCTAATTTGGGACTTGGTCCTAATATGGGACCTGGCCCTAATATGGGTCCTGGTCCCAACATGGGACCTGGTCCTAACATGGGACCTGGCCCCAATATGGGACCTGGACCTAATATGGGACCGGGCCCTAATATGGGTCCTCGACCAGGGATGGGACCAGGACCCATGATGGGTCCAAGAGGACCTATGCCACATATGCCTCCTGGTGGACCAATGCCTCCATTTATGGGTGGGCCACCGAATTTCCCTATGCCACCGAATTTTATGGGTCCAAACGGTCCAGGGCCTTGCGGTCCAATGCCACCTAATATGTGTGGTCCCAATATGGGTCCTGGCGGTCCAGGACCAAATGGTCCTATGCCTCCATTCTTTGGCCCACCTTTCCCGAATCCTATGATGGGACCAAATGGTCCTCCTAATTCTATGATGCCACCAAATTCTATGAACAACGCCAACATGCCTTTTATGGGTGGTCGTCCGCCTTTCGGGCCTAATGGCCCTCCTAACTTTGGTAATGGATCTGGTCCTCCTATGCCGCCTTTTATGCCTCCTAATTCAATGCCACCAAACTCCATGCCAATGCATCATCCTGACTCAAAACCCTTGGAAAACTCATCAATTAAATCGGAAGGAATGCCGCTACCACCACCAATGCCTCTCGGTCTACTGGGCAACCCTAAGGACATGGACAACCCTGGAGGATCCTTCAAGCCAACGCAAGGTAAAAATCGTCCATCAACAAATTCACAACTACCTTCCGTGCCTTTATGTTATTATTTTCGTGGTCTATAATAATGCAAAGGCTTGTACAATGATTATTCTAATTTAATTTCAATAGTTTTCTGATATTTAGTATTCTTGAAGCTATGTATTATTCAATAAACTTGTCATAGCTACTGTGAACGGTTTCCTTTAGAGGTAAATTGCCTTCAGCTAGTCCTAGGAAATTGTAGTAAACTAAAGCATGTTTTCTTTTCTTTCTATAAACTGTAGTTCAAGTTATTTATCAGCTAGTATGCATAACATTGGTTGCTGCAATAAATAAAAAATAGCAACTTGCTTTCATACGAATGTAAATTTAAATTAATTCGACCTTAATATCGGAGGATTTGCATGTGCTGTAACATCACGCAAATCAAACAAACGAATTGTAGCCTTTATGTAAAACTGTTGTTAGAAGACTATTGGTTTTACGCTAGAAGATGCGTAGAGTAAAGACAGGACATCGCTCACGTTGTCTAAATGAATATGTATAAAATATGTTTCTCTTATCATAATTTTTATTAAGAGAATCCTAAGTTACTTGCTAAATTCGCTAGCAAGTTCAATAGCTTACAATAAGACGTTAGCTATCTGGTGCAAGACGGTTTAAAAGTGAAACCACCTTGCATCAGCACGAATGAGCATAGGGGAAATATCAAACATAATAAAATACCTGTCAAAATATGTCCTTGCTTGACTGTGGTCTGATTGATTCCTTAAGCAGGACAGTAGGATTACTCTTGCGCTATTAAACATGCTAGTGTAACCAGCGTTAAAGTTTTATAAGCCCCGCAAGTTGATATTGCGATGGAACCTTGTCATAATAACAGCTGCGTGACGTTATCCGACGCAAAAAGTACAGATAGCAAAAAAATAATTGTAATAAAAAGTAAATAAGTTAGGGTTATGGGTTTATTTATTAAAACTTTACTTTGCGAACGGTACTTTGACAGTGCGACGTCGACTACGTCACCAACATGGCCGCCAATCGCAATATCAACTTGCGGGGCTTATACATGTTTATTTAGACAGTGACGTCCTCCGTCTTTACCTAAAGGTAGTAAGATTAATACCGGCCCGGTTCTTCGTCGATGTGACCGCCAGACAATATGTTGACTCGTGGTGTGCAGTTCTCTCTGCAGATGCGTTGCCGCCAACAGTCCTGCGAGCCGCCAACGAAGTTGCCTGCAACGGCGACCACTGGGAAAATGTCCTGAAAGCAATTCACTCACAAGATCAAAATTTGTGGTAATGCCACTGTAGCCACTTTGATCCCCAACAGGAGGATACGTGCTGTATTCTTTTTTATATTTACATACATTTTTTTTGTCGCAATCACTATGATGGAGCAGGGGAATTGTTACCTTTTCTCTTGCTAACCAAATCGAGAAAAGAAAACTGAATCTTTTTATTAACATTAAAATATTCATAGCACTGTTCCATCATAGTATTTTCAGGTTAAGTAAAACCTAACACAAAAGCATCCTTTGTTATTGTTTACCCTTAACATTAGATCACTGTATAAAGTGAATCATTGCAGGTTCCTTCACAACACAAATTCGAACGAGTATAAGGCGTTTAGAGATGTAGTTTGTAAGATCAGGGATGAAAGGGGCGACAAGAAGCCTGAAGTTAAACCTGAGGACAAATATGAGCCAGAGTTCAGTTTAGAAGATGATGATAGTAATGACGATTACAGATATAACAACAAAGACGATAGTCGGGATGGGTATGTTATTGAAATTGTAATTTTGTACCACATTTTAATAGTATATTTTTTGTTCTTAGTAAATATAATGTAAATAATTTACGTTAAACCTACAATTCATACATTTTAATGTAATTGTACAAATAGCCCTTTTCATAGCAGAGATTCCTACGGTTACGGGCGGACTTATAAGCGGGAACATGCAAGCTCTCAAAGCGACGAAGAGTCGGACAGTAAACGCGAAAGACGGAAGAAAAAGAAGTCAAGATGGAGCGATGACCCGCCGGCCGCTGACATCAAACCTCCGGGAGTGGTGGCACCACTGCCGACATTGTTACCAGGTAAAGTAGAAACAAGAATTGATAGCAAATCTCATGTTTATTCCAAATTGTAATATTTATTTTGAATGTCTAAATGGATGTTTTTGTAATAATTTTGATATTATAGTCTTTTATAGGCATCTGTCAGTTCCTTCTAAGCAATTTACCGTTAAACTCAAGTAATTTCTTAGGTTAATTCATTTATAATGGGTGTTATGAACATAATATTGAAGACTCGAGATTTGTTTAATTTATTTTTATGTCGTTTTTCTATACATTTTTTGTTTAACATTTTTGCTTCTATATGTATAAAATAACCTGTTGCGCTGCCCCGTCCATTTAAATAACACAAGTTTTATCTTGAAACACATAACAAAAACGATTTCACTTGGTATTACTACTGACTAGTATTGTTTCAAGTATGTATAATTTCTTAACAATTTACTATATTTATATGACAGCACATTTATTTACAAAATCTTTTATATTCTACACCCCGATTTCATAGGAGCTAAGTGGTCTAAGATAGATGAAGAAGGTATAAAGCTGAGTACAGTGAATCGCAACAACCAAGCTTTAATGCAGTATGCTATGACCAACTACGGCACTACTAACTTGAGTGTTGAAGACTGGAAGAAGTGTGAAGATAACTTCAAACTTAATCTTTTATATCAGGTGTGTACCCTATGATTCTACATACTCACCTTAGTTTTTATTACTTTTTTAACTTGAATTTTATTCGGCAAAACAAATCATTCCATGTCAAAATTCAGCCATTTTCAGAAGTTTCAGGAATAAGTTTCGTGGATCCAGCAATATAACACATTTTACATATTGAATTAGCGAGACGTCATTTTTTTAATTATTGAGAGATTGTAGGTTGACTACTTTTAAGTGGCAGTAAAACTTCCTATGTCTTAAAAGCCAGTTTAGATTAACTATATTATAAAATTTCACAGGACATGCTAAAAAAGCGACAAGAAGTGGAACGCCTGGCGGCCGCTGGCAAGTACAAGTATGAATACGACAGCGATGAAGACACCGCGGAAGGCACCTGGGAACACAAGTATGTTTTATTTATATTAATCTTAGTATTGATGTACAATAATAAAGGTGATACGTCCGGAATTTAGTGTAGGTTAGCAAAGGAGAACGGGCGGAAGTGGTCCAAACCAAATGGCGTCGGCTAATGAAACCTAGCCCATATAATAGTTCGTGAATGTAGGATATTTTTTTTACTATTGTAAATCGGTCCATGAACGACGGAAATCTGAGGTAACAAATATAAAAAAAAACCGAATTGAGAACCACCTCCTTTTTTTAGAAGTCTGTTAAAAATAGTACCAGTCGGAATATTGCACGCGATATTCAACGAAATGTAATAGTTAAGTGCGGGTACTCGGCAAATAAGTTTTGGCCGAAAAAAAGGTAGCTTTTTCAATGTTTCGTCTATAAAAGGTACCAGTTTTCTGAACTGTATAACTTTTTTCTCCGTGGGCCGATTTAATGATGCCCATAGTAAAAAAATATCCTACATTCACGAACTATTATATGGACTAGGTTTCATCATCCGACGCCACTTGGACCAGAGTCCATACTAAAATGTCCGATCTCCTTTCTATATTTTTGCAATTTAAGGTTTGTTTTTTGACTATATGCTCTAAAATCTTTAAATAATAAACAAGTTAACATACTATTTTTGCAATATGAAGTGGTCTGAATTTGTTATAACGACGGCACTTCTTGAATTGGGTTACGGCGGCGTTACATTACAGAGAAAGCTTACATAACTATTCAGAAAATCATTTTCTAATCAAGAATAGACATCTAATAATATGCGTATAATATTTACTTTCATCACTGGCATTTTGGAACGCTTATAGTCGTCCGAGGATCACTCGTATCTTGACACACCACACTCAACCCCTCACCCCTGTGATAAATTTTGGAGTAAATAATAATCTCTTTATTAATTGGAACCATGTTACAAATACGTTGGACTTGTAGCTTTTTTCTAAACATACAAAGAGAAACCACAATGGACTCTTCGGCCACGTCTATAATGCATTTTTGGCACGCCTAAAATCCTTCTAGTTAAACGTGATAGCAACAGGTGGCGCCACGTGTATCATGTTTTGAACCTCGCTCACTATTTATAAACGTCTCGGCGATGTTATCTTCATGTTTTCGAAGCCATTATTATTATAAATGACAAGTTTTATTAATGTTATATTATGTTTATTCCTTTTGTTGAAACGTTTATGATTTTGACGCAAAAGCATTGTTGTATTGTTTTTTATGTTCAAATACTTGACCTGTAAAACAAATCGATCAACCAACCAATGTTTTTGTTTAGTTAGTAAAATTGTGCTGTTTACACGATTTGAGTAAAAAATATTTTCTTTACAAAGACAATCGACAAATAACCTCATTACTTTACGTCTATCATAAATTTTACACCTGTGTTAAGGAAAACAAACCATTGACGTTCAACAAAATCTATTGTTTTATTTTTTAAACTTTAAGATTTATCTCTGATTTACTCACTGTTTTTGTTTAATAGGTTGAGAGCTAAAGAAATGAATGCAACTGAGAAATGGGCGGACGAGTTAACGAAACAGGCAGCTGGAAAACATCACATCGGCGATTTCTTGCCGCCAGAAGAACTTAGAAAGTAAGTTTACGTTTAAAACACATTTAATTCAAATGTTTTGTTCAGAGAATATAAACGGCAATTAATTTCTTTAGTGTGTAGTCTGTTTGTTTCAGTTCAAAACAAGGTTACTTTTAATCATTAATCTTTTGAAAGTGCTTTACAAAACTGCCGTTCGGTTTTTCTCACTCATTGTTTAGCTCCTAATTCTGGAATAAATGCTATTGTAGGTAACTTTCGAATTCAGCCGTGTCTTTGTCTCCGTATCTTTACAAGATTTAAAGTGTAGCATAATATTCTCAACAGTTTGTTATTTGACCAATATAAGGCATACTTTCACGGAATTGTCTCTAATGACTATTGAGTACATTCGGCTCGAAGGACCAACTCTTAAAAAAAGCCGTAATTTTCTGTCGAATTTGTATAAAATGACATCGAAACATCGTTATTTAACAAGACTAAATAGTCAACTTGATGATACATTCCAAATAGAGACATGAATAATAATTTGCCGACTTATTACAGATTCATGGAGAAATATTCGGCGTTCAAAAGTGGCAAGGAGCCAGACTTGAGTGACTACAAAGAATTCAAGTTGAAGGAAGACAATGTCGGTAAGTGCGCCTAAATATTTCAATATGTACTCACTCTACAGAAATAGCTGCATAAGCTTAAAACGCAATAACTTATTTACGAGTAACTTCATATCAAATATACATTTGAAGGTACACAAAGCCGTCGGGCGACAACTTACAAACCTGCTCAGTTTTGCCGATTCAATCTTTGTTAGCACAAAACGCCCCCGGCAAAAGCCGGCCGCTATAAATGCAATAAAAAACAAAATCAGAAATATGATAACTACACTACAAACATAATGGTGCCGATTCCCTTGGTCACAAACTATTCTAATTTTAAGTTAAATGCATCTTTCTCTTTTCATTTCTTAAAGAAAAGGACAGAAGATACAATTTAGTTTAATCCTGTCAAATTAGACAGCGCCGGAAGAAAATTGACGTATATTTAGACGCCATGTTTTCAAAACGCGTCTAAATTATCTATGGAGTGTCTAAATTTGACAGGACTTAACTAATATTTTATCCTTTGTCCTTTTCTTAATTAAATGGAAAGAGAAAGATGCACTAACTTAAATTTACTTTAGTTTGTAACAAGAGAATCGGCACCATGAACTGCCTTCAAATTCTAAAAAAATAACTAAAAATTCGGAAGTCGGTGGCAACACAAATCGACCGACAACCGTTTTTAGTTTGCGAAGACTTTAATTTTAGGTTTTATCACCACCTCTGAAACATGAACTATCTAATTAAAAACGACCATCAAAATCCGTTCATAATTGTTGAGAAATCCCGTAACAAATATTATAAATGGGAAAGTGTGTCTGTCTGTCTGTCTATATGTTTGTCTTTCTTTCACGGCAAAACGGAGCGACGAATTGACGTGGTTTTTTAAGTGGAGATAGTTGAAGGAATGGAGAGTAACATAGGCTACTTTTTGTCTCTTTTTAATGCGAGCGAAGCCGCGGGCAAAAACTAGTGCATAATAAAAACATACAGTCAAATTGGTAACCTTCTTTTCTTGTTGAAGTCGGTGGTCTCATTTATGTTTACTCAGATTGACTTGCATTTGTTTTATATCCTGGAGTCCTCACGAGTTGTGCACAAGATACCCTTTGCACTTACCTATAGGTAACATTATTCGACGACATATTTCAAGTGTGTAACATGTCGAATATTTGGCATCTGCCGTTATCTTTTGTACTATTTATATTGCAATGCCAAGATGTGTCGCAGTAACTACGGTTCATATTTATTAACCGTCGTACTTGAGCTTTATATGTCTGATAGTAATTTAATATCGTCTGGCAACAGACAGACATACTACTATTATCCTCGAGTGGTTTTTATTGATTAACTAAATAAAAATATTAACTACTAGCTGCCCCCTGCGGTTTCACCCGCATTTTTCGTTACTGCTCCGCTCCCGTGGTCCTAGCGTGATGGTATATAGCCTATAGCATTCCTCGATAAATGAGCTATCTAACACTGAAAGATTTTTTCAAATCGGACCAGTAGTTCCAGAGATTACCCCCTACATACAAACTTACAAACCTACAAACTTACAAATTTTACCTCTTTATAATATTAGTATAGACAATGAACTTTGAGCCAATAAAATCAATTTTATGAATCTTTTATAAACGAAGCTATTTTCCTTAGCACTCACATCTTTATTTCATATTGATAAACTTTTTTTTGAGGTTGGGAAATTATCAGATGACTCCTCCAGTTCTGGGCGTGGCGGGAGGGAGTGCCAGACTTTTACTGACTTCAACCCACCCTTGTTCCTTCGGTTACTCTTTATGTTCCGAGGCCGCGATTACTATTGGAACTAAACCGCAACCTCGGATGATAAATCTTTAATTTTCCTTAAACATAATGTACCACTTTTATTCCTGCCACTGACTTTATCGAAAGTATTCGGAAGGCATGTAACACACACATCACACTTCATGCATCACTTCCACTTCTGCGAATTTGTTTCGCTGTTTGGATTCAGTCCAGGCACTTTAATGAGTTGTTAAAACTGATGACACGCTTATTTGAGGAATCAACTCGTAACAGTAATTTCTGTACATGAAAGTGTAGTATTTTACTGACTGCCCCATAGATCTCTGTTTGACCCTGTGTGCACTGGTTTTTAGAATAAGTAGTTTTTGAACCATTATAATTATTTAACTTCTACATACTTAGCTAGTTTCCATTAAGATAAGCCGCTGTAACCAAAATATTCCCAGGAAAATATTATCCTGTTTAAATTGTTTATCAATTTATGGTTAAATCTTCAACTTATTCTGTTCGTTGTCTTTTTACACTAGTCTTATTTTTCGTTTTGTCCATCGTTATAATACTGTTCACATTGACGACGCAAAAATGTTATGAATATCAACATTTTGTGTTCTTACATTCTGAGCAAACAAACTCTACTAATCTTGTTTTTTTTTGCATAGGCTTCAAAATGCTGCAGAAACTGGGCTGGACGGAGGGTCAGGGTCTCGGCGCTGAAGGTTCGGGCATCGTTGAACCTATAAATAAGTAAGTAATAATTAGTGTAATCCGTAGTTCTTGGAACAAACTGGGGAGAACAGCTAATGTTGGACTATTGTATACCTAGCAAGTAAATTCGCCATACTGCACTTATGAACGGAACTGTTTAATCAATTGATTAAAATTAATTTCAAGCAAGATTAATTAATGACTTTTTCAATAATTATGATTGATCAACTATTCATATTTTTGTTCAATTATGTTTTTACTTAGTTTTGGTTACCTTATTGATAAGTTAAAGATAAACCAGTTATCAGAACCAATAAATAACAAGTTCATGGCGCCATCAAACATAATGTCAGAAAAATATTTCCTAGAGGCATTGTAAGTAATGTAAATAACAAAATAACCAGTAGAACTGGTTTGTTAAGTTAGCCTATACGTATTTAGGCATAAATTTCCAATAATTTACTATGAAGACAGTCGGAGCAAAAAGTTGAAGCTTCGGTATTAATTACGCGTTTTTATTAGTTATTAATTATACCTACTCAATTTTATGCTCAGTAAATTAGTGAGTAGAGGGTATTTTTTTTGTATATATCCTTAACTAATTAGCAAGGTTTAGAATGTCACATTAGCTTTGGCAGGCCATCGCTCTAATGCCTAAATATATATATATATATATAATCTAGGTCCGTGTATGGCATTAGTTAGGTCTTGGAAATTATACAATTTGCATTTAATAGATAGTAGTGTCTATAAAATCATTCGTTTATTAAAATTCAAAAGATAAGTAGTTTATTTCGATGCGCTAATCTCGTACAACATAGCTTTCTGAAAAGACTTTTAAAAGCCTTCAAGTAGGTTGCTATCTTAAAAACTCTTTAAGAAGTTTTGTTACCCCTGTATATCATAGGCTATGTTTAACTGTATTTCATTTGTAGGTACCTCAATTAAAGCATTTTTATTTCTAAGCGGTTTTACCAAACTCAATATCTCATTACTTTGGGTTAAATCGGTAATTTATAATGAAGATTTGAATAAATAAACAATTCCTTGTCTCTCAGAGCCAACCAGCCGGCAGCCAACTTGGGCCTCGGAGCTTCCACGTCCGACGGAGTTTCGGCCGAGGACGACGAGTTTGACGCGTACAGAAAACGAATGATGCTTGCCTATCGCTTTAGACCAAATCCCTTGGTAGGTATCTTAATATACCTATTTATAATACTGAATTACCTAAAAAGAATAATTTAAGTAGTGAAAATAAGGAAAGCTTTATGAAACTTGTATAAAAGATGAATGACATTGAATAGTTTTTGAAATATATTGAATAGCTATATTTAAAAAAAATCGTCTATTTTTAACCCAGATTTATAGTTGAAAGTCAGGATAAAAATAACTCAAAGATATACATTTGTAAACAAGTGTTTTGTTTTGGTGATTTCACGTGTATTTTATTCCTATTTGTATGCCTTCCTCCCACACCTAAACGTGATCGTAACTCGAAAACAAACTGTCATAATGTATTAAGGATGTTTGCCAAAATGACTATTACTGTACTTTGTACCAAATTATTGGCTAATGAGTTAGTGTCCAAGTTGTTATCCATACTTTCCATACTAATATTATAAATGCGAAAGTAACTCTGTCTGTCTGTCTGTCTGTCTCTTCTTCACGCCTAAACTACTGAACCGATTTAAATGAAATTTGGTACACATATAGTCTGGGACCCGAGAAAGGACATAGGATAGTTTTCATCCCGGAAATCCCCCGGGAACGGGAACTATTATTCCACGCAGACGAAGTCGCGGGCAAAAGCTAGTTGTAAATAACTAGCTATCAAATCAATTGAACCAACGAAATTACAGCACTAATTTGACAGTTGATAGTTTTGTTGGTATTTCCTTTTCTAATAAACAATAGTAAAAAACACAAGTAAGCAATAACTTTATATTTTGTTTCTTTTCCAGAATAATCCACGAAGACCTTACTATTAAGAAGAATTTATGAAGACTAAATACTATTCCCATAGTTAGACTAAAGTTCTTTTCTAAATGTGTCAAATTGTGTTCTGCGGAGTTTATTAAATGTTTTATTCCTTTTATGAATGGTTGCTAATATTTTTTAATTGTGCTGCCAAAATACTTTCTGTATTTGTATGTATAGTACTTAAGTTCTTTGCCTACTTCAGTACAGTACAAATTAGAAGATCTTGTATGTGTTAAATGCCCTATTGTTCATAAATTCTTAATTATTCTTACAAGTTAAATGTCATTCAATTCTTCCAATATTTTAGAATTTTTGTACCTTAATTCAGATATGACTGGAATACCGAACTAAATGAGCAATATATAAACATTTGTGAGCAATCTAGTATTTATAAACGTTTGTAATATCAAGATTTTATGCGTAGATGTTAAAGAAAGTATGTGCTTAGGTATTATATAGATCGCCTTATATGAAATTGTACCTCCTTCGGCTTACACTATACCCATCTACTTGTATAAAAAAATTATGGCGAAGAGAGAGTGCAGTTTTAAAATTATGAAGATATTTTAGTACATTGGGCTAACTACAGCCAGTACACGGTTAGCAACGCAAACGACCTTTTATAGATGTGTTCAATAGTAATATACAAATTAATTGTATACCGCCACAATATCATTAAAATCCTGTCTTTCAAGAAAGGCAGCATATTAAAAGACTAAAAGAATAATGTTCTAAATACAATATTATGTGTTTCTTAACTTATTTTATAAGTTGGTTCTAGCTAGACTTCAATAAAGGAGATTTTAATGGTTAAGGCATTTTGATTGTTTCATTTGAGCTTTACCCCTATGCGTTTAACTACCAAAAATGTAAGATTTATGGTATTGTAGAGTGGTAAAATGACTTTAGAAAGGTCAATGCAAAGATGTAGTTGACTAATAACTGAGGTTAGAGATTCCATGATAATGTTAAAGTAAATGTGAAATTATAAATTTTAGGTTTTTATTTTATGCAGGATAGCATTAAGCCGAAGGTCAACGTAATCTGCAATACTAGAAAGATATTGTGCGCAGATGTATCGCGCTGATAATTTTATCGGCACCCCTTCAAAGCCGAAGACATCAAAACGGCTTTAAGGATAGTATTTTACCTCCTTCACAAAGAACTCTACTACTCTTGGTAGAAGTTTATTTCAAAACATTTACGTTCGCTTACAGTATATAGCTCACACTATAATACGAGGTATCTTAAAGAAATATTTATCTTGACGCGTGACCCGATTTCGCGACGACCACACACAACAGCGGACACTGCACTCCAAAAGTGTCATCACGAAGTAAGATGACGAGATAACGGATTCCGCGTATAGATAAGCGCGTTCATCGATGCTCTATAGATAATAACGATCAATACACTCAAATGACGGTAGTTCAGTTGTATACGTTGATACAATAATAGTGTTTCATTCATTGCTGAAAATCGCGAGATTTTCGGGTGTGTAATGTTTATGAATTCCGAATAATGTGCGGTAGTAAAAATGAATTGGGCGTTTTTCGACTGATCTAATTGTATGATGAGTCAAGGCGGTTCGCAGTACAGAACGCCGCGCGCGCTTCGGTCTCTAGATCTCCGTTTAAATTTAGAAGCGAGTGACAAAATTTTCATGTGTGAGCGTAATCCATTCAGATAGTCAACAAATTTTTAGTTTCGAAACAGACTTCATAGTGTGCGCATAGTGATTTTTGTGTTACAGGACGTTTACAACAAAACAGTTCGTATTACGTAGTGTTAAGGTGTAGAGTACAATGCCGGCGTCAAAGAAACCGTTGCCCATGCGCAAAAGTGCGAGTTGTCAAGTGTATTCTTTCGTCAGTCATGTAAACTCTAGTAGTAGTGAGACTTCTACATCGACTATATCTACAACTTCTTCATCAGAAAATAATGATACTCCACTCAGAAGGTATGTACCAAGCCAACTAACTATAGACCTTTCATCAATTAGGTACCTACTTAATTATGATGTGATTATGTGTGTACTAGTACTTACCTATAGAGATATTATTTATTTGGCTGGGTATAAATGGGTTTATAACGTGAATGACACTTTTAACCGTCTTCAGGAAGGAGGTTCTCATCAGTTAGTCATGTTTGTTTGTCCGCGATTATCTTGGCGTTAGGCTGAACCGATTCTGAACTTTTTTCTCCGTGGGCCGATTTAGTGGTGCCCATGTGCCCATAGTAATAAAGTATCCTACATTCAGGAACTATTTTATGGACTAGGTTTCATCATCCGACGCCACTTGGACCAGAGTCCATACAAAAAATGTCCGATCTCCTTTCGGAATTTGCTGGCAATGTAAAACTAGAAACGGAACTGAAACCGCGAGCTTCCGAAATTAAGAAATGTTGTTTTTATTTTGAAAGCTGTTCTTTTTTAACCGAGTAGCTTTTAAACTGAAAACTTACCTAGGTCCATAATATAGGTAGGTGGATCACGCGTTCCAAGTCTACTAGTAGGTATAGTAGGTAGGTGCGTCACATACCTAAGTAATAACATAAGAAAGGAAAATTACCTTTTATTCTAAGTTATCAGCTGAAGCGATAATCTATAGCAGGAAGTGCCACTTTCACTTTGATAAAGACTTAAAAGGTAATTTTTGCGTTATTAATTGATTAGGCTTACCGCAAAGTGCAAGTACACTCATTTTAAGTAGGCAGGCAAGGGTAGTTATAGTCATATACTTAACTCCTGATTCATTACTTAGGAGTAAAGTATATGGCTGTTGAACATTAATGACTCTTAAATATAGATCTACTTTGTTGAACAGTGAAGTATTAGTTTACTTCATGCATGACACCTGACACATTCCACACAAAAGCGACCGCGACGTTTTGTTTGCAATGATGTTATAAGTAAAAAAGTGATTGTTTGTATGAAACATAATGTGGAGATGAAACCTTAAGGAATTTAAAAAATTTACCACTCCCCCCAGACAAGTGGCATCGTAGAATAGATTGTTAAATGTGGATGTCAAATTACTTAGCTTAGGCTTATCAGCTTATGTTATGTTATGTTATTCTACACAAACATATCGCTTAAAAATAAATAAATACTGAAATAATATTTCTTCGATATTAAATCAAATTATACGTTAAGTACTTACCGCGCTTATTTATTATAGGTAATAAATGTTAAAATATAAACGCTGTTTTGTTAGAAATAAAAGTAGGTTTTTTGTTAATAACCTTGCATTTCCTCAGGCTGTCTTGTATACGAATACATAGATTAGCCTCGGGTTATTATAGTTAAGTAGATACGACGTTAGAAATCTTTTGCAATCATGCTTGACGTCTTTCAGAAAAAAAAACAGGCTTTTTGGTGGTGATCAACAACACAACAACAAACGAGGATTTTCTTTTTATGTTGTAGAAGAACACTAAAAGGCTCTTTTTTGGAAATTCTACCTCTGACAATAATATAAAGGATGATTTTTGTAAGAAAGAGGTGGAAAAAGCCGTCGGAAACAGCTAATATTGCTCATTCAAATATGAATCCATTTAACAGATAGGTCGGTATCACAGTCACACAGCCAGCTTTAAGGCTTGTCTTAATTGGGTTAGTCAAACAGAAACGACCTTTTCTCGAAGGAATGGATGACCTCCGAGTCCCCCGTGACCCTGTACCTACATTGTTTAAACGAAGTGCGAAGGTCAGAAGGGACGAAGATCGATAGACAGGGAATTACAACACTTTCTTTAAAATTGTATTTCTTTATTGGAAGTCTACAAATTGCGTTAGGTACTAGAATCAACCGTGAAGTTCAGAACTACAAAATACAGACCTCATGAAAAAATTGAGTTGCCCCATGCGGCGCCGGCGCCAGGCAATCTGGGCCTCTCCCAGCTGTAATCAAACCTTTGTGCCACAGGCCTAGGTCTGTTCTATCTCCTGCTCAATATGGACGCAAATGGGAAACATATTTGTGTTGGTCCTCAATTACAGTTCTTTTCTGATTACTTTCCTTGCGCGATCCAAGACAGTTAAACCGTATCTTCGGGATTCATCGAGCTTTATTGCTTGGCGCTTTTCTGGTCGACTCCACAAATTATTTTGGATTTTTTTTTTTTTTTTTTTTTTTTTTTTTTTTTTTTTTTTTTGTTAGTGGGAAATCATCCAATGACTGCTCCCGTCCTGGGTGCGGCGGGAGGGCGTGTCAGACTCTTACTGACTAAAACCCACTCATGTTCCTTCGATTGCCTTTTATGTTCCAGGGTCACGGTAACTGTTATAAACATAACATTCCGCAACCCCGGCAATGTTAAGGAGTGTTAAGAGTCGCAATGGTTGGGTTACTATTAGACTATTATTATAGGGTGGCGGGATTGTACTTCGTATAAGTAACCCCACTATCTTAAAGGCTTAAACTTCAACTTTGTGACCTAACTATCACAGCAGTTGACCGAACATTGTGACTAGAAGTCGGATCCGCCTTTGGCCAATTTGGTCAATTCGAAAAATCAAACAAATGCTCACCAAAACTTTTCTTGCAGGCGAAAAAGCGTACTCCATCCAACTAAGTATGTCTTCTTGTATGATTTTTTCTGTAGACCTTCCTTGATATGAGCTTAGCTAGAAAGCGTTGTTTGCTAACATAAATAAATATTTATTCATTTATATTTGCTATCATAAATATAAGTTCCTCATGTTACGTCCTACACGCTGGGTCATCATGGGTCAGTCAGCAATTTTCAAGTAAAAACACCAGGGCTGAATGAATTGTTCAGCTTCAAAATAATCTACAGAGCATACGTCCTATACTTACATATTTCTGCGCTATTCTCATTGGTAACCTACTTGTTGGATAACACACACGTTTCACGCAAGGATGTAGTAAAATGTGTTAACGGCTGCTGTTTGCTGACGTCATGGGCGTGGACGGTGAGTGGGTGAGTATATGGGTGTATGAGTGTGTGTGTCTGCGAATGTTCGTAGGCTAAGGTCGCGGCCGCATTGGATAGCGGGGGCGAAGGCGAGCCGGAATCTTTTTGCACTAAGAAATAAAATACGAAAGTGCCTACTGTTGTTTGTTTGTTTTATTTTACAGAAGTTTTAGGAAAACTAGTTTAACAGGAATATTTGTAAGGAACATAGTGCATAGCAAAGCAGCAGCAGCATTTCATTATTTATAACTTGAGAAGGGCTGGGCAGTTTTATAATGGTCATTTGAATTCGTTGGATTTTTTTTCCTTCCTAAATAGCAGAATAACATTGTAAATATTTAATAAGACATAAAATGTATGATGAAAGATCAATTTTCAATACAACGCCATCTCTTAATCATGACGGAAACAAAACACGCACGAAAATCAAAAAGATTATTCTCCCATATAAAAGTGTTAGGCCACGTCCGCACAGACAGGCGGCTTGCTTAGCGCCTAGTGTCTAGTGAGTCATCTAGCTAGTAGCTTAGTAAAACAAACGTTCTAAAATGAACGCGACCGGCTGCACTGCGCGCTTAGCGCCTAGCTAGTCGCTTGGCGTGCATCCATGTAAGGCCATGTCCGCACAGACAGGCGGCTTGCTTAGCGCCTAGTGTCTAGCGCGTCACCTAGCTAGTACCTTAGTAAAACAAACGTTCTAAAATGAACGCGACCGGCTGCACTGCGCGCTTAGCGCCTAGCTAGTCGCTTGGCGTGCATCCATGTAAACAAACGTGTTGGTTTTTTGTTGCGAGGCGCTAGGTTGAAAAGTAGCCACTGGGTGAAAACTTAACTCGGATTTTTGTAATACTATTTGTTTATATTGCGTATGACCAGGGAAACATTTGATCTACTTCTCAGTAAAGTTAAAGGAAAACTAACTCATTTGGATACTCATCTTAGAAAAAGGTTCCACAAAGGTTCTCTTTTGAAAACTGAAGCAATCAATATTTCATCCATGGTTTTCTTCTAACCTCCTATAGTATTACAAAAATCCGAGTTAAGTTTTCACCCAGTGGCTACTTTTCAACCTAGCGCCTCGCAACAAAAAACCAACACGTTTGTTTACATGGATGCACGCCAAGCGACTAGCTAGGCGCTAAGCGCGCAGTGCAGCCGGTCGCGTTCATTTTAGAACGTTTGTTTTACTAAGGTACTAGCTAGGTGACGCGCTAGACACTAGGCGCTAAGCAAGCCGCCTGTCTGTGCGGACATGGCCTTACATGGATGCACGCCAAGCGACTAGCTAGGCGCTAAGCGCGCAGTGCAGCCGGTCGCGTTCATTTTAGAACGTTTGTTTTACTAAGCTACTAGCTAGGTGACGCGCTAGACACTAGGCGCTAAGCAAGCCGCCTGCCTGTGCGGACATGGCCTTATAGGTAAAAGTTTTATGAGTAAGTACGGTTTTCATAAGCTGTTTCAAATAAAGGATTTTTAATGGTAAATATTGAAGATTGAAAATGTACAAAATGGATCTATTTACATAACAAATAAAAGTAACACTACTTAACAGGGTATTCCTCGGAGCGCTCCTGTTTTGAAGCGCTCCTAAAATTTTCTGCGAAGCGCTCCTATTGGGAGCGCTAAGAAAATCAAACTAAAAATATTATTTATTATTTCATTCCTCGAAGCGCTCCTATGACGTGACGATACCATAGAGCAGAGCATGAAGGATTTGTAGGAAACGATATCGATCGTTTAAAAATTCAATTATCATAATTGTTAATTTTTTTAAACTACTAGGGAAGCATAAATGAACTGGAACTACGTACTTTAGTGACTTCACACACAAGACACTAGCGCTCTACTAACTCGTCTCCGTGAATTCACTATAGTACTTTTATAATCGAATTCAATGGTTACATTTTCACGCGGTTGTCTATTGTTTGCCCGAAGATTATATGCCATAATCATCATTTTCCCGAATTTCATTTACCCGAATTTCATTTGCCCGAATGTTTCATTTGCCCTAAAAGACATATGACATACTTTTAATTGCCCGAATTTTAGATACCATAAGATACGAATGCCATAAGTATTGTTTGCCATAATTTTATGTGCCATAATAATTATTAGACATAATATTTAAATGGCATAATATTTAAATGGCATAACAAGTATTAGACAAATATTTAAGCCCCGTAATGGTTTTTTTTTCTGTGCATGGTTGATGGTGGGCTAGGTCGACGGAGCCCCGCTTCGCGGGGCTCCTACTTCTGTGTGGTTTATAAAAAAATAACCACGAAGGGGATGGCGGGGTCTATTCGCTCGCTTCGCTCGCTCACACGACCCCGCCATCCCCTTCTAACCTAACCTGTCCGAGTCGGGGTGCCCTAAAGTCCCAATTGCATCCAATTTCTCTTGATATAAACAACCGTTATACACCCGATGTCGATGGCAAATTATGTTATGGCATATCATAATTATGGCATGTGATAATTAGGACATGTGATAATTATGGCTTACAATGATTATGGCAAATGATGTTATGGTAAGTGACTTTATGGGAAACAATGATTCTGGCACGTGACTATTATGGCAAATGAAATTAGGGCAAATAAAATTCGGGTAAACGGCGGTATACCTTTTCACGCGTGTACAACGACCAAAGAAGAGCTGTGTAGTATCGCATAAGGAATTACTTCTAGTTCATTTCTGTTTTCCTGATAGCTATAGGTTATGTACTGTTATATATCTTATAACTACATTTTAGTTATAAACAATTAGGTACTAAATAATAAGATCGTTATAGTGAATAATAACATAATAATTTTAGACTTTAATCGGTGGTGTACAATTTATATACGATCATTTATGTGCCACCCTGGTACTTTTCATCAAAACTTTTATTTTTACTATTCAGTTATTCTAGCTATTTTTAGTTTTAATACTTATAAACAACTAGTAGCCGTCGAAATGTTTATCGATATAATTTGTTAAGAACACTTCATGTCTTCTCTATGTTTCGTCATAGGAGCACGTCGAGGAATGAAATAATAATATTTTTAGTTTCATTTTCTTAGCGCTCCCAACAGGAGCGCTTCGCGGAATATTTTAGAAGCGCTTCGTTAGGAGCGCTTCAAAACAGGAGCGCTCCGAGGAATACCCCTACTTAACGACTTTTGTTTCAGACTACTTATAACTCCCTAACATTCTACGTAAATACTGTATAGTCTACCTAAACGTAGTGTACTTCAAAGTAGAAATTCTCTGTTACGGAATATTTTAGGAATCTCGACGGTCCTAGCACGAGCGCTGTAGCGTAACATAAATTCCTTCGATTTTTAAACTGTAATTTCTCCCTTGTACAGTCAGCAAGTAAAACGGTATTCAGGGTTTAATATAATTTTGGTTTTCTCAAAAAGTGATTGTTATTTTTCTAATTCAAAATTTAATTAAAGTATAATAGTAATTAGTTACTTAATTAATGTCAATTTCATGCGAATAAATCTATTGGTGTATAGTTGTATATTTGAGGGCCCTGCGTACTTATCGCTACATTATTGTCTGTATCTTAGTACGGTCAGCAACACACTTCGGATTTTTAATTTTAGGGTTTGAGTACAATATTAAAAGAAAATACGGAAAAAAATAAAAAAAGGCGTCTGTAATTTTCTGAAATACTGACAAAACAATGTACATCGTGTTATTTCGTGTTTTTAGGTAAACAGTAAAAGTTTATTTGTATCGATAAGTGATATTAGATATTAAAGATAGCTCTATTTCCAATGGAAATCGCCTCGAATCGAAACGTTATTCATCGACCTTTTCTTTAGCGCTTTACTAAGACTTCAGAATTACAGAAAAGCTGTGGGCCAATCTTTGCTACGCTATGTAATTATTTTACCACTATACTTTAATTAAAGATGGACTTTTTCTTATATGTATGACTTCGACTTTACGACGGACGAAGTCGCAGGCAATAGCTTGTATTTTAAGAATAGGTTCTGCATGTATTTTTCTTTAACTAACTATTTTGTATCTGTCTCTATTTTGCCATCGTAGTTTGACAGTTGTGTGACAGAGACCGCTAAATCGTTTAGCCGTGATAAGTAAGCGTTAATTAGCTCAGCCTTAATAAAGGCTATTTGATTTATAAATTTGCCTGACTACGTAGGTCCCTACTAATTTAAACATTTTAAAAATCCCCGACACCGAAGTTATCAACGCGACTGCAGCTAACAAAAAGTTGATAACTTCGAAACGGCTGAACTGATTTCGATGACCCATCGCTAGATAACCTACTTTTAAATAAAAAAGCAGAGAGGCACACACATAGTGTTCAAACTTTTATCACCCTCTTTTTTCGTCGGGGATGAAAACCTTATACTTTCGACTTTAGGTCTAGATTGGTTGATTGCTAACGTTTTACTTACGTACGTTTAACTGCGTTATTTATTGATTGTTTATCGCAATAATACATATGTGCATGATTCATCAACTGTGTGTAAGTTTGAACACCTGGGCTCACGAGTACCATTTAGATATTAGATAAGAGGTTATTTTCCAATACTGCTATCACAGCGTAGGTAATGGGGATTATCTATAACCTAGAGAAATGCGACGTATCAAGACCTAAGTGTGTCAATTTAATCATAATCACAAAGGTACTATTAAACGTTTCAAACTTCATTCACTATAATATCTTTTGAAAAGAGGTAGATCTAGACGCTAACACATCAAGCTACTACAATCTGCCCTCATTTTCTTAGGTCCAAAATTGATAAAATATTAGTTTGGGTTACCTTGATGTGCTGGCCGTCTCTACCTAAATGTAAACCGCATATGAATCTATCAAGTAATTTAGAAGCCTGGACATCTCCACTGGAGATGTCCAGGCTGGAGACTAACTGGAGATTCTCCAGTTATACAAGTTGACACGCCGAAATTTTAGGATCCACGAAGCACAGGACCCTAATATGACGCCACTGGAGATTTATGCCAGTATTAGTGACAGCTAATTGATAAAGAACATCCTTAACATTTATATAGGATTTTTTTTTCTAGATCCCTGCGTAGATTTTGTATCAGTAAGTGGCTTCCAGATGCGAATCGGAGAGGTTGTTGACATGACCACATGAAAACCAAGTGTCAGCCCGACCTCTGACTGCGTTCCAATTGTGACCTAATAAAGTCGGGCCGTGGACCAGACGTTTGTAATATTAAATTATAACTTCCACATGACCATCATATGTCAGAAATGGTAGATTCACACATGTCATGCTGACAAGTAAATAAAATTAACAACTCATACCAGACCATCCATCTGATCCCAAGCTAGGCAAGGCTTTTACTATGGTAACCAGGATACTGATGTAATTAAATAAATTACGCCTAAGAAACAATATGCTTCGCACACAAAGATTTGTCTTGATATCCATGATCTGCGGCCTAGGAGACCTTTCGGCGACCAAGCGACAGCCGGCTGTCGCTCTGCTATTTTATTGTGTCTCAAATCACTTGTGTTCGAAGATTTAAGGACACTAACAACTAGATCCCCGGCCGGTCAGGCTCATCGACATCTCTGCGAAGTCCTGTATTATCTGCAACTTTATGTTCCAGATTCAACCGCATCCTACGGTCATCAGTGGCGAACCACTGGCCCTACTTCAAAAGGAACAATCGGTCAGCTCTCAGGATCAGAGGACGCTCCGTGTCTGACACAGGACTTTGTGAAATTGTCGATAATGGTAAGAATAAATTAATATTCCTCATCCTACTAAAATCAGATCAGGTCAGCTGCAGATCAGCTGGCATTTCAAGCAAGAGTGTATACCTACGTACAAGTAATTGCACAACTTCTAAAGGTGAGTATACAGAGCTTTTGCGCGAGCATTATTTAGTAATTTAACATTCTTTTGAATGCTCGATGGTCTTTTCGAAAGAAAGAGAGTATATACCTGCCTGTAACATTTCCATATCTTTCTACGTTGTGGTCACTCTTGGTTGAAATTTTAACAAGTCACCTGTCCTCCTCGGTAAATTGTTCTCCAAAAACGCTTGTGGGTTGGTTTCTTAAATCAAATTGTATCAAAACAGAGAAAGCTCAAGTTTCAGCATCACCTTAAATTTATTTCTGAGAAACACACATTCATCCTTCTATGTTTACTGATCTTATAGGCTTCTTCATAATTAATACTGTCGCCAACTATTGTTCGAAATATAAACAAAAACCAAGTAGGTATATCATATTTCGTGGTTCCACTCAGGGCTTAGATAATTTATTTTATGTATTCCACGATAACAGAGTAGTTTATTTCCTTCGTGCGTTCTAGCAGTGCCGGTTTTGGCACTACCGGCGTCCTAGGCGAGATTGCTTCAGGTGGCAGATCCCTTTCATAGGCTGGCTAATATGAAAAAAACAAAAGGCGTGTCCAGTCAGGCACCTCTTCATTTCCAACTGCTTTTCATGTTAACGTAGTTACTCCGTCATTTTCATAGGGTTCTTGGACCTTGCAAGAAGAGTCACGAACCAGTACTGGCCCACATTCGACCAGCGACAAACGCAACATACAACAATCGTTCCATCAACTGATATGATATGATTAAGCAAAAGTTTTTTTAATTGGATCAGATAAATCAAAGTATGTTTAGCTGTATAATATTATGGCTTGTTTATAAAATATTATGATAAGGAACAAAGAGGTTTTCAAGTCACGAGTCTTAAATAAAATAAAAGAAAGTAAAATCTAAAGAGATTGATAGAAAATCACGCAATGTTTTTCGATTCTCGTGACTAGAAGTACGAATCGATCGTGTGAAAACTAAATTTAGAATAAAAACGCTATAAAATTGAGAAGGCCATGCAAAAAGCAATACGATTATAAATGTGTGTAATAGTATTTTTTTTATTATAGTAGTTCCTTGCGCCCTTGACTTTAAACATTTTGAATAAAAATAAAGTTTCATAAGACCAGACAGTTGTTTACGCGGGTTTTCACGTTCGCATAATCATCTGATTTTCATCTCTGAATTTGAAATAGTGTTGGAAAATCCACGGTACGTACCTACCTAATCAATTACTTTTAAAAGTTAGTGGTAATTGACTAAGTATTTAGTAGCTAAGTATTAAATAGGTTTACATATTTAAGTTCCATGTTTAGTTATGGCCCCGTTATTCCTAAGTCTTAAGTAAGTAGGTAGGTGTTCGTTTAGTTAAAACTTTTCTAATTAGACAAAATACTGTGGCGCTTTTGAAAAAAACTGCTAAATGAATCTGTTTTCATATTAACTGTGATTTTTTTGTTGGTTTAAACGGTCTAGTCTTGTTCTGGTTAAAACTATTTAGTCTGATGTATAAAAATAAGTTGTGATCTCTACGATCTAGGTACGCATGCGAGCGGAGCATTGACCAATGACGAGGGTGAAACCATGGGAGGCAGCTACTTATGAAATAAATCATAAGTGCTCACATCACACATATAATTATAAAAAAAACCGGTCAAGTGCGAGTTGGACTCGCGCAACGAGGGTTCCGTTAATTTGATTTTTAGTGAAATAACTACAAATTTACGGTTTTCGAAGTTTTCCCTTTACTTGTGCTACATGACCTTGCTTCTTGCCAAATTTCACGATTCTAGGTCAATGGGAAGTACCCTATAGGTTTTGAGTTTTGATTCCCTTGAAAATGTCTAAATATGCAATATAAACCGCCGTATCTTTTTATTGCGTTGATTTAGAAACTTGATTTTTTCACTGCTTTGAAAGATAGCAGACTTGGTATGTGATATAAATTTCAGCTTGATATCTCGACGTGTTTCTGAGAAAAAGGGTCTTGACAAACGGACGAACGGGAGGACGGACGGATGTGAACTAACTACAAATTTACCGTTTTCGGAGTTTTTCCTTTATTTATGCTACATGACCTTGCTTCTTGCCAAATTTCATGATTCTAGGTCAATGGGAAGTACCCTATAGGTTTTGAGTTTTGATTCTCTTGAAAATGTCTAAATATGCAATATAAACCGCCGTATCTTTTTATTGCGTTGATTTAGTAATTTGATTTTTTCACTGCTTTGAAAGATAGCAGACCTGAATATGTGATATTAATTTCAGCTTGATATCTCGACGCGTTTCTGAGAAAAAGGGTCTTGACAGACGGACAGATGGACGGACGGACGGACGGACACACGGACAACAAAGTGATCCTATAAGGGTTCCGTTTTTACCTTTTGAGGTACGGAACCATAAAAAGCACTTCCTATGAGACAATTTTACCATGTAACATAACTTCAGCGGGAACTGTCTGACAAACTATGGCGAAGTGCTGTGAATTTCACAAATAAGTTTCCTTAAGGCAATGCCTCAAACTTTAAGCAACAAACAGCAACAAAGTATCAACTCTACTGATTACGGGACCCCGATGACAGACGGATAGCGGAGGCTTATTAATAAGGTCTCGGACTCCCGGTGAAACCAATGAATTTCCAAAAAAAAAATATCTAATACTTCTCAGTTCCGCCATTCACGCCTGTTCCATTTAGATTATGAATGACGCGGACACAATAGGCCACAGACCCGACGTGTCTCTAAAACGGTTGCAGCAGACTTATCCAAAGAATTAAATGCCGTGCCTAGTTTTTACCCATGACCCAGACCCCGCTGACAGACTGATAGCGGAGGCTTAAAAAAGCCCCGCAGGACCCCTAAAAAAGAGCGAAATATTGATCGAATTGTTTTCAGTTCCGCTATTCACGCCTACGCCTTCACGTCACATCTTCACGCCTGCCCCATTTAGATTGTCATGTCGCGGCATAACCTAATAATTCATCCTCCCACAGGGCCAGACACCGCGTACCTGGACATGCAAGCCGTGTCTCTATTTAGACTAAGTCAAAGACTTAAACGATGTGCAGAAACATTCAAAACTCAACTTCTACATTCATTAATTAAACTGGCTGTCTCTTCGTCGAAAGGTTAATAAGGTCCCTCAAGAACCCTCTGAAGTAGTGATCGAATTCTTTTTAGTTCCGCCATTCACGCCTACACCTTCACGTCATATCTTCACGCCTGTCCCAATTAGATTATCAATGAATGACGCGACATAACCTAATAATTCATCCTCCCACAGGGCCAGACACCGCGTACCTGGACATGCAAGCCGTGTCCCCGAGACGCTCGCTCCAGACGATTGGCAAAGAATCAAATGACGTGCCCAAACTTTTTATCACGTGAGTTTCTTTAAGAACTGCATTATTTATAATGGACTAGCTGTTGCCTGCGTCTTCGTTCGTATGGATTTGGAGTGTTTTTTGTTTTTGATTTCTTCTTTGAAAGAGTTCCTATCTTTTTTGCGCAAACCTAAATCTTTTTAGTGTAAGTTTAAGTGCCTTTTGTTACTCCTTATAACATCAGCTGTCTGTTTGTGTATCCCGTCTAAATTAGTGCAGCCCTTTTGGAGATTACCCGGAAATAAATGGACAGACAGACAAAAACAAAACTTGTTATATTAGTATACTAGCGGCCCGTCCCAGCTTCGCACGGGTAGATATAAGATTACACAATAAAAACACAACAATAACAAAATAATAGATAACACAATGATAACAAAACTTTTTTTTAATTTGATCGCAGCGCTAACTGTCGGGACAGACTAAAATTAAAATTCGAATATTATTTAAAATTTGACACTGCGATGGTAGCGCCGACATGTTAAGAAGGGGATCCCTTCTTTTCGCATAATGTTCTTTGTCCTAATATACTTCGGCATAACGATTTTGGCACAATTTGTTTTGGCATAATAATATTTCGGCATAATTTTTTTAGGCATACTGTTTATGTTGGCATAATCATGTTAAAGACTAATTTGTTTTGGCATAAATTTGATTCGCATAACGTTAGTAGGCCTAATGACTATTAGCATAACGATATTAGGCCTAAAGACTATTAGCATAACGTTAGTAGGCCTAATGACTATTAGCATAATAATATTTAGGCATACAATTAATATAAATAACAAAAACAATTTTCATGCAAATGATTTATTGTAAATAAATATACATGACAGTATGTAAAGCAAACCAATTTGCTATAGTTTCTGTTACAATCAAATAATATTGATATGCTGTGCAACAAAAGTTAGTAACAGAACCGAATTGCTGCAAAACCGACTCCACGTAGTCTTGTTTGTCCTACCCCTAGAGTGTTATTTAAAATCGCGTAGGCGCGTAGGGGTGAGGCGGCCCGCGGGCTGAGGAGCAGGCGGCTGCGAGCGAGCCGCCGTGGCTGAGGCTGGCCGGCGAAGCCGGCCAACAAGCCGAAGCTGCGGTGGTGAGCGAAAGCCGTCTGCGACGATTAGCACGTGTGGGGCCGCCGGAGGCCCGCAGCGCCGTAGCCGTCACAGAAACCCTGCCTGCTGTATGTTGCATGCTTGCTTGAATGCTGCATGCTTGCTTGCATGCTGCATACTTGCTTGCATGCTGCATGCTTGCTTGCATGCTGGATGCTTGCTTGCATGCTGCATGCTTGCTTGCATGCTGCATGCTTGCTTGCATGCTGCATACTTGCTGGCATGCTGCATGCTTGCTTGCATGCTGCATGCTTGCTTGCATGCGTGTATAGTGTCTAATACTCTAGGTGTAAATAATTTTTTCATTGATATACCTATAAAAATATGTTTTAATATTTTTATGCGTAATTTGTGCTTAAAATTTATGCTTTAGGATATTATGCTTAAAAAAGTTATGCTTTAGAACTTTATGTTTAAAAAAGTTATGCTTTAGAAGTTTATGCTTAATAAGTTTATGCTTTAGAATATTATGCCTAATCATTATTATGGTTAGAGACATTATGCTTAAAAAAATTATGCATGAGCTGTTATGCGTAATTATGTTATGCGAAAAGATAATTATGCCAAACAACATTATGCTAAGTTATATTAGGTCTTAAAATTTTATGCAAATGGATAGGGAACCGTTAAGAAGTATTGCTACGCATTTTCTTATAGAACCTTTTTAATATCATTGTCTATGTTTATGACATCTGAATGTGATTATTATTTAAAATTTGACACTGCGATGGTAGCGCCGTCTGTCGGATCCAATGTAAAACATTCCAAAATCAACAACTACTAATAAATTAATTGTGACTGTCAAATAATAACAGACAAATAATTAGCAATAAATTAAAATTGCGACTATAATTTGAGATTTCTATCCTATCTCTCAAGTTGGATCGAACTGCACATGGTGTGCTAATTTTATTAATATCTGTTAAGTGGTTTAGGAGTCCATTGAGGACAAACATTGTGACACGAGATCTATATATATTAAGATGTATCGTGTAAATATATGAACGTTTATACGATCATAAAAAAGCTGTAATTTTTAAGTATATTAAGCTATGAGACACTTCATTTTTCTTGCGTTTTTACTAATCTAATTTTATATTAGAGATTGTTGTGTGACTGGCGGAGAATGTGTGGGGCGATTTCAGCACGTTTTATGCCTCATGCCAGATGTTGCAGGATGTTTTTTTATTATTGTGGGGATTCCCGATCGTCGCTTACTAATGAGCAAGATATTACGATATTGGTCGTGCGTGCCTTGCCATTATTTCACTAGACGCTTAAAGTTTAAAACTTTTGAACACACGTGATTCGAGGCACAATAGCAGCTCGACAGCCAGCTGTCGGTTGGTTGTCGAAAGGTTGAAGTCCCGACTTTAAAATGTCTAATTGAAGTTGCGATCCGCGAAGTGTCTGACTATTACGTACTTTTGTGGGTTTTTTACGAAACAAATCTATGCATTCGTATTCTCCCATCAAGAGAGAAACTTAACGCAAATGTTCAACAATGATCTGACCACTAAAATTGTATGGACTTTAAAAGAGACTTTGAAACTCATATTAATTTGAGCTCATATAGGTGAGTCTCGAAAGCGTCTTCTCAGAGTTATGGACTATAGGGAACACCATGGATCGCTTGAATTACCACCATTTTCCGCTTAATAGGCCGAACACAACAAAACGTGTAAGTGTTTTGTATGAAATCACCGTTTACATAATGCCAAAAATTAGCTGTTATGTGATGCCAAAGGCATCATATTCAATCAAGCAACTATAGCTGTCCCCTCGGTTTCATCCGCATCTTTGGTTACTGCTCCTTTTCCGTAGCTCGTATGTTCAGCTTTTGTTCATTCAAAAAACTTAATTTACGTGGATAGTATTTGGGTTCCCTACATAATACCTAAACTGCAACGGCCCCTTGAGTGATGAAAAACCTGGGCGTAGTATGGATCAAACATTATACATTTTATATTTGAGATTTAGATGACTAACACTATGTTGACTTTAGCTTGGGATATACAACATGTCCCGGAATAAATGCACACCACCAGACACCTCAATTAGAATGTTATGTAAATGTTATAATCATAATACATACACTGAATTTTTATAATTATGTTTAAAACACTGTTTTTTTTTTATAAATTTCTTGTACAGATTGTGGGAGAAAATTATAGTCACATTACAAATCTACGCATGCACACAGTCGCACTTGCATAAGGGTCTAGCGTAGTAGGTATTTCATCCATCTTAGTTTGTTTTGACTGTACAGCGGAAGTGTGACAGCAGTTTACGTAGTTCTAATTATTTTTGGGATAAAATATTACCTATATTAAAAATTACAAAAATCGATTCAGTAAACGATTCTGAACAAAGTATTTTCATAATGTGCATTAATTCAGTTACACATTGTATTTTCTATATAAGTATTTTCGTCGTCTTACGATTACGACTCCCAAAAATCATATTTTATTATCACTATTTCTGGGTTTCCATAACAATAGGAAAAAGTATAAACATTGGGAAAAGTTATAGAGGGGTCCATTACTTTTTCCATTGTTTACATTTTTAGCATTTAATTTGCGGGCGTCACGATACACGTAGTCAAAGACAATTACCCATGAAACATTAAGCGCTCCTGCACACGATGCCGCCACCGCGCCGTCGCCGCGCCGACGCCGCACAACTACACTGTACACACGAGGGTGTGTTCCCACTAGTTCTACTGGACAGTTCTACGGTAGGACTAATGGGACTTTTTTTTCCCACTAGTTCTACGATATTAGGTATAACAAAATAGTAGAACTTGTGGGATTATCTATTCCCACTTGTTCTACTGAGCAGTTTCACGGTAGAACTAATGGAAGTTTTTGCTTATGAGTGCCTAGTACTTACAGGCGCAATCGATCGATGTTACGGAGGTAGTTCGTTTGGAAAAGAAACTTTGACATTTGAAAACTTTTTAACATTTTTTTTAACTCCTGCGCCTACCCGTGTATCATCTATCAATATCGCCAATAAGTACCAGGAGCTCATAAGTAACAGAGAGTTGCAAACGGGCGGTGGCTGTGAACTACTAAAGCAGCATAGATAACATCGATCGATTGCGCCCATAAATAAGTACCAGGCACTCATAAGCAAAAACTTCCATTAGTTCTACCGTGGAACTGTTCAGTAGAACTAGTGGGAATAGAGAATCCCAATAGTACTACTATTTTGTTATACTTATTATCGTAGAACTAATGGGAAAAAAAAGTCTCATTTGTTCTACCGTAGAACTGTCCAGTAGAACTAGTGGGAACAAACCCACACGAGTCGCGCGAAGACCGCCACCGCGCCGCCGCCGCGCCGCCACCGCGCGCGGTCCTCGTCTCGCCACCGCGCATCTATTTGATTCATTCCATTACCGGCCGCATGTTCATACGCGGCCGGCAATGGAATGAATCAGGATAATGAAATAACTGGGAACGCGCGCGGTGGCGGCGCGGCGGCGGCGCGGTGGCGGTCTTCGCGCGACTCGTGTGTACAGTGTAGTTGTGCGGCGTCGGCGCGGCGACGGCGCGGTGGCGGCATCGTGTGCAGGAGCGCTAAGGGTGCACATACAGTGCTACAATAAATACGAAAGTATTAATTACAACTTAATTGCGTAATTACAAATAACAGGTATTTAGGTAGGTACATTACTATCTACACTCAACTAATCACGTTGTATAAACATATAAAAAAACACCTTAATATGCGTCTATGAATCTGCTTTAATTTCACCGATTTCTCGGTAAAACTGTATTTTTTTTATTAGCCTGTTCTGTCCCACTCCTGGGCAAAGGCCTCCCTCCAGTCCTTCCACCGTTCGCGATCCTTCGCTTCTGTGGTCCAATTGGGCATAAATCCGTCCAGTTCGTCCCGCCCGCCATCTCCTTCGTGGTCTGCCGCGACCCCGTCTTCCCGTCTCAGGGAAGACGGGGTCGTGCTAAACTTTGTGCTACTTGAGCCCACAGTTTGTCCGGCATGCGGCAGACATGTCCTAAAAAAAACACACAACTAAACTATAAACTACTAAACTATAAATACCAAACTATAAATTAAGTAAATAATATTTTTACAGG
Source organism: Athetis lepigone (assembly GCA_033675125.1). NCBI lineage: Eukaryota > Metazoa > Arthropoda > Insecta > Lepidoptera > Noctuidae > Athetis > Athetis lepigone. The sequence goes on along the minus strand of CM066243.1, from coordinate 10,714,148 downwards.
TTGCTAACGAATTGTGAAAGATCAAACGCAGAAATTGAGAACGCCTTTGATATTCATAATGGACTCTCATTATGACCTGCATTCAACGCATCTTTTACATAGGGTTGTATATGTATAGTTGATGTGTGTGGATGCACTCTTGTTTTTCCGCTTATATCTGACTATTACTCCTATATGCGATTTTTTTATACCCGACGTTTAGTGGCTCAGTTTAACGCGTTTAAACTAACTAATAAGTTTTTAATAAAGAATAGTTGTAATAGGTATTAATTAAATGAGTTACTTTTTGCAAAGACAGCAACGTGAAAAATGCTACATTTAGCAAATGTCAGTAGAGTACTTTTTTCCTATTTAGTATAAAAGAATGTAATTTAAAGGCACCATATTTTTGTCAGATCGCCATTGAATATTATACTTACTTATATTCATGATTAAATTGACCTACATCATAAACTTTTAACCAAAACCTATACACTATTTATGTAATGTTTAGATTATATCATTCTCGCCCACAAAGTTATTTATTACAGGAAAATTGGCTTTATATTTTCTTTTAACTTTATGTTTTATATGATACTGGACGTGGCAATGTTCAAAGGAAATTGAAATTAAATATTTACTTTTGCAATAACTAGACACTGTATTTAAGAATTTTAAAATGTTTTCTTATAAAATACCACTTTACTTAAAGAAAATATTTCAGTTACGTTGTAGCTTTGTTATGCAAGGCAAGCGTTCATAAATGCATACCTAGCCAAACTTTATAGGGTCCGGAACCCCCCGTAAACGGCAATAAAACTCAACTTATACCCGTGTAAAACGTTAATGAAAACCAAAACGAAATCAAATTTTCCGCCATATTTTCCATCATACATATGATTGCAATCAATATTGTGCGCAATGCACCACTGCGCATGTTTCCCTAGGACCGGTATGCGGACGTGCTAACTTGAACTTTTAGGTTATGGTTTAAGAGTGGGTTTTGCTTGTATAGGGGGTAACCCCAGATGACAGCCCGTGGTGTGGAGTGGACGAACCGTTTGCACTGCCTGTTTTGTGTAGTCTGTACAATATACGTAATATTAACACAATATCAGTGATATCCTCGCCGTGTTATCACAGAAAACTGTGATTTAGCAAACAAAATAACGTGTGTTTCAGTGATTCGACGTAGTGACATTGCAAATTATAATATTCATTTAAAATCTTTAATTGGATGCGACTGGGTTTACGTGCGTTAATTAATTGGTTTCTGGCATTTATTACACTTCCTTTAGTGCGTGTAAAAAGCTTTGAAGTGTGATTATTGAGCTTGAAATTCAGGATTTCATTTAGATGTACTTTTTATGAAAATAAATGTGAAAATCAAGCAAAGCAACCATTTTTTAAACCTAATTAACCGGTCATTCTTGGTTCATTAAATGAAAGGTACGTCTTAAAATAAAACAGGGTTTTCCCGGATTTTCACAAGCCACGGTACCTGTAACATGTTGTAATAATACTACAACTGAAAATAACAACATCGTCAAAAATTGTGGTAATTTGCACTGTTATTTATTCTCGCAATAAATAATTCCGTATTAACATAGTAAATATATAATTCTAATAGACATAAATGCGACTTTACATTAGTTATTTTTAATTTCCTCATAGCGACTTATATTTCCAGCAATAATGTATAAGGAATGTTACATATTTTTTTACATAATATTTATGTTTTTACCGTAACAAATTCTCAAGTTAAATCATCAACATTATTTTTATTATTGCTGTTGGAGTTAATGATTTCCGTAGGTTATTTACAGTCAATGTAAGTACAGAAACTTACATTGACTGTAAAGAACCTTCGTAGAAACCTATTTATTGATAAGGAATCTTATTTTCTAGATTTTCGTTTTGTCATATGAATATAATCCCAATTTGGAAATAGATATACAAACTTAATTCATGAATTTCACAGTCATCATAAAATAACTTACAAAATTTTGTAACTTCTAAAAGAATGAGAGAAATCATTTGATTTCGTAAAAGTTTTTGAAACACAATTTTCAAATAATAATTGATTGTGGTAGGTGGTACATATTGAAATTACAAAATGTACAACTACTGGCAAGTTCTTACAAAAAATAATATTCGAATGTACTTTCGAACTCATGAATATTTATAATTGAATGTATCGTGTCATTGCATGTAATCCAATGAACTTGTAAGTCATCGTCGACTATCTAACTGTAATACGTTCGTCTTCCGTAATCTAGTTCACAAAATGGATGCTTTACATCATGCATAATAATATGGAATTACTGCAGTTGATAGTTTATTATAGGAATTGCGGAAAATACCATGTCAATTTCCGCAAAGTTGCAATTGAAGTCATTGTTGTTAATTGTTTTTAACAAGTAAAAGGTTTTATATTACCTGTACTGAAACAGTGTCAAGTTACCATAATTTACCTAATACGACAGCTCACAGTTATTTTTAAAACCTTTGATATTCTTTAACAAACAAAACTAATCTCAAAAGGAAAATACGTCAAGAGCTTCGCAAAAAATTGGCAGGTTTTTGGTCGTTGAGTGATATCTAATTACTGATGATTGGTTATTTTTGCTAGCTAAGAATAACGAGTCGACTCAATCTGGTTGAAAAAATTTTTTGATAACAGACAAATTAATAATTTATCTTAAAACAGACGTGCCAGACCAAGCTTCATTATCAATTACAATACAATGTTCATCTGGAGTTCTGGACAAATTAGTATTAAAAATCAATACTAACTTTAGCTTCATTATTTTATTCCCATAAACGCGCCACAGTTTTAGTTTTTACGGGCAAATTAATCAGCATAATGGCTTTGGCGTATTCGGGCCAAAAGTGATATAAACTATGTTCAAATGTATGCAAGTGGGCCCATAGCATAGCATTGTGTGAGAAAGGTGTATATAAAATACCAAGTCATTAGTCGACTGAAGAGAATATTTCGGTAAGTTCCAGCTTTTTGAAATACTTTTTTAAAGTAAATTTAGTTATTTTCCGAATTCGTTGTAACACTAGTGGCGAGATCAATAGACGCTACTTAGCACGTACTTTGGCCAAGCACTATACCTGTCGCTGTTACACATCTGTCAAACGTCAAGTGCACGATAGAGACGGAACATGGCTAAGCCAAAAGTCAGTGCTAATGCTATTTATCTCTCCCTTAGGCCGAAACTAATTAAACGTTGGTTTAGCACGCACTTTGACTCAGTTATTCTCCGTCTTTGTCTTACTATCTGAGTTAGACAGTGTGTGACGGTGACAACAATATTGTTAGCTAAAGCAGTTGCTAAGCAACGTTTAATCATCTCAGTCTAATTTAATTGGAAGATTTTGTAAAACACTGTTTACTGAAAAAACTATAGAGCAAAAATTTTCTATTCAATTCAAATAAACGAGAAAAATTTTCCTTCATCTACGAAGGAAAATTCCTTCGTAAACAAATTCGTAGTCTTGTTTATGTTACGTAATAATTATGTGGATTATCGTTTTGAGTAATAGTAATGTAATAAAAACATTAATATAATATCGTATGTAGACGTAATTTCTAGTGATGGGCCGAATGTGATTTGTACCGAATACGAACTTCGGCCGAACATTCGGTAAAATTTTAAAATTCGGCCGAAATTCGGCCGAACTTCGGTTATTTTTGGCGCGCTTTCTAGGGAGCGATAGTGCCTATGTCGGTTGTAGAAGATCCTGGATTTAATCGATAAATGACCATATTAAATACCTGATGCCAAATTAAGTCAAAAATATTTTAGTGAGACTATTTTACCTCAAATTTATTAACTACTGAAAAAAAAATCGACTAAATATCTAATGCTAAAATGGTTTCAGTTACCAGCGAAATGTAGACGTGCATTAATAATATGTTGTGCTTTTTTAAGTTTTACTGTTCATTGGCTCGATAACAATTTCATATTACCACATACATAAGTATAAAAATGTCCATTTCATACCGCAAATATTTTACATCACTCTCCGATACTGAGCTGCAAATTGCAAAAACTATTACTTACTACAGCTACTTTTAAAAATAAAGTTAGTTAGTATGCCTTAATTATTTCAATGTCCATGTCAAGAGGTCCATTTCGTTAATAATAATTATTACATTTTCGTTAATAATTATTAAAAGTTTATTTGATTTTCTGAAAAGATTGTGTAGTGGTAACAATTATATTACAATAAATGACTGATTTGGTTATTAGCTTTACTAGTTTATTGTTTTTATTTGTAAAAATAGTTGAGGTAATTAAATCTTATCTTGGACCGAATGTTCGGCATTTGAACCGAAAGTCGGCCGAATGTCGAAGTTCGGTTCAAGCCACCGAAATTCGGTTAAACCGAATGTGAAACGAAATTCGGCCCATCCCTAGTAATTTCGTAAAACCAGGTATCGTGATTTTCCTTAAGATATTTTCTCACAAAACTCGAGTGATACATAAAAATACATGCTTACTTAATTAATTACATATAATATTAATTTCTCTCTACAAAGTTGGTATTTATTTATTTAAACTTAGATATATTATACTAATATCAAGATTAGGGAAATCACTGACCTGGATAAATAAATAAAATACAGTAAATAATCTTGATTAATGAAAGTATCTTGTTATTTATGTATGTTTGTTCTAAACACCGTAGTAGGTTAATTTGTTATGTTTTTTTAATATTAAGTACCTATCTAATAGAAGCTTTGGACTGGCTGCAGATGTAAAGTATAAATATAAAAATGAATTTTTATTTCCCTAGCTTACGCCGTAACATAAAATAGACTTTTAACGACTTAAAATTGTAGAGGGTTTTAGGGAACTAAAAAATGAGAAAATGGCTAAGAAAATTTTACGAATATTTTGACATTTAACACGCGGGTGGAACTACGAAATCGATCAGGTCCGCTTACTGATAGTGGTTTTTATATTCCTACTTCACGAAAGATGGGAAACATCGATAGGTCGTAAACACGCGGGCAATCCATCACAGCCACAGCCCTATATACGGTATATTATATACCCTATAACCCCACTAAATATCCTCCATAAAATCTTTACTGATGTAAGTAAGCAATGACGATCCTGGAGATAATGCTTTTAAAACTTATCAATAAAGGACGGAGGTCGATGGATGGAATATCATCGCAAACTTTGGTAAAATTATTGATATTACGACACAAACTCTGTTACTCAGAATAACGTTAAATTTAGATCGAAATCCAACTATATATTAGTTGACTAATCAGCCTCAGTTTAAATGGTATACTGAATATTAGTGTAAATTCAATTTCACTTATTCCATTTATTAGCTCTTACGAATTGTCAAAGAGTTCTGAGATGACAAAAAATATTATATTGTATGCTAATTTATTTCTCGTTTTCAAGGTTGATTTCATAGCAAAACTGCTTCAATTTCCAAAGTAGAACACTCCCTTGAGTACGTCATTCGTTTAATCTGACGCCTTTGTGTTATTATGCCACATGTCTCACAATTAAGCAACCATTTGTCATTGTAGTTATATTTTGTGATATAACACTAACTAAAGGAACAGTCACTAGTCTAAACGAGGATAAAATTAGGCAAAAGAAGAAAAACTTTTCTTGTTAGGTAACCTTCATACAAAGGAGTAACCATCGTATTAGGAAATATCAAAAATATTGGGCCCTCCAGCTACTTGCACCCTGAATTTCAGTGACTTAGTGGTGTAGCTAGGTACGGATTTGGGGCGACAGTACTGGGCCCCTCTGGACTCTGTCTGTTCTAAAATGCAACACTAAATCTTCGATCCACTGACCTGTGTCGGTAACTTTTTTCAGGGACCTTGTTGACATGATTCTTTTCATAAACCTCCCTCCACACAATGGTTGTGATAAACATGCGATTTGTTATTTTTTTTTATTCTTTCTATACAATATGTCTGAGTTCGGACTGTAAAAACTTTAAGTGGTGATGAAGTATGCTCTATTTTCTAATTAAAACCATTAGAACATGTGGGGTCTTAACCCAACGCCCACTGAATAGCAGCCATTTTTGTATTTTGGTTGACGTTTTCAGCAGCAGGGCGAATACCCTCCATACGCTTCTTTGGTGTTGACTGGCTTAAAACAAACTTTCAGTTTCATCCAACACCGGAGATGAAAGTCTAATGGTGTTAAAGTTTGTACAGTCCGAACTCAGACATATTGTATGTATTGGCAGGTGGGCCATACCCTAACTTTTTGCACCCGGGCCCCCGGTTACTTAGCAATACTATGTCTGCAGCCAGCCTAACGCCATTCATGCCCTTATTTTCTAGGTTTCGGCATGGCGTGTGACAAGTATATCCCTTACCGTATTATCGAGACTTAGTGCCTGCTTCCAGCTTTTTGAGAGCTTATAATGCGAAGGTACTGAGTAAATGCATGTGCATGCTTTTTTGTGTGTTTTGAGATGTAGTTTAAATGCTTTTAAGTGTGTTCTTCATGACTTATCTTTTTTGTAACAGATTATGTAATGAGCTGAGGTTGGGTTTTTCTCTAAGGCTAAGTAATTAATACTATTCTGATTGATCAGCGATCTAAAATTTTTTTTGGGTGGCCGTCCAACCTCACTAGCCTTATTCCGCAATTATGTAGGGGTCAGCTTCCAGACTTACCGGGTTCAACTTATACAAATGATTTAAGCGACTATTTAACAGACCTCTATAACCCAGTTACCGAGCGTTTTGATATCCCTTGGTTAGACTCGACTGGTTTGACTTTCTGGATTCTGACAGACTATCAAAGATCTTCGAATGACAACCGGGACCGTAGGCTTTACGAGCTTTCCGAGGCATGGGAAGCCAGTGACACAACATAAACGTAGAAAGTACATTTGAATTGAAAAACGAAGACTTTATTTGGGAAACCGATGCAATTGGGTAGTTTCCACCATTAACCAATAAATGTTAGACACAATTTCTATAAAACCTCTATTAATTTCAGTCCAATAAATTCGGTTTATTTTCAATTTGCTATAAAATTTGATTTTTAGTTGCTTAGAAATCAATAAATAGATAGTCAACTGAGTTGTTATTTTAGTGACGTCATAAGATGCCATACAAAATCTATTGGAGAATTGCGTTTTGACAGCTCATAAAAAGTACGTCAATGGATAATGGTGGAAACTACCGTATTAAAATTTCAGCATCGTAGTTCAATGTCGTTTGCTCGTTTAAGAGCAGACACACAATTAGCGGTCAAACATAACAACCCCCTGCGTCAGGGGTTAAATGGATCATTTATATTCATGGAAATAAACAACAATGTAACGCGACAATCGCGAAATCAGTAAACAATACGCGAACATAAGTGGTAGGAGCAGTTTTTTTCTGATTTCAGGAATGGCCTCGTTGTAATTGTAAAAGCTATTCATAATGATGAGTACAAATTATCCTTTTTAGGTCAAAAATTAGATGTTTGATGATGTAAGCCAATTCAAATTTAAACGTTAAATATATAATACCCACTGGCGATTTTTGTGTGTTTACAAAATAAGATAAGTGCATGGAAAATACACTAAAGTATGTGCTTAGTTTTTAATCTGTTAAGCTGCACTTACCTACTAACATAAGTCTGTGTGTTTATATGCTATCTAGCACGCTTTAGGGCTGATTTAAGTGTTTTATTTGAAACTTCAAAACTGAATTTTATCTGTCAACTGTACCTTATTTTAAGTATCCTTTTATTTATATTATGATTGTCGGGATCTACATCCTGAATGCATCTAAGAATATCATTAACCCACCAAAAACATTTCATGTAAAATGTTGCCAAGACAACCACATAAGGTTTGCGCTGTGAAAAATATATCAGATCTCATGTAGAGCCAAGCTACTGAATCTACACGGCCTAAATCTACCGACCTTTACTTCACAAATTCTACATATCAGTATTTTTTTTTTTCACAGGACAAACCTTCTGTGGTTGTCTTGGCAACATTTTACATGAAATGTTTTTGGTGGGATTTTAGTTCTTTTTGTAGGTTGCAGGGCAGTCTTTTTAGTGTATTTTTTTTTCTTTTATGGGGTGTGTTTCTTGTACTTAGCAGTGCCGGTTTTCATAGCCCATTCTCTGTCTTTGCATTTCTACTTAGATGATTGTTTCTTAACAAAACTTCCACGCCCCCATTTTCGGGGATAGAGGGCGAAAATTATGAGTTTATGAATTTTTTTGTTGGTTGTACACTAAACTTAGACTACATACCAAATTTCAGCATTCTAGCACTTCAGAAAGTAGCCAAACATTTTGATGATCATTAGTGTGTCAGTGACGAAATCGGTGTAATTTAGATATCAGTAAAATCTAAAGTATTAGAGCTATTTAGTTGAGACTTTGTATGTTTATTGAGCCTATTATTCACATCTTATGCTGTGAATGTTAACTACCTGGTACATCGGAAACCAACTCTATGAGGGTTCAAAAAAATGACGAAACACTTCGAGAAAAGGTAGGTAGCGCCCTTGCGCTTCGCTTGCTAGTCTTGGCGGGGGCACGACCGTGCCCCCCGATTTTCCAAGAAGTCAGATTTTTCATAAAATAACATATTTATGCAATAACCATTAGTAGGTAGGTACCACAGTATTCGAGCTAAAAACATTAAAAACAAAGTATCCGTTTTATCTCTCCTTTTATTTATTAATTTAAGAACTTTCTAAAAAAAACTAGAAATCTTCTAGCTATACTCTAAACATTATAACGGTGATAATTAACATTATGGTAAACTGACAACCAATTACAAATCTTCACGCCTAGAGCTAGTGTAGTATACAGCCTAATTGTCCATTTCAACAGCAAAATAATTCTCAATATTAATAGTGAATCGGAAAGTCCATTCTTGCTTGTGATAAACCTCTGTATCGTATGTCTGCTGAGTGATGTTGATGCTCAAATCGTGCCTTTTGTTCCGTCTCGCAACTAGACCGACCCACTTAGCACAAGTTGCGTCTTTTCTACTTTGTTTGATGTTTGCTAAACTAGCGCTTGACGATCTCCTTTTATTCTGTCTTGATGGCTTGATCATGGATTAAGTAGGTATGATCATTCGGACGAGGTCAATATGTGTAATTAAAAGTGTTCTAATACCAACTGTGCTCATTTTTTTTGGGGAGTGGGAAATCATCATGACTGCCCCCGTCCTGGGTGCGGCGGGAGGGCGTGTCAGACTTTTACTGACTAAAACCCACTCATGTTCCTTCGGTTGCCCTTCATTTTCCGGGGTCACGGTAACTATTATAAACATTCCGCAACACTAACTGTGCTCCTGCAACTTTGGTTAATGGTCTGCTTCCGTGGGTGATCTTATTTACAAATATAGGTAATTTTCCCAGTTCAACTGCCAGTAGAGATAAGTACGCGGACTTTTTTTAGCTTTAAATAGTATACTTACTAGTAATATAAGATCCCATAGGACGACCTTCACCGGTCTGGTTAATGAATGAAACGTATTTTATATTCAATTAAATATGCCAATGAATTGACTGCTAATGGATTGTCTAAAAAAATCAGTTCAGAATATGCTTAATCAACCATTTAAAAAAACATTTGTTTTTAAAAATTTTACTGGTTTGGATAGTAAACAAATTACTCGTACTACTCTAGGGTCTGTAGGATGTGCAGCAGGTGGATGATGTGTCCGTATTCCAAAATTTGAATTGAAAATCATGAGCCATGAAACATTTTATTATTTTTAGGTAATTTTTAAAAACATAACTGTTTATTTAAATTTCAATTCCTTCTTCCTTCACCTGAGACTTGTGAACGTATAATATTATTCTATTATATTTTGATGCTTATGATTTTGTATATCAATCTTTATTTCGGCCTGACTTACAGACCTAGTAAGTATAAAAAATATTAAATTCAAGATATAAATATGTTATGTTGTTTTGTCTATACTAGGTTATACTATCTATACTTCTATACTAATATTATAAAGAGGTAAAATTTGTAAGTTTGTAGGTTTGTAAGTTTGTATGTAGGGGGTAATCTCTGGAACTACTGGTCCGATTTAAAAAATTCTTTCAGTGTTAGATAGCCCATTTATCGAGGAATGTTATAGGCTATATACCATCACGCTACGACCCACGGGAGCGGAGCAGTAACGAAAAATGCGGGTGAAACCGCAGGAGACAGCTAGTTTTAATAAATACATAGGTACAAGATAAGATGCCGACTAGTTGGCAGCCGATTACGAAAGTAGCCGATTAGTTGGCTTTACCGACGAGCTGCTAGTCGGCAGGCTGGCAGCTCTCTAATAAATAACTCCTACCCTACCTGAAATAAATCAGTATACAATCGATTGAAATGTTCACTTTATTCACGGAAATAAACAAGTAATTAGTAGATAATAAAATCGAAGCAAAGTTGTTTTCGTTTGTTTGAGCAATCAATGATTTATTATTGTTTTCTTTGGGCAATTATTTTTGTTTGTTTGATTCAACCTGGGACTAATTATTTTTATTTCAGAATTAGAAATAAATAGAATCACATTTTGTTTTGATAATGCTTTTGGCATCTAATTGCCCTCTAATAATTTCGAATTGTAATACGTACACACACGTAATATAAAATATGTATATAAATATCAAAGATTATGTACAAAACATTCGGATTGGAGCTAAGTACAATGTCTTCATCGTTTGGAAAATTCCGAGATGTCGGACGCTAAGCTTTCGATAATCCAATTCCTGTACAAACTTCGTAAATAATTCAATATGTATACATATATCTCACATAGAATGTAGGTGTACGTTTACCTATCCTTATCGCCCCCAACTGAATAAATAATTAACTGTAATATTTTAAATGATGGTCTTCTCTTATTCACATACTAACTTAAATTTAAGTTAAGTGCATCTTTCTCTTTCCATTGCATTAAAAAAATAACAGAAGATAAAATATTAGTTAAGCTTAGTCAAAAGACACTCCGTAATTTAGACGCGATTAAAAACATGGCGACTATAATATATACGCCAATTTTCTTCAGGCGCTGTCTAATTTGACAGGATTAAACTAAAGTGTATCTTCTGTCCTTTAAGAAATTAATAGAGAATAATGCATTTAACTTAAGAATCAGCACCATTGTCAAAATAGGTTTTGCTTTCCACTGCAACTCAAAATTGTGCGACGATAGTGTCGTGCATTTCGACGACACACACAACCGTAGGATTTAAATGGTCACCTAACGCTACGCTATTTAGACGCAGTACGATGCGGTGCGCAACGCTTTTATATTTTTGTAAAATTTTATCAATTTTCCTACACATATAAAGGCTAACAGCACCACCATTTTTCATTCAGACCAAGCAGATTTTTCCAGTTGCTTATTATACCAGTTAAGTCTTCATGGAGGTGATACTAAAGCTGCGAACACGAAGTCAGTAGTAGTGGAAAAATTAGGGAGCTAGACTATTACGTCGCTTTTTGCGGCGCTGCCTTCGTGGCAAGTTCAATATGAATGTACATTTACATAATGCCTCGGCATTTTATATGACGGCGTAAAAACCCCTGCAGTTACGTAAAATGCCGAAGGCAAAATGTCGGAGCAATCCAACTCAGATAGGTTAGGTTAGAAGGCTAAGGCGCTTTAGTCTTCGTGGTTATTTTTCAAACCACCCAGAAATGCAATTCGGAATGTCGAAATGAAATTCGAAATGTGTGTTCAAAATGTCAAAGCAATCCGAATTGCATTTCTTGCAGGCATTATGTGAACGGTGGATTCATACAAAATGCCTGCGCTATATATTTAAAGCGGCGTCAGCCCTATTACCGCCGCCGCGGAGCTCCCTCTGACTTTGCGTGCGCAGCCTTAGATCAAGCCCACACAGTCATAACCGTTCAACTCTCTATCATTGACTGGCTATAACTTTTACTACAGCATGAGTTAAACATGAATGATGGAAGGCTGTAAACATGGCGGTTGTTCTGTAGGTCGGCGGGTGGGTCGAGCAGCGTCGGTGCGGAGGAGGCCAGTGACGGCAGCGACGCTGAGCGACCCCGCAGAGGACATCACCTCCGTGTCCCCACACCGGCCCTCCCGCAGTGAGTACCTAGCTTTACTAAGAAACCTTCAAGATCAAACTTTTCTGAATCATCTGAATATAAGTTCGGATATCCTAAATATACACACATCAAAAGTGTCTAGGGATATTTCAATTAAACCTAAATTACTAAAATTCTATTAACTTTTTGTTAAAACATGTACACATTAAAATAAACCTTGTTTAATAGACTATTTAATCTGATAATAAACTTTTAGATAAAGTTATATTAAAAAAAAACTTAGAAGAAGAGGAAAAACTCAAACAAAATTTCAATCTTAACTTTATTTTTGATACATCAAAACTTAAACAAAACAACAATTTTTTTTATAAAAATTCTTGAAAACTTAAAATTAATATTCCGTGGATCCACCTAAGACTCTCCTGACACATCTGCAGCGGTTCTGCATACTCAAAACAAGGGTGTCAATATCCTGTTGTCGAATACTGTCCCATAATTGCCGTTTCTGAAGCCATGAAGACCAGTCAGAGCGTTATATCCAGGCTTTGGTCATGTTATCGTGTCACGGAGGAAGTGGTGGAACGGCACCGAGGACCTCAACGCATTACAACACATGTACAGGACCGATTCATAGTAAATGCTGCACGAAGTCAACTAAATGCAGCGGCGATGCAATTGGTTCAAAGGCTACAGAGAGAGTATGGTTTGCTGGTAAGCGGTCAAACTTTGAGAAGGCGACTGCATGAAGTCAATCTACGTGCTCGTAGGCCATTTTGGGTATCAGCACTAAGGAGAGGTAATCGAGGAAGAAGATTACAATGGGCTATTGCACACGAAAACTGGAACCATTCTCAATGGTCACTTGTGCTTTTCACTGATGAATCTAGGTTTGGATTTCATCCTGATTCGCGAAAAGTACGCGTTTGGAGAAAACCTGGACGTTGGAATCGACTGCAGCACCCACAACAAGTTCATGCATATTAAGGTGGCACGATTATGGTTTGGGCAGGAATTCGTCTCGGCGGTAGAACGGACCTCGTTTGGATACAAGGCAATATGACTGCTCGAAAATACCGAGATGAGGTGCTAGAGCCTGTAATCTTGCCCCACAAACAGCAAATGGGACAAAATTTCCAGCTAATGCACGACAATGCCCGTCCACATACGGCGCGTATCGTTACAAGTTGGTTACAACAGCATGTTATTCAAGCTTTAGACCGGCCTGCACAATCCCCTGACTTAAATCCTATTGAGCATGCCTGGAATATGCTTCAGAGAAGAGCTCGTAGGAATTTCCCTGTTGATATTGTGCATCAAAACCAGCTTTTCTTGCATCTTAGCAGGATTTGGGACAGTACTCCACAACAGGATATTGACACCCTTGTTTTGAGTATGCAGAACCGCTCCAGATGTGTCAGGAGAGTCTTAGGTGGATCCACGAATTATTAATTTTAAGTTTTCAACAATTTTTATAAAAAAAAAATGTTTTGTTGTTTAGGTTTTGAAATTTCAAAAATAAAGTTAAATTGAAATTTTGTTGAGTTTTTCCTCTTCTTCTAAGTTTTTTTTTAATTAAACTTTATCTAAAAGTTTATTATCAGATTAGATAGGCAATTAAACAAGGTTTATTTTAAAGTGTAGGTGTCTTAACAAAAAGTTAATAGAATTTTAGTTATTTAGGTTTAATTAAAATATCCCTAGACACTTTTGATGTGTGTATATTTTAAAAAATATAACAAAAAGATAGCACGTAAGGCCGTTGGTCTTGACTCGACTCCCGGCTATCTTTTTGGCTTTATATTCATTTTAAGCAGTTTTAGGTTGAGAGCCTGAAAGTCAGACCTCATCATGTTATCCTTTGTTCCCCTGTTACTGGATATATCTGATATTGCTACTACCTTTGATGGAGATCAAATCGGCAATAAATTCTACCATGGAGAAAATACAGTATATTCAATTCAAAGCCGATCCCAATATACATAAAGATTTGACCAAAAAATTACAGGTATCACAGCATAAAGTAGGATGACAATTAAGATAACAATTTAGGACAAATACATAGTTCCTTCAACTAGGCTTAAGAAAATAGGTGGCTCGTTTAAATGTCAATGTATACGCTTTTATAATAAACTACCCAGACAAATTCAAGAACTTAGCATTACTAAATTTAAATTATTTATAAAACGTAAACTTTGTCAGAAAGCTTTTTACTCTGTCAAAGATTACATTGAGGATTCAAATGCTTGGGATTGAGCTGTTTCGATTAATACATTGGCCATTATTTACTTTATTTACATTTCTTTTCTCTTTGACATTTCAATTATTATTTTGACATTTATGTGTACTTTTTAAAGTATATAATCTTTTTTATGTATTTCTATTTGACATTGATGTGTACTTTTTAAAGTATATAATCTTTTTTTTATGTATTACTATTTGACATTGATATGTACTTTTTAAAGTATTGTGTATATGTTTTTGTGACATTTTTTTTGTGAATGTGAGGACTATGGAAGTCGTTGGTTTTTTTTTTTATTAAATATGCGGTCTGACGGTTTGAGTATTTAATGCGGCCTACCCAAATGTCCTTACTTTGGTACTGTTCGTCAAGACGTTGGGCTCCTTAGTTTTTAGTTGAGCTAAACGATTACTGACAAATGCTTGCACTGTCTGGACAGGTCCACTCAAATCTGTGTCCTCCTCTCATCAAGAGAGTGCCTCAGACATAAACCTCCATGGTTCTCGCACATTTTTGACCAATACGATTGTATGGACTTTAAAAGAGACTTTGACCTCTGAGTTTGTTTCGGATGTTTCTTCTCAGAGCAGTCCAGCTACGAAACACCGGCCCCATCGTTCGCTTAAAATAAATAAAAAAACAAAATATTGACGTGTAAAAGTGTTATATATATAACCTATTTACAAAATAAATATGATTTTATGATTTAAAAAAAAAAAAACAAAGGAACTGTCAGTTGTCAGTTTAAAACCCAAGAATCCCCTGGATGAGTTCTCTAATGAAAATGTCGGACAAGGACGCTGGCTTGTTCCCGAGGGGTGGAGGTAAGCGGGAATCTCGATAATTACCAATTAAGTCTAAAACGGGCGGCATTTTATCTTTTAAAAACTCTGTCATAATTAATTATAACACCACATTTTACAAATTGATGGGGCCCGATTTTATGATATTGGGTGCTATTAAATGAGGTGTTGTAATGGAGCAGTGGTAAAGGCGCCTCTTGGACATGGGGTTGCAGATTCGAACTTGACAAACTAAGTACCTACCTAATTTAGAAGAAAATTAATAAGTTTGACAATTAATTTAAGCAAGGGCTATCGTGTTAGTTCTCAAAAAGGTACGCAAACAAGGGAAGATATTGTAAAAATTGCCTCAGATTTCTACAAGGACCTCTACAGCTACCAAAGCCAAAATGAAAAAATAGAAACACCCAAAAATCAGGAACAAACCACAAGGCTACCACCAACGGTCAAACCTTTCGACGAACACGAAATAATAATTCAAATAGACAGACTTAAACAAGAAAAAAGCCCCGGACACGACAATATACCAAATGAAGCTCTCAAACTCGGTAAATTTATTCTGGCTAACCCACTTACAACTCTTTTTAATAAAATACTTGAAGAAAAAAAAGTGCCCACAAAATGGGCTGAGTCCAGAATAGTACTCCTGTATAAGAAAGGAGACCCATCAGACGCAAGCAACTACCGACCTATCAGCCTTCTGCCGTCCATGTACAAACTATTCGCAGCCTGTCTAAACAAGAGAATCGAGCCCGAGATTGAGACACACCAACCAGTAGAACAGGCTGGCTTTCGAAGGGGATTTTGCACTATCGACCACATTCATACCTTAGAACTAATCATAGAAAAATTCCAAGAGCTCCAACAACCCTTGTATTTAGCCTTTATTGACTACGCGAAAGCCTTCGACTCTGTATCCCACGAAAGCTTATGGCAAGCGCTAGACAATCAAGGCATCCCAAAAATCTATATCGACATCTTAAACGACATCTATGGCAAGAGTATAAGCCGCATAAAGCTAGACCGGTTGGGTTCAAAAATACGAATATGTAGAGGCGTCAAACAGGGAGATCCGCTATCACCTACGATCTTCATATCTGTTCTACAACATATAATGAAAGACCTAAACTGGGAAAAAAAAGGAATCAACATTCACGGAAAATACCTCAGCAACCTACGATTCGCTGATGACATAGTTCTCTTTTCGAAATCATCTAGCCAATTGGAAGAAATGATAACAGAATTATGCAAGACTAGCAACAAAATAGGACTACAACTTAATACATCAAAAACTAAAGTAATGACTAACGCTCTTCAAAATCCTATAACAGTTAACCAATCACAAATAATAGAATATGTGGAAAACTACATATACCTAGGGAAACACATTTCATTCAGCAGTTCGAGACACAAAGATGAGATCGATAGGAGAATCAACTCGACATGGAATAGGTTCTGGAGTTTAAAAGAAATATTGAAGTCAAAGTTGCCCTTAAAATTGAAAAAGAATGTCATGGACACGTGCCTGCTCCCCTGCCTAGCATACGGGTCTCAAACTTGGATTTTCAATAAGTACACACAAGAAAAAATACAAAAAACTCAACGCGCGATGGAAAGAAGCATTTTGAATATAAGGTTAAAAGACAAGCAAAAATCAAAAAACATACGCAAGAAAACTAATTTAATAGATGCTCTCCAACATACAAAACGCCTGAAATGGAAGTGGGCTGGACATGTGACGAGAATGACAGATGGAAGATGGACACAGTTGGTAACTCAATGGCAGGGCCCAAACGGGCAGAGGGCAAGAGGCCGCCCCAGGGAGCGCTGGGCAGACGAAATAAAACAAATTGCCGGAAAAGACTGGACAAAGAAAGCAAAGGAGAGAAATACTTGGAAAAAGTTGGAGGAGGCTTATACCCAGATGGGGCCTTAACTTAATAAAAATTGTATTAACCTACCTATATAAAAAAAAAAAAAAAATATTTTACATGACGTAAGAAAGTTATTAGTTAGTTATTTTTTATAAGAAAGTAAATAATAAAGGAAAAGTTATAACATAATCTAATATCAAATGTATTGTTGTTAGATAGAATGTTTGCATGTTTATATGGAATATTAAAAATATGTTTAAAAGGAAATCAAATATTAAAATGTACTATTGAATAAAATGGAATGGTAAATCAAATAAAATGTTAAATGAAATGAAATGTTAGGGTTATTGTAAAACAAAATAAAAATGATTAATGAATTATCAAATATAACGTTAAATGAAACAATAATATTAAATATAATGTAAAAATGTTGTAGAACGAAATGATATAATAAATGGGTAGGAAGTATTGTTAAATGAAATGATAATTGTAAATTTTAATTAAGTGTTTAATGATATGTTAAATATTTTGATTTGTTAAATGAAATGTTAAACGTAATGTTTAAATGAAATGTTAAATGAATATTTAAGCGAAATATTAAATGTATAACAAATAAATATACGATACATAAATGTTAAATGAAAAATACTATTGAAAGGCATGTAAAAATGGAATGTTAAGGCAAATAAAGGCTAAATTATTATTATTATTATCGTGTTAGTTAACGAGTTACTGGTTTGTTCAGGTTTTAGGCATTTGCTCTTTGGAAAACGTCGATATTCAGTTGAAACCAGTTAGAATGGAAGCCAACCCCAGTATAGTTGGTAAATCTAGGAGTTTATTTCTAACCGACTTCAAACAGGAGGAGGTATTCAAATCGATGGGATTTTTTAAAATTGTGTAATGGAAAATGCAGTCATTTATTTATTACATTGATCGAAGCACGCAAGCAATGGCCTCAAACTGCCAAAATAGCGGTAACATCAGTTTTTTTTATAGGCACGTAGAAGATATGATCACCTGATGTTATGTGACGCCGCGCCGTAACTAGGTATCGGGTCTCGAAGTGTTGCAAATGCATTTTAAGATCTGAACATTCTGAACACGCAAATGCCTTTCGCGGCTATTTGCCTCGACGATAATCGAATGGAAAATCAATTGGGTATACATACAAAATGCTATGCCAAGTTTCTGTCTACAACCTTGACTCTCCATCATGGAAACATAATTACTTTAGTTTAAATCATAGATCGTTTATATTATTGTTATCAATTTCAAACACTGAAGGGTTTTCTCGGTAATGTATTTGGCAGATTCCCGTCAGTTTACATAACGAAATTATTTAACCGAGTAGATGTTATTTACTTTGATACTTCTATTTTCTTTTAGCGCTAGCACAAATTGAGTTGGCAGTCAGTAAAAAGTTTCAGAACAGATTACTCACTCGTTTTACTTTTGAATTTTGTTCTTGTAAAAATGTTTTAATAACTAACCAATCGATTTGGTTTATAGACTAAACAACCTTTTCTAGGTTAGTTCAACGCTTTATTGTTTGTGAATAATAGAATATTCTGTACAGTCACTCCACATTCGTGACACTTGACCTCAGACCTTACACGTACGAAGGTCTTTGTTCAGGAAACAAATTGTTGTAAAAATAATAATCAAACCTTGTTGTCCCAACGTCACTGTTACGTAGTTAATAACTACGCGCAGTTCGCGCTTGCCGATAAAAACATTTGAACTGTAAAATGTAAAAAACTCACATCAGTCATAATAATAATTTAAACAAATACAGTACCGTACGTATTTACTCATTTTCCACCATTATCTTAAAACGTAAATATGAAATAGAAACCGTGAAGATAAGGGCGCAGCATTCATTTAGTTTCCATGTTGTTATCGTTTTTAGATCGTGTAATGCAATTGTTCGTGTAATTCTGTTAATTTTAAAATTTTATTAAAATAATGGCACCAATTTAATGTTGAAACGCGAATTTTTGAAGTTTCTGTGCAAAGTGGTAGTGCAAATGGAAAAAAATGCGGAGAAAACGAATGTGCGCGGTGTTCGATGGTCATTGCGTCGAGAGAGCTTGCCGTTAGCTCATCTTAGACAAGCTTTTCTAAAAGGCAAGCGGAGTATCTCACCAGATAATTTACTTTGGCGACGTCGGTAAGTTTTAATGGAAACATTTCAGTAAATCTAGGAAAAAGGACAATAGAACGTCGCATGAGAGATGGGCGTTCCCAACCTCATTTGTTTTTCAAATTCAATTTCCCATTCGTTTTTTCCCTGTAAAAAGACTTTGAATTTTATTGTCTTCATTTTTTACTGTTTCGTGGGTCTCTGCTATATTCGTGGCTAAAAGCAATCGTCTTGTCTCTGTAAGTAATGAAACGTTTAATATCGTAAATTGTTACTATGATTACCATCGTTAAGCGTCACTGAAACTTTCATCAATGGAAATAGAAGTTATCTATTATTGATATCGTCTAATAACCATAATTTCTTATTTAAATATTATCTATTAAATTACTATTAGCGTTAACATTAACCAGGTTGCTCGAACCGAATATTAATGTAAAAAAAAACTATCAAGCGCAAAGTCAGAGCATTTGCTTAACTTAATTGCTTTTGGACTAGCATGCCACATGGAAATTGGGCACGCCGTGATAGCGGCGCGGCGGTAAGACCCCTCTTTGAGGAGTGGCTGGAGAGGCGCCACGGCGCTCTCACGTTTCGCCTGACACAGGTCCTCACCGGACATGGTCAGTTCGGGAGGTTCCTGTGTCGGATTCAGGCGGAAGCGACGCCTGGGTGTCACCACTGCAGCAACGGTCGCCTGGAGGACACGGTCGAGCACACGGTGGAGGTGTGCCGCGCATGGGCGGACCATCGACGTGTCCTCGTAGAGGCGATCGGCGGCGGTGACCTCTCGCGCCCAGCGCTGGTTCAGGCCATGCTGCGGGGCGAGACGGAATGGGATGCCGTCGCCTCCTTCTGCGAAGCAGTTATGCTAGTGAAGGAGGCGGCGGCGCGCGAGAGGCAACGATGAGCCTCTCGCCCCGGACTAAGACCCAGGCGAAGACGTCGAGAGTCGCAAGACGACTACCGGCCACCGTAGGCGCGGTTCTGCGGATGGCGAGCGATGGGTAGCTCGCCGCCCGGCTAGGACCAGGACCGCGTAGACGGCGCGTTTTGTTCCACGCGCGCCTCAAAGAGAAGGAGTCAGCACAGGAAGGGGCCCAACAGGGCCAACGCCTGCCGGGGTTGCGGAATGTTTATAGTGGTTACTGTGACCCTGGAACATAAAGGGCAATCGAAGGAACATGAGTGAGTTTTAGTCAGTAAGAGTCTGACACGCCCTCCCGTCGCACCCGCAGTCATTGGATGATTTCCCACTCACCAAAAAAAAAAAAAAAAAGGAACATGAGTGGGTTTTAGTCAGTAAGAGTCTGACACGCCCTCCCGTCGCACCCAGGACGGGAGCAGTCATTGGATGATTTCCCACTCACCAAAAAAAAAAAAATGCCACATGGAAATGTCCATGACTGTAAACAGGGGCGAGGGGTCGAGTTGAGCCAAAGCTTAAGTCGAGGTCGTACAGTCGAAGTCCAAACCTGTTACTTACTCAGAATCTAGTCGAGATCCAGTAAATATAATGTTCCGTGATTCGATTATAAAATTAACAGTGTTCGTCATGAGTCCCCCATATCCCATGGCTGGGGGAGGCTCTGGCTCTGTCCTTGGCTACCAAATATTTTAATGTAGTATTTGTAACTAGAAGCTGATCATTAGTCTCCAATTTCCTCAAAACCTTGAATCTTTACATTATCACGTAAAGGCATCGTGTGAACAAAACAATGTTACTAACTAAATACAATGTAAATTGACATTATCTGTTATCATACCAAACGGGGAACGAAGATTATCTAAGTGTCAACATCTATTATTAAGTTTGACCTGTTATGAAATAGGTGTTCACGATTGAATAGGTTAGTAACCTATACTACTACTGATAACTTAACCTCGTGGGTTCATTGATGCTGAACGCGATATTGTTGGTCATCGATTTTTGTGATGCATGTTGATCTGAATGGTTTCTCTATTTTAATTATACCAACTTCTTACCCACTATCCCACTGTAAGGCAAAGGTGGGGTTGGGGAATGTTTATAATAGTCACCGTGACCCCGGAACATAAAGGGCAATCGAAGGAACATGAGTGGGTTCTAGTCAGTAAAAGACTTACACGCCCTCCCGCCGCACCCAGGACGGGAGCAGTCATTTGATGATTTCCCACTCACCAAAAAAAAAAAGGCAAAGGTCTCTTCTCATACAAACAGATCCAGCCTCAGCATGTTCTCAAATGTTTTAGACGTTGTTAAATATTTTTTTGGAAAAGCTTAAAATAAATTCAGTTTCGTTATTTTGTTTTAATGTTGAAAAAGGTTGAAAAGAAAATTTATAATTCCTAAAAGTGCTACATACCTATAAGTGCGTTAGAATGTTTATTAATTATAAATTTTATTTTGCTTAGTAAACAACGTTGAATATCAATACAATTGTGTACTTACTACAAAAAAATTAGGTTGGCTTTTGCGGAACTAGAGCCAATTAAATGTGCTAATTTGTGTTGTGCTAATAGTTTACATCAGTACCTACAATGAAACAGCAAATATTTACGAGATCTAAATCATTATTTAGTACTTGTTAACATTTACACGGCTTGCTACTACTACCGATGGTATTACGGAAACGAAAAGGATTCTACAAGATGTTCTTACGCAGGAAAGGAACGATAGAATATGTGTGTTTTGAAGAAATCAAAGAGGTAAATAGAATTAAGATTTAAAAGTTGAAAAATATACATAAAAAATATTTATGCAAACACAAAATATAATAGTGAGTCACACAGCTGTGTCAAGCAGTGGCCCTGTTCAAATAACAGTGAAAAATAGAAAAATATTTTATAGCGGGAAAACCAAAACAGCTAAATACAATAACGATAATATTTAAGTGACTGTAATGTGGAAATAACAGTTTAATTTGAAAATTCTTATAGAAAAATAATATTTGTTTACAAAAATTCGTGTAAAGCCAGTTTTAACCTCGAAATCTCAATTTTTATTACCTTCTAACACCATGACAACAGTCCGGTGCCAATTGATATATAAAATACTGATACGAGCGAGATGTGTAGGCACTGCTATTATATTTTAAAAAGAAAAAAAAGCTTTTTTAAAAAAAAGATAACCGACTTCAAAAACTAAAAGCTCAAAAATAACTATTTCGGAAGTCGGTGGCAACACAAATCGACCGGCAGAAGAGAAGCCATCGACTTCCGAAATAGTTATTTTTGAGCTTTTAGTTTTTGAAGTCGGTTATCTTTTTTTTAAAAAAGCTTTTTATTTTTTACTTTTTGTTAGAGTCTCAGTGTCTGACTACGTTTTAAGTTAGCTCTCAAAATAAACTTATAATCTTATAAAAAAAAAAACTACAATCCAAGAAAGCAAAACGCGATCTATGCGGGCAACGTCACGGGATATCTATTAGTGTTATATACTAAAACCTTCCCCAGAATGTAACAAACACTTTGCTGAAAACCGCATCAAAATCGGTTCAGCCAAACGCGAGATAATCGCGGACAAACATACATACATACATACATACAGGTCGAACAGAGAACCTACTTTTTTTTTTAAGTCGGTTAAAAAATATCTTGATACCAGTTACTACCTATACCAGTTACTATGTTGTACGCGTACGTGCCAAAAGTATTGTTTACATGTTCGTATTAAATAATTAAAATAAATATTTTCGTATTATATCAGCTTCGTTATCTCTTAGTAAATTCTGAGGAAACATACCAACATTGTTTGGTTATCCTAAGAGGAGATTATTTTGAAACAAAATAAAGATAATTATGATGTATTGTGCAGATGCACGTCCACAACTTTTCTTGTTAGTTAGTTCTTAGTCTTGCTTTTCTTTTCTGCTCTACCTTTTAATATATTAAACTTATAAATAGTACCAATTAGTTTCTCTAAGGTCACTAGTGTCACTGGTCATCACTGGTAGTGGCCGATACTTCAACACATAATTGTACCCATAGTAACAAACGATGCTCCCAAAAAAATATACATATTTCATTTTTTTACAGCTATATTATTACTTTATTTTGCAATTAATCCTTTAATAAAATATATATTAACTTATTTCAATTAAATAAGTCCAGTTCGTTCCGTCATCGCCACTTCGAACCAGCCCTCGTTTTTCATGGCTGGCTCGGCGAGGACGTATGTTTTTTGGTATCCAATGCGTGTAAATTTTGTTATTGAATGTAAAATGCTCGAAGTCGAATATATTGCAGCTTGATCTGCCCCAACCATTATTTACCGACTCGTTGACAATAAAAGACGCCCGTAAATGGCTTAATTGAAAAAACTGGTTTGATGTTGACTTATCACCTTTGCAACATTTTTCATTTTGGTGTCAGGAGTTTTGGACTTTCAGTTTGTTTTTTTTTTGTACCGTAATAATTATGTTCTTCTTACAAGGGCGACAGCGTTATAATAAATAGCCTTTGACCCGACCCCTCGGTAATATTCTTGCTAAATTTAAATAAAATTTTGCGGTACTTTTTGAGTTATTCTCGGACAAAAATTCAGAGAAACAGGCAAAAATTCTAAATACTCTGTTTTGGCTTCGGCATTAATTTTAGAACTAGCATCGAGTATTTTTTTTAAATACATTCAATATTCGTTCTATGTATGTAGGTTCGACTCCGTTATTATTTTAATGTTTTACAAGTATAGATGTATAGATACTAAGTATTGAACATAAGACATTAACTACTCATCACTCTGTATCTAAAATTAGAACGAAAATCGTCAGAATCCATAATGCAAGATGAAATGTTATATTCGAGCCGTGACTAATCTTAACTCGGTTTAAACACATTTATTTGTATAAATAAACGTTGCGTTACTAATCAATTCAACATCAACAAGTAGGGTTGTGCATTCCACGAATTCTGTTGCAATTTGCTTATTCTAGTTTTGTGGGCAAGCCTCGAAATACCACAAAAGTCTTGTCGAAGTTCGAACAGTTACTTGCAGCTAGCTAGCTAGCGCACTAATAGATAGCTTAGTTCTATTAAATTGGCTTCTGAAGATAAAGAAATCTTATCAACTCGGACCCTATCTACGATTCAATAGAATCTTGTATGATAAAAGCGAAAGAAAGATCACGCACTGACTGAACGAAATCGTGAAATCGTGTGTTGATGCGTTGTTGTTTTTATCGACTGTCCTTTGTATTTATCTACAGACTCAGAGTGAGATTTTGACTTCATCGCGAACAGAGAATGCTATCGCATGTAAAATGCGCTGGAATATAATGATGACGATGATCCTGACCAGTCATTCATTTTGTGTTTTCTATCGAAGCCAATTCTCTGGGTACAAAAACGTTGTGGCATCGGAAACAGGCATTTTGGTTTAAAAAGTTTTTTTGGACCACAATGCTTGAAAATTGCCTGATGTCTCCTTTACCGATACATAATAAACACTAATATTAAACTCATGATAACAAACGATTTTCCCAATTCCTTTAATTAGAATAACGTACTTTACCTTCTTTTAACATTCCTTGTCTCTCTGAAAAGTCGCCACGGCAAACCATTTTAGCAAAATTGTCTTTTCTACCAAAACCATTAATGAAAAGTTTAAGTCGACTTCGATTCCCAATACAGGCATTGTCCTCACGTCCATTCTGCCATAAATGTCCATTCGATGTTTTATTAACCCGTCCCATTTCCAATAGGACGCGCCTTCGCGATAAGCCGGCTGAAACCAGGTTAAATTTCCTGTATAAGAAAAGTATTGCAGCCTTATTGAACTGGGTTTTATAAAGAAATTGTGCGAAGAAGATTCCGGCCTTCAGAACTCTTTTAATATTTGATTAAGAACAGCTATTAAGGACTGGAGATCCAGGAATTCACCTTGAAAGTCGAGAGGTACAATACGGACTAGCTTCGTCCGACGGAATATTAGTATTGCATATGTATAAGGCCTTTTAGGATTCCGTATCCAGAGGGTCCCAAACGGGGCTGTTTTACTAAGACTTCTGTTTCGAAGTAGTAGAAGTAAATGGACTGTTTAAATGTAGGAAATTGTGTGCTCAAACTGTCCGCAACAATAAATACTAATGATGTGGGTCAGTTACAATTTCTTTTAATTGTATCATATCTGTTCGTGTATCATACAGGGTGGTTTGTTTGAACCAGTAGGTAAACATTTCGGCGCGTTTGTATAAAATGTATAGTCGTTTTAATAATACACTTTCAAATGATATAGTTAAAGATTAAAGAGCTTGTTGTATGAGAAGAAACGTATTTTTTAATGTATTTTTGCTAAACCGTACAATTTTATGGTACGGAACCATAGTGGTTTTTTCCTCAAATATAAGGTTACACTTCGACGCTTTCATGAAGGTTAGAGAAGTTAATAATTCTGTAGCGGCATTTAAACTATGCATTCCTTTCTATAACTTGTAAGTAAAATACTAACAATAAAGTTTATAGTCTATTATTATTTTATTACGTTACTTATTGTATAATCCCACGCATTGAGTTACGCTTAGGCACGTATTATATGTGTAGTAATTTATTGAACCAACCTGTCAACTCGTTAAGGGCAACCATTTTCCATGAATTGCTATGTGCTGACGGAAAATAACTATTCAGAGTAAGGCACACACACTTGACCTAAAATGGCGGCCATAAGTGATTGGACTTAATGCAGTACTTCAGAAGTGCGAAATTGTTTTTTTATGAGGATCTGATTATTTATGGCTTTTGTCATGGGGTTTGTTTTTGATGCAAACACGTAAATCATAAGCCTTCTCAGTTCTCACAAACGCAGCAGAGACATACACATACAACCCGTCTCGTATTCCATAAATACCTAAGACCATACACATATTTATACCTAGATTTGAACCCGCGATACATATATCCAATCGCTCAGACAAATATTTTTTTATCACCAAATAATCCCTAATGAATGTAAAGCAAATGCGCAAATAAGTATGTTTGCCATATTTGCATATAAATATGTCTTACTAGCTTTTGCCCGCGACTTCGCCCGCGTTGAATAATAGTTCTCGTTCCCGGGGGATTTCCGGGATGAAAAGAATCCTATGTCCTTTCTCGGGTTCCAGACTATATTTGCACCAAATTTTATTCAAATCGGTTCAGTGGGTTAGGCGTGAAGAAGAGACAGACAGAGTTACTTTCGCATTTATAATATTACTAGCTTTTGCCTGCGGCTTCGCTTGCGTTAGAAAGATACAAAAAGTAGCCTATGTTACTCTCCATCCCTTCAACTATCTCCACTTAAAAAATCACGTCAATTCGTCGCTCCGTTTTGCCGTGAAAGAAAGACAAACATACAGACAGACAGACACACTTTCCCTTTTATAATATTAGTATGGACTAGGATTAGAAATTCAAATATATAATAGGATTTATAGGATACCTTTTGTCTCTATAAAATGACATATTCCCGAATTGAGTAAGTTAAGGTAGATAAGTTTGGAAAACGTAAGTGAGTAGTGTTGTAAATTATCTAAATAATCAATAGTAAGTTTATTATGGAAATAAAGAGGTCAAAATAATCATAGTTAAATTCATTATTGCCAAAACCAGCATGCAAGAGATTATTTCGATAAATGGAGGAAAACCAAGACCTCGTTTCAAGTGCAACTAGCTTATCTTGATAAATAGGTTGAAATACTGTACAGTATAATTGCACCTACTAGAAGGTACAGTCAGCAAAGAAGACCAGTATGCAGAGCCGTTAGATAATAGAAAAGAAAATTTCTATACATCTAACTTTTTATTAAAATATTACTTTTGGATTGGATAGATGTATGTTTGTTAGTACTCCTTCACGTTAACTCTATTGAATGGATTTTGTGGAAACTTTACAAAAATACAGTTTATAAATCAGAATAACGAATAGGTTACATATCGGATCGGAACAGTAACCACAAAAATATCTTAAGGGACAGCTAGAAGAAAACAATTAATTAAATAGTTCCTTCTTAATTTTTTTTTCTTCATTTTAACACATCCATCACTGTTCAAGAATACTAAAATTATATCTGATGGCCCTGTATACATATGTACTTTATAAACTGTACATATAATTATGCTCATATGGAATACAATTTGCGCAAGTCGGCAGTAAGTGTTGCTGACCAATTGACGTTGCATCTGACCTTTTCGGCCAATGAATTCAAGTCAATTTAGTGAAATATTACCTTGCTTGAGTAGTACTTAGTTTCAATAAGGATGAATGTGTTTTCTGATGCTTTATTTATGGTTCTTCATTCATAATAAGTGGTGCAGTTGCATTAGGTTAGGGGACCGGTAAAAATTCGTAGGTTGATGATGTAAAAGTGTAAAATTGTGGTTAGATGTAAAAGTGTGGTTTAGCCGACTTAGAAGTTCTTTGTCCGACGAGTATGTTTTTATGTTTGTAAAAAGACAAAGCTATACTTATTTAGTTGATTCAGGCTAGACTAAAAAAAGCCGACACAGTAGGGAAATAGGCTATGGAGATGATGATGTTTGTTTCAATATCATTCATTTTCCCCGTAAACCTATTGTTACTCCACTGGCAAAGTTAACATAACAAATAAATTAATATGCAAATTATTATAGATTTAATGTTTGTTTTGTATCGGATAGTCTCATGAACTAACATAACAATAAAATTATAAAATCAAGTCTTTATTTACTTAAAAACGTTGCAGATAATTAGGTGTAAGTACAGTAGTATAAAACTTAATTATTGGCGTAATTTTCAGTACGTTTAAGTACGTTATTAATTTGTAAACTGTGAGATAAATAAAGCCCAGTTCAAAGACCTACTAATAATACAATTCAAATGATACAATTCTACAAATGTATTCTTTGTTAGAAGCCTACATTATTCCTGAAAGCTATATATAGTTGCAAAGTATTCAGCTTGATCCAATTTGAATGGAAGCCGTCCTAACAAAGTTAGGAAAAGGGCTAGGGAGATGGAGAATTAAACTAAATTGTGCTACGAGCCAACTCACAATTCTACTAGGACTTTGTATAATAATTCAGATTCTGCAAATTCTTTCTCTACTAGGAATCTTCATTATCCCCAAGTGACATTAAGCAGTGACGAAGTCACGGGCAGATGCTAATCCTGATTTGAAATTTATCATCAGCAGAGGACATTCGTTAGGATATCCTACCCCGAATCAAAAGTTCAATCAAACACTGTTCGCAAATTGATTATACAGTTATCAGTGATCGCCTCTGCATACCCTTGGTAAGATCATACAATGTTCCTGTGTTTACTTACCCATAATTATGCCCTTCGTATTTGGCCACTCTCTATTGAGATTCGCTGCCATCATGATCACAATTCTCTGCATTGAATCTACAATTCCAACTGCAAAAGTAGTCACAAACAGCATTTAATTTAATACCACTATGATAGAAAGTAGTACATTGCTGTTATCAAGATCGTTAGCATACAAATTGTTATGCTTGCACTAGCACCAACGTTTCTTCACCACGGGACCGCCATATACCACGTCAAGCGGAACTGAGCGCCATCTTATTACCATTTTAAGTGTTGCACCGGTTGCACGCCACCTGGGCGACTTTGTAGTATACAGGTACCGCTTTTAGCATAGGGGCCCAGCATGGTCGATATATTCACTTAGATATACTGCACCTTTATTTTGTATTTTTCGAAGAATTATTGTTCAAGTGCGTAACGCCGGCACGGGACCCTTAAGGTCATAGCTCATTACAGCCACCCGGCACCCACTCCGCACCGACTCGCCTTATAACCGAGGCGATCCGGTGACGCTACGGAGTTGATATAGTGAGCGCATGCCCATACAAGTCCATATAAAGAATACTAGCCGCAGGAGGCGAGTCGGTGCGGAGTGGGTGGCTCTAATAACCTTTAGTTCACAAGCTCTCGATAAGTTTTTTCCTTTCCAACAGGGCCCAATTTGCAAAAGTTTGCTCTACGGCCCCAGAACCAACTAAGCCGGCTCTGGCTATACTATCAAAGATTACGTTAATTGGGTAAATACCTGCACTATACGTTTCTTACTGTATATTGCACAACCTGAATTCAAGGCCAGCTTACGTCTACGTTGTGTGTTACTTAACTAGATTCTGCTCGTGCCTTCTCTGCGTCAAAGTCAAGTGTACCATAGAACTGTCTTTACTCTTTATAGTATCTTCCAGTAAAGTATTTTTTATACTAGTATTTCAGTCGGTTCTCTTATATTTTACTGCCCTTTTCTCTATCTGCGTGAAAGTCAGTCAGCCAGGGTGTCAATTAGGTTCTATTGCGCGGTTCTCTACTCATGTATCTTTCTGAAATAAAAGTTATCTAAGTTGGTCCTTATAACAACAGGCATCTGTCAGTGCATCTCCACTCAAAGTTGAACCAAACATTCAAAAGACTAGCTGAAACACACAGACTGACAGATAAAAACTAAATAATAGTTTTGGTACCGTATTAACTGTCATATACATTCATTCATTTGTAGTTATTTTGAACATTACAAACAAACATGTTATTGCTTCTTTGTATAGACGAAAGAAACCAATTTTAGAAAGAGGCCAACCTAGTGACGTAAGCAGACTGTCGCCATATATTTGTGCCAAAGTGACGTAGTACCGACACTCCCTCTCACGCGTGCCAAATATTTTGTACGTCACGAGTACACCTGCTGTGAGTGCTGCGTATCGGTATTAATTCCTGAGAACGCTTTCAAACTGGCGTTTTTTTCCCGCGTATACGCTCGGTCCAGTATACGCCCGTTAATTTTCACACTTCATTACTCGCTTACATGGATTCTGGCGTGTTCGTATCGGTAGTGGTGAGTCAATACGGCTCACACTCATACGAGCTTGTAATATATACTATAGTACCCATACCTGGACAATTGATATACATACTTATAAAATGTATAAATACATATTATAGATAAATTTCACCCAGACAAAGAACAAGCGATCATGCTCATCGCACAAAGTTTGTCCTTGGTAGGACTCGAACCCACGGCCTCCGGCTTATCACTCGTTGTTACTTACTAACCAATTAAAGACTCATAATTATCTCATTTAAGACTCAGGTTTGTGGTTTCGGCAAAAAGCGCACCTATACACGCTTGCACGCGCTTCCAAAAATAGGCTTGTAAGCGGTTAAAAAACGCTAGTCTGAAACCGCTCTGAAAGTATCTAATCTTGTTACGATTATGCCGTAGAATTTGCGTTACATCACTAGTTGTGTGTTTTTTCTCTAGACTGTAATTGCCGGCGTTCTATAATCCCCTCACGGCGTCATAACACGGGCTGTAGTAGACCTAGTAATATGGAAGATTAGATAACAGACTTCTGAAACCTTGAATTATGAAACGAAGGTTCTTTCTTACCTTAATTATGATGGACGTAAGCCGTTGCGTTGGTCCCGGTTGTCAGTGGTAGATCGTTGACAATCATAACGGGTAGGTATAGTCAGAAACCAGAATGTTTGACAATCAGTCTAACCAAAGGGTATTAATGTATTATTACCCAGTAACGGGGTTGTGGAGGTTTGGCAGGCAGCAGCTCCTTGTTCCTGTTTTCTAATGGCCCCAGTTGTCTGAATCAAATTAATAAATACCTATAAAACACTAGTATGAAAACTAGATCATTTAGACCTGATATCCATAAGATAAGTGGAAAAAGGATATGGAGACGATAAATAAAATCGTGGTACAAAAGTAAATCAGAATTACCGATAGAGTAATAAAATTACCTATACGTCAGTTCCATAACCACATATTGAAAATATCTCCTATAACTAGGCTCTGTTTATTCGACCTGATTCCGTAAAATTATGTTCTTTACTAGCTTTTGCCCGCGGCTTCGCTGAAAGAAAGACAAACAGACAGACAGACAGACACACTTTCCCATTTATACTATTAGTAATATAACGTTCAAATAAAGAAGCATAACACATTTAATAAGAAATATTTACTTGGTAAGAAATACTGATTTTCTCGCTCGATTGGATTTTTGATAAACAAATAAAACAAACAAAAAAAGATAAAAATAAATAAATTGAAGACACAACTTCTCAAATAATAATCCTTTTTTTCTCCTAAAACCCCGATTCATTTTCAATTAACTGTAAAATATATTTTTGTTGGTTAAAAATAATGCCAAATAATAAGTGGTGTCAAATATATGCGCTGTGTTGTTATTAGGTTTACATCTGATCAAAATTCTTTAGAGTTTTGTCGGTAACAAAACTGTAAAGAATTTTGATCAGATGTAAACCGTTTAAGATTACAGACTGGTTCGTAGAATTTTATGAACTTTAAATAGGTACCTAAGTACCTTCCTCCTTCCTTCAGTTTAGACAAAGAAACGATTACCGTCAATTCAAGTTTGAGATCTACTTTCCATGAAGTGGTAACTCTTTATCATGTCTAGTCGAACCATCGTACAATACCACACCATACCACGTCGCGGGTCGTACCATAGTACAAAGTACCTAATATGGTGTTCTGTACCGCCGGTTTCGTGGCCGCCTACATGGCTGACACGGTATACCGCCGTTTACCCGAATTTTATTTGCCCTAATATCATTTGCCATAATAGTCAACAGCCTTAATATCATACGACATAATACTCATTTTCCCTACTCTCATTTGCCATATTAGTCACGTGCCAGAATCATTGTTTCCCATAAAGTCACTTGCCATAACATCATTTGCCATAATCATTGTAAGCCCTAATTATCAGATGCCATAATTATGATATGCCATAACATAAGTAATTTGCCATCGACATCGGGTGTGTAACGGTTGTTTATATCAAGAGAAATTGGATGCAATTGGGACTTTAGGGCACCCCGACTCGGACAGGTTAGGTTAGAAGGGGATGGCGGGGTCGGGTGAGCGAGCGTAGCGAGCGAATAGACCCCGCCATCCCCTTCGTGGTATTTTTTTATAAACCACACAAAAGTAGGAGCCCCGCGAAGCGGGGCTCCGTCGACCTAGCCCACCATCAACCATGCACAGAAAAAAAACCATTACGGGGCTTAAATATTTGTCTAATACTTGTTATGCCATTTAAATATTATGCCATTTAAATATTATGTCTAACAATTATTATGGCACATAAAAATATGGCAAACAATACTTATGGCATTCGTATCTTATGGTATCTAAAATTCGGGCAATTAAAAGTATGTCATATGTCTTTTAGGGCAAATGAAACATTCGGGCAAATGAAATTCGGGTAAATGAAATTCGGGAAAATGATGATTATGGCATATAATCTTCGGGCAAACAATAGACAACCGGCTGACACTAGTCAGCGAAACACGACGCCGACACTTCGTGTGCACTAGTTTGGGTTATTAATTTATCATGTAATATATATTTATAGTTTTTATATTAACATTTTATTGTATATTTTTATATGGGCCTTGATGCCTGAAATAAATGGATAAATAAACAAAAAATAAATAAAAATTGAACATAGTATGTTCATGTATTGTACGATGGTTCGACTCTCATATTATGAGCGTCGATATGTTAGAATATTATTCACGTTGAGTTAAAGTTTTGCACTAGTGCACTTGGTTGGATATTAGTAGATAGGAAAACTAGATCTTGAAACACAGGCTTTCTGTATCAGTTAAAAAAATACGGTGGCTTCCTAATTTTATTTAAACTAGTTCTAAGAGGCTTTTAGACACTTTCAAGAGAAAACTGCTACTCCATTCATAAAATCTAACAACGTAGAATAATGAAGTCATTCATATTCTTAGTATAGTAAATGTTGTATACAATACTTAAAAGAGATTTTTCATTTAACGATGTTTTCATCAGCACCCGAAGTTCCGTCAACAATTCGATTAAAATTATCGATGATCGCGAATTCGTGGATCTTGTTTTTTGCAAGCTATCATAACAAACTTACGTGAATCAGGAAGGTAAATATTCCCCATAGAAACTATATTTAGCCGTGACGGTATACCAGGCTTCCTGGTATGGTGTGCTTTGATGTATGATCCTGTTTAATTCGTCAGCACGTCAATAAAGATTGTGCGAGAATGTTCGCGCCTGTTTACATATTCTTAATGTAAGGAATATTGATCATACATAAATGAGGAGGTTTCAGTACCTACTTTCGCTTCTAACTCGTTTTACACATGACATTATGAACTCCACTGAAGTCATGCTTTGCATCAAAATGATTTTCTTAGGGTTTGGTTTTTATTCTAACCATTCCTGGCTACATTAAGCAACGCTTGATGTAATCGTCTCGTAGATTAATTTATTGATTTCCCACCTCTCCCGCAGCTACTAATTCTTAGGAAGTACGAAAAAGAGTCTTCAAAGTTAGGTTTAATTAGGGAGGTTCGATAAGCAGACGCTACATTTTAAAACTTGGTATTCTGCAGCATGTATCTAGTTTTAAACATATTCTGTAAGTTAAACTGGATGTCAAGCCAATTTACATAATTTGTCTTCAGTTCTCATTTTCGATCGATATCATCTGAGATACATTTTACATCTAAACAGCACTCGCCCAAGTATATCCACATTGACTGCCCGTGTTTTTCGTGCTTTTCGCTCTTGTTTGTGTCTTTTTGCATCCAGCAGTTTACAAGACTTTAACCAGATCATAGACCTTAAAAGCAATCTATTCTCGCTGTGCACGTCAAAACCGCCAAAACGAATTTACACTCTAATATTATACATAGCTATACCTGTGGCCTTTATTGCGTAGGTATCTCCTTATCTATACTAATATTATAAAGCTGTGTTTGTTTGTTTTAGTAGCAGTAGGTACGTTTTAAATAAAATATTTAGTTCATGAATCGATGAATACTATGACGCGGGTGAAACGCGGGGACGTCTTGTCTATAATACTCACAACATTGCGGTTACGCAAGTTGTATAATCTCATACTTAGCCACTCTCAAGTCGCAATTATTAGTGCAAGGAAAATATGTTGCGGTTAGCGCTAGCTGTGTAAATTGTGGCTTTCCGCTATTACCGAATTAGTTTCTAATAATACACCTGGGTTAATAAATACTTATACCTATGCTACTGTTTTATAATCTGAGTACCTATGTATATTTATCCTATTAAGGAGAAAATGTTGTGTGTTTGGAAAAACGGATCCCTTTATATCTTTACAAAAAAAAAAGCTGTAGCTACAACAAAATGACACAGGTCCTCACCGGACATGGTCAGTTCGGGAGGTTCCTGTGTCGGATTCAGGCGGAAGCGACGCCTGGGTGTCACCACTGCAGCAACGGTCGCCTGGATGACACGGTCGAGCACACGGTGGAGGTGTGCCGCGCATGGGCGCACCATCGACGTGTCCTCGTAGAGGCGATCGGCGGCGGTGACCTCTCGCGCCCGGCGCTGGTTCAGGCCATGCTTCGGAGGTTTCCGGCGACTCGGACCGCAATTAACTCGGACCACGAAAATGACCATGGAGAAAATTAAATATTTTTTACGGATCCGGTGACTGGGGCCGCGGTCCGAGTTAATTGCGGTCCGAGTCGCCGGAAACCTCATGCTTCGGGGCGAGACGGAATGGGATGCCGTCGCCTCCTTCTGCGAAGCAGTTATGCTAGTGAAGGAAGCGGCGGCGCGCGAGAGGCAACGACGAACCTCTCGCCCCGGACTAAGACCCAGGCGAACACGTCGAGAGTCGCAAGACGACTACCGGCCACCGTAGGCGCAGTTCTGCGGATGGCGAGCGATGGGTAGCTCGCCGCCCGGCTAGGACCAGGACCGCGTCGACGGCGCGTAGTGTTCCACGCGCGCCTCAAAGAGAAGGAGTCAGCACAGGAAGGGGCCCAACAAGGCCAACGCCTGCCGGGGTTGCGGAATGAGTATAATAGTTACCGTGACCCTGGAACATAAAGGGCAATCGAAGGAACATGAGTGGGTTTTAGTCAGTAAGAGTCTGACACGCCCTCCCGCCGCACCCAGGACGGGAGCAGTCGTTGGATGATTTGCCACTCACCAAAAAAAAAACTACAACAAAATCTAAACAACAAGTTTTACTTTCATTATTATACTAGAAAAATGCAATATTCCTGTGTGTTAATATGTAGCTAAGCTTGTAGGAAAAACCGCGTGGCAATGATGTCAAAATCATTGGGAATAAATTGAAACCTGAATATCTGGATACTATATTGTTCTCTTCTTATGAAAGCTCATCACACTTTCTCATTTGATTTATGTATTTACATTTTATGCACAAAGGTATGAAAGATACAAAGCGGTCTTAAGGTTCTAAGCAGTCTCTATATACCCGTCAACCAAGGGTGGTGAAGAGATAATATGGCAGGTGTTAGATGTTTTCTAGTAGAGAATATTCATATTAAACAAATACTTTGTGTAGTTCTTAACAAATAAAATACTCATTGTCTTAGCAATATTGCTAGATATTTACAAAAACAAATGCGGTTCCTAATCATTTGGTCAATTGGTCCAGAAAAACGGTTCGTTAGTTAATTAAAAAACCACAACAAGACCGGTCGGCAGCGGCTGTAGATTAGCGTCTCGTTACTACTAATGTTCTAACTTTGCGGGTAAGTAATTAGGGATTGCTAATATACTGCCTATTAGGTACTAGTACTACAAAGATAATTACTATTGGGCAATATGTTCATAAGGAAACGTTTTAAACACGATGAAATAGTATCGGAAGATTTATTTCATACTAGCTTTTTGCCGCGACTTCGTCTGCGTGAATTAATAGTTCCCGTTCCCGGGGGATTTCCGGTATGAAAAGTATCCTATGTCCTTTCTTGGGTCCCAGACTATATCTGTACCAAATTTCATTATTTGAATGAAATTTGGTACAGTGGTTTAGGCGTGAAGAAGGGACAGACAGACTGACAGACAGACAGAGCTACTTTCGCATTTATAATATTAGTAATATACGGTATACTAGCTATGATTGACGTAAGAATAGAAAATGGAAAAAAAAGTAGAAATATGAAAGATTCTTAAAAAAATAATATACTGGAAGGTAATCAACGCAAAATCGAAACTACTGACGCTGGAAACGTGACATTAGCACTACGACGTTAGTTTTATACATCATTGCATTAGCATATAAGTACCTAAGTTTATTTTTTATGTCAAAGAGGCGATTTTTAGGAGTTTAACCCCTAATAGGGTAATAAAGATGAGGGAATATTATGAAAATCCGAGAGTAAAGTCGCTGGAATCATCTAGGCTGGTTTTATAGTCAAGCGTTTCGACAGCGCCGTTGAAGCGCGCGCGTTCGTAGATATATGAGAGTAGTAGTTGCGTTTCAAAGTCGCGCGCTTTTGCAGCGCCGTTCAGAAACGCGCAAAGGCCGCCGGCGCTGCCAGGCGCGGTTCTACGGCCAGTGTGCGTTTTAGTGTGACGCCGTTGAGACGCGCCGTTTTTAACAGCGCACTGCCCAGCGGCGCGTCTAGCGGCGTGACTATAAAACCAGCCCTAGTGACCCGTAATTAGACAGGTCAAGTAACATGTCTGTGATATTTATTCGTGTGATGTTTTTCCAAGACCCAATTTCCAAATCAGAATCAAGGTAATAAACAACAGTAACTTAGGTAGTGATAATATTAATTATTTCGTTACAATTTTCCTATCCCACCTTCACAAAGTTTGGCTTTCCCGTTTCCTAGGAGATTCCCGTAGGCACCGGAATATATTGATCGTTACTGTGTTCTGTTCGTGTCGCACTCAAGTTTCATAGAATAGGCGTCCTGTTATAAAACCGTTGTTATGACGAGCGACGTTTGTGACTTCAATAGTTCAATGATAAAAACCAGGGAGCAGTTGTTTGTTGGACCACTCTCAAAATTCGCCAACCTTGAGATGTGAGAACTGTAGTGCCTGAACCGTTCTGTACCTACTGGGATATATTCAATCCTACTAGATTAAAAGGACTTTGCCTTATTGACCTGTGTGTTAAGAGATAGATATATTTAATTCGTCTGCCCAGCAGTCTAGCGTGTGGTCTAGTACCCATTCATTCTTTTATTAACATGTTGACTTACTTGATTGTTATCTATTGAAATACACACATCAACATGGTCTAGAGATATTTAAATTAAACCTAAATAACTAAATTCTATTAAATTTTTGTTAACACACCTACATATTATATATCTGTATATTATATATAACCTATCTAATCTGATAATAAACTTTTAGATAAAGTTAAATAAAAAAAAAACTTTGAAGGAGAGGAAATTTCAACAAAATTTCAATTTAACTTTATTTTTGAAACATCAAAACCTAAACAAAACAACTATTTTTTTTATAAAAATTGTTGAAAACTTAAATTTAATAATCCGTGGATCCACCTAAGACTCTCCTGACACATCTGCAGCTGTTCTGCAATCTCAAAATAACCGTCAATATCCTGTTGTGGAATACTGTCCTAAGTCCTGCTAAAATGCGAGAAAAAGAGCTCTTCTCTGAAGCATAATCCCAGGCATGCTCAATATTAAGTCAGGGGATTGTGCAGGCCAGTCTAAAGCTTGGATATCGTGCTGTTGTAACCAACTTGTAACGATACGCGCCGTATGTGGACGGGCATTGTCGTGCATTAGCTGGAAATTTTGTCCCATTTGCTGTCTGTGGGGTAAGATTACATACACAGGCTCTAGCACCTCATCTCGGTATTTTAGAGCAGTCATGACGTCTATATAGATATGTACCTAAAAAAACGTCAAAACAGCCAGTCTCTCATGTTAAGATAAAGTTCCTCGAACTCGACGATGATGTCATCAATACTAATTGATTTTGTGTTTATACAAGGTTGATTACCTACTGAAAGAAAGGTACACACAAAACTTACAATCAGGTACTTGACTTCTACATAGACGGGATCACGGGGGGAAGCTAGTCCTCCTGAATAAATTGAAGAGCTGATCTTCCGTAGGCATTGGGAATATTTAGCCCAAAGTACATTTTACCCATGAAAAAAATGCTTTCCCAAAAGTAATAACTTTTTAAGACACGGATAAAACGATTCGCTTTTTATTTACGTATCCTGATTTCCTAAAATCAACAGTAATATAACATTTTATCACAAATGAAGAATGGCCTAAAAAACTTATTTATGTGTTTCTTGAGCCATTTTTCTAAATTGATACTAAAGTCTGGTGAGTTTAATATCTTTATTATGTATTTGTTGTAACACAACAAAGTATTTAAACTCGTTCAGAATAACAGCGACATTTGCCTACTTTTATTTGTGAAAGTTTATCGATTTCACTATTAGTCACTTGGAAACAAGGGGTTCATTAAATTATCGATCAGTAAACAAATAAAATCTTCGTAGCCATGACCCTCTCTTTCTTTATTCGTTGGGTAATTCTAATGGATATTTTCTGTCTAGGAGGGGCCTATTGCTATAGTCTAAAAAAATAAAAAATACCTCGCACAAAGTTCCTACTCTACCATATAAATCGACAGAGTACATAATCTGCTGCTTTACATCTGTGTAAGTTACGTCATTGTGTGTAAGTACTGAAAAGTTTGTATTTCGAATGAATAAAAGTCTTATTTATTATATGTATATAAAAGTTTTATTAATTATACTTATCATTGAAATATATTTTAGAAAGAATTTGAATTGAGTAAGTTTGATCTTGCTTTTTGACACGCCACAAGAGCACTTCTGATTAGAGTTCCATTAGAAAAGATTTTCTTAATTCATGTGTGTGTAACACAAGTGATAAGTTTGTGACTTTGTGAGTACCTCAATACTTCTCACATCAGATCTTAGATCGGTTAAAGCCCTATCTAATATGATGAAGTCTACCAAGCTGTATTTAACCTCGTAGATTTTAATGGTTAATCTTATCTGCCAAATATTTACCTTATTCGTGCAGTGTTAGCCACTGTGCTTTGTTTACGTATTTAATGGAACTAAGTATAAACTCAAGCGCCTTGTATCAAGCGACCACGTAGTAGATATGTCGCAGTCATCTGGTTGAATCAGCTATTTGATTGTATGACTAGCGCGTTTATTGAATGGCAACATTTAATTGAATGACTAGGCCGAAAGCTGATTGAACAAGCGTCGCTCAACGTCCAACTAGATAGCTGATTGTAGCATAGCCCTTTGAACAGAGCGGACGTAAAATCAGTCAGGTGATTGTAATTTAGTTCAGTTTTTTTTCCACTACGGCGTTAGTAGTCACCAAAACAAATATGGCGTAAAATAGCTCGCGCAGATAGCACTTGATATTACACTTGACTTGATATTATTTTAATTAAATTTATTTTAAAGTGACTTATTCTTGATAAAATTGTGTGACAGCATGGATTTACCTATAAATACGCCGCCGCCGGCTACTTTATAAGTTTTTTTTTTAATTAAAATCATAATAAAGTGTGTCATGTCATGTCCTCATAT
This sequence comes from Athetis lepigone, assembly GCA_033675125.1. Classification (NCBI taxonomy): domain Eukaryota; kingdom Metazoa; phylum Arthropoda; class Insecta; order Lepidoptera; family Noctuidae; genus Athetis; species Athetis lepigone. Next base: position 10,674,651 of record CM066243.1, on the reverse strand, counting down.
CTGTTATGTAAAGGAAGTTAAGTTTATAAGTTGCGGACTTATGTCACCCTAAACAAACATTACAAAGTCGACTATATCCCATTTAACGACAATGCTAAATGACGTTTAGTCAAGTCGTTGAACGTTACATTAAACAACTTGACGAGTTGTCGTTTAGTCATTCAATTAAATGTCGCCATTCAATGAACGCGCTAGTCATACAATCAAATAGCTGATTTAACCAGATGACTGCGACAGATACAATGCGCCTTTGTATGTTTTCCTAGTACATTATGTAGCTTATTTCAATTTTACAAGTCTTTCTATAAGAAATAAAACCTAAATAATCTAGAATCCTTCGGCTACGGACAAAGGCACGTGAACAGTTAAACCTAATATAATTTAAATGAGAGAATAACATTTTGACCTTGCGCATAACTCTTAAAATGTCTGAGACTCTGAATATTGCAGCATTTTGGCAAAGATTCGTAGTTCGAAAGCTCAAGTTCAAGTTATTGATCTTGTATGGACTGAGATATCCATATCAGAGTAGACAGACCTACGACATAATTTTATCATGGCCGATAGAGAATATAGGATTTATCCCTCGCCTCGTATATTTGTATGTATATTATTATGCGTGGGTAGGGTTACTTTGTACTTAGTAAGTAGCTTTAGGTAAGGCTGGGCACTTTTTCAGAATTCAGGTACCTACCTATTATAAGTATCAAAGGTACACAATACGTCAGAGTGTTATAGGTGGTTTTCATCCAAATAGATGATAGAGCAGAGCAGTAAACAAAGAATAACGTGAGTGAAACCTCGGGGCACCGCTAGTGCTTATAATATAACGCGTATGAAATGTTTTCCAGTATACGTTTTAAAATCAAAATTATTGTATTGTTACTTTTTGTTGTGGGACACTTCTATATTCAGAAGAACTTAAGGCCAACGTGGTAATCATCAACGGTGTCCTTTTTATGTGTAACCACGATACAAGCACGATACTAAACTACTATAACAGAATGTTTGCCGTGAAAAAATTGGCACTGTCAGGTGCCATAGAAAACGACGTCACATTCTTCATTCATTGCGAATTTGCGACGCGCGGCGCACATTTTGTGAGTCGCCGCGTGGACGCTAGTCGAGTGGGGGCGGCCAAACCGGTGTCAGTTCACTCAGTTCGCAAACAGCCGAGGCCGTGTAAGATTGTGTTTCCGAACGCAACGTGACTGACGGGCGGTGGTTACCGAACGTGAAAGAAATGTCAGTTTACCCCGATATTTTTCGGCGGCCTACATAAATCCTTCGATTTTTAGAACAATGCATAGCTAGTGATTTTGTGTTATTATAACGACAGCGAAACTGTGAATTTTAATTGAATAATTACGAATTCAGCTGTGGAACTTGTGATTTACAATTTCGTTGCAAAGTTATCGATGTGTTTTAGTAACCCAGTTGCGTATACCATAACAAAATAAGTTTTAATCGACATTCAGAAGTCTGTACTGTTTTCTTGTTTGAAAATGTCCGGTGACTTGCGTAAAGCAGTGAATTAAAGTTGGTGTAACGAATCGTTGACTATAGTGACCTTATTCGCGTGGATTACGTTAATCGAATATTAGTAATGACCTTCTAGATGAAGGAGTCTTATCCTGATGAAATTATGCTCTGTTTTGTCCAAGGATTTGGTGAGAGTGAGCGTGGGTTTAATAAGAACCGTGAGTTCGACGGCCATGTGTCTGAGGCTGCTCTGAAGTATAAGAAACGTGGTAAAAGAGTGTCGTTGCAATTGGAAGGCGGGGAAGTGGAAGAGCCTGTAGAATTTCGTTCAAAGAAGTCGCAGGGCCTTGTAACTGGAAAGTCTTTGGGGCTGTCTTCAGGAGGCCGCTTTCCTGAGGTGAAGAGGAGTTTGAGTGACCGTTTCTCAGTCATCACTGATGGAGGAGGCAAGAGGCCAGCGAAAGGGCTCTTGACCATTAGGAAGACTTGGTAAATATATATTTAATATACTTACATTATTCTACTTTGAGGAGTGAAAAAGAAATGTATTAATTTGGAACAAGAACTGCATACAGATTTAATCAAGTTAAAACAATGATAACACCAGTAGTACAACAAAACTGTGTAAATAAATAATGACTTTGAATTTATTTAATTGAATTCTAAATATTCCATTTTATATAAATTAAATTGTAAATTTAACTTATCTGCAGTAAAATTATCAATGTAAGGCCATCTTCATTAATTTGCTGCATCCTTCCCTATTATAATATAATGGTACATTATTGAGGTTTTAGCAGTACTGTTTCAAGAGCTAAAACAAAACAAGAGAATGATTTATTTCATAAGTTCCTTCCTAATCTAGTTCTATAATATAATATTACCACAATAAGTCACTGTAGTTTACAGTAAATAAATGGATAATTGTTTTTAAAGGCATTCAATTTATTTCCAATAATATCCTCAAGTCAAAAGGCTATTTGCCATGATAAAAACTGTATTATAGGCAAGAGTATTTAAAAACATTCATTGTATTTGCAACATAGCTGTATACTCGAGCCAAAAGACTAAAACCTATAATTTGAAATGTTCAGAATTTATTTGCTATAGTTTTTTTTGTAATTTTTGACAGACAGATTCCTTAACCTTTTGACCGCCAGAGTCATGTATATATTGACAAACTAAAATGTGGCTAGTCTAGTACACTATGATCACGATCATTTGACAAATATCTATACATTTTTAAAAAGTGCTGAGGGCACGACCTTGCTGTTTTGATGTGGAGCATTAAAGGTTACAAATACCACATGAAATATCTTTTATGAAACCTGTCAAATTTATCCTATGTACTTAATAGAAAACTGACAGATTTGATACAACTATCTCCTACATCTTATCTTCCCAACTAGAATCTAGTTTGAATCATGCATTGTGATTGAGTATCAAGAGAGAGTAACAAACAATAATATCTATAATATTATTCAAATTCAAATTAATTTATTTGTTGAACATAGTTGTCCAAGTTTGTGAGTTGTCCAAGGATATATTTATTAATTAATTTGAGATTACTATTTACTATGAAAAATATAACTCACAAATTGTTTAACACCATTTTTACCCGAATTTTATTTGCCCTAATATCATTTGCCATAATAGTCAACAGCCATAATATCATACGACATAATACTCATTTGCCCTACTCTCATTTGCCATATTAGTCACGTGCCAGAATCATTGTTTCCCATAAAGTCACTTACCATAACATCATTTGCCATAATCATTGTAAGCCCTAATTATCACATGTCCTAATTATCACATGCCATAATTATGATATGCCATAACATAATTTGCCATCGACATCGGGTGTATAACGGTTGTTTTATCAAGAGAAATTGGATGCAATTGGGACTTTAGGGCACCCCGACTCGGACAGGTTAGGTTAGAAGGGGATGGCGGGGTCGTGTGAGCGAGCGAAGCGAGCGAATAGACCCCGCCATCCCCTTCGTGGTTATTTTTTTATAAACCACACAGAAGTAGGAGCCCCGCGAAGCGGGGCTCCGTCGACCTAGCCCACCATCAACCATGCACAGAAAAAAAACCATTACGGGGCTTAAATATTTGTCTAATACTTGTTATGCCATTTAAATCTTATGTCTAATAATTATTATGGCACATAAAAATATGGGAAACAATACTTATGGCATTCGTATCTTATGGTATCTAAAATTCGGGCAATTAAAAGTATGTCATATGTCTTTTAGGGCAAATGAAACATTCGGGCAAATGAAATTCGGGTAAATGAAATTCGGGAAAATGATGATTATGGCATATAATCTTCGGGCAAACAATAGACAACCCATCCATAATGTATACTTACGGGTGGACTGGTAAATAAAAAAATATGTATACCTAAATAATTAAAAAATTTAACCTACTACTTAATACCTGAAAAATATAAAATATATTTACAAAAATAAAATAAATTATCATATATAATAAATCATAATTTTCTAATTATAGGCAGGTAGTATTAAACTGTATTTAACATTCCTCATACTTAGTCACCAAATGTGAGAGCTACTAAATTTGCTACACATGAATTAGCCAAACAAAAGCAATCTGTAATTAAAAGTACATTACGAGCTAGAAATAGTAACCAATTTCTAATAATAGAATCAGTAATACACATTCTTTTTGTTTGAATTCCAAGTGTATAGAATATTTGTGTTTTTATTTACTTTTGATTTCCATAACTAATTGGGCCGTTTAAAGTTTTGGGGTGTAAGTACATAATATCGAACGCAATATAAAAGCATAAAGGGGTTAAAAATAGCAAAAAAGTACTAAACTACATTTTTACAACTGTTATCTGGGGAAATATCTAGTATAAATGATAAAAAAATAATCCTGTTGTCTATCATGTAAATGTTAGGATTCTGTTCTGTATTAAACAATGTGGGCCATTAGTAAAAATATTTATTCAAACAATTGAATCCTAACATTAATGTAATAATTTTTAAACCATTTACAGAATTAAAAAATACATTCATAACAGTGTAGATTGTTTGGAACACCTCGAAGGCAACACGCCACTTTGGTCTGGATTTCTCCCCAAACGGGCGGCCATGGCCTAGCCAGCCATGGTCAATCGGCTGCGACGTCCGGTCAGACGGCCGTCAGGCGAGTGCTCGGGGGTGATGGGGTTCGCAGCTGAAGGCAGATACGCACTGATATCCGTTGTGGGAGACAGCTGTGGACTGCTGGAAGCTCGCGGACAACACACTCAGGAGCACTATATCAGTCCGGTAACCTTGGTGCTTTAAAGCATCCCCGATGTTGAGGGCTCGATGGTGGGTGAGGAGCCGGGCTGACGAACAATATCCAACTACATTCATGGATAAGGTGAGAAAAATAACACAACAAATAAAAAAAGGCGACAAGACCGTTAAGGGCATGCCGCAAAGGACCTCGGACCTAGTTACAGGGACTGAGGTTTTAGTAAAGAAGGGGGCCGCTGCCTCCAAGCAGGATGTACCCGTACCGGGTGGCGACTCCTGGACCATCGTAGCCCGCAAGGGCAACATGGGACGGGGGAAAACCGGTATGGGGGGTCAGCAAGGAGGGAGTGATACCCAAAGGCGCGCGGGGACACCGGAACCGGTGCTGGGTCGTGGAGGCCCTAGCACGCTGATACCTCCACCTGGGACGGAACCTTTACAGGGAACGTCCAGTGGAGGGACGGCTGCCGGGGACTCTGCGAGGCGGTCACCGGGGCCGCATAACCGACGGCTGAGCGGCAGCGCAAGGCGCAGGAGGAGAGACCTGCGACGACAAGCTGCAACGGCAGGGGGCAGCACAGCACCTGTCAAAAGGGCAAGAGAGGTGAGCGACGAGGCAAAGGAACCGGGCAATGACCTAAAAAAGGCTAAAACCCAGGGATCCTACAGGGACGCTCTCACGGGGACGAAGATGGCAATAGTGCACTCGTCCCACCCCGACCAAGCGCTGGACGCTAAGAACCTGGGTCCAATCCAGGAGCTTCTGTGGAAGCTGCTGATGGAGACCCCGGATCCGCTGCCATGCGTAAACGTCGGCAACATGGTTGGCGGGGCCCTGCACGTCAGTTGCGAGGGACCGGCGGCGGTCAAGTGGCTACACGCCATCAATGGGCGGGAGGTAGATGGCATCAAGCTGAAAGTGCTTGATGCCAAAGACCTCCCGAAACCAGTAAAGATGGCGTGGAAGTCGAAGACGGTAAGGGGGGCTGACTTGGCGAGCACCCTACGGATGCTCCAACGTTTCAACCCAGCATTGCGCACCGAAGGGTGGAAGATGCTGAAGGTCGACGTGGAGCCATCCACGACGAGGCGCATCGTCCTCATGGACCAGGCGTCCGCGGATACCATCAGGGAGGCTGGTTATACACTCCATTCAGGACTGGGGCCCAGCCAGTTCAAACTGTTGGTGGACGCGGACAGGAAAAGGGAGGACCAGGCCGAGGAATCGGCCAGGGAGCCCGCGGCGACCGAGGCCGTACCGGATCCCGAGCCGGGACGGGTCCTAAGCTCGGAGGAGGCTCTCCTCGCCGAGAGGACCAGCGACGACGAGGTAGCACTGCACGAGGACTACCACCCAGCGATGGACCTAGACCGCGCATCGTCACCATCGACATGCGCGGGGGACCTCGAGGGGCTGGCGGTCCTCAAACTCGATACCATATTCCCGGAGTCGGACGATGACGGGGAGACGGGGACGAGAAGGCAGCACTAAACGAACACCATAATGGCTGCAATAAGGTTTGTACAAATAAATTTACAACATAATAAGGCTGCGACCGCCCTTCTGGCGCGCGAGCTAAACATGTGCAAATATGATATAGCTCTAATTCAAGAACCTTATATATACAAAGGGGAGATTAGAGGCCTGGGCAGGACAGGGGGTATTGTATACTACCAACGTCATGACCTAAACGCAAGGGCGTGCATCTACGTCAGAAATGGCCTAGACGCTATTCCCCTGCACAATTTCTGTTACAGGGACCTGACAACCATCAAGGTCCCTCTAGGAGAGGAGGAGGGAGGCGGGGGGCTTATAATAGCCTCCGCATACCTGCCTTATGAAGCCGAGGACCCCGTCTCGACGAAGATGAGGGAACTCGTGGAACACTGCAGCCGGGAGGGCCTAGACCTGATTATAGGCTGCGACGCCAACGCGCACCACGTCACGTGGGGGAGCACTGGTAACAACAGGAGGGGTGAAAAACTACTGGATTTCCTGGTAAGCTCACCTTTACAAATCTTAAATAATGGCAGCAGACCTACGTTCGTCAATGCAAGACGGGCGGAGGTAATTGACCTAACAGTAGCTACTAATAGGGCTAGTAACCGCATAAGCGAATGGCATGTACCTAACGAGATCTCACTCTCGGATCATAGGTATATCTGCTTCAAGTACAGTACCCGACGAAGTAGGGTACTGGTAACAAGGAGGAACCCAAGACACACTGACTGGAACTCCTATTTGAGAGACCTGAAGGTGGAACTCGGGGACCCCAAAGGTAAGCTAAACTCAGCAACAGACGTTGAATTCGAGGCGGAGCGGATATCCGAGGCTGTGATGAGCGCTTGGATGAGGAACTGCCCCGAAAAAGAAGTACAAGCAAGGAGGGAACCATGGTGGAACTCTGACCTAGCCAGGTTACGGAGGGAAACTAGGGCCACCTTTAATCAGGCTAAGGCTATCAAGAATTTCGAGATATATGCCAAAAAGCTAACGGAATTCAACAAGGCCGTACGAAAGGCTAGGAGGCAGTCCTGGAGGAACCACTGCGATAGCATTGGCAGCATTCCAGATAGCATGAGGTTATCCAAGGCTATGGCGACTGCTAGGGTAAACCCATTAACATCCATCAGGGATGAGAATGGCAAACCAACAGAGTCTGGGGGAGACACCCTTGAAGTGATGTTCAGAACGCACTTTCCCGGCTCTTCCACATACAAGGACACGGCGGACTCAATAAGCTTAGATGACATTAAGTCAAAAACAACAAAAGCCGACTGGGACGCCGCGAAAAAGGTAGTAGGGTCTAATGGAATCAAGTGGGCCCTGGAGGGCTTTAAGCCATTCAAGGCCCCGGGGCCGGACGGAGTTTATCCGGTCCTACTACAAAAGGCGGGGAACATACTATACCCGCACCTTGGCAGACTATACAGAGCCTGCATCGCCTTCAGCTACATACCAAAGGCGTGGAGGCAGGCGAAGGTAATCTTTCTTCCCAAGTCAGGAAGAACAGACTACGAGGACGCTAAGTCATTCAGACCTATAAGCTTGACATCGTTTTTCCTGAAAACTCTGGAAAAACTTGTAGACAAGTATGTCAGGGAAGGAGCGCTGAAGAAACAACCGCTCCACAGGATGCAAAACGCATATCAGCCTGGCAAGTCGACGGAAACGGCGCTACACCAGGTGGTTAGCCGCGCCGAAATGGCGCTAGAGCGCAAAGAGATTTGCCTAGCATCCTTTCTGGATGTAGAAGGCGCGTTCGATCGGACTACCTTTAGAACGATACGAACAGCTGCAGAGAAACATGGCATAGACCCCACCATATGCGACTGGATGGACAATATGCTGAAGGGCAGAGTCATAGAGTCAACACTGCTAGGCGAGACCAAAAGGGCACACGTCACAAGAGGATGCCCACAAGGAGGCGTACTCTCACCAACCCTCTGGTGCTTGGTGATAGACGAACTGCTAACAGAGTTGAACAAAGGACCAACGCGCACGGTTGGTTATGCGGATGATCTCGTGATACTAGCAAACGGAAAATTTCCTAACACTGTGTCAGAGATTATGCAGGAAAAGCTGGACATGGTGGAAAAGTGGTGTAAACACAATCACCTATCCATCAATCCAAGCAAAACGGTGATAATACCGTTCACCAGAAGGAGGGACCTAACTCAAATGGGAACCATGAAGCTCTACGGCACCGCACTAGAGTTGTCCACGGAAGTAAAATATCTAGGAGTAATCCTGGATAGCAAACTCACGTGGAAAAGCCATGCCGAAGCGACAGTAAATAAGGCTCTAAGGGTCTTTGGCATGTGTCGCTCCGCCTATGGGAAAACATGGGGTCTAAAACCCCAAGTAATCAAATGGATCTACACCATGATGGTGAAACCGATAATCACATACGGGAGCATCGTATGGTGGCCTAGAACCAAGCTGGCAACATGCAGACAAGCGCTAAGCAAAGTGCAGCGGATTGCCTGCATGGCCATAACAGGAGCATTCAGGACCACGCCAACCGCGGCGATGGAAACAATGCTCAATCTCACCCCCCTACACATTGAAGTGGAACTAGAGGCGAGGAGGGCCATACATAGGCTTAGAAGTATGGGGCACTGGACAAACTCCGGTTGCAAAACAAACCATATCAACACAAGACCAAACAGGGTACTTGACTGGATTATGGACATGGGATGTGACAAAATACACACCATCCACAATCTCAAAAAGGAATACAAAATCTACATTCCGAGCAGGGAGGAATGGAAAGGTGGAATAAAACCCCACAAAGGTAACACTCAGATATGGTACACGGATGGCTCTAAAATGAGCACCGGTACAGGTGCAGGGGTACACAGCGACAACTGCAACCTCAGCCTAAGCATGGGCAAACTGGCGACGGTCTTTCAAGCAGAGACCTACGCCATAATCGCATGTGCGCAGGAAATACTAGATAGAGATACCAAAGGGGATACTATCTACATTCTAAGCGACAGCCAAGCAACACTCAAGGCACTTACGTCCAATAGAGTGGACTCTGGGCTGGTACTAAACTGTATCAAAATACTGAACAGGATAGGAAGGCGCAACCAGGTCAGACTGATCTGGGTGCCAGGTCATACAGGAGTGGAAGGCAACGAGAGGGCCGACGCTCTAGCTAGGAAAGGATCCGAAACACCCCTCTGCGGACCGGAACCCTTCATAGGACTCTCACCAAGGGTCATCAACCATACGCTAAAACAGGCTGCGTTGAGGACACACAGCACGCACTGGCACAACACAACGGGCCAGAAGCATGCTAAACTATTCCTCAACGACATAGATAATGGCTGGACCCGGAAACTATGGAGGTACAGCAGACCACAGCTCCGAGCAATCACAGGAGTCTTCACAGGGCACTACGCCACCAACAAACAGCTCCAAAACATGGGACTAGCAAGCGACCCGACTTGCAGGCTCTGTGGAGAAGCAGAGGAGTCTATGTTACACCTGCTGTGTGATTGCGCAGCACTAGGCTCCAAAAGATTAGGGTATCTGGCCCAACCATTCCCAAGACCAGAGGACTACAGGCTCAGCCCCATCAAGGCCATACTGGGACTAATGAAGGAGGTGCACAGAAGGCTAGGGGTTGAGTAAAAGGAGGGGTACAGCACAAAAGATCCAAAAGGGTCGAAGTGCTACGGCTTGGGCCGGCCCCACATTAAGATAAGATAAGATAAGATTGTTTGGAAAATTACATTTCCCTTAATTTAAATTACCAACACACTTAAGATTTCAAATTCTTTGAAAGTTTTCCAAAAAGCAGTATATATTTATACTTTTAACATAAACTGTACTTGAATCCATAACATTTTATTTTATTTTAGCTTTCAGGGCTCTATCTCTTTATGAACTTCAACTGTCTTAAATCTTATCTTCTTCTAAGCGCCTAGGAATTAACCCAATTTACCTACTCGACAGTAATAATTTAACCACTAATTAAAATCTATCGTTTACCCTCTGATCGATAAGATACTTACTTATTAAAGTCGAAATAAATTCAAACCTTTATTCATTCTGATACCTAATATGTCATGATAAATAAGTAGGGTACAGTATAAGTACCTAAATTAAGTCTATTTAACTACCTTTAATACATAATATTGTATTAAAGATAATTTTGTATTGATATCTACATGAACAATAATGGAGTTAACAGAATTGTTATAATATTGTACTGACATTTCCTGTACAATTTGTTAAACCCTCATCAAATGACTTCTCCCGTCATAGGCGTGGCGGGTGTCAGACTTTTACTGACTAAAACCCACTCATGTTCCTTCGGTTGCCCTTTATGTTCTGGGGTCACGATAACTATTATAAACATTCCGCAACCCCGGAATTCGTTAAACCATTGTTTCCTAACAACCCCCTGTCAAAGTCAGGGTTATTACAACCTTAATTAAATGCTCATGACTTTCAATTTACAGTCTGGCAATGTCACTCATTACTACGAGGTACCTCTCCCTCCTTATGTACTTGTGTAAGTACTTGTTTTGTGTTTATTATGTAGCGGGGTATAGCCTTGTAAACGGTTTACTCTATTTATAAATTACTTAATCATGTATTGTGTAGGTATGTTGAATGTACTTGCCTTTGTTTTGAATTTTATTAAAGTTTTATATTATGAACTTTTTTTGGTTTGTTCCTTATTGCTTTGTCCTTGGTGGTTTTAGTAGGTTTTATTTTAATTTAAATTGTAACCATATAAATTCTAAATTAATTATACAAGACATATTTTTGTATAAAATATGATAAAATTAGAGCATAAGTATTCAAAAGTAATTTTTATATAAAAAAAATGTTAAGTAAACTACTCAGTCTAAAAATAATTTAAATATTAAGTCAGTAGTTACCTTCGTTAGGTATCTCTAACAAAAAGAATAAAAGAATAGACAGGTAAATCAAGATTCAGTGATGTCATCAAACATTATCTTCAAAGGCATAATATTGCCACATATCAAGATTATATTATCTGTTTTGAAAATATATTTTATGGTATTGATAAGAAGGCAGATAGAGAACTTAAGAATAACTTCAGTTTCCTGAACACCTGCAAGATATAATCAAATACCTAATATTTTGTATCAGCCACGCCATATTACTGACAACCCAATTTAACATGTTGACTGCGAAATCATTACTTACTAGGTATTATGTAGCAAGTCTCTAATATTTTTTCATTTGGAACCAAGTAGGAAGTATCTAGTTCCTACTTACTTACGCATGTGTGTCACCACATTTTATATTAAGGCAACAGTAATAAGAAATAGCATTAAAAAAAACATAGATTTACGAAAAAAGTAACAAGTGCCGAAATACATAAATTCGTTTTAGTAGAAGTCGTATGCACATTTGTTACAACACAAAACCGGGATGAAAGCCCATAAAAGGTGTATTTTGGTACGCATCTACTTAATTACGTGCAAACACCGGTACAGTGTCGCAACTTTATGATAGATTCCTACCATGTGCTGTCGACCTACTTTGTACGGCGATACCAAAATAACCGGTACGTTAAGGCCAAGACAAATTGTTTCATAAACGTACGCTTTGATGTGTATGTGTCAAGTTATCCATTCATTCTGGATAACTTGACACATCACAACATCAAAGTAAACCAATTTATTTTGATTTGCCAATACCCTTGCCCTAAATCTATTCATGAATATACTCTTAGTTACGGTTTAAATGAAATAGTTTGAAGTGGATGTAAATAATGAGCGGGCAGAGTTAAACCATCAATTTATTTTTAGTCTAACCCAGTTTTCTGAATATAATATGTTAGGATTCCACTTCTTTCGTAATATTCGAAAATATTCTCTTGACATTTTCAGCGATTCATATTATTGCATAAGAAACTAGTGGAATACTCCTATGGTTAGCGTTGGCTAGTAAACTTTCTCTACGCGTGAATTGCTTTGAAACCCATGACTCAATTTAGTCTGGTAATAGAAGGTAGACTGGCAGAGAATGCCTACGGCATTAAGTCGGCCTGTACACTATGTACTAAGAATTAAATAAATAAATAAAATCTTGTTTTGAAGTATTGTTCCCGTTTTATTCTGTGTCTGTACATTACACGACTTTTATTAGACCATCAATTAATTGTTTGGACAACAATGACCAGAAAATACGATCTCGTTTAATGTTTATACTAACCAATTTATTCGCTTTTGGAGTCAAAACATCCCAACTATATTAGAAATCGTTAGCATTTATAGATATTAACTTTCCTAGATACTTTTTAAACCTTTTCTTGTATTTCTAAGCCAAAAACCCTTTGATGATCCAAAGGATGAAGTCGCCGCATTAGTTTCGCAGCGTACAACGAATCACCTGATTTGGCATACGTGGCTTCTTCGATTAGCACTAATGCCATCTCTATGCAACGATATAAACGATATGGCTGTAAAATGCGGTAATAATATTTTTATAATTTCGTCTGTGCACGAAAGTACCAACTATATCATTCGTAATGGACAATTCTGATACATTCTTTAGTATTTACTGCAAAACATATTTCTAGAGAATCTTGTACGTATCATATTTCTCATGTTCATTATAACTTATTTGATACGTGTTAGACTTGCCTTTAAGTGGTGTTAACGCTCTAAGTGTGTTATTACAGCTTGCGATTTGGACCACCATGCAAGGCAAAGATCCGCACCATATGTTCATAAATGCTTAACATTATCATTTGCTTCTTATGCTAAACATTTCGGCAACTTTCAACTGTTACGCAGTAATGTATCAATAATTTCTGTATATAGAGAACTGTATATTGAAACTAATATTATTGGCACTGAACAGGAAAATCCAATCACACTTCTTGCTCAACTCAGCTTTAGGTCCGGTTGGTTTTATTTCATTACTCGACGCCACGGAGATTTTAAGTGATGGTTTATCCGCAAATCAATAATGTGGTACAGAAATAACATGTGGTTTTTCAGGGTGCATGACAAAGGGAATTGCTATTTTTACAGGCTGAATAGTAGGTTTTTGTTCATCTAGGAAGTCGAGGATAGTGAAATAATCATTAAATATTTACAAGTCGTAATCTATGTTCTAAAAGCAACTGATTCCAAGTTGGTCATTCGTAATACTGAATCCTTAGAAATGTCTGTTTTTATTCAGCTGGAATAAACAGACATTTACACACAGGATAATACTGAAAATACATATTTAGATAACATAATTTTATGTAAGAAAACAGGTTTAATCGAATTTATTTATGTATTTACTGACGTATCTAATCCTATTACGGAAAGTCTAAATAAAAACTGAAATTCGAATAAATTGGATTAAAACAGTAAGGTTTCACTTTAACCTCGTCTTGTAAAACGTTCTCGAATTTTTAAGCGCTTCTAAAATTGGTTTGTTTATAGACCTTTATAAGCATTTGGTTTCAAGTTTATTTATCAGACCGGCTTTATAAATTACAAGTTTTGTTGTATTAGTTGTACGTCATGGTCAACGTAGGAGAATTAAAGTTGTATGGAGTAAATATAAGTTTTTTTGCTAGAAATTTAATTGACTGTCCCGACCGCTTCGACTCTACTGAGCTGTGTATGTTGATCGATGGTTGAAATGAAATAATTAGGTACTGAAATAGTTAGGCATATTTAATTAAGACGTAGGCCTTAATTAAATTTGCCTTTGCATTCAGAAACAGTAATATCTTATTTTTTTACGATTTGTAAGTCAATATTTCATCTGTCAGAACTCAGAACCGATGATGGTTCACAGCCTTCAAATTAATACAGTTGTCAGAGTAGTCAAGCATGACATACATATATCGTGCGACGATCTACGATTAGTCACTAGCCGTCGCCATATGATGACGTATCCTCACCAAATTTCATCATACGTGACCATTTTCTTATAGAATATGAAGCCAGTGCCAAGGCCATCGTACAAATACGTGACTGAACAACCGACTGAATTAAACATGAGTTTGTCGCGCCTTGGCCCTTTGATGTGACTGTACAACTAAAATTGGTTGGTTGTGACAATTTTCGTCATAATATATTGTTTCCTCTTATAGAGTTTTATCTACGTCGCGTATGGATGTTGGCACGTTTCCAACGGTTGTTCTCTCGATTCGTGTTATAAGTATCGCACGTGCTAAGGAACTCGCCTATTTACTCTTCTTATTTCCTTTCCGTAAACGAGGAGTGTTTAGATGCACTTAAGATACTAAGTATTTAACGATTCTCTACGTAGGCTTACTATTTTTTTTAATCTTCACATATCAAACTTTCATGTTTTTTTCTATTCTTCAACATTCTGTTTAGTGTTCAAAAATTCGTGTTGATCGTTGTCTAGACGTTAACTATGTAATTTTATGAGCCTGCTAGTAGCTAAATTACCGGACGCTAACCACGAGTGCGTAAAAAAAGAATTACGGGGTCAGAGCCCGTACGTCCCCTAAGATTCGCACCCTGTGCCCATTCGTCCCCTGGAACTTTTGAGGGGCCTATTCGCCCCCTGAAGAATATTTATTTTAATTCATTCTTCTAATATAAGTACATGTATATAGCCCTGGTACAGTCGCGCAGAAAAGGGTAAAATAAAAATATAATAATTCCTTAAATATCATGTTTAAGTATTTCAAATAAGATTAAGTTTAATAAAATGCCTCTAGGCTCTAGGCATAAAGTCAGTCTTCAAAATAATTAATCGATTCGTCGATCGATCGTTTTCTATTTACCACTTCACGTTACTGCGCGCCTAGTACTTTGCATTGATTAAGGTGATCTTGTGAGAAAATTAAGGAGTACAGTGAATTTTAAATTTTCGTACATGACTACTTCACGTTACTGCGCGCCTAGTACTTTGAATTGATTAAGGTGATCTTGTGAGAAAATTAAAAACACAGTGAATTTTAGATTTTCGTACATGACTACTTCACGTGACTGCGCGCCTAGTACTTTTGTTCTCTTAAGTTTTCAATCATTAATACCCGTTTTTTAACAAGCCATTCGTAAAGAGACAATATTACATCGTAAGCCTATCGACAGGTTACATTATTATCATGACGGATTATCATTCATCGTAGCTCTTTTTTCAATGATCTGTTATGATTTATTAAATTAATTGCGTTAATAAACTGTTCACAAGTGTACTATGTTAACCGTTTTTAGGTAAAATATAGGCGATTTTATCTCAGGGGACCAATAGGCACCTGAATAGGTGCCGAATCTTTAACTTATATTGTGTATACATTAGAGGAGACGAATGGGTACCTTAAAAATAATATTTTTATTAAAATATTAATTGGTCCCCTACCAGGAGACCAACGGGCACCTATATAGGGGCCGAATCCACAACTTTTATGCTGGGGGACAAATCTTAGGGGACGTACGGGCTCTGACCCGAATTACGGTCTCGTGCGGCGAAAATTGGAAAATCCTTCTGTTTTTAGAAATGCGTTTTCTAAGGGATCATTCACTTACTGCAGGATTTATTTGATAGACCACTCTGATGCCTCATTTACCAAATGGACCGTTCTCAGTTGGATCTCTTTAATGCCATTTTCGTCTTTTGGTATTCGGGACTGCTTTAAATGGTATCGCTGGGAGAACGTATTACTTCTCTCCTATTTTGTTTCGAGGTATTTTAGAAAGTTTGCGAAACCAGCTGTAATATTAGAGATAAAAATGTCGAAGTTGGGAGTGTCAAGTTGTTAAAAAACCCTTTTCGTTCTATTGTACGGATATTATTGTTATTTCGTACGCATTGTGAGGGCCTGAGTACGTTACTAATAGTCTTTACGTCTACTTTTACCATCGTGTGTATCGTATTATTCTGGGGGTAGGGCAGTTAGTAACTCCCATACCGTGTTATTTAGATGCATCTAGTTATGCTGTTAGCATACTATTTAGCCAGCCAGTCTATAACATGGTTTATCTCTATTTCTAGGAATAGATAGTGCACTAGACTGTATCGTGCTTTGTACTTTTCCTAAAGTAGACATAATCATAATCCTCATCTATGAATCGAATGCTGATTAAAATTGAATGAAATACACCATCTTGCAATCATATCACCGTGGATAAAGGAAACATCAACGGAAGAATTCTGAAAAAAACGTGAGTCTTACAGACAGTATGTCCAAGATTAGATTGCAAAAGCACATGTTTTACACATTCGTCTGAAACGGCAATATTCTTCAGTAAGGCCAACTCCATGAATATCCCTTTGAAGATATTATTGCCTGGAACCGGTATTTGGTCAGGTAAAACAACTGTGTGTGAATTTTAACGGGGAAGTCAGTGAATTTCGGAGAACGGTATACGTATTCCACTAAAAACTGGCTGCTGCGCTGTTGGATGCATAACAGTTCACCGCCCATCGTACAGTTCTAGGAAAAGATTATGCGGTTTGTTTTCATCAGTGGAAAACATGCCAAAAACAACCTAGCTGTTATCAAACGAAGAAGAATGGATAGGGATGAAAGCGTGAACGGTTGTTTACAGTTTCAAAGATATAGTGTCGAATGTGTATTGTTCATTTTCTCCTCAAGAGTAAATATCTACAACTGCATTCGATACGATGTACGAGCACTTGAAACCAACTGCAATAAAGTATAGTAATAGGAATGGACGACGAGCATATCTCTTATGGCTACCGTTAGTACACCATTACCTTTGATTGAAGATTACCACTTGCATTGATGGTGGGATGTTGTAAACAACATTCTGTAGTCTTCATCTTCAATGTGGCAAGGTACAATATTAAATCAATGATTTGACGATGTTAGATCATCAATTGCGATAAAAGCAATGAAGGTGGTAGCTTGTTACCAAAGAAAAACGGAGATTGAAGATTTGAAACTTGGTAGGTATGGGAACAAAATCCAAATAATAATTTATGCTCGTTCCACGTTATATCTCTAATCTAATGTGTTTTCCGAATCATATACCAATCAATGTTTTAAATATTTAAATGATTCTAGTTTCGTTTGCATTGGACTGAACTGGTTTATGCTCTTGGTTAGATTCAGTGTTGGACGATTTAGAATTTAATGGCGGCGTTTCATACGTCTTTATTATCTAGAGTGTTATAGCAGAACTAAACTACCAGTAAATGGAACAGAGTTTATGATACGTGATACTTAAAGCAACAAATTCTAACGAATAAAAACTAACAACTCCTCACAAGATTACATCATCTTTATCCTTTAATTAAAGGTGTTTCCAAGACTGAATGATGGAACCATACGTCTGGATATAGGCTCCATCTACGTGATTACAAAAACGCAAATAGCACCAATATGTCGGCCTAAATTGGATGAGAATTTTAAATGTCACCATTCAAAGACAATGAAGATTTGATTACTGATGAAATGGTTTTTTTTTTGCTTTATTTTGCAAGTAATTGGGTAGTTTCCACCATTAACCAATAAACGTTAGACACAATTTCTATAAAACCTCTATTAATTTCAGCCTAATAAATTCGGTTCATTTTTAATTTTCTATAAAATTTGATTTTTATATGCTTTGAAATCAATAAATAGATAGTCAACTGAGTTGTTATTTTAGTGACGTCATAAGATGCCATTGCCATACAAAATCTATTGGAGAATTTTTTTTTTTTTTTTTTTTTGGTGAGTGGGAAATCATCCAATGACTGCTCCCGTCCTGGGTGCGACGGGAGGGCGTGTCAGACTCTTACTGACTAAAACCCACTCATGTTCCTTCGATTGCCCTTTATGTTCCAGGGTCACGGTAACCACTATAAACATTCCGCAACCCCGGCAGGCGTTGGCCCTGTTGGGCCCCTTCCTGTGCTGACTCCTTCTCTTTGAGGCGCGCGTGGAACAAAACGCGCCGTCTACGCGGTCCTGGTCCTAGCAGGGCGGCGAGCTACCCATAGCTCGCCATCCGCAGAACCGCGCCTACGGTGGCCGGTAGTCGTCTTGCGACTCTCGACGTCTTCGCCTGGGTCTTAGTCCGGGGCGAGAGGCTCGTCGTTGCCTCTCGCGCGCCGCCGCTTCCTTCACTAGCATAACTGCTTCGCAGAAGGAGGCGACGGCATCCCATTCCGTCTCGCCCCGAAGCATGGCCTGAACCAGCGCCGGGCGCGAGAGGTCACTGCCGCCGATCGCCTCTACGAGGACACGTCGATGGTCCGCCCATACGCGGCACACCTCCACCGTGTGCTCGACCGTGTCCTCCAGGCGACCGTTACTGCAGTGGTGACACCCAGGCGTCGCTTCCGCCCGAATCCGACACAGGAACCTCCCGAACTGACCATGTCCGGTGAGGACCTGCGTCAAGCGAAACGTGAGAGTGCCATGACGCCTCTCCAGCCACTCCTCAAAGAGGGGTCTTACCGCCGCTATAACGGCGTGCCCAATCTATTGGAGAATTGCGTTTTGACAGCTCATAAAAAGTACGTCAATTGATAAGGGTGGAAACTACCGTATTATTGCTGTTGACTTAATCAATACCTACTTACAACAGATGCTGATGAAAGATAAGCTGATATTGATACAGGCACTGATGTTATTTCTTCTTTTAGTAGGAAAGGAGAAATAAAAGACACAAATGACGACTCTAAAGGAAGTTGGTAGTCATCACAGAATTGTGAAATCTGTTCTATACGATAAACACATAGACTGTAATTTTATTTGAATTGAGTTCAAATAATGCTGGTTATTGTCTAATTTTAACATTTCTAGCTTTTGTGATTAATTTGACGGTTCAATAATTTTGGTTCAATTAGAAAACTCCTAAGCAGGTCTTTCCCTTGCCTATATTTTGTTCATCACTTCTTAGAATTAGCCTCACCCAAAAGACGTCAGAGTCATATGTTTGTTTCTTTGTCATAGCTTTCCTTGCCGCACCCTTCGGCTTAGTATACATAGGTACTCTAGTTTATATGCTATCTATGCGAAGACGTGGGCGTCCCAAGGCGTCAGTCCTACGGGCGACGTTCGTACGACGATAGCTATCGAGAATTAAATGGATTTTGTTGTTCACTTTAACCTTGAACTTTCGCTCAGTGATCTGTAAAGCAGTCGAGATTTTTTCTTACTTTTTAAGGGCGGCAAACACATGGCCCATTATTACTATGTGAAATATTATTGGTCCTTCAATATAAAGTGTATGTAGACTAAGATCGTAGTACAGAACACGAAGCAAAAGAAAAATGAAATGAACTAAGTTATGTCTTGATCCTTAAGTAACACTTACCTTTTCAACTTCGACTCCGGAATTTTTCAGAAGTTGTAACTTTTAAAGGGTTAACGTGGATACATTTTTGAAAAAATTAAAAAAACTTGTCCCTGTTGAGTTGTGAAGTGCTAATATCGGATCATGTTATCGAAATTACAAAATTCACTTAGCTACGTCACGTAAAAGAATAAAAAACTAAAGTAGCTTCAGAATGGCTCACTTTACAATACCATCTCAATCCTATTTTTTTGTGCGTTCCGATTAGTATGTCTCTCGTGCTCTCATTTGGATGAGTCTCTCAAACTTTGACTAATCGATTAAGAAGCGTTAATTACGAATCAAAGAAAAAAGACGTCAAGTAAAACCAAACACGTTTCGGTTGACGTCATCCGTGCTTCACAAATACCACTTGTTTCCAATCAATGTCTATAGGTTGTTGAAGAGGTGGCCTAATTCAATCAAGTTATTGGATTGTTCTCGTGTTTGTCCCATCAGTGATTCTTACTTGGAAATCAGCAGACAACATCTGTTTGTATGAAACGAGGCGATGATGTTTGCAGACATTATAATGTGATTATTACAACAAAACCCCCACTTTATCAAGGTCAAGAAATTTCTACACTAGTTTAGTTCCCACGAAACCCATTATTACCAGTTTTCATTGACGTTAGCATATGAGAAACAACAGATGTTACACGTGTGACTTAGCAAAGAATATACAGTGGGGGTTATCTTAGGTGTTTTCGCCATCAGAATATTTTGTAATTAGCGTAATGTATTCGGAAATAAAACACTTTCCATTTATTTAAATGTATTTAGGTACTCAAGTGTAAGTCCATTAAAATATAAAAATTATAAAAAATGCACAAAATATAATAGTATTACCAAGAATGAGGAATTGGTGGAACTTCTTTGTAGTACCTGTAATTATCAGATTTTTAAACGTTAATGTCATTATGTGAAAGATAAAATGTCGGAGAGACATATGTCCGGAAAAGGGAAGTAACGCAGTGATACCTCACGTCAGTTTAAAACAGATTAACATACCTTACAAACCCGCCTAAAGGTGAAAAGGCCTTGTCGTTTAAAGGCACAAGGAGAGGCGACGATTGAAGACCTTGTGGTAACTTGATGAAGTATTTCACACTACCCGGAATCAGGACACCTATAAAAAATGGGAATTAACAGAACCCAAAAACATGCAAGATACAACATGTACATATAAATAAATGTTTTTATTACCTTTTGCGTCATATCGGTATTTCCGCAAAAGTGACTGCATATTTGGGTTCTGCATGTTGGACAGTACCACGATTGCACATGGCTGTAAATTAGATATAATAGTTAAAAAGAAGATCGTCGCTCTTAAGGCAAATTCTGGCAGATTTAATCCATACCTTTTTGGTCTTTTCATTGGCGTGTTTTTTACCATAGTCAGTATATTCATCCTCGGGATCCCGGTCATCATATGGTGCTCCCAACCCAATCACTTTTTCATGCGAAGGTTTCTCGCTCCCCACAGGCTCTTGGCTACCATGGAGCGAGGATGAAGAATTATAAAGATTTGGACGAAGAGTCACATAGTTAATCGGCACCATTCTCTAAAATCACAGAAACACATAAACAGTCTTAATTTAGAATACTAAAAAATATAACAAATATTTTTTGTAACTTACACATTCGATACAAAGAATTTTTAAAAATATCACTATTGCAATGCCGATAAACTTCATGATGGATTCAGTTGCTTGCTGTCAATGAAGTGGTCACGGTAGTGAGCCTAAACTCCTCCATAGTTTATAAACAGACAGTCAAGTTTTCAAGAATTTGAGAATCTTTATTCAAATATCACGTCATGTTTTGAGTGAGAATGTTTGAAATAAACCAGAAATAATGTTTACGTGCGGAACAAATTCTCCAATAGTATTTGAATTTTGAGAGACCGTAAAATCAAATCAGTTGCCAAAGAGCTTGCTATGGAAATCGTTGGCAGAGTAAGTTGTAATAAATTTAATATTATGTCCTTTCTGTTCATAAAAATATTACGGATTGTTAAAACGTAGAAACAGTAGCATGTGTGTCTCTTCACAAGAGAAATTCTCAACCAATTGCAAGAAGGCACTTTGAAGGCCAAGAACTAGCCGATACTTCTTGGAATACTGTATTGATTTGAACGTTATATTATAAATAATTACTTAACTAGTGTATATATATTTATCGTTTTTTTAACTCACATACTTTAGTTATCATATTAAGATATATCAATCTATACTATACATGCAGTTTTATTAATATTTGTCTACAGCCTGCAGCATTTGCCTGCGATATTTTTAGCTGTAATGCCGTCTAACGAATGAATAAATTCGCACAAATACTTTCTGAATATTTCTTATCCACGAATTGACTTACAGACTTCAACATATTTCTGCTTCAATATCAAACAATAAACCAAATAGATTTCTTCAAGGATTGTGCCTTCATGAAATATTAAGACATCATTGGCATCTTGCCCTACGTCTAAAGTGATTTAAACTAATTTCTTATTTTGATTCTATGAAACGAGCTATAATTCATTGTGTTTGTTTTTATTAACTGCCCTTTGAAAAGAATCAGTTTTGTTGGAATCGTGTTTTAAATTGTTTTGATTTTCCATAGATTGAGGATTAAGTGGTATTTGATTTTTAAACGAATATGTGGAAGATTTTAGTGCTAGATTTTATCTCTCGATAAATGAACATCATGTGCTAGTGTGTCTATTATGCCACGTGGTACAATATCGGCAGACTGTCGGGCGCCTGCTGGTCCAAGTTTATTTTCGTCCGAATGGCTCGTTCGATTCTTTATCGCTTTTCCTCTAGCTAGTTGAACCAGTATCCTCTAGGAATCTATTTCTGTACGTAGTTATCTAACATTAGCCTATTGGTTATTTTAATTTGGATATAGGAGTTCTGTTAGACATAGATCTGATACCTATTCCTACCAAGTACATTATGTGTTTCAACTTGCGTATCTTTTGCATTCTTTAGTAATTTGAGATTTAGGTATTACTGTACTGTATTTTGTATCAGATGTACAAAGTTTAATATTATGATATCAAAAAGAATCCTTCTATCCATGTAGGGTTGTAGTTGTATACCTTTATTTATAATATCAACGTTAAAGTATTTGTTGCAAATGTTCTTGTCATCATGAGCTCTCGTGTTTTGTCAGCTGTCATCAGTCATGCATGAGAGAGGTCTTGTAAAGGTAAGGAGCATTGATCTTTCCTGTTTTCCTCCTTCATTCAATTCCTTCCGAGGTGTGTTTCCTTGTAAGTCTTAAGTGCATGCTAATGACGTAAACACTCATACCAAAAGTGACAATTCGAATATAAGACAAATTGTTTCGCAACAAAGCTAGTCAGAAAAAACCTGCTTTGCCGGACTTTCCAGCAAGGACACGTCATCAAAATAATTCAATGTATTGCTACCAAAATTTATTAGACAATTAAGTATGTCCGGAGATGGTGCGTTTATCTTTATTGTCCTTGAATGTTACGACATAATAAAGAATGTAGTCCTTGGGTACAAGAGAAGCATCTTGTTTGCGCGTCTGGTTCCCTCAGGCGCTCTCATGCAATCAACTTAATGGGGTCAAGGCAAACATCACTATTAGAGATAATAATATGTGCTTGTGAAACGTTTGTGTGGACATCATCATCTTCATTCCTATAAACCTTATTTATTTTAATTCCACTAGTAAACTTTTCTCAATAGTATTAATTAATAACATATTATTATATTATGCAATCGTTACTCCTAAGCTCCGCAACAGTTTTCATCATGTTTAGCTATTATTCTTTTCTATGCCCTTGATTTTGCGTCATTGGAGTAGGTTACAGTATTTTATTAATTACGCTTAATTATTCTAAAGTGATGACTACTGCGTTTGTAAATGTTATCTTTGTAATCATTTGCTGTAATTCCACACCAGCCAGAATGCTCATAATAAAATAAAAATATATGAGTAATTTAATCGGTGAATACACTTTTTTGCTGTAAGAAATTCTATTGTCCACAAAATATACTTGGTACTTACGTTCATAGTCAGTCATTTATTTGTACAAATGTACTACCTATGTGTTCGTAGTTTCATTGCGCGTTGTTGCACAGTCGGTTGTGTGTATTTTGCAGGCTGAGTTTATGATAATATAAAACTATGGCTTTGTTCTGAAATGTTTATAAGTGAAAAGTATTTCTCCAAAATATTTGTAGCCAATCTTGAAGGGACCACGTGCGTTGATCGTGTGTTGATAAGTGATTGTTCAGATGATAATAATGTTTGGACTTGATCTCATTGTTCTTAAATGGCAATAGAATTGTAAGGTGCTTTTAAAGTTTCACCAGATGTGTTTGTATTGTCAACAGTGTCTGGTTGATTTGTAAAACATGGGTAGAAAAAAGATCACGAGAAAGATAAGGTCTTATTCCACCTATATTGTGTCTACTCAGGATACTACGTTGAGACGTAGAAGTTTCAAGTATAAAAGGTATGTTTGCCAACTGGGCACATTCTGTGGGATTGTGTTTAGCTTTATCTCCATTGTTGAAATTCAAAGGTTAACGGTTCACTTGGGATCAAAGTTCTACTAAGAGTTTTTTGTGAACAGTAATTCTTTTATGTTTGGTTTTAACATTTTTATTTTTATACAAGGTGTATTTTTGGTCTTGCTCAACCCGCTAGGATATGATAATACTCATAAAAACAAACAACTTTTATTATGGAACCAACTCTGAAATCGCGAAAAAAATATCAGCTGGTTCATACATTATGGTCGGAGGGCATTGAACTTTTCTTAGAAACAGCTGATATTTTTTTCGCGATTTCAGAGTTGGTTCCATAATAAAAGTTGTTTGTTTTCATGGGTAGAATCATCTCCTAGCGGGTTGAGCAATACCAAAAATACACCTAGTATATTACGTGTACATATTACCAGCTGTTCTTGTTCGTTTTTATTGGTCTTGCTTTTTCGTATTCGTAAAGTATTCATCATGCAACATCATTTGGTTCGAACAACTTGGTTTCTACAATTTTCTCGTGGGTCCTGTCGTAAAGAGTGTTATCAGATGTCCCAATTCCTAGAGGCTGACATTTCGCATAGAGATTCTTCGCGAAATGTATTTCCAGATGACTTACTTTTTTATTCTAACCAAAGTGTACATTCTAACCTTGGGAGTGGACTGAAGAACTGGGCCCTTTTTCTTCTAATGTGATTTCTTCTCTCCATTTAATGGGAACCACACACAATATCTATTACTAATCTGATATGAGATTAATAAATTGCTCTTACTTTGGGCACAACAGGTGTTCCCAGAAATTAAATAATTACGCTACATCAACGAATCGTTAGTATGTTATGCTATGCTGATTTTGATAGCTATAACGATGTGCTGTAATTACATATAATGTTACACTAAATACCTAAATATTTATATGTATACCTTGATACATTAAGTACATAAAAAACGTAAATACTATACCTACTTAGCGTTTGTTGCTTAATGTAAGTTTAAGGACCATATTAAAACAGTCTGATGGAAGTCAGCTTCTGTTGAAGTATCTAAATACAAGTGCTATTTCATCGTAGGTAGGTATAAGTACTTCTATGAGAAAAGTTCTGTTAAATCCCGTGGTTAAATCCACAGTTGAATCCAATCAGTGTCTGGTTTAGACAACTTAAAACTGGTAGAAAGATTTAATACAAAGATTTCACGATGCATACGTTGAGCTATAAGAGAAAACATTGCAGACACATAGGTAACTATTTATTATTGCTCCTGTTCTGAATACCAAAGCAACGTGTCCATTCTTCAAGCTTGACTGACTGTATGTTTGCTTGTTTCAGGTCAACCGGCAATTTCGCGGCTGGCGCGGCGGGTGGCGGGTGTGGGGCCCCGCGCTCCGCCCCCGCCACCCCGCTGCAGCTCGAACCACACCCTCCCCGCTCCACTAAGCATGAGAAGTAAGTACTTTTACTTTTGAGAGACATCTTCTTTTCGCAAAATACTAAGGCCCGTATTAATAGACGTCACTCAATCCTGAGACGCTCTCAAGTCTCTTGTTGTCCTTGTCATTCTAAAGGGAAAAAATAAGGACAGCAATAGACTTGAGAGCGTCACAGAATTGAGTGACGTCTATTATTACGGGCCTAAGATAAACCGTCCAAATTTAAGACTGGTAATTTGGATGTCTTGGATGCGGTAACTTTTGGCCTAAATTCTTAGCTGAACCGACAGCTGATTAGCTCTTGATATAATATGAACAAATAGATGCTCTGGCACACCTAGGTAGTTTTAACCAAACTGTATCAGCTGATGTTGTGGCAAACTGGAACACAGGATTCTGGTTTTATTAAAAACGTTTTTATCTACGGTTGCTCTAGCGTTGAAAATGTGGTACGATACAAGTGTCTTTAAAATTACGGAAGTGGTTTTAAAACCCCACAGATTGCAGCAGTTATGTGCGCGGCTAGCGGTATCATCATGTGGTTATTCGGTAACATCTTGTGGTGGAATAGAATATTCGGCGTAATGTGCAGATCTGAGTGCCTAGTGCGAGTTTGTTTTACGTTAACGCGATCGAAACGTTTACTAAGTTTAGCTCTGTGATTGGTTAAGAGCTTGAAGCGGGCCAATCGGAGCGCCGAACGTCATAAACGTGTCGATCGCGTTAACGTAAAACAAACTCGCACTAGGCACTCTGGTAACACTTTGTTGTAAAAGAATTTGATCCCTAAAATCGTTGATATTAGTCTTGCCATGGCCATGTCTTGCCCTTATATTTAACGCTATCTACATAATTTACGCATACATGTATACCCTTTCGAAATCAATATTAACCTTCGGGTTTATTTTGATTTTTGACACGTCATTGTCGGTAAAGGTTTTGTCATTTATCAATCGCGCATTATCTACGATTATAGAATGATTCCTATCGCACCGTAGGTCACTAATCAGTCTTGATTACTTCGTTCAATCAGCTAAGCGTGTGTCTAAAGCGCATTTACGAAAAAATCTATTGTTTTGTATAGTAACGCGATTAGGTCCTTTGATCTGAAACTGTCATGGGTTAAGGGTTTCGTCTAAGCATATCTTTATAATAACAGCAGTGAGTAACGATAATGGACAGTTCTTCTGAAGAGTACTCGGGAAAGCCTCGAAGAGTAAGGTAACTATGAGTTTTAATTATGTGCAAGAAAAGAATGTCAACATAAATCCTACTGTTCCACTAGACGGTAACAATAAGCTTTGCGAAACACCTGTTGGACCGCTGGGCTCTTGGAAGTATACGTTGAAAACTCAAAATTTATATTATGTATTCTCAAAACGTATAAGTTATCTATTATTTTCATACAGACATGAATATTTAATTGTGTTTGAAACAATGGTACACGGAAATGTAATTCTAATTCTGTATTAGAATACGTTGCTGCGGCATCGATTTTTGCGTACATAGACCACTGATAAACGATTTGTGTGGGTGTCGTCGTTATGAAGGATAATCATAATAATTGGCGGTTCCTTAATATTAAGTTTACCACTTGTTTAACACTATAGTATAAAATATGCCGTGAAGAAGAAACAATCTCTGCACGTTCTTGTCTTTCTGTCCCGATTACTTTTTCTTGGAGTCGGAGTGTCATGTCTTCTTCCACATCTCTAGCCCTGTATCATCCTTCAACTCAACATTTACCTACTCAACTAATATGACTCATTGATTAATTAACCACCAGTGTTTTTGGGTAATGATTCATCTAGTTACCGTGACCCTGGAACATAAAAGGCAATCGAAGGAACATGAGTGGGTTTTAGTCAGTAAGTAACACGCCCTCCTGTCGCACCCAGGACGGGAGCAGTCATTGGATGAATTCCCACTCACCAAAAAAAAATAAAAAAATGAACAGATGTTTTCACCTCACGTACCTAGTATAATTATTAGTAATTTTGGTTTACTTAACTGCCCATATCTAATGACCAATACCGTATCTAATTTATAATCTAGGTTAAGAATTAGGCCTTTTCATAAATCGACTAGACCTGACGACTTCAAACGTTACTATTATAGAAAAACTTGACAAGCAAATAAATAACAAGTATTATTATGTCAAAAAATATTGATGACAGTTGTTCTGAAGCCGATGTCTGCTACTCCTATGTAATTTACCTGAATAGACAAATTGGATATAGTATAGAGCTATTTATTTTTTATAAACCTTCGAACACACGTGATTCAAGGCACAATAGAAATACAATATCAGCGCAACAGCCAGCTATCGCTTGGTCAAAAAGATAAATAAAAGATATTTAACAATATTTTTTTTCTTAAAGAAAAGACAATCGTACTTCACTATACTATCTTCTACCTAGTCTTTTCCAAATATGTTACAATCGGATTTCAGTCTAACCGGAAGCGGCTGAATGCCATTATTTTCACAATTCAGTGTTTTATTCACACGAAGTACCACTAAGATAATGGGTATTATTATTACCTCAGGCATCGTAACTGTAATAGGATTTTTCGAAGAAAGTTTTGCCACTCGAAAGCGTAAAGTGACACCAACAAAATCAGACAAATTGGCGACAAGTCAGAACAATTAGCGCCATCTCAAGACGAAGTTTTCATCAAGGAACTTAATTGACAGGCGAATGAAAGCAATTGTCAGCGCGGAACTAATTTGCCAGTTACCCCTGAAACGGTTGTCTGTTTAACTATCACATAACATAAGTGTTTATGTTTAACACGACCTTGATTAATCGGTTTTTTAGTGATGGTGATAAGATAGCTAGCATAAAATTTCCTCGACATGATAATGGCTAGTTTTATGGGCCTGTGCTATAATATTGGTATTTTTAGAGGAATGGAACTTTAACAGTTTATGTAGGAACTGATAGAAAACTCGAAAGTCTCATCTCATTCTGTAGGTGTACCAGTAACTCATGACAAAAAAAAAGTAAAACAAATAATGATTTTTATATGGTACTGTTGTCATGTCATCTGTCAAGTGATATTACGTTTGTTTGTTTACATTTGTTATTTTCATGAAATCTTTAGTAAAAAGTGAAAGAATGGCTAAGAAACCACCGCGGTCACAATCCAGAAGCACTGTTTATAATGTGTACGGATAAATCTGTAAAGAAGAAGGTGTAGCTTACACGCATTTTCGATTTTAGACCGCGTGCTTGCGTTGACTGGTTAGTATGACTCGCTAAAGTTGATACTTTGTTACATATCCATTTATATGAGTTTATCATAATTATGTTTATATATTGCGTAACATATAACTTTGGCTTATTACAGGGGCGTGTACTAATACTATGCGACGAATTATTGCAGAAGGCAGTTGAAGAAGGCAGTAGCCTTGGTGTCAGATTCTCATGAGCCGCCTAAAGACGTTAGACTTGCCTTATGTGACGATCACTACGATAGTCAATGCCCTAAACAAACTGGGATACCAATCACAAAGCGAATAACCATTTCTTTCATTTTTGTTGTGTAAATAAAGTAGGTACTTATATTATATGTAGATTGGGGTTATCTTAATTTATTTTATACTAGCTTTTGCCCGCGACTTCATTGCAATTATAAACATTCCGCAACAACTAATCAAACATCACTGTTGAATAAACTGCACAAATTATCCCCTATGTCTTATTCTGATACATAATAACTAATAAGACATAGGCGATAATTCTTTAATATTCTGTAATATTTCTGTAAAGTTTCATCGAAATCCGTTCAGTAGTTAATGCGTGAAAGAGTAACAAACAAAAATACATACAAATCTTTCATCTTTATAATATTAGTATTGTTAATAAACAATAAGTGTAATAATTTTTTAAGGGAAAAATACAAGTTTCAAAACATTTTAATCCTTTTTCCCCAGTGTTGCTCTCATCATATTTTATTTACCATTTTTGTCATCAGTTACTGGTACACCCATATTTTGGAATTATCAATCTCTATTTTTATTACTTACATTTTTTATTCCCTCTTAAGAGATTTAATCCTGATATTAGATTCCAAAAGCCTTCGGTTTGTTAACAGTTTTGTTTAATTTTAATTGAATACCATACTTCCAATTTTGAAGTAGAGTTCTCTTTTCAAACATTTTTATGTTGATCTTGACCACAAAGTCTTGACAGTATCATAATTATTTATCCGAAACCATCATGGCAAAAAAGTAAATACCCAACGTACTAACATGGTGTATTCGATTGGACTCAAATTCCTGAATCTGTACTACTCTGTATGCTTATGCTTACGATTTGCTGAACTGTCAACCCTCAGGCCTCAATGAATGAAAATGAACCTTGCTGGATTAGGATTAAATAGTTTTGTTTGTACAAAGTACGTGTCGCTGTCACGTGTGAACAGCAATACAGTTGTTGAGCCCATTTGACCAATCAACGCAGATAATATTGATGTTCCCGGCTTGCCCTCGTTTTGCGCGAACCGCGGTAGCGGTAGCACAACAGCTATTTGAGTGTATTTCAATATCTTCTAGATTTGTCTTGTCTGTAACCTGTATTTACAAATCGTGCAAACTTTCCGAATCGTTAAGAATTCTTAGCTCAAGAGACTCAATGGAGCTAGGAGCCACAAAAGGAAATGTGCTTTGGGAATTTCATAATTTTTTGTCGTCGTTTGTTGTCAAGGGTTGTCTAGGGAAATCACTACTTTCATGACTATTTCTACCGTAAAGCAGCGTTCCTCTGTTACGGTTAAGAGCGTATGTATGCCGGCCGGTGTCATTGCAGACATGATCATCGTAGCATCTAGGATGAAATTGCAACTGACCAACAAAATTTTCTCTAAACCTAAACAGGTTTCTTCTAAAGCACTGTATAACTAGTTAAACCTTGATAACGTTGCTTCTATTAGATAATCATCACAACATTCACACACGATAATAAGAGCCATTGAGTCTTGACTCCTGTAAGTTAAAATACTTTGTTGTGGTTGTTTTAAATACTAGAGTAATTTTGTCGACATGATTCTTTTCATGAATATTATATTATCAGTTCTTGTTATAAATTGATAATAACAATGTGATCACTTCGCGCCATAAAGTAATAGTAGCACTTTTAGTTTATAAAGTCACCCACATTTAAAAATAATATTTCCTTGAATGAATTGTCTGTGCATAGAACACCGGAATTTAATAGAAATTCTTATGTGTTATAATCTATTGTCTTCTGTCCGTACCTCGCTTGTTTATAAACATTGTCGCTTTACTTGCTTGCCAACATAAAATTTCCAGTCGGTGCGGTGTAGGTATTCTCGCGTAGCATTCGAACTGTACAGCCGTGGATCGAGAGAATGGGGGCCTCGGGTGATTCGAGTCTTCCGATCGTACGATTCTAGTGTTACCTTTCTCTTGGCTCTTCTCGATGTCAATAATGCTTGCTCTCGCAGCAAGTGGGCACGTTGGCCCCAATATTTCATTATTTAATTTGTATGTCCCGATTCGCAAGGTCGTTGGACTCGAACGCGTAATTGACTTGAACTTCACGAAGCGTTACACGGTCCTGCCACGGTCATAATTATTTAAAATATTATTCATAAAACTCTTGTTTCGGCGTTCGGAAAAATACACTCCGAGCCTGATATTATTATGTTTTCGCTTGCTCCTAACTCTCTCTATCTTATCGTGGCGATAAATTAGTCCGTACTCGATACACAATCGATATTATAACTAGATACGTTTATGTATAACTGTTTTCAACAGTTATTCTCGCGAGCGCGGACAGGCCGCTACATCGGAGTCTTGTTACGCGGTTTTTAATTCTTAATTATTTATTCCACGTTCGTAAGATACTGTGTTAACTATTTTAGTGTGTCCGAAGCCAAAACGAATATAAAGTGTGTGTGTTCTGTTTGAAGATTTTAGTTGGTTGGGTTGTGAATAGAGTTATGGTAACAATATCACGAGCTCTTGAATTTGTGTTTCCTCATGTCTTTCGGTCATGTTATGGTACTTTGTTTGTGTTGTTACACCGGATAGTATGGACGTTGGTTACTTGTAATGTTTTCTTGACCGGTTTCAACCGTCCTCTTTTGCTAAACTGAACAATTTCCACTGACCCCACACTGCATGGCATCGTGATCATTTATGTCATTGTTCTACGTTACTACTTTATTTTTATCGCGTTGTTTAGAGTCAGGATTAAAAATCTTGAATGAATCTAGTATTACATTCACTATTGCTTGAAAACACCTAAAATAATTAGATTCATTATATTCAACATCCGTTTGCTTATCTTATCTTCAAAGTGATTACAAAAATGACATTTTCTTACCTATCAGATCATAATGTCACTAATTATGTTGTTGATTTTCTTACGAAATTTTAATTAGATGTAGGAGAAATATTAGTTCTAGTAATAGATCAACTTGATAAAGTGTTAACATACCTAGGGTACAAAAAATACCGTTAATCTATAGTTTTATCAGTGGCACGTATTGTTATCACTTGTATAATCTGTTTATCAACCGCCTATATATCGCACACCTGTTTATTTACTCATGCCCAATCGTATGGTTGATTACAGATATACATTTTAGTGCCTGAGTTGCTCCAATTGCAGTAAACGTAGCGTGCTCATTACTTGAAGTAGGTAAATGATTAGCTGTTTCATATAATTGGCTAGAGAATCGTGTGGAAAATACAGTGCAAAATAAACTAGATCTTGTTCTAAAATAAGTAGGCTCACTGTTGATGGAAATGAATTTACATTTGATTTATGATTCACGAAGATTGTGTAAACTCTTCGGCGTAAAATATAACGTAGACAATTATCTAAATATTTTCATAGATATCGAACACAGTATATTTTATGTTAACGTTCGCGTAGCTACCTTGTTTTGCGTCATATTACCGTGATAATTCATACACAGCCACGTTAAAACCATTAGTAGCTTATTATAAAATTATGTGGTCATTTGGAATCTTTGCTTTACGACAATCGTGACTGCTGAACAATCACACATACTTTCTATCAATATAAGTCATACTTATGTTTAATTTTCAATGTTTTAGGTTTTATTACTTACGTTAGCTGTTGTATTAAGTATGTCCTATTCTTTGACTGGTTGGTGTTATAACTGAAAAGTGCAATGAAAGATGTGAATTTAATAAGTGTGTGAATTGAAAAAAGTGAATAATGGTGGATAACGCTTCGTTTGAATACTCCGATGAGTCGAGTGGGGAAAGCATCGAAAATGGACGGTAAGATCTTAATCTAGATCATATATAATTATTCAGCATATTTACAATATTACAGCTTCATCACAGTTTCCTAGTTTTTAATATTCGGTAGAAAGCTGCCAAGATCGATCGTGATTCTAATAAACAAACTTAAACATTGCTTCTGAAGTAGGTTCTCTAAATAAATGAAAATATTAAAGACTCTCATCATTTTTAATGGTCTACCAATTCATTATTGTTATCCTGTTCCAACATTACTCTTCGATAATTTAAATGAGTCAATTATTTGGAGAGACATTTCTGTTATCTTTATTATTCATCTGTTCTCTTGATTTTGTTCACAAAATGTTTTCTGTTTTTTTTTCTACTCAATACCTTCATACTGACTTATTTGAATTTCAAGTTTTAGTTGTTACGTTAGAACAAACGCTTTTTATAACAGGACTTTTGTTATTAAACAAATCTTGAAGCTTAAGACGTTTTCGCGTAAAGAATATTTTCGAGAAAGTCCGTGTAAAACTAAATTTATTATTGCTTAAAAATGCATGCAATATTTTCAGGTAGAGTTGTTTATATTATGTCTATGAAAAACCCCAGAAAAGATAACCACAGTAAATAACCTGGTTTTTGTAATATTTACATTTCACATTGAAACTCGAATAACAAACTGCATCGAACTGCTCCTTATGCCCTGAATGATAAACGCGATATCATACCGTTCCCTGTTATCCGTGACATATTAAAATTCAATAAACTTGCGTAGACTCATGCGTCATACAATGTTTTATGTATTTAGTACAGCATCGATCACTCCTTATCTCTTTCAGAATAAGGTAGATTTTATCTTGATCATAGGGACATGTTTTTGCGTTGGGATCCTAAATTTTGTATGGATGCATATAACCAGGGGCAAATACGATTGTTGGTCAGTTGTAAGTGTCGTCGTTTTGAAGTCGGTGTCCTCCTGTGCTTATTGCAAAAATGGGTGTGTTTTTCCTAAAGAGGTGAGAATTTCAAATTTTCTGGTTCTTGCGAAATTCATCCCTGAAATCCTTTATTACTCATACCTACAACGAATTCGTTTAACAGACTCTATTTCAGTATTACAAAGTTTTTTTATTGCTTTCCTAGTTTGCTTATAACTATTTTACAGTTACTACGTTCTTCTCTCCAGTTAATACTTTTAATATAAAACTTGGCGGCCAGAACGATTGTTCTAAAAGGTTTTTGGGACGTGTAACGGTTTCATTTCAAAAAAGAAATCCTTACGGGATCGGTCCTTTCTCAATTGCTTTTTCTCATACGGATAAATTTACAGATTCTGAGTATTAGGAATGAAAGCTTTGAGTACTATATTGTGATTCAATTCATTCCATATCTACCTTTTTCGTAACGTTAGACTTAGACCCTTATGAGTTTTAGGGTCTATTATAATATGTTTGGGTCGGAAATTAAACACATGCCGCAGTCGTTTCGGGTCCGACTCATAATAGGCTACATGTTTTTAATATTGGACCGCAGCTGAAAAGACCAGTCTCGAAACGGAGATGGAAAATAGGGAACACGTGCCGAAATATAACGGTTGTAAAAACACTCAATAAAACCGAAATTTACATACTTACTTTCTTTATTAACATTTTTGATTTTTCTGGGAACCTTCTAAATACTAAGATATGAAGGTCCCAATTTTCCGGGGTTGCGGAATGTTTATAATAGTTACCGTGACCCTGGAACATAAAGGGCAATCGAAGGAACATGAGTGGGTTTTAGTCAGTAAGAGTCTGACACGCCCTCCCGCCGCACCCAGGACGGGAGCAGTCATTGGATGATTTCCCACTCACCAAAAAGGTCCCAATTTTTTTTACGCTTTTTTAAGGACATTGTTTTGAATTTTATCTTGCTCCTTGTCTCGTGTTCTTCATTGCCGGTCGTGACCCCCACGACTTTACTTTCCAGACGATTTCACGCCTTTCATATGAAGGTCCCAACTTTTTTTTATATCTTTTTGATTGTTTGATAGTTATCCTCTTACTCCTTGTCTGTCTCTTACTCCCCATTGTTGAGGGTCGTGCGTGACCCCATGTATTGCATTCCAGACGATTGCTTTTCTTTCGGTTTCCGTACCCGTAGGGGAAACTAGATTTGGTTTAAAAATCTATCGGGATTTAAACCAAATCTTGCAGAAAACTATGATGAACTATCTTGCAGGCTTTATTCATTTTATTCATTAGCATCCATTAATTGACTGCCATTTGCAAACTTGACTCTAGGTTCACGATAACGGTTTCCGCTTTCGTAACAATGTTTAAAGTCAAGCGATCACTGTCCGTCAGTCACTAAGCAAGCGAGCGATATGAACTGTAGTCTTTGTTTCCTTCGGCATCGTAAATATGTAGTTTTGAAACCACCATTGTCATTTGTATTGATGTATGACAGTGTTTGGTATCTACTTCTAGCTGTTAACTCTTTTATTTATACTAATGGTTCTACCATATCGCTTTTTTTTCATTCGCTCAATATGTTCATAAAAGGGTGCAAAATTTTATCTTCACGTATTATAATATAGATCATTCACGTGGAAATCTCCATTTCCAAAAATTAAGATCCAAACAGATAAAACTGTCGTATGATTAACGTTTTCAAGAAAAATTGCCTTATCTTATTTACAGAAATAACTTTTCCTATAGTCTTTTATTATGTTTGAAGAGTATTTTGTTAGACATTTTAATCAAATTGTTATTGGTTATCGGCTTATCGTCTTTGGTATGAAAATGGATTTAATTTCGTATCTTCTATGACCATTATGTAAAGTTCACAAACAGCTGTTGATACCAGAATGTAAATTAGGACCCAAAACTTTGCTTCGTGAATTTGCGTACCCAATTTTATCAACCCACATTATCTAGTTTTGTGACAGCTTTTGTGGTAAATATTTTAGCAAGTCAAGAAAACACTTTCTAAAACCTAAAAACGCCTTACCAGCAATCCTGTATATGGAGAATATTAGAAGTAAGAGGTATTTTGGGAATAAATACATAGGTTTACCAGAAAAGAGAACCTTTCTTCCAATTCGTTTAAGCCAATACTAAGATTACATTTTTCCTCTAATATTTACGTGATTTTTCTACACGAGCTAAAATCTTGAATTTGAAGCACTCGGCCTGCAAAGTACTTATAAAAGGATATTGCTCTCTATTGTCCAAAAAATATACCATGACGGATGTGGTGTCGTAGTTATTTTGCAGCGGGAAGTGCCGTTCTATTCTTGACCAAGACCTTGGAAGTTTAGCTTTAATATAACCAATGAGGTCTTTCAACTCGACACGTTTCTGCTCCATATGGTTTCTTATTGTGATTGCTTGATTTGACATCACATTTAGTCGTAAACGTGATCCGTCACGTTATGTAAACTTGTGTGTAACGACCCTGTCCAGAACTTGCACAATAGTAATTGTTTTCGTAGATTTTGGTGTTTGAAAGTTTTGTGATTGATAACCTTCACCGCTTTCAGGCAACAACTCCGATTGTTCTTGAAATATGTTGGGAGAGTCTACAATACTATTCTTACTTTCTATCTGAAAAAAGAAGTTAATACTTCTAAACGGGATCCCAACAAAGGCATGGGTGACGATCATTTGTCAGTTTGTCTTAAGAAGTTTTTACGACCAACCGTTATTGTCGCAGTAAAATTACTATCTGGCATGTCATAAATATATATCGAAACAGCGATAGGCTTTATGTAGATAATACGGAAACCAAACGAGACATCCGACAATAGGTAAAAGCAACCACTCAAAGGCTAGAACGATGAGACATCGTGACAATAGAGCATGTATTTATTCGCCTTAGTCCGTATGACGTTGGCAACACGCTTATTAAGACCTGGTCACGTGGATCAGCAGTAATTTGTGAGCTCGCCACAGGTCATCACGTGTACGGTAATCATGGGATTATGGCATCGATGCATAGACCTGGTGCGATGGCTGATGGTAGTTAGATAATCTAGGTAAATGGTTGGTTTACCACCGGTTGCAGTGAGATCGTAGGAAGAAAATGTGATGCTTTGTTGAGTAAGGAATAGTGGTGTATGTATTTTATAAATATTTAAGGATGAAACATCATCTACAGCAAGCCCTTGGTAGATTTTTGGTTGATCATTTTTAGATAGATATTCACTTTAAGCATATCAGAGACTATTTCTGTTAATGAGAGAAATTATGTGTAATCTGAAGGTTGTTTTGTTAAAGCCAAGAAACTTGCCAACGTTTATAAGCATTGAGTAAGTCAGTTTAAGTTTCTCGTATGAAACAATAATAATAAAATAAACAGTACAGAAAACCAAGAAATATGCAAGCTCTACAAAGTCAACTTTCTACTCAAAAACAATGAATTTTACAGCCATTTCATGCGCAATTAAATATTTTAATTGGCCATTTTTATTTTTTACAATGGCAATAATGAACCTGACCGTGATTACTGTACAATTCCAGCGACATTTAGTGAATTTGGTAGGAGGAAGTCGAGCCAAACTTGACCTTTAATGATGAACCTCGAGAAAAACTACGTATTTGTTACATAATGCATAAACTTACCGTGTACGCACTTAACAGCATCGAATATATTGCTGGTATAGGTTGGTCGTAGCCAGGAATAAAGGACATTGCTATTCGTCCATACATTGTTTGCCTAAGAACCGACAGGGAGGTGTTTTTTCATTTTTGGTTCTAAATAATATATGTATTTGATTGAAACTAAATTGAAACTACGGACACTTGAGATTTCTAAAAGTCAGCAAAATACTTTAATAACAACATCATGTCACATCAAAAGTATCATCTATATTTTCGACCAATATACACATTAGCAGCGGCAGAAGTCTTTCCAAGACACTTATTGATGTAAGCTTTCTCTTTTAGTGACATGGAGCCAGAAGCTGATCCGCAATTTACACAAAATATAGAATAATTTTTGGGTTCCATGTTAAATCTGCAATGTCCGTTTAATCTCTTGACACCCACCGCCATGCCAGGTCGTCGTTCTTAGTAGGTCCGTACATCAGTCAATCACAGCCGGAGGTCGATATTTCAAGAGGAAATCACAGTCCGTAGTTTAAGCCAAGTGGGTAGATAAAATCGGAAAGGAATAATAATAAAATGTAAACAACCAGATTACACAGAACCTGGTCAAATGTTGGCATCTGTCAATTCAATTGACGAAAAACAATAGACTAATATGTTGATCTTTTTTTCTAAACAAATGGCTTGTTCATTTCACACAGCGCTTTCAATTGCTTTAATGCCCATTTCACACGAGGGCAGAACAGTGGGCAGAGCAGTACTGCTACTGTGTGAACGCACAAAACAGTAATGTCTTGACAGTAACTGGACGTTCACACAGTAGCAGTACTGTTCTGTTCACTGTTCTGCCCTCGTGTGAAATGGGCATCAGGCAGAACAATGGGCAGAAAAGTACTGCTACTGTTTGAACGCACAGAACAGTACTGTTCTGTTCCAGCTTCTTAAATTATTATATGTTGCCCACAACCAAACTATATGACGAATGTAAAGTTTTAACCCTGAGACAACTCTTTATCCTCCTACCTTTCTACAGAAAACCTTCTCACATATGGCTCTTAAGCTGTACATATACAATGGATTACTGTTACTTACCAATTTTTACACCTAATATACACACACTGACAATCACAAACACGCACACAACACACATACACACACACATGCACGCACTCATGACTCGAGAGTTTATATGAATAATAATTCAAATCGACACTGTTCTCACTTGCTAAATCTTATTATATAATCAATTTAGTTTAAACCAATGGCTGAACCCAGTCTCTTAAGATACAGGCTAGACCTAGTTTAAGGGATAGAGTCCAATAATGTAGTTCTACATAATTATATAATATCATTCTAAACTGTTTAGTGTAAGCCTTTATGTATAGAGTGCACTGTTCCATGTTTTTATGAAATAAATACTTATTATTATTATAACTGTTCTGCCTCACTGTTCTGCCCTCGTGTGAAATGGGCATTATATATTCGTATTAAAACCTTATTCATAGATCAAGCGCTGAGAATATTTTTTTTTTTTAATTCGGTATACATACTTATTTTAAATACTTGGCTGCATGAGCTACGATACCTTAGGCCACGTTCACACGGCGATTATTTTCCCGTATACCGTATACGAGATTTTATCGAATAGAGTAGTGACAACAGAATATATATGAAAACTTAAAAATTGTTTACACGGCGTTCATACGGGTAAATCCCGTGTTCGAGAAATATATTTTAACGTATACCGTGCGAAGTTGTCACCGGAACGCCACGTCTCGAAACGATTTTATCGAATACGACACGCAGTGGCGCTTATGTTCATGTTGTCTCGTTCACACGACTCGCTCATTCACCGAATTTAAAAAATCGACTCGAATGGTCGCCGTGTGAACGTGGCCTAAGTCTACTACTAACTTCAAATTAAACCAAAATATCTGACACCGGAGATTGAAACGAAATTGAGTTACTTTTTATAATGTTTCTGAAATTAGGACCTGTCCATTATATTGTAATAGTCGTAATGCACTTTATAAAAAAAATTAGTAATTACTGTAAAGGTTTCATGCCAGCCAATTCATAGGCTATTTTGAGCAATCTCTTTTCGTAAGTGGAGGGCTTCAACCTTAAATTTCTGGTCTGGTCATTTTCAGCATAAAACATCCAAGCTAATTAATTTTCATATTCTAACGAAGCCACCAATGGATCAATGAGTCAGTCATTGTCGACAGATCCATTCTGTCTCGGCAATCGATATGGAAAGTCCTCTCCTGTGGCTCCTGATGAAATTAACTGACTTCTTCCAAAAAAGCGAGGCTTTCACTCATTTCTTCAGTAACTTTGCGGCGATGACGCAACAGACAGGCCGAGATACTTCCGCATTTAATGACTTCGCACATTTATTGAGCTTATGTTCAAAGAAAACAATGATTTTATACGAAAACTGAACAGACGCGGAAATCTGAATGGACACATATGCGTAACCTCACCTAAAACAAATTCTGTTTTCTATGAACATAAGCTGGATAGAGCTGAATAAGTGTGTGTATATTATTGTGAAAGCTTTAATTAAATATTGCCAATATTTTTTTTAATATATTACATTATATTATTTTCAATAGTTATCTGCCAAATTTTCCACTGTCTAAAGAAAATCTGATAACACCTATAATACTTTTATAACTTATATCAGTCATAATCAGTCTAACATGTAACTAGTATCAGTAGATAAATTGTTATTTGCTACAAATTAGTTCTTATGCCCTTGACCTTAAACAACTTTATCTCTTCTGAGTTACTTGTACATGGGTGTAATGTAAGAAGTTGCTTGATAATCATCCAGTTTTATTATGATTTTCCACTATCCTGTTTCATAAAACGTTGCAAGTATACTAGAAAGGTCTCTACTGAAACATTCACCTTTTATTTTATGCCAACGGCTACACTTTTTACTTTATGGATTTAACTTTTCTTTGCTAGTGTGCGTTTATTAGACGGATATTACGTCTTGGACCGCTTTCCTTGTGAGAAATATTTAATTAAGCATCCCTATTTTCTAAGAAAACTTTCGTTAATTA
The DNA here is from genome assembly GCA_033675125.1 of Athetis lepigone. Taxonomy (NCBI): domain Eukaryota; kingdom Metazoa; phylum Arthropoda; class Insecta; order Lepidoptera; family Noctuidae; genus Athetis; species Athetis lepigone. The sequence continues at coordinate 10,634,264 of CM066243.1, read as the reverse complement.
TTTGAATGTTGTTGTACGTTGCCTCATTTTCTCTACGAATGCTTCCTTATTTTGTAAGGGACTTAAGTTATTGCTTAGGCAACAATTTCCTTCAGTGTAGATTGTATCGAATGGTTCATTAAATCCATCATTCCACCATGAGAAGCAGTTCTCATCATGATCCCTCTCATTTCTTGCAGAAATGGACCAATATCGCGACCATTCTGCAACTGACATTTACTAATACGACCAACCGTAGGTAAATCCGTATTTATTTACGCTCTGCACTATTTTGATTACCTACTGACTTTGTTCAACTGCCGGTAATTTATTAGAATAGGTTTAAAGGGTCGTTTCGTGTATCGTAAAACATCGTATGAACCGAATTACCCTAATGTTACGCTATTTAGTACTCGTAAACTTTAAAGCTTTCAGGAAATACGGTTGAATTAGAGCTTTCATTTCATTTGGTTCGTACTAATACGGTCTAGCTTTGTGGTGACTAGGTTGGTTGGCAAATGTGATTTCAGAATCACCATCTATCGAATTTTGGTCCAAAATACACGGAATAATTTCTAGCGTTCTTTAATTATTATGTATTAGTCACTAATTACCGTAATATATGTTTTCTATATTCTATCACATTCGGAACTACGTCCGTTCGCTATTAACGGATGGTTCCGAAGTTAAAGTAGAATTTTTACTTTGTAGTCAACGAGAGTTTACTTAAAATTAAAATTTGTTGGTTTGGACTGTGACTGTACGTACATAGTCACGTAATTTATTATTATTGTTGGCTTTAAATATATATTAACTATTGTTCTTCACTTCTATGTGGAGTAGAGTTGCCTATTTGCATATTATCGTGATGAATTAAACGATTATGTGTTGTGAAGTTTACCTTGTTTGTTACATCATTTGAAGGTTTCACGTTATAGGTACGTCTAGTATCTTAACGAATTAAATATAGGTAATGTTTGTTTTGAATCGTTTTAAAAGTTTAAGCCAAAAAGTTACCTAAGTTAGGTAAAACTTGGTTTTCCAAACACTGATCGATATCTCAAGATTCTCTATAGATTTCTTATGTACTCAAGAAATACCTATCAGTAACTTCTAACAAACAACGATAAATAACTTTAATCCTTTGTTGTCTGTCACATATTTATTTATTGGGTGTCCCTTTGTATTGATTTTTGTTACGTTGATACTCGTGGCAACAGTAAATTATTTTCCTTTCTCGTGGTGACATCATCATGGAGGATTTCTTCTCTCGCTGCCCGGAAAAATCGGAACGTTATATCAGATAAAATCTCAATTTCCTCCTGCTCCATGCCTCGGGAGCATGATATTCGATTGACGCATGATTTCAGTCCGAATATGCCTAGCCTAAGGATCTGGATCTGATGCAAGTCACCAGAGTATAAGATACAGACCACTGTCTTGAGCAGCAACGTCAAAAGTCGAAGCCCTTTTGCGTGAAATAACATATTCTCATCTTTTTTGTTCCAGACAGGCCATAAAGCCACTGTCAGGGTCGGCGCCGTCAGTGCGGGCACCGCAGGGCGGGGCCGGCACTGGCGACACGACCGATGGCAAGCAGCCCAGCAAGAAACGGCAGAAAAAGTTCCAGCGCCACTTTCCACAAGTCGGGCCCGAGGAGAGGGTGCTCAATTGTAAGTATATTCTAAGGATTTAGGCAGCAAAGATAGATTTAATACTCCCTAAATGGACAAATTCAGTCTCTATGAGAAACTAAGTCCTACCTGTTACGTTCAATCAGTCATAATCACTATTACATCAACAAAATTACACGGTCTCAGATTAAAAAGCAGCATGTTCTTCCTTAGTCATAAAGCTTATTATGTATCCAGTGATTTGGCTGCGAAAACCAAACAGACAGTTCAGTTACTTTCGCATTTGTAAAATTAGTATGGATTGCGGACGTTCCAAATCACGGCAGACGTAACTGAATCAATTCAATACCTTTATTGAAATAGAGACCAGAGATTACGAAAAACATAAAATAAATCGCTGCTAAATTCCACGAGCGAAGTAGGTACAAATGTAGGTGTTTTCAAAGCAAATCTTCCTGGTAAACTGAAAAAAATACGTTTTTTCCTATATTATCGAATTTTCCTGTTAGGTTAAAAGCTAGATACATAAATTTACGGATTCTTTTGAATGTCATTTCAAAGTCAATGCCTCGTCCTAGATTTCCGAAATATGAAATTCTGAATGTGTGTGTTTCGTCATGGTAATGCGTTCCTACACCAATAACAAGTCACTGAACCTTCAAGTATTGCTTCTGGGGGCGATGGATGTCCTTATTACATACGTTGGCATGATAATCAACAGATTTGACATTATCCCAGATGTAAAAGCATCTCTGCCAACTAAGTTTCATTTGTAATTTACTGATTCAGGATTAATTTTCTTATCCGGGACGATACCTATTACTCTTCCGTTATCCTTAAATACACGGGGTTATTTGAAACTAGTTCTTATAGAAAGAGTCTAGCTAGCATATCCCGCCATCTGCTCTGGGCATGTAGCGATATCGGTTTTGCGTTATGCGCCTGGTCTTGCGTCATTTTCGACAAATGTATTCAAAATTCAAACCATGCTAGCAAGCTATTTTTGCATAGAAAGGCTTCTGAAAATCGAAATATTTTTTATTACCAGAGGTTTAATGTCAATTATAAAACCCGAATTCCAATACAGCCTAATGATTTGTGACGCTGGTGCCAAAACACAATATTAGGTTCTAACCATTTTCCTCGTGCCGTATACGAATTGAGCTGAATAAGGATAATTGAATAGTATTTGCTTCGATAAATTTTCCTGTTCTTGTAATCATGTAAAAATTTCATCATTTGATGTTTCTGCGTAGTTTAACGTCCTAGTTATTGGCGACATTTTAGCTCAATCAACTCTTATGCAATTTATATCTAGATCAGACGAGGTCAAAAGTCTTAGAATCGTAAAGTCTGTATTGGAAATACTGGTATACACGTTTATAATCATTACGATTTAGCCGCGGTAATTATTTACCTACTTTAAACTCTTGGTCGGTGAATATAGATAAGGTTAGCTTGAACTGTTGAAGTTCTGTCCTATGCTAGCTAAGGGGTGACACTCGGGCACTCTTTAGGATCACTTTATTGAAACTAAGAGAGATGGAAAATGAATTTTATATACTCATATTATATGGAACACTACTAGAGGTGAGCCATCCTAAACCAACACCCTTGAATGAGGAAGGCCACTATAAAGACCACCTTAACAGTAATCAAAACAACTACAAATGTATTCGTATAAAACATAATAAAGTATTCAAATGATTCTCAAGTTAACTGTAGTCCTGCCATAGAGGTCACAGTTCAAATGATGTAATCGGCCAAAGAGCACGTGCTGTCTATGGAAATCTTTATGACAACTAATGACAAGTTTATGTAAACGTTAATGTCGCAAATAACACAAAGCCCGGTTACGAAGTCAGGATAATAAACCACTTATTGGCTTATACTCTAGCTTTGCTGTGCTTTGGCACGTTAGCTTAGAAATAAAATAAGTCATATATAAACCCAGAGTTACTAGCTTACCAATGTGTGTACTGGTAGTAGTTTGGTATGTATTTACGATATTCAATAATGGAGCAGTTATTATCGCAGTAAATATTATTATTGGATTGGGGCTGTTATCAGAATATAATCGGAACCAGGACAAAAGATTATGGTCCAATTTGTACCGAAATAGATCCTTGTCAAATCAGGTTATGATATACTTAAAATCTGGGTTACTCGTGTATAAAATTGATGATATAGTCTCCTCTGATTGACCTATGTGTTATATTGTTATGTGCCCCCTACGGGCACATAACAATAAGGTCGGTTGAAATAGGTAAATTCCTAAGTTGAACAGCGCGGTCTATATAAAACTAGTCTAGCCATATTTTGGTTTTAAAAAACGTACATTATTTTGAATCATGTATCGGGTCATTTTACGGGAAACCATGCACTATCGACAAAATTAAATCATGCCCCATTTCGACGACAAATCGTTCGAAGCTGCCAAAATAATAAGACTAGACGTGTGACATTTGTATTACATGTTTACGCGATTGTCGACCTAGGTAGGAAAATAAGTTTATGGCGGGTCATGATTCCATTTTGTCGATTGTACCTAATTGACCACGCACAGGCCTACAGTAATGGCTTAACTTATCTGTAGAATGACATCGATTTTGATTACTATTGATCGTTATGTCTATTCTGCTGTACATATAGTCAACATTTTCTAATCAAAATCTGTACCATCATCATCATCAGCTTTTCTACTGAACAAACCCCTGATTAATGTTTGATCAAGTCTAATAATTACTTGAAGGCCTTCAAAGAACCTAGTACTTACTTCATCGATATTAGGACATCTAAATTCAAGTATTATGATAAAGACAGACCGGTTACAATACCTATTAGAATTATACTTAATACCTATTAGAATCTTTATTCGTTTTTCCACAGCGCATATAACACGTCGTGCTCTCTACCGCTTAACTTTTTGCCAGACTTCAAAAAGGTCTTCATATGTTTTTATTGATTGTAAAAAGTCATTAGCTTTTTCATTGACTTCGCAATCGTCATTATCCACAACCTTTAATATGGTACCACACTCAGAGAATTGCTCAGATTCGATTATTAGTGAGTAAAGAGAATTGAGCATAATGCTAGTCGGAGACACTCCAAGATCATTCGAATCTTGAATGTTAAGCAAATTCTCCCGATAAGCCAAAATCGTCTTCAAATTTAAATATACTTTTTTCATATATTTCTCTTTACCGTTTTCAGATTACTCGTGTGCGTTGGTCGGTGATCTCCTCCTTCAAGGTCAACTGTACATCACTAAGAACTACTTCGCTTTCTACTCGAATGTGTTCGGCTATGTGACCAAGGTGAGCGACTTTGTTATGTATGTCGATCGGTTTGTGCATATTGACTGTTTCTATAGTTGTCAGACGAGGTTCTACTTTTTAATTATCTGTTTATGTTGGTACTGCGTGATTTTGTTGAATGTAGGTAGTGTTCTAATTTAAAGTTTTTGAGATGACCTTTCCATCTTTTTGCAATTGATCGGTATGATGTATTTATTTACTACTTGCCTTTGACCGTAAAGTTTGTGTTGGAGACAGACGTATCACGGATTAAACAGTGATAAGAGAATGTGACCAGAGATAAGAGCTAGATTCAATAGGCAGATACAAATAAACTTTACCTCCTCTTATTTTGTCGTCACCATAGATATAACTACCTATATGTATAAATCGAGTGACAAAGGTGCCAAGGTTTTTCAAACAAAATTTTTTGACTTAACTTGCTCACTTTTACTTACCTCTTCCCTAAAACCAATATTTCTCATTTCCAGTTACTAATACCAACAATATCAGTCCTTCGGATAACGAAAGAGAAGGTGGCCCGTATCATACCGAACGCGGTGGGCGTCTGCACCCGCGATGAGAGGCACGTGTTCGGTTCACTCCTGTCTCGGGACTCCACTTACAAGCTCATGATGCACGTTTGGAAGGCAGCCAGGGCACCAGAACTAGCGGTGCCGAAACCCCAGGTGGGTGATGATGTATGTATAAGTTTTATTGGTAAAGGTTCCAAATACACAACACCATACCCGACTGGGACTTGTGAATTTGGAACTAGCTTTTGCCCGCGACTTCGTCCGCGTGGAATAATAGTTTCCGTTCCCGGGATTAAAACTATCCAATGTCCTTTCTCGGGTCCCAGACTATATCTGTACCAAATTTCATTTAAATCGGTTCAGTAGTTTAGGCGTGAAGAAAAGACAGACAGAGTGAATTATAACCAACGAAAGCGGAATTGTATCATTTTCCTTAAAAAGCAATGTTATCAAACGTCAGAGTTTCAGTCAAGTATTACAACAAGGCTATACCTGTTTTTGGTTCTTTGGTTTCCAAGATGACGGTCGTGAACTTATTGCGAGAAATATGACTCGCGAAAAGCTAAAATTCCGGTTTGAATTGTTTATTTGTACAACTATTAAAGGTATACCTAAGATTGTATTACTTTCTCATTGCAGGATCTTCGAGCATCAGAAGTGGAGTTAGAGGTGTCGGAGTATTCTCCTGAGGACGACAGCAGTTCTGCGGGAGGCGACCAGCCCGACGCACCCACCCCTCCGGTCAGACGGGAGTCGGAGGCCATCATAGCTGCAGGTTTGTTACTGGGAATTGTAACTGCGAAAGATCTGGAATGTATAGACACACTTAATTGTACTTATGCAAACAAAATTTCCCAAAGTAATGTACAATCGACCAAATGGAATCATGACCCACCATTAGCTTATTTTCCTACTCACATTCAAATACAATTATGCGCGCCTAGTACTTTTGTTCTCTTAAGTTTTCAATCTTCAATCGAAAAATAACGTCCTGTAACTCTGTGGGACACTTTGTTTCCGATATTATTATGTAAACCTTATAACATACTATTAGGTTGCAGTGTTACACAACGGGAAAAAAATCTACCCGTTGAGTAACACTGTGACACAACGGGAATTTTTTTCCCGTTGAGTAACAGTGTTACACAAAATGGTGTGACTCAACGGGAACAAACCTATAATTTTAACAGCTTCAAACGATTTGTCGTCGAAATGGGTCATGGTTCAATTTTGCTTCTATACTTTATACAAGAACCAATGTAACCTACCAAGTTCAACACCTAAACACTTCGTTCCTCATGCATCTAATAGTGGAAAGTGGAAATTTGTTTTCTTACTCTGACACTTTTTATTAATTTTATTGCGAAATTAAAGGCAGCTGAATCGTTTCTCCGCGATACCTTGAGCATCATTGCTCGGCGCTTTTTTGGTGGATACCACTTTCGATTCTGGCTTATAAGAAGTTAATCAAACAACCTTCCAAATATATAATTTTTTTTTACTAAGCGTAAGGTTTCACAGCTCGACGCAAAAAAATAACACAACAAAATAATCCATTGTTTTTTCTTTTAGAGGTACGAAAGAATTTGTCATAAAACCTCCAAAACCTGAACACATCATTTCCTCTCCCCAGGTGGCGCGGCAGTGATCCAACCAGCTCTACTAACTCGCGGCGCGGTGGTGGCGCGTGCGGCGCGCGGCTGGCGGCGCGGCCTGGCGCTGGCGGCCGCGCTGCTCACCTTCACCGCCGCGCTTCTGGCCTATAAGCTGTATTGTGCGACGCATCAGGCGCAGGTATGATGTTGTTTATGAATACCGCGTCGACGGCGCGTTAGTGTTCCACGCGCGCCTCAAAGAGAAGTAGTCAACACAGGAAGGGGCCCAACAGGGCCACGCCTGCCGGGGTTGCGGAATGTTTATAATAGTTACCGTGACCCTGGTACATAAAGGACAATCGAAGGAACTTGAGTGGGTTTTAGTCAGTAAAAATCTGACACGCCTTCCCGCCGCACCCAGGACGGGAGTATTCATTTGATGATTTCCCACTCCCCAAAAAAATATGTTTATGAATTAGGTACTTAGTTACAAAACAAACTTATTTGTGTACAGTAGTATATTGTAATTATCCGACGTGAGACAGGTATTAGAACAAACTATTTTAAGGGTGACTCAGATAATTGTGACAACATACTGTGACATCATACTAGCTTTTATAACATCATTAAATAAATGTTGTTTTTAAACTAGCTTTAGCAAATCATAAACTTATCTTATTTATTAATTAGCTGGTCTAATTTTACAATTTGATGCGCCGCCTTATTGAAGTAAGGTACAAAATATTAATTAATTCATTATTAGAGAGCCGCAGCGTATTCTTTTGGGAACCTGTGTGCTTTTACCAGCTACTTCTCCTGCATGGTGAAAAATATACGGTTTCATACAAATCCTTACAATAACAAAAATTTATAAGCTAAAACATAAAATAAAATAAATTCAGAGCTAAGATATAAATCTTATTTAATACCAAACTGATGTATTTTTTAGCCTTTAAAATAACCTTTTTTTAAATAATATTTTTGTTCAATTTCAGGAGGAGCTAGTAAAACTATCGGGAGAAGAGCTATACTCTGAGCTAGTGAGATGGCGCGCGAGATTGCACGGCCGCGCCGCCAACGAGTTACATGCATTCCTCACCACCAACCTCTTGTTACTCACTAAGGTAATTTATTTACTATGTATCATGTACTGTCCCGATCATAAATATCGGTGGGCACGGTCGTGCCCCCGCCAAGACAAGCAAGCGAAGCGCAGGGGCACTACCTACCTTTTCTCGAAGTGTTTCGCCGTTTTTTTGAACCCTCATAGAGTTGGTTTCCGATGTACCAGACAGTTCATATTCACAAGATGTGATGTCAATAATAGACTCATTAAACATACAAAGTGTCAACTGACACAAATGTTTCGTTACTTACTTCAGAAACTAAATATTCGCGTCACCTCCGCGACAACGAAGGTAGCGAAACGGCGAAGCCATAGATTTTTATTGGATAGATTCAGGCCGTGTAGATTCAGAAGTTTGGCTCTACATAAGATCTGATATATTTTTCACAGGGCAAACCTTGTGTTGATGGTCTTTGCAACATTTTACATAAAATGTTTTTGGTGGGTTTATATTATTACCACGGGCACAAGGTATTTTAGACCAATTGACGTACTTTTTTAGACATTTTAAACCTCAATCTACTAAAAAATTCCTAGTGAGCTCAATTTTTACACTTTTATTATTGGTGTTGTAATGAAAATGTAAAAAATCGACATTAATATCGTGCAGGAAAAAAGTTATAAAGGTCGCTGATCTTTTTTCGCAAATATCTCGGGATATATTGCTCGGAGCTCAGTAGAGGTCATTATGAAATTGTATCTCTTGGAATTTTCTGTAAAATTAACCGTTTTCGAGCTTTCGCTGAGAAAGCACACATCTTTATTACAGCGCCGTAATATGGGTGTATGCAATAATTCAACCCACTAGGAAAATTTTATAATAGGCGAGACGACAAAAAAAAAGTAATTAGTCCGTCAGATAGACTATCAAAATTTTGGACACGTATTTTTCCCTTTTCTCGTAAACGAAGAATGACGAAGATACAGTGCGTTAAAATTGCGCATGACGTCACGATCAGGTACATATTTTGCATGACGGTGACGACAAAAGCCCCCACTCCGGAATTTTGTTGCTCATAATCTTTGTTTGTTTTTATTTTGATCAAGCAAAAAGTACGTGTCTCCTATTTTTGGCCGATCTATCAGACGGACTAAACAGAATGCCATTTTTTTATATTGTCGTCATCCCTATTATACCTCTACGTAAACAACTATAATTAAGATTTTCATAATCATCATTTTAAGTTATTTCAACTTATTTATCGTTTGAGAACAAAAAATACACGAGAATAGCAATTACGACTGTTTTCGTGGGAGCCATCATCTTCTAGGGCATTGTTTTTCAGCCAGAATCAGAAGGATAACTGCTAATCACTGATTTCTTCTTTCACAGGTCCGACAATCACTAGAAGCGCTATCGGGCGTGATACTAACTGACATGGCGCAAACGGGCACCGTGCATCTCAATCTGGACGTGCCCAACGACACAGTGTTCAGTTAGCGAGCGCACGGACACTGAGCGTACTCGGTATCGCAGACACAGCAACAGCTGGAAATCACGTCATCATGGTAAAGGTGTACTTAGGGTTGCCAACGGTTGCCGATGATTTTAAGAAGCCAGATTAAAAATCAGTTTCTATTTATTAAATTGCCAGCATTTTTGCCATTTTGCTCAAAGGTAATTTCAGTAAAAATTGGTCAAGTGCGATTCGAATGAGAAAAAACTTCGTACAATATTAAGATCGAACACTATATGATCGGACCTATTCTGAATACACAGTCTGAAAATTTCAAATGTTTTCGCTGCAAAAGATGCCTACAAATGGATAGACAGGCCGAGCCTTTGAAGTACAGAGCTATAATAAAACTGAAGCTCTATATACAAGATGTCGACAACCCTTGGTTTGCCCTTTACATCTTTGAGATTAGAGGTACGATTGTCACCACGCTAGTTAGAGTAATCACTATGTGGATAAATCTCCGAGGAAAATATATTATTTTATTTAGATCGAAAGCTGTGCTGCCGCTAATATCCGACAAGGAAACGCTTTTCCATGTCTCAGTGAGACGGAAGTGATACTAGTTATTATTTATTTATACGATATTTCAGTTTCTGTCATTGTTTATAGTGTGTCGGATATTCCCGCCCAGTTTGGTCGTAGCAATGATGCTTCAGTGAAGCGAAGGAGAAATGTTTTTTTTTCTTGGAGATATGAATGTGAAATTTAGATGTCTAGATATCCGATATAATGAAATAATGTCGTATATACGAAAGTTCTCAAAAAATATAAATAAAAAGTTTTTGGATATTCGGATATGTTTCTAGTTCCACGAAATGTCACTTTGCACATTCAGTAATATTTTAACACATTAGACCAGAATTTTAAACCTCAAATGACAGATTCGTTCTGTTCCTTGCATTTTAATTAATCGATGTCGTAATTCATCATTAATCATTAAAATAGTTATAAAATTACTTTTCGCTTCGTTAAATAAATGTTGAAAGTATTTTATTGTATAATCGTATGATCATGATGAATATACCAAATAGTAATCGCGTCTTCAAAAATATGTCTATAATAACGAAACATGTTTTAGATATTTTTGTTAAATAATCCTTATATTTTATGTAATCGAGTTCTAAACGAAGTCATTTTAAACCATATATTTTGCAAATAGAACGCTTCCCTTGCTAAAATATCATGTGTTTTACGTTCTTAACTATGATTTAGGGTGAGTTCATTGGACTATGTTACCGATATCGCTCCATTTTTAAATCAAAATCATAAGGTTTAGATGCTATCCTTTACTGCAATCAACCCATTGCCAAAATACCAATCTTCCCGATAGTTCATTTATCAAAATATCTAGAATTCTAGAACGATATCGGCAATAAAACAGTGAGTTAACATAAACCATTTCAAACTTATAATATATCATGTATGTGATTTGTATATAAGCGGCAGTTAGCCGTAATGTCTATGAGACATTGCTACGTCATATTAATTTGTGTCAAACACAAACGTTAAGTATAAGATGCGTGGGTGTCGAGATGAATGGACGATCAACTTGATAACACAATTAGAAGTACATCGTGGAAATGTATGAGATATTGTTTAGTTCACAGGACAGAAAGAACATTATCTGAGACCGTACGTTTAATAGTCATCGATTGACTCTTTGCGAAAAAGGAACGGTGCTAACTGCTATTTAGCTCTATCTCTTTTTCGCATTGAAAAGATGGAATTACTAGTAATACGGCCCTTGTTCTGTGCTCGAAACGGCATTTAAACTCTTTATTTCACCACTGAGCTGATTTTTATATAAGCACAATTTACTATTTGACTTCTAAGACATACTCAGTATTTCACTTCTAAAATCTTTTATCCGCGACACAAAGTCCATGTGTATCGTTTTAAAATAATAAAATGTTTAATTGTATCGCGTTCCTTCGTCTCGGCTTTTTAATAGATATTTTCATAATCACAATTCTATAACTTCGACAATCTTTGATATATTCGTGTGTTGTATTTAATATTAGTCTTGATGGTGAAACGAATAATCTAGGTCAATGTTGCTGTTAATATTATTCTTGTATTTTTGCATATTTTAATGTAAGAAATGGATTGGCGTCGTTGTATAGTCGGGCGGTATTTAATTTAAAGGGAATACGTATGTAACTTGAGTAGACCAGTTATGTTTTAATGCAATATTACAATCAGAATAAGAATTGTAGAGTGGTTTCTCTGGAGAGTATACAATTGTGAATGTGATAGTGTCAGAAGGCAGGTGCTAGTATTTAGATAAGAGTTATTATAAAACCAACATTCCTCGTTTGATAAACTATCCACAATATGTTTCGTGAGTGGAGTGCGTCCACTTGGGCCCAATTGCTTCAATAGATCGTTTGCCAAATAGTTTCCTACCATTTCTTGCCAATGTAATGACACTAATAACTTTTTACCGCGACATTTGTGCACCTAATATTTCTGTATCGACTGCAAACCTTTTGCGTAGGAACACATTTCTTCTTTCCGAATCAAAATGCAATTGTTAAAAATTTCGCAAACTGCTATTTTGACAATAATAAGTATTTAGACGTAACTAAATAAAAGTTTTGAAAAATTCATACAGTTTTTTACATTTTTATCGATGCAAGAAGTATTAGGTTGGAATATTAAGTATGATTTTCTTATCTGAGCCAGCGGCACTGTGTAATAAGCTAATACATATTATTTATTATAAAAATATGGCTTATGGATGCGATTCATTAAATTCCAGCTAGACTCTATCATTGATTTTTAACCTTGTCTATCATAAAAAGCAATTATACAGTGCTGCAATTGTAGTAAAGCTGAAGTTTTGAAACATAGAGAATTAGTTCCACATCACACAGTTTAAATACGAGCAGGTGTGAACAGTTTTTAAAATAGTGTCGTATATAGCGTGTAACTGTGTACTGTAAAGTTTATGTAATTAATAATTTATTATTCTAGTCTTTGGTCAAGCTCAAGGATTTGTTATTCGGTTCTATTGGGGTTAGTATGTACTTAGGATGATTTTAAAACTATTGTAAGTGTGGAATTATGTTACGGGCACTCGTAAGTTTGTGCAATCTAAAATCAAAAATGTTATATAAAGATTATGTTATACACATTTCCTTATTTATTGTAGATCCAATTAACGTTTGTTATTTTATATCGGAGACCGAGGTTTTGTTAGATAATTGTATAAGCACATTACAACACAATATTTTAGATAATGCTAGCTAATTATTTTCCCTCGAACAACTTCTCGATGTATTATGTACAAATATGTTCGTTGTATCACGTAGGTTAATTGGCTGTTGTTAATATTTTATGGATAAGGGCCTAATGTTGTTGAACTAGGTTACCATCTGTGCCAAAGTGCTCTATCACTGTTTGTATTCCAAATGACAGATTAGGCCTTTATATGTATCCTAGTAGACGTACCAACTTTGGCTTACTGACTAACTGAGCAGTCGACCAAGTAATGATGTTGCAAAGTCCAATAATCGCTTAAATAGTCGTATAGTGTTGCATTGCTCAGCCGTTGGTCGGAACAACACTTTTGCTCCATGATTTATATTTCATGTTATTTAAGGCTGTTTACGCTGTCCTTTACGAGTCATTTATCGGAAATAATTAATATTGCCAAAGACAAAAACACTAGATTAAATGAAATATCAAAAGTAGAGATAGTGAGGTTTGTACAATAGTTAGTTTTAGGTAAGGTCGTGCTGTTAATTTTGAATTATGATCAATGTAAATACGATGATTTTACGTAATTTTAGTGTTTTATTCAATTTACTTTTTCTGGTGCAATATAGGACAACCAGTGAGATGTGACAGAGTTTATGTTAATCAAAGTTATGTTGACAAACAAGCATACTTATTAATGTTTTAATATATTTATTTTACAAGCATTTAGAAAGTTTTATTCGGTAACAGTCTGGTAAGAATTGCAAAATGCACTTAATATGAAATATGTATGCTTGTATGGAATTACCAAATCAAGGAGGTGTTAGGCTTGAAAGAAAATGCCCAGAATAATCGATTGAAAACCTGAAACGATGTTTATGTAAAGCTACCTTTGTGAATATGAAAAGTAAAATAGCGTAATTGTATCAATGGGTGATAGAACTGATTTATGATTATTAGTGTTTTTAAGTTGTACCAAGTAGGAATTGTTATGGACGCGTATGTTGTATGATTTCAAAGTTTGTTTTGTATATTTTTGTTTGAAGTTGTGATTCGTTTGTTGATTTTGTAAATAATAGATAGATGAGTTAATTGAACATAAAACGTTGTTTTATTGTTTATCCTTTTTGCTGAAACTCCGGTATGTACCTATCAAAGATGAGACAACGATCGCTGCCTCTGGTCACTGGTCAGTATACAGGATGTCCCACGGCCATGCCACATGGAGGGAAAGTATCTTAAATATTATAGACAGAACATTTTGCTGAAAGAAGACATTATTTGACTTTTAAATTAAAAACATGTTAAACTATATTCATAGATATTTAAATAAATACATAGTTGAACCGGGAATCGAACCTGTTACTCGAGAAAATTAATTAGCCTGTAGCTTTATCATACCGATCGAAAGGCTTCATCACAAGGATTATTTTTCGTTCAGGACTACAATGTTGAATTTGCAAAATGTTGAATTCGTAAAATGTTGAATTCGCAAAATGTTGAATCCCAAAATGTTGAATTTGTAAAAAGTTGAATTTCCCACCCAGACCACAATGTTGAATTTGCAAAATGTTGAATACCAAAATGTTGAGTCCTGTGGATGCGAGAGGCACAAGACCGGTCGCGGTGGAGGTATTTGGGGGAGGTCAATTTTTAGCAGTGAACGTCTTTTGGCAAATCTTATAATGAGCACACTTCCTACTACACCGGAAAATATCAGGCACCCACATAGACTGCCCTATAAAATTAGTGCATAAACCTACCATATGGTAAAGCTAGTACCTACATAAACCTACAGGGTGTCTGAGTTCTGACATAGGGTGTCGCCAACTTGAGGGTATGATACGGACCATCAAACTGAACAACTTTTTCCTGTGGACCAACATCGGAATCGCTATGTACATACTCCGGACTCTAACGTATGTTAGGACTACAAAAGAAAACAGTTTAATTCTTAATTTCCTATAACAGGAACGTCGATGAAAAAAAAAGGAAGAACTCTGGTATTTATTTTATTAGTTAAATGATTTATTTTCGATGCATCCCAATTTATGATGATCCTTTTAGGTATAAACGGTGGATCACGTTTTCTATTTACCACTTCACGTTACTGCGCGCCTAGTACTTTTGATTGATTTAAGTGATTTTGTGCGAAAATTAAAAAAACCCGATATGTAAACCATAACTATTTTGCAGTGTAAATCAAATGGGAAACAGGTTTTTTCCCGATGGGTAACAGTGTGACACAAGGTAGTGTGACTCAAGGGGAACAAACCGGAAAAAGTTGTTCAGTTTGATGGTCTGTGTGGGTGCCAGATATTTTCCCGTGTAGTAGGAAGTGTACTCCCTAATTGAATTAAATACCTCCACCGTGACCGGTCTTGTGCCAGGACTCAACATTTTGGTATTAAACATTTTGCAAATTCAACATTATGGGTCCGGAAAATTCAACTTTTTACGAATTCAACATTTTGGGATTCAACATTTTGAGAATTCAACATTTTGCAAATTCAACATTTTGCAAATTCAACATTTTGCAAATTCAACATTTTGCAAATTCAACATTTTAGTCCTGAAGGTTATTTTTTGCCAAATAACATAGTGTCAAAAATAATAGAAAGATAATTTTAAAATTTAATACAAAATTCGTAAATTTTTTAAATGCTCTAAATGAGTCCCTTCTTGTTTAATACAAAAGCGATGACTTATGATTATTTCGTCCCCTGACAATTTTTGGTCTTGTTGTGGTTATTATTTATTTATTTAAATGATGCGTACTACTCAAATGGGTAGATTAATCTATACTTATAATAAAACTGTAGAGAGGTCAATTCTGTACATTGAATATATTTTCAAAAATTTTATTGGAGGATGATTGGTGATCAATACTGATGCCAAAACTGCAATTAGTAAATTTTTTGTCTGTCTGTCTGTCTATCTGTCTGTCTGTCTGTATATGCACGCATGGGTTAAAAACTACTGCAGGGATTTAAACCAAACTTGGTACGATTGTAATCCATACTTCCGGGCAGGTTATAGGCTATATAACGTAATGCTAAGACACATAGGAGCCGAGCAGTAATGAAAAGTTTGACAAAAACGGGGAAAAAAATATTCCTTTTGAGAGATTCCGTTGCGTGCGCTGCGTAAATGGTTGAAGTTACGCAAAAATTATGTACCTACTCAAGAATTATTCTTCCTAAAAAGTTCTAAAAAAAAGTCCGCGACAGCATATGTCTAATATTTATAGTTCACTCACTATAACCATTGTTAAGGCAATGAAATTAGCTCTAAGGTTATTCATGATTTGCCAGGGTGTTTTGATGAATATATCTAGTATTAATCCTAAACGATGTAAATACGTTATTCAATAAAAAAAAATATTATGTACGTACGGGCAGTAACAAAGCTGACCGGCTATGCAAGATATTCGTAGCTTTATCAGAATAACACATAATATTGTTCTTCATTACATTGCGCCATGAGCCACGGAAGCCAATCAGTAACCAAAAACCTAACATAACGCGGGTACGCGAGGATCGTGCCTAAGTGGTGACCTCTCGCGCCCGCTGCTGGTTTAGGCCATGCTCCGGGGCGAGACTGAACGGGAAGTTGTCACCTCCTTCTGCGAAACAGTCATGCTGAGGCAGCGTCAAGCCTCGCGCCCCAGACAGGGACCCAGGCGTAGACGCCGAGAGTCGCAAGACGACTATTGGCCACCGTATGCGCGGGTCTGCAGACGGCGAGCGATGGGAAGCTCGCCGCCCG
The DNA here is from genome assembly GCA_033675125.1 of Athetis lepigone. Classification (NCBI taxonomy): domain Eukaryota; kingdom Metazoa; phylum Arthropoda; class Insecta; order Lepidoptera; family Noctuidae; genus Athetis; species Athetis lepigone. The sequence goes on along the minus strand of CM066243.1, from coordinate 10,617,669 downwards.
ACTAGGCCCAGGCCCGTGTCGACGGCACGTTCGTTCCACAAGCGCCTCAAAGAGCAGTCAGCACATGACGGGACCCTCTAGGGCTAATGCCTGCCGGGGTTGCGGAATAGTTCTAATAGTTACCGCGGCCCCAGAACTTAAAGGGCAACCGAAGGAACAAGGGTGGGTTTTAGTCAGTAAAAGTCTGACACTCTCTCATCATTTAATCAATTCCCATCCTTAAAAAAACATAACGCGGGTGAAACTGCGGTATATATGTCGCAGTAAGATAGATAAAGCCGTAATATAGTTATATCCCTAGGGATATAATTATATACCGTAACATAGTTATACGAAAGCGATTCATTACTATCTCACTAGAAATATAATTATAAAACCGTCGAAGTTTAGTGATATACTTATATTACTAGATTAAGTTTAGTAAAATAGCTTTCGGAGTGTGCGGCGCCTGTATTTAAGAAGCATCCAGTGCTACGTAATTCACGATGCCAAGATTTCTCTTCTTGTCTAAACAATAATTAAAAAATACTAAAAAATATCTCAAAACCTTTGGGTAGAAAGGTCATATAAACCAAAACCCAATTTTGCAGGAGAGCAATAAAACATTTCTTTACATAAATATTCATATACTTACTTATTAGTGTTTGTCTCAAAAAAAGTCATATTGTCATTTTTTTTTTTTTTTTTTTTTTTTGGTGAGTGGGAAATCATCCAATGACTGCTCCCGTCCTGGGTGCGGCGGGAGGGTGTGTCAGACTCTTACTGACTAAAACCCACTCATGTTCCTTCGATTGCCTTTTATGTTCCAGGGTCACGGTAACAGTTATAAACATAACATTCCGCAACCCCGGCAGGCGTTGGCCCTGTTGGGCCCCTTCCTGTGCTGACTCCTTCTCTTTGAGGCGCGCGTGGAACAAAACGCGCCGTCTACGCGGTCCTGGTCCTGGTCATATTGTCATCATATTGTAGTATATTAAATCTTATTCATTCACAAACATTTTAGAAAAATTAAAAAAATTCAAAAGTTTTCCACTTTACTTGTACATAAAATTGATTAAGTAATAAAGGTTAAACCAATAAAAATATGTTTTTTTTAATTGTATATGAGGTAGATTTTTATTTCACAAAGCTTAATCAAGTAATTGGTCTGTCTCAAAAAAGTGGAACACTATTTGATTTTTTTTTAATTTTTCTAAAATGTTTGAGAATGAATAATATTCAATATACTACAATATGATGACAATATGACTTTTTTTGATACAAACACTAATATATGAATATTTATTATGTAAAAAAATGTTTTATTGCTCTCCTGAAAAATCGGGTTTTGGTTTATACGACCTTTCTACCCAAAGGTTTTGAGATATTTTTTAGTATTTATTAATTTTTGTTTAGACAAGAAGAGAAATCATGGCATCTAGAATAACGTAGCACTGGATGCTTCTTAAATACAGGCGCCGCACACTCCGAAAGCTATTTCACTAAACTTAATCAAGTAATATAAGTATATCACTAAACTTCGACGGTTGTATAATTATATTCCTAGTGAGATAGTAATGAATCGCTTTCGTATAACTATGTTACGGTATATAATTATATCCCTAGGGATTTAACTATATTACGGCTATATCTATATTACTGCGACATATACATATATAATATTAAACTCACTGACTAATATTAAACGCGTTTGTTATTTAACTAACTACAGACATGAAACTTGGAGGGAACTTTTTCTTTGTGAAGAGTAAAATAGCCACGAATAATTTAACACCTTAAGAGTTAAAATAAAGGACAGAAGTACGACATCCACGCAGGCGAAGCCGCGGGCGAAAGCTAGTTAGTAATAAATAGGTAGTTATGGTTGTCAATTGTATGTCCTTACGGCAATGTAAGCTTAAACTTTTCTGAATAAAGATTCACATCAGAGTTAAATTCACGGTCTTCCTTTTATTTGTGACACTATGTTATTTAGCAAAAAATAATCCTTATGATGAAACGTTTCGATCGGTATGATAAAACTAAAGGGTGATTATTTTTTCTCGTGGAACAAGCTCGATTCCCGGCTCAACAATTTAATTATTTAAATATCTATGAATGCAGTTTAAATTGTTTTTAAAATTCTACATGATTTAAATTTTAAAATCAATTTAAACTGCATTCATATTTTTTTACACCGCATTTATTTTTCTTTCAGTAAAATGTTCTGTCTACAGTATTTGAGGTACTTTCCCTCCATGTGGCATTGCCATGGGACGCCCTGTATATTTGAACGTTATGGACCCTGTAGAGCACAGCAAAATATGTAGGGTAGTAGGCCAGGGGAGGCTAATTAGTATTGTTTACACCCTTTTAACGAATACAACTAACTTCACCGTACTTATACTTTAAACTTTCGCGTTGCACATTAAAAATTTTCTGTTCAGCGGCATTTAACGCGCACGTACCTGTTTTTTTTTGTTTTTTTGCTTGACGTTTCGGCAGGGTTACACCTGCCTTGGCCACAAGCAGACTGTCCGGCGATACTACTCCGTCGATGAAGTAGGTTGATTTTCATCTACCCTCGATGTTGAATGTTGATCGTCAACAAATCCTCTCCACTGATCGCCATTATTACTCAAGAGTTGTGCGTGAAGCGATACTTGTAATGTAACAATTTGTTACTCTCTATGAGCTACAACATGCCACACGTAAAAGAAACACGTAGTAAATGAAAGTACAATTGGTACAATTTTGGGCTAACTAAGGACATAGATAAGCCTGCCTCAGAACTAAAACAAAACTGTTTTCCCTAGGACTCGTCGCACATCTAAGACGAAACTGATTTGTCTTCATTATCACCCACGGATATACACTGCTTCTAAATTTTTTGGCTTCAATATATAAACAAAAGACCCGCGGGTCAAGGTTCCGTCGAGTTTAAAGTGGAGAAATCCTGTCAGGCAAAAAGAGTGAAGACCACGGGAAGACAGACTGAACATCTCCAAGACTTTACTTCGATCTTGCCTGTTTTCATTACAAAGAACACAGACAAAGAAGTTAAAGGTCACTTACCCGCTTGGTCAGGCTGCCTGCTGCATGGTAACTTCATTTTATTGTGGCCATCTGTACCGCGAACCTGCTACGTGGCTCCAAATACTGATTCCTCTAGATACTTAAAATCTTCATTTTCTGCACCTGTGTAACTTACTTTTACAAGTGTGTAATTTTGTCTCGTACTAAACACAAATAAGGTCTCAGCGCACAATGTTTTTTAATTCCGTTATTAACAACTTCATTTTAACGTAAAACACACAAGATAAAGTTAATTTTTACATTAAATACACAAGATAAAAAAGCGGAGGCTAACGTTTTCAATCTTAGAACTACAAAAACAAATGTGGGTACACAAAAAAATAAAAAAAAAACGCCTTTAAAGCCCCGCAACTGCGGGTTATTATGATTACAGCTAGCACAGTATTGCTTGTTGTATAGCGTTAGGCGCCAGGAAGGCAATATAACGATAACTTGCAGTACCATTGTGTGAACAATAGTATTATTTTGTTAACCTTAATAAAAACACAGAATATTCTAACATTAATTTATTTAAAAAATAAGAGTATGAAAAGTACATACAACACAATTGTTACACAACTGTTATTAATAAATACCATGTATTTATATCTACGTACAATAATTCATTACATTTATACACAACATCGTGGTTTAATCACAAGTAATATCGAATTAAAAATTCTAATTTTATCATAATAAAATAATTAGGTAATACACGGACCGTGATGATAGAATAGCTAAAAACAACAAAATACTAAGATAGATATTTGGGCTAAACTAATTTAAATAGTGCAACATTAAAGTTAGATAGGTATTACATTTGGCACTAACCGTATCTCATTAAATTAATAATCGTGTAATGTAGTACCTATAGAGGTAGGCACTTTCATTGTTATACATGCATACATGTAGGTTTGGTAAACTTAGTTGAAAGTTATTTTAGGTAGTTATGTAAAACTTTAAGCCTTAATTTTCTGACTACGCCGGAGAAAAATGGAGGGTTATGAATTTTGTGTCATTGAGAATTTGACAACTAAATACAATTTCAAGAAGCGACTTTTCTAAAAGGCTCATAGCCATACATACGGCCCTTGGCCTATGATATGGAAAATCTCCGTGATTTGATAGGTTATTTATGTCAGACTTGGATCCCAGCTCTGAGGTCGATCAAATTTGACCGATACAGCTTTTGTGATGTCTGTTTTATGATTTTTTGGGTTCAATTTATTTGAATCTGGATCTGCGAATGGCTCCTTTTGAAGAATTTTCCCTACAGGTATAGCAAAGTCACTGCTCATTAGGCATGTACCACGTGCCTGTTCCTGCAGATATCGAACATTTATTTCGGTCCTTGGGATGTATAATTTTAGCACATTACGCTAACAACCCTTATGTTCCATAACGAAGGCTTTCCACAAATATTCCGAGTATTTTAGTAAATTTCAGTTATAAATGGTGCCTTTGACGTCACTAGTCAAACGTTTGCTATTTTTAGCTAACGACTTCTGCATGAGAAATGCCTTAACCATTCCAATTTATTATTTTTCTAATAATAATGGAATCTGAATTCCTTTGCGAAATGTTTAGTTATAAATAGAAATAAGAGAGTATTTGTAAAAACTATAGTTTCGCTGTTGCGTGTTGGGCTTTGATTAATGAATGTTAGGGATACAAGAATGTGTTCAATGTTTTGTTAGGTAACTAACAAGAGAATTTAATTCTATTTATTTATAATGTGCGTCACAGAAGAGGCACATAATAAAATTATATCGAGGGTCTGATTTGGAATGAGGTATCACTCAGGGTGTCTTTCTCTGGAGCCCTGACTACCGGTATCTTGGACGGGATAGTTAGCCTATGATACCGGTAATGTATATAGAAAAATAAATATTATTATAATAGCAGATAACTAGTTACGCTAGTAAAAAGAACAATAGGGTTGCTAAGAGTCTAAAATAGTATCCGTTATCCCCAGATGAAGAATATCAATGGTATTTATTTATAAAATTTCTAAACAATAAAACAAAAAGGAACTAATTATCATAATATCATAATGTTTCAATTCTATTATCTGTGGACCTTAATCGACTTAAATAAGTACTTTTTATGAAAAATATCTTGTGTTTGGGTCATAAAATGCTAGCATTGGACTAAGATTGCATTATTTGAAAAGTAATTTATTCTATAGGGACCGAGTTATGGATGATAGCGTATAATTGGGTATCTAGAAGTACTTGAAAACATATTTTTCTTATTTTTATCCAAAAGGCTCGCCCACGTTAGACAAATGGCAACCGACATTTTTGTCGCCACTTCCACTCCATCAATGCAGATGTCTGTCGTAGGAAACGACGAAAACGTTCCGATAAATCGGCCATACGATGCCCAACGTGGGTTAAGATGTAAAGTATCTATTTAATTCTGAACCTAAATTAAAATGAGCAGTAAACACAAATCCTAGCTATGAGTGTAATGCGTCTATTAAATTAACTACAATTAAATTTGAACCCTATTTATTCTTCGACAGAGTCCTCTGTTTCTCGGCGTGTTGGACCAGCTGCTTGTCGGTGGCGAGGCCCTTCCTGGCTCGTACTGAGTCCATGTAGGCCTTCGCCCTGTTCACACCGTCCCATTTCTCGCCCCAATGCAGATATTCTTCTTCGGTGCGAGGCTTCCAGAATGGATCGATGTCTATTACCTGTAACATGAAAGAGGGAGACTTGTGTGTTTGCTTTCATTATTGATAATAAAAAATTAGGTCCACTTGCATCATTAATTCTCAAACACATTAATGCTAGTACCAGGAAAATAACGCTCAGAGATAATATAGATTACCCTGCGTCAATTTCTTAGTAAATTTTCTCACCACCAAATTGCCGGTCGCAAAAACGCGAGCAATGCGGATTGGCCATCATTTTTTTTTTATTAAACTGAAAAAACTTCTAATAGTCTTTGTATAAATTATGAGTACTAACCTCCCAATGACTGAACAACATCTGCGGCGCAGCAAGTCCAGATGTATGCGTCCTCAGCTCAAGCGCGAACTTGAAGCTCTCGGCCACCGGCAACAACGCCTGCACTCTGAACGACGCTGAACCGCTCTGCAAGTCACTGCCGACCACTCGACCGCCGCGGCGACCCAGTGCTGCATACAGCTTGCCTGAGAAGAAAGGAAAAAGATATTAGCTTCGTAGTTTTGGAGTAAGAGCACTGATTAGTGGGGTACTGTAAAATCATTACAATTATTTCTCTAGATGTGCTCAAACGCCGAGCACTCCCTTAAATCACACTTTCAGGCTGAGATAAATAAATAGTCGTTTTTTTGTTTGCACATACTTTTGCTTAACTATTATTCGTCTTTATTTTGTCTTTAACAATAGAGCGACAGTGACTGTTATAATGCTAAGCCAAAGCACTTGTTTAAAAGCCTATTTATCTATAGATCATAGTATATTCGGAGGGTAATCTAAAATATAGGGATGAGATAAGGCGCAGGACCAGGACATATAGATTTACGTACTTTTAAATTCACATGGATGTCACATCTCTAACTTCTCAATTCTAGGCTACTATAGAAAAGTTCCTAAGGAGAAAACCAATAGCACCTTTTGCCCGACATAGGAATCTAAATAAAGTAGGTAATAAATGATGTCTCAATAAAATCTTACTACCAACTACCTACATATTTACTGCAACACACAGCATCACTCTCCGCTGCCATGAATGAAAAAGTATCCGCGAGTCGGCGCGAAGCCTAAAAAATGACACTAAAAAAGTTCGCTTCGTGATATCGCCGGTGTTGTTTGACAAATATTCAGTGGTCAGTAGCCTAGAAAAATTCCTTGCTTCTTACAGATTCGACGCGGCCATTTTAAGATGAAAGGGGGACTTCCGGTCACGGGCGTGCATCCGGTTCAATCGGTCACGTCCGCAAGACATCTTGTGATGTTGCCCACTACGCTCGTATTTGTCAAGTAAATAAGGGAGCTTTTTGTAGACACAGAAACTTGAAGCGGCGGTGCTAAGAATGTTAACGAAAAAAATAATATCATTTTGTAACGGGAAACACACATACTGTAATTGCAGGCAGTACCTACGGAATTTGGTTGAGGTTGTAGATAAAAACAAACGATTTTTGTTAGTGTGCTCGTGATTGGAATGTAAGGCTGCTGCCATAGTGTTTACCTTTTTGAGGTCGTTCGGCGTGTCCAATGTAACAATATTGTTATTAAACTGAAGGTCAATTATGTTTTGGACTTGATGACTCACTGTGTAAGTATGTTTCATCATGAAACACGACCATCTTGGGTATTCCTGAGACTTAAAACGTATGAATGAACATCTCCAAAGTAAACAATGCACTAAATCGCAACACCTACAAGCCTACAGTAATTGGAAGGTCATTCTACAACAATATCTCGCGACACCAAGGTATTGCAAAATTATTTGTTTCTCAATTTTGCATTTCTACAGACAGTTTATGCTTTATAAAGGCAGAGGTCAGGGCTGTCAGGCCTGCGTTCTTATATTATGAGTTGTGCGGAGAAGAAGAATAAATATAAAGACGAAGCAGATCTCACAGCTGCTCTTAGATAATTGGGTCAACAAGTAGGTTAGACATCTGCCGGATGCTGGTTAACCTGGCGGTCAAAATTACAGAGTAAATTAAGAAGCTCAGAAAGTCCGTCCTAGAGAGAAAGACCGCTAATAGCGGGACGAAATGCCTATACCTATGCAAAATTGAAAGAACCATGAATATTTTAAAATAGAAGTAAAAATATATATAACAAAGAATTAAATGTGGAAGCTTGTTTTAGCAACCTATGTAATAATAGGGTGTAATTTATCTATAATAATTATGTATGTATTTATAAATTATTTAAGTATGTATATCAGTTATCTGGTTACCATAGTACAAGCTCTGCTAAGTTTGTAATCAGATGACCGTGTGTGAGTTGTCCCAGGATATTTAATTATTTTATTTATTTATTAATTACTTAAGTTTTTATCGTTTTCAAAGCTTTCTTTAAAATAAACAAGTCTCGCCTTTACAAACCGCAGCGCAAACGCATCAGCCACAATTCTCCAAAGCCTCGCGTAATAGCGATATTGACGTAACCGAAGGCTTGCGATTGGTCGCGGCCGAGGGAGACCATTTCCTGTGGTTTTCATTCAGTAAATAATAATTATACTTTATGAATGGTGCTTGTACCGTCATTGCTATGAGAAAGTTATTTTTGTTACTACTTAAGGCAAGAGCGAATAGTTGTATGGGATGGTGAAATTGTGTTTATAGATATATCGAATTAAGGTTTGTTGGTCACGACATTTAATTCAAATTATATATTTTGGTGGTTGTTGTGGCTGAATAAAAGCTGATTTAAAAGAGGAGTTACTTAATAGTGAGTTGTGTACTTGTGTATGTAATTTACTTCAAGATTTTTAAGCAAGTTTAAAAAATCTGTCACTCTAAAAAGTACTTAAAACAAGTTATCCTACAAGTCTTACCTACTGGCCTTCTGAAGTCAAGAAATTCAAAGAAAATGAGATCAACATATTCCAAACTAGGTCCAATGAAACGGTTATGTTATACCATATAATAAGAGAGGCACGCGTGGACCGTTGTGGCCTATATCCCTATCCGTTAGTAACGGGCTGCTGAGGACATCCGTCTGTGGGGTGCGCAAGCTCTCGGATGAGGCTAGTTACGGAACTTTGGAATAGTGGATTAAAAATAGGCCTTGTACGGAAAGTACGTCGTAGAGATATCTTGAAAAGACCGCTTAGGTTATGGTGGGATAAAATGAAAAAAAAATAATAATAATTTGCGTTATAACATACGTTGTGACGTAAATAGTCGTGGGAATTCAATATTTGTGCAAGGTTTAAAAGAAAACGATTTTGTAGTAGTTAAAAAGCTATCACAAGATTAGTGCCGGAAATAAAGGATTCAGGGCGCCAATAACAGCTTTCGTAAATTCATAATTTAATCACAGATAATGATAAAATGTTACATAAGTATCCAATTCAATACAAGAAGCACACAATGGAATTATTGAGCAAGTAATTCCCTTTAGTCTCTCAGTCAGTTAGTAAATGCCGACACACGGCTGGTTTAAGAAAAAAAATATGACGTGTAAGAGTGATTCTAATATCCTACCTGAATAATAAACAATTTCATTTCGTTTCTTTATAGTTAAATACACGATTTTAAAATTCAAGGTAATATCACGTTGCTTGTAATACAATTTTCCCACACCGAATTCCAACCACTCGTTTTAACATTTCGGCCAATGCAACAAAAAATATAAAAATAAATGACATTAAAATATCGAACGTCATTTTTATTTAAACTGCCTCATTTAAATAACTTATGTTATTATAATCCTAACCACTTAACACATATTCAAAACAAAATTCCGTTCGCCTCGTCTGCCTGTCTGTTTGCCAAAATGCGATAAACTTAAAAACTTCTAAATGGATTTTCATACAGTCAAATGGACCAAGAGATTCATGAGGACGGTTTTAGTGTGTAATTTTTAAAAGTTATATGTACATTAGCATTATGTCTGAGTTGGTCAAAATAAACTTCAGAAACTACATATTAATTTAGGAATCTGGACTTCTGAACTGGATGTGAAATCACCAATCCGGATCTGGATGTGAAAGAATCAATCAATGCTCGTGCCTTATCTGTATGAGCAGAGCCCTTTGTCTTTAGTGAGAAGTAAAAATACCAGCCTATTGCTGGTAGGTATTATTATAAACTGGATAAACATGTCAACAAGTATGATAGAAGCACAGCTTGTAAAACCAGCATTTTCACGCTGGGTTCTCATGAAGCTGAAATTTTGCACTAGGAAATCTTTACCTACTAAAATTTACCCAAAAATGAATTAAATAGAGGCAATGGCGGGATGGAAATTTGTATAAAACGAATTTTTGGTGGTAGCGTTTTCAAAGTCACAGTATATCGCAAGTGAAGTCGCAGGCAAAAGCTAGAACTTAATGAATTCATTGTCATTAAAGACCAGTAGCTGTTCGCCCACTCGCGGCGATAGATATGACATATCTCATTCAACAATGTAAACGAGTAATGGTAATGGCGAGCTTAGCATGCGAGCTGTATTGTGACCGTCTTGTCTGTCTGTATGTGGCAGGAAAACTGGCAATGTTTATACAAGTTGATGTTACCTATTAAATCTTTATATATAAAAGAAAGTCGTGTTAGTTACACATTTTATAACTCAAGAACGGCAGAACCGATTTGGCTGAAAATTGGTGGGGAGGTAGCTTAGGACCAGGGGACGGTCATAGAATACTTTTTATCTTCTTTTTTTGTTTTTATCCTGTTTCCGTGGGACGTGACATTAAACGTGGTTTCGAGTAAAATTCGAGCGGAGTAGTAACCAAAAATCTGATATAATGCGGGTGAAACCGCGGGGGACAGCTAGTAAAATATAAATAACTGTCCTCTACGATTTCATCTTCATCTTTGGTTATTACCCCCCTTCTGTTGGTCGTAGCGTGATGTTATGGGCTATCCAGCAACATGAAGATTTTTTTCTAATCGGATCAGTACTTCGGGGATATTCCTACAAACGAAAAACTGACTTTACCTCTTTATCATATTAGTGAAGATTTATTTTGTTATAGGTTTTCAGCCATGTAAGCTGCTAAGATTGGTTGATACAGAAAAATTGTTTAGAGCATGAGTTGTCACATTAATATATCATTCTAGAAGCCAGGAGCTACGAAGGTATTGCAGAACGAAGGTATTATTAACCCCTTCGCAAAAAGAGGGGTGTTATAAGTTTTACCGCTATTGTGTGTGTCTGTCTGTGGCACAGTAGGTCTTAAAGCGGTTTTATTTGAATGACAACCTACATTCAAATAAAACCGCTTTAAGAGCTAAAGCGATTCATAAGACGTTTCTAAATAAACTCTTGTTTTTTATTTATGTAGCACTACCAACAAATTTTACACCAGTTAATTTTTTTTACTATATTTAAAAAAATCTATGTTAAATGTAGGCTGAAGGTTGCCACAGCATGCAATTTTTTTGTTAGCTGCAGTCACGATATAACTTCGGTGGCGGGTTTTTTAAAATTCAGACTTATTCAGCCTCAATATTTTTTTAGTATACCTCAATTTTATCTATTTACCAGCCTTCCAACCACACACATACGCACTCGGATCTGAGTCGTGTACCACGCGTCGTTTACTATTTTCCCACGGCACGCGGATGTACCGACAGCAAAACAATTACCATGCCCAATTTATGTGTATCGGTATGTACGGCCTTTTAATTGGTTAGTTAAATATTTCTGAACATTTATTTATTGTACGTGTTTGTTAAATGATTAGGATGTTTTTGTGAACGGTGTTTGTGAAATTACTGAGGTATTTCGCCAAGTTTTTAATTGCGGTCGAAGATCTCTGGTTTGAATTGGGTTAAATGGTTTGTTTTTTTACGGTTGGAAGATATGTTAATTTGAAACCTTAATATCGTTAATTTATGACTAGATACAACTGCTCATAGGATTTAAAGTTAACAAGGTAATTAAAGATCACACTATTAACAAACGTTAAGGTAACTTTTACATTTACCCGAATTAGTACGCTGAAGTGGAAGTGGCTCACTTCCACTCATTCGGTCATATCTGGAGACGGAGAGCCAGTCCTTGGTTTATTTTAGAGTGAAGAACACGTGTAGGTTAATGTCAGGTAGGACGCTCTGTCGCATGGTGAACGGAAGATTTAAAAAAGTTGACGACGACGAGCCTCAGATATCTGCCGCCCAAGACCGGGATGGCTGCCATTCGTTGGGGGTGGTATACTTTCAGCATTGAGCTGATCAGTCAGCTCTGTATCTTTAAGTACCTAAGATATTTCAAATCTCAATTAGTCGAAAAATCTCTCATTTACGAAGATTTTTGACTAGTTTTTTGCATTATTTGACACTAAGAGCGTACGACAAAATTTTTAACGTTTTTACTTACGTTCGGTTTGCTCCATAAAATAATGACAATAAAAGAAAACCACGCATTTATTTTGCTATCCGTGCATCGTCCCACGTTTCTCGCTGGTAACATCACGCATAATGTGCATAATTATTATACTATTTTGTTAAACGTGACTGTACTGAACACGGGCTAATTGAAACTCGACTCACATATTAATTTTACTTGCCACAATTTTGCTGTCGTAGGAAATTGTTTTAACATTTTTGGAGTTCTTGTTTTACGCCTAGTTAATACCGGATGTAGTAATAAAGTAAGATAATTATAGTAATACTAGCTTTTGCCCGCGGCTTCGCTCGCGTTAGAAAGAGACAAAAAGTAGCCTATGTTACTCTCCATCCCTTCAACTATCTCCACTCAAAAAATCACGTCAATTCATCGCTCCGTTTTGCCGTGAAAGAAAGACAAACAGACAGACAGACAGACAGGCAGACAGACACACTTTTCCATTTATAACATTAGTATGGATTTACAAAGAGTTTTTAGTAATACAATTTCGAATGCGAAATCGCGCGCGAGAAGTTGATTTCCAGATTGAGCAAATTTTAATTGCGTTTTCCATTAGGAATTTGGCAGTCAGAGGTGTGATATCCCAGAAAGCACGTAAAGCGGTTGTACGCGGCTGTCATTCGAAGTTCTTTGGCAGTCGTTACAAGTAGACAGGAGCCCGAAAGACTGACAACCAGTTTTAGCAAGGGGTATATTGTTACTTAGAAACTGGGTTACAGAGGTCAGATAGGCAGTCGCTAAAGTGAAAAACTAGTATTTAGTTGCGTCCGGTTAGACTGGAAGCAGTTTAGTTAGGACAAGGTTAGGCAAATATTATACAATTTAGTTTGTCATTTGATATAATATTAAGTACTTACTTAAAATTTCAAAAAAGATCATTAAATATAAATAATTCAGTATAGCTATAATTTTCAATCTCAAAGATTACGGGAAATCAAACCACACACACAAGTATTAACAAAAATGCACAAAACAAAATAAAAATAAATAAATCGATTGCGCTAATACATTTGTAGCATGTTTACGTCAAATAACCGGTCATGTCGCTGTAACTTTACGATGTGACATGCACTTATTGAAAATAAACAAGTTGATAAACTTCCGCAAAGAATTTACGACATTCTTGAAGAAAACAACGTTTTTATACCGTTGTTCTTGTTACAGAGTTGAGTTACTAGATGTGTCACAAGATTTACTGACAGAATATCGCGAGAAGAAAATAATTAGTGAAGAATGTTGAAATATGCGTGATGCTGTGGGTGTTAAACAAAATTAGATAATACAGACCTTATTTCTAGAGAGAGACGGGTGTATCCTAAAAAAAGTAAATAAATAAAGTTGTGAAAATGTATAAAATAGAACTGGCATGAAATAACTTTATATTTTATTAATTTCTGTTTTGTTTTTTGTGCTAGAACTTAATTCGTACAACGCCTCGATCTTTAAAAAAATCTGTTAAGTACTGATGTCAGTTTTTTAATGTCATTTAGTACAAGTCTATAAAAAATGTAATTGGTATTTTTTTACTAAATTAGAAATTTTCGGGCAAGATAAATATTTTTATGAATATTTTTTTTTATATTTAATATCATTACACCTTTTTCTTTTAACACTTTACGGGAATTTATCAACCGACAGGATAGCTAAGAAATACCTAACGACTTGACCACTAGTTCCCTCGAAGGTGATAATGATAACTGATACGGTTAGCCGTCCGGCTGCTGCCGGCGGCGCACACGCAAACAAAAACCAAACGAGTGTAATCAGCGGCCAGTCTCACTACTAACGGCAGATTACTTCATTAACGATTTAAAAGGGAATATTAAGCAAGAAAATCCTATAAGGAATAAACTTGTGGCTTTTTATCTGTAATAGATAAAATAAGTTATTATCAGTGATTGGTAAAAAATTAATAAGAATTATTTTGCGTCGGTATTACCTAGAAGTGTTTGGAAACGCTATGTATGATTTATGAAGCATATATTATGTCAAATATGTACCTTTATTAACGTAATCAACCGAGTACTAGGTTACTGAAAATGATCGTTAGTTAATCTTTTGTCAAATGTTACCTAGATTCCCCCAAGTCAAACAATTTAAAAGGTATATTCTGAGCAACCCAGAAGAAAATTGTCCTGAGGGTCCGGGGCGGACGATAAACCTACTTTTTTGGGTTTTAATTGATAGTCGTGATGGCCTAGTGGTTAAGGCGCCCGCCTCTCATGCAAGTGGGTGCGGGTTCGAATCCGGGCAAGTACCAATGTGACTTTTTCAATTCATATGTACTTTCTAAAGTTTATCTTAGACGTCACAGACATCGGTGAAGGAAAACATCGTGAGGAAACCTGGACTTGTAGTTAATATAAGTCCGAAATCGCCAACCCGCCTTGAGCAAGCGTGGTGATCAATGCTCGTGCCTTCTCTGTATGAGAAGAGGCCTTTGCCCAGCAGTGGGACAGTTACAGGCTGGTATTATTAATTGATGAGTATACATTAAGGGTTTAGGTGATAGAACGTTTGCTTAAGAAATAGTTCAACTTAAAAGAGTACATTCCCAAATAATTCATCTAATAGACAGTTCAGAGAATATTTAAGTGGCGAAAGATGAAAGATAAAAGATCTTGTTGCATGCAGCCAATGCTCTTATTTGGAAATTAATATCATAAGATCCCCAAGTAGTATCGGAAATAAAGACAAAGAAAGTCATGAAAATGCTAGATATACTTATACAGAACAAAATCGCTAAATAATTCGAAAAGACCGAACTTTAAGTTATCTTTTTAGTTACCTTTTATTAAAGTTTAATTTGGTTAGGACGAACGGGCTGAAAAAGTCGTACTAGATTTCGTAAATAATTTTAACATATATTTTTTTGGCAATATCAGATTAGTGGAAAACTAAGTTTTAACAAAAAACAGAGATAAAACAATAAACTTGATCCTCTCTCATAAACTTCCTCAGCAAAACCTTAAAATTCACAGAGGAACAGAAAACCTCAAAAGCCGTCAAGTATTTTCCGGCGGTAGTAATTTCTAAATTGTCGTTGTTTTTTGTCAGATGTTACTCAACTCTTATTGTTTGGTCATGCAATTATTGTGGAACAAAAACTTGGCAACCACTCGCGTTGAGAGCACCGTAGATTCCATCAAATCGGAAACTCAGACCGCTGAAGCGTAATTTGTCACCGGCCACCCGAGTAGGGTTTGCACCTGTGACATATCGGAAGCGAAGCAATGAACCGTTGGTATTTATAAGATGCCTTCTTGCCTTAACATTATTATTCTTCTTACTGTACGTAAAACTGTAAGAATATAAAGATTACAAAACAAAATCTCCAGTTGAACAAAAAATAAACACCAGCCTAATACGTGTCGGCCCACACACTATGTAATGTTTCGTAGTTTAAGGCTCTTGCTTGTTTGTAAAGCTAATAGTTATCTTTTTGACTTATCGTGTAAAAAACACATTTTATAATTCCAAAAAAATCCAAATGGTCCCTTGGAGGCCTACCAAAAGCCCTTATAGCAGTATTACTATCAGTGGGAAAGAGACGGCGCTAGACAACGTGTCTAACGCTGTCACTTGCACACTCTGGAACAGGAATAAAACAGTCTTACTTTAAACGACATGGTAACCCACCTGAATTGATAACTGAAAACAACATTATTTTGTAAAATAATAAACATTAAAAACATGGCCAAACAATAAAAGAAGTCTAGTCAGTGGCGTATTTACCCTAGGGCCAAGGGGGCCATGGCCCGGGGCGGCACGCTGCGAGGGGCGGCGAAGCCGCCCCCGCAGCTTTTACATGGCGCCTCTTATTGTCAAGTTTTAACCAAGGCTCACAACATAGTTCTTCTACTGCGAGGGGCGGCTTAGCCGCCCCGCAGCTTTTTCATGGAGCCTCTTATTGTCAAGTTTAAACAAAGACTCACAACCTTAGTTCTTCTACTGCGAGGGGTGGCTTAGCCGCCCCGCAGCTTTTTCATGGCGCCTCTTATTGTCAAGTTTAAACAAAGACTCACAACCTTAGTTCTTCTACTGCGAGGGGTGGCTTAGCCGCCCCGCAGCTTTTTCATGGCGCCTCTTATTGTCAAGTTTAAACCAAGAGTCACAATTTACTTCTTCTACTGCGAGGGGCGGCTTAGCCGCCCCGCAGCTTTTTCATGGCGCCTCTTATTGTCAAGTTTAAACCAAGACTCACAACTTAGTTTTTCTACTGCGAGGGGTGGCTTAGCCGCCCCGCAGCTTTTCCATTGTGCCTCTTATTGTCAAGTTTAAACCAAGAGTCACAATTTAGTTCTTCTCCTGCGAGGGGCGGCTTAGCCGCCCCGCAGCTTTTTCATGGCGCCTTTTATTATCAAGTTTAAACCAAGAGTCACAATTTAGTTCTTCTCCTGCGAGGGGCGGCTTAGCCGCCCCGCGGCTTTTTCATGGAGCCTCTTATTGTTAAGTTTAAACCAAGACTCACAATTTAGTTCTTCTACTGCGAGAGGAGGATTAGCCACCCCGCAGCTTTTTCTTGGCGCCTCTTATTGTCAAGTTTAAACAAAGCCTAACAATTTAGTTCTTCTATTGTGAGGGGCGGCTTAGCCACCCCGCAGCTTTTTAAGAGCGCCTCTTATTCTCTTATTGTCAAATCTCACAACTTTTGGTTTTTAACACTGATAGGTATCAGTGTTAAAAACTTTTATATTTTAATATTCTGTTCTGCGGAATTTGTAGAAGGTGATGGTTATTAGTAATAAGGGGATAACGCACGATCTTTCACGAGGTGGCTTATGCTTTGGCCAGATCTTCACCCTGGGACCTAGACGCGAATTTTGCTCGCTTCATTGTAGAGGTGGCGCGAGGCGGCCCGAAGTCGAGGGGAGCAACCGATGCAGCGGAAGATAGATCAATGTCGGTCGCAGCTTCGTGAAGTCCTGGTGGTGAAATGGCGGGACAGGTTTTTACGCCTTACCGCTGGCCTCACCACCATCGAGACTATCCAACCTGTGCGCGATGACGTTTCGAGTGACACAGGTGCTTTCGGGTATGCTACGGGGACCCTCTTATCTCTGTAGTAGGCAGCGACCTGTCGCTGCAGGGACCCTCTTATCTCTGTAGTAGGCAGCGACCTGTCGCTGCAGGTCGTAGTCAGCACAGTAGCCAGCAGCGCAGAGTCCGCAGGCAGTCAGTGGTCTCTTTCTGCAAAACAGCTATCGCGTAGAAGGAAGCTGCGGAAAGCGAGAAAGAGATACGTCTACCTCTTTTGCGGCCCGCAGCAGGTTTACCGGGCGTTGAAGTACACATTTAGGGAGGCCGGAGGAGCCTCCCTTAATAGGTCCAAGGGCGGCGGACCTGGGAACCTCCATCACCTCTCATTCAACTAGACTGAGACTGAGGTGGCGGCGCATATTGTTCCCGCACTTCAATTGGACTCCTAGACCTGAGGAGGCCTGCGGAGATGGAATGGTATTAGAAATAATAAAATAAATATATTTCTATAAAATAAGCAGAGTTTTAATATAGCACACAAGACAAGCAACAGAACATCAGTAGTACAGAAAAGACACATTCTTTTTATAACATTTAAATAATGTAACAATATGAGAGACGGCCAGGATTACAGTAGGTAGGTATTAAACCTCCAACAAATGGTACCAGTAAGCCACAGAAGTTCCCGCGATCTTCGTAGGTAGGAGAAGGAACTCCGGTGTGGTTTCTGTTCAGTTAGAGTCTGACAGACCCCTCTTCGACCGCACAAACAAGCGATTTTCCGCCCTTTATACTAGTTTTGATGATCGGTCATTTAGGTAGTAGAAAATTAATAATCTTTGTCAAGTAATAATAAATTCTTAAAATACTGGTTAAAATTGAATGAAAGAAATATAACGTGTGTATGGCTGCTTAGGTGCTGAAAATTCAGGCTTCTTGTTTTAGGTTTTATCCACAAGGAAGTTATAGGAGGGTGAAAAATGCCCTGAACTACTTTTAGAAAAGGATGGTATGTTATGGATTTTTTGGATGTCATGATGATGTGATGTAAGGGGCACTGCCGAAACCCTACTGAATTCTAAAAACATTTTACATTATTTATACATATTATATATACACAAATTATTATATATATTTTTTAGTAAGGTACAAGTAACTAAAATGTTTTAAAAAATATTTTATGGGGCGGCAAAGCTAACTGGCCCGGGGCGCCAAATTTGTAAATACGCCTCTGAGTCTAGTTAAAGAAAAAGTTGTTCTGTTAAAATGACTTTGAAACAGTTTCCAAATTACACTTTGCGCGTTGAAATTTTTCATATCATAGGACTACGAGCGATTCTCTCGGCCACTTACCAAACGAACCAGCCCTATTGAAGCGAAGTAAAAAGCCGATCCACGTTGGCTTGCCATTACCCGGCCGACATAACATTTTTACTCGCTTCCTGCCGACAACTTCCCGTCACGATAACGCATAACATAAGAACAAATTAAATCCGATCGGATGTCGGAGGATATTCGATAATGACAAGTGTTGCCCTTTCCGTTGAAAAGTAAGAGTTGGCTAACTGTGCTAGTCATAGACAAGGCGTAGAAGTGTTGCTTGCCGACAAAATGACAGTAATTGTTGGAAAAATCTGGATATTATGCTGTTGGTAATAAGGATCTTAGAAACTATTAAAATTGTTACTCCATTTCTGGACATGCGCTGCAAAATAAGCTCGCTAATATACATAAGTTAGTTGTAATTTGCTATTTCTTTGTATTTTTTTTTTAATTTTAATGAATAAGAACAAAATTCCTTAACCAGTTTGAAATGTTCCTTAACCAGTTTGACAGTCTAAAGTTATCAAAACTTTAGACTGTCAAAATTGAACAAAGATTGGCAGGTGTCCAGAAATAGGAGTACGATTATTATATTGCAGTAAAACTACTAGAAAATCTGTCCGACAACAAAATTCTGTGCATCACAGAATTTAAAACTTGAACAGACTATTTTACTAAGTTTTTAGACGTACTAGTATACACATTACCGTGAGATTCCACACAGCCTGTCATCCTATTCACATACCAAACTGGCCGTTCCACTACGCATTAAGGACAAACCTGCCTCACATCCTCACTAAAAATAACCACCAAGTATTAGAACACTTAAAGTCAAGTTCCGTTAATAGGTGCGATTGTTTTTTCTCGAGACACAGAAGTTTTTCCCAGGCAGTGGGAAGCTGTTCGGCACAGATGGCCGCTAAGAACTTATTTCCTCTTAGACACCTGTCGGCGTCCTCAAGCCGTAAGGCCGAGTGCTCAATGGGTTACAACATGTTTCTCGCCTACTGGCCGTGGGTGATAAGTGAGATTTAAGACGTTATGAAACGTGCTATAGTTACGTCTTGGAGATAAGACGGCGAAATTTTGGTTTTTAGGCCTAGGTGTCAAGGAATTAACATTCTTAGATTAACTTATTAGTATTTTAGAATTTAAATAAGTTGAAGTTGACGTGGTTGGTTTACTTGTATTTTAAATTATAATACTCAACGGCGTGCTTTCTCCAAGTCAATACTCAATAAATGTATTTATTGTTTCCACAAGTATACTTTGATGGTAGGTTTACAAAGATATTGGTCATTGTGGACCCTGTCAGGCACTGCAAAATGGTAGGAGAGAGGAAGAGGGCTTATATTTATCTAGATATATATTACTCAATATTCCAGTCGACTCTCTCAGTAAAGAATATTCATAATACAAAGTTAAGCTAATTGGAGTAGGTATTTGGGCGGCTCGCAGTTTTTTAACTTAATGAATAATCAGATAGGTTTGCCTTAATTTTGACCACTGAGCGTACTAGTGACATACCTTTGGCAACGAGAACATAAGTATAAGAAACGAACTACCTAATATTATAATACTTTTATTAAAATGTGTGGTATGTGTATTTTTTCATAAACAAATCACGTAACATATTACCAGTGGGTATTCTTACCTCGAACCACATTACCACACGTAGCCCAGCTCAATCTTGCCAAAACTAAGTTCATGGTACATGCTAAGGCTGCGGAGGATGAAAACTTTCTTGAGCATGAGAAGAATCAAAGATCGCGTCGTGTCTGGCGCAGACAAGATTTTTTGAAAAACCGATGGATATTTCTTAATACACACATCAAAAGTGTCTAGGGATATTTCAATTAAACCTAAATTACTAAAATTCTATTAACTTTTTGTTAAAACATGTACACATTAAAATAAACCTTGTTTAATAGACTATTTAATCTGATAATAAACTTTTAGATAAAGTTAAATTAAAAAAAAACTTAGAAGAAGAGGAAAAACTCAAACAAAATTTCAATCTTAACTTTATTTTTGAAACATCAAAACTTAAACAAAACAACAATTTTTTTTATAAAAAATCTTGAAAACTTAAAATTAATATTCCGTGGATCCACCTAAGACTCTCCTGACACATCTGCAGCGGTTCTGCATACTCAAAACAAGGGTGTCAATATCCTGTTGTGGAATACTGTCCCATAATTGCCGTTTCTGAAGCCATGAAGACCAGTCAGAGCGTTATATCCAGGCTTTGGTCATGTTATCGTGTCACGGAGGAAGTGGTGGAACGGCACCGAGGACCTCAACGCATTACAACACATGTACAGGACCGATTCATAGTAAATGCTGCACGCAGTCAACTAAATGCAGCGCCGATGCAATTGGCTCAAAGGCTACAGAGAGAGTATGGTTTGCTAGTAAGCGGTCAAACTTTGAGAAGGCGACTGCATGAAGTCAATCTACGTGCTCGTAGGCCATTTTGGGTATCAGCACTAAGGAGAGGTAATCGAGGAAGAAGATTACAATGGGCTATTGCACACGAAAACTGGAACCATTCTCAATGGTCACTTGTGCTTTTCACTGATGAATCTAGGTTTGGATTTCATCCTGATTCGCGAAGAGTACGCGTTTGGAGAAAACCTGGACGTTGGAATCGACTGCAGCACCCACAACAAGTTCATGCATATTAAGGTGGCACGATTATGGTTTGGGCAGGAATTCGTCTCGGCGGTAGAACGGACCTCGTTTGGATACAAGGCAATATGACTGCTCGAAAATACCGAGATGAGGTGCTAGAGCCTGTAATCTTGCCCCACAAACAGCAAATGGGACAAAATTTCCAGCTAATGCACGACAATGCCCGTCCACATACGGCGCGTATCGTTACAAGTTGGTTACAACAGCATGTTATCCAAGCTTTAGACCGGCCTGCACAATCCCCTGACTTAAATCCTATTGAGCATGCCTGGAATATGCTTCAGAGAAGAGCTCGTAGGAATTTCCCTGTTGATATTGTGCATCAAAACCAGCTTTTCTTGCATCTTAGCAGGATTTGGGACAGTACTCCACAACAGGATATTGACACCCTTGTTTTGAGTATGCAGAACCGCTCCAGATGTGTCAGGAGAGTCTTAGGTGGATCCACGAATTATTAATTTTAAGTTTTCAACAATTTTTATAAAAAAAAAAATTGTTTTGTTGTTTAGGTTTTGAAATTTCAAAAATAAAGTTAAATTGAAATTTTGTTGAGTTTTTCCTCTTCTTCTAAGTTTTTTTTTAATTTAACTTTATCTAAAAGTTTATTATCAGATTAGATAGGCAATTAAACAAGGTTTATTTTAAAGTGTAGGTGTCTTAACAAAAAGTTAATAGAATTTTAGTTATTTAGGTTTAATTAAAATATCCCTAGACACTTTTGATGTGTGTATATTATAGGGATATTAGAAACGAATTAGTTCATAAATTATTTTAAATTTTATCTAAAACATCCATCGATGTTCAAGAAAATTTAAATTATATCTGACGGCCCTGCATACCTATCTACTCTACTGACTGTACACTAGTCGTGTGTAGAAACGACACGAAATCTTGACTCGTCGTTTTTGTTACCGTGGACACGCGGCTTAATCCTTCGCGAAACTAATCCGATTTAGCAAGACCCGTTTATTTACCGAGACAAATGTATGGAAATGTGAATAGTTAGTGAATATGCATTGAATCAATTACGATTTCTTGAATGGATTTCGGATATCCTTAATTACTAGTGACATTCTGTTGCAGTAATCATGCGCCTACGCTGATTCCTATTGCATTGAAATGTGGGATAAATGAATGAACATTATGATATGTATGGAATTTGTTATTGAGGAGTTTTACATACAAATGAACTTAGGCAAAGTACTATGATTATAGGGCATTAGAATTATCCTTATCAAAAGTCATAGAACAAAAAGTTGGTATTTTTATAATACCACTAATATAGTCCTGAAAGGTTTTTGTTTTCAATTACCCTATTTACGTTTTATAGAAAACTTGTAAAATATTAAATATTTTAGTTAAGCGGGTACATAAACTTATTGTATATGGTCTGTTAGACTAAAGTATCAATAAATTTTTCGTTTACCAAAATAGGTAAGTACCTAAGTACCTCTCTCTATCTAAGTTTTCCGCGAACTCCAAATAAAGGCTATTCATATAATATATTCAAAACGGCCTTCTACACAGGCTGTTCTGAAATAAATTAACCATTACCATAGAAACAGAATTATAAAAAAAGCAATAAATTATTTTAAAAATAAAAATTGAATATAATTTCTAAGTTATTTTCAAGCTCTACTCTGTAACCAAGTGGTACAGTGTCGCCCAGTTGCTGGGTTGTGGAGGTCCCATAGGAAGTCACTGCACTTAAAACAATGGTATTCAGCTGAATCAGGTTAGGCTGGAAGCTGGCCCCAACATAATTGGGAAAACGGCCAGGGAGATGATGAATTGTTGTAGGTTGTGGCAGGAATTTCGGTCGTCTTATATGTCTACTAACTTGCGTCCGCGGCTTCGCCCGCGCGGAAGTCAAAATTTCCATCCCATATTTTTCCCCTTCAGAGTTGGAATTTCCGAAATTACTGTCTTAGTTCATACTTACTCTTTACAAAGAACATGTCCTCGAAGTTTCTTGCCTTCAAATCCAGCGGTTTAGGCTGTGCGTTGATGTATCAACAATCAGTCAGTTTACCATTTTATGTATATAGATGTGGTGATTTGAGTATAAAATGCGGCCTCCACGTCAAAAAGTCCTTAGCATTTAAATCGCGACTTTCCAGGCTTTCATAGATCAAACTGTATGACAAATTTTTGTCAAAAATAAGACGTTTTAAAAGAAAACAATTTCTTTTTGGCATCAGTTAGACGCTTCTAATTCACACACCCTATATACTCTCGTCATTCACATCGACCGGCGTATTTGATTTCTTAATAACGCTGTACAAGGCATACTCAGCCAACTCAATGGCTATAAAATATAATCGCATATAGAAACCATAGTAACTCTGACTCACTGGCTCCTGTGTATAGGCAGATATGTCACGAATACGGGGATATGTTTTAATCGCTTGCCTTATGTGTAGCCTCTAAATATAGTGAACTAGAGCAGTGTCGGCGGAGGTGGGCGGTGTCATACATGACGGTACAGTCGAATACGTAATTATTCATGATAATAAATAATGTCTCACGGAAGCTGCCAATCTATCAATTTGCAAACTAAGGGAGTCCAAAAAAAATTCTGAAGAAATTCAATGGCTTGTTTTGCTCGAGACCAACCCAGGATGTGAAGTGCAGGTTTTGTCATACACACATCGTAACGAGATCAGAATTGATCACGATGTAAGTGTAAGTGGCGGTCAAGATGGATTTTTTGAAAGTAAGTACCTACAAAGTAATTGCAAAAGGTTTTTGGTACTGCTCCGGAGTCATTAAAGTATCTGGCGTAGGAATGTACGCCTTAAGCACCGGTCCATCGTGACTATACAAAAAAAACTGAAAATAATATGTGCCACAAAAATGATAACTCTTACACACACACATTCGCTCACACTTTAAAAAACGCAATTTCTTTAAAACATTCTGCCAACAGTTTGTGCAAACTTATACCAAGGTTTAACTTGAAGTATTTAAGTATCCATATAAAGTAAGCAGTAAAGGAAACTGTGGGCTTCGCAGTGGGCTGGATTGAGCCCACAGCCCACGCGTGGGCAGGTGTAAACAAATTACATAAGGTTGTTACGAAAGACATGTAACTAGGTACTCGCTATGGCGACTTTATTCATGTTTATTTTTCTTTAAAGTTTTCTATCTAATAAAACTTTATTACAATATTACCAAGACTTCAAGGATTTTCGCATAGAAATAAAATGACATACAGATTATCTACCTTTTTTCTTATTAACATACTATTCCAGATAGTACAGTGCAAGCCGAGGTAAATTGGGGTAATCGTTGACAAGTGACTATGGTAGATAGATTCAGCGTTTTTCCCAAACATAGCCAGAGTCAGAAAATGTTGGTATTGGAGAGAATATCGACTCACCATCTGTTACAATACATCCAGTACAAGCTTAGTTTTCTAAGGGTAAAAGCATAGTAGTAAGGATAAAAATAAAAGCCTTTCTTCTATTCATTCAGAATAATCATTTTTCACAAATGAAGAACGGTGAGAGACTCCCAAAAAGTTATGAATTCACATTTATATTCACGATTGCTATTTTGAGCATTTGGTTAATTTTCTGAAACTGACTTAAACATTTATTATTTCGTCAATTTATTAATTAAGCAAACTGTATTGAATTTCAAACCGAAGTTTCGTTACGATACTATTCAGCTTCAATTGATTTCAGAGTGAATTAGGTGCGTAGGACTTGATTGATGTTCAAAGAACAATGGCCATATTTCTATAGGAGCTGGACCTTACTTTTATTTTTGATGTCACCAAATAAACTATAGTGAGAATGGCTTGTTTTTATGTCGTCAATACCATCCCGTTTGAAAATCTTACATAAATAGCCACGATTTTTTAAAATATCGTCAATAATACTATTGAGGTTAGAATCAACAAAATAATACCTTTTACCCTATTGCGGCCGTGCCCAAAAGATAGTAGCAAACAGGATAATTGGCGATCTCATAGCTATTTTATTCGATGCCTCATAAAAAAAAATAGGAACAAAATAGAAGAAAAATAGGAAATATAAACATTCAATAATTCACAACAACAATCGTAGCGAAAGTCACTGTCACTGTCACATCATAGTGGTCAATCGATGGCACCGATCAATGACATGTAACGTTCCGTTGTACGCATAGACCGTGCAATTAAACAAAAAGCTCATACTCAATTTGTACTTACTTAATTGTTTTTATGATACAAGTTCTTTAGATACCTAAAAGAACTAGTTGATTAAATGTCTAAGTATTCATTAAATTACGGTTTATACAAGTATTTAGAAAATAATTATAATTTATATATAGGCTATGAATAATAAAACATTTCATGAGCGAATTGAATCGTGAATGGATGCGTTCTGAATAATATGTTACTCCAAATAATTTGAAATAAGTTTGCAAAACAAAAAATAATAATCTTTTTAATGTGGTTAAATATCGCGATTTTACTTATATTTTCTAAAACCTTAAAAAATAAGGGATTTTTTGACATATATGGCATACGGTGACATCATCAGGTACGTTTTGGCCATCCTTCTTTTAGCTTTTGAGCTAAATTACACTACTAAATAGATGTCAGAGTAATCAACCAAACCCCCAAATTAAAAGTTACCTAATATAATTTTACATTGATTACGGTAAACACATCGTCTATAAATAAGTCACAAAACCACCCATTTCAATATTATTTTGATCGACAAAATAAAATAAAAATCCTTTAGGATTCGAACCAATCACATTTCTGACGTCAGCAAATCGAAAACACTGCAATCAATGAAGCGGAGACAATATTAAAAGTGTCTCCTGACGTCACATCATGCAATGAAAAAACATCCAAATAACTTCGTTAGCCTGATTGTGGTGTTATTAGGGGTTTATTTGTGTAGCGGGCATCCACGGGGTACGAAGGCTAGGGCGGAGGTCACACGTGGGCGATAGTGCTCGTGTAAGGGATATAAGGTCATTATATTGAGCGTTACACGTTTCTGAACGAATAATAGAGAAAACGAGTGGTCGGATTTAGGTAGTCTCGTTACCGACTCATTACCGACCTACACGTGTCCGACTTAGTCGTGTGGCTTAATGATGTTTGTGTTGTTGTTGACGGTGGGTTAGAACATGTGTAGGTTATGTTGGATAATGTTTGAGTACTAATGAGATAATGAAAAGATGAAAATTGTAGAGCTTTTATGTTAATGTCTATAGAATTTGGAATAAGTGAGCTCTAAACTGTGTTTTCAATGCTAGCCAGTAATAAACACGTGTTTTAACTAAGGTTATGGCTGTCACTGCCGCACAACAGTCAAACTTCGAACAATAAAAAGACAGGATTTAGCCAACCTAAAGTATGTGCCAAGTTACTCGACCTTGGTTTTAAGAAAAGTTCTTACACATAGTGCCGGTGGGCAAGCCTTCGTCGGCCAACCCGCGATGTGCCGGGAAACTTACGAAGTTACGAACCCGCTTTGCCGCACAAACGCAAAAGTTTCATGTTTATTAAGGAAACGCCCGTAAAAGCCAACGGCACGGGCCGTTTTAGAGAAAAAGAGTAGTGATAGACAGCCGGACAACGAAATTATTCTACTACATGACTTTATTTTTCCTTTTAAGGTGCGGAACCCTAGAAACGTAGCATATTTTAGCTTGTTAACTTCACATGACATTTTTACCATAATAATATAACATGAATGTTCATAATAACAAATTGAAATAATTAAGTTTATTCACAGTTCGTACTATGCTCCACAGCTCACTTCTACCGGTATCAATGTTTTATTAAAGTTCAAAGTTAAGCATCGCGTGATTTCAACGGTTATAATTATTTAAAGTTTTAATGACCCGTTTGAGAGTTAGTTACCAAGCAGGTTGTAAATGAACTAAGTTTCTCTACCTACGTAATTAAGGCAGCCCACTATCATTTTCGTGTTCCTAATATCGTGCTCCCTTCATCAAGATATGTATGACAGCTCAAAGTTAATATTTTGTAGCACGAATCACGGCGGGTTCCGTGACTCAGCTGGTATTCGAACAAAATTATGGCCGACATTGTAGTTGAAAAGGAAATTTTCTACAAGAGATCATCTATTTCTTTTGTTTATGTGCAACATTTGACAGAAATGTTTTGGAGAGTTTGAGGGGTCGTTATCTTCCGCTATTGATGCATCGGAAGTTTTTTTACCCAACTACGGCAAAGCCAGAGACGAGTTATAATAAAGACCTCCGCCACGTCTGTTTGTCTGTTCTGCATAACTTCAAAAAGTACTGAAGACATTTTCTTGGTCTATGAGGAGGGGTTTAGGTGTGTAATATCTGAGTCGAGAGCCGGTCGCTAGTAATTAAAGTACGTGTTTAGTGACGTATTTATCTCGCCATTAACCTTTCAACGACCAACCGACAGCCGGCTGTCAGGCTGCTATGGTCTTTCTATTGTGTCTCAAATCACGTGTGTTCCAAGGATTAATATAGAGATACTAAACCGATGTTGATATACATGCTCAAAAGTTCTGCATAAGTTGGTATTCAAGCATTCCATGCTTTAAAAAAAAACAGTAATCCAAAATTTTACCTAAACAGCACGTGGTGTCCATTGTTATCAGTAAACATGTTAAATAAGGACAGAAAAAAAAACCACTCGTACCTTAACCGGATCTCTCACTTTTAAGTAAAGAACAAAACCTATCTTATTAAAAGGGATATTCAGAGACAACAAAGGATAGTGTAGGGCTGTCAAACTTTATTGTAATTTCTTTAGCAAGATTTTTTTTAAGGTTGCATAAAAACTAAAGTTATGATTTGAACTATATTTACTTTTAAGATAAGGTGCCTTCCTCCTTTACAATTTTATTTGTAATTCACAATTTTACTCACTAAAAGTATTTTCATATAAGATACTGCCAAGACGATACTGTTAGGCTCGCACTGTCAATGTTATCAAATCTCATGTCTAGACAAGCTTACTTCTCACACTCCACACCTCAGACAAAATATGTGGTTTAGCCTTTTCATTACATCAAATGGGCGTAAGGTAAAAATTCACTGTTCATTACATTTCTGTTATACAATAGTTCTTGTAGTACCGCCTTGTACCACCACTTTGAGCTTCTTATTGTATTAGGTTGCATAACAGCCTAGCCTAGTATAAATACTAGTTCCACAAAACTACAAGTACTGCCAACCCTATGGCTTAGTGCGCGTGCCACCACTAAATCCGTCTCTCTCCCACTCGAAGCGAAGGTGCAAAAAACGCTGACCACTCGAAGTGAAGTGGGTGCTCAGACGCGCATTGTCTAGCACTACTGCGACAATGCGCTGAAGTGGCGTGCCGTGCCGAACCTTCGCGACAACCCTACGTACGTGACTTTGAATAGTGGACACTTATTTAGATTTTATTGGGATTTCTTAGGTGTATCGAGTTTGCTGTGTTTTGATTATGTAGTATGTTATTAGTATCCGTATAAAGTTTGACAATATCAGTTGTCTTCAGGCCTACCTTTTAAAACCTATTAGCCATATTTTATTTTAGAAGAAAACTGGATTCGACCTGTAAAGGGGTAAAATAGGGGATGGAATTTCGACATCCACGCGGGCGAAGACCCCCTCGAAAGTTAGTATCAATGCCTCAGTATCACTAAATTTTAAAAATAGGTTGAACGATTACGAAGCAAAGCCGCGGGTCATGATTAGTAAAAAATAAAAAAAAAAACAATTTAGTTTTGTGAAAAAAACAGCCTTATTTGCTCAAGGTAGTAAATAAAAATATATTTTATTATAATACACCTATTTACGAGCATTTTGAATAATGTTCGATCTAAATCTCAGGTGTAAAAGCATTTTGTTTAGGACAAAATGGCCACTAATATTTTTATTATTTTACTTCGTGTTGTATTGGGAATATTAATTAATCACTGTGGTATAATAGTCAGGGTACCTAATTCTTTAAAGGTCAGAGCAACAATATAAATAATAATCAGGTATAGCTATTAAAATTGTAAGTAATTTAGAAGGTAATAATAATAAACAATGTAATCTTTATGTTTTAACGGAAAAGAAAAAAATACTTTAAGTAATCTGTACGAACTTTAAGTCCAAAGTAAGTCGTAAAAGTAATTTATTTTATTTAAATTGTAGCAGAAAATCAGAAGCACAGGGTTCAACAATGCTCTACTGTTTTTAAACTTACAAAATTGTGGGTAGTTCGTGAATAGGAATGACCAATGTTAGTATGCTAGATTAGCCAAAAGGGCTTGCGTTTGAGCTTAGAAAATGTTATTTTAAAAGTAGCAAGATTCATCATCCAAGATTGTGAGTCACTTCCACAACCTTTTGATGATACAATTTTTATAAAACACACAAAACATTCAGAATATTCAGAAATTAATAACACAACAGGGTAATAATAATTAAATAAATGCGTGCCTAGAAGTTCTGACATCTAAATCATAATAAAAGGTCTCCTATGACGTCAGTGGTGACTGTTCATTTGTCAACCTGATTTGTGGGTAGCCTGCGACTGGTGACGTCATCGCTAAGCACTAAGGGAAGGTTTCACGAAAGTGTGACGTGTGTCACTGAAACATTTGGCTGGTTCGGAATTCCTTTGTTTTTAAAAAGTTTCTTATATTTATAGCGCAGCTTGTGAATAGCAAACCCAGAAAAGCGGTTATGTAACTAAATAATATTAAATAAAAATAAAACAGTAAGTATACTACACCAAAATGAATATTTACAGCTAACCCATATAAATTTTCACATTTAGACGTATTTTTTAGACATTGGTAACGAAAAACATCCTAAGATAACTTGAATTCACAGAAGAGGTATTTGCACTAGGCTAATATTATTAACATTAAGTACAACTCATTGTTATACTGTTTAATCTGCAATGTTTTCTTTGCCACAGATAAAGAGTTAAGTAAATAAAACTTAAACAAGTAACCAACTTCTGTTCTACATAATTTAACTATTTTGAATTAAAATGAGAAAATCAAATTCAAACTCACTGTTCCGTATTTCACGAGGTATTTAGCGAAAAAGAAACCAATAATAAAATTAGAACAAAATAGAATTATATCATATTTATTATAGATATTATGAGCAAGAGATATGAAACAGCATACTGAAGGCTTCATTCAATACAAATCAGAATTACATAGAAATATGGACAACTAGTTTTTGGCCGTGGCGTGGGTCGTTCGCTTTGAAGCAAATGCGATTCGGCGTAGACTAGTCGTAGCCATTCCTGTTTAATATGATGCAATGCAATACATGTAGCCCTAACGTGGCGTCCGTCGGTAATGTATTTAAAGTAGAACCACTGTACCAAACTTCAAAATCAAAATCATTAAAAAAACATATTTATTTGTAAATAGGTTATATACTACTACTACTTAATTTAGACGTAAGAAGATGAATCGTAGAGATTCGGCGTAGACTCGTCGTAGGCATTCCTGTTTAGGATGATGCAATTTGACGTAGCTCACGTAGCCCTAGCGTAGGCGACAGAACATTTAACGTAGACATCGTAGGCATTACAGACAAATTCGGCGTAGTACTATCGTAGCCTAGGATTTAAGTTTTGAACGTAATTTATTGACAATCCCTGACTTGTGAGGCATCTTGACTGCCTTGGGCGTTTACTGCCATATGAATAAGGATTTCAAGTTAGTAATAAACACGTACTGAGCTAGTGACGATTCTTTATACAATACTTGTTTTTACCCGCAGCTTCACTTACACTAAGTTAGGTCGATGGTTATTGCTCCGCTCTCTTGAATCATAGCGTGATGTTATGTAGCTTATGTTTTATTCTGATTTTAAGTTCTAAAACTGTCAAGTTTACATACATAATATGTTAGCAGGATGTATTAAAATCACGCATAACATCCTCAACTTTACTTTCTAAACTAAAATGCGGGAGAAAGAATCAGTAACATCTTGTAAGTTTATTATGTCTGAGTCTGACCCACGGCTGCGGTTCTTGATGTGTTATTAACGAGTTTTCTTAGAACTAGATGAATTTCTTGCTAACGCTCTACCTACCTTAGTTTCTATGGTTAAACTTTCAACAGTTCCCACTAAAATAATAAAACCTATTCATTATCCATACCTAGAAATTAAGAAACTGACAACCGACTGCTTGATCAATATTAAGCTGAAACCGCTGAGAATAGAGTTTTAAAAACTCAAACTGGATGAGTCTGGATGTCGGTTTGTATGAAAATTCTACTTTTGCAAAGCATAACCACGCGGGCGAAGTCGCTGGCAACAGCTTGTCTTAGTACGTAAATTTCTCACAAACAATACGCCCGCAAAACTTAATTCAAAGCTAACGTTCGCCCAGTAAGCATTTATTACATACATACCTACCTATACAGAATAAAAAGACGATTGACCACGTGCCATCATATACACATATACATGTAGTATTTCCCGATACTCATATAACTTGATATAAACAACACATATATACCAATCGGCAGGCAGGTACGTATAGTACTATAGCGACTGTGTCCATTCATAAGAAGCGGTTCATTCATGCGGCCGCGACAGCGGTGAATGGGAGCGAGCGAGACGGCAGATGTAAGGTCGCGTTACACTGACAATGGAATCTTTTTGAATTCACATGAATGAGTTGAAATCCTGTTCTACGAATATATGAATGACATTGTTTTGTTTTAAAATAATTGAATATGCACGATGGTAGCAACGGCTTTGTTGATCGAGTGGGCATTACGGGAAGCGAGGTTTCCCCCTGTTACGGTAATCACCCGAATTATCTGTTGTTCTTATTGTTTACTTCAAGTAGGTGCATTGAAATAGGATTACTTAAAGGACGCTTTGTTTTCGACGTCGTAGTAAATTGTTGGACCACTTGAAAAGGTGAAAAAAAAAATTAAAAGCTCTGAAGTGTTTGAAAAAAGGGAGATCTATATTTTACTAGCCTTCACCCGCGGCTTTGCCCGCGTGTATCTCGAAATTCCATCAATTATTTTACCTCTTTAGAGGTGGAATTGTAAAAAATCCTTTATAGTGGATACTTACTCATCCATACCCTCCAAGTTTACGTCTAGGACTAGCAGTTTGGGCCGTGCGTTGTCAATATATCACAATCAGTAAGTCAGTTTACTATTTTGTATAATATTCCTATGTACAGAAAATGAGAAAAGAATACAGCGGAAATATAAAATTTATAAAGCTAATAAAAAATAAATGCTACATGATTTTACTGAAAGTCTATCAAAGTTCCATGAAGCTTTGAAAATGCTGCGACATCGAGAATTTTTACATAAAGTAAATATAATACCTACATTATTTTTAAAATCAGGCTGTATCTATGAACACGCCCTTACCATCAGAGCAACAAGATTGTGTAAAAAAACATCGTCGGTAGGAAGTCAACTCAACCCAAACGAACACTCTTGATCCGCTGAGGTATTAAAAAAAATATATTTTATTACGTCACTTTACGATAACGACTTGGAAATTTGACACTAAGGAGCGTTTGCCTATTTGGGATTTATTAAGTGCCTATTTAAAACTCGTATAGTTGAATGGGTCATTCGTTTAATTGTTTGATATTGATACCTTTCTGATAAATGACTCCTTACCTATTTGATTGATTATTTTGGATTTCTTAAAAACTAGTTAGAATTTTTGAGTATTTTGATGTAAAGACTCGGCTCATCAAAGTTAAATAGGTATGTAATTAATTTTTCATTGTAGGTTTTCACATATCTCATATAGGCATTTAAAATAATTTGCCAAAAAAACACAATGCCAAAACCCCATTTTAACAACTTATTTAACTTATTTGCATCTTTGAACCAACAAAAGTAAAATAAAAATTCAAAACATGTCGAAAGAAATGTTCACGCGCCAAATTCACAAGAAAGCTTCAAGAATCAAGTCTTACTGGTCGTAGTCGGAGGTGGTTATACCGGGCGCGTAGGCTAAGTCGTACCTGCCTCGGCGCGCTTGCCGCCAGTCCGAGCTTGCCCGACCACAACGCGACACAGCGCACGCGACCCGAACACGCACGAGCATCGAATATCGAACACCGTTCACAATTCGAAAATTTTTAAACAATTGGAACTTTGGAACGTTACTTTTGACAGTTACCTTTTATTTGTGTGTATTTTGTAAGTGGAATCGAACATGCATGTGTTAACCCCCTTGCTGGTGGTGTGGGCACTCTGCGGGGTTCGTGGTGTGATAAGAACACCGTTGGAAGCGTTCAGGCCTTCAGGAGAAATCCACTTGAGGAGGCCAGATAAACTGCCGTACTTGCCGCACAAGAGATTACCGGTTCCATCGAAAACCGATCTCAGGATATTATACCAGACTGGGGTAAGTTTTATATTTCTTGATCCTAACGGTCTCTATTAAACTGACATCGATTTTACTTCCAGAAATGTCAAATAACTAGGGAATGTAAAATATTACTAAGTAAGTTTCTGAAAGTACATAACAAAGTTACCGCTTTGTGACTACGCTGGCATTGAATATTTGGAAGTCAACCTTCAAAAAATCAAGATTGTCGTACGAATGAGTATCAACACTGTAATTTAAACTTAAGAAATAGCTTAATTAACGTTTTGATGTCGAAATATGGACTACTTTACGGAATTGGCGCCAAAACTTGTGAATGAAGCAGGATGACAAATTATATGGATAATATATATTAAGTATGTGTTGGCAATGCAATATATAAGTATAGGTTTGAACGAAGTGAATGCCTTATTGGATCATTGTTGTATAGTTTAATATTTAAACGTCAAAGTCGTGACGATTGTCACGAACAGTGAGTTTCAATGGAAATCATTACTTGTTTTTGTAATTCCAAAGACAATAATAATGTTTGTCAATTTTTTAAATAGGACATGAACTGAAATAATGAAAATATCGCATTAACTGTTTGCAAAATTCAAGAGCTTTTTAAAAAGTTTTGTTAATATTCTTCAGAGTTAACAATTCTATATCATCTACACTCTGTTATCGTTACTATGTTAGTAAGGAAAATATAGTTTATGTAATATGTAGTATCATATAAATCTCGCAATAGATGCCGCAGTGCGTCATTATATGAGAAGATAATGATGAGATTCCACGAAGGGTTCCACCCAACAATTAGTTCAATTAATACCGACAAATAGCATAAGTATGTCGACCATATTAACACGGTGAGCCCCCATGCATGACTAAACCACTACCAAGAAATCATAAATAAAACAAAAAGTTATGCGGAAAAAAACACCATTTACATCAACGGATACCCATCAAATATAAATCTCTTAAATTCTTTTTAAGATATTAATGTCAGAAACCAGTACGTATCATAATAAATACGACCATAAACCAATAAAAATAAAAGCAGTTCCGGATGTCAAGTCTTGTCAGTTATATTTTAAAAACAACGATAATCATTATTATATCTAATTTTAAAGTCGATTGAAGAAGATAATCGCTCTAACCTAGGTCCGTAATTACGTTTGCTCAATAATAGATCTAAAATATTGATTTGTTTACTGGAATATGATCTGTATGAGACGTGTAATAAAATTCAATTCGTGAATTGCCGCGAAGATTTAAAAAATGGAATTAAAAAATGGGAGCGTTGCGCGGGTGCGTAGGCGCACGCGTAACACCGGTGGCGGCAGGTGTTCATTCACTCATTCTTATCTTGACAGCTTCGATGACTTACGGGCCGAGCCTCGCTCCCGGCCCGTGTGTGCTATTTGGTATAAAAAATACGTTTTTTTATGTCATTGCCTTTAAGCCCATTCGTAACGGTAACCGTCTTTTCGATCGTTCGTCTCTTTAAGCGATGGAATTTAAAGTTATCTTGTCGTTTATTCATATTTCGTTTTATGGGAGGGCTTAAATCTTGACAGATATACGAGTATTAAGCAGCGTGCCATTTTTTTAAGCTTTCCATAACAAAAAGTGCAGTCTTGCCATTGTGCAGGTTTGAGGTGCAGCACTGTTCGGAGTAATCAACCGTTTAGTCTCACAGTGGGTGTCAAAGTGCCGACTGGTAA
Source organism: Athetis lepigone (assembly GCA_033675125.1). Lineage (NCBI taxonomy): Eukaryota > Metazoa > Arthropoda > Insecta > Lepidoptera > Noctuidae > Athetis > Athetis lepigone. The sequence continues at coordinate 10,582,535 of CM066243.1, read as the reverse complement.
ATAATAGTTGAGTTTAGTGCTCCCAAGATTTGAATAACAAAACTATGAGAGGGTGTCTGTGATCTGCCGACGCGACACACCTCTTGAATCCCGCGCGGGCCACTTTGAACATCTCATTGATAACATCTGAATAGATTCATTACATATAATGTGACATTAAGAAATGCAAACGCATTCAAAGCTTGAGCCTTTAGATTTCGGTTCTGTTTGTACCGACACGTGCTATGAAGCAAATTCGATAGACTCAGTTCAGTATGTTGTGGAAACTCCACTTGCATTTGTTTTCAAGATGTTGCAAATAAAACAATCAGAGGACGCGGATATAAATCATCACACTCACTTGCCACATGACAAGTGACAAGACTCTTGGCGCAATTTATAAGTGCCAAAGGATGCCGCTAAAAATACATGGGATAATTGAATTTCAGACCAATTCCGGTACACTCCAGACTGATATACAGAATAGAATAATGGTCCAGCAATTTGTCGCACAATTGGCGACAAATTGATTACGAATCAATTGTTGCTCCTGTTTGTAATATACCGATTTACATTTTCCTTGAAAGCAATTACTACGTATTGAGTAGTAGTGAATGGTTGCAGTGTATCTTGAGACTTACGCTTATGTAAAGTTAACCAAAGGAAGTGACTAGCCGAGAAGTAGTACCTGTATCGTGCAATTATGACTACATTTATGAATTATATTAAGGAAATTGCATCAGTTTTAGAGACAAATGGTACTGCTGCCATGCTTAGGAATGGAGCAACCGCTAAAAGGAACCGACATCAAAGATTAATAGAACAATACATTTGGTATATTCACGAGCATTAAATCATTGTCTTGTGCGTGCTGAAAACAACGTCGTATAATTACAAAATCATCTTAAATTGAAGCTAAGTGAAGCTACTGCAGTTTGCATGTAAACATCTAATCAGGCGACCTATAACTGGTGTCGTGTTTTATTGACCTGAATTGTTTAAGCACGGAAACTTTATTATAAACATATATGAAATTATTTGATGGAAGAAATACTAAGAAATATCAATTATGTTGTGTAAAGCTACAATTATAGAACATACCTACTAGGTAAATAAAAAGTTTCAATGTGTGCGAAAATTATGGATGCAAACAGAATATGTGGAGTTCTATATAAACTATGACGCACGATAGTAAATATTGTAGGGGAATACAAATGACTCACAACCAACCCTAAAGCGAAACCGAAACTATTACTTACAGAAAGATTTGGACATCGTGCACATATTAATCTTTGGGCTTATAAGGAATTGCTCATTTACTTTTATTATTATCTTCACCATTCCAAGATCTGTTTCGCTAGATTACGTCAATTTCTGTATTAAAGTCGTTGCGATAGGTATCGTCCAAAATTCAGACGTCATCGATGTTGCTAAGGATATTACAAGCTTACTTGTATCATCAATCATTATTAAAACATTATTAGACGCCGACCTCGGGAGCCGCCCTGTTTTTGTGCTCTTTCCATTGCACAATAGATGTTTCCGTGTAGGTGTGAAATAGGGTCGCACGGCAGGTATTGCAAAATATCATTAATTTCTTTGTGGTGTAGGTATACACGTGTTAATAGAAAATGACATAAGATTCGTGTTTGGCAGCTCTACAAAAAACCAATATTACTATTGATAAGATAGCTTTAAATAAATCGTTTGAGGTAAAAATCATTATTATTATTCCATAACTGCATTTGATTATGGCAAGAAAAACCAAACTATTAAATTAACAATGTGCAAAATAAGGACTGGAGGCGCCGTGAAGCAATTAGTGATAAAGACAAGTCTATTATAAATAAAATACCTGACACATATTTAAAAAGTCATAAAAACTTCGTATAAGAAGCTCTAAATCAACTAACATATTGTTTACGGCAAGTTTTTTTTTCGCTTTGAATTGTCTGGCGCCATTTGATTAGCTAATTGGTTTTGCATATTTTGATAATGCCAAATCCGTAACGGATGCTTTTAGATGACCAAATAATAATAAGTTTACCAGTTTATTTAAGACGTGATCTCGCACATATTTTCTCCACAAGGGGTTGTTAAAAGATGAATATATTGTGGACTAAGCGTGTAATAACACTAAGAAGTAAACCAACCAATAAGAAGTAAAAGTTAAGAAAACTATAAAGTTAAATGGAAACATTTATGTAAATGAAAACACATTACTTCAGCATAATTAAACGATAAGTGTCGAAGACGTCTCGCTTATAATACCTGGAGACACTGATATTAATAACAAAAAAATACTTAGAAGATTTTGCTAATAATTTGATGGCAGCTATTAGAACACTAGGTTTTATGCAAAAAAATATAGACTACGTACACTAAAGACCTACGTTTGGAAACACAGGAGTATTTAAAAGAAGTGGAAAATATTAATATGCAAAATTAACACAGTCTTACATATAGATTTTTTTTCTAATTGCTGTAGTTAAATAAGGCACATTCATAACGACTTTTTATTACAAGGTTGCTATTTAATGCAAAGGATGCAAAATAGCATACGACGAAGCGGACGTAACAGGAATAGAGTCAAGTTATTCTGACAATAAAACTTAGGACGTAACGATATTTAAATAAAATAACAATGCGAACTGCAGGACCATACGTTGGAATTCAAATCGAAGGCGTTGAAAGTCAAGTTTTGTAAAAGATAGAAATAGGAAAATTTATTTCTGAAATCGTAGAAATGATTAATAGGCCAGTCATTTAAGACATGTTAGGTCGCAATAAATTGCAAGGTCCTGATTTTTTGTGATGTTGTTAGGATAGATACCAATGGTATAAATCTAGATTTGCAACCTCGAAAGACCTGTGCTAACTTCGTGGTGCTCGAAAAACCTCGAAATTTTCGAACTTTTTTCAGTTTTTGGCTTACAACTTCTAAAATATGCATTTCGCAGCAAAGTCATCTATGAAACTTTTAAATAAGACAAAATAAGCAACAAAATGAGTGTAACCCCAGCTCTGTATGTTTAATAGATCTCAAGATATGACATTTCGAAAATGGGCAATTTTTCCCAAATTTTATCAAATTTATAGTTGGCTAGACTTTAGATCGAAATACTGTCTAAAATACTCATCCTACAAGGAAAGTCAAAAGAAGTTAAGTTGTAGAGCAGTTATTTAGCTTTAATTTAAGTGTAAAAAGAACTGATCAGGACCAATAGTTCTCATATTATGAGGTAAATAAGGAAATCAGATTTTTTTCGAAATTTCTCTAGTAATATAAATATTACTTTAAAAATAAAATAAAACAGGCAATTCAGTAAAAACTGTTTATTGAATAAAATAAAATTTAAAACTATATATATATATATATATATATATATATATATATATATATATATATATATATATGTATGTATATATATAAATTATATATATATATAGAATAATAATTAATATTCATTGATTCTTTTATTTTAAGTATAAAAACCATAACTTCAACTTTAGTTAATTGTTAATTTGCTATGTATCTGTGGAGGCTTGTCATTAGCAACATCATTATATATTTTTGTTACCTATTATTATATTATTAGTCTGTAAGCCTTCTTAAAACTAATAAATTAAAAAATAAATAAGATAAAATAATATATATATACCTAGTCAAGTCATACTTAAATTCTGTCAAAAACTTTTAATGTAATTAACGATATAATTTTTGATAATTATTTGAAAATTATATATGAAATGAAAGATAATTAAATGTACAATACAAATGTATTTAAATTATTCGAAATGCCCCCCTCCATTTTTAACACATGCCCTTATCGACGCGGCCAGTCATCGATCGCAGCACGCACCACATTCATATCTATTTCTGCCGCTGCTTTAACCAGAGATACTCAGAGAGACTCCAAATTCCTATGAGGTTTAGCGCAGACTTTCTTCTCCAAATATTGCCATATCTTGTAGTCCAGGGGGTTTAAATCTGGACTAGAAGAGGGCCAGTCTTCATGCCCGATGAAGTCAACCAGTTTTGCGTGCTTCGTGCCCTATGAGCTGGTGCAGAATCTTGTCGGAATATCCAATGTCTGTTTTTAAACATTGCTTGAGAAAGAGGTTCCACTATATTCGATAGGACGGTATTTTGGTACACAACGGCACTGGTTTTCACACCTTTTTCACAGAAAAACACCTCAGTTAAGCCTGAATATGAGACTCCAAGCCAAAAGAAGGATAATGCCCACGCTGGACCCTCGGTATACGCGCGCTCGCTTCTTCTCTGCTGTGGGCATACACCTAATCATTTTGTTTGTTATAACTTTCTTCAACGGTAATTTTTTTTTCATCTTAAAATAAAATTTTGCGATGTTTATTCCAGCGTACCGCCGTAACAAAGCGCGGGATCTTTCCAGTCTAATTTTTTTCAAACGCTCGTTCAAAAAATGACCAGCTTTTTACGATAAGCTCGTAGTCCCAGGTCTTCGTTTAACACTCTTCTAACCGTGGTTCTGCTTAGCCCCATCTCAAGAGCTAAGATTTTTTGTTTACGCGAGGGATTTCGTTGAATTCGCGCCTTCACTGCTTTGATGACCGCTGGTGTCCTAACTGTACGAGGTCGGCCGCTTCTCTCACGATCTTTGAAGCTTGAATCTTCAATGTATCGTTTGATAGTGCGATAAACAAACCGTAGTGTTATTTTTAACTTTTGCAGAATTTTGAAAATCTTTATTGGCGCGTAACCATAGCGGTGCAACGCGATAACCGCGACTCTATCTTCCTTCGTCGACCACTCTATACTTAAAAATGAATAAAAATTCATTTCTTTTTTATTTTCGGCAAGTACAAATATAATATTTTTAAAATTAGTCAAAGTATATCTGGCCCGTACTCGAAAGTTAAAATAACAAGGTTTTGACTTTTACTTATACTTAATATAAAGAGAAAAGATTTGTTTATTTGTTTGTTTGTTTTGTAATGGATAAACTTAAAAACTACGAGGCCGATTTCAAAAATTCTTTCCTCGTTGGATAGGTATGTTATCCGTGAGTAACATAGGCTATGTATGTACCACGGATGAAGCCGGAGAGGACTGCTAGTATTGTAAATTCCATTCAACAATGAATAAGAAAAAATAACTATTCTAGCGATATTCGATTTCCTTTTTATTTAATTAGTTTTAAGAAGGCTTACAGACTAATAATATAATAATAGGTAACAAAAATATATAATGATGTTGCTAATGACAAGCCTCCACAGATACATAGCAAATTAACAATTAACTAAAGTTGAAGTTATGGTTTTTATACTTAAAATAAAAGAATCAACGAGTAATAATTATTATTCTATATATATATATAATTTATATATATATATATATAGTTTTAAATTTTATTTTATTCAATAAACAGTTTTTACTGAATTGCCTGTTTTATTTTATTTTTAAAGTAATATTTATATTACTAGAGAAATTTCGAAAAAAATCTGATTTCCTTATTTACCTCATAATATGAGAACTATTGGTCCTGATCAGTTCTTTTTACACTTAAATTAAAGCTAAATAACTGCTCTACAACTTAACTTCTTTTGACTTTCCTTGTAGAATGAGTATTTTAGACAGTATTTCGATCTAAAGTCTAGCCAACTACAAATTTGATAAAATTTGGGAAAAATTGCCCATTTTCGAAATGTCATATCTTGAGATCTATTAAACATACAGAGCTGGGGTTACACTCATTTTGTTGCTTATTTTGTCTTATTTAAAAGTTTCATAGATGACTTTGCTGCGAAATGCATATTTTAGAAGTTGTAAGCCAAAAACTGAAAAAGGACCTTGCAATTTATTGCGACCTAACATGTCTTAAATGACTGGCCTATTAATCATTTCTACGATTTCAGAAATAAAGTTTTCTATTTCTACATTTTACAAAACTTGACTTTCAACGCCTTCGATTTGAATTCCAACGTATGGTCCTGCAGTTCGCATTGTTATTTTATTTAAATATCGTTACGTCCTTAAGTTTTATTGTCAGAATAACTTGACTCTATTCCCGTTACGTCCGCTTCGTCGTATGCTATTTTGCATCCTTTGCATTAAATAGCAACCTTGTAATAAAAAGTCGTTATGAATGTGCCTGCAATTAGAAAAAAAATCTATATATAAGACTGTGTTAATTTTGCATATTAATATTTTCCACTTCTTTTAAATACTCCTGTGTTTTCAAACGTAGGTCTTTAGTGTACTAAATAAAATAAAACAGACAATTCAGTAAAAACTGTTTATATATATATATATATATATATAATTTATTTATTTATTTTGTAAATAAAATTTAAAACTATATATATATATATATATATATAAACAGTTTTTACTGAATTGTCTGTTTTATTTTATTTTTAAAGTAATATTTATATTACTAGAGAAATTTCGAAAAATATCTGATTTCCTTATTTACCTCATAATATGAGAACTATTGGTCCTGAACAGTTCATTTTGCACTTAAATTAAAGCTAAATAACTGCTCTACAACTTAACTTCTGTTGACTTTCCTTGTAGGATGAGTATTTTAGACAGTATTTCGATCTAAAGTCTAGCCAACTACAAATTTGAAAAAATTTGGGAAAAATTGCCCATTTTCGAAGCGTCATATTTTGAGATCTATTAAACATACAGAGCTGGGGTTACACTCATTTTGTTGCTTATTTTGTCTTATTTAAAAGTTTCATAGATGACTTTGCTGCAAAATGCATATTTTAGAAGTTGTAAGCCAAAAACTGAAAAAAGTTCGAAAATTTCGAGGTTTTTCGAGCACCACGAAGTTAGCACAGGTCTTTCGAGGTTGCAAATCTAGATTTACACCATTGGTATATATCCTAACAACATCACAAAAAATCAGAACCTTGCAATTTATTGCGACCTAACGCGATTTTTATGTCTTAGATGACTGGCCTATAAGGGTATCGAAAAATTTACCTACAATTTATACTAGACGAGTGTTTGGACAAACTAAACTTCAAGCCGAACTTATTTTAAAACAAAAATGTAAAATAAAGTCATCCCACAAGCCGGATTTAGAGAAAAATAAAATCAATAGAAATAATGAGATAATTTACGCTTCGCCACGGCTGGGACGGACAAAAAGCGTGACAGTGGGACACGCGTCAACAAAGAAAAGCGATGGTAAAAAATGACCTCGCCGGGATGCGGGTAAAGTCGGGATACAATGTTGAGAAAGTTAAAGCTTAAAGTTTAATTCTAGATTTGTAGTCAATGTTATCAGCTGTAGATCTGTGTTTTACTCGATTTGAAGAGCAAAATATAAAATAATAGCAACATCGAGGAAATATTCGCGATTCAAGTAATGAAATAATTTAATGAGGGTCCACATTGACACAGATGCTGAAAAACTGTTTAGTTGACATCAAACAACAATCGTTTATAAATAAGGCAATGTGGTTTATCAAAACGCAAGTATTTGGCTAGGGGAGAAAAATACAAAGAAATGAAACCTACAAACCAGGACCTGCTTTACACAATCCCGTACACTTGGCTCTAGAGAATAATAAAGAAAAAAGCCCATAAGCTTCAAAAAAGAACCTGAGACACCTGCGTTACGCAACAAAAACACTAAACACCCTCATCGCCGCTCAAAAAATAAACACGGATCGAATCTTGTCAGTTTTTGTTTAGAACCATCTTTTTTGATGAGCTCTTGGTTTTGTTTGGAAGTATTGAGATGAAGAAAGTTGATAATTTAATGTTATTAGAGATAGATGTGGATGATAGAGGTTTTGATAGCTTAGATATGGAAAAATTAGCAAGGGAATGTTGTTTTGGAACTGCAGTCATGTAATGTAACACAGCCGAAATTCTTAAAGATCATAATATAACGGTCATGTTAATACTTAATGGTAATCAGTTCTGTTGTAACACACTGTCATGCTATTAAATTTTACCTCGCTGCTCTAAAAATCTAAGGTAAGACAACCACTCATCAAACACAAGATTCAAGTAGGGGGGACACTCAAGCAGGATTACCTTGGAAGACGAACTGGGCCCGGCTTCCGTCTCAAGGGGCGACCACGTGCGTCGTCAATGGACCGCTCCGGATGCCCTGGCCCACAATGGGGACGCCTGTATGCTTAGACATTATACCAACACCTCCGGACCAAAACGACGTAAGAGCAATCCTCAAGCGAGCAGTTAAGACTTTTCGAAATGATGCAACCGTTGCGGATGTGTGTTGTAGTTGTAATTTGAGGAAGTTCGTTCGAGAGTTGCCTTTCAGTACTCTATAAGATGCTCCCCCTTAAGCAAAATTGTCTGTAGATTTAGAGTGTCATCATTTGGTTGAATACGTAAATTTTGTGAATGGAGGTGGATCCCATTGAAAATTAAGCTCTTTGAATTACCGAACACATGCGTAAGCTAACAAATAATAAGTACTAAACTACTGAATTTATAGTCAAATAAAAAGCAGTGTCTTATTACAAACAAATTCGAAAAACTTGCTGAAATCACTAGAAAATTATTAGTAAAATTTAAAACACGCAATTTACAGTCACACTCGTTTCCAATACTCTTTACCAGAACGTCTTCATTTATATTGTTTACATTCGCATAGGCATAATAACGAACGAACATTATACAAGTTGTTTCATAACTGCCGGTGTCATTGGACACATATGTATGACAATGTGGGTATCACTGTATACAACGGTGACGTTAAAGGCGCGTGCGTTCATTCATAGATACTACATGCTAACATTCATGATATGTGAGCCGTTGATGTCTTTTAAACGCGCGTTTGAAGTACGCCTTACAGCTACGAGAACTCACGACCTATGAATATTTTTACCTTTTAATTACCCGTTAACCTGATTTATGGAGTGTAGTAAAATTAAAATATAAATATTTTGATTATATATGTGTCGGTTAAATGCCTACGATTTATTGCTTAATATACCGATTTTGGCAATTTAAATTAGTTTCAAAGACCCTTTGTTTTTATGACTTTAATTTATTAAAGGTTATTATGTGTTTTTATTTTACTCGTTGTTTGCTTACATTGTTAACACAATATTTTGTACTTTTAGTTTAAAGTACGTTGGGCCAAAATTATTTTATTAGTTCTAGCGACCTGCATATTATGCACGTATAAACAAACAAACAAACATTCCTCTTGAATCACTCCATTTATTAAAACCGCGTCAAAATTCGCCTAATTTTAAATATCTGAATTTACATAGGTACAGACGGACATTGTAGGGAAACCTGGACTTGCAGTTGCAAGTCTAAAATCGCCAATCCGCTTTGAGCAAGCGTAGTGATTAATTAAATTAATAATAATTAAACAACGGATACGTTTTGCGATCAGGAATCGAAAGTAAATAAAATAGTTGACTTTGATAAAGCGAATCGGATCAAAGACACCAACAAAAAAGCGAAGTATCCCTCCATACATTTTTGCCGTTCGCTAATAGCCTTACCTGGCAAAAGACTAATTGCGAAAGTAATAAATAACATGTGACCGTCGGCTATGGAGTAATTACTCGGATTAGTAATTTCTCAGCTACCTGTGTTCCCGGAATGGTCCGCCAGCATCCGGACCGGTAGCCGGCGGCTAACAAATCGTTATTTATAATTTATTGAATATACACTGCTGTTTCGGACGTGTAATTATACCAAAAGTTATTAATGTTCAACTCACGGATTCGGGAGCGATTTTAACGGATATCTTAAATTATAACAGATTGTAATCGCGTTCGATTAGGGTTTATTTAGTTTGTTGGTTTTTTTCTTACGTTGAGTTAATAGTTTTAAGTGAAACGCGATATTTTACCGGGTAAAACATGAAAGAAACATTATGGCCTACTAAAAAACATCAAATTGTAGTGTATTAATAATCTGGTCCTAAAGAATATAGTAGAATTTGATCCAAGATAAAAATATACAAAATTTTGTAACATGAAAAGAAAAATGTTTTTAAATTCAAATAACATGATGAATGTTTAACTATGATCATCATTATCTTTACATAATTTTGTCCCGCTAGCAGAGATCATGCGATCTTCTCCCCTAATTTTGAATGAAAATGAATGCATTGACGAAGATCACGTCAAAACATTATGTATACGATTCAATGGAGCCTTAATTCTGAATGAATTGACCAAATTATATCATGGGGGACCACTTTGCCTTATTTTTATATAATTGACAGGAAGGTAGCGACGGGGCGTAATAATCAATTTATATAAGTTATTATTTTTAAATAAGTTACACAAAAACCTTTACCATTAATTATTTATTCTCAACAATCAATCTCTCATGATTTGCTTTTCATCGCAATAATACCTCCACTTTCGCAACTTCCTTCAGCCAGCGCAGCATCTCAAACTGAAATAGTGCAACAAGGACAGTACTATACGCAGCGCATACGTTAGAAAGGGCTAGCTATACGGAGAAGGTTGTGGAAGGTGGTGGTAACAAATTATTTTATTAGTGTGGGCGCGGCGCGCGCGCCACCTGTTCGATGGACCGGATGCCGCGTCCCCCGGCCCCCGGCCCCCGCGCCTCCCAGCCGCCAAGGGACTTAGGCAGTGGTTAGGTTACAGGCGAGCTAAAGTATTGCATTGTTAGGGTTTATCTTTGTAGCGAGTCTGACAACCCCCTTACGCCAAAGCTTGGCACATCTCCTCATTTTTTAGCATTTGTTTGGAATGCAGATAGGCCTAAAGTTTCTATAAATGATAAACCGAATAAGTACTTGAAATAAAAGTTTAAAAAAGAGTAAAACGTAATTGTAGCAGTTCTTGTGCATAAACGAGGCTGGGGCGCTACGTCAACCTGGCCTTATTTACATTTAAGATATAGACGACATGTATTTGATTGCTTTGCTTGTATATTATATGCAGTTCAGAAGCTGACCAAACTACCATTAATAACCGAAGAACCAAGACTTTAGATTCGCTTATCGCTCATCGTTTTTAGTAGGACCGTATCATCATTTGGAGATTCTTTAAGGCATTTAAAACCTTAAAGATATTGAAAAAGGGTCACAATTTCTACATTAAGTAACTTTTACTGCGTCCAGAAAAGGACGAACGCAATACGTCCTTTGGTACTGACAGCCTTAAGCGCTGTCTGTGTCTCAGATACCATGTCCAAAAAATCTAGAAAGAACATGCGACGGTTCCCGAGGCACTACAAATGGCTATCCTTTCGTATATACTGTGTGATCGCTGATCGTGTATTCTTGAATACATTTGCGACATGCGACCACTTTGCGATAATCGCGTAACTGTCCTGTTTCAAAACATCCTCATTTCTTGAAATTCACAACATTTATAAAACTGTTCAGTATAACGTAGTAAGTACTATTGTAATTTTTTTTGTAAGCCTTATTTAGAATTCAATAAGGTGCATCCGAAGTGTAATTTTCTTTCAACAGGCATTAGTATTCAGGTCGACATGGAGACTCCGTTAAATAAAGGCATGCTCTTGACGAAGTAAGTCAACAACCCATACATTGTGCCTATGCGTTGTACTTTTTGTTTGTAACACAAAAGGGCTGTTTCCGGTGTTTAGAAGATCCAACTGAGGCCGTTTCCGCGAAATCTATCGCAATACACAAGAAACGGGAAGCATATCCGGAACAACGAAAAAAATATACATATTTTTTTCACACCTATGCATGGCCAGGGTTGTCAACGAGAAAAGAATTTTAATTATGTATGACTTTATTCTGTTAATTTATTTGGTACACTTGCCTTGCAAAAGATAAAATACATAGACATTTCACTATTTCAAAACTATGATCAGTAGGTTTTAAATAAGAGAAACCTCTTACACTAAATGGAAATCGAGAATAACCAGGCCACTTTTCTTTTTAGAAGTGCCTTTGATTATTACAAGTATCTAAATATTTATAAATACAATATTTCTATGGTTGATTGCCTGTTAAGTATATACAATTCATAAACATAACAAAATTATAAATTCAATTAGTTACAGGCGGCTATTCGCATAAAATTACAAATAACATCATCTTTAATTGCACTTTGGCACTAAACCGTACTTTAACAAAAAGCAGAGGAAATTAAAGCCATCTATCGGATGTCGACCGTTTCCAATTAAACATAGTAATTTATTACGGGCAATAATAGCTTAATTACAGTTGTGAGCAGTAGCCCTGCAAGTCTTCGCAGAAAAAATGTTCTCACAGTTAACAGGTTGCCGAATGGCACGTCTTCCGGTCGGAAGTACGACCGATGGTCCTTTTGGAAGCAAAAAAACTAAAAGGACCAGAGCACATGTTCATATTGTGATTCCTTTACGGAACGTTATGATTAACATCGATTTGGACTGGTTCATAATCTAATTTATTATGTTCAATAGGCAGGTGTCCTGAAACACCTTCCATTTTTCCCACGCCAACTTCTTTTGTAGCGATGATCGATTCTTGTAGAATTTTCGTATTGTTCGACGTGTCGAATTGTTAGAATGTACTGATTGATTTAGTATGCGACGCGAGTTGAATGGTAAACAATGCACGCGAATTTTGATGGGTTCCGTGCAAGCCGAACGTTGTACACACGCGGTACCGTGAAATGATTGGGTCATGTTTGTGTGTTGTTGTGTTCAGTTATGGCTCGTTTCGCGTTATGAACTACTTTGTTAGGGAAACGTTTATTGAAAGGAGCAATACTAGCTTTAAAGGCTTTAACTAATGGTATCATTGTTTTAGCAATCGTGACTACTGGTGCTGGCATTTGTAAATCCTTTTTTGGTGGAAGTAGAAATGGAGTATAACAATCTAGGCCAAAATTGAAGTCTTTAGATGTGTTTTGAAAACAAAACTTATTTGTGTTTATTATTTTATTTCAGGGTTCCGAGGACGACCTTCCAGACTGCAGGCCTAGACAGGTGTGCAGTAAAGTAGACCTGTACGATGCGACACAGCCCTGGATCGAGAGGAAGTGTCGCTGTTTGGGCCACAGGCCGTGCTCTAGGTCAGTATTGTTGTTACGATAAATATTTGAGACAACTCACACATGGACATGATATTTTTTGACGCGTAGATTCGTGTGACGTCTGAGTACACGTGCTTAGAGGTTTTTTTTACTGTTTATGTGACAGAAATGAAAAATTATTTATTATTTGTTCTCTTCCTCCAATATTGTTGTTATTTGAGTTGTTTCCTCGACGATTAGTGTTTTTACTAACATTAACAGAAATTTTGAATTATCTACATCCACCTAAATTGTCTCAAAATGTTCTTTCGTTTCTTCATCCTGTCTCATATTTCTGATTTGGGTTAGATTAGGGAAATGGGCAACTGCAAAATCATTTTTTTAATATTAACTCCTCTAAAAGGCAGATTATATTCAAATGTTGCCTGATTGTTATTCCAACCTTTGACAGGGTTACCCTTTTAAAGATCAAATTAAATTGAATGGATGGCCCGCGAAGCCTTTACTTAAGATGCCTCTAGTTTATAAGCATTTTGATAAATCGTATTTTTAATAGGTAGGTATTTTGGCCTCGAATGGTTCTGTTTTTTTTAGCTTAGTGACGTTATTGAGATAGGTGCGTCACTTTTTATGAATGAGCTAAAAATCGGCATAAAAACTATAAAAGAACGGTACGCTTAAACGGATTATCGAAAATAAATTAAATAATTCCTAAGATTTTGTGACGAATTTCTACATTTAGCTCGATAAGATGAATGTGTTTATCTCGTCTACTTTCTAGTCTTGGTTTGATTAAACTTACTGGGTGACGACTCTATAAAGGAATTCCGATTGGCTCAGCATTAAGTCTAGCAGAAAATATAATTATCCCTGAGTCATTGGTGTCTGTAGATTCACGAAACCGCTTCTAACGGGCCTAAATTCATCGAATACCAGAAACTGTGTAATCACGTTCTAATCTGATGGTTGTAAGTTCTAAGTTAAAATAAATGACCATGGTCTTATTTGTGATTCATCTCATTACAGTGATCTCACAAGCGATGATAACCACACGTTATCAGACAAGACAACGCTTTACAAGACGTGTGAGCCAGTGAAACGCTTGCCGAAGTGCAAGTACTTCAAGGATGCTGCTTGGATCATCTATTCGTTTCCTGACAGCAACGCGACGCAGCAGATCGTCAACTGTCACTGTCCCAAGTTGTCCGTTACGTATCTATTGAAGAAACTGCCGTACACGACACCTAGCGGAGAACAGGGGAACCAGTACCAGTTCGCGTGCTCGCCGCAAAGCGTAAGTTTAAGTTGGAACTTTGCCTTTCGTTTTAAGTTTGAGATACTGGCGTTAGGTGGCAGCAGTAGTTGTTTGGTTGCGTAGTCTTGAACTTGTGTATTTTATAAAATAAATAAAATCTTTTTTAAAGTTAAGGATATGCAGTTGTCTAAAAAGCTGTTTATATTAACATTTCCTTTCTATTTGTCACAGAGGTTACGTTGTTCAAGAAAAGAGCCATGCAAGCTATTCAGCGCGAGGCGGCGACATGAACAAATCGACGAAGTGAACGCTAACACCATTTGCCAATGTCCTCGGGGCCATACCTGCCCCAGGCATCACACGGAGACAGGAGTGCTGGCCGGCATCACGTACGCAGCTGAAGACATCCGCACCTACCACGGGTACTGCATGCCCGAGCCGCCCCCCGACGCCTACAGATTCGTCGGAGATAAAGATTGAATCAGCAACCAACACCAACCCTCAATATTGTGCGACTCAGCTGGAAATGTACCTAAAACTGTACATTGAACGCGCTCCACAGCTTCCAAGAGCACACAGCGAAGTTTGCTTTGCTCATTACCTGTTTAGTACAAAAGTGTTAAGCATGTTTGGTTTAAAAAAGAATGACTAATTTGTTAAATAATTTAAACGACAGTGATGTCTGTATTTACGGTCTCGGATACCGATACCGATTTTGGTCGACTGTTCGTACGCTAGTCCTTGTGACACGATCAAAATAACGAACAATGATTAAGCTTCTAATTATAATAATGTACAACGATATTTAAGTGATACAGATACTGTAAATATCTTATTTAAGTACTTTGTATTACGCACTGTTTCTGTTATAATCGTGTAAATAATATTAGTGTAAGTCGAATCATTCCAAACGTTTAGTTTAAATTATTATTTTTCATATTTAATTATTTACTTGCCATACTCACGTAGTTTGTTGCGTTTGTTCCGAGTCTTCCATTCCAGTCAAGAAGGCAAAGTTATGTTCATTGTTTTGTTTATGTTAACAAATTGTATAATAATATTTTTTGTTATACGAAAACGAGTTATTTGATAGCCATATCTTAAGGTTGTAAGTTAAATTACATTTTGATAAACTTATAATTGTGTTTTAGTATCAACTGATACCAGTTGGCGTTTTAATATTTGCTAATACACATCACTAAATTAGTGATACATTGTTTTCTACATAGAGAAATAAATGTATAGTTGTAATAAAACTTGTATGGATTAATACCAGTGACTAAATGTTTTATATTATTATTGGCGATAGTTTTCTTTAACTAGAGTTTTGTATAGGAAACTCATGTAAGTTTTAATGACGCTGTATCTATGTAAATATGTTAGAATGTTGGTGTTTGTAAAATGATACCTGCGATGTGGTATGTCTTCCTTTATTTGTTTTATTATGTATAGGTATACAATAAGTTAAATTATTGAAAGAAAATGAATAAATGTTTCGATATCAATTTTACCTACTTTAATTTAATTATTGATCAAAGTTCCATCAACAATTTATATTTCCAAAAACCTTCACAATGGGCTGGCCCTCTAAGTTTTATGTATCTAGGACCTGCAGTTTGGGCTGTGAGTTGATATATATGTCAGCCATCATTCATTTTACCATTTCATACGTACATAATCTATAGTATAACTTTAATCTATATTATACGTAGACGATTGATCGTTTGGTTTACTTCTGTCGGTCATGTGTACGATCTCGCATTGTTTCTAAGACCATGCGGTAACTGATTCCCCTACTTACTGAGCGTGGGTCATCATTATAGCTATATCTCTCCACGGTCTGCCGGAAAGATTGAATTGAAGATGTGGATTTAATATCACATCTATTATTCTATAATTAAATTAAGTTAAACGTTCTGCGCTTCAAAACACAGATCGCCGACGTCACCCAAAAATCAGCCATTTTTAAGTGAGACTGGGTCCGCCATGTCTAACTAATTATGAGTTAAATCAAAATTATGGCTAAAATAATGTGGGTTCCAGAAAGCGCCTGACGACATCGCGGTAGACCTAGGCGAAAGTGGCGGGCTAAGCTTGATGTTTAAGGGCAGGATTGGCCTTTACTGGCCCAGGATAAATAGGGTTGCGAGTAAGGAAGAGCTTTGCTGTGCAATGGGAGAACACAAGCTTATAATAATAAGGAATACCTGCAAACAACATGTGATTGTAAGATCAAATATCTGCGTTACCAAAGGTTTTACCAAGAATGTTTCTAATTCTTTTTCGTCTCATAAGTTCGCATACAATCACCAAATCAACCATACAGCGGCATCACAAAGGAAATAAATCACAATTGATCGTAGATAAAGACGCGTACGCAATGCAGGTGCGATAAAACATTCTGAAGTGCGAAGCATGAAATGCTGAAATACGCAATCGCTACTAATAACTTTTTGTTCGATGATCGCTCCGATACGGGATCATTGACATGCAACATGCAACGGCGAGTGCAACAGACATTTTCATCATTATTACGCACCAATTTGCGAACAATTACGTCCACGCGGGCAGCGCATACGTCGCGGGTGCGTACGCCAAGCTATTGGGTAAAGTTCTGTAGTCTGAATGCTTATTCTGAAGAGGTTTGGTTTTTTTTTTCATGGATAATTAACAGACTTAAAAAAAATATATTTTTGTGTCAAGTTTCAGCCCAATACCTTACAACGATGATGACAATTTCGATAGGTATTTCATTTTTATATTTGTAGTTTGATGTTGTATGTTATTTTTGATCACACAAATTCATGTTTACACCGAGCAGGGCCCCAAGAACAGGTCCAGCAAAAACATTCAATGTATGTGATACAGTAGAAATAGAAATAGAAAACATTTATTTGCAAAAAATAGTGTGGTAGTGGTAGTACATTAGCTGCTATGCCAATTGTATAAAAAATATCTTTTTAATTTAAATAATATTTTTATAATTTATTTATTTTATTCCCAGCAATATCTTTACAAACTAATCCAAATCATATTAATACGATAAATGCCGATCTCTACCAGCGACAGTATTAAACAAATTCTTGAGATTGTGAAATGCGCCGGTGCCGCATAGATTATGTATAGCAACAAGTTAATGATCTGTGACATTATCGCGTGATATCAAGATTTACGCTAATTCTACAGATAAACACACTTTTCATAATAAACCGAAAGGCGGCATCAACTACTTAAAATAATGAGGAAGATATTACCTTCTCATTAAAAAGGTAGTGATGTTTACACGGAAAATAACGTTATTGTTCTAAAAAGTTCATCTCTATTTTCCAACAATACATCTAAGAAAACGGTATTCTTTTTTATTTATGACTAAAAACTACAGATGTTTGTCCCATCTGTTATCATTTCGCAATCAAAAACGTGACTATGACAGATTAGTCGGACCTTTTTACAAAAACGGCACTTTGCACTCATATTTACTTTGAATTACGTATTAATCGTCAACAAAATCGACATACATTTCGCTAATAAAGATCCAATCATACTTTTTATGGCGGCAAAGTATCTGGTCACGATTTAGTTTATCTTAAGCGAATAAATAGCTGGGAAATGGTCTACGTGTTAGCTAAAATTACGCGTCTATGCGGAAAATAATAAAACGGCAAAATTGCTCACACCTTTACATGTGGAGAAAATGAATTAGAAATAATTGAAGTTTTGCGAGGAATTGATCTCAGAAATAAGATTTAAGAGGGTGTAACGTTTGGGTATCAATCTGTTCAATGTAGCCAAGAAAAAGGTTTACTTTGTAATATAAGCAGATTTAATCAACACATGAGTTTTAAATCAAACTAGCTTTTGCCCGCGACTTCGTCCGCGTGGAGTAATAGTTCCCGTTCCCGGGGGATTTCCAGGATGATAACTATCCTATGTCCTTCCCCGGGTCCCAGACTATATCAATACCAAATTTCATTCAAATCGGTTTAGTGGTTTAGGCGTGAAGAAGAGACAGACAGACAGACAGACAGACAGAGTTACTTTCACATTTATAATATTATCACGGATTAGCTGAGCACCAGTTTCGCCAGTCGTCTTTAATATGCACATATTTTTATTTCTTTTTAGGGTTTCAAAAAGCACTTATAAAGTTAATATTTGTACAGACTTCATAAGTACCTAATTAGTAGGGTCATTCTCGAGTTTTGCGCTTAGCAACACATCATTTATAAATAGATAACTCAATGCTGGGTCACCAGCCGATTGTAGCACAACAGAAGCGTCAAAAAGTTAACCTCTCCAAATTGTATTTCAACTTATTTCATTCACTCAACAAACGATGGGAAATAACCTAAAATGGCAACTATAATACCTGAGAAGTACAGTTAATCGACTGGGCTAGTAAAGACGAGATGTCTCACCGAATAGGCCTCCGCCATATAGTGTAACTAATCAGAAATTACGATATAATAACGTAACAAATGGCTCGGGAAAAAGCTCGCCTTATTCTACTAATTCGCAATATAAATGAGTTTTTTCAACGCGTAAAAACGTATTCAATGTTAAGCATTACGTTAAATGTACAGGAGTTGATGAACTTGTTAAATGCAATAAGAGAGTGAAAAAGTAATCGAACTACGGGCATTCGTGATAATATTTAGACCCGTGGTATGTCATACTAAGGATGCGTGAGCCAAAGATCGTCTTAAACGCAAACCTTGGACAATTTATCAATTAACAGATTTTCGAAATTTACTATTACTTTCTCAGCTAATTTCAATTAGATCTTTAAAATCTTCTAAATAATTCAGATTCCAAAGTCAAGTAAAACAAAACACACACTCTATCTCTTTTAGTTAAAGTGAACTCCTAAACTAAATACTTGTTAAAATGCAGTAAATTCAAGAAAGATTCAGAGGTATTCCGTTTCAATTAAAAAAAGAACTTTGCAAATTGATCACGTTCGTCCAGTGCAATCAGTTTACATACACAAAAATAACCACATAAGCATGTGACCAATTGAAAACCACCTCTTTTCTTCGCAGCCGACCAATAACGGCATGCAAATGACAAATGGCAATTTAATTCAATTAGTTTTCTATTCTGTAGTTTCTAAACTGACATTTCATCGTTAGAGCGGTGACGAATTGGAGCCCTTTCTTTAACATGTTTCATAACATTGACGTGAAATTTATTATACTACAGCAGATCTTTAATTGGTGAAGAAAATCGATGTTTCTTTTTATGTAACTTGTAAGAACTTGTAAGACATTAAAGATTTCTGTTAAGTTACTTAAGACTGAGATTATTCTGCTTTAAAGATTTATTGTAGGTTGCGTTTAAAATAGTATCCCTTAGGGGCGTAAAAGCAATTACGAGAATCAACAACTTTTACTATGGTATAAATATAGCAGTTAGCAACAAATTCGAACTCGGGTAAAAAACTAAGTAAGTCAGCTTGTGGAGTGAAGTGCTTCTTAGTATTTTAATGGGGTCTACAACTCCACGATTTAGGTTAAGCATCAGATATGATATTATGTTGCACGGCAGAAGGATTACAAGGCCCAATAATGTCAAAAATACGTGCTTACCGCACGATCCGAAACACGCTTAAAGCGTTGTGTTCATTATAATTGGGCACAAGTAGCAATATGTCGCGGCCATTTGCAATTTGCCATACAAATTAAATTTATTTAATAACGCTTCGCATGTGTTGACAATGACACACTACTTTGGGTTACTTGTCAATTGATTTTACAATGACGACGCTTTTTTTAGCACCGTAACCGTTTCGTGTTCAGGCGTCAAATGCAACTAGATTACACCTTGAGGTCAGTAGGCAAGCACTTTATTCAATTTGCGGTATTGACAACTTTTTCCTAATCCTCGCCGCAATGCGTGCATTCATAGTAAAAGCCTAATAACTTGATAAATCAAGTTTTAAAGGCTAATCGAATTTCTCGCTCACAAAATCTATTTTATTCTGTTAATGTCACGATTGAGCTTTTTGTTGAAAGTGAAATGCGTAGGTAGTCCGCGGTCAGCTTCGTGTGTATTTTTGTATGATTCCGTCATTTTGCCATAAAAGTTAAGTTGTTACATCCCTGATGTGCCGTGAAAGTTGCAACAGTGTTGTGGTATGACTAAGTACGTTCTTTATTAAGTACTTATCGCTAATCTCTTTTCTTTCTTCTTTTTCAACATTTATGATATAATTTTTCTAGATTGTTGCTTGTGGCTTTAGAATTACCTCTTTGGTCTGAAGATTATGATATTTTAGTGCGGATGCAAGCTATTTTGTGGTACTTTGCCACTAGAAAGGTGTGGTGCACTAATCTCGTAAATATTTCTACACATTGTATTGTATTTTGCAATATGCAGATCATAATATAAGCAGCAACTTGTAGTATATTTTTATTTATGACATCTTTTATCTCTATGACATTGATTCATGCTCTATAATAATCAAAACATTTTAAATAACATAGGTATTTAATTATTTACCCTATGGAAAGAAGTTTCATTTCAGTGACTTGAAATGTTCCACAGTTATAAATATCGGGATTTCGCTATTAATAAAACTTACTGTAGTTCAGCGGTTCTCATAATCGCCTCTATTTTTTAACATTTAAGGTTTAGAATTAAATACACGAAACCATGACTTCAAGGTATGCCGTAAGCTCCACGGGAGGTTACGCAAAACTGTGTTTAAGAATTTCACAATATAATCGCATTACGGTTTCCTGGGTTGTAATTAAAACGTCTTCAATCTAAAGTTGTAAGTTAAACTTTACGTTGAGTCCACGAAGTTAGGTTCATTTCAAATAGAATTTGTGTATTTTATAAAATAATTGCTGTTCACGACTTCGTCAGCATACGTAAAAATATCTTTAAAAAAAACTTTTTTCAAAAAAAAAAAATAACCGCCTTCAAAAACTAAAAACCCAAAAATAACTAAAATTTCGGAAGTCGGTGGCAACACAAATTGAATGGCAGAAGAGAAGCCACCGACTTCCGAAATTTTTGTTATTTTTGGGTTTTTAGTTTTTGAAGGCGGTTTTTTATTTTTTAAAGTTTTTTATTTATTACTTTTTAGTGTCGACTCCCAATGTTTGACTGTGTATAGTATCTTTCAAAGTAATTTATTTTCAAAATAAAACTACTAACAATCTTATAAAACGAAAATAGAAACTTGAAGACAAAGCACACATCGTCTATGAATATTTCGTCAATTTTTTGAATCATGACTTATCAAACAAAAAAAGAACCATCGAAATCCGTTAACAATTGACGGAGATATCGCGTAACAAACATACAAAAAAAAAAAACATACAGACGAATTGAGAACGGTTGAAGTTGAAGTCGGTTAAAAAATACCCAGCTATTAAGCATCGGTAGAATATTCTTTTTATCCGTGAAATATTTGATCCGCCAGTTCTGACCAACCAAATAAAGTCAAATTATTTATTTCCCTCAGATTATTAAAAAGTCACAAGAAATGAATACAGCTACCCATTCCAAAAGGTTATTCCATATGGAGAAGAATGGGCAAGAAACGATAGAAGAATGGGCAAGAAACGATCCTTCCAGAGATTATCTCATATAAACGAACTTTACTTGATAATAACATCAACGTCACGAAAGACGAGCGAGAATTTATGACTGACTACAATTACATTTTTGAAGGCCAATGAGATGTAATTACATCCAGACATCTTACTTGAACATTATTATCTTTGTCGAACACGCCCTTAATTCCGTCTGAGCATATTCCCCATGTCTTATTGCACAGAGTAATTGAATAGCGAATAACCTCACTCGTGACTGAAGTAACGTCAGCCCCACAAGTAAGTCGTGAAGTTTTAGTACACTTCAGGGACATAAATAGGGGAACACGATGTACATCGAATACACACGAATCACTTTTCTGTAGATATCGTACCAGGTTTAACGGTGTTTGAGGTAGTATAGGAAACGGTAAGGCGCAGTTACCTTAAACGAACATGGAGCAAAAGACGTTAGATTAATAACCCGTATACATATTGGATTCTAAGACTGAATCCAGGCTTTGGACCAATTGGCCTTAACGTTACAATGTATGTAAACTTCGAAACCATAACTATGTTAATAACTTTTAACCGATGAAAAGAGGAAGTTACAAGTACGCGAGTTTTTCTATAAGAAAGTCTATACGGTTTAGTGATTTTGCAAAATCTTACACTTTCAACAATTGCAATGTACGGAAAATTATCAGTAATGGCTAAGCCGGACGTAAATTATTTTCTGCCTAGGTAGATATTGAGATTTAGTACGTTGGTAACCGCAGACCAACATTTTGTCTGCGTTTACCATCTCACTGGAGAATTAAAGGCTAGGACAGAATAGTAACGGTCAACGACATGTATGGGAGAGGCGTTGTTGAGTCTAGCTGCTATTAAACAAATCAGGACATCGTTAGGTCAAAGGTGACAGTGTCAAGTTCAAGCGAACGGCTTTGAATTATTTAACAGAGCTTTTGTTGCTGTTTGCCTTAGTTGGATGGAGGCTATTTCAATTAATCCAATTGGATGTTATATATGATCAGCTACCTTTTAAGTTAAGTCTTGGGTTACTAAATGTACGAAGCAGCTCATATGTTTTTTTAATTGCCCTATCTGACTATCATTTACAAAAAGATTTTTGCTGATTCATCGGTTTTAAAGTTAAAGTGTTGTAGTACTTACGGTCTTTTATTTTATCATTTTATGTGATTCTCCTTGTTTTTAATAGTATTTCTAATTAGTTATAACATTCTGAAAAGAAATAATTTATTTGTAAGCAACGTTTGACACTTTTTCATTAGACATTTGTCAATCATTCTATTTGTTTTCTTTATAGGTGGAGGTTAGTTTGTCTTCGTGAAGTTTGCATACGTTTTTATAGACCTGTCCGCCTAATTTTGTTAATGGCACCCTCATTTTCTTTACTATTTCAAATTTTTGATTCAAAACAATGCGTTCCTAACAAAGTGTTCGAAAAGAGTCTTCTTTATCGATATTTTTGCAGAGGGAAGTCAGTCTTGTGCCGGCATCGAAAGAAGGAGTAACTGGGAGGTCTAGAAGTGAACCCTCTCATATATTACTGCAGAACCTCTGAGTGACGTTTAAACTTCTAAGTAAACCGGCCTCTCTTTTGGGTTCACCTCCCAGTTTACTCCTGCACGCGCTTCTGCGTTATTTATTTCTAGCCTCCAGCCTCAGCTACCGAGCTACCGAGGTACCTGCTCAGCCTCCGGCGTCAATTGCCGAGGCCCCTGCTCAGCCTCCGGCGTCTGCTACCGAGGCGACTACTCCGCCTCCGGCATCTGCTGCCAAGGCGCCTACTCTGCCTCCGGCCTGCATAGTCGGGGCACCTACTCTGCCTCCAGCCTACGCTGTCGAGGCGTCTACTCTGCCTCCGGCCTGCGTAGTCGGGGCACCTACCCTGCCTCCAGCCTCCGCTGTCGAGGCGCCTACTCCGCTTCCGGCCTCTACTGCCGAGGCGCCTACTCTGCCTCCAGCCTCCGCTGTCGGGGGGCCTACTCTGCCTCCGGCCTGTGTAGTCGGGGTGCCTGCTCTGCCTCCAGCCAGCGTAGTCGAGGCGCCTACTCTGCCTCCGGCCTCCGGCCTCCGTTGCCGAGGCGCTTACCCTGCCTCGTGACGACGTGAAGCACCTCCGAATCCTGGTTTTTAACATCCTCTCCTATTTATTTTAAATCCTACGAGTTTGGGCCAAAGTGTAGGGTGATCAGGTACTCTCATTATTATAATTTTAAATATATATCTATTCTTTTCATAACTGTTTATTTTCTTTTCCTAACCTTCTGTTCGTCTGGGACTCCAGTTCCCTAAGGTTCTGGTTTCCTAGACGAACCTACCTGTGTGATTGTTTCCCTGGGCCTCTACAACCCAGGGTAACGTTACATTTTGGCGCCTTATGGTCAAGAGCGGTTGACTACTCTTTAAATAAGCCCTATGGTCAGAGCGGATGACAACTCTATAAATAAGCCTTTTGGTCAAGAGCGGATGACAACTCTTTAAATAAGCCTTATAGTCATATTGTTATCTTTTGAAACATCTTCTCTGGAGTACGCGTCATTGAATGTGAACCGTACCCCTTCCTATGCTTGTCTGACGTATGTTCGCTGATGAATGATTGGAGATTTTGTGTGTGGTGATTTTGTTTCCTCTAAATTTAACAAAAATTTTCTCTGAAGTCGAAAATTTTCCGGGGTTTTTGGGGTAATGTAGTACTTACGGTCTTTTATTTTATCATTTTATGTAATTCTCCTTGTTTTTAATAGTATTTCTAATTAGTTATAACATTCTGAAAAGAAATAATTTATTTGTAAGCAACGTTTGACACTTTTTCATTAGACATTTGTCAATCATTCTATTTGTTTTCTTTATAGGTGGAGGTTAGTTTGTCTTCGTGAAGTTTGCATACGTTTTTATAGACCTGTCCGCCTAATTTTGTTAATGGCACCCTCATTTTCTTTACTATTTCAAATTTTTGATTCAAAACATTGCGTTCCTAACAAAGTGTTCGAAAAGAGTCTTCTTTATCGATATTTTTGCAGAGGGAAGTCAGTCTTGTGCCGGCATCGAAAGAAGGAGTAACTGGGAGGTCTAGAAGTGAACCCTCTCATATATTACTGCAGAACCTCTGAGTGACGTTTAAACTTCTAAGTAAACCGGCCTCTCTTTTGGGTTCACCTCCCAGTTTACTCCTGCACGCGCTTCTGCGTTATTTATTTCTAGCCTCCAGCCTCAGCTACCGAGCTACCGAGGTACCTGCTCAGCCTCCGGCGTCAATTGCCGAGGCCCCTGCTCAGCCTCCGGCGTCTGCTACCGAGGCGACTACTCCGCCTCCGGCATCTGCTGCCAAGGCGCCTACTCTGCCTCCGGCCTGCATAGTCGGGGCACCTACTCTGCCTCCAGCCTACGCTGTCGAGGCGTCTACTCTGCCTCCGGCCTGCGTAGTCGGGGCACCTACCCTGCCTCCAGCCTCCGCTGTCGAGGCGCCTACTCCGCTTCCGGCCTCTACTGCCGAGGCGCCTACTCTGCCTCCAGCCTCCGCTGTCGGGGGGCCTACTCTGCCTCCGGCCTGTGTAGTCGGGGTGCCTGCTCTGCCTCCAGCCAGCGTAGTCGAGGCGCCTACTCTGCCTCCGGCCTCCGGCCTCCGTTGCCGAGGCGCTTACCCTGCCTCGTGACGACGTGAAGCACCTCCGAATCCTGGTTTTTAACATCCTCTCCTATTTATTTTAAATCCTACGAGTTTGGGCCAAAGTGTAGGGTGATCAGGTACTCTCATTATTATAATTTTAAATATATATCTATTCTTTTCATAACTGTTTATTTTCTTTTCCTAACCTTCTGTTCGTCTGGGACTCCAGTTCCCTAAGGTTCTGGTTTCCTAGACGAACCTACCTGTGTGATTGTTTCCCTGGGCCTCTACAACCCAGGGTAACGTTACAGTGTGTTTAAAGAAGCTTAATCATAAAAGGACGCTGGTGATTTTATAAATGAAAATTGTTGTCAATTTTAATGAATTAATCAACTTTTTATAATTGCCTATATTTATAACTTTTTTATTTAAATTTAATACAATTTACCAGTTTGTAGGAAGAAAGTAAAAGTTGAAGATTTTGTAATATGTAATAATTATATAATATTTTATGTATAAATTAGATATTATTGGACTTTCTTTGTTACGTCAAAAATTTGGCTTTCTTTTATTATCGGGAGCTAACCTGCAGCTTTAATATATTAAACAACTCCTGTTTTGACTACTCGTAACGACGACTGTCAAACATCTACAAATTACAACCGAGACCTACGGATTAACGTGCTTTTCGAGATACGGGATGTCATTGATGCCTGTAAACTTTATAGGTTGAATTTAAAAGTTATAGTGGTTCTTGTCCAGTTTTGAACCCGGAATATGCACAGGCCATCACGCAATTAGACTTCAACTATCGAAGCAAATAAATATAATTCGAGTGTAAATTGACAACACAAAAAAGCCCTCGCCCACGAAGTTATTAAGATTCGATTGAAGCTAACTAAAGAGTTGAAGTTCGTTGTTGTTATCTTCGAAAAGGCTGAACCGATTTTGATGAAACATGTCTTTTGAAGAAACCTACATTTCAATGACAGACACACACATAGCGGTCAAACTTAAAACCTCTTTTGCGGCGAGGATTAAAAATACTATTTCACCCAATAAATATCACTTAATCAAATCGAAACCTTTCAAGAAAATGCCTTCTATAATTTAAAATTTACTAAAGACTCATCGCAAAATTGATCACTTTAGCCCTCATTTATTTGCGGCGACACCCCATAATACCTGTAGCTGTCTTAGGTACGCTAGCGATCTATCGCCCTGACTGTACGCATCCCAGTGGCCAGGAATCATTAAAGGCGACCACCCGTGAATCTATTTCGTTTCGTAGCGTCATACAGACTCAGGAACTGAAGTTTTTCCATCTGAAGCGAACGTTGGTTAGACGGCGCGTTTTAATGACGCCTTCGTGAAGCGATAGGGATGATGCGAATGTGAATACACTGACGGGAATGTTAGACTCCTTTTCCTTAAGAAAAACGGCATGGCAATTAGAACGTTTATTATTACGTATGGAAATAAAGAATTTTGTATTTGTATTTGAAATGATATATTGCAGATGTAATTTTCTTACACAAAACAGCTAGCTGTAGATCAGTATTTTGTTTAATGTTAAGTGAATTCCAATTCAATTTTTCATTTGTAGCCAGCGCGTTGCAACTGCAGAACAAAAATGTGAATTTTGAAAGTCATGGTTTTTTGTTTAAGGCTATGGTTCTGTTTGATGTTTTGCATGGCCACCGACCTTCGAAAAATTAACTTGATTTATGCCACTGTTAACAACAAGAGTTACACCAATCATCATAGACTCTTCGAGTCGCGGATTTCATTTCCGCACAATACAAATATTTACATGACTTAAAGTAAAGGTATTTATTTCGAATCTGGTATCTTTGTATACAAAAGCTTAAATATTTATGAACGAACTCACGACACTTCTTTCGACGACGACTAATTCTTAGTCTTGTCCACGAAGTAATACTTTTTTTTTTGGTGAGTTGGAAATAATCAAATGACTTCTCCCGTCCCGTCGTGTCAGACTTTTACTGACAAATGCTCACTCATGTTCCTTCGGTTGCCCTTTATGTTCCGAGGCCAGGGTAACTATTATAACTATTCCGCAACCCCGGTCACGAAGTAATACTAACTTCGTGGTGGTCTTGGCTTGCGATATTTTTTAATCAACCACCTACCAATTCCACAATCACTAAACCCATCATTAAGTTAATCCAACATCACTCCGTACAACATTGTCACTGTACAATCCGTGTTAATGGGTCGCGAAGGTCCCACGGGCTGCCTGTCACACCGACCGCGTTCCAATGCTTCATTATACCGCGTACAATCAATTTTCACTCTTGCAACAGAACAAGCATGCAAATTTTATAGCGACAATCTAGATTGTTTATATTTAGCTGACTGTTTGAGCGTAGGACAGGGAAAGTTGTTTCGTTGCGTCGATTCTTAGGACAAATAAGGTTTATGTACGTTACTTAGTACGCGATTTGCTTTAGCTATTCTCTGTATTGATCTTGCTATAAGTTAAAGAGTTACTGTTGTAGGATAGTGTCAGTAGGTAATGTTCTTTTACTTAAGCGTGTGCTATAAGCAACGATTATTTATCTCGTTTTTTTTATGGATGGGAAATTATCAATGACTTCACCCGCCCTTAGACTTTTACTGATTTAAGGTCATAGCTCATTACAGCCACCCGGCAGCCACTCCGCACCAATTCGCCTTATAACCGAGGAGGATATATTATACGGAGTTGATATAGTGAGCGCATGCCCATACAAGTCCATATAAAGAATACTAGCCGCAGGAGGCGAGTCGGTGCGGGGTGGCTGCCGGGTGGCTGTAATGAGCTATGACCTTAAAACCCAACCTTGTTCCTTCGGTTGCCCTTTATATTTCGGGACTGCAGTAACTATTAAAACTATTCCACAACCCCGGCGAGCATTGGCCCCAGTGGGCCCTGTCACGTGCTGATTGCTGCCACAGTATTTTATCTGTTGTAAAGGTTTTAAAACTTGATGAAAAGGGTCCTGTTTCTTGGTAGTTCTTCTCCATATACATTATAGGGAAGCAACTAGCTTTATCTTTTTGCCCAACTTAACCGACCGACCTACTGGTAAAAAAAGAGCGTAAAAATATAAACATTTAAACTTTATATACTTACCTAAGTAAAAAAAATCTTTTGGTAATAATAGCTACATGTCTTCTTCACAAATAAAAATACTGGGTAAAAATCTGATTAATCTCCGGTAACACAACCACAGCGCGGCAAGGTCAAGATCAAGCTGGGTAATCCGCTTGCTCATTTATCCCCCTCTCATAAAAAAACAAAAACATGATACGTAAAATTTCACTTGGATTGCTCTTCTTGCCGAGTCAATGAAACAGAGTCATCTGCTACAGCAATCCATTTGTGAACCATCTGAAAAGCCTTTCCCCGAAATCTCTAAGCTCTTATTAAGCCGTCTTCTACGTAACCGTAACCAATGGTTGCTTCTTAAAGTTACGCAATTGGAAAGTTCCTCCGTTTGTTTATTTTCACATCAGTGGATATGTTTTACGCAAACAATCTAACGTCAATCAACACTGCTTCGCGGTAACTTGCTACTATAAAAATAATCATTAAACAGTAATTACGGACAACTCCTTGATAATGACTTCAATAACCGGCAGGTACGCACTTGGGAAGTATGCAGGAAGTAAATAATAGATAATTATCTAGGATTAAATAAATCAATATCTTGAGACATCTGACGCATCAACATTTAATCTAAAACTAGCCAAAGCTATGTACTAATAATGAAAAGATAGAAGTAATTATTGCCCTTGCCACACAGAAAAGTATTATTTGCATTTATCTTTATTCTTATTTTATATTAATTTGTGTATGGAGGTGACCTTAAAATCTTTCTGAGTAAACAATGAAGCTTCTGACACTCAATGGTGTTAGTTAACGCAGTATTATTATCGAAAGTTCAATTCAATAAAAAGCCCAATCAAGGTCTGCGTGACAAGTTAGTTTTTTGAAAGATATAATTCCGTTATATTTGTCGGAAAACCATCAATTGCTTTCCAATTCTAATAACCGTCAACTGGCAGTAAGTAAACATTTTAAAATCTTCACTTTCAACCAAAAAAGTATTGGTCCTTCGAGCCTCATTGTTTAATCTTTACGAGTAGAAGTTTTCTCAACAACCACATCTACTTTCTTTGACCTGAGTCCGTACCTGAACAGGAATAAAATAAAAGTGTTTTCTATGTTCGCACCATTACGCTATGGCTCGCATCATTATGTTCAGTTAGTCCCCGTGGCCATTGATTATTATGATGAGAATGGACCCGTGTGTGACTTAGTGCTACTAACTAATAGCAGGAAGCTCCCAGTTTCCACAGATGATCTGCGAATATTGTATTATGATATATGGTAGTGTGAAAAATTGCGTTTTTATATGGTACTAGCTTTTGCCCGTGGCTTTGCTGACGACAAAACTTCCATCCCCTTCTTTTAGGTTTTAGGATTGCAATTTCCAAAAATCCTTTCATAGCGAATACGCACTCTTTACAAAGAACATAGTCTCCAAGTTTCATGTCTCTAGGATCAGCGGTTTGGCCCGTACGTTGATATATCAACAATCTGTCAGTCATTCGACTAGCAGCGCTCTCGACTTGGCTTTAGTTCGAGACGGTATTTAAAGCGAATCTTCAATTTCACTAAAACGCGGAATTCTATCACTAATTAAAATACTTCCAACTGTGTTCCTTTAAGGCAGTTGTTAAATAAATTCTTTTTTTATATGTCAAGTTTACATGTTTCAAGAAGCACTTCAATTTCTATTTGACGAAGGAAAAAAATATTTTAAACAAAACCGTTGACTTAAAATTTGCAACAATCTAACGCACAAGCAAGTACCAACGTATACCTAAATCTTTCGTTCCATGGCAAATGTCGAGAGATATTTTCACAGGAGATTTGATAAGAGATAGCATGTATTGAGTGTAACGTGAGAGCTAACCGCTACCGTAAACGAGAACAACCGAGGTGAGTTTAACAGCTTAATTGATTTTGACAACAGTGCTTAACTGTTCATGTATAAGGTCAAGATTTTTTCTCTTATTTCTTTTCTTATCAGGCAATTCAGAGCCTGATTTACAAAAAGAGCTGTTTTAAATCTTAATATAAAACAGCTCTTTTCGTAAATCCCCCCTATTTTTTTTCAAACTCTGATATGAGGATAGATGCACCCAATAATGGTTTCGTTGCATTTAAACAGCAGGAAACAAGGATTGTACGTTATAGATTTAAACAATCTACAAAACTTACAAAATAGAAATCCTTGATTTTTTTGTCAATATCGTGTGTTTCTCTGACCCTAATAAAGACCTATATTCGACCTGGCATGTTTTGAATGATATTTCTGACATCAACTTTTGCTGTAAATTTGAAGTTGGCCAACACTGGTGGATTAGGGGTAGGCGTTATGTTACTTTTAAAGTTTTAATCATATTCCAATTATGCTCTATTAGATTCAAGTACAGACTACCAACTGGCCTCTAGTTCTTTTTAATTCTAGCTTTTTAAAAATATATTTTTTTAAATTGCAGTTTGCAACAAGTTGGCGTGCATTAATGTGGTCTAGGAGGAATTGTTAGTGTCCTATGTATACCGAATACTTACACCAATAATGTTCCTGAAGGACCACTTCGATGTATCACGTTACAGTTAGCCGGTAATTAATTTAAAGGTCTTCAAACCGCACTAGCCCCTTCATAGAAATTCACAGTTTGTGTGGTGGTTATAGGCAGAGACTCTTTGCCTCTCTACATCTGCTCCCGACTATCTACAGCACTCAAAGTGATTAAGCACTCATTTGTGAACAACACACGAGCCCGTAGCTCGTGAGCTTCGCTTGTTTACGAGTGAATTGAAGTCGAGATACTCGATGATGTCTGAGAAGTACATATGCGATAGTGTATTGGTCTTCAAGCTTTTAAATTCATTTTCAGTGCACGCCCGCTCACATTCAAGCCATTTGCTATGTGGACCTACTGGCAGATCTTAACAGCGGCCAGGTAGCGGGTTTTTAAGCCTCCAGGATAATATAGTGGTTGCCCTTGGCCGATAGTCATTTGATGCCGGCACTACCTGGTCTGTGGGGGTAGTGGAGTATCCCCCGGTATCTGTTTAAGGGATATAATGAATTGAAGAACATGGCCCGTCACATCACAACATCAATGTCACGCTGGGTCGACCCTTAGTCGATAATGCTACATTTATTCTGTGCTAGTGTTTATGATATTTTAGTGATTATAAAGCTCCTTCAGTAACTCATAATGAAACCACAACTTCAAAACCTAGCCATAAACTTCTATATCACACAAAATTAAATTTTGATATCAAGTGCATAACAACTAAAAATTGATAGTTGCACTATAGTACAATCAAACAATAAAATACCATATTAAATGAAAGATAAGCATTTTCTTGGATTGTTTTCCTCATAAGACACAATCATTGGAAACACAAACACACAAAGTTTTTGTCATCGCGTGTATTTGCAACCGCCAAGATTTCGTGCCGCTTAGCGTATTTTAATTGCAGGTAATTGTGAAAGAACTGCAGTCAAATTTTCAGGAGCTAATTAATTCTAAGAGATCGTTAAGTGGTCATAAAAATTCTCGATGA
This sequence comes from Athetis lepigone, assembly GCA_033675125.1. Taxonomy (NCBI): domain Eukaryota; kingdom Metazoa; phylum Arthropoda; class Insecta; order Lepidoptera; family Noctuidae; genus Athetis; species Athetis lepigone. The sequence goes on along the minus strand of CM066243.1, from coordinate 10,550,484 downwards.
TGAGCATCGAGAATTTAGAAAGACAAAGGAATAGATTTGGATTGTTTCACCAACTCCTGACTTGACGCACCGAATAAATAAGCGAGACTACGTCGTTGTCACTTTGAAATCCACCTTGTATCGAAGCGTCTAAAAGACGGAAAATGTTTTTTAGTTAAGAAGGACCAACTTATTAAAGTTTCAGTAGTGTGTATATGTGTGTGTGGTTATAACAATGAAGTTTCTTGTACTGCCCTAATAATAATTGTATTCTTTTTTGTTAAATTTTCATGTCATCAAAGCGCATTCACCTAGCGCTCCAATATCCATCAATATTGAACACATGTCATGGCCGATAAAGGACATAAACGTGTAAGTCATTTCAACATCAGATAACAATAGTGCCTTTATTTAAAGGATGTTACTCACGTTACAATAACCTATTTAAAGGGTTAATTACAATCAACGTTAGAACGTTTCTCTTACAATCGCGGATCGCAGGCGCATGCAAATGTGGATGACATACTGGCTTGAAACATGGCGGCGGTGCGCAAGATTTGACACGTTGTTAATGTATGGCTTAATAGGAATAGTAAGGACGGATTCATGGTACTATAGATTACTAACTTTTGTCCGAAGCTTCGCTCGCGTTAGAAAGAGACAAAAAGTATTATATGTCACTCTCCTTTACTTCATCTATATCCATTTAAAAAATCACGTCAATCCGTCGCTCCATTTTGGCGTGAAAGACATACAAACAGACAGACTGACACATACTTTCTCATTCATAATATTAATATGGACGGGCAATATCTACAAGAAGACCACAAATTTGTAAATTATTTATTTTAGAATAATAAAGATTTTTTTTTATTTATTTATTTATACTTTATGCACAACCGTACACAGGCGGACTTAATGCCGACCTGCTTAATGCCTGCCTTAATGCTTTGAATGAGATTTGACCGCTGTTAGGATTTTAAAACTTTAGCATTGTATTTTCGTGCCAGATCAAATGATTCTAAAACCACCAACAACTAGCTAATTTTACACCACATACGTTAAAGGTGGATGAACCTACACAGCTGCCCTTACCCTTCAGGGATTTCAAGCGTATCCGTTATATTGTACGCATTTATCAAAACAACATAGCGCCAGACGTGGTGCGCATACAAACCTATTTATTATCTTTTTTTACTTATATAAAGCTGTTATCCCTTGTATCAGCAGGAATATGTATAAGAATATCTGATGAGCATGCCAAGTGGTAGATGAGTAAATTGACCAGAATACAAAAAAAAAACATACATTGCATTGACTATTAAACTGCATTGTAGAATTAACATCCTTTATTTGTGAAATTATGATCGTGTGTTTAAGCCCTAAGTAGAGAGAAATCTGTTATTTAACGCCCCGTGTCCGCAATTTACGAAGGAGATAAGCTGTTTATATATTCTATTTTCTCTTTCACTGCCTGAGTAAAACGTCAGATACAGATTCAAGTATTTAGTGAACTTGGAAGCCTGACGTATGTAACGCTATTAAGTTTTCAACTAAGACCTAAGAATAATCTGGTTTCTCCAGGAAATTTTCCATATAAATCAATCTGATTCGATATAAATTCGCACTTTATTAGCCCGTGAACGTTGGCTATCGAATTCAAGCCTTTTAGTATTAACATAGCCTGTTAGTTATTGTCAATAACTTTTGTAATATGAATGCTACATGATTTCACTTGCAGATCGTAACCAATAAAATTAGCATTTCTTTTCATGAATTAATTACAATATCATACGGATGTTTTCGGATGCCTCGTAAACAATTATATAAAGCACCTTGACGCTACTGCCGTAATGTAAGTTTTATCTATTAATCAATTGTCGGGAAATTGCTTTGCGAATACGAAAGGCGGAACGAAACGGTTTTTCTTACTTGTTCAACTTTCTTTAGAACATGTTGGGCAGGATGGGTGCTAGCGCGGTAAAGTACGGGAGTGGTATACGTATTGCATCAGGACATCCGGACTTACGTAGCGCCGGAACTATGAGATAGATAGAATTTAATTAGCGAAAGACACATTTTCTTGGGCTTTTTACAGTCCAATGACTGGCCTTGCCTTCATATTTATATGCCAGAAAGTTACAAGTTATTGCTTTCCTGAAAACGTTAACTGACATACAACTCAAAGAGCAGCTCTAGATACAATTTCAGTCTGCATCTAAAGCTATGACCCGCAAACAATTGAACATCATGAGCCTAAAGTGCATCAACCGCAACGCTACAGCACCTGTAGGTTGGCTTCATTTCATCAGAATTCCGTAATTTAAAAAGTTTTTGCTCAATTGGACGAGTAGCAATATCCAATACTTATCTCTACACAACACCTTAAAGTCTGACAGCGGCTAATTATCATCACTTATTTATCATTACTACATCAAGCAAATTAACACACTGACACCTCGGAGACAATCCGAAGTGGACCACTTAAAGACTGCTCAAAAGGTACTATTACCAGCCGTAATTTGCGGGTGAGAAACTCGCTCATAGTACAATCTTTTGTATTACTCTGGCTTGTTAACCATTACAGTTTTACCCACTGACACAAAAATGCATTTCTGAATAGCGATAATTGATTGAGCAAATCACGACTAAAGGCAACCACTGACCCAGCTTTCAATACGATTGTCTACGAAATCACTTCCTCATTTTCCAATTTAAGCATTAACTATGAAAATATAAAACGTTACAGTTAAGTAAAAGTATTTGTTTAAAACTTTCAATATTGGTAGAATATTATAACGCACTTAGTCGGCGGAAGGCAGGCGCCCCAGTAATCTTAAGTACTTTCTTGCTACTGAAAGTGTTCGCTATCTAAAAGAGATATTTTTGCAAGCTGATCAACCGATACGATTTATATGACTGATACGCCTACTAAAGTAATCTTTATTGTTATCTCAGTGTGTTTCACTTTCTTTGAACTGAGTCATTGCTTTTGATAAGCTTAGGGTCTGGTGAAGGTTTTGTTTGAGTAAGCGACTTTTTTAGTACAATAATAGTTTGCAAATTAAATTAAAACAAGATAATGATTCATAGCCTGCCTTAATTCTAGTCCACAAACCTCATTCGTAGTACAGGTGAACAAGAAACTCTTTGATGCATCCTTTTAACATTAGCACGCTACTCACGAGTACAATACCAATGTATAAGCTTGATGCGAATTTTAAACTTCCGATCCGAAACGCTCATTGCCAAAAACGTGCATACAAATATAGTTTAAATTGTGTAAGAAGAAAAGGTTAATATGTATATATGTATTTATTATTATGGTATATATGTATAATATATGTATAATACATGCATATTTATATAATATATTCTACTGTTACTTATAAAAATTTATTTATATATTTGCACCTGCCATGTTTTGTCTCTGCATCACCCTAAGGTAGACTGGTAGATAATGCCCAAGGCATTAAGTCCGCCGTTGTGCATTGTTTTTGTACATGTGCATAAAGTTTTTTAAATAAATAAATAAATAATATGGCGTGAAGGAAAAGTGTGCTGCTCAGAAAGCATGTGCGATACGGCAAGTTTACAAACAAGTAAATAATAAAAAGGCCGTCTGTTTATACAACATTTTCACGCAGATTTTGTTGCGTTTGTGTTCCGGATTCGGATGATAGTGTCCGGTGAAAACGACAAATTCCGTTAGTCGAGTTATCCGTCGCAAGTGGAGCGGCTGTAGGGTAAATAGTCACTTGGTACGATTACGATCGCTACTGACATTAATCGTGCAATCTGTCAAACTTAGAAATGCTATTATCTGATTTTATGTAACTTTGATCACTCGATATTATGTTTTAGGAATTGCTTTTGCATGAGCTTTTCAGAAACTAGATATATTTTCACGTAAAAAGGTATTTAATTTTGATGATTATTAACACTTTGAGAATCGGAGTAATGTTAATATTCAGAAAATAAAACAAAAACTTTATGGGGCACTAACGGATCAGCATGCTATTAATATGAAAGTCGATAAGACACTTAACCAAGAATGGTTTCAGCTGCTATTAAGCCAAAATGTCTCCAATTTTCTACAATAAAAAAAAAGCTTGGATTAATTGGATCATCACTAAACGTTGTAACAAAACAGCTTCTTTTTGCAGTTATCGTAAAAATACAGTAACAATAAAAGTAGGGTACGGCAAGGCCTGGCGCTAATGAGACATTTTTACGACCAAAGATTACTTGCAAGATTTGTTAAGAGTGATATTTATAGGCGTAGGTATATAGAAGGAAATAAATAAATGTAAGTAATAATTATAAGGGCAAATAAAATACATTATAGACACAACATTAACGCAATATTTCACACAATATGTTACATACATTAAGGCACTTCTCAAGTTTTTAAAAATGTAATTTGAAAGAAATCATCCATACTAATATTATAAATGCGAAAGTAACTCTGTCTGTCTCTTCTTCACGCCTAAACCACTGAACCGATTTGAATGAAATTTGGTACAGATATAATCTGGGATCCGAGAAAGGACATAGGATAGTTTTTATCCAGGAAATCCCCCGGGAACGGGAACTCTTAAACCACGCGGACGAAGTCGCGGGCAAAAGCTAGTTGAAATATAAAGTATCAAATATTTAAATAGTGACATGAAACCAATCTATTATGATAGAGGTATGTTATATGATATGGATAACCAAATATGCCAATAAACACAACCAGGTGGACTATCAGTGGAAGAAACGCATCAAACTCGATGACATCACGTTCTAAGCGAGAGTTAATCAAGAAATGACAGCAAATTCGAAAAGTAAATAAATTAGCAAAGAATTTGAAATACTTTTGCTTTTTTATTTACACTACAGTTAGATTAAATCGTTAACAAGTTTTTACTGACGTCAAGATTAAATGCTTTTTATTTCTTATCTTCGTCTTATTTAGTATTTCATTTACTTCATAATACAGTATTGAAAAATGCTACAGGAAAAGTTTAAGCTTGAAAGTTTTTGGAGTCAGAGGTATGGCCGCCCGGCCGGTAGTACGGTGGACCCTACACTACAGGGTGTGGGCTAACATGAATAGGTGAAATCGAAATAATTTGAAATATGAAGATTATCAACTTAGACCTTTGATGGAATTATTTGCAAGAGAAAACTATGCAAGGTGCAATTCAGGCCAAAGATAAGGAAGGCCGCTAGGAATGTGAAAAGTGTGAAAGACAGTATTCGAAAGGAAATAAACACTGAAATGATGACTATTAGAGAAGAATACGCAGTTCCGCCAAAAATACGTGAAGAACGCGAGGAAAATGCTTTTAATACCTTTTAAATCGCCCTGTTATTTCTAAAGCACCTTACACAACCAATGCGCTGTCATCGCACACTCAATACAAGTTCACGCCCGCACTTTTTACCGTTCTCGTTAATCAATCTGATCCGCATGTTAGATCGAGATGTGCTTCAATTACTGAGCTTCTGAACTAATGAGTGGTAGATCTATCTTACACAAGAACATTTCCCATAGAATTTATCGCAAACATTAACAATAGGCTAAATCAACTGTTATTGTGGTTAGATCCTTTGTTTATTCTACAACTAGCTTTTGCCCGCGACTTCGTTCGCGTGGAATAATAGTTCCCGTTCCCAGAGGATTTCCGGGATGAAAACTATTCTATGTCCTTTCTCGGGTACCACTATATCTGTACCAAATTTCATTCAAATCGGTGCAGTGGTTTAGGCGTGAAGAAGAGACAGACAGAAAGACAGACAGACAGAGTTTCTTTCGCAATTATAATATTAGTATGGATTATCTAGATAGTGTACTTGTTGCACTCACCTAAGTTTCTTTTAAGTGAACTATTTTAGTATGTGCAACTTCTGAAATGAGTCTACGAAAGTGTGTGAAAAGCTTATTTAAATATAAAGTAGCCGATAACGGTGCGGAGAGCGTTAGCTGACGATCCAAAGATAAAGAGCGTTAGAAGGATCTTTATTGCTTGCCAACTATTTACGAGGCATTTGTGTAAATTTTCTATATAGCCTTTACGAAGGCTTGGTTATTATCTAAAATAGCGGAATAGCTAAGACGGTATTGTATGAAAGCTATTAAAGATTCCGCAATGAATTGTCCAATTGACTTATGGATACTTTACTTGTCTTCGATAAAATATACCTGATGTTCAATTAATGTTTAATATAATAGTTTATTGCTTTGGACAATAAATTTTTCCAGATTTTGAAATTGGGTATTGAACGATATTTTCTTTACCTAGATTCTTATAATCTTTCTACAAGTATTTTGTGCTAGATTTGTTTGTCCTACACTGCGGTCTAGCCCAGAGTCACTTAAGCAATGACCGCTGACCTTAAAAATAGATTGGCTGGCTAAGCTGGAAGACCAAACAATATTGGAAATTAAATGGAGCGTACAGAACGGCCCCAGTGGAGCATTACACGGTTTGCGGTGAAGCATTTTTGATACAAAATCAGGGGACAGACGTGCATCGCCATACCCAAAGTAAATTTCAACGCCTCTGATTGGATAACGGTACTAGGTGCGATATTGATAAACCACAGGGAAAATATACGCGAAAAATCGATTCGAAATCTGAATTAATTTACTCGATTATAATATCGCATGATGCACTTAATATAACGGTTGTTAGATATTACATAGCATAGTGTTAGATACCAATGGCGAGATAAATAGACGTTACTAAGCACTAACTTTGGCTTAGCCATGTTTCCGTCACTATCGTGCTCTTGAGGTTTGGCAGTTGTGTATTAGTGACAGGTATAGTGCTTAGCCAAAGTACGTGCTCAGTCCCGTCTATTTATCTCGCCCTAAGATAATTTAATGTTTAGAAAGGAAAGTCTAAGTTAGTTAAAACTTCAACAAATAGCGGTTATACACCTCAAGGTGAGTTAAAACAAACAAAGCATAGTCTCTATGAAAACGATTAAAAAAAAATAATCTATCAATCTACTAAAACCAATTTATTACTACAAAATGGTAAAGTGACTGATTATTGATATATCGGCGTACAGCCCAAACCGCTGGTCCTAGAGACATGAAACTTGCAGGGTGAAGGGTAGGTATAGCCACTCAGAAAGGATTTTTGGAAACTCAACCGCTGAAGTGGTAAAAGAGTGAATGGAAGTTCGATATCAACGCGGGCAAAGCTGCGGGCAGTACCTAGTATAACATAAAAACAACAAATTCAGATATTATTACGCGATCTAATATATAGTAACATTGCGAATGCGATGTTTTCCGAAGAAATCTTTATTCATAGTTCTACTAGCGTAATTAGTATTAATTAGCATAATCGTGCTTTGATATGGAATTTATTAGGTCGAATTAAAATTTATTATGATTTTTAAAATATGTTTACCAGATAGGTTACTCAGACTTTGGATTACATCCAGAAAATCTTACAAAGTTATTGTAAGTAATTTCGATACCTCCCACGTAAGTTGTTGTAACCCACATTATGCATGTTTTATGTTTTTTAAACCAAACCGCCTATTTTCGCCTACTTTATGTGTTAAGAGTAAAAAAAATAAAAAAATATTTATTTTATGTATATTTACCAGACGTATTAAGTTGTATCATTATTACAGCAGCAACGTATAACGTTGTATCCACCTCCGCAACGGTTAACGCGGGGCGCGTCAGGCGCTCGCGCCGTGTATGTGTGACATGCAACAGTTCATCCCGGACTACCGTACGGGTGGAGGTCGCGCGCCTGCTATCCGATTTTTTACGTGTTTGATATTTTTTTGTGTAATTTTTATAATTAACATGGAACGTACACAAATATTATAAAAAGTAGAGGCCAAAAAATGTGTGATATGTTAATTAACACAAATAATACCGAGGATCCCGCTAGAAGTTATACGGAAAAAACGGTCGAAGATCACATAAATTCCTTAACTCACATAGAACTCGATAGTTTTTGTAGCTCAAGAGGCGATAATATCACAGGTATGATTACAGTTTTTCATTTTATAATGATATTTATAAAGTTTTATAACGATAACAACCTAAACTGTTGTATAGTATACTTACAACAACTTACGTCGCTAAGAAGATACCACATTAGCGTTGTATAATCACATACAACACTTTACGTTGTTGAATAATAACAGATTATACGTGAAGTAATACATACAACAGTTTACGTCGAAATTACATACACAAATATTTGTTGTATGTTGACATAGTATATTTTACGTTATTGAAATATTTTTTTTTTAGTTACATACAACAATATACGTTTTAAAACGCTTCTGATTCTCCATGTCTGATCTAGTTAGCAATAGATCTCATAAAATTGATATTTTATGTTATGTATACTATATTTTTATTTATTTAGTGAAGATTATACAATATTTACAAACTAAATTACTAAATTAAAAAACTAAAGAAAAAACACTACAATTAAAATGGCATCAAAAAACTCCTCCGCATCGCTGTCAACCGGTAAAGTGCCCAAAAGGCTGGCAGCATTGCCACGTTGGATGGCAATGCTAAGCCTCTGGCCAAAATAAAAGCCAGCCTTTGGGTCACGGGAAGAGTCAACCAGCCTTTTTGACAGCTCTTTAAAAAAAAGGTGGGTACTCGGACCCCACGGCCCGAGGGTTTCAACCCCAAACGGCTCGAAAATATAGTTACCAGTAAGGTTACTATACTTTCGCCGCTTGAGGTTTTCCGCAGCCGAGGCGGCAGCACCGGCACAGCATGCCGTATTAGGTAGGTGGGATGGCGCAAGAGTATCGAAACAGGTAGCGTCCCACACTAAAGGCCTACCCATCTTCCATGGGAATAAAGACATACCGTCCGGTCTCTTGCCATCGTCACGTGCCAAACCGTTGGGTTCTAATACAGCTGAAACGCCGACGGCAACAAGAGCACGTCGAATGATGTCATTAATATTCGCGTGCCGCGCTATGCGGCCCGCGCTCCGGCTGCACGACAAGCCATGGTGTCCGAGGCCGTTGACAGCTTCCCCACAGTGACAACGATGCGGAGAACAACAGGCCGCTCCTAAACGAAGTGAAGCAGCGAGGCGGAAAGTCGTGTCGTCGAACAAAGTGCCGGTAGTGCCTGAAGCCAAAGACCCGACTCCCACCTGCCCATAGCTAGCAGGCGCGCTCGCTCCGCAGAAGTAGAAGATGTGGAGAGTAATTGACTCTGAACTACTCTGCAAAGCGGCTCATCCCAACGTCTCTGGGAAGATAGGTTGTCGGGCGGATCAGCACCTGGGCAAGCATTCTTCCAGGCTTCTATAGCCTCGGCTAAGTACGGCACATCAAAATTGAACAGTGTAGGAGTAAGAATATTCCTGATCAATTTCTCAATGCCGTGAACCGAGGATATAAAAGCTGGCAGACTAATACTAGAAATTTTGCGGACGCCGAGCTCCCCCATGCGAATTGGAAGCGTAGCTTGGGCCCAGGCTCGGTCGTCCATTGCCAAATTTAAAACTGAGGTTAAAGTTTGGCGAATAATTTGGTCCATTTTTCTAAAAGGTCATTGTGTTTCCAAATAGGTGAAGCGCGAAGAAAATATGTCAATTTAGGGCCGAAACAGCAGTAGCGAATTATAGTAATAGCCGAATGCATTTTAATTTGTAATAGTCTTTCCATTTCGGAAAGACTCATTCATTAAAATTTTGTATTTTATCCTCAACGAAGTTAGGAAAGGAATCCTCGAAGATTGGAGACCCAAGGAGATGAAGAGAATTTTTTTCTGTAATTTTGATATTAGGGGCTAATGTGTTAAATTTTGAAAGGGTCGTTTGTCTGTCAGTATTGTCACTTATAAATAATTTAATTTAATTTTTCCAAGGCAAAATACGACGACTTAATGGATCTTTGTAACAGTGGGCTTATCCCAGGTACATATCACGACTTCTTCAGGAAGTTGCCAATTGTCGAAGCGACTCGTTCCGATAGAGAAACTTCTGATTCGGAATAGTAGAGCCTCTTAGGTTTTTTTTTTAATTTTTAATACCTACTTTGTTTTAAATTTAAAGGTTTACCTTACCTGTTTAAAGACTAATTGTAATACGGTATTTCAACGATACCTTAATTATTTTTTTATGTTTGAACTTTGGTTATTATTTGATCTCAGAGAAAAGTGTTTTTTTTTGTTGTTGTTTTATTATGTTGAATTATTACTATTTCAGAGTTACTTTAGAGATTGATAATATTGATTATAGTAATAAATATCAAAGTTATAATAAATAAAAGACTGGAATTAGTATTACCTATAATTAACCTTGATTGTTATTTTGATCTCAGAAGAAAGTGAATTTTTAGATTGTTTAATTATGTTGACTTATTACTATTTCAGAATTTCTTTAGAGAATGATATATTTTTTATTATAATAATAAATACTTAACATTCTATGTAAATATGTTTTTTTACTAAGCACTGATAATTATACCTAATTACACATACTGCCTCAAAATATTAAATTGATATTAACGTACACTATAGTATTTAGCACATACAGTTTAATGCAACCATTGTTTTCCAGTGTAAATGGTTGTAAGTATCCTGTACAACATGTACCTAAAGTAACACTACACTCTAGAATGTTGTATGAACAAAATCTAAAAAACTACAGCAATTTGAATTAAAAGTCGTAGACAAGAATTGAAAGTACTTTAAAATATATGTGTATACAAAATTTCAAAAGAATATATTGAAGCATGACTATTTCTTGCGAGTGTTTCTCTTTAAAACTCCCTAGTGTAAAATTACAATTTTGAAGATACAACAACTTACATGGGAGGTATCGATTTATCTGAAGAAGAATCTTGATTTCTGACGAAGAAGACGTTTAGCAACTTTCCTATGAAAGTTTCAAATACAAACTACTTACATTCTTACGAAAAGATTTTATGTTCATTACTATCATACTTTTGTGTAGTTCGTACCTTAACTTTAAAACCATATTAGGGTTAGAATCATTTAGTCTTGAAAAATTTTTAAATAAAATGTTAAAGGCGAACAAAATTATCTGTAAGGGGAATTTAAAGTAGCCACCCTAACAACCACTTATTTCTAATAATTACCCATTACGTAACTATTTTTACATAAAGCGAAGAAACTCTCAAAGAAAAAGAAAATTGAACAGGAACTACAGCGACTGCATCTGCTGCGTTGTTCGTAGGGCGGAATGAACTAGGTGAACGGTGGCGGGTTCTCTTCAGCGGCGGCGCGCGCGCAGTCCCGCTTGAAACGTCGTCGCGGCCGCACGCGCACGACGCGCCATGAATCGTTCGTTGATCGTAGTCTTGGCGCTCGCCGCCCTCACAGCCATCGTCGCCGCCGATGACCCGCCGCGACCCCGCCTCATAGACTTTAACCCCTGGGCATGGCTACCCTCAAATAGAAACAGATCACCCTCAATTATGGATTATTTTTTCCCCCCATCCCGAACACCTAAACAATCCAATCTTGACCCACCCGCTGACCGAAGACCCCCCGAAACCACATCACACACAGTTGAAAATTCCCCTGCACCAACAACTATCGAAGAACGCTCTACTACTTACGCTAAAAAAATATCCACCAAAACAAAGTCAACCGCACCCGTGACAAACCCAACCGCAACAAATCCGCCCAAAACGAAAAAATCCACCCGCAAACCTACCGCGGCTACAACGACCGAGGTAAAAACTACGCAAACTAAAACCGAGGCTCCGCCGTCGACTACGAAAGACGCGACCGTGACTACGTACAAGCCCCCGACCAAACATTACACGATCCGGCCGGTTGTGCGAACTACGGAGACACCTACGGTTCAAGACACGGAAACCACGCTGAACAGCGACAGCACGGAGACTGTTTCTGATTTTCGTACTGCGGGAACCACGGCTGATGGTCCAAAAGAGACGGCTCCGACGCTGAGCACGGCCGACGAAACTCGGTCCACGGACGCTGGTACTGCGAGTACAGGCACCGTGGAGTCCACCACGCCCACCGACAGCACGGAGCCCGCGGACAGCCGCGAGGGATACCTGCCACTCCGCGACAAGCCACAGCAGACCCACGTTAAGATCAACGAGCAAACCAAGAAAGAGGTCAGTGATTTAATACTATTCTCTTTTTTCTAAATTGTTCACAGTCTAATAGCTACAACTTTCCTAGTTTGTGTCGCCGCCTTGTTTTCTCGAAGAGATCGTGAATTTCTTTAGGCGAGGTAAAGTCAATCGATACATAAATGTTCGGTGCACTAAGCACTAGATCCGTGTGAAATATGTGACATAAAAGCTCTCTGATATATCTTGTGAGCAAGGAGGCGAACAAGAGAGCGCATAAATTGAAGCTAATGAGCCCTTAGAGAAAAGTTTGTGTTCATTCACCAGCTCTAAGCATGTTCTCACATTAGCCGTGCAAATTGTTTTTGAATTATTTATTTCCTGGAAACTCAATGAAGTGCATTACGATTGTAAAAAAGATGGTAACAAGAACGCATTGTGTTACGCCCTGTGACCATATGTAAACTAAATTAATACTCGGTGTTAGTTGTTAAGTTTCTATTGCACAGTAATGGTTAATAATGAACGTTTAAATCATTCCCACTAATCACCGCTCAAATTAAATGCTAAGTAATATTCAAAAATAATGTACGACTTGCAAGGAAAGTAGCTGCTTTTATTTGATGAACATTGGATTTTAATTACAGTACCTACAGAACGCATGACGAGGTACTAAATTAAGCATAAAGAAGTAATATTGTTGATAATGAACTTAAAAGCACGAGCAATGAGTTTAAAATACACAACAACTGTAAATTATTGCATGTATTTGTGCAAGAAACTGTTTTTAACTGCAATCACTATATTACAACAATTTTATAATCCCATAAAGCCTGTTCCTTTTTAAAAAAGGTGCATTAGACTTCTTTAACATCAAATTGATAACGACAGATAAAAAAAATCCATATGGATATTATTTCACTGTGTATCTGACCTAGAGTGTCCGCTGCGGATCTCAAAATGGCAGTTTATACGAAAATAGAGAAATCTCTGTCACAAATCACATAAGCATTTCAGTTTAGTACCTTTCCGAATAAGAAAGTAGTTTCACCATGACGTTCGCATAAAATAAAGAACACTTTAATAAAGTATCGAGGATGTATTTTAATCTGAAAAATATAATAAATGCACTACTGCTACCGGACGACGTAAACATAATAGTTTTTGTAATTATATTCATCACTTACGAAGAATATTCATCGAACCAACTGTTTCTTAAATTACTGCATAATAGATTCTGCTGATGTACAAAACATTATCCACAAATGTCCTAACACATCCAATACTGAAAAAACATTTTGCATAAAACCCATCAAGTTATAATTGCACAAAAACTAAAACAATGGACTCCATTAAGTTAATATGAAACAAGAAACGAAGCAATTATTGAGTAAATTCAAGTATTTTCAGTCACTAGCTACATCGAGAGATTCGATAAAAAATGCTAGCACTAGACATGAGAAAAATTAAATTTCTGCAATAAGGGACACGATGATAAATTACAGTGACATTTTAATATTCGATCAGTTTTTTACAAAAGTAAAAAAAGAATGAAGCTGTGAGAATGCATAACAAAAGCCTGTCTGTGACAGCATTGGAAATAATAAAGCCAAATAAACATTGACATCAATATTAGCGTAACAATACATGCAAATAGAAACTCATATTCAATAACTTTTTGTCGATATGGAATTATAAAAAAAAAGTTAATAGAGAAAGCACTTAGATTCGGAAACTTCGAAAAATCGTAGACAATGTACAAAAAAGTGTCCAAAATCATATTGCGGCGGTACTTTCCTATCATTAGCGACTTTGTGGTCTGTTCTAACTGTGGTAGAAGCCCGCAAATTTTTGGATAGAAACAAATTTACTTCAAACACCGGAGACACAATGTGAACTTTCACTGTTACACAGTCAGATCCATCATCGGTAATAAATGAACATTTTCTAATGCGTTTCGTTGATGAATTGGAGTTAGCTGCTAATCGCTTTTCAGAATTTGTTCGTAAGCACATAATACCCCTTCATTTCTTGGCCGTGATATAGCTGTGGCCATTATGATTCAACTTCATTATGAATTATGATTTCCTAGTGAATAACAAAAGCTATTCAGAATAGAAATTGCATCGCATTACTAGCGTTAATTTAGTTAACAATTTTGTTATTCGAAAGCACAATATTTTGAATAATGTACCTAATGTACAACCTTTAGAAAAAATATCAAATGATGAGTAATGTTTAACATCTGATAAATCTGCGCCAATTGATGAGTGAGAAACGAGCATCAAATGGATAGAAAGGCAAAACAATTACAGATACGGAATTACGTTCATTGCTAAGTCTACTATTGAAAGCTGCTAATATTTTACGTTTCTAATAAGAAAGGCTAATAACAAAGAAGAAAATAATGAAGTCTAACATAAATGCACCCTTTGTCATGAAGGTATTAAGCTTGGATTTTAAATTCACCGTTGTTAGGCGCCACCGGGCAATTCTAACGGACTTGTGGATACGATGCGCCAGCTCCGCTTCACGTCAGCTATTTGCATTTTAGTGTCGTTTATCCTATAATAAACGCGGGTATCAGCCTGTGCTGCAACATCGTTAGGTTTTTAACATCCTGATGCTGCACTTACAGGAAGATTTTAATTGGGACGTGGAATTTACTTCATTAACAGGCTACCATAATCTGAACAAATTCTCGCTTTAATGACACTTCTGTCTGTAATAGTAGGAAGAAACTTATTAGATCATTCATTTGTATACTGAAAAAAGGAATTTCGTCTAGTACTTACGGATTTTTTACAAGAAAATAAATGCCACTTTTGTTCATTGCAGTTTATTTTCCAACGTTTCTAACAGAGTTAACTACTCTCTTTAACTATTTTCACTAAGTATCTGTTAATTAGAGTAAAAATAAAACAGTAAAAGTTTACCTTATTTAACTCATCTGTGACATTAAAATAAAAAGTGTCAGTCATAAGAATAATAAGCAGGTAATTAAAAAATCTAAGCTTAACACTATATTAAAACAAATAAAACCCAAGTTTTGAATTCTCTATAATTATTTCAGTGATCATACTAAGTGCATCGTATACTACCTACCTAATCACTATGTACATAGGCCTATTGTGATGCAGATACACACGGTGAAAGAATTTAATGTTGGGAAAGGTCTTCAAGCCGGCTTTATTAAGGTCGTTTAGAATTCCATGTAACAGTTGCTTTATTATATTTTATAGCCCGCGTATGTTGAACTAGGAAGATTATCCGCGATGATACGGTAGGCTTCATGGAAGCAACCTGATCAGGAGGCACGTTTCTTTAAAATATACAGTTAATGGTAAACGAAGCTAAAGTCAGGTACTGTTCAATTTGAAGTTCGCTGGTGAGATTCAGATGACGGATTACAAAGAGCTGTTAGAACAAAAGTGTGAGTGCAAAGTGTTTTAGAACTAGCAGTCATTTAGAATAATTTATATTCTAAAAACTAAAAGTCGTTAGTCATTGTAGGTTTATTCTTATTAATATTTGATTTGCACTTTGCAGAAATCAAACACTTATATTCGACAAAGAATAAAGTAATCAAAAATAATATAAATCAATGTTTTAATAAAAATCCAGAGTTTAATTTGATGATTAAGTAAAAACAGAAGTTATTTGACGAACTCCATAACCAACAATCAATCAAAGACGAAATTTTCCCAAACAAACGTAACGAAGACGTAATTACCTGTTTAATTCAGAGCAAAACGAGACGAAACCAAACAAATCTCACTTTCGCGAGTGAAATGAATCATCAAAAAGGCATTGATGTTACTAATCGTGTCTAATTAATCAGTACGCATTACTTGTAGAAAGTATAGACGATTCTGAAGAGAAAGGGGCAGTAGATAGTACCTTAGGAATTGTGAACAAGGAACTGGGTTGGAATACTCGTAAACATAAATTGCGCTTAGTCGAGAGTGTTTCATGAGAGAAAACGTTTTCGTTGAATAGGAATACAATATTTATGATATGATGATGTTAGAACATCATGTGCAAAGCAATTCTATAAGGCACTTAGGAGGCGTGATCAACCTGAGTGGTCTTTAATTGTGATAATGGGTTATAAAGTTGAAATGCTTAAGTTAGACAAGATGAAAAGCTTTAGGATATCGTAAGTACCTATCAAGATAATGGTGTTGTTAGTCTTTGGAATATTGTCGAATATCCAAGACTTACATCAAATTCTGTGAGAGTTCTTGTTGAGAGTTTCAGACGGCGTTAGACATCTATGTAACACTGTTAACAATTTTATGCTCATTAGGTTGACCGTGTTCAAAATTTTCATCTAAATAACTAAACTATTGATCTCCAACTTATGCAAGCATGTCATTCTTTACGAAATTCAAAGCGCATCGAATCTTTGTTTTCTTTTGCGACATTTTTTTATCGGATTCGATTATTAGAGAACATTCAACTTTCATGCCCGAGATTCCTACGATTAAATCATGTATTGCACAACAACCAGCCGAATACTTTGCATTAGCGAATGGTAATTCAATTCGTACAATGAAAATAAAAGAATCGTAGGCCAACAATTGAAATCACGATGTGAAGCACATCGCATCAATTGTAAGTGAAATTCAAGACAGGAAACAATCACTGGGTACCATTGACTTGGGTTGATCATTGAACTATTTATACGGGTATAATAATGATGAGGGAAATTGTATGAAAAGAGTACGTGTGATACATTGCACATTAATAGAGCAAGAGTAGATTCAGTATATCGAGTAAGCTACATCGATGCGATCCGATTACCGATATCATTACTGACCACATTATTGTATCGGCCGCTAGCTGCATCCGACTAGCTAATGATATCCTTTCCTAGTTTTTGTACATCATTATTTTCTCTGGCCATGATTGAAGCGTGTACATAAATATGCATGGGAGTGTACCAACGCCAAGTCACGACATCCTGCAAGGGTTGTTTAGATATCTTAGTTGGTGAAAGGTTAGCTTCTAAGTTGTCCATTATATTGTAAGGTAAATGTACTGAAAATTCTTGATGGTAAAATATAAATTTACAAATAAATAAAATTTGTAATTTAAATATAACAGCATTTTTAAAGCAGCAACAGTAAAGGCTGAGCCGAATTTGACTAAATTAAACAATATACTTATAAAAAACGTTCCTTTTAGCACTTTTATAAGAACACTTAAATGATAATTACATAACTTAATTACGAGTATGTCAACAACTGCCATAACTATGTTTAATTATGAACGATTGAAATAATGCAAGTTCAAGAAACGAGAAAAAATGCACTAGTAATAAATATTGCCGACAAGTATTGCAAATTGTGGCAATAAACTGAAAGGCAAGAAAAACTTTACGAGAACGAATGACTTCATTACATTAGTAAGGTGTTATGTTCAGAACTTGAATAGTAAAAACTGGTCAAGTGCGTGTCAGACTCTCACTTCAAGGGTTACGCGCCAACGTAATAGATAAAGACGTAGCAAAAAAAAAATATACTTAAGCCGCCTTAATTTTTCACTCTCTATTATTTATAGTTATAGCTACCATTACAACAAAGTAAAACATTTTAAATCTCCTCTAATACGTTCCTTGACCTACAAGTAGAGACCAGACAGATCCTGTGAAAGATGGACGGGCAGACAGACAGGATCTTAGTAAGAGTCCCGTTTGGCAACCCAGTGTGTACAGAACCATAAAAATACAGGTTTCCGCGACAAGTCGTAATTTGTACTGTGTTTGTAAGTTCATATGTGACCGACATTGAATTCGAACATACGTTCAAGGCCATCAGTTATTGCATAAAGTGTCTCACGTAACTGTATGTTGATTTAGATGGTGTTAAATTTAATCCGCTAAATCAGGTCACTATCAATTTATTATTCCCTGGTAGTAGCAGCGAGAAATGTCGGACAAACTCCAAGTGAATTGTGGTGTATGAACACGCATGTCTAAAGATATATGAATATAAAGAGATGCTTAATCATTGACTTGGTAAAATGTACACGATCACAGAAGAACGTTTGCGTGATGGCTAACTGTAGATAGAAGTAGTCGTTTCAAACAGCACGGTTAGGACAGAATCTAGGTTCCCATTTGTGAGATTTTAGAACCGGCAAAATTACTACACCAACAATGTTATGAATTAATCCGCAGTGTTGGACAAATCTTATGATACAGTTAAGTATAGAGTTAAAAAATAGCGTTAGATAACCTTCTAAGTGGCGTCACGATTATCGCACCTGTCAATAAAATTCGTGCTTATAATCCACGGTACTTATCAGGGCCATGACCGCTTATGACTTTTTTTATGAATTGTGTCTCGTTAGACCGGGAGCTAGTCTCATGGATCAGCAGTGCGTCCAATATGACATAACCAATTCGTCGGAGCCAATTACAGGTGGCAATTCGCGTCACGATTGACGGCGTAAAATGCGTTTATCCGCTACACTTAACACGCGAATTCCACACGCGAAACTCGTCTTAGATAAACCGTTTACGAATCGGACAGTTAAGTACGAAATCACGTTAATTCCGTTGCATTAACCGTATTATCCTTGCTTCGTTTGTTAACGGCTGCTGATATGCTGACAGTACAGATAAGAGTTGCTGATGGGATAGAAGTGTAAAGTAAAACAGCTTAATAGAGGTGTGGCATACATCTTCATTAATACAGTTTAAAGCTGTGATGATGTTCAAAGCAGTCGATGTAAACTTAAAGCTAACTACGATATTTTAAAAAAGAACAGTCCAATTTGCAAACAAATATGTCTATCTCAATGTAAGTAAAGACCTATTTAAGTATGTTATTTAAAATGCTTGGCTCAGTAGCTTGAAAGATAAGAGGGGCGAAAATCGGTTTCGTTTCTCATTCTGACGTGTCGTCTCAAAATATGTAATCACATTAATGAAGCTACCAGCTGCTCTGAAACCTACAGATTAACTTAGAGCTATAAAATACACGATCCTGTATTAACCGGCAATAATACTTACACAATTATGCCTTACCCCACAATGAGCGGCTATGATTACTCTTCGTGTTTCTTACTTATTCGTTTCGTGCAAAAACCTGTATTTGTATAAAATAACGACTGTTTCTTTCATTAGCAGCACCTTCCGAAACATTGCCGTCATCAGAAGTTATAAAATAAATAGTGAGTACTAAGAAAGCGAAGCTAACAAGAAAATAATCGTAGAAAGTGTACAAAATTGTTTTCTTGTATGTACTGTCGATAGCAATTCAATTGCAAACATGGACATGTGCCGGACTCATTTTCACTGATGCATATTACTTACGCATTAATTTCATTAAACGCACAATGACATAAAAAGCGAATATGATTGTTCACGTTTCCGTAATCGAATGTTATGCCGATTGTACAAGTTAACTATGAATTATTTATAACACGCGTTTTACTTCAAGTCAACAGTTGCAGTATTGGTGTCAGTGAGCACAGAATCTCTGCAGGCTACCAATTGTTCACTAAGAATACGATGTTCAAATGTATCATAAAAACTTATACTTAGTTAAACTACAAAAGAACATGTGATAACTATTTCACGGGTATTTGAACACAATAACTAAAGTAATCGCTTTGTATGTGATATTTATTGTGCGCCAGCTACCTAAATAGAATTGATTGAACTAGATTCGAAGGTCATTATGGTACATCGATTGATTGACAGGTGATTAAGTCCACAATTTATTAAGTGAAATTAAATATTGTCCTCTATTTACATAGGAATTAATCAGCCGCTACTGTAACAAAACGGGTTCAATGAGATCGGTCGCGGAATTTGCTCGAGAAAATAATAACTTCGCATAATCAATTTTCCCAGAGATCTGTTACAATTATTATTATTCTACTTTTAACATTAGAAAGCAGAAATAAGTGTGTTAAATGAATGGTCAGTGTTTGAAGAAATGATTTTCACTTTCGGTAAGCCGCGAATAATTACCTATGTATTCAGAGCACCGAACGAATTGTCAAAGTGTGAACTAACTTAGAAACTAAGTTCAAAAGCATATGTTACCTTTGCTTTCGAACAATGAAATAGTAATACACAATACATTTTCAGTGAAAGCAATGAGGCAAATCTATTTTAGTGTTGTAATGAAAATTTTTATGCTCTGTATTTGACCTCAGTGTCAATTTGATTTTTATATTCATGGGAAATAAAAGTCCATTGTATGGCAAAGAGAGCAATGTCTGTGTTCACAGACGCTTTGAAGAATAATGATTTGCAAAAATCTAGTGGCTTTTTGTGCTTAGTAATACACTGTTGCTTATAGCAATGTAAATAGTTCAGACTGGAAAAAAAAATCATACGAAGACTAAAAACTTTGCAGGTTATCTGAACCTGCGTTCTTTATAAAGATAAATAATATCAAAACTTTTATATCGATTAAATGTTATTTAAGCTCACAATGACAGTGATTGGAGACTTCCAGGACATTTTGAATAAGCTAATTATTTTTAAAAGCGCCTAAAGCACTAATGAAATTATTTTATTTGATTTATGGTTATCTAATCGTGCAATCATTGATCGTGGTTGAAAAGGAAAATGCGATTAAATGTACTTTCTGGTTTGAATGCATTTAATGCTTAGATAGAAATGATTCATAAACAGTTTTCAAAAGGACCGATGGGGAAGCAAAGGAAAGGAAATAATTGACGAACAAACTTTCTTTAACCAAAATAGCTATAAAAAGATTAATTTTAAATCAATGAATCAAGTCAATAGTAAAAAAGAAACCGTACTTACTGACAGCAACATGTTGTGATACATACCTGCAACAAAAGAAGTCATCAATGAAAAATGTAACGTACAAAATAATGATGTAAGAACATGACGAATTCTTGTACGCATACATAATACTCTACTATTATATTAGAAGCCTCGGGCGAAAGTTTACCACTACTGACCTCTCTGTTCATTAAAAGATAATCGAAAGTGAAATTAAATCGAGATGAGATCAGCAGATTGACGAATTTGTTAACACATATTTCAATTACTTGAAGCCCTGAATTGATTTTTTAGTCATTGCGGTCGGTCGGAAAAATTTCGATCGATTCAAAATTGAATATTATTTAAAATTGAAAAAGTAAACATCCGTAGTGCATTTTGGACGGTTAATTACCTCTTGGAATGACTGTAAAATCTAACAAAGCAGCATAACTAATTGTATGGCTAACATTTTCAATCTCAATTAAAATGTAGGTCTTCATTGGCTTGGATGAGATTTATTTTGTTTTATTTTTAAGTTCTTGCCAAGTCAAAACTAACTTCTGACACCTACTTTTTACGACTGATCAAGACTAAGAAAGCATAACGGTCTGTAGCTTTAATTATTTCATTCACAACAACGTCATCACTTACTATAATAAAAACATTGTTGTGTAACTGATATTTAGTTACACTATATCACATAACTTGTTGTATGTGGTCTCACACAATTTTTACACATACTAAAATTAAAAATCCGCTACTTTATTAAAAAAATGTGAGAACTCCAATATATTGATACTGTAAATTCCATATGACACGGGTATTAGAACAAATGACTAGTAAATTCTTTGTATTTTATGTGCATGTCAAATGTCTAACTAAAACGAACACTACTGCTAAGATTCGATTTATTACTGTTCGTTTGACTTGATGTTTTGCTTCCTTGCTGTCTTATATATATGACTGCCCGTAAATGTCCAGCGGTGAACGTGGGATTCAGTAGACCGCAAGATGTGTCGGATACTGCTATAATCATAAATACTTAGCATATTTCTATACCGTCGGGAGACGAAGTACTTATTATATTCATTGGGATTTTAACTTATTAAATACCATTGTCACATATTCGTGATTCGTGCGCCTTTCCTGTACGCTAATGGCACTAATAAGTGTCAAAAATGTAGTGCACTATAACACGAAAGAAACAAGTAATTTAAATCATTACTTTTATGTGTTTATGTCTCGTTCATCTCAAATTTAAGCTCGCGTTGTGGCTGAATAAAAAATGTAGTAGACGAAGTTTATGAATCTCTATTTTTACCGACTTCACAAAAAGGAGGAGGTACTATGTTCGGCTGTTTGTATGTTTTTTTTTTTGTATGTTTGTTCATCGATTACTCTGTCAATTGTCAACGGATTTTGATGGTTCTTTTTTTGTTTGATAAGTCATGATTCAGGGGTGGTCCCATATAAATTTTGTGGCGATCGGTTCAGTGCTTCTCGAAAAATTCACCAAGAACAAAAAATTAGTAGTTTTATTTTGAAAATAAATTACTTTGAAAGGTACTATACACAGTCAAACATTGAGAGTCGACACTAAAAAGTAATAAATAAAAAACTTTTTTCAAAAAAAAAAATAACCGCCTTCAAAAACTAAAAACCCAATAATAACTAAAATTTCGGAAGTCGGTGGTTTCTCTTCTGCCATTCAATTTGTGTTGCCGCCGACTTCCGAAATTTTAGTTATTATTGGGTTTTTAGTTTTTGAAGGCGGTTATTTTTTTTTTGAAAAAAGTTTTTTTTATTAGCGGTAAATTTGTGCTTGACGTTGAGTATTGTGAGCGTTTATGCTCTTGCGGTCAAAAGGTTAAAGTGTCATTAACTTTGTTTTAAATAGCGAATTAATTTTACAATTAAATCAAGTGCTTAGTAATTAATATGTTAATATATAACGTTTATATTATTATCTTACAAGTAGAGATTACGTGGCGTTATCTAAGACAGTAAGAGACAAGGTTTAAAAAAAGATTCTCGTTAGATACCTAATGACACAGGCATAAATAGTACAAAAACTTCCAGATGTAACTGTGTGTCAAGACTCACTTATAACGGTGTTGATCATACTTGCTATGTTAAATAGAGTGCAACTCTTAAATAGATTCTGAAGTGTTAGTGTGAGTGCGAAGCCAGTGATAAAATACGTAAGACGGAAGTCACAGGATCAATTACTGTGATATGATTAGGTCTGGTCAGGGTTCTAGTCGGTACAGTAGTCTGGTGACGATATAAACCAGTTCGTGTAATTACTTACCGTAATCCAACTAATGTTTGTACATAATAAATGTGTGCTTTAATATCATCGCCATCGCTTCCTTAATCCGGTTATGGAGTATTAGCAGTTATAGTGATGCTACAGCTAATGTTCCAAGTTGTAACTAGCTACTCAACGGAAGCTCCGTCCAAGACGTACAGTCATTCAATGATTTTGATTGATTCAGAACCGGTTCATAATATCTACTGGCTAGCATTTGCTGAATGGTGTATAGATTATCTTGTTGGTAATTAAATTATTATAGTGATTGGGAAGTGCTTTGATCGTGAGTTATTTTATATACGTGGCTGGTTTAATGGTCACTGGCATTATGAAACGGTTATAAATCTTCCACGTGCTTTTTGTATGGTTTTGGTTTCGTTTGAAGAGTTTCTACAATTTCATTATAAGGTAACTTGGCTATATTGTATTGTTCTTGTCTCAGGTATGTACACCCACATTCGAATCCAACAATTGACAAATATCTCTCGTACCATTACCCACTCTACCAAGTAAAACAATGCTTTACTTAGTCCACAATACGATAAATGGCCTCTTTCAAAGACACGGGTTTCTACGTTTCTACATGTTTCAGTACATTTTATGAGCTTTCCCGTCGCATGTATTTTGTATACAATAGTTTTCATATCAAACATCACGACCCCAAGTCGAGTGGGTAATGGCGTCCCGCGCTAAAATACGGTGTACGATGCTTGCCATTATTTGCTTGGTTGCCTGAGCTTCCTGTCATTATTTATAAATGATAGAATGAATATTCTGCTGGTAATATTTTTCTTAATTTATGCGTGTTTCTTAATTGTCTAGACTGTAATACTCAGGCATAAAAATTTATTGTTAATATTGCTCCAGAAGATTGCTCTTTATTTTTTTTTACGATAAGAGTTCCATACTTCCAAATGAGTTCCGTAATGAGTTCAGCGACAGACAAAATGATTCATTATATTCATTAATTTGATATGCACTGTCAATTACCAAGATTTAATTAAATCAATTCACATACTAAAGTGAATTGTTTCAACAGTGCTGAAATTGGACATAGTACAGTTATTGTTTTGATAAACCATGTGAATTGTGACAGTTACAGTTCATGCACTATTCTTCTATCTATTATTATTATTATTTGGGTTTTTCGTGATAATTGAAATAAATATAAATTACTTAGCACGTATTTTGGTTGAACTATTCCCATCTCTATCTGGTACGAGTAGTTTCATAGGTATTTGTGAGACAGTGACAGAAATAATGCCTAGCGCACGTGCGTGTAACGTTTCTTTTAGTCTAAAACTGCATTTTTCATCTAGAACATTCATAAGTACTTAGCTAGAATCACTCGAGACTATTAACATATAACTACTAAGAAGCACTTATCCTACTTTAAACTATAGTGAAAATATGCGAATATTTCGCCGTTTTTTCATGGTCCTACTTATTTGTCCTATTAGTAGGACCACGAGGGAGACCTACTTCTGTCTGTCCTATTTTTGATTTTTATAGAAGTAAACAAGCAACAGCGAATATTTTGATTTCGCTGAAATTTGATATGTGTGGGTTTTCGGGGACGAGAAATCGATCTAGCTCAGTCTTATGTCTGGGAAAGCGCATGTTTTCGAGTTTTAAGTTAAAATGTTTGGCGCCCAACGAAGTGGGCACGGGCCAGCTAGTGTTAATATAAAATCATCTCGATCTATATCTTCTTTTCGACGACGTGATGAATCGCTTGTCATTTCGCTTTCCATTTCATTTGGCTAGCTATTTAAATCACTAAGTAGTTCTTATCATAAGTACCTATACACAGCCTATACAGGAGGTAAATTTTTGATTCTTCACGTAATAGGACAGAGAGAAGTAGGTCTCCCTTGTGGTCCTACTAATAGGACAAATAAGTAGGACCATGAAAAAACGTCGGAATATTTGCACGTACCCGTTATGGGGGGTTACCGCAAAAGTTCTACTATCTCTAAGATAGATCGTTCATATAATGGGTAGGCACGGTATATAGTGGTTTAAGAACCTAATGTACTTCAAGGTGCATGACTCAATTATAGTGGTAACCCAGAGGTTACTAGGTTACTCATAATTGAAGGCTTTCTAAATAAATTACATTTACATGGCGGAATTTGCGGGCAGTTGAATAAAATCGTTTTTATGGCTGTTTAAGGAAGTCTGTAGTTATATTTGCTAGTGATTAAGATCAGACAGCCATTTAGATGGTAGTGCTTTAAAGATTTGGATGATGAGCAGGATTAGACCTTAATCAGACCATCGTAAAATCTTATTTTCCGTACGTCCGAATGAAATACAGAATTCTCATAGGGTCACTCTTCTACTACGGTGCTAGCGGTTCCTCTTCTTTCTTTTTAAGACATGACCCACTTTAACTCCGAATCTACCAAGTACATTTTTAGTTCTAAAAGTCCTTCACTTATAGATTATATGTAAACTTAAACCGCCTTATTGCGAAACAAGGTTTTTCTCTAAACCAGGTTTTAACCATTGAGCTGGGTTTTGTATTTCGAATCTTGATTGTATCAGAATAAGATTCAAATTACAAAACCTGGCTCAGTGGTTTAAACCTGGTTTAGAGAAAAACCTTGTTTTGTAATAAGGCGGAAAGAGTGGAACCCTTCGTCTCAAATTCAGATTCGCATTTGTTTGTTTTTTTTTATTGCGTGTATGTCCGAATGACATTACTCAAGCCTTCCATATAAATTATTGGTTTGGCACAAGAGTCGAGCCTACTCGTTACTTGGTCCAATACTCAGTGCAGTAGTTAATTACTGGTTGCGAGCAGATAATAACTTAATAGGTTATTCTTTCTTCGGCGTCTCTCGGACGTGTGGCATCTTAGGATAAATGCAAGTCCATAATCATTGTCAAGCTTGAATGGTTCATCAATTACAAGTGTATGCTTCTATCAATTAACTACAAATTGTAATACAATCTTGCAATATGCAGTAACTCGGAAGGTAGAGTTTTTGAAGTATAAAACTCTTTATAAGGTAGCTAATTTTGTGCTAGAGAGCGCGATGGAGCAATTTAGACTAACTGGTCAACAATTGGTTTACTTCAGCAGGACATCAAAAATTCAAAAATTTCTAATGTTGTCGGAATAGAAAAATAAATATAGAATAAAAAAACTATGTTTATTGATTAGTCTGATAATTATGTATCGGACACGAGGCTAAATCTTAATTTTGATAGGATACCGTTACTATTTGCATTATTTAACTATTATTTAAAAATAAACGTGAAAGTGCGCTAAAAACATATAAACACACATACACAAATAACTAGACTCAAAATATAGGTCCCAATTTGTTCCGACTCTGAAACAAACCTGGAACAGGCATTGATGCTTATCCTAAGGTGCAACAAGAATGATAAAAAACATTTTAAAGTGTGTTACAAAATTAATAAAAGTCAAAAATGTGGTGTTTTTGTCAGTTAAATCTGATTTTGAGTAAACACGAACTCAAGTTCCGATCTTATCTATCACGACTTGTTTTATTTTTCTCAGAAAAAAGTCAATTTGTTTTTTATAAACACACAAAATATGTAACTTGGCCTTTATACGTAAAGAAAAGTGTTAACTTAATTTATGATGCTATATATTTACTATCGAATAAATAGTTTTCTATGCCGCATAAAATGAATTAATTTAAATAAATGCATACATTTATACTTATTTTAAAATAGTTTGCTGTTTTGCGAAATACGAGATCGTGTTAAGCTAAAATGAATTTACATAAACATGAATAGTTTTGGAATGAGACATAAACTCTCAGTTGATCGTAAATAAAGTTATTTGATTTAAAAGACCATATAAATACGCAAGTTATATTAATAAGGATTGGAAAGTCCTCTTATTTGGAAGCCATAACGCAGCATTATCGGGTTTTTATATGACTTTTATGATCCTTAGAACTACGCAAGTATATAAAAAAATCACTTTTCTCCCTAAAGAAGTTACCTACGCAGACATAATTTCTCCAAGCCTTAAATATCATAACCTATGGTCCGCTGTTGAATTTCTTAGTCAATGCTAATTGTATGCTAATACTATACACACGCTTCACAAAATCAGTTGCAAATCTACTATGATTCAATTGTTTGCTTGAATGCAAATGCGTCGTAAATAACAACAGATCGTAAGATATAGATGCGAAGATTTATTGCTGGAACTAATGTTTATTTGTTACTGAGATGTATCAAGTCTCTTACAGTTTTTTTGCGGACGTAGTAATAGCAAATCATTTACCGCAGATAAAATATAGTCTAGACTTATGTCAAAATACTTTTTTATTAAGTTAAAATTAAAATTGGATTTTCTAATCCTCGTCACACCTAATTCATAGTGCAAGCTTGTTTTCGAAACAATAACATTAATTCTTGCACTTAGAGTTATTCTCAGTAAGCTAAAATTGTGAAGGATTACAAAAGAACATGAAGGTATGTTGGATTATACGGCCTAATAAATGCGAGTATTATCAGCTTATTATATGAGAATATTTTTACCATAATAATTAATATACGAGGGAATTATACCATCGTAGATCCTCTATACACTGATTTCTCATAATAGAGTGTTGCCGATCTCATAAATGTCAACGGGAAAAGGATGCAAATGACTTCTCGAAGCCAACCAGATCATGCTGTAGAATAAATCTCTAATAGTGACTACATTTCACTTCGCCTACTCCTTAGTAATTCATCGACGCTATCAAATATGCTATCCTTAACTACTCTTCGATTTGTCGCCAACGAGGCGAGTCCTGTTAACAGGACTGGCATCCGTGTATATTTAATATGGTCATAATACTTTGCGGAAATAACGGGAGACGGCTGGTCCAGTGACTTTATATTAAAGGTAGGCAAGTAACAGCTTATGTAAGCAATAATGGCGCTTAAAGTTCCTCAATATCATCAGCTGTATTCTTGCGGTTTTGACCGAGTTTGTTGCATCTTTGGTTACTGCTATGCTTTCGTATGTTGTAGCCTTATATTTTATTGCCTATGCTATTTTTAAACCTATCGTATACTAGACAATACGAAATTGCTGGAACTAATGTTGAAATGAAATGAAATTGGAATCCAAAATCGCGAATCTGCGTTGAGTAAGCGTAGTGCTGATTATGCTTATGCCTTATTTGTATAAGCCTTGAAGCCTTTGCCCTGCAGTGGGACAACAATAGGCGGGTATTATTATAGATACTGGTAGTTTCATAGTTTACGGTTAAATAAAAACATTATTTAGTGTTATTTTAGTATAGATAAGTATGATAGACAGACATGAAACAAATTAGAGAAGACTATTAAAGACAAGGCACACTTAATTCACCACCGACAAGGCATCAGTAAATGCCAATTATAATTAATATTAATATGAACTTTTAACCTCATGTTTACTTAAAAAGCTAATTGCAGTTATTACTTACTGTGTTTGATTGTGTGTGATCAAGAAACTTTATAGGCATAAGTAGCCAGCATCAAACCGAATAAAACTATTAGTTTTACTTATCTCTTAAACACACAGGAAAACCGGGAGTTTATTTTTTTTGTTTAAAATCCGACGCGGAACGTTTGCGGAACTTCGCCATACTTAAGTAAATAATAACTTATGTGAACATATGCAGATTTAGATAGTAATTGGCCTTATAAATCTCAGTTTAGCTAAGTAGAACCCGGCCTGGTAACCGGGACTTGATTTGTAAAATGATGGTTTTACACTATCAGAATCAATTTCATATAAAATAATCCTATGATAGGTAGTTCCAGCAGATTTTAGACGCTTAAATAATTTCCGTGAAAACGCAGAAAGTGTTATTTTACGTCTTCCCTTCTTTATTTAGATTAAATATATAAAAGTGCATATGATTATTTTGTTTAAGTAAAGTCATTGCCCGTACATTGGCGCTACTGTATCGAGAAAATCAAGTTTTCCGTATAAGTATTGCAAACTTGAAGCCATTTCACGTTTAACAAGAAAAATATCCGCAAATAAACAGGTTGAAATCTCTGTTTGGTAAGAACAAGGCCAGTCCATCAAAACGTGGACGTTTCTTACCATATCTTATCGAAAACCGTTATAATGGCTAAAAATTAGTCAATGATAATTTACAATCTAATACATGCCAAAACAAACCCAGATTGACACTTTTTTGCATAATATTTCGATCATGCAAATCAAGTAAATTTCAAATTAAAGAATATCTTGCTTACCGTTAATCCTTTAAAAGAAAGTGCCATCAATATGCTGTTTTTATTACATTAACACCGATCATAAAAGTAAAAGAAAGTGCATTAACGAATATGCGAAAGGGGCAAAAGGGAAGTAACAACCTATAAAGCCACCACTTAAATATGTGGGTTAAAATCTTTGCCCTACAAAATTCACCGTGACTAATCAAAAAGTAACAAACCTTGGGATCTCATAGGAATTTCAAAACGCTCTACATGTGTTAACGGCTAAACAAATATTCGAAATTGATCCATACTGGGTCGACAAAATTGGTCGGAGTGTACATTCATCCACTTGCATTATATGTATACGTGCACGTTCAACCAAATAAACTGTCGTTTTGTCTGCGAACTGCACACGCGGTATTGACATAGTCAATACGAACTTTATTGGATTCTGTGGGAATATCTAACTATGTGCTGTTTATTTTACCGCACAAATCTTGAAAGGCAGCTGAAGGAAACCGCTTGACATTTACAACGTCTAGTCCTATTAACATACTTTCTGCTTTTAAACGCATTTGATCCTGGATTTCTTTAATATGAAATTAATTGATGCCAATTAAATCTAATTGGTGGTTATAGAACTAATTGAAGGGTCTAAGTGGATCTAAATTAATTCATATTTATGATTATTAATAAGTAAACTATACACGACTCCTATAATGACAGTGAGTTTTAAAAATATAGTACTTAATTACGAATACTGATAGCCTTATGTCCGAATACTCAAACGTCAGTTAATTTTAAGACGTTCTTAAATCTGTTGCTGTCTTTGTCGCTCTAAAGGTATAAAGTAAGGAAAGCAATATATTGGACCGGGTGTTTAGTGAAAATTAAAAAGCAATAGATGAGTAGACGAAATTTTTAGCTACTTTTTCTCTGTATATTTTAGAGAACCATAATGAATTGCAGCCATTTCAATGTTTCTTCCCAAATATTATTATAACCCGCTGCTTGCTACCATGACAACTAACATAAACATACACGTTAAAACTATCAAGTAGACACACTAGTGACAAAGTGAACGACTTGACACTTGAACCGTGTCTAAAGCGTCGAGTGTAAACACTGTCCCACTGTATGCGCAAACGCAGCTCTTAACATCGAGTGGACAGACTTGAGAATGAAATGCAATTTTCTGACAAGTACTGCAAGTAATACTGTACTATTATGTATGGAGTGATATAAGAACTGTTTGGTGACAAGGTGTTTTAAAATGTCTTTGTAAATATTGATTCACATAATTTTAACAATTTGTTGCAAGGCCAAAGAACTGAAGCTAGTAAGAACGGTCATTAAAATATTTGTAAGAGTAAGTTCGCGAGCTAATAGGTGTCTTTGTTAAACTATTTAAACGTTTATTCTTTTTTTTTAGTTTTACCTCTGAGGGTACAAAAAAATTAGTAAAACTAAAAAAAAAACTAGAAAATTGCTAGGTAATTCGTTGTAGTTCGGGGAAGGTTCGGACATTCTCTAAACTTCAACGAATTAGCCAGCACAATTTTAAAATTTCCAAACCAGTGATGAAAGTAATAACGCCATTAAGAACAAGTGAGTTCCAGTTAGATATACTAATTAATTATCTAACTCAGGCTTAGATTCAGGTTCTCTACGAGCACTGCCACAACACAATAAATCAACACCAACTAATTGAACTTAATGATCAAACATTGAAGAACAAATTGCAATTCAAAGCGCCGCGATCCGTGATTCAATTTAAAGTTTCCATTTAACAATTTCTAACACTCAGATTGCATATTACAAAGAACTCAACTGGTTTACCGATTAACGGAAAGCGATTGACAAATGGTTAATGTCCAATGTCCATACATTCCTCTCGGTGCAACTAAATGACGCAAAAACGTTTGATTCCCACATAAATAGTAAAAAGTGAAGGCAGTAGTACAGTCAAGATTAATTACTCTAGTTGTAAATAGAAAGATTTATCTAAACCTCTATGTGATGTAAAAACAACTCTCTGCTACTAAGAAGTCGAGCAAGCCGTAATAGCAATCCAGTAGGTTACAGTTGCAGTAACAGATAATCTTAGACGCGTCGTAATAGTATGAATACCATTTGTGTTATGTTATAACGACCATAATGCAGTTTTAGAAAAATATACAGCTATGAAGCCGTTGTTTCGAGTAAAAAAAACTATTAAAGAACTTTTAATCATGCAGAAATGGTTCTGATACCGTATTCTAGGAATCTTAAAGGATCACAATCGTCATCCGGTGTAACAAATTTTTAACTAAAAGAAGATACGCCAGATACTTCTTTTACCGACTCGACGATTTGCTTTAATGATAAAACTACAGATGTTATCCGAAGGTATGATGTCAGATCGATTTTAATTAGGAGAGAATGTTCAGCTACTGGTCTTATCGAGTTAACATGACAGCCGACACGCAGGCCTACCGTCTTATCTGGATAGGAAAAGGTTCATTAACTAATGCTAATATAGATAGACATTAA
The DNA here is from genome assembly GCA_033675125.1 of Athetis lepigone. NCBI lineage: Eukaryota > Metazoa > Arthropoda > Insecta > Lepidoptera > Noctuidae > Athetis > Athetis lepigone. The sequence goes on along the minus strand of CM066243.1, from coordinate 10,518,625 downwards.
AGAAATACTATTAGAAACACGGGATACACCGATCTCTATATTTCTTGCTTCATCCGACTCAAAAGACCAAAAAAGAAAACCATGTTTGAGGTTGGAGAGATTAATCACAAGAAAAAAAAATACTTTATAAATCTTGATAAAATCAACCAAGCAAAAGAAGTTGTACGTCCACTTCTATTTATTAGATATAATTTATTTGAAAGCAGTAAACACATCTATACTCGTCGCCACTGGACGCGCTGCGCCGGTGTAAGATTATGTCAACTATTAGCATTAATCTTCCCGTTCAGTCGTCGCCATCTACATCTCGGTAAGGCCTACCGTTGCGTACCAGTCAACGGAATTGTGTTCAATAAAGCACTGTGTCAGCTAGCGGTATGCACTTTTTTCTTTTCCCTGTCCAATCCACCTTGGTTGGTCGAACAACAATGGCGAACTGAACTTAATCTCATCTAATATTCCAGTTTACTTTTTATTACAAACTCTCGACGACACAAAACACTGGACTGTATCGATACTCCGTTAACACAACAAAACATAAACGCGTCATTAATTCACCTACACGTAAATTTAGAAAGTAAAACATCTCCAAATCAAACACAAAGGCGTTAAATAACAAGTTCACTTTTCGTTTCGAGTGTTTAATGATAGCATCGGCGATAAATGGCGAGATCTACAGTAGTAAAAAGCGGATTGTAGATACAATGTACTTAAATGGAAACCTCTCACTAACGTCTGTAACTGTAACTTGTAATCTAGTATGGCGATATCACTTCTGACGGAATGACTCGGAACTGTTATACGAACTGGCTGTATTATCATTCGCACTATGCATTACTGCGGCAGGCATGCATTTTGATTCGACCTACGGTTATTTATCACAGCTAAAGAATTAATGAAGGCAGTGTGAGTGATAGCCGATGGAGGAGAAAACGTCATTAGCAGTATTTGGAGCATACGGACGTGGGAAGCTGTCATTCGAGTAGTTATAATAACCGAGTCGAGTGCGAAATCAGAATAGATTAACAATTATACAATGAGTCGGTTTCTTTCACATTGTTAGTACGGATTGGTATAAATGATCCGGCGGAGGCAAACATCGGTGGCGATCTCGGAAACGTGACCGCTGCTCTTGTTTGGATTGCGGTTGGAATGACTGTAAGCGGACGAAAGTTTCAACCTACATTTGGTCAGGCACGTATGTATCAGTGGACAGAATTTCCCTGCTTCGACACGGGTCAAACTTTAATCATGCCAGTGTGTTGCATTGCGGAACGAATGCAAAGGTTGTTCGCGAATCGCTTTAACTCGCCAATTGAGTACGCAGCTCACGTTTGCAAGCGAAATCTTCGAGGCATCGGCTCGTGCCGCCAAGTGACTCGGACTACTAATGCGTTTGTTTACTTCAAAACTCGGTCAAGTTCACGATCATTCACGAGACTAAGATTCACTCGCATCTTTAAGCTTCTTGAATTAAGCATTGCGCACTTCCGACAATGATTCTGTCTGCGGAATACTAAAATGTTAGATATCTTCGCTTTCATAAAGGAACTCACCGACAAAGCCTTTAAAGGACCTTTGTTATTCATTGTAGATAGAACAGCTACGGTTATATCAGCACGGTATTATCTTGACCAGCTGGGATAGACAAATCGGGGAGACTATGGAAAGCCTTTCTCCATTCGCCGCTCACGCAGCGAGGAATCTACGCCCCTTCGATTAATCTAATCCGATGTGATTTCTTATCTGATCAACAGAACGTGGGCCGAGTATAAGTTTCCTCGCAAACAGTCAACAGTCACTGTTTCGTGATATAGAGATGCGTGTAGAAAATTGTTGTAGCGGAATAATTTGTAGCGTTTTGCATATGCCGATAGGATGCGTTCAATTGCTTCCTGTCTCAAACGTTTATGTTACGTATAATGCATCTTCGCATAACGAATACGTCAAGGCGGGGCGCTCCATAAAGCAGGATTCTAGTAATACATACTCTGTAGAATTTACCTCAGTTTAATGACCTGCTGTGTAAGATGCAATGTTTCAGAAAGACCTCATTCTCTTCTAAATTCGATAACTACTAACTTCTATAGACAATTGTGTCTACTCCCATGTCTCTGAACTCCGAACTAATGGGTGCCTTTTAAGGGACCTACTATTCCCTTAAAATGAGGTCAAACGCCCACCGGACCAACGGTAACGATCGTGAGATAGAAATGTACAATGCTTGACATAAAATAAATACAATAAATCAAAAATATCTGAATGAAGATTTTCGTTTAATTGTGTTGGTATTACTCTTATGGAGCGTGGGTGAATTGATGATAAGTGTCCGTCATCGAGGGCAATATATCAAATGCATGAAACTGTGAAAAATACACATCATAGAGAAAATTGCAGCGAGTCAATTTATCTGAGGCATCTCTTCAAGTGCGCGGCTTCCTATGCTGATACCAGTTGACGGACGAGATGCCGCGGGTATTTATAGGCCGTTGCAAATTGTACAAAATGACACCATTCGCGACGAGCAATTTAAAACTTATTCATTTTCCTTTAATAAATATTCTTTTAGAATAAATTGACACAGTAAAAGAACTGTTCATTTGGTTAACAAACTAAACCGTGTGCGGAAGTTGTTGAATTTTTCACATCTTAGACTTTCGTGACTCAAAAGAACATTTAGTAAGATTTACGAGACAACAGGTAGCATGCGAATGTGCATGTCTTCGTATCTTCTATTAAATTTTTAAAAATACGCAATATACGACGATACAAGCATAGCTAAGTAAATAGATGCACTTCTCCTCGTTTATATTCTCTGACCGTAGAGGGCAAAAAAGCGTCAGCAGCAATCACTGGCAATCCCAATTAACCCCGAGTTCAACCTATCCTAGCGGGAACCTGAGCGTTATTAAAGCCTTACAAGGGGGAGAAAGTTCAACACGCGACCAATCGACTCCCTTATTACGGATGAAACATGAATTTGGGACCAATTAGTACACGATTACGTAACAACTTATCGACAGCTCGAAGACATAAAGGCATACACAAAAGGCTACGTAATGGGAGAAAGCAATAGAATCCGAAGGCCTCATCATCCGGTCTGATAACCTTAGACGCTATTGTACGCGAGCAACCTCTAACCGAACAACAATAAGGGAGAGTTGAGCTCATTGAAACGGACTTTTCATTTTCCTAAATGAGTTGCTGGTTGTGAAGAAACAGATGGGTTATTAGGCGTCGTCGGTAGCATTGTGTAAGTCATCGATGTGGTTCGCTACAATGGTGGCTTTCTCGTGGCCTTTGTGCTCACTTTTGAGCTGTCAATAAAGATATTCTTCTAACGTAGTAATGACTGTTCTGGCGAGACGTTAATTAACGTTGACGATTCGAGTGATTATGAATTCGAGAGTGCAACCTGTCTTATTCTTACAATCGAGTATTTAGTGATTGCACTTATCATTTGGTGTCACTGGGTTAGTGGAAAAATTACATCGTTATGTCCAAGACCGTTGCAAGACAGGTAAAATTGCACTCACGTAAACTCATATTTAATAAAGTAGATCTATAATATTGTCGTGACCAACAGGTCATCATTCACCTTCATTATCTTCGAGTAAGTCGTAATTATTGTATTCGAGATCAAATTACTCTTATTGACCTGGGAATAGAACCTAGGTTTTCAATGTCCGACACCATGATTAAATTTGTTACCGTTCCACACATTTCAGGTCGTGCATAAGTATCTTCGTAGCGACATCGACATCTACTCGCAATTTATGTCACTCACGTACACAAACCGTCACCGTAACATGTTTTATACTTACAGGAGAACTACTGTTACTAATGTTCCTTTTAAGAAAAGATATGCCGTAATAAATACGTCTGTTTTATCTAAACCCATCTAAGGCAGAACTAGACAGCGGTAACAGCCTAAGTTCCTGGTTATCTGCTATAACCTTTTGAGTCTATTAGAAGAAATTCGATATGGGTGGCTATTTTTAAGATGTAATAGCTTCAAACTCGAACCATAAGTTGACGGCATAGCGAAATGCAGCTCACGCACATTTATGCCACAGTCGAGTGCAAGATATCTCCCGTTAGATACAAATTCCACGGAGGCGGCACAATAGACCCGTTGAGAGATCATCGATGGGCAATTTGGGTCCATATTGTATAGGCGAAGGGCCCCGGGCAAGAAAAGGCGCTGCAACACGAATGACCGCCGAACCGTAAACACGTCGTCGATTTAATTGAAACTTTAGTAAAAAACATAAGACAGATAGAATTAACCGAGTCCCCTCTCCGATACGATAAAAAAAGTTACGCGACACTATCAAAAAAGGAACAATCTGTTCTAATTTAATATCGAAATTACCGTTCATTCGAGATTTGCCCCTTTGTCTGTTATTATGTCCTCATGTTATGATACTGTCATATTTAAATACTTGTAAACCAATCATCTGGTAGCCAATTTGGTATTTGACACCATCATCAATTGACGTACTTTTTATGAACTGTCAAAACGTGATTCTCCTATAGATTTTGAATGGCAATATCACCTTGTGACGTCACAAGCTAGCAACCCTGTTGACTAACTTTTTATTGATTTCAAAGCAATTAAAAATCCAATTTTACAGTAAATTAAAAACAAATCCGATGCTTAGGATTAATAAAAAGATAGGTTTTATAAAAATTATGTCTTAGATTTATCGATTAATAGTGTCAAATACCGTATTACAAATTGCTGACGTCATTGTAAAAAGTAAGCTTTTGACCTTCCAAATTCCACACGTTCAACGAAAGAGAGAACGAAAGTACAACCAACATGACAAAATAAATGAAAATCACTCACTTTTCAAGTCAACGTTAACGTCCTCGTTGTCATCATAACAATATTTTTGGAAAAAACGGCCTTCGGTCCCATTTACTTTAGAATACCAGAGGTAGATAATGGAACCAACACATTTTAACCTCGAACAAACTGTTATTCGACCAAAATCGTTCGTGTGGCTGGGCCCTAAAGAATCCATCCATTGTGATTCTTTCACGGAAACTTCACGGAACGTTACGACCTTCGTACAATACAGCTTTCTATAGAGATTGATCGGCTTTGTTCGACAAACCACAAGCGAATTCAAACCTCAATGATTCGTGGCAAACGGGTGATAATGTCCAATAGCCAGGGTTTTATTTCAAATCTTATGACGGAAGCAGACCCGGACCAACAGGACTTTTCTAGTAACGTAAATATCTATTCACATAATCATCTCGCTTGCCAAGTTCTGGGCTATTAAAGTGTTAATCAGATTTCAATTTATTAACCCCATGTTTTCTAACGGCACGAAACAAGACTTTATTCTATTGTGACGTTGGGTCGTAAGGTACAACCAATTCACGACCAGGAACGGTAAACAAATAATATGGTAATGAAGGTAATAATTTAAAAGGTATTAAAGCCATAGAATGGTAAGCAAATTATTTGCAATTCATTACTCCGTTGTCGCCAATAGAGGAAAGCGAAGAGTATTTGACAGGTCATTTAAGTTTGTAGAAAGAGCATTGGAATCACAGTAACGGATGGTAGGCAGTAGGTTTTCAACCCAGAAAGGAGTCAATGGCGTGAGAAGCGCCGCGGGTCAACACTGTGTTAATGCGCCAGTCACGAACCGTGAGCGTATGAGTATCACTTGACGATTGTACAAATGTTGCAATTAACACTGCATTTGTTAACGAATACAAATATTGCATAAAAAAGGCACAAATATGAAAGCATTTAATACTAGTAGTTACACGACGCTATGAATGGTATTTGTTAGTTGTCCATTTCAATAAATCCTCTATTGCTACTAAGCTCGTAAAGTAACGTAAGTAGCTAGCTCTACTGAGAGAGACTACCATACCTCGTATTTTCAAATTAAACCATCGTTAAAATACCAATCCTGAAATTTGTGGGTTAAACGTTCAACTTTAATTAAACATAGAGCGACGTGTGTTTGTCGGTTAACTGCATGAGGTATTTACTTAATTTATTTATGACGAGAAACCGTAAGCATTACTTTAGCGGTTAATTGAGAGCAGTATAATGACCGGGGCTTTATTAATGGTGGCTGACCTTTGAGACCAAGACCTAAGGAAGTTCTAAATACAGTTGAAATTGCTTCGGGAACAGAATGTTGAGGTAATGTTATAGAGAGAGACTTACAGATATTTATCCCAAGATAAACAAGTGCTTTGATAAACCAATATTACTATCACTAACGCCCAATTGTAAAGCTACAATGGCTAGATAGAAAGAAATCTAAAAAAGGTTAACCCAAAGCACGTACACTTTTTTTTTCTTGGCAGGGTACTTCATTGAGATGTTTGCTGATAACGCATCATGCGTCCCGACTGCTAGTCTACTATCTGTCGTCGACGGGCGAAAACTTTACTAACAAGATCCTTTACGTATTAAAACAATTAATTCTGCTATAAACTAACTGCCTAGTGGTACTGCATTTACAGCCTTAAACAAAAACTGGGACAATGTCACCGTAACAATAATGTTTATCTCAGCAGAAACATTTTAATCTAGACGCTACAAGCTTTTGTAGTCACGAGAACTTAGAACATGGTCACGAAATACGAGAAATATTCCGAGAAAAGCTTCTGTGCAAACACGAAGAAACATTCAAGTTTATTATATTATATTTTATGTATTAGATACCAGCGAGTCTCTCACAGGTCTTTATGTTAGAGGCGTAGGGCGATTGTATCTGGTGAACAAGTAGCAACTCAACTGGGATACTGATACCATCATAATGCGAAAACTCAGGTCCCGAAGGTTGTGAAGGTCATTCAGTACTTACTCCTAAAGCACGAGTCTCGAGTAACAGCTAAGAAACTGACCTTTCATTGTTAATGAGCACAGTAGAAGAAAACCGGACCTTGGTGAAGGAGGAAAAATTTTTATTAATCGCAAATCTAGGAGTAGCAATTCTATTAAGAAAGGTGAAAGGGCAAATATAAATATACATATTTATCTTAGCAAAAATAGCAATGGCCGTTATTTTCAAAAATAAACTACAGTTTTTTTTATTTTATTTTTTTAGAAAATAATAGCGTTCATTCGTTCATTCAAAATAGACAAAAGACTTCAAATACAATTTATAGAATAATCCTACAACTCGGCTATCTTATTATGCTGTCTTTTAATCCTCGTTAATAGGAACCACTTTTACCCGGAGACAAATTTGGAAATATGACAAATATACTTTCAATACTTTCACCCCAACCAAGGTACCAAAGAATTTAGTCACCAGTTCTAAACAAAGCCACTCTATGCACTTAAGTGTAGATAAATATAAAGTTCTCGTTTCAAACCCATCTAGTTCACAGCGAAAGTTTTCGTGAAGAGAAGTCAGATGAGGTTAATATTGTTATGTGAACGTGACTACAAAATGAAGTTCAGCAATCATTTTCCAGTCCGTCAGGTCGAAGTCAGACCTAAGGGCACGCTAGATGAGCCAGTCCAGAATCAATTTGACGAAGTATCCGATGTAACTGTGTCAAGGGGTTATAGTAATCCGAGAGAGGAGTCCGTTAGTCGAAGTTCACGCGATACCGTGAAATTATACAAACCAATCATAGGGACTGGTGACTTCTCATAGTGACCTCAGACGGATAGGAAATTATAGGAACGATATTATATTCAATCGCCGGGTGAATTATGTATTTACTGCCAATAAAACGTAGATACGAAATGAGTATCGATGCATTCTGCCATCATGCGAAGTTGAGAAGTAACTAATGCTTATACAGTTAAATGTATAAATTACTTGCATTTCAAAAAACGATCTGCATAGAGATTTTTATTTTTAGTAACATAAAAAAATTGTAGTGATGAAAAATGTGTTTTATTAGCAAACAGCAAATACATTGATATTCGTATAGCTTAAGGTCTACAACGTGCAAATGCATTTAGTTATTAAATATCAAAGCAAATGCATTAACTCAATACAGTCTATTACTGCTGCGTAAATACTAAGGACATGAATTTCGGTGAATTTCCTATATTATTATTCTCATCCCTTAATGTTACATTAATCGCGATAGCTAAAAGCTACCTCTTATTGAAAGCTTTTACTCCTGTGAATGCATTTCATATGTGAATAAATATTCACACATATGAAATGAATAAATATTCACACATATGAAATGCATTAATATAAAGGTTTTCATTAAGTGTTTTAAACCATATTTCATTCTGTCCGCTCTTGAACAAAAAAAAAGTCACATTTCTAACATAATTTTAACAGGACATAACAACAACCCATTCACTACGCAATTCGCAGGGCTTTAACATATTCTTCAATGCACAACGTTCACGATGAGTTGTGGCGAATTTCCAATCAGTTGCTTCATAAATCTACGTCAATAGTAAGGACTCGAGATTGACATGGGCGGTTAATTCAACTCCATATAACTACGGTCGTTATACTAACAGGCGGTATGGGGCATATGTTAGTGACTAGACGGAACTGGTTGCATTCAAGTAGTTGTGCAAAAGGTTCTTTTAAGGCGTTTGTTATAATTGAAGGTTCCTAACTACGTAGTTTTTTTTTTAATATCATTAAACGTCTGGTCGCCTCAATAAGTTTTTATCTTCAAAGACAAAGTCAATTTTGGTTAAAACTATTTGTTGGAAAGTATACTAAAGTGACTAAATTAGAGAAGGCCTTACGTATCTAATAGCTGTTTCGAGGATGTTTTGTAACTTCGTTACAGTTTCTTGTCGAAATAATTGTATCATTCATTTGTATTTGTACCTACTTCCTCCATCCAGTATTATAAATTGCAAAGTGTACATCATCTATTTTTAAATAAATAAATAACCAAATCTTATTTCTTTTAATTCAGGAATGACTTACGCTGTGCAACAAGTATGAATGTAATGCTTGAACTGCAGTATTTTCACATAATAAAATAAATAATTTCTTCAATCTTATTTTGAATTAAAACTCAATCTGCATTCTGCAGAGTGAACATTAATGCTTCCTGTTAAAATAATAAACCCGGTATTCTGTGAAAATGAATAAAAACGAACGTAAAACGTGATTTTGATGGGAATGTAATTGAGATCGAACGTAATACCAAATGATAATAAAAGGAATATAATAATAAATTAAATTGTCAATACCTTTACTAGCATAAGGAATATAATAATAAATTAAACTGTCAATACCTTTACTAGCCTAAGGAATATAATCATTGAGATAGCAGATCCGAGCAAATTTATTGAAGATGATATAACAGTATTTCTGTTTTCGAACCAACAGAAATTAAAAGGTAAACATCATCATCAGATCATCAAAATGTTGTCCGAATGACGCCCATATCTGACAACGACTATTATTGTACAGATAACAACAAAGATTTACGTAGGTAAACCGCTTTAATGTATCTATACTAATATTATAAAGAGGAAAACTTTGGTTGATTGTAATGAATAGGCTCAATAACTACTGGACCCATTTTAAAAATGTTTTCACCATTCTAAAGCTACATTGTCCCCGAGTAACATAGGCTATATAATATCACGCTAGGTCCCACGGGAGCGAAGCAGTAACCAAAAACCTAACGTAATGCGGGTGAAACCGCGAGGAACTAACCATACCACAATATTTACTTAGAATTTAAATACAATTGGTATTTAAAGTCTGCTAAGCGTCCTAATATGGAAAGTAGAAACACCAAACTACTGTAGGCGAGATTTACGACAACATACGGTAGAAGCGGTGAACAAGACCCTTCGAAAGGAGCATGCAAGTGTCTGTGCTTACGATGTTATTGTCCAAATACGTTTAACGACCAACACCTATTCGCGGAGCAGTAACGGCATACGACAGGTGAGGACATCAACCATCCGCGGCGGAAACTCAAAGCTATTACAAAATGCGACTATAACCCGTCTCCCCTCAACGATTTGCGGTTTCAGCCAGGAGGGAATACGGACACTAACTGCCAGCTCATTTCCACTTCGGATTTAAGGCAAACCACAGCAACTTCGCAAAGTCGTCGACAAGAAACGTGCAACCTAATGCTAAAGTTACTGACTGGACGTTCAATCTTAGACAACGATTAAAATCTAACAGAAAAACTTAAGAAAAGAACAAGTGTAACAAATCTCAGTCGTCTACATGATTTCCAAAGAGCAAATATTCAGTGTTATAATTACAATTTATTATTGGCTGCAATGAAAGATGAATATTAACAAGCTTTAATTAGCGTTACATACTGATGCATATCGCAGTTAATCGCTGCGGCAACACATATTTGCGTCAGAATAAGTGGGGCTTTCGTCGTCAACCATCACGGAAGATAGTGAAAAAAAGGAACGTTTCCGAGTCGAGTATCGCACGGCATATCTGTCTCAATGGAGCAGTTCAGTGGTTTGTAACAATACAACTCGGTGAGATGCATGACAAAAAGTTTATAAACACAATAACTGAGCGGTTCCCGACCTTGCATTTCACTCAGAACTGGGCTGTGGTCGTGCCTATAAATCCCACTTCGACAAACTATTCAATTGCATCGCTAACTGTTATACCGTTTTGAGTACCGCTTAATCCGAAGACGTAACCATTGTTACGAAAGAAAATGAACTCGATAAAGTTGAATTTATTAATATTGAAACGGGGAATCGAGATGACATTGACTACAACGCGAAGAGTGGGTTTGGAAAGAAGATTAGACTATGGCAATTAAAACGCTTACTTTTTGTATTTAACGTAATGGCGGTTTACTTAGTTTTTAAAGTTTCAAAGTCGTCAAGGGATCGTATCTGCGATGCATTTTTCTGAATTCTATGCAAGTATAATTTGCCTAGCAAATTAATGGCATAAAAAGAAACGTGAAACTTATAATTTGTATAAAATCGAATTACGTTACGTGTATTAGCATTAAAATGCGCGAATTATCCGGAAGCGCTTACAAAATTACCCAAATAACACGTTATTTATACAAGTTATTTAAGACTACCATCTTGATAACATAGTTGTTTAAATATTCTTGGAAAAAAAGAAAGGTTGCCATCATTAACTATTACGAACATAATTTGAATAGGTAATTATAATTGATGTAAGAGCACTCCACGATATCCATTCACAATTGAATAGTCAATAGATCGTGGGAACACAATTGAAAAACTTCAGGACCTATACATAAAAATATAAAAGAATATGCATGGTGAAAAATAACGCGGTATAATACCTAATTAGCTTTTATAATTGTTGTAAATCAACGCTTTCACACCTGGTGGTTACAAACTCCGCAGGCGATGAATTATGTACACATTAAAAACAAAGTGTATAGAAGTAAGTAAAGAAAGTGCGATGACTTGATATATATTACAAACAAGAAATCGATAGCTTTCCCAATGGAAGAAGAAAACTTGAAGCCGAAACCAGGGGTTAGTCGACGGATGCTCAAACGCATGTAGACCGTATCGGCAAGAGCAGCCGACAAAACGGTGCGTCACGCCCAACTAAGCCACGCTACGAAATGAGTATCGATGCATTCTGCCATCATGCGAAGTTGAGAAGTAACTAATGCTTATACAGTTAAATGTATAAATTACTTGCATTTCAAAAAACGATCTGCATAGAGATTTTTATTTTTAGTAACATAAAAAAATTGTAGTGATGAAAAATGTGTTTTATTAGCAAACAGCAAATACATTGATATTCGTATAGCTTAAGGTTTACAACGTGCAAATGTATTTAGTTATAAAATATCAAAGCAAATGCATTAACTCAATACAGTCTATTACGGCTGCGTAAATACTAAGAACATGAATTTCCTATATTATTATTCTCATCCCTTAATGTTACATTAATAGCGACAGCTAAAAGCTACCTCTTATTAAAAGCTTTTACTCCTGTGAATGCATTTCATATGTGAATAAATATTCACACGTATGAAATGCATTAATATAAAGGTTTTCATTAAGTGTTTTGAACCATATTTCATTCTGTCAGCTCTTGAACAAGAAAAAAAGTCACATTTCTAACATGATTTTAACAGGACATAACAACCCATTCACTGCGCAATTCGCAAGGCTTTAACATATTCTTCAATGCACAACGTTCACGATGAGTTGTGGCGAATTTCCAATCAGTTGCTTCATAAATCTACGTCAATAGTAAGGACTCGAGATTGACATGGGCGGTTAATTCAACTCCATATAACTACGGTCGTTATACTAACAGGCGGTATGGGGCATATGTTAGTGACTTGACGGAACTGGTTGCATTCAAGCAGTTGTGCAAAAGGTTCTTTTATGGCGTTTGTTATAATTGAAGGTTCCTAACTACGTAGTTTTTTTTTTTTAATATCATTAAACGTCCGGTCGCCCCAATAAGTTTTTATCTTCAAAGTCAAATTAGTCAATTTTGGTTAAAACTATTTGTTGGAAAGTATACTAAAGTGACTAAATTAGAGAAGGCCTTACGTATCTAATAGCTGTTTCGAGGATGTTTTGTAACTTCGTTACAGTTTCTTGTCGAAATAATTGTATCATTCATTTGTATTTGTACCTACTTCCTCCATTCAGTATTATAAATTGCAAAGTGTATATCATCTATTTTAAAATAAATAAATAAATAACCAAATCTTGTTTCTTTTAATTCAGGAATGACTTACGCTGTGCAATCGTAACAAGTATGAATGAACTGCAGTATTTTCTCATAATAAAAATAATAAATAATTTCTTCAATCTTATTTTGAATTAAAACTCAATCTGCATTCTGCAGAGTGAACATAAATGCTTCCTGTTAAAATAATAAACCCGGTATTATGTGAAAATGAATAAAAACGAACGTAAAACGTGATGTTGTTGGGAATGTAATTGAGATGGAAGTAATACTAAATGATAATAAAAGGAATATAATAATAAACTAAATTGTCAATACCTTTACTAGCCTAAGGAATATAATCATTGAGATAGCAGATCCGAGCAAATTTATTGAAGACTAGCTTCTGCCCGCGGCTTCGCTCGGGTTAGAAAGAGACAAAAAGTAGCCTATGTTACTCTCCATCCCTTCAACTACCTCTACTTAAAAAATCACGTCAATCCGTCGCTCCGTTTTGCCGTGAAAGAAAGACAAACAGACAGACAGACACACTTTCCCATTTATAATATTAGTATGGATGATATAACAGTATTTCTGTTTTCGAACCAACAGAAATTAAAAGGTAAACATCATCATCAGATCATCAAAATGTTGTCCGAATGACGCCCATAGCTGACAACGACTATTATTGTACAGATAACAACAAAGATTTACGTAGGAAAACCGCTTTAATGTATCTATACTAATATTATAAAGAGGAAAACTTTGTTTGTTTGATTATAATGAATAGGCTCAAAAACTACTGGACCGGTTTTAAAAATTCTTTCACCATTCGAAAGCTACATTGTCAACGAGTAACATAGGCTGTATAATATCACGCTAGGTCCCACGGGAGCGAAGCAGTAACCAAAAACCTAACGTAATGCGGGTGAAACCGCGAGAAACTTACCTTACCACAATATTTACTTAGAATTTAAATACAATTGGTATTTAAAGTCTGCTAAGCGTCCTAATATGGAAAGTAAACACCAAACTACTGTAGGCGAGATTTACGACAACATACGGTAGAAGCGTTGAACAAGGCCCTTCGAAAGGAGCATGCAAGTGTCTGTGCTGACGATGTTATTGTCCAAATACGTTTACCGACCATAATATCGGACCAACACCTATTCGCGGAGCAGTAACGGCATGCGACAGGTGAGGACATCAACCATCCGCGGCGGAAACTCAAAGCTATTACAAAATGCGACTATAACCCGTCTCCCCTCAACGATTTGCGGTTTCAGCCAGGAGGGAATACGGACACTAACTGCCAGCTCATTTCCACTTCGGATTTAAAGCAAACCACAGCAACTTCGCAAAGTCGTCGACAAGAAACGTGCAGCCTAGTGCTAAATTTACTGACTGGACGTTTAATCTTAGACAACGATTAAAATGTAACAGAAAAACTTAAGAAAAGAACAAGTGTAACAAATCTCAGTCGTCTACATGATTTCCAAAGAGCAAATATTCAGTGTTATAATTACAATTTATTATTGGCTGCAATGAAAGATGAATATTAACAAGCTTTAATTAGCGTTACATACTGATGCATATCGCAGTTAATCGCTGCGGCAACACATATTTGCGTCAGAATAAGTGGGGCTTTCGTCGTCAACCATCACGGAAGATAGTGAAAAAAAGGAACGTTTCCGAGTCGAGTATCGCACGGCATATCTGTCTCAATGGAGCAGTTCAGTGGTTTGTAACAATACAACTCGGTGAGATGCATGACAAAAAGTTTATAAACACAATAACTGAGCGGTTCCCGACCTTGCATTTCACTCAGAACTGGGCTGTGGTCGTGCCTATAAATCCCACTTCGACAAACTATTGAATTGCATCGCTAACTGTTATACCGTTTTGAGTACCGCTTAATCCAAAGACGTAACCATTGTTACGAAAGAAAATGAACTCGATAAAGTTGAATTTATTAATATTGAAACGCGGAATCGAGATGACATTGACTACAACACGAAGAGTGGGTTTGGAAAGAAGATTAGACTATGATAATTAAAACGCTTAATTTTTGTTTTTAACGTAATGCGGTTTACTTAGTTTTTAAAGTTTCAAAGTCGTCAAGGGATCGTATCTGCGATGCATTTTTCTGAATTCTATGCAAGTATAATTTGCCTAGCAAATCAATGGCATAAAAAGAAACGTGAAACTTATAATTTGTATAAAATCGAATTACGTTACGTGTATTAGTATTAAAATGCGCGAATTATCCGGAAGCGCTTACAAAATTACCCAAATAACACGTTATTTATACAAGTTATTTAAGACTACCATCTTGATAACATAGTTGTTTAAATGTTCTTGTAAAAAAAAAGAAAGGTTGCCATCATTAACTATTACGAACATAATTTGAATAGGTAATTAGTATTGATGTAAGAGCACTCCACGATATCCATTCACAATTGAATAGTCAATAGATCGTGGGAACACAATTAAAAAACTTCAGGATCTATACATAAAAATATAAAAGAATATTCACGGTGAAAAACAACGCGGTATAATACCTAATTAGCTTTTATAATTGTTGTAAATCAACGCTTTCACACCTGTTGGTTACAAACTCAGCAGGCGATGAATTATGTACACATTAAGGCGACGAATTGTTCAACAATAATTTCTAAAACCAGGCGCACGCACCCCGCAAACCGCACACACCCCGGTAAGTAACGTATGCATTGCAACAGAGGGCGCTGGGGAGCGGCCCGCGGTGTTGGCGGCGCGGAACATAGACACCTTGGAGTTGTCTTATATATTTTTTTATGAATTTACCTATGACTTTTTTTATTGATTGTCTTTTCGGAAATAAACTAACACGTGCTAGTGTTATTCAAATAACGAAATTAAAAGTTTCGTTATTTGAAAAACATTAGCACATTTCTTTTTACCGTAAAATATTTTAAAAAATTATAATTTTTTGTAATATTTTATACGATCAAAATATCTTTATTTACTTTTACATAAGTATTCTAAGGCTGGAACCTTTTCCTTGTAAGTATTAAATTATTGTGTGTGTCTGTGTGTGTGTTTATTTATTTTAACAAGGAACATAATTTATTCTACTTTAATATCATTTACAATAAAACACATATTAATTACACTTCGTGTGTATTATTATTCCATTTATTTAATCATACAATATATAATTTACATTTTTAATATCAATACAAAAATAAACATTTAAAAATAGTAGCCCACCGGCATTGGGAATAGGGCCTAAGCTACCGGTGGTCAGTGGCTCCAGAGAGAGGAACCTCCGGACAATGCGCACCGTGTCCAGGAGTACCGCTTTCTGCATCAGACCCTTGACCCAGCTGCCTAGCGAGAGCCTACTCAGATGTTGGTCGAGGCTCTTCGCTATTATGCCATTGGCTGTCACGACTATCGGCACAATGACTGCTGAATCCACATCCCACATGTCGACAACCTCGCAAACCAAGTCGAGATTTTTGGTCTGCTTATCTTTCTCAGCTTTAACGAGGTTCTCGTCATGCGGGACAGCAATATCAACAATCACTGCACGCCCCTCTATTCGATCTATCACCACTATGTCAGGTTTGTTAGCAACAATAGTCCTGTCAGTAATGATAGATCGATCCCATTACAATGTGACATGGTCATTTTCAAGAACTGGGTCGGGCACATACCTGTATTACGGTACTTCTGATTGCACAAGACTGTATTTCAAGGCAAGCTGCTGATGAATTATCCTGGCTACAAGATTGTGTCTGTGCAAATAGTCTCCGTTAGCCAGACTAGAACACCCAGAAATAGTGTGATGGATGGATTCCTCGGGACGGTGGCATGCCCGACATATGTCACCCATGCCGTCCTTTACAATGTATTTCCGGTAGTTGTTTGTCATCATAACTTCGTCCATTATTGCACAGACAAAACCGTCGGTTTCCCCAAAGAGGTCACCAAAGCGTAGCCAGGATACGGACGCTAGGAAATCTACATCGGGTCCATATAAGACCCGATGAAACCGTCCATGGAGCTCCTTGCTCTGCCATACCGCCCTGCGTTAATTAGTATTCATTAATACAGGTTTGCGCCAGTTTTCGTTTGCTAAGGAGAGCGGGGTGAGGCCTTTATCCACCTAAACCACATCCCGACGCATCCCCATGTCGGCATTCAGGAAATAATCCCACACCACACTTCTGTGGGATATTACCGATGATTGTGGATGATGCATCCGATTTGCGGTCAGCAGACTGCGGATCCTCCTATCTAGGGCGTCCAGTTCTGTCTGAGTCCATTTGAGTATGTTAAATTGGTACATCAAAACCGGCATAATAAAAGACTATTTAAAAATTTGTTCAGGCGGCCAAAGAAGCGCTCCTTCAACGCTTGTTTTATGTCGGTGACGTTTATGCCTAATGCTTCTATTATAGCCTGACCACCTCTGCGCAACCGATAGTCCTGAACCCTCCAACAATGTGCTGATAGGATTCAGGGTTAAACAGAACCAAAATGGACTCAGACTATCGGACTGAAATATGCCTCGCTCAATCCTTATTGGTTCGGTGTTCTCTCGGATGTGCGGACATCCTGGATAGTGAAGGACCGTCCTCCTCTGCCCCATACACGACATCAAGAAGGTGCGCAGATTGCATATAATAATATGCAACAATATAAGCAATAAAGGCAACAATATTTATTTTTGACGCACATATAGCACTTGGCCGAAACGTCTACCAATTATAGCTGCACACCCTGATAATGCCGCATAATTAGTCCGATAAGATCGCTTACACCAACAGCCATCTACATGACATCTATTAGGGGTATACCGTCTTTATTGACACTCCTTCTTTTATTGCAGCTTCTTTTTCTCTATCGCCAGCCTTTTTCATCTCATTCTATGCAGTCTCTTCCCAGTCATCACATAGCGTTATGCATTTTATTGTAAGTAAAATCGGACATGTTGGGTAAACCTACTCAAGACAAAAATTTGATTGAGCTGTGCTTGACCACAACCAGCAGCCATAACTCCAGCAACGGCGGCTTTGTTTACATCAGCCAATGACGATTTTATTTATGTGTTTTGTAACCACACAATGAACAAACATATTATGTAAATTCTAATTGCAAGTCTACGTGATGTTCAGACTCAAATTTTAATGTGGCTAATCCACAAAGACTTCTGTTCAGAGAACTTTATAAGTTCTGTTACAAAGTGGTTCACAACTATTATTCTTGTACCTCCGGCTCCATCTGAAACGAATATAAAAAAAAAGTATCAAAATCGTACATGGAATGTGATAGCATGGCGCAGGAAAATGTCTTGCCCATTGTGTATTTATTTATTTATTTAAATAAATCACTTCACAGATATTGATTATGTTTAAAATTTTTTTTTGGTTCTCATAATTATCTAGGCAACCATTGAAACCGGCTTCCAACTTTTCCTACAAAATCAGACAATCTATTGTGTTTTATAAACCGATTACTTACTGGTGCCTCAGTAGGGCGTTCAATTGTCAGTTCTGTAGAAACTTTATCACTCGAACACTGTCTGCTAATCTGAAAATATAAATAAATTAGGGCCTAGTACTAACTTCAGAGATAACATTTTTCGACTAATAGGTACGTCGGTTATGTATAAAGGACAAAATTGTCTAATATACTCACTGTAGCTGTGGGAATGCTCTCGTTTTGTGATATATTAGTGTCATTAGTATTAGCATTTCTAAAATAAAAGCATCGTTGAATTCGTAGATATATTGAATAATACATAGCAATTATAAACTTACACATTTTGCAACTCTGTATAATTCGGTAGAGCGTCGTTTTCATTTCTAGAAGATACAAGAAAAAGTGTTTTAGTAATAATAATATTACCTATGTATAGCTTTTACAAAATGTTAGGACGTTTAGGAATTTTTCATACATACCTTAAAAAGGAAGCTGTCATTTCTTTATTTTTGTTACAAGTTGACGACTCCATAGTTTCGCTCTCCGAACATTGATAAACATCATTGAAGTCAAAGTGACTTTTTGAACGTCATCTTTTTTAGTAAACTTTACATTTCACAATTCATTATGAAAACTTACTTTCTTTTCGTCATATTTGCACATTTTTCTAAAAGACATGCTCTTCTTTTCCTTTTGGAATATCTTTCTTTCATTTTTCCCATTTTTATTCAATAAAACCGCTAAATTTGATCACGCAATCGCCGATGCAGTCCGGAAGCCGACTAGCACAGACCCGTCGCTGACAATGGTCAAGAGGGGACTGAGCGTTTCAGCGGGGCGAGGATTGCATATGCGCATTAGCTTAGAACAAAACGACGTAAACGACAAAAGGCTTTTTGTTATTTTATTTAGTCGGAAATGATAACTTGAGAAATTCCTCTTACAATTTTAAGGAGTATTTATAGACTTGTCTACAGAGCAAGTTGAGAGGCTAAAATCGGTCCCGTTTGCCCATAAAATGTGAATTTCTATTTAAAAAGAGGTATGTTTGATATTGTTTTCTCTGTTACAAAAGTTACTTAATCATGTAATGAACTTTAACAAAATAAGGTTTTCATCATGAACTGTTCAGATCACCAACTCATATTTTTATTCGTTTCGTAATTACTGAGAAAAATAGAGATCACTGATGCCAAAATTTCCAATTCGTCCTCTTAAAAACAAAGTTTATAAAAGTAAGTAAAGAAAGTGCGATGACTTGATATATATTACAAACAAGAAATCGATAGCTTTCCCAATGGAAGAAGAAAACTTGAAGCCGAAACCAGGGGTTAGTCGACGGATGCTCAAACGCATGTAGACCGTATCGGCAAGAGCAGCCGACAAAACGGTGCGTCACGCCCAACTAAGCCACGCAACGTTACAAACATAAGAAGAAACGGCGAAATGATGTGCAAAATTTGTAACCACCACTGTTATCCATATTTACGCGATAACAATGGAACAAACAAAAAACTCAAAGTGTTCATGAATAAAGAAATACGTAATAGAAATACTTTCATTCACTACCATTAAATTAAATTTACAAATAACAACGATAAAATTAAACATTACAACACTTAAAAGCGAAATTAACTCATGAGAAATGCACAATTGTTCCAAATATTACATGACCGGAATGACATTTTCGCTTCGCAGATAATTAAACATGAAGACGTTTGTGCTCACGAACTAAGTGACGTAGACCAGCGTTTGTTTGAATAGTGAAAACGAGGAACAAAAACTGACCTAGATGTGCTAACAGGTGTCTTCGATGTGCAGCCCATGTCAAATGAACCGTAAAAGTTTTTACCAGTAGTATGATTAGTAGTATTTGGACAATATTCCGGAAAAGATTTAAGACTCAAAATCTATTGGCCAAAAAAATTGTAAAATGAATGATGCACTCGTAATACTCGACCTTTACCTACATCGTGATAAACAATAACATTACCGCTACAACACCGTGAGGGTCAACAAAGGCAACATTTTTGAAGTGATTACCGGCGATAAGTATCTCGAAGATCAGATTAAAGCTGAACGAGAAGAAAGTAAATCGCTCAAGCGATCATTTGATAGCAAATTGGATTGCCTTGAACATAATGATTCAAAGTTACTAAATGAGAAAACAATACACGTAGATGTTTATCAGGGACGTGTAAACGTAGCTAAATCACTTGAATGAATTGCAAAGGCATTCGCAGATGTATGTAAGTAGGCTGCCCACGGCTATTGAATAAATCATATTTTGATATAAGCACGTTTTGGTTGAGTTGACGCCCCTCGTTTTCGGAAGAAATTGCAGCAACGTGTAATGGGCAACCGAGCTGATAATTACAAGCTTTCCTTTTATTGTTTCTTCGATCGGTCTAGAAATGTCTGGGAACGGAAGTGTACAATTGGATTCGGTTCAGATTTTTCTACTATTAGCATTGTTTAAAGGTTACTTATCACCTGAGAGACTGATTTAGGTAAAACTTTAAGATCAGCGTTTAAGATATATTGTTATACCGCAGTGTTTCCAAGTATTACTAAATAGTTTTATGGTAAATTCAGACTTAACTACTGTGTAAATAATGCTTATAGCGGAAATATGTAATAAAACCGTAAAGGATATTGGCAAATTTCTATTGAGATAGCTTTATTTTATTAGATTTTTAACGACTTGTTTTAATTAAGTTATTAATATTCTTTAATGTATCTGACGTACCATTTAATTACATTAGATATTTTCATGTAACTGAGAATGCGTATATAAAGACAACTATAATTATAAACTTAAATATACTATCATACGAACTGCTTATAAAATCTAAGATTAGGTCGATTTATTTCGAGAAAACCTGTTAAATTAATTAACTAGAATCCTCAGAGAACCGTAAGTAATGAATCGTAAACATGGTAAAGCAGTAAATAATATGGTTTTAACTCACGAGGTTAATAAATAATTCTCATCTGCATAAGACAACTGCAGGAAAGCGCAGCGCGTGCCGCGTTCCATTGACCTACAATGTGCTGCAACCTACATACTATGCTGGAAACAAGCAACCTACGATTAACCCGCGAATATGATGCATGGCACGTAGAAAATTGCTGGGTAACGACCATCGGATGAGAGCCGATGCTGATTTGATGACAGGATGGTTTTCGAACCTTACTCGCAACTTACGTCTGCAGATAATAACAAAATAGCCATAAATATGTATGCGAGAATCTCAGCCTACTGACATATGGTCGAATAAAGATAGCGCCGCGCCGGATTGAATTGCGAATGAGAGACTTTGCTCCAACTCTGATGTACGATTTCTACGTTTACATTGCCAATTACGCAGAATTTATTGTGAACTCTACTAGTAATTTGATTTGAAATGAATCTAATTTGTTTCTTAATATGTTTATGGCTTGCTTAACATTTCGCTTGATTTACATTTGCATGTATGTACGTTAATGTTAATGTGTATGAATGTGTTAGGAAGTATAAATAAACTTTAGAAAAATTAGTGGCAATTTATCATTAAGCATATTGATAAAGACTTCAACGCGCTGTGGGCGTCGAGACTTTATATTAATTGTGACTTACTTTCCTCGTAGTTTTCTTTTACGTTTGCGTACAACATAATCATTAAAAAGAAACTAAGATTTGAGATGCAACAATAACTCTAAATAAAATAAGAAAGTTCGCAAAAAGGTGTTTGCGGTATCGAAGAAGCCGCATTGTTTAAAGTGACAGTTTTACGCGGCAAGAAATAAAATAATGTTTCGATTAGCTGCCTAGTCTTGTAGGACATGATTTTCTAGGTCATTTATATTTTTTTTTGTCGTTTTATTGTTTACATAAATGTTCAATATTTACAGACCGCTAACCAAAAAATAACAATAGATTTTGGGGATTTGAAGTTTGAAGGTATTTGTTTAGTTGCTTATGTTGATTTTCACATTCCTAAATTGAGGTTTTAACAGTACCTTGTACAACTCGAACTAAACCTTAAAAATATCAAAGGTAAAAGTGACAAGAGCGACAATTGAAATCCGAGTGGACGAACGGTAACCTAATGATAATTACCGATCGAGTAACCGGAGCTAATGTACCGGTAAATTGGTAAGAGTGCCGATTCTGTATGAACACCTTTTTTACCCAACACATAACAGAAGTTAATTTTATTGGTTGGTTGGCTTCACTGAGCTATCTACTTATCAGCTACTATGAATCGGATTCTCATTACAAACGTTTGCATTGCCTCAACAGCTTTAAAAACCTGATTACACAACCTTTTAATAAGAAGAAGTTATTATAAGTTTAAAATAAAACGCCAATTAAATCCTATCAAATGCACCTGATAATTTCATTAAGCAGAATTTTTATGCCACCTACCATGTATTTTCTTCAAATCAAAAGTTGTTAATTTGGCAAATTCTTTAAAAAGTGTTGTTAATCGATGTAATCAATGAACCAGTAACGCAAGAAATTTTGATTTTCTACAGTCAAAATTACGTACCGTAGCATTCTTTGATTGCTGCGAACATTGTTTTCAAGATTTGTGAATTTCAAATTTAGATCAGATATCCTACACTGGAAATATAAAGCAAAAACTCAGTTCATTACTTTAGATCTTGTTAGTAGATTATGATTGAAACAGTGTTCCTATTGTTGTGCCAAAATGTACGGTTATCAGGTTGGGGGCAAGCATTGCTATAGCTATTAAAATACGACAACTATCTGTCAAAACTTGGAACAAATTGAAAACGATCCTAATCTAGAGACAACTAATACTGTTCATAAATTGCATACACGTATCTTCGACAGAAATCGACTATTTCTAGTAGCGTATCTGAAATTCAAAATTACAGCCTTTCACTTAGATAGTAATCTACAATATTAGATGTATTGCTTCCGAAGGGGTAGCAAAGGTGAACACTGAGACGATAGGTCAACAATCATCATCTTCAATTGAACACCGATACATATCTTGTAAATATGAATCAAGTTCAAAGTCGAGGGTCACTTGCTTATTCAAACCACAGAAATTTGTATATTACTAATTTTGCTGGGAGGACTAAAAAAAACAAGTGTAGTTATGTAACATAATATACGGCGTCTGCTCGCAAAGATGGAACGTTGTAGTAAAATTAATAAAGACAAAAAGCAGTCACACAAGACTTGTGTAGAAAAACGGGTGCAAGGGTTCAGTGCTCGGGGTAGCTCCTAACGAGTTCCCACAAGCTCCAGTGATGGTAATAACTCCACTCACAATGAGCAATCAGTTTCACTCAGTATTATATAAAGGGATAACGACTATTTCACATTAGATACACAGATGAAAGTTAAAGGAGACCAAAGAAGAGGCATCATTGATTTTGATTTTAGTATTAACCAAATTGAAGTTCAAGATTTCACGATTCATACAGTAACAATAGATTCAGCAAATAGCATTATAAGTTAATTACACATAGCTTTCGAAAGTTCACCGATACAATTCCCAGTTCATACAATAAATGGCGAAATTGATTGACAAATAGAATTAACAACGACTTGTGAAGTGGTCTTTAAGAATCTAGTAATTGATAGAAGCGATTCAATATATGATAATGAGTGTTATTATTGTTGACTACATTGCGAGCAGATGTCTTGGCTATAAAATTGAATGAGGAATGTTAAATTGAAACCCGGAAGCGTCACTATTATTTTAAAAGTGTTTATCTACACGCTATCGTCGGAATAACTTTCTAACAAAGAGTTTCAATTGGAATCCATTACCATTTGTCTTAATAGACCTCCATTGATGTACCGATTTTAAATGTTAATGTGTATTTCTCTAAATACGAGCGAGACGTAACAGAATTATTAGCAGCATCATTAATTATCATTGATTAACACTGTTTATCTTTAATCTCTAATTCGTATAATCGCTTTATCGCATGTTAGATCTAAATACACGAAAAAAGTGGCAAATTAGTGAGTTTATTATACTGATGAATGATTTCTCAATTATCGTTTTGTAAAAATAGAAACATGAAACCGGACAAATCATTCTAAAACGTTCATCAATTAGCTATCATTATAAAGCAATTTGTCAGGTGCTGTCCGAACGCGCGGAAGAAAGTTCGATTTGCAGTCGCGTGCTTCTGTTCAAAAACGAACACAACGTTAGACAATCGCCGCTTTTGAGTAATGAACCGTGTGTGAAATTGAAATGCGAATGCGTTTTATTAGAGCTTAATCCTAATCGGTAGAGTAAACACGTGTAAGTTTACGTTTTAATGACGATAAATGGGAATGTACTTATTAGAAAGAATAATATCCCGTACTTACAATTTACTCCCAGGGTTTAGCTTTATAATTACGTGCGTGTAAGCACTGTTATTGAAATGTCTGTTACTACTTAATACGAAACAGCTATTGAAAGATCCCATCGCATCGATAAAAATCTTTTAAGTACAATTATAACAATCGGCTTTATTCAAAATTAAATATGTAAGACAAAACGATATAAACGAAAGAATATAATGTTAGGCCTGAAATAGATTCAAGTCTATAATTTAGACACCAAATTATAGGTGAAATCGTATGAATAATCAAAGCCCATCGACAATCTGTAACGTATTGTGGTAATGGAAAAAGTATTCAACCTTTTTGTTGGGCCCTTTCTCTATGGCCTTTCTACTTTTATGTTTTGCAGTTTTTTACTCGTTTTTTATTGTTTATTAATTGAACTTTACTACATGGGCTATATCATTGATTAGTAAATTATAGGTTAGAGCTTCCAAAGCTCATTTTCATCTTTCTAGCACTAACCGTTTGCACGGTAGGCCCAGGACGGACGAACATGACAAAACTATAGGAGTTCCTCTTGTATCATGTCGGTACGGAAGCCTAAAAAAGAAATCTTAATAGGACCCCTTTTTAAGGAGCAGATAGTTGAAATAAATACTCCGATCCACAAATACGCGTTGCTCTACAATCATGAAATAGCACAAAAAAGGAAAGTTCGTAAGCAGTTTTATAATTACTTTACTAAATAATAACAACTCCCAACGTTTGCATAAAACCCTCAATGCGAGAGTCCAACTCCTGCTTACCCGTTTTTTTTATTAATTAGGTTGTTGTTACTTGTAGAGTTTTTTATCGTACTTTATTTATCCAAGCTAATAGGCGTAAGATCTTATCAAGTCTTAGCTAATTAGCATTTCCTCTGTAAACGACAAGTGAATCGCATTTTTAATAATTATTATTATATGTTTAGGCGCTAGTAAACCTTAACGATTCAACATTTGCATAACAAATGGTCAAACGTATCTTTAACTTAAATAGTTACATTACGGTAATTTATTTTCGTTTCAACTGTATCATGACAGATATTATTCTTGTTGGACACACGTCATAATGCAGTGTGGTCAGTAGTCTAATAAACTCATTCTTGAAATAAAAATCCATGTATAGATGTACGCAGTTAGTCGTAATTATCGCGATCTCACGTAAGCTGCTGTAATGAATGAAGCCTGTTCAAAGAGGCGGCTTGTCATACAACGCATTAACTTGATGCTCGAACACAAGAAAGCTGTTAGTTGCGTGTTTGCTTTTCTTATAATATACTTGAATGTGCATTGATACCAGTTTGTAGTTTATCCCTGCTTTTACTACACTCAGGTGCACGTATTTTCTATGAGGTCATTCGATTAAAATCTTCTGCAGAGTACGTAACTCGATTACGTAGCACAACGAATGCGTGCGTGTGCGATTTCGTACGGTCTTACACTTCTGTCGTATTTATTCTTTTATGATTGTTGTGTCGGACGACGCACGCACGCCCACTAGTCGGCTCACTTTCAATTTCGGTGCTAACGCTTATTGTAACACTGCCTTTGTTGTCACACCCGCCGACCAAACAAAACTGTACACTCAACGGAACCACCAACATCATTTAGCTGACGATTTACAAACAAAAATTGTATGGAGCAACGACCAACAATTTGTACAGAAAAACGAAAAATGTAGAAGAGAAATTCACTACCTATTAAAAGACTTTCGTTATAATCTATTTCGGTGCTTATTATCAGGAGAGTGTTACGTATTGTGGCTGTTATATGTTCTTGGAACTTAGAAATGTATTTCAGTTAGATATTATTAAATTAGATACGCAGATTGTCTATTTTTTGGATCAATAATGTATTTTAAATGGCTGGTTTTGTTGTGGAAATGCTTCACATGTCGATCGTGATCCAACGATATCTAGTTGCGAAACATTGGCATCGAAGTGCACAATCATGATCGGATCGCATTGAGCTTGGCGCCTTTGATAGCAGGTTTCGTGCGCGGTTAGTAGCGCATTCGTGCAACTTTAGTATAGATGCAACACAGGCTACACACTTTAATATTTCATTCATATTGTGCAGAAATACTTGATGAAAGTCAAAAATATATTGAAAAAGAAACAAACAACGAAGGGAAATTGATAAAAATATCGATGAAATTAGCTTGAAGATAACGTCACAATACGTAGACTGATAATAGTATACAACTCGGATTTATAAGAATGAATGCCAACTGAATATATGAATGGCTACTAACTTGAAATTAATTTACTTCGTAACGTTTCCCAAATTAAGAAGTCACGACTGCGACCGTGTCACAAACGATTACTTTTTTCTCGTTGCATCGCCGTCTTTGAAGACATGAACAGTTTTTCCAGAACTTCTTGTCAAAGGAGACAGCGAAGGCCGATTATTCAAATGTAGTACAAAATTCCGATGCGTCATGAAAACGCTAAGCAAGTAGGTTAAACGTAGTCACCAAATAGTTTTTAAAGGTAAAACTTGTGGGAGAACAGCGTTCCACTACGTGCAACAAGCGTTTCTTTATAAGGGACAAAATGGAAAGCAACGTTAAGGGAATGTTTATAGTCGTTGAGACTTTCTATTTAACTATGCAAATAGCTTTAATTAACTTGTAATTGATACATGCGAATTAATTGCCGGCAAGGGACATTGGAATAAAAACTCGAGAGAACTTAAGTCACATCGTGGCAGTTCTAAATAAAACGTAGACGCGAATGTGGAACAAAATGTGGAACATTCATTATCTGCTCTCCGCACGTTGCGATCAACGGCGTGCCGCGCAGACACGCAACTAACAAAAACATGACAACAATCTAGACAACACGCCGTTCCCAGAGAAATAGAATACGTAATAAGAACTACTGTACCAGTAGACTATAATTTACGCAGGCGCTTGCTAATAATAGTTAGGGCGAAAAACACATCAGCACTTTACAACTAAATAAAGCTGGATAAAGTATTCAAGAATGTTTAGAAGAAGACTCAGCAAGGGAATTAGAAAAGCCGCGGTTCGCAAGCCTCGTTAATGACTATGGTGACTGCACACAACTATCAATTTTCTCAAAATAAATATTTCTCTTAGCCACGCGGAAGCTACTGCTGTGTTATTTGAACAGGCGGCGCCGCATTAGCCAGCCGCAATGATTGCCGGCGAAAGGGCAATTTCCTAGACTCTGTTAAGTCTAAGCACGAGCTGCCCAGAAATTGTAAGGAAAAGCTGCGCAACTCCATAGTCGTGGTCTACGGAAACGATGAAATAATAAATCACAATAATGACGGCAATATGATAGGATTTATTGTGCGTCGTTCTAGGAGCGATCATGTTTTACATGGAGCTGTACGTCTACGAGCATGAACAACAAAACTTCTGACTGATCTATTACCTTCTTTGGACCCACAACTTTCCTATTATCTCATCATTATAAAGTGTAAATATTTCAAGCTCACGTTTTGAAAAGCCGACTGAGGTCAAGTTTGATTAATGGAACGGGATGTCTTTAGTATATCAACGTTCATTTGTTTTTCAAGAGCGGTCTCTGGTTGATACCGCTTTATTTTAATGAGGTCATTATTCAAAGAAAGTTAAACGCCTACCTTAATACATCTTGTGTATGATATTTTTAGTTGAAATAGCAATTACTATCAGAAATTGAAAACCAATTCTCGTTTAACTGAACATGTGAAGAAAATTACGGAGACATCAGAATTCTAATCATGTTTTGATCTCACGAAGTGTGTGCATACTGCATAACAAATATAACTAGCTTTTATTTTTAATGACTACATAAATGCTAGCTCTCTGTTTATTTATCATTCACACCTGCACATACGAGTACGAAGCAATTGATTTTTTGTAACTCAAGTTTATCATTAAACGACTCATCTGTTCTAACAACCCTAGTTTCTTTACAAAGCAAAGTTTTAACGAGTTGAGCTAATAGGGCAAAATAGCTTCAAGTGCGAAACCACAAAACAACTAGAGCCGTTTACGATAAAACCGGAGCGTACGGCAGCTAGGAGCAAATCAGGAACAGTTTTATAATACATAATGATACGGTATAAAGACTGCTCATTGAAATACTTCGAACACGTAGAACCACCGCGGGCGATAGTAATTTGTAAGGCCTGCAAACCTAGTCTCATTCTTAGCACTGTATGACGCCTGTATTTACCGGCCAATGAATACTTCTGTCAATTAATATTTACAGTGCCATTAGAAGACGTAAAACGATAACCATATTGAACTAATGGATACAGGTGCAGTTTCCTTAGTATTGTAGAATTACGTTGGCATGTACAACGACGGGTTCGCACTAAAGACTCCAGTATTGATCCTCCTCCAATACTAATTTACGACTTAGTAAAACGTAAATCAGTATTTGCTATTTTATGTAATGGATGGGTGGTAAACATTTGTAAACTGATGACATCACTCAATCTGCGGAAACCTGGTCTCCCGTAGGGTAGCAAAGTCGGCAGTCACTGCGAGTTAAACTAGAATCTAGAGATATAATTATTACTAAGGATAAGAAACTGGCTGTAGATACCGGTTCTCGAATCAAAGCAGATTCATGCGATTGATCTGATAAATAAACGCTTATCACTATCAAACGCCGTACAATCTGACAGCCGCAGTGTCGGGAATGTCCTTTACTTAAATCTAAAAATAAAACGATAGTCACTCTATGCATATGTCAAGAATTTTTCTTACTACAAAAACCTGAAAGGATGAAGTGATGGCATCCATCTTAGGTATTGTAATTCTGCACTATCAATATACATCACTGTCTCTGAGCTATTTACTAACACCCATTAAATACAGTATAAGACATAGCCGACAAGGAAAAACTATAATACAAGCATCAGAGTCACGACCGCTTACTCTATGGGGAACATAATGTAAAACAAAATCAGCCGTAGCCCATCTGCTACTGGTTTTAATATTCCATTCAATGACTCCGGGGCATGATAAGATACATTACCAGGAAACATGGTAGAACACTGAACTGTAACAGGGGGTTATAATAAAACGTGATCGCTTCTAGGAATCAAACAAAATAATAAAGGCAACGATACATTGGCGATTGTTAATAACAATTGTTTTAAACTAAGCAACGTTGTATGCGATCTAATCAATTAATAAGAGGGGAATAGCACGGCCTGTCACGATAGAAATTAAAGTCGGTTTCTTATTGCATCGAGGGATTGGCCTGTGAGAGCCGGGTCTAATCGTGATCAAAACGCTTCGCCAATTTAATATATTGACAGTACTGAACTTTCTACAAATAAGATCGTGGAAAACAAAACGAATCATTAATTTAGAAGCAAACATTAGAAGCTATTAAAATTATCATAACGTCATTTAAGATTTATATTAGTTACAGAGATGTATATTATGTTTACGTGATATCTTAAGGCTCTATGTCAGGATTTCTAAAAGCTGTAACAGCTGCAAAGCACAAAAGTATTTTATATCAAAAGAATGCAACAATTTTATAATTGAGATATTCACAAAACGATTGTATCAGGCGTGAAACGATGGTATCTGTATTTCACAGTGCAAGTCTTCAATACGTAATTTACGATGTATGTGCGTGCAAGGTTCCCGATACGCCCGATCGGCCATCACGCGTGTGTCCAGAACGAGTTTCGCACCATATCATCGTGGTTAGCGGAAGAATCAACTAATGACCGTTGTTCAAAACGACTACGGACACACCTGACAACGGCTCTTCCCCTAAGAGTTACACAAGAATACGTAATTTATCTCTGAGAAACTTCAGATGCAACAATACCTCCATTATTATAGAGTAGAAACCTAAAGTTAGCTTAAGATTTTATGAAAGTGAAAGCCTAAAATGCCACTGTTAGCAGTCTTTATGACTTTTTGATAATAGTGCAATTATATTGGAAAGCCATAAACGTATAAAATGTATGCAACACATAAATTATGCAAGCAATGTTTCAAGTTTTGCTTAAAATACTTTCTAACAATACGTGCGGTGATATACGACTATTATTGGACAGGAATGCGAGAAACTTTCGTTTGTTAAAGTACAAGAAGACGCCATTATTTAAAAACAAAACTAAATTCTTCGACGAGCTGGTCGCTGCGATAAACAGTAACAAAAAAACATAGCAAAATGGCACGAGCCATGACACCGGCAAAATACGAAAATAGCAGCCATGATTCCTACCAGTATTTTCGAGCATCGACCATCAGAGCTTGGCGCCAGTTATGGGATAGATGTTTAGAGTTCAAACGGTAACCAACACAAAAATCCAATTACGACCATGATCGAACGCGATGCAAAAAATGTTTCAACGTTGTCACACGAAGAGTTGCATCACGCTCACCGTTAATATGACATACAAACGCTATGTAAGGCTGACAAACAGGGAAGACAATGGATTCGAGAGAAAAAGAGATTAATTGAGCAGTGATCGCAACGGAGACTGATGCCGACAGCGATTACCGCAAGCACTCTTAGAACGGGACCAGCTTTTGTGGGCATTTCCCGGGCCGAGCAACAGATACATGGCATGGACAGCTAGATTAGATGGACACAAAAAATACATTGGTCCGAAGTAGCCTTGTTTATGGATATAATGGATTTCTTGCCGGAGAGGTATTGTACTAAGTTTTTGCAAAACTGCAGAACACTAGAAGCAAAAAGCTACAGCTGCAAACTTGAACGGCGTTCGAAAGGCATCTAATATCTAACAGATATTTCAGAATGTGGAATCGTGAGCATTGTTTCGGAGGCGGCCGTGGCATTCTTGCCGTCCGTCCGGTAGCGTGCAAGCGCATTTATCCGTATAGGCAAATAGGCCCGTTTACGTGGTCTAGGAGAGTAGCACTAGCCAATTACGTGCCGCCGAAGTATTCATTACATAGGAAGATGCTGAGTAAAACGTATAGGCGCTAGGCGCACCAACAGCGCCTGGATAAGCGTAATGTACGATCAGTACAGCCTTATCGGGATATCGGTTCCCTGTACACCGCGCGTGCCTTTGCATACATAGATGCGGCTGGATCGATACTCGATATCGCATAGAATATTGTCGAGTCTCCGCGTTCGTCCTGGAAGCCGCTGGGAACCCGTACACAATGAAGACCACTGCCTTTCGTTCAGATGTAAATCTTTACCCACTCGTTTTCAATGGTTCGTATTGTTCTATTTAACGATACAATTCCAGCGAATTTCTCCAACTTTCGTAAGCGCTTTATAAGGAAAGTAAACGTTTGTAACGTCAGTTTGGATAAATTTATCGCGTTGGGAGACTTTATTAGGAAATATGGATTCTAAACTTTTAGAGAGGGCCTCGTTATTGTGTCGCCGTTTAATGGCGAAGATGCCCGTGGGCTCGCGCCGTTAATATCAACTAGCAATCTAAGGTAAATCTATGTGCGTTTAGCGCACGCCGTCGTATCCAATACCAAGGGTATAAATATGAATGGACCACGCATGAACTATGCGGTAATAGCAGATTTAATACGCGATAAATTCAATTTATCTTATTAAAGCTGGGTTATCTGTGCTGGTGAGGCGTGGCGGTTGTGTCGCAGACTAGCGTGGGCAGGGTCCCTATCGTACAAGTCAAATCTTTCGCTTCGCCCAACCGTCGTTCTCTCACTTATCTTGCGGCCTACGCGCTAACTTGTGAACGTTTATTTAAATAAGGACAACACATTAACTAAATAGGTACTAAATTGTGCGCCTATTTATTGTGTATTTCTCCTGATTAATATTCTAGTAGCAAGTTCTTGATAAGACTTGAAAGTTTATTTGAACCAGTCTATAATTCTGTTTACATATCCCTTAAAAAACTAATCAATATATATAAAAATAATACAGTGCGAATCTAACGAGCTCTTCCAATACTATTTGTCTCTTATAAATTATTTGCATTCACGCCTCAACCTCTGAGAGTATAAAGTGGCCACACATCCTTATCTACTTGACTGGAAGCGGAGGCCATTAATTTACCATTCGAGGGGCACACCTCGAAAACGTTATTTATTTTAGTTTTCACGCCTTGTTTGGTGCTTGTTAAAGTGATCCAAGCTTCTTGAGCGGGCCGTAACAAATTCTCTGGCAACACGACAATCGGTAACTCGATCTGGGGGACATAGCTTAGGATCTCCGAACTGTTTATCTTGGTGGTTCCCTGAATGTCACGACATTGTAACTATGTTCCACGGCGGCGACGTTCGACGTTCCGATGCATCGATACATCACTCGCGTCGCCTTAGTTACGGCTGATCTGATTGGCGTTGGTTATTTGTTTAGCAGATAAAATATTTGGAAAGTTTATTAGAGGCTGTTTGAAAACCAATTAATAGAAAATTAAGTATATCCACAAATTCTATTGATTCAATGACATCGTTAATCGATTAAGTAATGCCATATTTACGGCCCCGTTTAACAAAAATGTGTTTTCTGTATTTAGAGATTTTCTATTGGATGAGTAACAAATGTCTTCCGTGTTTTAATTGAACTATTGATTTCTTAATTACCTATCTTGAAATAGGTCGCATTATTAACTGGATTGCAGAATTCTAACCTGCAATAACTGTTAAGCAGTTGTTTAACTTTTATATCACACAGACAGTTATTCTACAAGAAGAACGCGGAAATTATGCTAATGAAAACGATAAATGTAAACCTGATAATAGTACCGCATATAAATAATGCTAATCGGCGTCCCTTTAGATTTACCGGACTATTCGTGGTATGGTTAACTATAAAATCTATAGTGTGATTTATAAGCTCTTTACAGTGTGAGATTTACTGTGTCAGTTTACAGGCACTGTTTAGATAGCAAACAAATTTCTGTATACCCTCTATGAATATTAAATTAATATTGGGAATATAGAAATTTGCTGCAGAAGTCTATTGACTATTGTCAGTTTAGTTTGTTTTGTGTTTAGTAGTGTGATATCATTAGTTGACAACCTCAAAGATAGATAGAAGATGATAAGATATAAAATTTTGTGCATTTATAAGTTTGGGATATTTTTTTGTAGCCCTCGACTTTTATTTTCAATTAGATTTAGGGCACTCTATATAGAATATGTCAATTTTTATCATATAATTGCGGTGATGTCCAAAAAGAGGGTCATGTTTGTTTTGTACATTTATATTTATTGTAATAAACATAAAAAAAGTTTTTATTGGATGGCAAACCAGTTGACAATCCACCTGATGATAAGTGGTCACTGTCGCCTATCCGACATCTACAATACCGGAGGCCTTGACGATGCGTTGATATACCAGAAACATGATACATCTCATATGCCTGTAATTTCACCGCCATCCATTCCCCTAAAGAGGAACACAGAAACGTTTCTTTGTGATGGAAATGGCGATATGGTGATGATATTTGCCCGGGCGAGATACTTAACAAAGACCTTACACCTACTAAACTACTTCATTTTGTTTGATTTAAAGTAAATCTCTGTAACTACGAAGCGGAGGAAAAAATCTTTTTGTATGATAGTTAGTTATGAGGAATCGAAGCAGTGGTCGAAGACATAACTGAACGTGAGTGAAACTAGGACATATTTAAAAGAAGAACGAAAAAAGAAGAAAGAAACGTAACAACATAATTATCTCAATTCTCCAACTGGCCTCATCTACTCATTATGGCAATTCTTGGCCAGTATCAAAAGTTTTGAGCATCTATTTTTACTAGTTATATGGATATCTCGCTTAAAGTGTAGGCAGAGAGTCAGGTACACCGCATTGTGTATTGTTCAAGTTTTAAAATAAACGAAGAGCACTCAGCACTGTGTGATACACGATATTGTATTAAAAAAGGCTCACCTATTTTATCAATTTCAATGTGAGGATTCTTTTCTTCGTGCGTGTTTCGTCCTTAAAGGGATAATTGAAACTTTAAGGGCCGTCAATAGGACTGATTGTTGTGCTATTTATGGTATTGCATTTGGTTTTGATATTGTTGCAGGTGAGTCGTGACAAAAAACTCACATAAATACAATTAATATGATATAGATAATCTTCTACTATTATAAAATAAATACGCGAGTTCTTATCGCACTTTTTGCTACATTAAAACATGATGTTAAATTATTCGTTACCAGTTTTCCGCGGGCTTTTGTGTGTTACATAGTCTTTATTGAATCTTAAAATGTGTCCTGTCATACTTTTTACTTAAAAATAACTATTTACTGAACTTTTCACGGTTCGATTCCCACCCAGGACAAGCTTTGTGTGATGAGCAGAATTGTTTGTTCTGTGTCTGGGTGTTATTTATCTATAATATGTATATATTTAAAAATTATATAAGTATGTATATCAGTTGTCTGATTACCATAACACAAGCCCTGCTTAGCTTGGGAACAGATAGCCGTGTGTAAAATGTCCCAGGATATTTATTTATTTATTTTATTTCCATCTATGGCATTTAATAAACGACACAAACCAACAGTAATCATATCGTAACCACAAATCGTTGTCGTATATACCGAGTATGAGTAATTTGACATAATTATCGTATTGAACTCTATCCTATTATCTATTGTACAATGTCACTTGTTTTGATGTCCTAAAAAGTTACCTCTCAGCGAAATTATATTACAATATGTTATCACTAACGCGTTCTGTTCGTGGTGAGTCAGTAAAGCACTGTATTTACGTATTTTCTTTACATTTTAATCAGATATTAAACTACTGGTATTACAGCTTGCATGGCTGTTAGAACTGAACAGGCGTCAGTAATCAGGTGTCCAGTTACCGATGTAATTTTATGATGATTACATGTGATGAAGATACTTTACTTCGAATAGACATGCCATTTGATCGTATGTGTGCAAATTAGGTGCTTCGTACGAGTATTTCTGTATGTCTAAATTGAACATAACTGTCTGTGCATATCTTTAACTCTTTATTCGTTTTTACACTGATTTAGAAATTGAATAGCACTTGAGCGGCTTACTCGTAGTATGCGTTTCGTTCGATGATTATTTTTTAACAAATTTTGTACTATCAGAATGAAAAGCCTTTTTTTATTTTTACCTCGTAAAATTATGTTATTTTAATTTATTTAGTACGGTGATAATGAAAAGAATTTTCATTCTGACTGTACAAAATAGCTTAAAAAGTATCGTTCGACACCTCAGTCAAAAATATTAACAATAATAAAATTCCTATTTCGCCCGGACCGGACAAATCTCAGCGACCGAAACAAGCACTAAGTCGTGAATTTACTTGTTTTAATCCTTATCAGATAGATTTCGCCCTGATATAGAGTTTGATAAAATCTTATAGCGATTCTATTACTGTACCGGTAATGCAGTCCAGGAAACTCCCGTAACGAGACTTAGTTTATGTATGATCTAAGATCTGATCTGTGTTACGATAGATGGCGCTGTCTGTCTGATCAACCTTACAATCAATAAGAGTAACAGGAAAAGATCTTCCTGAGAGTATTCTTGTATGTCTTTTTAAGGTTCTATGCATAAATGGTGGTAAAGGTCCTGTATTACAAGTCTCCGCTATGTTTGTCCATCTGACACAGGATGTATCTTTTGTACCTAAGAAGGTAAACATGTGAGTGAATAATTTATAACAGATAATAATTGTAATAACACAATACAAGATATTCTATTAGCGCATTTTTACTTGCTGCAAGTGACTGTCAATTTTTCATCAATCAATCCATCTTGAACTTAATTTTTCATTGACAAAGTTGTTTTTTTTAAATGATATATTGTAGTAGCTTAACGTGCTGGTTCTATACATTAATACGTATAATTTTAAGACCGGACCTCACTTTGCAGTCTATGACTATAAACATGAATCGTAATAGAATACGGGGTTCCTTATGGCTAGAAGTCCAAGAAGAAACTAATATAGGAACAATTTGCACTGCCCAGCAACATTGTAATATTCCCGTTTGGAATTAAACGTGCGGACTAAATTACAGGCATCAGAGAGTTTACAGCTTTAAGAACGATGCGTTGAAGACGTTTCCTTGTAATAATTGTAAGGGTAATGTTTGGGCTGGGGCTGCGGGTCGTTAAGGCCTACGCAGACCGGGACGGCATGGCAAAGGATTTTGCCGTGAGTCAGCGCACACTGGCCGTTTAGATACCGCGGCATTCCAGCAATTTTCCACGGCATGCCACAGCTCTGCGACTGCTGCTGCCCGATACAATTTTAGTCTTCAGTTGCGTTTAATCGAGTGTTGGTGTGCCTCAGTTTTAAAATGAGTCACCGCCGGAGTCCGTGGCATGCCGTTGCCTACCGCAGTATGCCACGGCATCCCGCCACGGGAGCCTGTGGCGCGTCCTTTAATGCCGTGCGATAAAATCCCTTTCAATGCCACTGAATCATTTAAAGCATAGCAATTTATGTCGTATTTCTGTAACAGTACGGTTGAATATCCATTAGAAAAAAATCAAATCCTTTGCCATGCCGTCCCGGTTTGCGTAGGCCCTTAGAAAGACATACCGCGGCCCCGGACACAAAGGGCTAAGAAACATGGGTAGAGAAACAGAAGTCTGCTCCCTTCCGCTCTGCCCTGAGTGGGAGGAGTCATTAGGTGATTTCCCATTAAAAAAAAAGATACTGTTGACCAATTATCAAAAATTATTGAATGGTCCCCAAAGTATGTGCCTCTTCTTGCTGCACGAAAGAGGAGTGGCGCCATTCTTGTTTGTCAGTAGGTGTGTTGTAACTTAACTCCTTGTAAACAGCAAGACCGATTTGGACCGAAAAACATAACTGGACACTGTAGGTAGGTAAATACAACTTCATGTCGAATTAAAAATACATACGTAATAAGGCCAATATGTGTATTTCGTCCTAGGGCGTCCCAATTAAATACTAAACCTATGATTCACAGCGCACTTTTAATGTTTTCTATCTATTAATGCCAGAGATGTCATAACATAACATCATTCATAGTGTAACGTACTTATTGCTCAATACAACTCTACAGAGTATAATTTAATTATTTACAATGTTACACAGAATAAATTATAAAGCCAGTTACAGCACGTTCAGATATCTAGGAGTTACCAGTTTAACGCCTCAACTGAAACAAGTTTTTATTTATGCGAAAACGAGTTCCTTGCGTGAAAATAGCATTATCAATTAAAATAATATTATATTCATACTCGAGAATTTTAGACGAAAATCCTGAAACCTCCTTAAAAAATTTCAAATATTCGAGACAAACTCAAAAGTCAAAACGTTTACTTCCATTTGACCATGGAGGCACTTAGGAACGTCAATTACATTAAAAACAAATATTTTAATTCTAGTCGCCCATTTCAAAAGATAGTTTTTTATGGAGAAGAACGGGCAAGAAAATCCATACGTAGATAATCTACATTCAAATAAAAATCAGTACCTCCGTTTAAGAGCTACTGTGCCATAGATAGATAGACAGACACACACCCATGGCGGTCATACTTATAACACCCCTCTTTTTACGTCGGGGTTTAAAAATAGATACAATATCAATGAAATTATCCTTCATCAGATGGACGTTTGTTACTCTTTTACGCAAACACTACTGAACGAACTTTGTTTTACAGTAATAAAGCTTATATACATCATAATAACACGGCTACATAACACAACACTATGACCCTCCGTGAGCGGAGTAGTAACCAAAGGCATCATAACGCGGGTGAAACCGCAGAGGACAACTAGTAAGCTATAAATATTCATTGAGAACAAGCGAGAAATGCTGTCTAATCTCAATCATGATATCAGTTGAAAGAACGTGGATATTCTACTCGTCATGAGGCCAACGTCCAGCCAACACTTCAAGCCCGTTTACACAAGGATATACAGAATATGCAAAGGAGAACTAGGATTTTTACTTAAAGCGTACATGGCCCGGGTTTTGTAGGCTTAACTCCTCTGAAACTCGCCGCAGGCTTTTTAGTTTCTTTCTTGGCTTGGAATGTTTAAAAGAATTTTGCAAATAACGTGCGTTATATTTAGAAGTCTAGTATTATTTTAGTGACGTAATTTTTTTAAAAATATTGTGTAGACACGATAGGTAACGCAAAGTTTGATCTATATTATTTTATGAGGTGTGTCTAAAAATATGTAAGTCAAATGTAGAAAATGTAGCTTATTTTGGAGTTTGCGGAATAAAAATAATAAACATACTCTTGCCCAGCAAAAACGAGTCATTCCGCGTACACGCTACATATCGGTCTTTGAATATAACATATGTTACGTTACTTAACATAATAATATGTAATGTAATGTTAGAGTAGGTGACTTGCTTCAATCATCTGGAACCTAATTATTTTAATTACATTGTATTACACTAACTATCCCATGTACACAGCCCACACGTCACGAATGAATAACTTAAACTTATTAGCATACCTAACAGGTCTAAAGCAAAAATGATTATCAACATTAAATTGCTTACGGTAAGTTGTCCTACGTTAATAAAGCTATAACCCAGAACATAATTAAACTGAATTATTAACTAAAAACCCCGTTTATGTCTTCTACAAGATAATAATAATAGGCTATAAAATAATGTTCTCTGTACATTATCTCACGTAATGAGCGTTAAGTCATAGCTTGCCTTTGTACCTCTGTTGGCGCAATCTTCCTTAAGATTTATGGGACAGATGCGGAAATAAACCAGCGATTAAAGATGGTCTGGGA
This sequence comes from Athetis lepigone, assembly GCA_033675125.1. NCBI lineage: Eukaryota > Metazoa > Arthropoda > Insecta > Lepidoptera > Noctuidae > Athetis > Athetis lepigone. Next base: position 10,479,498 of record CM066243.1, on the reverse strand, counting down.
TCTGGGATCAAAGGTCGCCCTAAGAGGATTTTCCCGACACCGCGCTTCGTACGGGACTAGACTGATTTCGGTCGTAAATAATTAAAATTTATGAAATTTTCTTGCGGGTTAGCCGGGTACCGTATTTCCAATTTTGAAAAGCGTATAATTTTGAAATGAAGTTAGAGTTTTTACTAGTTACTAGGTAATTAAAAAAACTGCTTTGTAATAAAGTCAGTGTTTTTAGGAGGTAGGTTATCCGTAGAAAAATGTCAAATGAATCTCGAGTTTCAGAAGAAGTGCATTCTGTTGTAAGTACTGCCCCATAGACCTTGGCCCATGAAGCAGCAAACCAGTGGAGTGCGTATATGCATGTTTTTGTTCTAAATCAAAGTCACCAGATAACGAAGGGGTGGAGCTAAGCTTCGCCCGCTGTGATTGGTCGATGAATTTGACAACTGATTTTTTAGGGATTATTCCGATCTGTCACCCCGTTTTGTCCCCACGGGTGAAAGATAGGAAAAAAAGTTCGATTTGTCCCCCAGTTAGCAATGTATGGAACACATTTTCTATTAACCTCTTCACAAGCTCTTCACGCTACTGCGCGCCTAGTACTTTTGATTGATTAAAATACTAAATATCTCAGTATTTTCAGTATTTTACCAACCCATGGGGACAAAACGGGGTGACAGATCGGAATAACCCTTTTTTAGGGATTGCAAAAGGGTGATTAAAAAAATATCGATATCGATAATTATTCAAATTATTAGTTGTATAAGACCCGATTTTGTAATAAAACAGGGTTTTATAAAAATAAGGTTATATTAAAAAAGGTTTCGCAATCAAGCAGTAGCTTAAATAAATTAATAAAAAAATAATACACTTGATTATAAAACGGAATAGTTAAATAAAAAACGAAAATTAACCCATTTTTCTTTAACTTCCGGAATATTTGGAAATCTAAAATGAAAACATTAAAACGAAACATTATTTTTATTTTACCATTAAAAATTATCGATAGAATAATTTATCTACTGTGTTTTGTGAAGTCACATCACTTCAGGACACAGTACGAAGTACTTACGAATAGAAAGGGATAGACTTATCTAATATTCTAGTGAAAGTAAAGGACTTTTTCAAAAGACATCAACGCGGTATGACTTTTTTCGAAACCAACCAGTTTAGCTTGAGCTCTCTAATTACCAAAAATGTAGATGAATATAATCATATTTTACTTACCGATGAAAACTTATGCCATCTTTTTTATGACTAGATGTTTTAGAACATTTTCCGCACCATTTTATTGCACATGTACTCATTTTTGCTTCGGTTTTATACGATAAATGTATTTTTAGGTACCGAAATTAGGAAGTGTGCACGGATCCAACAACTGGTCAGTACTAAACATTGCACTCATACCTGCGTCTCTTATAAGTGATATTCCATTTAAGTGTCGTGAGCCCGAATCACCCGTATGAGCGGTCAAGTGGTTGTATAGTCTTTGCCTTGGCCCCTAACCTATTAAGTGCCTTTAATATTTGAGATAAGAAGCAACGCGTGTATTCTCGTAGGCATTACTTGAAGAAAGTCGTAGTATGTGCTACGAAAAAATTGCTACGACGACCGAGTAATCCGTAGCACCTATGACAGCATAGGTGTATGTTCACGACCATTGGGATTATTTTGATTTCATGTTTGTAAATCACTAGAAATAACCTCGTCTTCTCTCGTATTATTTATAAAATACTTATGTGCAAACAACTAGCGTTGAAGAGACGCAGGTTACCAAAAACAAAATATGCCGCAATTTTTTTTTAAAGCTTTTTCACTCGTAGATTGTACAGTTGGAGTAAGAGTACTACCTAAACTATACTAATTTAATTTAATGAGTTTGAGATGTGTTTTATTTTTGTTTGTTTAAACGCTCGTCTCTGGAACTCTCTGATTAGCAAAATGCTTTTGTCGTTCTTCTCTCCTACCCAATTTTGCTGTGCAATATAGTATTATGCCCTATAGTAATATAATTATTTTAAATATAAAGTTACCCAGTAAAAATACATATGGAAAGCAATACAAATATTGACTAATGAGTATTGTTTTCTGTATAAGATAAATGAGAAATAGTGTAGTAGTATATCAAACTATTACTTACGGAAGCGAAGCAGTAACCATAAAGAGTAAAGTATAGTAAAAGTAAAGCAGAATAACGAGTCAAGTGGAGCCGCAGAAAACAGCTAGCTTATAATATTTATAGCAAAACTTAACTGTTCATCGAACATGATTTCTGCATTAAAATAATTAGAATTTAAGTGCTTAAACCAACTTGAATATTTAGATCTTAACTTAGAATGCTCACGTGCTTATAATTTCCTTTTCAGATTGTAAATAGATTTGAAAGTAAAGCTTAGAAACGTTTCCTAGAAAAGATATGATAATATGCAAATTATACTTTTAAAATATACGTAATCAAACTCCTGATTCGATGTATTCTGACGGTACTTCACTCATACATGAAAGGGTATTGCTGTAGATAAATCTATACTAATATTATAAAGATGAAAGATTTGTATGTATTTATGTTTGTCACTCTTTCACGCACAAACTACTGAACTTGATGAAATTTCACAGAAATATAGTTTATACATCACGCTATAACGCTAACCGAAAACCTAACATAACGCGAGTAAAACCGCGGGGGGCAGCTAGTGTAAGATAATTTGGTAAGACTGATTGTTAGAATTTCTGGCTTCTGACTATCTGTAAGGACTGTCAAAGTTCTACGATTGGCAACAAAAACCAACGGCTTGTCTTCTGCGTAACACGGAGTGTCTTGCCGTAAACTTCCAAAATTCGGCTTGTTACTGAGAAATTCCTGATGGAAAACCTTAATAACATTGCCAGACCCCGAAATTGAACCTGACCCAACGCCCAGCTGTCAACGACCACGAGACCAATGAAACAGTGTTATATTTTTACTCAATTGACTGACTCTTAAGTCCTAGACAACGGCCTCAATCCATACTTTCACTCCTTTCGTTGGCTTTTGTCAACACTAGGTGTATTCCCAAAGAAGCCATCCCTATCATCTTCAGTGTAATGTAAGTTAAAAATAGGCCCTACACATACTAGTCACATTTAACATTACATCACCAAAACTCGTCTCCTTCGTTTTTTAATCTCTCCTATAATTTGCACGTCTTATACATATAAACCTTAAACATACATAGGAACAGACAGCGAAAAGCGACTTTGTTTTATACTACACAAATTCTCCTTTAGCGTGGGTGCGTTTCCAAACATATTAAACACACATACAAAATCAATTAGACTTAGGACAAATACCTATAGGCGCGCGGAAATCGCGCCAAACCTTCTTCATACATTTATCTCAATAATGCTTTCATTTCCATCTCCCATGAAAAGTACGACACTATACTCATTCAATACATACCTATTAGCAGTATCTCATAAAACCACCCTATAAACATTCACGAACCCACGACTAAGTATAGAGTTCTTCCTATCACCACGAAGGCCAGTAGAATCAGGCCGTAACGAAGTATTGAATAACCACACCGCTATCCTGCGTAAGAGTGGGCGCAACAGTACTTGATAACTTCAAGTTTATGATTGCTGTGGAAAGCATTGATAACTGACTGGTCGTATGGTGGTATTTATGCATCCTTTTTATTGGAGTTATAGATTTGCTAGTGCGTTGTTTATTAAGATAACCTTCTAGCAGGGCTTGAAATACCGTTAAAAATATGGTATCGTTACAGCCCTTTGATGCAGATATCGTTATCTATTAAATAACGTTACCAAATTTAACGTTATATCTGGCACATTTTACCGTTAAACATACGTAACGTTATAATGTACGATAACGTTAATTTTATCGTTATGAGTCAGTTTTGTTACCGGCGCGGCGCGGCGCCGCCACAACCCGCCGTGCCGCGGTAATTTTTAACGCTATTTTTAACGTTCTTTTAATGTTATGTTACTAAATAACGCTACCAAATCATACCGATATGCAAGTATCTCTATGGAAATAACGTTACTTAACGTTATTTTTAATGTGAATTGGTAACGTTTTCAAGCCCTGCCTTCTAGTACTGGTTTTAAATGGTCTGCAAGAATGATTTGAAAAAATGTATTTATAAAACAGCCCCCTGTCTGTTCGTGATTAATTCATAAAGTACTACACGGTCTGTTATGTCGTTTTCACAAATCAGACACAGAATGTTCATGAGGAAGGTTCAAATGTATCTTGTTGTCTTATTGTAGTAAGTAGAGAACTGAGATTTTCAAACATTTGTAACACCAATGCGACGCTGAAGGCGGTTTGCTAGTATTAATAATTTGTTGGTATAAGAAGCATCACAACTGACTGATTTTTGTCTTATCTACTAAATACATATGACCAAACTGCAACAACAGAAATTGCATGCGTACACGCATTTAAATTTTTACACCGTAGGTGAGCTAATGAAGAATTTTAGGAATTTCATGCACTTTTGTCCCTTATAGAATAGACTTCACTCACGTGAATATGCTTTGAATTCGACTCGTGTAGATTTCAAAGCATATTCACGTAAGCGAAGTCTTACAAATGCTTGTCTTTAAAAATATTTTGTATTTAGAATTACAAAGTCAATATTCACCAGTAAAAAGGAACTGGACTCAGTCATTTTGGTACAGTAAGGAATAAATCGTTATATTTTCTACGGGTGGGAGTGCTGGCTCCTGAGAAGCGATCAAGAGATATTAATCAGATGGATGGGCCAGTCAGCATCCATAGATAGCATTAACTGCGACTACCCGATTCTAAGGGCGATTGCTTACAGCTTGAAAATAAACCTTGGCACTAAAATCATCTTGCACTTGGCACTAAACTCAACTATAATAGTCAATAAAGTATTTTGCTAAACTAAACAAAAACAGTTTTCACAACGTACTTTACTCACTTGGCTCACTAAATTGCCTGAATTACGACCAAATGTGATCATTAGCGTAGTTTGCAAGAAACACAGCGAGATGATAATGCGTGTATCATGTATTACTATCTAAAAACAACATAGACTTAGACACACAAGGAGAGTGTACTATCTGTCTACTGTCTACTGTCTAGTGTCTACTGTCTTCATACGGACGTAGATATTATGTCAGTATAATGAAGTTTTTCCCCACTTCCTGCGTTGTATTACCATAATCGCTGCATTTCCTTGAGATTCACTCACAGAAATACCTTATTCATTATGCAGTTTCGCACCATTGGTAAGTAAATTAAATTATGCATACTTACGATGGTATCGATTGTTTTCTCAACATCGATTGCAATATGCAAATAAATCAGGATAAAGTCGGAAGTAATTACGCGTTGGTTATGTAACACAACCCTGAACCTGTATTGAGGTTGGTCGCGGCCAACGAACGCAGATTGCGTGCGACTAATGTGCGACCGTGCGCACTTGATCGTTTGAGATAGCTTTCGAGGCAAGTTATAGTCATTTAAAATCTTAATAATCTGTTTATCTTTGTTTTTATTGCAAACGAATTTAGAATTTAATTAAGATTCTGTATTGCGATGTGTGTAAAATATTACCCAGATATGAGTTAAATATTATAAATTATAATAATCTATAACACTCATTAATTTAGAACTAGCTGCTGCTCGTGATGTAGTCCGTGTACATTTCATTCATCTAAACATATATAGATGATATAACTTAGATAGATATGATGTTACAGTAAGGTAAATATACATATATATATAACAGTTAATTGTTAACTCTATGCAGTACTTTTTGAGCTTTGTCTGGACAAACATATAGACAAACAGACAAAAAAAAACTAAAATTTATATTTTAGCTTCGGCTTTGGCTGTAGAACAAGTGGTTTTGCGTTAGGATTTTATTTTTATTCTATTTTATTGCGTTCTAAAGCAATAAATTAATTGAAGCACGAAAAAATGTATACATTAACTCTACATTTCTTTAACTATATTGGTTATACTTACAGGTATATTGCTTATAATTATTTGCCTCTTAAACTCCTTAGTAAGCGTGGGATCAAATGTCTAAGGCGCCTTAGCACTCTACGGTAAATATTATGCTATAAACTATAGCACATTTTAATTAATCATAAAATACACTCAACCTTTTTGCTGTTGCTTTCTTGTGCATAAGTTAAATTAAACCGAACGTATTACAACTATAAAAGTAATAAATAATAAATAAAAATAAATGTTATGTATATGATTATGTATACATTTAGCAACATTTTTGGCACGCAACAACAAAGAATCTAATTTAAAAAATCCTTGAAGTAAATACTAAAATATTTACAAGATTTTTACACTATCAAGTAATGGTCATCGCGGTATATAAAAAAAAACTCTTTATTTACCAAAATCAAAAACAACCTTTCACAGTTCAATAAGCTACAAATAATGTACTTACAGACATAGTTACACTTTGTTTACAATCCGTCGGTAGGTACGTATTTCTGGTTGCTAACAAAATTGATTCACCCTGTTCCCCGTACTAGTATAAACTGTATCACGGTGAAACAGTTTTCCTCGTTCTCTGTGTTTGTAAGTTTTTGTAGTAGCGCACTTGTGACAAGATAATCTATTGATGTAACTGGTAATAAAAAAAAATATAATCATACAGATTTGTTTCTGACGTTAAGTCATTTGTACTGTGAATTAATTAATAACACATGAAAAGGAAGGCAACTCATGACTTTCTATGCATTTCTATTGCAAGATGATTGGAATTTCACTTCAATTAATTGCCGTTAGAATCTGTGAATGAGTGTCGAAGGAATTCTAAGGCACTGCGCCTACGATGGTTGCGACTGACTTAGTTAATAATTATTAAGTGTTGGTCTCACACTGAGTAATGGCTAGGCTTTACAAATTACTAGTTGCGACTATTTTCAACTCGGAATGTTAGATATTCTCAGTTTTCAATTTATCTATAGTATTGGTATGAATTCCGCCACAAAAAAGTACCTATAATCAAGAACTTAACAGAACTTTGTGGTAGTTTAACAACCTTTAGTAATCGTGGTCTGTTACGTCACGATGGGCTGATCGTGTCAAGATCGCGAACCGCAGATTTGCTCTTTTAGTAAACTCTCGTGTGAATAGCACTGACCCTCAGTTGACCTTTATTCTTTAACTTAGACAATATGGCCCTCAACCAAAGTAGGGACAGAAGTTTAAGTAAAATTATTGGATACAGTGCCGTATCCTTCACAAAGACCTACAATGAAAACAAACACGCATCAAAAGTTACGAACAATGCAAAAGTTTATCATATCAACAAAGCACTAAATAAAATCAATTCAAAAAAAAAATATTAACAAATTGAAACCAAAAAATAAAAATGCACCAACGCGTAAAAAACATAAAAAGCAACGCATGACAGGTGATGCCCAAAACCGTTGAGACAATTTAGATCGTTCAACTTGAACGTGACGTCCGGTGCTATTTTCGTAGAAAAAATGCCAGTTCGAGGATCTAGCCTGGCTCGGTAACCCTCTCCTGAGTCATCTCGACCGCGGTACCCAGTTATCGAAAACAGAATCAGTACGGTACTGACGGTCAAAAAGAGTAGTAACTTTACAAACGATAACATCCGACAATGAGTATCCGACTCAATCGTGCTTTGCCGCAAGTACTGTGTTTTATCATGGTGAGCATTTAAATACAAAATTAATCAACAGTGATATAGTTACGTCATTACACATAAAGCAAAGTGAAATCATATAAAAAAGTAAAACGGATTCGCGATCAGAACCACTCATTTTTGTTAAGGAAATAATCGAATATGAAAAGCAAGAGTTAATCACAAACGGAAAGAAGTGAAAGTTTGTTACGATTAAATATAAGAACAAAAATTTGCGAGTTGTATTAGTAATAAAACACTTCTATTATGAGTACAATCGTGAAGGTCAATTGGGAGCGCGGGCGGTATACCTATTATTTAATGTTGTTAATGCAATTATGAGTATTTCCGGACGAGACCATAAAAAAGAAAGTTATGACATAATGGATGCTCCAACAATCATTGCTCCTTTTGTAGCATTGTATTGAAATAGATTTATTACGTGAGAACTGCGGTGCGGTTGATAAGTTTTCGTGGATATTCTCAGTCGTATCTAACTTTATGGTCTCTCATCTCTTCGCATTGAAATACATGATGTAAAAAAATATTTAAACGACTTATACATATATTTTATATCGTATATTTTATAATAATTTTTGCTTTTAAAATAATAATTAGAAAATCATAGACCAGTAAAATTTAAAGATATTATAACTAGCTAATATTGTGAACTCTAAACTTCAATACGATTAATCGATGTACTTACATAATTATAATAACTTTAATTAGGCCTTGAGAAAGTTATTGCTGATTTAATAACATTAGGATAAACCAACGATTTGTTTTGTTTCTTTCTTTTCATGGCGTTGTAGCTTTTATGTTTTCAATTGAACTGTGAGAAAACTTACATAAATGTATAAAATCGAAACTGCGTAAACATGAATAACTTCACAATTTGAAAAGTAATGCCTGCATCTGATTTTATCTGCCCAAATAATATCTCCGCAATTTGATTGCGCTTACATTTTATATACCACGTCGATGAAAATGGGTTGAACGCCATAAAATAAAATCATTGATAACGACTGGTTACTTATAAAAATTGAACTGAATCCATTATAGCATTAGCTCTTTTGTGTAAAGTAAAAGGAAAATTATTGTAACAAACACGATCAGCGGTTGTGGACACAAAAAGCTCTTTGTTGTGAGTTAGTCTGATGTCAATATATACGGGTTAGTGGGCCAGATAAGTAAGTACGTCGACCAGCTTATGTTGATAGCAATCCAAATTGGATCTCTCAGCAGGTGGACATTGTAATTGTTCGCGGAGGATGCCACTGCATGGTCGGAGCGCGCTTTAACACGACGTGTTACGATCACGATAACCACAACTCGAGCATTCGTACTTACATTTTAGATTTAGATGATTATCTGAAATACCTTGTAAATTTACAAAGAAAGAAACTCCAAATAAAAACGATCTCTTTAAATGCATAAGTTCCGTGCCTAACAAGTTTATGTCCAAAATTAAATTAAAAGCGCAAAAAGTAAAACGAAATGGTCTTTGTGAAAAAAACTACAAAGGATAATCGTCATTTAACAGGTTTATTAACCTGATCCAGCAACAAACGTGACGAAGTAATCGGCAAATCGCAGGGTACATGACCGTGAAGCTTTGTTACGAGTAAGAACCAACGCGCACGAATCACTCCTTTCGTATACCACCACTAAGTTTCAAAATCTCTAGCCGCCACAATTTCGCAGAATCCTTGCGTACTAGATAAAGGAAAACTTCACAAAACAAGACGCAAACAACTCTTCGCCGAGAAGATGAACGAGATTAGAAACGAATAAGGTCTATACGCAAGAGCGTTGACACAGAAACCATCCGAGAGACAAACTGGGATGAATGAGATTGTGATTCGCGATCCGAGACCAAGCTCGAGCGATTTCCCATCATTGTTACAATAACTAATGATAACTCGGATAAATTGACGCACTTTCAACGGATACATAAATTGTTACACTACATTCTTGTTGCTTGCGAAAATACCCTCATAGACAAATTGCATTCCATTGATGATTGTTCCTTTTCTTCTTGGGAGAAATTAATAAATCAACTATTTTCTATTATTCCAGACGGTGCCCCTACCCGCCGGGTCGACTTCAGTGCTGGCGAAGCCGACAAAGTATCACTACTATCCTCACAATCAGCACATCTATCTGTTGCCTGAATGCGCTATTCAACAGGTAATTGACGCTTTTGTTCTAAAGAAAGTACCGGAACTGAAACAAAATGAAATACTTACAAACACTATGACTAATCGATGGGCTAGAGAGTTCAGTAATTGCGAGAGCTTTTAAAACCTGAGCGAAGATAATACTGGTAGGTTTCCTAACTACCTCGTATTATCTACGCTCAGGATAGATGCGGATCGAATGTGCTTTTGTTCTAAATACAGTGCAATGTCGGAGAACACTGCCGTTATAAAAACATAATACATCAAATATTTGCTGCCGATTCACAAATCTTGTGAACAAGTAACAAGAAGCAGCGAAGAGAGAGCATTACAAAGAAAAAATATAATTTCTTGTACTCCCAGGCTTACTTGATGGACTCATTAAGAGTAATTACGTGATAGTTAAGCAAGCCGAGATCAGTCCATATTCGTAAGACATACCAGGTCTATGTAAGTCATGTGATGACTGAATATCAATACTAAAGAATCTGGTCCCACATGTGGGACGAAATCATTCACCACGGAGTATGTTGGTTCATTAGCTTTATATGGTGGTAACGTTACAGGTATGCAACGCGGTGTACGTGCGTCTGAACTACACGCAGCCGCTGTGCGCGTGCCCTGCTCGGTACCGAGACCCGTGCTCCGCTAGTCTCAACGCCGACGACCTGCATACAACGCGCCTCACCACCGACTCCAAAAAAAGGGTAACGCTCCAGCATAATTGGATTTGACACACTGAATTCATTCTACGTATACCTAGTTACTTTTTGTGGCAGTATTCGCATGTTTGTTGCAAAGGAATTCGATTTTGCCAAATCGAATTCTTCTTAGAAAGATGTGTAGCACACATTTGTTCACCGTATTGTTGTATGTTGTTGAAACCTGGTCAATGACGATTTGAGGTCACCCCTAGAATGGTGCACGTGTAAATGACTAAACCTAGAAATGCACTTTCTTTTAAGAGACTGAACTTATTTACGGAAGAGTCAAGTATTTATTCAACATGGTGTATATGAATCGCGTGCCATCATAATCCAGTGATCTAATTAATTGAATATAGTGTTGTGGTCACGCTATTTTTGCTTACTACAAACTCAGTATGAGATATCGTTATCATTATCACAATCGCAACACATTCTTTTATTATCTTTTATTTTAATTGCTTTACATATTTAAAATATTCAAAGCAAGTAAATCTCATTACGAAGGTTTAATCTGATCTGCTGGTTTGTTGATTGGGTTCATCATGGAAACTTCAATCAAATAGGTAATGGTTTCTTACAAACATACTAACACTTTATGATTTCAATTACAGTTTGCCAGCAAAGCAGTGACGCTGGTGAAAACCTGCGAGGCGGTGTCAGAGATGCGAGAGTGTCGAGCGCCTAGAGATTGGTCCTTATTAGCGCTGCAGAACATCCGGACTGGCAAGTCACACTATTTGGTCATCTGCCGGTGTCCAGAAGATCATATATTAGGTAAGACTTAAATTTTATACGATTACGATTCTTTACGACTGTTGCCTCGGTTACAGCGGGCGCGACAAAGTTGTGGATTAAAAAGTTCGATCTCCAAGGTTCAATCTTTATGTACTGTGCCAATAATTCAACAAAATTCGTTTTGCGGTTCAGGCGTGAAAACGTAATAAACAAACACATTTTCAACTTTATAATGTGTTCATAGATTTATGTTTTGGGCTTAAGTAAATGTTAAGTTAATTCAAATCCAAATAAGTTAAAAGACATTACCAATTTTAGCAATTGAACTGTTGCATTTGAAAAGGCTAACCCGGAACTAAGTGGACATTTAGAAATGGATGTTTGTACTTGGTTATGGGTGAATATGGGCTGCGTAGAATATCTTGCTATTAAATACATACATTGTCACGTCAGATGTTAGATTTACGCACGAGGTGCCGCAAGGGACAGTCATGGGTACATTAAAGAATTCACTATTGTCCCTTATATTTGGCTAAGAATTTCTATTATCAGTTACTGTTACCGACATGGTCGTGGCTGCGATATAAGGGATCTTGCATTCCATTTATGTTGACAGTTGATTCTGCATTATATGCAGTACATTACCGTATTAGTAAAGTGTTAGCTAAATAAGTGTAAATGTACCCTAAAGTACAAGAAGAACATTTTGTTGGAGTTTAAAGTTAGTCCTTTTAATTGGTAACATTTGTTGTTTAACTTTACAGAAGGACCGATGTCTCACGACCAGCCTACGTACGCGTCAGTGCCTGGCATCAGAGTGTATGGTATGATGTGTGTTCGACCTACCACCGCTTACCATTCAGGTTAGTACTTTATCTTCGAAAAAATATTCTTATATAGATCATACATGTTTTTTTAAGTCATATATATGTTTTGAAGACGTTAAAATTTTGAGTTTTTGTGTAATTCATGATATTTTTTTCTCATATTGCTCTCGTTTTCATGTTTTCAGCGTACAACAAAAACAGATTCACCGGTCTAACCGTCCAGAGTACCACAAGCGCCTACAAAGTGGACTATTCTCAGTCTCACGCTTATCCCGACAAACCCGTCTACAACAGATATCACACACACAGCTATACAGAACCTTACTATAACCGGAGATCTCGAGTAGCGAGGACCAGGCGATCGACATCAGAATACCCCCCGTTCCCATGGTACAAAGTTATCGAACTAGCAAGGTCATTACATTGGATCAACTAGAATCTAACCACTTTAAAATATAGAATAGAAAAAAAAGAGTTTGTTGGCTTCATGGAGGCTTTATATTAATCGGTTCCGCCTCTTTGAATTCAACTTATACTTGAAACATATTTAATTCCGAAAACGCTTTTTCGCTTATTTATCCGATTTTTTAGCTATGAACTTTCCCATTCTAAACGTGATTGTTTAGTGTGGTGAAATTTATTTTCGAATGCCTCTGAAATACTCAGTACAACTGCATTTACTAGAATAATTAACAATAATTTTATTTATTGAAATATTATAAAGAAGCGGTTTGTGGGGGTGGAAATGTTACTAGCCATTACTCAATTTAAAACACATTATTATTCAAATTCGCTCTAAAGCAGAGAAAACTCCATCTGTTCCGTCGACATCATGTCAATTAGTTTTCAATGTATTACACCTATTTCGTATTCCGTCCAGCTGGAAAGAAAAGTATATTACATGTTTTGTAAAACTTATTTATAATTTCTTAGCTAATTAAATGGTTAAAAAATGTCAGAGATGTATACGCTAAGGCCTTACGTTAAAGGCTATATTGGAAAATGTATGAGCAATGTGCGATTCTGTTTAGTTTCCCTAACCTGAGTCAAACTTATGGAGTGTACGCTCTTAAGTGGATATTGTATTTGTTAATTCGTTAGGCACTCTTAATATAACTTTTAATGTAGTTGTATTAAGAAACCTGTCCCGAATGTGTCTCTCTGCTGAAGTGTACAGCACCTCTGACAGAAAATAATCAGGCTGTCAATACATTCCAATAAATTCAACATAGAATCAACTATAACCAATGAATCACCAAGTCCCTACACACAAAACTGTTATTAGTTATATCGAACTTAAAATATGCATGGCTAGTGCTAAAACCTCTATTAGTGTTTCACCAGAAAAAAAAGCTTCAGAACAATTAATTCGAATATAAATCACTTTCATTATTTATTTCATTCAAAACCCGTAATTTTTATATCGGTATCAATTAGCATAACAATTTTGCCAGAAATAGAAATAACCATGACTATTAGCAATTAAGTTTTGGATTATTGTAATTTCAAAATAAAATAATTATTTTTCCCCACCAATAAGCGGTGATTACATATTAAAGAAAAAGTAATACATTTTTTTATTGTACACAAAAAATATGTGATAAGTTTTCAATGGTTTTTTTGTGTATCATTTCAGTGCATTTATAGTTAATTAAGTACTTTAATTTAATGATAATATATTTATTTAAGAACCATATTTATACTTAGCATAATGAATTGTAAATATTAGGTGTAGAAATTACAATATTTGTAATTACGGAAAATAAATTTAACAGATTTTTCATGATTTTTTTTACTACCGTTATTTAATACATTTATTAAACGTCAGTAGATCATGTTCATGACATTTCCGATCATATTGCTCTGTAATAAAATCGTAATTAGCAAAATGATGAGTTCATAATATGACTTACCTAATACTTTTTGGTCGACCACGATGTCACAGGTATACATCGCTGCCATCAAACGTTGGGGTTGAGCTTGGAAGGCTTTTCGGCAGCCATCCTTCACTGCTGACATTATTTGACCTGTGCGTAATACATATATTAGAATTATTAAATCAATCTGATAACCATGTCAGTGTTATGTCGAAAATGGCGAACCAAAAAATTCTATAAATTAAAACTTACGATGAAAATTTTATTTAAAAAATAACGCCATCTGGAAATCATGACTAAAACAAAACACGCACAAAAAACAAAATGGCGTCGTGTGATGATTCCGTTTGATAGCAAAGTTTTAATAAAGTCGGTCCTGGTCAGCTAGTTTTTTGTAAGTGATCGTTTCAAGTTCTTACCTGACAGTGGTCCAAAATGCAACATTTCATCTCCAGCAGATTTATCTAACGACCATTCTTCAACACAGAACGCGACGCCCATCATTGGCTCATCACACAATGGGCCAGCTAACGAAGCCAACTGAAACCCATTCACAAAACTGCTTTCGTATTCAAAACGCGGATCTTCTCTTATTTCTTGTTCATGATGTAAGTATTTTGTTCTATAATCTTCGGTTTGATTGAGCAACAAATTAGGACCGCAATTCCTAGGTCCTACAGACCATATTTGTTTGACAACATCCTTCCATTCGGGGCTGAGTTTGTCGCAAATAGCTTGGAGTTCGTCTTTGAAAGTTTGGATAAGTTTAAGCATGCGATCGGATAGTACGTTTTTTGTTCCGTTTATTTGTAATTCTTCTAGTTTGCTTTCTAACTTGTCATTTTTGTATAGTCCTTGTTGTGTTTTTATGTGTTGTGAAATTGCTTTAAGTAAATCAGTTGATCTGTCTAATAATGCCGTTATTTCATTCGGTATTGGTTTTGCTCTAATCTTTATCCTACTTTGTTTGTTGTTTGAATACACTGTTACAACTGGATCGATTTCTTTGTCTACAGTCTTGTCTACAACGTTTTGTGAGTCTATTTCTTCGTTCGCCATGTCTATTTTTGGAGGCTCTATTATCGTTTCTCTAAATGGAACGATTGGTTCGGATACTGTGATTGGAATTTTGGCGTAGTGGTTCCTAGAAGAAATAAAAGAAAATAAGTATGTTTAGTCGAAAATGAAGGTAAAGTAAGACCATTTCTTGAATAAAATATTTACTTACTTCAAATCTTCGAGACATCTTTCTAAATGAACTTTACCAGCTGTGACCAAAACATGTTCTCCCGTTTCTTGAAGCAACACTTGGACGCAAGAATCTGCTTGGTTAAGCAGCTTTAAACCTGTAAGATTACGATTTGAAGTAAAGTGAATTAACTCTTATTTTCTCCTACTTAGATTTCAATTTTAAAAACTTAAAAGAGAGGTAAATTAAACAAATACCTTTGACTAATTGGGGTAATTGTGAAGGATAGGTAGGTTCTAAAGCTACCCTCAATATTGGTACCACCGAGTATTGCATCTCACTGAAAGCAGGACACGCTATGGTACTAGATAATGTAGCTGTTCTAAGAACATGTTCTTCTAAACCGCCAATACCTGGAATTGAAATATATATTAATATTTGGAAGTATGTTGCAGCCACCAGATAGTGAGATATGACATAGTTACATTTTATATAAAACAGTTTGGAACACCGAGTGGTCACTAGTAGACTAAAATATATAAATAAATATCCTGGGACAACTCACACACGGCCATCTGATCCCAAACTAAGCAGAGCTTGTACTATAGTAACCAGACAACTGATAAACATACTTATATGTATAATTTTTAAATACATACATATTTTAAATAAATCACACCCAGACACAGAACAAACATTCGTGCTCATCACACAAAGTTTGTCCTGGGTGGGAATCGAACCCACGACCTCCGGCTTAGCAGTCAGGGTCACTAACCACTAAACCAACAGGCCTGTCAATAAAAATGAATATCATTTTATTGAATTTTATTTATTTCAAAAGAATTTTTAATATCCCATGAGTTAAGCGCGGATCTACCTTTGAAGACTAGTCAATAGGGTACAAAGGGTTATAAAGGTAGATTTGCACGTAGCATGCCCGCAATCCCTATCGAACCACCAATGTTATAAGCAATCCTTTAAATTTTAAGGGAATGCTCACTAAACCTGAGGTAACATTATATTGGCCTCAGAACTGTAGCAGAATTTAAGCACAGAACATTTCTAAATTGCAAAAGTTGTCCAATAAGATTTCGCGCTAAAAAATGAATACCATTAATACTCTATTTGAAAGTTTAATGAGGATATGCAACAGATTGACTAACGGTTACGTATTACGTAAAAGACTTTTGAGGATGCGTAATGAAATTGAACACTAGTTATCCAAGTCAATAATCGCAAAAGACTTTTAGTGATGAAAACTTTTATCTGTACAAACGAGACCCGTGTATTATGATAAGACATAAAATCAAAAATACTCACCAATAATATTTCCTGCTATTGCTTCATCAATTAATTCTAATTCTCTTCCCATAAGAATATACAATGATTTGATCCTGAAATTTTTAAAAAGGTTTTTTTATTTCTCTTTTCTTTTTTTTCTACCAACTTCAACCAATTAACATCCTAATAGATCTTTTAAGGAAAAAAATTACCAAGAAAGTTTTAAAATTCATTATGTTCTACTTACTCTGTACATGTGATATGCTCATCACTTTGCAAGTCTTTCAACTTCTTATTAGGATCTACCTGGAAATCTTTACTTAGAATTTTAGAAGGGTCATGTTTGGGACCTAAAACATACACTTTATCTCCTTTCTTTACTTTTCCACTAAATATTCTAGCAAAAGCTATAAAGACAGGCTGGTCAACATCTTCTTCAACTGCTGCTTGTGTATCAGGACCTTCTTTGCTTTCTTCTAAAGGAGTATCTTCAACATTTGCATTGTTCTCTTTCTTTTCGCGCAGCTGTCTCGCTCTTTCCCTCCTCAAAGCCATTTCCTCACTCGTCAAGACCTTAGGCTTGTTTTCAGGCAGTATACTCTTTTCTACATTATACATCTTGGATATAAAAATAATTATTGGTCTATCATCACTACTATCACAGGCTAAAAAGTCTTCCTTTAATTTCTGTGTTTCAGGGAAAAAGGAATTGAAATCGCGAATTCTTGAGCACATCAGTTTTTCCACTTTTTCTGGGAGAATTTCTTTGGGAGATGGAAGTTTCTCGCAGACCATGTTAAGGACTGTACTTGATAAAGGTAGCCATTGCACCATGAGAGATTGAAGTTGAACTCGAGAGTCTGTATGCCTTAAATCTCTTGTTGTTAACTTTATTCCAAGTTTCTCACAAATAACTGGCACTTTCTCCTTTTCGTTTCTCATGGCTACAGTTTCATACACATTCCACAGATTGTCTAATATGACTTGGACAAAAAGAGGTTTCTTTGCTTTTTCCTGAGCTCCTTTCATGAAACGTTTTGTTTTTGTGTTGAGATAAAAGTCTCCCCACAACACTTTTCTTAATATTTCTTCTTTTACACCTGAAATGGATGTAAATTGAATTAAGTTCTTTTCTTAAAAATTCCAATTTGAAATTTATCAAGAGAAACTTGACTATTAGATTTGCATGACTTAAAAAATTGTGTTGTTTTCTTACTACTTAGACTTACCAAGTTTTTCCGAGAACAATTTGGCAAAAGTATGAGTAGTGAAGCCCCACCCGTCGGCAGCACTAGCAAACACGACATTGCCATGTTCAGGAGCAAAGTAAAGATTAGAATCATCTGCATCATCCATAGCAGAGGTCCAGTCATAGAAATTATTGTCCTCTTTATTGAGTTGCTCTTTTTGTTCCTGGAAATGGAAGTTTTTAGAGTTCATGTATGGGACTTAGTACACACATAATATTATCTTGTACATATTATTATACAATTTTTGAAGAGTTAAGCCACTTATTGCTAAGGTTTTTACTCATAGACAACTCAACTGGTAAATTAAACCTTTACCTAAATTCTAATTCAAATTAAAAAAAACGAATTGTAGTTACATAATGATTAATTGCAAGATCTAAAGTAAGTTTATATGATTTTCAAGGACCTATCCCATTTGGCAAGAATTCCAGTTTTTATTGATATTTCAAACAAGAATCTTATGAGAATTTTTCACCAAACAATATATTTTTAAACATATCTTACCTGTTTTCCCATAGTAGATTCCTCATTCTCAAACACTTCGGTAGTAAACAACTCGGCCATTACCGCATTGACTTGCTCTAACAACTGCATCAAGTGTACGTAGGCATCTAGCGGAGTCAGCTGCATTTCTAATATGAGCCTGTCGATCTTATTCAGTACCAACACTGCACGGATGTTCTCTGAGTATGCCTGTTTTAGTACTAATCTGGTTTGCGGACATACTCCTTCTACGACATCAACCTGGAATTAAGTTTTGATTTTTGTTAAAATATAACAATGAAAACTGTGCTGAAAACTATGCAAAATAAGTGCAATCCATTTGTCCAGTCATAAATGTGATGAAACAAACACGAACCATAATAACTGCGTTAGTAAGATATGTAAACAAACAAAGTGTACTCACAAGAACAATAGCTCCATCGCAAAGTCTGACCGCCGTGGACACTTCACTGGAGAAATCGATGTGTCCTGGTGAGTCTATCAGGTTTACCAAGTACTCCTGCTGTTCCATACAGTGGTATAACGATATGCTACTACTTTTCATCGTAATGCCTCTCTCTTGTTCGTCAGGCCTGCTATCCATATACCGCAGCTTTCCAGACATTCTCTGCGATATTATCCCATTGCTCGATATCAGAGAATCCGCCAACGTTGTCTTTCCATGGTCCACGTGCGCAACAATACAAATATTTCGAATATTTGAAGGTTTGTTTTGAAGTTCTAAAAGTTTTGATGAATCCACGAGCCGCATTTTGAACTTTTTTGACACAAATTGGTTAGGTGCTTCTAGAGAATGGTGCGAATGAAGTACATCAACAATTTTGAGTAAGATATCTAGAAAAGATATTGCAAAAATTACTAGATAAATTGCACAACATGAGTTAAAACTTGTGTACAAGATAATGACACTGACGTTTAAGTTCAGAAACATATTTAAAAAGGATTTACTTTACAAGTCAGTGTTTAAAAAATCCTAAACGAAGGATTTACTTTACAAGTCAGTGTTTAAAAAATCCTAAACGAATTGTCTTTATATTTTGTAAGCTGATCAATATTATAAATGGGAAAGTGTGTCTGTCTGTCTGTCTGTCTGTCTGTCTGTCTGTTTGTCTTTCTTTCACGGCAAAACGGAGCGACGGATTGACTGACGTGATTTTTTAAGTGGAGATAGTTGAAGGGATGGAGAGTAACATAGGGTACTTACTTTTTGTCTCTTTCTAACGCGAGCGAAGCCGCGGGCAGAAGCTTGTCTATTATATGTTGTGTTTTGTGTTGTGAATCGCAGGGCCGTCTCTACCAGGGGGTGCAAGGGGTGCGGTGCACCCGGGCGCAAAGCGCCCGGGGGCGCCTCACGAGCGGTGATTTTTTTGATATTCATTAAACTTATTGTTCTTGTTACTTACGACAAATGTTTGCGCAAGCAAGAAAAAATAGTCATCAACAATTAAGTATTTTTTTTATTATACTTTCTGCGTTTGTTATTGACTTTAAATAGCCGTCCGGGCGCTCGCACTTAACGTGGATGTTGAAGGTAGCCCGAATTTCAATTTATCTTACGTATTTTGCAATTTGCAGCTCAGTGTCTAGGTGTATGTTAATATATATATTTGCGACTGTAATAGGCATTAGTTGCAGAATTATAATCATTACAATCATCAAAACAGCCCTCAAAGAGCGCTCATATAACGCGATTGTTTGCCTATTTCATGAAAAAGCCATTCAGTAGCGTTGTGTGCACTCTCGAGGTTTGTTGCTTTTTAATAATAATGTCACTGCATTTAATGCTCCCAGCGTACGCCCTCCTCCGACGCCCGGTGCGCCTGCTGCGGGTTGTGAGAGAAGTAGAAATCTCTCTTTCCACAGCTTACTTCTGCGCGATAACATTTTCGCAAAAGGAGACCACTGCGTCCCAGGACTGCAGCACTGGTTGGATCGCTTCGATGGTGATGAGGTAGGGCGTGAAAGCCTGTCCCGCCATTCCGCCACCAGGACCTCGCGAAGCTGCGACCGACGCAGCTCTATCTCCCGTTGCATCGGTCGATCTCCTCGGCTTCGCGCCACCGGTACAGTGACGCGAGCACCTTAGCATCCAGGCCCCAGGGCGGGGATCAGGCTAGTGCACAAACCGCCTCGTAGGAGATCATGCGATATCCCCTAATAACTCTGAAGGCCATCACCCCCTGCAGCCTCCGCAGAACAGTAATGGTGCTGGCCATCAGGTCAGCCGCCCAGATCGGGGCCCAATACAGAGCCATTGATCACACAATCCCCACGAACAACCGCCTACAGGCGGTGCTCGGGCCCCCCAGATTGGAAAGCAGTGTTGTCAGCGCTCCGGCCGCGCCCAACAGCTTAGGCGCCAGCCCAGCGGATGTGGGGGCCGAAATCCCAGTAGCTGTCGAGCACCAATCCTAGATACTTCATGGTAGATTCGACAGTGATACGGGCTCCGCCGACCACGATGTGAGAACCAGGAGGCGGCGTACGCCGGGGGGCATGAAAAACCATGGCCTCCGACTTGTTGAGAGCCACTTTCAGGCCCAGACGCCGTATGCGGCTCACAACCTGCGAGACCGCAGCCGTCGCTAGCAACTCTGCCTCCCTGTGTGAGCTGCCACAAGCAGAGAACTAACTTAACCTATAGGTGTACCAGGAACTGATGACAAAAATGGTAAATAAAATATGATGACAGCAACACTGGGGAAAATGGATTAAAACTTTTTGATACTTGTATTTTTCCCTTAAAAATTTATTACACCTACTTATTGTTTATGACTATAGTAATATTATAAAGAAAAAAATTGTAAGTATTTTTGTTTGTTACTCTTTTACGCAAAAGTACTGAACGGATTTTGATTAAACTTTACAGAAATATTGCGATATTTTTTTCAGTTTATTCAACAGTGATGTTTGATTAGTTGTATTTTTCTATGAGCTATTAAAACTATTGCGACCTACTTGCTTGTGACCCACTCTGGGTAAAGCTACAAAGGCTTTACGCACTAATTTTAGCCCCTAACCATGAGTGACCAAAATAAAGATATTTTTTTAAAAAGAGTGAGACATATACATATAGCGAGATGTATATCTGGTTAATCCATTCTAATATTATAAATGCGAAAATAACTCTGTCTGTCTGTCTCTTATTAACGCCTAAGCCACTGAACCGATTTGAATATTTGGTACAGATATAGTCTGGGATCCGAGAAAGAACTTAGGATAGTTTTCATTCCAGAAATCCCCCGGGAACGGGAACGAAGTCGCGGTAAAAGCTAGTATAAAATAAATTAAGATAAACCCTGTCACTAAAATATACTTTATTTACACAACAAAGATGAAAGAAATGGTTTTTCGCTTTGTGATTGGTGTCCCAGCTTGGTTAGGGCATTGCAAGTTTAATTCGAACTGATTGCCCGTTAAGGAAAAATATTTTGTTTTTTGTCAAGGTTACTGACTATGGTAGTGATCGTCACATAATGCAAGTCAAACACCTTTAGGCGGCTCATGTTAATCTGACACCAAGACTTCTGCCTTCTTCATCTGCCTTTTGCAATAATTCGTCATATAGTACTAGTACACGCCCCTGTAATAAGCCAAAGTTATATGTTACGTAATATATCTACATATGTTGAACTCATACAAATGGATTTGAAACTAAGTATCAACTTTGGCAAGTCATACTAACCAGTCAACGCAAGCACGCGGTATAAAATCGAAAATTGTGTGTAATCTACACCTTCTTCTTTATAGATTTATCGGTACACGTTATAAACAGTGCTTCTGGATTGTGACCGCGGTGGTTTCTTAGTCATTTTTTCACTTTTTACTAAAGATTTCTTGAAATTAACAAATGTAAACAAACAAACGTAATGTCACTTGACAGATGACATGACAACATTACCATATAAAAATCATTATTTGTTTTACTTTTTTTTTGTCATGAGTTACTGGTACACCTATAGCAATAATATTTCATGATCAATAATCCAATTTGGAAGGCGAAAATATTGTTTGGTGATCATTTAAATTATGTCCAGGATGTCGTGATGGCCCAGTGGATAAGGCGCCCGCCTCTCGTGAAAGAGGTTGCCCGTTGCGGGTTCGAATCCGGGCAAGTACCAATGTGACTTTTTCAATTCATATGTACTTTCTAAAGTTTATCTTGGACATCATTGACATCTCGTGCCTCGGAAAGCACGTAAAGCCTTTGGTCCCGGTTGTCATTCCTAGAACTTTGACAGTCGTTATGGAGCCAGAAAGTCTGACCAGTCTAACCTAGAGGAATTCGTGTCGCCCAGTAACAGGCTGGCTTATGGAGGTTTGATAGGCAGTCGCTTCACGTACTACACTGATATCCAGCTGAATCCGGTTAGGCAGAAAGCCGACCCCAAGATAGTTGGGAAAAGGCTAGGGAGATAATGATTTAAATTATATAAAAAAAAAACGAGGGCGCAGGCTGGGTCCTGCACCCCGGCGCAGAATAGGCTTAAGACGGCCCTGGTGAATCGTTTTCTTTCATGACTTTAATCACGTACGATACCAAATTATCGTAAACTTCTGTTTCTTTCTCATAAATTACACGTAATAAAATCTCGAGTAATGCAATCGTGTAAACTATTATAGACGTATTCTCTTTTTACCCGACTGCGCGACGCAAACGAGGGTAATGTGTTTATCAGTCTATGTACCTATGTATGTTTGTTTCTATGCATGTGGCGTTCTAGAGACCGAATGCGTAGGCCGTAGGCTAGGCCGATACCTAATTCTTATTTAGGGTACGTTTCAAAACGTGCGAGGAATTCACTCGAAAATTAAAAAGAGATAGAAACAACGAAAGGAAGAGAACGGCTATACTGTTTGTGAACGCTACAGAGCGATTTACTGTTTTGGATCGGGTTAGGGTCATAATGGTTTGGGTCGTATGATAACACTGTCAACATAACCTTTTCTCTCTATTGAAAAGAAGGAAAATCGTATTTTTTAACCATATTTTGCAAATAAATAAGTACTACGTGTCCGTTTCTACTTTAGGGTGCGTTCCAAAACGTGCGAATAATTCACTCGAAAATTAAAAAGAGATAGAAACAACGAAAGAAAGAGAACGGCTATACTGTTTTTGAACGCTACAGAGCGATTTACTGTTTTGGAACGGGTTAGGGTCATGATGGTTAGGATTGTATGATGACACTGTCAACATAACCTTTTATCTCTATTGCAAAGAAGGAAAATTGTGTTTTTAAGCATATTTTGCAAATAAATAAGTACTACCTGTTCGTTTCTACTTTAGTAAATCCAATCTTCAACATCAAACTTCAACATTGGCGCATATATGATTTTGACATATGTCAGGTAATTTTTAACGACGCTCAGCCAAGGGTGAGAAATCGCACTTGTCAATGCGAAAATTACTCTACCGAAAGCGTTCCAAAATACTGCTCGGGTAGCTGTCGAGTAATTGTTCGGTTACCCTTGGTTTCACTCGGCTCATTTCGGAACGCTCTAGAGCAGGGGTGGCCAACTTAAGTAGACCTAAGGTCTACTTTTTACTAAGGAAACCCTGTGCGATCTACCATGCACATACCTACTTCTTGAAATGATAAATGAAACAGCGTAGTTTAATACACAATCATATATTTTTAGTAGGTTCTGTTTACATCACAATTGAGATCGTTTCCTTAGATTTACTTAACATTATATCGGTCTTGTATATTATTGTGAGCATTGCGCCTGAGCATTTTGCACAAGTTTATCATAATCAGGTTTGTAGTTGGAAATTGCCAACAACAAACCTGAACAAATATTAAATTTTTTGCCTGGCTACGATCGACTGGACTAGCAGTCGCGATCGACCAGTCGATCGCGATCGACCGGTTGGCCACCCCTGCTCTAGAGTAACTTTCGCACTACTCCGTGTAACTCTTACCCTTTTAGGAACGCACCCTTAGGGCGCGTTCCAAAACGTGCGAATAATTCACTCGAAAATTAAAAAGAGATAGAAACAACGAAAGAAAGAGAACGGCTAAACTGTTTTTGAACGCTACAGAGCGATTTACTGTTTTGGAACGGGTTAGGGTCATGATGGTTAGGGTCGTATGATGACACTGTCAACATAACCTTTTATCTGTATTGCAAAGAAGGAAAATCGTGTTTTTAAGCATATTTTGCAAATAAATAAGTACCTACTACCTGTTCGTTTCTACTTTAGTAAATCCATTCTTCAACATAAAACTTCAACATTAGCGCATATATGATTTTGACATAAATGTCAGGTAATTTTTAACGACGGTCAGCCAAGGGTGAGAAATCGCACTTGTCAGTGCGATAATTACTCTACCGAAAGCGTTCCAAAATACTGCTTGGGTAGCTGTCGGGTAATAATTGTTCGGTTACCCTCGGTTTCACTCGGCTCATTTCGGAACGCATAGAGTAACTTTCGAACTACTCCGTGTTATTTTTACCCTTTTTGGAACGCACCCTTGGTAACTATTTGTTGACGTTGTCACACACAACAGTAAAAAAATGTCATTTGAACTTTGACATTTGATTTCGTTTATATCGGGCGTAAGGTTAAGTAGCCTTGTCGTAGTTTATTATCAAATTAATTAATGAAAATTAATTGAAAAAATGGCATTAAATAGATTATTTGCTAGTTTAGCGATCACTCCTAATTTGGTTACACGGAGGTCTATTCATGTGGCTGCGGTAAACTTTGCCAGCCATCCCGATATTGTAAAGCCTAAACCTGGTTTAGGCAAGGCTTACAGACGAATTGTGCATTTTCCTGATGAATATACTGTTAAACCCTTGGAAGTTACGAACCTCGCTGGGAGAGATCCAGTTTCCGGTGAGTACAAATCTACGTTGTGAAATTTAAGATTTGTTTTGAGGCTATCTATACCAACATTAATGTACGTCTGATACATTATTTAGTTTTACAATGTTTACGTTTTCACGCAGGTCGGGTAGTAGCTAAGGGAATCGGAGGAGGTATCAAGCACAAATATCACTGGATAGACTGGGTCAGAGATGGCCCCACTGAGGGACCACCCCAAGAAGAAAAAGTTATTCAGGTCAGAATATCATATTTATTCTCTGAATTTTGAATTTATTGAAAATATTTTATTCGTTTTTCAATGAATATGTTGCTTATTATAGTGATTAAAAGATATTAATTTAGTCTTTGCAGTTGATTCAGTTGATTTATTACAATATTAGTGTGTGTAAATGATATCAACAAGGGCTTGAAAATATTGTTAAATACTAACATAACTGCATATTTTTTAATCCTGTTTGAGTTGTAATGGCATTGATGTGATTATCCCTATTATTATGCCTATGATCAGATATGTTATTTTAGCTATTCACATGCAAAGTGTGCTCTTTACCAAGACCATCAAGAACAATAATGGAATAGCTAAATGCCAGTTTATGGCAATGCTTTACATACATTTACTCCTCACTGTTTTGATTAACAGTGCTAACACCTGTTTATGTTTTCTCATTTAATAACTTTTGATTAAAGGTAATGGAAGATGGTTGCAGAACAGCACATATAGCCTTAGTTGCTGTGGGTGATAAGATTAAATATATATTGGCCACAGAGAATATGAAGGCTGGAGACATCATCAAGTCTTCTCGTGTTTTGCCTAGGATACCAGGTATAACCAGGAAGACATTATTTTAATGCATAACGATATGTACAATGTTATTTTAAAATGATCACAATGTGTGACATGTTTAAAACTGCTAGTGTTGTGGTTGCTTTGCTGTTGTCTATGACACTGTACTTTACAATGTTAAAAGGTTCCTCACTAGATCCTACTATGATACTACTATGCAGTGAGTGGATAAGATATTTTTTAGAATATGAGAAATTATTGTTTTTTTTTTATTTTCAGTGAGAGCAAATGAAGGAGATGCTTATGTTTTAGGAGCACTGCCAAGTGGGACTATTGTTCATTGTATTGAAAAAGAACCTGGTAAATATTTCATCTTCTGACCAATAAGCAAAAAAAACTGCTGTATCTTTTTAAAATAAGCTGGTCTAAATTCTACATATACAATAATTGTTTACAGGTCAAGGCGGTCTTTATATCCATGCTGCAGGTACATTTGGCACCATATTGAGGAGACAAGATGACCGAATCATAGTTCAAATGCCTTCCAAACGCTTATTTAGTTTCAATCAGCACTGTATGGCGGTTGTAGGTCTGTATCTATAAAAACGCAATCTGTAATACTTTGAAAATAACACTAGACCAACTTTTACTTATAATAAAGTTCAGAAGTTCTATAAGTGGAAACCCCTTGTCAGATTACTAAATTATCTTTATTTTATAGATAACTAATTCACTCGCTGCTGGTAAAGCTAGATTTTTTAAACTCTGTTAGTTTAGTCCAGACCAAAGAACTAATTAAATCAAAGTCAGCCCGTTCTTAAAGATTACCACTAAAAACATCAAATATAAACCAGTGTTACAATTATATTTTCCAGGTCGCCTCTCAAACGTAGACCATGGGGACACACCAATAGGCTCCCCACAGCGCAACAGATGGCTCGGAAACAGACCAAGATCCGGTCTTTGGCAACGAAAATCGGGCCGACACGGCAGAAAGATTAAACCTCCCAAACCCATTAAAGAAATCCATTTACCCACTCCAAAGTCACTGCCAGCCATCCAACTGTCTATGAAGCCTTAATTTAATATTTTATAGAAATAAAAATAATGTTAGATGTTTGAAATATTTTTTATTTTATACCTTTGCTTATACATAAATATCACAACATATAAAGCTGCTTCTTGTGCTTATATTATGCTCGATGAAATATAATTAATAATATTTTTAACAAATTGAAAAAGAGCTTAAGTACTTATGTCACTTTTAAATGCATGAAATTAATAAATCTATTTCAAAAAGCGTTGCTTTGAAGACATAATATAATAGATCTTTGATTTTAATTTTATTCTTCATCTTCATCCGAAAATGTCAATATCTGTGGGAATAAATAATATTTAGATTAACAAACGTAAAAACACGGGAGTAGACAAAATAGAAGAAATAGGCTACAGATCACATCCCTAATTAGAATTAAATTTAACGAGCTCTGAGCGCCAAAGACTTGAAATGAAGTCAAATATTGACGTCATGGAACAAATAGAGATGTTCCTCATTTCTTATAGCTCTAATCCAATTATGTAATTTGTTTCTTTGATACCTACTTATAATTATACATTTTATGAAATATTCGACACACTCAGCGCTTTTATTTTGTAGTAGTAAGGTTAAAATTTTAAACCACAATAAACAAAGAAAAATAATCACTTACATCAGTCATTTCCGCAGTCAATTGCAACTCATGAAGCCCAGTCACCTCCTCTAAATAGTTACCGCTATTAAATACTTTGAGCAGGAACTCTATATTCTCCTCTCTATACTTATTTAACACTATATCAGAGCATGCTATGCATTGCTTGAACTTGGCACAAGTGGGAGCGACAGTTTGGTAGGAGTGTAGAAAACCTCGTATTGTGTGGGGTATTGGCCCCAGTACGCCTTGGAACTCTGGAGGTATGTTGTCCTCTGTATCGCTGTTTAGGTTGTAGATAGCTGGTGCGTTTACTCTGCAACAAGTATAATCAACTTCAACTTTATCCTATATATGAATCCACCGAGTTTTCAGTGATTTCTGCTAATGTCCAGGTTGGAAATAATATTTTTCAGTTTAAATGACAGTGTAATTAATTATAGTATCGAGATCATACACGTGTTTTTATGTCCAAAAAGACGAGATGACTCCAACAAGTATAATGTAAGTCGGCATAGTGTAGTCTGATAGTTCAAGGCGTCGCATCGCCAGGAGGCGTCAAAATAATTCATGGAGGATGGCTCAAAGGGGGCAAGTTGATGCATGAAAGATGAGAAATAGTATGAAAAATTGCAAGTGCATTGAAGAGCATGAAGTATTACACTCGCAATGCAAGTTTTGCTATACCCATGCGGCGATTGTAATAAGAACGATACAAAGTTTAAGAGTTCTTAGCTCTAGCTAAAGGGACTGCTGGCCCACTCTTCCTTTCTGGGCTTGGCTATGTTGTACATACTCGTATCAATAGACTGAGTCAGACTAACTCTTAATTTGTTTCACATATTTTGGAAACGGAGGGACCCGTAACCTTGATCTTTTACTTTTACAATTAAAACACAATTGTTTCGGTTTAAACAACTGTTATTCCCAAGTTTTCATGGATTCGAGTGTTGGACTTACCCTAGTGGATGTTGCAATAGTCCGACCAGAATCTCAACTGCCAATGCGCCTGCTATTGCTGCCACACCCGGTCGCGTCACAGTACATTGCTGGTCCAATGTGCGATCCTTTTGCGACTGTAAGAAAACGATAGATTCATTAGTTTTAGAGATGGTTAAAGCACATAAATTTTTCGAATTAAATGACCCTGATGAAGTAGTCGAAAAAGCAATCAGTACACAAAAAAGAGACAAAGCACCAGGCCCTGATAATATTTCAAATGAAGCATTACTTCAAACAAAAGACATGATTACACCATTCTTGACTAAACTCTTCAACACGATCCTGAAAACAGAAAAGATACCAAAACAATGGAAAGTATCCTCTATTAAACTCCTACCAAAAAAGGCGACAGAGGTGATATTGGTAATTATAGGCCTATAAGCCTTATGTCCAATATTTACAAAATATTTTCAAAAATAATTCTAAACCGCATCACCAAAACTTTAGACGAAAACCAACCTAAGGAGCAGGCAGGTTTCAGAAACAACTACTCAACAGTGGATCACATGCACGTAGCTAGACAAATAGCAGAAAAATTTAAAGAATACAACATACAGTATCATTGTTGTTTCGTAGACTATTGTAAGGCGTTTGATTCACTTGACCATCCGAAGATCTGGGAGGCTTTGCGAAATCAAGGTGTCGAGCACAAGTACATAAGGATAATTAAGAACATCTACACAGGCACCACAGCAAAAATCAAAATGGAAAAGGAAAGCTGCGACATTGATATCCTAAAAGGTGTAAGGCAGGGTGACCCATTATCACCTAAACTTTTCACAGCAGTTCTAGAAGAAGTGTTCCGAAATCTAGACTGGAAAGAAAACGGCTTAAACATAAATGGTGAGAAACTAACACATCTCAGATTTGCGGATGACATAGTGGTCTTTGCCAATTCGGCAGAAGAATTACAGAAAATGCTTGTAGAACTAAATACAGCCAGCAAAGAGGTAGGACTCTCAATGAACATCCAGAAAACAAAAGCCATGACCAACAGCAGGGATGCTGATGTGTTGAAAATAGACGACAACACCATTGACTATGTATCAGAATATATTTATTTAGGGCAACTAATATCCAACCATGACTCAACAGCAAAGGAAATTGACAGAAGAATTGGAAATGCATGGAAAAGGTATTGGGCCCTGAAAGAGATTATGAAAAATAGTCAAACTAGTATGCAGATCAAGAGAAAACTCTTTAACACATGCATTCTGCCTATCTTTACATATGGCTGCCAAACATGGGCACTAACCAAGGCACAATGTATGAGATTAAGTGTGACCCAGAGAGCCATGGGAAGAAGCATCTTAAAGAAAAGAAGAATAGATAAAGTAAGTAATAACTATCTGAGGAACAAAACAGGGCTAACTGACGTTACCTACAAAACAAAGCTACTTAAATGGAGGTGGGCTGGCCATATTATAAGAGGAGAGGACAAATGGAGCAAGATAGTAACACTATGGCATCCCAAAGGCCAAAAAAGAAACAGAGGTGGGCTGATGAAATCGAAGACATGGCTGGAAAAACAAAGACCTGGACAAGACTAGTTTATAACAAAGAGAAATGGAGAAAATTGGGGGAGGCCTTTGCCCGACGGCACACAGAATCTGTTACAGTTACCGTAGATTAGATTAAATAATTTTTTAACACATTGTAATGTAATTTAAACTCTGTAAGTTCTGATGTAAGGCTATAAATAAATAAATAAAGCACATAAATGCAATTAAAAAGGTCATATTCATTGTGGGTATTCCGCGCATAGTTATTATGAAAAGGAAATCAGTACAGTAAACTGAATCTTGCCAGAATTAAGGTAGGTAGACTATATTCAACATTAATTTATCCACGATAAAATACTAGAGGACCAGGCAGCAGTCCTACCATACAACAGCATCACCATTCACCACCTACCGGGTCCCACTGTGATTTTAAACCATCCAGCTTAGGAAGCCATTGAAATAAACTCATAACACTATATCATGGGTGAAACAGAAAAATTCTAGTATATAATAAGATTAGATCCCACTCACATTGCCAGGAGCAGTAACGTCATTACAAAAGTAACAGCCGAGGCTGCCACCAGGGATCCAGGCAGTGTTTACTGCCGTCGTTTCTTCCGGACTCGAGTAACCAACACCGTGTCGCATCACTAGGTAACTGTCAAAACCTAATGCCGCGTTTATCACGATCTGGGGAAATAAAAATAGAAATATTTTTCTGAAAAAGTAAATTTCTAATTTAATGGTTACATTATTAATCCTTCGAACACACCTGATTCGAGACACAATAGAAAGACAATAGCAGCCTTACAACCTGCTGTCGCTTGGTCGTCGAAAGATCAAAATAGAAAATACAGCATATCACTAAATATACAGTAGAGATGCATAAGTCATTATTTTCAGCTAGAGGGGACGAGCCTTTTCACAAGGCGAACTGATCTAGGAATGCTTATGCAATTTTGTACCTTTCAAGTTTCGATGGACCCATTCCAGTTTCACACAGGTGTCATAAATCTAAGAATTTCTTAGCTTTTCTGTAAGATAATATCAATTTGTATTGCTTAAAGCTTCCTCATGAATCACCATTTCTTAGTGAAAACCGGTTAGATAGTTTTTCGCAAACAGACACAAAGATTTTTTATATTATACTAGCTGTTCCTCGCTGTTTCACCAGCGGCAGCGTTACGTTAGGTTTTTAACTGCTTTGCTCCCGTAGGACATAGCGTGATATTATATAGGCTATGTTACTCAGGGATAATGTAGCTTTCTAATTAAAAAAGAATTTTTGAAATCGGTCCAGTAGTTTTTAAGTTTATTTGTTACATACAAAAATACAAATTTTTCCTCTTAATAATATATAGATGTAAAGATTTCATCCAACAAACTGTTTATATGAATGGCTTGGACTCGAATGCACATAAAAATTATACCTTTCCATAATGAGCCGCTATAAGTGTAGGCAGCCACCGAGCTTCTCTACTGTCTAGCAGAAGGAATATTACATCGTGATCAGCTATGGCCTCTGTGATCAATTTAATGTTGGATACTGTTTCCTCCTTCAATGATTCTCCCACTGGGTGACCAGGCATCGGAATGTGGGCTACCAGGCCTTCACTTACCTAGAAATAAACCGAAATAATATGTTAAATAACAGCTGGGTTTAGTTAACATAAGTTGGTTTAGAAAATATTCTACAGTACTTTTAATATTTAAAAACAAAAAGAAATAAGTAGGCCAAATGCAAGTTTGCCCTGCGCGCGAATTTTGATAATATTTGTGTTACGGCCCGGGCATTACCACAGGCCGCGGCACTTTATTTTGCCGTGCGCTTGGAGCGCGCGACACTTGCGCGTTGCCATACACGCCGCAGCCGCCCGCGTCCGCGCCGCCAGGGCGCCGCGCCACGCCAACCAGTCGCTGCCCGTGCACCGGAGCGAGTCCACGCTCGTCGCACGCGCCAGCAGCGAACTCACAACAGACATCGCCAACAGCCTTCAATCAGCCATATTGTAATACGTATTACATTATATCAGAAGTTTAATCAGCATCAAGTCTTTATAATTTCAAGCAACCTCCTGACCTCAAACATTACACAGCGCTAACATTGGTCCTTCGAGCCGGATTTCGTCCGTCTTCAAGAACCAGAAAACCAGGAAAACAGAAAATTTTGCAGCGTGCCGTCTTGTGGAACACCACGCGGCGCGACGAACAAAGAAAGGGACTGTATCGAGTGAGTTCGTTCCAATCCTTGCTATTTTCCTTTCTTATTTCAATCTCCAGCCTCTATTTGTGCTTGGTGGGTCGTGCTTATTCGTATTTTGCGTGTTTCACCGACTTTACTGCAGATACCCAGGCACATTACGCTAAACGCACGTGGGCATAAAAATGTCTGAAGCACGCTATAAGCAACTAATAGCAGCACGTGGCAGTCTTAAAGCTAAGCTTACCCATTTTGCGACCCATTTAAAAGCCGTAACTTCAGAATACAAATCATCTTTAACAGAAATTGAGATAGCAGAGCTTGAATGCCGCTTGTCTAAACTTGATGCTACCTCCACTCAATTTGATGTTGTCCAAACAGAGATCGAGTCGTTAGCCGGTGAAGAGCACGATGAGTACGAGCAGCGCGAGCAGTTTGACAACCGCTTTTACTCGCTGCACGCTGAAGCCACTGCGTTGGTCAAGTCAGCGCGGACTCGGGCGGCGGCGCGTGACGGGCTCGAGGAGGGCAAGAGCGACGCCAGGGACGGCGTGCATCAAGGTTTCGTGAGGCTACCCAAAATCAACCTGCCTCAATTCGACGGCAACTATCAGGACTGGCTCGCATTTAAAGATATGTATATCTCACTCATACACAACAACAAGTCAGTAAACCAAATTAATAAATTTCATTATCTTCGTGCAGCTCTTAAAGGCACCGCTGCCTTAGTTATACAAAGTTTAGATTGCACATCAGATAATTACAGCATAGCATGGAATTTGCTCACCAGCAGGTTTGACAATGAGCGCTTGTTAATTAGCAACCATATGAACGCTCTCTTTGATTCCGAACAAGCACAAAAGGAATCCAGTGCATTCTTAAGAAACATAATTGATTCATCTAATAAAAACCTGTCTGCTCTTTCCTCTCTTGGCTTACCCACTAACAACTGGGATGATGTAGTTATTCATTTTATGACCAAGAGATTAGATTATAAAACATTCAGAGAATGGGAGGAACATCGCAGTTCCATTGCAGGCCGTCCAACACTTCAGCAATTTCTTACTTTTTTAACAAACAGAGCAGACTTGTTAGACACCTTACAACAAGAAACATCACACAAAAACATTAAACAGAACATTCAGAAGTCAGATAATAATAAAAATAAACCTTCATCATCCTATAATGCAAATGATTCATCTACTGTTACATGTCCTATGTGTAAAAAGAATCATGAGCTTTTTAGCTGTCAGGACTTCAGAAATCTAGATGTTGTCACCCGCAATCAGAAAATGTCACAATTTAAAGTTTGCAAAAATTGTTTGCGGTCAGGTCACACAGAAAAGTATTGCAAATTATCACATTGCAAATACTGTACAAACAGACACAATACACTTTTACATATGGACAAAGAGACAGAAACACCAGTTCCTGTCGCTCTGTCAGCAGAAATACAGACTCACAAAACTTGCATCCTGCTTTCCACAGCGCTAGTGAAGGTGGCAGACTCCACGGGAAGACTTCGCACAGCTCGCGTCCTGCTAGACAACGGCAGCACTTCCCACTTCATTACGCAGCACTTCAGTGAGAAACTAGGTCTTAAAGCAAACAGCGCAGGCTCTATGGTATCAGGTATCAATAATCAATGTTCCTATAGTGCAGAGTCTTGTGAAATAACCATACAATCATTCTCAGGCGACTATGTAACAAAACTTAGTTGTTATATATTACCTACAATAACAAAGTCTTTGCCTTCGTCATTCATAGACATCAAAGACTTGCCTATTCCTCCAGGCATTGTTTTAGCAGATCCCTCATTTAATATTCCCTCCACCGTAGACATATTGGTTGGGGCAGAAATCTTTTGGGATATTCTAACTTCCAACTTCATTGATTTAGGAAGCCAACGTCCTAAGTTGCAGCAAACTAAATTAGGTTGGTTAGTGTCAGGTAGAATCAGCATAAACAAACATACAAACAGAAACACAGACATTCAGACAAACAGAAACACAGATATTCAGACAAACAGAAACACAGATATTCAGACAAACAGAAACACAGACATTCAGACAAACAGACACACAGATTTTCAGATAAACGGAAAAACAGAAATTCAGACAAACAGAAATACAGAAATTCAGACAAACAGAAATATAGATATTCAGACAAACAGAAATATAGATATTCAGACAAACAGAAACTCAGACATTCAGACAAACAGAAACACATACATTCAGAATAATAATCAGGAAAAGAAACACACAGAACAACACAAATGTTATTTTACACAGAATGAAGATGCACAGTTTACCCGATTCTGGGAGTTGGAATCAGTGTCTTCACGGCACAATTTATCTCAGGAGGAACGAGCTTGTGAGCAGAGCTTTGCAGAGAGTACTCATCGAGATGATGAAGGTAGGTTCATAGTATCTATACCATTAAAAGAGCCACCTGAAGTTCTTGGAGACTCCTACTCAATAGCAAAGCAACGTTTTCTCTCCTTGGAACGCAGATTATCCCGTGACTCTAAATTTAAAAAGATGTACTTAGATTTCATGTCGGAGTATCAATCTCTAGGTCACATGACAGAAAATAAACAGCAAACAGAACAAAAGGTTAGTTATTACTTACCTCATCATGGAGTGGTAAGAGAGGCGAGTACCACTACTAAGTTAAGAGTAGTCTTCGACGCTTCAGCCATAACAACAACAGGTAAGTCATTCAATGACATACAGATGGTTGGACCAGTGGTTCAAAATGACCTGCTGTCCATACTACTCAGATTCAGACAACACAAATACGTAATCACAGGCGACATAGAAAAAATGTACAGAGCCATATTAGTAACACCATCACAACGTTCATTACAACAAATTTTGTTTAGATTCAGTCCTTCAGAACCAATAAAATCATACACACTCAATACTGTTACTTATGGTACGGCATCAGCGCCATACTTAGCCACTAAATGTTTAGTTTCCTTAGCAGAACAGACCTCAAATTCAGATGCCAAACAAGCTATTACTCGGGACTTCTATGTCGACGATCTTCTCAGTGGAGGAGAGACAATCCCAGCTGTAATAGACTTAGTTCAGAACATTAAAACAACACTGAGTGCTGCTAATTTCAATCTGAGAAAATGGCAGTCGAACAGTTCAGAAATCTTGCAAGCTATTTGCCTTAATTCAGAAACAGAAGTAAAACAAAAAACATTAGATTTAAATAATTCATTACCTAATAAAACGTTAGGCCTACATTGGGACTCCAGAGTAGATAACCTACTGTTTTGCATAAACATTGAGTTAAACAGAAAAATAGTCACAAAAAGAGTGATATTATCATTAATCAGTCAAGTCTTTGATCCCTTAGGGCTGCTAGGGCCATGTACAGTTGAGGCAAAAATGCTCATGCAAACATTATGGCTCGACAAATGCAGCTGGGATGACGAAGTGTCTCTTGTTATCAAGACCAGATTTCAGGCCTTTGTTCAGTCACTTTCACACCTAAATTCAATACGCATACCACGCTGGGTTTGTTGTGAAAGTGCTGTTAAATTTGAATTACATATATTTACAGACGCCTCAGAACGTGCGTATGGTGCATGTGTGTATGTCAGAACAGTTGACACACAAGGTAAAGCCTGTGTCAGACTGCTAGCCTCCAAAAATAAGGTAGCACCTTTGAAACCAATAACTATACCTAAGCTAGAGCTGTGCGGAGCATTATTAGGTACAAGACTATGCACTAAAATCTTAAAATCACTTACAATAACATTTCACCAATGCTACTATTGGACTGATTCCATGGTTGTCCTGGGCTGGTTAAACACCTCAACTAGCCGCTTAAAAACCTTTGTACGTAACAGGGTAGGTGAAATTCAAGATACCACCTGTGGTTGCAAGTGGAACTATGTACCTTCTAAAGACAATCCCGCAGACCTAGTTTCTCGCGGAGTAAAGACTGTTGTCATCACTGAGTCAATGCTGTGGTGGCACGGACCAAACTTACTTCATCAGACACCTATCAATTTTCCTAAAATACCAGTTACACAAACACAGGCACCTCTTCCAGAAACAACACTACACACAGTAGTTACAGACAATTTAAATGATAACAGAATCTTAATACTTATTTATAATAAAAGTAACTATAATAAGTTAATCAGAATAGTAGCCTACATCAGAAGGTTCATTCAGAATTGTAGAATTCCTGGCAACAGAAGCTCAGGTATTTTAACATCGACAGAACTTCACTGTGCAAGAAACATAGTGTTAAATATTTCACAACGTGACATGTTCCCTGAGGAATATCATATTATTAAAACAGGCCAGTCTCTACACAAAAAACACAAATTAAATTCATTATCTCCTTTTATTGATAATGACAACATATTACGCGTCGGTGGACGCTTAACTAATTCAAATTATGAATACAATGTCAGACATCCTATACTATTATGTAGCAAGCATCATCTTACACAGATCATTTTTTACAAACAGCACAGAGATTTATTACATGCAGGCCCACAATTGCTACTGTCACACATCAGACAATCTTACTGGCCAGTGGGGGGGAGGAACCTCGCGAGGCGTACCGTACACAGCTGTGTACGTTGCTCTAGATTTAAACCTAAGCCTGTTCAACCTGTAATGGGTAACTTGCCGCATGACAGGACGCATCTAGAGTTTCCTTTCCTACACACAGGTATTGATTATGCTGGGCCAGTTCTGATATCAGATCGAAAAGGCAGAGGTAGTAGACTCACGAAATCTTACATTTGTGTTTTTGTATGTTTCGCAGTCAAAGCTTTGCACCTCGAGCTCGTCAGCGACCTCACCAAAGAGGCATTCATTGCTGCTCTTCATCGGTTCATGAGTCGACGTGGCAAGCCACAGACCATTTCATCTGACAATGGAACAACCTTTGTCGGAGCTAGTAACGAAATTAATTCATTTTTTAAAACTTATTCAGATAATATTCAGTCAGACATGTCCAATCAGGGTATAGATTTTAAATTTATTCCACCCTACACTCCACACTTTGGTGGGTTGTGGGAATCAGCAGTCAAGTCGGTCAAGCATCATCTTAGGAGAATACTCTCTCTGACTCATCTCACATATGAGGAAATGTCGACTTGCCTGGCACAGATAGAGGCCATCCTAAACTCCCGGCCCCTTACTCCTTTGTCTACAGACCCTTCAGACCTCACCTGCCTCACGCCATCCCACTTCCTCATTGGACGAACCCTCACTTCAGTACCCCATCCATCAGTCACAGAAGTTAACATAAACAGACTGCAACGCTATGAGCGGATTGAAAAACTAAAACAACATTTTTGGATGAGGTTTTCTCATGACTATATTACTCTGCTACAGCACAAGACTAAATGGCAATCAACAGGTGAAGACCTCAAGCTGGGGTCCTTGGTTCTCATCAGAGATCGGCACCAGCCTCCACTCCTATGGCTGCTGGGACGAGTCGTCAAGCTGCATCCCGGACCAGACAGCACAAGCAGAGTGGCAGACATCCGCACCTCTAAAGGTGTCATCCAGAGGGCATACAACAACATATGCCCTCTCCCCATCACAGCATCATCTTGAAGCAAGCTTCAACCCCGGGAGCCTGTTACGGCCCGGGCATTACCACAGGCCGCGGCACTTTATTTTGCCGTGCGCTTGGAGCGCGCGACACTTGCGCGTTGCCATACACGCCGCAGCCGCCCGCGTCCGCGCCGCCAGGGCGCCGCGCCACGCCAACCAGTCGCTGCCCGTGCACCGGAGCGAGTCCACGCTCGTCGCACGCGCCAGCAGCGAACTCACAACAGACATCGCCAACAGCCTTCAATCAGCCATATTGTAATACGTATTACATTATATCAGAAGTTTAATCAGCATCAAGTCTTTATAATTTCAAGCAACCTCCTGACCTCAAACATTACACAGCGCTAACAATTTGAAATAATAACTTTTATGTCTTAAATAACGCCATTTTACCTAACGCCATTTTTATGTCTTATTGTAAATCCGTTCCATCCAGAACAGTGCTATTTTTGTGGATTAGGGATTCATAATTCTTTTTCTTTTTATTTATTCTTTGCTAAATAGTAATTTAAACCTTCGAACACACGTGTTTTGAGACACAATAGAAAGACAATAGCAGCCCGACAGCCGGCTGTGGCTTGGTTGTTGAAAGGTTAAGAGAGAAAAATGGGGAAGCCAACAAACTCTTTTGTGTACTTATGTTATTATTTTTATTTTTTATATTGGATTCTACCTTTTTTAATATATCTATGAATTCTACACACTCTGTTATTATACTTACAGCAGTAGGCAAAATATTTTTCAGACTATCAGCTGCCGCTTCAGCTTTCTTCCGACCTCCACTGGCGCAGTCATTAAAACTGAACAACACTTGCCGTGTTGGGTTTGAGTAAGATACTTTACCACTGTCTATAAATGTTATGTGACGAAAGCCCCACGCCTGGAAGAAAACATTGAGAAGTTTAAATCTTCAAACACACGTGATTGGAGACGCAATATAAATAAATACAAAAGCAGCCAGCTGTCGCTTGGTCGTCGAAAGGTTAAAAACTAAAATCAAACTTTTGTTATTTGAGCAACCAGTCAATCATAATCAATAGAATAGGAAAGTTTAAATATACTACTAAGTATCAACAGCAACACAAATTATTAGTATTTGAGGTCACTAACTACTGTAACTAGACTAGGGTGAACAATATTCAAACAAACTATAGTACTTTCAATAACAAATAATAATTCCCAAAGATTTTTTTAAATAAGTTGAAGTAGGTACCTAAATAGACATAGCGCGGCTGCCCTTTGACAATATCATAAACCTAACAGCTGATAAATACTCTATATTTATATAAACAATCCTAAAACACTATTAAAACTTTTCTTACTAGGCAACTTTCAACATTCTGGGCTAAGCTGTCCCATACAACAGTTCAAACAGGAGTCTAAATGCATGCAGTGGAGTTCATATACCTACATCTTACCAGTAAATCTCGAGCGACATGGCAGCCAAGAGTTCCAGCTCCAAGCAACAAACATTTAGTACTCTTCATGACATCCACATTTATATCTGGGACCAGGCGCCATTTCATCAACTTTATATTCAGATCTGATGCTGTATCTGCTAATCTGGAATGTAAGAAGGAAAAAAGAAACAAGTAAATTGATTTTCCATATCCATTGCAGGTAGCAAAAAGTGGACCCTAATTGGCACAGGAAATATCGGAATAACATTTAAATATTATTTTACTTACATCCTTGGATCCAAAGATGCAGACATATTAGCAAGTTTTGGCCCAAAGTTTCCTTTGTCATTCCTTTCCCAACCCACCCAAACATTATTTACAGTACTGGGTTCTGACTTTACCTCCTGAAAATAAACCAAACAATAATTTATACTAATTTTGAATGGATAATTAATAATTATATTATCTCTGTACTTTGGCAGTAAGTATATTTATGTATTTAGAAAAATATTACCTTTGGAGCTGTCACAGCGAAGTATCGACTATTTTCGAGATTGCCCGTAGCATTGCAACGAAGACCAATCACTTTTATATCTCCACCAACCAAACTCGGACAATGATCCAGCAAAACTGCCAGAAAGAGTCTTAAGGGCCATCCCGGATTAGACCCGTTACTCGGATCATTAAAGACAAAATATGTGCTAGATAAATCTATATCTTTAAGAGGTCCTTCTTTCAAATCTAATATGTTTGATAATGTTTTTACATTTATTGTGTCATTTTCTTTAGTGACCGCAAAGAAGCATTTTTGTTCTAGATCAAGCAATTTATAGCTTTCTGTAAAGTCAGCAATTTCTCTGGCACTGAAATGTGTTGAGATGTTTGTACTTTTTTCTTTTACGTAAACTGTGGGCTGCATGGGTGCAGGGAATGCAAACCAGTAATAATAATGGAATTTCTTGAGATCCTGTAATGTGAAGAGAAATTAATTAAATTGCAATAGTTGATAGTTAAGTTTTGGACAATATGAAAAAATGATAGGAAAACTTCAATACCAGTTCTACTTAAAACAATGACAATGTTATCATCTATCTATTTTTAATTGCAGGCAAAAGTTAGTAAGAAATCTCAACTTACAGCAAATGATAATATGATAAAATTCAATAAAGTGCTAGGTTTTGTAATCCATGTCTTTTCCTTTAGTTCAGACCATATATTCTTTCCATAAACACTCAGTAACTCAGCTTTATCAATGGATTTGAATTCTTCAATTGTATTTTTGTTCATTATCATCCCTCTTACATTTGTGTACAACTGTTCATCTTCTGGCACTCTGAAAATTGCATCTCAATAATAGAACAATAATAATAATTTTAATGAGTATTTTATTTTAAGGAGTTTCTTTTCCCTGGAGCCCTGACCACCCGTAGCTTGGACCCTATTCCCGATACCGGTTAAAAATGTAAATAACGTGTATAAAAATAAATAAATGAATTTTTTTATAATATTATAGGGAAGTTGATTTATAATATGCTCTCAAGAACAACAGTAATAGTTTTTGCCTTTCTTTTTTAACACTATTTGGCCCTTGCCTGCTAAAAGGCTGCCAGCTGCAGATCTAGTACAGCGGCATAATATATGTTAAGAAGTATAGCTACGCAAAAATATAATGTTCATACGATTATTATCGCATTGCTACAGCGCCGCTAATAGAGGTACAAATGCCATACGACTTACGTAGGGGGTCCGACACTGATGGTTTACATAGATTTTCAATAAAGAGGTCTTATTACAACACCTACTTGTTGAATGATGTGCCATCAACCTCAAAGACGGCTCCTATATCGCCGCGGTAAGTAAATCGCCCCCAAATCTGCTTCGTTGTTTCATTCAACTTATCCACGTCGAGTTTCATCTCCGTGAGGGTATGCCAGAAAGATGGGTGCACAAAGGACATGAACGGCACATATTGTATTATTTCTTCTTGACTTTCTGATCCTGACATTCTGATATTCTTGCGCGATAATTTACAAAGCGAAATTCAGAAACTATCACCAATGTGAATCCTTTTAGGAATGGGTACAATCAAAACTATAAATTATGTACGAAACTATTTGTAATTTTTAAAAGTGTCAGTCAAAGAGTATAATAAATGACCTTTGTGAAGAATAACGAATTTTAATGAATGAGAACTCGAGAAAACTATTTTACTCTGTCTGTCAATGTGACAAGATTACGATGAGATGACAAGATGATGTTGATGTTGTGTCAAACACAGCTGTGATTAGTGGTGCGTTCCAAAAAGGGTAAGAATTACACGGAGTAGTGCGAAAGTTACTCTAGAGCGTTCCGAAATGAGCCGAGTGAAACCGAGGGTAACCGAACATTTACTCGACAGCTACCCGAGCAGTATTTAGGAACGCTTTCGGTAGAGTAATTTTCGCACTGACAAGTGCGATTTCTCACCCTTGGCTGAGCGCCGTCGTTAAAAATTACCTGACATATGTCAAAATCATATTATGAGCCAATGTTGAAGTTTGATGTTGAAGAATGGATTTACTAAAGTATAAACGAACAGGTAGTACTTATTAATTTGCAAAATATACTTACTTAAAAAACACGATTTTCCTTCTTTGCAATAGAGAAAAAAGATTATGTTGACAGTATCATCATACATACGACTCTAACCATCTTGACCCTAACCCGTTCCAAAACAGAAAATCGCTCAGTAGCGTTCAAAAACAGTACTTATAGCCGTTCTCTTCCTTTCGTTGTTTCTATCTCTTTTTAATTTTCGAGTGAATTCCGCGCACGTTTTGGAATGCACCCTAGTGTTGTGAAAATGTGTTACATACATTCACGTTTATCTTAGATTATTAACTTCTAGATTGAGCCACCGCGTGGCCGCACATGAGACAGCACTATAAAATTTCAATGTTGTCATTACGTAAAATTTTCCCTAAATATGACCAAAACCGTGAGATGTTCCGTTGCAACAACTACTTATTACATTCATGTACTAAGTTGCGTATCATAATCCTTATTAAGAGTGCAAAATTATTTATATCGTAAGTATTATTTAAGTTACGAGTCCAGGTTTCCTCACGATGTTTTCCTTCACTGATGTCTGTGATGTCCAACTATAAAAATTATATAAAATTCCTTTTAAAAGGGAGAGGATACCTCACAGGGCATCAAAGAACTAATTAATCATCTGATTAATTTTATTTATTTAACTAGTTGCAATTTTATTATCAAGTTATGGGAAAAATAGAACTGAGGTATGGCCTGGTATGGTAACACTTTGAAAAACAAGTAATAGGTTATGTAGATAAAAATATAAACGATATCGCTAGAAAATGTCCTTAATTTTGATCGAAAGCCATGTAATTACATACACACAAATGTATTTATTCAATCAATGCACAATAACTTGTAATATTTGCATCCTTACGAGTGAAAAGTAACATTCTTATCTTGCTTTCTTTCTGTGCGGCTTTTGCAGCCTAAAATAGTGCATCCTCCCATTTTATAGCACAGAAAACGCACTAAACACTTAACTACTGGAGTCAATTTCTCAAATATACATTAAAACTATTGGTTTAATTACCGAAATTGTTATAAAATTGTAAAAACTAATACGAGCCGACCATTCAATGACAGTGACATCCCTTTGTTTGGTTGGCTAACTTTTCAATGTTCGCCAAGCGAAAACCGGCCACGCCGAACGAGACAGAGCATGTTATGCTTTGTCTCAATTTTCTTACGAAATTCGTATATCATATGCTTCTCACTTTCACACTTCTTTACAACCTCATGGTTACGTCTAAAGACGTTTCTACTACAAGAATTAGAAATGTCATTACTCTTCATAACTCCAAATAAACTACCAT
Source organism: Athetis lepigone (assembly GCA_033675125.1). Taxonomy (NCBI): domain Eukaryota; kingdom Metazoa; phylum Arthropoda; class Insecta; order Lepidoptera; family Noctuidae; genus Athetis; species Athetis lepigone. The sequence goes on along the minus strand of CM066243.1, from coordinate 10,436,392 downwards.
TTATAAATAATAACTGATTTGCAACGACTTTCGTCAACTAGCAAACGAAATAATATAAGCTTATTAAATTGGGTGTAATTTATTTATAATAGTATTTATAAATTATAGGTATAAGTATGTATATCAGTTGTCTGGTTACCTAACACAAGCTCTAAGCAGAGCTTAACTTGGGATTAGATGACAGTGTGTGAGTTGTCCCAGTATATTTATTTATTTAAAATATAACATGATTTATTTGGTATTCACAAAATGCATCTGTGTGTTTGTACCTTATACTTACTAAAGAGGTAAAAACAGAACAGTCCACAATAAATACTGGTCGGTTAAATAATACTGTGGGTTAATCTTATCGTTTGAAATGTTTAAAACTTTCGAATTTATTATCTGACACTATGTCAGTTACATGAAATGTCAATGGCTAATTTTTTAATTTATTTCATTGACTTTTGAAATTAATACTTATCTATAAGTATCGTTCCATGTAGAGAGTGGGTTTTATTTTGGTTTCTACAATCGAAATTATTGTGAGAAAATCTGTAAGTACTGAAGACGAAATAAATATATTACCTACTTATGTCGGCTGTCGAGCCAGCCTGACAGCCTGACTGACCTGGGAGTCGAACCCCTGACAAGAGTTGACAGGACCTACCGCTCATCAGTCGCCCTTGCGACAAATTAAACAATAGTAAATATAGGTAATTGTTCTAGACCAGCGGGGCTGGTTTTTAGAGGGAGGAAATGCATAATTTAGTGTACTGAATTACTGATCACTATATTTTAATAGGAGGAAACGAATTTTAAGGGATTAGATAAAATGTCTTGACTTGTAAAATATTTTTGCTCCCTATACAAAAATAAGTTATTTTAATTTCCTTTATAGGATCTAATAAGGATAATGTGTTTTGTTTGTTTCAGATTAGTAGATTTTGTTTAATAACCATCAGTATAAAATTAACTCTTAAGACATGGCAGTAACTTCATTCAACTTGACGTGTGATAAAATTCGCACGACACCTTTAGGCTCGGCTACCAGTTCTAAAAGACATATTTCTGACCGTTTAATCAAATTAAAATGTACGACTGATACCAGTTTATCCAGTGCTGCTAGTAAATGTAGAAAACCGAAGAAAAAAAGCTCTCCCTATCTCGCTGGGGATAGAGTTCAGTTACTCTCAAGAGTTGTAGAAAAGCGATTTATTCACAAAACTAACATAGTTTCATCATTCCCAATGGCTGCAAATTTGTACAAAGCTAACTCTGATGACTTTAAGTCAGCTACAAAAACGTCTAAGAAAGTAAAAAAATCGGTGCTGACCCTTCCAAATGACCCGGCTCCAACGCCTCAAGTGTGCACAGTAAGCGATATGACCGATTCGGAGTATCAGGGGAAAATCGATGAAGACCGAAAGCGAAAAGTTGAAAAACGTAGTTCAATTCAAAATAACAGAAAGGCCCGCGCGAGGGAAAAGAATTTAGAGTTTTACGACAGAGATGCTCAATTTTGTTCGCAGCTGAATTTCGACTTAAATAGTAGCTCTATGGATATGATGGCAAATTTTAATGGTGACGGCAAGAGGGTGTCTAACAGAAAGAAAAAAATGCCTGCTTACAAAAAAACGCAAACAGCGTCGAACAATCTGAGTGATGTTTGGACCGTACTTAGAAATATGAATAAATTTCAGTTCAGACCTTCACCTCCAATGTCTGAAGAAAGTAGCGTTGCCGCGAGAAAACCACAAAAAAGACTCAATAAGGCAAAACGCAAAGATACACGGTAATTGTTTTTTTAAATGTGCAATCGTTATGTATTTCTTAATAACTTTTAAAGTAACTCAATTAATCTTTCAGTTGTTTGTTGTCTTCTTGTCGCACCCAAGAATTTGCGTATATATCGAGTTATGAGCTGGACAAAAAATCTCAACCTAATAGTTTCTCGCCGTGCTCTAGTATTGATCGTATTACAGTTATTGACAAACAACATAATTTTAACATAATATGTGAAGAATTCGGAGAAGGAGTTCTAGGACCTCATGATTTTCATAAAGAAATAAATAATGCTAAAAACCTAATACAGAAAACAAAAACTCAGGCACAAAGTCCTAAAAGCAACGCAAGAGCATTGGATTATGTTAGCCCTAAAGAAAATAAACAGTTGGTACCCTTGAAAAAGAAAAAGAAAACTCATGTAAAACTTCCAGCAGTACAACAATGCGAAAGTGAAATGACAACAAGCAGTGAAAATAGAGATTCTCTCATATACGCAAAAAGTTTGCAACTTAAAGATAATTCAGATATTTTACTACAGAAGAAGGAAAACAATTTGTTTCCAGTTGATGGTAGCTTTAAGAGTTATTCTAATCCAAGATCCAAAAAAGATGAAATACATAAAAAAGATAGTGAACAAGCTATAAAAAACGGTAAATACATGCTTACAATGTTTCATAATGTATGTATGAGTAATTGAGTATGATACTTCTACCACATTATATTATTATGTTGTTTCAGATAAATTAGCAGAGTTTACAGCTTTGAATGAGGAACCGGAGTCAATTACATCCAAAATACCTGAACGATTAAATCCTCCGCAAAGGAAACCCCGCTTAGTAACTACGATGCCAAGTTCATGTTTGATTCCAAAATTAACTCAAACTGAAATAAAACGAAGACTTGCAAATATCAGGTTTCCGATAGTTGTTTTGGGAAAAGATCAACTGAGTTCAAGCGTAAAAGTTATGGATTACGTTCCTCCACAATTTAATGGCTTAGATGATCATATTTGGCCATTTATGACTGAATGGTCTCCAAATGCTGTTGAAGAGACCAAAAGATACCGTCCTAACATTATTGATGAGAATTCTACGAATCAAATCAAAAGCAAGTCATTCAAAGCCAATAATGCTGTAGGAACAAAAAATATGGAAGCGTTGAAAGAGAAGAAACAGGCAAATATTGATTCCAATAAAAAGAAAACGAAAAGCACTACAGCGCCTAATCCAGAAATGGTCGATAGGTTAGTCCAATGTTCTAAGAAACAGAAATCAATTGTACAGCTAAAGGACAAAATGTTGAATTTTTTATATAAAAAATCTACGAACAACAGTTTTCATAATGACAGTTATGTAAGCGAAAAATGCTTTCGTAGTGTATCTCCAACCATCAAGAATAACTCTGCCAAAGCAGCAAATAAAAAGAAAAATAATATTGCGGCTTTAACTGATAGCAACAGTCAAATGAAACCAGACAATGTTGTGGTCCTTAACGTATTGCCTGCGAAGACTCCAATCGTAAGCAGTAGCAAAACCCCTCATGCTTACAAATATCCTTGGGCCAAAGCGAGATGGGCAAGTGATTTTATTGAAAGCGTTATAACAAAAATCCGAAGGGGAGCTTATTATACTCAAGATCGTAAGGATCCTAAAATTGGTAAGTTATTCCCATTTCTGCGAAAATATTTTTGCTTTGTTTTTTGGATAATGCAATTTTTCTTCTGCAGATTTTAATGAAGCGTCTGTGCAAGCTGAATCTTTACTTGATTCTACAAATTCTACTCAGACTTGTGATACAGACACAGATTGCAAGATCGCAACTAATATAAACAAAAACGATCTTATAAGTATTCCAGGCTTCGATTATACACCACCTTTGCTTGAAATTAAAACGCTTAACATGAATCAAATTGCAGTGAAACATTGTGTGACAAATGTGATGGTGCAGTTTGACGTTACAGTCCCAGATAAGAGCAAACAAAGTACAACAAACTTATCTAAAACTTCAACACTAACCCAAATTGCGATAACTGGTAGTCAGACAAAAGTATACAAAAGTAAAACTACAATTTTTAATGCTATGTTGCCTGCTGAATTATGCAGTATTCTCCCAAAAATAATGAGCAATATTATCGATTTAAGCAAGACTCCAATAGAAGATTCCACTCCATCTACAAAAAGTGACTCATGGCTATCTACAATAACTGAACTGACTCGTATAGAAAATGGTGAAGTTCTTAGTAAAACAGAGTCGAGTTATACTCATACGCCAACCGAAATTGATCACATTTTTAAAGGAATCTTTTCAAATATAGATTACAAAAAGCGAAAATCTAGTAAAATTAATTTGAAGATTAAATATGATCATTGTTTAGTAACAGAAATCGGTCATTCTCCGATTCGGCGTTATTTGCCTAATTACCGTAACCATTTTTATTTTTCACTGATTTACCTTAAACTCATTAAAATATGAAACTAGTAAAAAATACGAATTCAATAATAAATGAGGCATGTTTTAATTACTGGTAGTTTTCTAGTTATTGAGACTTAAAAAAATTATGAGTACGGTAATTAGAAAAGTTTAATATCTTTTGCCACGGTAATTAGAAAACACTGTCAATTTTAAGTAAAATGTGATATAATATAATAAAAATAACACACATTAATAATTTGTATACATCTATTTATATAAAATGAATCCCTATTTCCCTTTATCACCTTTGAACCGATTTCACTGATTCTTTGTTGTGTTTGTTATTGTTTGGAGAAAGTTCTTATGGAAAAAAAATTGAAAATTAAAAGGGTACTTTAGAGTAGTGTAGGTTAGAGTAGAGTAGGGTAGAGTGGGATATAGTAGGGTAGGCTAGAGCAGGCTAGAGTGGGATATAGTAGGGTAGGCTGGAGTAGGCTAGAGTATGGTATAGTAGGAGTGAAGCCGCGGGTTCGTTTTCGCGTTATTTTCATACAGATTATTTAAATTTTTAAATATTGATATAAAAAAAAACAAAAACATGTAAGAATATAAAAAACAGTAGCCCAACGGCATCGGGAACAGGGTCCCAGCTACCGGTGATCAGGGCTTCAGAGAGAAGAACTTCCTAACGATGCGAGCCGTGGCAAAAGCTTCTGAATGAAGCCTTAGATCCAGCCATCTGACGAGAGCCTCCTTAGGTGTTGGTCGAGACTCTTGGCTATTAAACCATTGGCAGAAACAACTATCGGCACATGACCGTTGAGTCCACATTCAACATGTCAACAATCTCACGAGCCAAGTCGATACTTAATTTTTATTATCTTTCTCGATCTTCACAAGGTTCTTGTCACGCGGGACCGTTACGTCAACGAGCACGATCCACCACCACTATATCAGGCTTGTTTGCTACAACAGTCCTTTCAGTGATGATGTATCGACCCCAGTACAATGTGACATTGCCATCTTCAGATTCTACGAGGCCGTATCTCAGAGCAAGTTGTAGATTGATAATCCTGGCTACTAGGTTGTGCCCATTCAAGTCCTCTTTGTTAGCAAGACGAGAATAATCAGAGATAGTGTGTCGAATCGTTCTCCCGGCAGGTGACACGCGCGACATAAGTCAACCGTACCATCTTACACAATAAATTCCCGACAATTCTTCGTCATGATAACGTCATCCATAATTGTACAGACAAAACCTTCGGTTTCCCCAAATAGGTCACCAAATTGTAGCTACTAAACTGACACTAAAAAGTCTACATTACAGTCCTCCACATATCCGCGGGATTATATATATATCCCGCGGATATGCCTCATCAACTCATTTATTTATTCACTGATGATCGCGGGTGATGCTCAAGCGCGCTTTGCATGTAGATTGACTTCTATACCCATCTATTTTGAGGCTACAGTTAGTAAATAAGAATTGATTTTTCATACAACGGTAATTATAAACATACGGTAATTAGTATACGGCAATTAGAAAACGATAGATTTTCTTTAAAATTTCGGAAACCAACAAAATATGCAAATACTAGCTTATTACAACGTACGGAGGCCAAAGTACTGCCTCGATTTACATGATCAACTTAGGTCTAACTTAAAAAACCAAATTTATATAATGTGAAACGGTAATTAGAAAAGTTTGTAACCAAGGTTACGGTAATTATATACAAGAGCGCTTTATTAGCGGTACACTAACGTTAGAGACGTGCAACTGCTGATGTTTCGCGGTACACATGGAGGAGACGAGACGCGTTCGGAAGTGGTGTGCCAAATACTGTTTTTTAGGGGTGTTCACTCGAGAACAGATTTTGTCACGGTAATTATAACTTTCCATCGGACATCCGATAATTTAATGATAATTATTTATAGACTGGTTCTAGTGAGTCAATATTTTACTATGCGATACACGTTGTTTAACACCATTTAAAATGTTGAATAGATCAAAGTAAACCTGTAAGTCATAAAAATTACAAGTAAGTTTTAACATTAAGACAGTGTGCGGACACGTTACGGTAATTAGAGAACAGAGGTTTTTGAACTTAGATTAAATTAATTTAGTCTTAAATACTTTAAACAGAAGCCTGTGTTTTTGTTTATGGCTAGATAGGGATGCTATCTAACATATAAAAAATATTGGATGATTGAATATGATAAAAGTACGGATTATTCAAGCCCGGACACGTAAAATTTGCTTATCGGAGAATGGCCGAAATGTTACCAACGCTTTTGTTAAAATATGAAGCTATTCCTATGATAGAGGAACTTGATAATTCACAATACATAGATTCGCAAATATCTTTACAACAATCAAACAAGCTTTGCGAGACTGATGTTGAACAAAATCATGCGATTTGTAGCTGTGTGGAAGTTTGTACCGACTGGGATAAAATGGCGACTCCAGATTTTAAACCTAACAACATTGTGGGTATGATTGAAAGTATGATACGCCGATACAATTTACAAATAAATCACAATTTGAGTACATATTTGGACATGCTGCGATTGCAATATGATGACAAAAATATTGAAATAAATATGTTGATGACAAATAACAGTGGCTTTCAGAAAAAGATCTCTGTAACCATCAGCAATTTGAACGTAGATTCATTATACGAAGCTCTACCTAAAACTAAGATTAGCGAGGAAAATTTAACGATTGGAAATAATTCTTTACAATGCATAGAATACTTCAAAACATCACTAGCAAGGAAATCACACAATGTGGAACCCTTGGGCACTTTAGCTAGAATTGGCAAAAGAAAAGGTTTCTGTAGGCTTTATAGAAAAAGTAAATCACATAAGCCATCAAGGCGAAAAAGTGGTAACACCCCACTTAATAAAATTTCAACTTTAGATGACTTCTACCAAATTCTCGGATCGAAAAAAATATTTTCCAGTGTCTTAGACGGTAATGTTGCGAAAAAGATTTTACCGTCTGTAATGGAGGTATGAAATATTTTAATAATTCGATTAATTTATGAATTCTTACATATTTAAAAAGTCGCAGAGTTTATCAGTTTATGATAATTTGGTAAAGTACCTACATAAGTAATGCTTGAAGTTTCTATCCGTGATAGAATCAGTAATGAGGAAATCCGCAGGAGAACCAAAACCACCGGCATAGTTCATCGAATTGCCAAACTTAAGTTACTGTAGGCGAGGCACATAGCACTTAGAACTGACGGGCCTTGGATCAGAAAGGTTCTCGAGTGGCGACCGCGTACCGGAAAATGCAGCGTGGTCTTCCGTAAGATGAACTGATGATCTCATCAAGATCCCGGGTCCCGTTAGATGCGGGTGGCGCAGGACCGGTGCATGTGGAGACCTTTGGGGGAGGTCTAACGCGGTGTCCTGCGTGAGCGAAGAACGCGACGCGACGCAACACGACGCGACGTAATGCGACGTGATGCTATACGCGACAAATAATGTCCTAAGTCCTACGTGATTTTGGTCATTACTACTCGAATCATGGAGAAGTACAGTACAATTTTGCTTGAAACTTTGTGGTGTCGCATCTGGTCGCACTCAAAACAAGTGCGCGTTACGTCGCGTCTCGCCGCAGGCTGTCATAATATAGGCCGCATGTAGGGTATGCCGTTGAGTTGATCGCGTTCGTCGCGTTTGCAGCGTCGCGTCGCGTCGCGTTCGTCGCTCACGCAGGACACCGCGTTTGTCCAGCAGAGGACGTCTATCGGCTAATGATGATGTTAACATAAGTTACGATAATATCGTCGTTTGCAGATAGACACCTCTCAAGGCTGCGATATCGCCGCTATCCTCGCACTCAAAATCACGAGCACCATTTATTATTCCTGTTCAAACATTTTCAGATGAAGAATTGGATATCCGAAATAAATCCAAAACAGGCTCTTCTGATATTATTATTGACCAATAAGAAAGAAACGCAGAATTTGGTGCGATTCAGATCGATCATTTTGCAAGGTATCGCAGTAAACAGAATAACACGAGCTACTGAATTAGACATGGAGATAGAAGTAATTGACAGAGAAAATTTAAATAAGGTACAAATGTTTACAAGTTTGAAGAGAGAGGCCATCTAAAAGCACCTAGGTTCCTAGGTACTTACTTTATTATCTGCAGCCTACTTGTAGACTTCATCATTTTTCTCCAAAAAAAGGCACTCCCGTAGAATGAAAAAAAAACCGCTTGTCAATTGAAAAAGGAGATAGAACGTTTGTGCTATGCCTATAGACGTTCTATTTCTAGCCCTTCAATTACCTTAGCAAAGAAATAAAAGTAATGAAAATGCCCTTTATCCATTTCAAGTAAATATAAAATGACTTCATTTGCCCACCAAAAATTGTCTGAACTTCTGAACTATCAATAAGTTTTCTTTTTGAAGCAGTTCGACGGAATTACTTACTTGTCGGAGTCGGATAACAGTTATGAAAATCTTTTGGAAGAGTTGTACTGGATAGCTAAAACTACTGTAAGATGTATTTTTTGTTTATTTTCTACCTAACAGAGTTTTTGGACTGTTCTTAAGGTCATAGCTCATTACAGCCACCCGGCAGCCACTCCGCACCGACTCGCCTCCTGCGGCTAGTATTCTTTATATATGGACTTGTATGGGCATGCGCTCACTATATCAACTCCGTAGCGGCACCGGATCGCCTCGGTTATAAGGCGAGTCGGTGCGGAGTGGCTGCCGGGTGACTGTAATGAGCTAATGATCTTTAGTCGTTTGGAAGTCTATGTGACTGAGCGTCTGATATACTTACACCAGAAGGAGCGGTTCAGTGGCTTAGTTAGGTACCCGGGGGCCCTGTAGCTATACGTATACCTTGCGTTTACTACTATCCCAAAAAAAAGGTTGTCAAATGATTCTCATGTCTGGGTAAAAAATCGGTTTGTGCCCACCCTACACCCCACAGCCGCATATGATTTCGGTTTGCGGCCCCTGTTGCTGCGGGACCCCGTATAATTGTTACGGCTGATACGGCGGTACCTAGCTACGCCCATGGAGCGGTTATAATATAAATAATAAAATTATGCATTTTTCATATTAAGATTTTATAATTAAATGTAAAAATGTTTTTTCTGTCCAACAGGCTTCCGATTACAAAAGGCCTTTCGACGAATCTTCCGAAAGGCTTCTGAAGTCTCTGTTGCATAAACGTAAGAAGTTGAATCCCTCGTATCTGCGTGTAATGGCACGCTACGTAGGGTTAGGACTGGTAAAAATGCCAACGTGATTTTAAATTATTATTGTGAGTGCAGATATTGTGACGTTTGTGGGTTGTAAATTGACTAGTGGTTTTGAAGTTTAAATTTATTATTATTTAAATTATTTATATTAATAAACGTTATACACATTAAGAGTTTTTCAATGAACGTAAATTTTTAATATTTGACACATTTGAACGGTACTAAAACGTTCAAAATATGTAGGTAGGTAGTTAGTTCAGGTTATTGGAATATATATTAGGTAGGTATTTGCTGTTGAAGGAAAAAGGGGAGGTTTTCACAGTGGAAATATATCTTGTCAAACTAGAAAGTGGGTTGTGACTCACGATCCCAACCACCGGTAAAAGCCTCTTCACATTTGGAGGGCACAAGCTTATTGATCGCCCCGCTTAATCAAGGTGTATTGGCGATTCCGATTTCACATTGGTACTTGCGCAGATTCGAACCCGCAACCGACACGAGATGCGCTCGCCTTAACCACTAGGCCACACACATCTATTACCTATAGTGTGCACAATAAATTATATAAGTAGTAGGCTGTAGGCGCACATTCGGAGAGAGTATATTTAATGTATTGCGTATTTGCGTCGTCAACAATAGCGAGATAACTAGCTCATGTAACTTGCTCGCCGCGACTCGCGAAAGGCTCTTTGATTGAGGCGCGTCTCCAGACTAAGGGTACCTAGGTAATGACTCTGGAGAGATTACTCGAAAGTTTTAAACTTATAGCTTAACTTCATCAAAGGTAAAGTGCCCGTCTATCGCCATCGCCACGTACCGTAACACTGTTGCGTTGCCCACAGATCGAGCCACGTATAGGTGATAACCATTGCAGCTCATGTAACTTGCTTGCTTTTCTCGAACAGCTCTTTGAGGCGCGTCTTGAGAGTAAAGTGGTAATGACTCCCGAGAGGTCAATCGAAAGTTACTCATATTACCAGGAAAAGCGCGCGCCATCATCATTACGTTAATTGGGTTGCCCACAGAACGTCAGACACGTGTACTAACGCAAAATGACAGTGAGTTTGTAGGTACTATCCATATCCGTGCGAGCTACATAGCTGTGACAGGCACCTAGGTTGAATGAATGGCATTCAAAGTTATTGATATTATAAGTAAAAAGATGTAGATAGGTTACCTAAACGAAATTCTATCTTCAAAAACGGCACACTAAAGCACACAAGCCTCTTGAATGTCTTACCTCTTCCTAAGGTTTCAAATCCTACTTCAGTATCCCAGTTCAGTCCTTGAGAGTGTTGTTAATAATCAACTGTCGCATTATCTCTCCTCTAATAGCCTGTTTAGTCCTGACCAGTCTGGATTTCGTCCTAGCCATAGCAATGTGTCTGCCTTACTCAAAATAACGGATGACATCCGACTGGCTATAGAAAACCGACTACTTACGGTGTTGGTTCTGTTGGACTTTAGTAGTGCTTTTAATTCAGTTGATTTTGACATCCTCATAGGTATCCTTTTATCTCTAAACATATTATCTCCTCCTGTGATTTCGTGGTTTGATTCTTATCTTCGTTCGTGGTCGCTCGCAGTTGGTACACTTGAATGAGTCGTGCTCTGATTGGTGTGACCTTTCTGCGGGTGTTCCTCAGGGTAGTGTCCTTTCGGTTGCCCTATATTTTCTGGGGCCGCGGTAACTATTAGAACTATTCCGCAACCCCGGCAATCATTGGCCCCAGCCCCAGAGGGACCTCTTTAAGGCGCGCGTGGAATAAAACGCGCCGTCAACACGGGGCTGGTCCTAGTCGGACGGCAAGCTACCTATCGCTCGCTGTCCGCAGACCCGCGCCTACGGTGGCCGGTAGTCGTCTTGCGACTCTCGACGCCGGCGTGAGGCATGACGCTGCCTCATGCGCGCCGTCGCCTCCTTCTCCAGCATGTCTGCTTCGCAGAAGGAGGCGACGGCTTCCCATTCAGTCTCGCCCCGGAGCATGGCCTGAACCAGCGACGGGCGCGCGACGTCACCCCCACCGATCGCCTCTGCAAGGATACGGCGGAAATTAAACACATCTAAACAAAAATTTGGGAATCGCCTAAATTAATTGATCAAGTAAATGCATACTGCCTGAGTTGCGGAATGATTATAATAGTTACCGTGACCCCGGAACATAAAGGGCAACCGAAGGAACATGAGTGGGTTTTAGTCAGTAAAAGTCTCCCGCCCCGCCCGGGACGGGAGAAGTCATTTGATGATTTCCCAAACCCCAAAAAAAACGCATACTTCGTGAAATTCGTAATAAATTTTATGTTTTTTCGGGCACGCGCCCCTCTGAAGCCTGGTGCCCGAGGCACGTGCCTCTTTTGCCTTAGGGTTAATCCGCCACTGCATTGATGCCATCAATAATGATTTTGTTAACATCAGTCAGTGGGCTAAAAGTTTTGGACTGTTAGTCAACCCTGCTAAATCACAAGCCCTCATTATTGGTGGTAGATATTATGTCAATTTAGTGAATAATCTCTCCCTTCCGCCTGTTCTGTTCGAAGGTACTGTGATAAATTATTCCAGTAAAGTAAGGGATTTAGGCGTATTTTTGGACTGCAACCTATCTTGGAATGTTCACATTGCTGAAGTAAGCAGGAGGGTTTTCTGTTCGTGTCAATCTCTTAAGCGTTTTCAGAAGTTCTTGTTCTTGCCTTTTAAAACTAAAATTACTCTTGCTCAGTCTCTTCTTCTACCTCTTCTAGATTATGCTGATGTCTGTTTTCTTGATGCGACTGAGGAACTTCTTAACAAGTTTGAACGTCTGTAGAATTTATATCTTTGCTTCATCTTCGGCCTCCGAAAATACAATCGTGTCGGAATTTCGGAGGCAGTTGAAGTGGCTACCTGTTCGGCAGCGTCGAGATTGTCACACGCTTTCTTTTCTATTTACTCACAATTCTAAGGCGCTACGCAGACCGGGACGGCATGGCAAGAGATTTGAATTTTTACTACCTGTTGAAGTTTGATCAATTGACAGCTAACCCAATCCCATCCCTATTAGCATAGATAATACATATAATACTGGTATAGATGAGACACTGACAGATCAGTTTTATTTTCAACTACTCGCCCTCCCCGCTAGTTGGCGCTAGCGTCTGCGAAACCTTGATTTATATATAGCTATAGCTATGTAGGCGCCGCCATCTATCTACATACTTACTATACCTATAGGTATATAGGTGACCATGCTCAGATAGCATTTTTTATCCGTGTTAAAAAATGAACCAAAGCGAAAAACCGTAGAGGGTTTTTCACCATAGCACATTTTTTACACGGATAAGATAAATATACATCAATATAATGGGAAATAATACAACGAAAATAGAAATAGTTTATTTATTTATTAAAACTCCAGAGAATTTATACAAATTAAACCACTTTTTTGTAGGAGAAAGTGAATATTGTGATAATTTGATAGCAAAAATGCAAAATACGTAAATTGTATTAGTACCTACTAGACAGAGATAGACTTAGGTACATTCGCAACACATTATTGTCATTATTTTAATTACCAAAGGGAATAACATAATAATTAAGTGCTAGGGTTTTTCGGTAATCTCGCAATCGTAATCCAAAATCGTAGCCAAATTTGTCAGAATAAACATACACGTTGAAGTCCATAAAACGATGCCGGGGACAATGGAAATAAGTAAATTCGTCAATATCCGTTAACAAAAGCCAAGTAACAGTGTAAGAAGCACTCTGGGGGTCTAGGAAACACGCGGTGGTCAATAAAAGTAGACATAAACACAGAAAACTCGAAAAACTCACGGCACACACAATCACAACGAACATTGAATGAAAAGTTTGAAACTTTTTTTTACACGTAATATTATCAGTGTTGCCATTGAAAACATACGTATTAATAATACATAAAATAAGATATAGACGTTTTTTAAGACGTTTATCCAATAGCAAAAAATGTAAAATTATTTTTATGTTTCTATTATTATCACATTTCATAAATTATTAAGATAATAACATTTTAAGAAAGGGGTCATCTAAGGCGACATCTAGTAGTATTTAAGGGAATATTTTTGCATTAGTTGGCACGCCTTCCCCGCTAGATGGCACTACTTTCCATACATTTTCTATTCTTGACCTCAAAGTACTGTACTGTCATCCCCATGCCTATTAGTTTGTTTTATTATGTAGTTGGTAGACATGAAATGTATTATTTCTAAGTTGGCAAGCGACAAGTCTTTAGTCTTTGATGTTAACCTCATTCTACAGCGAGAAAGAAAAAGCAAAATTGTAAAGCGACAGAGAAAAGGCTCCAATAATTTGTAATTTCAATTTTGATAAGTATTGCGCAACAATCCGGCGATTGTTTTGCGAGAGTATTGTTAAACAAAATAAGCGCTGTTTTATGATTCATAAGGTATGTGATTTTCACTTTTGTTCAGACTAAATTTCTTTGTAAAATGTCGCCATATTGCCGAAACCTTGTCATTACCAATCTTTTCTTAATTTGTTAATTGTACTGAATATAAACAAATTGCAGTGTATAAAATCATTCTTTTTCCTCTCTATTCAAATTTGTAAATTGGATACTGATTTGTTTGTACTTCGACAGGTACCTTTTGAAATATCGTTCAAATAAAAGGAACATATTCTGAACTTGGACTCAATTTTATTAAACACAAAGAACCCAAACCCACTGAACAACAACAGGTTATGGGCCCAGGACAGCTGTGAAGGTTCTATAATTTGGAATTGAGGACGAGAAAGCAACGGAAAAGCTAACTTAAGCAGCCTTAGGTGTCAGAACCGGCGTGGCCGACCTAACCTCAAAGACGACCACATTGGAGCAGTCGACGCACAGCAAGTCAACGTGCAGCAACAAACACGCAAGTCGCTTTAAGTCTGAAAATAGTCAGGAAAGTTTTTAAATTCATTTTGTAAATTGTCAGGTAGTCTAATTGTTAAAATTTTTAAACAAAATGGATACTGTAAAGTCACAATTAGAAATGTTGAGCGAAGACAGTCAAGGAAATGTAAACTTTATTTCATGGCGATTCAAGTTAAATTTAGCTCTTAAAAACAAAGAACTGTTTGAAATTGTGTCAGGTGCTAAGCCCAGACCAGCAGGTGCTGCGACTGAGGCAACCATTTCAGCTTGGACAAAGAAAGATGTTGAAGCTCAAACGCTGATAGGCTTAAATGTAAGTAGTAAAATTGCGAACAAAATAGCAAATTGTAAAACTTCCAAAGACATGTTAGATAAGTTAGTTAGCTTGTATGGCACTAAAACAGATGTAACCCTTGAAACTTCCCGCATTAAATTCTTCACTTTTGAATATGACGAAAACAAGTCTGCAATTGAAAACTGCATGGAGATCTTGGATCTTGCTGAAGAGGTGTCCACCGACAAAGATCCAATGAAAGAAAGCTGGATCATGACCAGGATCATGAGTGTGCTCCCGCCAAAACTGGCACATTTCAGGACATCTTGGGACAACGTGACAGGAGCGAACAGAAATGTGGAAACTTTAATGGAACGTTTGAGGCTTGAAGATGAACGACTTAAGGAAACGACACCAAATACAGAGGGCAGCACCAACAATGCTCTCATAGCAAGAAAAGAAAAACATGGACAGTCGTCAAACAACAGACAGGACAAGTCTCAGGCAGGATGTTACAAGTGCGGCAAGAAAGGTCATGTGATCAAACAATGTAGAGGAAAACCGTGCCAAAAGTACATTGAATACTGCAAGCAAAAGTACTCATGCAACATTTGCAAGAAAAAGGGACACTTTGCAAAGGAATGTGATGCTCGAAATGAAGGAAGCAAAGCAACTACTGAAAAACCACCCAGAAAAGCCTTCCTAACTACGGCACTCTCGACAATGGACAATGACTTCTCCAAGGACAGGAACACCTCATGGTATCAAGACTGTGGAGCCAGTCAACACATGACGTCTCACCGAGAGTGGTTTGTACAACTTGTCGAACTGGAAGAGCCTATTCCAATTGTGATTGGAGATTCAACTAGGCTAGATGGTGTTGCAGTGGGAAACATCGAGATGGAGGCCTTTGATGGTCAAAAGTGGTACCCAGTGGTACTCGAGGATGTGATCTACGTACCAAATCTGAACTTTAATTTATTCTCAGTAAGTCAAATGCTGGACAAGGGACACGTTCAGAAGGCGAATGGAAACGAGTCAACATACTATAGTCACGATGGCAGGGACATTGTGGCAATGGCAAAACGGAAAGGTAATCTCTACAGAATGATGCTCAGAAGAGAAGAACAGACTAGTCTGGTGGTCCAGTCAATCAAAGTGTGGCACGAGAGACTCGCCCATCAAAATGTCAAGTATGTGAGGGATATACTAAAGAGGAAAGGAATAAAATATGTCGACAACTGGGACGACTATGTGTGCACGGGGTGCACATATGGTAAGCAACATCGTATCTCACACCCAAGCAACCCAAAGACAGCTGAGCAGCCATTAGATCTTGTGCATGTAGACACCGGCGAAATGAACATTCCATCACTGGGAGGAGCCAAGTACTGGCTCATGTTCAAGGACGACTTTACCCACTACCGAAGCTGTTACTTTATGAAGACGAAAGGTGAAGCTCCTGAAAAGATTGCAAGTTACTTAAGATTGGTAGAAAATCAACTGGGAAGGAGAGTGAAGAGTCTAAGGTCTGACAATGGCACTGAACTGAAAAATGCAACAACCAAAGACCTGATGGACAAACTCGGAATCTTTCACACCTTTACAAACGCTTATACTCCAGAACAGAATGGGAGGGTGGAGAGAGAAATGAGAACGATTGTTGAGGCAGCAAGAGCAAGTATACATGCAGATGAATTGGACGAGAGGCTGTGGGCAGAGGCAATGAACCATGCAATTTTCACAATAAACCAAACCGGAACTAGCAACGTGCCAGGGAAAAGTCCAGCAGAATTGTGGTTTGGTAGGAAAATGAAGATCGAAAAGCTGCGACCTTTCGGATGTGAATGCTACGTGCTGGTACAAGGGCAGAAGAGAGGCAAGATTGATAAGAAGTCAGAAAAGGGAATACTGGTTGGCTATGACATTGACTCACCATGCTATAGAATCTATCTGAAGGAAAAGAGAGAGATTATCAGCTCTGACAATGTGATCTTCAATGAAAAGAAACTGAAACTGAGGCAAGGTACTGAACTCGAAATATCGACAGAAGGCGTAACTGAGAAGAAAGAAGAAAGCTGCAGCGAGTCAGACGAAGAAGAAAATTGGACAACAGGAGAAAGTGCAGAGGAATCCAGCGACAACGAAAGAAGGACAAGACAGCCAGAAGAAAATTCAGAAAGGAGAATTCTGAGAGATCGTCGAACCCTGCAACCACCACCGAGATTGAGAGACTGCGTACTTGAATCCCGGCGTGGAGGAAAAAGCGCACAAGTCGCTATGATAGGTGAAACTGAAGACATTCCGGTGAGTGAGGCTCTGAAAGATGAGAAGTGGAGGCAAGCAATGCAGGAGGAATATGATTCATTGTTGGAAATGCAAACTTGGAAGTTGGTCAACTGTCCTGAAGGAGTGAAACCAATATCTTGTCGCTGGATACTGCGAGAGAAAACTGACGGAAGGTACAAAGCCAGACTAGTAGCCAGAGGATTCGAGCAGAAAGAGGGAGTGGACTACACGGAGACCTTCAGCCCAGTAGCCCGACATGCGTCAATTCGTCTACTCTTGAGTCATGCAGCATCAGAGAAAATGAAGTTAGTTTCGTTTGACGTGAAGACGGCCTTTCTGTATGGTAACTTAGAGAAGAACATCTACATGAATCAGCCTGAAGGATTTAACGATGGAACCGAGAAAGTTTGCAAGTTAAACAAGAGTCTGTATGGGCTTAAACAAGCTCCACGATTGTGGAACGAGAGGGTCACCAAGTACTTCGAACAACAGTTAGACCTATTCAACACCGACGACGACCCGTGCATATATTACAACAAGGACAAGAGTATCATGCTATCTCTTTTCGTGGATGATGGTCTAATAGCTGGAAAAAAATGAGAAAGAAATATACAGACTGTTGAGAGAGATCAGCAAGGAGTTCCAGATCACCTTCAGCAACAAGGCCCAAGACAAGCTGACGTACTTGGGCATGGAGATTAAAATCGACAACAATGGTATCTTCGTGAGTCAGCCACGCTACACGGCAAAGATACTGAGAAAGATGAAACTCGAAGAATGCAACCCAGCATCCACTCCGATTGAACAAGGAATGGTTTCACAGAAGGCAGACTTCAAGAACGATGAGGCACTTCCGGCGAACAACAACTATCGCGAGGCGATAGGGAGTCTGCTGTACCTCGCTACAATAACCAGGCCTGACATCAGCTTCGCCGTGAACTACCTCAGTCGATTCTGCAATAAACCAATGAAGAGTCATCAGGCAATGGTAAAACGAGTTTTCCAGTATCTGCGAGGAACTGCAACAGCTGGAATTTACTTCGGAGGAGACAAGGAGTTTGTGGCCTACACCGACTCAGACTTTGGAGGAGACTCTGAGACAGGACAGTCGACGAGTGGAGTGCTAGTGATGAGAGGAGGACCAATCATTTGGTACTCCCAGAAGCAGCGTCTGGTAGCGACGTCTACTGCAGAAGCTGAGTATCGAGCTGCGGTGTCTGTGATTGATGATGTGTGCTGGATAAAGAGATTAGCTGTCGAACTTGGAATCCTGGAAGGTGATCAGCCAATCAACCTGAAAGTCGACAACATGTCTGCCATACACATGCTACAGAATGCTCATGAAGGAAAGTCGACCAGAGGTAAGAAGCACATCGAAATACCCAGGAAATACATTCAGCAACACATCGGCACCACAGTGACACTGCAACATGTTGAGAGCAGCCAACAGATTGCAGACATCCTGACCAAGCCGCTCAGCAGGAAAATCTTTGAGAGGCTCCGCTGTAAATTGATCAAGGAGGAGTGTTGAAGTTTGATCAATTGACAGCTAACCCAATCCCATCCCTATTAGTTTGTTTTATTATGTAGTTGGTAGACATGAAATGTATTATTTCTAAGTTGGCAAGCGACAAGTCTTTAGTCTTTGATGTTAACCTCATTCTACAGCGAGAAAGAAAAAGCAAAATTGTAAAGCGACAGAGAAAAGGCTCCAATAATTTGTAATTTCAATTTTGATAAGTATTGCGCAACAATCCGGCGATTGTTTTGCGAGAGTATTGTTAAACAAAATAAGCGCTGTTTTATGATTCATAAGGTATGTGATTTTCACTTTTGTTCAGACTAAATTTCTTTGTAAAATGTCGCCATATTGCCGAAACCTTGTCATTACCAATCTTTTCTTAATTTGTTAATTGTACTGAATATAAACAAATTGCAGTGTATAAAATCATTCTTTTTCCTCTCTATTCAAATTTGTAAATTGGATACTGATTTGTTTGTACTTCGACAGGTACCTTTTGAAATATCGTTCAAATAAAAGGAACATATTCTGAACTTGGACTCAATTTTATTAAACACAAAGAACCCAAACCCACTGAACAACAACACTACCTAATGGTCATTCAACTGTACTGTTACAGAAATACGACATAAATTGCTATGCTTTAAAATGATGCCGTGACATTGAAAGGGATTTTATCGCACAGCATTAAAAGACGCGCCACAGACTTCCGTGGCAGGATGCCGCGGCAAACTGCGGTAGGCAACGGCATGCCACAGACTCCGGCGGCGACTCATTTTAAAACTGAGGCACACCAACACTCGATCAAACGTAACTAAAGACTAAAGAAAAAGTGTATCGGGCAGCAGGAGTCGCTGAGGCGTGCTTTGTCGTACCGCGGCACGCCGTGGCAAAGTGCTGGAATGCCGCGGTATCTAAGCGGCCCGTGTGCGCTGACTTACGGCAAAATCCCTTGCCATGCCGTCCCGGTCTGCGTAGGCCTTAAGGCACCTTTTTATCTTCGAGAACGTTTTAAGTTTCTTGTACCAAGAGATAAACCTTGTCGGTCTTCATCACTTCTTCGTTTTCCTCCTCACTCTTCAAGTCGGTATGATGGATCATTTACAGTTCATTCATGCTGTGCGCCTTTGGAATGCACTTCCGCACTCTTTGCGAGATAGCCCTTCGTTAGAGGTGTTCAAGAGGAGGATTAGGGAACATTTCCTGTCTGTTGATTGATTGATACATTCATTGGTATTTAAGAAAACTTCAATTGTAGATGACGGCCTTGCATACCTATCTACTTTGTCGGCTGTATATTGTGCTAGCCCGGGCCGGGCTCGCATCATTAATACCTATATCCTTTCTGAATTTTATTTTTTAAATACCTAGTAATATTATTTTGTGCTTAGTTGTGTTTTATAACATGTCATACTACGACGTTTTAAACGTGACAAAACAAACTTTCTGCACATCCGCCATATTACCAGTATTTGCGGATCGGATGCCTGTCAACTGTCAACACGCGTAAAAGTGCTGTTGGTTATTTTCGTAATTTTTAGTGTAAAACTGCATATTAGTGTTTGGAAATGCAATAATAATGTACTCTAGCTAGTGATAATTAAGTGAAACTGTTAGTAACAAAAAGTGCGTGTGATTTAAGAAGAAATTAGTGATCAAAACTGGAAAGTGACAATCGTCTTTTCAAAGTTTCTTCGCATACCCACATAATTATTTACTTTTTTTGTCATGTCAATATGACATTTGAAATTTGGAAGAGTGTTGCCACTGTGAAACTTAAAAATCTACTATGAGTAGCGATACTAGTAGAAATATGACTGGAATGGAGCAACAGGCTCCTAGTCAAATAAATATTACTGATGAATCGCTATCACCAGTATCACCTAAGAAACCAGCGCGTGCACCCGCCGCCGCCGCAAACAGCAAAAAACCTATGACTCAACAAGTATTCCATCCTTCTCTCTTTACCAGACAGAGATCCAACTCACTCACTGAGCCTACACCCAAAGTATGTAGTACAGCCACTGTGCCTATAATGCTTAATCCAGGTGCAACACTTATCAACCCAACCAAAACAGTGTCAGACTCCCAAATGCCAACTAAAGAAAAGCAGCCGCAGCCCCCCGCATGGCAGCGTGTGCCATCATCTAAAAAACGAAAGGTCTCGGAGCTGTCACCTCCACCTGCTTCAACCCAGACAGGAAACAGGTTTGATGGCCTACCAATCGACCTGACTGAGGATGAAACTCGCCAACCCAAGCAAGATCATAAGCCTCCACCGATCATATTGTATGGAATAGAAGATCTAAAAGAATTAACCAAACTGATAGAGTCGGTCATTAGCCCTCCTGAATACAAATACCGGATAGCCAACAAGAACAACATACGTGTTATGATAAATACAATAGAAGCCTATAAAAAAACCATTGATATCATTAGAGAAAATGGACTTATTGGACACACGTTCACACCAAAAGACGCAAAATGCTACCGCTTTGTTATCAAAGACCTGCACTACACAACCCCTCATCAAGCTATAAGAGAAGCAGTCGAAGCCTCCAACAATGAAATCGTAGGCGAGATAATTAACGCTCGTTATGGCTCAGACAAAAGACCCACCTCAACCTTTTTTGTGAACGTCAAACAAAGCATACACAATCGCGATGTCAAAAATATCCAATATATTTTCAACCAAAAAGTTAAAATAGAAGACCCTCGCAAATCCAAAAGCATTGTCCAGTGTCAGCGATGCCAACAATATGGGCACTCTAAGAACAATTGCATGAGACCTCATAGATGTGTCAAATGCGGAGAAGGTCACAAAACTTCAGAATGCACAAAGAAAGACAGATCCACACCAGCCAAATGCGCACTATGCTCTTGTGACCACCCTGCCAACTATAAAGGCTGTGAGGTCTATAAAGAGATCTTAGCTCGGAGAAACAAAAGCCGCACTCCACGAGAAAGGGTGTATACCCCAACTACTACCATAGCCTCGGCTGCTCCACCTACTACATCTACCTTCAACTTACGAGCCACGAGAAACACTCATGAGAAATCGTATGCAGAAGCATTATCCGGACCAAACCCTACTACCCATGACCTACCACAAACTCACCAACAACAGAATCAGTCACTACATCATATCCTCATCAAACAGAGCGAGAAGATGGACCTCTTAATCCAACAAATAGGCTCCTTAGTGAGTCTAATCACCAGCCTCGTCACCAAGCTTACAAAATGACTTGCTTAATCATAGCAGCCTGGAACATCAATGGCATCGCCCCCAACACAAATGAATTAGAAGTTTTCCTAAAAGAAAATAAGATCGACATATGCCTGATATCCGAATCACACACAACTGTAAGAAGTGATATACGCATTCCAGGATTCTGCGTATACCTTACCTCTCATCCGGATGGTCGAGCACATGGTGGCAGTGCTATCGTAATAAAAAACACCATCAAACACTGCCTACTGGAACCTTTTGTGACAGAACACCTACAATCCACGGCTATAAGGGTAGAAGATCGATCAGGCCTTATTAACATCTCGGCGGTATATTGCCCTCCTAAACACAAAATCAATCAGGAAATGTTTAGCGAGTTCTTTAAGAAGCAAGGCAATAGATTTATAGCAGGTGGCGACTGGAACGCCAAACATACAGATTGGGGTTCTAGACTCACCGTAACCAGGGGCCGTGAACTCAAAAAATGCATTGATGCAAATAGCATGTCAACTATGTCAACAGGTGAACCTACATACTGGCCTACGGATGTTAACAAAATACCTGACCTCCTTGACTTCTTTGTCACAAAAAACATATGCCATAAATTCACTGAAATAGAATCTAGCTTAGACGGGTCTTCAGACCACACCCCAATCATACTAAGATTGAGTAAAACGACAGCAAAATGTAACCCAAATCATGACATGCTCTATAATTGCAAAACCGATTGGGATAACTTTAGAGAGTACCTTGAAGACAACATTAATCTCAACGTACCTCTAAAATCCCCTGAAGACGTAGACGATGCGTGCTTGTACTTCACTAATCTTTTACAAGTGGCAGCGTGGATCAGCACCCCTGAGTTAAAACATTCTGCACATAGAACACCTACCCCGATGGAAGTCCGAAGAAAAATCGCAGAGAAGAGACGATTTCGTAGAATCTGGCAGTCAACACATAACGAACGGGACAAAACTCGCCTTAACCGTGCCATTAAGGAACTCAAAGACCTGCTTACGAAATCCAACAATGATGCCCTACAACATAGGCTAGAGAGAATAACCCCTGAAGCTAAAGGAATTCACTCCCTTTGGAAAGCAACTAAGAATTTAGCACAACCTCAGCAACGCTTCCCCCCTATCAGATCAGACAATTCTTGGGCACGTTCTGATCAAGAAAAAACTGAAGCTTTTGCCTCTCACCTTGCTAACGTCTTTAAGCCGAACGAATCTGCAGTTCCTGATGATCCAGAAATTGATGTTATTCTCAACCAGGACTTGCAACTTTGTGCCCCACTGCGACCAACATCCCCACGGGAACTGTCTAGATTGATATCTACGATGGACTCTAAAAAGGCACCCGGATTCGATCTCATTACTCCAAAAATTCTTAAGGAGCTGCCAAGAAGGGGAGTAGTCTTTCTTACGATCCTCATTAATGCCTCTCTCAGATCATGTTACGTCCCTGCTCTCTGGAAAATATCTCAAATCGTAATGATCCATAAGCCTGGAAAGCCGGAAAACGAGGTTTCATCTTACCGCCCTATTAGCCTTACTCCAGTACTATCGAAGTTATGGGAAAGAGTTGTCCTGAACAGGCTGAAACCTCACCTACAAGAAAACCAAGTTGTACCTGATCACCAATTCGGTTTTCGCGAGCAACACTCCACTGTAGAACAGGTACACCGAGTCTACCGTACTATAAGACAATGCCTGGAAAAGAAAAAGTATTGCTCGGCAGCATTCCTCGACGTACAACAAGCTTTTGACCGAGTATGGCATAAAGGACTATTATGTAAGATAAAGTTGCTCCTGCCCCATTCTTTTTACTTGCTAATGAAATCATACCTTAGTGACAGACAATTTCAAGTAAAGGTACGAGACGCTAGATCCTCTCTCGCCAGATGCCTTGCAGGGGTACCCCAGGGCTCCGTCCTGGGCCCAGTTTTATATAATATATTTACCAGCGATCTCCCTCAATGCCCTGACGTATTTGTAGCAACCTACGCTGATGATGCCGCATTCTTGGCCTGTGATCGGGATGCCAACTTGGCGAGCAACATGCTGCAAAATCAACTTGACAGGACCCACGACTGGCTAAACAAATGGCGCATAAAGGCAAGTGCGCCCAAATCCCATCACATTACCTTTGCACTAAAACATGGAAATTGCGCCCCGGTCAGATTGGGACAGGACACTCTACCACAGTCATCATGTGTAAAGTACCTGGGATTCTACTTGGATCGTAGGTTGACATGGAAGGATCACCTAAAGAAAAAAAGAACGGAAATCAACTACCGATTCAAGAACTTGCTCTGGCTACTAGGCAGACAATCTTCACTCAGCCTGAGTAACAAACTTAGAGTCTATTGTTCCATCATAAAACCAATATGGACATATGGGATTCAACTATGGTCTTCCGCAAGCAAGTCTAATATCATGTGCATTCAAAGAAGCCAAAACAGCATCCTGAGGGTCCTAGCAGCGGCGCCCTGGTACGCTCGCAACTCAGAAATCCATGAGCACCTGGAAATTCCAACGATCCTAGATGAAGCGAAGCGCTACCTAGAGAAATACAAAGACAGACTAACCAGCCATCCAAATCCCCTCTCACGTTCACTATTGATGCCAAATCATATCAAGAGACTCAAGAAAGCCGATATTGTGCTGCCTGATTAAGTAGAATTTGGACATTGGTCCTGATTCTGTAATAATGTGATGCGTCTCTCCACACATCTGATCATAGTCATGGATGACTGATAGCAGATAGGAAAAAAAAAAAAAAAAAAAAAAAAAAAAAAAAAAAAAAAAAAAAATCCGCCATATTACTTGTGCCTTATAATGTGTGATGCTAAAGCTACTGGTAAGACGAGAGCGGGACGCCGCGCGGGGTCGCGGGGAGAGGTTTGTTTTCGAGCCCCCCCTAGACAAGTGGCATTGTAGAATAGATAGCGAAAACGAATAGATTGTCAAATGTATGGAGATGTCAAATTGTTTAGCGAAAGCTTATGTCAATTCCATACATTTGACAAACTATTCGTTTTCGTTTTGTATTCTACAATGCCACTTGTCTAGGCCTAGGCCCTGGTGCTATGTTAGCTCGCACGGGTGGGTAGTCACAAAGTGTCTTACAGGGATAATTTGGAAACTGCAATGTATAATTATTCTATAGTACTATAGTACAAGCTCAAAAAAAATAATAAGATAATTTAGGTTTTACATTTTTTATTGTGTAAAGTAAATCACTTCTGTGGCGCACTCTGGCTGGAGCTCTTTGAGTCGCGCATTGAAGCTGAACGCCTACGTTTCAGCTCTTCTTGACGTCTTACCTGCAAAGGGAAAACAATAATTTATCGAGATGTTTATAAAAGTTACATTTTTTAATCTAAACTTTATCAAATATCTATTGGTGAGAGAAACTCGTCAACACTAAGTTAAAGAAACATCAATTCAATTTTTCGGCACCAATCAAATTGATGTTTCTGAACAATGCCATGAGTATCGCAATGTTTCTCTTGTTTGTAGATTTGATAAAGGAAAAAAACTGTTGCTGTTTTAATATCTTGGTCTATATTATTTATACGCCAAGGGGTAAGAAACAGCCATTACTCTTACAGCTGTGTATAATTTCCACAAATAATATGGCCATATGATACCAGCTGTTAAGTAATTGGGAAAATTAAATAATCTTCTAAAATTTATCTACATTCTGAAGCTGATCAACAATTTTTGTTAAAGGTAGAAAGGTATGCCAGTCTATTTATTTTAGAAGAACATTAATGATAACAAGCTGATGCTTATAGTTCATGATACAAGAATCCAAAAAAAAAAATGGGAAAAATATCTTTCGATTGTCATTAAATTGTTTGACCAAAGGTTAATGTAACTTAGCATGTAATGCATATAGCAAAGACAGTGCAAGCACATTATCAGCTTTAGTAACTCCAAAAACTTGCTTGTTATCATGAATACTCTGGAATAAACCCAATAAAAACAAAATACAAGTTCATTTACCTTGGATTCCTTCTTTCTCTGCGCCAACAGCTTAGCATACTCATTCTCAGACTGCTTGCGCTTAGCCAGACGCTTCTTCTTGAGTGCCAGACGATGACGTCTGCGTTGCAGGACTACAGGGGTGACTAACCTCTGGATCCTGGGGGCCTGAAGAGTGAGAATATAGCTTTAGTATTCTAAAAAAACCGGTCAAGTGCGAGTTCTACTCGCGCAACGAGGGTTCCGTTGATTTGTTTTTTAGTGAAATAACTACAAATTTACGGTTTTCGTAGTTTTCTCTTTACTTGTGCTACATGACCTTGCTTCTTGCCAAATTTCACGATTCTAGGTCAATGGGAAGTACCCTATAGGTTTTGAGTTTTGATTCCCTTGAACATGTCTAAATATGCACTATAAACCGCCGTATCTTTTTATTGCGTTGATTTAGAAACTTGATTTTTTAACTTCTTTAAGAGATAGCAGACCTGAGTATGTGATATTAATTTGAGCTTGATATCTCGACGCGTTTCTGAAAAAAAAAAGGTCTTGACAGACGGACGAACGGGAGGACGGACGGATGTGAACTAACTACAAATTTACGGTTTTCGAAGTTTTCCCTTTACTTGTGCTACATGACCTTGCCTTTTGCCAAATTTCATGATTCTTGGTCAATGGGAAGTATCCTATAGGTTTTGAGTTTTGATTCCCTTGAAAATGTCTATATATGCAATATAAACCGCCGTATCTTTTTATTGCGTTGATTTAGAAACTTGATTTTTTCACTGCTTTGGGAGATAGCAAACTTGAGTATGTGATATTAATTTCAGTTTGATATCTCGACGCGTTCCTGAGAAAAAGGTTCTTGACAGACAGACGGACAGACGGACGCCTGATGTGAACTGACTACAAATTTACGGTTTTCAGAGTTTTCCCTTTACTTGTGCTACATGACCTTGCTTCTTGCCAAATTTCACAATTCTAGGTCAATGGGAAGTACCCTATAGGTTTTGAGTTTTGATTTCCGTGAAAATGTCTAAATATGCAATATTTTTTTATTGCGTTGATTTAGAAACTTGATTTTTTCACTGCTTTGAGAGATAGCAGACTTGAGTATGTGATATTAATTTCAGCTTGATATCTCGACGCGTTTCTGAGAAAAAGGTTCTTGACAGACAGACGGACAGACGGACGCCTGATGTCAACTAACTACAAATTTACGGTTTTCGAAGTTTTCCCTTTACTTGTGCTACATGACCTTGCCTTTTTCCAAATTTCATGATTCTTGGTCAATGGGAAGTACCCTATAGGTTTTGAGTTTTGATTCCCTTGAAAATGTCTAAATATGCAATATAAACCGCCGTATCTTTTTATTGCGTTGATTTAGAAACTTGATTTTTTCACTGCTTTGGGAGATAGCAGACTTGAGTATGTGATATTAATTTCAGTTTGACATCTCGACGCGTTCCTGAGAAAAAGGTTTTTGACAGACAGACGGACAGACGGACGCCTGATGTGAACTAACTACAAATTTACGGTTTTCAGAGTTTTCCCTTTACTTGTGCTACATGACCTTGCTTCTTGCCAAATTTCACGATTCTAGGTCAATGGGAAGTACCCTATAGGTTTTGAGTTTTGATTCCCTTGAAAATGTCTAAATATGCAATATAAACCGCCGTATTTTTTATTGCGTTGATTTAGAAACTTGATTTTTTCACTGCTTTGAGAGATAGCAGACCTGAGTATGTGATATTAATTTCAGCTTGATATCTCGACGCGTTTCTGAGAAAAAGGTTCTTGACAGACAGACGGACAGACGGACGCCTGATGTCAACTAACTACAAATTTACGGTTTTCGGAGTTTTCCCTTTACTTGTGCTACATGACCTTGCCTTTTGCCAAATTTCATGATTCTAGGTCAATGGGAAGTACCCTATAGGTTTTGATTTCTTTGCAAATGTCCAAATTTGCAATATAAACCGCCGTATCTTTTTATTGCGTTGATTTAAAAACTTGATTTTTTCACTGCTTTAAGAGATAGCAGACCCGAGTATGTGATATTAATTTCAGCTTGATATCTCGACGCGTTTCTGAGAAAAAGGGTCTTGACAGCCGGACGGACGGACAGACGGACAACAAAGTGATCCTATAAGGGTTCCGTTTTTACCTTTTGAGGTACGGAACCCTAAAAAAAAACGTTATAGATTCTTGTAAATAACAAAATAGTATTGAATTTAATGGTAAATGTTCAGCACACTGTAAAAGTAGACAGACATAAGCCTGAATCTTCTGCTCGGCGCCATTGATATACCCTGATGCTGCTGCTTGTAAACCATGGTAGCTTGCAAACAATATTAGAATCAGGGGGAAAAAGCTGGTAATAAATAATAATCTTTCTGAATGTTCTAAAAATTATTTCAAACATTATTGTTGTGTTAAAACTGTAATAGCATCTCATTGCTTTAAAATTTATTGTCACAATAGCAAGTTTCAGTCAGACTCATCACTTATACACATCAATCATAGCTTGCTTCATTGACTCTAGATCTCAGAATCCTTCAGAAAAACAGATCAGATGATAAGTATTAAATCAACCAGTGAATTATTAAGACTGCCCTAAATGCTCTTCTGTATAAGACACAAAAGCTCTTAGATTTCTTTAAATATGGTACTTCATGAGTCTATCAAAAGCTCTAATTTACCTTATATCTGGGTTTAGCATTCTCCTTGCCCTCTTTGGCGGGCAGCAGGCGTTTGACGACATAACGACGGACATCATCTTCCTTGGACAGGTTGAAAAGCTTGCGGATCTTGGATGCACGCTTGGGTCCAAGACGACGGGGAACATTGCCATCGGTAAGTCCGGGAATTTCCTGTAGTAGATTATTGGTATGTTAAAAATAAGGTGTACACACATTTCATTGATTCAAACCACAAAAAAATATTGTTGAGAGCTGCCAAGTTGACAAAATCAATTGCTATAAAGTTACATAAATAACTAGTGTTTTTATTCTTTTTTGCTTGTTGTGGAAGAAAATCTTAACTATTATTATGAATGAATTAAAATAATGTATGGTATTTGAATAAAGACCTTTAAACAAGTAATTCAAAGGTTATGCCAAGTACCAGTTGTTATCCCCTGTCGCATATAATTGCTAAGATTTGGTGATCTTAGAAACAGTAAGAACAGGGTTTTAAAATGTTTGTGTCGACTGCAAATGCTTTATATAACCTATTTTATCTACTTTTGTCTATAGAAATGCACATTGGGACTGCCCCACTGTTTGTCTCTTATCAAAAGAGGTTACTATGACATAAAATATCACAATAAATACTTTAATTTGAAACACATTTAATTGTTTAAATAATTACCTTCCCAATTTCTAGAAGAAATTCTCTAATTGAAATCTGTATCAAAATCCTTAATCCTTCTACCACACGTGATTTGAGACAATAGCCGGCAGTCGGTTGGTCATTGAAAGGTTAATTTTGAAGAAGTAAGTGAGAAGCAGTCAGTCGAAATAAGTTTACAGATTACATTTTATGAGTTCATAGAATGGAATTGAGCATCTTTTACAGGCCCAATATATCTTTTATCAGACACAAGTTATTCACTGATGCAGCTCTTATGTAGTCACTTACTTATGTAGTCAGCTTTATAAAAGACTTAAGATTTACTTTAGACTGTTGGACTTTGCTATTTTGGAAGCTAGGACTACTAATTTTAGGTTAAACTTTAGAGCCTTTAATTTAGCGATGAATTCACTCGTAAACTCAACACTCACAATATGATAGAGTATCTAACCTTATTATTCCTAGAAAAACCATCACATTACCTGTTCACCCTTGCGGACGATCACGAGAGCCAACACAGACAGGTTGGCGTCAACAATGCAACCGCGGACTGACTTGCGTTTCCTCTCTCCGTCACGACGCGGTCTGTAGCATGAGTGGCCCTTTGACATCAACAAACGGACACGACCTGGAACACAACAGACATTATTACATTAGGTAACTTATGATTATGACCGAGTTTTATTATATTGCACGTATTGTCTTGAAAAATCAAAGGTTGCATGTGATAAGGTCAAATGAAAACGGAACAATAAATAAATAACCATGTGGGAAATACGTACTGTTGGTGAGGACTCCCTGTTTCATGGGGAAGCCCTGCTTGTCGTTACCGCCGGCGACGCGAAGTACGTAGCCCTTCCATTCATCACCTAGCTGATCCGCCTCCACTTCCGCGCCCATGCGCTTCTCGTAGAAGATGCGGAGCTTGTGCTCATCAACTACCTCGAATAACTTCTGACATCCCGTGGCCGGGAAGGAGACGTTCAGCTACAAAAACAAAGTGAGGTTAGGATAACAATCACACTTCCCATCATCGAAAATCAGCGACTTGAGCCGTCAAGAACACGGTTCAAATATTTTCTACTGAGAACTACTCTGAATTAAACTAACAGGACCGCACGGCACTTTTTATAAGGCATGATAATTTCACTTTCCACAATACGGCACAACTTATCAATTATTTTCCAAAGAATCATATCACAGTTTAAATAAAGCAACATATTGGGGTACTCGTTAACTATTATGGTTTCACAAATTCTGTATATTTCACCTAAGTTATTCATATTTTATTAAAAAACAAGATGAGAACCTTCATGACTGCGGTTAGATTCCTTGAACGTCAGCCATGAAAAAGACCAGAAACTAATGTAGAGTTGCGTACAAGGGATGTCAGTTGAATTCAGTGTATTTTTTAATTACGTCTTTTGAAAAGCATATTACTAATTGTTTATGCCGATTCGACTAAAATTCAGAAAAATAAATTGTGTTATGAGTTGTAATTAATAAATCAAAGTTTTAAGTACATATTTTTGACCCAGATAATTCTTAGGATAGGGTTCTTCTTTTGTTTATACCTTTAAATAGCAAGTTTTCAATTTGATTGTCTCTTTTCTACGTTTATTACTTATGTACCGTGGTTCAATAATTTAATTTACTTCGATTGATTCAGGGGCTGACTGTCATTATGCTGCAAGT
This sequence comes from Athetis lepigone, assembly GCA_033675125.1. Taxonomy (NCBI): domain Eukaryota; kingdom Metazoa; phylum Arthropoda; class Insecta; order Lepidoptera; family Noctuidae; genus Athetis; species Athetis lepigone. The sequence continues at coordinate 10,405,737 of CM066243.1, read as the reverse complement.
TTTATTTACCTGTTCGACCCAATGATGGCAAAAACTTTAGTATCTCTAAGTTTTTTAAACATATATAATAAACTTAGTTCTATAATTATTTACACATTTAAAAAGAATGTGATAATAATTATAGGTTTAAAGGTGAACGCAGACTTGGCCGCACCGCACGCGCCGCAGTCCCCGCAGTCATCGCATTTTGTTAATGGCCTCGCACATCTATCCGCACCGCAGTCACTGCAGTCGTTCCCGTCGCCGCACGCATAGGGATGAAAACGATACATCGATTGTTTTAAAATATCGATATATCGCTCATAAATATCGATATAAACATCGATGTTTTTATGAACGATATATCGCTGATGTATCGACGACATTAGTAAAAAATATCGATAACGCTCTTTAGTTGTTTGAGGATCACACAGCTGTCAACACGTTTGGTCGCCGTCACGCGCTTACGTATTGAGCATTACCCAAGAAAGAAATAGACTTCTAGGTACAAGGCTATCTAAGCTTCTTTTTCTTAATTCTATCTCTAGATTTTTTAATTAAAAAAAGTAAACGTTTTCTTAAATAACAATATGTGTTTTTATTTTAATTTTTAAAACAATAGTTTAGTTAGTGCTAAATAGACTAGACTGTTTCTAGTAGACTTATTTTTATTAAATTGGCCAAACTTAATATTTCTTTTTAAATATCGTCAGGAATATCGATGTATCGGTCTTGGGACCGATATTTTTTTAACATCGATATCCCTCGTGTAAATATCGATATTTTTCAGAGCGATATTGCATCCCTACGCACGCATCCGGGTTCGGCTCGCGTTACGCTCGCGCCGGGGCGGGGATGCGAATGACGTCATCCGCGCCGCGCTAGCCGCAGCGTCCGCTGCGTGCGGGTGACGTCATCAGCTGCGGTTTGGGGATTTCGGTCGTTTCAGAGTCTGCGGCAACTGCGACGCGGGTAGGTGTGCGAGGTGGCATAGAACTTCATACAAAGAATTCGAATGCGAAGACTGCGGCGCGTGCGGTGCGGCCAAGTCTGCGTTCACCTTAAGTTCTTTTATCATATTCAGCACAACCCTCCCGATAAACATTTAAGGTGAACGCAGACTTGGCCGCACCGCACGCGCCGCAGTCCCCGCAGTCATCGCATTTTCTTTGTTGTCGTTTCAGGGTCTGCGGCAACTGCGACGCGGGTAGGTGTGCGAGGTGGCATAGAACTTCATATAAAGAATTCGAATGCGAAGACTGCGGCGCGTGCGGTGCGGCCAAGTCTGCGTTCACCTTTACATTACCAACTAGCTTGTTGAACCAAACAAACGATTGTATAGAATCTTGGTAAATTTTTGACTATCTACTTTTTTGACTATTTAAAATTGCCAAGTGTTGGTTGGTTTTAAAAAATAATAAAATGTTTCATTTAGTAAACACCAACTGAAACAGCATTACCCAGACAGAAGCTCCTGGAGGACACGGTCGAACACACGGTGGAGGTATGCCCTGCTTGGGCGAGCCATCAGCGTGTCCTCGCAGAGGCGATCGGCGGCGGTGACCTCTCGCGCCCGGTGCTGGTCCAGGCCATGCTCCGGGGTGAGACTGAATGGGAAGCCACCGCCTCCTTCTGCGAAGCAGTTTTGCTAGTGAAGGAAGCGGTGGCGCGCGATAGGCAACGACGCGACGAGCCTCTCGACTCGGACTATTAACGTTTGGTGGGTAAAAAAACCACAATATTTGACGATTTGCGAAATCTGACTGTAAGAAGGATGGCTGATAATCGCCAAGAAAATAAGTTTAATAATTATATGGTGATAACAAACCGGGATGTAAGTTGTGGGATTAGAGAGAAAGTACGCTGCACGCTGGTGCGCCTTACCTGGCTGTCTCCTTGCCTCGTGTATAGGTTCAACAAAATGGCGCCTGATGTTTCTTCGCCTTTTGGAGGCTTTTGAAGCACAACACTGGAATTCTCTGTCTCTGTGTCCACAAACAATCACACCCGCGGGCGGTCGATCACAGCGGTTAATATTTGTTGTAATACAGTAGGAATTAAGTAGGCGCGTTAAATAAATTCGGGAACGTGAAAATACTGCATTTTCACGTGCGGATCTTCCATGGCGGGATTTTTCTTCTTTTTCTTCTTTTTTTTATGGCTTCTGACAGCCGTCAGGCGTGCGAGAGCGTAAAGGTCGGTCAAGACAGGATAGATAAAAGGAGGTCTTATTATTAATATTAAGAAATAATAGAAGGCGCTACCGGGACGGTACGGTACGTGCGGTGCGGCCAAGTCTGCGTTCATCTTAAGTTCTTTTATCATATTCAGCACAACCCTCCCGATAAACATTTAAGGTGAACGCAGACTTGGCCGCACCGCACGCGCCGCAGTCCCCGCAGTCATCGCATTTTCTTTGTTGTCGTTTCAGGGTCTGCGGCAACTGCGACGCGGGTAGGTGTGCGAGGTGGCATAGAACTTCATATAAAGAATTCGAATGCGAAGACTGCGGCGCGTGCGGTGCGGCCAAGTCTGCGTTCACCTTTACATTACCAACTAGCTTGTTGAACCAAACAAACGATTGTATAGAATCTTGGTAAATTTTTGACTATCTACTTTTTTGACTATTTAAAATTGCCAAGTGTTGGTTGGTTTTAAAAAATAATAAAATGTTTCATTTAGTAAACACCAACTGAAACAGCATTACCCAGACAGAAGCTCCTGGAGGACACGGTCGAACACACGGTGGAGGTATGCCCTGCTTGGGCGAGCCATCAGCGTGTCCTCGCAGAGGCGATCGGCGGCGGTGACCTCTCGCGCCCGGTGCTGGTCCAGGCCATGCTCCGGGGTGAGACTGAATGGGAAGCCACCGCCTCCTTCTGCAAAGCAGTTTTGCTAGTGAAGGAAGCGGTGGCGCGCGATAGGCAACGACGCGACGAGCCTCTCGACTCGGACTATTAACGTTGTTATTTTCGAAACTTTAAAAAACTTGCAACCCTATCTTACTTACCTGACAGACCATCAGGGGAGCCAACTCAACGACGAAGGGAATTCTTTCATGAAACGTAGGTAGGTATGTACCTTAGATTATTAACTTCTAGATTGAGCCACCGCGTGGCCGCACATGAGACAGCACTATAAAATTTCAATGTTGTCATTACGTAAAATTTTCCCTAAATATGACCAAAACCGTGAGATGTTCCGTTGCAACAACTACTTATTACATTCATGTACTAAGTTGCGTATCATAATCCTTATTAAGAGTGCAAAATTATTTATATCGTAAGTATTATTTAAGTTACGAGTCCAGGTTTTCTCACGATGTTTTCCTTCACTGATGTCTGTGATGTCCAACTATAAAAATTATATAAAATTCCTTTTAAAAGGGAGAGGATACCTCACAGGGCATCAAAGAACTAATTAATCTTCTGATTAATTTTATTTATTTAACTAGTTGCAATTTTATTATCAAGTTATGGGAAAAATAGAACTGAGGTATGGTAACACTTTGAAAAACAAGTAATAGGTTATGTAGATAAAAATATAAACGATATCGCTAGAAAATGTCCTTAATTTTGATCGAAAGCCATGTAATTACATACACACAAATGTATTTATTCAATCAATGCACAATAACTTGTAATATTTGCATCCTTACGAGTGAAAAGTAACATTCTTATCTTGCTTTCTTTCTGTGCGGCTTTTGCAGCCTAAAATAGTGCATCCTCCCATTTTATAGCACAGAAAACGCACTAAACACTTAACTACTGGAGTCAATTTCTCAAATATACATTAAAACTATTGGTTTAATTACCGAAATTGTTATAATATTGTAAAAACTAATACGAGCCGACCATTCAATGACAGTGACATCCCTATGTTTGGCTAACTTTTCAATGTTCGCCAAGCGAAAACCGGCCACGCCGAACGAGACAGAGCATGTTATGCTTTGTCTCAATTTTCTTACGAAATTCGTATATATGCTTCTCACTTTCACACTTCTTTACAACCTCATGGTTACATCTAGAAGTTAATAATCTAAGGTATGTACTTTACATTGACATTTCAGGTTTTTGAAGGAAAAAGTGAGCAACCAAATGTCATTATTGTCATTTTATTTTACTGGAAAGGGTCAGAGAACATAGAGCACATTTTTGCATTAAACAGTGGTCTCGAACCTACCGATTTTTCGGTATTTCTACCGATATGGGCTCTGTTCTACCGATATACCGAAATATAACGACTTTTCTACGATTTCACAGTATACATGGAAATTCTACCGATTTTTCTACCGATTTTACACTTTTAAGTTGGCAACCCTTTTCATTTATGTTTAATGTTACGGGGAAGCCCTCAATAGTATGGACCTAGTGCAGAATGTAGTTCATATATTTTGGGGAATACCCTTGACACCCTTGTGTCCTGCAATTCGATGTTATAAGGGGCTTCCCGCTCGGGAATTTACCTGTCTAGTATATATAAACAGTAATTCAGTTTTATTTTTTCATTAATTTTCTTAACTTTGAAGAGTGAGTACCTAACCGAAAGAGTCCCTACAAAATCAGATAATTAAGTTAAAATGTCGTCTGACGAGGAGCCAAGCACAAGTGCGAGTGTAAGAAGAAAAAAATATCTACAATATTATAGAAAAGAATGGGAAGAAGAATTTCCAGGTTGGCTGCAAGATAGTCGTAAAGGCGAAAGCTATGCCTATTGTAAAAGTTGTAATAAAGATATCAACATCACATCAGGAAAAGACGCTATAAAGAAACATAGTTCTTCACAAGCACACTCAATATCATCAAAGAATATAAAATCACAACCGAAGATATCATCATTTACTGTGACCAAAACTCATAAATCTGATATACTGGTTAAGCAAGGTAATTTTTTTAGTTATTTATTTTACTATTTACATTGTTATATTATTTGGTTTTCTACTTATCGGTTTATAGAAGCAGTGGATATAATTATACCCTAATCGCTACTAGACATACTGATATACCTACGTAATTTTAATTCTTTATTTTTAATTTCAGGTGAAATAAGATTAGCTTCGTTTGTTGCTGAACACAATCTACCATTCACTATTATGGAGCACCTACCGCAGTTGATGCAAGCCATTTGTCCTGATTCAAAAATAGCAAAAGAAATAAAATGCTCTTCAACCAAAACTCATGACATAATTGATCATATTATAGGTAAAGAAAGTTTCAATAATTTATGTGAAGATCTAGGGCAAACTAAGTTTTCGCTTATTATTGACGAGTCCACTGATCTTAGTACGACCAAACACTTGTGCTTAGTTGTGAGATATGCGAAAATGAATCGTATTAAAGATTGTTTTTTAGCTCTTATTCCATTAGAAGAAGCTAATGCAGCAACCTTATTTGAACACATTGTAAATTTTTTTAGAAGCAATAATATTCCATATAAAGATAATCTAATAGGTTTTGCATCTGACGGGGCAAACGTAATGATGGGACGTAATAATTCTGTTGTAACATTGCTGCAAAATGAAATTCCTAACATTTTTATACTTAAATGCGCCTGCCATTCGTTTCACCTTTGCGCGTCATATGCTTGTACCAAATTGCCACGTTTTATAGAGGATCTTGTAAGAGACATTTACAACTACTTTTCTTCTAGCCCAAAAAGAGTGGCAGAGTTTAAAAACTTTCAAATGTTTTGCGACTTAAAAGTACATAAAATACTTCACCCCTCTCAAACACGCTGGTTATCAGTACATGCAGCAGTGAAGAGAATATTGGAACAACTCTCTGCTCTTATACTATTTTTTATAGACCAAATATCTAACAATGATCATCTTTTAGCTGCAGAACATATATTACAGAAGCTCCAAGATCCTACTACGATATTATTTTTGGAATTTTTAGATTTTGTATTACCATTATTTACCGATTTAAATAAAGAAATGCAAGCAGAACACCCGAAAATTCATAATTTATATGAAAAAATAACTGGAACATTAAAAACTATTTTTGATTGTTTTTTAAAAAGAGAATATTTAACTAGCACTCCAATCGAAAATGTTGATTTTAAGAATCCCAGAAATTTTATGGATATTGATGACGTATACTATGGTGCTGCTGCGTCTAATACACTACTAAGTAGTTCAGAAAATCTAAACTCAGATCAAGTAAATTTGTTTAAATGCAGATGCCTAGATTTTTATATCGAAGCTTGTAAGCAAATAACCACGCGGTTTCCATTGAAAAATAACCCAATAAAAGGTTTAGACATAATTGATCCAAAAAATGTTAAAATTGGCAAAACTGCTTCGATAGTTCCTGTGAGTAGGCTCTTTCCCAATATTGTTCACAGCAATGATTTCCAGGAAATTGATACAGAGTGGCGCATTTTAAGAAATTGTGAACAAATCAAAACATTTCCTGATGATGTAGAACTATTTTGGGATGAAGTAAGTTTATTAAAGCGTGGCGATGAAACTCAAATGTTTCCATTGTTGTCTAATTTCATCTTTAATATTTTATCACTTCCCCATTCATCCGCTAACGTTGAACGCATATTTTCACATATTAATCTTTTAAAAACAAAGCAGCGAAATAGGTTGTCTACTGAATCAATCACTGGTCTATTACATTCAAAACGACTCTTTAATACAGCTAATTGTTACGATTTTGAAATTAATTCGAAGATGACCGCGGCTATGGCCAAAGAATATTGGTATAAAAAATAATTATGATTGTTGCAAATTAGTCTGTAAGTTTTTTTTTAATAAATAAACGAATTTTATTGAATATTGTATTTTTCTTTTGTCAAATACCGATTTTGGGTACAAATATACCGATTTTAGCTGGCAATTCTACCGATCTCGCTCTATGACGTTCGAGACCACTGGCATTAAAATTAGATTACAGAAGGGTTGTGTCTTCGTGAACTTGTGTCAGATAGATGTAAAGTCAAGTCTGAGAGATTTCGACTCACTAAATTGACGAGTGAAGAAATAAAATAGAATTAATTAGTATCGCACACTTACAAATAGTTTGTAATAGTTTCTAAACAACAAGTGAATCTGAATTTACATTTACTATTGTCTTGAGTGTATACTTTCATTTATATATATTAGTTTAACTTGGACAAAAAGCATTCTTTAAATCTACCAAGATGAATCACGAAGAGAATAAAATTCTGGCCCACCGACAACATGTGAAATATTTTATGCGATTTTTGAACATTCTGCCTTCGTCGTTGTCATCTCATGATACTACCAGGTAATAAAATATGACGGGTTTAATAATAATAATCGTGCACAATGACTGCTAATAATAATTTATCACTTTCTTAATCAATGCAATGCTTGTTTGTTTCGCCTGTCAGTATCTTAATCTAAAGCAAAGCACTCATTCATTTAAACAGTAATGCATTTATTTATTTAGACACATAACATGAAACTTTATTACTCATTAGTAAATTAGTCATTTGTGATAATTTCTAGTAATGATGACTATCCAAACTGCATCACTTCAGTTCAATTACAGTAGCAAAAGTTAATTACTTAGGTACATCTTGGGGTAATAAAAATGCAAATTTTATAGATGGCTCTTAGTCTGTAATTAGGTAGGAACCTTCTATTATTATTCATTGCTATGGTAGGTACATATACATATATGTAGGTCGATTATGTTCTCTTCATTTCTAAAGAACAACATTTCAATTTGTTTACTTTATTGCCCTTTTCATTTATATTTACAAGGAATGAAAGTTATCTTATGATTATAATTACTTACAAAGTTTTATTCCTGGCAGCATGCAAAAATAAAATATAAATGTAAACAAAAATAACTGTTTTTTTAAAGGCTGGTCTTGATTAAAATAATAGGCTGATCATTTCATCTCTAGAGTCTATGGTGAGGTTGTGAAACAGGTCCAAAAGAGTATACTTCAGTTACTGCATGATTGTGTTCTAGACTAATACTTTTGTGAATTAAAAGTATTTTATAAGAACATAACTTAAAACTACTTTTCAAGCAGAGGTAGTATCAAACTGCATGTATATCAAAAAACAATTTATATACATGTTGTGATATTATTGTTAATTATCCTGCTCTGCAATAACTAGGTATCCTGTTTTTTGTCTAAAAACAATTATTTGAATGCAACATGACATTGTTTTTGTGTAATTATTGTTATATAAGTTACCTTACCTATATTAATTGTATTTAAAGTAAGGCAGCTGGTACAATTTAAAACAATCTGAATCTTTATGTAATTACCGAGACAAAAACCATGTGTTTTACACCATTTTTAACCGACTTCAAAAAAAAAAGTAGGTTTTCAGTTCGACCTGTATGTATGTATGTATGTATGTATGTTTGTCCGCGATTATCTCGCGTTTGGCTGAACCGATTTTGATGCGGTTTTCAGCTAAGTGTTTGTTACATTCTGGGGAAGGTTTTAGTATATAACACTAATGGATATCCCGTGACGTTGCGCGCATGGAGCCGTTTTCATTTTATAAGCATATAAGTAGTTTAATTTTAAAAGTTACTCTAAAATGTAGTCAGACATGGGGACTCTAACTAAAAAGTAAAAAATAAAAAGCTTTTTTCAAAAAAAGATAACCGACTTCAAAAACTAAAAGCACAAAAATAACTATTTCGGAAGTCGGTGGCTTCTCTTCTGCCGGTCGATTTGTGTTGCCACCGACTTCCGAAATAGTTATTTTTGTGCTTTTAGTTTTTGAAGTCGGTTATCTTTTTTTGAAAAAAGCTTTTTTACACAAAGTATCTAATAATGGATAATAATATTTTCAATAATAATTTAACAAATGCATAGGAAGAGATAAGCTAAAAGAAAAATGTTAATTATAGCACATTGTATTTTATTTTCAGAGTAACAATAGCTTATTTTTCGGTATCCGGTCTGGATGTACTTGGTGCAATAACCTCCGTTTCATTAGACCTAAGGATTAGAATAATTGAGTGGATCTACAGACTCCAAGTTCATCCTGATAAAAACAGTAAGTACTTGTATGTTGCCTTTCACTCATATCCTTACCTTAGGCCCTCTGTCCACCGCCACTGGGTGATGTGACGTGCGGTTGACACGCGGCTATAGTAAATGTATGTATCGCTTCTTCGGTGCCGTCATCTCCTTCTTGTTCTGGCCACAGCTGCAGTGGCGACAATAAGCCTTTGGGGCTGTCAAACAGGCCGGCTCAGAGAGGAAAGCAGTTTATTAATCGATTATTTAAAATAGATTTTTGAATGTACTCTCATAAAAAAAAATGTTTGTCATCATGAGCACAATCACGTGCTTAGGTATCGAACACTAATTACCAGTCGCCCTATATATATAACTAATTATATTATATACAGGGTGTGGCGTAAATAGTGGTCCACCGTTAAGGATTCGATTAACCAGATAATTTACTATAACCTACTACAATTTTAACTATTATACCCAAGGGTTCCGGAGATATTATTTTTTTCTTTTTTTTCATAAAAAATCCATATTTTGTTATAAATTTGGTTGTATTAAAAATATAAACATTTTTTCTTTTTCTGAATTCTGTTTATAGCTGCTGAATACTAGAGCTATCATTAATAAATGTGTTTTTAGAGAAAAAGCAATTCTTCTCTATTTTTAATCCAGTTTTTACATTATCAGCAAATTCGTAAAAATGGTTAAAATTGTAGTAGGTTATAGTAAATTATCTGGTAAATCGAATCCTTAACGCTGGACCACTATTAACGCTACACCCTGTATATTTTTTTTAATAATAGATTCAGCTGCATCCATTAGTCTAATAAATTGTGAGTTATCTTTTTTCTAATACTAAATTAGTAAGTCTAATTTCCTCAAATAAAAACGTTAATTAAGTTTTATGAGTTCAATACACTCATAATCCTTTTAACCTTAGGTATTATTTTACCTAGTTAGTAGGCGTAATAGTATAGGAATATGTAAATAAAATAAAAATATGGTTTACCACATTGTTTATTGTTATTTAATTTACTTTGTATTAATTTAATAGTCATAATAAATACTTTCCATCATTGTCACTGACACTAGTTATCATTTACTATGCTAATTTACTTTATTTACATTGAAGAACATAAATACATTGTACATAAATATTTGTTCTAGTTAGTGACAGAGAGTCAGGTTTTAAGTTATCGCGAATATTTGTCGTTGTCGTATTCGTATGGCGATGGTGGAGCCACGGCAAAAGATAGGATAAGAAATACAATTACCTACATATTTGTTGGAGTAGTATTTTCCTACCTAGGGTTCTTTATCAATTTCGATCAAACAAAAATAATAACCTGAACAGTACTTACTGTACTGTGGGTGCGTAGGTTAAGAAATTAAACATTTTGCAAATTCCACATTATGGGTCCGGAAAATTCAACTTTTTACGAATTCGACATTTTAATCCTTCGAAGTTCAAACACACGTGATTTGAGACACAATAGAAAGACAATATCAGCCTGACAGCCGGCTGTCGGTTGGTTGTTGATTCAACATTTTGAGAATTCAACATTTTGGTAAAAAAATACACTTTCATTCTACTAGTTTTACTAGAGCTCAAGTAGATGAAGATTGCTATCACGAAGTTATACTACAATACAAATTATGTGAGACGTTTTTTAAGTACCTACTAAGTCATGAAGTCATGACTCAAGTTTTAGACCAAGTATTTCTTTTTAGCCAGTGGCGTAGCGTGGGGGGGGCCGGGGGGGCCATGGCCCCGGGCGGCACATAATAGGGGGCGGCAATTGGGGAACATGACGAAAATATTGGATTGAATTATTAAAAAAAAAAACTTTTCCAAATTACCTACCTACTGTTCGCAATATGTTAGTTACCAAAAGCACCCGTGAAAGCTTTACCGCAAGTGTGTGAAAAAGAGGACGATAACCGCGCGGGCTCAGGCAGCCGGCGAGCGCCGGTGACGCGCGTCTGCTCGATTTTTTCCGCTGTTTGACCTTGTCCAGAAAGGGTAAATTCACCGCGAAACGTTTGGCGCGAATTCATTCGCGCTTTGGCGAGATACTAGGCACCAAAACATCGCGTCCACAAGCATCGCGCGAATAATAAATTCGCCTTTGAGGCGCTAGTGAAACTAACGCGCCCTCGACACGGGCCTGATCCTTATCGGGTGGCGAGCTACCCATCGGTCGCCGCCCAGAGGCCCGCGCCTACGGTGGCCGGTAGTCGTCTTGCCACTCTCGACGCCTACGCCTGGGTTTTTGTCCGGGGTGTGAGGCCTGACACCGCTTTATGCGTGCAGCGGCCTACTTCTCCAGCATGACTGCTTCGCAGAGAGCGGTGACGGCTTCCCGTTCGGTCACTCCCACTGATCGCCTCTGCAAGGACACGGCGGTGGCTGGCCCGCCCATGCGAGGCATTCCTCAAGGCGACCGTTGCCGGTGACACCCAGGCGTCGCTTCCGCCCGAATCCGACACAGGAACCTCCCGAAATGTCCATGTCCGGTGAGAACCTGTGTCCGGCGATACGTGAGAGCACCGTGGTGCGTCGTCAGCTAACTCCTTAAAGAGGCGTGCCTAGCACTGGGTTGCGACAGTCGCATAGTCTCCAAATCCCACGGCCGGATGCCCGCAGGAAGCCTCACCGCTTCGCAGGAGGTTTTGCGGTATTCCTCGCACCATCCGAATGGTTATAACTCTCTGGGACGCCCTCAAAAGCCGGGCTGGAGCCAAGGCCAGGTTCGAGCCCCGTAGAGGGCCATAGACCCCACGATCCTCGCGTACCCACGTTATGTTAGGTTTTTGGTACTGATCGGCTCCCGTGGCTCATGGTGCAATGTTATGTAGCACAATATTATGTGTTATTCTAATGTATAAGCTACGAATAACAGCAAAGCCATCGGCCAGCCTTATTGCTGCCCGCACGCAACGGAATCTCTCAAAAGGAATATTTTTTTTTCCGCTTTTTCTCCCACTTTTATTTCTGCTCGGCTCCTATGTATCTTAGCGCTGTGTTATATAGCCTATAACCTGCCCAGGAGTATGGATTATAATCATACCAAGTTTGGTTATAATCCCTTCAATAGTTTTTAATCCATGCGTGCACACTACGTGCGTGTTTACTAATTGCATTTTAGGCATCAGTATCGATCACCAATCATTCTCCAATATTAATTTTGAATAAATATTCAATGTACAGAATTGATCTTTCTACAGTTTTATTTTAAGCAAGTATGATATATACACTCACCGGCAAAATTAGGGGAACACAAAAAAAGGTTGATTTTTTCTAACATTGTCGGATAATTTTATAAGTAGTTTTTGTTTATGTGTTAATAACTTTATAACAGATTGTTTTAAGTACCACCAACTTTAAATTAAGTGTTTTGACAAGAATTTATGGTTGTTGAAGAATTTGCTCACTTAACGTTTTGTACTCATTCTGATAAGAACTTTAGTGGATGCTGCGAATAGGGACTGTGGGTCATTTAACGGTTTACATTTGAATAGTGCACATTGTTCTGATACAAAATGAGTGATTTACCAGCAACTTCTGTGGCTAGGGCTGTAACCGTGATCGAGCAAAGGCACACCTATCGCTCAGTCAGTCGCGCACTGGGTGTATCGACATCGGTGATTCATCGCGTCGTCCGACGTTATAGGAAGACTGGATCGTTTGTGCGCAGACGAGGACAGGGCAGAAATCGAGCAACTAGCGCCTTGGATGACCGTTTCTTGGTCATGCAGACTTTACGAAATCGTCCTCAAACAGCTGTCCAGACCCGAAATCGTTTAGCAGAAGTCCATAACGTCAACGTGAGTGAAAGGACTGTTAGAAGACGGTTGAATGAAGTTGGCTTAAACTCGTACGTGCCAGCAAAGGCCCCAAAACTCGAGGTAGCTCATCGTGTAGCAAGATTAGCATTCGCTCGAGAGCACCAAGATTGGACTAATGAGTGGGGCCGTGTTTTGTTCAGTTACGAAAGCCGATTTTGTGTAAATTTCGTGGATGGGAGGGAAAGAATGTGGAGACATCGAGGGGAACGTTATCACCAAGCAAATTTCACTGGAACTGTGTCGTATGGTGGAGGGTCAGTTATGGTATGGGGTGGCATATGTTTGGGAGCCCGCACGGAGCTAGTGATCATCAGTAATGGATCGCTAACTGCACAGCGGTACAATACAAAAGTCTTAGAACCCCATGTCATGCCTTTTGCCCCATACATAGGCGAAAATTTCATTTTCATGCATGATAACGCACGCCCTCACACTGCGCGTATAGTGAGTGACTACCTTAATGAAGTAGGCATCACTCAGATGAACTCGCCAGCGCGATCACCGGATATGAACCCGATAGAACATGTCTGGGACTACCTGGGAAGAAAGGTTCGACAAAGAAATCCAGCCCCTAATAATGTGGAGGAACTTAAATTAGCGTTAGTGGAAGAGTGGAACAATTTGTCCCAAGAACTCATTGATAACGTTATCCGAAGCATGGGAAATCGTGTACAGGCTTTAATTAGAGCCTGTGGTGGCAATACCCGATACTAAAACTCCTTTTTTTTTGTCATTTTTGAACATGTTTACAGATTTCACTTTTAAGGAAAAAACGTTCAATTCTCATTTTTTGTCATTTTTGTTTATTTCTTCACGTAGAAGTATTGTGTGAGTCACTTTAGCGTTTATTTCAGTTAGTTTGAGTTTCAAAAATTGCTAAAAACGGTCACTTTTAGCAGGGGTTCAATCCGTATAATTAAGTTTTTTTTTCAATGAACAGTTTGCGCAGAAACCTAAGATGTCCTTAGGGTTGAGACATACATATAAGAAATGTGGGTTTCTTACGGAATTTCTTCTCTTAGATGTATTTTCCACCTGAAGCATGATTAGCAATGCGTGGTAGTATATTTTGACTTGCAATAAGGTGTACGATGTACGAATTAGGTCAATTCAATATAATATTTAAACTTTAAGCGACTTATAGTTAAAATAAGGGGCGGCGGATTTCCGATCAGCCCCGGGCGGCGAAAAGCCACGCTACGCCACTGCTTTTTACATTTCAATATTTGATCTAACGTAATATTTGCTTTGCACACTATCTGTGCAATATTGTATGGGCTCACGACCACTAACTTATTTAATGTGAGCTATTTGCACATTATAATTATCATCAGTCACCGAGCATGAACATAAATGTGACTTTAAATGTGCCATTTTAATAGCTATTGTTTACCCGTATTATGTTGATTAATATGTCTCATTCATGGTTATAACAACTAGAACTTACTCTAAGGCCAGTGCATTAGCACGCAGAATAAGCAAACTACCTGTTAACCTGCCCTTTATTTCAATACCTCAGTATTACTATTTTTAATTACATGTTAAATTAAAATCGATTTTGTTACGATAAAATAGGTATTACCAGTTTGCGCACAAGTTTCACGAGGACAACGAGATTTATAAGTCCAATGTCAAATGCGCGGTCATTTTTTCCTTCCTTTCATTCTGAACTGACCAAACTTCTTTCTAAGCTGCAGTTTGTACAAACATATCGGGCTATTCTATTGAACAATGTCGCTCCGAAAACACAATGAATGATGAGGAGGGTTCTACTCTCCTCATCTCGGGATTCGCTAGCCCATCCTGCCCATCATGCGTGTGCTGCGTCGACGCAATTCCCCTTCTGACCTAATTTGAACATTGTATGTAAAATGACTCTACAGCTGCCGCGTGGCATACTTCGGCGTTGTGACCTAAATCAAGTCCAAAAATGTAGAAAAAGTAGTAGCCGAGCCAATGAACCACAGCCACAGCATTGCCTTTCTACTATTGAATATCAAATTGTCAGATTCAAAAAGCGGTTAAAGATTGCCTATCACATTCCAATGCATTAAGTGTTCGTTGATAGTAACCTAGGTACAAGGTCAATACTGATATGAGTTGTACCCCAAAACAAAATATTATTAAAGTCGTCGAGAGGTCAAAATATGTCGCTCAGTATGATTTCCAGTAGGTCAGTACAGTACCTAGTTTGACAGCTTTTTGTCCTCAATCGGTTGTTTTCTCAATCGTCACATAAAAAAAACTTTTTACAAAAAAAAAATAACCGACTTCAAAAAGTAAAAACTTAAAAATAACTTAAATTTCGGAAGTCGGTGTCTTTTCTTCTGCCAGTCAATTTGTGTTGCCACCGACTTCCGAAATTTAAGTTATTTTTAAGTTTTTACTTTTTGAAGTCGGTTTTTTTTTTTGTAAAAAGTTTTTTATTTTTTACTTTTTAGTGTCGAGTTAAAATTTAGTCCTGTTTAAAATGAGCCCAAACACGACTACTGTGCTGTAATTTCAAGGTTTGTACTTTTTCTGATGCTCCTGGCTTCAGCATCAGGTCTCTATGTACTTCGGTGTTCCTCATTAACAGTACGTTTATCCACACATCGAGCCCTTTTAATGAGCCTAAACACGATATATCTGCTGTTATTTGTCGAGGAGTTAGGTACTCTGCAGACTATCCTGACTGCAGCATCAGGTCATGACTTGATGATCATGAGCCCAAATGTGGCAAATGCCCTATCAAACATCAAAACAATTTACTTACTAAAACAGTCCTTGCCTGTTCGAGTAACTTCTTACTGTTAAGGAGTTGTACCTTCCATCATCAGCTCAGCTAACTGAGACGGTGACAACCATACGCAAATACACAAGATACTTCATAAAATATGCGAAAAACAATAAGTGAGCCTATAAAATTTGAGGGTTGCCTTCGATTTCTCTAAGATCCCATCATCAGATCCTAACTTGGTGACAATGGGACCACCTCAGAACTATCTGCTTTCGAACAAAAAAAGAATTTTGAAAATCCGTTGACAATTGACGGAGTAATCGATGAACAAACATACAAAAAAAAAAAAAAAAAAACATACAAACAGCCGAACATAGTACCTCCTCCTTTTTGTGAAGTCGGTAAAAAAACTTAATTACGAGAAAAGAGATGCAGTAAATTTTGGTACAGCCAGAAAGACTATAAAAACCGGTAATTAATCTAGCTTAATAAGATTTTTAGTGCAATTTTATAGCGCAATTCATTCGCGTCAATATCGAAGTTTCATAAAAAACTTTTTACAAAAAAATAATAACCGCCTTCAAAACAAAAAACACAAAAATAACTAAAATTTCGGAAATTGGTGGCTTATCTTTTCTGCCAGTCAATTTGTGTTGCCACCGACTTCCGAAATTTTACATCACTGTGACGAATTGATATCTCACCTAAAATATATCCAAGGAGATTAATTTATAAACTGGTAATCAAATAATTAGTCAAAAAAAAAATAGTCCTATGGTACAAATTAATATGTTCAACCAACCCCATTCTTTCCGTTGGTCACGATTCCACGACACGTCTTTTTAAAGAGAGGAGGGAGCCATCCAGGTCTTCTCGCCATCTCCTTCGTGTTGTCTTGTCTTTTCTTGTCTATCACGGGCTCGTCTTGCCATTGTCACCAATTTAGAGCTTTGTGGGCTCGTGGCTTGTTAGGCATACAACAGGCTTGTCTACCCCAGTCCTAATTCTGCTGGGCCGTCCCACGAGTATTTTGGAGTGCAGTGTCGTGTTTTCATCACGATCCATTGACATTTTCATCACCCTCACGCTAGGAAATTCAATGACATAAATGATGACTTATATAAGCATGAGGGCCATATTCTGGTCTCGTGTTTAAGTAACACACGACGATGCATCAAGTTAAGCAGTATTAAAAAGGCGACATGACTTCGCTTCGTATGTTGTCCATAAAAATAAATCGTGGTAAAACTTATAAGAAATATAACTTGATACGTCGCCGCGTGTACTCTGATGCGATACCTTTTTGAAAACCGGATTGTTACCGCCGAAATTACATGGTGATGGTCAAACGTGGATCGATGAACCTATGTCAGTAGTAGTGATATTATGTATAATTTAAATATACCTATTGACCCATCATTGGTCTAAATTCGATCGAAATTCATAACCTTTTTATTTTAACTTTTTGCACCCAATAATTCAATTTCAAAGTTTTCTTTCACGTTTTGAAAACCTCAATATCCTTGCTTTGGCATTTGTTATCTAGCACGTTTTCAGCCCAGAAGCATCTTTGCAGATAACATCATAATATATATACATTTTATTGCCTTAACTCTTAGGAAATAAAAAGTAGTTACCTACTAAGCCCTCTTAAGCGTGAAGACAAAGGTACCTGTTCACACATTTCAGTAGTATAATTTTATACATGTTAAGATTAATTTATAGGCGCAGAATTACACAAAGGCGTAATACACAATGAATATAATTCAATTGTGCTGTTATCTGGTATACTTATCTGAACAGGTTTTTACTTTGGTAGCGTTTTTATTGCACAGTTTATCGACATGTAAATACAATAAACAACCTTGTCTACTCACGAAGAAGCTGTCGTATTTATTTTGTACGCGTAAGCGTCACCTTGGTCTAATACCTGTTATTAAAAACGAAGGAAGCTCGAGACGGTTTTTGTAGAGTTGTTTATGCGTTCTAGTTTTCGATACTTAATGATAATTATTATATGTATTTATAGGCCTATAATTACTTACCAAAAAGTCTTATAATACTACGCATTTCATTTTTATAATAATACATAAACAATTCCTAAATATTTAACACGTATACTTATTTGCCGTTGCCCTACCCTACACACAATAATGATGCCCCAAATACGGCTATTCTACACAAACTAAATAAAAGCTTGTCCACATTACAGATGGCGACATGTCAATGTGCGGTTTCCAAGGTTCGTCGACAATAAACATAGATCTGGACCCTCCGAACAACCACTATCGCTGCGGACATCTCGCTATGACGTACACAGGGCTTTGTATCCTGTTGGCATTAGGCGACGACCTCTCCAGATTGAATAGGAAAGCTTTAGTTGAAGGTAACTTGTATAGATTTCATTGTACGAATTGTCGCCTTGTGGGTTTATCTGCGTTTGACAGTCTGTAGGGCCCTTATGATATATTAATAGGACTTATAAGATATCTTTGAAATGAGAGTTGAACCTGGGTTTTTGGTTGATATGAGTAAGGATTCGTTTCAGTGTCCAGGGCTTAACTCTGCGTGCCTTAAGCTCTAAGTAATAAGATATTTTTGATATCTGATTCAAAAACTGGTATAAACTGTATGTTAGCTGGAACTTATCTCATATTGGAATCTGTCACTATTTTGACCCTTTAATTTTTTCTTTCCAAAGTGACGGCGTCCTCTTTTGCCATATAAACACATAAGAAGTTAACCCTATCAAGGTTAATGTGCAATTTTATTGTGCACCACTTTCGCAGAGTTAGTTGCTAACTGAAGGTTAAATTACGAATATGCTGTACATTATGTGTTAGCAGACTTGTAACCTGTAAAGAAAGTATTACATACGAATAGAAATTGTTATATTGATACTTGCCCGCACCGGGATTACGTATCTTGCAATAGCCGAGCGATCGCGATGATTTAGCAATATTTGCTGCTCAAACGTCAATTCAAAATACGTCACGTCAAATAGCAATCTAGCGATAGTGCTGCCTCTGTGGAGCAATCAGTTAACTAAAATATGCATTTTTTGTTTGGTGGTTTCGTATTTAATATGGTTTTTAAGAGCAAAGTTAAGTTTTTTTTGTTAAAGGTGATATTTAATTAGTTCCAGCGATTGCTACTTTATCGTCCTCATAGCAATAAGTGCATTAGAACAATCAGCGAGCGATTAGCAATCGGTTCATACATAATACGATTTTTTTTGACGATCGCGCGGTGATCGCGCGATCACTGCGCAAATATTGCTGATTGCTGTTTCATAGGTAATAACCCCGCCGGTTCGGGATCAACAGCTTACGTGCTTTATAGTCCGGGGCAGGATCTCTGATGTCCTAAACTTAGAAAGAACTTAATTATGAATTGTAAGAGTCATATTGTTAGCTGCTGGTTTCCCCAAGTCTCTCATTGGGGTAACCTTTCACGAAAGTTTGGTTCTTGTTGTAATTTCAATTTTATGTCCGTTTTAGGTGTAAAAGCACTTCAAACAGAAGAGGGTAATTTCGCAGCCACGCTGTCGGGGTGCGAGTCTGACATGCGCTTCGTGTATTGTGCTGCATGCGTCAGTTATATCCTCAACGACTGGTCGGGGTTCAACATTGAAAAAGCAACCGATTATATTATCAAATCTATAGTAAGTGTAATAAATTCTTGTAGTAGAATTTTGTCCCTGTATCAATAAATAAACACGAAACCCTTAACAGGTTTTTTGTTAAACAAAAATAACGATTGGGTTCTGTGTTTTATACTTATATGAGTTATCCAAGATATAAGAGCTATCCCTTGAGTTTTTTTATAAAAGAGACTAAAGGTCTAACGTTTGTCTTAGAACACTAATTGCTATAGCATTACTTATGCAACGCGTATTACTAAACAATAAAAAAACATTCACAGGGTTACGACTTCGGCATTGCTCAATGTCCCGAACTGGAGTCCCACGGCGGGACAACTTTCTGCGCGCTCGCCACGCTCAGCCTCACAAACCAACTGGATAAGCTATCAGAGCAACAAATTGAAGGCTTGAAACGATGGCTCCTGTTCCGACAAGTCGATGGCTTCCAGGGCAGACCCAACAAGCCAGTAGACACCTGCTACAGCTTCTGGGTAGGAGCATCTCTCAAAATATTAGACATGCTACAGTACTCCAATTACGGTAGCAACAGACGATACGTCTATGAAACACAAGATACGGTCGTAGGCGGATTCTCAAAATGGCCTGACACATGCACAGACCCTATGCACACATATCTAGGCCTCGCCGGCCTAAGTTTAATAGGCGAAAGCGGGCTACTAGAAATAGAACCTAATTTAAATATCACCAGACGAGCGTATGAACACCTCAAATCATTGCATCAGAAGTGGGAGAGTGAAGCGCTCTGTGTTTTATGAATACGTCTTTGAAAACAACGTGAGAAACATGTTTTCTGATTCTGAATGACACGTTAAATAATTTTTACTTAAGAATGTGTATGTTTGTATATGGCGTACATTTTGTAGTGTTCATACAGCACACGTTTTTTGCCTGGACGTTATAAAACAAATGCACGAATAAAGGACCAAGTTGAATTGTTAATTAGTAACGAACAAATTTTTAATGTTAATATAGCGTACATCTAATAATTTGCGCTTTCTGCCTTAACACGTACACTCATAATTAGAAAACAGTTTTCCACCGGTCTCGTTTACTAAGAGTTTTTAAGTTACCTACCGAAATTATAGTAATGTTTATAAAAACGTTCGTTATGCTAAAGTATTATTACTGTTGC
The DNA here is from genome assembly GCA_033675125.1 of Athetis lepigone. NCBI lineage: Eukaryota > Metazoa > Arthropoda > Insecta > Lepidoptera > Noctuidae > Athetis > Athetis lepigone. The sequence continues at coordinate 10,385,427 of CM066243.1, read as the reverse complement.
ATAATTATTTTGTAATAATATTGAATTTGTTAGTACTTAAAGTAATGTTTATGAATACTAGGTGCTAATACTTGAGTAGGTATCGGGTACCTAACAGTGTCATTAAATGGACAACGAGTAAATACTTTAGCGTTATAGTACAATATGAGAATATCTCGCGACGTGCCATGAGCAGTTGAGTAGTTAGGCGTTTATCAAATTATTGCACAAAATGTAATTTTAAGCTGTTTTTATTGTAAGAGATTTAGGACGCAGTCTCAATATACGACAAAGCAAATACTAACTACAGCAGTCGTAATTTTTACCTTTATTGTTATAGTAACAAGAGCTAAAATGGTTTGATTAATAAATAGATATGAAATCACCTTTTGTTTTTTACAGCTAATAGTTACATTTCATACGACTGGCCAGTAGAATAATGAAAGAGTTTACCCAATAAAAACAAACGTGGCACTAATTATGTAATTTAAAAAAATACAGTCACTTTGTGAATCGTCAATTACATCAATTATTTTAGTAGTTATGTCACTTCGTAACTGCGTCCTAATTCGCGTACGGTCAGAAATTAGACGACCAATAGTATTCGAATTTAATATGCGTTCGTAATAAAATTTTAAATATCGAATATCAAGTGCAACCTAGCGGTTTTTACAGTGATAATCTTTTATAAACGATTGCAGAACAGATCCGCACTGTAAGTCCCGTCTTTTTTTATAAATTTATTTATTTTAATAATCACTAATTTATATTTATAAAAAAAAATACTGAAAGTTCTAAAAAATAAAAACGTATCCATACTAATATTATAAATGGGAAAGTGTGTCTGTCTGTCTGTTTGTCTTTCTTTCACGGCAAAACGGAGCGACGGATTGACGTGATTTTTTAAGTAGAGATAGTTGAAGGGATGGAGAGTAACATAGGCTACTTTTTGTCTCTTTCTAACGCGAGCGAAGCCGCGGGCAAAAGCTAGTTGTCTATAATCCTAATATCTAAAATGATATCAGAGGGCCTAGCCAAGTGGCATTGTAGAATAGAAAACGAAAACGAATAGATTGTCAAATGTATCGAATTGACATAAGCTTTCGCTAAACAACTTGACATCTCCAGACATTTGACAATCGTTTTCGTAGCTTTCTATTCTACAATGCCACTTGTCTAGGGTGGCTGTTAGTATTTCGATATATATTTTGTTTTCAATAAATTGTTTTAGTAAGCTGTTTTGCTGTCTTTGTTTAAATGTTGCAATTGACTAACTTATTTATTTATTGATTTTATATCAAATGGATTGAGTTTACCAGAAAACCATTTAGGTTTTTGGGTAAAAAAAATATCAGCCAAAATAGGCAGTACGAAATAGTAGTTATTACACGGTTAACGCTAGTTAAAACCGCTAGTGTGGTTCAAACATTTATAAAATTAATGAAATAGCTAGAGTAGGTACATCGAAATAGGGCTGTTGCAGCAAATGTGGTCAGAATGTTCACCTTAAAGCCTATGTTTTGTTAATTTGTTATAAGAACCAGTGATTTACTTTTCTTTTCTTCATATTTGCGGCTGTTCAAATATTAGGTAAGCAGGTTTTTTGCAATTTGAACTCCCACTTCCCCCTTATAAGAAAAAGTAAGCAAAGTCTAAGGATTTTTTTAAAGGTAAGTCGGCCCTCCCTTATGTGCCTACCACACGCTCAAGCTTGACGACAGTCTTACCTGCGCAAACTGGCTTACGCAGGTAAGAAAAATGCGTAGGCCGCGTAAGACGAAGCGTGTTGTTGGTAAAACTGTAAACCGCACAAATCACGGCGCGGTCTACGCATTTTTCTTACCAGCGCAAACTGGCTTGCGCAGGTAATACTGTGGGGAAGCTTGTGTGTGTGGTAGGCGTATTATGTCACGTAAACAATGGTATGTATACATGCATGTATATATACCGATTTAATGCTATTTTGTAAAAAGCTAAAAATAAATCTGACGTAACCACCATGCAGATCTCCCCATCCCAATGTGCTTATGTAACACTTGATTGGCTTATTATCTTTATTAAATTATTTTTCTTGCAAGATGATCTTTGAAGCTGTGAAAATGTTTTATATTGTAACGCACTTATTGTTTTTAAGGTTGTTTTATTTTTAATAGTTTTAATGTTTACTACATTGTCACCATTTTGTATTGTTTTTGTAGAGTTGAGTCATTGTTGCTAACTGTTCAAATTCGATTTTTATATAATGTTTATCTGAAAATGTTTAGCGAATTTACATTTTTTACAATGATTCTTGCGTCTTATTCTTATGATTGACGCTCAGAGATCTTTTAACCGAAAAATATGCCATTAAGATTAGGTTAAATATTGTATTTTTGTGTTCCGGAGCATTTATAGTATTCCGTGCCTTTAAAATGTTATTTAAGGTTTCGTGTGTCAGCCGGTTTAAGGTACTTATCCGGTGTACCGGTTTCTGGTATCCGCGTTTGGTATCCGGTTTCTGGTATCCGGTCTGATGTCCGGGGTTCCGGGTAACCGGAACCGGGTATCCGTGTCAGGTATCCGGACCCGGGTATCCGATTTCTGGTATCCGAGATCTGATATCCGATTTCTAGTATCCGATCTCTGGTATCCGGTTTCTAGTGTCCAGTTTCTGGTATCCGGTTTTTAGTTTTCGGTATACGTCAACCGATTTCTGCATTTATATCATGTTATAATATTATTAAAGGCTCAAGCTACGCACACTGCCGTAACGGCAACTTTAAATTAAGATTTAGATTAATAAGCTTGCTTGCGAGCTTGTAGATCGGCTAGGACAATACTTTAACCAGTATTTAATGTTTTGTAATTTATTGCTTTTATTCTGGTACGGAATACTAAGATAATAATTATATTTTATTAAGTGGCGCTTACTGTGGTTTTTGTATAATTAATAAGTATTTATTATGTTTCATGATAAAATCAACAGTTCCTTTTGCAGATAGTACCTAAAAAAAAGGAAAATTTTATTTTCATTGTCCCGATCAGAGATTTTGCTTTGAAATGCAGCAAAGTCGTCGTTCGCCGTAGTTAAAATTACCTAAACTGTTTTGACTCTAAGTTCTACCTCTTGATTTCACTCAAAATTCAAAATTCAAGGCATTTATTTCACTTAGACCATTTATAGGCACTTATGAATAGTCAAAGAACTATATCATGGCTTAGATATCGTTTAGTTAAAAATGTTGTGCTGACAAACCTTTGCTAGTGTAACACCTACCTTGCCTTGTCGTACCTGCCTGATTACATATCACTTACAATAATAATTCCTTTCATTTTGACATTTTAACAATATTCATTGCGATTTTGCGTTGTCCAGCAGAAGAGTTTTTGAACCTTAGAAGCCATGGAATACGAATCTCCTTCAAATTGAAAGTGATTACGATTGATAGTGAGTTATGTAATTGGGGCGTTGTTTACCAAATGATTAATGTCATTTTATGTCATTAGTGAATTAAGGGCGGGGTATTCCGAACCGGTATTTAATAGGCGAGGCACGCGACTTCGGAATAACCGTAGTTTTATCTAAAGTGACAAAACTGTTTGATTACCAATGATTAAAGTCGTTACGAATCGATTATCTTTTATTGCATACAGTTTGGATAGTGTTGTGAGGTAATTAGGTACTTCGTATTATGTTTGTTATTAAATAAAACTTAAATCTAAACTACTAAAGAGATAAAATTGGCAATCTTTGGAAGTAGTTGTCCATTTACAAAATATCTCAAAGAAAGATATACGTTCTTGTGTTAACTATGTTCCTTGGTTTTTTTTTAAATACGCGGGCAGGAGCTAATATCTTATGGAATAGGGTTGATTTAGGTTCAGGCTTTTTCTACTAGTTATATTATTTATTTAAATTTTATTAGTAAAGGTTTGTCATTAAGCAAAAAGGAACCATGTTAATAATTGTGTTTAAAATTATTATGTGTAAATTATTACTTATGTATTAGTTTTATTGAAATTTGAACATGTAATTATCTATTTTGAGCATTTATTTCGATTTGTTTAAAAAAAATGAAATATAATGAAAGTTAAAATGAAAGTTTGTTTTTGATTTATCCCAAGTTTCGACAACCTTTACAATCCTGAGTTTTGTTTATTGTGGACCTGGAAAAAGGTACCTATTTGGTATTCTATATGGGAATGGGAAGAATATTCAGGAATAGAGAAAATAAGCAGTTGATTCATACATTTAGTCCAGTTATTCGAACATAAATCCAAAAATACATCCATACTTCCATACTAATATTATAAATGGGAAAGTGTGTCTGTCTGTCTGTTTGTCTTTCTTTCACGGCAAAACGGAGCGACGGATTGACGTGATTTTTTAAGTGGAGATAGTTGAAGGGATGGAGAGTAACATAGGCTACTTTTTGTCTCTTTCTAACGCGAGCGAAGCCGCGGGCAGAAGCTAGTATACAACATAAAGTAAAAGTTATTTAAAATGTACAGCGACCATTTTTTCGTCAGGTTTATGGTAAATAAATACTGGTTTTACAATGCAGTCCGTGTCTAATACAAATAACTTATGACACCTGGACGTTTCGAGTAGAATTGATGCACTACAAACTTAAGTACCTTTTTATTAAACCTTTGATCAATCAAGTTCCTCTAATACTTAATCATAATATCATACATACGACATACAGGTTACCTTTCGTATTACTTGTGGATACACCTTGTTCCCTCAGTATAACATGTCTCTTATCTTAAGAATTGAGTATCCGTATCTTCATTGAAGATCGGATAAAAACAGACTCGTCATGAAACGAGTAACGTATCAGAAAGTCGTATTGGGCGTATCATGATCGCGTATCACCTATCCAAATACTGACTGATAGGAATCGGCGATACTGGGAAAACGTACTTTAAATAGAAGACTGTTAATCCTCGCATGTGTATTCTTTTTGTTGTTTAAGACCAGTTTAAAATTCTAGAAAGTTAGCAAGATTGTAGATAACACGTATCAGAATGATTTTATTATTAAAAATAGTGCCAAAGAAAAATCTTGTAGAATATGCAGGCCAGGGCGTAATTGACAGAAATGTTGTGATGCCATCACTTTTATTTAATTGATTTAACTGAACCAAGCGCGACAAATGTATGCTATTTATTTGAAACATCAAGCACAATATAACCCCTCTTTTTGTGACGGGGATTAAAATTAGCAGGGTCTGCGCTGCAGTTTCGTGCGATAGTGCAACGTCACGGCAGCAGAACATAAAAGTGATGGAATACAAGTGATGGATAACATTTCTCTTCTCATTTGTTTTTGGGCTTAACTAGATAAGGGGCTGTAGAATAACTTATATGGTTTTATAAAGATGCCCGTCTATAATAATTGTTTTTCTTCGTTCATTATGTCTACGTCTATCGCGTACCTATTTGCCTATTGTAGAGGAACAATAGGTGTCACGCATTTCCAGGGATTCATCGAGGCGTCTTGGGGAATTAACATACGTAACTCATTGACGCTGATCTGTCCTACTTAAGCGTGGATTTATTCATGTCACATCTTGACCATGATGGTCACGACTTCACTTTGCGTATTTGTCAAAATGTTTGCCTTACTTGAGTAGGTATAACACAAACTTATACCTACTAGACCTGTTACCTTATAGACTTGTTACAATAACGTTTGCATTGTGTCGTATTGAATACGCCAATATTTTGACAAATACGCCAAGTGACGTCAAGTCGCACTATGACATCTGTAGCTGTCTTTGTAATTATGAGTGATAGGAATATTGGAGACCAATTTGGAGATCCAATTTTTATAACGACTGCGACTAGACAGAGCATAGAGTGGCTAAAACCACCAAAAAGTAATTGATCCATTTATTAACATCCTGAAAAAAGTTATTTTTATTATTCACACTGTTTTGTAGCAGTAACATCATTCTCACAAAATATTATGCAAATTATAATCATGGTTTAAAAATTGTTGACTTTTTTGCCTAATAAAGGGTCACCCTTATAGTACTATAGGTAGGTACTTATTTTAATTTCTGTCGGATTCATAAAATCTATGACAAACACATTACCAAGATAAAAGAAAGTACTAGGCTCCCATAGAGAGGTAGGATAAAACGATGCAGCAGGCGTCAGAAGGCATTTTGAGGATGCATTCATAATTAAAAAAAAAACTAAAAGCCACAAAACAATTACCTACTTAGTTACCACACCAACGACGGTATCCGGAGAGCCGTCACAACACAGCTTCATTACCCAGCAAGTGCGAACCACAGATACGAAGAGCGAAGCTTCTGGCAGCTCGTACCTAAACTAGACTTACTGAAGTATTAGTGAGTGCAGCACTATCTCGGCCGCACAGCCCAGCGAAGGAACACAGAATAGAGGTGCGGCATTATCATCAGATTTCACGGCATTGTGCTCGACTCTAACTTTAATATGTTATATTCATGATGGGAGTGGTTTGATAGTTGGTTTTTAAATTAGAATGGCTATACTTACCTTATAATGGCTTCACCTACCTAAGTATAGCCATTCTACTTAAAATAAATATTTTAGGTAATAATTTACGTAATGATGATCTAAAACTAAACACAGCCTGTACTGTGATAATGATAACGATTCATCTAAAAAACTTTATATAATTAATAAATACAGAATAAACAATCATCATCATCATCACACAGATTCAGATTCGTAAGTATTCAAAACAAAGATTTGTTCTGGATGGGAACCGAATCCACGGCCTCTGGTTTAGAAGTCGGGGTCATTAACTACTAAACCAACAGGCTCGTCAACAATCATTATTATTTAATTAGTTTAACAAGCTACGGTATTTATTCTGTTTTAGTTTTTGTCCATTATGAGTTTGGACCATTAGATCAAAAGCCTAGTAAAAAAAAGCAAATGGACGCTCTCGTTTCGTTATGAATATATAACTAGTTACAAAGACCTTAGTTTAACACTTAACAGAAAACAGTATTTAATACTAAGTCATCATTATCTCCCAAGTGAAACTCAGAAATACAATATTTGAAAGCGTACACTGCAATCAGAAAAACCCACATTCGTAACTTTCTACATACTTAGTGGGTTTTTCTTTTAAGCATTTGTGTATTTGTTGCTCGGAGTTTAAAGTTGTGCCCGTTTTGCACTTGGTTAACGAGTTACAAAGGGAGCAATTTCGATATAATTATTCTGTTATTTGTTATCTTCTATTGGGCCTTTGAAAAATATTTATACCATGACGGTGTAAGATCTAAAAATAATCTCACGTGAAATTGTAAATAAAAATTTTAACATAATGCTAATAAATAAAAAGACAAATGTCGAAATAATGTAAATTCTATAATGGTTATTCGTTTTTTTTAATTAAATTAACATATTCTTTTCAGTAAGCAAGTGTCTGTATGAATCCGTACTAATATTATAAATGCGAAAGTAACTCTGTCTGTATGTCTTTCTGTCTGTCTCTTCTTCTCGCCTAAACCACACAGATATAGTCTGGAACCCTAGAAAGGACATAGGATAGCTTTCATTCCGGTAATCCCTTGGGAACGGGAACTATTAATTCACGCAGACGAAGTCGCGGGCAAAAGCTAGTCAGTTATAAAAACGATGGCCATACAATTCTGCAAACTTTATATTAAAATTTGGTCAAGATACAAAAAGGGATAAATAAGTATACCGAAAAATCTTTCCCCAAGGGATTAAAAAGTAAAAATAATTGATGTATTTTGTACGTAAATAAGACATCAGACTACGTCAGTCAGTCTTTTCTTTGCACTAGGAATATTGCTATAATCCTCCTAAAATGCTCAGCACAGTAAAGCGGTAATTATTGGTGTTGATAATGTTGGTACAAATCTCATGTGACAGAGTCTTTATGCGGTAAATTTTACAATTCGATCATTACCATTAAATTACCTCTATTTGTAAAGGAAAATTATTTACATTAAAAAAAGGCTTTTCGTGACCAATTTTGTCAACATTTTGTGGTCAAACGGCGCTTTCTTCTAAGCTATAATGTGAATATACTTCCTCCTGACTTATTAAAAAAAACGGTTTGTAGGCGTGTGGCAAACAAGGCAAGGCAAACATACTTTTATAAAGTTCCTGAATACAATAACATACATATTAAATATGACACAGAACGAACAATCATGCTCATCAAACAAAGTTTGTCCTGCAAGGGAATCGAACCCACGACCTCCGCTCTAGCATTCAGGTTCAATAACTAGTGTCCTAGTCCAGTAGGCTCGTCTAACTATAACTTTTAATGAGTTTCTAATTGCAGTTATACCAGACATGTTAAACGTGTTTGTCGATTTCCAAGCGGGAAAATCCGCGGGCAAAAGTATGTATAAAATAATCCGTTCAATGCTCCCGTTATTTTTCCTCATTGCGATAATATTACCTGTACATTATTGCATTGAGGAAAAACGTAGCGCGTATGAGGAAAATAGATGTAAATATTCTCATAGGGGTTTTGGGCATGGTGCTGGTCTCTGACTCTACTGTTAACAGTCATTGGCAAACGCCAATGACTGTTAACAGTAGAGTCTGGCCTCATATGTATAATCCATACTAATATTATAAATGGGAAAGTGTTTCTGTCTGTCTGTCTGTATGTTTGTCTTTCTTTCACGGCAGAACGGAGCGACGAATTGACGTGATTTTTTAAATGGAGATAGTTGAAGGGATGGAGAGTAACATAGGCTACTTTTTGTCTCTTTTTAACGCGAGCAAAGCCGCGGGCAAAAGCTAGTAATATTAATATTATAAAGCTGTACAACAAACAGTTTGCTTGTACGTTTGTTTGGTTGAACGCGCTAATCTACGGAAGTACGGGTTCGAATCGAAAAAATCTTTTTGTGTTGATAGACAATTAACGAGGAAGGTTACAGGCATATTAAATCACCACGCTATGACTTGTGGGAGCAGAGTAGTAATCGACGATGCGAATGAAACTGTGGGAAACAGCTAGTAAGTTTATTTGTTTAGTCGAACGCGCTATACTCAGAAACGACTGGCCCGAATTAAAAAATCTTTTTGTGCTGGATAGCCCATTTATCGAGGCAGGTTATAGGCTACGTACGCTAGGACCTACGGGAGCGAAGAAGTAACCAAAAACGCGGCGGTAATGTATAGACATGAGTAGGTCTATGTACTTAGTATTTCTTAGAATATTATAACAGATGCCTTATAGGAGGTTATGTGCATATCACAGGTCAAGGTAAATAAAGAATTACGTATTATGAATAAAATATTTATATTTGTGGAATTGCGATTGTCATGCCATTGTAAGAAATTCATATGTATAATGACAAACTGGCTGATTTACTAATTGTTGATATGATAATCTCAACACACAGCCCAAACCGATGGTCCTAGAGACATGGAATTTGAATCGTGTGTTCTTTGTGAAGAAGTGTCGGTAGGAACTAAAAGCGGATGGAAGTTTGACTCTCTGGCTCTCTGTGTTGCCAGCTTATAATAACACACATTTTCTTTTGTAAATTGTATTAATAACCCTTAAAGGTATGAGTGCAAACTCGAAATAAAGGGAGTTGTTATTTGACCCTCAAATTATCAAAACGTCGTAATGATGTTATAATAGGTGGTTATTTCATTAGTTATGAGCTATTAGGTAAGAAGTAATGACATAAGGGTAATTAGGGAAATACAGGAAATTATTAATTTCTTAGTGATTTCGGTTTACTTAAGGTTTATAGTATTTATTTTATACCAGCTTTTGTCCATGGTTTCGCTCTCTTTAGGAACAGATAAAAAGTAGCATAAGTCAATCTCCATCCCTTTAACTATCTACAAGTATCCTAACACGGTCGAGGGGACACGGTCGAGCACACGGTGGAGGTGTGCCGCGCATGGGCGGACCATCGACGTGTCCTCGTAGAGGCGATCGGCGGCGGTGACCTCTCGCGCCCGGCGCTGGTTCAGGCCATGCTTCGGGGCGAGACGGAATGGGATGCCGTCGCCTCCTTCTGCGAAGCAGTTATGCTAGTGAAGGAAGCGGCGGCGCGCGAGAGGCAACGACGAGCCTCTCGCCCCGGACTAAGACCCAGGCGAAGACGTCGAGAGTCGCAAGACGACTACCGGCGACCGTAGGCGCGGTTCTGCGGATGGCGAGCGATGGGTAGCTCGCCGCCCGGCTGGGACCAGGACCACAGATTAATAAATAGTTACTACGTAACAGATACTTCACTCCAATACAAAAACCAAAATACCTACGCTATAATAGCCTACAAAATCATAATAATAATACCAGTTGTTTGCAGCAAGGAGAAATGTACCATAAGTACGCACAAAGAGAGTTGAGATTCTTTTGCCCGCCGCGCGACTTACGTGTGTGCGTGTCGTCCAGCAAATCTGCTAGGGTTATACGTATGATGATAATGGTAATAAAACGAATGTTTTAGAAAAACAATTATTTTTTATTTATTGATCAAATATTTTTTAGTTTTATAAAATGACTGATGCATATTTTTCGTTCCTTGAATTCCCGACTTATATATTTTAGTGTCGAAAATATCCAAAACCGCGTGAATAATTTTAATAAATAATCAAAAGGGAAACAGGAGAATTGGGAAACAGGGGAATTGGACAATAATCACGCAATAATTACGTGGTTTCGGCATTTTGATAGTCAGCGCTGTACCCGTGACGCGCGAGCACTCAGCCGGGCGCGCGACAGCCCGGTGTTCGTTGTATCGTCGACGATACGCGAAGCGGTAGGCATAAAACGCGTGGCCTTGAGCGAGTGACGGACGCCTGCCAGGACCGCGTAGACGGCGCGTTTTGTTCCACGCGCGCCTTAAAGAGAAGGAGTCAGCACAGGAAGGGGCCCAACAGGGCCAACGCCTGCCGGGGTTGCGGAATGTTTATAGTGGTTACCGTGACCCTGGAACATAAAGGGCAATCGAAGGAACATGAGTGGGTTTTAGTCAGTAAGAGTCTGACACGCCCTCCCGCCGCACCCAGGACGGGAGCAGTCATTGGATGATTTCCCACTCACCAAAAAAAAAAAACTATGAAATCTAAAAATAATATATTTATATCTTATAAATAATACTATAGTAAATATATAAAATTTGTATAAAGCCTCACAGGGCATCAAAAAATTCGTCCGCATCGCTGTCAACAGGACAGATGCCCAAAAGGCTGCAGCATTGCCGCGTTGTATGGCAATGCTAATTCTTTGTCCCAAGAAAAGGCCAGCCACGTGGTCACGTGAAGAGTCAACCAGTTGCACTTCATCAGACTAATCCTTAAATATTGCAGAACAAAATTTCTCGTCGCGTCCGTTTGTCTATTCGCGATTCATAATATTTATTTAATTGTATACCTTTCAGGTATGTTTAATTGTAAATGCTAATTATAAGTTAGACGTTCCAAGAATTAAACCTTCATTAACAATTTGTAGGTTGCCATTATCAAATTCATCCACCAATAATTATTTTAAAAATCGAATGATACCGAATCGCGAGTAAAGCGATTGTCAATGGTTATGGGAGTAATGCTCATTGACGCGAATAATGGTCGTTCATTATATTAATTAATTTGAGGCAGATACAATACCTCTACCATGAGTTTGCACAGTCAAATTAACTAGCGTGTTCGTAAATGAATTATATGTAATTATAATTTATTACTAGTTGTCCCCCACGGTTTTACCCATGTAGTTCCCGATTGCTTTTGGGTTTAAAACTATCCTACTATGTCCTTTCCCAAGTTAAGGACTCTCTCTGTACCGACTAAATTTCATTTAAATCGGTTCAAAAGTTTTGCCGTGAAAGACGGACAAAGAACAGACATACGCCCCTAACGGTCACAGAAAATATAATCTAAAAAAATAATAATCTATGCGCCTTACTAATAATCGCTGCATAAAGTTATGACAGGTTTATACGTCAAAAAATGTATGGTTACACAGGCTTAGGCCACGTCCGCACAGGCAGGTGGCTAGCTTAGCGCCTAGAGCCTAGCGGCTTGCATCCTGGCTACTTGCTTGGATACACGGGTGGCCGCACATGAGGTGGTTTGCGTGGTAGGTCGCTAGGTGCCTTGGGCATTTGCTTGTCGCCACGTTGACGAGATGTCGCTTTCAAAAATAGCTCTAAAACTACTACTCACAGAAAATTCATCTTTAAAATATATTAGTTCACGGCCTTATCCGTCATGTTGGGTTCATGATATAAATAAATCACGGTCAAGTTATGGGGAGTTTAATGTTCTATATAAACAATTGCGTAATTTTGACGATAAATTTTATTAATATTTGCGTATGACCAGGGAAACATTTGATCTACTTCTCAGTAAAGTTAAAGGAAAACTAACTCATTTGGATACTCATCTTAGAAAAAGGTTCCACAAAGGTTTTCTTTTGAAAACTGAAACAATCAATATTTCATCCATTGTTTTCTTCTAACCTCCTATAGTATTACAAAAATCTGAGTTAAGTTTTCACCCAGTGGCTACTTTTCAACCTGGCGCCTCGCAACAAAAAACCAACACGTTTGTTTACATGGATGCACGCCAAGCGACTAGCTAGGCGCTAAGCGCGCAGTGCAGCCGGTCGCGTTCATTTTAGAACGTTTGTTTTACTAAGCTACTAGCTAGGTGACGCGCTAGACACTAGGCGCTAAGCAAGCCGCCTGCCTGTGCGGACATGGCCTTATTCATGACATAACTTTACACAGTGATCATTAGTAAGGGCATATATATACATATATAAAAGAAAGTCGTGTTAGTTCCACATTTTATAACTCAAGAACGGCAGAACTGATTTGGCTGAAAATTGGTGGGGAGGTAGCTTAGGACCAGGGACCTAATTCTCGGTTTATGTGATATAATATCGAATTCGATAAGATATCGAGAGTCTTATATCAATCAAAAATATCACAAAATTCAATGACAAATGAATGAAATGGTTGGATAATTATCTCACTCGATAAACTGAGAATACTGATTTATCCAAATAACTCGATATCCGCCATTTTAATTTGATAAATATCGATTTTGATATTTATCTAACGCACGAGAATTGGGTTCCAGGGGACGGACATGAATACTTTTTATCTTCTTTTTTTAGTAACCAAAAATCTGATAGGTATAACGCGAGTGAAACCGTGGAGGACAGCTAGTCGTGAATAAATACAAGTATACCTTATAAAAATTTTAGCGACTTAGTCTAACAAAAGGGTAGAAAACTTCGAAATGCCAGAACCGGTATTGATGAAACATGTCTAAGAACCATTGCTAGATAACCTACTTTCAAATAAGAAAACCACATCCAAATCGGATCACCCATTTAAGAGTTACAGTGCCATAGACAGATAAACAGTCAAACAAACAGACACACACATAGCACTGCCCACCAGAGACTAAAGAGCAGTAACAGCCCTTTTGTGATTTTTCGTTTTATTAGTGATTCTGAAAGCGGGTTTCTTAAGCTTTCTATTGAATTAACTTACTTATTTCTAAGACTATTAGAATGGTTTTTATTTAACAGTTTTCACTTACTGCAAACGAAAAAAATTAACAATTTGGCGTGATTTCCCAACTAAAATACAGTATAAATTATACTGCAGATTAAATTTTTAGGTTTCATAACTAAAATGCAGTAAGCAATATAATTTTACAGTTCTTTAGATAGTTTTATATTTCTGGAAAAAAATTAAAAAAAAAATTAATACGCAGTAAAATTTACCGCCATACAAGCTATTTTTACTGCAAATTAAGAAAATACAATTTATTGTCACGAACTCCCAACTAAAATGCAGTAAAATCAAAGCTTGTCGCATTTTAGTTGTGAATACTTAACATTCTTTTATCATTATAAACTGACTAACACGCAGTAAAATACAGCATTACTGCAGATTAGTTTGGATAGCATAATGACACAGATATGATTATTCCTAGCTAAAGTGCAGTTACTCACCTACATTTACTATCTATATTTTATTGTTAAACATAAAGATACATTATGTTATATATGTTAAAACTGTCAAAGGAGGTTGTGCATTCTGCGCAGGGTCCTTTATTAATTAGATGTTTTTTTTTTATTTTTGATATGTAATTTTTACATAAGTGAGTTGAATTATTGTGATTAAATAATAAGAAATAAACGGTCTTTAAAGTGTGAACTAGCTATTTTTCTTACTGCACTAGTAAATTGAACACTTTTTTCTTAAAAAACTAACTAAAATGCAGTATTTTTTTGACCTTACTGCATGTTAGTTGGGTTTCTTGACAAAATAACTGATCCAAACGCAGTAATAGGGCTTTTTGCTGCATTTTACTAAGTTTAAAATGGTATTTTTTACAAAAAAGGCTATGCAGTAATAGGCACCAAAAAGAATAAATGGCCATAATAAATTCAGTTATTAAGATATATTTTTTTTTATTGCTTTAACGTGTGAACCTATGCCTTTACAACCTTTCTGCATTCAAATTTTTTTGCTTATACATTCTGTTGATTTTTTAAAATCAATTCTTAACTTTAAATGCGTTTTACTCGAAATCGTGATTTTGCTGTTACTGCACTTTAGTGTATGGTGGGCAGAGCAGTCATAAAAATGAATGACAAAACGTGATGCTTAATGCCAAACTCCAGCACGGCTAGACCAATTCAGCGTTTTAAAATATTAGTTGAAGTTACGAAGGGACAATTTGACAAAAGCGCCCAAATTTTTTTAAACTAGCTGCTGCCCGCGACTTCGTCCGCGTGGAATAGTTCCCGTTCCCGCGGGATTTCCGAGATGAAAACTATCCTATGTTCTTTCTCGGGTCCCAGACTATATCTGTACCAAATTTCATTCAAATCGGTTCAGTAGTTTAAGCGGGAAAGCGTAACAGACAGACAGACAGACAGACAGAGTTACTTTCGCATTTATAATATTATAGTATGGATGGAAGTATGGATGGATGGATTAGTATGGATTCGTGAAAATATACCTTTTCGTGTGAAATCAAGTTCCCAGTCATTGGATAAGGCAAGGTCTGAAGGAAAGAAAGGTAATTAAAATAAAACAACCACTAAATATTTTTGAGTTTTAGCTAACAGACACTTTTTTGCTAACGGAGTGTAAGTTTTTAATAACCATACATGGTTGACCGACCGAATGCTTAAACATTTTTTTGATGATATCCTTGATTCAAATAAATGTGGTCCGTTTGTATATGATAGTACTGCATAAATTCCAGTACTATCCTAAAATATTACCTAAACAAATTTCTAATGACAATGGAGAATACTAATTAGAAGTTATTCATATAAATAAATAAAAACAAGTTATTTTTATTTTTTCTTTATTTTCGAATTTCTTTGTTTACCTACGCATACTTAAACATCTTGTTTAAAAATGCGAAATAACTTGTTTGCAGAACAAGTTCAACATTAACGACAAAAAAACCCTTTTTGAGTTTGTTAGGGTTCAGTACTCAACACACGGGGGCCGTTTAGCTCACCTTTACTCAACTATACGCTTGTCCGTCCGACTCTCGTCATCAGTAGCTATATCTCATTAATCGTAAGCAGAGAGTAGAATACGGTAGTTTCCACCATTATCAATTGACGTACTTTTTATGAGCTGTCAAAATGCAATTCTCCCATAGATTTTTTATGGCAATGTCACCTTATGACATCACTAATTTAACAACTTTGTTGACTAACTATTTATTGGTGTCAAAACAATTAAAATACAAATTTTACAGTAAATTGAAATTAGCTAAAAATAATGCGGTTCAGCATTTTATTTCAGCTAAAATTAAGAGAGGTTTTATAAAAATTGTGTTATTGGTTACACTGTACATTTATTGGTTAGTGAAGTAAAGTATTTCCGATTTTCACAGGCTATGTATCTGGGGGCACAGTAGTGCTTCCGCCAAGATGAGCCAGGTGAAGCGCTAGAGCACTAACAAGAACTACTTTTACTTTTTCAATGCCGCAACAACAACATATATGTACGGAACACTCCATTCTCGGTTCTGACACGCACTCAACCGGTTTTTTTATTTACTGTGATTTTTTTTTCATTGATAATACTGCATCTACTGGCATATAATGTGAATCTACTAACCAAAACAAAAATAAATTGAGCCTATAATGAGTTGAATGTCAACCGCGGTCAAGCAGTTAAGCCGCTCATACCACTTTTATTAATATTACTAGCGAGTACATCGCTTAAGTGTGCGTGCAATGCGTCGCAATTCTACGCATTAACGGATAGGGTAAAACAAAGAAAAGAGTTGCAAGATCGTGTTGCAGCCCGATTGTAGAATCTGTCTTGCTGTTAAGCGGCTGGACGGTTTACAAAATGTATTTTAAATTTTAAAATGTTTAACAATGCTAGTCAAAGTTCAGGTAAATTATTGAAAGTAATATAATAATACAAGCCTATCCCACTGCAGGGCAAAAGCCTCTTTTCGAATAGAGAAGGCACGAGCATTGATCACCACGCTTGCTCAAGACAGATTGGCGATTTCGGACTCATATTAACTACAAGTCCAGGTTTCCTCACGATGTTTTCCTTCACCAATGTCTGTGATGTCCAAGATAATCTTTAGAAAGTACATATCAATTGAAAAAGTCACATTGGTACTTGCCCGGATTCGAACTCACAACCTCTTGCATGAGAGGCGGGCGCCTTAACCACTAGGCCATCAGGACGTATAAAAATATAGAGACATTTGCAATAGCAGAGGCCACACAGAATGATATCCTAGAGGCAAAGATCGAGTGGCTGTGACACCGGCCGAGCACCTAACATACCTTTTTTTCGCATTACATAGAAAAACTGACCTTTGATACTTAAATCTAGTATTAAATACTTCTTGTTTGGCGGATGAAGGTTCAGCCGTTTTTGTTACGCTCAATCCATACCACTAGTTTTACGACTAGGTGTTTTGTATTACAGCGAATTCTACAATCCGACTGTAACCTAGATGCTGATAAGCGAGTTTACAAGATTTTTAAATACCTTAACCCTGCAGTGTCCGCAGCGGCTTATATTAGTTCCAGAAATTAAATTATACATTTTTATTGTAGTTATTGTAGTTTAGCAAGTATTTCATAACTACAAGTGATCATTATCATGAAAACTCGGTGAAAAAAAACCAAGATCAAAATTTGTTGTGGTTTAAAATTTCTCCATACTTTAACACAATCCGTACTAATATTATAAATGCGAAAGTAACACTGTCTGTCCATATGTCTCTTCTTCACGCCTAAACCACTGAACCGATTTGAATGAAATTTGGTACAGATGTAGCCAGCGAAATTCCCCGGGAACGGGAACTATTATTCCACGCAGACGAAGTCGCGGGCGAAAGCTAGTAAAATGTAAATAATTATTAACTTAGTGATCAAATTAATAATTACATTGATAATTTTCCCTACTCAATTAATTAAAGTTTTAATGTATTTTTAGCAGTATGAAATTTGTTTGCAAATGTGCTGAAATATAATTATAAAGTTTTAAAAGTTCAGGCATAGGAACTGATGGCCTGAGGGGTCCCGACTGTACCGGGAGTATAATTTACTTAATTGAAACCACTTTTTGAGTTTAATAACTTCAATATCGTCTTAATTTCTTTTAATAATGTATATGTTTTTTATTTAAATTCGAGTTCAACCTTAATTTGCTGGCTGTCATTCATCCTAAAATCAAAGTTTCATTTCATGGCTATACCAGAAGGTTTTCAATGTTAAATTTAGTCTCTACAGTACGGTAACTATACTGGTAGAAAATGGCAAGCTCAAAGAACTTGTATATTGTTCGATAATGTTAGAACTATTTTTGCTCCGTTTAAAAGGAGCAAACCAGCTCTCTTTTAAAGATATGTACTATCGACAAAATTGAATCATGACCCATTTTGACGACAAATCGTTTGAAGCTGTCAAAATAATAAGACTAGACGTGTGACATTTTTAATACATGTTTACGCGATTGTCGACCTAATTGTATTTGAATGTCTGTAGGAAAATAACCTTATGGTGGGTCATGATTCCGTTTTGTCGATATTACTAAAACGCACTGGTAAAAAGTAAGTGAAATGCAGTGACCAACGCACGGTCAAGATGCAAAACGCACCGTTTTCCTTCTTCTATTTAAGGACACGACCATCGTAGGGTTAATACGGGTCCAGAAAACCAGTTGCCAATCTAGTATACTGTATCCAACAATATAAATACACAGTAAGATGGCATTGAAATCAGTTGGACTTCGTATCACTTGACTGAAGCATCAGCTTTGTAAACCTTTCTTAAAAATGACGAAAAGCTACACTTCTTTGATCCTGTTGGTGTGCGTCACGTTCCTGGTGATCGTGTCGTCTCCGCAGAATGCTGTTCAGGCTGACGTACATCTCGGCAGCTGCGTGTGGGGCGCGGTAGACTACACCTCCAACTGCAACGCGGAGTGCAAGAGACGCGGCTACAAAGGAGGACATTGTGGCAGCTTCGCTAACGTCAACTGTTGGTGCGAACAATAGGGGGAACGAGAGCCAACAATAATACGTCATGATTGGATATCATCGGGATTGACGTTGGAAGTATCTTCGTTCACAGTTATTAACTAACATGTTTTTGAATCAATGTTTTAAGGTTGTGAAGTCTTCGTTTTTGATTTATCTCCATCTTGTGGTGTGATTTTATTAAAAATGTGTGGTTCAAATTCAATTGCTATATCCTATTTATTTTATACTTGTAACCCGCTCTTTACTCACAAAGGCAAATCTGCATCTTCAGTTATATGTCTCAGTAAACTTTCGTAGTATTATAAAAAAGCAATGAATTCCCAAAGTGCTGGTGAAACCCACTTTAAAATGAATAGTTCAGATAACAAGAACATTAACAGACATACACACTCAGTTAAGGAAAATCTTAATTTTAGACTATTATTTCAAAAAACACATATATCACCAGTGTTTCATTTGAAAACAATATGTTTGAGGTTTCAATTGTAAAAGGTAAGGACTTAAGACCTGGTCTTCCAGAATTTAGGGCACGGTAATCCCAGTTTGAAAATATTAATTGCTAAATCATTCAAGAAATCATAATAAAAATATAATAATAATACCAGCCTATAACTGTCCCACTGCAGGGCAAAGGCCTCTTCTCATACAGAGAAGGCACGAGCATTGATCACCACGCTTGCTCAAGGCGGATTGGCGATTGCAGACTTATATTCACTACAAGTCCAGGTTTCCTCACGATGTTTTCCTTCACCGATGCCTGTGATGTCTAAGATAAATTTTAGAAAGTACATATGAATTGAAAATGTCACATTGGTACTTGCCCGGAAGAAATCATAATATTAATAAGAAATACAGCTTATTATTTTTCCACCGCAGCGATACAGAGAATCACGAGCATTGATCATCACGGGTGTTCAAAATATTACTTCAGTTTATTTGATGTTACTAACATTGGCGAAAGAAAAACTAGAAACCCCATTCTTACGATTTTTTTCTTCACCAATATTAGTAACGCTCTGACGTTCGGAAGCTTGCTTATTCTTTGTTCTTGTTCTTTGACTAGAGATTCCAGTTCTCTATGCTTTTCGTTCATGATGTTGAATTTTTGGTCTATCTAATCTAATCCAATATAGATTATTAAGTTTAAATCTAAATTGAGCTCTATTAATACTATTCTTTTATAATACTTTTAGTTATTTCTTTAAATGCAAGGCAGAAAATGTAAATTATTTTTAAAAGGCTTTTTAATTTTTTATTTATTTATTTATTTATATTAATGTTAGTAACATCTAAAATTTTAAAAGTACAAAAATAAAAAATCACATCCATACTAATATTTTAACTAACTACAACATACTAATATTGTAACTCTGTCTGTTCGTCTGACTGTCTCTTTTACTCGCCTAAACCACTGAACCGATTTGAATAAGATTTGTATAGGTATAGTCTGGGACCCGAAGGAAGGACATAGGACAGTTTTCATTCCGGAAATCCCCCGGGAACGGGAACTATTTTTCTACGCGGACGAAGTCGCGGGCAAAAGCTAGTTAATAATATTTTTTAAAAATTGAATTCATAACCTCAATATGGTAGGGAGAAGCCTATCCATACTAATATTATAAATGGGAAAGTGTGTCTGTCTGTCTGTCTGTCTGTCTGTTTGTCTTTCTTTCACGGCAAAACGGAGCGACGTATTGACGTGATTTTTTAAGTGGAGATAGTTGAAGGGATGGAGAGGAACATAGGCTACTTTTTGTCACTTTCTAACGCGAGCGAAGCCGCGGGCAGAAGCTAGTACAGCATATTTTTAGGAATTAATACATCACTGCGTTGCATGTCACAAATAAATCCTATTGATATATTAATATTAACTAAAGAAAAAGCCTTAGATAATATTTTAAACGAATTATATGACCTGGAAACTGAATAAATTGGTAGATTTTACTTCAGGTTCAAGTCTCTAACACAAAAAGAAGTTTGAGGAAGACTAAATCCAACAGAATATATTTCTAGTAGAGTAGAAGTTGCCACTAGGGCGCTATAGGGATAGCAGTGATGGTGACTCCTTACACTAGCAGGCTAAAAACGAAATTATTGATTCGTGTATGTATAAACTAAAGGAGATGTTTTAGAAATGTATGGAGCTTGGGCCAGCACTATCTACACCTAATGTAAATATCATTATAAAGTATGGTTATCTAACGTTTTTTGATGTTCATTCCCTATATTTTGGCTTCGTTTTTATGTATTTTCAATTTAACTCGGTCAAGGAGAGCAACACAGCTACTAATAATTATGGCGGTCAGCAATAAGCAAAATGTTATTTAAGAATGTCAAACGTCAAAGATAAACGGAAACGAAACTTAGAACTTAACACCACTGTCATGGCTACCTTAAAGAAGGGTTAACTCACTAAAAAACTTTAGAAATTATTAATTATTTACAATTTTACTTTTATTCAAATTAGTTTAATTGTATTTTTATGAAAATCTATTATTTTTTTCCTTTTTATCTATGTAGTGTACATAGAGGTGGCCCAAAATCAAACATCTCCTTTATTAACTAGCCATAACTGTAGCTGCAGATTGCACCTTGTGAAAAAACAGCGGGTCGCAAGTATTAAAAAAATAAAGTAGAGCAATTGAACTTAAAACAAACATTTATTAAAATTAACAGCCAACATCAGATTGAGACAAATAAAATGGAATTCTGTACAATGTAAAAATCTCGGTTTAAATCGTGTTTAAAAAAAAACCGTGGTCGATGAAACTTTTAGCTTTCTAATCCTGATGGTGTTCAACACGGCATCGGCAGTACTATGTCTCGCACCAACAGTTGACGTTAGCGAAGCTGCCACAGTGTCCTCCTTTGTAGCCGCGTCTCTTGCACTCGGCGTTGCAGTTGGAGGTGTAGTTCACAGCGCCCCACACGCAGCTGCCGATGAGTACATCCGCCTGCACGGCGTGCTGCGGAGACGACACGATCACCAGGAATGTGACGCACACCAACATCAGCATTGAACTGTAGCTCTTCGACATCTTTGTGACACTTTGTGACGTTCAGTGACAGAAGATACTGCTGATGCTTCAATCAAGAGACACGAACTTCAAGTGATTCCGAGGTAGTCGTGTACCGTATTTATATTGTTAAACACAATAGGTTACATTAGCAAATGGTTTTTCCAACTAGATTAACGCTGCGGTGGTGGTAACCTGTAGGCATAAGAAGGAAAACGTTTGGTTATATAGAAAACAATAGGAACAATACTTTTGACTGAACTACTAACGCCAGTATCTAAGTTCGCAGAAATTCGTCATCTTGAATAGCAGTGATAATTGCTAGTCTATTTACGTTTATTTTAGACGGGGTAATTCCTATGGGTTTGGATTCCCAGTATGAAATGTGAATTATTATTATTTATAAGATCATTTACGAGTTCACTACATAAATACGAAAAACTTTATTTTGAAAGTCACAAATATTAATTTAAAAATACCAATTTTCATAATTCCGAATCGGGATGATCTGAGTCGGGGTGCCCTGAGACGGGGTGTTCACCATATTAATGGTATCAATATATGTTTTAAACGTTATATATAAATAAGTATTTAAACGCTAATGATTTTCGATTTATTTTAAAATAGATTTCGGGTTTTTTAACAATCGACATTATAATTTTTCGGAATTATAAATTCGGACTTATGAAAATAATTATTCAACATTTAATAATTATAAAGTATACTTATATATACCTATCGTATTACCTAACAATACTATTAAATGCATTAACTTATTTACACATTAGTATAACTTGAAGTTAGCTATAGGTAAATGTATATAAAACTTATTTAAATAGGTACTTATTCCAATTAATTTAAACAATTATATAACATTTACGAACATGCAATTAATTGAAATTAATTTAATTCTTGTTCAGTTGCGTTGGTTTGCAAACCACAGTATTAATTTCGGTGCGCGTTTGTATTTCGTCTATAAATACACTACTATATATAGCCGTAAAATTTCCTCTAAGGAATTAAATTAAAAAAAAAATATTGCCAATTATAAATTATTAATTTTTTAAATAATATTTTTGTTGCCATTTATGAATTATTATTTTTTTAATTCCCTGGAGGAAAATTTAAGGCAATTTAATAATTACTTTTTTTTATAATTTAACTAAGTCAATTATAGAAACATAGTTCGCTACATTATCGTCTTCATTAGAATTAGGGCTTGTATGTATTAAAATATTCGAATTAAAAATTGTATGAAATATTCGAAATAAGATTTCAGATATTTGACCAAATTTTCATAACCAAAAACGACACTAAAGTTTAATAAAAATTATTCAATTTAATATGAGAGGACAAAATTATTTTATTTGTATTTTGAAACATGTCGTATGCATATTTTTTAAAGGAAAAAGTACAATATTGTTGTTGTTTAATTTTAAATCGAATTAGCAGTAACAACAGTAGTTATTACTCTTATTGTTTTTATGGGTGAATATCCCGGAGGTGAATTTTGCGTGTCCACGTTGAGAATCAAGGTGTTAAATTGTAGGATTTTTCTTATGTTTTTTTATAGTGAACTACGGAACTTGGTTCAATTAGGGCCACATATATTTTTGTATATATGTCTATATATAGGCAGAGAAAAAAAAATATCCTCTAAAATTTAAGTTTGGTGGCCTGTCCCAGTTCCATTTTTTTATACAATTGCATTCATCTATGTAACAATTTAAGCAAAGATTAAAAATAATAGATTTCGTTAGTATGTGCATTAGATAAATAATTAAAAAACATATAATCCATGTTAAAAAAAACAAATTTAAAAGCACAGGACATCCGATTAAAGTTTGTCCAAGCAAATATGTAAATTTTGGTGGCATTTGTTCAACTTACAAAATCATGAAGTTTCATGCATATGCGATCAATTTAATTTTATTATTTCACTTACTCTCTATCGTGTGCCGGCGCTTGCGATGAACAGTGTGTGATTAGTGCTGAGATCTCCCGACAAAAACGTAATCATCATGTTGGGTGGCACGGGGGACAAGAATTGTTCAATTTTGGTGGATCGATTTACTACTGATTATTAAGTGTTTTAGATATTAAGCTGCACGTTATATGTAGTGATTTGGGTTACGCATTAGTTAATTATATCATTTGAATTGTAACTCTAAACCCCTATTTTTAAAGATTTTATTTATGCCTGGTTTCAATTTTGGTGGTTCAAGTTTGGTGTTTTTGGTGGCATTTTTACGTCACCAAAATTGAAAACGACCCACCAAGTTTGAAATATGCATTTTTTGTACGTGGTTTGTACCTTTTGAGCCAGTTTTAACGTTGCAAGATGGTTTGATTAATAAACTGATAAATGTTATGTAATTAGCAGTTCTTCTTCTTAATCGTGCACTCTTGACAGAGTGGTCGTGATCATGAAAAGTTCTTAGTAGCTGCCCTTGCGATTTCCCTCCACTTTTTTCTATTAGAGGCGTTCCTCGCGCACTCCACGATTGAGCTGGATGTTACTGTTTTTATAGCATCCGCCCATCTGGTTGGTGACCGACCACGAAGACGCTGCCCCTCTATTCTCCCTTGCACCACTAATTGCTCCATTGAGTCTTCGTTGTGGATAATGTGGCCAAATATTGTGAGTGTTCTTATTTGCACAATCGAAGAATCGATGGATACATTGGTGCGATGCACAGACCAGCTTATTCTCAGTAGTCTCCTCCAGCACCACATTTCCAACGCGTCTATTCTGTTGCGATCTCTTTGACGAATCGTCCACATTTCCGGTCCATAGAAAAACTGTGCACCGCATCAGCCGAACCTATGTGCTAGCTGTATTTTTGGTTATGCGCCTGTCTTTCCAAATCTTTTTGAGCTTTTAAACAGCTTAACATGTCACAGCACATCGTCTTTCGTATCTCTTCCTCACAACTCCCAGTGTCAGTAATGGTAGAACCTAAGTATATGTAGCTCTGGACAACTTCACAGTTACCTATGCTGTTGATCTCAGGTCTGTTAACAGTTTTGTGATCCACAATCATCAGTTTTGTTTTCTCACGGTTTACAGCGAGTACAAATTCGAGACTGGTACGTTCTAAAAGTAGTAGATTGTGTTCTATGTCAGGCAGGGTGGAAGCCAGAAGAGTGGTGTCGTCAGAGTACCTGAGATTTGAAATCATGAGACCACCCACCGATATCCCTTTATCCCATTGATTCAGTACCTTGCGCATGATGTACTCTGTGTATATGTATGTTGAATAATAACGGGGACAGAAAGTCTTGCCGGACACCCACCTGCGTCTTGAAATTCGCTGAGTCAATTAGCAGTTAGTAAGACCTATTTTAAAGGTACGAGGGGCGTTCAATGTATTCTCGGTATCGGGGTGATTTGATATTATTGTGGATAATTAAAGTATATCATACTCTACCAACATTATCTGAGGGTATTTATATAAAATTTCATGTTGTTAACTTCATTAGTCTATTTGCTACCTCCAGTCAACGACGACCAAAATGACTGACGCGACAATGTTGAAGAAAATCGAGCATCGTGCTGTGATTAAATTCCTAACTAAACAAGGAAAATCTCAAAAAACTATCCATGAAAAAATGGTAGCCGTTTATCGAGACTCTGCTCCTTCTTTTTCGACCGTACAGAAGTGGTTAAGTAAATTCAAAAGAGGCAGGGAACGTATCGAAGATGATCCCCGCCCAGGTGGGCCAATCACGGCGGCTACCGAAGAAAATGTGAAAATTATCGAAAAACTTGTATCAGATGATGCACGTGTAAAAAACAAGATGTTGCCAGTAATAACTAAGCTATCCGTTGGTACTATACATTCTATACTACATGATTATCTCAACCCTACAAAAGTCAGTGCAAGATGGGTGCCGAGCATGCTCACTGCGCTTCAAAAGCAGGCGCGCGTTGTCAATTGTAAGGAGTTTTTAGAGCTGTGTGGCGACGATCTAGCAAGTTTTTTTTAGAGAATAGTTACTGGAAATGGAACGTGGGTTCATCACTATGACCCAGAGAGTAAACAGGAGTCTATGCAGCGGCACAAAAAGGGATCAGACCCTCCAAAGAAGTTCAAAGTCACTCTATCCGCTGGAAAAGTCATAGCCGCAGTTTTCTGGGATTCTAAAGGAATACTATTAATCGAATACACAAAAAAAAACTGAAACTATCAACGCAGAAAAATACTCAACCACTTTACGCCGTTTGAGAGAAGCAATAAAAGAAAAAAGAAAAGGAAAGCTGACAAAGAGTGTGTTGCTTCTTCACGACAACGCACCGGTTCACACAGCGCGGCTCTCCAAGGCTGCTGTACGAGAGTGCTGGTTCGAGGAAATTAACCACCCACCTTACAGCCTGAACCTGTCCCCCAGTGACTATTTTTTATTCCCAAATTAAAAAAAAGACCTCAGCGGAAAGCGATATGCTGACGATAATGAGCTCAAGTCCGCTGTAAATGAGCGTTTTTCGGGCCAAGACAAAAGTATTTTTTTAAGGGAATAGAAAAACTTATTTTGTGATCAAACAAATGTATTGAAATCATGGGAGATCATATTGCAAAATAAATTTTTTTCAAGGTTCTATCTTTTTTCTAACATACCCATACCGAGAATACATTGAACGCCCCTCGTATATTATATATTAAAGAGGAGTCTTACCGCCGCTATTACGGCATGCCCAGCCCTTGGTTGCGACAGTTGCTGTCTCCATTCCGCCATGAGATCTCGCCGGAGCTCTGTGGCTGTGCGCCGCGCCACGATTAGTTGCGGCAGCGGGTCGACTTTGTCCCGACGTTGCACTTGCACGCGCCACTGGTACGTGTGTGCAAGAACTGTCGTCTCCAGATCCCACTGCGGGATCCCACGGGCAAAGAGGCTCGCGCCTCGCAAGAAATCGTGCGTTGCCCCCGCACCATCTGAATCGCCATGGGACTTGTCTGTGTGAACCCCTCTTACCGTTATCTGAGAGCCTCGGACTTGGGCAGGACCACCTCGAGTCCCAGATGATGATCCTGTCCACGACTGTTGCAACTCTTACTGACATGAAGTCGGCCGCCGCCTGGAACGGCCTTTCCTGCGCTAGGACAAGCGTGCCGTCAGCGGAACACACTACTCTGACACCATTGATCCATTATTGGTTCTCCAAAATTGCTCTGAGCAAATGAACCTTAATGTGACTACATTAAGGCTCATTTGCTCAGAGCAATTCAATTTTGGTGTACTGATTTTAAATTTTGGTGGGCACTTCTAATTTTGGTGGGCGGTTTTCAATTTTGGTGGCGACACTAAACTTTAAACTAAGATATCTCGAAAACTTATCGAGTTATCTTAGTCCTTCTTGAAGATCCTTTTAGCTTTGACTTACTACTTTTATACTAGGAACTTATTTTTCACGAAAACTGAAGAAAATTCTTCGCCACCAAAATTGACAGAAAATGCACTTTGTTGATATTGACCCTTATGAGTTATTTTACAAATTCTTTGTGCGTAAAATAAAAAAATAGCCCAATCGATTGAATGATTGTTATTCAATCGATTAGGCTATTTTTTTTAACAATCAATTATGTTGAAGTGGTAATTCAGTAATGGTACCTGTAATTTTTTTAAAATCTCAATTTTTCTAAGCAGTGGCCATTGTAAAAATACTACTTTTGTATATTTCAACTACGATGTAGGGTATACCGCCGTTTACCCGAATTTTATTTGCCCTAATATCATTTGCCATAATAGTCAACAGCCATAATATCATACGACATAATACTCATTTGCCCTACTCTCATTTGCCATATTAGTCACGTGCCAGAATCATTGTTTCCCATAAAGTCACTTACCATAACATCATTTGCCATAATCATTGTAAGCCCTAATTGTCACATGTCCTTATTATCAGATGCCATAATTATGATATGCCATAACATAATTTGCCATCGACATCGGGTGTATAACGGTTGTTTATATCAAGAGAAATTGGATGCAATTGGGACTTTAGGGCACCCCGACTCGGACAGGTTAGGTTAGAAGGGGATGGCGGGGTCGTGTGAGCGAGCGAAGCGAGCGAATAGACCCCGCCATCCCCTTCGTGGTTATTTTTTTATAAACCACACAGAAGTAGGAGCCCCGCGAAGCGGGGCTCCGTCGACCTAGCCCACCATCAACCATGCACAGAAAAAAAACCATTACGGGGCTTAAATATTTGTCTAATACTTGTTATGCCATTTGAATATTATGCCATTTAAATATTATGTCTAACAATTATTATGGCACATAAAAATATGGCAAACAATACTTATGGCATTCGTATCTTATGGTATCTAAAATTCGGGCAATTAAAAGTATGTCATATGTCTTTTAGGGCAAATGAAACATTCGGGCAAATGAAATTCGGGTAAATGACATTCGGGAAAATGATGATTATGGCATATAATCTTCGGGCAAACAATAGACAACCACGATGTAGGTATGTTAAATTAAAATATATTACACGAAATAGAAAAAAAACATCTAACCCGTCAAATCTACCGTAGGTACAACGACTGACCACATCCTAATCAATTGAATGACCTTTTCAAGAAATAGGCAATCAATCGAGTTATATATGCACTTTAAGGGCTGTTTTAGTGATTTAAATTATTATAATTCTGTAACTAATGGCCTATTACAGTCGCAAATCATTCTATATCAACACATACCCAGATACTAAGCGGCAAATTGCAAAAAACGTTCAAAAATTTGAATTTCGCGGGCTACCGTGAAACCTCCTCTCTTGCACATAAAATTGATTCTATATGATCGAACATTATGATTGAAAATTATATTCACTTTGGTTTTTGTTTTTAAAATTGTCGAAAATTCGAATATCGGAAATTCCTGTTCTGTAATCTAGAAGGATAATTTAATTAACTGGAACTTATACTTATTAAAAGTTTTTTGAAGACCATGTCCAATAGCCTAGAAAAAATACTGTATATTTTTAGAGCAATGCTGTTGAATAAAAAATATTTTCATTCTGTAGTATACACATAGTTCGTAATAAATTAGTTAAATTATTTTCAATTAGCAATGTAATAAATTTTATTAAATTTTATTTGTTAAGATTTATATAATTTTTTTAATCAGCAGTTTTATTAACAGCTCATACACATGTGGCGACATCTATCGCCGAATATGCAAACTACAACTGACGATCCTGCATCGCGATATGAGATTTATCGGCGACATTAGAACGAGAACAACAACCCCGACTAGAACCGTCGGGCAGTAGCCCACCAGACACAACACCCGTCTGGTCGGAGGATCCTCCCTTTTCAATGGAGGATGAGGGACTTTACACTCTGATCCTCATACCTCCAAACTGGTGACCCCGAGCATGAATACCAGCTTAACCTTCGTGACGTCATCATCATGATGGCGATGCATCGCCGCATCACTTTCTCGAGCTTTCGAGCAGCGAGTCACACAGCCAGCCAGCATCCACGGCTACATGAGGTATCCTGACCACTAGCATGCAGCGGACGCGCAATCCTGGTCATCACCCGCAGCCTCATCAGTGACTTTGGCACTGCACTTCGGCCGGTCAGCAAGCAGAGACGCACTTCTCCCCTAGTCGACGCAGCATCCTACCACAACGCAATACTGCATCACTCCGACTCACTGGAGCATTATATGCAGCACTGCATCACTCCGACCTCCGGTCTCGGAGGGGAGTGATGTGGCGAAATCTATCACCATCTATCGCCGAACGTGCAAACTACAACTGACGATCCTGCATCGCGATATGTAAGTTATTGGCGACATTAGAACGAGTAAGAAAATCCCGACTAAAACCGTCGGGCAGTAGCCCACCAGACACAATACCCGTCTGGTCGGAGGATCGTCCCTTTTCAATGGAGAATGAGAGTCTTTACACTCTGCCTCTGTTTTTCATTCCTCCAAACACATATTTGCCATTACTACACAAAACATATTTTTATTTGTCTATTAATATACGCATATTTTACAATTTATATTTGAATAATAAATATTCAAATATAATTTGACATTCTGTCATACGACTGTGTACAGTGTGGACGTGTTGTGGCTTTCTAGAGCGTATTTTATTGTGATTGGCTATTGAGTGCGAAAATCATTTCTCGCTTACTCCTTCGTGCTTCTAAGGACTGATCCCGCCCAGTGGGCTGTCCTAGAGAGAGATAAACAGTGTTTAGAAACTCTGGTGTCGCCGGAGTGCCACCCGATCTCGAACCCGCGACGCTTGGATTTGCAGTCGGCCGCCCCACCGCCGCGCCATCGAGGTTAGTTTCTGCGCGTCGAAATTAACGACCGCGTTAAGCGCCCCACTCCTACGTTGCTGAGTCATTCCGCCGCTTTTGCGTCATCTGACGTTGCGCCTACGCTTTAGTTAAGAGCAATCGTACGCTTCGCTTATAGCTGCTATCACGAACAAAATGTTTAGTACGAAACGAACACCACCAAAACCTACGCTACGATCAGAGCAATCCACTTCGGAACCTGACCTGGCAAAACATCTAGAGACCGAGAGCGATGTGAACATTACAACTCGTAAACGCAAGCAGCCAGAGTGTGAACATGCCACGCAAATCGCGAGTATGCATGCCGACCTTAAAAATACCCTCAGTGAATGGAAGATCAGCTTAGATGACAACTTGTTGATTATTAATGATAACATAAAAACAATAAGGAGCGACTTAGAGACGTATATGAAAGAGTCAAAAAAGGAATTAGACTTTCTACGCTCTGAAAACATCTCTATTAAAGAAAATCTTTCTAAAATGTCTGAGGAGATCAATGGTATCAAAACATCAGCTCAATTCATCTCGGATAAATATGATGAATATCAAAAACGACTCATTAGCTTAGAAGAGCGGATTTCGAACCAAAGCGCAATAAAGGCCCTTGAGGCCAAAATTGATACCCTAGAACAGCAAGCCAGACAATGTAACTTAGAAATATCAAATGTTCCTGAACGCCGCGAAGAGAACTTATTCACATTATTGGATAACCTAGGGAAAAATATCAACATTACCATACCACGGGATGAGATAACCACCGTACACCGCGTCCCGCACGCTGCATCCAACGAGAGGCCGAAAAATATAATCGCTAAGTTCAAAACTCGTAGCCTAAGAGACAATGTTCTCAGCGCATGTCGTCTGAAGAAAGGCCTTACCTCCACAGAGTTAGGCATCTCTGGTGCATCTCGGGCCATTTATGTCAACGAGCATCTTACTCTCCAGAAAAAACACCTACTACGAGAAACACGTGAGTTAGCAAAAAAACACGAATACAAGTTTGTATGGGTCAAACACGCCACTATTCTATTGAAACGCAGTGAAACATCGCCTACTATTGCCATAAAAACCACAAACGATTTATGTAAAATTGGATCATACAACACAAATTAATTGTAAATTTTATTTTTCTTTTCTATTAATGCTTTGTTTAAATAATTGCAATAATGGCTACAAACTTAAATAACCTTAGTTTATACTACCAAAATTGCAGAGGTATACGCACGAAACTGAACACTCTATACATGAATATCTTATCTAATTGCTTTGATGTAATAATTTTAACAGAAACTTGGTTGATTCCGATTATAAACAACAATGAATTTATAGATAGGCGATATGTTGTCTTTCGTTGTGACCGAAATAGAACGGCAACCAATAAATCTGAGGGAGGTGGCGTTCTGGTTGCTATCTTACGAGAATATAACCCAGTCTGTATACCGCTTTCGACGCACCTTTCTTTAGAAAAATACCTTGAACAAGTAGTAGTCGCAATCCCTAGTAATAATAATAATACCCATACTCTAATCAGTGCTGTTTATATACCCAATAATCTACCACTAGGAACCTATGATCTGTATTTTGATAACATGGATATTTTAATTAATTCAATGAACATTGAATATTTGCTTTTGGCGGGTGACTATAACATACCAGCAGCAAATTGGATAAAGTCTGTTCCTTTATCTGACTTTTTAACATGTAGGGGCACATCTGCCATATGCAATCGTTTGAGAAACTTCATGACAGTACACGACGTCAAACAATATAATCATCTAACAAATACACTTGGGCGTATCCTTGATCTTTTGTTATCCAATACTACTTGCCGTGTCCTGAAACCTAGTTTAGACTTACTTCAGGCTGATAACCATCATCCTCCATTCTACGCTTTGCTGTCGTTGAACATTAATCTAACTTTCATTCGACCTTTACGCACTCCCAAGTATAATTTTCGTAAGTCCGACTATAACCTTATTAATAAAGACATCAATGAAATTGACTGGGATAGTATATTGAATAATAATTCTGCTGACGACTGCGTAGACATCTTCTATAATAACATAAATGGCATTACCAAAAACAGAGTACCATTATCTAAACCGAAAAACTTGAACTTCCCAATTTGGTTTTCCAAGTCACTTATCCACATATTCAATTATAAAAAGAAAGTCTGGTCAAAATGGAAAAAGTACAAAAACCTATCCGACTATGAAGTATTCTCATTATATAGAACTCGGTTTAAAACAGAATGCGCTAAATGCTACCGTATTTACATCCAAGGCGTAGAGGATAGTATTCCAAAAAATTTGAAACACTTCTGGACATACATTGCTAATCGTCAGGGCAAGTCTAGCATCCCTTCTCGCATGTACTATGGAAACGAAATTTCTAATGACCCCCTAAGGATATGTAACCTCTTCTCTCATTTTTTCCAATCTGTTTACGAACCTTCCAGTCTTACACCTAATTGGAGTCCAGCCCCTGAACAAGCAGACGACAACAATACCTCAATAAATAGCATACACTTTAGTCTTTCTCTGATTCGTAAAGAATTAAAAATGTTAGATATAACTAAGGGCCCGGGGCCCGATGAGATTCCCCCTTGTTTTTTTAAATGGACGGCAGACTCAATTTGTAAACCAATATATATAATATTTAATAAGTGTATGTGTGCTGGTTCATTCCCCTCCATCTGGAAAACGGCCAATATTGTACCTGTCCACAAAGGCGGCTCTAAGCAAAACATTGAGAATTATCGACCCATCTCTCTCCTTTGTGCTCTTGCCAAACTATTTGAAAGACTCGTCCATCACGAAATATATCCATTTTTACAACACAGTATAATTTCTGAACAACACGGTTTCGTAAGAAAAAAATCTACTGTTACTAACTTAATGATATTTACTAACTACCTGTTTAATAATATGGATATCAGAGCCCAAACTGACACTGTTTATACAGATTTTAAAAAGGCTTTTGATAGAGTAGATCACGAAATACTGTTAAACAAAATTGCATTTAATGGCATCAGAGGCAACTTACTTCGTTGGTTTGAATCTTATATTAGTAACCGTAATCAGACTGTCGTCAGTAACGGATACCGGTCAAGCTCATTTTTGGCCACTTCAGGAGTCCCACAAGGATCGATACTAGGTCCCCTATTATTTATCTTGTACATTAACGATATTGGCAAATGCTTTCATAATACAAAATTTTTGCTGTACGCCGATGATCTTAAAATTTTTAGGAAAATTACAACAGTAGACGATTGTTACCTACTTCAAGACGACCTAAACAGATTATCCGATTACTGCGATACTAATAATCTAAAATTAAGTGTTTCTAAATGTAAGTATCTTAGTTTTTCTAAAAATAAAAACATAATCTCTTATGATTACTCTCTTTGCAATGAACTCCTTACTAGAGAGGTTGAAATGTGTGATCTTGGAGTACTGCTTGACTGTAAACTCCACTTAGATTTACATATTCAAAAGATAACTGCTAAAGCTTATCAAATGTATAACCTAGTTATGCGATCCTCTACAGACTTCAATCGCCCAGCTACATACATGTATCTTTTTAATAGTTTGGTAAGGCCACAAGTAGAATACGCTTGCATGATATGGGACCCTTATTACGAAAAATATAACCATGCTATTGAAAGGGTTCAGCGCAAGTTTCTCAAATCGTTGCAGTATAAGTGTCACTTGCACTATCTCTCGTACGAGGAGGCATTGCATAGATACAAGCTATTGACATTACAATCAAGACGGCGGCTACTCCAAGCCATGATGCTCTATGGGCTGGTTCACAATAAGTTTGACTGCTCTGAACTAGTTAACAATATATCATATGCTATACCCAGAACCGTTACAAGACGAGAGGCGCGCGCTTATTCATTTTTTGCTACGACTACCAATCGTACAAACGCGGGTGAGCGGGCGCCCCTCCACAGATTAGTAAACAATTATAATAAATACTTAGACAAAATAGACATTTTTGCCTTAAGTCATAACGAATTTAGGAATTGTATTGTAAAATTATTTAAATGTCACCCTTAGAAAATATAAAGTTTATATATTAAGTCTAGAATTGTAGACACTTCCAACCTGTACCTATATTTAGTTTTTATTATGGTAATATGTGGAAACGTAGTGGATTGTATGTTTAACTACTCCATTATGTAACTAGATGTAAGACTCAATGTACAATTGTTTGTTTCCCTAAAACAATAAAATAAAAATAAAAATAAATATAATAAACAATAAGTCGCATTTCAAACTGAGTTTCCATACCCCTGGGAATTACCCAAAATGAAAAAAAAAAACGTGTAGATGACAAATTTCTGCGAATTTAAGAATTACAATTTTTGCATAGTAATGTGTTGTTCTTATTGTCTTCTGCGTAATCACTCGTTTTCTTTCATATTTTCCTACCTACAGCTTTCCACCACCACATAGTTAAAAGGAACGGAAAAACCATTTGCTTAATGTAGCCTACTGTGTGTAACGATATAAATACGGAACACGAAGACATCCAAATCACTCGAAGTTCGTGTCTCTTGACTGAAGCATCAGCAGTATCTTCTGTCACTCAACGTCACAAAGTGTCACAAAGATGTCGAAGAGCTACAGTTCAATGCTGATGTTGGTGTGCGTCACATTCCTGGTGATCGTGTCGTCTCCGCAGCACGCCGTGCAGGCGGATGTACTCATCGGCAGCTGCGTGTGGGGCGCTGTGAACTACACCTCCAACTGCAACGCCGAGTGCAAGAGACGCGGCTACAAAGGAGGACATTGTGGCAGCTTCGCTAACGTCAACTGTTGGTGCGAAACATAATGTGGCGGACCGAGAACCAACTAACTAATGAAAGAACATGTTTTTAAATCAGTATTTTAATATTTTGCTAAATTCTTTAATAATTTAATATTTACATATGCAATATTGTTATGTGTTTGAAATAAAAATAGTTGTTACACATTTAAAGGCTATATTCTATTCCCGTTCCTTTATTTATATACTAGCAACATGTAAAGTAGGGACATTGCAAGGGTGCAATCAACATCTTTTGCTGCGGCGATATGCTCATTACTAAAATACATATGAAACAAAAAATTGTACAAAACATAAACAATACAAAAGTTATTCTAAATCTCAGTTAATTTCGAATGATTTTTGCACACGCATCTTCTAGAAAACCATTTCTATTATACTGCTGAAAACGGCTACACATAGAAATATACTAGCTTCTGCCCGCGGCTTCGCTCGCGTTAGAAAGAGACAAAAAGTAGCCTATGTTGCTCTCCATCCCTTCAACTATCTCCACTTAAAAAATCACGTCAATCCGTCGCTCCGATTTGCCGTGAAAGAAAGTCAAACAACAGACAGACACACTTTCCCATTTATAATATTAGTATGGATATTTATTTTAGGATACATTAAACACACGCAGACATAAAGAATTTCATGAAATTATTCATTTCGATACATAAAAATACTAGTTTCTGCGACTTTGTGAGCATCCGACACGTTTCGAAGAACGAATGCGTAAATCAACGTGCAATTAGCACTCTTTTGATATTGATACTGGATAAAATATTATTTAATTTTCTTCGCAAGTTTGTTAAAAACGTCCTATCAAAGGACTAGTTTGTATCACTATGGTCGAGGCTAGATTGATGCAGCCTGCGTCGTCAGCGAAGGTATATAATGTTGTTGAAAGCAACAAACTTTGCTCAATAGTGTCTTAATACTAACTTGATAACTTAGGTGTGATAATACTAATCAACTAATTAAGTATTTAATAACCCTGAAGTTGCCTCACGAAATGCATTTATTTCGTCGAGACACAATAGAATGACAATAGCAGCCCGACAGAAAGGTTAAAACCGTAGTTCCCGTTCCCGTGGGACTTTCGGGTAAAAACTATTCTATGTGCTTTCTCAGGCTATGGCCTGTCACGATTCAGTAGTTTTAGCGTGAAAGCGAGACAGTCACGCAGATGGAGTTACTTCAGCATGTATAATATTAGTATGGGTGAATCGACGAACACCACCCCATGCTACACTTTGGTAAGACTGGGGTTGTCAGATATTCGGGCCTGTTATTACTTTTGTCAAAGATAAATGAATGACAACCGGGACTCGTTGGTCCCACTGGTTGAGCTGGTCCCAGTTGACATTATAAAATCTCAAAAATCGTAAAGAACTTTCTTTATGTGCTTTCCGAAGCACGGGTCAGTGAGGCCCAAATACCTATCTGTGAATGACATCAGGGGCTTACAGAATTATGTAATTCTGATTGTTAAATGTTTTTTTTGGGACGTGGGAAATGATCAAATGACTGCTCTCGTCCTGGGTGCGGCGGAAGGGCGTGTCAGACTTTTACTGACTAAATCCCACTCATGTTCCTTCGGTTGCCCTATATGTTCCGGGGTCACGGTAACTATTATAAACATTGCGCAGTCACGGATATCCAAGATAAACTTAGAAAGTATTTAATAACTAGCTTCTGCCCGCGGCTTCGCTCGCGTTAGAAAGAGACAAAAAGTAGCCTATGTTACTCTCCATCCCTTCAACTATCTCCACTTAAAAAATCACGTCAATCCGTCGCTCCGTTTAGACAAACAGACAGACACACTTTCCCATTTACAATATTAGTAAGTATGGATATGTAATTGACAAAGCCACATTGGGTACCAATTATGGGCCTGTCAGTGATAATAAACTCAGAACTTCTTTCATGAGAAGCGGGAATTAGTATTATCTCACGAGTTTTACTAATATCTATACTAATATTATGAAAAAAGAGTTTGATTTGGTTGAACGCGGTAATCGCAAGAACTACAGGATTTGAAAAAATATTTTTGTGTTGGATAAGTCAATTTAGCGAGGAAGGCTTAGGCAACGCGCTACAACCCACGGAAGCGGAGAAGTAAGCAAAGATGCTGATAAAATTACGGGGGATAGCTATTCGTCTCATAAACTGTAATGGAACCTTTTTAATTTTTTGGGAACTTTTTCAAAAATTAAAAACTTTTAAGTATTTTTATACCCACAGTATTATTAATAAATTATGAGAGTTTTTTGTCATTACATAATTCTTAATATCATTTGATATTCTAATACGGTGTATTTGTGTACCAGCAGCAAATAATGAAATGAAAGGGTACGATATTGAAAGGGTGTTCAATACATTATTAAAAAAAACGCAAAAACTATGAAAAATTAAAATAATTGGAAAAGTAAACAAAATGATTTCGAATTGGTATTACCCGGAGGCAAGCGAACACGTGCAGTACATTACTAGTAATGTATTCAATACACCTACTTGAGATGACGAATTCTTGCGAATTTACCAAAGTGGCGTTACCATTTGTCTCGAAAGTATTGTTCCTATTGTTTTTTGCATAACCACTCATTTTTCCTTCCTATGCCTACAGTTCGGGGTTCCACCACCGCACGATTAATCTGGTCGGAAAAACCAGTTGCTAATGTAACCTACTGTGTTAAACGATATAAATACGGAACACGAAGACATCGAAATCACTTGAAGTTCGTGTCTCTTGACTGAAGCATCAGCAGTATCTTCTGTCACTCAACGTCACAAAGTGTTACAAAGATGTCGAAGAGCTACAGTTCAATGCTGATGTTGGTGTGCGTCACATTCCTGGTGATCGTGTCGTCTCCGCAGCACGCCGTGCAGGCGGATGCACTCATCGGCAGCTGCGTGTGGGGCGCTGTGAACTACACCTCCAACTGCAACGCCGAGTGCAAGAGACGCGGTTACAAAGGAGGACATTGTGGTAGCTTCGCTAACGTCAACTGTTGGTGTGAAACATAGGATGGTGTCATGAATATTTCACTTTAAGATTGAACACCATCAGGTTTACGGAACAACGACACCATTATCAGTATTAGAAATGTTGAAGTTTCTTCGTTCACGGCTTTTTAAAGCAACATATTTAATATACCTTCGAACACACGTGATTTGAGACACAATAGAAAGACAATAGCAGCCCGACAGCCGGCTGTCGGTTGGTCGTTGAAAGGATATACATTTATTGCCTGGCCTTTACATCCTCCACCTTTTTTATGCTAAGATCTTATAATTTAAATAAAAATGTTTAAGCAAATTCTGTTGTTTTTTTAACTTTTTACAGTTTTTTATACTTGTTTTGTGCGCCGTATCTTCACACTGGTAGGGCGTTATTTGTTGAAATATCGCAGTTTTTGTACTTCCTACACCTCAGCTAATTTTACCAAAAAAACCTGTAAATTCTGGTGTAAAATGCATCAAAATTGATTGCACAGTTTAAACACACTCAATTCAAAGAAAGAAGTTTCAATAACAATATTATAATCTTGTTACTTATTGTATTTGATAAAAGCTTAAAACTTTTCCTTGTGTTTTTTTTAAGGAAACAATATTTTTGAGGTCAAGCTTAATAGATGAAATTGAACCTTTATCAACCTTTGTAGGTAGGAAAGTAATATCACGCCTACATAGAACGTGCCCTAGCTGCGGGAAATATACAGAACTATATTTAGAACATGAAAAACATCGTGGGAATATATTACTAAATAACGACTTTAGTTCTTTAACTTAATAATTCTAGAAAACAATTGCTGTGAGTGAATGTGAGTTTGCATAAATCGACAAAATGTGTGCAGCAGATTTTTTTTTATAAAAAGGTTAAGAAAAATAGTAGATGTTTATAATGTCAGCCGAAAACTATTTGTGTGTGTATCCAAAAAATAAATACCACAAAAATAAAAATGTTTAAATACGTGTTGCATCTGTCGAGGATGAACATAGACTGAGCGACCTACAGACGTGTGGACGGTTCGCACAGATCCATCAGCGGATGCGGCGGCAATCGTCTTTCAGACGCATTGGCAGACATGAAGAGGGGCCTTAATACAGATGCATTTTTGATACCGCAAAACTGTTCAAGATCTCGGACGGGCCTGTTGGTCTAGTGGTCAATGGCCCTGACTGCTAAGCCAGAGGTCGTGGGTTCGATTCCCACCCAGGACAAACTTTGTGTGATGAGCATAATTGTTTGTTCTGTGTCTGGGTGTTATTTATCTACATATAATATGTATGTATTTAAAAATTATATATTATCTATGTACTCGTATATCAGTTGTCTGATTACCATAACACAAGCTCTGCTTAGCTTGGGATCAGATGGCATGTGTAAGATGTTCCAGGATATTTATCTAATAATACTCGTAAATAATTATATAAAAATACGATACCTGGTCAACAAATAAAGTCAACAACAGTTTGTATTTGTTTGTCTTCTATAATAAAAAATAGGAGAACCCTTCGTGTGGCAGTGACTAGAATTTAACTGATTATTTTGGCATAATGTTATGTTATATATTTTTTTTAATAAATACGAATCAGAATTACAAACATAATATATGGATCGCACTAAGAAATATTAGAAAGCATGCATAAATTGATAATTTACTGTTTAGCGGGATTTAACGCCCACGTACCTTTTTTTTGTTTTTTGCTTGACGTTTCGGCAGGGTGGCGCCTGCCATGGTCACAAGCAGACTGCATAAATTGAGATAAAAACCCTTCAAAAATAACCATTCAAATGAATAAATATTTTTAACATTTAAACCATACCTATTTACCGTACCAAACACAAAGAAAAATAAACTTTACACGTCTTATTATACAATGTATTCTCACACAAATAGGTAAGGTCACACAAATAAGCAATTTACAATTCCGATCTACGGAGTGAGCCTACCTATTCATCATTTAGATTTATAGTCCTTTATCTAGCCGATCTGCTCTTGTTTAATTAATGGAAGTAAGAAAATTTCGTCGCACAAATTCCTAAACATAGCCACAGATTTCGCTCCCTTGACGTTTGGGCGACAGTTCTACGACCCTCGTTGGTTTTCTGACCCGACTTAAAATAAATTAGGAGAATTCATAACCCTGTTTCGAATAACTATGCCTTTTGTTGATGTGTTATTATGGTATTGTTGTGAGGTGGCATTTAATGTTAAACCAAAACGTGATCCCAAGATCAGCAGAGCTTGTGTTAAGGTAACCAGACAATGCATACATACTTATATCCATACTAATAATTATTATAAATGCGAAAGTAGCTCCGTCTGTCTGTCTCTTCTTCACGCCGAAACCACTGAATCGAATTGAATGAAATTTGGTACAAATATAGTCTGGAACCTGAGAAAGGACATAGGATAGTTTTCATCCCGGAAATCACCCGGGAACGGGCACTATAATTCCACGCGGACGAAGTCACGGGCAAAAGCTAGTCATTTATAAATATATTACATCTAGGCACAGAAAAAACGATTGCAATTACAATTATTATGCTCATCACACAAAGTTTGTCCTGGGTTGGCATCGAAACTAATCTTATGGCTTAGCAGTGTTTAATTGTATTCATGTTTATAAGTTCACTAGTAGTTTCTTGCGGAATTTTACATATTATTATACTTTCAGCTCCTGTTTTACCGCGTTATGGACGGCATTTTTTTTAATCGATTTTTAAAGCGGTCTCTACGTCGTGAAAAGAAAATTTCATCTTTTTAGCTTCATAAAATGTGAAAATTTTATTTTTATACTATATGTATGAACAAAACTGATTAAAAAAGCTTTGGCTGTCTGTTTTAAAATATACGCATATTCATTGAAAATCTTGGCTGAATCAGATCTCGTCCTGAACTTAAAACTAAAGAAGGATGTATTCAGCATTTATCATGAAAATGGCCTTTTACCTAACAGAGAAATCACGAAAAATTATTAATACGTTTGCTACGCTCTAGGCGTATTGGCAATTTCGAAGTTATGTTCATTATGAGTCCAGATTCATTAAAAATCTACTGTTAATGACAAAATTAATTACAAATCGGCAGTTAATGACAACGCTCCAATTTTACACAATACTCTGCAGGTGACGTGTTGCAAAATATTTTGTGGCACGGAAACAAATAATTACAACTTTGGTTTTAATTTTACATTTAAAATCTTCTATCTATACATATATGTATATACCGAGATGTGAGACAAGCGACAAAGCCGCGGGCAAAAGCTAGTTTGGCATTGTTATTCTAAACACTTCCAAATCTCAGAAATTGTTTGGAAAAATAAATATTTAGATACATTTCCAAAATTTTAAAGATTTTTAAGACTAACTAAATACAGTTTACGACTATCTCATAAAATTCAGTGAATAAATCATAAATAAAATATCATCGAAAAAAACATTTTACTTAATTCCATTGCTCAATTTGACAATTGCTTATTTTTGAATATACATAACAGTTTAGTTGTTATTTAATCTCCTGATGCAGTTTGCAAATGAAACAGCAGCTGATAGCTAGTATAAAATGAAAGGGATAGAATATAGAAATTGATATATTTTATTGTCAAAATTATATATCACAGGATTTATAAAAAATATAATAAAAGAAAATACTAAACATGTTTAAAAACCGTGATCTAAGAAACTTCCAATCTTCTAATTTTCATGGTGTTGCTTGACGTGTAATGTTAGTTGCTGGTTCTCTGTCCGCCGTATTATGTTTCACACCAACAGTTGACGTTAGCGAAGCTGCCACAGTGTCCTCCTTTGTAACCGCGTCTCTTGCACTCGGCGTTGCAGTTGGAGGTGTAGTTCACAGCGCCCCACACGCAGCTGCCGATGAGTACATCCGCCTGCACGGCGTGCTGCGGAGACGACACGATCACCAGGAATGTGACGCACACCAACATCAGCATTGAACTGTAGCTCTTCGACATCTTTGTGACACTTTGTGACGTTCCGTTTCAGAATTTACTGCTGATGCTTCAGTCAAGAGACACGAACTTCAAGTGATTTCGATGTCGTTACACTCCGTATATATATCATAACTGTGTAATTGGACTAATTATAATTAATTTCGAAACAGGCCTTTTGGGATAACCCTCACTTAAAAGGTGATTAATTAACTAATTGTCTACATAGTAAAGTCAATACTATTTATACGAATTCGGTCAATACATTTAATTGTTTTAATCCATTAGATTTTAAACTCTCAGTACCGTGAATTCGCCATCACAGACACAGTACTATACTTTCAACAAGTCTAATTGCGTTCCATTTTTTTGTAACTTATGTTAAAATATTGTACTCTTATATTGTTACAATCAAGCAAATTACAATTATTAGTAACTGTCTTTCGAGGTTTCACCCGCGTAGATTTCGTTTCCGTGGGATTTTTGGAATAAAAACTGTCGTTGTGTATGTCGTTTCTCAGGACTATCTATGTACCAAATTTTATTTAAATTGATTATTTTTATTATTATTATTTTTATTTAATTTTATTTTAATAGTTTAAACATGAAAGAGAGACTGACAGATTACAGTACAAATTTTACTTAGTCCAAGATACATTTAAGTTGCTCAATACAAATAGCATACTGAAAAATACGTCTAAAAATATAATATCGACAATGGTGCCGATTCTCTTGTGCACAAACTATCGTAAATTTAAGTTAAGTGCATCTTTCTCTTTCCATTTCTTAAAGAAAAGGACAGAAGATACATTTTAGTTTAATCCTGTCAAATTAGACAGCGCCTGACGCCTT
The DNA here is from genome assembly GCA_033675125.1 of Athetis lepigone. Taxonomy (NCBI): domain Eukaryota; kingdom Metazoa; phylum Arthropoda; class Insecta; order Lepidoptera; family Noctuidae; genus Athetis; species Athetis lepigone. The sequence continues at coordinate 10,342,964 of CM066243.1, read as the reverse complement.
TCATTTAGACGCCATGTTTTTAAATTGCGTTTAAATTATCTATGGAGTGTCTAAATTTGACAGGACTTAACTAATATTTGATCTTCTGTCCTTTTCCTAATTACAAAGAAAGAGAAAGATGCACTTAACTTAAATTTACGATAGTTTGTGCACAAGAGAATCGGCACCAATGTGTTCATTAGAACTTTTCTAATGAAAACTTATACTTGACATGATATTTCACAAGATAAAATTTAATTTCCTTTTAAAATCCGGGGTTTGTTTTAAATAAGAAGGTGTACAAAATAACAAGCAAAACTTCCTAAGAAAAAATTTATACACGCCAGAATATTTTTCTATCAAAATCTCTGGCATTTTCTACAAAATGACGAAAAACGAATTTCCTAAACATAATTCAAAACACGATAGAAGTTTTAAATTTTTTCGCTGTAATAGCTTCGCTAAGCGTAACTTTCGGTCCCCGCTAACTTTTTCATACAACTAAGAGTTACTGACAGGTTACTCAACGTCGAAAACGGTAGCTCAACAACCTATTACAATTTAATCCCAAGTTGTATTAATTTTCCTTCTCCCGTCAGACGGACTGGGAGCCAGGTGTTATTCCACCAATATGCAGTTAGAATTTCCTGCACTGCACAGCGGTAAAGGCTAAACTAACTTTGCCAATTACGGGTTTATTATTATTGGGTGTAGCAGTGTACTTACGAGTGTGTATAATCACAATAATCAGCCGGGTCGACCGTTTGCACTTGCATCATGATAAAGTTTTGGAAACATTTTCGAATTTGTATAGTGTGAAGGTCCATATTTTTTAGATTATAATATCATATGAAAAGCAATTTTTTACACTCCATTCATTATTACAAATAACGTCGTCACACAATGCAGCGGTCTACCTTTTGGAGAATAGGTAAACCAAAGTACATGCTTAAGTAAAATCTTTGACTTGTAATATACGTAATATATTGGAGTCCAATATCTTAAAATTGTAATTAAGAAATATTCACAAAAAAAAATAGGTTGATGCAATTAGATTTGATGTAGGCATAGTGCTGTGTTAGCTCAGTTTCAATTTCACTGGATTTAAACAATGGAACGGATTAACCATATGCACATGAAATGCATTGACTACATTAAATCATGTTCATATTTAGTTAATTATTATCTATTAACTAGGGGTTATCCCAAATTGTATGTTTCAAAATTAATATTTATTACTCTAATTAGCAGAGCATTTTAGTGGTGGCACAGATGATATAAATACAATGTACAACGACATCGAAATCACTTGAAGTTCGTGTCTCTTAACTGAAGCATCAGCAGTAACTCCTGTCACTCAACGTCACAAAGAGTCACAAAGATGTCGAAGAGCTACAGTTCAATGCTGATGTTGGTGTGCGTCACATTCCTGGTGATCGTGTCGTCTCCGCAGCACGCCGTGCAGGCGGATGCACTCATCGGCAGCTGCGTGTGGGGCGCTGTGAACTACACCTCCAACTGCAACGCCGAGTGCAAGAGACGCGGCTACAAAGGAGGACATTGTGGCAGCTTCGCTAACGTCAACTGTTGGTGCGAAACATAATATGGCGGACCGAGAACCAGCAACTAACATTACACGTCAAAAATGAATACCATCGTGACAGGCAGACTTTGTTGGTTAATGGTTTTATTTATTTAAGATAATTCTATGTTTGTGGGGTTTTCTTTTATCATTTATTCAATAAGACCTGTGATATAACCGTCAATAAAAAAAATTATAATATAATTTTTATATTTCATTTACTAACTACATCGGCTGTTTCTTGATCTTTCAATTACCCGACTGTTGTTTGTGTTTGACCTGAATGAGTTTCTGAAGGCACTGATAGGAAATAAAAGAAATGGCTGCAGTGGGCACGTTAACCAAAGTAAAAAACTTCTGCTAGTAGGTTTTAGAATCAGCTATATGAAGTAAGAATTGCCAGTTCAATTCAAGAACGCTTCGTCTAAATTCACAAAAGAAGATTTTTGCAGAATAACTTTGCAGTACAACATCAGCATCTTAATCAATCAATATGTAGCCTTTGCTAAAACTTTATATCGTAGTGCGCAACAAAAACACAACGCGATTCCCAGAATTCTGAACAGTTTATTTAAAGTCTTAAAGGGCATTCAAAAGGCACTTTGAATTTTTTATCTAGCAGTCTTGTTGAAACTCAATTTTAACTCTTTTTAAAACCCGAGAAAAAATAAAACAAGAATGCATCAAGGTTATTTGGACTCAGGGTACTTAATTATATTTGGGGTAGCCATTCATTGAAATTAATTTAAACTGGTGTTTACAATAGAAATTTCTGCGTGTTCTATCTACTATAATAATTTAATAAAATTATCCCTTATTATAGAGCTGACTATTGAAAAATTGGGTACCTTTATCATTATTTACGGTATAATATAAGCTAACGATGGCGATCTGAATTATAATGCGAGGTAAAAAGGAAGTATAGGGAATTGAAAAGAGTGTCCATGGAGTTTATTGCTGGTTCTTCTCCATAGAGAATTACGTTTTGGAACAAGCAACTAGCCTCAACTTTCTGACGAACTGACTGACGCTTTGACAATATTCATAAGTGCCTGTAATTGGTTTAAGTGTAAAATACTTTGAATTTTAAAAAGAGTTTTACGTTTACAATTTTCTCTTGTCTACAACATAGTGTGAATTATTCGCGGCTTCTCAACCCACGGCGAGAACTCTCTTGAGGTTTCTCGTGGATCGTTCTCGTCCCTAAGCAACTTTTCACATTCACCTTTCTCGGGGGTTCTTGTGGGTTCTCCAGTTCGCAAGAAAGTAGAGGTGGCAATAAACACTAGTATTTTTTGTCATGACTCATGAAGGCACAATCTTACCTAAGCTTACGAGAATAGCGATGGTTGATAATAAATGTCTATTAATGTTGGAGAGGACTTTACCGGTTGCGTTCAGATTTTGTCATAATATTTTATCTGAGAGTGGAAATAGTTCATAGAAATATATATTTTTTGAATTGTAACCGAATAAGTAAGTAATGGTCGCCGTACACCATCCTTCCTATCGTCCAACTGGCATGACGCTGCACGCTTGATCCAATTTGCTGTTCAAATGAAACCATGGCGTTGCCTGTGACAGTGACGACGTTTTAGACATTAAGGGCTTTAAAAAAAAGATCGCGCAAATGGTTCAAACAGTGGTCAATTAATTAGTGGTTTAAGAAGAAAACAGTTTACAGATACAAAATTATTAAAAGATTTGAAGATTACGCCCTCACGCTCCATTATATCCATACTAATATTATAAATGGGAAAGTGTGTCTGTCTGTCTGTCAGTCTGTCTGTCTGTTTGTCTTTCTTTCACGGCAAAACGAAGCGATGAGTTGACGTGATTTTTTGAGTGGAGATAGTTAAAGGGATGGAGAGTAACATAGGCTACTTTTTGTCTCTTTCTAACGCGAGCGAAGCCGCGGGCAATAGCTAGTAAAATTATAAAGATATATGACGTGTAAAAGTGCCTTTAAGATCCTGCTTACATAATAAACAATTTCATTTCATTACATGCAGATTGGACCGCCATACACTGCCGAATCGAAATTTGATTCTGCTGTCAAATATAACTGTCACGCCAATCCACTCACATACACGGTCAATTCTAATTTCTAACTGATCCAATCGTTAGTTAACTGCGAGCGTTATGCCGATTGGACGATAGGAAGGATAATGTATGGCGTCCATTCACCCCTCCTATGGCCCAGGGTACACCGCTGGTGGCGCAGCGGAACGCATTTGAAGACAACAATTTAATATAAACCTTAACTATCTTTTTTGGTGGGTGGGAAATCATTATTTGACCTCCTTGGGTAGGTCGCGAGGGCGTGTCAGACTTTTACTGACTAAAACCTGCCCAAGTTCCTTCAGTTGCCCTTTATGTTCCGGGCTCACGGTAAATAAACCTTATTACCTTGACAGCATAGATATACTTGAGAACATAGTGTCAATAAGGTGTTCAGCTTACAAAGTGATTAAATAGCGATTATACATATATAATAGCTATACATTAGACACGTGTATTTAAAAAAAGTATAGATTTAAGTAAGTAGTTAATTTAATTACTTTTTAATTAGAGGTTATCCCTAATTACCTATTACAAAAAATAATAATCATACTGTACTATGACTACATAGAACAGTCATTAATATTTAAACATTCATGTATATTTAAATAAATGTATTAAATTAAAGGTATTTAGATTTATCGCTTCAATCTATTGCAATCTTATTCGACTTAATGAGCGTGTACTGAAATGATGCCTACCAGTCAGCTGCACTGAGGCGTGTGGTTAAAAAACCAGACAAAAAATGGCGCTCTGTCACTTTTGACAGAAAGTGTCAAAGCGGCCTTATTTCCAAGTCTAATTACGTCACAGTAGTAGTAATAGCCTTAAAAATTGATTCTGGGAAACCAAACTAGACTTCAAACTATTTGCAAAGGTTCCAAGAATACGATTGTAGAGTGCATCAAACGCAGTGACGGAGCGATATTATGCTGTCCAGCCCAGTGTGCGAGTGACGTTTGAAGCTGCACAGTGTGCAGATTTACGCGTAACATACCGCTTTTGCCATATTTATGACTAGACTGTAATTTGTTACTGAACAAGACCACAGTGTGGCAGGATATTTCGTTCCATGTTTTGCGTTTCGAGGTTACAATCAGTGGTTGTATATATAGAAAACTAGCTTTTGCCCGCGGCTTCGCTCGCGTTAAAAAGAGACAAAAAGTAGCCTATGTTACTCTCCATCCCTTCAACTATCTCCACTTAAAAAATCACGTCAATTCGTCGCTCCGTTTTGCCGTGAAAGAAAGACAAGCAGACAGATAGACAGAACTTTGCTCACAATCAATAAAATAAAATAGGTATAAAAAAAAACACTTACTGCTATATTAAGTCGGCGACCAATCTCTCTAATTCCAACATTTTGCTCATGTAAAAACTTTTACCCGTTGATTTAAAAGCATTCGATACGCGTCTGTTTTCTCATTGGACATGTTCCCCCAAAAATTTAATTGAGTTTATTTAAATAACAAATTAAAATAAATTAAGCTTTTAAACTAAAAAAATGTAAAAGAGACGGCTTTGTCTATTTTACGTTGCGCAAGTTACATTTATTCCGCTCTTGTAGGACACCTAAATACAAAACATGCCATTGCAAATCAAAACTGAAGCAACAACAAAATCGAAGCTAAAAGCCGGCAAACATAGGGATACGATCGCAATTTACTTGTATATTTGATCTCCCAAAATATCTATTATTTGTACAAGTTGAAACTGAAATACAAGTGGGGTACGGACGGGAAAATACCCAGCGGGAAACCGGAGAGGTATTAGGTAGTATACATAATGTATATTTAAAACTAGACCAGTTTTCAAGAGGCGGTATGCTTGGAATAATTTCGATCTATCTGACTTTTTGTACGTTTCTGGACGATTTATTTTGGTATGCCTTAAAATAGCTGTTAATTTAACTTAAATAGTTAGTATTATTTTCATGAAAGTTTTAATAGAATTTGTTATACTTTCTAATGCATTTTTTCACATTTTACAATCCTTTTCCTAACCAGCTACAATACACGAGGAAGTGCTCCAGCAAATTTAAAATGCACCTGAAATAACAAGTTCTAACAAAAGCTCATAAAACGAGAGAGGAAGGTGTCGCAGCGACATTATAGTCTATGGACAGTAACACGTACAGTGGCCGTGACTAACTCACCAAGTTTGGGCTAAAACTGCGCAAAACCCAGAAAGCACTTGAGTGTCATCACTGCCTCGCGTTTCTTTGTCCATTTAGTAGTCCGCCCTGAGAAATGGACGTTTTAGCCAGTGATAAAAGGCAACTTTTATTTAAAAGGACTTGAATGTTCTCCGAGCCAACTTTGTTGAGTATTTTTGCCTTCAGAGTAGGCATTTCCTTTGAATGCTTCCTTTTTATTTACGTAAGCACGCAGAGGAAATGGGGAGTTTCATTACGTTTGCCCATAACTCTGAATTTCTTTTGTTCTCGGTAATTCTGATACGGGCTAGTAAATAAAAATAAATAAATTTACAACCTCGCTGGGATATTGTTGACTGCGCAAGTACTGGTAAAAACAAGTGATTGATGAGGTGTGAGACTGAGCTCGTTTGCTATCGACGCGACACAGTTACAATGCTTTTGACTGAATTGAAAAGTTGCTCGATGCGTAAGAGTTTGTTTAATACAGCTTTGCATAATTTTCGTATCAATCAACCAACATACATCGATTATTAAATGGTTTGTTTTCGCGTTCAAAAATAGTTTCAACTTTGAGAGTTAGACAGTTGATAAATCAAAGTCATGACGAAGCAAGCTATGCACATTTTACTCTCAAGAAAGGAGTCAAAACGAGAACAGTTAAATTTAAAATTGCCTGAGCAATGTAATAAACATGAACGAACACTTCTGTGTCCTATTGAAAAGCTTCTGTTTCCCAGTGTTTCATAACGGAAACAATTGTGACGACATTTAAATTCAAGATGCAGTGTGTTGTGTCTGTTCCAAAATGTAGATTTGAAGATATTAAGCGGTACTTTTGGCAAAGCGATTGTGTTGAGTGCATTTTGATATAACTGTAAAATGAAAGTAGGTGAGCTTCACTGGTATACAGTGAAGTTGCTATTCTCACTGTAATTGCTTTGCTTTCGTTACTGAATCAAAGGAAAGTTCTTAGAAGATGATTCTATATTTTGTTATAGAGTCTTAAAATATGCAACGTGTAATTGAATTAACTAAAACCTTAAAAAAGGAGTAATTACGTTAGTTTTTTTAGGGTTCCGTACCCAAAGGGTAAAACGGGACCCTATTACTACTAAGCCTCCGCTGTCTGTCTGTCTATCTCCAGGCTGTATCTCATAAACCGTGATAGCTAGAAAGCTGTTTTTTTCACAAATGATGTATTTCCGTTGCCGCTATAACAACAAATACTAAAAATTAACAAAAATAGAATATTAAGGGGGCCCCCATACAATAAACGTGTTTTTTCGTATTTTTTTGCTCATTATAAAAAACGGTATCAGGTAGACGTTTCAAATTTTCACAAAATATTTACTTGTATATGACCTTTCAAAATAAATAATTGAATAACAATAAAGTAAATATTAAAAGGGGGGCTCCCATACAACAAGCGTAATTTTTAAGCAATTTTTACTCGATCTTAATAAACAGGTAAAAATATGTCTATTATAGATGATAGTACGGAACCCTTCGTGCGCGAGTCGGACTGGCACTTGGCCGGTTTTTTTTTAAATACGGGGCTATATAAAATAAATGCTTGTTTGAAAATAGGTACGAAATGGATATAAACAATTTTACAAAATCTAAGCTACCTTTATGGATTTATTTATAGCAAAATTGTTCTTATCATAAACATATAAATTAAATTAAAATAAAAGTGAAGTCCAGAGGTATGTTACTATTCTTATATGACGCTAACAGACAACACAGACATAAAGTAACGTTAGCGACCGGATTCCATCCATCTTTTTTTATGTTCCATAACTTTTTCAATAACAAAATTGGATACCGCGATTGCAATCAGCTTATATGCGTAGTGACGCAAGTTTACAATATTTGAAACATTGACAATAATCCACTTGATTGAATGAATATGCGTATATTCTTTAATCTAATCAATTTGCTATGAAACTAACAGTATTGTGCACATACCTATTTTATTATACAGTTACAATTTTCCCAAGTGAATAGGCCGCGGTTTTTAATAATTTTTAACTACTTTTAGTTTGATCTCATGTATTTAACACAGGTAAATCTTTTTGAATAGATATGAAATATGCACATAATGAATTGAAAAAGTCCCATTGGTACCTGCCCTGATTTGATTCCACAACAAGTATGAGAGGCGGGCGCCTTAACCACTAGACCCAAACTAGACCAAATCCATACTAATATTATAAATGGAAAAGTGTGTCTGTCTGTCTGTATGTTTGTCTTTCTTTCACGGCAAAACGGAGCGACGAATCGACGTGATTTTTTAAGTGGAGATAGTTGAAGGGATGGAGAGTAAATAAAATAGGCTACTTTTTGTCTCTTTCTAACGCGAGCGAAGCCGCGGGCAAAAGCGAGTAATTATATATTGTAATCATCATCATGTGTTTAGCCGTTTCCCAACAATTGTTAACTTGGTTTCCAGTCTCACTGGATGCAGCTGAATATTGGTGTTTGGCGTAAAGCGATTTGTCAGACATCCTCAAACTACTTACTAGGTGAAACGTTACCCCTTGCAAAGACTAAATGTCACACTCTCGGTTGATAAAGATCTAGACCGACGGTGTGCTTTTCGAGGTAGGACCTATATTCAAAATCCGGACTGCCATTGAGAAATTACTTATGATTTGCCCGACCCAGAAAACAAATTCATTACTAGTTAATATACATATTTCAATACAATATTATATAATTTGCTCTCAAAACAACTCATCTGTATGTCAGGTAAGTTCGCTTGAAAGACCCGAGAGGCGAACGCGTCGGCACTTTTTCAGGACACGAAAAATGCATTTGTGATTCCATCATAAACGTTTCTTACTGGGTTCCTGTGCGAAAGAATACGGGCGCACGTGATTCAGCCATTCTCTTGGCCTATTATGACTGAGTCTGTCAGTTAAAAGGGTAAAAGGGTTGTTATAGTTTCAGAGTCAGTTAGTTCTAAGTAGTCATTGTCTTAAAGCACTGAAAAAGTTTTCTTGTATTACTTGGGTATTGTTTATCCTCCTAAGCTGCTATGATCAGAAAATAAAAACTTTTTTTACTGATTTTTTTTTGGGGAGTCGGAAATCATCAAATGACTTCTCTCGTCCTGGCGGGGCGGGAGGGCATGTCAGACTTTTACTGACTGAAACCCACTCATGTGTCTTCGATTGCCCTTTATGTTCTGGTCCGGGGTCACGGTAACTATTATAACCATTCCGCAACAACTTTTTTTACTGATGGAAATCGCCTTTTCATAATTATGGGGTATTTCAACTCTGAATGTCTATGATATATCTTAAGATTATATGGAACTTTTTGAAGTCGTTTGTAAAGATAACCAATCTTTGAGGCTTTCACAAAACAAACAAAACACTATTCTGAATTCAAACCCAAATTAGTGCATAAGTATTCTACAAAAAAATAGTGAACAGTTTCGAAAATACCACACTGTTCAGAGCGTTTTTAAAGAGCGCACCTTTCTTTTAGCAATAATATTCTTGGTAGGTTTAAAGTTTTTGAAGGTTTTGAAATTCAGACAAGTTTTATGTCCCTAGAGAACTATCTATCCTTTAAGAAAAGGCTATTCGTCTTCGGTGGCGTGAAACTTTATGAGGTGGGCTTTTAAATCATTAGTTGTACTGGGACCTAAGTATTTTACGATAAAATAAACAGCTGTATTTTATATGAATAAAAATCAGCGTAAAAATCTTTCTATTGAAATTTTATTACTTTTTACGTTGTGTGTATAAGTGTCCTAAGTATTAAGTAACTTTAATATTATTTTCAACTAGTTTTGAAGATTTAGGAGCTTAAATATGAATTTGGTAACAGTTCATGGTTGTGGTTCAAAATTCAGATGGGTTTTTAGCGTATTCCCCGCAAAGTGAAGATGCTAGCAAGAGGATGTATGAGTATTTAGTTTGAATATGCAGGTTAAAATCAGGCCAGTTAAGAAATATAATTATGTATTTAATTTTTAGGGTACCTCAAAAGGTAAAAACGTAACCCTTATGGGATCACTTTGTTGTCCGTCTGTCCGTCCGTCCGTCTGTCAAGACCCTTTTTCTCAGGAACGCGTCGAGATATCAAGCTGAAATTAATATCACATACTCAGGTCGGCTACCTCTCAAAGCAGTGAAAAAATCAAATGTATAAATCAACGCCATAAAAAAATACGGCGGTTTATATTGCATATTTAGACATTTGCAAGGGAATCAAAACCTATAGAGTACTTCTCATGGACCAAGAATCATGAAATTTGGCAAGAAGCAATGTCATGTAGCATAAGTAAAGGAAAAACTCCAAAAACCGTAAATTTGTAGTCATTTCATAAAAAAAATTAACGGAACCCTCGTTGCGTGAGTCCAACTCGCACTTGACCGGTTTTTTTCTATATTTTATTGATTTTGAGATGCAAATGTCCAGTCAATAAATATAGCATCAAGATTTAGAAATTCTAAACTAGCTATTTACATCGAAATACATAATATTGATTCGAGACGCAAAATACAAAAGCAGCCTGACAGTCGGCTGTCGCTTTGTCGTTGAAAGGTTCAGTAGTCTCACCACAAAAACTGCCAACGAAGAACACTTATTTAACACATCACCGGATCTTTACGAATAGCATCAACTTACTTGCTAGAACGAATGTTCTATTAAGTATTCTGGCTCTATATTTTGACCCAGATAAATTTCGAGGCACGACTTATTGGTATTAACAGCAGTGGGGATTAGTTTTCGAGACGGCCGGTGACCCCGTGTCTTAAAGGCTGGGTTAATGGGAGCAAAACGGAACAAACGAGGTCCATTCGTCTTGGTAACAGAGCTGCTATTACGTATTTCACTAGTACTAAATGGTTTTTGTCCGTACCCGTACTGTATGTTTTAAGATGAGATGTTTTTGCGATGGTCGTTTTATTCGGTAATTAGGACAGGAATAACTTCGGTCTGAGTAGCTCGTATAGTTTATATGTGATCATAGTTCAGTATGATGTTTCAGTAAGTCTTGTGTTATTTTAGTTTTGACGACTGGTTCCATGAATTGTAGTGTTATAATAGTACCGATTCTCTTGCTCACAAACTAAATACAATTTAAGTTCAGTGCATCTTTTTCTTTCTATTTCATCTTTTTCTTTTTATTTAAGAAAAGGACAGAAGATAAAAAAATAGTTTAGTCCTGTCATAATAAGGCACTCCTCCATAGATAATTTAGACATGATTAAAAACATGGCGACTAAAAATACGTCGTTTTTCTTCAGGCGCTGACTAATTTGACAGGACTAAGCTAGTATGTATCTACTGTCCTTTTTTTAATGAAATGGGAAGAGAAAGATGCACCTCACTTATAGTTTAGTTTGTGAACAAGAGAATCAGCACCAATGTGACATAATTTACATCAGAAGCAGTGCTTACCTAGATAGTTTAGTCAAACATCTGTTAGTACAGATAACATTGTGCGATCATAAATTGAGTGATGTTCACCGCATCGGATTATTAATAATATTAATTTGAAACATAACAAAGCTAATTACGTAATATTCGTAGAATTTACACAGTGCTGTGATTAGGTTCTGTCCATATTGCTCATTTAATAGGGTTGGCATAATTGTACTTACTTACTTGATAGATCGTCTTCTGTTTTCTCAAAAATTTTATGTTTTGAAAAATACATGAATTTCTAATTTATAAGTATTTTAAATTAAAAAACCGGCCAAGAGCGTGTCGGGCCACGCTCAATGTAGGGTTCCCGTCCGTCACAATAAGTGTTCCCACTTATAAGTTTTAAAAAAGGCTATTTGTTACGTTGACATACTAAGTACGCAGAAATTATTTTGTACGACCTTTTTGTCTTTTTTGTACAAAAACTGTTCCTTCTATCAAGTTCAAAATAATTTTCCTAGAAAGTCCTTATAAAGTTCTACTTTCCAGACTTTTTTCATATTTTTTAAACCTACGGGTCAAAAGTTAGAGGGGGGGGGGGGGACGCTTTGATTTTTCCTTTTGGAGCGATTATTTCCGAAATTATTGACATTAACAAAAAATGATCTTAGTAAACCCCTATTCATTTTTAAATACCTATCCAACAAGATATCAAAGATTGGGGTTGAAATTTAAAAAAATCTCACTCCCCACTTTACATATAGGGGGGCTACCCTAATAAAACATTTATTTCCAATTTTTAATTTACCACTTTGTCGGCGGGATTGATATACATATTGGTACAAAATTTCAGCTTTCTAGTGCTAACGGTCACAGAGATTAAGCGAGGACGGACGGACAGACATGGCGAAACTATAAGGGTTCCTAGTTGACTACGGAACCCTAAAAATGAAATAAAAATATGAGATCTAATGAAAAGACTATTTTATATATGTTGGCTGTGACTATTTTTATGTGTTGTTTATAAAAATAATTAAAAGAACATATGAGTTCATCACTGTGTATTTAAAAGTTCAGAAGTCGTGCTATACTATAAAGCTAGGACTATTTTTGCAATAGTGCCCTAAGTTTGCAAATATGCTTTAAAACAAAATAATGTTTTTACAACACTTGTTTCAGGTACAAGGAATGAAACGAGTCCGTGCATAAAACATCCAAGGACAATTTTCAATTGCTATATGAAAGAAACTATAACTTACATTAGTCAACTTTGACTACAACGAACGTATTGGTCCCAGCTGGGCGCCAGTTGTCAATTGGCGCCCAACAGGGGCCAATATGTATCATACAAAAAGTATGGCCAATCACAGCAGACGAAGAATATCGAATCAGATTACATATTGATTGATTCTGAAGAGAACTCTTAATAGAGAAACAAAATATCTGTTGATGTCTTTTGTCTTTTGTCCCAATTGGGCGCCAATATAAAACGTACGCAATCATGATTAATTCTAAAAAAGGCAAATATTACTAAAACATCACATAGTTTCAAATGTATACCGTTCGATATAACAGATAGTAGATTTTGTGAATTGTTTTTCCCTCTAGTGCGTATTTTGATATAAAGCTTGTAACGGTGAACTGACGAGTTAGGATCGTATATGGATTTATCGCGTGCAATTTATCATCCCTTTTACAATCCTGTACTGTTATTTTTTACATAACATAACGTCAGGTTTTTATGATGTCGAAAGGATTCTAACAAACGAGTAGGCAGAGGGAATTTGACGTGTATGCATAATTAAATCCAAAATAAATAAAACGATGCAAATCCTAGTATAAATGTCAACTTTTTAGTACGGAAAAGAAAAGTCTTACCTTGATTTTCATAAAAACGTGTTTAAGTTGGTAGCTAAATATAATCTTTCATGCCACAATAAACTCAATTAAATTTGCTAATTTTATTCAACCAATCTGTTCTCAAAGTCAATAAAACCTTTCTTCTCCAAACAAAACCGAAGCTAGAAATTTTCCTAGCTCATCAAACGTGTCCCTAGGCGTCGGCAGCCCTAATTAAATTCTGCAAGGCTGTAAATCATGGTTAAGATAACGTTCACACGGTATACGATAGCGTTGACGTACATTGCCTTCGTGACAGTTTACACCTTTGTGGGGTAATCCCTGTTTACCGTGGGTAGTCTTATCATTTAATTATGTTACACTTCTTAGAGCTAGACTTATTTAGTCTTTGAGTTTGGTTAGGTGTACTTGCGTGTAACGTTTCCTCTTTATATTGGTCGTTGAAAAATGTTGTTGTAGGTTTTTGTCAAAGAGTGTTTGTTGAAGAGTTTTCTGTTTGTTAGTATAAACTTAAAACTGTGATAATTTCTGAAACACGAGAAGAGAAAAAATATCGTTATAAATGATAGGCCAAGATACAGGAAAATCCCCAAAGGATTATTGCTTTGCTACTTCTTCCCTCCTCCAAAGACGACATAACTATTATTTACGTCCCTACATTCTATGTTGTCGTGTCCATGTTTCGCTAAAAGTGTTTAAAAGAAAACAATACTTAGTGGACATATGTATTCGCCAAGATAAGACTCATTCATGCCTCTCCCTCCATTTTTACCTAAATTAAAGTTCAGAAGGCCTATTCTAGATTGAAAAGGCTCTTAAAGGTTTTCACTATTATTTAATGTAGCTCGTATTACTTGAAATAGAACTTGTCAAAGTAAACTCCAGCAGCAGGTTGCCATCTCGAAGAATACGATTCCTGCAAAATAGAATACCGTTTTCGATTTCCGCTCTCGGGTTGCCGCGGGCGAAAGGTGAAATACAATAAATCATACAAGGAAACTCAACAAAAAATTGAAGGAACTTCACGAAACTTTGAGCTTTGTACATTTTGTTTGGAAGCTAGCCTAGGATGGTGTAGAGAGAGAAGTTGGGGCTAGTATTGATGTCACTAGAAGTTTTAGGTTGAAGTACAGGAGCTATTAGAACAAAATCTTTGTCACAGTTTTTTTTTATAAAATAAGAATAGGAATAAAACTACGACTTTGCAAATAGAAGTCTGTTCTGTTCTGTCTACTTCCTTTTCCGTCATTGTCATAGTCCAATAGAGCGGTAAGCCTACAAAACCAGAAGAGTGTAGGCGCTGGACCAAGACCTTGATATGTTTACCAAGGCACGGGGATGTCATATCAACAAATTCAAAATCCGGGGTAATACTAAGATTTTTTTAAATAAAAATACTCAATGACACTTTTAGCCCGACCTGGGAATAAAAACAAGGGGGCCTAGACCAGCAGTCATACTGGTTACCACGAGTCAATTAATTTGTATATTTTCGTAAATAATAATCGGTCAATTAATTACTTGTTCAAAGATAACATTCAACTTTCATTCCCCACAATCTCTAATTAATTTTATTAATAATGTAGACCATTTTCAATTTTACAACTTTACTGACAATTCAAATTTTGGCTTCAGGGGTTGCAATTTTAATTGTCAAAGTTACAAGTTGCCTCTTTGTTTTTGTTTAATTTTGGACACTACTTGTTTTTGGTTATTATTATTATTATTATATATTATTATTATTTAGCATTTTCTCACTGAATTGTAACTTTCACTTGGGAACTACTTAACCCTGAAATTCCAGAAATGATTGTGTTTCCACCTCAACCTTTATTAAGACATGCATGTAAATGGCGTATGAAGGCGATAAACCTGATGCAGTTGGACGCCTAACCAAACACAAGCCTGTGATGCACCTCTCCCCGGACGGAGGGTATTCATGAAAATTCTTCAGGAAATAAAAAAGAGATCAACAGTCTTTCCTTATCATAATTATTAAAATGTGGAAGTTTTGTTAGAACTTATAATGACTTTACAAAGTAAAGTTACAAAGCACATTATAGTTATATTACCTATTTCAGTTCCTATTTCACCTTTGCGACAATCCAAAAACAAAAGCATTAGAAAACAGATTGCACAAACTAGACACTGGACTCGGTAACGGAATAATAGTTTTAGTCGCCGTAAGCGGTCGGCAAACTACAATGTAAACAGTCCTATTACCAGTGTTCGCAGAATTCATACCCATTGGGTAAAACAAAAGTGAATTTTGTAAAATATACAAAGGCTTATGTTGAAAGGCCGTGTTTGAAGTTGCACTGTTGTAAACTCGGTGATTGTGGGACCGCACGTAGGGCCGGCCTGCCCGACGCGCCTGTGGCTAATTGCTTAGCACAACGCGGCAACGCCTGTTGTAAACTGATAATTATCAAAATTATCTCGTTTGTTTAACGTTATTTCATATTTACGTGTGTTTATTGTTTAACAACGAACGAGTAGAGAAACGTTTTGCTTGGTTTAGAAGGGCTGAATCTGCTCTGTTTCAGTGGGATTAAAATAGTTAAATGTTTTATTAAATGGACTACCTTTTTTAATTTTTAAAACGGTATTTTATTTCCTTTCCTGATACTAACAATTTTTTAAAATACTTGGGGGCTATCCATGAATAACGTCACAGATTGTAATGATTTGTTGACTATTGTTCGTTGATTTTTGGGGGATCTCCCTCCCTGATGTGATTTATTTTTATTTTTGCTTTCGATTTTTATATGTGAGATCACGAAAATCTCCACTTCTTGTCCACACTTCGACCCACTTTACATAAATAAATTATATTATTTATATAAATTGCTGTAGCATACCAACTCAAAAGAAAAACGAAAAAATAGCTGCCAACCTTACCAGAAATACAGTAACTGTAATTCTTTCAATTATTTATGCTTATAGCCTCTTCTTCTTATTGAATGTTGGTCCGAAAAAGTAACTGAGGGTTTACGAGATAATAAATTTAAAGGAACGTGACACTCTAATGTACCCATACCAAAAACCTGAAAATTTAGGGCTACAAGTTTGAAGCACTATTAAACCCAGCTAGGCAGCTCAATGATAATTTGCATAACTAACTTTTTGCAGAGTTCAATAGAAATTTATACTCCCCTGAACAAATTGAATTATGCATGCTTGGTACTTTTACTTCGAGTTATTAAATGAATTTATGTACAGCGTTAGTGAGTTTGGGATAAAAGTATTTATGAATATTTCTAAGCGTTGATGAAGCTTTATTTTTTGATGGTTTAAGAAAACCTGTTAAGTGGAAATCATTCGTCTAGAAGTCTTAAAGATTTTTTTAACGAAAAGATATGCTGTATTGTGGGACAAACTAAACTGCCATTGGAAAACTGTTGTCCCATACCTACATCGACAAAGGCTGTCAGTTCACTAATTGCATTTTTTTTGTATTTTTCTGCGCCGTAGCTATATTTTTGTGGGCTTTAGAATTTTCTCTTTATTTTTTCAATTAAATCGTAGATTTGATTTGATTTACACTTGAGAGTTTAAATAATAATAATAATATTTATTTGTTAAAAAATATACACAATAATAAGCGACATGCATGTATATTTTTAACCGACTTCAAAAAAAAAGTAGGTTCTCTGTTTGACCTGTATGTATGTATGTATGTATGTTTGTCCGCGAATATCTTGCGTTTGGCTGAACCGATTTTGATGCGGTTTTCAGAAAAGTGTTCGTTACAGTCTGGGGAAGGTTTTAGTATATAACACTATTGGATATCCTGTGACGTTGCCTGCATAGATCCTGTTTTGCTTTCTTGGGTTGTAGATTTTCAAAGACGATTGTATGTTGGACTCTGACTAAAAAGTAAAAATAAAAAGCTTTTTTAAAAAAAGATAACCGACTTCAAAAACTAAAAGCTCATAAATAACTATTCCGAAGTCGGTGGCTTCTTTTCTGCTGGTTGATTTGTGTTGCCACCGACTTCGGAAATAGTTATTTATGAGCTTTTAGTTTTTGAAGTCGGTTATCTTTTTGACTTCGGAGGTTGATATTTCACAACTTCTTATTTGATGATGGAAAGAGTCTTAACCGCCCGACAGTCCGGCGATAAAGCGATCCTGTAACGGTTTCTTGTATCCTTATAAGGTACAGCACCCTAAAAATCAAATCGTGATTACAGTGTGACCCAATTGTACGTTACACCGTAAGTCGCACTTATCATGCAAATACCTACATATATGATTGTCGTAAGGTAAGTAATCAGAAACCCCGAACATTCTGATAACCTCAGGATATTGGTATTTTCCAATAATTGGGTTGTGGAGTTGAGATGGGGTTGACGGTTACCTATATGAATGAAATTATTGATTTATTATAATAATGGCGTCTTTGAATGGTCTTCAGAGAATGGAATATATTTATACATGTATGAAAGTTACTATTTATACATAATTTTAGTCATAATCTGTGATCATATTACTGCAGGGCAAAGGCCTCTTCTCATAGTCACATATATCACTGCCCTGTTTCAAAACCGCATCGGTGACTGACTTACAACGAGATAAATAAAATACTTTTCAGTTATTATGTATCAGATAGAGATAGGAAAAATCAAAACGTTAACCCAAAACAAAAAATAATATATGCCCTTTAAATGTTTGATGAACACACGACATAGAAGTCAATCTTTTAACCTGTCCCACCGTATCATCAAAACCAAAATCACAGAATACAATTCCAATAAGAGAATACAAACAAAAGTAAACATTAAGATGCTCTCTAACTCGAAACAAGAAAGAAACTTTTTCATTCTCATACTTTCCGAACGTGTCATCGAACCCGCAACCAACACTCCCTTTACCTGACATCTCAACCATTAGGCGGAGGCGGTGAAGTGTCGGCAACAGTAATATTTTACGTCGAAAACCTTTTAAATCGTAAACATCAACGCCTTGTTGGAAGAAAAACCAACTCGTGGGCGAAGCGAGTAATGAAGTTTTAAGATTTATGTTTTTTACCAAGTGCTGTGTACAAAATTGAGCCGTACTGAGCTGTAGACTCGAGATAAATGTGTGCTCAACTTTAGACGATGAATATTATGGAATATTCCACACTATCTTCTTCAAGTTTTTGGGATTATTTTTTACTAGCCAGTGAGTTTGCGTTAAAGTTATAATCCAACACAAAAATAACATATCAATTTTCCTATGCACTGAACTATATCATAATTATATAGTGATCTGGTTACCATAGTACGAACTCTGCTTAGTCTGTGAGTCGTTCCTGGATAATTAATATGTGTAACGAGTGTGTCCCAGACACTCTCGTTCCTAAAATACAACTCGCAATTAACTGTGCAGATAACGAAGTCACTAGTTTTTCTCCATCTTGTCTTGTGTTCGGTCGTGAATTAATCTCAAAGTCACACCATATATCCTCATGGTGGATGTCAATCGCCCTGCGAGTGCGGAGGGGACTGTCAGACTCCTACTAACTAAAACCACCCCAATGTTCCTTCTCCCACCTACGCCGAGGATCGCAGGGACTAGAGTGACTTTTGCAATTACCGGTTGGTGCTGGTCCGCCTTTGCGGGCCTCCTCAGGTCGGGGGGGAGAATTAGGTTTTGACTCCCCCTGCTACATAAAGAAGGCGCGTGGGAATACTACGCACTGCCACCTCGGCTCCAGTTGTATGGGGGCGACGCACGTCCCCAAGTCCGCTATCCCCGGGCCCATTTAGGGGGCCGGAGAGCAGCAGCTTCCTTCTGCGGAGTTCTGCGTGATAACTGTTTTGCAGAAGGACACCACTGTGTCCCAGACTCTGCGCTGCCGGCCATTGAACTGACTACGGCCATGAGTGACAGGTCGCTGCCTACTATAGAGATGGTGCACGGCGCTACTCCTCCCAAGCGGCACACTCATAGCTAGCAGACACCTATATAAATCCTTCTCTTGGTATATGATATGTGTGCATATTCAGTAAGTCTGAGAATCGGCTACTATCTATTTTTCATACCCCTAAGTGACACCCTTAACATTTTTAACGTGCGTGAAACCGCGGGAGGCAGCTAGTATTAGTATAAATATAAGTCTGAAATCACCGATTTGTCTTTGTTGGAATCATACAAAAATCCAAGTCCTAGTCGATTACAATATTCAATTATATCATTCGATTAATCATTCACTCATTCGATTGTCATCTGTTACCACATACTTTTCTGACACATTAAATCGGACTGTCGAAGAGTGCACACGTGTTTTACTTTCCTCCTGTCGTCGATATCCCAACAGTCTTCTGTAAACGAGATGATCAAATCTCGTGCAGCATAATCTGAATGAGAAGAGGCCTTTGACCTGCTAGGGCAATAATACAGCAGAAGTTAAAATTGTAAAGCAAAATAAGAATTCAGTGTCCAAAGAAGTAGGTATACGTGCCGAATTAACATCAGAGAAACGGTACAAGAGCAAATACAACAAGAGGCACAAACAAGAAAAAAGTTGTTAACATGCATGCAAGCTGACATTATAAAAAGCTGCCATTTTCCAAGCTGGCAACTAATTTCTTTGCGACTAAAAGCTTACCTGTTTACACCGGTATATCCGTGGGTTAATTTTATTAACGTGTAGATGGCGTCGGGGTCGAATCTTTCAATGAAATAACCTCGTCGCGTCGCACAGTGCTAAATTTGCCTGTGTCCAGAAAAAATGTTAGAAAAATATTGGATAGCCAATACAGTTGGCTGGTATAAGATAAAAAGATAGGTAATAATTATTTTGTCGACAATTACAAATGCGTTAACCTTTTAAAGACCAACTGACAGCCAGTTGTCGGGCTGCTATTGTCTTTCTATTGTGTCTTGTAGTTTTAAGTTTGTATATTTCAATCCGTTTACTCTCGTTTTAAGACCATACGTTTTCTTCATCTGTCCAGTTTTTCATGTATGAAATTACTATTTCAAAAAAAAAAAAAACTATTTAATTTCTATTTTAAACAACAAGAAAGCGGGTACTCCGGCTTTCTTGTTGTTTTATTTTCTATTCCAAGGAGTCGTAGACAGTAACTGTTTTAGCCAAACTAAGCAGACCTTGTACTGTGGTATCCAGACAATAGATAAACATACCTAGATAATTTAAAAATACATACATATTATAGATAAATTACACCCAGTCACAGACCAAATAATCATACTCATCACACAAAGTTTGTTCTGGGTCAGAATCAAACCCACGAACTCCGGCTTAATAGTCTGGGTCACTACACCACTAGACCAACAAGCTCGTCACCATAAAAGGTACTAATGAAAGATTTTGTCTTCAATTTTCCTAATACGTAACACAGTGCATTTGTGTGCACTTTACATCGACGATGCCGCGTTAGGAACGTATGACCTAGCTAATCCGTCTGCCTGTCAGTTGTCTGGATAATTTGCTGCCTGGCTTGAATTCAATTTGGAGCTACTAATATTACTGTAGTTTGATTTAGTTTACGTATAAGTACTCTAGGCCCACTGTGTGGGGTTTTGATAGCAATGGATTATTGAGTTTCATTCAAAAGTAATAGTATTGCTTGGATAGCTTGTAGGTCCTAGTAATGCAATATTATTTGAATGGATGTAGTATATGTATATAGCATAGACAGTGGGTTTGGTTTACGTATGATATCATTCTCACGTTATATTATTTTTGTAAACTATTTTTTGAAGTACGGTATACAGCTAGCAGCCCTTTTTTCACACACAACCATAACTCCACTGTGAGTAAAAATACTAAAAAGGGCAATAAAAGTCAATAAAAAAAACATTTTTCATTCCTATTGTGGTGACATGTATATCTAAAAAAACACGTTAACATTAACTGATCCTACATCGATTAATCTAAGTTTGACGCGACATTGGCGTATGCAAGATTCCTACATAACCGTCTGTCCGAGCAGCATCCCACTAGAACACCCGTCTGGTTAGACGATCCTCCCTTTTCAGAACTGGATGTGGAACTTTGCACTCTGTTTCTCATACCACTAAGCTATAATTAAATTGTCTCGAGACGTGTTGCTATTGCGCTCGCTCAGGCGTTCGGAGCGCGCAACCTTATAATCGTGAAGCTTATTACAGTCATATGTTGCAAACACGGGTTAGGTTAGCACGAGTACACGGTAGTATGGTTTTTTATGACGTAATTGAATGCAGGCAGCCAGGCATGCCGTAGAACACGTGTACGTGGTTAAAAACCTAAGAAAATAGACCGTTTTCTTTTTGCCTTTTGTCGCTTTGTTAAATAAATAGACTAAGTATAACAATACGGTTAATACAGTAGCTAAGCGGTTGGCTGTAGCGCTGCATAAGTATTTGTAAGTATCCATACTAATATTATAAATGGGAAAGTGTGTCTGTCTGTCTGTCTGTCTGTTTGTCTTTCTTTCACGGCAAAACGGAGCGATGAATTGACGTGATTTTTTGAGTGGAGATAGATGAAGGGATGGAGAGTAACATAGGCTACTTTTTGTCTCTTTCTAACGCGAGCGAAGCCGCGGGCAAAAGCTTGTCTAAAATAATTGTATGGCTAATATAATATCTATACTTGAGCCATCCATACTTAATATTATAAATGGGAAAGTGTGTCTGTCTGTATGTTTGTCTTTCTTTCACGGCAAAACGGAGCGACGAATTGACGTGATTTTTTAAGTGGAGAAAGTTGAAGGGATGGAGAGTAACTTGGGCTACTTTTTGTCTCTTTCAAACGCGAGCGAAGCCGCGGGCAAAGCTAGTATTCGATAAAGAATAGAGGTAAAATAATTTTATATTGGTTTTTCGAAATAACGAGGTATTATGCATGTTATTCGAGTGAAATATGCTGCAAAAGGATTTCTTAAGAAATAGTTACCGTGAAAAAAATATAAAAAGGCTATAAGTAATAGAAGATTTGTTAGAAGTGAGTTGTAATAACCCTAACTTGGTTTGTTTATCTGCATTCTTTATCGAATTTGGCTCAAGTATAGTTTTGATTTCACCAGAATTTGAACAATTGTCGAGGATTTCGGCAGAGAAACTCGTTATTCTATTTAAATCATACAATAGCTGTCCGCGGTTTCACCCACATCTTTGGTTACTACTGCACTCCTGTAGGTCGTGGCATGACGTTAAAAATCTAGTCTTCCTTAATAGATGGGCCATCCAACACAAAATATTTTTCCTTTTTTTTTTGCTGAGATTGAAACGTTTAACCAAACAATAGCTTTATAATACTAAAGTTCAGATTTAAAATAAAATATTCTTAATTCAAATCCCAGCAACAAAACTGCAGCGGTAATAACAAAGGCGTACAATAAAAAAAAGCGACGACGTCATCACGCCGAGTCAATTTTTTGATGCATATGAAGCAATAAAATTATTCAGGAGAGCAAGCACACGGTAGTAAGCCGGGCTTACGGGCGCAAACAATGTTACCTGCATCCAATTAGTTCGTCGGAGCTAAATTGTAAATCTGTGTGACACACCTCGCACCAGTTTTATGCCTCGCGAGTCATATTTACTGAGAAGAACTGAGATGTCATCTTAATTAACTTAGGTACTCGTAAAGGGAACATCATTATTAATTAGATACTTTATTAAGCAACTGCAAATATACTTGTTTCGTTAGGTTAGCTCGCAATTTCGTAACTTGACATTACTTGTGTACTTTCAAAATGATCGTGTCATTTTAAGGATGGATGGAGCGGTGGTACCTAATTGCCTCTTTTTCATTGACACAAGATACACCAAATGTATGTTTCAACTTTGTTATTTACATTTGAATAATATGTTTCTCATTTGCGAATCTACGTATGTCAGATAAAATTGTATCTTTTGACAGATACAATTGTATATTTTTCATTTTATATTCTATTTTATTTAATATCTCTAGCACAAGAAATTAGAGAAATGAGAATAAAATAATATGCCACTACAGCATTATACACTCACAAAATTAAATACGAGAGCAAAGCAAATAATTATGTAACGATTTTAAGAATAGTGCAAAAAAAGTCGCGCTTGTAGTAACTATTAAGTAATCTGTGCTTTTGGTTCAAACAACAGCGCATCTTAGATCTAATATGTTGCGCGCTGTAGCATGGTGCGGGTGACACCTGCCTGAATGACGTTGACATCAGTCAGTGCCACAAGACTAGAGACGATATGCAATTCACTTTATCGCTATCGATACTACGAAGATTAGTGTGTTATTCAATTTTGTGCTACTATGTGTACAAACTTGTAAATTTAAATGTTTCATGGCTATGCTATATCTTTGTACTAATAAAAAATCTTTAATAAAAAAATTACAAAAATTTCGGAATTCGGTGGCTTCTCTTCTGCCAATTAATTGGTGTTGCCACAGACTTCCGAAATTTTAGTTATTTTTGTGTTTTCAGTTTTGAAGGTGGTTAGTATTTTTTTGGAAAAAGATTTTTGTTAATACATTTTAGTGTCGAGACCTAATGTCTGACTGTGTTTTACAGTATCTCTCAAAGTAATACATATAAAACGAAAATAGAAACTTGAAGTAACGCATATATCGTCAATGTATATTTCGTCGATTTTTTTTTGTTTTATTTAATTTTTCGAGAACCACTGAATGGATCGCCATAAAATTAATATGGGACCATCGGGTTTATGTTTTTTTTCGTGACAACATTTTTGTTCTATTTTTAAGACAGCATGTCTCTGCAACAGGGGATAGGGAGTCCATAGCTGAGCGCTCTCAGCGGCTCGCTAGCCAAACTGTGAGAACATCGCAGGCCCGTGCTCAGGAATTTAGCGCTGAACGTGCGCAGCATCTTTCTCATATGCAATAAAAACAAAACCCTCCTTTTGGTAGTTAACGGCCATTCTCCGATAAGCAAATTTTACGTGTCCGGGCTTGAATAATCCGTACTTTTATCATATTCAATCATCCAATATTTTTTATATGTTAGATAGCATCCCTATCTAGCCATAAACAAAAACACAGGCTTCTGTTTAAAGTATTTAAGACTAAATTAATTTAATCTAAGTTCAAAAACCTCTGTTCTCTAATTACCGTAACGTGTCCGCACACTGTCTTAATGTTAAAACTTACTTGTAATTTTTATGACTTACAGGTTTACTTTGATCTATTCAACATTTTAAATGGTGTTAAACAACGTGTATCGCATAGTAAAATATTGACTCACTAGAACCAGTCTATAAATAATTATCGTTAAATTATCGGATGTCCGATGGAAAGTTATAATTACCGTGACATATTCTGTTCTCGAGTGCACACCCCTAAAAAACAGTATTTGGCACACCACTTCCGAACGCGTCTCATCTCCTCCATGTGTACCGCGAAACATCAGCAGTTGCACGTCTCTAACATTAGTGTACCGCTAATAAAGCGCTCTTGTATATAACTACCGTAACCTTGGTTACAAACTTTTCTAATTACCGTTTCACATTATATAAATTTGATTTTTTAAGTTAGACCTAAGTTGATCATGTAAATCGAGGCAGTACTTTGGCCTCCGTACGTTGTAATAAGCTAGTATTTGCATATTTTGTTAGTTTCCGAAATTTTTAAGAAAATCTATCGTTTTCTAATTACCGTATACTAATTACCGTATGTTTATAATTACCGTTGTATGAAAAATTAATTCTTATTTACTAACTGTAGCCTCAAAATAGATGGGTACAGAAGTCAATCTACATGCAAAGCGCGCTTGAGCATCACCCGTGATCATCAGTGATGAGTTGATGAGGCATATCCGCGGGATATATATATAATCCCGCGAATATGTGGAGGACGAGGCTTTCTTAATGCTAAGTCTCTCCTCAACCGCGAGACCCGGAGGTTGTATCTCCGGGATTATTTCCTTAAAGCTGACGTGGTTCCCCACGTCAGCACCGAGAATACGAGATGTGGTCACTGTGGTCAAGAACCTCACTCCGCTCTCCTTAACTAAAGAGAACTGGCGCAAACTTGTAGTGCTTGAGGCAAAGGATCGTGAGGAAGTATGGCAGAGTGAGGCGCTACACGGGTGGTTTTTCCGGGCCCTGCATGGGCCCGATGTAGACTTTTTAGTGTCACTTTAGTAGCTACAATTTGGTGACCTATTAGGGGAAACCGAAGGTTTTGTCCATACAATTATGGATAAGATTATCATGACAAAGAATTATCGGGAATTTATTGTGAAAGATGGTACGGTTAACTTATGTCGGGCGTCTCACCTGCCGGGAGAACGATTCGACACACTATCTCTGATTATTCTCGTCTTGCTAACAAAGAGGACTTGAATGGGCACAACCTAGTAGCCAGGATTATCAATCAGCAACTTGCTCTGAGATACGGCCTCGTAGAATCTGAAGATGGCAATGTCACATTGTACTGGGGTCGATACATCATCACTGAAAGGACTGTTGTAGCAAACAAGCCTGATATAGTGGTGGTGGATCGATTGGAGCGGCGCGCAATGCTCGTTGACGTAACGGTCCCGCGTGACAAGAACCTTGTGAAGACCGAGAAAGATAATAAAAATTAAGTATCGACTTGGCTCGCGAGATTGTTGACATGTTGAATGTGGACTCAACGGTCATGTGCCGATAGTTGTTTCTGCCAATGGTTTAATAGCCAAGAGTCTCGACCAACACCTAAGGAGGCTCTCGTCAGATGGCTGGATCTAGGGCTTCATTTAGAAGCTTTTGGACACGGCTCGCATCGTTAGGAAGTTCTTCTCTCTGAAGCCCTGATCACCGGTAGCTGGGATCCTGTTCCCGATGCCGTTGGGCTACTGTTTTTTATATTCTTACATGTTTTTGTTTTTTTATATCAATATTTAAAAATGTAAATAATCTGTATGAAAATAACGCGTAAAACGAACCCGCGGCTTCACTCCTACTATACCCTACTCTAGCCTACCCTACTATATCCCACTTTAGCCTGCTCTAGCCTACCCAACTATATCCCACTCTACCCTACTCTACTCTAACCTACACTACTCTAAAGTACCCTTTTAATTTTCAATTTTTTTTCCATAAGAACCTTCTCCAAACAATAACAAACACAACAAAGATTTAGTGAAATCGTCCAAAGATGATAAAGGGAAATAGGGATTCATTTTATATAAATCGATGTATACAAATTATTAATGTGTGTTATTTTTATTATATAATATCACATTTTACTTAAAATTGTCAGTGTTTTCTAATTACCGTGGCATAAGATATTAAACTTTTCTAATTACCGTACTCATAATTTTTTTAAGTCTCAATAACTAGAAAACTACCATTATTAAAAACATGCCTCATTTATTATTGAATTCGTATTTTTTACTAGTTTCATATTTTAATGAGTTTAGGGTAAATCAGTGAAAAATAAAAATGGTTACGGTAATTAGGCAAATAACGCCGAATCGGAGAATGACCGTTAAGAGATAATTCATAGCACTCAGTACTAGCCGAACCACACTCATAATTTCATCACAAGTTAAAATGTTTACCACCCAACGAAGTGGGCACGGGTCGGCTAGTATTCTATACAATATCGACATTCCATCGTAACAGTACATCCCATCACTAATTACGTCGAAGGCGTTACGTTATACGAATAACACTTTGCTTAATTTTTATTCCAAATTAATTTTAATTGTGGACTAGCACATTCTGTTTGGGTTGAAATTAATTTACTACAGTTATTAATGATTTAGTATATTAAGAATGTGGTACAGCTGAACTACTAAAGTCATTATTTATAAAACACTGCAACTTTCTAAAGTGAAATGAAATGTTACCGAAAGTGTCACCCGCACCATGCTACAGCGCAAAGAATATAAAATGCTAATTTCGGGACACCCTGATTTAGACAAATAGCTTTCACATTTTAGTGGTAAGTATTCGTACTTGTGATTTTTTAGAACGCGCCCATTCTCATTGAAGGAGTTGCGAGTTCGAATCAGGAAAAAGGCTAGGGAGAAGATGACTTAGAACTGCTACTAGATGGCTACTAGTATTTTAGTAAATATAGCGTTTCCTAATGTCAGTCAAGATTCATTTTCCAAATTCGTTTCAGAGCGTTTTTACTTCGCATAAACGATTTTTGTTTCAAAAAGCTATAAAATCTTGCAAATTAATTAAAGACTTTTAATAACTAATAAAGTTTGTGTTTCGTCTCCGGTTTAATATGGAGGGAAGTAGAAATTAATGTTTATATAATTTAGTTTTATGATTCTAGACAGTTTAAACGTTTTTCCGAGCCGAGCTTAATATTATTGTCTCGACATTTCTCGTGGACTCCAATGTTGATTTTGGCTTTTGTACTGGTTGAGAATAGTGAGATTTGGTCGCAATAAAGACCACCCTAGTTTTCCCACATTTCAAGTTTTTGACGTTAATTTACATTGCGTTTACAATTTGTCTCATGTCCATTAGTTACAAGGATTGGGTTTAAACACCATATTAATTAAAAAATTTAGTAAATACATGAATAGTAGCAGGAATTATAGTAGCCAAAACCTTAAATGTTACTAGCATAATTTTAAAGTTGACAGCAGATAGAGCTCTACCGCAATCAACTGATTTTATAAAAAAAATATCTTGGGTCATCTCTCTCTGATTTTAAACTAGGCAGAACCTCTAGCCTGACAACCGGTTATTTAAAAATCCATACTAATATTATAAATGGGAAAGTGTGTCTGTCTGTCTGTCTGTTTGTCTTTCTTTCACGGCAAAACGGAGCGACGGATTGACGTGATTTTTTAAGTGGAGATAGTTGAAGGGATGGAGAGTAACATAGGCTACTTTTTGTCTCTTTCTAACGCGAGCGAAGCCGCGGGCAGAAGCTAGTACTTATATAATTTTTAAATACATACATATTATAGATAAATTACACACAGGCTTAAAACAAAAAATATATGATCAGATTATAAACACAAGGTACTATTTTCTACCTAAGAAACCTTACAATAATATCACCGATTCAGTCTTCTGTGTAGTCAAGACGATTACATATTGATGGAGAGCCTATCCTATTCGAGTAGCTACATAAGTACATAGACTCAGAGGTCAACCTATTCCACAATCGCTTCAGTGACGGCTACATCGATTACGTCACACTGTATCTGCCCCACAGAGGACATTAGGCGTTAGTATGTTAGCCATGGTAAAGAGAAGGAAAGAAGGTTAATTTTTGTCTATGTGAAACAAGAAAACTGAGCAAAAGTATTAGGGTAAGACCGTTTGTCCACTGCCGCCGTCACTGTCACGTCAACGAGAACGAGATGACGGTGAGCTGAGTTTACATGAGGTGACGTCGCGTGAGATGGACACGTGGCGACGGTCGAATAGGTTCACATGGTCAAATAGTTCAGAACAACTCTGACATAAATTTGCACTAGACAATGAGATAAAAAAAGAGAAAATTTTCATCAAAAGTGATAAAATAGGTTGAAACTTAAATGTATAGTAGATTTTACATTAATTTTAAAACAACCATAAGTGGATTTTTCCAATTTTAAAGTATTTTTTTATAATTACTTTAAAATTGCAAAAATCCACTAAAACAGTTTAACGTTATTGTTTTGTTTGACGTAACAATTGATGATAGAGATAAAGAGTAGTCCAGCTAGGAAACACCGGCTCCATCGTTCGATTAAAATATGAAAAAATGACATGTAAAAGTGTAATTTTTTACCTATTTACAAAATAAAAGTCGTTTATTCGATATCAATTGTATATTGAGTTTATTAATAAATGGCATATATTATTTTTAAGAATCATCAAAACGCGACTTTATTTGGAGTTTGTAGTTCAATTAAATACCGTGACGTCACTTTTTTGAAAGTTTAAGTAATTACCTATTGATTTCAATGTAATTAAAATTGTTATTTTGAAGTTATTTAAACAAAATGGGTTTAAGTACTAAAATAGAGTATTTTTTTGGCATCAAATTGTGTCTTCTACTAATTTGTTAAAGGCGTAAAATCCCCATTAGAATAATGAGTTTGCAATCAAGAATGGAACTTCTGTCCCCTATTTCTGCCGTGGGACAGTCAACTACCGTTCAATATGACTACCGTGGGACCTAAGTTCCGCTTTACAAGCACAAGACGACTTATTAATGTCTGATTACTTGCGATTCCAGAATCTGGTACATTCCTTTATTCGTACGATTGAGAAGTGATTGGCTCTATTAGGATTTATTTTGATTGTTCTAGGTTTGTGGTAGCTATGTGTATTCCCTGAAGTGATAGAATTTTCGCTCTACTGATATAACTATGTAGTTAAGTGAGTATAAAATTGTTATGGAATGGAACAATTTGGGAATAGTTATGTCCGCAAAAGGTCGGGAGGTCTTAGATTTTGCGTATCGACAGATTGACTGCTTGGACTGTACTTATGCCGCATATTGTAATATATTTTTTAGTTTTGTACAATAATACATTTTTTAGATTTTGCCCTCGGATACACTAATGCCCTTACTAATAATCACTGTGTAAAGTTATGCAATGAATAAAGCCTGTGTAACCATACATTTTTTGACGTATAAACCTGTCATAACTTTATGCAGCGTTTATTAGTAAGGCGCTAAGTGTAGAAGTCGGAACTTCCATCGCCTATTCTTCTCTTTTTAGGGTTGGAATTTCCAAAAATCCTTTCTTAGTGCACACTAACTTAGTTAGTGTGCCTTCAAGTTTTATGATCAGCAGTTTGGGTGTGCGTTGATATATCACCCAGTCAGTCAGAAAACACTTTTTGTATGTATATATTTGTCCTTCGTTTTACAATAGTATATTGCATTATTTTTTATACATTTAAAACAGTTACCAGTTACATTTCAATTTGGAAACAAATCCTTTTTGAATTACTGTGAAATTTGAACTGTCGCGGCCGGTATTTTTTTAACACATTCATACATTTGATCCAGTTTAAACCTTTGGTTACACTAAACGGCAGCTATGTTGGTTTAGCATAGGGATTTAATTGTTAGGTTCGGTTTACCGCGATAGTCCTGTGTTGTTGAATAACTCTCGTATTTACGTATTTCGTTTTAATTTTAGTATTGAACTAGTTATGTACAATGTTAAATCATTTTGTAGTATTTTTGAATGCATCAAATTGGCGACTTACTGGCCGCTTTAGTGCTTGTTGTAAATAGAAAACGCCTTTTTCAAAGTTAGGAAAACTAGTAGTAAGTAAATTATTATAATTATAATCATGACAACAAAAAAAAAAACCAAAAAAAAAAAATTTGTTTGGAGATATATCCAAAATTCAGTAAACATAATTCAAAAGTAGCAACGAGCCCCTGCAAAGTAAACCCGTATAGATAAAAAACAGTGACTATTGAGTTGTATTTACTTTTTAGGATTCCGTACCCGAAGGATAACAACACGGGACCCTAATTCTGATACTTTACAGTCTGTTTATTTTTTTGCCTGTCTGTATCTGCACCGTGATGGTTAGACAGTTGAATTTTTACAGATGATGTATTTCTGTAGCCACTAAAACAACAAAACTAAAAAACAGAGATTAAATAAATATTTAAAGCGGCTACATACAACAAACGTGTTTTTTTATTAAGATATTGTTTTTATTATTTATTTTTTGTCGTTTTCAGCTGATAATAGTACAAAACTCTACGTGAGCGAGTCGGACTCACACTACCCAGTTTTTAATCACAAATGACCAAAAAACTGCAGTCAATTTTCACCTAAAAAAATATTGACTCCAAATATTTCAAAGACCATATTGCTGTCAGGTTATCGACTAAAGTTCAGCTTGATAAAGTGTCTTTTATGCGTAAAGTTTGTACATAAAACATGGTGATTTAGTGCTCTCTGTTATTTGGGCTTGCGGTTAAACTGGGGTCGTTGGCCGATCAGCTGACGTCAGTATCAGTTAGACTTGTAAACCACGACTGAATGTAAGTTGTGAAGTTATATAGGCATGTCTGGAGCCGGCTTATGTAGGTACAATACCTAGAATCTATGCATATAATAAATTCAAAAGTGATCATTGAATATTAAAAAATAAACTTGGTACACTAATACTTCTACAACCGATGTCGAAGCTAAAAACAGTATTTAGATTTTTTTCTGTCTGTTTGTCTGAGATAAACTTAAATAGTTCATCATAGATTTCATTAAAATTTTGCATGAATATTACGAAGAGATCGGGTCAACGCATAAGCTATTATCACTATATCACCTTTGTGGGATTAACAAAACAATGATGCAGACATAATATTTTTGCTGGTATACCGCCGTTTACCCGAATTTTATTTGCCCTAATTTCATTTGCCATAATAGTCAACAGCCATAATATCATACGACATAATACTCATTTGCCCTACTCTCATTTGCCATAATAGTCACGTGCCAGAATCATTGTTTCCCATAAAGTCACTTACCATAACATCATTTGCCATAATCATTGTAAGCCATAATTATCACATGTCCTAATTATCACATGCCATAATTATGATATGCCATAACATAATTTGCCATCGACATTGGGTGTATAACGGTTGTTTATATCAAGAGAAATTCGATGCAATTGGGACTTTAGGGCACCCCGACTCGGACAGGTTAGGTTAGAAGGGGATGGCGGGGTCGTGTGAGCGAGCGAAGCGAGCGAATAGACCCCGCCATCCCCTTCGTGGTTATTTTTTTATAAACCACACAGAAGTAGGAGCCCCGCGAAGCGGGGCTCCGTCGACCTAGCCCACCATCAACCATGCACAGAAAAAAAAACCATTACGGGGCTTAAATATTTGTCTAATACTTGTTATGCCATTTAAATATTATGCCATTTAAATATTATGTCTAATAATTATTATGGCACATAAAATTATGGCAAACAATACTTATGGCATTCGTATCTTATGGTATCTAAAATTCGGGCAATTAAAAGTATGTCATATGTCTTTTAGGGCAAATGAAACATTCGGGCAAATGAAATTCGGGTAAATGAAATTCGGGAAAATGATGATTATGGCATATAATCTTCGGGCAAACAATAGACAACCATTTTTGCTGCTTTATAGTGTCCATGCGGACGACGTCGCAGGCAGCTGCTAGTATTATTTAAAATCGACGGTCGACATATAAGGCAATTTTTCTAACTTTTAGGCTGAGATAAATAAAAGTTGTTTAACCAATATTGCGGCCAAGCAATATTTTTGTCAACATTACAAAACTGTTAAACTGCCATAGCGAAATAGAGACATTGAATAGCTGAGCTAAAGTAAGTGCTGAAGGGCCAATTTCGAAATACTTTTTATCTTGGTCTTTTGTAAGTCGCTCACACTTATTATAGATAAAGTCCTACGCCTACCTAGGTGTGTGTGAGTGAGCTATGACGTGTCTACAGATATTGTAACTGCAGAAAAAGTGCTCCTTATTCCACAATTAAAATACAATATTTTATGAGCCACCAGTTTTTGCCTGTTATTTTTTTTCGCGCTTAATTCAATATATACAAAATTGGGTTGCGGAATGTTATGTTTATAACAGTTACCGTGACCCTGGAACATAAAGGGCAATCGAAGGGACATGAGTGGGTTTTAGTCAGTAAGAGTCTGACACGCCCTCCCGCCGCACCCAGGACGGGAGCAGTCATTGGATGATTTCCCACTCACCAAAAAAAAAATATATATACAAAATTTAAATATTTTTTACGGATATTAATTACTCCTGCTAACAAAATAGCAAACTTTGCTTCTTGATTATTTTAGTGTAGATAAAACATAGGTGAAACTCGCTATAAATACTCACTTTGACGTTGACTGTCGACTTACCTTTACCTAGTTGAATAAAATTGTTCTTAAGGTCGACTAGAGTCATAAGGTAAAGCTTCGTCTAAGTTCTAAACGAACCTAACCCCACATTTACTGCACAGTGTTAGTTAACTATATAACAATATAGTGCCTGTCAAATACACATTGTCTTTGTACGGCAAAGTGCTTGCTCATGGCGACTATGTAATTATATTATAGGTTCATGTTACAGGCTTGTGATATTGTACTGCACTAAACTGCATAGCTTTGTTAATAACGTGGTACAGTCCAATGTGTAAATTGAAACTTATCACAGGTTACCGTAACCGACATTGATTAATCCTACATTTTTTACGAAGACAAACACCTTGGTATATTTTTTTTGCATACATAAGTACAAAATGGTATATTTTTTTTGCATACATAAGTACAAAACAATGAAAATTCAGTCTGCCACATTATTTCCTGTTCCTGCAACGTCTAAGTTGGTTTTGTCTGATAGCTTGAATTAACATTGGCAATCATTAGAATATCGTCATTAAAAATAAAAAATAAAAAAATAAAATAAATTTATTGGCATAAAATAAAATGTACACGGAATGGATTTCCCTGCCTCCTGCGCTAGTAAAAAACTGTGTTGCAGGAGCCAGTGTCCTCCCGTGGTGAAACGACTCAATTTTTTACTTTATGACAACATAAAAAAAAAATTAAAAAACTTAAATTAAAATTAAAATTGCGCGTGATAGTTAATGCTTATGTATAGGCATAGATACATATAATATTAGTAAATAAATATATATAATATTAGTAAATAATAAACCTATAAATAATTATACTAAATAACAGTCTGAAATGTTACTTTTAAATTAAACGAACAGCCAACGTTCGAGCGGTAACAAATAAGTATGACTCATCACTAAGTTGTTTGTTACCGCCTATAAATGCCCCTGCGCCGACCGATCTGGGTCATTCTTGTTTGAGACGTTGAACGGTGCGGAGCTCTCCGAGATTGTACATAAGTTAAGTATAACTTCTTGTGTATTGTGATAATGCTACCTATATTTTAAAAGATTATTATGTACCATTATTTTAGATATTTTAGATTATGATGACTATATATGATATGATAAATATGACTATAATTTGTGTATTATGTACACTGTGTTCTTTGAATAATGTAACCGAATAATTGTAATATTTTATCAAGTTTAAAAGAGTGTTCATGGAGTTTCTTGCTGGCTCTTCTCCATTGGAACCTACTACTTTGGAACCAGCAAATAGCTTTTCGTTTAATTGAATAAATGATTTGAATTTTACCTAATGTTTATTTTATTTTAAAAATATATTAAAAATGTAGTAAATAGAAAGATTATTAATGATAAATTGCTTTTGTCTCATACAGAAGGCTTAGTTTCAATGGCAACTTAAACTTATAACCAAAACTGGTTTAAATTACAATAAATGCTTTTCACATGTTTGCTTTTATGTTTATATATTTAATCCTCCTTTTTAATAATCTAACACGCGCATAGTTATTTCTGAGTGCGGTGGTGTGTAGGGTTATGTGTGGGTGGGTGCTGTGTGAATGTGTGGTGGTGTGTGGGTGTGACATGTTGTGCGAATGTATGTAGTATGTGCGGGTGTGAGTAAGGCCTGTATTAATAGACGTCACTCAACTCCGAGACGCTCTCAAGTCTCTTGCTGTCCTTGTCATTCTAAAGGGAAAAAAATAAGGATAGCAATAAACTTGAGAGCGTCTCAGTCTTGAGTGACGTCTATTAATACGGGCCTAAGTGTGTGAGGTAAGGGTGGGTGTTTGAGGTTGAGGGAGTGTGTATACGAGTGTGTTTAATAAGTGTGTGTGGGTGTGTAGTGATGTGCAAATGTGGGTGTTGCGGGAAAGTGAATGAATGAACGGTTTGGAACATAATTTAGGAGTTTGTGTACTAGGTAGCCTATGATGATTAAAAGTAAATACACTAGGTCACCACTTTTAGTAAGTTTTCTACTGCATCGTAGTCAAGCTTTTCAAGCCAGTTGAAGATAACTTGTTTAAATTTATTGTTTGTTAGATTACGTATTTTTTTAAGTTGATTACATTTATTGTAAAGTTGAGGGGCAAGAAAGCTAAATTGCATTTGGCCAAAGGCAGTATTCTGTCGTGGGACCGGGCAACGAGCTACTCTTTTAGATGATGGAGGTAAGTTTGGTACATGCCTCTTATGGTATCTGCGTAGCATTTCATAAATGAATATTTTTCTTACGGTAAGTACACCAGCTTTTTCGTAAACGTCTATTGTTGGATGTCTAAACGGTAGGTGCATTAGTACTTTTAGAACCGAACGCTGAGCCCTCTCTGCTTCTATAAGAATAGTTTTACGAGTGCCACCCCATGCGCAGATGCAGTATCTAATTATACATTCACACAACGCTTGGTAAGTACGAAGTAAGAGTCTGTGTTCTGCAACTGTGCGTAGTTTTTTGAAAACATAAATCGTTTTTCTAATCCTGGCTGCAGTTATTTCGACATGTTTCTTCCAGGTAAGTTGGTCATCTATTGTAACACCTAAGTATTTTATTAAGGCTACCCTGGAGAGTGTTGGACAATAGCAGTTGGATTGACCCACAGTCCGATTGCAGGGATATGCATGTATTTTAAGGCTAAGCTCGCATGTGGGTTTACCCACTTTTGTTTTACTGAAACATATGTACTTGGTTTTCGTGGTGTTCAGAGATAGAAGGCTGTCCTCCAACCAGGTGGTTACATTTGCTAGACCTCTTTCCGCCTTCTCAAATGTACCACTCCAATTACAACCGTGAAAGATCAAGACAGTGTCGTCGGCAAACATGAATAGGTCAAGGCTAGACAGAGCAGCAAGATTACCAAGTTCATTAATATATATGATAAATAACGTGGGCCCAAGCCCACTGCAACTGTCTCACCAGGTTTCAACTCTCTTGAATTCCACAACGAAATCACAAACAATATAAAACTTTGTTTATAGTTTTTTTTAAATATGTATTAGTTTATTTTGAATAAGATTATTTGTGTATTTTTTTTTCTATGGGCCTCAGTTGCCTGATAATAAAGGGTTATTATTATTTATTATTAATATGCCCTTGCCTTCCATATCAAGCAAAAGACAGAATAGAACGCCAAGCTCAAAGGTACGTTTACGACTTTAAAGCAAAATGTGTAGGTACTCGACAATACAACTATGATTACGAAAATATAGGTACTAAGCTAAGAAATAATTGACAATAGCGGTTGTAATTTGTCCTTAAATCTAGTTCCCAAATGCTCCACAAGACGCAGCGGGGGTTTAACTAAGGGAAATGCTAACGAACCGTCTCCGTCACAGATGTAATGCAAATGGAGGAACATAAAGGGCAACTGAAGGAACATGGTTGAGTTTTAGTCAGTAAAAGTCAGACACTCCCTCCCGCCCCGCCCAGGGCGGGAGAAGTCATTTAATGATTTCCCACTCCCCAAAAAAAAGGTAATATTTTCATCCTTTTTCCCCATTCCTTAATTTTTATTCCTTTGATTATTTCTGATTAGCTACTAAGATTTTCTATGTTTTATTATTTTTTAGGTTTTTTTCCCCTTTAGGGTTCCGTAGTCAACTAGGAACCCTTATAGTTTCGCCATGTCTGTCTGTCTGTCCGTCCGTCCTCGCTTAATCTCTGTGACCGTTAGCACTAGAAACCTAAAATTTTTACCAATATGTATATCAATCACGCCGACAAAGCGGCAAAATAAAAATTGGAAAAAAAATATTTTTTAGGCTAGCCCCCCTATATGTAAAGCGGGAAGTGATTTTTTTTTATTTTAACCCTACCGTGTGATACATTGTTGGATAGGTATTTAAAAATGAATAGGGGTTTACTAAAATAATTTTTTGATAATATCAATAATTTCGGAAATAATCGCTTAAAAAGGAAAAATCAAAGCGCCCCCCCCTCTAACTTTTGACCCGTAGGTTTAAAAAATATGAAAAAAATCTGGAAAGTAGAACTTAATAAAGACTATTAAAAGAAAGAAAATTATTTTGAACTTGATAGAAAGAACAGTTTTTGTACAAAAAAGACAAAAAGTTGTACAAAATAATTTCTGCGTACTTAGTTGGTCAATGTAACAAATACCTACAATAGTTTTTTTTTAAACTTAAAGGTGGGAACACTTATTGTGACGGACGGGAAACTACGGAACCCTACATTGAGCGTGGCCCGACACGCTCTTGGCCGGTTTTTTACTTTTGACGAAGTAAATTGTCACGGTAACATTAACACTCCAATTTGACTTACTCTGTGGTCTCTAAATACCAGTGTACCTTATGTTTTACATTAAACCATGCAGGTATAACGTAAACTGGGACCGGCTAGTTGAATACATGTGTTCGTGGCACTAAGGATGTTATGACTATGATTAATTTCGCTTGGCTGGTACCGTTATTATGTTCAAGGAACATTCAGTTGTTTAAAATTAGTTGCATTTGTATTACAAAGAGTTAAGTATTTAGTTACAATAAGCGAGAGGTACTGTTATTTAATATTTATGGTATAGGTTTCTAGGTTCATGGGAACCAGGAATTGCTATGCTGGCTATAGTCATAATATGCTCGTTGACTTTTTAGTGGTTAATTGTCAATGGTCCAAAATTCAAGAGAGATAAAGTTTTAATGTCAATAATATGGGACTGTGGACAATTTTCATTTATTTTAACCGACACCATTTCTTTAGTAAAATAATTACATAAACAATAATAAAACGGCATAAAACCCCACAATATTTTGCTATGGATAATAATTATTTTATCACGGATTAATGCCTACAAATTGATTAACAAATCATGAAGATTAAAAGGCTTTTAAGCCTTCATAATGCCACTTGCGTGCCTCGATGACCATTCGAGCAGAGGATCAGATTGCAAATTAAATCAATTCTAAACTCATTTATTTAATCATCAAAGCGTCGATAAATCGTTGTTTAGCACGAGTATTTATTTTATGGCATGTAGTTTATGGTGTGGAGTTTGCCAAAGAGCAATGAAGCGCAGCATTCTTGGTGTAAAAAGCCAGGACCAAATCCGGAACACCACGCTGCGTTCCAAAACGGGGATAACAGATGTTGGTAAAAAGGCTGCCAGGGTCAAGCAGGATTGGGCGGGTCATGTAAGCCGCATGCCTAGCGACCGTTGGGCGAAGGTATCTACGCAATGGGTGCCGAAAGATGGATGTCGTCGCCGAAGCCGGCCCAGGAAAAGGTGGCGATGGCGCGATGACCTTGACGCCTACCACGAGGCTAGAAGAAAAAATGTAGTTTATTCATTCCATCGGTACGATTCAACGCTACGTCTTGGTTCTTTCACCATCCCGGTTGTTCCATTTCCACCATGGCCTACCACACCACAGTCTCATCTTGTCATTGTCTGAGTATAATTTATTTATAATACGTGTACGAAATTCGTACATTGTATAAAACTCGTATATCGTGGAAGCGTTTAGCGCGCATTGGATTTTTAATTGGCTCTTGTAACATTAATTTTATTTTAACTACACCACTTATTGCCACATCTGACAACACGAACAAAGAATAGTCAACGACGACATAAAATTTCATCGACAAATTGTCACAACAATCCTTATATTTAATGCATTCAGAGATAGGTACACAATACCGTTACTCCCATCCAATTAGGGATTAAAGATCGCAACACAAAGAAATGGAAGCTGCCGGCTGCGTTAGAGGTAACAAGGTTTTATTTGTACCAACTGCACCTTGTATCAACGGAGCGTATTTTTCTGCTTACTGTCCTATGAGAGACATAAAAGCGAGGCCAAGCTAAGCGATGTTTTGCATTAAGTGATTATTAATACGTTGTAATGTGGCTTGGATTGTTTTATTACGTTTGTGCTGGAATGAATGGGGCTATGCCAAAAAAAAAAAAAATGGAGTGTTTGAGTTAAAGGGAAAGATATGTATGACGTAATTATTAATTGACGTTATGTGATAAAAATAAGATGTAAAAGTGATAAGAAATTTACGTAACTCACGCTAAATGCTTTTGGGACGAACCATGTTAGTTTGATTTGACCATTTTCATTGACTTCATATTTTGGGGGTTTTTTTTTAATTCTATATTTTTTCTGGTTTATCATAT
Organism: Athetis lepigone; assembly: GCA_033675125.1. Taxonomy (NCBI): domain Eukaryota; kingdom Metazoa; phylum Arthropoda; class Insecta; order Lepidoptera; family Noctuidae; genus Athetis; species Athetis lepigone. The sequence goes on along the minus strand of CM066243.1, from coordinate 10,303,994 downwards.
TTCATGGCTAAAATCTTAGCTAAATTAATATTTTCACTTAGCATCGCATCGCATTTATCCTTCACATAGGACGAGAGGTATTAGAGCCAGACTGCAACTCAAGCTTCTCGAGTATCTAAATCCCTTTAGCAAAGTTAAATACACAGTGAAATGTTATATTCAGTTTACCTAACAATACTTTTTAGAGACGAATTGAAAGAAATTGTAGAAGAAGATATTTCGGACGAATTTAATTATTTTTCTCTGTAGATTAAAATGGAGAATTGAAGCGGACGGTTACAGGCGAATGATTTTTCTTAGTTTAGGATGTCTTTGTGGTATTATTAAAACTGTATTATATAATAAGAATAAGATTTGACTGTGCAGTTTGTGTAGTTGTATCGAACGTGTGGATGAAGAACCACGAATACCACGATATCATAGAGTTATGGGCGTTCGATAAAACTGCATAAACCAACTGCTCAAGCAGATAGTATTTTTGTGCGCGCAATGCGCGCCTCAAAGATCAGTCAGCACGTGACGGATCCCTCTAGGGCCAATGCCTGCCGGGGTTGCGGAATAGTCTTAATAGTTACCGCGGCTCCGGAACATAAAGGGCAACCGAAGGAACAAAGGTTTTAGTCAGTAAAAGTGTGACACTCGCTCCCGCCACGCCCAGGGCGAGATAATTCATTTGATGATTTTCATAAATAAGGCAGATCGTATCGATAAATCGTTGTCGCGTGTACCCGAGCATAACAGTCACGTGTCAAAAATAGATGAAAATATAGTTACCCATTAATATTACCACTTCATAACGCCTATTTTCCGCAAACCAATTATCTTTATTCTAAGTCAAATATAATTGGGTTAATTAAATAATTTCAGAGAATTCAGGCTTCAAAGGATGTGTGGTTATGCCGCAGACATTATTTAGATATAAATATTACCGAGAGCTATTTAGAATGTATGTGTAAATAAAAGTATGTAGTATGTAATGAGTAAATAGTAATAAGATCGGTGGTTCTAGTCTGTAATTTAGATATTTCTGTGTAAAATTACCAAGGCAAATTGTAATTATTACTCAAACTCTCTCTATTCACATTAAAACTACTGAAGTGATTCATGAAGAAGGTTTTAGTAATTACATAGTATAAAACAGAACCACTTTCTACTATCTGTCCCTATATAATGCTTAGACTTGTATACGCTATGTATGATTAAACTATGCAACGGATTTTGATGCGGTTTTTTTAATAGACATTTTAATATTCAAGAGGAAGGTTTGTATAGATATTACATGCAAATTATTGTAGAGAAAACCCGAGATTTCCAATGGTTTGTAACACCTGTGCGAGGCTGGGCGGGTTGCGAGTTGTAATTCTTGCTGTAACTTTTTGCAGCTAAATCCCTTAACCGATTTTGTTAAAATTTGGTACAGAGAGAACTTATTAAAGGACATAGGCATCTTAATCCCTTTTTTATATAAAACAGAGTATTATTCGGCGCTTTTTATGTATGTGGTTTTAGAAATAGATCTGGCTTATAAATAGATCTGGTAATACCATGCAGCGTTTGAATCAAGTAACACTATTGATATTTGACCAATTAGCAGCTGGTCTATTCTTATCCAGCGCTGAATGGACCGAGACTGTAAAGTGTTTACATTGGTCAAATATCTATCTAGTATAACTGGTTACAGCGCTTGTTTGAAATGCTGGATGGTCATTGTAAATATGATGTTTCTTTCTAGCCCAGACAATCTGGCCCTGCTTATGATGAAGATTAATAAAATCTCTTTTTTAAAGTCCAGTAAAGTAAATTAGGATTATGTATACAATTTCAGAATATTACAACTCAGTATACTTTTGGCCATAGATAATAATGTATGAAGTGAAGCCTTCAACGGAATATTTCTTTTAAACCGAAATAGGTAAACTTCTGAGATGCAATGGAAAACTTAAAATATGTAAATTCAATTATTTTTACATTTGTATCTCTTTAAATGTGGTGCCACATTTGCAACGTCACACATTTGCTCCTTATATCTGTTCGAGGGTCCGTAACACCAAAGATACATTTATAAATGCGTGAGTCTGTGTGATTCTCTCATCAAGAGATCACTTCAGTTATTACCTTCATGGTCCTCGCATAATTTGACCAATACAATATTGTATGGACTTTAAAAGAGACTGACCTCTGAGTTTGTTTCGGTTGTTTCTTCTCAGAGTAGTCCAGCTAGGAAACACCGGCTCCATCGTTCGATTAAAATAAGAAAAAAAAATGACGTGTAAAAGTGTAATTTATTACCTATTTACAGAAATAAAAATCATTTTAATCAAATCATTTTTTAATCATTTTATAACAAACAATTGCGGCGCAACAATTGTGACAAGGTAAATGTTTGATGCGTGTTGCATACGACTCCGGTGTGCGGCCTTACCCGTCATATTTAAACTAATTGCAGTCGTTATCTTCTACCTGACTATTTTCTAGAGTTTCATATCAAGTAGCCTGCCTCCTTTCTAATGAATTTGCCGGGAGAAGCGTGATTAAACTGAACTTCAGGAGGCCATTATGTGTACAAGATGGTAACTTTGATAAAGTTTTGTAAAACATGAGATGTTTGTTAACAGGCCAGCAAAGTAACTTGTTAATTGTGTTATTTTAGTTAGTAACTGAAAATTATACATGATTTTTTATAAAATATCGAAAGGTTTTTGATTGATGACGTAACTGTTTTTTTTTCGGTCTGATTCCCTGATCTGAACTGTTAATTGATAACTAGAGTATCCGACCGGAAAGAATAAAATACATTTTTTCATCCCACCTATTCGAAAAAGACGACTTTGTTCCCCTTTAAGTACGCCCAAAGATGGTGTTTTCTATAAGAAACTTGCAGCGGGCAATAATGACGCTCCAAATTCAAAAAGTGCGCCTAAAAGTAACTTTTAATCGCACTTTTTGAATTTGGAGCGTCTTTGCATGTTTTACGCCCTGTTATAAGTGAGCCTAAAAACTCGCCAAAGAATCGAACGCAAATAATGAATGGCTGGTACGACGGTCAATACCTATAGTCACGCGCCGCGGCTGAATAAAAATAAACGAGTTTTCGTAAAATTTTCACGGATTGTTTTGCAGCAAATTATTAATGTAGCTGCTATTATTATCAAGCTATGATAATAATAGCAGCTACAATAATAATTTTACAATAAAGTATGAAGCGCCTTTTATTTTCTCATAGGGGGTGATGAAAAGTAGAGTGTATCACTCGGGCGCAAAATATATTTTTGGCTCGGGCGACGTACTTTGAATCCCTCGCTACGTTCGGGATTCTATTTAAGAATCCCTCGCAAAGCTCGGGATTCTACTCTAGAATCCCTCACTTCGCTCTGGATTCAAAAAACGCCCTCGCCGTAAAAATATTACTTTGCGCCCTCGTAATACAATCTACTATTTTATGATACTCTTCACGGGCATCAGTATGGAATAAAACAAATAATCATAATTTTTTGTCTCATCAGACCAGAATAACTCACGTAACCTAAGGCTCTACCAGGTCATGTTTTGTTCACAATAACAATATAATCAAGATTGAATTAAACAAAATATTAAGTAAGTTAATAAAAATTACAAATCAGCTTCGACCAAGCGACAGCCGGCTGTCGCGGTGCTATTGTCTTTCTATTGTGTCTCGAATCACGTGTGTTCGAAGGTTTAAATAAACATATTAAAAAAAACCGGCCAAGAGCGTGTCGGGCCACGCTCAATGTAGGGTTCCGTAGTTTCCCGTCCGTCACAATAAGTGTTTCCACTTATAAGTTTAAAAAAAGGCTATTTATTACGTTAACATACTAAGTACGCAGAAATTATTTTGTACAACCTTTTTGTCTTTTTTGTACGAAAACTGTGCTTTCTATCAAGTTCAAAATAATTTTCCTAGAAAGTTCTTATAAAGTTCTACTTTTTAGATAATTTATTTAATTTATTTTTAGTGATTGGGCAACTAAAGGAATTCGGAAAAGTAGAGAAAAACTCTTTGAATTGTATGGCCTTAAGCCTATTATTAACACTGAAAGATTTAACAAATATGTCACAACATATTCAAAAACATTTAGAAACACTTGCAAGGCAGCTAAAGCCTTATACATTAGCGACAAAATCAAATCGGCGGATGATAAAATAAAAACTGTTTGGAAAGTTATAAATAGCGAAACGAACAAGAAAAAAGTGCTTAACACGGAATATACATTGAATACATTACGTGGTCCCCTATGCTCTAATTTAGAAGTAGCCCAAGAATTTGTGGATTTCTTTACCAGTATTCCACTTAAAACCACAGAAGCTTTGAATTCCTCACCGGATTACTCAATCACTTTATTAAAAGCTAACGTCCCAGGCTGCCCGGTTGAGTTTGAATTCAAGCATATAAATCCGATGACAGTTATAAAAGCTTTTCGGCAAATTAAAATCAAAATAACTGAAGACATATGGGGTATGTCTATAAAAATTTGTTCATCTATAATTGAAAGTGTAGCACCTTACTTAGCTTCAATATTTAATCTGTGTGTCGACAAAGGAGTCTTTCCGGATGTAATGAAATTTAGTAAAGTTATACCTCTTTTTAAATCTGGGGACAGTAAAGATACTAATAATTATAGACCCGTGTCCGTTTTGCCGGCTTTCAGCAAGGTGTTTGAAGAGGTAATGCCTAATCAAATGCTCATTCACTTTAACTCCAATAAGATCTTACACGAGCAACAGTATGGCTTTACCAAAGGACGTTGCACGACCGACGCCGGTGTGGCTTTATTAAAACATATATTTACAGCTTGGGAAGAGGCGCAGGATGCTATAGGAATCTTTTGTGACCTTTCCAAGGCATTTGATTGCGTAAATCATGACACGTTACTGCTGAAATTTGAGCATTATGGACTGGGTAAACTTGCGATTAATTTAATGAAGTCTTATTTAAACGACAGACAACAGCAAGTGCAGATAAATGGAGTTAATTCTAGTGGCTTGAAAGTAGAAATGGGGGTTCCACAGGGCTCAATATTGGGTCCCTTCCTCTTTTTAGTGTATATTAATGACCTGCCCCATTTATTTAAACACCAACCTCATATGGTGTTATTTGCCGACGACACTTCTTTGATCTTTAAGATTAATAGACGGGCCAAAAATCTTGACTGCGTAAATAACGCCCTCACTCAGGTCCATAATTGGTTTACGGCAAATAATTTAGTATTAAACGGTAATAAAACTAAGTGCATTCGATTTTCTCTACCAAATGTCAAAAGTAGCGATAGTGATATAGTTCTTAATAAAGAGAAATTAGAATTTGTAGACAAAACTGTTTTCCTAGGAATCACGCTTGACTCAAAACTACAATGGGGTCCTCATTTAACATCCCTTGCAGGTCGGTTAAGCTCAGCAGCATTTGCTGTTAGAAAAATTCGGCAATTTACTGACGTAGATACCGCGAGGCTGGTCTATTTCAGCTATTTTCATAGCATTATGTCGTATGGTATCTTATTGTGGGGACGGGCTGCTGACGTTGAGTCTATTTTTATTCTGCAAAAAAGAGCCATCAGATCCATATACAATCTGCGTATGCGCGATTCACTACGGGAACTGTTTAAGCAAATCAACATCATGACGGTACCCTGTCAATTTATCTATGAAAACATCATGTATGCAAGAAAAAATCTGAATCTTTTTGGTAAAAGAGGGCAAAGGCATAATTATAATACTAGAAATAGGGACGAATTGGTTCAACCAGGCTTTAGGCTAGCTAAAGTAGACTCATCTTTCATGGGGTTCTGTTTAAAGTGCTATAATAAAATACCTCCTCACATTCTATCGCTGAATGAAACTAAATTTAAAAGTAAAATAAAACGCACACTATGTAGCCAGGCATATTATAAATTGAGCGATTATATCGCTGACAAAAATGCTTGGCTGGATGCTGGTCTAGCTCCACAACCGTGTAATTGATTAGTATTCGACAATATCTGATTGTAAAACTACAAAAATAATAGTATTGTGTCGAGTCAAAGTGTTTGTTTTATATAAATTCACATAGCATACAATGTGAGCACTATGTTCTTTACATTTCTTCTGTCTATCATTGACTGAATATACTCTGGCAGCTGGGAGTTTGTCATGCTCACTCAAATGTCTCACTGACGGTGGCGTGTGTGTTGGATCATTTGGTTCCCTTCAAAATGGTTGAGCTATTTGGTGCCAATCCATACGTCATGTCCGTGAACGGGCGCTGTCTGATGAGACTGGTCATCTCTTAGCTGCCACAGTTACTTTAAAATTTGTTTTGTTTATTTTAATATTTCTAACATGTTCGACTTGTTACGTTGTTCTCACATAGTACCTTAGATACAACAATGAATGATGTAACCAAATTATTGTAATATATTGATTTTAAAAGAGTGTCCATGGAGTTTCTTGCTCGCTACCTACTTTTTGGAACGAGCAACTAGCTTCATTTTATTTGACAGACTGACACCTTGACGATTCAAAAGTACCTGTAATTGGTTTATTTGAATAAAATAGTTTTGAAGTTTGAAGTTTGAGATTTTTTTCATATTTTTTAAACCTACGGGTCAAAAGTTAGAGGGGGGGGGGGAGGGACGCTTTGATTTTTCCTTTTGGAGCGATTATTTCCGAAATTATTGGCATTATCAAAAAATGATTTTAGTAAACCCCTATTCATTTTTAAATACCTATATAACAATAATTATATCACACGTCAGGGTAAAAAATAAAAAATAAACCACTTCCCTATTTACATGTACTACCCTAATAAAACGTTTTTTTCCAATTTTTATTTTACCACTTTGTCGGCGTGATTGATATACATATTGGTACCAAAGGAGGCGAGCGAATCTGGGCTTTTTATATTACACTAATGAAAACTTTATCAATATTTTTTTCAAGATTTATTATTTTTTACCATGAAATATTAAGATATTTAGTCATGGGATAGTAAATTAATTTTTTATTCAAAACATTACTGACTGTCTGCACTTCCGGTTTTTGACAATGTTGCCAAATGAAATATGTTAATCGATCAGTAGAAATAAGATTAAAATGGAAATGTAAAACCAAGTAAATAAAACAGTATCTGCAGAAGAAACACTGAATCGTGATTTCATCTGTTGACATGTTTTATAATATATTTTAAATAATGGTTTTTGGTTTTAAATATCGCACAAAATAATGTTTAATCAATGAAGTTGCAATAAGTTATATATTTTTTATTATACAGGCCACACAGTAAAAACTCATGTCAATGTCACATCTAAAGTCAAACAAATCATTCACTTCGTTGGTTTTAAACTTGCAATTGTGGATATTATGTTTTGTAGTGTTTCCGTGCGGTTTGATTATTTGATTGGTATTATTTTACGACTTTGGCTACGTATAAAGGATTCTGACGGTTATTATTTTGACGAACGACCTACGCATTTCTTACATCGGACTGATAAGTTATCTTGGATTACGAAGTAAAATACAATCAGTGATCAACATCTGAATTATATTAACCTGATGGGCCATCAGGTTAATATAATTCAGATGTACGCCATCAGTGATGGCGTAAATTCTTCTGTACGTTTGCGCTAAATAGAAGAGGAATGAATTCTTTCAGTTAGACAGCAATGTGCCACGCAGTCGTAAGTAATTTATTTCAAAATAAGTTCACATGGTCATAAACTGTTACTATTACTAAAATACTTCTGATTTATATTTACTCAAACCAAGCCTGATCATAATGCAAAACTTCCAGTCAATAATTCATAATTATCAATTCAAGGCGTTTATTGCAAAACAAACAAAGCTAATTTTGTATGGACTAATAACATCCTATATTTTTATTTTTCTCCCATGTAGAAATTGTAAATATTGGTATTTTTTTTTAATAATAGTAATATTAAAAATGAATAATGCAAGAATCGTTGCTGTATAGTCAAACCCAATAATGTATGGACCTTCGCCCGCCTTCTTTCAGCTTTCTAGTGCTAACGATCACAGAGATTAAGCGAGGACGGACGGACAGACAGACAGACATGGCGAAACTATAAGGGTTCCTAGTTGACTACGGAACCCTAAAAAACAGTTGTCAACAAGTAAGTAAAGAATTTATTGATGACATCACAGCCTCTGCAGCACTTTAATTGTTACGCAGTCATATTTTAAGCTGTAAAAATAAATATTATATCGCTCTCCAATTTAATTTTGTTCATTTTGTCTGGGTTGTACATTCCAGATGACGACGATAATGGTAGCAGTTACGTCGTCACCTCTACGCAAAAGTCAGTAAGGTAAAAAAGGTCTATTTGAAAGGGACAAGTGTGTTTTTTTTTTACTTCTTGCTCGGACATATAATTTAGCCTTAATAATTATGACTCATACGCCGAATAAATTAACTTTGCTTAGCCAGTGCTTGGGTTAAAAATACATTTATTGTGTTCAAAAATATATTTTATTAAAATAATATTGGTCTTTCTATGGAGCCGAAACGGTACTCAACCCCTTTTAAAGTAAACAAGTAATATATCGAACAAGAATTAATATTTCATGGTTGAGGTCACATTGTACACAGTTTGTATATAAAGTCGGAAAGTTTGGTTGTAAAGGACTCTAAACTTATATATTTCGATCTAAATCACATACTCGTATGTTTACTCGACCTATATGACTTCTAAGGTTATGTTGCTGGCATAATGGTGTTTGGTTTAAAATGAAAATGGCTCATGAAATTTGGTAAATTACGGAAATAGTGTGCATTCATTTACATGTCCGAACCCTTTGTTTCATTTCAGTCTGTTTTATTGATTTCCTTTGTTAGCCCTTGACAGAACAACAGGGGTACTGAATCTGACGGATTCTTTCGGTTTATTTCTGATCAATTTCAGTTGAATCTTTTCTCGGAGACTCGTCTAGCTTCTTTTTCCACTCCACTGTTGAATTTAGGAGTTGCAATGGTTAGGAAGAGTGTGGAGGGATTTTCTCACCAAAAAAACATGTTGCGGCTATCGCAGTTTTCCCTCGATGTAAGTTTATTTTAGGCTAAGTAGTGACTGTCACATTATTTTACATTCTTGACATTAAAATTGAAAATACCACACTTTAAAGTATGATTTTTAATTCGAGTCAGAAAAATGACAAGTGCAACTGTCACTGATACCAAAAAGGGTGACCCGCTACAATTTATAGTGATGTTCCGCAATCGATAGACTTAGACATTTGCCCATGTTTTGTTTTATTAGGTACCAAAGCGTTTTTTTTATTGTAAATATTGAATACATACCGTCTTAAATAAAACAATTTTAGAAAAATATGGATCTAACCAAAAACAAATAATATAATAGTGTTTTATGTAATATTAAATTACCTACCGTGTATGTTTTCTATTTAATTACCGTAAATTACATGTAATATTATTTTTTTATAATTAAAGGCAATTTGATATTGAATAAAAATATATTCTCGACTAAGATATAATTGTAAAAACTAAAAATATCGTACTATAAATATCGTATATAAATTGAAAATCGTACTATAGTTAGAATTTTGAATTTAGGCATTTTGACTTTGACTGGCTTATTCTTAATTTACCAGCAACATAGGGTTACACAACAAGAAACACGTGGTATTAATAATATGATACAGGTCGAAACGAAATAAGATTCATAGTCAGATAACATGGAAACTGTCTAGACATGACGAATCAAATAAGTTTGTGTATTACAATATAAATGGTATTGCTTTATCAATATGTCTGACTTTTATTAATGACAGGCTCTCACTTTCGGCTATCATTGGAATTTCTAAAAAGTGTAAATATGTTTTTCTTATAGATAGATAGATAAATAGACGTTAGTAAGCACCGACTTTGGCTTAGTCATGTTCCGTCTCTATCGTACACTTGACGTTTGGCAGTTGTGTAACAGTGACAGGTATAGTGGTAAGCAAAAGTCAGTGCTTAGTAACGTCTATTTATCTCGCCATTAGTCTTACTCTTCACCAAGAACATACTCTTCAAGTTTCATGTCTCTAAGGCCGTATACAGAAAGAAAGCTGGAAACTTATAAGCGCTTACCGGCTTACTTACACAAAGGAAGCAGGTTGAAGCAGACTAAGCAAAATGTCGGAATGCTTGAATTTGCTTGCAGTTGCTATGGCAACGCCCAGCGCTGACAAGCGCGTGTTGAAGCTTGTCGGCACCGTTCAATGCTTATCGGCGCGTGTTCATATATTTTCCTGCGCGGATTACCAGCGCTGACAAGCGCCGACAAGCGCTTATAAGTTTCCAGCTTTCTTTCTGTATACGGCCTAAGACTAGCGGTTTGGGCTGTGCGTTTATGTATCAGCGTTCAGTTAGTTTACCATTTTATCGACGGGCATGTTGGTGTAGTGGTTAGTAGCCCTGACTGCTAAGCTGGAGGTCGTGGGTTCGATTCCCACCCAGAACAAACTTTGTGTGATGAGCATGATTGTTTGTTCTGTGTCCGGGTGTAATTTATCTATATTATGTATGTATTTATAAATTATATAAGTATGTATATCAGTTGTCTGGTTACCATAACACAAGCTCTAAGCAGAGCTTAACTTGGGATCAGATGAACGTGTGTGAGTTGTCCCAGCATATTTATTTATTTATTTATTTATATTATATGTATAGATAGATTGACCTTTTGAACTTCGTGACTCACGAATCGTGAGTAACGGTTATAAAGGATGCAGATAAAAATGCATAATTGAAAGTAGTCTTTTAGGGTTCAAACTTTATTATCATTATTAACTTGAGTCGACTGCTGCAGCCGGGAGGCGTCCATGTTTAGGCATGACATTTCAAACTATCGGATCCGCATAGCCTGAAGTAATTTGATAATTGGATATCTAATAAACTGAAATGCTATTTCTGTACTTCCATGATTACATAGAGAACAACAAAACTATTATTCCACAAATAAATAAAGGGCTTAAAGTTGAAACGACCACGAAACTGTGTCAGTGTACATTGCTATTGACTGCAAAATCCAAACAATGTTATGTTTTTGTTTCATAACATTACTGAGAAAGTTCAATGAGTTTCTACATAGTAGTAGTTGTACGTACTTTCTTATATAGTTCAATTTAAAATCATCGTTTTAAACCAAAGACTATTTAAACTAACAATACTGAAATGTGTATATAGCCCAAGAGCTGGTGAACCCTCCTACTAACGGTCGTCCTGTAAGGCTAGAAATTTGTGGAGTGATGAGTCATAGTACACCAAGGCCAACAACAATGACCTGGCAGGCAACAACCCTGCACGTCATCAGTCTTTTTATTTTTTTAAATGTAAAATAAATAATAAAAAAAAACGTTCTTCTGTAAGCTTCAAAATTTAATATAATTTAGTTTATTGATTAATAATTATGGAAAAAAATTGACAGGCGATTTGGGTAAGCAGAAGTATCTGCCAGGCGAATCGAAAGGTGCATAGTTTAGGGGGAAAAATAAACTTTCTCCTGTAAAGTTGAAATTTAAGTATGTGTTTGAGCAAATCATTAAAAAGAAATGTGTACAATGACAGGCGGTTCTGAGCAGCATAAGACCTTGACAGGCGAGGGGAAAGATGCTAAGAGCGTGCGAGTAAGAGGTGTAAAGTGAATGCGTATAGTGTGAATGACATTAAATAAAATTAAAAATTATAGATGCAATATTTTTTATTAATTGTAGTGTAATCTACATTATTTTTTACATTAATTATCATCATCATGTACTTACGGATCAAAATGTCAAAGATTGGATAACGCACGCTATGAGAAGTTTCTTGCCACATATGACACGAAAATTATTAACTTATACATATTATACTATTTTGTATACAAATATAAGTATAATATAGATTTCAGTGTGTTTAAAATTGATTTACTTTTCAAAAAGTCAAATCTACATTTCATTCACGTACAAATATAAAAATATTCAAATCTATTTATTATCCAGGGTGGAACGTTTTAATGGGCCCTGGAAGAAAACTACCTTAAATCGTTGAGAGAGGTTATTTTACTTAAAGAAAACATTCCTTTATTTTTAAAAAGAAACAAAACTGCATTCAAAGTTTTTCGAAATTTTGCTTACCACTCCCGGGAATCGAACCGATAAAAATCCAAAAAAGTCATCATCTCCCTAGCCTTTTCCCAACCGTGTTGGGGTCGGCTGCCAGCCTAACCGGATTCAGCTGGATACCGGTGTTTTATGTGGAGCGACTGCCTATCTGACCCCAAAAAATCCAAAAAAATCCAAAAAAGTAACACAGTCTATTTTTATGATGTCAAACGTTAGGGTCATTCATAAGGACAAAATCTCTTTAATAAACATGGTTATTTAAATTAAAGGAAAACCATACATTTTAAGAATTTTACTTTAGTTGAACGAAAATTTCGATAGCTAAAGTCGTCCTTTGATTTGACAAGTTAAAATTTCATGGTTTTCCCTTTAATTTTATTTACCATGTTTGTTAGAAAGATTTGATCCTTATAAATGACCTATCGATTAACGTCATAAAAGTACAGGATGTTGTTTTTTCCATTTTAAGCCAGTTCAATTCCCGAGTGTGACAAGCAAATTTTCGAAATTTTTGAATGTAGTTTTATTTCTTTAAAAAAATAAGGGAATGTTTCCTTTAAGTAAAATAATCTATCTTAATGATTTAAGGTAGTTTTCTTTCAGGGCCCATTGAAATTTTCCATCCTGTATATATATAAAAGAAAGTCGTGTTAGTTACACATTTTATAACTCAACAACAGCAGAACCGATTTGGTTGAAATTTGGTGGGGAGGTAGCTTAGGACCAGGGGACGGACATAGAATACTTTTTATATTCTTTTTTTGTTTTTATCCTATTTCCTTAGGACAATCTGATGTAAAGCTTTTTAAACTATGATTTGACGCCTGGGCCTGTTGGTCTAGTGGTGAGTGACCCTGACTGCTAAGCCGGAGGTCTTGGGTTCGATTCCTACCCAGGACAAACTTTGTGTGATGAACATGATTGTTTTTTCTGTGTCTGGGTGTAATTTATCTATAATATGTATATATTTATAAACTATATAAGTATGTATATCAGTTGTCTGGTTACCATAACACAAGCTCTGCTTAGCTTGGGATCAGATGACCGTGTGTGAATTGTCCTAAGATATTATACTATTATTATTTTTCCATTTATTCAGTATACATAATTACATACATATAAATTACATTTTTAAATAGGTATTAATATAAAAAATAACATTTAAAAATATAAAAAATAGTAGCCCACCGTCATCGGAACAGGGTCCAAGCTACCGATGGTCAGGGCACCAGAGAGAGGAACCTCCGGACAATGCGCGCCGTGCCCAGGAGTACCGCCTTCTGCATCAGGCCCTTGATCCAGCTGCCTAGCGAGAGCCTCCTTAGATGTTGGTCGAGGCTCTTAGCTATTATGCCATTGGCCGTCACCACTATCGGTACAATGACTGCTGAATCTACGTCCCACATGTCGACAACCCCGCGAGCCAAGTCAAGGTATTTAGACTGCTTATCCTTCTTGGCTTTCACGAGGTTCTCATCATGTGGAACGGCTATGTTAACAATCATTGCCCGACGCTCTAATCGATCTATTACCACAATGTCAGGCTTATTGGCAACAATAGTTTTGTCTGTGATAATAGATCGATCCCAGTATAATGTGATATGGCTATTCTCAAGAACTGGGTCGAGCACATACCTGTAATACGGTACTCCCGATTCCACAATATTGTATTTCAGAGCAAGTTGCTGATGAATAATCCTGGCTATTATTATTATTTAATTCCTATAACAGCTTTTGTCGTCTTTTTATCCACTTTTTATTGTTTGTAATGTTTTAACTTATGTTAATAGGTACAAGTGATGTGCACTCCTGTACATGACCACTATCAAAAAAAAATATGTCATAAAACCTATTCTATTATTGTAACTAAGTGTATTAGTGAGTAAGTCGTTGGAGAGCCATAAAATAAATAAATAAAATATATAACACATTATACAATTTCAAAATTGCGTTAAAGTATACCATACAGTAGGCCAACAATAGTAAAAATGATTGCAATTGAAGACTAACTCAATAAAATTGACTCGAAAAATGTTCTAAAGTTTTTTTTAAAAAAGTGTGATCAGCCAACCATCACGGAGCGAAAGACCAGTGGTGGGGAGCAGTTACCACGTCACAACAGGGTCCCTGTTCGGGCGCCAGAATTGTAACGGGATAGGGGGGTAAAAGGTGAAGAGGGGGTTGTAAGAACCAAAAAAAATAAAAGGTGAAAAATTTAATACATTTATTTAAAAAAAAACTTGTTTTTAAAAATATCTTAAATTAAAAATATAGGGCCCTGTTGGCGTTTGGCTGATCACGTCTGAATTGAATTTAAATTAAAATTTTATTTAAAGTGCTAAGTACTTAAGTTAAATTATAGATAAAAAAATACCGGGGGTACCTCGCTACGGCAATGACAAAACAGGGGGTCCGAGCAGGGGTCGGACCTTAACCCGACATTGGGTCCGGACAAGGGTCACAGGACCCTCCAGTACAGTACACAGTTCGGGACGTACCGTACATATACAGTTAGTGGCCAGTGCGGTACAGCCAGTACCGTACCCGTACATAAACAGTTAGTGGCCAGTGCGGTACAGCCAGTACCGTACCCGTACATAAACAGCTATGTTCTCAGGGCGGTACACCAGTACCGTACACGTACATAAACAGCTCGGGACGTACCGTACACTCAGTTCGGGACGTACCGTACACGTACATAAACAGCCTCCTGAGAATAATGAAAAAAGAATGTCTTAGGAGAAAGCTAAACAAAAACTAAAATGAGGGCACTGTGCAGAAATGACAGTAACACTATCGCGGTATTAAGGTAGCGTGCAACCGGTCTTAACTCACCGAGCCGCACGACCCAATATTTTATTATTATCTGTGTATAATCCACTAATATGTAAATAATGAATAAACTATTATTCCAAAAGGTCCACTTTTACTTATTCACAATTTATTCAAAACGAAATGTAATTCTATTTATTCTATAAAATGTTTAGAACAGGTATATAATGGTAATGTTGCCCATTGAAAAAGCAACGGAAAAAGGGTTGAGATTTACATCCACGCACAGCACTACAACAAAAATGAAAGAAAAACTCACCGAGGGAGGCTTGGTGGCGCGGCCGGTGTGTGACCTAATGTCAACCTGGGGGTGTCACCCTACTCTGCAGAACACAATACACAACACATTAGAACCGTGTGGAATAAAATAATCACAACGGGGGGATTTTAGTCCAAGACACTAACCTGCCGGGGAAGATGGAGTCTTAATTGGAAACCCAATTACGGTCCCGTTCGGCTCCAACTCACTTGGCAGCGTAGGCTGTAGGAAAACCCGTGTGTTACTAACTCAGAACAACAATGTACTCAAAACGTTACAAAGAAAATACTAAAACTCACCACCAGGGAAAATAGGTCTTGCTTGGGGCCGGCTCCTCTCCGCTCGGAGGCTGCGAAGGCGGCTTAACTACGGTCTACTGCCTACAACAGGGGCGTGCAGCAACCGTGTACCCAGATACCACGTGTCGGAGGCCGACACAAAATCTATGGAAATACGCAAAATACAACCATGAAAACACTACACGGCGGACAGGATGCATTATACATCAAAATAAAACAACTATACTATTGAAATAAGATGAGGAAATTACCAAAATTATTTAGAAGAAAATATAACGATGTTGTCTTCGCCCAGACAAGGAAAAAATGGCAGCGTCACAATTCAAGTGACGCATTCCTTCTAGAAGGTTTCGTCTAGAAACGAAATATCGATTTTAATATCGATTATTACGAATACACTAATTTTGAACACCGAAAATTACTTCTTTATTAAGAAGTGGCGAAACAATTACCACAGAAGAATCTGAAACGACAATTCCGGAAAGATATTGAATTTCGAAGCCAAACACACTACAAAACACTCGATACATAATTTCGTCTTTCCATACTACTATGACTCAAAGTTTCTAAACGACCAAGAAAGAACTGTCAAACTTCAAAACCTAAACTAAACGTCATTTTTTATAAATGTCATTATAAGTTAAAAACAAACTTTGCTTCTAAGTTTTTATTTCAGCTAAAACAATGTAAAATGATGAAAAAACTCAATAATGGTATTGTAAAACGAATTACAGGTGTCAAAAAGTGCAGTGAATAAACGGAACATTTATCCTTTAAACAAATACACTATACAACACGCAAAGTAAACCAACAAAGATAGTGATACAAGTTTACAATATTCATTGTGAAAAAAAAAGGTGTTACAGTAGGTGATTCAGTTTGGCGTCGCACTCATTTTCGGAGTGATGCAGCTAAACGTTTCTCTTATAAGCTAGCGCCGCGTTTTGAAAAATGCAAGGTGATCGATAAGCTTTCTAAATTAGTGTATTTGCTTGAAGACGAAAATGGTCGTACTACCAAATGCCATATCAAGGATATCAAGAGGGTGGACTAAGTTCTTGTATTTTGGGTTGTCTACTATAAATTGTTTGTCTTTTTTAATTTTCTTTAATATTACTTTCCAATTTTCAGGAAAGTAGTCTTTCTTTTTTTAGAGGTTCGTTTTCCTAGTAGAATGCTGGAGGTCCAGCGTGAATTTTTCTCAGTATCCTCGAAAAATTCTGGCGAGGAAGGGGATACTGTAACACCTTTTTTTTTCACAATGAATATTGTAAACTTGTATCACTATCTTTGTTGGTTTACTTTGCGTGTTGTATAGTGTATTTGTTTAAAGGATAAATGTTCCGTTTATTCACTGCACTTTTTGACACCTGTAATTCGTTTTACAATACCATTATTGAGTTTTTTCATCATTTTACATTGTTTTAGCTGAAATAAAAACTTAGAAGCAAAGTTTGTTTTTAACTTATAATGACATTTATAAAAAATGACGTTTAGTTTAGGTTTTGAAGTTTGACAGTTCTTTCTTGGTCGTTTAGAAACTTTGAGTCATAGTAGTATGGAAAGACGAAATTATGTATCGAGTGTTTTGTAGTGTGTTTGGCTTCGAAATTCAATATCTTTCCGGAATTGTCGTTTCAGATTCTTCTGTGGTAATTGTTTCGCCACTTCTTAATAAAGAAGTAATTTTGTGAAACCCAATTACGGTCCCGTTCGGCTCCAACTCACTTGGCAGCGTAGGCTGTAGGAAAACCCGTGTGTTACTAACACAGAACAACAAAGTACTCAAAACGTAACAAGGAAAATATGAAAACTCACCACCAGGGAAAATAGGTCTTGCTTGGGGCCGGCTCTCTCCACTCGGAGGCTGCGAAGGCGGCTTACTAAGGTCTACTGCTCACAACAGGGGCGTGCAGCAACCGTGTACCCAGATAGATACCACGTGTCGGAGGCCGACACAAAATCAAAATTATTTAGAAGAAAATATATCGATGTTGTCTTCGCCCAGACAAGGAAAAAATGGCCGCGTCACAATTCAATTGACGCATTCCTTCTAGAAGGTTTCGTCTAGAAACGAAATATCGATTTTAATATCGATTATTACGAATACACTAATTTTGAACACCGAAAATTACTTCTTTATTAAGAAGTGGCGAAACAATTACCGCAGAAGAATCTGAAACGACAATTCCGGAAAGATATTGAATTTCAAAGCCAAACACACTACAAAACACTCGATACATGATTTCGTCTTTCCATACTACTATGACTCAAAGTTTCTAAACGACCAAGAAAGAACTGTCAGAACGTCAAAACCAAAACTAAACGTCATTTTTTATAAATGTCATTATAAGTTAAAAACAAACTTTGCTTCTAAGTTTTTATTTCAGCTAAAACAATGTAAAATGATGAAGAAAACTCAATAATGGTATTGTAAAACGAATTACAGGTGTCAAAAAGTGCAGTGAATAAACGGAACATTTATCCTTTAAACAAATACACTATACAACACGCAAGGTAAACCAACAAAGATAGTGATACAAGTTTACAATATTCATTGTGAAAAAAAAAGGTGTTACAGTATCCCCTTCCTCGCCAGAATTTTTCGAGGATACTGAGAAAAAACATAGGCTGTTTATGTATATGTACGGTACGTCCCGAACTGAGTGTACGGTACGTCCCGAGCTGTATATGTACTGTACTGGAGGGTCCTGTGACCCTTGTCCGGACCCGATGTCGGGTTAAGGTCTGACCCTTGCTCGGACCCCCTGTTTTTTTCTCGTGCCGACCTGCTGCTGTCCGGCCTGCCTGTCGTCAGGCCCCGGGTTTGTCATTGCCGTAGCGAGGTACCCCCGGTATTTTTTTTATCTATAATTTAACTTAAGTACTTAGCACTTTAAATAAAATTTTAATTTAAATTTGAAACCGTGATCAGCCAAACGCCAACAGGGCCCTATATTTTTAATTTAAGATATTTTTAAAAACAAAGTTTTTTAATAAATGTATAAATTTTTTTCAACTTTTATTTTTTTTTGGTTCTTACAACCCCCTCTTCACCTTTTACCCCCCTATCCCGTTACAATTCTGGCACAGCCAAACGCCAACAGGGCCCTATATTTTTAATTTAAGATATTTTTAAAAACAAAGTTTTTTAATAAATGTATAAATTTTTTTCAACTTTTATTTTTTTTTGGTTCTTACAACCCCCTCTTCACCTTTTACCCCCCTATCCCGTTACAATTCTGGCCTTCCCCCTGTTTTTTCAATTCCCGTCCAGTTCCCCTGAACCAATCAATCCCGTTACAATTCCTGAAATCCGGTACGTCCCGAGCTGTATATGTACTGTACTGGAGGGTCCTGTGACCCTTGTCCGGACCCAATGTCGGGTTAAGGTCTGACCCCTGTTCAGACCCCCTGTTTTTTCGAGCTGACCTGCTGCATTGACCGGCCTGCCTGTCGTCCGGCCCAGGTGCAGTAATATGCTGTAGCGAGGTACTCCGGAATCGCTTGTTTTAATTTTAACTAAAGAACTTAGCAATTTAAAATAAAATTTAAATTTAATTCAGACGTGATCAGCCAAACGCCAACAGGGCCCTATCTTTTTTAATTTAAGATATCACAATAAATATTGTAAACTTATATCACTATCTTTGTTGGTTTACCTTGTGTATTGTATAGTGTATTGTTTGGGTTATAAACGCTCCGTTTATTCACTACACTTTTTGACACCTGTAATTTGTTTTACAATACCATTATTGAGTTTTTTCATCGTTTTACATTGTTTTAGCTGAAATAAAAACTTAGAAGCAAAGTTTGTTTTTAACTTATAATGACATTTATAAAAAATGACGTTTAGTTTTGGTTTTGACGTTCTGACAGTTCTTTCTTGGTCGTTTAGAAACTTTGATTCATAGTAGTATGGAAAGACGAAATTATGTATTGAGTGTTTTGTAGTGTGTTTGGCTTTGAAATTCAATATCCTTCCGGAATTGTCGTTTCAGATTCTTCTGCGGTAATTGTTTCGCCACTTCTTAATAAAGAAGTAATTTTCGGTGTTCAAAATTAGTGTATTCGTAATAATCGATATTAAAATCGATATTTCGTTTCTAGACGAAACCTTCTAGAAGGATTGCGTCACTTGAATTGTGACGCTGCGATTTTTTCCTTGTCTGGGCGAAGACAACATCGTTATATTTTCTTCTAAATAATTTTGGTAATTTCCTCATCTTATTTCAATAGTATAGTCGTTTTATTTTGATGTATAATGCATCCTGTCCGCCGTGTAGTGTTTTCATGGTTGTATTTTGCGTATTTCCATAGATTTTGTGTCGGCGTCCGACACGTGGTATCTGGGTACACGGTTGCTGCACGCCCCTGTTGTAGGCAGTAGACCGTAGTTAAGCCGCCTTCGCAGCCTCCGAGCGGAGAGGGCCGGCCCCAAGCAAGACCTATTTTCCCTGGTGGTGAGTTTTCATATTTTCCTTGTTACGTTTTGAGTACTTTGTTGTTCTGTGTTAGTAACACACGGGTTTTCCTACAGCCTACGCTGCCAAGTGAGTTGGAGCCGAACGGGACCGTAATTGGGTTTCCAATTAAGACTCCATCTTCCCCGGCAGGTTAGTGTCTTGGACTAAAATTCCCCCCGTTGTGATTATTTTATTCCACACGGTTCTAATGTGTTGTGTTTTGTGTTCTGCAGAGTAGGGTGACACCCCCAGGTTGATATTAGGTCACCAAGGCCGCGCCACCAACCCTCCCTCGGTGAGTTTTTCTTTCATTTTTGTTGTAGTGCTGTGCGTGGATGTAAATTTCAACCCTTTCCGTTGCTTTTTCAATGGGCAACATTACCATTGTATTCCTGTTCTAAACATTTTATAGAATAAATAGAATTACATTTCGTTTTGGATAAATTGTGAATAAGTATAAGTGAACCTTCTGGAATAATAGTTATACTCTACATATTAGTGTATTATTATACACAGATAATAATGATATATTGGGTCGTGCGGCTCGGTGAGTCGAACGCTACCTTAATACCGCGATAGTGTTACTGTCATTTCTGCACAGTGCCCTCATTTTAGTTTTTGTTTAGCTTTCTCCTAAGACATTCTTTTTTCATTATTCTCAGGAGGCTGTTTATGTACGTGTACGGTACTGGTGTACCGCCCTGAGAACATAGCTGTTTATGTACGTGTACGGTACTGGTGTACCGCCCTGAGAACATAGCTGTATATGTACTGTACTGGAGGGTCCTGTGACCCTTGTCCGGACCCAATGTCGGGTTAAGGTCTGACCCCTGCTCGGACCCCCTGTTTTGTCATTGCCGTAGCGAGGTACCCCCGGTATTTTTTTTATCTATAATTTAACTTAAGTACTTAGCACTTTAAATAAAATTTTAATTTAAATTCAATTCAGACGTGATCAGCCAAACGCCAACAGGGCCCTATATTTTTATTTAAGATATTTTTAAAAAAAACAAAGTTTTAAAATAAATGTATTAAATTTTTCAACTTTTATTTTTTTTGGTTCTTACAACCCCCCCTTCACCTTTTACCCCCTATCCCGTTACATATAAATGTATTAAATTCCCCCTGATTGATTCCCCTGAACGGGAACTGGACGGGAATTGAAAAAACAGGGGGAAGGCCAGAATTGTAACGGGATAGGGGGGTAAAAGGTGAAGAGGGGGTTGTAAGAACCAAAAAAAAATAAAAGTTGAAAAAAATTTATACATTTATTAAAAAACTTTGTTTTTAAAAATATCTTAAATTAAAAATATAGGGCCCTGTTGGCGTTTGGCTGTGCCAGAATTGTAACGGGATAGGGGGGTAAAAGGTGAAGAGGGGGTTGTAAGAACCAAAAAAAAATAAAAGTTGAAAAAAATTTATACATTTATTAAAAAACTTTGTTTTTAAAAATATCTTAAATTAAAAATATAGGGCCCTGTTGGCGTTTGGCTGATCACGGTTTCAAATTTAAATTAAAATTTTATTTAAAGTGCTAAGTACTTAAGTTAAATTATAGATAAAAAAAATACCGGGGGTACCTCGCTACGGCAATGACAAACCCGGGGCCTGACGACAGGCAGGCCGGACAGCAGCAGGTCGGCTCGAAAAAACAGGGGGTCTGAACAGGGGTCAGACCTTAACCCGACATCGGGTCCGGACAAGGGTCACAGGACCCTCCAGTACAGTACATATACAGCTCGGGACGTACCGTACACTCAGTTCGGGACGTACCGTACACATACATAAACAGTACGCCAGTGCGGTACAGCCAGTACCGTACACTTACAGCCTCCTGAGAATAATGAAAAAAAGAATGTCTTAGGAGAAAGCTAAACAAAAACTAAAATGAGGGCACTGTGCAGAAATGACAGTAACACTATCGCGGTATTAAGGTAGCGTGCAACAAGCGTAAGTGTACGGTACTGGCTGTACCGCACTGGCGTACTGTTTATGTATGTGTACGGTACGTCCCGAACTGAGTGTACGGTACGTCCCGAGCTGTATATGTACTGTACTGGAGGGTCCTGTGACCCTTGTCCGGACCCGATGTCGGGTTAAGGTCTGACCCCTGTTCAGACCCCCTGTTTTTTCGAGCTGACCTGCTGCATTGACCGGCCTGCCTGTCGTCCGGCCCAGGTGCAGTAATATGCTGTAGCGAGGTACTCCGGATTCGCTTGTTTTAATTTTAACTAAAGAACTTAGCAATTTAAAATAAAATTTAAATTTAATTCAGACGTGATCAGCCAAACGCCAACAGGGCCCTATCTTTTTTAATTTAAGATATTTTTAAAAAACAAAGTTTTTAAATAAATCGTCCCCGTAGAGCGAAAAATCATTAAGTCGAAAAAACCTGTTTTGAGATAATGACGTTTAAAGTTTTTGAAAATAGAAATTGTCATAACTTTGACATGCAATGACATATCTCTTTAGTTTTTGTTTTATTTTAAAGGACTTTAAATCATTTTTTTATAATACTAGCTATGACAAGTGAAAAACCAGTAGTTATTGAGAAAACAAAAAAAAACGCAAATTAATTATTATTTCACTAAAGAATATCTGAGTTATTTAGGAATTAGTTAATTTTCGGCCTTAGTTAGTGATTTCTCACTCAGTTCTAAACTATTTTTAAGAAAACCAACTGGAGTTAGGTAATTTGGAACTAACTGCTACGCGTACGAAATGTGCATTGTAAATAATACCTATCTTATGATTTTGAGGCTGGATGGTAAGTTTTGTTTTGATAATTATGTATATAATGAATGAAACTATATTTATAAATTCAATCAAGTTTTATTAAAGTTTTCTATGAAATTAAACAGTATTCTAAACCCGTAATTAAACATATTATAAAGATAATTCTGATTTAGACTGGATTCAAAAGCAAACACATGACTAATAAAAAATATGCAACTTCATGCACCAAAAACATTAAACAAGTTTAGTCAGTCCACTACTTCGTCTTCTCCATCCTCTGTAACGTCTGGCTCCCAAAATTACGTTGTCACGGCGGCAGCACACCGGCACAACACGCCGTACTTGGTAGGTGGGATGGCGCAAGAGTATCGACACACGTAGCGCCAACACTAAAGGCCTACCCATCTTCCATGGGAATAAAGACATACCGTCCCGTCTCTTGCCGCCGTCGCGTGCCAAACCGTTGGGTTCTAATATAGCTGGAATGCCGGTGGCAACAAGAGCACGTCAAATGATGTCATTAATATTCGCGTGCCACTATACGGCCGCATTCCAGCTCCACGACAAGCCATGGTGTCGTGTCAGTCAAGGCCGCTGACAGCTTCCCCACAGTGACAACGATGCGAAGAACAACAGGACGCCCCTAAGCGAAGTGAAGCAGCGAGCCGTCGAACAAAGTGCCAATGTTCGACGACGGTAGTGCCTGAAGCCAAAGACCCGACTCCCACCTGCCCACAGCCTGCAAGCCTACCCGCTCAACAGAAGTAGCAGACGGGGAAAGTAATTGATTCTAAACTACTCCGCAAGGTGCCAATAGCATCCCAACGTCTCTGGGAAGATGGGTTGTCGGGCGGATCAGTACTTGAGCAAGCATTCTTCCAGGCCTCTATAGCCTCGGCTAAGTACGGCACATCAAAATTAACTAGTATATGGGCAAAAATATTCGTGATTAATTTCTTAGTGCCGTGAACCGAGGATATAAAAGCTGGCAGACTAATACTAGATAGCGGACGCCGAGGTCACCATTTGAATTGAAATCGTTTCTTGGGCCCAGGCTCGGTCGTGCATTGCCAAATTTAAAACTAAGGTTAAAGTTCGACGGAAAATTTGGTCTATTTTTTCTTAAATGTCAATAGGTATTTTCCAAATAGGTGAAGCGCAAAGAAAATATGTCAGTTTAGGGCTGAAACAGCAGTAACGAATTATAGTTGTAGCCGAATGCATTTTAATTTGTAATAGTCTTTCCAAAGTGTCATTATAATTTAGTATTTTACCCTCAACAAAGTTGGAAAAGGCATCTTCGAAGATTGGGGACCCAAGGAGATGAAGAGAGTTATTTTCGGTAATTTTGAAATAAAGGGCTATTGTGTTCAATTTGGAAACAGTCGTTTGTCTGTCAGTATTGTCACTTATAAATAATTCACATTCCAAAAGGTTAAGACCCTGAGTGTCACCACTACAGCAACAGTCGCCTGGAGGACACGGTCGAATATATGGTGGAGGTGTGCCCCGCATGGGCGAACCATCGCCGTGTCCTGGCAGAGGCGTTCGGTGGCGGTGACCCCGACAGGGGGCGAGACTGAATGGGAAGCCGTCGCCTCCTTCTGCGAAGCAGTTATGCTGGTGAAGGAAGCGGCGGCGCGCGTGAGGCAGCATCAAGCCTCACACCCCGGACAGAAACCTAGGCGTAGACGTCGAGCGTCGCAAGACGACTACCGGCCATCGTGGGCGCGGGTCTGCGTTCGTCGAGCGATAGGTAGCTCGCCGCCCGACTAGGACCAGGCCCGTGTCGACAGCGCGTTTTGTTTCACGCGCGCCTGAAAGAGCAGTCAGCACTTAGCGTCAGCAGTTAGTTTTTTATTTGTAGCGCACATTGCGCGAATAAATTGTCTTTTTTTCTTTCTTTATTTCTTTCTTTCACTTGAACTTTCCTTCTAAGACCAATGCCCGCCGAGGTTACGGAATAGTTATAGTAGTTACCGTGGCCCCGGAACATAAAAACAAAAGAAGGAACAGGGTTTTAATCACGAGGGATTTTTCTTCAAAAAAAAAGTCGCCTTCGAGAACCAAAAACATTAAAATAACTACAATTTTGGAAATTGGTGGTAACACAAATAGACCGGAAGAAGAGAAGCCACTTCCAAAATTTTGAAGACAGTTCTTATTTTTTTGAATTTCAGTGCTGTGCCCCTTTTTGATTTAATAAATCAATAATACGCTTTGCAAGACTCTTCATATCAAACTGTCTTGGCTGACATCAGTGCCGCGATTCCGCGAATAAAGTCACCACGGGCCCCGCTCGACTCTCTAGCCGCGACAAAATCACTAACTCGCATGCGATAAGCACCTAAATGCAACGATGCTCATCGAAGTAATATAAATAATAACTAAAACATTTTAAGTATTATTCACAAATAGATGTTTTACTCATTTTTTATTAGGGAACAAATCATTATATTGATATAATGATTTTTCACTTTGTTAATATTTTACAAAATCATTTAACAACAAAAAGTGAGCAGTCACTATTTCGACTTAGTTAATTTTCGCTTTCGGGAGTTTTGGCAAAGCGTTAAATTTAAAAACTCACTAATTCATTTTAGTGATTTTATCTCACCTAATGGCCCAAGTATGCATTGAAAATTTAATAGAAAAAATAATTAAATCGTTTTAGTTTCGAGCTATGTAAGTTTTTAGAAAACGTAAAATAATTATCAAACTTAGTTATTTCTCTCTTTTTGTTGTGGGGTCCAAACGATAGATTTATTTACTTTTCACATTTCGTAAATCGGAAACTACTGCACCTACAAGATTGACGGTTTGACAGATAATTAGAGAAAAAAAATGCGGTTTTAATGACATCGATAACTCATTTTTGCCATTTTTCGACTTAGTGAGTTTTCGATCTACGAGGACGAAATGTATTAAATTTTTCAACTTTTATTTTTTTTGGTTCTTACAACCCCCTCTTCACCTTTTACCCCCTATCCCGTTACAATTCTGGCTTCTGGCGATTGTTGTTTTTAAACCAGCCAAGTTACTGTGTGGAACCATTGTTCTTCAGTTAAAACATCAAAAGGTTGTAAACCATTAACTTGAAAAGCATCAGCTTCTGCAGCACCGCAGGAAAAGCTAGAATCACTTTCATCAATCAAACGTAAAACGTCAGGCGCTATATTGAACGCCTTCCAAAAATTTATACCAAATAATAAAGGAGAAGATACTTCGGGAATAACAAAAAACTTAACCACACGCAAAACATCATTGACTGTAACCGGCAGAAACATGTAGCCAGATACAGTAGAAGTCGATCCATTTGCCGTAACTACCGAAGTTACTTCATTACCAGGAAGAACATTACACAAGTCGGCAAGATAAGAAAATGTTTCTACCGCCGGACCACCTATAATGGAAATCTCCGATCCTGAATCTAAAAGGCCAGAGAAAAGTATGCCACCAATGGTAACATTCAAATAAGGGCGGGAATCCTTAGCATCCGAGCGGACCATCGCTACGTTAGAATTATTAGAACTAAGTAAAACACGTGAATTATCACAACCTAAGCCTTTTTCAGCATCATTGTAACGATGGTCGCCTACAAGTTTTTTGACTGAGCATTTTTATCCACTTTAGGCGAACATTTAGGACATGTGCGGGAAGTAACACCTTTTTCACCGCAACGGTAGCAAATCACGATACGAGGGGCTGTGCACTGGGACAGAACATGATCGTCTACGCGACACCTTACGCAGAACATATCCTTCCCATCCCGGGCACCAACAGCTTCACAACGTGAATTTAAAGATTTACTGCTATTACGACCTTTATAAGTAAGGTCAGGGGCTACAGCTGTAGAAAGATTTCGTACTGGTTCTCTAAAATTTTCCGCGCGATATTTGGCGGCTTCTAATTGTCGGCAACGATGTTTGAGGTCGTCCAACGATTTAATTTCCTCCAACGCTAGCTTGGTGGAATAAAAAGGCCTAATATTAAATTTAAATACTTCCAATTTCTCTACATCAGAAAGAGGTCGGCGTAATAAAAGGAAATAATTCTGCATAATACTAAAGTATTCCGAAATGGTCTCTTCAGCACCCTGAGTTCGGTTTCGAATCTCGTCCAGCAAGCGGTAATCGTAATCTACAGGGAGATATTCGTCCAATAAAAGATCCTTCAGCTGTTTCCAGTCGGCAATACGATTTTTAATTCCGCGAAACCACAACAAGGCCTGGTCGGTGAAAAGTTCGACAACGGAATTGAATAACTTCTGTTCGGATACATTACGCGAGACACAGAGTTCCTCTACCCGCTGAATAAAAGAGAGCACACTACCTTTTCCACTAAATTTGATGTTGAATGAATGTACGTTAATAGGACGGTCACAGGTTACTACTTGTTGAACATTAGGGATCAGCTCTGAGTCGGTACTTACGCTAGGAACAGCTTTGCCTTGATCGGAAGGTACCTCAACCTCGAGTTTATTCTCAAAGCTACTCTGGAAGGTGTGTAACATGCGGTCCATGCGTTGAACGATAATCAGTAAACGATCATCAAGGGTAGATTTCAGAACAGAGTCAGGTTCCTCAACGGGTTCCACTCTACTTAACCGGTGAAATAAATGATTGCCTAAGGCTTGTATGCGTCGTAATTTTTTAAGCAACAGCGGTTTAGTGTCACATAATGATTCAAGTTCGGTGAGCTTGGAGTTAAGGGTGCTCAGTTCCGCGCTAATGTTACCCTCAAACACAGATACCTCATCCGTTGGTATTTGAAGACTTAATTTTCTAATTTGGCTACGCAATTTTTCTACGGTAGTCTCCGGTATCTCATCGCGAATAGCAACTTCATATTGAAGTTCGTCCTTATTTAAAAGATGGAAACGAATAGGACGCTCCTCAACCATGTTTAGATAAAATGTAAGTTCAGATATAAAATGTAATCGAAATCGCAACGATCAGCCAAGCGCACGCAATACAAACGTAGCAGTATATAATAGAATTAAAAAGTTATACAGCAATAAAATTGTAGTGAAACATAAGGTAGTTTTTACGTAAGAATTCAAAAATGGGTTAAAATATATAACCAGTTATACAATTCCAAAATTGGGTTAAAATATATAACACATTATACAATTTCAAAATTGCGTTAAAATACAGTACCATACAGTAGGCCAACAATAGTAAAAATGATTGCAATTTAAGACTACTCTCAATAAAAATTGACTCGAAAAATGTTCTAAAGTTTTTTTTTAAAAAAGTGTGATCAGCCAACCATCACGGAGCGAAAGACCAGTGGTGGGGAGCAGTTACCACGTCACAACAGGGTCCCTGTTCGGGCGCCAGAATTGTAACGGGATAGGGGGGTAAAAGGTGAAGAGGGGGTTGTAAGAACCAAAAAAAAATAAAAGTTGAAAAAAATTTATACATTTATTAAAAAACTTTGTTTTTAAAAATATCTTAAATTAAAAATATAGGGCCCTGTTGGCGTTTGGCTGATCACGGTTTCAAATTTAAATTAAAATTTTATTTAAAGTGCTAAGTACTTAAGTTAAATTATAGATAAAAAAAATACCGGGGGTACCTCGCTACGGCAATGACAAACCCGGGGCCTGACGACAGGCAGGCCGGACAGCAGCAGGTCGGCACGAGAAAAAAACAGTAACAATGACAAAGTGTGGGGTAAAAGGTGAAGAGGGGGTTGTAAGAACCAAAAAAAATAAAAGTTGAAAAATTTAATACATTTATTTAAAAACTTTGTTTTTAAAAATACCTTAAATTAAAAATATAGGGCCCTGTTGGCGTTTGGCTGATCACGTCTGAATTAAATTTAAATTTTATTTTAAATTGCTAAGTTCTTTAGTTAAAATTAAAACAAGCGAATCCGGAGTACCTCGCTACAGCATATTACTGAACCTGGGCCGGACGACAGGCAGGTCGGCACGAGACAATACAGGGGGTCCGAGCAGGGGTCAGACCTTAACCCGACATTGGGTCCGGACAAGGGTCACAGGACCCTCCAGTACAGTACACAGCTCGGGACGTACCGTACACACAGTTCGGGACGTACCGTACATATACATAAACAGTATGCCAGTGCGGTACAGCCAGTACCGTACACTTACAGCCTCCTGAGAATAATGAAAAAAAGAATGTCTTAGGAGAAAGCTAAACAAAAACTAAAATGGGGGCACTGTGCAGAAATGACAGCAACACTATCGCGGTATTAAGGTAGCGTTCGACTCACCGAGCCGCACGACCCAATATATCATTATTATCTGTGTATAATAATACACTAATATGTAGAGTATAACTATTATTCCAGAAGGTTCACTTATACTTATTCACAATTTATCCAAAACGAAATGTAATTCTATTTATTCTATAAAATGTTTAGAACAGGAATACAATGGTAATGTTGCCCATTGAAAAAGCAACGGAAAGGGTTGAAATTTACATCCACGCACAGCACTACAACAAAAATGAAAGAAAAACTCACCGAGGGAGGGTTGGTGGCGCGGCCTTGGTGACCTAATATCAACCTGGGGGTGTCACCCTACTCTGCAGAACACAAAACACAACACATTAGAACCGTGTGGAATAAAATAATCACAACGGGGGGAATTTTAGTCCAAGACACTAACCTGCCGGGGAAGATGGAGTCTTAATTGGAAACCCAATTACGGTCCCGTTCGGCTCCAACTCACTTGGCAGCGTAGGCTGTAGGAAAACCCGTGTGTTACTAACACAGAACAACAATGTACTCAAAACGTTACAAGGAAAATATGAAAACCTCACCACCAGGGAAAATAGGTCTTGCTTGGGGCCGGCTCCTCTCCGCTCGGAGGCTGCGAAGGCGGCTTAACTACGGTCTACTGCCTACAACAGGGGCGTGCAGCAACCGTGCACCCAGATAATGTACCACGTGTCGGACGCCGACACAAAATCTATGGAAATACGCAAAATACAACCATGAAAACACTACACGGCGGACAGGATGCATTATACATCAAAATAAAACGACTATACTATTGAAATAAGATGAGGAAATTACCCAATTATTTAGAAGAAAATATATCGACGTTGTCGTCGCCCAGACAAGGAAAAAATGGCAGCGTCACAATTCAATTGACGCATTCCTTCCAGAAGGTTTCGTCTAGAAACGAAATATCGATTTTAATATCGATTATTACGAATACACTA
Source organism: Athetis lepigone (assembly GCA_033675125.1). Taxonomy (NCBI): domain Eukaryota; kingdom Metazoa; phylum Arthropoda; class Insecta; order Lepidoptera; family Noctuidae; genus Athetis; species Athetis lepigone. Next base: position 10,274,089 of record CM066243.1, on the reverse strand, counting down.
ATTTTGAACACCGAAAATTACTTCTTTATTAAGGAGTGGCGAAACAATTACCGCAGAAGAATCTGAAACGACAATTCCGGAAGGATATTGAATTTCAAAGCCAAACACACTACAAAACACTCGATACATAATTTCGTCTTTCCATACTACTATGACTCAAAGTTTCTAAACGACCAAGAAAGAACTGTCAGAACGTCAAAACCTAAACTAAACGTCATTTTTTATAAATGTCATTATAAGTTAAAAACAAACTTTGCTTCTAAGTTTTTATTTCAGATAAAACAATGTAAAATGATGAAAAAAACTCAATAATGGTATTGTAAAACAAATTACAGGTGTCAAAAAGTGTTGTGAATAAACGGAACGTTTATATTTTAATCAAATACAATAAACAATACACAAGGTAAACCAACAAAGAAGTGATACCAGTTTACAATGTTTATTGTGAAAAAAAAAGGTGTTACAGTATCCCCTTCCTCGCCAGAATTTTTCGAGGATACTGAGAAAAATTCACGCTGGCCCTCCAGCATTCTACTAGGAAAACAAACCTCCAAAAAAAGAAAGACTACATTCCTGAAAATTGGAAAGTAATATTAAAGAAAATTAAAAAAGACAAACAATTTATAGTAGACAACCCAAAATACAAGAACTTAGTCCACACTCTTGATATCCTTGATATGGCATTTGGTAATACGACCATTTTCGTCTTCAAGCAAATATACTAATTTCGAAAGCTTATCGATCACCTTGCATTTCTCAAAACGCGGCGCCAGCTTATAAGAGAAACGTTTAGCTGCATCACTCCGAAAATGAGTGCGACGCCAAACTGAATCACCTACTTCGAATTCGATATCCCTACGATGCTGATTATAATACTTGGCATTACGGGAATGAGATTTTTTCAATTCTTGCCCTACCTTAAGGAATACTTCCTTTAACTCGCCCAGTTCCTGGACATAACCTTCGCGCGAGCCGCAAGTGATCTCATCCAAGTCCTCACTATCGCCATAAATGTTGCCATCCACAACGGCTTCACGACCATGCACAATCATAAAAGGGGTAAAGGAGGTAGAAGCATTTACTGCGGTATTTAACGCGAATTGAATTTGATAAATATTAGAATCCCATGTACGCTGATCTGTTCCTACAAGTGCGGCAATAGCCGTGACGAGAGTCCGGTTATACCGTTCTACCGTATTCACCTGAGGACAGTAAGTAGGGGTAAAATGAACTTGAGGAATATTATACTTGACAAACAAAGCCTTAACTTCGCGTCCAATAAACTGAGGGCCATTGTCCGCTATGACAGTTTGAGGAATGCCGTGGACCAGAAAGACCTTTTCCTCCAACCGTTGAGCAACTGCTTGACTTGTAGCAACGTCTCAGGGGAGACAACATACAGTACTTCGAAAAACAACACACCACTACGAGGAGAAACTCATTCTGCTGTCGAGACTTTGGCAGTGGACCAACTAAATCCAAGCTGATACACTGGAAGGGTCTACGACAGACCTTGGGATTCCCAAGCAAACCAGGTGTGGGTTTATTAGGGTGTTTAAAAGCCTTGCAAGTTGAACAGTTGGACACAAAGTCCTCCACATCTTTGTACATTCCGGGCCAAAAATATCGGAGTCTCAAACGTTGGTAAGTCTTCTCGATTCCAAAGTGAGCTCCCAACGGTGAATCATGATTATCTGAAACAAACCGCTGTCTCCTTTCCGCAAGAACAACTTCTTTCCAATCGAAATCATCAGTTAGCGTCGACTTTCCTTTAGTCAAACAAAAAAACAAAAATGGCGAGATTTGTAATAATTTTAAAAGGTTTACTGCCTTCCAAATATGGTTTTTAAAATGCTCTACTACATCAACGACAGCTAAGTTTCCATAACCAAGCCCAACTGCCAAGCCAGAGAAAAGAATACCAATTAAATTTGATCAAGCCAGAGAAACTGAAAAGATATTCAACAATTTTTAAATGTTTTCTGGCGGTACGTCCCGAACTGTATTTGTACGGTACTGGTGTACCGCCCCGAGTACGAACTGTAGTGTACGGTACTGGCTGTACCGCACTGGCCACTAACTGTTTATGTACGTGTACGGTACTGGTGTACCGCCCTGAGAACATAGCTGTTTATGTACGTGTACGGTACTGGTGTACCGCCCTGAGAACATAGCTGTTTATGTACGTGTACGGTACTGGTGTACCGCCCTGAGAACATAGCTGTTTATGTACGTGTACGGTACTGGTGTACCGCCCTGAGAACATAGCTGTTTATGTATACGTACAGTACTGGAGGGTCCTGTGACCCTTGTCCGGACCCAATGTCGGGTTAAGGTCTGACCCCTGTTCAGACCCCCTGTTTTTTCGAGCTGACCTGCTGCATTGACCGGCCTGCCTGTCGTCCGGCCCAGGTGCAGTAATATGCTGTAGCGAGGTACTCCGGAATCGCTTGTTTTAATTTTAACTAAAGAACTTAGCAATTTAAAATAAAATTTAAATTTAATTCAGACGTGATCAGCCAAACGCCAACAGGGCCCTATCTTTTTTAATTTAAGATATTTTTAAAAAACAAAGTTTTTAAATAAATGTATTAAATTTTTCAACTTTTATTTTTTTTGGTTCTTACAACCCCCTCTTCACCTTTTACCCCCTATCCCGTTACAATTCTGGCTTAATTCAATAACGAGTTACAGAATTGTAACGGGATAGGGGGTAAAAGGTGAAGGGGGGGTTGTAAGAACCAAAAAAAATAAAAGTTGAAAAATTTAATACATTTATTTTAAAACTTTGTTTTTTTAAAAATATCTTAAATAAAAATATAGGGCCCTGTTGGCGTTTGGCTGATCACGGTTTCAAATTTAAATTAAAATTTTATTTAAAGTGCTAAGTACTTAAGTTAAATTATAGATAAAAAAAATACCGGGGGTACCTCGCTACGGCAATGACAAAACACGGCCAAGTTACTGGTCCCTGTTCGACTGTAACTGCACTTAGTTTGCTTACCTTTTTTAACCTCGTGCCGACCTGCCTGTCGTCCGGCCCAGGTTCAGTAATATGCTGTAGCAGAATTGTAACGGGATAGGGGGTAAAAGGTGAAGGGGGGGTTGTAAGAACCAAAAAAAATAAAAGTTGAAAAATTTAATACATTTATTTTAAAACTTTGTTTTTTTAAAAATATCTTAAATAAAAATATAGGGCCCTGTTGGCGTTTGGCTGATCACGTCTGAATTGAATTTAAATTAAAATTTTATTTAAAGTGCTAAGTACTTAAGTTAAATTATAGATAAAAAAAATACCGGGGGTACCTCGCTACGGCAATGACAAAACAGGGGGTCCGAGCAGGGGTCAGACCTTAACCCGACATTGGGTCCGGACAATACAGTACACAGCTCGGGACGTACCGTACACACAGTTCGGGACGTACCGTACATATACATAAACAGTATATATACATAAACAGCCTCCTGAGAATAATGAAAAAAGAATGTCTTAGGAGAAAGCTGAACAAAAACTAAAATGAGGGCACTGTGCAGAAATGACAGTAACACTATCGCGGTATTAAGGTAGCGTGCAACCCACCGAGCCGCGCGACCTAATATATCATTATTATTTATGTATCATCTACTAATATGTAAAGTATAGTTATTATTCCAGAAGGTTCACTTTTACTTATTCACAATTTATTCAAAACGAAATGTAATTCTATTTATTCTATAAAATGTTTAGAACAGGTAGATAATGGTAATGTTGCCCATTGAAAAAGCAACGGAAAGGGTTGAGATTTACATCCACGCACAGCACTACAACAAAAATGAAAGAAAAACTCACCGAGGGAGGCTTGGTGGCGCGGCCTGAGTGACCTAATGTCCACCTGGGGGTGTCACCCTACTCTGCAGAACACAATACACAACACATTAGAACTGTGTGGAATAAAATAATCACAACGGGGGGATTTTAGTCCAAGACACTAACCTGCCGGGGAAGATGGAGTCTTAATTGGAAACCCAATTACGGTCCCGTTCGGCTCCAACTCACTTGGCAGCGTAGGCTGTAGGAAAACCCGTGTGTTACTAACACAGAACAACAAAGTAATCAAAACGTAACAAGGAAAATATGAAAACTCACCACCAGGGAAAATAGGTCTTGCTTGGGGCCGGCTACACTCCACTCGGAGGCTGCGAAGGCGGCTTAACTACGGTCTACTGCCTACAACAGGGGCGTGCAGTAACCGTGTACCCAGATACCACGTGTCGGACGCCGACACAAAATCTATGGAAATACGCAAAATACAACCATGAAAACACTACACGGCGGACAGGATGCATTTTACATCAAAATAAAACGACTATACTATTGAAATAAGATGAGGAAATTACCAAAATTATTTAGAAGAAAATATATCGATGTTGTCTTCGCCCAGACAAGGAAAAAATGGCAGCGTCACAATTCAAGTGACGCATTCCTTCTAGAAGGTTTCGTCTAGAAACGAAATATCGATTTTAATATCGATTATTACGAATACACTAATTTTGAACACCGAAAATTACTTCTTTATTAAGAAGTGGCGAAACAATTACCGCAGAAGAATCTGAAACGACAATTCCGGAAAGATATGGAATTTCAAAGCCAATCACACTACAAAACACTCGATACATAATTTCGACTTTCCATACTACTATGACTCAAAGTTTCTAAACGACCAAGAAAGAACTGTCAAAACTTCAAAACCTAAACTAAACGTCATTTTTTATAAATGTCATTATAAGTTAAAAACAAACTTTGCTTCTAAGTTTTTATTTCAGCTAAAACAATGTAAAATGATGAAAAAACTCAATAATGGTATTGTAAAACGAATTACAGGTGTCAAAAAGTGCAGTGAATAAACGGAACATTTATCCTTTAAACAAATACACTATACAACACGCAAGGTAAACCAACAAAGATAGTGATACAAGTTTACAATATTCATTGTGAAAAAAAAAGGTGTTACAATACGCATTCACTTTACACCTCTTACTCGCACGCTCTTAGCATCTTTCCCCTCGCCTGTCAAGGTCTTATGCTGCTCAGAACCGCCTGTCATTGTACACATTTCTTTTTAATGATTTGCTCAAACACATACTTAAATTTCAACTTTACAGGAGAAAGTTTATTTTTCCCCCTAAACTATGCACCTTTCGATTCGCCTGGCAGATACTTCTGCTTACCCAAATCACCTGTCAATTTTTTTCCATAATTATTAATCAATAAACTAAATTATATTAAATTTTGAAGCTTACAGAAGAACGTTTTTTTTTATTATTTATTTTACATTTAAAAAAATAAAAAGACTGATGACGTGCAGGGTTGTTGCCTGCCAGGTCATTGTTGTTGGCCTTGGTGTACTATGACTCATCACTCCACAAATTTCTAGCCTTACAGGACGACCGTTAGTAGGAGGGTTCACCAGCTCTCCGGCTAATACTTAATCTCACGTCTACTATTAAATCGTCTGACAAAAATGTTTCAATACTATCCAAAAATATCAACATCGTATTTCACTCGATTTAAGTCTTACGAAAAAAAAGTTTCAAGCAAAACGTGAAACATTCTACGACAGGGGATTTAAAAAGCCAAATCCATTGACTTCTTATAAGTCAAGAGTATCAGGTTCCGCCGATGGGGAGTTCGGCAGAGCTCTGCAAACAACTTACAAAGTATAAACAGCAAAACACATGGGTGTGCAGAAAAATAAATGTATATTTACACGTTTTTAAACTTCCAAGTTTATGAAAGATGCAGTAAGATTTGCAATGTCAAATATCTGAACAACTCGAAATAGATGTACAAAATCTGTATCACTGACAGCCTATTTGTCTATTACGCTTTGAAGAACAATGAACTGATTTACGTATAAAAATAGATAAAACCTTGGAGACAGGTAAATACTATTTTTCATTCAATCTGCATTTTAACCCAATTACAAGCGGTATAAAACACCACAAAAATAATGAAATAGCATTTATAGGTATAATGTTTGTAGGGGTCTACAAAACTAATAAGGCTTTTAAAAAATCATTAATAGAAAGCTACATTATTACTGAGTACTGCAAAATTACGCGCAGACAAACTATGTGCTTCCTTACTATTGAATTTACTGCACTTTTGGTTCAGGTAGATCTGGATAAAAAATAACAAAATTGCAGGCAAATGCTAGTAAACTGCCTGTGTATATACCTCTTTTGTGATCTGTACACAAGCACCATTCGGCCACCTGCCCATACAGTACATCCTACATTTTAGTTCGGCAGAGCGAAAACGAGAAGTTTCGTTGCAAATTTAAATTTTATGAGCATCCTGGTATGTACGAGTTTGTTCTGGTTTTCTTTCGAGTACTATTTTATTGCTGAACCGTCCAGCCGAAATATTAATATATCCCCTTCTTTATGCGTGTGGACGAATCAAATAATTGACATGTAAGATTTTATTTTAAACGCTGTTTGTTGGACAAAAATATTCTGGATGGATAAAACATTGTTTGGTCATAATTAAGTCTAAAAAAAAGGCTTGTTTTAACGTAACAGAATATTATTATCTAAATAACAAACATCTCATGAATAATCAACTTTATTATTGACCAGTTAAAGTAATGTCTTGAGTCTCTGTCACATGAATACGAGAAAAGACCTAATTCAGTGGAATGAAACCGGCGAACTAATATCAAGGAATCGATATAATATAACAGCGATTAGACCCTAAATATATGCTTAGCTGATTACTATACAATCTCATCACAGAACAATCAACCCTCCGTCTATCGAGGTCGGTACGTAACTTTGTCGAAACGGATCGGTACAATTTGCACGGATCGGAATCAAAACGACCGGTGCCGTCGGATCAATGAAAACTGTTAATCTCTCACAAATTGTAAGTGTCCCTTTTTGTGAATTCCTTTTGCTAGATTGGATCCTTTGTTTTGTGTATTTTTGACATGGTTCGGAATTTGAAAACGATTTTCTGGGTAATTTCTTTTTTATTGGGAATGTTAGTTGTGTGTGTAAAAAATTTGTTTGATAAATTTGTGGATTTTGGAATGATACGATGCCTGATTCTCGGCTAAATACTGGTAAATATAATAGAGTGACTGCATGGGGTCTGAGTCCAATTCCCAAGTAGTGATATAAAGTTAACAATATCTCAGAAACGGCCTGAAGTTTCGAAATCGGTGGTGTGATACCCTCGTGTCTCGGATAGCACGTAAAGCCTTTGGTCTTGCGTTTGATCCCTGGCCACTCGTGTCGGATTGCCGTTTTATTGGACTATGAGAGTGAAGGAAGAGATATTGCACCCATGTTTGCACAGGGTGGGATGCTTAACTTCAAAAAACCGATTTGCCGATCATTTTAATCTCTCAATCAATTTACGTAACATTTACAAACTAAATTAATTATCTAAAAAATGCCAATAAAAAACTCCAATGTATGTATCAAGTATCTTAAATAAAAAGTAGAACATAAAATTCAGAGTTAGGAATAAATACGAGTAAGTGACATGATTATTAAAAGTGTTGATATTTTGAACTATTTCTGTTTTCAGCTTTGAACATAAAGCATAAATAAATAACAAGCAATCTCCCTTGTAATCCATCTTATATATTTTTTATATCTGTCGGTTTTACCCAAGTTCTAAGTCTGAAGGTATTATTCAAATCACCGAGTGGTTTCAGAGATTAACCTCTGCAGCCACTATCTGATTAGTTTTAGATGAGATTTATTTACAGAATACATTAGGAATGCTTTGCATTTTAAATACATTACAAGTGTCTTGCTTTAATTCCGAACAGCTGGCTTAAATATTGAATAGATCTGTGATTGTCTACTAATTTTCTTGATACTTGGTACCTAGGCTTAAAACTTGTCCTTGATGTTATTCAAGTAATCTTGGAATTAAGGTTAAGGGTTGATCTTCCCACAATCCTGTGAAGGTGCGAAAATTTTGTAACAATTTTCTAACTTTTTATGGCGGTTTTTATTCATACTTATTAATTTGAAAGATATCAGACGTTATTCATTGTTTTCAAAATCTATTTTAATACAAGATCTATAGAAAAGAAAGGTTAAGTTTTTTTACTTCAAGTAATATTGTAACTGTTATTTTTATCCAATTAATATAAATTATACAATCTGGACATAAGCTGGGCGTGGACAAGAAGGTCTCAAGCACATTTTTTTAGTCAACAAAATTGAATAAAAGTCATAACATAACAAAATGAGTTAAAAATTGTTTCAAAGGTATGGTATGTATAACATGTGACATGAGTAAAGTATATGTGGGTTATTGTTACCTTTAAGGCAATTACTGAATTTCAGCTCAGTTTATATTATGTTTTAAGTCTAATATTAAATGAAAATAAAACTGCCACAGAATTCCTGACTGCGCTGATCGGATCGAACTAAAACGTAATAGAATCAGTCACAATCCCTCCATGTTTTTAGATCGATCATATCAAAGTTGGTGCCTGTAATAAATTGTCAAAGTTCGATAATACCAGCTTACGCTAATATCCGGACTGCTGACAGCAATCGCTATTAATTATATAAGTTTGGATGTGAAGCTGTGATGCTAAAGAAGCTACTTTTTTATAATAAAATAGCTTCGATTTTTTTTTCTGTCATGACTACTGCAGTAGGCAAAAGAGTTTATCTAAACTAATATGTAAAGCATCAAAAGAGTTCTTTTAGTTCTGTCAGTAAGCAATGCAGATATTAAGTAGTAGATATGTCACCGGAAAATAACAAGATCCGTAAGTTTATCAATCTACTAGAAAGTTTATAAACTTTCGTAGGATTCTAAATGGGAGATAAATTGTAATATTTTACGTCCACATTTTCGTAAATTGATAAACTTACTAAACTCACTCGTAAAATAATAAGTAAGCAGTAACCAAACGCTACGCGCGATCTGATTGGTTGACTGTCACGTGTCACTTCTCCTTCCTCGCGGCCGCCATTGTTCGCCACGGAACATAAACAAACCAGTTTGCTCGTGCGTTTTTATTAGTTTTAAATGTTGAACTGTGTTGCAACTCAAAGAAAACTCAACTCACTACATCCGTGCCAGAGAGGAACCAGGCATTGTTGCTTCCAAATTATAGTTTGTCAAGTCTGATTATACCAAAGTCTTTGGACACAAGCATTGCCACTATGAACATTGACCAATCAGAGAGCAGTGTGTTATTTTACGTATTTCAAAGATGCGTATATTTAAAAGAGTATCTGTGATTGGTCAAACCATATAAAATCTTACGAATAGATATCCGTTAGTTTATAAATTTACCGTATGACGTCGGAAATTGATAAATTTACGAAAATGTGGACGTAAAATATAACAATTTATCTCCCATTTAGAATCCTACGAAAGTTTATAAACTTCCTAGTAGATTGATAAACTTACGGATCTTGTTATTTTTCGGTGACAGATATACCAAGTTGGTCTTTTTTTGTGTATCAATACACCAATTTCATTATACAATATTCAAAGCATTTATTTTATTAAAGAAGAATCGGCTAGGTAGTCAGAAAGTAAGATGAAGCTAGCTGTTTGCACCAAAATGTAGGTTGGTATCCATGGAGAAGAACAAGCAAAGAAACTCCCTGGGCACCCTTTTTAAAAAATCAAGTATTACAAATTGTTGAATACATTAAAATTGTGTTGCTTCTAAATGTGGTATGTCAATCAATATTTTGGCCTAAGGGCCGGGGTTAAATAACGTTACTTTGCTGCTTCTTCTTGGCTATTCTCCGTCTCTACAGTCCGTCTAGTTTGACAGATGTTTAACAGAATAATATTTCTTAGCCGAATTACTAACTAAGAAGGTTCTAAGGTTTAAAAGAGACGGTTATGCCTGAGTTTGTTTCTGCATTTTATTTCTCAGGTGAAAGGACGGCTCCATAATATTCAAAAAAAAACCTGACGTGTAAAAGTCATTTAATATCCTGCTTGCATACTAAAACAAGGGGTGAAAGTGGCCCTACCATCACCACCAGGGTCAAAGCCAACCTCACCTGCACGTGGTACACCCTGCTGATTCACTGACGAGGCTCTGACGGACCAGGTCTCTTCACAAGGAGGGGACCATCGCAGTCATATTGCATATACTTTTGTTATAAATCTTTCTTCGTTTGAGATAATATTGTAAAATAAACATGGTCGTGGCAGAATATTGTGGTGTGTTTTCCACAAATGCCATTAATAAAGAGTTGAAGTGACAATTTCATTTCTTGATGACTCAAACCTTGGAAGGTTTAAGTCATCAGAATTTCAAGTGAGTAACAGTTTCGTTCCAGTAAACTACATAACGTAGTTATACTCAATTTACAACGTAATGCCTCTAATGAACGAAGGATAGGCAGATGAATTAATTGGATAAGTACCCTACTTCATCGGAGACGGCATTAGACCCTAATACGACAGGAGACGCGCTTCAAGCTTGCCACTACATATCTTCATGTGGGGTTTGTTAATAGGTAAAATAAGAACGTACCGTGCTTTTTTCTTTTTCCTTTTATGGTGTTCGTGTTTAAAAGAAGAAATAACTTAAGTATACTGTTGAAAATATTTAGTTGTGTTCGTTAAATATTAGGAGCATCTGAACAAAAGTGGTATCAGCAAACTACCGATAATTCATCGTAAAAAATGATTTTTAAAATCGTTAGCTAGGAAGAAAATGAATATTAAATGATTCAGTTTCTAATACATACTAATCTAAAATTTTTATTGGGTCAACCAAAGAGTTATATTTTATTAACATTTTATGAAAATTAAACACTAACAGTTCTGTTTCCAATAGTAATAAAAAAGTCTATTAGACCAAGCACTATGAAGTTCGGAAAAATCCAGTATTATAGAGTGATTATAAACATATAGATTATATAATGTACCTGCGTACAAAACTTACTTATAAAATCCTCGATTTTTATTCAATTTAAACCAAACATCGTAAGTTGCACCTACTTTATTTCGTGCAACGTACAACAAAACTTACCTCCAGATCCTAATTAAATGAAAGCGAAACAAAGCACAGCCCATAGACAAAAGGTACAGATAATAAGTGTCGCGGTAAACAATCCCGACTAAGATTTCCCGCCGAGGAGACAATCCCGCCAGATGGCTCCGTTCCCAGGAAACTAGTGTTGTCCTTTATTTTTATGTTGGTAAGGACTATGGAGTACCATTCGAGATGTATTTTTTGGGGTTTGTGTGGTGGATTTATATTATATGAGGGTTACTGATATATAAATGTGTTTTTGTATTATAAGCCTAGCTGCTGCCCGCTATTTCATCTGTGTGGAAATAGAAAGCAACAAAAATGTGTACTACGCCTGCATCACTCACAGTCTTGTTTGTATAGTACTAGCTTTTGTCCGCGACTTCGTCCGCGTGGATTAATAGTTCCCGTTCCCGGGGGATTTCCGAGATGAAAACTGTCCCATGTCCTTTCTCGGGTCCCAGACTATATCTGTACCAAATTTCATTCAAATCGGTTCAGTGGTTTAGGCGTGAAGAAGAGACAGGCAGACAGACCGACCGACAGACAGACAGACAGAGTTACTTTCGCATTTATAATATACTAGCTTTTGCCCGCGACTTCGTCCGCGTGGAGTAATAATTCCCGTTCCCGAGGGATTTCCGGGATGAAAACTATCCTATGTCCTTTCTCGGGTCCCAGAATATATCTGTACCAAATTTCATTTAAATCGGTTCAGTGGTTTAGGCGTGAAGAAGAGACAGACAGACAGACAGAAAGACAGACAGACAGAGTTACTTTCGCATTTATAATATTAGTAAGGATAAGGATGTACGGAATGTACTGAAGTACGGAAAAGTACGGATGACAATATATATTCTTGGTCTATGTGACCTGACCTCTTGATCTTACTTGCCAAAGAATAAAGTGTGTACATTCACGAGCATAAACATGTATACACTTCACAAAGATTTGAATCAAATTTCTCTTAAATGAGCCAAACTTTCAGTTGAAACTTATTTTATAGTAATTCTATCATAGGCTACTACACAATATGCCCTAAAACTAAATATTATTATAGTTATTTCAAGAGAAAATTTATTTTAAAGTTAGCGTGGTGTATACATGTTTATACACGTGACTGTACACCTAGTACTTTTTAAGTTAATCTTGGGCAAACATACAGACGAACGTACAAACATTCTTAAAACTATATTTTTAGTTTCGATATCAGTTGTCGAAAGTGTCACCGTTTGTTCATTCTATTGTGACCTCTAGCTTCAGCCATGTTGAAAGAATTAGAATATCAAACCATAAAATCTGTATCGAACATAGTTTACTAGTTATTTTTATGTATAAGCTGTGTCACTATGAACTTTTATCATAATCTGTTCGGTTGTTTAGCGTGAAGCTGTAACAGAAACCCATCGATCCATTCAACCTCACAAACTTTACGTTTGTAGTAGAAAGATAGTGATAAACTTCAACGTCTCTCAAAAGTTCCGATAGAGAGCAAGTAACAAGCACTTAGTGGCAGCGAACCCTTCGTCCATTACTTCAGAGTGAATGTACATTAATGATCATTTCTTATGAAGTAAACTAGTCAAATACTACTTTAGACCAAGTATTAGCTAACTCCGAACGTAGTTCAACTTCACTCGCTCCTGTCAAGGACCAAGTAGCTTGACCAACTTGAAAAGTTTCCCCTGATTAATTCATAGCACTCGACAGCTCAGCAGAACTTCGTCCAAACCATAGGGCAGACTAGCTTTAAATTAGAAATTATTAACGCAAGGTTCGTATGAGCTACCGCCAAAGTAATTAGGTTGGGATAAGGGACATATATCACGGAGGAGCGGTGCCGGGGACCAAATTAGTCGTATCGTGTTAATTGAAATGGGACAACTTGCGTGGTGTGAGCTCGCTGGTTTGCGAGGGAGAGCCGATGACACGCCTATATTATGTTACGTTATAACACAATTAATTTTCAGTACGCTACCGGTTAATGAGCCACATGTTTTTAGAGGCAATTCGTTTGGGACGTTAAGCGTGTTCTCGCCAGCGCGGCGTGCTGACAACACGTGGTCGAAGCGTAAATGCTGGGTGCACAATAAACGGTGTACGACTCGTGTAATATGTTTTCGGTGAGATACGCGTCATTGTGTATTATTAATGTTAATGGTCGCCTGGATCGTCTGAATTTCGGCTGAGTTGACGGCGATGGTAAAGTTGCTATGTCCTTCTCCAAGGTTTAACCTATTTCTTTGTCAAAATATTTATGTTAAATGGTGTTCAGTGGTTTAAGCGTGAAAACTAAATATACAGACTTTCACAATAGTAAGTAGATTTTACCAGGGGCTTCTGCGCGCATAGACAAAGCGACGGCTTTATTAGTCTAAGTCCTTTCTTAGAAAGTTTGCGTTATACAAAACATCAGTTTTTCTATCTTTCGGTTTTATACGCCTGAAGAATTGTAGTTTCCAATCGCATATATATTTATATTTAGTTTATTCTTTTGATCGTAAAAAGAAAACGAAGAAAAAAAAAGAGAGTGAGACAAAAGGCTACTTTTATAATATGCTACTGCTTCCTTGGCAGCTGGCCTGACTGGTAGCTAAGCAAACGTAACGTATTCCAACTACCTTTTAGTTGGAATGCTAAGTAGTCTTCTTGTGACCTATTATCGTCGATAATGTATCGCAATTCGACAAATATTTGCGTTATTTATTTATTGTATGTTCAGGTAGTAATATGAAAATAAAAAATATGATACATTACACCTCTGCCAAACTTCTCTTAAAATAAAACTGTGCTGTTTTGATTTACATACTTCTGTTGATTTTATCTGCACCTGTTTTCCATTTTGCTCTAGCTAGAAAATATAAAATGTCTATTAAAAATTCAAAATAAATATAGCCTGGCAATAACGAAACCGTTTTTAGAGTTCCGTACCTAAAGAGTAAAAAAGATCACTTTTTAAAATTAATTAATTTTTAGATTGGTTTGACCAGGTAGTTTTTTAAGTTTAAAAAATATTCTAGGTGGTGTAATACAGTTTCTTTGTTATTTTCCAGGTTTTACAATCTAATAATGGATTTTAATAAGGTCGCCGTTTACCCATGGTTGAACTCTTTTCTGATATTCATGATTATGACCCGTGCGTGGTACAACGGTCAATACTAGAAATTGTCCAAACAAAAACTGTTTTCTTTCGAAGGTCTTCAATCAAAGTACTTAATAGTACTTCATCTATACATATAATAAAATCGTAGGAAAGTCAAAACTGTACATTGAATATTTTTTTAAAAGTATACTTGGGGCGTGATCTACAATCGATACCGAAGCCAAAAATATAGTTTTTAGAATTTTTGTCTGTTTGTCTGTTTATCTGTTTGTCTGTTTGTCTGTATGTATGTCCGGGATAAACTCAAAAAGTACTGCATGGATTTAGTTCAAATTTTGCAGGGATATTACTAAGAGGTCGGGTCAAAACATAGGCTACATATTATCACGCTATCACCTACGGGAGAGGAGCTGGGGCCTTCACGCTGACGACGTCGCAGCTATCTTCAGAAGTACTCAACGGATTACAATGATTTTTTTTTGTTGTTTAGGTATTAAGTCCGGGCGACATATAGGCTATAACTTAAAGCTAAACTATAAGAGATACAAAAATGGTATCATAGCAAAAATTGCTTCACGTGATAAGCAATTTCTGCTGAGAGAATAAACTTGAAGATCTGGAACACCTGAGGTGGAACTCCATGAGCCCAGCTAAACTATAACATATATAAGTATGACGTCTTAGCAGGAGTTGTTCAGCTTGATGAGCACTCTCTGTTGACGTATAAAAATTGAAGATCTGGAGCACCTGTTGTGGACTTCCATGAGCCCAGCTACGTACACTATACCTAACATATATAAGAATGACGTCTTAGCAAGAGTTATTCAGCCTGATGAGCACTCTCTGTTGTTGACGTATAAAATTAAAGATCTAGAACATCTAATGTGGAACTCCAAGCATCCAACTACATCATAACACATTAAATAAGAATGATGTCTTAGCAAAAGTTGTTCGGTCTGATAGGCATTTCCTGGTTAATAAGATTAAAGATTAGAAACATCTGATGTAGAAATCAAAGTTATCACTTTCAATGTATAAAATAACTTAAGCTGGGAGTACCTCCACACGATAAAGGTGGAGAAACATGCATACAAACAGGTCGAATAGAGAACCTACTTTTTTTGAAGTCGGTTAAATCCATTAGTGTTATATTCCCCAGAATGTAACGAACACTTTACTGAAAATTGCATCAAAATCGGCTCAGCCAAACACCCATACAAACAGGTCGAACAGAGAACCTACTTTTTTTTAAGTCGGTTTAATGATGATGATCATTTCTTCAACAATTTCATGTTTTTAGTACTGACACCCTAGCGGAGGCGAGCGTCAGTGACATTCCCAGTCGCATGCGTCCTCTGTTTGCCGTCATCTTTGTGTTTTGTGGCGTCGCGAACCCGGTAGCTTTGTGGGAGAAGTACCGCCATTAAGTCCGAGGACTTTTTCCGAGCTTTAAGGCGTGCTTCTGAAGGTGAAATCGAAGCAACTGATGAACGCGTGCTGAACATCTGTCTTAGTTCACTTCATGATGTGGTTTTTTCAATCGGCAGTAAAGCACTGGTAGAGTACGGGTTACCAGCTCCCAGATCATTACCGCATCAAGACCGTGGAAATAGGGAGTACACCGCCGAAACCAATTACGATTCGGGTTTAATGACCACTATCCGAAATGACCACGTCACTAGGTTCACCTCAGAGCAAAAACAAATATATGATACTGTTCTGGTAAGCATTGGGCTCGACCAGGGTAAAATGTTTTTCCTAGATGCTCCTGGTGGAACAGGAAAACTGGTATTTTTGCAGAGGTCAAGAGGCAAGGCAAAATTGCCATTGCTGTCGCATTGTCCGGAATCGCTGCTACGCTGCTTCCTGGTGGCAAAACAGCGCATGCCATGTTCAAAATACCCATAGATTTAGAAAGCGCCGAAATGCCTGTTTGTGGGGTATCCCGTAACAGTGACAAGGGACATGTGCTCAGGGATTGCTCTCTGGATCTGGATCGTATGGGATAAGTGTACGATGGCTAATAGGAAAGCAGTGGCGGCCGTGAACAGAACCCTGCAGGACAACCGCAGGATTGAACACTTGATGGGTGGTGTTACAGTTCTTTTCAGTGGTGATTTCCGGCAAACAATCCCTGTGGTGACGTGGGGGTCTAGGGCTGACGGGGTGAATGCTTCGTTGAAACGATCTTCGTTGTGGTTACAAATTCATAGGCTGCGTTTGACCATCAATATGCGAGCTTAGCTCGGTGGCAATCCACGTGCCCAAGAATTCTCAGATGTTCCTCTAAGTCTCGGTGAAGGCACTCTACCAGAGGAAAGAGGTGAACAGGTGGTGCTCCCAGAGTCTCTGGGTAGAGTGGTGGCCTCCTTAGAAGAACTCATTTGTTGTGAGTATGGGGACATCAGTCGAATACCAAACCAACAGAATTCTTGGGTGTGCCAGCGAGCCATTTTAACACCCAAAAATGATCAAGCTGCAGCCATCAACGAAAGCAATGTCTCGGAAATTGATGGAAACGAAGTAGTTTATACGTCCATAAATACTGTAGACGATCAAGATGAAGCCACACATTATCCCGTAGAATTCCTAAACTACCTTACAGCAAGTGGACTTCCAGCGCACACCATCAAGCTGAAGGTCGGCGTTCTTCGGAACCTGACCCCTCCGAAGCTGGGTAACGGGACCCGGCTCAAAGTCATCTCACTGCAAAGGAATATAATTGAAGTGGAAATTCTGACAGGTTGTGGCGTCGGCGATGCAGTGTTTATAACACGTATTCCTCTCATACCGCACAACTACCTCTTCCAATTCAAACGCGTGCAGTTCCTTGTGAGTGTGTGCTTCGCCATGACAAGTCGCAGGGGTAAACGCTGAAGGCTGCGGGTGTCGACCTCAGGACGAGCTGCTTCTCACACGGGCCTGCCACTCCAAATTCTCTGTATATTTTGGCTGCAGAGAGAAAAACTACAAACGTAGTTTACAGAGAAGTTTTGTAACAATTCACAATTGTTAATATTTTTTATATCGTGGAATGTAGAAAAAATTGGTCAAGTGCGTCAGGCCACGTATAGAATAGGGTTCCATAACGCGACACATCGCATTAACAATTTAACAACGATTTCATCTGAGCCATTGTAGCTTTCTTTTAGGGTTCAATCCAAGGACTACCATCATGATTTTTTTTTTCGAACCAGTCGTTTAACTTTAAGAGAAGGGGGGAGATTATATTATTGACAAAAAAATCGCTTGAACGTTAAATATCTTTTGTTGTTTGTTTGTCTGTATTTATGTCCGGGCTAATCTCTAAAAGGACTGCATGGATTTACTTAAAATTTTGCATGAATATTACCAAGAGGTCAGGTCAACATAATTGTAAGCTACATATACATATTATCACGCTATCACCTACGGGGGCGGAGTTACAGCCTTTACGCAGACGACGTCGCGGGCAGCAGCTAGTCTATACATATAATAAAATCGTAGGAAAGTCAAAACTGTACATTGAATATTTTTTTAAAAGTATACTTGGGGCGTGATCTACAATCGATACCGAAGCCAAAAATATAGTTTTTAGAATTTTTGTCTGTTTGTCTGTTTATCTGTTTGTCTGTTTGTCTGTATGTATGTCCGGGATAAACTCAAAAAGTACTGCATGGATTTAGTTCAAATTTTGCAGGGATATTACTAAGAGGTCGGGTCAAAACATAGGCTACATATTATCACGCTATCACCTACGGGAGAGGAGCTGGGGCCTTCACGCTGACGACGTCGCAGCTATCTTCAGAAGTACTCAACGGATTACAATGATTTTTTTTTGTTGTTTAGGTATTAAGTCCGGGCGACATATAGGCTATAACTTAAAGCTAAACTATAAGAGATACAAAAATGGTATCATAGCAAAAATTGCTTCACGTGATAAGCAATTTCTGCTGAGAGAATAAACTTGAAGATCTGGAACACCTGAGGTGGAACTCCATGAGCCCAGCTAAACTATAACATATATAAGTATGACGTCTTAGCAGGAGTTGTTCAGCTTGATGAGCACTCTCTGTTGACGTATAAAAATTGAAGATCTGGAGCACCTGTTGTGGACTTCCATGAGCCCAGCTACGTACACTATACCTAACATATATAAGAATGACGTCTTAGCAAGAGTTATTCAGCCTGATGAGCACTCTCTGTTGTTGACGTATAAAATTAAAGATCTAGAACATCTAATGTGGAACTCCAAGCATCCAACTACATCATAACACATTAAATAAGAATGATGTCTTAGCAAAAGTTGTTCGGTCTGATAGGCATTTCCTGGTTAATAAGATTAAAGATTAGAAACATCTGATGTAGAAATCAAAGTTATCACTTTCAATGTATAAAATAACTTAAGCTGGGAGTACCTCCACACGATAAAGGTGGAGAAACATGCATACAAACAGGTCGAATAGAGAACCTACTTTTTTTGAAGTCGGTTAAATCCATTAGTGTTATATTCCCCAGAATGTAACGAACACTTTACTGAAAATTGCATCAAAATCGGCTCAGCCAAACACCCATACAAACAGGTCGAACAGAGAACCTACTTTTTTTTAAGTCGGTTTAATGATGATGATCATTTCTTCAACAATTTCATGTTTTTAGTACTGACACCCTAGCGGAGGCGAGCGTCAGTGACATTCCCAGTCGCATGCGTCCTCTGTTTGCCGTCATCTTTGTGTTTTGTGGCGTCGCGAACCCGGTAGCTTTGTGGGAGAAGTACCGCCATTAAGTCCGAGGACTTTTTCCGAGCTTTAAGGCGTGCTTCTGAAGGTGAAATCGAAGCAACTGATGAACGCGTGCTGAACATCTGTCTTAGTTCACTTCATGATGTGGTTTTTTCAATCGGCAGTAAAGCACTGGTAGAGTACGGGTTACCAGCTCCCAGATCATTACCGCATCAAGACCGTGGAAATAGGGAGTACACCGCCGAAACCAATTACGATTCGGGTTTAATGACCACTATCCGAAATGACCACGTCACTAGGTTCACCTCAGAGCAAAAACAAATATATGATACTGTTCTGGTAAGCATTGGGCTCGACCAGGGTAAAATGTTTTTCCTAGATGCTCCTGGTGGAACAGGAAAACTGGTATTTTTGCAGAGGTCAAGAGGCAAGGCAAAATTGCCATTGCTGTCGCATTGTCCGGAATCGCTGCTACGCTGCTTCCTGGTGGCAAAACAGCGCATGCCATGTTCAAAATACCCATAGATTTAGAAAGCGCCGAAATGCCTGTTTGTGGGGTATCCCGTAACAGTGACAAGGGACATGTGCTCAGGGATTGCTCTCTGGATCTGGATCGTATGGGATAAGTGTACGATGGCTAATAGGAAAGCAGTGGCGGCCGTGAACAGAACCCTGCAGGACAACCGCAGGATTGAACACTTGATGGGTGGTGTTACAGTTCTTTTCAGTGGTGATTTATGGCAAACAATCCCTGTGGTGACGTGGGGGTCTAGGGCTGACGGGGTGAATGCTTCGTTGAAACGATCTTCGTTGTGGTTACAAATTCATAGGCTGCGTTTGACCATCAATATGCGAGCTTAGCTCGGTGGCAATCCACGTGCCCAAGAATTCTCAGATGTTCCTCTAAGTCTCGGTGAAGGCACTCTACCAGAGGAAAGAGGTGAACAGGTGGTGCTCCCAGAGTCTCTGGGTAGAGTGGTGGCCTCCTTAGAAGAACTCATTTGTTGTGAGTATGGGGACATCAGTCGAATACCAAACCAACAGAATTCTTGGGTGTGCCAGCGAGCCATTTTAACACCCAAAAATGATCAAGCTGCAGCCATCAACGAAAGCAATGTCTCGGAAATTGATGGAAACGAAGTAGTTTATACGTCCATAAACACTGTAGACGATCAAGATGAAGCCACACATTATCCCGTAGAATTCCTAAACTACCTTACAGCAAGTGGACTTCCAGCGCACACCATCAAGCTGAAGGTCGGCGTTCTTCGGAACCTGACCCCTCCGAAGCTGGGTAACGGGACCCGGCTCAAAGTCATCTCACTGCAAAGGAATATAATTGAAGTGGAAATTCTGACAGGTTGTGGCGTCGGCGATGCAGTGTTTATAACACGTATTCCTCTCATACCGCACAACTACCTCTTCCAATTCAAACGCGTGCAGTTCCTTGTGAGTGTGTGCTTCGCCATGACAAGTCGCAGGGGTAAACGCTGAAGGCTGCGGGTGTCGACCTCAGGACGAGCTGCTTCTCACACGGGCCTGCCACTCCAAATTCTCTGTATATTTTGGCTGCAGAGAGAAAAACTACAAACGTAGTTTACAGAGAAGTTTTGTAACAATTCACAATTGTTAATATTTTTTATATCGTGGAATGTAGAAAAAATTGGTCAAGTGCGTCAGGCCACGTATAGAATAGGGTTCCATAACGCGACACATCGCATTAACAATTTAACAACGATTTCATCTGAGCCATTGTAGCTTTCTTTTAGGGTTCAATCCAAGGACTACCATCATGATTTTTTTTTTCGAACCAGTCGTTTAACTTTAAGAGAAGGGGGGAGATTATATTATTGACAAAAAAATCGCTTGAACGTTAAATATCTTTTGTTGTTTGTTTGTCTGTATGTATGTCCGGGCTAATCTGTAAAAGGACTGCATGGATTTACTTAAAATTTTGCATGAATATTACCAAGAGGTCAGGTCAACATAATTGTAAGCTACATATACATATTATCACGCTATCACCTACGGGGGCGGAGTTACAGCCTTTACGCAGACGACGTCGCGGGCAGCAGCTAGTATATTAAATATATCAATAGCTAAGACATATAGTGCAAACTAATTTGCGTCTAAATACCTTAATATGTCAAGAAAATTAAGTTATGAGCCGTGAATCTTAGGAGAGCTATAATTAGTCTACTAACTACATACCGCAGGATATGTACTCATATACAAGATTGATATTAGCGTTCATCACAGCACAGCAATGGTACTTATTTAAACTACATACTTTGGTTGCCTACAGAACCCTAGTTTTGTTAGTCGAACTTGCTACAGGCCGGTGTATTTTTGGTACAAAAAAGGCCATCCCGATAGAACGTATTTCGGTTAAATAAAAAATAGTTTGTTGACTTTAGCACATCACACGCGCTTTCGTATACTGGGTGTATGGTACTCTTATATTTCACGCTGGGATTTTTACTTTTCTATAGTCACCCACGACAGAAAAGAAAAAAAAAATTGTGGACATTTACAGACATAAACTCACATACCAAAACAATCAGATTATACGATATCTAGGTATACGAGTATGTCAAATGATAAACTAGCTACTAGCTGACTGTTATTAACAGCCTGAACCACTGGTCAGACATAAAACTTGGAGGGTGTGTTTTTTTATGTATAGATATCCACTAAGGAAGAATTTTTGGAAATTCGACCCGTAAAGGGGTAAAATAGGAAATGGAAAACCGACGTCTACGCGGGTGATGCCGCGGACGAATGCTAGTATATTTTTCCTATGTAGGGTACGAACGAGTGACACGCAGCGCTGCAGCAATTTAAATGTAAGTAAATGAGAACTGTGGTTAGTTTATTAAATACTAGCTTTTGCCCGCGACTTTGCCCGCGTGGAATAACTCCCGTTCCCGGGGGATTTACGGGATGAAAACTATCCTTTGTCCTTTCTCGGATCCCAGACTATATCGGTACCAAATTTCATTTAAACCGGTTCAGTGGTTTAGGCGTGAAGAAGAAACAGACAGACAGAGTTACTTTCGCATTTATAATATTAGTATGGAATAAGGATTACCATGATGACGGCACTTCAACTATCGCGTTATAATTTTTTTTAAATTCTATTTAGTTTAGTACGGAACCCAAATTACACAAATCGAGCATGCTATTGGCCAGTATATTTTCTAACAAAAAGGGCCATCCCGATAGAAAGTATTTCGGTATAAAAATATTTTGTTAACTTTAGCACGCCACACGCGCTTCCGTATACAGGGTGTGTGGTAGCCATATTGTAAACTGAACTGCGAAAAGCCGGGTTTACACATCAGTTGATACGCAAACTTTTGCGGTAAACAAAATGTCACGCCGTAAGAAAAGTTTGATTTTCTATACCTGTTTCGTTCGTTCGAAGTGGCTGTGACAGTGTGACGTATTCATGATGTGGCTTTTTCATAACATAAAATGGCCAAGTGCGAGTTGGACTGAGGATAATGGTGCCGTTCTTACAGCTTTTATGGTAAAGAACTTTTTCGACAAATTATTGTAAACTTCCTGCGGCTTTTGGACCCGTTCTTTTACATTCAAATTTTTATCTAGTACTTCTCCCCGTTAGGGGTTGAATTTCCAAAAATCGTTTTTGTGTGACCCTTACGTCATAAAAATAAATCTGCCGCCCTAGACAAGTGGCATTGTAGAATAGAGAGCGAAAACGAATAGATTGTCAAATGTATGGAAAAGTCAAATTGTTTAGCGGAAACTTATGTCAATTCCATACATTTGACAATCTATACGTTTTCGTTTTCTATTGATGTGAAACATCTATAGCCGCACGTAAAACAAATTTCTGGCGTGGCGATGCATGCCGTGGCGACGGTCGCCACGCTTTTGTTTTGTTTCTTTTCAATCATATTACTTTTTGATATGCGCGTTGCCTCACGTTTTGTGGTTTTCGGGGGCACTGATGCCGAAAATGAGGTCCATTTCAGAATCCAAGATGGCGGCTAACATTTTTCAAAATTTCGGTCATGGGTATCGTTTCCGTGGTTTTCGAGGACACTGATGCCGAAAATGAGGTCCATTTCAGAATCCAAGATGGCGGCTAACATTTTTCAAAATTTCGGTCATGGGTATCGTTTCCGTGGTTTCGATGTGTGGATGTCGATGTTTCACATCTGCCAGGCGTCCCGTGACGGCTCACTTTCTACAATGCCACTTGTCTAGGCCCTCTGTTTTAAGTAGTTTTGGCTACGCCTGCCTAAAAGAATGTCTACTGGCAGACACGATAATGGTTCCGATTTTCATTTGGTCGTACGAATCCTTAAAATACTTTGTTAACTTAAAATAATTACTTTTGATTTTTAATAGACAGGAGGGAAGAAATTTTCCCTCGCCCACGCCTCAAGAAAAATATTCCACTTCCTCATAATTTGCGGGAAAACCTCCCCGATTTCATAATTAGATACTTAGAAAAAATATCAGACTTATCATTTAACAAAAACGTTCAAATATTAGATTTCATTGAAAACTCGCGACCGTCTGCATGTAATAGAAGTAACGTGAATTTGATATTAAAAAGATTATTACAAAGCATTTTTCTTCGTTTGAAAACCACGTACGAAACGTAGGAAATGTTCTCAAAGACATAAAGGATCGCATACACTAGCGAGTACTTACGTATAAGTACGTATGAGTACGTACGCCCGCGTACTAACGTTACGCCCTACTTGCGCATTACCCCTAAAATGCTGTTGGTGCGCCATTGTGAGTTTTATTTTATTTCCCCACCTCCGCCTGGGAAATTCTAGTTTCGCTGACAGATATTGAGTTACCCGCCGAGTTTTGTCAAATAAAACTATCGTGTTTTTCTCCGTAGCCGTGGTAGCCTCACCTAATGCTAGAGTTTCACTTGTATGTATTATTTTGTCTTTTGGAAACGTTTGTGCGCATCATAACTTTTTTTTATGTAGGTTTTTGTATTTTTTGATGCGTTTCGCGAATTGAGTTCGAATAGCAACCGGCAGTATTTTGTAAAAAGTTGTTTTAGGCAAACTGAGGCGAGCCCGGCTTGCTTCACCAGAATTCACAAATAGAGACTTTACTGTGGCAGATTCTGACTTTAGCCAAGCGAGCCAAGGAACTTTTTTGTCATTCGTGTGTCAGTAAACCATAACAGGGAGATATTTGAAATTTCCGCAGTGTGTCCATTGCCCGATATAAGATTTTTTTTTATTGCTTGACGTTTTTTTTGTTGGTCTTAATATTACATGAAAGAAAAGAAAGAAAAACAGTTTATTCACACATAGTCAGCTACAAATAAAAAAAAACTTATATACTATAAACCTTAAAAGTAAAGACATCTAAGTAGCGTCACTACCGCGCGAAACGGCTAGCGCTCAGCATTTTACATGGTAGTCGTAGTACGGAACCCTTCATATGCAAGTCCGACTCACACTTGACCTGTTTTTATTTATAAACATATTCAACAGAATATAATTCGAAAATGCCAGAAAAATGTAAAAGAAAAATTAATCTTTCACAATGATAGTAAAAGATTCGCTGTACTAAAAATGGCAACTACATACCCTGTAATATTATGTAATAAGAGTATGAATTATTATTTGTGTTTGCTACGTGTTCCAGTTAGAAAATGATTAATGTGGTTAGAATGTTCACTGGCATGATACATCGAACCCCACAAAAAGGTATATTACCTAAATGATAACGAAGTTACGCGAATGGCCTATAAAGTCGTAAAACTTTGGCTTAATTTATACGTCAGGGTATCAGTTTCACCTGACGTATAAATTAAGTCAAACTTAACGACTATAATACGACTTATTACCGAGCGATCCTTTTATCGTATTTCGCATTGTTCTTATTTTTACTTTATTAGCTCATCGCTCGCCGATCAGTATGCAACGCTATGTTTATTTTGTCCGTATTTTGTTTCAGTGGTGTATCAGAAAAGGCCTTAAATGGTTTAAGAAAACAAATATCGATCATATTTTTTTTGTCATGAAAATTTTCAATATTTCATTAGTTATGCCATTCGGAGCAGAGATAAATGCAACAAATCGTGAAAATCAGTCCAGCCGTCGTCGCGATATTAAAGTAACTTGACTTTGTTATACAATATAGAGTAAGGATCGCTACTGTTTAAAACACGTTGTTGTCGTCCTTAGCCATATAATATGTGAGTTTTGTGAAACGTCGAGGTTAGCTTCGCCGTATGTCTATTGCGTCGTCGAGTCATTATCCGAAAAGGCGACAGCCGGCTGTCAGGCTGCTATTGTCTTTCTATTGTGTCTCAAATCATGTGTGTTCGAAGGTTGAATGACCAGATATAATAATTTCCCTACAGAAACTGCATTCAAAGTTACAGAATCAGGCGGTACATGTTTTATTCCGCCATTTTTTTGAAGACGAATAGTTAACATTTCTGAGGAAGTTGTATAGGCGGGAAGAAAAAAGTATCGAGTATAAGTTTTGGGTGGCGCGCTGCATTTATTTACTGCATTTTCTGCATGTGCATATTGCTGGCGGGAGCGCGAGGCTGCATCTTGAATCTAAAGGTTGATTTAAGAAGTTAACCGTATTTTAACGACTACCTACTATCAATCTGTATCGTCCCAGTTGCAATACTAAGCAATGACTAAGCTACGTAATTCCCAGCTATTTTGTCGAAACCAAATCTCTATTGATCGGAAAACATTTTAATGTGAACTTTAGGCCCGTGTAAGGCCATTTATGAGATGAATTCATAGAAACGAATAGCTTCTGCGACGGTTACGTTAGCATGCCTTCCCAATTTCGATGAAATACAATATATGTGTGTTGTCAGTGGTTAATAGTTAATGGCGCTCGCCTTTCAGGTACGTGGTTTGTGGATTTGCAATCGAGCACGAGTATCAGTGAGGCTTTCAAACAAATTATGTTAATTTCTAAGTGTCTCTTGGAAGTCACTGATTTCGGTACAAGAAAACTGTTTTGTAGCAGGCAATATCGGAACTAATAATCCATCTTTTTTTTATTAAACTTATAGAACGCTACGTTACGGTGACTGCTATAGACTAATCAATTACATATGGATGAAATTGTGGGTAAAAGATAGCAATTAAAGTAATTCTATAATCGCCAATTCGCTCTGAGCAAGAGTGGTGATCAATGCTCGGATCTTTGTAAAGGGACAATAATATTCTGGTATTATTAATACGAGTATGAAGTTATAAAACAATCAAGAAAGTCCTTCGATATGTCTCCAGTCTATAAGTAGGTTGAAATCGAATTGGGCTCCAATTGTTTGGCCGATAAATCCCGCAAGTGACGTTTCCTAAGTCAAGATGAAAACGTAAGTAAATATATATCTTTTGGACACTTATCCGAAGTCGTCGGCTTCGTTCCATCTATATTTGGGTTGAAACATATAATTGCAAACCTACCTTTCTTCGGAAAATATTGACCATAACGAATGGGAAATTGCTTAGTATTTTCATCTTTTTCGGGTATTTGATTTAAATTAGGCAACCCTAATTTGGCCCATAAATTTAATCCATGTTTTTCCACCAATGTGCAGAAGCGCTCAGTAATTGAGAGGGTTCTATTTGCATGGTTTGTTTAATCAAACCGAGCTCTATTTTGTGGGTTATTAATTTCCATAATATAAAGGCTTGCGTTGGCTTACATAATTAGGTGTTTGGACGTTTTATTGGTATCTTGTGTTGGCAGAATTATGGTTGTCTATTAATAGCTATAGTAATTCGTCATTTGTTTTATGTTTGTTCAGGGGCCAAAGCTATGACGAAATATTTTTTTAAGATTGTTAAGACATACTATTACTCCACACAAAAAAAAAACTATAGGTGCTTAGGTTCGATGAAAAACTTAAAGCCATGAGGTTCAACTATTTTTCACATAACAAACGGACAAACAATTCTTTTTAAACAACTCCAAAACATTTTCGCAGTCTTTGCTTTTAACCTAAGCAAGCACAGGTAGGGCAGACAATGTAAAAGGTCCCGTACATACAAATTAGCTATTTGTTTAGTGACTTGAATTTCATTTACCAGCTTAACATTTTGCTGGCCAAAGTTCTGTTTATGTGTTTCATATTTTATCGGCCGCTTTGGAAGCGAAACGAGCGTGTTGTGCTTGTTTCGCTAAAAGTCTGGTTTTATGTGCGTATTAATTGTACCCGCATTTTAATATTTATAAGGACGCTTGATTAAGGAAGTGTATTTAGTATGTGTGCTGGTTTTTTATACTAGCTTTTTTCTGCGCCTTCTCCCGCGCCGATGTCGAACTTCAATCTATTATTTTACCGCTTTAGAGGTTTTTTGTTTAGAGGTTAATTAAAAAAAACCTTACTTAATTGATACCAATCCATCACAAAAAACCCATCCTGCGAGTTTCAAGTTTCTAAGGGCCTGCGATTTAGGCTGTGCGTTTTATCATCCAGTCAGACAGTTATTGAGTTTATGATTTTTATACTAGGTGTATTTTTGGTCTTGCTCAACCCGCTAGGAGATGATTCTACCCATGAAAACAAACAACTTTTATTATGGAACCTCTCTGAAATCGCGAAAAAAATATCAGCTGTTTCTAAGAAAAGTTCAATGCCCTCGGACCATAATGTATGAACCAGCTGATATTTTTTTCGCGATTTCATAGTTGGTTCCGTAATAAAAGTTGTTTGTTTTTATGAGTAGAATCATCTCCTAGCGGGTTAAGCAAGACCAGAAATACACCTAGTATATAGATAAGTAAGTATATTATTATGAATCTTTGTTCCCGGTTGTTATCCGTAGATCATTTACAGTCGTTACGGGTAGTCAGAAGTCAAAAAGTCTGACTGTTAATCTGACCAAGGAGTACCGTTAAGATACCCAGTAACATACTCCTACCAGCAAATATGAATGCCTTCTTAACGAGATATTCCATCACGAAATCCAATTCCAATCCACAACATTATATCCTACTTCCTACTTACTAAGTAAGAATAGTGACGTTCCGATAACTCCCTTTTGTTACCATCGCCGAAGCCTACAAAACAAACGCCCTGTCATTTCGTCTACGTTCGGCGTTCGGCCAATGATTTGCCGAATACCGAGCGTCTAATCTAATTAATGATTGTTTTGTCACCATGGTCGAATTACGATCTCGCGTGTTGATCTACCATGTAACTAGAGACGTGAAATAAGCCCTAAGTAGTAACGAATAAGGTTGGGTTTCCCGGGATACGTTTTTTGATGTGGTTTGCGTGGCTAGGTAGGCTTGACGTGTACAAATGGTATGGAGATGGACACAGGGTTAGATCGCGAACGACATAATTGATGGGCCGATGTGGTCGAAGCCTTACCCAATATTGGCAGTGACACAGCCTGTGTATATATGAAGAGCGATGAATATTCATCAGCGGTTAGGGATATTCTTTTATCGTTGTAATTTATTGTGGGTTATGGCGGAATATTGGAAGAAATGTTACACAAATACAAACAGTATTTGAGAGTGATATATCATAAGCTATTTAGATTTGATCGGGAATAAACATCTGTTGCAGTATTTTTACTGGTAGTGTAATTGAGCCGTGCCTCGGAAAGGACGTAAAGCCGTTGGTCCCGGTTTTCATTCGTAGAATTTTGACAGTTGTTACAGGTAGTCAGAAGCTAGCAAGTATGACCATTCTAACCAAGGAGTATCGTGTCGCCTAGTGACTAGGTTGTGGAGGTGTCGTAGGCAGTCGCTTCAAGTAAAACACTAATATCCAGCTGAATCCGGATATCCTAGAGTTATGCTAGCCAACTACAATATAATTGGGAAAAGGCTAGGGAGATAAAAGAGTATAATGACCAGTGATCGGAGTAGGTAGAGTGATTTGCGGTCAATGCTCCGGCACGTATATATTAATATGGATATGCCTCCGGGATCCCGGGATTTCGTAAAAAATATTTTTTTAGGAATTTCAAACATTGTAATGTGTAGGATGAAGAACATATCAATAAAAAAAAAAACAATTTTAAACGTTTAACTATTGCAATCTATACATTTCAAATGTATTAGTTTAAAAATCTTCATTCACAATATTTGATTTAATCCCGTAAATACGAAAATGAAATCCCGGAATAAAGGATTATCCATGTTATGATTTCTATGACTATTCATGATGCAAGTACGTAAAATCACTCTACCTACTCCGATCACTGATAATGACTCAAGTTAGGTAGAGACCTCCAAAAACACAAATACGAATAACAAATTCAAATTCATTTTCTGAGCCTTTTTTCAACCACGTTAGTATCGGTTTCCAGACTAATCGAATTACCCTCAATACAGTATTACGAACCCAGTTGTTGAATAACACGATACGATATTTTTTTTTTTTTTTTTTTTTTTGTTTGTTTATCTGCAATCAGTTACAAACTATAAGCAGATTTGTTTTAGGTCTTTTTGTCATTTCCAAGGAGCTCCTCAGCAGGAGACCCCTCATCTTTCATCATCTGTCACCAATTATATCGTGGCGTTTCAGTCGTTTGGTGTAGGAGATGGTTGCCAACGCGGTAGCTAAATCATTTGGGTGGTTTTCCAGCCGTGTTTTGTATTTATGCCCTATTAGTTTTAACTCCTCCTTAATTGTACTTATTTTCAGAGCTTCGTGGATCTCTGTATTGGTGATGAACCATGGCGCATTACAAACGGTTCTTAGGATACCATTTTGCAGCCTTTGTATTATATTTAAATTGGAGTCGCAAGCACTTCCCCACAGTTGTGCACCATACGTCCATACTGGTTTCAGGATCATTTTGTAAATCAGCAGTTTATTGTCGGTTGACAATTTAGAGTTACGTGCCATCAACCAGTAGATATTTCTAAACCGTATGTTCAGCTCGTCTCGTTTTGATTTGATGTGCTTCTTCCAGGTCAACCTTTTGTCCAGATGCATACCGAGGTATCGAACAGAGTCAGTCTGTGGCAGAACATTGTTGCCCAGTTTTACTGGAGGACAGCTTCTTTTCCTCAGCGTAAAAGTAACTTGTACGGATTTAGTTGTACTGGCCTTGATTCTCCATTTCTGTATCCATTCGTCGACCTTATCGAGGCTTTTTTGCAAGACGGTAGATGCTACAATCGGATCTTTGTTGCTCGCGAGAATTGCGGTATCGTCAGCAAAAGTAGCGGTAGTTACCCCTTGTGTTTCTGGGAGGTCTGAAGTGTAGATGGTATATAAGACGGGGCCAAGGACAGATCCCTGTGGGACCCCCGCCGTTACATCTTGGATAGTTGATAGTTCTCCGTCTTCTCTCACCTGGAAGATTCTGTTTGCGAGATATGACTCCATCAACAAGTAGTAGCTATGCGGTAAAGACGTTTTTATTTTATATAGTAGACCTTTATGCCAGACCTTATCGAAAGCTGCCTGGACATCTAAAAATACAGCAGAGCAATATTCTTTCTTTTCGAGGGATTGTCTAATCTTAACACAGACTCGATGCACCTGCTCTACCGTAGAATGCTGCTGTCTGAATCCAAACTGATGTTGAGGTATCACCAGGTCTTTGTTGAGTATAGGTAATATTCTGCTCAGAAGGATCCTCTCAAACAGCTTTGATAGCACCGGTAAGAGACTTATAGGTCTGTATGATGATGCGTTCTCCGGGGGCTTTCCTGACTTGTGTATCATTGTTACTATGGATACCTTCCATAATCTGGGGAAGTATTGTACTCGAAGCAACCCATTGAAGAGAGCAACTAGAAACACTAGTGCGCTCCTGGGAAGTTGCATGATAACTTCTTTTGTGATTAGATCAAATCCAGGGGCTTTTTTATTTTTCAGTCCTTTTATAGTCCTCTTCAGTTCCCCAGTTGTGACTGGTCTTGGTGGAATGGATAGTTGTAGGTCTTGATGTAGTGTCCTCTCAACTTCATTTTCAAACTCCGCATTGTTACCCTCATTGGGAGTAAAGATGGCGGCCAGGTGTTTTGAAAACATGTTTGCTTTTTCTTTGCTTGTCTTGGTCCAACCATTTTCGGTTTTAATAGGGCATTTATATTGCTGTGGCCTATTTAACGCCTTTGTAAACTTCCAGAGGGAGTATTCTGTTGTTTTTGTGGGGGTTAGACTTTCCAGTTTATTTTGCAGTGTGACATTATTTAAAGTGTCTATTGAATTTTTCAGCTCTATAATAGCTTTATTGAGTGCAGTTTTATCGCCTTTACATCTACTCTGGTGCCATATTCTACGCAATCTTCTCTTCTCTAGTATTTTACGTTTTATTTCAAGAGGCACGTTCCCAGTACCTTGACAACCCTCTTTTTTTTTAAGAGGTGTGTTAACCCACGATACGATATTGATGAGATTTATTGTCTGACCTTCTGGCTTTTTGTAACGACTGTCATCTACGAATGATAACCGGATCCAACGGTTTTGCGTGGTTTCCGTGGCACTGGATGCCATTTTCAGTGATGTGCTAGATTAACTTAGACAAGTCTAAATAAATCATTACAAAACTGCCGCCAACAAAGTTCTCAAGAACGCCACTGCAGCTAACAATAACTGATAACTTTGAAACGGCTGAACCGATATTAATGAATCACGGCTAGATAACCTACTAAAAAGACCGCATTCAAATCTTTTTACCCATTTAAAACTACGGTGCACAGATAAACACTGATATCCAGCACACAACAGGCAAATAGACAAACACACACATAGCGGCCAAACTTATCAGACCTCTGTTTTTGCGTTGGGGATTAAAAATATATATATATATTTATTTTTGAAGTTCTATTGTAGTCACAATAGCACTTGCCCATTTCAATCCCGCCACACTGTTCCAAATCACTGCAACTCTTAAAAGCCAAAATCAACAGTGGTGTTCACGAGAAAAGCGCCGAGCAATGAAGCTCGACGAGGCCTGCAGAAACGATTCATCTGTCTTGGATCGTTTTTCCGGAACGAATCAGAAAATACCAGCGTAGGAGTAAGAAAAATATATTTTCCATATCCCTCCATAACAAACAGGAGACAGAATAAAACTAGGCCAATAGGCACAAATGGGCGATTACAAGTGGAAGAAGCGGAAATTAAAACGATAATTGATGTTAAAATAAATAATAAACACCTATCTATATTAAGACTACTATCCCTTTTCACCAAAAGCTAGAACAGTGAAAATAACAGTTAAGTCGACCCTTGTATTGAATGCCGAATAATTGCCCGTTCGCTTAGTGCCTCGCAAATTCTCCAAATGCAAACATGGCAAGGCAGGAAGGATCCTCGTGTCGACCCCTGGCTATCCCGTATTACTGTACCTCCATAAATCATAATTTACTTTATCTTGATCGTACCTCGGATAAAATGCTTGGAACTGGTATTAGCTAGCGAATAGATTCTGTAGAACGTGATGAGTATATATTACAGACAGGAAAAATGTTCATCTTGTCTGCTGTTTCGCTTGTGTGTTTATTGGCAATTAGTTCGATTTACGGTGGTAAATAAGAGGCAATATGATTTTCGAATTTACTACCTTCCTGGGATAGACTGTCCAAAACAGGTGATTGCAGTATTCCATCTTTCGAAATATGAATTCGAAATAATAACGTTAATGTGTGGTTTTGAGGTCAAAATAACATGATTTGAATTTTGTAGTTTCTAAACGAGTTCGATATATCGTCCACCTAAAACAACAATACTGCTGTTAATAAAATACAATAAGATTCAAGTCAATACAAATGATTGATAATAAGCATTTAGAAACAACCGCTTTTCTTTCATGTAATAAATGTTTTGCTTCATTTGACTTAGGATTTACAATGTTTTACTAAACATACTATAAGAAGTTGTCAAACAATAATAATCACGAAGTTTACACAAATAAATTACACACCAATACAACTATATAATAATGAGATTAATTTACCTATTATTTGGAGGGATTACTCATCTCTGGGAAGAATAAGCCTATTTTTATCAATGATTGAAAGCTACATTATTCCCGAGTGCTATCAAAGTAATTATTAAATTAGGCGTCGAGCTAGTAATAAATTAGTTTGTTTGTTCCGCTTTCAAGCCGATTGAAACGATTGCATACATCATTTTGATAGCTTGACCTTTTTCTTTATTTAACTTTTTTTAAATTTTAGTTTGTTGGCTTAGTGGCTAGTGACTCGGACTGCTAAGCCGGAAGTCGTGCGTTCGATTCCCACCCACGACAAATTTTGTGTGATGAGCATGATTGTTTGTTCTGTGTCTGGGTGTATCTTAACTATAATGATTATACATTATAATATAAGTATGTTTATCAGTTGCTTGGTTGCCATAGTACAAGCTCTGCTTAGTTTGCGATCAGATGAACCTGTGTGAGTTGTCCCAGAATATTTATTTATTTTATTGAAATAATAAAATACCATTCACCTACAAATAAAAATGGGTTTCTGAAGGATTAAGAAAAACATTTTCAAGAAGACCATAATGATAGATATAAAAATCAAATCGATGCCGCGGGCGTCAGCTAGTATTCAATAATTGATGATAATGATAAATTAATTAATATGGCAAACATTTTCGAACTTTACCGATTGCTTTACACGTACCATTCGTTTTATGTACTGTGAAGCAATACGAGCCGAAAGATATACATATATGTTGTTAGTTCTCTTCTGTTTCATTTAATTTGGGAAACATTATCGATATTTTTGACTTTAATCGTAATTTACAGAGTAAACACCGCTGGGCATGGCTTATTTCATCATCATTTTTGTTAATCATTTCGTATTTAAGTTGTGAATTAATAATTAAGTGATATTCCTATTATTATGTCTTATTTCTGTTATCATGGAAACGGTTTGTCGATGCTGGTGTTATTCAATTATGAAGACGCGTTGCCTATTTCAGATAGGTGGCAGTGACCTCTGAATAGGGAAGATGCAATATTTTTATTTTGGTTTTGATTTTAAAGAATTCCATGTAAAATAGACCACTAATATATTAAAAAGTTAAAATGTTGTAATTTATTGTAAAAAAAAGCGGTTTTAAATTGACAGTTTAAACGTCCGCGCGAAAACGGACCAATAGTTCCGATGACGTCACTGCAGTGACACTGTATCTCTGGTTGTATTGTTCTTCTCAATTTTTTATAACTTTTTATTATTTTTCGCCATTCCAGATACTTTTATTGCTAAAATTTGAAAATAAACTATCAATCAACATCTCGTGGTCATAATAATACCGCATGAAAGCATGTATGCAATGCTTTTTTATGCAAAAAAGCATGTTGACTCATGTTGATATCTCCAACACCAGACGGGGTTACAAACTTTGTATCAGATAGTTTTGGTGACTGAACTTCTGATTTTAAATATTTGAAGTATCTGGATTTAAGGAATCTTTACCTCCTGGACCTTGTATCATGGCAGACAGAGGCTTCAAGCATATCGAAGGTGTGTTATTTCTGTTGATTAGACCATTTAGTGAACAACACTAAGAAAAGTTCAAAAGATGAAGTACCTACTACAGTCGAAGAAAATTGCATGCCTTCGAAATCATATTCAAAGAGTCATTAGAAGACTGCGCGAATTTGCTTTTCTAAAGCTAATTTTATTCCTACAAAACTATTTTGTAGGAATGTTACTTTGTCTGTTTACTTTGACAACTAACTGCGGGGGTGCATTCCAAAAAGGGTAAGAGTTACACGGAGTAGCGCGGAAGTTACTCTAAAGCGTTCCGCTGGCTTATTTATTACCTATGAAACAGCGATCAGCAATATTTGCGCAGTGATCGCGCGATTAATCGCTTAACGTCTTAAAAAATCGTATTATGTATGAATCGATTGCCAATCGCTCGCTGATTGTTCTAATGCACTTATTGCTACGATGACGATAAAGTAGCAATCGCAGACATTTAGACATTTAGTCATGCTTTGTTTTATTAGATACCAAAGCGTTTTGTTATTGTAAATATTGAATACATACCATCTTAAATAAAACAATTTTAGAAATATGGACCTTACCAAAAACAAATAATATAACAGTGTTTTATGTAATATTAAATTACCTACCGTGTAGGTCTTCTATTTAATAACCGTAAATTACATGTAATTATTATTATTATTATTATTAGATAAATGCCTGCCTGCCTGCCTATATTATAGATAAATGCATGTTTCCCTTCATTTTTAAATACATACATATTATAGATAAATAACACCCATAAATAATATTGAATTAAAAAAATTCTCGATTAAGATTTCATTGTAAAAACTCGATTGTATCACATCACTATTTATTTGGAACTAAAAACCTGCAACACTGGAAATGTAATTGTTTGCCTCGAATTAAAAATCGTACTATAACCTCTTTTTAATTTTCGAGTGAATTCCTCGCACATTTTGGAACGTGCCAGTGACGTCATTCCAGTCGCTTATCGCTGATTGGTGTTTTAAATTACGTTTCATTTCATGTAATTTTAAATTAATATTTTATTGATAAAAATAAACATTATGCAAAAAAAAAGTTGCAGAGGCCCTTCATTTACATTTTTTCAACATTTTATTAATAAATTTTCAATAAATACTATGTTTGCATCTTCCCTATATAAGGTGGGCTTTTATCTAGTTTGCGATTCAACGGTAAAAAAAGAATAGTTTTTACAAACTTAATTAGTTAGTGCTGATTTTTTATAGTCAGATTACCCTTTCTGCAAATAAGACCATTACTTATTATCCTAATCATCTTACAAATACGATATGCAGAAAGTAAAATAGGTAAAAAATCCTCTCTCACTTAACCTTTTGACGACCAACCGACAGCCGGCTGTCGGGCTGCTATTGTCTTTCTATTGTGTCTCAAATTACGTGTGTTCGAAGGATTAAGCATAAATTCACAGAACCACCTTTGTAAAATTTTACAAAGAAAGCGAAACTATATTTTTCATCCGCCATCTTTATTCAGATGGATACACAGTGTAAACAGGATATCAAAGCTGGTCATGCGTGACACGGGCGAGGTTCTTGTGCCCCTACGTGCCTTTTGTGACGATGTGTCGTGTTAGCGGGTCACCGGCGCACGCTTCCTATTGCTGTCACGGCACCTATTGGTTTTACACTGAAAGGGTGGTTAGTATATTGTGAGAGGAAAGTAGTGCGGTACATGGTGAGAATTAGAAGCAGTCTGTAGATCGGACGTAGCTTAGAAGGACATAGATCTACATCTAGCACATGTGCGACATAGACTTTCGTTTTCGACGAAATATTTTGTGAAATAGTGCGCTTTTTATTTACCAATGTTTGAACGTAAATGGCATCTATAATTCTATTTTGCTACGACACTTCGGGCCAATTTGACAAATTCCTAGACTTTAGAAACAAAGTAAAATTTTGATATAGTTAAATGTTACCAAAGTAAAATCGTCTGTCATTCTAATCGACAGACCTATTGTACTACATTAAAAATTTTGATTTTAAGGCCATTCAAGGTTAGAATTTAAACTGTGCATAGCCGTTACCGTAACCTAGCCTTACGCGTACAATGGT
Source organism: Athetis lepigone (assembly GCA_033675125.1). Classification (NCBI taxonomy): domain Eukaryota; kingdom Metazoa; phylum Arthropoda; class Insecta; order Lepidoptera; family Noctuidae; genus Athetis; species Athetis lepigone. Next base: position 10,237,701 of record CM066243.1, on the reverse strand, counting down.
CCCGCTTAAGAACTAAGTGCTGAGACAAAGCCCCCTAGAAGGTCCATAAATATTCTACGTCGCAATCATTAGTTTTTCGCACTTGGGAGAAGTTGTCGACTGCTTGGGACTTTGGGACCCACCGGGTTCTGACAGGGTTTCTCCTCACGGACACAATCTGTTAATGAAAGTGTCATGCGGACATACATTGGGGTCACAGAGGGGAAACTAAGCCTGACCGCGTACTGTGGTCTGTCGGTAGCTTGAACTATCAACCCAACTTAGTAGTAAATGTTAAGTCTCATATAACATACTTTTATACAACACACTGCAAAATATGGACTACTAGCTTTTGCCCGCGACTTCGTCTGCGTGGAATAATAATCCCCGATCCCGAGGGATTTCTGGGATGAAAACTATCCTATGTTCTTTCTCTAGTCCCAGAAATCGGAAATCGGTTCAGTGGTTTAGGGGTGCAGAAGAGACAGACAGAGTTACTTTCGCATTTATAATATTAGTCATCATCTCCCTAGCCTTTTCCCAACTATGTTGGGGTCGGCTTTCAGCCTAACCGGATACAGCTGAATACCAGTGTTTTACGTGAAGTGACTGCCTATCTGACCTCCACAACCCAGTAACTGGGCGACATGACCCAACTAGCAAAATTAGTCGTATAAAAAGCTGCAGCACGTTTCTAATTCTGCTATTGGTGGAGAGAGAGATCTGAAAAATGTCGAGAGAGAGCTCTGTTCACGTTCTCTCGATTCGATTTGGGCGCACTTCTCTCAGCTTTAAATGCTATGAATATTGTAAAATCATCACTTAAACAACCAAACAGTCGAAAAAATACCGAGTAATCGCAACTTGGATGTTTATAAGTGCTAAGAATTGATATCAGATTGCCATCATTCCACACATTAGCCGTTTACAAGTCGGTAGAGCTTCTTTCATTCGACTTATTTATAGTAAAATAGCAGCCCGCTTGCTATCACTCGACTGTTTAATTGCGTAAACATTATAAAGCGACGTTCATAGAACGTTATATTTGTCATAAATATTACAAGTGTTATAATATGGTATGTTGTACGAGATCGTGATTATAATTAATGTATTCTGCCGTTTATAAATTTTGCCACAGTTTTTGTGAAAGAATTACTTGTCTCACAAACTTTTAGTTATCTGAAGCGATTATCATATGCGGATTAAATTTTTTCGTCTGTATGCCTCACATTTTAAGTAATATTTTCATGGGCCCCACGATTACTTGGTAAAAACTGAAACACATATAATATTTATTTAATTATTAAAATTAACTCGCCATTGATTACACTAACTTTATCATCACAAAGCGCTCACTCTGCCTTTAGCCGAGAGACAGAATCGAGGATTCCATTTTACAATTTCTAAGAGCGCCATTACAGCTTGTTTAGGGTTCCTCGTGTATAATGTTAAATTACTGTTTTTTGTCACTACCTCATACTGATACAAGGTACACTTTTGCAAGCTTGACGTCACAAGTTTGGTGTAAAATACAATATTATTAAACTATAAATAAGTTTATTCGTAGGTATAGCATATTTCTACTATTTTACACAATATTGGCCAAAATTGAAGTTTTGAGCTATTTTGACGTTTTGACGGGCCTGTTGGTCTAGTGGGCAGTAACCATTACTGCTAAGCCAGAGGTCGTGGGTTCGATTCCCACCCAGGACAAACTTTGTGTGATGAGCAGAATTGTTTGTTCTGTGTCTGGGTGTTATTTATCTATAATATGTATGTATTTAAAAATTATATAAGTATGTATATCAGTTGTCTGATTACCATAACACAAGCTCTGCTTAGCTTGGGGTCAGATAGCCGTGTGTAAGATGTCTCAGGATATTTATTATTTATTTATTATTATATACCGGTAGGCCGTCAATATTTATGAAAAGACTTAAAACATCGAAATTGCAGCCAATAATTTCCAAATATTTTTGTAAAGGTTCAGTTAATCCATTATGCCAGTATAATCCAGAACCAACGACAAATATATTATTTTTTTATGTCCTTATCATTCTGTTTTAAAATAGTACGAGGATCTTTTGGCAGTATATAAGGCAGTCTTTTGTTTAAAATTGTCGTCAATTCTCTTAAGGCATCATGAGAAATGTTAAATCGGGGTGCCCACTCTTTAAAATTAGACCGAAACACATTATTTAAAAATTCCTTGTCTTCTGAATTTAAACTATCATTGGCCTCAGACTCTGATCTGTAATTGTCATTATCATCACTGCTATTATAATCAGATTTGCTATCACATTCTGATTCTTGATTACACGACATTTTTTCTGCACGAAAACTCTCTTTACTAGAAGACGGTAAACAGATTCCATTATTAGGTGTGTAATATTACCTACGGAGCCCTCACTAATTTTAAGCGATTGTCCTTTGCCATCTGTTACTGTCAATGAAAATGTTGCCTTTTTCAATTGAGCGTAAATTTTATTTACTTTCTGTCGGTAACCACCACTTCTTTTAATTTTTGTCCACAGATTAATCCATTGTCGCAAAACGAAATAAATACGGTTGTTGCAAAAGTACACTAATTTAACAAAATGGCTTTCATAGTGCTATAAAAGATTTCGTTTAACTATAACGCTGTATACTGACTTTGAAATAACGCTTAGACCACCTCCGATGCAGTAATAGATAATTTAGAAGCATTTTCTCAACTTTGAAATTTATGTCAAATGAAAGCCTCCAGAAAGCTGTCATATAACATTTAAGTACAGAAATAGCAACTGCAATGCTATTTTGATGAATAAGTTGCCTTTACTCTACAATATTGTTCTTAGATTCAATTGTCGAATAATAGTGCTGTAAAAGGTATTTTGATGACAATTTGGCAAAACAATTGCCTTCAAAGAACTGTCATGAGAATTATGGTCGTATGAACGTCATTGGAAGATGTATTTATAGAATTATCGAGTGAATGCAATATAAATCTGCCGAGTAAACGTTTACTAGACATGTTTACACAGCGAAAAAGCATTCGATGCAATACAATCTAGAGAGATGCATTTATACGTCTTTTTGAAATAATAGGATCTTTCATACGAGTGTTTCTCGATCCATAGTCGGGAGAGTACTTTCTTATACGATTTTTTTGCTGGTTGGGGATACCTCTTGGTTAAGGCTGGTCAGATTTTCTGGCTTCTGACTACCCGTAAAAGCTCTACGAATGACAACCGGGACCAATGGCTTTACGTGCTTTCCGAGGCATGAGATGTCAATGATGTCTAAGATAATCTTTAGAAAGTACATATGAATTTAAAAAGTCACATTGGTACTTGCCCGGATTCGAATCCACAACCTCTTACACGAGAGGCGGGTACCTTATCCACTGGGCCATCACGACACTCATTTATAATATTATTAGTATAGTATAGTAATAGAAAAAGTAATAAAGTATAAAGAATGGATTCAAATGAGGATAAAACTACCCAGGGTCTCTTTAATACCTTTTTCTAGCTAATGCTGAAAATTCTGGCCGTAGGTGCAATGGGGCGTAAATGATAAAAGACATCGATAAAACTTTAATTTTATCCTTCAGAACATTTCGAAAGTTGTTGTCACAATCCTTTCATTTCATCAGCAATTTAATCTTTTTTAAATACTTTGAAAACAGAGCATTTTATTCTTTTGAGGAAAAATATTTTATAAATGACAATTATTGACGACATTTTTCCCATACATTTCTGCATGGCTTGCGTTATTTTTAATTACGTACAGTGCTTCGTGCTAACTACGAATGGCGGATTGAAATGGCTCTCAGATTGAAGTATACAAATTAAGTTCGTTGTAATTATGAAATGTCATCGTTCTTTGTGTTAATGAAACGTAATCACCTATAACTGAAATGTATTGTGTTCATGATGAAATGGCTCGAAGCATCATTTTGCTCTGTTTTATCTGTTGACAGTTCAATTTGGTAATAACTAGAAGTTTAACGTTTCAAATTCACTCCTTAAAATAGCCGTTTCACAGAAACCTCATTGCTTAATTTAACCATCGGCCACACGTGATTCGAGACACAATAGAAAGACAATATCAGCCCGACAGCCAGCTGTCGCTTGGTTGTTGAAAGCTTATCAAATCTTATTTATATCATAAAAGATTATGGCGTCACATAGGTATTTTATTAATTGTTTCCACAATAACTCATGCACAATAAGCCACTAAGATCATTGTCACCTTTTGTGACTTCGGGCTCGAAAGGGTCAAGTCTAAAATAATTGTAAGAACAATTTACACACAGCGTACGTACCCAATATACGTATTAATTTAAAGTCATGGTGTCCCTTTATTAATTAACGTATACGGGTACTTCGGGACGCGGTAATTCCTGGATTACCTGAGTTTCAATTTACACGTTACAGCTAATTTACTCTCGCTCCACTCGACGAGGGGAATATTGTGCGTTGAAAGCATGTTGAAAGGCTCTCGGTACGGTAACGCTTTATATTAAAAGTTAGCTGGATTAAGTGTCATTATTTAGTACTGCTCAGAGCCTAGTGTTGTCAGTTTTACACGGCGCGTTTTATCCTTAACGCATACTGCTGCTTTTGTTGTAAAATGTGTTGTTGATGCTGGTACTTACTTTCTGACTTTTTGAAATGTTCGCAGTTTATTAATCTTAATATCTGTCAGGGTGAACTTCACCATACCTTATGCCTACAATATAGTATTACTGCAGTGGCTGGGATAACATTTGAGGAAAAAAGTGAGGTGATTTTTTAAGTTTTTTTTTACTTAGATACAAAAGTTTTGCGAATCTCATCCCCAATAGCCCACATAATGGCATTGATAGAGTCATCATGACAATGCTGCGACTAATTTTTTGCTTGTTTTTAAAAAGGAAAATGTTCTTCTGTTTCGTTTTAACTAGTATATAACTGCAGGTCCGTTCGTCTATCTGTGAAAGTAGGTGCATGATATTCGCCGGTTTGCTTGTCATGCAGCTGCCTGTTAACTCGTCAATCGTCACTACTCCGTCGGCTACGGATGGGGAGATAATTGAATCTCTGAAATTCAAACCGAAACTCCTGAATTGAGCGATGTTTTTCGTTGGTACAAGTTAGTAGTAAAAGAACAAACAAATAAATTTGTTAAAAATAAAGACAATGGAATTAAAGGTTTGGATAATCACAATCTTTAACTCATCAAAAAATATTGTTATATTCGTACTAATATTATAAATGCTAAAATAACTCTGTCTGTCTGTCTCTTCTTCACGCCTAAACCACTGAACCGATTTGAATGAAATTTGGTACAGATATAGCCTGGGACCCGAAAATTTACATAGGGTAGTTTTCATCCCAGAAATCCCCCGGGAACGGGAACTATTATTTCACGCGGACGAAGTCGCGGGCAAAAGCCAGTTTCCAATAATTTGTGCCTGAATTCTACAACAACTTAACATGGTTACTTATTTAAAACTTATAATTGATACTGATTACCAATTTATTTACTACTCTTTTTTTAACTTTGAAAGTTTTGCTTTAACCCACGATCAGGATAGGAAAGTGAAAAATGCAATTTAATCAAAAGCTGTAAAGTTTTTTGTTTGTATATTCAGACTATGTACTTTCTAAAAATATCAGTGGTACTGGAAATACCTTTTTTTTGTATTTGATAGCCAGATTTTGGAGTCTTTAATCTAAAGTCAGAATAGAAAATATTTTGCATATAATTTGTTTAAACAGTATAGCTTATACCCAGAAGTGAAGCAGTAACGAAAGTCACAACAGAAACCTAGTTAAACTGCTAAACACAGTTAGTAAATTATACACAACAATTTCACCACTTGCATCCAGACAATCAAGTTACAAACTCCTACATATCAATCTTTGTAACTCCCAAGTGTCTGTCAAAAGCACATCTCAATAGTTTAAAACGCATTAGAATCTGTCTATCATTGTCTCAGTGATGGATCCCTGCATAATATCCCTTTCGAAGTGACATTCATTATAGCACGACCGTCGGGACTCGACCGAGTGGATACGACATTTGTCTACGGTGGGTACCTAGTAAACTCGAAGTAATCTACCATTTGTAACCGTCGGGAGCTTCCTTCTCCATTCCAAGACAAATTGTTCGAGCGAGGGTGGCTGGTTGACCTCAGACTTGTGCCCATGTTACAACTACCTACAGCTACCTATTCTTACTTTAATGACGTCATTACACATGTAAACATTACAAGTAGCAACATTTCCTAAGACAGAATTATTCAACGATCCTTGTCGATTCGTAAAGGTAATTTTATTTTCATATTTAATGAAGTACTTCCATTTAACCTTTTTATGTCGAAATACTTTGAAGGTTTGCTGTTTTGGTCTCGAAATTTAAGGGCTGAGGTTGTTTTTGATTTCATGTAAATAATAAAGGTTCTAATAGCGGCGACAAAGGCTTCCTTTGCTTTGATGTGACGTTGAATTGTGTGGTAGGTAATGATTTAGGGCTTTTATAAGCAGAGTTTGTTAAAGAAAATGTTACTAGGAGTATTGGTTTGGCCTTTAATAAGCCAGAAAGTGAAAAAGTGGCCAATTTGGGTTTCTGTTTACTACGGAAACCAAAAGAGTACAACAGTAAGTTTAATAATAATATTTCATAGGGTTTAGTTGCAATACTGAATTCGTTTGCTATTGTGATATTTTATGTGACCAGTTTAACACAGAAATGGAATCTCGTTTAAATCGTATTTTTTTTATTTTTAGTTTTACTTAGCCTCCGGTGACACAACATCCCAGGGCGTAACAGAGGGTCAGAGCCCGTACGTCCCCTAAGATTTGTCCCCCAGCATAAAAGTTGTGGATTCGGCCCCTATATAGGTGCCCGTTGGTCTCCTGGTAGGAGACCAATTAATATTTTAATAAAAATATTATTTTTAAGGTACCCATTCGTCTCCTCTAATATATACACAATATAAGTTAAAGATTCGGCACCTATTCAGGTGCCTATTGGTCCCCTGAGATAAAATCACCTATATTTTACCTAAAAACGGTTAACATAGTACACTTGTGAACAGTTTATTAACGCAATTAATTTAATAAATCATAACAGATCATTGAAAAAAGAGCTATGATGAATGATAATCCGTCATGATATTAATATAACCTGTCGATAGGCTTACAATATAATATTATCTCTTTACGAATGGCTTGTTAAAAAAACGGGTATTAATTATTGAAAACTTAAGAGAACAAAAGTACTAGGCGCGCAGTAACGTACAGTAGTCATGTACGAAAATCTAAAATTCACTGTATTTTTAATTTTCTCACAAGATCACCTTAATCAATTCAAAGTACTAGGCGCGCAGTAACGTGAAATAGTCATGTACGAAAATTTAAAATTCACTGTATTCCTTAATTTTCTCACAAGATCACCTTAATCAATGCAAAGTACTAGGCGCGCAGTAACGTGAAGTGGTAAATAGAAAACGATCGATCGACGAATCGATTAATTATTTTGAAGACTGACTTTATGCCTAGAGCCTAGAGGCATTTTATTAAACTTAATCTTATTTGAAGTACTTAAACATGATATTTAAGGAATTATTATATTTTTATTTTACCCTTTTCTGCGCGACTGTACCAGGACTACCATGCTGCAGAATACACATATACATGTACTTATATTAGAAGAATGAATTAAAATAAATATTCTTCAGGGGGCGAATAGGCCCCTCAAAAGTTCCAGGGGACGAATGGGCACAGGTTGCGAATCTTAGGGGACGTACGGGCTCTGACCCGTAACAGAAAAGGCTTACAGGATTCTGAACATATTCGCTCACTAGATTACATTTTATAAATTGGATAAAAATATAAAAATCTGCATCACTATTGTGTCCACTAAAATCCGGTTATTACATACGATTTATTTTTAATAAAAAAAATTGTAGTGAATCGAATTGGTTTTGTTAAATCCTCATGGCTTTGAATGTAAACGAATTTTCGGTTAAAATAAATTAATAAAAACAGTTGGATCCGATTTGTATGAATACGAGATAAATTCGGTTCACGTTGGATGTTTTAGAATGTAAAATAGTGGCATGCATGACCTGAAATAGTGTAGTGAAGGGATTTTACATTTTACATGCCATGACACGGCTCTTACTGCATGTAAATTAGTGACATGACATTACTCATTCGATGTAAAGTTACCCTACTTCACATTCTACATAGCGCTGTGATATATAGCTTGTTTCTAAATTAACTGACTAAAATTTGATTAATTGCAGTAAAATTATAAAAAGAAACTGCTGGTTAACAGTTTGTTGAGACAAGGTACATAAATATTTTAAAACTTTGAGGGTGTGTTCTTTGTGAAGAGTAAGTAATCACTTAGAAAGAAATTTTGAAAATGATAAAGGTGTTAAATAATGGACAGATGTTCGATATCTACGCGGACAAAGCCGCGGGCGAAAGCTACTATGTTAAAATAATAGTTTGGTACTGTAGTAAATAACTTATTTACTATATTTTTTTATATCCCTGCCTAAAAATCTATAAATAACTAAATAATGAACTACATTACTCAAAAAAGTACAAATTACAGTGTTGTTAAAATAAATCTAGCTTTTTCCTGCGCTACTTTATTGCGAATGTACAAGAAATTGTATCTAAAACCGAGAGCTATACTTTATGTGGACATTGCTTTTACACCGAAGTTGTAACAAAAACATATTACTGCAACATGTTTTGCGACCAATATTGTTAGTAACATTTTATTGGTTTCGAACAACAGTCGCAAAGTCGCATGTGTTCCACCACATAAGTTTTTGCTTGCTTTTTGCGGAGACATTTTCCGTACCAACAATAGTGATATAATTAAAACTTGAGTTTTGTAAATTTTTAAAAAATATTTGTAGAACATATTTTGAAAAGTAATTTGAGGATCATTGAAAAATCAGAGCTTATACGTTCCATTATTTGTTCTATTTTCTAAACACCATTATTAAGGTTAAACCATCCGCCTCCATGTGCTTTGACCCATGACCCTTTTTTAAATTCGTATATACTGTCTAAGATTTAAATTTTACTCGTCACAGGCATTTTGGTGCAAAACCTGCAACATTAATGAGTTTAAAAGTCCGAAATTTCCAATTCTTCTTGATCAAGCGTGGTGTATACCAGTTTCACTAAAAGCAGGCGTCCGTCACTCGCTCAAGGCCACGCGTTTTATGCCTACCGCTTCGCGTATCGTCGACGATACAACGAACACCGGGCTGTCGCGCGCCCGGCTGAGTGCTCGCGCGTCACGGGTACAGCGCTGACTATCAAAATGCCGAAACCACGTAATTATTGCGTGATTATTGTGCAATTCTCCTGTTTCCCTCTTGATTATTTATTGAAATTATTCACGCGGTTTTGGATATTTTCGACACTAAAATAAAATAATCGGGAATTCAAGGAACGAAAAATATGCATCAGCCATTTTATTAAAAAAAAAATATTTGATCAACAAATAAAAAAATAATTGTTTTTCTAAAACATTCGTTTTATAACCATTATCATCATACGTATAACCCTAGCACAATTTGCTGGACGATACGCACACACGTTAGTAGCGCGGCGGGCAAAAGAATCTCAACTCTCTTTGTGCGTACTTATGGTACATTTCTCCTCGCTGCAAACAGCTGGTATTATTATTATGATTTTGTAGGGTATTATAGCGGAGGTATTTTCATTTTTGTATTGGAGTGAAGTATCTGTTACGTAGTAACTATTTATTAATCTGTGCTAAAAGCCTCATACAATATGAGGAAAGACTTCCGTAATACTGGTTCATTGACGAATTGGCTCGTTTCGAATTCAAATTGACGCGACATTAAACACAAAATCTTAACACCAACCGTTGGGCATTTCCCACCAGACAACATCCATCTGTCGGTCAATCCTCTCTTTTCTATGGAGGATGAGGAAATATACACTCTCTTCCTAATACAGATTTTATCCATTACTACTACCAATTTTTGTAACAGTATAGCATACCTTGCCTCAATGACAAAAATGTTCTAAGCAATCTCAACTACGCAATTTTTAACAATACTGCGTAGTATTGTAACGGCTTCAGAATTGTCCTATTAAGCTTCCAGCACTCTGTCTCTCTCTCTCTCCCTGTGTCTCTGAACTTTCTATAGCACTTATTCTAGAAGGTTCTACAAACTACGTGTCGTACGCGTTGAGCTTCAAGGATTATCTTAACGGAGTGACGTTTTATTGTTGCTAATAAAAGCCAGTGAAACGGAAGGTGTACAGGCAGACAGTAAAACTAATGCTAGTAATTAATCTGGGAATGCTTTCACGAGATCTCTTTAAGTTTTATATGCTAGTTTTAGAAGGTATTGTGAATTGTACATAGGAGGAATAGGGATGTTGACTACATCAAAAGAATGACATTCTGTTTAGTCTGTCTGTTAGACTGTCCAAAAATACTGGACACATATTTTTTGCTTGATCAAATTAATAACAAAATACAAAGATAAAGAGCATCAAAGTTCCGGAGAGGGGGCTTGTGACGTCACTTCTGAGTAAAAATTATACAAAGGCGTGACGTTTCACGAAACTTCAACGCACTGTATTGTCGTCATTTTCTGTTTACGAGAAAAAAGAAAAAATACGTGTCCCAAATTTTTTGATTATCTAACTGACGGACTAATTACTTTTTTTTTGTCATCTCGCCTATTACATGATTAAACTCGGTAAGTCTTTTGTGGTAACTTGGTAAGTGTAAAGAGGTATTATTTAAAAACTATTGGTTTTGATGGCGGTTGTTATTTTTTTGGGAAAAAAGTTTTTTACATTTTAGTGCGGAATTCCTTTGTCGGATTGCGTGTTACAGTAACTTTTAAAGTACATAAAATTTGTTTTTGTTAAATTTTTGAAGAATCACTTAACCGATCGCCATAATATTCATATGGGACCACTTTTAAAACGTGATCTATCTAACAAAAAATTAACTATTAAAATCCGTTCATAATTGGCAGAAATATCTGAGAACATACATTAAAAAAACATACAGATGAATTGAGAGCCATCTCCTTTTTTGAAGTAGAACCTTTCAACGACCAACCGATAGCCGGCTACCTATTGTCTTTCTATTGTGTCTCGAATCACGTGTGTTCGAAAGTATATTAAACAAATATCATTATATCTACCGTCACGAGAAGCTATAAATTTGTAAACACACATACAGTTTCACAAACTTTGGATCAAATTCAAAACTCGAAACACATTGACAGCGTCAGCATAAACTTACAAATTGGTGGCCCTAATGTTGGTCGTTCCATGTGTCAAACACGATCCAGGACAAAACCATAGACAGTGCTTTTTATCGTTGAAATCTAACCCGACCAAATTAAATTGCATGTTAGATCCGTACTACACAAGTGTAAGTGTGGTTTGATTGAATTTGGGATTATTTGTTGTCAATTGTATTGTCGCTACGTAAATTGGTAGAAGTTCTTTATTTACAAAATTCATGACTTCTCGCGGCGGGAACTATAAACTTAAAAGTACCTTAGTACTATATAAGACAAACAGACATACAGTCTGGCTGATTGTCGGTGGCAAACAAACAGAACACGTTCTTTTGTGTCGTTGGTTAAAGAAATAAACATGTCAAATTGTTAATGTACGGCCCCGGAACATAAAGGGCAACCGAAGGAACATGGGTGGGTTTTAGTCAGTAAAAGTCCGACGCTCCTTTCCTCCCCGCGCAGAGCGAGAGAAATCATTTGGTGATTTCCCATCTACAAATTACCCCTTCCCTTTCGTCAGTAAAAAAACACCAGTAATTGTTAAAATAAAGCTGACAACATTGACAATTAAACTTATGGCCGCGAGTTGTTTGCTGTCTGTGTTGTTGATGTTGATTGATGTCGCGTTGTGCACCAAACTGTAAACTTGGCACAAATATTGGCCGTACGCGAAAGTCAAAACCAAAATTTTTATTACCAGAATTTTTTGTTGGTTAGATTTTTTAACGTATTATAAAAGAGGTTTACTTTTTCTTCAGAGCTGGTGATCCAATTGAAGTTTTTTTTTCACTGATAGTAAGTTAATTTATCTAAATATAGTAATTGTTACAAAGCTGAAAAGTTAGCTTGTTTTAACGTGCTAATATCAGGATCCGGATTTGTTTTTTTTTTTTGTTGGGTAGCTACTACGCTACAACCTACGGAAGCGCAGCAGTAACTAAAAAGTGCGGATGACTGCTAGTTTATGACAAAAAATATAGCAATTTAGCACTATTGTTATATTTTTTAAAGAGATTGTAAAATAACTAAAATAATAAATGGGATTTCTTAAATCGTCACTATACTTTTAAATAATCACTAGCTTTTGCCCGCGGCTTCGCTCGCGTTAGAAAGAGACAAAAAGTAGCCTATGTTACTCTCCACCCCTTCAACTATCTCCACTCAAAAAATCACGTCAATTCATCGCTCCGTTTTGCCGTGAAAGAAAGACAAACAGACAGACAGGCAGACAGACACACTTTCCCATTTATAATATTAGTATGGATTTTAAGTAATCATTACTCTAGCATCATGTCTAAATTAAATCTGTTTTTCATCTTTAAATGAAACGTTACAGTGCTATTATAATAATATTGTTATTATTATCTTCATTATCAAGAAAATAATGCTAAAGTTTAAGTAATACCTTTATCGTAGAGACATTTGATTCGAGTAAGTATTATTTTATAAATGGGTAGTAAAATAATCCTTAGAAATATCATTTTACGTTTAGTTTTATATGACAAAGCATAAATTATTACCAATTGATATAATAAAGTGCAATTGAAATAAATAATATGTGTGTAACGGTATTCTCGATTCAAATAATCGATCGAATTAAAAATGTATACCCCAGGCTTTCGTGCTAGACCCTCGGGAGTGTGATTGTGTCAACAATATTTTAAGTAAAATAGATAGTATACATTTTAATCGGTCTGCCAATGGCACTTGTAAAGATTACCGTTCAGCTTACGCGTCCTACTCTGTGATATTTCCCGATAAAGCGACATTACGATATCCACTATCCTACTTACTAATATTATAAATGGGAAAGTGTGTATGTCTGTTTGTCCGTCTTTCAGGGCAAAACTACTAAACCGATTTAAATTAAATTTGGTACAATTATAGACCATTGATCCTGAGAAGGGACATAGGATAGTCTTAGTAGATTTTTATCCCAAAAATTCCACTTATACGGGAACCATGCGGTAAATGCGCCAGGCACAGCTAGTTAAGTTATATGTGTGTTTGTAAATGTATCAGTTTCGAATTTCGAATCTTGTACAGATAATCCAGCTCCATCTATTATACGTACGGTTAATGCTGGCGTAGATTTATGTAACGAAATAACATACGTCTAGCTTCAATTCAAATCTGCCTTTTATCTTTCATTGTTTATCAAACCTGTATTTTCTTTGTATAGCTTGTTTCTGGCGCTAGCAAGAGATACGCTAGATATGAACAAGCCACGAATCTATGCATGTTAAAAGCAAAAGGTCCCTCATTCATCAACCTTTTTTTTGTGATGAGAAATCGTCGAGCAGAAGGGTGTATCAGACTTTGGGCGATTGTGCACTACAAGGAATTGTACTGTCCGGCAGTCCGATTTTTTACGGTCCGATATGGCACGCCATATAATGGATATACTCGCTTGTGCACTATATCGTCCCCGTAGGGCGAAAAATCATTAAGTCGAAAAAACCTGTTTTGAGATAATGAAGTTTAAAGTTTTTGAAAATAGAAATATGTATTTTACCGTCCTACATTTTATTTTTCCCCATTCCGGAACGGTTTTTATTTCAGAGTAATTTCGCGTGCGTGGCGTGTAGTTTCAAAGACAGAGCTACCCTAAACTGTGGCGTATCATCCGAGTAAAGACGGACAAGTGCACAAGCCAATCATCAGTTTTTTTCATGCCACTTCGGACCGTAAAAAATCGGAGGTTCGGACAGTAAAATTCCTTGTAGTGCACAATCGCCCTTCTACTGATTAAAAGCCACTCATGTTATTTTGTGCCCTTTATATCCAGGGCCGCGGTACCACTTTCGAGCAACTCGCAGCCCCGGTCATTCATTGACCTACAATCTAAATCATTTACTCACTCACTAATTTAACTGCTTGACCTACAAAGTTGGACAAGTGAGCATAATTATAAGTAGTTCATAGGTACGCGACGTCATCTATTAAATTAATAGATCCTTTGACATTCACATAGCTAGTGTGTCATATTCCCCTTGTTCAAACATTCTATGAGATTGAACATAAATAAAATAGCTGAACAATTTTTATATTTGTCGACTTTTTAAACGTTCAAACTGAATTTAATGATGGTTTCTTTTTCAATATACAACTTTGATAAATGGGCGCAGCATGAATATGTTTATTTTGGGGTCTACTTAAAATTTTCAATAGCAAAATATTTTTTAGTAAATAATTGTTTGGTTTTCATACTTTTTCAATTTCACAAAAGAACGAATACGCGATCATTCTTTGCTATGAGAAAAAGAAAATGATATAGTTTTTTTTCTTATTCAGATATTAAATAGACACTGGTTAAGTGTGAGCTGATACGCATAAGAAAAGTCACGTGCCGATAACGATGTACAATATGAAAATTGAGCAACAATGACGAAAAAACAAGTTTATTGTGTTTACAAAGATGAACTTTTGAAAGTCCATTAAAAACACAATTCTAACCGACAACCTCCCTTACAAAGTTTTAAAAGCATGCATTATTTATTCATAGTCAAATATGTAATAATACAATTTGTTTGTCAATAAAATTGCCAAATAACACCGTAGTGCTCATAAAAGTGACATAATCGTTGAATAAAACGAAAGGGTGCCAATAAAGCGACCCTTTTAGCGAAAGATATTATTTACTGTTCCAATATCAAGGACATTGGTTGCTATAAATTCTGTCATCTGAATCTATTCCGCGGATTCTTGATACCGTGAGCTATTGAGGATCATATTTAATGACCCATGCGAGTTTTGATAACAGGTTTCAATTAATGACAAAAGCTCTTATCACTAAGCTTGGTACACAAATGCCTGTATGTTACGTGATAGCAGTAGTTTCGAAAAAAACCTAATACATTTTTGAATATATTTTGCTTACCATGGAATAAATTGAAGAAAGAGTTTTTTTTTAGAATTATGTTAAAAATCCAATTGTTACAGAGTAGACTAGTGGGTGGAAGAAGCTTTCACTATTTTATTATCATCCTTTCGTTGCCCTTGGCAACATAGTGAATTATAGAAGCCGCCGTTTAGGGCTATTCATACATTTTTATTAAGCGCCTATACGTAGCCCTTTCTCAAGATATTTTTAAACAACCCAATTCTCGACATCAAAATTTAATATGTCTCTATTTACGACTAATTCATAAATAATATTAAAAGCTGGGACACCTGTTAAAAGTTATTTACAGCATCCTAAATTATCACTACAAAAACTCTTTGATTAGAATTTTCGCCTGAGGCATTGTCCCATAAACAGACAATTTAATTAACCTTTTGTTTCGTTTCAATTTACGGGTGCGTCGTAGAAAACCTTTGTTTAAGTATTATTATTTCCATCTCCTTCCTTAGACGAGTCAACTTTTTTTGAGAATTAAGAATGTTCTTTACTTCGCTTTTAACTGGTGATAAACGATGAATGAGGGTTGAGATTGAACGGTTGCTTTAAGTAAAAAAAAGGCTGACAAAGACTCACTGATATCCAGCTAAATCCGGTTAGACTGGAAACCGACCTCGATATCATTGGGAAAAAGGCTAGGGAGATAATAATGATTGAGGCTGTTTGCCAGCCTTTAGCTATAGCTTTGAGCAATTTCCGACTTAGATTTCCAAGTTGCTGCCCTTGCAGCTGACCTTGCAATTTCGACTGTGATTCAATTCTTTATGGCATCGTCGGAGGCGCGTGGGATACTTACTTGTCGCATGCAATAAGTTGGAAAGGGAACGAGACGGAACAAACCTCTCACTAGCCAGAGGTAGAAGTGATGCCACAACGAGCTGCAGCCGAACTGGTTTGCAGGCGGCGACCGTGGGGAGTTCGTCACAATACCAGATATATGACTGACGGCGGGCATTGATCCTGCACAAGGCAAAGCACATGCTATTTGCAAGTGCGACAAGTGTATACTGGGCTCCCGACTATTATCTTCTGAACTTCGATCAGTTGCATAAATATTCCTAATGAGTAATAGGATTTCCTATCTAGCAATCGACCTAGGTCCGGTAGGTCCGCTTAACTTTGCCAGGTTATTCTACATTTCTGATCAGACTGGACGAGGAAAGAGGGATTGAATCTAAACAAAATCTGTATTTGCGCACGCAGTGTAATATTTTCTGGGTACTTGCTTAGTCGGTAGATTATTGTTATGTATTTTGTTCATTTTATTTACTCATAAAAAACTGTTTAGGAAAATGTAAAGGTATGTAATAATCGTCAAAAACAATGAGGGAAGAGTTACCTAATTTTTTATCTCAGACATATTATCCAAACTACCAAAGGCCCATATTGACAATGAATGTTACCTGCTACGTGATTAAAAAAAATGTGATGCCCTAATCCTAACGTTTACCACATTTATCTGGCTAACTAAATATGCTGTTTTTACTTTTACTTACAATTTAATTTCAAAACCCTTTTAATCCACCTCTATTCTTTGCCCAGAACCCATTCCAATCCAATCTGTGTCAACCACTCTGCCAAAGTAACTATTTTTATAGAGCACCATGAAAAGGCTAAGCAACCAAAACATTCGGCGATTTGATGAAAAACGCGAGTAACTTTGTGTTCACCGTATTCAGAATCACGATAAAACGCGGCAGAGAATTCACGAAAAAGGATAGAGCTACACAAAGCGGTTGTTGAAACAAAATCGTGTTTGATTTGTGGAACTCTTTGCGTGCGGCGGCGCTGTTACATCTGTATGTATCCATTCGATCTCTTTATGGTGAGCCATCTCGCTTTCATTCCAGTATAAACACATTTTTATTCCGATCCCATGCTAATAAAATGCAAATTGGGCCCTTTCGGATTAGGGTTTAGCAATTCCCGACAAATGTTTCCTATTGAATTTTATTTGATTTCCTTAATTGCTGACCGTTGTTGTAGCTATCAGTAATACTTATTGGACCGTGGCCATTTTAATTTTGCTGTCAGACACATGTTTGCATGAATTAATCCTGCAAAAAACAAAATATGAATAAAATGTTTCATTCATTAATGATCACCACTACGCGAAATATTTTGGAATTGTTAAATTAACGTAACAGAGTTGTCGTGTGACAGTTTTTAGTTGAGTTTTATTTTGTATTTGTAGTTACGTTATCTGTAGTGAAACGGAACTCTCGTAAGTATAATACAAGGTTTGAATACATTTTCCTCAATCTCAACCAACATTGTACAAATGTAAATCAATGGAAATCTTTGTAAGGGATCTGAGTACATGTCTAGATTTTAAAATAAGACTTCAGTAGTTTGTATTACAGCCTTAAGAGCCACCTTCGTTTATATTCATAAGTCTGGCAACATTGACTTGCTATAATGCTGATTGGTCTAGACTTGGCGTTGAGATCGCAGCTGCAGTATTAGTTTTAGATGGATACGATAAAAAAATTAATAGTTTTTATTTACAGGGCGATGAATTATTAATTTTCCAATCGTAATTTGCATAGGCTTTTTCCATCAGACAGTAAGCTAAAAAGGAAATAAAAAAGGAAAGTGCTAAAAAAGTACAAAATTATTAGCGGGCATAGAAAGGAGAAATTAAAAGAAAACAAATTAAATCCATACTTAATATTATAAATGCGAAAGTAACTCTGTCTGTATGTCTGTCTGTCTGTCTCTTCTTCACGCCTAAACCACTGAACGGATTTAGATGAAATTTGACTCAGATATAGTCTGGGACCCGAGAAAGGACATAGGATAGTTTTCATTCCGGAAATCCCCCGGGAACGGAAACAAAAATTCCACGCGGACGAAGTCGCGGGCAAAAGCTAGTATTTCATACTTATGCAAGAAATATTGACGGATGCAGAGAACAGCTGATCAGTCATCAAGTTGTCAAGCGACGGGAGTTACAAATTACTGAATGCTCGCTCTCGATCGGCCAACAATATGTTCGTGTTGAATGTCGTATAGATTTATATGAAGAGCAAAAATATTAACTAATAATAATTAGAGATAACTTAAACCTGAAGTTACTTTATTTGAAAACAAGTGTGAATTGAACACGTACGGAAAGACTTTCGTATTTACTTCTTGTTATAACGCCAAAAGAAATACACATTCTAAATTTTTTTCTTTAGACCCTCTGCAAATGAGGTACAGTTCGCTATCTTACAGACGGACAGACACGGAGTCTAATGGCGAG
Source organism: Athetis lepigone (assembly GCA_033675125.1). NCBI lineage: Eukaryota > Metazoa > Arthropoda > Insecta > Lepidoptera > Noctuidae > Athetis > Athetis lepigone. Next base: position 10,219,272 of record CM066243.1, on the reverse strand, counting down.
ATAAATAGACGTTACTAACCACTGACTTTGGCTTAGCTATGTTCCGTCTTTATCGTGCACTTGACGTATGACAATTGTGTAACAGTGACAGGCATAGTGCTAAGCCAAAGTACGTGCTAAGTAACGTCGATCTCACCCTTAGAATTAGGGTTCCAATTGAACCCTTCGAATACAAAAAACATTATAGAAAAAATTGAAGAAATCCTTAGAAAACTTACAGAAAAATCCTCATTGCGAAAAACCAAATAGCGAAATAACCGACACATCCATCCCAGCTTCCGATGTCCCAGTTCCCGACAGTCGCCCAGTTCTCGCAGATAGCACTGAATTCACACCGCCCGTCGCTAACAAATTATACTCAAGACGTACGTTATCCGACATTTTCTGTTTCATAAATCTCCATTTAGAAGCACGGCTCCCCTGAATAGGCTCGTTAGTCATAAATAACCGAACTCTGGTCGTTATCTCTCATTCAACCGACCATAAGGTGTGCACGTTTGCTTCGCGTATTTTTTCTGAACAAACTTTAAATTTCTGTTTGCTTTTTCTTTTTTGCTATTTTTTTGGGCTCGTTTTTTCGTGTGGAAATTGTTGGTTTTGGGGTTTTGTTATTAAAAATGCCGACAAATCTGTATTATAAACAGCGGATCCGTTGGTCGGCAGACTCTATTTCATGATTTTCTAAAATCTTTTCTTAGTGGATACTCACTTTTCACAAAAATCATACACTCCAAGTTTCATATCTGTATCATATCCTTTTATCTTTTTGTTTTACTGTTAGTGTTGTTCTTAGTCGATTTTTCGTCAAAATGTTACCAGTTATTTAAAAACTCGTTCTGTTTTAAATCTTTTTTTTTCTGGTGTAAATTTATATTCATATTTTTTTGTTGTGTGCCCCGCACCGGTACAACGCCTTTTTTATGGTGTATATCGTGCCTCAGAACAATTGAGCAACTAACGTTCTCCATTGTTCTGAGTCAGAAACACGCCCTCGGCTAGCGCTGAAAACCAGCGCCGTGGACTCGCACCTGTGTACGGGCCCGGCATTATGCTGAGCGCTAGCCCTTTCGTGCATAAGTTTATAATAGAATTGTTAAGTTCTTTTCGTTCTTTTACTGTAAAACTTTACCATCTTATAGCACGAATAAACTGTTTTTCTTTCTTTCTTTTCTTCTTTCATATCTCTAGGACCAGTGGTTTGGGCTGCGTTGATACCTAGTCATTTTGTCAATGGTGCTGATTCTTTTGTTCACAAACTTAACTAGATTTAAGTTCAATGCATCTTTTTCTTTCCATTTCTTAAAGAAAAGGACAGAAGATACATTTTAGTATAATCCTGTTCCTGTCAAACTAAACAGCGCATGAAGAAAATTGACGTATATTTAGTCGCTATATTTTTAAATCGCGTCTAAATTATTTATGGAGTGCCTAAATTTTACTGGACTTAACTAATATTTTATCTTTTGTCCTTTACTTAATTAATTGGAAATAGAAAGATGCACTTAACTTAAATTTACGTTAGTTTGTGAATAAGAGAATCGGCACCAATAAGTAAGTCAGTTTACCGTTTTCGAAACAGTTTTAACAACTTACACATAAACCCATAATCCACACGCATGCAAACTTAATCTGTGCTCGGAAAGATAAACGTACCCACCAAAGGAAAATTTATTTATTCAAGAAACAAGTTTATATTAGAAAGAACCTTTTGTTATTATAACGGTAGAATTTTTTACAAAGCCTTTGCAAAGAGTATTAGTTATTTAATGCTGGCAAGTTACTAGCGGCTATGTACCCACGTATAGTCAATATTATAATATTATACCAAGTCTATGATTATGAAAAAAAAAGACTATCGATATTTATTTCTTTATTTATTTAAGGAGCACAAAACAGAATATAGACAATACATTGCATAGAAAAATATATTTAGTCATAGGTTTATTTCTTTTATATACCTATATATAGAATGGTAAACTGACACCTGACTGGCTGACTGGGTGATATTCTATCGCACTATCCAAACCACTGGCTCTAGAGACATGAGTCACTATTATTTGTAAAGAGCAGTATCCACTGAGAAATGATTTTTCAAAATTAGACCACGAGAAAAAGAGTGAACCGCGGGCAAAAGCTAGTCTTGTGTAAGTGTCATGATGACCTGCTTAAAACATACATATGGATAAATATGACTGATTTTTTCATTAAGTATACCTGTTGAATTAATGTACTTTCTAAGATTATCGAGGACACACTGACATTCGCTGCCTTGGGAAAAATGTAAAGCAGTTGGTCTCGCTTGTCAATCTTAGATCATACTTGTACAGCCGCTACAGGTAGTCAGAAACCAGAAAAACTGACTGACATTCAGTATTACCATGTGAGTACAGTCATAATTATACGGTAAAATCATCGCAATGCATCTATCATGGACATCACTGACATTTCGTGCCTCGAAAACCACGTAAACCTGTTAGCCCTGGTTGTCATTCCTAGAACTTTGATAGTCTTCACGGGTAGACAGAAGCCAGAAAGTCAGATCAGTCTAACCAAGGGGTTTCGAGTCGCTGCGTAGCTATTCAGCTGAAATCAATTAGGCTGAAAGCCTACCCAACATATTTGGGAAAAGGCTAGGGAGATGATGACCTAGGTAAATAAACGTTACTTAATTAGTACTTACTTTGCCTACGATGTATTCCTGTTACTGTTGCACAACTGTCAGATTATGGGAGCGGGATAGAGACGGAACACTGGTAATATAACTCTACGCGAGTGGCATTGTAGAATAAATGGTAGAATAGAATAGATTGTTTAATGTATAGGATTGACATAAGTTTGTCGTATCAAACTCTATTCTACAATGCCGTTTCTCTAGAGGTGCAGTTTAGCGTAGCCAAAGTATCAGTTAAGTAAAGTATATCTTAAATCATACGAGTATAAGGAAGTTCTTATGCCTCGACCGAAGCCATGGACACAGCTGGTACTGAAATGTTATTTCCATAAAACTTCTAAATATAGACCTCTGCAGACGGCCAAAAAAACCGTCATATTTCATACAAAAACATATAACGGTGTAGTCACGAACGCAGCGTTTGTTCACAATATTTACGCGCTAAAAGCTTTTGGGTGTAAAACGTTAATGTCTATGTTTCCTTCACGTTGCCTCTCAACATTGACTGTAAGATTCCATCGTTACGTGAATGCAATAAATTACTTTTATCTACTTTTATTTATGAAGAATAAAGGTGTCTGTCAATTTTAATATTTTGAGTTACGGGATGGCGAAGTCTGTTCTGCTTGCCGATGTTAAATGTGGCATGTTTTTTGTAAATATAATTTGCTGTTTTAAATGTTGTGTGAGTTTAATTATTATTAGATTGGGATTAATCATTATTTTTTAAGAAGATGGTTGGTTTGTTCTTTTTAAACAGGGTAAAAAGTGGCTTTGCCGCGTAAAATGCATTCTCTAAATTCGAATTTATGCTGACAAATATTATTAAAATAGCTGTCGCTAGCTGCTTCGATCGCGTGAATTTCGATACTTCTATACCCTATTTTACTCCATTAGAGTTTGGAATTTCCAAAAATCCTTTCTTACTGGTTACCTTCTCTTAACAAAGAAGAGAGTTCTTTGCACGTTTCATGTCTCTAGAACCAGCTGATTTGGCTGTGCGTCGATATGTCAACAGTCAACCAATCAAAGTCAGTTAAATTAAATGACTCGAGTCTGTGTTTGCAAAAGAGAGCAAATGAAGGTTGAAAATAGGTATTTTTCTGACAAGGTTTCATCTTTCATCAAAACTCATCATGTATATAAAATTTTGTTCTAAAAGACCGATTTAGTTACAGACGTCTGAAAATCTCCTTAAACTAAATATATTTTAAAACAGCACTTAACAAGATTCGCGTCATTCGCAGTGAAGTGGTAACGATTGTAGTTAATGAAGTCTTTAATGCGAGATCTTCACACGGGTGCCTCCCCCCCCCCGCCCCCTCGTGCTCCGTACTTTCTGTGAAATTAAGCAATTTTAATTTGGAGCTCTGCTTAAGGTGCGTTTAGATTAAAAGTCAAAAAGTATCTGTTTATATTTTTCGTTTAAAGTGATACTAATTATGAATGTGAAATCAGAACACAGTCTGTGTGTTTTAACCAACAGACTGTGTTCTGATTTCGCTAAACCCCAAAACGTAAAGTTAAACCCCAAGAGGCTATATTTTTTAATTAATGACTTTGTTTGTGTTCGTGATTACCGACATTCGTGGAAAAGTTTGCGGGCAGAATTCACTATTTATCATATTAGAGAAACTGTGCTTTATATTACACATTTTCCGTGTTGATTGATTTCTAGTTTAGAAATAAACAGAACGTTGGCCAGTAGTCGCTTTGAAGAAGGTTTCTGCGTCCTATAAATCGTCATACATACGAACAAAGTAATGAGTCAACAAAGACAACAGTAAATAAAGGACACAAAAATTATAATATTATCTATATACATAAAAGAAAGTCGTGTTTACACATTTTATAACTCAAAAACGGCAGAACCGATTTGGCTGAAAATTGGTGGGGTAGCTTAGGGTACCAGGGTACGGACATAGAATACTATAATCTTCTTTTTTTAGTAGTCAAAAATCTGACATAACGCGGGTGAAACCGCGGGAAAAGCTAGTTGTAAATAATATAAGTTTCATAATGATTAATTTAATAAACAAGAGCTCTTAATAAACAAGACTAATACAAAATTTTCTCTTTAGCACAACGAAGTTTGTTCCTAAAAGAGTAAGGAGATTTTATATTAATCATTTGGCTTGTGTATGTTTGTATGTGAACGCACCCTTACCCGTTACTCTAGCTCATACGTCGCGCTTAAAACTTACCCTGAAGTTTGATGTCCATAATTAGCTTTTCGTAATTCGGTAATTCCATTAATGCTACTCCCCTTAAATTAGACTCGTGCTGTCCAATTAATGGAGGAAATTTTTAATCGAATCAACATTAAACCATACGAGTTTGAATAGTCGAACCGTTAACTTTTTAACAGAATTTCCCAAATTGAACAATAAACAGATAGGTAGAACGAATCAACAAAATGTTTCAAATTGTGCTCCCGTTCTGGTTTTAGTTAAATAAACTGCGGTATGTTTTCATTGTGTAAATTTTGTTGTTTTTAAAACCGTACGCGTTAAAAAGTCATTAGTCGTATGTCAAACAACGTAGAATATTCGATATAGTGGTTTAGACGAGTTTGTGTGTGTGTGTTTTTTCTATAAATTGAAATATTTTGTTGTGTTATGGAAGTTCGGTGTTGTTTAACAACCATTTGTTTAACACTTCGGTGTAAAAACTGACAAGTTTGCTGTGTTTTGTTTATCGATTTTCGCTCAACCACGATTGTGTTCTGCAGGTTCCTAAATAGATTGGTAGAACTATATTATTCCCTGTAATGCTAACAGAGGTTTAAATGAAAACCTTGTTTGTAGAAGCTTGTCCGGGGGAGTATTTCTACCGCCATTCATCTATTTGAAGTTGAAGGATGTGTATACCAGTATAAATTACACGCACATGATACATGTATAATAATATTATCTTTGTTTCTGGAATTGCAACGCGTATGTCTGGCATTATATATTATGTGTCTATAGGCAGTATAATATTAGCGATTTTAATATCAGTTAGGCTGTTAAATTATTTGATCCAATGTCATAAAAAAAAAAACTTAAGTTAAATTGCCCGGGGCTAAAGCGACTATGGGGCTATTGTAACTAAATTTAACATTATTATATTAAAAACCCTATAATAACGAAGTTGTTAATAACCTTCGAACACACGGGATACGAGACACAATAAAAAGACAATAGCAGTGCGACAGCTGGCTGTCGCTTGGTCGTCGACTACATCGTAAGTCGTATATTTGCAACCAGCTGCCTGCCCCGGCTTTGCAAAGGTGTACTTAGCATTATTAATAATTGTACCCGTAGATCTCCCTGCTGTCTGACTAAATTACATAAATGTTTGTTAAATTCTTATTTGTGACTATGTAGTACAATTGTAATTTTTTTACATGCAAACGTTGACCTGACATTCCAACTAAAGAAGATTCAGCTAAAGTCTGTTTTGAAGTTATGCGCTTACATACAATAATTTATTTATTTACAGGAGTATATGGTTAACTTAATTAGGCCTAGTCTAAAAAAACATACAACTTAAAATTCTCATAATGGTTTCCCATCCATTCAAATACGCGTCTAGTAAGTGTAAAATACCCATAAAAGCAGTAAAGCAAATACCCTCTTTGTGGTTTCGCTGTAATAGGGTAAAAACAGCCCAAGTCATTAATTCTCATAAACAAACTAATGGGTGCGAAGATGAACACGTAAGTAGGTTCCTATTGCGTTCTTATTTTAGTATTGCGTTGTAGCTGACTAGCTTTTGGCCCTGATTTCAGCCGCGTGAGATTTTATAGCCGTAAGCACTTTATTGTAGCTTTATTAGTCCAAAAATGTTTTGGAGGCAAGCAAAATTACAGGAAAATAACATTATATTTTTATATAAGGTGGGTTTTTTTTTTTGTTGTTGAGTGGGAAATCATCCAATGACTGCTCCCGTCCTGGGTGCGGCGGGAGGGCGTGTCAGACTCTTACTGACTAAAACCCACTCATGTTCCTTCGATTGCCCTTTATGTTCCAGGGTCACGGTAACTATTATAAACATTCCGCAACCCCGGCAGGCGTTGGCCCTGTTGGGCCCCTTCCTGTGCTGACTCCTTCTCTTTGAGGCGCGCGTGGAACAAAACGCGCCGTCTACGCGGTCCTGGTCCTAGCCGGGCGGCGAGCTACCCATCGCTCGCCATCCGCAGAACCGCGCCTACGGTGACCGGTAGTCGTCTTGCGACTCTCGACGTCTTCGCCTGGGTCTTAGTCCGGGGCGAGAGGCTCGTCGTTGCCTCTCGCGCGCCGCCGCTTCCTTCACTAGCATAACTGCTTCGCAGAAGGAGGCGACGGCATCCCATTCCGTCTCGCCCCGAAGCATGGCCTGAACCAGCGCCGGGCGCGAGAGGTCACCGCCGCCGATCGCCTCTACGAGGACACGTCTATGCTCCGCCCATGCGCGGCACACCTCAACTGTGTGCTCGACCGTGTCCTCCAGGCGAATATAAGGTGGGTTCGATTCCCACCCATGACAAACTTTGTGTGATGAGCATGATTGTTTGTTCTGTGTCTAGGTGTAATTTATCTATAATATGTCTGTATTTATAAATTATTTAAGTATGTATATCAGTTATCTGGTTATCATAGTACAAGCTCTGTTTAGTTTGGAATGAGATGACCGTGTGTGAGTGGTCTCAGGATATTAGATAGGTAGGTCGATTATAACGGACATGACAAAAAAACCATATAAGGGTTTCTTTTGTAACATTTTGACACAGAACCCTTAAAAATATACATGTACATTAAAACAGGACTCACGCAATCACACCGGGGTGTCGTACGTGATTTCTTTTCCGCTTATAATTGGATTGTCGCCACGTATAGTTAGTGGATGCTCGCAATGGAACAATAGTTAGCCGCAACCGGACACTCGGATCGGGGTTGGCAAGCAAATAAGGTTAATACAGCACGACTCGAATTTCCATTCCCATTCGTGGTACCTAATTGGATGTGGACCATGTTTGCTAGTGTTCGCCGAATGAGTTGATTTTCATGACACCCAGCCACCGCGCGTCCGCCGCACGGTTTAATAGATTGCGCTATTATTTATGTTTACTTATCGCTAACTAACCTAACAGTGAGCTAATTTGGTCACCTTAATTGGTCGAGTGGTGTTGTGGTTTTTTTTGTTATGTCACTACTTGTACCTATACTTGAGCCAAATTCGATAAAGAATACAACACAGAATACAAGTAAACAAACCAATATAGGGTTATCACAACTCACTTTTTACAAATCTTCTATTATTTACATGATTATCGCCTTTTTCGCGCTTTTTATTAAGAAATCACTAAAACACTCAAATAACATGTATAATATGTAGTACTTCGTTACTTCGAAAAACCAAGCAACGGTTTGTTTACCTCTATTCTTTATCGAATTTGGCTCAAGCATAGGAGTCTTTTGATTATAGAACGACGGTTTAATGTATATTTGTCACTAACCTAACAGTAAGTTTGACTAATGTGTCTTAATTGTCCGTTTGATGTAGTGGTTATTCTTTTGTTAATTACTATTTGTACCTAGATATCTTTTGAATTTGAAAAACCGTTTAGTATATGAGTTCTGTTTACCTTATCTGACAACTTTATTGATTATAGGTACTTTGATTGGTTACTTTCATTGGTCAACTCGCACAGTGGTTATTAGGGTTCCGTACCTCAAAAGGTAAAAACGGAACCCTTATAGGATCACTTTGTTGTCCGTCTGTCCGTCCGTCCGTCCGGCTGTCAAGACCCTTTTTCTCAGAAACGCGTTGAGATATCAAGCTGAAATTTATATCACATACTCAGGTCTGCTATCTCTCAAATCATTGAAAAAATCAAGATTCCAAATCAACTCAATAAAAAGATACGGCTGTTTCTATTGCATATTTAGACATTTGCAAGGAAATCAAAACCTACAGGGTACTTCCCATTGACCAAGAATCATGAAATTTGGCAAGAAGCAAGGTCATGTAGCACAAATAAAGGAAAAACTTCGAAAACCGTAAATTTGTAGTTACTTCACATCCGTCCGTCCGTCCGTTCGTCTGTCTGTCAAGACTCTTTTTCTCGGAAACGCGTCGAGATATCAAGCTGAAATTAATACCACACACTCAGGTCTGCTATTTCTCAAAGCAGTGAAAAAATCAAGTTTCTAAATCAACGCAATAAAAAAATACGGCGGTTTATATTGCATATTTAGACATTTGCAAGGGAATCAAAACTCAAAACCTATAGGGTACTTCCCATTGACCGAGAATCATGAAATTTGGCAAGAAGCAAGATCATGTAGCACAAGTTAAGGAAAAACTCCGAAAACCGTAAATTTGAAGTTATTTCACATCCGTCCGTCCGTTTGTTCGTCCGTCTGTCAAGACCCTTTTTCCCAGAAACGCGTCGAGATATTAAGCTGAAATTAATATCACACACTCAGGTTTGCTATCTCTAAAAGCAGTGAAAAAATCAAGTTTCTAAATCAACGCAATAAAAAGATACGGCGGTTTATATTGCATATTTAGACATTAGCATGGGAATCAAAACTCAAAACCTATAGGGTACTTCCTATTGACCAAGAATCATGAAATTTGGCAAGAAGCAAGGTCATGTAGCGCCAGTAAAGGAAAAACTCCGAAAAACGTAATATTGTTGTTATTTCGCCAAAAAAAAAACAAATTGACGGAACCCTCGTTGCGCGAGTCCAACTCGCACTTGACCGGTTTTTTTTTTGTTATGTTTACTAGTTAGCTGTATTTAGGAATCTTTTGAATTTATAAGAACGGTTTAGTGTGTGAGTGTTATATTTCTATAGGTGACAAATCCATACTAATATTATGAATGAGAAAGTGTGTGTCTGTCTGTCTGTATGTTTGTCTTTCTTTCACGGCAAAACGGAGCGACGAATTGACGTGGTTTTTTAAGTGGAGATAGTTGAAGGGATGGAGAGTAACATAGGGTACTTTTTGTCTCTTTCTAACGCGAGCGAAGCCGCGGGCGAAAGCTAGTTAAAATCTAATCGAACATTCGTTTCATAGTAAAGGAGTTGGAGTATCTTTTAAATAAATGTTTTCTTTTACTATGTAAGCGACTCCACAAAAAGCCTTTGTTCTGCTTGTTTGCTTTCTGCGAAATCTGTACGATTGGTATTGATGCATTGTAGTTATTGACTCTGTGAAATCAATACGAGAAATGCATTTTCCAATAACTTACATTGTATTTTACGTGAAAACCAAGTTTGAACTACACATACTCGGTCACAGACACAAATCAAGCAAAAGTTTGTTATTTTTTTTTTTTTTTTTTAATGTTAACCCTATTGCAGTTATTAACTACAGTTGGCGTAGTACAAATGCGCAGATTATGAGTATCGCAAATTCGATCGATTTTGAACCGACTACGGCAAAGCAAAGGAGGGTTATGTTATGATTATGACGGGCTATTTAAGCATGTATGTTCATCTATTAGCTCAAAGCTTTTAAACTACATATCAGAACTTGACAAGTAAGATATCGTTAGAAGCGTTTTGATCGTCCGCTGACGTCCTATGGCTGACAAAGATTACAAACTTAAAAAAGTAAATTATGATAAGCATACCATGTTTGGTATCATTGAAAACGGGTTCAATGGTACTAGCACAGCACCTTTTTAATATATAAAGACTTACCCAAAAAGTATTATTGTAACCAGAAAGTGTAAAAATAGTACCCACAAACGAGTTGCGTGTATAACGTCAACTTCCATTAATCGCTATTTATTTTTCTTTGCTATTAGAGTGTGCGTTGTCCCAGCGGAAAAGTGTCGATTTTCTAAATTTCAGTTTAGCAGATAATTAGTGTATGACGTCCTGTAAATGTGTATGCTAAATTCAAATTTGTGTATCTAGCCATTCGGCAGATATTCAACAAAAACTGATTCCGCCAGGACAACGTTGTCCCAGCGGAATATTTTTTTTTCTATGGACTTACAAGAAAAAAAATACATACAATAATTAGCGTGTAACGAGAGGTAAATGTGTATGCATAAATGAAATTTGTGTGTCGTCTATTTACGAAGATATTCAATTTGCCGCTGCGACAACGTTTGGCAATTTGATGAAAATCATACATAACGGTTTAGTACAGAGTTGTAATTTCTTATGCATGTTGCTTTGAATTTGTGTATAATGTGTGTAAAAACAGAATTTGAAAAAAGCATACCGTTCACAAGATATACACGTAAACGTAAAATAAGGTTATTAGGTCTAAGCTCTTAAAATAGGAACTCTAGAGTCAAACTTTTAACTTTTATCTGCATCTTGTAGGGGTCTACAACGTCCTGCCAAGTTTCATCTATGTTTGCTTAGTAATTAATGAGCAATGCCATGATTTACTACGAATAGACCACTATACTTTATGATATCCGATTTTAGGACTTCTTAATGAAAAAGCAAAATAAAACATATTTCAATCATTAGTGTACTAATGCAACTACTCATATCTGAAATTTCAGTTCATTACACTAAATAATTAAAGAAATATAATAAAATTACCAGAAAAACTACAAAACCCGTATTAACCGACCAAGTTTGAATAGGCACAAAAAAGCGGCCGTGCAGTACATAGACCGAACGTTCCAAATTTCCAGTTTAATATAGTGTAATAGCTTTGTACAGATGCGTTCACAATTGCTAACGCAATATCAATCAATCAAATCAATACGGGTTCTGTAGTTGTTCTGGTAATTTTATTATATTTCTTTAATTATTTAGTGTAATGAACTGAAATTTCAGATATAAGTAGTTGCATTAGTACAATAATGATTGAAATATGTTTGATTTCGCTTTTTCATTAAGAAGTCCTAAAATCGGATATCATAAAGTATAGTGGTCTATTCGTAGTAAATTATGGCATTGCTCATTAATTACTAAGCAAACATAGATGAAACTTGGCAGGACGTTGTAGACCCCTACAAGATGCAGATAAAAGTTAAAAGTTTGACTCTAGAGTTCCTATTTTAAGAGCTTAGACCTAATAACCTTATTTTACGTTTACGTGTATATCTTGTGAACGGTATGCTTTTTTCAAATTCTGTTTTTACACACATTATACACAAATTCAAAGCAACATGCATAAGAAATTACAACTCTGTACTAAACCGTTATGTATGATTTTCATCAAATTGCCAAACGTTGTCGCAGCGGCAAATTGAATATCTTCGTAAATAGTCGACACACAAATTTCATTTATTCATACACATTTACCTCTCGTTACACGCTAATTATTGTATGTATTTTTTTTCTTGTAAGTCCATAGGAAAAAAAATATTCCGCTGGGACAACGTTGTCCTGGCGGAACCAGTTTTTGTTGAATATCTGCCGAATGGCTGGATACACAAATTTGAATTTAGCATACACATTTACAGGACGTCATACACTAATTATCTGCTAAACTGAAATTTAGAAAATCGACACTTTTCCGCTGGGACAACGCACACGCTATTAGACTCCTAGTGCTTGCGTGTCTAATGGGAGCTAGATTAGGTTAGTTCCCTAAGTGGCACGCTCAGTCTGAGACCTGCCTAATTACTGGCGTCTGTCAGGTTTCCCAGACAATTAGAAGATCGAATTCAAAGCTTATCTTACTTAAGATATTACTTGGCCCTACAAACCTATATGACTACATAGTATTTCGCTTTGTCTGTCCCTATGTACACTTAGATCTTTTAAATTGCGTAACGAATTTTGATGCTGTTTTTTAATAGATAGAGTAATTCAAGAAAGGTTTATATTTATTATACATGCGTATTATGGGTACAGGATATCTGAGATTTTTAAAGATTTGTAATCGATGGCTCTGGTTCTCACGTTTTGTGAAGTCACTGATTTTCGAAACTACATTAGGTTTGGATTAAATTTGGATCCCAAGGAAAGACAATGGTTATATTTTATTGTATCTTCCATCGGCTGACCGATTAATAAATCAAAAACCTCAAGTCCATATATTTGTGCAATCAAAACGGCGTCGGCGATTCTCCTTCTGTGCACGGCGCGCGTGGCCAACATTCAGACAAACATTTGTATGGTTTGCATACATTTGTCCTGTTTGTGATGTGTGTGCGATTCCGATATAGGGAATACTAACGTAGGGATTACTGACGTTATTAAAGGCAGTGTCAAATTTAATCTTGCTGTATGTTGCGTCTAGTTTTAGCTTAGTTTTTGTTCTTAATCTTTTTAAAAACAGATTTTAATATGTGTATCTATAATAGTGCTTAATGCTGCTTGGACTTAGGGTACTTAGGATAACTAAAGAAGGGCGTATTAAAAAAATCTTTCTTGCATATACAAAGAAATAAAATATTTACTCTACTCTCGATTAAATTTTATTATATAAAATATTGAAAAACCTTGACCACAGTATGTTCACACTACGTTTATATAAAGCACATAGCCGAGAAAATAACTTGGAGGTATTTTTATGAATACATTTTTACGACAGCTTACAATGATGATCCTCCCTAGCTTTTTCCTTAAGTTCCACCCTACAACAGTTTCAAGTCACTTGGAATGTTATTATAAATTAAAATACACATATTATATTAAAGACATTTCACTTATAAATATCTTTTCTACAAGGTGGGTGAGGTAACAAAGCAACTTCATTGATTAAATTATAAGCGAAGAAAATGTAAAAAACGTTATTCAATAAAAGCTTATCGCCCTCGTCAACTTACGCATAAATAAAAACCAGCTGATATCCCTAACTTCTAGTACTTCTTTATCAAATTATCTAGAAACTTCGGCCCTTTCTTCACACTGTGTTAAGGACGATGGATCACGGAGGCATCTTCCCTTCAACTTTTGTAAATATTGGTATGGTAACCCGTTATTTTGGCAGCCCATCTGTCACTGTCCGATGCAGAAACTAAACAAAATAGAGGTAGAGATATTTTCGATGGCGTACAAATATGTCAATAAAGTTTAGCCTGAGAATGCGTATAAATATATTGTTATTGATGTCTATAAGTTAGTTGTATGTTATGATTACCTGTTGTGTAAGGATTGTGATGATATTTTTATTTTTTGTACTTCGTGTAACTAGTATGTATGCGATATTTGTTAGTAAGCTAACTGGTTAGTACTTAATATAATTATTATTGTATTTTTGATGACAATGAAAGAAACTCTGTTGTTAATTTCGAAATAATCCACAGCAGTAGTTTTGTATATAGTAGACCGGAGACCGGATATTTACTGACCAATACGTGTAATCCTTCGAACACACGTGATTTGAGACACAATAGAAAGACAATAGCAGCCCGACAGCCGGCTGTCGGTTGGTCGTCAAAAGGTTAAACAAGATAAGATTTAAATATATTATAGTTTTTGCTAAATTGTATTAAAAAAAAGTTGGACTCGTACTAATTTTGATCCCTAAGCACACCACTGACCTATTTAGCACCAAATGGAATGTAATCAATTCAGTTCAAATACTACACAGACAAACATCTGTAATAGGCTCAAACGCTCAAATACATGCCTAACATCGTTACTGCCATATCAAATAATCTCAACAACATTGTAATTGGTTTAATATAATTACCAAGTAGGTAGTAGATCTCCGAAACAGGAGGGCGGAGTGGGCTAATTGCAGTATGCCAATTTCTGTAATTCTGTCTTAGTTGAGAGTGTAATATGTTCCAGTCAAAAATCTTAACGAGTCAAAGTACTTTTGACTTGAAAAATCAGTCAAAAAGATTTTCAACACTGACGGATAATTTATACCACGTTTGATTGAAATAAAAGTTGACACCCCGATTCAGAGCGGCCGACTAAGATAGGATATAGATTTCCATACAAACTTACTGTTAAGAACGAGCAACTAGCTTTAAAATCTTAACAGACTGACCTCTTAACAAATCAAAAGTACCTGTTTATTTAAATAATATAGTTTAGAGTTATGAGTGTGAAGGCGAGAGCGGATCAGAGCGGAGCTCCAGTTATTTTTTTAACCACCTTGAAATAGGAGCCCCGCAAAGTAAGTCATTGTCGAAAGCAAACCGTTAAAACTACATTTGGTAGTCAAAACTACTGTTGATCAGTTAGAAATTTCAACTACAACATATACTTAGTAATCGCTATGGAATGCGCCAGGTATGTATTTGTGCGTAGTGTGAGCAGTTCACGAGGTAAACGTACCTAATTTAATTAACAAGAGTTAGATGATAGTTAGTATTTGAGAATTAGAGGCACGAGGTCTAGTTTGAAATGTTATGTCCTTATGACTAACTGGTTCAGTAAAGTTGGAGTTCGGTTAATAGATACTGTTGGAGAGATATTTGAAGCATCTGGTAGTTCTAGTAGTAATTGTGGTCATAAATCGTGATCTCTTAACCTGTCTCGAAATATATTAGGGTCCGTTTTCAGTCCAACCAGATCTAGCTGAATACCAGTGTTTTACATGAAGAGACAGCTTACAGCCTCCACAATCCAGGGTAAAACTATACTTCTTTGGGTTGGGATTTTTGGGTTTTTTTGGGTTGGGAGGGGTAAAGGGGGTTCCCTGGACCCCCCAAACCCCTTTCCAAACAAAGCAAATGCTTACTTTTAGAGTTATAATGATAAATATTTACGATACCGGATTGCCAATTTTAACGCTTGTGAAGGTCTGTGGGGCTTCAGAAAGTTGAGCCCATACAATAACAAACTCCAAGAACTCCAATCTATGGAAGATTAGACACACAAACACACAGTTTCCAGAAAAAACTTATTTTTTCGTAATTTTTTGCAAAACACTGACCAAACTTTCACTGGCACAACTATTATGACTATGACCACAGATAAACACATAAGTTTTGGCGCCTTAAATGCCACACTCCCACACAAACTAAACCTATTATAATGTCGGATGCATAAATAATAATTACTAATAAAGAAGTTTGAAAATTTTTTGTACCTATTAAGAATGAAGCACTCTTTTGACATCCGACGCCACGTATTTTTATTGTACAGAGTAAAGTAACCAAAATGATTACTTTACAAAAGAGGGAATCTGGCGCTCGGCGGCCGCTGCCGCGGCACGCTCGCTCCGCTCGCTCGCCTTCGCGCGTTGTGTGGTCACAGTTCTAACCTAACCTAACCAACCATTTCGATATGGGCTAACTCTTGCCTATATAAATATTGTCTAATGTCATTAATTTTTAATTCAAAAATTAAACTTAATCTACTAGGGGTTGGTGTTAAAAAAGAACTTTTTTTTTAATTTTGCATTTTACGCGCGATATATTATTTATTTATTGTCTGTGGTCATACAAACAGACGAAATATGTGAAAGTTGTGAAAAAACACGAAAAGTTATTTTTTCTTTAGAAAATTATACGTGTGCGTGTGTCTAAACTTTGTATCTTGAAGTTTCTGCAGTGCCTGAAGCGTAACACGCAGCGCCGGAGACCCTCTAGAGCCTTTAATTAGCCAATCCGGTATCGTACATATTTATCATTATATCTCTAAAAGTAAGCTATTGCTTTGTTTGGAAAGGCGTTTGGGGGTGTTTGGGGAGCCCCCTTTACCCCTCCCAACCCAAAAAAACCCAAAAATCCCAACCCAAAGAAGTACAGTTTAGCCCAATCCAGTTTTATGCTGTGATCAAAAATAATCGTCTCAGTTTTTGAGTTTGTCGACTTACTTAAAAACTTTCAGAGGCCAAATTTATTGCACGGGTAATACGTTTTCATATTATTAATGGCTATTAGAATCATTAAATAAAACCTTTTTGCTTATAAAGTGTTCATACGTGAAGGCGCTAAATGGAGTAGAGTATACAGGGTGTACCACGGCTATGCCACATGGAGGGAAAGTACCTTTCTCTCTATCTATTTAACGTACTTTCCCTCCACGTGGCATAGCCGTGGGACGCCTTGTATAATGTGAGGACCGCATTCGCATGTATGGTTTTAACTCTGAAAAGCATAAACTAGTGAAAGTATACTATGTAATTATTAGAATTACGCAATTATGTCCCACAAAACAAAGTCGCTGTTTTAGTTCTTTAATAAGTACGCATTTTGATGCGGTGTTTTTCAATAGATATAGAGATTCACATAGAAGTTTTTCTTTACTTACAAATTATAGTAGAAAAAGTCACGATTCTCAAAGATTTGTAACACCCGTGCGAAGCTTGGGCGCTCACAGAGTTTAGTACTTAATTCTAGTTGCGCCGCCAGCCGGTGATTCAGTCGCAACAGGCCACCAAGTGTGTCTTGGTAAAATTCCCTCCATACAACAACAACCCCAAAACCATTCAACTCTATACAATTTTGGTGACGCGACCAGGCCTGATGTCCTAAGATATGGCCCTAATTGTTACCGTTTG
Organism: Athetis lepigone; assembly: GCA_033675125.1. NCBI lineage: Eukaryota > Metazoa > Arthropoda > Insecta > Lepidoptera > Noctuidae > Athetis > Athetis lepigone. Next base: position 10,202,237 of record CM066243.1, on the reverse strand, counting down.
CTTTCCAAACCAGAACACAGCAATGCTGCTTTGCGGCAGAAATTCATTCCTTTCCTATCCACTCCAGCCGAATTTTATATAACAAACTTTCCACCATCATAAGTGTTAGAACTATAAAATTCCGTCGCTCTTCATAAGAACAGGAAACGTAACTGTTTAATTTAATTTTATTGTCAAATGCACCGCTGGAACACCGCACTGCGCCGGTTTGTTTGGTTTCAAACGTAATTGTGTTTGCAAGTTTGGACATGCATTAGCGTTTATTAGAATAGAATTTTGTTTTATGGTTATTAGATATGTAGAGGAATTTTAGATAATGATTTTGGGGGAAATACGTTTATGATTTTTGGGTTTTTTTATATTAACCGGTACTGTTCTACTGCTGGGCCAATATTTCCCTCAAAGCGTGCTTGAGTTTTTTGCGTAATGCTTTCTCTAGCCAATATCCCATAAATGACTGTAAGAATCCCGCCAGTGATTCCTAGGCTATCCTCAGTGCCAAATCATGTCTTGCCTTGGCCTCTAGTCCTGTTACTTTCTGCATACGTGGCACGGCCCATACCACTTCAGCATCCCAGATTTATTGCCAATATTGGCGATTCATCTTATGGAGCGAAACATATGGCATATTCGGTATTTCAGTTTAATACCCAACATGCTACGCTCCATTGCTCGTTGGCAAACGTTAGGTTTAGAGGTTTGAAAAGATATTACAGAGTGTGTTTTAAAATAGTCATAAGAAAAATAAATAATTAAAAAAAAAACAAATTAAAACATACAGGACCCAAACTGAACTTTTTTCAGTTGTGCTTGTCTCCTTATATAAATTGACCTTGTTCTATCGTTTTATTTTGTAAAAAAAAACTGACCGCAAAAAATAACAAGTGTAATTGTTAGAGTTAAATTTCTCCGAATTAAAAAAGTTGGTACAAAAACAGCTGCAAAAGCCAGTCACATATTGTTCTGTACAACGACAAAATCCTGTCCTTATGTAAACAATTCTACATTCGTTCAAGATTTTATGAAAAAGTTTACGAAATCGGAGTCCCTGAGTATATTGCATGCCCACTCAACTGGAATACAGGTTAGGTTGAACCGAACAAGCGGTTCGGTCACTATTTGGTTTGATTCGGTTGAGTAGATACACTTTCAGACATGAATGTTATTCACTAAAATTATATAAAGTAAACGTTTCTCGAACTCTTTAAAAAGGTACTAGATTTATATCCGGTCAATAAGAATGTACTTGATCCCTGTTTTCGCAGTATTTTCACAATAACAGAAGTTAGGAAGTCTGAAAATCTACTCCTTAAAAAATGGTATTCTGTTTAGTCCGTCCGTTAAACTTTCCAAAAATGTGGACCAATATTTTTCGCCCGATTAAATTAAAAAAATCAAAATACAAAGATAGAGAGCATCGGAGTTCCAGAGTGGCTTGTGACGTCACTTTTCAGTAAAAATAGTACCTAGGCGCGCTACACGCGAAATTTTAACGCACTGTATCGTTTTCATTTTTCGTTTACGAGAAAAAAGACGTTTTCACATTTTGAGAGAATCTTACTGACGGCCTAAATCGGTTTTTAGTAGTCTAGCCTATTGTTACTCCGTAACTGGCCTAAGGAGGTCTGACAGGCAACCGCTCATTGTAAACACAGGTATTCAACTGAATCCAGATTTGACTGGACTGGGATGATTTTCAGATAACAACAGATTTTTTTCTGCATCATGGGAGCATGTATTTGAGAGATGGACAAACACAAATTAGATTGAACCCCAAATTATTTATTAAAATATTATAGTGTCTAGCAGTTTGGATTTAAGAATAATAAAATAAAGATTTGATTGTAAACTTGAAATTGTTATTTTAGATAAGATAATATTTGTCTTTGGTTAATGTAAACTTAACTGTGCTTATGACTTGTATATTGACTTGATATTAATATTGTTTCTTAAAATCTTTTGATTGATAAGCTTTAATTTACAATGCAAAGTTAATCAATTAATTCAATAAAATTGGTGCAAAATAAAGTAAGAAATTCTCAGTAATTATGATTCCACTAGAAAGTCAAAGATTTAAAATTAAATCTTGAAGGGAATAAAGTTTACTTTGTTTGTTATATGTTTGCATGGAGCTTTAGGCAATTAAAGCCTTAAAGTGTTACACTTCAAGGGACACACTTCTTCAACTGATTACCATCTTACTTTGAAATTTTTGTAAATATACTTTTAATGATATCTTTGCATACCAACCAAAATAATGACAGTAAAAAACTTTGCGTGTTTTTAAGAATAAATCAGTTTTTAAACCTAATTCCGACTTTCTTCAAGTTCTTAGTACTAAAAGTAGTTTGAAGCTTTATTAGTGATCTAAAGAAGAGAAGATATGTTATGATGAAAATGTTGTTTTGCTTAAAATAAACACCAGAGAGCATAATTTTTAATAAAAATGTTGTTTGAAGCTGGTTTGCATTTTAGTCTCGACTTCAACAACAAGAAAATAACTCTATTTATTTATTAACAATGTTTTTTTTTACCTATGGCACTGGTATCTGATTTAAACCTTCGAAGACAAGTGAAACACAATAGAAATACATTAGCAGCCCGAAAGCCGGCATCGCTTAGTCGTCGAAAGGTACTTAGAAGTATATATGAATTGAAAAGATTACCAGTTGATCAGTGATCAGCATCTCTAGATAAGTGACATTATAGAATAGATGATAGAATAGAGTTCAATGCGAGATGTTAAATTAACTAGCTATTCCATCATCTATTCTACTGTCTCTGTCTAGGGCTGGTTTGAAACTCATATAACTGATGCACGTACAAGATAATACTAGCCTTAACTACTGTTATTACGACTTATTGTAAATCAAACAAATCTGTAAAAAAATCCTCATGCTTGAATTCCAAGGCGAATTAATGAACAAAAATATTAATCCCTTTACATTTCATGAAAGGTTCTCGACCCCGCAGAACGAGCTTTTCAAACAATACCCACTCCTTTTCCCATTTTCCTTAGAGAAAAAAGTAGCAAAGCCAATTTGTTCCCCCCTCTGATCGGTATGAAAATAATGAACATGACAAGTAATTAAAAAAGAACAAAAGACTCTCTGAGGTAAAATAACGATTTAATTCCACAGAAATAACCTAGGTACGATGGGGAGACTTGCAAGGCGTATTGTTCTTTTAATGCAATAATTGTACGGACGATCACTGCATTGCAGTAGATTTTTTGTGTGTTTTTGAGAGAGAGCATTTTTATTTTTTTCTTGTTAAATTTTCTGTGTATTTTTGACGATGATGGCGTTGTTAAATATACGTCGTGTTAGGTATGACGAGGGACATACTTAAGGACGCGATAAATATTATGATAACATATTAATTTATTTACTTATTTATTCTTCTTAATTTCAGATGACTAATTAAACGAAAACAATAGCGGAACAATATAAAATAGTAAAGAAAACCGTAGTTGCGCAATATGGCTCTTAAAGTCTTAAAAAAGGACACCCTAGCGCTCATGGTTGCATCGGGTTACTATACCATGATAAGAGAGTGAAGTAGGTGTGATCTATTCTTCTTTCTTATACATTGAAGGCTTACTGCAAACCACGAAGGAGATGGCGGGAAGAACTAGACGGCTTTTGCCCATTTGAAAGGAAAAAGCATAACATCGCGGTCGATGGAAGGAATTGAGGGAGGCCTTTGCCCAGTAGTGGGAACGAAAGGCTAAAAAAAACTATTACATTTTGTAATTTAATGCTAGCTTAGCCTGGTATATAAAAGACAATTTTTTTTTCAACAAAATGCATTGATGTTTTTATAAATCCATACTAATATTGTTAATGCGAAAGTAACTCTGTCTGTCTGTCTGCTCTTCACGCCTAAACCACTGAACCGATTTGAATGAAATATGGTACAAATAGTCTGGGACCCAAGTAAGGACATAGAACAGTTTCATCTATAGAAATATGTTGTTTAAGCCCCATCTGCTTAGTCGTTATTCCACGCGGACGAAGCCGCGGCCAAAAGCTAGTGACAAATAAAATTATGGTTCAGGTATCATGTTCCTGCGCTATTACGATTGTTTGCTTTTTAACATTCTCCAATGGATTAAGCGCAAGCGTAGATAATGTATTTGTTATCTTCTACAATGCTCTAAAACTATTCTTGAGTGTAGTGTGTATAGAACCAGTGAACTGCACATATTTCCTCGTCAAATGCAGTGAATACCCGAGCACTCACAGGGATGCTTGCTCACGCATTGTGCACATAAGATTGCAGTTGAAGTATTTGCACTGCGACTCACGAGTAGTAATGTAGATAGATAAGTCAAAGACTGGTTTTCTGATAAATCAAAGGCTGGTTTACTTTATCATATAATTTACTTTATATTCGGGCCACCAAGTTGAACACCACATTCCAAAGATATCTGCATCACCAGTATTTACTTTGTGACCAGAGGAGCCGCGATCGCGACGCCATTTCATGAAGATGAAGCCTCTTTTTAGTTACGGTCTAGAAATACAACACACGACTATAATGAGAAATCAGTTTATACTGATAAACTGATTCCTCGAAAATCCGTCAAAAACGCACATTAAAAGATCGCCCAACAATAGAAGAAGTATAGGTGAATAAAACAGTTTATCTTGTATATTTACTAAATCAATTATGTTGTAAGAAAGACTGTTTAGAACAGTAATCCTTAGTGTATTCTAAACAAAGATTAGTTCATAATTATGGGAATAGAACGTGTGAACACAAAAGTACAGAAGTTATCGTAACATCCATACTAATATTATAAATGGAAAAGTGTGTCTGTCTGTCTGTCTGTATGTTTGTCTTACTTTCACGGCAAAACGGAGCGAGGAATTGTCGTGATTTTTTATGTGGAGATAGTTGAAGGAATGGAGAGTAACATAGGCTACTTTTTGTCTCTTACTAACGCGAGCGAAGAGCAGCTAGCAGGAGCTAGTTATCTATAAATAATATAATGTGCTTGTATCGTGAAACAGGTACCTTTGTGACTGTATTAATCTCGTTTTAACGGCTGAACATGTATTTAGGCAGTCCAGGGGCTGACTGAAACCTAGGTTAGGAAATAGGGTTTTAATTTAAGGGCTCTATAGTACTTTTAATAATAAAAATTTCATAATGCGTCTAATACCAGTGACTTACTCAAAGTAACTGGCTATTACAACCCTGTTGTAGCGGGTTATACTGAATGTCAGATTTTCTGGCAGTTGACTATCCGCAATTGTTAGAGATCTGCGAATAAAACTGAGACCAACGGCTTATAAAACTTTAAAGTGCGGGATGTATCGCCATCAACTTCCAAATTTCAAGTGCTACTTAGTGCTTCCTATTTGGAAAAACCCAATAATCTTTTCGCGCTAGCTATCGAAACCAACGGGCAGCATCAATAGCAAATCCACTAAAAAATCTTATTTCCCTTAGGCCCCTGCTCTAGGAACCGATTTGTTTCCGTCACCAAAGCAATTTGTCATTTCATTCTCAATACAAGTTATTATATGAAGTTGAACTAAAAGGCGAACTAACATCAATTTCACTGTTCAAATCTTTATAAAGTTTCCAAAGTTTACGTTCGAGGTATCACGTAGCTGAAACTATACAATACCAATATATTACGAGTCATACGTGCTCAAGTATTTTCACGATTGGATTTTATAAAAATGGTCTTTGTTTTTCTTTTTTAAAGTAGCTAGTCCACAAGGTCATTAGTTCTATATTATTATTTTAAATGTGTACTTATTTAATAGCTTGTTATACAAGGTATGCAATTTGACAAGATATTGGTTCGAGTTGTGGTAAATCATCATGTTTATGTTGTTAGCATTTTCCCAACAACGTCGGGGTCGGCTTTCAGCCTTACCGAATTCTGCTGAATCTTGATTAGACTTCCACAACCTAGTGGCTAGGTAACACTACATCCCTTGAAAGAGTGACTGTCAGATGTTCTGGTTTTGACCGACGACTGTCAAAGATTTACGAATGACTACCAGAACCAACCGAGGACCAAGGCTGTGCGTACTTTCCGAGGCAAGGTGTGTCAGTGATCTCCAAAGTAAATAAATAAACAAGCAACTAATAAATTTACGCCCACATCCACTTTACACATTGTACTGAATTACATTGACCTATAAGCCAACTAAGGCATTAAACTGATTGACGTGTAAACTTTTCATCTAGAAACAGCTCTTAGTAACCTGATACTGAAAGAAAAGGGTCTAGAAAATGTTCATATAATATTGTATCGGAACCGTATCGGAATATAAATACATCGTATATATTTTCTGAGTACAACGTAACCTTATCAATAGCAAATCCTTATAAGTTTAGTAAATATCCGAAATAGATTGAGTAGGTTTTGTTCGTAAGCTAAAGATACAATTTGGCAGCCAATGCTTTGATATGTGCGATAGGACCAAATAATGTGCATCACGTTTGTTCACAACAACATCGTCATCATTATCATGCCGTCACCGTCGAGAGTCGCAAGACGACTACCGGTCATGCGAGCGAGGCAAGCGCTGGGTAGCTCGCCGCCAGACCAGGATGTGGCCCATGCCGACGGCGCGTATTGTTCCAAGCGCGCCTCGAAGAGCAGTCAGCACGTGACGGGGCCCTCTAGGTCCAATACCGGGGCTGCGGAATAGTTCTAATAGTTACCGCGGCCCCGGTACATAAAGGGCAATTGAAGGTACAAGGTATAAAATCATAAATATCATCTCCCTTGCCTTTTCTAACTATATTGGGGTCGGCTTCCAGCCTAACCAGATTCAACTGAATACCTGTGTTTTACGTGAAGCGACTGCCTATCAGACCTCCATAATCTAAAATGCTGTAAACATTGTTTAATTTTGTGCAAAATTTCTGCAATGCATGTTTCTAATCTGAGTCGACCAGAAGAAACAGTTGTGCCAAACCCTGAGCATAACAGTGCCGCACAGTGCAGCACACTGACGGAATGGCTTCTTAACACTGCAGGTGTAGTTTTGTGTCTCCTTTAGCGTTCGAAATGAAATAAAAAGCAAGCGAAGATTATATTAGTCGTCCAGCATATCTTGAGCTGCGTCTCTTACCTACATAGCTAGTCGTTTTGACTATAGCATTACATTTTGACGGGCCTGTAGGTCTAGTGGTTAGTGACCCTGACTGCTAAGCCGGAGGTCGTGGGTTCGATTCCCACCCAGGACAAACTTTGTGTGATGAGCATGATTGTTTGTTCTGTGTCTGGGTGTAATTTATCTATAATATGTACATATGTATTTATAAATTTTATAAGTATGTTTATCAGTTGTCTGGTTACCATAGTGCAAGCTCTGCTTAGTTTGGGATCAGATGACCGTGTGTGAGTTGTCCCAAGATATTTATTTATATTGGCAGACAGCAGCATAGGATGATGCAAGGACCATAACATTTTTGGCCTATTTCACCATCACATATGTATAAAAATACTAGCTTTGGCCCACTGCTTCGCCTACTTGGTTGTCGAAAATTCCGATGCTTATTTTACTCTTTCTGGGTTAGTCTTTCCAAAAATCCTTTCTTAGTAAAAACTTACTTTTCATAAAAATTATACCCCCAACTTTTATATTTCTAGGACCAGCGGTTTGGGCTGTGTGTTGATATATCATCAAGCAATCAATCAATCAGTTATGATTTTGTATATATATGCTCTTACTTATAAACACTGTGTAAAGTTATGTCATGAATAAAGCATATATAACCACAAATACATTTTTTGACGTATAAACCTGTCATAACTTTATGCAGCGATTATTAGTAAGACGCATAGTTTACAAAAGCTGCGGAATATCAATATCGGTTCAGTAAAACCTATCGTGTTTTAGTGTAACGGCTTGGTATATTGCTTCCAGATTGTGTAATTTTGGTTTGGAATATTGTACTGGGTAGTGTCAAAGATAAAAGCTCTCCTAATATTAGCAAAATTTTATTGCAACTACCTATCTTTAACATATTTAACTCAGTAACCTGAGTAGGCTTAAATATTATAACTGAGGCATTTTATACCTCTCGGAGCAATTTCAATTTATTTCTAAATCTTTATACTTAACTGTTGTCATTAAAGGCGCCGCCACACAAAAGCTTTGATGCACCGTTTTTATCAAAGAATTCCCTGTATTTGCCTACAATCTGCCGTGTGAACGTTTAGCTATGTAGCGTAGCCCTGACATCTGGATTTTTAGCACAAGTATTATTGAATATTCTAGGAGAACCTGAACTTATGAATAGTCAAGATAGTTTCTCTTTACGAAGAAGATAATTTCATTTCCTCTCTTGGGAGCTGTAAGTCTTGAAGATATATACATAATATATGTAGTACAAAAGGTAGAAGTATTCTTGAGATTTTCTCTTACCTTTTTGAAGGTTTTATTATCTAAAGTTTCTGTAATGCCAATATATGTTTTAAGGAAAACTACTTAATTACCAAAACAGCTCTTTGTAAAGCAGCTTGTTCAGGAAATTCGCACTACCAATTTCAACCACAAAGCGAATTCGAAGTTGAAGTTCGGATTTGAAGTGCCAATGTCAATGTAAGTACAGGCACATGAAACGTAACAACTTTGTCTTTGGAATGGCATGCAGTGTGCGTGTTCTGATATTGCAAACGTCTATTGGCGGCTGTGACCTAATATAAGGTGGCCTGTCAACTTGTTTCTTATCCATTGATATAAAACTTAGCTGTCCCCGTGGCTAAGCCTGACATTGAACTCCCTCAACACTTAGAAGAATCCGGAGTTGCGGAATAGTTTTAATAGTTACCGCGGCCCCGGAACATAAAGGGCAACCGTAGGAACAAAGGTGGGTTTTAATCAGTAAAAGTCTGACACTGAGGACGGGAAAAGGCATTTGATGATTTCCCGTGCTAAAAAAAAAAACATTTAGGAGAGTGAAATATAGTTTAAGACCTATAATCAGACCTACTGAGGATACCCGCTTCATAAGAATCGGTCAAGCCGTTGGAGGAGTTTAAAAATATTATATATTACATTAAATAACTTATATCAAAAAACACATGTCCTGCTTCTTTATTTTGGCAATGTAGAATAAAAAAGGTTTGTAATGAGTGTGCAAAGTTTTATAATCTTCACAGCTTTATAGAAGTAGTCAAAAAAATTGTCGCAAGATTTGAACCAAGCAGACAAACAAACGGAGTTAAGCTAAATAAATCCATTCAATAAAAATATAGACCGATGTATCCAGTATGTTATGGTGCAGAAAAAGCATCTACATTAGGTGCACCTAACTGTTACTAAGAGCCGTATCTTTAGATGTGCAACTGCGGGATGTTAGTGCGATGAGATTAAGGAGACTGCCCGAGATAGAGATGAATCGCTTCCATTCATCTCGGTGAGCTCACACGAAGATTGGTAGAAGTGGAGTGGGCACACACTGTATAGCTCATTGGTAAATATTTATGTTGGAAACGTGGTTCAGATTAAAGTTTCCTTATTTTATTAAAGTAATTTTACAGTTTTTTTTTGTGTACTTACCTTTTTCGTTAAGAGCAAAGCAAAGGAGTTTACGGTATTCTTGATACTAAAAAATATTTTTTTTGGCTTTATGAAAAAGAAAGAGGTTATTTGAACTTTGAACTGGTAGAAGAGAGAGAAAAAAAGTGTAGTACATGTAATTATGTATTTATTTTTAGGTACTTCATACATTTCGTTTTTTTGGCACCTCCGGGTAATGTTGCTTATTAAAACGGAAAGCTTATGAGTGATCTTTTTAACATATAATAGCATGACATACTTGAGTTGATATACTTACCGAAGATTTATGAATTTGGGTAGTATGATCAAAAATGACACTTCTCGAATATTTTAAGAATCTTAATTAATCTTTTTTAAATAAATAAATAATGAACGACACCATAGTGAGGTGATGTACTTATTAGGAGGGGTTGCGGAATGTTTATAATAGTTACCGTGCAATCGAAGGAACATGAGTGGGGTTTTAGTCAGTAAAAGTCTGTCACGCCCTCCCGCCGTACCCAGGACGGAAGCAGTAATTTGATGATTTCCCACTCACCAAAAAAAAAAGTACTTTATTAGAAGGAGTAATTAATATAAACAACGTGTGTCCATGAAAGGGCATAATTGTCAATAGTGCAGGTAATGCCTATTCTTTGACCCGAAAAGACCAGCTCTTCACGTGAAGAGTCAATCAGTTCTGAAAAACCAGTTCAGCACCCTATAACCCTAGTGGCAACTCTAAATGGCAAACATATGGCTTCTAAAAGTAAAAGTAAAAAGTAAAAGTCATTTATTTGCCAGAATGTAGGTGTACACAGTATGGTCTTAAATCTAGATTGGCCCATTAACATTCTACCATTAAACTGGTATGCAAATATTTGTTTTTGTGCAATACATACTCTATTATAACCGTTATTTCAAAACATTCAAATAATGACCACACACAATACGCATTCCCGTTAAAATCTCAAAGTCGCAATATGTTTAAAATAATTATAATATGTCAATTTAATAAAATATGTAAGTCAAAAATAAATATTTATGTCTAGGATTTAATGAATATTATACAAATGTCAGTGATCAATCTTAAGATAGTTATGTTGAAACAAATTGCCTACAAGAGCGTTCATTGCTATTCAAGAGGCGTGAAGTTTTTCTCTATCGCATTGTTTTGTTTGGGACAAAGTAGTACCAGAGGGCCTAGACAAGTGGCATTGTAGAATAGAAAACGAATAGATTGTGAAATGTATGAAATTGACATAAGCTTTCGCTAAACAATTTGACATTTTCATACATTTGACAATCTGTTCTAATATGCCACTTGTCTAGGGGGAAAGGTAACACATCGTTACATTGCGTCGTCATATCATATCCAAACTAAGTTTAAAGTCAGTTTTCCAGCTTTTGTGTAAAGTCAGTTTTTCAGTTTAATTATAAAGTCGGTATTTCAGTCTAAGTGTTAAGTCAGTTTTCCAGTCTAAGTATAACGTGCTCAAAGTAATGCGTTATGAGCAAAACACAACACTAGTAAGTATTTATCTTTTAAGATTTGTTTTTTTTTGTTAGAGTGGATTAATGGCAATGTTTAAACGGATCATGTTTATTTTCTTGTAGCTTGCCTTTCTAACGAATACATGCATTTATAGAAGAGAAGAGTACCTAGATTTATTAATTTTAGCCTAGCTATAACCCACGGTTTCACCTGCGTTATGTTATGTTTCAGATAGCGAGATGTTATTTAACCTATATGTTATTCTGATGGATAACTAAGTTCTGCTTGGACTTTTTCCGTCAAAATTAATCATGTTTGATACATTTCATATTTCTAGTATTCCGTATGCCATAATAAAAAAAACCGGCCAAGAGCGTGTCGGGCCACGCTCAATGTAGGGTTCCGTAGTTTCCCGTCCGTCACAATAAGTGTTCCCACTTATAAGTTTAAAATAAAAGGCTATTTGTTACGTTGACATACTAAGTACGCAGAAATTATTTGGTACAACCTTTTTGTCTTTTTTGTACAAAAACTGTTCTTTCTATCAAGTTCAAAATAATTTTCCTAGAAAGTCCTTATAAAGTTCTACTTTCCAGATTTTTTTCATATTTTTTAAACCTACGGGTCATAAGTTAGAGGGGGGGGGACGCTTTTATTTTTCCTTTTGGAGCGATTATTTCCGATATTATTGACATTATCAAAAACTGATTTTTGTAAACCCCTTTTCATTTTTAAATACCTATCCAACAATATATCACATGTCAGGATTGAAATTAAAAAAAAAACACTTCCCTCTTTACATATAGGGAGGCTACCCTAATAAAACATTTTTTTCCAATTTTTATTTTACCACTTTGTCGGCGTGGTTGATATACATATTGGTACCAAATTTCAGCTTTCTAGTGCCAACGGTCACAGAGATTAAGCGAGGACGGACGGACAGACGGACAGACAGACAGACATGGCGAAACTATAAGGGTTCCTAGTTGACTACGGAACCCTAAAAAGGAAACCTTTGGAGAACCACTCGTTTGTCTGGGTGTCTGTCTGAAGCCCCTCTCCGTTTACCTTCGAAAATACTGAGATGACGTGTTCTTAAAATATACTTTACATATACGCTTCAAGAAAACCTATAAGAACCTAACCTTCTAGTAGACAGCTGGTTTTATTAAAATTATCCTTAAATATTATTGCACAACCATTTTTTACACTAAACAATACATTAAAATACAATTACTCTGTTGAAAACGCAATGCCGCAGAACCCGCGTAAGTGGGTTATTATTGAAATTGTTAATTAGGTTCGTTAATTTATGATAGCAAATGTTATAACAACATTACGTGAGAGTCACCACGGACATAACTGTTATTATATTAATGTGATTGTTGATGTGGTGATGACCTAGTCAATTAACGTAATTTAGTTTATTTATAGAAAAAGCTTTATTGAAAATAATTTTGAATCAGGTAGACTACGCGTTCGTAGCAGTAAGCTACGCCGTAGCGGGCGGCGAGCTACGGCGTAGCAAAACGTAGCATGAGATGGCATGTGACATGGCTTCTTATTAAGTGTCTATAGTCGTCTTGAAGACCAGCCTTGCTGATGCGTTGTTACTTCAGCGACATAAATAATTTGCCGGCTTTGCTTCACGGCGAAAATAAGTTTGGTAATAACTACACATAATTCCTTCACAAATACCTACTCGTATTAAAGCTAACAGTTATTTATCAGGCCATTGCATAAAACCGCTACCTTTTTAAAACACGGTACATTGAACGTAGATAAAATAATAGTATTTAAATAAATACAATAAAATCAGTAGCGTCCATTCACGCCTGACCACGGTGGTAACCAACCATTTCACAATATGGACCACCGCCGCATACCGCCTTTTTAATATGTAATCAATGATGGAGTTTCAGCCTTAATGACCATATTAAACGATTCGCTCGCTGAACAGATATTCAGGAAAAACCCTTTCCTGTAATTGATGAATGTTTTAATTATTGAGAAAAACGTGTTGGACATTGATGTTCTTTTTATATATAGCTGGAAAAAAAAGTTTAAGTGGAGGTGATTCAGATTTAAAAGTAAATCCACGAAGTCGCAATGGTTTTGTATCTCAAGTATAAGAGTATTAATTAGGAAGTCAAACAAATGTACTAAAATGTCACAAATAAAAACAAAGACAAAGGCAAAGGGCTAGATCATTCCAGACATAGGGCCAAGCTATTGTAGGCTCGCATTTGTACTATTTTTCTTCTTCTGTAAATTTACTTTCTCTTTGTTGCGTGTGTTTTTCTTGTCGATACCAAATGGTGTTTGAAATCCGTTCTAATATTATAAATGCGAAAGTAACTCTGTCTTTCTGTCTGTTTCTTCTTTACGCCTAAACCACTGAACCGATTTAAATGAATTTGGTACAGATATAGTCTAGCGCCCGAGAAAGGACATAGGATAGTTTTCATCCCGGAATTCCCTTGGGTACGGGAACTATTATCCACGCGGACAAAGTCGCGGGCAAAAGCTAGTTGTGAATATAAAAATAATAAAAAATATTACAAATGCCTATCTAAGAATAAAAAATCCAATATAATATCCAATCTTTGAGTTATTTATAACAACGCCTTTAAACTTATTGGGAAAAGTAGAAAGCCTTATTGGGTGGCTACATTTAATAGTCAGATAGCAATCATAATATTAGAAGTCTTCATTACATGAGATAAGAATCATCCACAGTTCTGAGTACATTTTGTTCTATCTCCTTAATAAAAGTTCTTGCAAAATATACGTGTGATTGTGTTTTGTTGTTTTTAGCTGAGAGGGAGACGTTAAATAATTTCTCAGTACAAACCTTTTATAAATGCTTTTGTGACAACCACAAAATGAACGAAGGGAATGTTCTATTATATTAAACTGTTAAAGTTAACACATTTCAGAAATATGCAAATTGTCATCAGTCCTTTGTGTCGCTAATTGCTAGCGATGTTAATATTTTCCTACCAAACAAACATGCTTGACAGCACAATACGTCTCAATTTATGCGGCGGGGTTGCCATCAGCCAAAATTCAAAGGCCTATTGTCATCTGCCGGGGTATGGCAACATTTACAAGTTAATTGGAAAACTACATCGACTTTAATCCGCGCGGGAGTTAAACGGATGCTGTTTATTTGGTTCGCATTTGAACAAACATCCGCTAATTGCATCAGTTTCATTGAATGAGGCCATTTAGATATTCTGTCGATAGTGTTTTGTTACGTTGTGTATCAAATGTGAGTGGATCACTTCGCTAGTAAATAACAGGAATCGTAAACGTGTGACTTTTCTACGTAAAACCGAATGTTCGTCCTTCAGTCTACAATTATTTGGGCAAAAGGTTCTTCAATTAAAGAATCATTCGGGTAAACATTTTTCGGGTAATATACTTCCAAGCGAACATTCTTTTTTCAAACGAGCATTCGGACAAACATTCTTTTGACACTGGCTGGCAGAAACTAGTTCGATTTTAATGAATATTATTTAACAGTATATGTATTTTCTGTTGAATATTATATGCATGAAACAAAAGTTAAAAGAAATTTTCAAGAGGCTGGTATTGAAGACCTACATATATTGCCAACACGCGCCAAACGAACTTATGTAAACCGAATTAAATTCTATATCGGGCACACTTGGCATACTTTTAAATTGTAGTAGACATTTTTAGTGCCACCGCTCAATAGACGCTCAACGTTGCGCAAAACCAAAATTTGTCTGTAAAGTGACTATTCCGCACAAAATAATTGAGCAGTTATGCTAATGAGATACAAGCTGAACTGACGCCAAAACGTTGTCCGCGGAGCTTTATGCAAATCACCCAGGGTGTGCGATACGAACGCGCTCGCCACCGAGTATCGATAGCCGGAATACGGACGCGACATTACGTCACTCCATAGTTCGAATTTTGAATGGCCGTGTAATTTGTGTGCGTTTTTTGTTGCAGTTTTTAGTTTGTTATGAGAACTATAGAGTAGCGTACTCGTGCGTGCGTACCTGGAATAACATGTAAGTGCTCGTGCATTAATCTAATAAATAATGTACCCATGTCCAAATACACGTATTAAGCAAAAATAATTTGCCCTCACATGACATAATTTCTGGTTTAAATTAGAAATTAACGTTAGTCAATCTGCCTGCCACTTAACTCTATTTTAAGATATTTCATTTCTGCCCTTATTACGTAATCTGTAATGTGTACTTACGAACAAATAAATCAGTAGGTTTTCATTTAAATAGGTAGTGAAGAGTCAAGTCCCAATTTTGTAGTAAGTATTTTCTATTTCTGTTGTATCACGTGAAATAAATAGAATAGCGTTCCATTTGTGTAAATATATAAAGAAGAAGAGATGTCTAGAAGTGACAAAAACGTTCGTATAAAATCTGCCAGTTTAAATAAAAGGCCAGTTGAAGAAGGCTTAGGTTTCAGTTGTTGATACGGGACCCTTTTCAAAAACATAGCCTTTTGTGTAAAAAATATAGCCTTTACACGATCAATCTAATAAAGCATTTCATGTACTATTGTTATTGATCGTTTTTTCGCATTAAAAATAAACGTGTATGTTATAAATAATACGTATTGATGTGTTACCGGCTCCTGATATTAGATTGGCTTGGCAGATGGAAAGTTAAGTGTTTTTCATGGAAAATTTTCGCTTGCCAAAATGTATTTTTCTTATATTTGTGGAAAATTCTTAAGACAGAATGTTATGACGAAGCAACACTTTTGAAACGGAAAATGTAGAGGTATATGATGAAAGAGTTATAATTAGTATTTGATAGGGCTGACCATCAATGTTACAGTTTTATACCATTTATATAAAGGCTATATGCCAACAGAAACGTTCGTACGTATATGTTACTAAATTAGAGGCATTTACAACAATAGAAGAAGAGAAATACTTCTATTTGACCAATATTATTGACAAGTTTTTAAATCTGAGTCTAAAAATAAATTATCAATTTTGTGTAAGTATTGACATATGTATTAGTTACATCGCAACAGACAAAACATCGAGAGGTTACCATTACAGTAACAGACAAAATACAAGAGGATTATAGCCCAAAGCTATAGTCAAGCTCACTGGAAGTGGCACAGTACGCGGTCATGACCTTGAGACGAATCCCCGACCTTTGACATTGAGAGACCGATTAAGGAGGAGCAAGATATAAAAAGTAATTTTTAACCGACTTCAAAAAAAAGTAGGTTCTCTGTTCGACCTGTATGTATGTATGTATGTATGTATGTATGTTTGTCCGCGATTATCTCGCGTTTGGCTGAACCGATTTTGATGCGGTTTTCAGCAAAGTGTTTGTTACATTCTGAGGAAGGTTTTAGTATATAACACTAATAGATATCCCGTGACGTTGCCCGCATATATCGCGTTTTGCTTTCTTGGATTGTAGATTTTTATAAGATTATAAGTTTTTTTGAGAGCTACCCTAAAACGTAGACAGACACTGAGACTCTAACTAAAAAGTAAAAAATAAAAAGCTTTTTTAAAAAAAAGATAACCGACTTCAAAAACTAAAAGCTCAAAAATAACTATTTCGGAAGTCGGTGGCTTCTCTTCTGCCGGTCGATTTGTGTTGCCACCGACTTCCGAAATAGTTATTTTTGAGCTTTTAGTTTTTGAAGTCGGTTATCTTTTTTTTAAAAAAGCTTTTTTAGCAATATTACATTGCCTTATCTGCTTCTCGTACTCTGTGGCCGACATAATTATTAAATGCGACGTACATTTTAATGCTATGTCCCGTCGCCATTTTTGCCACAATTTTTTTTGTGAATAAATAAATGAGTTTAAAGCTGTGCTTGCTTTTATTGAGTACTTGTTGTGCACGTGACTTCAGTCGGGTATGCTATTAAAAATAAATTATGTTTTTGTTCGTAGTCTTTATTTGGGACATTAATTTTGGTAAATGGGCAAGTATTTTCTGATAATATAATTCATGTAACAATTGAAATATTTGCTAATTGCTCTTATTTAGTTAAAAGAGTATCGCGATGGCCCAGTGGTTTAGGCGCCCTCCGCAAGTGTAAGAGGTTGAGAGTTCCAATCCGGAATGAGTTAAATAAGAACATTCGAAAGTAAAACGTACTTTCTGAAAATAAATAAGTATTCCCCATAAAAATAATATATTATGTACTTAATATTCCTCTTTCTTGTGGCCACATTTTCTAGACCGACGAAACAAAAACCGACGGAAAACAGCAGTGGTATTGCGTAATCAAATTAAAATAAAAGCAAGTTTCGAACGACCATTCTTGGTCTGACACTCCAAATGACTGCCATTAGTGCTGTCTACTACCTTGTAGATTGTATAAAGACAGTATAAAATGGTACATTTATTGTTTTTATGTTCTGAAATGGATTTAATGAACTAGACTTCAAAGTAGTGTCCTTAGATTTTTAAGTAGAATTACTGCTTATATAGTACCTACTAGGAGAGTACTAAGCTTTGTCTATATGATTTCCTGCACAGATTGAGCCATCATCATCATCTCCTAGCTTTTTCAAAAATATTTCGGAATTATTTAGGAATTATCGCTTCTTTTCCAGTCCGGACATTAGCACATACCTAATCAAGTTTTCGTGTAAAGCGCCACGAATGGCATACACACGAGCCTTTAGAGGAAAGTACTAGAAACAACTCTCTAGCCATTTTTTCACTCCAACCAGAGCCATCCGAATGCCAATGTTATTATGGAACGACTTTGTTTTCTGGGTAACATCCTATACGTCTTGTACCCCTTCGATTTATCTGTGCACTTCACAAGAATGCGATCCCACTTCTGCATCCACCCGCGGCGACCTGTGTTCGCCTCGTTCTTGTAGTAGCGATAGCATTCCGTCAGCCTTACGTCACAGCGCGAGTTGCACAGTTTAGTCGTATGGGTTATAAGTCTTGTAAACGGAATTTTTAGCTTCTGACTACCTGTAACTACTGACTAGATTAATTATTCAGATCAGGCGTTTAAGCGCTACTAACAAACTAACATACATAGTTGTATGATTTGAATGTAATTCCCCGCATCGTGTACAACATGTGATTATAATCGCTACAATTAATTGCTAATCTAATTTTTGTTATGTATCACGTCTGTTGACTTTCGCTGTATTACTCTGTATTAGTTAATCTGTTAGTATATTATGTAACTATCTTGAACAAAATGTATAGATTGTCAGTTGCGATTTCATTTCTTAATAATTTCGAGTGTTTGCTTAAAGTAGATTGATGATTTTGGACTATATTCATTACTGGGCTGTGCGTTGCTATATCAATTAACAGTCAGTTAGTCAATCAGTCAGAATTCAATGTCTATGATGTTCAATATTGCCTTCAGTAAACTTTTTGCTTTTTAGTCCGATAATAAGCGAAAAATAAATCAGTCAGCGTGGTTGGTCGTAGTGTTTGGTGTACCAAAACACCAAATATGTATCTGAAAATCAGTTGGATCACCAAAACGCAAAAGAAAAGTAATGTAGTTATTGATAAAATCATAAAAGAAATAACGCAGCCCACAGTTTTTCCTGTTTGTTCAAACAAATCAGAGTAAGGAAGTAGGTAAGATTCCCGAAGCATTGCAAAAGACGTTACCTTGCCACCATTGTTCTACTAATGGCATCGAAATTCCTACTATCTTTTTCCGTTACATTAATCATTCGTTTGTTATCAAATACTCTCTTTTCCTTAATCTGAAGCGGGATAAATAGAGGCGTACCGGAACATTCAGGGTTAATATGACACTCACGAGGTACAGTCGGTAGGCCGAAAACGTGTACAAATAATAAGACTGCCACTCAACCCTGCCGCCGCGCGGGTTCGGGATAATCCCCGCCATTTCTGCTCGAGTCGGGAAATATGTCAAGTTCACACCTGCGAAGTTGTCGAACCTTTACTTCGCTACGTTCTCTCAGAGATTAGGATGTGTTGAAGTTTGGCCGAAAGATATGTCGTGTTTTTTTTGTAAAAAAATTGGATTGGGTGACAACTGATAATGGAAAAAGAAAGTACATTAAAAGTTTATTTAACTGTACCGAGAATACAGATTGTTTTTCTACTTAAAAATCTACGTAGATGTTTTAAATAAGAATAAACAAGTCAAAACATGTACCTACAAGTAAAAAATGTTAAGTATTATCTGCTGCTGGAAAATATTTTATTCTTTACGGAAACCAACACGGAACCTCTAGATTTATCTTAGAATACATTTCGTAACAGCAAAAAATACAAAACATGATTACATATTTCTTAACTAAGAATAATGAAAAAAGAAATGCTATCTATTTGTTCGATCCATTCTAGAAAATATAGCCAATGAAGATAATTTCGTCAGGAACCATTTTAGTATTCAAGTAATTCGATTTTTGTTACGATAGCTGGGAACAAATTACATTTGGGAAGGAAATTAGGAATTCCACATCGCGTTGTCCGGTTTTTTTGCGTTTCGTAGGCAACACAAAATACCTCACATTTAAGTGGCAAAGGCTACTTATTGCTTTAGGACAAAAGGAAAAGAATATTATAGAAAAGGTTTTTTATTGCGTAAGATATGATTGGCAGTACTGGTCTTCAATTAATTCTCTCATTTGTTCTCTCATCGTTCTCTATTTCTCTCATCTGGTACTGGGTGAGATTTGACTTAAATGAAGTCTCCTGGACTAAACTTATAGGGTAGTGTGTGGCTCTATGTGTGCCAACAATTGTATAGAGTAAAAAAAGGCATTGATTCTAAGACGTGTTAATTATTATGAGCTTCCATCACATACATGTCAAAACAAAAAATAACAATCGACACATCATCACACACAATTCTTTCTATTCATATGAGTCCTTTAAATAAAATCTTGTAATGTTTTTCAAGTAGACTTACTTTATACCAATCACAGGCATACTACTTTTACAGTACACAATTGTTGTAGTTTCTATATAATGTAATTCCTTATAGTTAATTTTAATGTAAACGTGATACGTTACTGTGTACTCCGTAATTGGCATAATTTTCAGAATGTTGGATTGTGATATTAATTTGTTAGCTGTAAAGAAGATATTCATGGAATACAATAGCCATATCTATTCTATTATACGTAAGAGGAGATGGTAATTACGAGCATTTCTTTAACGTTATGTAAGAATTTATCCATACTTCCATACTATCCATGCTAATATTATAAATGCGAAAGTAACTCTGTCTGTCTGTCTCTTCTTCACGCCTAAACCACTAAACCGATTTAAATGAATTTGATACAGATATAGTCCGGGACCCGAGAAAGGACATAGGTCAGTTTTCATCCCAGAAATCCCCCGTGAACGGGAACTATTATTCCACCCGGATGAAGTCGCGGGCAAAAGCTAGTAATCACACACGGCCATCTGATTCCAAACTACGCAGGGCTTGTACTATGGTAACTAGACAACTGATAAACAGGCTTACATATTTTTTTTAATACATGCACATTATAGATAAATCACACCCATATACATCTATTTGGAACCTAACGTCAAATTAAACCAGAAATTAGAAGACTAAAAACGGAGTACGTAGGAAACGATCGATTCAGTGGAACCCCGGGCACTCATCAACCTCCTACAGGGTAATCGCAAAAGGTCACCGATTTCGGAACGATAATTATATTTAAACTTACCATGAGTACACATTAAACATAATTATCTACTCAAACACAAACACAGACACACCCTCAAACTCACCCTAATTTATTATACATTAAAAGAAACGCAACATGTTGAATTTATTGACGCAAGTAATGATGGCATCAAAAGTGTTTGATTGCGCCTTAAACTTTTTACCGTAATCATGAAATTACACAAAAATCTCCGTTCCAAGCATTTTGCAGTTATATTATTGGGCTGTAAAAACTTGGATGCCGTCGCCGGTGGGCCAATTTTACAACATCAAAAATATAATCGCTCTTACGATTTATACGACTAATGCGAACCTCACATTGTGGCGTTTTTATGTTTGCCCCTAGTTACGTCGTAAAGACATTTTCATTTTAGCCCCCTGAGTAGGTCATTACTCACCCGGGAACTGTTTCAGCGTTTTTGGAAATATTCAATGTATTACCCTTCGAGGTAATTGGGGCTTACGATGTTATCGATGTCCCGGTTTTTTATTTCAGCGTAGTTATAAATAGCGAGGAAACGATAATTTTGTTTGATTTTTATATCCTTTTTGTCATTGATGTTTGTGTATGTTGCTTTAAAGCTGCAAAGGTAGTGGTAGTTTAGTGTTTATGGCTATATAAATTACTGACATCGTTGTCAGTAATTCGGAAACGTGGTCTTGTAGACTAATGTAAATCCGCCTTAAGCTTGCATGTAAATTAATGCTCGTGTTTTCTTTTTTGAGAAGAGGCCTTTACCCTGCAGTAGGTTGGCACATAAATATTTACACGTGTCATATAAAACATGATAATGTACCATACCTATCTATTGACTCAATGGTAAATTTCCTTTTAAACATTCCCGTGAACTGCATATTCAGCAGGAAGCTGGTAAGTACAGTCCTCAACGGGTATTACCGAACACTATTGGCAGAACTGTCAATAGATTTATTTCCGTGCTCTCCAATACACAAACAATGAAAATTGGTGCACGTGTGCGCATACATTGATCGTTTCTCGCACAAAGGTGTCACAATCGTCATTTTTGTCCGTTTGCTCGCGAAATTTCAAAGCGGTGATATATGAAACGTCATTTGCGAACAGTTCGCCGTGACGTATTGTGCACAATGTGATGCACCTGCTATCCCTCACGCCGCACAGAGGGGAAAATGAAAACGTCAAAACGCGCACTCGGAGCGTTTTATCTCCAGGAGGCCTGGCACCGCTTTGTTTTAGAAACAACGCTTTTATTTTGTTACCTAAACACAGTTTCAATGTTCGAGTGGAGAATTCAAGTAATGGACGGTGAAGTTTCGCGTTCTGCCTTCCCTACAACTCCCACTCTTTGTTGTCTTTTGTTTAGTGCTGTTTGACAGCTAAATGTTCGCAGGATTTAACAGGATTATATTGTTTTCGGAAAAGCTATTATGGACATTATGAATGCCAACGAAATTATTTTCGGTAGATTTAATGTTAACAAGTAATTGTAAGTAGAAATTAATAATCTTTTGTGTTTCAGGTTTGTGTAATAGGCATTTTGAATATAATTACTGAATATTGAAGTTTGCTGGATAGGAAATAAGTATGTGAATTTCATACAGTTTGGTTTACGTAACGATTCTGTACCTGTATCTGGAAATGGTTAAGGTACCCTCTTATATAGGTTATGAGGTTGTGGGTTCGAATCATGGCTACTTTTTAAAGCTTATCTTGAACATCACAGACATCGCTGACGAAAAACATCGAGTAAACCTAGTGGAGTAAGTCCGAAATCACCATTTCGCTTTGAACAAGCATTTTTTATATGAGACGAGGTTTTTTTCTTACTCTGGGACAATAACAGGTTGTTTTTACTATTATTATTTGGAAATCGAACATGATTAAAGAATTCCGAACACAACTTACTTTAAAACTGCAAAGAAATTCAAACCAACAAACTAATAACTGGTTCAAAAAAGTATGTTTTATCTTTGTAACAACCACAAACAGTTGAGGAGCATGCCTTCGTTTACGATGCAGCCCACACTCCGCGTATAAATTACCTTAATGGCTTATTTGACATGATTTATAGCCAACACCTAGCTTCTGTAAACGCGCCTATTTGATGTTTCATTTCGCTTTAGGGAATTAGCGTGAAATCTAGGAGTAATTATGTAACTACCTACTCGTATTTAGAACTTAGAGAGTTCATTTGTCTTATATAATTTCTTACTTTGAGCCTCAGACTACTAAGTAATCATCTCTATAGGTCGAATTTTGGCTGTGACGACTAAATGTAAGTGACATTTGTCAAGTACGCAGTATATTTGATAAGTCCTAGTTTAGTTTCCTGTGCTTGTCCGCAGTTAGCCTCATTAGTAGGCCATTGTGCATGTATGACTTGCTGCCACTCCAGTCATCTCATACCGCCCCAACAGAAGGAGACTCTACTAAAGATTTCTAGGAGTGATTTACGGTGTTAGAGTAGTTTTGCCCGTTAATTGGCCACAGTTCTACACTCCAAGCGGACGTGTTATGGCGTTTCTTCTGCCTTTAACCATCCTCTGTATAGAAAGCTAACTTATACTTACTTTCATAGTCATAGTGGAGAACAGGCGTAGGAGCAATTTGTTTTCCGATGCCCGGGGCATCAACTTCCATTCGTCGGACTAAAATGTTGTTATGTTTGTAAACAATTTAACAGCAGTGTGAAAGCACTATAACTGTTAAGTTATAATTAATAAGTATAATTATGTAAAATGCAAACGTAAATTAGCATTGTAGAGTAAACAAAATACGAGTATATCTTTAAAAAAAATGTGATGGATTTCTCGAATGAAAAGATGTCTAGAATTTGAGAGTATTGTTTGTATGTCCGGAAAGCCCTAACCGTGGAGTAAAACTATCAAAACGAAGAATTTAAAAAGAGTACAGACGACACGTCTGTAGTATTGTTATAAATAAAAAAATAAAAAAAACTGTTAAGTCAAAAGTATAATCATAGATAAATTGTTTGAGTTCGCTCATTACTCAGATGACTTTAAATAAAAAAAAGCAATATAAATAAGACTATGCCCACAGAGTCATCAGTTCTACTATTGAGTTAGCTGTCCAGGTACGACTAAAACACAATACAACACATACAAACACACAATGCAACATCAGCTTTCCTGAAACCAAAGTGCAGTGCGAACGACATGTTCCTTACTCCACAGAATTTACCTAGAGATATTCACTACAATACGGAAATGCGGAAGCAACATATTCACGCCATTATTGCTTAAAGAGGAACGGGAAATGTAGATAGAGTAGTGAATATACTCTATTATTTGTATTAGTATACTCTAATTTCACCAGCAACCTTCCAACGACCAAGCGATAGCTGGCTGTAGAGCTGCTATCGTCTTTCTATTTTGTCTCCAGTCACGTGTGTTCGAAGGTTAAAAAAAGACTTTTTGGTGTAACTACAAAACGAAGATATCTTCGCATTCAGAGAAAGCATGTGCTCACTGTGAAAGATTGAGCATGTGTAAGTACATCAGTGTTGAATTAGCAATTTCGAACATATGCCGTGTTTACGTCAAGCGTTTAGTCAGTCAACGGCGGTGAGCGTAAACTTGAAAATTCCAGGTTTTTTTTTAAATGTTATATAACACTAGTGTTAAATTGGTAATATCTATATATATAAAAATGAAACCCGTTTTCCGTTGTCACGACTTGGCATGAACACGGCTTGACCGATTTGGCTGTTTTTTTTTTTTAAATGTTCGTTGTAGTTCAAGGATGGTTTATACGGCGAAAAAAAAACGAATAATTGTCGGGAAAGCCCTATAAACAGCTCTTTTCTTTTTCCCCTACAAACGTTTTCTAACTAAAACGTAGAGTCAATTTGAGCTTTAACACCATACCATAAAGTTCAAGTGTTAGTCGAGAGGTTTTGGGAAGCCAAAACAATTGAGTGACGTTAGTATCGTATCGTCGTCAAACACGAATTATCTGACGTAAAATGGGTAAGTAGTAGGTTGGTAGTTAGGTAGGTAGTAGGTGGGTAGTAGGTGGGTAGTAGGTGAGTAGTAGGTGGGTAGTAGGTGGGTAGTAGGTGGGTAGTAGGTGGGTAGTAGGTGGGTTGTAGGTGGGTAGTAGGTGGGTAGTAGGTGGGTAGTAGGTGGGTAGTAGGTGGGTAGTAGGTGGGTAGTAGGTGGGTAGTAGGTGGGTAGTAGGTGGGTAGTAGGTGGGTAGTAGGTGGGTAGTAGGTGGGTAGTAGGTGGGTAGTAGGTGGGTAGTAGGTGGGTAGTAGGTGGGTAGTAGGTGGGTAGTAGGTGGGTAGTAGGTGGGTAGTAGGTGGGTAGTAGGTGGGTAGTAGGTGGGTAGTAGGTGGGTAGTAGGTGGGTAGTAGGTGGGTAGTTAGTGAGTAGTAGGTGGGTAGTAGGTGGGTAGTAGGTGGGTAGTAGGTGGGTAGTAGGTGGGTAGTAGGTGGGTAGTAGGTGGGTAGTAGGTGGGTAGTAGGTGGGTAGTAGGTGGGTAGTAGGTGGGTAGTAGGTGGGTAGCAGGTGGGTAGTAGGTGGGTAGTAGGTGGGTAGCAGGTGGGTAGTAGGTGGGTAGTAGGTGGGTAGTAGGTGGGTAGTAGGTGGGTAGTAGGTGGGTAGTAGGTGGGTGGTAGGTGGGTGGTAGGTGGGTGGTAGGTGGGTGGTAGGTGGGTGGTAGGTGGGTGGTAGGTGGGTAGTAGGTGGGTAGTAGGTGGGTAGTAGGTGGGTAGTAGGTGGGTAGTAGGTGGGTAGTAGGTGGGTAGTAGGTGGGTAGTAGGTGGGTAGTAGGTGGGTAGTAGGTGGGTAGTAGGTGGGTAGTAGGTGGGTAGTAGGTGGGTAGTAGGTGGGTAGTAGGTGGGTAGTAGGTGGGTAGTAGGTGGGTAGTAGGTGGGTAGTAGGTGGGTAGTAGGTGGGTAGTAGGTGGGTAGTAGGTGGGTAGTAGGTGGGTAGTAGGTGGGTAGTAGGTGGGTAGTAGGTGGGTAGTTAGTGAGTAGTAGGTGGGTAGTATGTCAATTCGAATTCAATATTCATAGTTGACAGGACAACGTCTGTCGGGTCAGCTAGTTTTATAATATAAATATTAAAATGAAACACTCGCTTAGACCATGGAATCATAGAAAATACGGTAGTTTCCACCATTATCAATTGACGTACTTTTTATGAGCTGTCAAAACGCCATTCTCCAATAGATTTTGTATGGCAATGGCGACTTATGACGTCACTAAAATAACAACTCAATTGACAATCTATTTATTGATTTCAACACTACTAAAAATCAAATTTTATAGCAAATTGAAAATGAACCGAATTTATTAGGCTGAAATTAATATAGGTTTTATAGGAATTGTGTCTAACATTTATTGGTTAATGGTGGAAACTACCCAATTTTATTATATAGAAGTAAGTATCACAGAGTACAGAACGATGCCATTGAGGTTGACACATAGAGGTAGGACCTCATGCACTATGATTACTCAATTACTAATCATGGTAAGGCAAAATATTTAAATACAACAACTAGGAATTTATCCAGACAGAACGAATATCTATTAGTAAGTCATACAAATATACACCTTGTGCGGGAATCGAATTCGAAAATATGCCGTTAATATATTTCTAAACTAAGGCAAGTAAACGGTATTTTGCCAATACCCCGACTACTCGATAGACAAGTGTAAGCTGTTGTGTCAGTTCCAGACGTTTAACCAGACGTTTAATAATCTATTCTATTCTACCATCTATTCTACAATGACACTTGTCTGAAGATACTGATCACTAGATCTCTAATTTCATAAATCCTTAATCCCGGTTCGTTTGTCCATCGTTTCGTCAACCCGTCGTTACGTTCGAATTCATTTTTTTTCTACCATTTTGATGAAAGTTATTGCACGGGTTTTATACTGAAAGGAAAACGTGATTGCGAAATTCTATTTTTTTATTGGCCGGCGTCAAAATAGAGGTGACCGATTTTCTACAGATCCGGGTGGTGGCTGAATAGAATGAAAATGTTTACACAATCTTGTGTTGGGTTCAATCAAGATGTTTTTTTGGGATTGGGAAGTTTTGTCGGTGTAAATAATAATTATATAGAGACGTTGTAGAACGTAGACCAAAAAAGATAGTACGTATCTGTTTACCTATTAAAGTCTAATTATAACACTTATTCCGCCTTATTACAAAACAAGGTTTTTCTCAAAACAAGGTTTAAACCATTGAGCTAGGTTTTGTAATTTGAATCTTATTCTGATACGATCAAGATGTAATATATCTAGTATATCTAGTGGCGGTGTGAAGCAGGTTGTTGATGATGATGTGCGCTGCTAATAGAACATACAAAATAATGTTTAAAAAGGGGTATACAATTCAAGTATAGATTAAAACTAACAAAATAACAAATTCATCAAAGTAGCAAGAAAAAAAAAAGAACTTGCTTTAGTAAATTATGTAAATGCATAAGCTTGATGCACGAAATTTCAAATGAAAGCATTAAAAGATATTAAGTGCACTTTGAAAATTTACAGCGTTACCGTAGAACTTTGTTTGTCATGTTCATCTTGAGAGATGTTTCAAAACTTAAAATTTATACGTTCAAAAAAGCGCTGTAGCTCTCAAAGGAATTATGGGCCATACATCATAAGTTTAGAGCTGGGTCGAGTCTCCTGTCAGATATCGCACTATGCAGTACCCACTTTCGATGAGAAATTAATAGTTGTTTGTTGAAATTTCAGTAAAACTTCCGATGAACTTTGAAATTAAAACGGAGAGAAAATTTGCTGTGTACTTAGAGAAAGAATTTGATAAAATTGTGCTTTGATAGTAATATATTGGTAATGTAATGGATTTTTTCTAATCTTAGAATTAAAGTTGTGGTAGAATTTATATTGGGAGTGAGATTATAAATCTTCTTTCTTAAATCTTCTTTCTTTCTTTTTTTTTTTGTAAATCTTCTTTCTTTCAATGGATTTATTAATAGACTGCAATAATTGCATTGGTGGTGTAGTTATAACCTTTTGACCGCCCGAATTTACGCGAGTGCCTGTACTGTGCCAAGCACATATTCACTACAAATACGTTTAATTAAAACTACAAAAGCAATGGATTCCAAAACTACGTTGGCATTTTAATTATCAAAATTGTTGTTGTTGTAGAGCACCACGTTTTTGTCAGATATTTGTTCGTTAGTGTACAGGGCAAGTCTGTGCTAGCTTGTCACGTGTACGTGACAATGGCGTCAAAAGGATAAGCACGTCTACTGAGCGTAAAGTTGTCTCTTGATTGTCCATGGTTGTACAGTCTGAGTTCGTTGTTGTTCCTACCACGATTCCGGGTCTGGAAGTGTTAGTCTTGGTTAGATCGATCGACTTTCCAGAAATCGTAAAGAATGTCAAAGATTTACAAATGAGAATCGCAACCAACGACTTTATTTGGTATGTGAGTAATGTCTTATATATTTATAAACTTAGCTTACTTACTAGCTTTCGTCCGTGGCACCCGCGTTTTTGTCTATACTTCCATCTCTGATTTTATCAAAAGTCCTTTCTTAGTAGATACTTCATAAAGAATATACCCTCTAAGTTTCATGTCTCTAGGACCAGGGCAACGGTTTGTGCTGCGCTTTGATATATCAACAATCAACCGTTAACCATTTACATTATGTGAGATGAATTTTAGAATTTATATAGATTCTGAAATTCATCTCACATTTTCTGACAGCTAAGTAAACAAGCGGTAATAATTACCAATTTTAAAATTACATACACGAATAAAAATTAAATAAAAATAACGAACTTACATTACATTTTAACGTCGGTAATAAAACTCGTAATTTCGCGAAAGCAATCGAAATTACCGTCCAATTGATTTCGGAGCGTACATCAATTAATATCGCAAAGCATTGGGCGTACGAATCTCATATTTATGTTTTAAATCGTGATATAATTATGAAGTGTGTAAAATTGTTGATTGGTTTGCTGCTGGTAATTTAATTTTATAGATGTGCTCTTTATTAACTTGATAGCTAAGTTAAATATTAAGTTAATAATACAAGCATATTACTGTCCCAGTGCAGGAAAAAGGCCCCTTCTCAGACACGCGAAGGCACGAGCATTGATCACAACGCTTGCGCAAGGCGGATTGGCGATTTCGGACTTATTCACTACAAGTCCAAGTTTCCTTCACCAATGTCTGTGATGTCCAAGATAAACTTTAGAAAGTACATATGAATTGAAAAAGTCACATTGGTACTTGCCCGGATTTGAACCCACAACCTCTTGTATGAGAAGCGGGCGCCGTCACGAAAGTAAAAGTTAAATTAAGACTGGATTTTCCTAAATGGGTCTAGAGGTTTTCAAGTAAGCGGCGAACATACTTTTCGGAGTCGGTTAAAAGTAGCTTCCAATATTAGTCAAAATAACCAACCGCTGTTATGAGAATGATTCTATTGGACAATAAGGATGACGACAGCATAAAAAAATGGCATTCTGTTTAGTCGGAAAGAAATACGGGATATGTATTTTTTGCTATATCAAATTAATAAAAAAATACAAAGATAAAGAGCAACAAAGTTCCGGAGTGGGGGCTTTTGACGTCACCGCCCTGCAAAAAATTGTATCTAATCGTGACGTCACACGCAACTTCAACGCACTGTATCGTCGTCATTTTTCGTTTACGAAAAAAAAAGAAAAAATACGTGTACAATTTTTTTTAATAATCTATCTGACGGACTTTTTATTCGTCGTCTCGCCTATTCGAATAACTCACTATGTGTGACGATTAAAGACCCATTTTCATATTTTGACAACAAAATGATGCATTACCTCACCTAAGTATTAAGGAAATTACTCACAAACGTGGTGCACTGTCGTGCACTCAAATTTATCGATTAATCGTATTACGTACCGTGATAGCGAGACGATTTATTACACCAGCATGTCACTGAAAACTGTCTTGCAGAAAAACCGACCCGAGTTTTATTAAGCTTGGTAGAACTTTTGTTGTGATTTTGTCTTCTTGCCTTGGCCAAATATTACCGTAGTAAATTGATACTTTCTCATGAAAATAATTAAGTAAAATACACTAGCTGCCCTTTTGTGTTATATCAAATTTTTGGCTACTCCGCTCCGGAAGGCTATAGCGAGATGTTATGTAGCCTATTCGCAATTCTGAAGTGTAAGCTATTATTGCTGTGAAGTTTCAACAGAGTACGTTTAATAGTTTCTGAGCGAAAGAGTAACAAACATCAACATCAACCCATCGATTCTCACTTTGACATTTATAAAAAAATCAGTAGAACACAATCAAATAGGTTTCACCAATTGGACTCACTAAAAAGTTTGCACGTCTTAAAGATTACGTTAAAAACTGGCCGTAATATCAAAAAACTGGTAACGGCCATTAATTGTTGAGAAATAATAAGTAAATAAAAAAAACATAAATGGCATTTTTCATTTCTTCAAAGAAGGGCAGCAATCCTTTTTAAATAATAAATGAAAGAATATCCAATGAGGTTATATTAAAAAAGTGTATTGAACGTTTACAACTACAACTGTATTTTGTATTACGTGGTGATCGCAATATTTGATAAATTTAGAAATGCCATTTGTATTATTTTTTTATTTTTATTTTGCTGAACATATATAATGGCCGTTGCTTGTTTCGTATTATTTAACAGAATGGCTGGACTGAATAAGTTTTAAATGTAAAAACTCTCTAATTAGTAATAAAAAAAAAGTTTCTAATAATATTGCATGCATTATTGCGATAATGCGTTTTTTTCCCTAGTAGATACACATTTACATAACTGCATTTTTATCGTGCGATATTTATCGCAGCCTTGTAACTTTGTAGTCGTTTTAACACATAATGTACTAAAAACTGATATCACCTATTTTTTTAAGGTTTTAGGCCCTAACACCTTAAAAACCTTCAAATTCTTTAGCTTTTTAATTTCAATTTTAAACAGATTGACGTGGCAAAGTTATTACCGCTTCAAAATCAATAAGTAGAAAGCTAAACGAAACGATAATTGCAAAATGTTTTAACTTAGTAAAAATGTGGTTTGTTCTCGCTCGAATTCTTCATTTGTTGCACTCGAACACACTATTTTACTGCATGATACATTACCACATACAGAAAACAGCATTATGCACATTAAAAATAAAATTTCAGCACGACAACCCGACCTTAACGTCCAGATTCCCGCCAAAGTCCCTAAAATATTATTTTTGCGATCAGAAATTGTTGGTGGTCAATGTCAAATGTCAAAAAACAAATAAAAACAAGTATTCTTTTTCATTTAATTTGTTTTCTGAATGACAAGATCAAACGTTTGACATCCAAAACCAAAAAATTTAAGAAGAGACTTCTCTTGAAATTTAATTTGATTTCTGAACGACTTTTTAATTTAATTTATTTTTATGCGGCCGACGGGACGTACATCAAATGTTTGATTTGACATTCGAAACCAGAGAAAATTTTAAATGAAAGCGTAATTGTTGTTTTTACCTATAATTTAATTGACTTATCTTATAAAAAATCTGCTGTTCATTTTACTAGCATTGATTTCATTTCCAAAATGAAATACAAACCAAAACCACCCCACAAATTCGACAACCACAAGAAAATTACCCTAAATATTTCCAGTGAACAATCGCTGGAACAAATAACGGTTCAAACTTGGTTCAAATTAAGATTTTCCTGTTTTCTGGGGACAAAGCACCTCAGGTCTGTGGTGAACGCCACATTTGACATTTATTCGATTTAAGTCCAACCACGGAACGCAAGTCCAGCAAAGTGGCATGTGAATAAAGTTGCAGCACTAAATTCAGTTTCCTGTTGAACGTTTCTGCAATACTTTGTTGCAATCAGGGGTCCTTAGGGATTAGTCCGCAAACTGGTGCCGACAACAATGGTGCGTTGAGTTCCGTATTTTGTCATTTGCATTCTGTTTTGTGAGTGGAAATGTCTTTTGATTTTTGTTTTTGCTATTTGTTAGGATTTATTATTTATTTTGCTAATTTACTTTGGTTCACTGTAGGAATCTTTCCTACGTCGTGGGTGCGTTTACAACTGTGCGTAAATAATATATTGCTTTGAACTCACATTAATTAGTTGACCTTGCAACGTCCATCAAAATGGGAATCGCTCAACAACTGCGTTAAAACTCTGTTTCTGATTACGGTACAATAAAAGAGTTGTTAAATGAATTTTTGGCCAAGTGCTTTAAATATTTCAGGAAATTTTGCACTTAAGAAAATATTTAAGGGTTTATAAACATACATACACATGACAGAAATAATCTTTATAAATGGTATAAACAAACAAGTGTAAATTAGAAATTTTGGAAAGCCCTGACTGACTTTTGACTAGCTGCATTCACAGCTGTAATTACTCCCCTTGGGGTTATTGAAAACAATGTTGATAACTTCGAAAAATCTAAATCGATTTAAATGAAACATGCCTAAAACCGTTGCTAAATGACCTACTTAAAAAAAAACGCATAAAAATGGTTTAGATATGTTTCCGGGAGTGACAAAAATACTTAGGCAATGCATATGACAATAACGTTTTTAACCCCCGACGCAAAAACGACGGGGTGTTATAAGTTTGACGTGTCTGTGTGTGTAAATGTGTATGTGTCTGTCTGTGGCATCGTAGATCCCAAACGGATGATCCGATTGACAGTCGAGAGTGTCCTTAGCTATGTTTGGTGGAAATCGGTTCAGGTCTTCAAGGTCATCAGGTCGTTTGTTAGGTGTGATAGGAATGTTACACGCTCAGTTTGTTTGCTTTTTATAGGGTTCAGCATTTTTAACCTTTTGTCATAATATTTTTTTAGGTCGGGGGTTTTTATATCTCGGCATAAAGTTCGAAAATTCTAAAGAGCACACTATAGGAACTGTTATAAAGCCAAACTAAGAAAAAACGACATACTAAATCAATAAAAAAATTCATTTTAGTAAATGGATTTCAATACGAGCTTACTACGTATCTTTTAATACACCATTTTATCTACGTCAACGTAATCCGAGGTGGCAGTGTTTAAATCCACTGAGAATGGCATTGGACCAAATAATGTGAAAAAACTACTGTTTCTGTAGAGCGGTAATACATTGCTGTTTTCTTGAGCAAGATGTGCAAAGAGTTTAAAACCGAACCAGAAATGGAACACAAAGTCAATCTTTTAATAAAATGTGTCGTCCTTCCGGATTTTTTCAGCAAAATTTTTCACACTCATGAAACATTCAGTCAAAATAAAAACAAATGTATGAATTTAAATCAACCTGTATTAACTTGTCTCGAGTTTTTCGCCATTGAATTAATATAATCTGAGGCTCTACATTTTAAATTTCAATAACATGCTAATATTAAATTGGTTTTACGAAGTTCGAGGTTCAACTTCAAAATCTCACACTTGTTCCTTTCAAGAGGTTGAATTTTCCATACTAGGCCTGAGTATGTAAAGCGGATTTAGAAAGAAGTAGAACATCCGTATAACGTGAGCCTTAAACCTGTAGCATAAGGTTCAATTTCCTATAACATTACAGTTTATTTTCGATACAGTAAATCTGAATATTGAAATCATAAAGTCAGTGTCATAAATTGGATTACCGTGATAGTAACTATGATTGAATTGGTAATAAAACTTCATTAGCTGGTAATTGAAGTGTCATCCCTGAGGTAATACAGGCAAAATAGATGTTGAGTTCAGAAGATTAATTTTCTATTTCAGGATCACTTTTAGCGTCTAATCCTATTTGTTTATTATTCGATTTTTGTGACGGAATAATATTGTCTCTTATATGTCTCGTTGCTTTTATCTTTTATTTAATAATATCTACAGCAAATTTTCTAGTGACTCAATTTGAAAAGTCTTGATCTATGGATGGATTTTACAGTCGCTATAAAATACAAGGGTTTTAGCACGTGGACACTTAAATAAAAATAATAAAAATATCTTGGGACAAGTCACACACGGTCATCTGATCCCAAGCTAAGCAGAGCTTGTGTTATGGTAACCAGTCTACTGATATACATACTTATATCCATACTTATATTATAAATGGGAAAGTGTGTCTGTCTGTCTGTCTGTTTGTCTTTCTTTCACGGCATAACGGAGCGACGAATTGACGTGATTTTTTAAGTGGAGATAGTTGAAGGGATAGAGAGTAACATAGGCTACTTTTTGTCTCTTTCTAACGCGAGCGAAGCCGCGGGCAGAAGCTTACATAAATTATAGATAAATTACACCCAGACACAGAACAAACAATCATGCTTATTACACAAAGTTTGTCCTGTGCCCGGCATAGTAGTCTGGGTCACGAACCACTAGACCAACAGGCCCGTCAATATGACAATAAGGCGTAATAAACTCTTCTATACCTTTAAATTTTATTGTTCAATATTCTTTTAAATAACTAGCTCCGCTCTTTGTAATATGATGTTTAATCATCCTTGACAAATGGGCTATCCAACACAAAAAATATAGATTCGGATTAGAGATTATTTTTTCGTCCTGAGATTAGCGCGTTATAATATTGGTTTAGATAATATTGAAACAATCTCTTAAATAATCAGTCCTACACGGTGCAACGAAAAATATATTTTTTAATAAAAACTTAACTCGCTGAAGTATTTATTCAATCATTAAGCAGTCTTCATTATTAAATCCTATGCCATAC
This sequence comes from Athetis lepigone, assembly GCA_033675125.1. NCBI lineage: Eukaryota > Metazoa > Arthropoda > Insecta > Lepidoptera > Noctuidae > Athetis > Athetis lepigone. The sequence continues at coordinate 10,167,873 of CM066243.1, read as the reverse complement.
AGAAGTGTTAACGTGGCGTAATACATAGAGCAGTTTGACAATAACACTTGAAAGCTATGTAGCGAAGTATAAACTCTCAATAACGTTTCACAATTATATAATAATATCGTCGATATTGTACAATATAATTATATATCGTCTAGGACCCGCCTAAAGCATAGTTGTACCAGTTCATCAAAATTAATTACTTATTTAAATGCAAAAGTTTGTATGTAGGTACAAATATAAGTGTTGCAAGGATGTAATGTTACTCTTTCACGTAAAAAAAACTAAGGAATGGATTATGATAAAATGTTCAGTAATATAGCTTACACATCAAAGTAACCAACTGGAACGTAACAATAAAGATATAACACAACGCGGTTAAACTGCAGGGGACAAACAGTACTTTAATAGCTGTGTATGGTATGGTATTTGTACTAAAATACTGTCAAAGTGTAAACCCAACCAAGCCCTATTAGTTTCTTGAAAATTCGTTGCAGGTATAAATGCTTTTGTTGCACTATCGACTTAAGTCTCCTTAGTGACCACATGATATCGTATCGATCGATGTCTAGTTTGACCGGCTGGTCTTATTTTTCGTAGCTGTGAAACATGCACTATCTTTTACTTGCTTTCGCCTGCGGGTTTGTCCGCGTGGATGTCGAACTTACATCTCTTATTTTATATACCCTTTTGGGGTCGAATTTCCAGAAATCCTTTCTTAGTGGATACCGACACTTCATAAAGGCTACCCTCTTCGAGTTCCACGTTTCTAAGACCAGCGGTTTTAGATGTGTATATATTTCACCGGTTTAGGTGTCAAATTACGATACCCACTCTTCACAAAGAAACCACACTCCAAGTTTCATCAAGTTTCATGTCTCTAAGACCAGCGCTGTGCGTTGAAATATCAACAGTCAGTTTACCATTTATATAATATAGATACATATTTAAGTAATATTTCTTTGATATTATGTTTCTGTGCTCAATAAATATATTGTCTTCCTTTTTAATATTAGGAAACGTTGGCTTGTTACTTACGCTGGCAGAAGTTAGACCTTTTCAAAAATAGAATAACGTATTGTCGGCTAATAACGGTCTTTATCGACTGTGACACAATTAAGTGCGGTTTGTTGAAAAAGAAAGTGTTGCAGAAAATAGTTGAATGCTTGTATTGTAATTGGTTGAGAGAATTTTTAAACCAATGACAGGTTTTTAAGATCCGGGGTTGCGGAACAGTTGTAATAGTTACCGTGACCCCGGAACATAAAGGGAATCATCATTTGATGATTTCTCCCTCACCACAAAAAAAAATAAAAATAACAGGTCCCTATCTTGGGACCACAACCAGAACACTGCTTATTAAACAAGCACTTCGACACCACATCACTGACATCCCTTTTATCATAATATGGATGGCGAGAAAAGGCTTGCTCGAATGTGCAGGCGTGACGGTAATCCGGACAGAAATTCTTCGATCTCCAGAATAACCTAACAGCCTAAGAATTCTAAGATGGGTTATCTGCTTTTGGAAGAAGGTAGACTTACTGTAATTGACCCATCGCGGCACGCTCACAACCATACAGCTTAAAGGGACTGAATGCAGAAACTAAGCCCCCAGAGCGGTGTTAATAATAAAAAAGAAGAGGCTTCTCCTTTTGCGAGATGCGAGCGTTTTTTTTTTCAGATACCGTAAGAATCACAGCTGTAGTATGATACCTACGCTTGTAGAATGTTCAGACAATAAAAATAATTTATTGGCTTTTGTCTTGGTGTCAGGTGTGCGTTTGAGCATCATTATTAAGATTTATCTCATACGTATGTTTAAATTTTGTTTTTTTATTACTTCTTTTCTATTATTTTCCGAATTATTTTGTTGCAGGTTCCAATATTATTCAATTGTCTGTCTAAACCTTGTCAAGCTTTATGGCCATGGTGATTTTCTGGATGGAGTGATCAAAAATAGTGTGGCTGGCGAGTCCCAAAGTGATAGTTAAGTATTTGTAAGTACTATTATTTGAATACTTGTTATATTTAAAATGTTTTTTATGTGTGTTTTTAATGTGTTGTATGTGTTTCTTTAATGTTGTTAGTAAAATAAATAAATATTTTTCCTCCTTCAATATCAAAGCAATGTTTACTGTACTAATTTAAGGTCCTCATTAAAATTCAAATTAGCGATTGTAGGTACTACTCAGAATCACGTAAAACATTCGATTCGTTATTACTTATAAACGTTGAAATAAGTCAAATGAATTTCTGGGAACAGTTACGCCTTAGTGGGCACTTACGCTTAGTCAGTTACTGTTCTCATAAAGTAATACAGAAATATATTACTTGGAGTAATGCCATGTGCCAATAATCTCAATAATGGCTTCTTATCTTCCTAAAATATTACTGACTTATTATATTTCCTCGTATTTTATGAAAAGCTGTATCAATGCCAATGTGAACTAATCGGGTGAATGTGTAATTGTGTTTGTATGTTTGTATCAATGTATATAATCTATTGTTGCTTATATTCTGCGTAAGATATGTCTCGACGGATGTTTTTCTATAATGATAAATGCGAATGTTTGCCTGTCATAAACAGTAGATATGATTCCATGACGTAAAAAAATTTTGGTTGGTAACAAAGGTTATTTGTTAAGGAAATTCTTACTTACTGGTGACTATATTTTCAAGGTACTTGTTACTGGGAATGTTCTCAGCACAGCGTACCTATGTTAAGATTATCTGGTGTCTGTTTTCTGCTACCATAATGCTGTAAATGACCGCTATTCATTATTTTCGCGACAATTTTGGCCAGTTTATGTTATTACAGCGAGACGTTAAAATAGAAAAGATAATTAATATTATCTGTAGAAGCAGAAACTACAATAATTAAGGAATCATAAATATAATTCTATTTCTCTTTTCTTTGTTCAACCTTCAAAAATGCAATGGGCTATTTATTCTACAGTACCATATTATGGTAGGAAAGGATTAATAAGTATCTATGTTGACTTAGTGCGAAGTAAAGGTCGCCCATTAGAAATTATAAAAAGCCAACGAGCAGAAGTTACAAGAAAATATCTATAATGATCGGAATTTATTGAGATTATACTATTACATTTAACAGATATAATGATAGTATATTCCAAAATAAATATTAATAAAGAGATAAAAAAGAATTAGAAAAAGATTAGAATTGACTCACTTTTCGTCCACTTCTATGTAACTTAATACTTTAAAGTTAAACCTTATAAGTTTGTCACACATTTTTGTAAAAGCTTGTCTAAATATATATAACTCAAAGGTGACTGACTCACTGACATAGTGATCTATCAACGCCCAGCCCAAACCACTGGACGGATCGGGCTGAAATTTGACATGCAGGTAGATGTTATGACGTAGGCATCCGCTAAGAAAGAATTTTTGAAAATTTTAACCCTAAAGGGATAGACAAGTCAGCACGGGAAGAGCCCCAACAGGGCTAACGCCTGCCGGGGCTGCGGAATGTTTATAATAGTTACCGTGACCCCGGAACATAAAGGGCAATCGAAAGAACATGAGTGGGTTTTAGCGTAGTAACTATTTATTAATCTGTGGTTTTAGTCAGTTAAAGTCTAACACGCCTCCCGCCGCGCCACTCCCCCAAAAAAAACCCTAAAGGGATAAAATTGGGGACGGAAGTTTCAAAATACACGCGGGCGATGTCGCGAGCGAAAGCTAGTATATACATATATCTAAACGCAAACTAATTACATGACAACTAACATGGAAGCTTCAGAGGTTGAGTGACGGTCAGTCTGCAGTCTAGCCGGTCAAATTACATCTATTCATCACTAGATATCGCGAACAGCTGAACCAGACAACAGTAAATCATAAATTAATATTCATGATACGCGATGCTCATACATCACTATTATTATAGAATAAAACATGAACTCAGGTCCTATCAATAATGTACAAGGTGCTTTTTTGCATCGATAAAATGTAGTGGAATTACTCAATATGTATGAATGGAATATGTTTAACACATTTTCTATTTTTATTTATTGAATCGTTCTATTAAATGCGATATAGAATTTAAAATTTGGTATTTTGATATATACTTATTTACAACTTTGTAAAGAGCAAGGTTGTTAATGAGGACTACAAACTTTTTTATTTTTTTAAAAAAACACTGTCTGCGCTGATTTTGGTATAAAATTTCATCCTCTATTTTACATCGTTAGGGGTTCGCATTACCAAAAACGTTTCTTAAGTGCGCCTCTACTTCATAAAAAGAAAGCACTATGCTAATTTCATGTTTCGTAGTTCATGTCTAGCTTTAGCTTTTTCACTCGGCTTTGCCCCGTGGACGAACTACCTTTTGCTATTTTAACTACTATTCACAAAGAATTCGGTTCAGGCAGAGCGTTGATTTATTAACAATCAATCAGACAGTCATTAAGTATTTCGAATATGTGATAATCACAAAAAATAACTCAGTTAAGTATATTACATAATTTACTCATACGAAATCACTTAACAGCATGGATTAAATGTACCTACCTAAAAATGCATTTGTTCAACAGCTTGTAACATGTTTGCTATTCATTTTTTCAAGTGCTTTATACATGCAAACTTTCACCTCTGAAATATCGCTAATGAATTAAAAGTTGGCCTACACTACAAAAACCATTAGGCAGAAAGGGTCAACAAAAAACCTGTTTGATAAACTATGAAAACTAATAAATGCCAGGCGTACGTCCGTCCATCTTACCCGACTGTTATTCTGAAGCTAATTCCCAGAAGTGACGTGGAATGATGACATAGTCACAAAAATGCAAGTAATGGCAGCTCATCGGTATAAACGCCATTATACCCGCCGTCCTTTCCTTTTCTTAGTTGTCTGAGAATATGGAGGCCATTTGTGTTGATGCAATATCGTACCTTTTGTTTTGGACAGGTCTCATCGTATAAAAGTAACAAGTAACTGTAAATCACGAGTTAGGGGTCATTTTTATCGTAATATGTATTGGGGTATTCTTCGAAAGTTGCTATTTGATAAGCTATATAGGCGTAGTATAAGTGGTATGAGCAAGCTGACAAAGAATATTAATCGATTTTTGAATAGGAGATATTCTTATTTTAATACCGCGAGTAACAATATAACTTAAAGGTGTTTTGGAACGTATAACTACGAGAACGAAAGTCACCGACACAGCTTACCGAGTTGCAAAGCTGAAGTGGCAGTAGGCACATAGCTCGATGAACAGGTGGTCGAAGGGGGTAAAAGGTTCTCAAATACCAACCAGATGGACGGATGACTTTGTTAGGATCACAGGGAATCGTTATGAAGGCGGCACAGAACCGCATGCTCGGGAAAAAGTTGCGTGAGGCATAGGACTAACAGTGGACGCTTATTGGCTGATGATGATGATGACGAAAATAGTAATGCAAATTTTTATCACATTAACCTTTCGTGTGTCTAGGACGTGGAACCACGGGAGACTCAATGCTTTTCTAATTGTGTCTGTAATTAGAGCATTCAATGGGCTAATGGCGATAAATAGACATTACTGCGCACGTATTTTGGCTTTCCGTCTCTATCGTACACTTGATGTTTGGCAGTCGTGTATCAGTGACAGGTATAGAAAAACATGTTTTTTTTTACTTTGTAAATATCAAACATTGACATTTTTACTCATTGAAAAATATTTTACGTGATAACAATATCAAATGCTTCAAAGGATCTGAAAATTTATAATAACGTAATATTTTTAAAGCTTCGGTCCCTTGTCGTATGTAATCTGTAATCGATCACTCGAGTACACCATATAAAAGAGTTCCAATTTGAGACCCGGAATTTTAAAAACTACACAATGGAATGAACCCCTTCAATGGGATTATTGAAAGGAAAAATGATAGACCATGCATGGACTTGGTAACTTTCTTCTTTTTACGAATCCATGATATTAATTTTTCTTGCAAAATAAATGTGTGTGTGTATAAGTGAGGTTTGTTGGGAACGTGTTCTATACGCCTTTTAAAGCGAGGTGAGAAAAACACAAAATCAATAAACTTACATAAAATGCTAGCAAGTTTTTTACATACAAAACTATTTCCTGTCCTCCGCGGTTTTACCAACGTAAGATTTCGTGGGATTTTTGGGGTAAAAACTATCCTATATCTTTTCTCAGGCTATGGACTATCTTTCTACCAAGTCTCATTAAAATCGGTTCAGTAGTTTTGGCGTCAGACAATAGAGTTACTTTTGCATTTATAATATTGGTATGGACTCATATCTAATAATCTTCGTAATAATAAGTATAATAACAGTATAAAAAAATGGTCACATCATTTGGGTTAAAGCTAAGTTACAATGCGAGAACTGCAATGTAACAAGTCATGCCTGTTAAAAGAAGTCTTGCATAAAATATAATAAACTTATTTACTTTTAATAACTTATAATCTTTTTACTAAGATTTTGTAAAACTTGATTTTTTAAAAAGAGTGTTCGTATAGATTTTTGCCTGTTCTTCTCCATAGAGCTACGTTTTGGAACATGCAATTAGCTTCACTTTTCTTTTCTGACTAACCGACTGACTCTTTGACAATTCATAAGTACCTGTAAGTGAAATAAATGCTTCAAATTTAGAATTTTTATCTTTTCAAATAAACTTTTCTATATTTTTTAATAGACTTCTTCGTATTGAAGACTTTCTATATAGCTTAGACTTTGTAACGAAAGTTAATGGCTACGCAATAGTCAAGTAAATCCCAACTTTTATTATTTTTATCCAAGATTACTTTTTAAGACCTACATTCGTTCAAAAGTTGGGGTGACTTCTAATTTTATATTCATTTGTAAGGCTACTTTACTAGAATTAGTTTGGTTCAATATTTACATAGCATTTATATTAAGATTCGAGTAATTTTATTTAACTTGGTAACTTCAGATGTTAGATATTATTTATAGAAGTTTGAATAATTAGGTATAATATCTCGCAACTTTGCTTTTAATAACTTCTCATTTTTGTTACGTTCAGTTCTAAATGTAAACCTAGATTATATACAGAACAAGATTGCAGTTTTAGTTGCAAACTGAAGAAAACAATCAAAGTCAAATGCGTCATTAGCCTGTTCGTCTGCTTAATCTTCTTTTAATAAAAATCATCATCCAGTTCCAGAGTTTTACACTGAGTGACTGTTTATCAGACCACTACAACCTAGATATTGAGTAGTAGGGTAACGCGACTATGATTTCTGGCTATATGTAATTATCGTCGCGACAAATTGAACTTATTGAATCACTGAATGGTGCACGTGGTTTAAAATAAATGTCACATTATCACAATTCTTTTATATACTGTATCTTTGGTATTACATTTTGTGAATAATACTTTTCCCATGTTACGACGAATGAACTGTATTTTCCTCAAAAGTATATCATCAAATTCGTCATTTACTGATTGATAAATCCAATAACATTGTTGTGGTCTGTCAAATGGCTGACAGCGGTAAACACGTATTGGCTATAATGACAACATGGACGGAATTTTGATGAAGGATTTAGAAGAATGATGAAATAAACGGTGGCTACATATGAGGATGTTGACTAACGCTGTTTATTTTTGCATAATATTATCTATATCATGGATAATATTTGTGCGATGCACAGCTTTACTTCTGCTTACTCAATGACATACATATAGGGATGAGACATACTTGCAAATATTAATACCAGGGCTTGCAAGTACGAGTTTGAACAAATACCAGGGTCAGAAACCAGGTATTAAAATACTTGAAAGTATTTTATACCAAATGCGTATTTCAGTGCAGTAAAGGGCTCGTGGCCGCGGCATTAGCGGTCGGCAACGCTAACACTTTTGCAACGGGAAATTGATTCGTATGCTAATAGAAATAAGTATTATAATCTTATCCTCAAAAATAATATACTTTGATAAGAAAGTATTTTTATTTGCAAATGCAACTGTGCTCCTTATAGTTAAGGACAACATGGATCAATTTCCTATGAAAGTATTTTTTAGCTCTGGCGGTGCCCGATAGCATAGGAAATACTTCCATACAAACTTGCAAGTTTTTCTTACTTCGTACCAGGGCGCCGCCGTACTTTGAACCAAACTTTCATGGGAAATTGATTCGTATGCAAATAGAAATTAGAGTTATAATCGGATCCTCAAAAATAGTATACTTAGATACAAAGGTATTTTTATTTGCAAATGCGATTGTGCTCCTTATAGTTAAGAGTAACATGGATCAATTTCCTATGAAAGTATTTTACTGGTTCTGCCGGTGCCCGATAGCATAGGAAATACTTTCATACTTGCAAGTATTTTTTACTTCATACCAGGGCGCCGTACTTTGAAGCAAAGCCCTGGTTTTCAAACCTGGTTTGGTAAATACGTCTCATCCCTACATACATATATACTGTTTCTTTTGCAATCAGTGGACCATGTTTTGTGTAGGTCTTCTTTCTTTTTTTCTTGTTGTGGCCACGCCTGGAGTAACTTCAAATTAATTTAAGGCACATAGTATCTGATATAAGCGTGGTGAGTCATCTATATGTATAATGGGACAGGCTTATTTGGTTACCTATTTAAACTTAGAAACATTTTTGCACAGTAGATTCATTGTATGACGTAAAAGCGTACTAGAAGCAATTATTGAAAGTTTAAAATTGGGTGCGCGAAGCCGACTTGTCACCTATATCGATATGATTTAGTTAGTACGGTGCAATGGTTTCGAATATTTCAATCGATAGCTAAGAAATTAATTAGTTTTTATTATTCATTTCATATATATTTTTAATATGTAACTCGATATTAACATTCATCGTTTCATGTTATTAGTCACTGCGACCCGTGATTACACGTGTAATTCAAAGCCAAAAAATATCTGTCGAGACGAACCTTTTAAACACCTATTTTATGCCATAAAGTTGTAGGTGGCAATAATGCCCGACATCAATCTAATGTAAACGGATTTATAACGAGAGAGGCGTTTAATTTTAAAAATGCATTGGTACAGAGGCGTCGTTTGCGATCGGTCTTCAAGAGTTGACTCAGACCGGCTGAATAAAAGTGCAACCAAATTTAAATAATATTATAATATGATTTGAAATTTAGATATATATAGATATTTTATGTCAGTAATCTATTTATATAAAATGGTAAACTGGCTGACTGACTGAGTGATATTGATATATCCACGCACAGCCCAAACCGCTGGTCTGAGAGAAATGAAATTTGGAGGGTATGTTCTTTATGAAGATTTAGTATCCACAAACTAGGGATTTTTGGAAATTTCAACCATACAGGGGTAAAATAGGGAATGGAAGTTTCAACATCTAGGAGGGCGAAGCCGCGGGGGAAACGTACTATGTTACTAGTTTAGATAGAATCTACAACAAGTTACAAATCAAAGTGATATCTTTAGAAAGACACGTCTTGGTTTTGTTTCTATAATGGCAACGCCGCTGCAAGTTCTCTGCAGCTTGTTTTTGATTTTGAAGTATGAAGCCTTAAAGACATAAAACTAAAGATTATATTGGCTACCTTTTTGTACCTACTGATGGTAAATTACTAATGTAGACAATAATGATAGTGGTACTAGTATGCTCATAGGTGGTAAAAGACCGTTATTAGTATTGTGATTTTAATTACCTGAGAATAATAATATTTTTGACTATTTTTGCCTTACATACAACGTGCTGGGTATTTAACGAAGTTTCACAACTTCACAAAATAGTTAAAACTTGACCACTTAAACTGGGACAAGGATTAAAACATTATCGAAGTTAAAATAGGATAGATATATATTTACCTGTTTTTTCCCTCATAGATTCCGGATGGACGACCTGTTCTTTTACCAGAACCAAAATATGAATTTTGTTATGATAATCCGATCTCAGAATATTCCTGGTTTGTGATTCTATGAAATAGTACTTGATTGGTATTTTCTATTTATAAATATTAAATCTGTACAAGATTTTGATAGTTCAGATCTAAATCTTATACAGATCTGATTTAGGTAGCTTAGATCTGTAAAGGTTCAGATAATAAATACTGTCCTATATTATAAAAAAATAGTATAAGTCTGATTTTGCCACTGCATCAATGTTTATGGCTTGGCTGTGTGAAAAGAGGTCGTTGCCCTACATTGGGATAATTATGAGCTGGTTTACAAAAAAGCATTATTCCACAATCTTTTTCACGTTTTATACCTAAACCGAAAGGATTTCTTAATACAAATAACAAGATAAATAGTGAGGTTACTAGTTTTGTAAGGACTCAACAATGGGCCGTGTGAGCCCAGACTAAGTAGCCCGGCGCACGTTCTCCAATAGAAGGCGAATAAATGACCTTTCGATAAAATGAGGAAGGAATTTATAGGTACGTAGGAAAATGCATGTTCACTAAGCTTCCTTCCAAGAAAATACTTGCATTGGATGCCTCGTTGTTATTAAGAATAATGATTCCTAGTAATATGTGAATGACAGATAAAAAACACTATGACGGTTGTTATTTTATGTTTTTAGATAGCAAACCAGCAGACAACACACTAGACATTAAGTGGTCTTTAGACATCTGCAATGTAGAGGCCTCGCAGATACGTTTTATTCTTATCAATGGAAAACACTGCGCTGTCCTGTCGTATAAATAAAACTAGGATGCTACAGGATTTTCGTGTTTTCAGTTATAATAGCGGGTAAAATTTTGCCACTCTTGCCTTCGCGGGTTTGTGTGCGGCTTCAATAGTTTTCTAGTGGGTCGAGCTAAAGCTTACCGTAAACGCAGTTAAAGGGTCTTCCCTTAAAGAGGTCCAAGCGTGGACTTGGAGAAGTGAAGTTTTTCGCACCTTAACCAGGAAGGAACGCCAAATCGTGGACTTGGAGAAGTGAAGTTTTTCGCACCTTAACCAGGAAGGAACGCCAAATCGTGGACTTGGAGAAGTGAATTTTTTCGCACCTTAACCAGGAAGGAACGCCAAATCTCTTCTGACGTTATGAGAGCAGACGTCCCTCAAACTCTGACCTGTGGAGCTTTCAGAGTCGGTATTTTATTTCGCGATCGCGAGATAAATTAGAGAGAAAGAATACCGACCCTAAAGCTACCCTCTGTAGATGTCAGATGGAAAACCAAATGGTTTTTAGTTAGTAAGAGTCTGACAGACTCCTCCACCCATCCCAAAAAAGAAACTTACCTACCTTATATACAAAACCTGGAGTACAATAGTGTTATCCGGGATTAAAAAAGAAATTCTTGCAACTGATGATGGTAACAGAGGCAAAACTACCTATCTAGACTATTATTAAACGCTAGGCTATTGGTATATAAGCACACAAAAATTGTATGTTTTACTCAATCCTACATAACATTTATTGTAAAAACTCATGACACAGTTTCAAGCACCGGTTCCAAGTCTATCTAGGCAGTAAAATGAAAACAGTCGAAAGTCGTAAAAGTGACGTTTTAATATTAAAAAGGGTTTACTGTTGTGTCCTGTTTGTGCCTGACCAAAGGGTTGACGTACTTACACAAAACTGCAATGTCATCAACTTGAAATTCGTTGTATTTTTAACCGACTTCTAAAAAAAGGAGGAGGTTCTTAATTCGAATGTTTGTATTGTTTTTATTTTTTTTTGTTTTATGTTTGTTCGCGCATATCTCCGTCGTTTACCAACCGATTTGAACAACTCTTTTTTTGTTTGTAAGGGTAGATAGACTTCCCAAATGGTCTAGGATCTGATGATGGTATCATGCCGAAATCGAGGGAAGGCGGTTTTTTTTTTTGCAAAAAATTATCTTGTCATCCAGAAGTTCAAATAAAGAAGGCCATACCAACTGCTTAAATATCTTTTTGTTTTTTATATCGTTTCAAGGTAAACAAGATGACTGTCTACTTAATTGGTCGCCGCCACCTACAGACCTTGCAATACTAATAAACTTTCAGATGCGTTGCCGTCCCAGAAACAAAAGTATGTCTCATGTGGTCTGGCCATGGTATGGGTTTGTCGACCACAAATCAGTTGAGAACCATACCACATTTCAACAACAAAATCATAAGGGTCAATTTCGCGTGGCAGCATTATGACACTTGACAATTATGACATTATCGACAGCAGATAAGAGCTATTTTTTAAACCGTAAGGCCGCCGTTTGTCCACTTCCGCCGTCGTCAACAAGAACGAAAGGATGGCGATAAAGTAGCAATAAATATTTGCTATAGCCGCAAGTCCACATTGCGTCACGTCACCTCATACTAAATTCCTATTCTCGTTGACGTAACGGTGATGTACAAACAGCTTTACAAAACAACACTGTTTGGGACCGAAATAAATATAATGGTAGTATTTTCCCAGACGAGCTTCTTCACAAACTCTCCACTACTGCGAAATCGATGTTTTTTTTAATATTATCAATAAAAGTTTAATGTACTGGAAGTAACGATCAAAGTATATATAAAAGCATTAGTAAAACTAAATAGCTTTACGTAGTCACTTAAACGATAATAAACAAAATATAGAAAACATATCTCTCATGAAGCTACTTTAAGTACACATATTTTGTAGGTATTATCCCAAAAGAATTTATTCTATACACTTATCACTCAATTTCATTAAATATTCTAACTTTTTTCTTTCAGACGAACTTACTTAATTCTCCTTGAAAAGTTCTGAACTAACATTGTACAGATATTATAATACTGTCTAGGACTTTTTTTTTCAGAGGTTTTATATGTTTTGCAGTTTCAATATCAACAGAATTAGATCGCAGAAGTTTATAGTGGTCGCACTACGATAGTAGTTACCAGGTTAAGAAAACAAATATTAAATGTTTTATTAAGACCAAGCAGCTAATCGTTATTTCAATGCAATAGTTTGTATTGTACAATAGTTTGTACTAGCACAATGTAAGGTATTTTCCCGAAACTTTTTAATATTTATATTTACCTATTATGTTACCTAGTCATTCACTCTTACAATGAAATTGATATTTGACATTCTTATATGGAAAAACGCAATTTTATATCAGTAGTGTCTTAAATAACTCAAAAAAGTACCTACATGAATAGAAAAAGTCACACTGTTAAAAAAATCTTAGCATACACGAAGATAAAGTGACGGAAGTTCATTATACCTACAATTTATGAACAGGAGTATAATAGAGAGATGGGCGGCATTCAATTGACAGATGCCCACATCGATCTGTCGAAGCGTCCGACCCTTCCCCGCTTTCCGATAGATTAACTGCCACCGACAACATTGTCGTGGTTTGGCAGACAACCTACCTTGATACCTCGTCTTTTAATACAAAAATGTCAACGATACGATCACTAGGGGTTGCTAATTGACCAAAATGTGCACAAAAATTCAAATCTCACTAGGAGGAAATGCAGTGTGAAAACGAGCATAAATCTTAAAATAAAGCTTTCAAACTTTAAATGAAGTCGAACAATACTAATCTTTAATATGAGCTGATTCATCTATCTATTAAATAGCGGAACCCTTTATTTTAAGAGAAGTATTAGCATAAAAGAAAAGGTGGACGATGTACTACCTCAAGTAATGTTTTGAAAACAATTTGAATAATATTTCTTTTTTCATATATACCGTAGAGATATTTGAAAGTAAGACAAGTACATTAATATTTATATTAAGTAACGTAATACATAAACATTATCGCATCCATATTAAAACCTGATTTATGACCAAGACTCCAAGATAATTGTAAAAGTTTTTTCGAAATAAGAAACTAAAACGAAAGATTTATGGACTATACTTATAGTTAATTAGAAAATATAAAAGGTATTTATTATCTAGACCACATTTATAACATGGACTGAAGATTAGTAGTAAGGAGTGATTTGTTAGGGAGGCTGGCCTTAGATGCGGTCAATAGTCGTATTGGAAATCTATCTTGTTTTGCTTTTATCTTATTTATGAAGATAAGTGAGCGAGTGGATGATCGTTGGGTGAAGGTGAATAAATCTTTGAAAGGGCGATGCGTAATGATTATCCACACATAATATAAAAATAAGTCTATCGCCACGTCTATCTCTTACAGTCCGATAGAACTCCAAAACATTCATTGTAAAGGTTTTGGTTATAATTCATAATTTATTTATTTTGTGAGAATGTGGTACATAATTTTATTATGGTCTTGAAATAAATTTAATGGTTTTATCACCATGCAATTTAAAAGCCGAGAATTTCAAATATTTGTAAGGGTTTGTAATAAATTACGTATCCGGTAGTCAAAACTAATTATTTTTTGCCGAATAATAAATACACAAGAATTTGACTTAATTGTTTATATAAAAGCGTTTTTTCGTCATGTCGAATCCATACTAATATTATAAATGGGAAAGCGTGTCTGTTTGTCTGTCTGTCTGTCTGTCTGTTTGTCTTTCTTTCACGGCAAAACGAAGCGATGAATTGACGTGATTTTTTGAGTGGAGATAGTTGAAGGGATGGAGAGTAACATAGGCTACTTTTTGTCTCTTTCTAACGCGAGCGAAGCCGCGGGCAAAAGCTAGTAATATATAAATATACAAAATAAATATGATTTTATGATTTTTTATGATTTTATAAAATAATTCTTTATCTCAATTTATATTACTTTAAAAAATGTTAAACCATAAAATACGAGTATTCTGTTCGATTCACAGAATTGAAACTGCCACGAAACGCAGGCCTCATAAATTTCTATTTGATTGGCACTGAGATTCAGTTAAATTTTCTCTATGGCCAATTGGATTAGCATCAACTGGCTATAACACGAGCATTTGACTGCTTCTCGATAAAATATAACCAATTTCAAGCAGAGATTAAAATTTTTATTTACATACTTAACTCATTTATTTTTATCTGTTACGTGGATCGTGTTTAGATGTGGCTGGATTTAAGTAAGAATTTGATTTCAATACCTAATATTATCTTTATTTTTTTTTAGTCATAACGGTCGATTCACGTCGAGGTATCGTAATGGCCAAATGCCAATGTGACTTTTTCAATTCATCCGGAATATTTAAGTCTTGAACTTTTGACTGACTTCCATCTCGGAGAGCACGTGAAGCCGTTGTGGAGAAGAAACACCAGGATATTTAATTGAATCCCGTTAGACTGGCAGCCGAACCTAAGACAAAAACAAATAAGAAAGTACTTATTACCAAATGTGTCAATAGTCAAATCGTTTATTTTCATTAGACCAAAAAAGGCACTTTGAAGCGTCATTTACAAAAGTGATTCTAGTTGCCCATTCCAAAATGTAGTTTCGAATGGAGAAGAATGAGCAAGAAACTCCATGTGTTATTTCAAGTAAACAAGTAAGGTGCTAAAAGACCTCATAAGTATACTGTTACGCCAGGGATGCGGAATGTTTATAATAGTTACCGTGACCCTGTAACATAAAGGGCAATCGAAGGAACATGATTGGGTTTTAGTCAGTAGAAGTCTGACACTCCCTCCCGCCGCACCCAGGACGGGAGCAGTCATTTGATGATTTTCAACTAAAAAAAAAAAGAGTATACTGTTACTGTATAAGTATACTACTACTGCTTTGAAGTTATTGACGATAGGAAACATTAAGTAACTGCAAAATTAACTCACGTCTGCCTTTACTGACGCATAAGTGAATGAAGTCAAGCTCTGAATGATAAAGATAAAGGTACGAGGAAAACATTCAGTCTGAGCTCAGGAAATGGCCATGTTGAACAATCAGAAGAAAGTATATTTCATCAGTTGGTATTATGAATTGAATTCGTTTTATTCGATTATTGAATACATTGCGTTCGTATTGTTCTTCAGATAAACATGAATTTCATTGTTAGTTTATAAATAAATAAAATAAATATACTGGGACAACTCACACACGGTCATCTAATTCCAGGTTAAGCTCTGATTAGAGCTTGTGTTATGGTAACCAGACAACTGATATACATACATATATAATTTATAAATACATACATATTATAGATAAATTACACCCAGACACAGAACAAACAATAATGCTTATCACACAAAGTTTGAATATAAATGTGAGTCTTTGGTGCATTCATACGCTTTATTCCATTTGATTCACATGCTGAAGTCAGAGCAGAATCAATTTTTTTTTTTGTTGATTTGTGCTTATTAACAGGATTTGGCCACAATGGCAGATATGAGATGAAATAATTGGTGCCAACTGGCCAGCTAAATAACATGGCATTTTTGTGGTAAGTATATTAATTTTAGTATAACATGGTAATAATAATAAATCATGTATTTCGTGTAGGGGAACTAACATAGTATCAAACTTAAATAAATAATATTCCATTGGAAACAATGCGTAACTAAATTATTAACGCAGTAAAGCCGTTTTTGATTTCTGTTGGGACTTACAAACAGCAATCTAATTTTATGTATAAAAAAGACGATTTCAAATCGAGGTTCAAAAAAATGTAAAACCATTTTACAGCTTCTATTTGTGTCAAAAGTTGTTGTGTCTTTCTAAGAATAAAAAATATTTCAGCCGATATTTTAACTTAATTAGTTCAACGGTAATACTTTTTTAATAGACCCTTTGATTTTTTGTTTCACCGTATTTATTTTTACTTAGACAATTGAATTTTTCTTGGAAACGGGTAAAGTGAATTTGTGTATCGATACCATCTATAAATAGTCGCGGAGTGATAAAATTACATTTGTTTTGATAAATTGGAGAAAAAAAACACTTTTATAGTAAATTGCTTATTTTGAGCGAACGTAGGGCTCGATGTTACCTACTTGACTACTCTGAGAAAAAACATCAGAAACAAATTTCAAATGTCAAAGGTTAATGACCGAGATACTCTACTAATGAGAGAATCATACATCTGTATGATTCAAACATAAGAAGATAAGAGACCCGTAGGTTGTATAGCCCATTGCCTATTTATTTATTTATTTAAAACTTTATGTACAAACACTGTACAAAGGCGGACTTAATGCCTTAGGCATTTTCTACCAGTCTACCTTAGGGTGATGCTGAGACAAAACATAGTAGGTACAAAAAAACAGAAAAATAACAGGAAGTTAAAATTAAATATATATATGTTTTAATATAATACATCTGTATATATAAAACGCTTCCGTTACTGACTGACTGACAGACAACGCACAGCCGAAACTACTGGTCGTAGAGAGCTGAAATTTGGCATGTGTGTTTGTTTGAGGGTGTAGGCGCGCACTAAGAGAGGATTTTTGGAAATTCCACCCCATGGGGGAGAAAAGGGGGGTACATTGATTTTTCCTATTTCTTTATGGATTCACTTCAAACTTTGTATGTAGGTTCCACCAATGATGAAACTGAGCACTGAGAGAGGATTTTTTGGAAATTCCCTCCCATGGGGGAGAAAAGGGGGTAAATTGATTTTATTTTATTTCTTTATGGATTCACCTAAAACTTTGTATGTAGGTTCGACCAGTGATGCAACTAAGTACTGAGAGAGGGTTTTTGAAAATTCCTCCCCTCCATGGGGGAGAAAAGAGGGGTAAATTGTTTTTTTTTATTTCTTTACGGATTCACTTAAAACTTTGTATGTAGGTTCCACCACTGAAGCAAGCGAGCACTAAGAGAGTATATTTGGTTTTTTTTTCTGTCACCAGGCTGTATCTCATGCACCATGATAGTCGGATAGTTATCTGTTGCCGCTATAACAACATCCTCAGCCTATAATTGCCCACTGCTGAGCAAAGGCTGGGGATGGTTTGATCATTAATAACCACTTGCTTGCTCACGGCGGTTTGGCGATTTCGAACTTATGATTTGAAATTCTGGTTTCCTTACGATGTTTTCCTTCACCGCCTATCAGTGGTGTCCAAATACTGTTAGAAAGTACATTTAACTCGGAAAGAATCATATTGGTTCTTGCTATGAGAGGCGGGCCTTAACCTCCGGACCACCATGACGCGTATAACAACAAATACTAAAAACAAAATAAAATAATAATTTAAGGGGGCTATTTTTATTATATTTTTATGGCCACTGAGAAAGACAAGTGAGTATACATCACTCTAACTTAAACGCCGAGCTCATCCTGTTGATTTTTGAGGAGTTCCCTCAAATCTCTTTCACTTTTATAATCAGTCTTTGACTAAATTTTTATAGGACCACACTGACACTTGCTGCGTCTAAACGATATACTTTTAAAAGTCATTCGACGGAGAAGAAAAAAATACAAATCAATAGACACACCATGCCATGTAAATGACGCTATTAGAATTCATATATTAGAATTCCTAAATTCCCTAAAACCAGTTGGTCTCCCATACCATAGGCTTGCATTGCAAATAGGTACACCGGTAATGTTGCTACGTAATCTGAAACCGCCGAAATTGTGTAATGGCACCAGGTGGCAACTCAAAGCCTTACACAAAAATTTTGTAGAGGCTGTTATTTTGACAGGATGTGCTCGAGAAGAATCGGTGTTCGTCCCATGCATTTCTATAATACCAAATGATCTTCCATTTGAATTTTAGCGCCTTCAATTTCCTCTGAAAGTTTGCTTTGCGATGACGATAAACTAATCACAAGGGCAAACTTTCAAAGTCGCAGGTGTTGATTTTAAAAGAGAAGATTCCTATTCTCATGGACAACTGTATGTCGCTTGCTCACATGTCAGCTCTCCCTCTAACCTCAGTGCTGGACATAGGCTTGCCCAAAGACATCTCTACGATAGTCAGTCCTGGCTAAACGGTGTCAGCAACTTCCAGCGACTTTAACTGGACCGTCCAAGCGTCGCGTCGTGTCCTCTTCGTCCTCTATAAATTCTTATTATTATTTTCTTCTTTTTTGTGGACTATAATTTTATTCTTTTTATCTTTTCTAAATCTGCATGTGTACTGTTATATTATAAAGAGAGACAATTTGTTTTTTTAAACATTTGTCTACACATGTAATCGGTAGACCATGGAAAAGGCGATAACTAATTGAAAAACACCAATTTTGCCAGCAGTCATTATTCCACGCGGACGAAGTCGCGGGCAAAAGCTAGTAAATAAATATATAAATACATATATACATACATACTATATACACAAAGTGGAGAGAGATATAAATAATAAACCAATACATGGAGAAATACAACAAATTAACTGTGAGACGAGTCTGCCAACTCCTTAAGTAAATGTTCTCGAGCTTTTACTTTGAATGTGAACTGATTGATTGATGTGACTATTTATGTAACAGAGTATGTTTGAATGTAACTTTTATTTTTTTTATTGTTCTTTTGAACGCAGTTCATGCTGGTTGCATCATAACTTAATCTATGGCTAAGAACAAAGTAGTCATTATGACTATTATATTAAACTATTATCTTAAACTTTCGCCTTGCATATTATTTTATACTTTACTGTTAAACGGGATTTAACGCGCACGTACCTTTATTGTTTTTTGCTTGACGTTTTGGCAGGGTTGCACCTGAAATGGTCACAAGCAGAAAATTCCTTTTACAGTAAATTAGATAATGATTAAATAAGTAAATAAAATTATCTTAACATATTTTTTTCAGTGTAGTTTTGCATTCAGCTTGTCATACAAATGCTAGTCATAAACTCGACCAGTATACATTAAAAAAAAACAATACCATTTAAACCATTTATTTTGCTACACATACATGAAGTGAACACAAAAAAAAATTAACATTTAGAAAAAAAAAAGAAATACAGCGTAGCAAGGGGTCCGTCTCAGTATATGCTGTGCTAATGCACAGCACTGATTTTCAGATGGCCCCTGACTGTTAAATAATAATTAATAATAATTTGTGTAATAATTTGGTTTATTCACATCTGTCCCCTTTGAGCTTGCCATCGGAGAGATGGCGAGTATATATGTGGCGTTTACCACCCCGGTGGTCTATGGTACCTATTTTGTTTCATCTGCCCCCTTCGTAGTCATAGTTCAGGGGTTTATTTGCTTTTCGTATTGGAAATTATCAATAGAAAAAATAAAACCAAGCATTAATATTAAGTTTAATAATTTTGGAACTCTATATATAAATAATAAAAAAGGCGGAATGCTTTAAGCGCGTTTTTGTTTTATCTAGTTCATTGTTTTTTTCAGATTGAGGACATTACAGGATACAGGACAGGTATACAGTTGTATACCTATGCTAAATCACAGCTTCGTAATAAAACATTTTACTTTTCAATATTTCTTGAAGTGCGACGAAGGTTCTCATACAGAGAAAAAATAAAGGAATTCCAATAAACAGAATGACTTTTTAAGGAATTTTCTTATTAACTCAAGAAGTTTGACTGGACAAAATCTGTAGGACAGTTAATAAAACCAAGTGTGAGTCACACTTACACAAAAAGGATTCATAAAGGATTTTCTGTACTCTGTAATATGTGAAGTACAATTGTGATATTATTTATTTAAGATTCAGTCATTTCAAAGTTATGTACGTTAGTTGCTTCACATTTACGTGAAGCAACTAACGTACATAGTAGGTAGTAGGTGGTAGTGTTTTAACACTACCAGTGGTTTAAGTGTTTTACTCCCGCTGTATCCAGTTAGGCTGAAAGCCGACCCCAAACATTGTTGGCAATAGGCTAGGAAGAGACGCCACATGTGTAATCCCATAGACGTTTAGTTTTTTACACAGGTGCACGGCTCACTAATATCACACAGTCATCGCAGGTAAGGTACACTACACATTACTGTTTTCAGCTGTCAAAAGAAATATTACATTTGCCTAACCCTAAAAAAAATCTGATTCTGATTAATTTCGTTGCGGGATCCAAGACAGTTGAATCGTGTCTCCGGAACTCGTCGAGCTTCATTGTTCGGCGCTTCTCTGGCGGACTTCGCTGTTGATTCTGGCTTTCAGGAGTTACAGTGGTTGAGAATAGTGTGGTGGGATTATCCCAAAAAAAAACATCCCTAAAAATTAATTTTTGCCTACCCTTTTATTTATTTGTTTTATTAGGAATTCCAACAAGAAATACACAACTACATACATAAAAATATACAAACACTACCATGCCATGTGTTTCCTCACTTATAGGAATCAACATCATGCGTAGACCATTAAGTTAACGATAACATAATATAAAAAAACAAAAAGTGACATATAAACGAAATACAATATTTTCAAACCAGTTATATACAAACAAGCAGTTGTGCAAGAGAAAAAGAAAATACAGGTTAATTAAAACAAATTAGAAAGTTTTTGTTAATCAAGATCAAAACAAATTGACAAATTAAAACAAATTAGAAGTTTTAGAGACTACCAGATTGACGCTATCGAAAAACAACTACTTACAGCCTTATTAAATGATCAATCCAATCACACATAATAGAACGCAGTTCACAAATTAATAGATAAACGTAGAGGGTAGGAACGTGATAAGCGGAATGAGTTTAAGCCTCCGGGAGCCAGCAGTCGGTCTGGGGAAATACATTTAATTTAATACTTCAGTGAATTGTTACACAGTTTATATAAACGAGGTGACAGCTCGACTAGCTTCCCTAGTATTTTTATTACCGAGGAAAATTAAAGACTGAATCTATGTAGCGGGAGAAATAAATGTCACGCAGTGTAGCTTAAGTGTAATTTTTCTTTAGGTTTGCTGGTTTGATTTTTTTTTACACGTAGTCATTTGTAATCATAATTATTTGATGCATCAAATATAAATGTTTACATACTTGAATAGTACAGCAAGCAATTGACCTAAGCCAGACTTTAGGTATTAATTACTACGTATATTTGTTCAGCTTATGTTCGTAGAAAACAATGATTTTATGTGTCTATTTAATGTAGCTTTCGTATAATTAATTGTGCATAGTCCCTAAGTCGCTAACAACATTGATTTACTTAAAATTGATTTTCTATAAAAATACCAGCATGTGACGGTATTCATCTATACACGGTTATTAAAAGGCAGTGGGTAACATGGACATTTAGTAACCCTTATTATACTTTAAACAAATAAAAAGGTACGATGCGCATTCCGATCATCGAAATTCCGATTAACAGAGAAGTATTTAGTAACCCATTTACTAAATGTCCATGTCCCTAAATAATTAAATTGTTTTTGTTTATTTTGTTGCCTTTAAAAAAATGAGTACTAAGAGTTTTACCCATATTTGAATTTCCAATTCTTGCTGCCATTGAGATTAATACAACTGTAAAATGTTTATGTTTAGCGTTATATAGGCAAGCGATGCCAAATCTATTTTTTAAAAGGATCCCACTTTTCTTTTATTTACATAAGATTGCTTTTAAACTTTTTGAGTAAATACGTACGGGGATTAAAAACTTTAATGTTCGAATAAATAGTATAAACAAGATTTTTATAACTAGCAAACTTAAAATAAAACTTCAGAAAATATAAAGCACCTCGTAAATCATATGCGAGAGCTACTGGTTCAAAAAAACGAAATCAAATTAAATGGTTTTTTAAACATTCTTGATATTTACTTTTTGGCCTTTTAACCTCTGGGAACGGCCACGAAAAGGTTTGATGCATGACGTGTAACGAAGAAAACAAATTGAAATAAAAATACGAGATAAATATTATCGTTGAAGAAATTTAAACCTTATGATGCACAAAATAAAGGTGTCATAGCTAATAATATATAATTGTTTGTTCTGTGTCTGGGTGATATTTATCTATAAATATGTATGTATTTAAAAATTATATAAGTATGTATATCAGTTGTCTGATTACCATAACATAAGCTCTGCTTAGCTTGGGATCAGATGGCCGTGTGAAGATGTCTCAGGATATTTATTTATTATTATTTTTATTCAGTTGCATTTCTCGGGACCCTGGGGTCCCGGTCCTTTGAAAGGCGTACGAGGGGCCGAAGCCAACTCGCAGAGGCCCCTTAAATAAAGCTTTATAATATGAAGTGAGGCACCAACCGGCGATTATCCCTATATGCACCACTCAAGTGCACCTAAGGACAACCCCCGGTTGGTGGTGGTCTATTGCAGGTCATGGAATAAAAAAGGTATTGGATTATGGGTTTGGGTTGCTAAGATGGATTATTTATCCTAGACTATTGAATGGCTATGGCCCCTGCCTGGCCAATGCTTGTAAACACTGATAAAAAGGCAGGGGGTGACTTGCACACTCAGTAAATGGGCCCCCGAAAACGGCCGCTAGCACATAGTGACGTAGCGACAAGGGGGCAACATATATCGAGGTGCTTGAGGAGTGGAGAGGTATTCCACGGCTATCAGGACAATCCCGGAAGTACGGTCAAGATCCCTACCAGCATCTTACTGGAATACTTCCTTCCCCCGAGCACGTATGCTCTTGCGAATCTCCACTCAAACCAGCCAATGAAGGCAAGAGTGAGGTGGGAGCCTTGTTCCTCGTCAGTGCTCACTCTGGCCGGCCAGTTAAGGCAAGCCAGAGATGAAGAACAAAGGGTCTCCCAGGTGGTCAGGTCCACGGGGTCGCTACTGCCCGACAGCTCGCCACAAGCTGCCCTGCGGGTTTATTATTATTTATTATTATTATTATAGGTACAAGTAAGTTGAAGTAGCTAAAGATAGTTCATCGCGAATAGTTTTAACGATTTGTAGTTTACTCTCGACACAGCAATATCCAACCACAGTCCAAACTAATTGAAAAAAGATCAAGTCAACTTCACTGTGTCCATAAAAAATGGTCACAGGGACACTTGTAAGTAAGTCTGTAACCATTTTCCTCCTGTTTTCCCTCTCTTCCGACCTCTTACGCAAAACAATTACATTATCAGTAGTGATCACGGATACAAGCCAAAAGTGCATTAATAGAGCAAGTGCGAAGAAAAAAACCAATTAAGTTATTTAAAGTTTTGCGTATTTGATAATACACAATTTTTATGTTAGTGATTAACCAGTGGTTGGTTAATCACTAACATAAAAAAAAAGTTAATAGTAATAGGCCTTTACGCATGCTTTTATTATGTAGGCACGTTCACAGGTGTTCTACAGATGTTTTCCAACAACGTCGTGTTTTCCATCTGTGTGACACTAAATACATAATAATTGACTCACTTATTGTATTGAATCGATTGTTAGATATCCCAGGAAATATAAGTTTTGGTTTGAAAAAAAAATCTAGTGAAGATGATGGGAAACTCTTATGGGAACAAAACGCACAATGTTTTATAAGTTCATTTATTTAGACAAACAATATTCTCTGTAAAACAAAGTTAAATAAAACAACTTTGTGTTACTTCACATTTCAATGACATCATTATTTTCAACCAGTCACAGTCAAAACAATCAGGCACACCTATTTACGATCGCGTAAAACTCGATCCTGAAATAAAAAAACAAATCGCACGATAGAAATCTGCACATAAAAAGTCTTATCTTAAACATTCGCGGAACATAGGAACAAATCTGCGATATTTGTAGCATACAAATAACGCGAAAGTCCGTTTGCGTCATAAAAGTCACATCTTTGTGAATAACGAGATAAGTTACAAAAAAGTTGTTTGGCCCCGGTTTTATGCTCGGCTACACTCAACCATAATATTTTATGGTAATTTTATTTGAACCAAACTGAACATGAGCGTTTGCTGTAAATGCCTGAAAATGTTTGCGCTTGATTTTTTTGCACATTACGATTTTTACCCGAGCTTTGCTAATTGAGAAACAAATGTAAGAGAGATGTTACGGTACCGGAGACATTAAAATAATTTATACGATGTTTTGTTAACATTGTGGCAGAAAGAACGTGAAATTCGTTATGTTACACACAATATAGCGTTATTGGTAGCTTTAGCTGATGCCAAGTAATATTAGCATACATTTTTGCTCTATTTATGCTCCTAGGCCTTAAAAATTAGTGAAGATAAAACAGCGTGAGGAGCTTTGACTTTTTATGTAAGTCTGAACTTATTAACCCGACTTGATTTAACGTGGTCATCTATCTTCGCGCCATCTCTGTATGAGAAGACATGGTCCACTACAGGGAAAATTTAAAAGTAATAAGCTGGAATTATTGTTATATTAATAAGCCCCATTCAATTAACATCAAATTAAGCCTAAATCATACTTCATAGTATATTGCATTCATTTAGTTTACAAGTCGTTATAGGTATGATAAAATATTTTCATCAAAAAATAAATGTCTTACTTCAGTGGTAATGAAAAACTAACAGTAAAAACTAAACCAACTGACCATAGGCGTTACGATAAAAACTTTAGTTCGTACGTTCTATTTAAAAAACCTTTCGAAATCACACAATCAATCAAAACTAGAACCGAGATATATCAACAAAAGCAATCCAACTTTACAAATTGGGATCAAATGTTATCAGAACACGGATACATGCATCCGGTTATTGGAGCAACATAAACATATGGACGTGATCACAATGGCTTAGAATCAAGTCTGTAGAGCAAACATTCAATAGTCGAACGTCGTCAGGTCGTGTGTAAACAGGGTGTAAACAGTGAGCCACGTGATGCACTAGGTACGTACATACATGTTTCCCAGCAAAGTGGATATAAGTGAGATCTTTCACTTCACTACCGCATTATTCTTACCGTTTTCCAGAATCCAACACGTGGATCTTGAAAGTAGCGGTGATGTGGTGGACGTGACGGCTTTTTGAGGTGAGAAGTCCTTGGTGCTGGGTAACAAATTCAGTTTTCTGGTAAAAAAAAATTATGGTACGTGGTTTTCATTTTAGTGCAAGTGCAACAAAAGTCGATAAACCTCTTGAATGCCGTAATAAAACAATTAAAAAGTTATCTATATATGTGTCTCGCGTAAATATGCGCTTCCGGCAATCAGAGGATTGACAGACTGATTACAAATACAATACATTTTATCGATTTTCATTTTATTTTGGTTATTACTTCTATTTCATATTTCCATTAGTTTTTATTTTCACAATTAATTAGTAGTAGTACTATTGATTACTGCAAAAGCCGTTTACGTAAACAGAAAAATTTGTTTGGATTACCCGTCACAATAGCTGACCAGATACATTAAAAAAAATTACAATCATAATCTAACCATTCAATGCGGTAATGGCATTTGCAATACCAGAATCCTCGAAGATGTGTTGCCATCCCAGAAACATTTGACTGTATTTACTGATGTAAAAACAGTCAAATGTTACAGGGAAGATGCTGTTGTTACCAAAACAACAAAGAGCTCAAATATGAAAACGACACTTAAAAGAAATGTTGACTCTGACCTAAGGCAAAAAAAAAACTATATTGTTTGCGTGTAATCAAAAATAATAATTCCACCTTTACTTTAATTGTTATTCTCACCAACCATCTACACTTGAAAACATTTTCGCAGGAACACCGGGAAGCGTCGAGCGGACTGAAACACTGCGCGTTTGTAAAACTCCGCTGTAACGAAGCTTGTTAGCGTACTTTAGTAAGAAGATTGTCTGGAGCGAAGACACCTTTACTACGAGAGCACAAATGGAACTAATGAGTTCCCTGTTGTTCTGCGCCCTCGTCGCGCACTTACCGCAAGCATTCGGTGAGTTGCCGTGATTTTAGAAAATATCTTCACGCTTTAGAATGCGTTTAATTTGAATTGTTTGTCTTTATTTTTTTTTGTATTGGTGTGAAATTACGCTTTTTTGAGTATTTATATTTTCTTAGTCTAAGTAGGTAAACATTTTACTGCTATTGATTTTTTTACTGTACTAATTATACTCCGTTCGTACCTGCTCTATATAAGAGGCCTTTGCCCTGCAGTGGGACAATTACAGGCTGGTATTATTTATTTATTATTTAATAATACCTCGCAGTTTCACCCACGTTAAGGACGAAACGAATTCTGAAACTGATCCACTCACGTGTGTCGTAGCGTGAAACGAATTTTTCAACTTCATAATGAATATCAGAATTACAGTTTCCTCTGAACTTGCCTTTCCGCCTTAAGCACGTGAGACAATCGTGACTCCTTCTTGAATGAAAAGAGGTTTTGCAGAGGGACAATTAGAGAGATGATATTACTATTTTAACAAGTTTGACTTACTACTATTATTTACTTATAGGTGTATCTCGTCCGGATCCAGACGTAAAATACTCCAACTCGAAAGAATTTCATCAAATGCCGATGCCTAAAAAGGTTCTACTGAACATCAATGGACCCCCACTAGTGAATACGGTCAGTGACATACAAACAGTGTTCATGGACTCAATGTGTAGCAAATGTATCGACTGTATGGAACGAGCAATGAAAGCATACATGGTACATTATCATATTAAAACTATGCCGCCTGTGTTTGACGGCCTTCATGATCAGGTCCCATCATATAACATGATTTACCGAAGCAAGAGAGATTCAGATAAAGCTAAGGTTGAAGACACTACAATTAAAATAAAAAGGACCAAACCTAAAAAGAAAGCTATCAAGGCAGTGACAGTAACTAAATATAATGTGGATGGTGATGTTATCGCTCTGAAAGTCAAAGAAACCAATGTAGACCAAACAAACGGCACTCAAGTTTCAACTTGCCAAATCTTCAGCGTGAAGAAGTCTTTCCCTTGTGATACTGAATAAGGCGAATCATTACTAACTATCGCAAGGAGGAAGATAATAAAGAAGAATAAAAAAGCTAAGGATACAAATAAAACTGACGTGGCACCATCAAAAGCAAAGGAACTTTTTTCGTTTCCAGCATTCAGAAAGCGACAGATGGATAATTCTCAAGCACCGGATAATTTTATGACCTCATTAGAAGAGTTTTACTAATAATATAGTTAGGTTAAATTAATATAATACCCTTAGTCATTTAGTATCTTTGTCTAATTTAGATAATACATACATATTTCTGTTACATATTGGTTTACCTTACATTTTGCAACAACATGTCTTTACTTCCGTGGGTATTCCATCGTCTCCATCGTCGGATCACATCGTCAGTTCTATTACTTTTAGTGCACACAAAATAATGTACTTAGATTTTTTTCAAAACTACATAGTAATTGTTGCCTCTCGATTTTTGTCAGAAATTATGTCACTGAAACGACCACCAAAATAAAATACCTATATCCTTGGCCCTAATTTAGGTCAGAGTCTACTTGCGCTATAAATCTCAAACGGTTTAGCTTCACTAAGTCGCTAAGGCGTGATTCTTTAAAATACAGGAACAAACCCAGATTAATAAATAATGAAATTTTAAAGGAAGTCACCCTAGTTTTAGTTCAGGTACCAGTTTTTTGCTGACTATTTTTAAACAGAACTTGTCATTTTGATATGGATTTATTATTTCCAGTATATTTTTGTATTTTAGTTAAAATGATCTGAAGATCTTATCATTTATGAAGGAGTACCTTCGACTTGAAATGCTTTCTTAAAATTTCGTTTCTCACTTTGTGTTAGCATCTACCTTTTTAAATAGTCAGCAAAGCCCATATGATTCTATTCCATATACGCTGATCCTTATATAAAAGATATTCTCGCACACATATAAGTTAAAAATGACCCTTAATACCTTCAGAAATAGAAGCATAAGAAGTAGAAAGTTTTAGTTGACTAAGTTAATATATTATTTACATAATAATGATAGCAACATAAAAACCTAGCTAAATAAATTCTTCTGGGAAAAGAATGCTTCTACAGAAAAAGTTTTTTGTTGGAAAAATCTGTTATCAAATTATTTTTCGACGGTTCATAGTAACTAGTGTTATGGTTTTTGTAAACCAATCATATTATATTAAACACTTAATCAAACAAAATATCTATTGGTTTGTGCATATCTATTCCACTAGAATTCTCAGTTAGTCTGAGTTAACTGAATCGGACGAATTTCAGTCCCAAACCTCGGCAAAAGCTATTGGCAATTATTATTAATTTGCCAAATTGATGGAGCGCACTATTGGACTCACTCTACCTTCCTGTGTGTAGAGTATCAAAGTGTAAAATAATAATAACATTTTGTGAGATTGGGTAGTGCATTATGTTGCAGGCATATTTTGTAATTTTTAACCGACTTCAAAAAAAGGAGGTTCTCGATCCGTATGTAAGTTTTATTCATGTATGTTCACCGATATTTCTGCCAAATATGAACGGATATTGATAGTTTTTTTTTCTGT
Source organism: Athetis lepigone (assembly GCA_033675125.1). Taxonomy (NCBI): domain Eukaryota; kingdom Metazoa; phylum Arthropoda; class Insecta; order Lepidoptera; family Noctuidae; genus Athetis; species Athetis lepigone. The sequence continues at coordinate 10,138,854 of CM066243.1, read as the reverse complement.
TAGATAAGTCATGTCTCAGAGGTGGTTCCTTATACATATATATTTTATAGCGATCTGTTCAGTACTTCTTGAAAAATTCATCATAAACAAAAAAAAACGATGAAATATGCATTGACGATTTGTGTGTTATTTCCAGTTTCCATTTTCGTCATAAAAGGTTGTAATTAATTTTGACTTGTAAGCACGCTATTGATACAACTTTTGCAGTCCACACCACATGCCCACATCACATCTATCATAAGTCATATTAAGCGGTTGTTATAGTGTGACACCGCAGATACCGGCTGTTCTAGTCTGTGGTTTAATTAATTATTAGAGCGTCTGGCTATCATCCCCGATTTAACTAATGCCACCTGCATATCTGACTTATGACCGCAAGTTGCTATGCGGAGTTTGTATGTCAAGGATTATTGACATAATGCGGCATTGAGATAAATAAAATAAGGATCTTGGGACAAGTCACACACGGCTATCTGATCCAAAGCTAAGCACAGCTTGTGTTATGGTAATCAGACAACTAATATATATATATATACTTTTTATATTTTTTAAATGGTACATGACACAGAAAAGGTGATCGTGTTCATCACACAAAGTTTGTCCTGAGTGGGAAACGAATCCGCGACCTCCGGCTTAACAAACTGGCACAAAACAAACAGACACGACTTAGATAATACTAATGAAAGTTCTCAAAAATCTGTGTAAATATTTATGGTGGACCAATAGTTATCTTCTTCTTTCTCAAATAACAAGAGATAGGCATTTTGATGTTAGTCAAAGCACAACCCAGATTTCTAAAGCTAAATAATTTGCCCAGTAGTAGTTTATGTATAGAGGCGTGAAAGAAGCGATTTTTGAAGATCCAAATTCTATCAAGAGATGAAAGTGTGTTGGTATCAGAATGGGCTGATGAACCCCTAGAAATTCTAGTCAATGCGTGGTTTCTTGTCAAAAACACAAACGATTCGCAATAAGTGGTCTACTACTTATCTCCTAAGGTTTTCAACTTCACGTTAATTTTGGTCGCAACTTGATGTTTTGTAGCATATAGGCTTCCTTAATAAATAGATTATTAAACATTAAACAAAATCTTCAATTTGTACCAGTGGTTTCTTTCAGATAAGCATGTTCAATAAAGATAGTATTGATTCAACAAACACTACCCATCGAATTCAATACATAATAAACGACACTACAGCAAATAAAATATGTGTATATCAGAAGCATGAAATTGCCACAAAATTTTATGGCCACCATATGCCTGAATAGGTTGTTCCTAACCCTATTTAAGGAGTATTTCGTCTAGACAGTCTGACAGTAAATAACACAGGATAACACCTGGTATCGTTATTTTGTGTTAATGTAGTAAACACACGTAAAATTTTATTAGTACACATAAAATTTTGTAGCCAAGAGTTGATGATACGGTTTAAAATTCATTGAATTAGAAGAAACATGTTTTAGACAAGGGGAATTGTTTGATGAAAGTTTTTATTGTTAGTAATTGGAGAATTGTTTAAGTTAGTTACAAGCACTCTCAACCAACAAACTAGATTGTAAGTGTGATAGCTCCTTTATTATTATGCGTATTTGTTTGTCATCATCGAAGCAAAGTCACCGAAGCAGAAAAGCCAACATGCGCGTCTTCGATAACCAATATAACGCAGGCAAAGCCACAGGTAAAAGCTAAAACTAGTAAACAAAACAAAAAAAAACACAAAACGTACATTTACAGCAATTGAGTATATTTCAAAATACTTATATAAACAAAAACAAAAAACGATCGGGAACACGAGGCTACGTAACAGAAAAAATGAAACGAAAAAATAATATGAAATAACGAGACGCGTATTTATATTACGCTACGGTAATACCCAGGAGCATTACGAGGTTACATCATGCAGATTAGATGTCATAAGATAACGGGTGCATACTTTTTATTACGACCATCCTGTACTTTTGCATTTTTAAAGGCACACGGTAAAACTGGGAGTTAATTCCGTATATATCTGACGTGTCCGGAAATATATTGTGTATTTGAATTGTAAAATTGTACACGTGCATGTAATTATTTATGTATGTTTTGGGAACATAATTCTGTAGACTTTTGTTCTTTTAAACAGCGGGAATATAATTTTTTGGTAATCTCGTGACATGTATTTTTAAAATCGGACGATAAGTCCAACATATTCTATACGTTCTCCAATATAAATAACACTGAGTGTAGTAAACACAAATCAGAGATATTTCTATAGAGTACAATTGGATGGAATTCTCTCTAACCAAATTCAGCTTAATAATTTTCCGATAATGACACGACGGCAAAGCTACGAACCTCAATCCCATACACACTAAACGCCTAAAAATATACGGGCGCACCCAAAACTAATCCAATTGAAGGGCATCAAAGTCATTAGGAACCGTTAATCTAACGTCTGTGGCAACCGAAAAGCCTTTGGATAAATAAACCGTCTAACTTAACACTAACATTGGCCAACTCTGAACTCGTTAGAGAGTCTTTATCGAAAATAAAGTTTTTCTCCCAAAGAACAGAATGTGTGTTACCAAAGCGCTGATAACGAAAAACTTGTATAGGACGTGTATACGTGATCCTTTTGAAGCAAGTTTCGCATTGTGGGTGCGTGAAACGTTTTCTATTAATTCTTCGAGACTGGACTTGAGTCGACTAGTCTGCGGAAAATTAAATCTGGAATGTATGGCTTGGCTGGTGTGTAATTAGTAGATGAACGCAAAGTTGGTCCCGTGTTACATTTATCATTTTTAAGGTTCGGAAATTAGAAGGTATTAAATGGTGCTTGCGCAATTCGAGAGCCAGTCGGGGGTTATTAGCTATCTGTCATAATATGTGTCATTCTGTCATCAGATTAATGTAATCTAGAATTACCAAAATGTTTATCTTCTAAAAGAGAATTGTGTGCAAATGGAATCTGAATTGGTTTAACCCTGAAAGTAATAAATAAACCAATTCTACTATCCTACTAATATTATAAATGTGAAAGTTTGTAAATATGAATGGAATATGATACTCTTTTACGTTAATACTACTGAAGGGATTTTGATAAAATTTTACATCAGTATTGCTTATACATCAGAATTACACATAGGCGATATAACACCACACTATGACCCATGGAAGCGTAGCCGTAACTAAAAATCGCGGGTGAAACCGCGGGGATAGCTATTAGCTAGTACTTACAGAATTACTGCCATAATAAAGTAAAGATATAATATAACCACTAATAGTAAGACAGTCTAAAAGCTAAAATAAATTTGTTGTAAAATCGTATCAGTCTTCATTCTGCTCCATAGAAGCCTTATTACGTAATGTTACTGAGCTAAGACAAAACTGTAGCTGAATGCATTTTATCTAACCAATAACTTACAAGACGATTTTACCTGTCGACGTTATTTTTCGTCGAACGTAATTTATAGGAAAATTGAAATGCATTGGGATGGTAAAATAAATTTTATTACATGTGAAATGGGGCTATTTGGCTAGGTCAAGTAAAATGATGACTCTTACGTGTCCAATGGTCTTCTCAAATATTTTTTGGTGATGAATGAAAAACACTAATGCCCTTACTAATAATCACTGTGTAAAGTTATGCAATGAATAAAGCCTGTGTAACCATATATTTTTTGACGTATAAACCTGTCATAACTTATGCAGCGTTTATTAGTAAGGCGCTAAGATTAAAAATGATGCCAAGTGCGTGTCACACTCACACATCAAAGGTTTCATACAATGAGTTCATAAACTATGAAATGGAAAGATAAATAGAGTTGGGAGACAAAAATAACTTTGTTTTTTGATTTTTTTGTCCAGATTCATCAATAAAGGTCAATTACAAATTAATTTAAAAAAAAAAATGTTTTGATGTTTTTTACGTGTTCCTGAGATAACAGGTTCGTTTTTCTTTTAGCTGAGCGGAATCCGCAAAATTTAATATATTAATATTAGTGGTTTAGTATAATCAGGTATTAACGAAAGATTTTCAAAGGCTAACTTAACTAACAAACTAAATATTGCTTTAATATAAGAAATGTTTCTTGTTTTTATCAAATACTTAAAATTTATGCCCATAATTGGGAACAACTCATGAATATGGTTCGGTTTCTGCGCAACTATTCGACCAAATCGCTATACGGTTAAAAGAAACAGCTTTCAAGAAATTAAAACATATTTCTGCTCCGCAAATAGTTGTAAAATAACCCTTTTAACTACCCAACCCGTTATAATTTGTATCAGAAATGTCCAAGGGTCGTCACAGAGAAGTTTGTGTAAGCGACGAAACTTAGGCGTAACATCAATTTGTTTGTATAACAAGATACAATTAGCGACGCTCATGAAGGAAGTCGGTCACACCTGCTACATACGCTGAGACGTAAGCTTCGCAGTAGTCTCACTGCATGTCGCTGTTAATGTGGAGCTACCATTTTTTGTCGCAACAAAGAAGGTAATGGTTGTAACAAATTGGTTTGGCCCCAATTACCGACTTGGTGTCTGTCGCTTAATTTTTTTGGTACCTATACAAATTAAAGTTCAGTTTTTTTGTAAAGCATTGGTACTAGATGATAATATATCATTCTAATGATAGGATCGCCGTGTTCAACCTAAAAGATTAGATGATTGTATTAAAAATATCGTTCTATTTTAATTATAATTATATACTTTAATACCATTTTTTTTTTGGTGAGTGGGAAATCATACAATGACAGCTCCCGTCCTGGGTGCGGCGGGAGGGCGTGTCAGACTCTTACTGACTAAAACCCACTCATGTTCCTTCGATTGCCCTTTATGTTCCGAGGTCACGGTAACTATTATAAACATTCCGCAACCCCGGCAGGCGTTGGCCCTGTTGGGCCCCTTCCTGTGCTGACTCCTTCTCTTTGAGGCGCGCGTGGAACAAAACGCGCCGTCTACGCGGTCCTGGTCCTAGCCGGGCGGCGAGCTACCCATCGCTCGCCATCCGCAGAACCGCGCCTACGGTGGCCGGTAGTCGTCTTGCGACTCTCAACGTCTTCGCCTGGGTCTTAGTCCGGGGCGAGAGGCTCGTCGTTGCCTCTCGCGCGCCGCCGCTTCCTTCACTAGCATAACTGCTTCGCAGAAGGAGGCGACGGCATCCCATTCCGTCTCGCCCCGAAGCATGGCCTGAACCAGCGCCGGGCGCGAGAGGTCACCGCCGCCGATCGCCTCTACGAGGACACATCGATGCTCCGCCCATGCGCGGCACACCTCTACTGTGTGCTCGACCGTGTCCTCCAGGCGACCGTTGCTGCAGTGGTGACACCCAGGCGTCGCTTCCGCCCGAATCCGACACAGGAACCTCCCGAACTGACCATGTCCGGTGAGGACCTGTGTCAAGCGAAACGTGAGAGTGCCATGACGCCTCTCCAGCCACTCCTCAAAGAGGGGTCTTACCGCCGCTATAACGGCGTGCCCAGCACTAGGTTGCGACAGTCGTTGTCTCCATTCCGCCATGAGATCTCGCCGGAGCTCCGTGAGTCGTGCCGCGATAACCCGCAGCATCGGGACTTCACCCCGGCGTTGCACTTCCACGCGCCACTCGTACGTGTGTGCAAGGACTGTTGCCTCCAGATCCCACGGCGGGACGCCGGCAAGGAGGCATGCCGCCTCACAGGAGACCGTGCGGTATCCCCGCACCATGCGAATGGCCATGACCCTCTGGGACGCCCTCAGAAGTCGGGCCGGAGCCGCGGCTAGATTGGGCGCCCACACCGGAGCCCCGTAGAGGGCCATGGACCGCACGATCCCCGTGTAGAGCCTCCGGCAGGAGGCGTTTGGGCCACCGAGATTGGGCAGGAGCCGCTTGAGGGCAGCTCCGGCCTTCGCCAGTTTGGGGCCCAAACGTCGGAAGTGCTCCGTGAAGTTCCATCGGTTGTCGAGGACAAGTCCCAGGTACTTTATCGTCGACTCGACACCGATGTGAACCCCTCCCACCGTTATCTGAGACCCCGGAGGTGGCCGGTGCCGAGGGCCATGAAAACACATGGCCTCGGACTTGTGCAGGGCCACCTCAAGTCCCAGTTGCCGGATCCTATCGACGACTGTCGCAACACCACTCGACATTAAGTCGGCCGCCGCCTGGAACGACCCTCCCTGCGCTAGGACAAGCGTGTCGTCAGCGTAACACACTACGCTGACGCCTTCGGGAAGGTCGGCGCGCAGCACCCAGTCGTACCCGATGTCCCACAGAAGCGGCCCCAAGACCGATCCCTGTGGAACACCGCACGACATCCCTCGTCGACTCCACACCCCCTCGTGACCGGGGTAGATGACGGCCCTGTCCGTCAGATAGGCCTCGACCACACGACAGAGGTAGGCAGGCATCCGGTGATACCGGAGTGCCGCCCCTATGCACCCCCAAGGCAGGGTATTGAAGGCGTTGGCGATGTCGAGAGACACCGCCAAGACGACCCTGCCCTGTGCCACCGCATCCCCTGTCGTGAGGGCCCGTACGCGCATGATGGCGTCCACCGTGGAGCGTCCCCTGCGGAAACCGAACTGACCGTCCGCCAGATCCGGCCCCACCCGCATCAGCCGCTCGACGAGGATACTCTTTTACGTTAATACTACTGAAGGGATTTTGATAAAATTTTACATCAGTATTGCTTATACATCAGAATTACACATAGGCGATATAACACCACACTATGACCCATGGAAGCGTAGCCGTAACTAAAAATCGCGGGTGAAACCGCGGGGATAGCTATTAGCTAGTACTTACAGAATTACTGCCATAATAAAGTAAAGATATAATATAACCACTAATAGTAAGACAGTCTAAAAGCTAAAATAAATTTGTTGTAAAATCGTATCAGTCTTCATTCTGCTCCATAGAAGCCTTATTACGTAATGTTACTGAGCTAAGACAAAACTGTAGCTGAATGCATTTTATCTAACCAATAACTTACAAGACGATTTTACCTGTCGACGTTATTTTTCGTCGAACGTAATTTATAGGAAAATTGAAATGCATTGGGATGGTAAAATAAATTTTATTACATGTGAAATGGGGCTATTTGGCTAGGTCAAGTAAAATGATGACTCTTACGTGTCCAATGGTCTTCTCAAATATTTTTTGGTGATGAATGAAAAACACTAATGCCCTTACTAATAATCACTGTGTAAAGTTATGCAATGAATAAAGCCTGTGTAACCATATATTTTTTGACGTATAAACCTGTCATAACTTATGCAGCGTTTATTAGTAAGGCGCTAAGATTAAAAATGATGCCAAGTGCGTGTCACACTCACACATCAAAGGTTTCATACAATGAGTTCATAAACTATGAAATGGAAAGATAAATAGAGTTGGGAGACAAAAATAACTTTGTTTTTTGATTTTTTTGTCCAGATTCATCAATAAAGGTCAATTACAAATTAATTTAAAAAAAAAAATGTTTTGATGTTTTTTACGTGTTCCTGAGATAACAGGTTCGTTTTTCTTTTAGCTGAGCGGAATCCGCAAAATTTAATATATTAATATTAGTGGTTTAGTATAATCAGGTATTAACGAAAGATTTTCAAAGGCTAACTTAACTAACAAACTAAATATTGCTTTAATATAAGAAATGTTTCTTGTTTTTATCAAATACTTAAAATTTATGCCCATAATTGGGAACAACTCATGAATATGGTTCGGTTTCTGCGCAACTATTCGACCAAATCGCTATACGGTTAAAAGAAACAGCTTTCAAGAAATTAAAACATATTTCTGCTCCGCAAATAGTTGTAAAATAACCCTTTTAACTACCCAACCCGTTATAATTTGTATCAGAAATGTCCAAGGGTCGTCACAGAGAAGTTTGTGTAAGCGACGAAACTTAGGCGTAACATCAATTTGTTTGTATAACAAGATACAATTAGCGACGCTCATGAAGGAAGTCGGTCACACCTGCTACATACGCTGAGACGTAAGCTTCGCAGTAGTCTCACTGCATGTCGCTGTTAATGTGGAGCTACCATTTTTTGTCGCAACAAAGAAGGTAATGGTTGTAACAAATTGGTTTGGCCCCAATTACCGACTTGGTGTCTGTCGCTTAATTTTTTTGGTACCTATACAAATTAAAGTTCAGTTTTTTTGTAAAGCATTGGTACTAGATGATAATATATCATTCTAATGATAGGATCGCCGTGTTCAACCTAAAAGATTAGATGATTGTATTAAAAATATCGTTCTATTTTAATTATAATTATATACTTTAATACCATTTTTTTTTTGGTGAGTGGGAAATCATACAATGACAGCTCCCGTCCTGGGTGCGGCGGGAGGGCGTGTCAGACTCTTACTGACTAAAACCCACTCATGTTCCTTCGATTGCCCTTTATGTTCCGAGGTCACGGTAACTATTATAAACATTCCGCAACCCCGGCAGGCGTTGGCCCTGTTGGGCCCCTTCCTGTGCTGACTCCTTCTCTTTGAGGCGCGCGTGGAACAAAACGCGCCGTCTACGCGGTCCTGGTCCTAGCCGGGCGGCGAGCTACCCATCGCTCGCCATCCGCAGAACCGCGCCTACGGTGGCCGGTAGTCGTCTTGCGACTCTCAACGTCTTCGCCTGGGTCTTAGTCCGGGGCGAGAGGCTCGTCGTTGCCTCTCGCGCGCCGCCGCTTCCTTCACTAGCATAACTGCTTCGCAGAAGGAGGCGACGGCATCCCATTCCGTCTCGCCCCGAAGCATGGCCTGAACCAGCGCCGGGCGCGAGAGGTCACCGCCGCCGATCGCCTCTACGAGGACACATCGATGCTCCGCCCATGCGCGGCACACCTCTACTGTGTGCTCGACCGTGTCCTCCAGGCGACCGTTGCTGCAGTGGTGACACCCAGGCGTCGCTTCCGCCCGAATCCGACACAGGAACCTCCCGAACTGACCATGTCCGGTGAGGACCTGTGTCAAGCGAAACGTGAGAGTGCCATGACGCCTCTCCAGCCACTCCTCAAAGAGGGGTCTTACCGCCGCTATAACGGCGTGCCCAGCACTAGGTTGCGACAGTCGTTGTCTCCATTCCGCCATGAGATCTCGCCGGAGCTCCGTGAGTCGTGCCGCGATAACCCGCAGCATCGGGACTTCACCCCGGCGTTGCACTTCCACGCGCCACTCGTACGTGTGTGCAAGGACTGTTGCCTCCAGATCCCACGGCGGGACGCCGGCAAGGAGGCATGCCGCCTCACAGGAGACCGTGCGGTATCCCCGCACCATGCGAATGGCCATGACCCTCTGGGACGCCCTCAGAAGTCGGGCCGGAGCCGCGGCTAGATTGGGCGCCCACACCGGAGCCCCGTAGAGGGCCATGGACCGCACGATCCCCGTGTAGAGCCTCCGGCAGGAGGCGTTTGGGCCACCGAGATTGGGCAGGAGCCGCTTGAGGGCAGCTCCGGCCTTCGCCAGTTTGGGGCCCAAACGTCGGAAGTGCTCCGTGAAGTTCCATCGGTTGTCGAGGACAAGTCCCAGGTACTTTATCGTCGACTCGACACCGATGTGAACCCCTCCCACCGTTATCTGAGACCCCGGAGGTGGCCGGTGCCGAGGGCCATGAAAACACATGGCCTCGGACTTGTGCAGGGCCACCTCAAGTCCCAGTTGCCGGATCCTATCGACGACTGTCGCAACACCACTCGACATTAAGTCGGCCGCCGCCTGGAACGACCCTCCCTGCGCTAGGACAAGCGTGTCGTCAGCGTAACACACTACGCTGACGCCTTCGGGAAGGTCGGCGCGCAGCACCCAGTCGTACCCGATGTCCCACAGAAGCGGCCCCAAGACCGATCCCTGTGGAACACCGCACGACATCCCTCGTCGACTCCACACCCCCTCGTGACCGGGGTAGATGACGGCCCTGTCCGTCAGATAGGCCTCGACCACACGACAGAGGTAGGCAGGCATCCGGTGATACCGGAGTGCCGCCCCTATGCACCCCCAAGGCAGGGTATTGAAGGCGTTGGCGATGTCGAGAGACACCGCCAAGACGACCCTGCCCTGTGCCACCGCATCCCCTGTCGTGAGGGCCCGTACGCGCATGATGGCGTCCACCGTGGAGCGTCCCCTGCGGAAACCGAACTGACCGTCCGCCAGATCCGGCCCCACCCGCATCAGCCGCTCGACGAGGCGGCTCGCAATCACTCTCTCCAAGAGCTTTGCCGCCTCGTCGAGCAAAACGATGGGCCGGACCCACTCATGTTCCTTCGATTGCCCTTTATGTTCCAGGGTCACGATAACTATTATAAACATTCCGCAACCCCACTTAAATACCATTAAAAAGCGCTTAAATAAATCAGATATTTAACACACACAACGTCAAACCTAATCATTGCAAAAACGCCATTCTTTATTTTTATGAACAGTCAGCATTTCAGCAAGAATTCAGGTTGTAAATGATCGAACCAGTCTTTTGTTCGACGAAAACGTGTTGGTTCTGTTTGTTATCGCCGAAACTTCACTACCAATAGTTTTATATCCCTCTAAAAATATTCTTGACTTATGCATTTACGTCAAACTGGGTATTACTCACAGATCGATGGAGGACGGTAATGGCTTTGGCACAAATCAGCTGTCTGTGTGAAGCGTCGACTGTGAAAAAGGGTTGTGACTTCGGAACAGATAGATAGTTGATAAAAATCGACGCGATTTCGCCGGTTGAAGTCTTCCGTATAAGAAGAGAAGTTAGACGCAAAACGAACGCGGAGATGACTTGTGTAGATAGCATTTCAATTTGCGGCGGTGATTCCGTTTGACGTGATGTTATCGGGTAAGTATTTATATATCCTACTAAAATTAAATTATGAATGATTGTGAGGTTGAATGGATCGATGGTTGGTGCCCTTTACCGGAAAAGGAACTACTGAACAGATTTTGTTGAAAATTTAGTTACAAAGCTTACACGTTGTCAAAAAAAGCGTATATTTTCAATTAAACCAGGCGTTTTTTTTAAAGTCAAGGGTATTAGTGCGTATAGTAACTTTATCCCATCTTTTTTTTACGCTAGTTTGTACTGCTCTATTCCAAATCATAACGTGATATAGCCTGTAAGTATTTAGCCTTCCTCGATAAGCAGGCTTTTCAAAACTAAAGCGTTGTTGAGATGCAACTAATTTATTTTTAGGTTTAGGTTTGATAGCAAAATAAAACTCAGTTTTATTATATATATATATATATATTTGAAATATGTTATATGTATAGCAGCTGAAGTAAATATTTATGAGGACTTAGTAATTCTTGCATTACTCTCCTTTTACTATTATTAGCTACCAAATTCTTTACAAATATTTATATAATTTGGACTCCAATTTTATCACTGAATACTTCAACTAATGGATTAGAAACATGTGAATCTATGAAGACTATAAAAGTAAAAATATTTTATAGACTATTTAATATTGGTTAAAGCTATTGGCACAAATATTTTTTGGCAATTGTATACAAATCATTTATTTCATAGATTAGAAAGTACCTGTCTGGTTGAAAAAGATGTATTTTTTTATATTTTAGTGTGTTTAATATATTAAGTACCATTTGTTTGGGTAACATGTTTGTCATATTTTTATATAAATCAATTTTCTTGCTTTGAGAGTTAAACAGCATAATAAGCTTGTCTGTTTGGTTCGCATTTTTCATTTCGTTTCTTCATTAGTGTGGAAAATATATATTATAAAGAGTTTTTAAAAAGTCTTCGATAATTGGAGCTTTATTGGATCAGTTCGTTGTCTGTCTTTTATTATTATTACGTATAATTATGAATATACCAAAAACTTAAACGGCAATCCATAAAAGTTGTGAAAATATCGAACAAAGAAACAAAATCAAATTTTGATTGCAATCAGATCAAGACTTTCTTTAGCAAAAACTGCCAAAGATGTACTTCTGATTATATACTGCATGGTGGTAACTAAGTCTTATGTCACATTGGACAGACGACTTAAGTACTGTGACGTCATTATGTACATCATAATATGTCGTATATCACTGGTGGTTTAATACATATTTGTGACGAAGGAAACAAGGTGTTGCAAAAGACGGTTTGGAACAAAGAATCAAACTCTAAACTCAAAATCATTTATCGATTAAACTATTTACAGGTACTTTTGAATTGTCAAGAAGTCAGTCTGTCAACAAGCAAAAAACTCCACGAACACTCTTTTCAATCAGTTTTAATATTACAATATCCATCATCATCATCATAATCAGCCGATAGACGTCCTCTGCTGGGCAACAGCCTCCCCCAAAGATCTCCACATGCATCGGTCTTGCGCCATCCGCATCCAACGGAACCCGGCGATCTTGATGAGATCATCAATCCATCTTGCGGGGGGCCTGCCCTCGCTGCGTTTTCCGGTACGCGGCCGCCACTTGAGAACCTTTCTGCCCCAACAGCTGTCAGTTTTACGGGCTATGTGCCCGCCCACTGCTACTGAAGTTTGGCAATTCAACGAGCTACGTCGGTGGTTTTGGTTCTCTTGCGGATTTCCTCATTACTGATTCTATCACGCAGGGAAAGCAATCCAAGCATTGCTCGCTCCATTGCCTTTTAGGTGACCTTGAGCCTTCTAATGAGGCGCATTGTGAGTGACCACGTCTCTGTTCCGTAAGTCATCACTGGCAACACACACTGGTCAAATACTTTCGTCTTGAGGCACAGCGGTATTTTGGACGAGAAGATATGGCGTAACTTCCCGAACGCTGCCCAGCCGAGTTGGATTCGACGATTGACCTTTTTCTCTAAGTTGAACTCACGTAACTGGACAGTAAACAAATTCGTCGACAACTGTGTCTCCTATTTTAAGAGGAGTGGGTACAGCATGGTTGTTTGACATTATCTTCGACATGATGTTACAATATTATTTGGTTACATTATTCAATCAAATCTTGGAATACCGAGGTCCTAAAAGGTGTGAAAATTAAGTACAAGGTGGTGGTACTTAGATAAGTATTGCAAGGTCAAAATTAGGGCTCGTATCTAGTTTTTAAAATACAAAATTCAGTATTTTATATGCAATTTAGTTACAAAAAATCATTTACTTCATTCGTAGCGCAATATTCCTACATAATATTAACCTTTATGAATATGTTTCCAATTTAAGTTTATTTGATAAGACAGATGGAATTTTTTGAGAATTGCTATTTTATTTTCTTCGAATACCTACTAACTTAACACGACTTTTCCACTTGGCCCATTCGAACGTAATCCTGAATTCTGTCAGAAGTCTGAACTAATCCTCGACAAAGTAAAAAAAAAACGCGTACTCGCCCGGCCAATAGGCATTAGTCCCTGTTCATTCGGAAATTACGAACCATGACGCTTCAGAGATACCTATAGTTAGCCGGGTAGGGAAGCTAGACTTGATGACCTTTTTTCTGAAAGACAAATGAGTTTAGACGAAAAGGCAGGTCATTGGGAGTTAAATGTCTGTATGTGTCACTGACGAAACAGTAAACGAATATTGTCAAAGGTAAAATAAGCATTTATCGGTCGTGCAAAATGGTCGGGTTTTAAATCGGAGGTAGGTCGCTATGAAGATAAGACAAGAAACTTCAAGAACTTTTTATTAAATTAAGGTCTTATAAAGTTCTGGATACTTTACAACTGCTTTAGAAATAGTATCAAATACAGATAAATGGTGCTAAATAATATTATTCACAGTAGTGATAACTTTGATGGAGCGTAATATTAATTGCGATTGCAATTTGGTTTATACTTTATTAGTTATATGAATGAAAGATTATAAGTGTGCTAGATGTAACCTGTATGTGAAATGACACTCACATAATGTTTACTTCACCTAAAATCACTGATTTAAGAACAGCAGGTAAAGCTGAGCGTATTTGATAGACTCTAGAATCCGCGGACGCTTGCAAATTCTACGCATATCACCTTTCTGAAGAACATCACCAATAATTCAGTCACGAACAAGCTCATCAAAAGGTCACACTTATTCAAGCAAACATAAAAGCTAGTCACCTAACACAATCTTAATTTAACACCGTTTGTTTGTTTCTCAAAAAGACAAACCAACAAGATAACGCTGTTCTCCATTCCATAAAATTTATAGCAGTACAACGTTATAGGTACATTTGTAACAAAGATATTTACGATCGTCTACCTGATGGCTGGTGTTATCTACGATCACCCTGATTTCCCTGGAGGACCTTAAGTTTTCCCAGCTCGTTATACTACGTTTAGGAGTACACTCTCGTGATTGATATTATCGCTGTGGGTACATTACTGGTTGGGTAAGTAAACAGTTATTGATGTATTGTTTTAATGCCTCTATGGATAGTGACGTTAGTTGGTTTTTATAGTTTTGATCTGAGCGGTCTGTGTGTTTTTATGGATGTATTCAGCTTATTTGGCCACTGATAAACGCTTTCAATACCCGAAGATTGACGGGCTTCTGAAAATTCTCATGTTGTCCCTTATAATATAGTTTGGTTTTATTACATCAAGGATTGTAAATGGCCTAAAATATGAATGTGGATGAGAGTAAAAGAAAAAAAACCGAACAATAATGTAACAAAATTCATTATAAGCGCTGACGCGGTCATAGCTGATAACATGGCTGCTATACTGAATAAAGAATTCGGTACTTTCGGTTTTGCCAAAAAGTCACTAAGGTCACAGACCAAGTGTTGCTTTGTATCCACGACTTTTTTAGTCTTTGGAAATGTAATATATATTTTTAAAGCATCAGCAATTTATTAACGGGGAGATTTTCGTTTGCCTTCACTTTATGTATCCTTACTAATATTATAAATGGGAAAGTGTGTCTGTCTGTCTGTATGTTTGTCTTTCTTTCACGGCAAAACGGAGCGACGGATTGACGTGATTTTTTAAGTGGAGATAGTTGAAGGGATGGTGAGTTACATAGGCTACTTTTTGTCTCTTTCTAACGCAAGCGAAGCCGCGGGCAGAAGCTAGTTTTTGTTATAAACGAAAAAGCAGCAGTTAATTTTTGTGTACCTATTACTCTTCTATCTCGCTGATCCGGTAGACAATTACACAAAAAAGAATTACCCGCCAAAGAGTACGACACTCGACCGGAAAAAGGGAGGGTAGAAAAACGCTCGTTAACGAACAACTCGCTAATTTGTAGAACAATTGCGTTCCCGGTTGCCTTTACAACCTACGTGGATTGCAAAAGTGCGCAACTGGAAATCTGACTCGAATGCTTTTGACGAATTTTTCTCTCTATTTTTTCCTCTGTAAACTTTTTCGCTTTTACGGCACTTTTTTAGAAATCTATCAGCGTTGAAGTTTATCTATCAGGGCCTGGCGGTAAAAGTTTTATCATAAACTTATCTAAACCCGTTTCAAGTTTGGAGTCAATGATAAAAAACATTGATACGTTTCTAATGGTCTTATCGAAATTGGTTAAAATTATCAAACAAAATCAAATTATCTAGTATTAAAAAGGCATATATACACATTCTTCATATACAGGCACAAAATATATTTTTGTTAACTTTGTCTATAGAATAGCACGTAAATCTGTTGCTCTTTGGTTCGATCTCTCTCAAATCGTATCGGTTTGTAATCCCACCGGACTGTAAAGGGTTAGTAGAGAGGGTTTGCACTCGTACTTGCGGTCAAAGCTGCGCCAGTCCTACGTACTTGGCTAGTTTATGTGGGACATCACTGACATTCCCTGCGAGGCAGGGACGTAAATCTGATGATCCCGGTTGTCACTCGTAAAACTTTGACAGTCGTTACTGGTGAAAAGCGAGTCGGAGAGAGAGAGTATGACCATCAGTCTCACCAGTTGGAAAAAAGGCGAGGGAGATGATAATAATCTTCTTGGTTAGAGCTGTAGAGACTCCGGCTGCTACGGCCGGTTACGGTCTCGTGTCTCCCCTGACGGCTCCCCTCGGGGAGACATCAGGATTTTTTAAATCCTATTGTCTCCCCTAGGCGGGGGAGACATCAGAACTTGCTAATAAATTATATTTTTAGTACTCGTATATCCCCTGTTAAGCATTACATAAAAACCATAAAAGAAAAAAGCTATCAAGCATGACGTACCTACTACTATCTCTACCTATTCACTTTTGTCTCCTCAAACGAAGCTACCCAAGTGAAATAGCTTTATTTAGCAGTAGGTACATTCCAGTAAAAGGAGGAAAGTTCAGATCAAAAGAGACACGTTTATACTAAACGCACAATTACAATTAATTCACAAAGAAATCAGTGTTGGAAATTTTTTGGAAAAGCTGCGTAAAAGATTAATTGATAACATGAGCTTTTACGAATATGGGTACCTACATACGTTATTATGTAATGCTTGACAAGGGATATACGAGTACTCCAATTATAAATTATTAGCAAGTTCTGATGTCTCCCCCGCCTAGGGGGACAATAAGATTTAAAAATCCTGATGTCTCCCCGAGGGGAGCCATCAGGGGAGACACGAGACCGAAGCCCTACGGCGGTTCTTGTTAAAACCTTTTTGGATAAATTGTTTAAATAAACCGATGTGCAGCCGTAGCGCGGGCCGTATACCACGGCACGCGAATATTAATGACATCATTCGACGTGCTCTTGTTGCCGTCGGCGTTCCAGCTGTATTAGAACCCAACGGTTTGGCACGCGACGATGGCAAGAGACCGGACGATATGTCTTTATTCCCATGGAAGATGGGTAGGCCTTAGTGTGGGACGCTACGTGTGTCGATACTCTTGCGCCATCCCACCTTCCTAGTACGGCGTCCTGTGCCGGTGCTGCCGCCTCGGCTGCGGAAAACCTCAAGCGGCGAAAGTATAGTAACCTTACTGGAAACTATATTTTCGAGCCGTTTGGGGTTGAAACCCTTGGGCCATGGGGTCCGAGTGCCCACCTATTTTTTAAAGAGCTGTCAAAAAGACTAGTTGACAGTTCTCCTGACCCAAAGGCTGGCTTTTATTTTGGCCAGAGGCTTAGCATTGCCATCCAACGTGGCAATGCTGCCAGCCTCTTGGGCACTTTACCGGTTGACAGCGATGCGGAGGAGTTTTTTGATGCCATTTTATTTTAATTCTAGGGTTTTTAATTTAGTTTTAGTTTGTAAATATTGTGTATAATTATAATAATAAGTATTTGTTTTCTTAATAAACCGATGATGAGATTACACTTAATTATTTTAAAATAAGTAAGAATTGACAGTACGTATGGTTGACAAGCAGTCGCATGAGTGTGAGAATGAAAATCATCAGTTGACTTCGCCCTGGTTGAGGCGGGAGGGAGTGTCAGACTTTTATTGACTAAAACCCACCCTTGTTCCTTCTGATGTCCTTTATGTTCCGGGGTCGCGGTAACTATAAGAACAATTATATTCAGCAACAATTTTCTAATATAGTGTTAAATTTCCTTTTTTTTTGTAATGCACAAAGTGGCATCATGTACACTCACACTAAAAGTGTTGTTATGACAACGAGTGTACATGAAGTCGGTTAAAAAACAAAGATAAAGTTTCGGTGCTGATTCTCTCTAAATGTAATGAAATTCAGCCCTGTCTAAACTAAAATGCCTGTTTTTAGACTTTGTACCGAAATTAAACATGCCTTTCTTTTTGAGGAACACTATGTATATTGTCCTTAAATTATTTTTTAGGAAAATAAAAAAAATACGAATCCGCAAGCTTTTCCTTTTTTGTATTAGCTCTTTTAACTTTGTCTCTGTCTGTCTCTTAACTCTGTTAATAAGTACGAGCATGCTTTATTCCTGCCCTTAATCCATTTTACTTGGGCAATGTACCGAACATGCTTTTTATTGCATTAATTTTATTATTGATAGGTAGACTGATTCACCGAAAAAAATAATAATTAAAATGCTGTGTTATTTTACCTGCTAAACATCAATCACATTCTATAGATAACATATTAATGATTACCTACATGTCATTGCTGAATCATTACCCTATTATTTATACTCAAAAGAATTCTAGTATTTACTTATTGGAAAAGTTGTGAATGCAAATATCACAAAATATAGATTTGGCTTTACATACTGACTTTCACATTTAGTTGTCGATTAAGCTTGTAGTAATCTTTATATTAATAACATTTCTTATTGTACCTTAATAACGTCATGCGTGTTAGCAGACTTACGCGTGATTATCTCACCGATTATCCTATCAAACATTAGCATAGAGTCAAAATAAACATTTGGATGGCCTACAAGTAGTGATTACTGATTTAATGGATTATCCTCTTCACAGATTTCTTCATCATTACACTTTCCTTTTTATAGACGAACTAACCCATATCTGTATAAACTTAACAGCCAGTATTCATCACGTAAACTCTTTGAAGATTTTCTCCTATTTTCACGACTCAAAAATAAAAGAATGTCGTGTTGGCTCCCATGTGAGCGTCGTAAATTCCTGGTCGAGTAAGAAATGCACGGTGCATCCTTTGTGCCACTGGGTTTACGGGACCACTCCACTATTTCATTTAGTATCTCTGTGTGTAACAATTTTTTATGTCATTTTTCATAGCTTATGTTTGTGCTGTTAGATGGTAGTGTTGTTTAACAAGTTTATCCATACTAATATTATAAATGGAAAAGTGTGTCTGTCTGTCTGTCTGTCTGTCTGTCTGTCTGTCTGTCTGTTTGTCTTTCTTTCACGGCAAAACGGAGCGACGGATTGACGTGATTTTTTAAGTGGAGATAGTTGAAGGGATGGAGAGTAACATAGGCTACTTTTTGTCTCTTTCTAACGCGAGTGAAGCCGCGGGCAGAAGCTAGTATTATTATAAAGAATTTTCTTTTAATTAAAAACTATTTCTAATCTATAAGAAAACCCTTTTTTTATATTTGTGCTCCGGGCAAAATATCTGTTGCATAAGTAAGAGCGTAAGCCAAAAGTCCCTCTCTCATAGTCTGTTAGAATGGTAATTTGTCTAAAGAGAGATCTTGCGTTGCACCCGACATGTGCAACGGTTGTGTTTTATCAGACAGTATTAACCGTGCTTAAGGTTATACTTTTTTTTTTTTTTTTTGGTGAGTGGGAAATCATCCAATGACTGCTCCCGTCCTGGGTGCGGCGGGAGGGCGTGTCAGACTCTTACTGACTAAAACCCACTCATGTTCCTTCGATTGCCCTTTATGTTCCAGGGTCACGGTAACTATTATAAACATTCATGGACGGGCCTGTTGGTCTAGTGGTTAGTTACCCTGACTGCTAAGCCGGAGGTCGTGGGTTCGATTCCCACCCAGGACAAACTTTGTATGATGAGCACGAATGTTTGTTCTGTGTCTGGGTGTGATTTATCTATAATATGTATGTATTTAAAAAATATATAAGTATGTTTATCAGCTGTCTGATTACCATACCATATCATATACTGCACCTTGATGAAATTCATTAGTGTAAAATTCATCGATTGTAAAAGCAAGCGTGATGTGAAACGTCCACCAGATGGAACAATGATATGTGAAAAGCACCTGGCAACAACTGGATGTGTAGCAGCTATCTAGTCAATGATCGGGCCAAGTGGAGAGGCCTTTGTAAATGAGTAGATTGATGCAAGTGATGGTGATGATCGAAGTGTTCATGTAGAAAATGTAAATTACAGAAAATGTACATTACACAAGACTATCCTATAACAATTACACTCATCGGAAAAGCAGTAACATTATCGACAATGTAAAATCATATGGTGTTAGCTTTGCGGCTATAACGTTCGTTCTACGACTGGAGAACGAGTTTTCACGAAGATTGAACGCGAGGCCAACAGTTTAGATTAGAAAAGTTCGCAGGCGGCGAGCAGACCCGGGACAAATTGCTTTACTAATACAACAGATTTCCGGACTTGTGGCGGCACCAAAATCCGGCAAAAACTATACACATGCGAGTTCGGGTTAAACCTACCGGCTGGGGGTAATTTCTGGAATAACTTGCCAGACAGTCGTCCATTACAACAGTTTTTGTTGCTATTCAATTGGAAAGTTGTTGCTCGTCCACACAACGTTTTTGTTGACGGTTCTTTTGTGTGATAAATATAACAGTTTTCCACTTGTTAGTTTTAATTAAAAGGCGTTTGAGAATGGACAAAATTTTGCTTTGAGTTTTCACTTTGTGCGGTCTACTGAACTGGGGCTAATGTTTCCTTAGTTCTGTTTCGACCTGATTCTTAGAAATCTGTTTTTCTCTAATTTATTTATTCAGAGTAGGTCAAATTTAGCCTTTTTTTAGTTCTACTTGAAAAAATTATTCTTTTATTATAAGCCGTGCTTAAACTTTTGTTGAAAGCACATGATAACCATGTATTCACGTGATCTGGAAGCAACTTCAACTTCTAGTGCAGTTGGGAAACAGTTTAGTTCAGGAAAATGTTTCATTTAGCATTCCCGTTGTTCTCCAAATAGTTTATGCGACTTTTAAGCTTT
Organism: Athetis lepigone; assembly: GCA_033675125.1. Taxonomy (NCBI): domain Eukaryota; kingdom Metazoa; phylum Arthropoda; class Insecta; order Lepidoptera; family Noctuidae; genus Athetis; species Athetis lepigone. Next base: position 10,118,457 of record CM066243.1, on the reverse strand, counting down.
GAATTATGATAAAGGCGATACAGAGGGTGAAAGGGGAATGCAGTCACGTACCTAACCCCCTCCACGGGGAACAGTTGGTCCCGAAGACACACGTACTATAAAACTTGTTCCCCCTGATAACAAACAAGCGTTTTTGCTTCGTTTTTTACGAAAATTATAGTGCGTATTTATGATGTCGTAATTTTGCAGAGTTTTCTTGTTTTTTTTTGCATTCCATTCGTATACAAATTATGTTAAGTGACGGGCAGGTTAAAAGAGGCTAGTACTACCAACATGGTTTTTTGATAATGGACTTGGAATCGAAGGATGTAAAAATTCTAAATTTCAATTTATTATGAAACTCGAACAAATGACTTTTTTGCCATAATGAGAAAGAAGGCTGCTTCATTATTAAGCAGAACGTGGGCTAGCTGCAACCGCATTCTAGGAGCCCCAGCCGATAAGCACGATGTGCCAGTGCTTCGTCACTGGTTGTGTGCTCGTGCGGCAGTAAGGTTAGTTTTAGGTGTAACTAACCCTTTAGTTATAAGGTGGTACTAACCATTGGACCACTGTTGTCATTTAAATAAAGTTATTATTTTGAATCATCATAATATTTATTTATATGCCAATTTGCCTGTAGTAGCTGCGCAATGCGGAATGGGCAATAGTTGTCACAAATTGACGAATCACTGAGCTCTCGCGTCGCGTTTCCAAAGATAAGCGCTTGACCTATAGCCGATTGGTCTATTCGTCAATCGGCGTGGTCCTAGAATAATCGAAGTGATGATTCTTTTTTCGGCGTATGAAAATGAATAACACAGGCATATAAACCTTCCATATAACACCCTTGAGAAATTAATTTTCTTTTCGTCTCAATCAATCTACTAACACTCAAACCCTTCTGGTCAATTTGTCAGCAATTAACGTCATAGGCATATGCCTATTTCTGTAAGAAAGGGTCCACAATATCAGTTAGGTTGTCAAATCAACCGCCGCAGCCGAATATTAGACCCTCGTCGAGTATGGCTGTAATCGAGTACTGATCGCTTCCTTATTGACCCCTGCACATTTAGGGGTTCGCACTGACCCCTACTGATTATTAAGACACCGACATATTAATGGTAGAGAATGTGTGTTGTAATTGAATATCGGGATATAATTTATGTTGGAATATTTTTGGTCATTGCTTTGCGAGTTTCTTTCGTCATGATTTTGCTCCCATTGAATTAAGTATCAACAAATTTTGTTCAGTTTTATAAATAAATGTAATGTGGTAAATGTTTATTAAGATACGGTGAAAGATTTGATTCAATATTTAATACTACCCAAATTAGATTTAGTTAAAACGACCATTTAATAGAAAACAAATCTTAATTATGCAACAGTACTATCGAAATTCCGTTTCAGCGTTATTTTTATTACGGTTCAGAAGGTTTCAGTAAAAATATTTTTACGGATATTGTGATAATGTTAACTTTTGACCGCCACTCACTAACATGTACCATTAAAACGAGTTCTTTTACAAAACAAAGTATAGTTGACTCTTTGCTAGGAACCACCATTACGTCCACAGTCACATCTTGAGCACTAACTAATAAATATTCTACAAGTAAAATTTTCTATATTATAAAAAAGAATTTCCAACTTTTATACCAACGAAACTTTAAAATTTGTAGCCACACTGTAGCAGCCATGCATCGATATTGACGTAGAATCGATGGCGAGACTCTCTGGAGCGCACTTTGCATTCAACCGCCTCCTTATGCGGACGCATATAATATTGTACCCAAACTGCACGCCTGTATTCATGAATATTTACTGCACACCCCACAGAATATCATATGCTTTCCGCGGAATATCATACTCCTTGTGGAGACTTTCTGATTTAGATTTTCTATTGCTCAGCCTTTGTATTGTTGATTGGTGATGGTAAAATATTTGTGGAGATTCTAGCTCGTACTTTTGAAAGGGACAAGTAGCGTTAACTTTTTGATTAACTGATCGACTCCTTGATAATTTTAAAGTCACCTGTGGTTTTAAATGAAAAGGCGAAATGCTTTGTTTTTGACCATCATTCCTTCCTTCTGACATAATATATTCATACAGTAAAGAAAGTAAATAGTGATTTAGAAAAGGGCAGTTACGAACTGGTAGATTGTGTATGGCGGGGACGATTTACATAGTAATACTTTTACCGAAACTCGAGGTGCATGCCATACTAGATATGAGTCTTTATACAAAGCTTGGCAATGTCATGTAAATTACCAGTTTCTTAGTAAACGTTTTCATTGTAGACACTGAAATACTTCTTTATGCACAAAGCGTAGTCACTAACTAAAGTTTACGAATGCCACATTAAATTTTTCATATAACGTATTCTGTTAACGCTACTGCAATAATTCAGACATAAATTATAGAAGTGTATTCATAAAGTGCTCTCATATCAAATGTCGCGTAGTTATGAAACTTCTAGCGTATGAGAGACTTGTCAAAATAAAGGGCAACGAGATTATAAGTCACGAACGCAGTCATTCGGTGTTCAAAGCGCCGTCTAAGTATTTTCATCAAATTTTGCCGAACGTTAAATGGGTGTCTCCGCACATGAACCGGAGCATCTCCTATTATTTCTCAAATGTTATCAGAATATCAAACAGCGATTCGGGAAAGTGTTACTCCAGTGTATTTAAGTGATTCATGAAGGAAAATCGTCCGTATTGCAACGCGTTTAGGAGTTGTAATTGCGTGTATGTGTTTGCGTGTTCGATTCGTTTTGTAGCTGATGGCTTGCGGACTGAGGAGTTGTGAGGAGCGAGTGTTTTTCACGGTCTCATTATGTGACGATTCGTATTCGAGGCCAGAGGAGAGTTACCAGTGTTAGGGTAAGGTTGAAGGGTAGCACCCACTTGCTGGCACGTCCCACTAGACCCTGCTTACGAAGTTCGTAAATGTTATTGATTTTATCTCGGTCTCATCCGAGATGTATTTCATTTGTTTATTTGGATCACGTTGCCTTACCACGTTACAAAACTCGTTACACTAGCGGTGAAATGTAAACATAGATACAAGTTTGATTGGATTGCTGAGAACTAGAGATCTACATGTATTTTAAATGAAGCCTGATACGTAAATTCTAGATAAAGGTGAATCAAAGTTAAATTATTTTCAAGAAAGAGTAAAAATAATCTAACTAGATTATTTTACTACTTTGCTACTGCTACTTCAAAAAGATGAATTTTACAATAATGCAAATTCTTGTAGACTAAATAATAGTTTAATTAAACTTCCCCAAGTTTAACAAAAAGATCCTCCGCACTGCACTGAATATGATGAAACCTGACAGACGCTGGAAACATAATTTTAAGTTATCTGCACAAAAACTGTGAACTAGTGGTCACAAACTCACGAGTCGCTGATTAAAGGAAAACTTTTTTCATTTCTTGTTTTAGTGAGTTCTTTTATAATGACGCACGTGATAGAACTAAAACAGAAGATTGTTTACTTAAGGATTATAAATACTTTTGCTTAGAATATATGTAAGTACTATATATTTCTAGAAGTGAAGACTTTTAATTGGCTGTCAGTCCCACACACTGTTTTTATTTAGTTTATTTTAGCTGTGAGGTTTCCATGCTTATTAAATAAATTTTAATCAATAATCAATACACGGATTTTGTAAAAGTTTCGAAGAAAAATGTACTTTCCTGTGTGTTGTTACAGTATGAATTGAGTTTTATTTTATTATCTTATACTCAATACTGAGGGCAAATATGTGCGTTATAAGATAATTGTTACTTCTTTCATGCTTTGGGAACAATTGACGAACATGATGTTAATATTCTAATATTTTAGTATGACCCATGATTAAGTGGTAATATCTAAGATTTGTATATGTCGCAGGTTTTTCACAAAATTAGGCTTTTGGTCAAAAATTTTGATAAATAAAAAATTGTTTCCTTTCTACTAAGTTATAAATGATGATAGATTGTTTTATTTATTTCATTTAAATTGATTTTCTCATAAAACAAAGCGCAGAACTTCATCATAAACCTAAACTAGTTCAGGTTTTTGATAAAAAAAACTGGACTGTATGAGGTTTATGATGAAATTGAGTTTAATATTTGTCATCTTCCGGTTTTTCATCAAAAACCTAGGTTTTTGATCAAAAATCTATTTTTTTGCAAAACCTGCGACATTTACACCAATAAATCAAATAAATAATGAATCAAAGATCAAAATGAAAAGAATGTAAAGCATAGTCTTTGCCTAGCAATGGAGTAGTCTAGGTTGATATCACGTAATTATTCGCATTTCTATTCTCTAAGGTTATGAGAAATGCAAAAGAATATTTTAAAAGTAATGACGCTGAGATCGGGAATATTCTTAGAGTGTATTATGTTACGTATTACCAAGTGATATGATTTGATTTAAATCCTGTTATGCAAGTATCGACGGCCAATGATATTATAAGTAAAAAGTTGTAGATAGGTTATAGACAGTCAGCCGGGAGCATTTTAAAAAGTGGCTATTCACCCCATTGACCTCAGTCGCTCTAATTTGTCTCTTTTTTACTCACAATACTTTTTTTTTGGGACGTGGGAAATCTTCCAATGACTGCTCCCGTCCTGGGTGCGGCGGGAGGGAGAGTCAGACTTTTACTGACTAAAACCCACTCATGTTCCTTCGATTACCCTTTATGTTCCAGGGCCACGGTAACTATTATAAACATTCCGCAACCCCGGCAGGCGTGGCCCTGTTGGGCCCCTTCCAGTGCTGACTTCTTCTCTTTGAGGCGCGCGTGGAATAAAACGCGCCATCGACGCGGGCCTGGTCCTAGCCGGGCGGTGAGCTACCCATTGCTCGCCGTCCGCAGAACCGCGCCTAACGGTGGCCGGTAGTCGTCTTGCGACTCTCGACGTCTACGCCTGGGTCGTCCGGGGCGAGAGGCTCGTCGTTGCCTCTCGCGCGCCGCCGCCTGCTTCACTCACTCACAATACTGAATGCCACGCTTCTTTGACATCTAACTTTCATTGCCGATATCAGATATACTTTTAACAGGTGTCTAAGACAACGCGTCAAAACAAATTAGATAAGATACATCAGAAAATGTTATCATTTATCATCAACGATAATCAACACAGGTGTACAGCAAGACAATTAGCAAATAACTGAAACTATTTCATTTATTAGATAGTATTGCAACAATGCGAAAAGTGGTACTGCTTTTAGTTTCTACTGGTGAGTAACCTTCGTTTTTTGTTTTCACTCAACCTCTTTCTTGAGGTTTTGTTTTAGTTGCTGCTTATGTTGGTTTGTTCCCTTTCTTGGTCGAGTTTACGAGATTTTTTATTTTGCTATTTATTTTATATCATTAGTGTATCGTTATATTTTGCTATGTAATTAATAGCATTGGCGTGTCGTTATGTGGTGTTGACTCAGTCTTCAAACCCGTTTAATACCATTTTGAGAATGGCATTTTGGAATGTCATTTATAAGTATAAAGATATGAGTCTAGTTAGCCATTTCAAAAGATTGTTCTTTATGGACTAGATCGGGCAAGAAACTCTTTATTTAAATTCATTCTTATTGCAGATACTATGTTTAAGAGAAAGTAGATTATAATCTTATTATAGATAGCAAAATCAGGAAAAAGTTGCATATAGATCTAATATAGCCAAACAATACTTAACTAGGTTTACGTTTTTACAATCTTCCTAAACCTCTTTAATTTTAGACTTTTATATACTCTTTTAGTTTACTTGGCAACAGCGGTGCCAGTAGCAGAACCAGAAAAACAATATGAGTACTCAAGATACGTTCAAATTCCTGATGGCGAGGGAGTCATGCATACGGTGGACCTCGAGGCAGAACCTAATATAGAACTGCTTGATGAAGTGACCAGAGATCCAGCTAATAACTTGTATCTATTGTATACCAGGTGAGTTTATCGTGTCGAGCCCAGTTTCTATGTTCTTACAAGCGATAATGTTGAGTCGGTCCCTAGAGCTTCTGATAAAGTTGAGCTTACGATGCTTGTTGAGGCAGGTTTACCTATATTATTGTTTCGCTCATAAGGCTTGTCCGAAATTTATTTTGCATGGTTCGTTACACAAAACTATAATTTATGTCTGGACTTTAAAAGAGACGATAAACTCTGAGTTTGTTTCGGCTTTTCATCTCAGAGGAGAAGCTAGAAAATGTCGTCTCCATCTAGTTTTAAATAAAATGTGACGTGTAAAAGTGATTAATATCCTACTTATGTAATAAACAAATTCATTTAATTTAAGAATAATGAAAAAGTCGATAAATATCAAAAGCCCCTCCTAGACTCTAGGTATTGTTCTTTATCAGGCCGGATAGTCTTTATGAGGTCCCGATTCAAGAGACCTCCAAATATTTGAATCATTCAAAATAAATATAATATCTATTTTTTTGCCTGACTAATAGTTGGCAGGCTGTTTACTGCTTAGCTGACCTGAGGTGACCCTATATGATTAAAAAAGCGTTATTTTATATAGTAGTCTTCAGCTAGGTGACGTTAAATCTGCAATCAATCAATTCTCAATTTTCAAATTCAAAAACATTCTTTGAGATATATAAATTATCTAGTAATTTTAATAATGACGTCATTATAAATGACTGTTTAAACATTTAAACACGTTTTTCAACTCCTACGGTTTATTTCTTTGTTATCAATGAAGCAACGCGAATGAGAAGGCGCTCAAGAGAGCTATAAAAGGGGAAAGGAAAGCTAATGATAACTATTCTTCTGGGTATTTTAAAGCTTAGATTTTTTTGTGTTTTTATTATTTATAAATCAGGAAGCTATTATTGTTAACCAACATTAACATTTATCATTAACCTTAGGTATTAAGAAAAACAAATCTTAATATATCTTAATATATATAAATCTCGTGTCACAATGTTTGTCCGCAATGGACTCCTAAACCACTTAACCGATTATAATAAAATTCGCACACCATGTGCAGTTCGATCCAACTTGAGAGATAGGATAGTTTAAATCTTTATAAATATATAATTCAGCTGTGCGTGTGTATGTCATTGAACTCCTCCTAAGCGGCTTGACCGATTTGAATGGATTTTTCTGTATGCGTATAGCAAAGTAGGTAGGTAGTAGGTAGGCAGTAGGTAGGCAGTAGGTAGGCAGTAGGTAGGCAGTAGGTAGGCAGTAGGTAGGCAGTAGGTAGGCAGTAGGTAGGCAGTAGGTAGGCAGTAGGTAGGCAGTAGGTAGGCAGTAGGTAGGCAGTAGGTAGGCAGTAGGTAGGCAGTAGGTAGGCAGTAGGTAGGCAGTAGGTAGGCAGTAGGTAGGCAGTAGGTAGGCAGTAGGTAGGCAGTAGGTAGGCAGTAGGTAGGCAGTAGGTAGGCAGTAGGTAGGCAGTAGGTAGGCAGTAGGTAGGCAGTAGGTAGGCAGTAGGTAGGCAGTAGGTAGGCAGTAGGTAGGCAGTAGGTAGGCAGTAGGTAGGCAGTAGGTAGGCAGTAGGTAGGCAGTAGGTAGGTAGTATGTCAATTCGAATTCAATATTCATAGTTGACAGGACAACGTCTGTCGGGTCAGCTAGTAATAATATATAAATCTCGTGTCACAATGTTTGTCCTCAATGGACTCCTAAACCACTTAACCGATGATAATAAAATTCGCACACCATGTGCAGTTCGATCCAACTTGAGAGATAGGATAGTTTAAATCTTTATATATTTAATTCTGCTGTGCGTGTGTGTCATTGAACTCCTCCTAAACGGCTTGACCGATTTGAATGAATTTTTCTGTATGCGTATAGCAAAGTAGGTAGGCAGTAGGTAGGCAGTAGGTAGGAAGTAGGTAGGCAGTAGGTAGGCAGTAGGGAGGCAGTAGGTAGGCAGTAGGTAGGCAGTAGGTAGGCAGTAGGTAGGCAGTAGGTAGGCAGTAGGTAGGCAGTAGGTAGGCAGTAGGTAGGCAGTAGGTAGGCAGTAGGTAGGCAGTAGGTAGGCAGTAGGTAGGCAGTAGGTAGGCAGTAGGTAGGCAGTAGGTAGGCAGTAGGTAGGCAGTAGGTAGGCAGTAGGTAGGCAGTAGGTAGGCAGTAGGTAGGCAGTAGGTAGGCAGTAGGTAGGCAGTAGGTAGGCAGTAGGTAGGCAGTAGGTAGGCAGTAGGTAGGCAGTAGGTAGGCAGTAGGTAGGCAGTAGGTAGGCAGTAGGTAGGCAGTAGGTAGGCAGTAGGTAGGCAGTAGGTAGGCAGTAGGTAGGCAGTAGGTAGGCAGTAGGTAGGCAGTAGGTAGGCAGTAGGTAGGCAGTAGGTAGGCAGTAGATAGGCAGTAGGTAGGCAGTAGGTAGGCAGTAGGTAGGCAGTAGGTAGGCAGTAGGTAGGCAGTAGGTAGGCAGTAGGTAGGCAGTAGGTAGGCAGTAGGTAGGCAGTAGGTAGGCAGTAGGTAGGCAGTAGGTAGGCAGTAGGTAGGCAGTAGGTAGGCAGTAGGTAGGCAGTAGGTAGGCAGTAGGTAGGCAGTAGGTAGGCAGTAGGTAGGCAGTAGGTAGGCAGTAGGTAGGCAGTAGGTAGGCAGTAGGTAGGCAGTAGGTAGGCAGTAGGTAGGCAGTAGGTAGGCAGTAGGTAGGCAGTAGGTAGGCAGTAGGTAGGCAGTAGGTAGGCAGTAGGTAGGCAGTAGGTAGGCAGTAGGTAGGCAGTAGGTAGGCAGTAGGTAGGCAGTAGGTAGGCAGTAGGTAGGCAGTAGGTAGGCAGTAGGTAGGCAGTAGGTAGGCAGTAGGTAGGCAGTAGGTAGGCAGTAGGTAGGTAGTAGGTAGGTAGTATGTCAATTCGAATTCAATATTCATAGTTGACAGGACAAGGTCTGTCAGGTCAGCTAGTATTTTTATAAAAATATAAATCCACTTGCCTTATTTTTGGTAGCTTTACTTGTCTTTCTAAATGTACCATTACAATCAGTTACCCTAAAATGATTTTTTTAATTTATGATGAATATGTAGTTTACAAGCTAAATTATTAATCTAAAACAATGACTAAAATAACCACAGATAAAAAGTCCTCTGGATCTGTGTCAAGTTATGAAGTGCCTAAGAGGCTGACAGCATTGCCACGTCGGATGGCAATACTAAGCCATGATATCATATAATTATTTCTATGTAAACCTTGTTACAGGCGTAACCAAATTCTAGCCCAGACCCTGGTAATCAACGACGTAGCCTCCATTACTAGATCCAACTTCAATCCCAATGTCCCAACGGTTGTGGTTGCTCACGGTTGGCTCAGCAATCAGTTTACTCCTACTAATACCATCATCAAGAACGGTAAATATTATCAACAAGATCTTGTTGAGCATTCATCATCCGAATTTGACTGTCCTCTGCTGGACATAGACCTCACCCAAAGTTTTCCAGGGTGCGCATTTCTTTGCCTCCTGCATTCAGCGGCTTCCTGCAACCTTAACAAGGTCATCCGTCCATCTGGCTGGCTGTCCTAAGCTGCGCTGGTTGAGCACTAACTACATATAAATCGATTGTAATCCATTACTTGAATACAACACCTAGAATTGTGCTTCTTAAATAAAAGTTCATTGGTCAGTAAAATATCATTTTTTTCTATTCAATCAAATGATTTTGCGGTTGGTAAATCACCCACTATTATATATAACAGCCATGATTAATCATGTAGATTTTTTTTGTATTATTAGTAAGCACCAATATACTAATGATTCCAAATAAAAAAAAACAATTGTTTTATCGTATAATACTTGTGTGAAAATGTAAAAAGATAGAAGGCTGAAGCAACCATCTTCAATTTTAAGATTCCTAACGTATATTTAAGCATTCCTATCATTTCCACAGCTTTCCTTCGAAGAAATGACGTGAACGTCATTGTCTGTGACTGGAGACGTCTGGCTATAGCCGACTACGTCACCGCCGCAAGAGGTGTTCCTGCTGTTGGTCGTGGACTCGGACAGTTCCTAGCCTTCCTCAACAGAGTAACAGGCGCTCCCATTGAAACTATGCACATCATTGGCTTCAGTTTGGGAGCACATTTAGTTGGTAATACTGGAAGGGAGCTAAGAGGCAGAGTTGCTCGTGTTACAGGTAAATTTGGTTCAAGTTCAAAATTCGAAATCCAATTTGTCATTTCTTTAGAACTGGTTTGGAATGGTCTAAATTTAGGAATGTTTATAAAGCTGGGCATGAACTGACGTCCATCCTAAACCCACTCCACAACCTATGTGAGTGACGAATGGTTACTCTAGAGTTGGTTGGCCGCGTTTCACGACTAGACTGACGCGATAAATGACCGTCAATGCCTAGCTTTACATGCATATTTAAAAAAAGAGAGTCAAGTCTTTGACTTCTAAGTATTGTGTCAGCAAAGAACAAAATGTTTTCATGTAATTAGAAAGAGAAAATATGATGTGGATGAGTATGCAGCTTTTATATTAACAACAGTTCTATTATTTTAGCCTTAGACCCTGCCGGTCCCCTATGGGAACTCAACCCAGAACGCGTCAACCCTAACGACGGTGTGTACGTCGAGGGTATTCACACCGATGGTGGTGTTAGCTCTGGTGCTCTCGGCATCGGTATGAACGTTGCCGATGCTGACTTCTATCCCAACGGTGGTGTCTCCCAGCCTGGTTGCATCACTAATACCTGCAACCACCTCCGTGCTGTTGATTTCTTCGCCGCTTCTGTCACTTACAATAATTTGATCGGAAGACGGTGTGCAAATATGGCACAGGTTGCGGCAGACACGTGCTTTGGCATCGAGCTGCCCATGGGTAATGATGATTTATGGAAAAATGGGTAAGTTCAATAGTTCTTTTTTGTAGTTTGCTTTAATTCAATCCCCTTCCTTTTCTCCTTCTTTTGCAGTGCCCGACAGCGTCCACAATGATCATAACTTTGTAAAACCTACCATCTAAGTATACTTGTGAAAGCAATTAATACATTGAGTAATCTAGACGATAGTAATAGTAATATAATTGAAGGACAAAAGTTATGCTAAGATGAAAAGTACATAACTGTTTTTTTTTCTATTATTTCAGATCGGGGATGTATCGCGTAAACACTGAAAGTTCCTATTCATACTGAGTTGGAAGACGACGAGACTGATTGATATTGGTTTAGTAAATAAATAATGGTGTACCCACCTGTTCAATGTTTTTTCTTTTGTTGCAAACTGTGCCTAGAGGTTCGACTAAAAATATCATGTCATATTCTTGAGCCAAGTTTTTCAAGCCAACGTCCACATCGAAGTCATTTGTTTGGAAGATTGATTGAAAGATTTGTTAATTATAGTACAAATTAACGCTTCTCTTCCAATGTCATACCAGCTACTGTTCAGTACAGACTTGGCCTTTGATCAACATTCAAAAGTCATAACTCAAACTCTGTGAACGTGCTATTTAGCGCATACGTATATTGTACAAAAAGTACTTATGTGAAATTATGTGTCATGTGTAATGCATTTTTATACCCCAACTTTATGTTAACCAGTAAGTAGGTTAAATGAGTCACTTGATATAGAGTAGTGGTACTCAACTAGGCTAGGAAGATGATGAATAAACTTTTGGACAACCGATTCAATACATAATATATAGTTTAAAAATATTTTGTTTAGTACACCAATATTAGATATGAAAATATTTTTGAACGGTCGAAAAATACTGATGAAAAAACATGGGTCATGAAACAATGAATGAAGAATGACACTTCGATCTAGAACGTTTTATAAGGAATTAACGGAGGTCTTAACACATATTGACTTAATTAGTTATTCTCTTTTGATTCAAACACCGATAAAACAAATCGGTATGTTTATAAATAATTTGGATAAGATTAATTTATCAGGACATGATGATAATAAAGTAACTACGACCAAATCAAAATATTTCATTTTATGAATTAGTATTGCAATTATGAGAAACGTGGTTTTTTTCATGGATAGGAAATCATCAAATGACTTCTCCCGCCCAGGCCGAGTGAGAGTCAAACTTTATTGACTAAGATCCGCTCATGTTCCTTCGGTTATATTCCGGAGCCGCGAAAACTATAAGAACTATTCCGCAACTCCGGCAGGAACGTGGGTTGTCTCTGTGTTTGTTCAAATTTTAGGTACAATCACGAGCACAAATAAATATTACATTTACGTGTAATTCGATTTTCTCCTTTAGAGCTTCAAAGATATAAGGTATTTCCAAAACTGCAATTTTAAAAACAAAGTATTTTTTTAACAGTGTTGTTCATGAAAAAATTATAATATTTTTATTTTCGTAACTATACTTGGCAGTTGTTTGTTTTCCTTGGTGGTTTTTGTTACCTTTTCTGGTTCAATTTACAAAAGGAAATTGACAAAAAAGAAATCTTACAAAACTCCTAGGTGAAATAACCAGAAATCGATTAGGTCCAGCTAATAACTTACGCCTACTACAATGCCAGTCAAGGTTTTTGTCGTTAGAGCTCAAAATTCTTCGAACCCAAACCTTGCATTTCTATCATAATCACAGAAAACAGCATCATCTGCCTAGCCATTTCCAACTATGTTGGGGTCAGCTCCAACCTAACCGCATTCAACTGGATACCAGTGTTTTATGTGAAGCGACTGCCTATCAGACTTCCACAACCCAGTTACTGGTCGACACGAAACCCCTTGATTAGACTGGTCAGAATTTCTGGCTTCTCACTCCCCGTAACGATTGTCAAAGTTCTACGGATGTCAACCGGGACCAACGGCTTTCCGATCTCTCCGAAGCACGGCATGTCAGTGATCTCCAAGATAAACTCTAGAAAGCACATATAAATTGAAACAATCAGATTGCCCGGATTCGAACCCACAATCTCTTACATGAGAGGCGGGAACTTTATTCACTGGGCCATCACTACAATATTTGTATGACCAACAAGGGTTCGTCCCGAATCTGGTGGTACATGTGGGACAACGTCTTATAAGAAAAAAATATAATTATGTAACTTTAACGTATAAAGGAAGTATTCTTTCGTTCTATTTCTCTATCTCGTGAAGTTATCAATGAAGCACCGGAAATGAGATCACGCTCTCGAGACCTATATAAGAAGAAAATAATGCTAATGATAATTTTTCTTCCGGGGCTTTCGAAGCTTAGGTTTTATTGTGATTTTGTATTAAATACTTAGATCTGATATTTTTATAAATGTACATTCGTTATTAAATAATAATATGAAGGTAGTAAATATTTTACTGAAAATACTGGATTTTAAATTGAAAAAAGTCTAAAGAAAGATGAGGTTATTAATTACATTTATTGAACGTAGTGTTTTAATCAAAATAGGAATTAATTTTAAATTTAATTTTCTAAACGTTCGAAAAATTATCAAAACCATTTTCGAAAGAACTTTCCACTCATAATTCAGTACGTTCATTTTTCTACACCAGTATTATAAAGAGGAAAGCTTTGTTTGTTTGATTGTAATGAATAGGCTCAAAAACTACTGGACCGATTTTAAAAATTCTTTCACCTTTCGAAAGCTACATTGTCAACGAGTAACATAGGCTATATAATATTACGCTATGTCTCACGGGAGCAAAGCAGTAACCAAAAACCTAACGTAACACTGGTGAAACCGCGAGGAAGAACTAGTATGATATAAGTTGCAAATTCTATTCTAGACCGATGATTCTTTAATCCTCTTTTTAATCCTATTACTCACATGTTTATCTCAGATCTGGCTTAAATCGTGTGAACACAGGAACTTCCCACTCATTTTAAAATGGGTTGCGGAATGTTTATAATAGTTACCGTGACCACGGAACATAAAGGGCAACCGAAGAACATGAGTGGGTTTTAGTCAGTAAAAGTGTGACACGCCCTCCCGCCGCACCCAGGACGGGAGCAGTAATTTGATGATTTCCCTCTCCCCAAAAAACCCATTCTAAAATCGAGGTAGACGGAACTGATGTTTGTTTATTAAATTAATACCTGATTAACGTTTTATTGTTTATCGAGATTTACTTATCAGTCATTATTACTGTTATCAATTACAACCAAATAATAATTTTATGGAACACGTTGCTTGAAAATACTTGAAATCAAATTAGAAGCTCAATCACGTAGGTATCTTGACATGATAGCCAGAGATAATATGACTTCAATCGTAATATGAAATGTTTCCTTTAATCCGGACTTAAGTTGAGTACAGTCTTAAGCTTAAATAAATACTTCAGTGAATATTAAAACCACAATTTTGATAGATAAGTACCTACTTCAGTTCTTTGGAAGAACTTAAATAGCTAATTATAAAAGCAGCATAATTATGATTAATATTAAAAAAAATGATTATGATGATTGATTAAATTAAAAGTTGTAAAAAAGGGTATACATTGGCGGCAACTACTGACAACTGACTACGTCATATAACGTTTTAGGTAAAACAGAAGACATATTGAAGGAGGTAGTAGATATATAACTTATTTTTTTACCAAATGCCTCATAAAATTAATAAATTGTTGACACGAGCGCTAAATATATATCGAAAGAACAATGGATCATACCTAATTCACTTGAGCGCTAGGGAGCTTATTGCGATAATCATAAAGAAACCCGTAGTAGAAAACTACGATTTTTTACGATTTTATTCTATTTTAATTTTTATTAATCATAATATAATGAAGCATATGTTATCGCGCCTTAAATACTTACGTCCGTCGACTTACCTAACACGTTGTAACAGAACGAGTCGTAATCATTAGTAAATATCGCGCGGTGAAGCAGATTTCGCATGCATTATCTGTAATCCCACGCTCCGTTGCGTAATCTAACGCAAGTGTGTTTATCTCTTTACCATCAGCAAGACAGTCAGATTTTTGGCATACAAAATACAAGAAGTTTCAAAGGAATCCGCCAAAATGTTCTTTCTACATATCAACTGCTTGGTAAGATTTTGTTATTTTAGTGTTTTATCATTTACCTACTCATTTATTACAGGCAACTGTGTATGCGTGGCTCATAGAAATAAAAAGAATTACACACAATAAAACTTATTATTTTTATTCTAAAACAATTATTGCACACGAAGCAACGGCGTCGTGTTTCGCCAAAACAATTAGATTATCAGTTGTGACGTCTAACCCTTATCTGTAGGTAAAAATAATATCAATTAGCATTCCGGCTTAACAGGTGTTATTTTTGTTTTGGTATCTAACATGTTGTGTATCAAACAATTAGTTATTATTTACACCAGTCGTGATTTTATCTAATGCCAGGTGGCATGTATAGTTAATGTGGGGTAATAAGTAGGTAACTAAATTATTACTAATACATTATAATGAACATGAAGATATTTTGTGTTGATTATGTTATTAGTTTAAACGATATAACATCTGGAAATATCAGGCAGATTTATTTTATCTTATTTGTAAACACCAGTACGGCTTCAACGATTTTAATGAGTGTTAAGTCCTCAAATTACCAAACAAGCTTGTGAAGTTTCGTAGCGATCGAATAAAAAAATCTAATAATACCATCATAGCAATAAGCAAAAGTTCATTAAATGTCTTTTGTTATACAGTCAATAGCAACCATTTATAAGAAAAAATAGAAACACAAAGAGTTAAGAGTAATTGTTTTAATAGCATGTATATAATCGAGTCAATAAATTAGTATGGGTATCTTCTGCCAGTGTTAGCACGGAACCTTCCAGATCTGAAAATAAAGATGCAATCGTTGTAATTATTGATTTATCAATATAAAACACTGGGTTTAAAACACCAAACAAGGCAAAAACTGAATAACTCACCCCCATTTCCTCAGATCACTGTTACCCATGTGAAGTTGTGACCCATTGCAGTTATTCCAAGTGATTTGCCATGAGCTTGAGCATTCATTTCCAATAATATGGTTGTAGCTGACAGTCGCGGCGAAGTATCTCCAGGCATTGTTGTGATTGCAGATGTTAGTAAGGCAACCAGGCTGGCTGATACCACCGTTGACGTAGAAGTCAGCGTTAGCGACATCAGATCCAATACCGAGACCACCGACGGTGTAGCCACCGTCGGTGTGGATTGCCTCGACGTAAACTCCATCATTAGGGTTGACACGGTTGGAGTTTAAGTTCCATAGAGGTCCAGCAGGGTCCAGCGCTGGAAACAAAATATGCATTTTGAGCAATTTACTATCTACTGCTTAGATTGTCAAAGATTTTTATTACCCCAATCTAATGTAGAAACAAAAAAGAACAACATCATAATCGTAATTACCTGTAACGCGAGCAACTCTTCCTCCTAACTCCCTACCAGCGTTACCAACAAGATGGGCACCCAAACTGAAGCCGACCAGGTGCATAGAGTCAAAGGGTGCACCAGTTTCGGAGTTCAAGAATGCCAGAAACTGACCAAGACCACGACCAACGGCTGGTACTCCCCTAACAGCAGTCACGTAATTTGAAATTGCAAGTCTTCTCCAGTCCAGAACGATGACATTCACATCTTCTCTTCCAAGAAACGCTGTAAAAACACGAGATTAGAATAAATAACTAAACTACATCTCCTGATGACAAGAATTTTGATAGAAAAAGTTTAATTACCATCCCTGACTACGGGGTTGATGTTGGTGTCTTGGTTGCTAAGCCAGCCGTGGACGACAACGACTGTGGGCACGTTAGCATTGAAGTTAGAATTTCTGATGGAATCGGCATTGTTAATTACCAAAGCCTGCGACGTGGTAGGGTTGCGCCTGAAATAATAATTATCCATGTTAGGTTAGGTTTTTATACTATTTCTGCAGCTAGGGAAAGCGGATATTTTTGGGTTGTTGGTTTCTTGAGCAAGTCCTAACAGTTTGTTAGGAGATTGTGAGGATTTAAAGGAGTTATTAATGAATCAGTACAATTTCTTATTGAGATCTGATAGATGACTGTTTTGTTGTTTTCATATCTTGAAAAAGTAGTTAGGTAATTTAGCTAAGCCCGAATAACAATGTCGTTACTTGTTCTATCAGTTTCAAGTATCTTACCTGGTAAACAACAAGTATTGATTGTTAGCCGGATTCCTGGTAACTTCATCAAGAATTGGCTGTTCAACAGGAGCTTCTAAATCCACATCATGCATTACACCTTCGCCATCCGGGAACTGAATGAACCGTGGGTAAACATAGTCCCCAGAGAAATCAGACCTTGTTGGCAGTGCTGATGCAGTATATGCTGGAAATACAAATAGTTTTGGTTGGATAAAAGAAGTTGGGTAAGGACCAAATAAATTTGATTCTGGCATAGCCTGATTTCGATGAGTGTCAGACTTTACGCCGACGGCCACTACGCCGACAGCGCCATAACAGATTTCAAGAACATTTTTTTTTATTTCTAAAATTGAATGTTATTATACAATTTGTGAATAAGTTCTAAGTATGAACTATCATGTCATTTCAAGCAAAAAGGATCATTATTAAAAATGTATTTGTGGCAGATAGATTACTATAGTGTATACTAATCATTGCCTACGACGTGTTGCAGATAATAAAGTTCTTAAAACAGTATATTTTGCTCTCTGTCAATCTGTACTAAGTTACTGTATTTCTGTCTGGGGTGGTGCCCCTAAATCGTTAATGATTAAAGTCGAGCGAGCACAAAGAGCAGTGCTTAAAGTAGCCCATGCTTTACCGTTTTTTCACCCTACCAATGAACTCTAAGATAAGTGCAAGGTCCTTACTGTCCGACAACTGTTTATCGTCCAGACAATATTGCGTAAACATTCTTCGATAAAGTACAACTCATCATTGCACGCTCATAAACGCATTAAGACAAACGTATGTCATACTCAAATGTATAAAAGTAGTTTTTCACACCGAAACTTTTGTTTCCTTGGCAGTTATCTATATAATAAGCTAAACTCCATACTAAACATTTACCCTCTTACCAAAGCAAAATGTAAGCAAGTACTCACCACATATCTATTGGATCTTGATTACGATAGCACCGAAAGCCTCTTTCTTGTTTTAAGATAAATGTATTTTGAGCCTACCTATCACACCTCATATCGTCTATCATACCACACCATACCACATCAGACTACACCACATCACACCATATCATACATACCACACCACACCACATCACATCACATCACATCACACTACGCCACATCACACCACACCACGCAACACCACGCTACACTACACCACACCACACCACACTACACCACAGCACACTTTACCATACCCTACTATTACATTATATAATGATTATTATTTTGTAAATCTAGTTTTTTCCGATTGTTCGTTTACTTTGTTCTTCTACTAAAGGTTACAATAATTTGTTATCATTTAGGATTAAATACTAACAAAGTTTTTGGGGGGGGCCTGGTAATCTGTGTGACAGGGTTTTCCTAGTGCAGATACCAGTCTCCCACAAAGGATTTATCTGATGTAGATAGTATATTCATATTTTAAGGCGCCTTTGTGGAAGAGAAATAAACGTTTATTATTATTATTATTATCATAGTTTTGTTTCACTTACCCGTGGCGATGAGGAACCAAAGAAGTACAGTCTTCATAATGACTCCGATAATTAAATTATGGCATAAAACTAGTCACAACGGCTGTATTTATTGAAAGTTTATCACTTAAAAATTTTAGATATACATCTATTTAATGAGATTAATTTTCATATTTGCGTAAACACTTTGTTTACGTATTATTATTTTAATGTACCTACTTATAACGAATCTTTAATGATTATTTCTTATGACTAGGTTTGATTTCATCATTAGATACAGACTCATCATACAGCGCTTTTAAAAAACAAACACATCCATACCCTATCAACTATATCAACTGCAGTGCACCGTATCCTATATTTACTTCAAATGCCTATTTAAATAATCACTGTATACTGGATATCTGAAAACGATAGGAAGATACTATTGATAGGTATAGATAAATAGAACTGATAGATAAAAATTACTCTTTAGATTTAGATGACAGTGTATCTCTTTAACTCGCAAGTCACTATACGCGTTTATAATAACGGAATATAACTAACTATCTTTGACGTCAAAGCTATGTGCTAGCCAGATCCGTTTTGACTGCAACGACAAATTTTTACGGCCAACTTCTTTAATGGTTAATATAATATTAGGATCTAGTAAACGTACAGCAATATTATTATAGTGGTAGACTCAGTCACAGATAGTGAGACGGATTGCCACGCCAGTCCAAGATAAAGAGAATTGGAAATTAGAATAGGTAATATAATTTGCCCTGACGTGGGAGGGCACAGGCTAAAACTAATGGACAAAATCTATAATACACTTGATTTAAAAAGAGTGAGCCCTGTCGGCGAATAGTTTAAAGTCCCGTTGGAGTAAAATCTTGTCGGCATAAAGTCTCGTCGGAATAAAGGCTTGTCGGCGTTCAGTCCGTCGGCGTTGTAGCTGTCTGCGTTTAGTTGTACACTATGGATTCTTTGTGAAAAGTACGTATCCACTAAGAACCGGTTTTTGAAAATTTGACCATTATGGGGTAAAATAGTAACTGGAACATCGACACACACGCAGGCGAAGCCGCGAACTAAAGCTAGAAGACTTATCCATTAACAACAGTTATCATGTCACGAAAATTAATAATTTTGACGCAAATGAGATATTTATTTATTTGGTCACAAAAATAAAGGTCAAATCAATGTTTCTTATCATAATTCATTGATATCGCATTGGTGTAGGTGATTCGTTCACTGACTTTTGGATATTTCAAGATGGCCACCAAAAAGGATAATATATTTTTCTTTGATAAAAAATATGACAAAAATAGCTGTTATTGTTTTGCTAATGTAAAAATGTTTACCTTTTTATGCTATTTCGATTTTCATAATGATAAAATCAAACCTGAACTATGTTCTTATGAGTCTATCTCGATTTTCTTCGGTATAATAAACAATTATTTGGAAGAAAAAATAAAAACATAAAGTGTTATTAGTAGCTGATTTGTGGCAATGGAAATGGCAATATAATTTACATACCAGCTTTGTTATATATCTAACAAGGTAGTGGTAAAAAATAAATTTTGTAGGTTTCGTACCTATTCATACACATTTCACTTTATGCCTCTATTTTTTCTTTAGATAAATTAGCTTTACTGAAATGTCGTGATGGTCCAGTAGATAAGGCGCCAGCTTCTCGTGTAAGAGGTAGTGGGTTCGAATCCGGGCAATTACCAATGTGACTTTTTCAATTCATATGTACATCCCGTGCCTCGGAAAGCACGTTAAGCCGTGGGTCCCGGTTGTCATTTGTAGAATTTTGACAGTCGTTACGGGTAAGCCGGGAAGTCTGACCAAGTGACCAGTCTAACCAAGAGGTACCGTGTCGCCCAGTTTCTGGGTTGTAGAGGTCTGATAGGCAGTCACTTTACGTAAAACACTGGTCTTCAGCTGAATCCGGTTAGCTGGAAGCCGACCCCAACATATGTAGTTACGAAAAGGCTAAGGAGACGATGAGGTAAATTACCTAAATCTATAATAAGGTTCGCGCGCGAGCATGTGTGGTCGCGGCAGCAGTCATCGAGGCTGCGTGTGTGGTCGCGGCAGCAGTCTGCGAGGCTGCGTGTGTGGACGCGGCAGCACAGTGTGGCGGGGGCGCCGTTCGACCGACGCGACGCTACAACGGGTGGCACTACTGGGAGAGCCGCGGGCGGCGCGCGCGCACGCGTCGCCCGCGGCCTCGTTCATCATTCTTCTCTTCTCCTCGCCAGCGAAGGCAGGCGTTGTACCCATCTCCAACTTGTAAACTTGTAGTTATTCTGACCAATAAACCTTTTTGAAATACAGTCCACTCATCTCATTGAAGAGCACCATCCCCAACATTGGTCCTTCTACCGGTCAAGAAAGAAAAAAACTGCAAGCGTCGCGTCGGAGCGCGGACTTCGCCCCCCAGCCACGTGTGCCGCTACATTGTGCCGTGGCGTCGCCGTCGAGTGAAGACTTGATTGAAGAATTGAGGCACTATCACCTCACCAGCGGAAGACACGTACGCCGATCTATTGCGTCGTAGCGCCGCTATTTTCGAGAAAAAAGAAGATACCTATTTGGAAAGGACGGGCGTGTCGTGAGATCATTCCAATTTTTTCCTTATTCCATACCTACTTCTGTGCGTTTATTGCATTAGTTTTAAATCCAATTCAACTGGGCACCTATTTTCCCTTTATTTGAGTCGGCTCAAGCTAATCATTTCGCACGTAAAATTTCTCGTCGCTTTTCCGGTTTGGCGAACGCATTGACGACGCCATCTTGTTGCATCATTTTTTTTTCACGTTTCTAATCCTTGCTTATTTCTAAGAAATATCGCTTGCGGGATAGATAATGGCTAATTAACGGCATGTAATTAGCTGTTAGACCGCATTAGCTGAGGTATATTTTGTGGTGTGTGCCTATTTACCGCCGACTTGCATTCGAAAAAATAATTTTCTTTGTTCACCTTTTCAACATTTCGCTTTCTCAAGATGGCTGACAAGTTAATTAAAAAACGCAGTTCCATGAAGGCCAAGCTAACAAATTTCACTAATTATCTGAATAATTTAGAAAATAGTGATCAATTGTCCGACTTGCAAATACTCGAACTAGAAAGCCGGTTTAGTAAATTTGAACAGTTGTATGACGAGTATAATAGGGAAGATGCAAACATAGTATTTATTGAAAATTTATTAATAAAATGTTGAAACAATGTAAATGAAGGGCCTCTGCAACTTTTTTTTTGCATAATATTTATTTTTATCAAGAAAATATGAATTTAAAATTACATGAAATGAAACGTAATTTTAAACACCAATCAGCGTTAAGCGACTGGAATGACGTCACTGGCACGTTCCAAAACGTGCGAGGAATTCACTCGAAAATTAAAAAGAGGTTATAGTACGATTTCTTATTCGAGTCAGAAAAAAGTTTTTAGTTCCAAATAAATAGTGATATGATACAATCGAGTTTTTGCAATGAAATCTTAATCGAGATTTTTTTTAATTCAATATCAAATTGCCTTTAATTATATAAAAAAAGGGTAGTAATAAAAGCTCCGACAAAAAAAGAAGAATTGTACTTACTCAAAATATTAAATTTACTGCCTAAAATACTAACTTTCCGACTACTTTTTTCCGAATTAAAATGACGAAACGACCGAATGAGATACTGAAATCTCCGAAAAATAAATATGAACGTTTATTGCTATAATGCTTTTCTACCAGCATAAATTACGTTCAACTGAAAACTATGCTTTTAACCATGCTTTTGTAATTTTTACCTTTACTTTTATTCTATACATGATCGAGAGTGGGCTGGGTCGACGGATCCCCGCTTCGCGGGGCTCCTACTTCTGGGTGGCTTATAAAAAAATAACCACGAAGGGGATTGCGGGGTCTATTCGCTCGCTTCGCTCGCTCACACGACCCCGCCATCCCTTTCTAACCTAACCTATCCGAATCGGGGTGCCCTAAAATCTAGATTGCAACCAGTTTTCAATCATTATTGAGAGTTATTGTATTCAAGAGAAGAGTGCATAGGCATCTTTTGGGTGAGCTCGCTCCATCGTAGGCCCCGTCTATGCCTTCGAACTAGTCTGGGACCAAGAGCAAGCCCATAAGTTATATAAAAAATAAATTTGAAAACCAACAATAGAAATTAAAACAGTTCATGCAAGTTGTAAAAATATGATTATTTTGACGTAACCTCTGTTGTCGGTAACTTAGTAATTTTGTCGGAGATTTAGTATTCTGTTCGGAAATTGGGATTTTTTGTCGGTAATTCATTATAACGCTGGTTAATTAGAATAATAGTCGGCCACAGATCGCTGGAGATTAATTTGTTTGTCGGAACCATTATTATTTCCCATAAAAAATATTACATGTAATTTACGGTTTTTTATAATTAAATAGAAGACATACACGGTAGGTAATTTAATATTACATAAAACACTGTTATATTATTTGTTTTTATTTAAAATGGTATGTATTCAATATTTACAATAATAAAACGCTTTGGTACCTAATAAAACAAAGCATGACTAAATGTCTAAATGTCTGCGATTGCTACTTTATCGTCGTCGTAGCAATAAGTGCATTAGAACAATCAGCGAGCGACTAGCAATCGATTCATACATAATACGTTTTTTTTTTACGTTAAGCGATTAATCGCGCGATCACTGCGCAAATATTGCTGATTGCTGTTTCATAGGTAATAAGCCAGCAGCGGAACGCTTTAGAGTAACTTTCGCGCTACTCCGTGTAATTCTTACCCTTTTTGGAACGCACCCCTGCAGTTAGTTGTCAAAGTAAACAGAAATAGTTTTGTACGAATAAAATTAGCTTTAGAAAAGCAAATTCGCGCAGTCTTCTAATGACTCTTTAATTATGATTTCGAAGGCATGCAATTTTCTTCGACTAGTACTTCATCTTTTGAACTTTTCTTAGTGTTGTTCACTAATGGTCTAATCAACTGAAATAACACACCTTCGATATGCTTGAAGCCTCTGTCTGCCGTGATACAAGGTCCAGGAGGTAAAGATTCCATATATCCAGATTCTTCAAATATTTAAAATCAGAAGTTCAGCCACCAAAACTATCTGATACAAAGTTTGTAACCCCGTCTGGTGTTGGAGATATCAACATGAGTCAACATTCTTTTTTGCATAAAAAAGCATTGCATACATGCTTTCATGCGGTATTATTATGACCACGAGATGTTGATTGATAGTTTATTTTAAAATTTTAGGAATAAAAGTATCTGGAATGGCGAAAAATAATAAAAAGTTATAAAAATTTGAGAAGAACAATACAACCAGAGATACAGTGTCACTGCAGTGACGTCATCGGAACTATTGGTCCGTTTTCGCGCGGAAGTTTAAACTGTCAATTTAAAACCGCTTTTTGTACAATAAATTACAACATTTTAACTTCTTAATATATTAGTGGTCTATTTTACATGGAATTCTTTAAAATCAAAACAAAAATAAAAATATTGCATCTTCCCTATTTATTACAGACCGAGATTGAGCTGTTATCGGACAATCCTGACGCTGACTACGCGGATCGCTTCAAATTTGAAGAAATTTACCACAACTTGGTTGCCACGGCGCGGAAAATTATTTCTGCAGAGCAAGACCAACGGCAGCAGGATAAGCCC
The DNA here is from genome assembly GCA_033675125.1 of Athetis lepigone. Lineage (NCBI taxonomy): Eukaryota > Metazoa > Arthropoda > Insecta > Lepidoptera > Noctuidae > Athetis > Athetis lepigone. The sequence goes on along the minus strand of CM066243.1, from coordinate 10,094,362 downwards.
TCGTCAGGTTCCGTATCAGGCTCCGAGATAGCAGGTGGGACAAAGAATAATTTTATACGTTTGCCTAAAATTGATTTACCTCGTTTTGATGGCAGCTATCAGTGTTGGCTGGAGTATAGGGACACCTTTTTATCCTTGATCCACAATAATAACACTATAGATAATATTAATAAATTTCACTATCTGCGTGCTTCCCTTAAGGGTCAAGCCGCTGAGATAATAAAAAATATAGATTTTAGAAATGAAAACTATAAACTAGCTTGGGATCTATTGTGTGAGCGATTCAACAATAGCCGCTTATTAGTAAATAATCATGTAAAAGCACTTTTTAACGCAGAGCCTATTACTGATGAATCCAGTGCTGCTTTACGCCGCCTTGTTGATGTTACAAATAAAAACATACGAGCATTAACTCTGTTGAATGAGCCTACTCGGGATACTCTTATCATCTATTTAATGGCCTTAAAATTAGATAGTACTACCAGTAGGGATTGGGAAGAGTACCGTAACACTCTATCCGACTCACCAACATTGCTTCAGTTTTGTTCATTCATGAACAATAAGGCGGATTTACTAGAAACATTAGAAGAAAATAAAAAGCAAGATAAAATGCAACCTAGTATTAGTAATAAATCTAAAAGTTTTATTGTAACCTCGCAAAAACAGGAAACGAGCAGTGTTGAAAAAGATAAAAATAAAAGTTGTCCTATGTGTTCAAAAAATCATTTTCTTTACTCATGTGAAGCCTTTAGAAAATTAACAGTAGAAAATAGAATAAATAAAGCAAACGAATTTAAAGTGTGCACTAATTGCTTACGGGTTGGACACATAGAAAAGCGTTGTAGGTTTACACGCTGCAAGTACTGTAAGAACCGTCATAATACCTTGTTACATTTAGACCAGTCAGAGGCTAAACCCGTGCTAAATAATCCAATGCCTAGTATATCTTCTAATAATGTGTCACTCTCCGCTGATAAACAGCCTGCTTCTCAGAAACACATTTTACTGTCCACAGCGGTGGTGAAGGTGGTGAGTGATAAAGGCGAAAGGTACAACGCGAGAGTCCAATTAGACAGCGGGAGCACGGCCAACTTCATCACTGACAAGCTGAGCAGAGATCTGGGATTGTCTCGAGTTGGTACCACCTCCAGGGTCACAGGTATAAATAGTTTGACCAGTAACAGTACACATTCTTGCAACCTCACAATAGAGTCCACATATGAGCATTGTTCTTTTAATATAACCTGTCTCATTCTTCCTGAAATTACTAGAAGATTGCCAGCATCCTATATTAATATTGAAAACATACCAATACCTTCAGGATTATTTCTGGCAGACCCTTGCTTTAATGTTCCGTCAGACATTGATATACTGTTAGGTGCAGAGCTATTCTGGGATGTTATTCAGTCCAATCATATCAATATAGGAAAAAAATTACCAAAATTATGTGAAAGCAAATTAGGTTGGTTAATTTCAGGCACCGTGCCTGCTAGCTTGCATAAACAAACTCATGTTTGTAATTTTTCTAGTGTAACCATAAACCCAGATTTAAATAGGTTTTGGGAAATTGATACAATATCACCTAAGCATTGCCTCTCTGTAGAGGAACGCACCTGCGAAGAAAGTTTTCAGTCAAATACGATTCGTGGCTCAAAAGGCCAGTTCATTGTTACAATGCCACTTAAGGCGGATCCTAGCTTATTAGGCGATTCATACGCTGCAGCTAAACGCAGATTTTTGTCATTAGAAAAACGCTTTGAACGTGATCCATTATATAAAAGCATGTATATTGATTTTATGAACGAATATGAAACGTTAGGTCATATGACTGAAGATAGCAATTTAAAAGTAAGTGATAAAAACAATGTTAGTTATTTTTTGCCACACCATGGCGTTTTACGGGAATCAAGTAAAACAACAAAGTTGCGAACAGTTTTTGATGCATCAGCAAAAACAACCTCGGGATTATCATTAAATGACATACAATATGTAGGCCCAACCGTACAGAATGATCTACTCTCGATCTTACTGAGATTCAGACAACATAAATATGTTATCTCAGGGGATATCGAAAAAATGTATAGAGCCGTCGAGTTACATCCCAATCAACGATCCCTACAACGCATCATATTTAGAAAAAATCCTTCAGAGCCACTCAAAACTTACACATTAAATACAGTCACTTACGGGACTGCGTCCGCGCCTTATCTAGCGACCAAGTGCCTAGTGAGCCTTGCAGAGGCTACAGATAATCAGCACGTGAAAAGCAGCATCCAAAATGACTTCTACGTCGATGACTGGTTGTCTGGAGCAGATACCATAAACGGCGCTATAGAACTTTGTCAAAATATAAAAAAAATATTAAGTTCAGCAAAATTTAACCTCAGAAAGTGGCAGTCAAATAGTACTCAAATACTTAAAGAAATAGTAGACGTAGAGGATCACTCAAGTTTAGACTTAGATTTGTCAAACAATTATACATCTAAAACATTAGGGTTGCTATGGAATTGCAAATCAGATATTTTATCATTTTCTATTAATATTGACAACCACAAAATAATAACAAAAAGACACATTTTATCAATAATAAGCCAAATATTTGACCCATTAGGGTTAATTGGTCCATGTGTTGTTGAAGCAAAAATTATAATGCAAAAATTGTGGGTCAATAAATGCAACTGGGATGATGAGGTTTCTAAAGATATAGCAGATCAGTGGTCGAAATTTGTAGACGCATTAAAACATTTAAATTCTTTAAATATTCCTAGATGGGTCCTATGTGACACCTGGATCATTAATGAAATACATATATTTACGGATAGTAGCGAAAAGGCATATGGAGCATGTGCTTATATACGCAGCATTAATAACAAAAATGCTGTCATGGTACGCCTATTAGCTTCTAAAAATCGTATAGCCCCAATAAAACCAACAACAATGCCTAGGTACCAAGGTCCCAAGAGCTATGTGGAGCGCTGTTAGGTGCAAGATTGTGTACAAAGGTCAAAGAATCCCTTACTATACCAATCAGCCGATGCGTTTTTTGGTGTGATTCAACTATAGTGTTGAGCTGGTTATCCGCACCATCTACACAACTCAAACCTTTCGTTAGGCATCGTGTTAACGAAATACAGGAGACAACTCTTGGGTCCGCATGGAACTACGTGCCAACACGAGACAATCCCGCGGATCTAGTTTCTCGAGGGGTGAAGGCTGATCATATCAGCGAGTCTGGCTTGTGGTGGGCAGGCCCTTTATTTTTGTCGCAGGATGAACGCCTGTGGCCGAAGCCACCAAACGACATTGCAAAACAAAACTTGCCTGAACTAACTTATTTTGTAAATCAGTCTAACAACAGTCACATTCTAGTAAATCAATCATTAATACAAAAATTAATTCTTAAATATTCAGATTTCAACCGTTTGCAAAGAGTTGTGGCTTACATTAAAAGGTATATTTACAATTTAAAAAATAAAAGTAATAAGTTAGTAGGCTGTTTGTCAAATCAGGAGATTCAGTCTTCATTAAAATGCATTTTACTCAATGCACAAATTGAAAGTTTTTCTGAAGAATATTTTATTTTAAAGTCAGGAAAGGCCTTGCCTCATAAAAATCGGCTGTTATCTTTATCTCCTTTCATAGATTCAGATGACATTATGCGCGTCGGAGGCAGGCTGAATAATTCTCCATACGACTATAATGTAAAACACCCCATACTCATGTGCAGTAAGCATCATTTAACTAAAATAATGTTTCAATCTGTTCACAGAAAACTGTTACATGCCGGGCCTCAGTTGCTCTTGGCAAATGTTAGACAAAACTATTGGCCCTTAGGGGGCAGAAACTTATCTAGAGTCATCGTTCAAAAATGTGTAGTATGCTTTAGGCATAAGGCTCAAATTGTGCAACCCATTATGGGACAGCTTCCAAATTCACGAAGTAATCTTGAATTTCCATTCTTAAATTCAAGCGTTGACTATGCCGGCCCAATACTGATCGCTGACCGAAAGGGAAGAGGCTGTAAGCTTATAAAGTCTTACATCTGTATCTTTGTCTGCCTCGCTGTCAAGGCTGTTCACTTGGAGCTTGTCACGGACTTGACCAAGGAAGCATACATGGCTGCGTTAAACAGATTCATTGCGCGCCGTGGCAAGCCTCGCAGCATATTGTCCGATAATGGTACAACATTCGTCGGCTATTGTAATCAATTACGTCATTTTTTGCAGAACTCAAACATTGCTTGTGAAGTCGCTCAGGAAGGGATTGAGTTTAATTTTGTCCCGGCCTACGCCCCTCATTTCAACGGCATCGCGGAGGCCGCAGTACGCTCCACAAAGTATCATTTAAAGAGACTACTTAAATTAACTAATTTTACTTACGAAGAGATGGCCACGTGTCTGACTCAAATAGAGGCCATTCTCAACTCCCGACCCCTGACTCCTTGTTCCTCTGATCCACTTGATTTCTGTGCCCTAACTCCGTCTCACTTTTTAATTGGAAGGTCACTCACGTCCGTTCCTCATCCACAGATTACCAGCGGAAACATAAACCGTCTGGAGCGATTCCAACCGGTGGAACATGTGAAGCAGCACTTTTGGAAAAGGTTTAACACTGAGTACACATCTCTGCTACAGCAAAAAACAAAGTGGTCTTCAGCATCGGGTGACATCAAGGTGGGCAGCCTCGTCCTGGTGAAGGATAAGGCGCTGCCACCTCTCTGCTGGCTGCTCGGTCGTGTCGTCCAGGTGTACCCGGGCGCCGACGGTGTCGTCAGGGTCGCGGAGTTAAAAACGAAGAAGGGGACAATTAGGCGGGCCTTCAACAATATCTGCCCGCTACCACTTTGAAGAGTCCTTCAACCCGGGGAGCATGTTCGCGCGCGAGTATGTGTGGTCGCGGCAGCAGTCATCGAGGCTGCGTGTGTGGTCGCGGCAGCAGTCTGCGAGGCTGCGTGTGTGGACGCGGCAGCACAGTGTGGCGGGGGCGCCGTTCGACCGACGCGACTCTACAACGGGTGGCACTACTGGGAGAGCCGCGGGCGACGCGCGCGCACGCGTCGCCCGCGGCCTCGTTCATCATTCTTCTCTTCTCCTCGCCAGCGAAGGCAGGCGTTGTACCCATCTCCAACTTGTAAACTTGTAGTTATTCTGACCAATAAACCTTTTTGAAATACAGTCCACTCATCTCATTGAAGAGCACCATCCCCAACAAAAAGGCTAAGGAGACGATGAGGTAAATTACCTATACTCACTTCGGTCATTGGTAATTTGTGATATCTCAAGTCAGTATGGGGGTTTCCAGAAAAATTAAATTTTATAGTAAGGAAGTATCCGCTTCTTGTCTCTGTTCTTTGAAGTGTAGGTAAATTAGCTTAGTATTTTCCGATCACTTTAGGCAATGTGGATTTTATTTGATAGAAGCCCAATGTGTCCACGATTTACTTTGGTAGTATAAAAAATCGTAAAGTTACAATAAACTGCACTCTGTTATCATAGTTGTGCATAATATCACTTCTCTAGTCTATATTTCTATTACCTATATTTATTACAGCTTCTTAAATCAATGTAGTATACAATCAAAACTCGTAGCATAGTCGACTACTAACTATGCTTTGATTACCCTTACATTTTGCAATAGCATTTGGTTATCCAGCTTCAAATATATTTTTCTCTTAACTATTTCATTAGACTTGTATATTTATGCTAGTATGTAGGTATAATACTAAGCAATGTGTACTAAATAATAAGAACACAAAAGCGATGTGGATCTGTGCGACAAGTAATTAGAGTGGTTGCACTGCGGCCACTGTGTCAACTAAGTTTGAACATTTTTTCATTGCATAGTAGCACATATGAATCATTATAGTATAATGTTGGCTAGGAATTCTGTCATTACAATCCGTGTTTTTTAATGGTTTTCTGTTTATTCAAGTAAAACACAAAAGTCGAATTCATGAAAAAAACATTTTATTGTTGTGTGTTAATTGCTTTATCTTTGGGTTAGTAGCCATGGAGCCAAGCCAAGCAGCCAAGCCTGGACCCAACTCCAACAATGTTGGAAAAAGGCTAGGGAGATGATGATCGTTGAGTTAGTAGGGATATCTCCTACCGGTGTTAGCACGGAATCTTCCAGATCTGAAAATAAATATAAATATTAATTTTGTATTATTGTGTTAATTTAATCACTCATTTGTATTATTGTATGCCTTTTTATATTAATTCTGATCATAAAAGTTACCTAACACGTTTTCATGTTTTACATTTGTTTACTTTATCATAATTAAAGAAAGGTTTTATTTAAACACGACATACATGAACACGAAACTATGAGAAACAAAATTTCATTGAAGGAAAGGTTGAACAACTCACCCCCACTTCCTGAGGTCACTGTTACCCAAGTTGAGGGCTGTGCCACTGCAGTTATCCCACGTAATTTGCCATGAGCTAGAGCATTCACGTCCTACGATGTGGTTGTAGCTGACAGTCGCGGCGAAGTATCTCCAGGCATTGTTGTGATTGCAGATGTTAGTAAGGCAACCAGGCTGGCTGATACCACCGTTGACGTAGAAGTCAGCATTAGCGACGTCAGATCCAATACCGAGACCGCCGACGGTGTAGCCACCATCGGTGTGGATTGCCTCTACGTAACCACCATCATTGGGGTTTACGCGGTCGGAGTTGAAGTTCCATAAGGGTCCAGCAGGGTCCAGAGCTAGAAAAAGAGGTTAGTTTAGAACATATCCGACTAAGAAATGTTGATTTTGCGGTATTACTTTACAGGTTGTTAAAGAAAGTCATAATAACCTGTGACACGAGCGACTCTTCCTCCAAGTTCTCGACCAGCGTTACCAACGAGATGGGCACCCAAACTGAAGCCGACAAGGTGCATATTGCTGAACTGTGCTCCGGTGACGGAGTTCACGAAGGCAAGGAACTGTCCAAGACCCCGACCAACGGCAGGGACACCATTAGCGGCGGTGATGTAGTTAGAAATGGCAAGACGTCTCCAGTCCAGGACGATGACGTTGCAATCATAACGTCCTAAGTACGCTATAAATAGACAGAACAAGAATTAAATAACAAAATAATGATACATGACAATACGGCAATATATAATGTTAATAATTCAATTACCGTCTCTGACAACTGGGTTGATGTCGGTGTCCTGGTTGCTGAGCCAACCGTGGGCGATGACGACGGTGTGCGCATTAGGGTTGAAGTTAGAGTTAGTGATGGAAGCAGCATTATTAATGACCAATGTCTGCGCTTGGTTAGGGTTACGTCTAAAACATAATTATTACGTTTAGGTAAAGTTAGAACTAAATGAAGCCAAATGTTCAAATGCAAATGATTACACAAAATGTTCTTCTTTTTTATTTCTTTTTGACGGGCCTGTTGGTCTAGTGGTCAGTAACCCTGACTGCTAAGCCAGAGGTCGTGGGTTCGATTCCCACCCAGGACAAACTTTGTGTGATGAGCATAATTGTTTGTTCTGTGTCTGGGTGTTATTCATCTATAATATGTATGTATTTAAAAATTATATAAGTATGTATATCAGTTGTCTGATTACCATAACACAAGCTCTGCTTAGCTTGGGATCAGATAGCCGTGTGTAAGATGTCCCAGGATATTTATTTATTTATTTATTTATATTGATAGTTTTTTATTTTGAGTCTTATTTTTGTTCAGTAACAGATTTTTGACTATTTAGCCAAAATGCTGCATATTAAGATTTTTCGTTAGACACACATTGACCTACCACCGACCACCACCACATAAAACCACCGACATAGCTCGTTGAATTGCCAAACTAAAGTGGCAGTGGGCGGGCATGTGGAAATCTATCGACTGAAGGTGATAATGATACACATTGACCTTATAAAACATTTTCCTGCTAGCTGTCTGGTATTGCTTACCTGGTAAAAAGCAGGTACAGGTTGTTAGCTGGGTTCCTGTTGACCTCATCAAGAAGTTCCTGATCAACTGGCGCTTCTAGGTCCACATCATGCATGACACCATCACCATCCGGGAACTGAATGAACCGTGGGTAAACATAGTCCCCAGAATAATCAGAGACCTCTGGGTTCACCGGCACCGCTGATGCGGAATATGCTAGAAATACAAAGAGTTTTCGTAACTTATGAGGTTTTTAATGGCTGTTCAGTGTACTGACTTATTGACTGAGTGTTGATATATCAACGTACAGCCAAATCATGTGGTCATAGAGACACAAAAGTTGTGATAATAAATGTTAACATGAAACGCAAAAGTTTAAAAGTTAATTTGAACAATTTTTACTCGAAGATTGAAGTCCCAATCTATTGCGGAGTTATTTTCTTACTCATATTTTTTATTGCAAAAAAATATTATGCAAAATATTGCGAGCTTAACCCAAAATTGAGTTTTAATGCTCTTAAAGAGACGATAATCCCTAAGTTTGTTTTGGCATTTCTTCTCAAAGGTAGTCAGCTAGAAAATGCCGACTCCATATAGTAAAAAAAAATATGTGACATGTAAAAGTGATTTTATATCCTACTTGCTTAATAAAAAAAATGAAAAATTTCATTTCTTAAACAAGTTTTTATTATAAGCTTTTTTACCTGTGAATTTGTATAAATTATAATAAAAGTAGCTAATTAAGTAGCTTTAAATTATAAAATGCAGTCATTTCTGTGATCTTTCTTTTACTTCGATCTTCGAAAAAAGTTATAGTGAATCTAAATTGTATCTCTTGATCCATTTTATTTAATTTTTTTTACTTTTACATTAGAACAGAAAAGACCCATATTAATAAAAATCACAATTATTTCACTTACCCGTGGCGACAAGCAACCAAAGAAGAACAGACTTCATGATGACTACGATAATCAAGAAACCGTGTAAAAAATTAAAGCGAACAGGTGTATTTATTGAAAGTTTATCGTAATTCTTTTGATATCTTCAAAATTATGGAGATAAATGTCTGCTTTTGCGGATTAACTAATTCTTGGTGGTATAATACCAGTTATCTTAATAAGGCTAGGTAGTTAACATTATACAGGTAGTTGAAGGATGACAGTTCAATAGGGATGATGACTGCATCAAAATAATGACATTCTGTTTAGTCCGTCTGTTAGACAGTCCAAAAATACTGGACACATATTTTTTGCTTGATCAAATTAATAAGAAAATACAAAGATAAAGAGCATCAAAGTTCCGGAGAGGGGGCTTGTGACGTCACTTCTCAGTAAAAATTATACAAAGGGTGGTATTTTAAACGCAAATCAAAAAATATCCTTTTTCTAGGCAATAAGATTCCGAATTCCCATCAAAATTACTGATTGCACAGCAAAATATTCAACTCAAAATATCACTAAACACACTACAATTTATTTTTGCAGCGGACAGCATTTTTTCCTAAAGCAAAAGCTTTTTAATCAATGCATAGCTAATAATCTTAATGCACATTATACATGTTAACTCTTTTTCTTTTAAATATAGCTTCTATTTTTATATTATTTACAGTAGTTTTTCTAAATAAACCAGCATTTTATTAGTCACAGTCGTCTTATTATTAATTAATTACCACATAATGAGATCAGCAAAAAATATATAAAATTTGATACTAAATTGTAATTTATTGAATTACTAAAGCGGGTCTTGCTTTTGCGGGGCGTCCACGCTTCCTTTTTTGCCCAATAGCCACATTTTTAGCTTCTGCAGGTGGCGCCACGAACTTAAAATTCCACAATAAATCACTTAAAATCATGGAGATATAGGTAGGGTCTAGTACCAAATAAATGTTTTTGTATCTATGTACTACTAGCTTCTGCCCGCGGCTTCGCTCGCGTTAGAAAGAGACAAAAAGTAGCCTATGTTACTCTCCATCCCTTCAACTATCTCCACTTAAAAAATCACGTCAATTCGTCGCTCCGTTTTGCCGTGAAAGAAAGACAAACAGACAGACAGACAGACAGATAGACAGACAGACAGACACACTTTCCCATTTATAATATTAGTATGGATAATAGGTTTTTCCTTATAAGTATTTAAGCAAACTAATTAAAATAGATCACCAATTATTCTAAAACCGAGCAAAGAAACTAAAATGTTTGCTTGGCAAAAGAGGATATCTGGCGCTCGGCGGCCGCTGCCGCGGCACGCTCGCTGCGCTCGCTCGCCTTCGCGCGTTGTGTGGTCACAGTTCTAACCTAACCTAACCAACCATTTCTATCTCTATCTTACTCGCTCGCGCGACGCAGTGACGAAAAAGCGCGCGAGGCCGCGTACCTTTTACAGTTAATTTGTTCTGCTTTTAAAAATAATGCAATGTGACAGGATTTTTTTCTTATAATAATTATAAAATTTGCTGAGCATGGCTTCTTGAAAATTAAGACAAATATAATGAACAGGTTTGGTTGTACTTACTGGTAAATATGCGACTGGGATAGTTATTTTGCTATGAAATATGGAAATTTTGCTGTGCAGTCAGTATTTATGCTATGTATGTAGTATTTTAGTACAAAAATAAATTTAACTGCATTGCATTATGAGAAAAAAAGTAATGTCATATTGATGTATAATTTTGAATTCTCTGCAGTTTGAGTTTTGTTAAACATTTAGTTTATTTGTAGTGAAGTAAGTTATTTGATGTAAAAAAGAATATAAATGATGAGTATGTATTGATAGGTGATTATTTATTTGATATGCAATTTATAATATCCCTTATACAAAGGCGTGACGTTTCACGAAACTTCAACGCACTGTATTGTCGTTATTTTCTGTTTACGAGAAAAAAGAAAAAATACGTGTCCCTAATTTTTTGATTATCTAACTGACGGACTAATTACTTTTTTTTGTCGTCTCGCTTATTTGGGGGCTCTAATTTGTGTCATAGTATACTCGAATATATCGCTTCAATCGTTGAGAGTCCATGCAAACCTAAATTGTATGGAAAGGCTTTAAAATATTCTATTTGTTTATCCGAGGGAGATTACGTCGAATGCCAAGGACGGGGAGGAGGGAGGGGGGCATATTTAATTAAAAGTACTACTTATATATTTTTTTTAAATACCTGTTTTCAGTAACAAGGTAAAACATAAATGAATATAAACTTCAAACAGAATTTACGAAAAGGGAAATTATAGAAAATAGGTGTTGATTTTATTTCAACTGTCAGCTTGTCACTTCAAAAGAACAACAAAGGAATATTAAATTCTGGTAAAATTATTCGATTTGTAGGGCTACCTCAAAACCTATTATTCCTGATAACGAAATATTTAATTTAATTGAAGCAGCTCATTTATTTATTTAGTTTTATTTATTTAGTAAGTATACAACTTCGTGTTAGAATAAGTGGTTTTTTAATCATATCTAATAACGATAAAACAAATACTGTTTTGCGTATTTTGGTACCTACAATCGACATAGCTATCGATGTATATCTACAATCTTTGTTTCACATAAACAAATACAATAGGGATGACGACAGCATAAAAAATAGCATTCCGTTTAGTCAGTCTTGTAGGTCGCCCAAAAATACAAGACAAGTATTTTTTGCTTGATCAAATTAATAAGAAAATACAAAGACAAAGAGCAAAAATGTTCCGGAGTGGGGGCTTTTGACGTCACCGTCCTGCAAAAATTGTATCAAGTCGTGACGTCACGCGCAATTTCAACGCACTGTATCGTCGTCATTTTTCGTTTACGAGAAAAAAGAAAAAATACGTGTCCAAAATTTTGTAATAATCTAACTGACGGACTAATTACTTTTTTCCATTCCAATTTTTATAGGTACACTTACTTCATGCACATTTTGTCAAATCGTGTCGATAAAAGTGTCCGAAAGTGTGTCAGCTTCGCTAGGCTCTACACCTCGTTTGTCTCTTAGGTGTAGGTACGTTGGGCATAATCACTAGTGCAGAATAATTTGGTGCTGTTAAACAGTTCACACAAGGTAACAAAGAGGTTATCGGTGTTTTTCCTGTCAGTCTACCCGTCAACCTGCGAGGGTCATCGCTCCACCTAACCTGGTAGCTTTGTAAACACGTGTACCTTAACGCCATCGGTTACAGTATTGTTTATAATCATTTTAACTTGAGGATTTTATCTCGTTGAGCAACCCTAGCGCTTTTAAGTCTTCAAAATATTTAAGCATGGTATTGATACCTACCTAACTAGTCGACCAGAAAGACACATACACTGATTGATTTTATAGTGCCATTTCTTTGAAAACGACAGCACACCATAAACAAGAATGTCTCAGAAAATGGAAAAGGAGGAGCCGGTACCGGCAGCGGAGGCTCAGCCAGTGGAAAATATTCCCGAATACGAGGAATTTCTTAAGCCGATAAAAAATAATTTATGGCTTGCAGGCATTCCTTATGGTGATCCAAAGTTTTATTTGAGATTCTTCGCCATTTATATCCAACTTGTACTAATGATTTTTCTGGAAGTAGCATTTTTTGTTTCAAGAATTGCGCCTGAAAATTTTCTTGAGCTTACTCAATTGGCTCCGTGTACGGGAAGTGGAATTTTAACAGCTTTGAAAATCCTACCCATAGTTCAGCAAAGGAAAAAAATCTATGATTTGACCGAATGTCTTGGAAAACTCTACGATGGCATTCTAAAAGATAACAAGAAATGGAATCTCGTAAAGAAGGAACTCGTATTCGTCAAATTATTGACGAAGTACTATTTCGTTTTGAATTTACTGCTTATTTCTGTGTACAACTTTTCAAGTCCATTTCTTATGATGTATCGCTACTTTACGACACACGAGCTGGTTTTTAGACTGCCATATGCAGTGCTGTTGCCATTTTCAACGGAAGCGTGGCTACCTTGGACTGTGGTCTACATCCATTCGATTATATGCGGTGAGTAAAATTACTAAAAAATGACTCCTGAAAATGTTAAAACTAACATCTAAAAATGGATTATGCTATCAATATTTTGAAAATAATAATAGTTTGAATTTTTTTTACAGGTTATAATTGTGTCTTATTTTACACAATAGTGGACGGCTTTTACTTTGTTCTGACTACGCACGTGTGTGCCAATTTCAGCATCATTAGTGACATGATCCTAACTTTGGATAAAACTACTGTGGATCGATTGGCAAATATTATTAAACAACATCAATACATCTTGAAGTAAGAAATAATATATTCATATTGAAAATTAATTTTGAAGATGAATAAATCACTCTATTTTTTTTTGGTAGGAAGCGCCACCTAATTGATGGTTATGAAATTAAGAAAATCGACTTTGTTCATTTGATAGCCAATTTTTTAGGTGGCATTATTTTGGGCACATATAATATTAAGCTTTCATTTATGAGTCAAAAAGAATTACACAACTTAAAACTTTCTTTTGTGTAAGTAACGGTGAATGTAACATAAATTATAATAATCATCATGACTAATATTAATTAATTATTTGGAATAAACAAGATAAGGTAATCTTTGTGTTCCATTATCATATAAATCTCAGGCAAAGCTACCTTGTCACGTGATGTTATATTAGTGACCAATTACATCTTTCATCGCTTATTACAATCGCAGGTATCTTACAAGAAAAAACAGAAATTGGACTGTCAAATAGAACCTGTGTTGTTCCCGTTCTTATTTCGGAAGATTAATGACTTGCACGCAACAACAACAATTCTTTTAGCCTTTTTACTTGGGCCAGTTAACAAGTACAGTACGATCGTGTAGCCGTAGACGACGAGTAACTACGGACATTTAAATTTCTAGGAAAGCAACAACTTTTTAGAGATAAAACCAAAAAGGTTTTCAAAGTTCAAACAATGTAAACTTAGACAATTGTATGTTACGCTAAAAGGCGGCGATACCTGCAAAAAACAATTATATGTATATATATTTTATGCACTGTTGTAATTTGACCTGGACTCAATCATTGCCATTTAGGTGATATGATAGATTTGGTCATTTATAAATCGCATTACGATTATTATTGATCAATCACTCTTGACGTCAATTTGATATCCCAAAATAGACATCCATTTGTGGCGCCAATGGAAAGTCTGAATGCTGGAGATTTTATTTATTTATGTTAAATAGATAGGCTTTTTAGATTTAATTAGACACAGCCAAAACTTCTAAAGCTATAAACATAAAATTGGCACAATACTTACTCTTTATGACGTAAAAAATGTTTTGTCTCTGCATCACCTTAAGGTAGACTGGTAGAAAATGCCTAAGGCTTTAAGTCCGCCATTGTGCAATGTTTTTCTTTGTGCATAAAGTTTTAATAAATAAATAAAAACACCAATGAATTTTTTTAGAAAATGCATCTCATAAAACAAGGTAAAACAGAGGATGAAAGTGTATACAAAGTTTTCTAAAAACAATCTCTACAAACATAATCAGCTAATTAAGTTACAATGAAACCAAGAGGTTAAATAAATAACGTCATTATAAACAATTTCAGGCTGGGTGAAGATTTGGAAGATATTTTTACGGCGGCCAATCTATTTAATGTGCTGGTCGGCTCTTTGCAGATTTGCGCGCTTGGATTTAATTTAACGGTAAATTTAATTACAATCATGGTACTCTAATGAAAGCTTGTGAAGGCAGTTTACGTAAAGAAATGTTAGGCATGTTACGTAATGATTGATTACTGTTTGTACCTTTAAATATAAATAGGTATTTGCTGTGATCTGGGTGTTGTGGTTCAAAGGACAATGTGCAATAAGACGGCTTAATTGCCTCTTTGAAAATCGATTTATGAGTTCGATAAAGTTTTCCAAAATAAATAAATATTATATTAATATATATTATTAATAGATGGTCAAAAAATGAAACGGTATATTATAAAGGAACGAAGAAGGAAATATATAGTTCACATCGAGATAAAGTAAGACAGATTTGCAGTAAAGACTAAAACCAGAGAGAGGATTATTATGATTACTTTTCTAACTTAACAGCGTGTGATACATTCGATTCATAACAAACATCGACCTATCATAAATTGAAAACAATAGCAATGGTCACGAATTTGCTAATGGTATGACAGTATCAATCAATTCATTAATTGATTGGAATCTCGCGTCATTTGACATTCAGGCTCTATAAGTTGTTGTGATTAGAATAAAAACAATGAAATATTTGAGTTAATTAATTACTTTTACTGGCTATTACAACAATAATAAGTATTGTGTGTGACTTGTTTATAAGCATTTCGAAAGCAAAATGAAAAATCAATGCGACGTCAATAGTAACTAAACGATTTCTGTTTTTTCCATGCAGTTATTTTTTTTTAGCTGTAACAAATACTAATAGGAAATCACCCATGTTCTTTGTTGTCAAATAAAAAAATATTTTATATTTTTCGAGATTTCAAACCTGCTACCATCTCCTCTTTCCTTTCAATTACTAGTGTAAAGTTAGTTTCACGTTAAAAACTGTAACTATTCTTAGATTTTTATAAATATTTACGATTTGATTTGGATTTACGACATAAAACAACTAAATGCTTAACATTAATCTGAAGATAATAGAAGCATTTAATAAATCTTTGATAGTAAAGTAATTTACCACCAGGATGTAAAGATTACCTTGATTATTATTATGTTGGATTAAGATACTATCCAATTCACTTATTACAGTATTACCCTAAGGAAGACTGGTAGAAAATGCTCGTGGCATTCCATATCATTCTGCATTTGTGCACTGACATTCTTTACATTTGAGGCACAAAATGTAATAAACAAAATAAATTAATATTTTACACCCTAGTGAGATAAAAAAGATGATGGGTATTTCGATGAAACCAGCTTTTGCACATTTTTCTTTGAACTACTTTATACATAATTTTTTTTATATTTGTATTCAGTTTGTTCGGTAATTTAACATGGATTTTGGGTACATAAAAATTGTATTTGTTATTTTGAGTGAAATCATTATTTCATTCGTATGCACGCTACAACATTGCTCATTTCAGAAAACGCCCATTCAACAAAAAATAAAAAACTACATACGTAACAATACGACGTAAATAAGATAACCACGTAGCGTTTGTCAATTGTTTTTGTAACCCTTTGTGTCCTATGGCAAATATTTAATATTTTATGGTGTGACTTTACTAAGTGTATTTGGCCAAAAATTGTTTTTTCGTTGAAGCGTAATATGAACCTAATTTCAACAATCCTAGGATATAGTTTGCCTTGCTCTTGAGCACGTTACTTGTAACGTGAATATTCGGCGTAATGCATCAAGTGAGATTGCATCATTAAAGATAAATATAGCTACATATATAATTAATTTTTTATTGTTCATATAGACGGGGAGCTGGGAGCAAATTCCAGGCTGCATACTTTTCCTTCTTTCTGTACTCCTGCAAATCCTCATGATGAGTGTCTTTGGCGAAAACGTGTTAAGAGAGGTAATTCAGCAAATTATTTCATAAATTTAAATAAAAGCGAATAAATAAATTAATCTGAATAATTGTACTTAGAGCAAAAATATTGGAGACGCCGCGTTTCTATGCAAATGGTATGAAATGGATGAGAAATCTAAGAAGACCATTTTGACGATCATGATCAGGTGAGTTTTAGATAGGAATGGAAATTGAATTAATGCCTAGAAAACATCATCCATAAGTACGTAAATTAAATAAGATACCACTTACATTAGCAACTCTAGATTTATAATTTAATAAAAATATAAGTGGACTGTAGTTCCTCATAATAATACTTCGGTTAAAGATAATGTATCTGATAAAACACTAAATCTGGTGCTTATTTAGTTGCATAATAATTGTGCAATGTATATTGCTATGATATTTTAGATGCTCTAAAAATAATACCGCACACTTTAATTTTGGACCGCCAGCACTTTAAACTACATAGAACGGTAAAATTTTTAACCTAATTTTGTTCTGCAATAAAGTTGAAAATCTATTAAAGAAACACAGATTGCCTAAAACTACTGAATACGAAATATTTTAGTTTTGACATCGGTTCTTATTTTAGTTTATGTTGAGTGTACAATTAAAACTTGGTACTTATAAAATAGTACGTAAATCAAAGCAAATTAAAATTGTATTTATGCGTCCAAGCCTACCACTTAGTCCCCAAACCAACCAGTTGGTGGATTAATTGGTTGGTTAGCATAATAACCAACTAAAACCAAAATAATATTTCAGGGCTAAGAAACCTCAACAGTTGACTGTGTATAAGTTTTCTACTATCTGCTATGCAAGTTTTACAAAGGTAACGTGAATTTGCGGTTTTGATTACATTTGCTATTAATAAATATTATTAGAGCGATATTTAATTAAATTATTTTGTTTAATTATTTCAGATTATAAGCACTTCGTGGTCATACTTCACTATTCTACGAACTGTTTACAAGCCATCAGAAGTGTCACATTCTGACTAAAATAATTGGATGTATTTACAAGAAAAATACGAGGCTCTTTACTCAAACAATATTAACCTTTCGACGACCAAGCGACAGCCGGCTGTCGGGCTGCCATTGTCTCTCTGTTGTGTCTCGAATTACGTGGTTTAACATGAAGCAAAAAATAAAATAAAAATGTAGTATTCCAAATGGCAGCTTTCGGCAAAATTATTGTTTGTTCTATATATATCTAGAAACGCACAATCGCACACAGTTTAGCAGATAGCAATAATTAAGTAGATATTAAGGTACCAGCTAAATCCTGTTAATGTTTAATTACTAATTCCAATAATCACTGATAAGATGGAGTAGAAAATAAATGCGTTTTATTTCACAATAGGTACCTAATTGATAGTGTTGCATGCTTTTTGATGCAACCGTGTAAAATGGGACGGAAGTTCGACATTCATGCGGGCGTATCTGCGAGCAAATGCTATTCCATAATAAAAGTATTTATTACTCAATCATGGGTATTAGTAGCACGGTATTGTAAAAAGAGTTGGTATAGCAAATTCATCCATCCCAGTTTTATAAAAATGTCAATAGGGCCTTAACGTTGGTGGCGATTTCCTGAAGCGTATAGCCTAGATACGCTTAGAGTTATCGCAGCAGGTTTATGACAGAAATTCAGTGGCGTTTGTTTGTTTTCAGACGCTGCTCCTTTACTTATTATGTAAATTAATCGTGATGTTGTTGCTTTTTGTTCCTGACATTATTATGTAGCTGAAAGTGGTCTTTTTTGTCCGTTCCATGTTCGTGACGAAACGCAGAGGTAACCTCAGTCCGTATCTCGGACACGTGTCGGAGTTGGAGTCGCTCGGTCACCACAATAACCTCAGTGCAGAAATCTGCATAATAATTTGGATGTTGCCGTGCCTCAGTAATGTATACCACACCAATTTCAATTTCAAGAGTCTTGTTTTCAGTCGGCCGACGAATAAGAGCCACCACTACGGTGTTTAAGTATACGGCCACATGAGTGTCGGCTTCGACGGGGGGAAAGGGGGTTCGGCCGGATCAACACGATTAATCACATTGGTTACACTGATTGTTAGTCTTTCTGGTGACTACCCATAACGACTGCCTGGTCTAGAGATGATGACAGAGACCGTTTACTTAATATTAGTTGTGTCTAAGATATCTTAGAAAAAGTAATTGAAGGTGAGTGAGGAAACAGTTTGTCCAGATTTTCTTTTTTTTGCATAAACTTTTCTGATGAACAGGTCATAAATATAACGGTTTTTATATGACAGAACTGAATCTGCTTAGAATAATACCAATCTAAGTATACAGCCTACACCTATTGTAATATTTGAGATATTACCATACACTTACCGTCGGGCAAGTCATAAGGCACTGTTATTACAGTTGTTCCAAACTTCGGCTTAAAATCATTATTTTGTTGAAACAAAGGACAATTAACCGATATTAAGCCCACCTGTTCCTTGGTTGATGTGAAATATTACTTGCGGGATACACAAACTTTCCAACCGGCCACACGATTATTTTTGAGGTTAATTCAACTTTGTGTGTAATTGAATAATTTTAAGCAAATTATCAAAGTTTTAGCGAAGTGAGTCTCTTAGTGCTTCAATTAGAAACGGTTTGTCGCAAATGGAAGCCAAGTACAAGGACAGCTGAGACCCTTTATGAAGTTGCTGGAGAGGCGACATGACTGTAGAATCTTTATTTTATGAATTTGGGATTTTGTGAGGAACAGAGTGTACAGGTCCTCCAATGAACAGGAGGGATCCTCCGACCTTACGGTATTGTATCTGGTAGGCTACTGCCCTGATGTTTTTGTCGGGATATATATTTATGTTGAACTTTGAACCTAAAATAGAATTATGCTTGTAGAAATTTCTATTCCTAGATAACATAAGAGTTGCCTAGGAATAGATATTCCTAGATAACGCAAAACCACTGTTGACAGAATTCTTGGTTCATAGATAGCCCCTGCGATAAACTCTGATTGCGCGATATGGAATTTTAGTTGTAGTTCACATGTTGAACGATAGATGTCGTCACAGGTTCTTCGGATGTATGTCATAGTGTAGACCAGTCGATATTTTTGGCACTAGAATAATTATATTAGACTACACGTCACAGCTTTCAATACAGTGCCATGGTCTAGATGTGACGGTCATTGCTGGAAATATTATTTATTTCTTAATTAAAGTCGTGGTTCAACCATGCTGTACATTTATACAAAATGGTAATTTTAGTTATTGGTGAATCACTTGTGTGTACTTTATTAGAGTAAGTAGCCACTAAGAAAGGATTTTTGGGAATTCTACTACAAAAGGGGTAAAAGAAGAAGGAATCGTTCTGTATAAACCTGGGATTGTCAACTCCAAAGTTTCACTTACCCTAAAATATATTATTGCAGTAAATGATCAGTGAATACAAGTGGAGCCATCTTTTGTGTCTTTAAACAACGATTAAGAGAATGTTTGCTAATCAGGCGTCATTATTGCCAATCCTCAGATTATTACCAGATAAGTAATTAAAAGTACGTTGTAATATTTAATACTTAAGATAAAATTGTGACTAATCATTTAATGCAATTGTTCAATGACATATCGATGTTTTCATATCGTATATATGCTTTCACCAGGACGCCAATTTTATTTGTAAAAATGAATTTTTAAATTAGGATGAGTTTCACCGATCATTTAAATTTTATCGTAAAGTCTGTTGAATTTATTAAAAAAAGGTTTCAATACAAAACTCTTAGACGGAATCGCAAAATATTTTAAATTTGGATTAGATTGTAGCTGCAAATAAAATTTTTTCGTTCCTACCTCATCACAAAGGAAACATAGTAGGAATAATAAATACAGTAAAAGATGATGTTTAGCTAGAGTTACTTATCTACCTTTTTTAACTCTTAAACCACGTCCATAAATTACAAGCTTTGTGGGAGTAGGTTGCGAAATCGTATCAGAAACGACGAGATTCGTAGAAGAATCAAAGTCACCGACATAGCTCACCGAGTCGCAAAGCTGAAGTGGCAGTGGGCTGAGCACATAGCTTGAAGAACCGATGGCAAGCATAGCTTAGAATGGTGCTCCCCTAGATGGACGGATGACCTTGTTAAGGGAACCGTTGGATGCAGGCGGCACAGAACCGCATGCGCTGGAAAAATTTGGGTGAGGCCTATGTCCAGCTGTGGACGCTCATATGATAGGCTGATGATGACGATGAGAGTAGATTAAAACATATTTTTTCTCATTTTCATAGATTTAACCGCACGCAACCGCGAGATGCTTGCTAGAATGGTAAATACCATCTGTACCGAGTGGTAATAAAATATAATTTTATAATTTCACGGTGGTGGTTCACGAGCTTTTAAGCTATTAGTGGAATCACCAGTTAAGGAGATACCGCCATTGGTATTGAAGTCAGCATTAGGAACCGACACCGAGACCTTTGAGTGTGAATAGCCTTAACGTGGACAACTTCGGCAGGAATTAAACGATTTGTGTTGGGAACTATAACATAGATGTCCAGAACTTAAAGTCTAAAATTAAAAGTGTAGTCATAAAATTATTATGTTTAAATAGAAGCAATGCAAATCACAGAAAATGCCATAAAAGATCAAAGAGAGAAAGAGAGAAGAAGAAGATTGATAGATTTTTGGTTAACTGCTCCGCTCCTGTGGGTCCAGCGGAATATGCCTATAGGCTATTCTTTTCCCGCTTTTTGCCACATGTTTCATTGATGTTTCGGTCCTACTGGTTTTAAAGTAATCTTATGTAACCCATGTTACTGATAATGTAACTTTATATTGGTGAAAGAATTTTTCAAATCAGTTCCGTCGTAACGAAGCTGATTCAATGTAAACAAATAAATTTACAATCCAATATTTCCTCTTTATATCACGTATAAGAAAGCACTGGTTACTTCAAGGTACACTTTTACTTTTCGTTGAGTTGAACTAAGGCAGATGCCTTATAATCAATTACTGCAAAAATCGACAAATGCATTGAATGCGGGAGTATTTTTTCCTGGGTATAATGTGTCGTTTCAATAATTTAGTGTTATTAAATTGAACGTATGTGGGTAATTATTCATGTCATTTTAAGTTTTATTTAAATGTAGTACACCTTCGTGATAATATTGTCGTCCATTTATGTTTTTTTCATGATTTGTGTATATTCTTTGTTGGGGATCCTAAATAAATAAATAAACTGCTATAGTAAGCAGTCGCGCGAGGCAATCATCAAAAATCTAGAACCTTCCAATTTTTAATCAACCAATGATTCTTCATATTTGCATCAGCCTTTAATAATATGGTTTAAACTCTTCTCCAAAGTAGTTTACTTTTAATTCTCATTCACAGTCCATACTGTAAGTGTGGTAAAAGGAACTGCGAGTTTGCAGTTGAAGTCTACGAGAGACTATTACTTCTACGTGCTTAAATCTTAAGTGTGAATAAACACAAAGAATAAAGGCATTATGTCTAATACTGTATATTTTTATAAAGCATGTCAGATTCTTGAATTAATAAGGATAACTCCTGCCGGTGTCGAGACGGTACATACCAGTTCTGAAAAAAAAAAACAAAGATCGTTAGGAACAAAAAGTATTATTTGACCCATCTAAACCACCAATGGATTGATATTTATTCAATTTCATATTAT
Source organism: Athetis lepigone (assembly GCA_033675125.1). NCBI lineage: Eukaryota > Metazoa > Arthropoda > Insecta > Lepidoptera > Noctuidae > Athetis > Athetis lepigone. Next base: position 10,072,315 of record CM066243.1, on the reverse strand, counting down.
TTAGTTGCTGAGTAATTTAATTATAGTCCAATAACATCAACGTTATTCAAATTTGAAATGTTAAACAAAAACTAACTTTTTACGGTGTCAAATAAAACTAACGACAATCTAAATAACTACAACTTACCCGAACTTCCTCAAGTCATCGTTGCCCATACGGAATTCAGCGCAACGGCAAGTATTCAAGGTAAGTTGAGTATTGCTGGTACACAGACGACCGACCATGTGGTTGTAAGTCACGGTAGCAGCGAAATATTCCCAAGCACGGTTGTGGTTACAGAGGCTAGTGGAGCAGCCAGGTTGCGAGTTACCGCCGTTGGGGTAGAAGTCAGCGTCAGCAACGTTGGATCCGATACCAAGACCACCGATACCGCCGTCGGTATGGATAGCCTCAACGTAGACACCGTCTGAGGGCCTGACGCGGTTGGCGCTGTAGTTCCATAGAGGACCAGCGGGGTCCAAAGCTAAAAACAAAAAAAAAATTACGTTTTTAAGTTCATATTGCCAAGATCATAGAAAAATAGTAGACAAAAAAATGCATACAGGTAATACGGGCGACTCTTCCGTTAAGTTCTCGGCCAGCGTTACCGACTAGATGACCACCCAAACTGAAGCCGATAAGGTGCATTTGGTCGAAGCCCTGACCAGTCACTCTGTTCAGGAAAGCCAGGAACTGTCCCAGACCACGGCCGACGGCTGGCACACCACTAGCTGCTGTGGCGTAGGTAGACTGCGCGAGTCTTCTCCAGTCCAGGACAATGACGTTCACGTCGCTCTTGGTCAAGTAAGCTGTAAATATTTTCTATTATGTTGTTGTTGTTCAAGAAAAATCTATTATGTTGCTCCACATCTAACAGTGGATTCATAGAAATTCAGGTGCACATAGGAACTGGTGATTTTATGCATATTATTATATTCGTAGTTCCTATATTATTTATAAACCTTATTATCAAGATATATGTTTTTTGGTAGAATATCATAAAAATAAATAATTAAATAATCAAAAAACCCAACTGCATATCGCAACTTGGTGACTTTGTTTCTGGTCAATTCAAATTCAATGACACATCATAATGTCGAAATCTGTTAAACGGTTTAGGCTGTAGAGCGTGACATGGAATGAGATATACATACATACGCTCGAAAAACATGAACCTACTTTCGGCAATCGGGTAAAAAATAGAAGTATTACTAACTATTTCTGACGGTAGGGTTGGGCTCCGTGTACCGGCTGCTCAGCCATCCGTGAGCGACGACTATGGTGGGTACATTGGGGTTGAAGTTCGAGTTTCTGATGGAGTTCTCATTGTTGATCGTCAATGTTTGAGAAATCAATCGGTTGCGTCTGTAATAATTTTAAAAGATTAAGAATATGAAACTTCTTTAGAATGCGAGTCAAAAATAATAATAGCACTTTTAAGGCTCTATTTGAGTTCATAATTGTATACTGTCAATTGTCGATTAAATATTGCAATGCTACAATTCGGAGGTTAGAGTTTTTGTCCCAAAATGAGTCGTAAATTCAGTGGCAATTAAATATTGATGATGACGACTATCAGGAACTACTACATTATCAATCAAGGAATTTTATTAATATTGATTTATTTATAATGTAATATATTTTACCTGGTGAACAGCAAGTATTAGTTGTCGGCTGGGTTCCTTTCAATCTCCGCAAGGAGTTCCCTGTCAGGTTCCTCCTCGAGGTCTACGGTATGCATGACACCCTCGCCATCGGGGAACTCGATGAACCGTGAGTATACCTTGTCCTCGGAGTAATCCGCTTCAGGTGCCACCGGCACCGCCCAAGCGGTGTATACTAGGAGAATACAATTTGTGTTATTAAAAAAATATTGGTTTGGTTTTAAAGTTCACGTCCCTAGCCTTTTCCCACCAAGTTTTTTAACTCCTTAAACTTATTTTTCTTGACAATCAATTAAAGTCAACTAGCACGCTATGTTTTTGTTATTTCTGTTACCTTAATAAATACAATTTTTTGATTGGCATAATATTTTTATCAAAGTTTTGTAAGATTTGCCGATAGCCGTCATTGCCTTTTCATTTATTTTATTTTACTGCCATTTAATTTTTTTAAGAAAAAGTGTATCTACGGCGTAATTATTACTTTTGACTGTCACGGATGCATGAGAAGTTGTGAATTTTATACCTAAATTGTTTCATTGGCATAGCCGTTAAATAGAGTGCAATAGAAAGACAGACAGAAATTGACTATATATGACTGAATACTACATTGAGTAGAAGGACAAACATTAATTTTGGATTTATAACATTAATAAAGAGGTATATAACAGTAAATAAACTTACCCGTCACGAAGAGCAAGAACAAAATAGACTTCTGCATTGTCACAACAATCAGAACTTATACAGCAGTGACAATTATCGGTGTCTTTATGCTAAAATTTTATCATTTAGATGAAAAGATAATTCATTAAACCGATTATCGGTTGTTTTAAAGATTTTTAATGTTTTGGATTGTTTTAGTCTAAAAACTATCAGCATTAGGTATTAAATACCTAATGCTTATAAAACAAAAAACGAGGCCAAGTGCGAGTCGGATTCGCAGACTAAGGGTTCCTTAACACCCAGGTAGAATTACAAGGGGACGTTTAACCGCTAAAACATTTGTCGAATAATGTCAAATGTCCTTACGAGTACACGCATATTTACAATTGACCTAAATGATGACCAACCATTACCAACATGATATCCTAAAGTACGATAATACGCTAAAAAAGCTAATCATTTTGTAATAGATAGAAGCACACACAACAAGCGGACAGACAGACAGACGCGGCAGGTTGCGTTATTTGTTTTTGGACGCACAGAACCCTAGAAACTGTTTATTATCTTGTGGATCTCAACATTACAAGATAAAGTACTTAACACTGCGGGAGTGGTATATAACAATGTTATTGTTTATCAATTCCATCGATTACTTAATTTTTTCGTTAATATTTTTATTCTTTGTAAAGAAAAATACAGAGGGGCACATAAAACCGGTATATTGAAACCACAATAGATTATTATGGATTAGATAAACTACAGCTTGTTCCTGAGACATTTCTCTATCTATAACTATTCCATAAATATTATTAAGTTAAAAAGCCGGTCAAGTACGAGTTGAACTCGCGCAACGAGGGTTTCGTTAATTTGTTTTTTTAGTGAAATAACTACAATATTACGGTTTTCGGAGTTTTTTCTTTATTTGTGCTACATGACATTGCTTGTTGCCAAATTTCATGATAATTAGTCAATGGGAAGTATGGTGAGCTACACATCAAGCTATACAAAACCAGTTTTAGCTGACCTATGTTTTTCGTACAATCAGAAGTCAGCTTATGCTGGTTTTGCTGCTTCTTGCCAAATTTCATGAGTTAATCGAAAGTACCCTATAGGTTTTGATTCCCTTGCAAATGTCTAAATATGCAATATAAACCGCCGTATCTTTTTATTGCGTTGATTTAGAAACTTGATATTTTCACTGCTTTGAGAGATAGCAGACCTAAGTATGTGATATTTAGTGTTATATTTCAGCTTGATATCTCGACGCGTTTCTGAGAAAAAGGGTCTTGACAGACGGACGGACGGACGGACGGACAACAAAGTGATCCTATAAGGGTTCCGTTTTTACCTTTTGAGGTACCGAACCCTAAAAACATCATTTATTTGTAATAGGTCTCTGCACAGGTGTTAAAAAAGTTCTAAAATACAAAAAAATCATTCTGTGATCATGGACGTATAAAATTAAAAATACTATTGTAGGAAACTAGGTCTGTTTGTCATATTATTTAATTAAAATAAATTATCGTGGAACTAAAAACAAATTATTGGTCACAAAAGCACATCACTAATAGAATAATAATAGTTTTCTATCGAAAAGTTAAAGACTTATGTTAAAAACTACGGATTTTTGTTTATTGACAGTCTTCTGTTATGATGTTATCATTGTTTCTCTTTAAGCCGGGGTTTTCGGCTTAAAGAGAGACGTTATGACATCCTTCTGATACTCAGGTTTTTCTGTTGCGCCCGGTCAGCACAGCAGTACTGCTATTTTTTAATTTCACATTGTATCTTGTGATTTAAATTGACAGTGCACCGGAACCTCAGTTTAACGGGAAAGATTTTTTATTAAATAAATACGAGATTTTACGAAATTAGTTTAATATCGTGTTTTTCTATAATATCGTGTAGATTTGAGCACATTTCAGGCAACATAGAACATGCAAGCGTACGATCTAGCTTTTATGCAGCTGCTATGCGATGTGGTTGTATGCAATGGACGACAAAATCGGGATATTGTTAGTCATTTACTTAATTTACAAATGACGGAAATAAAATACAAGGTCCCAGTATGGCCTTTTATCTGAAAGATAGATTCTTGCAAATTGCTTGGTAGTGGATAAAATAAAGAAAAAAAAATGACGTGTAAAAGTGTAATTTATTACCTATTTACAAAAATAAATCATTTATTCATTATTCATTTATTTATTCTGGTAGCGCCATCTATTATTTCTTAATATTAATAATTAGACCTCTTTTTATCAATTCTGTCTTAACCAACCTTCACGCTCTCGCACGCCTGACGGCTGTCAGAAGCCATAAGAAAAAAGAAGAAAATGCCGCCATGGAAGATCCGCACGTGAAAATGCAGTTTTTTCTCGTTCAAGATATTATTTAACGCGCCTAGTTAATTCCTACCGTATTACAACAAATATTAACCGCTGTGATTGACCGCCCGCGGGTGTGATTGTTTGTGGACACAGAGACAGAGAATTCCAGTGTTGTGCTTCAAAAGCCTCCAAAAGGCGAAGAAACATCAGGCGCCATTTTGTTGAACCTATACACGAGGCAAGGAGACAGCCAGGTAAGGCGCACCAGCGTGCAGCGTACTTTCTCCCTAATCCCACAACTTACATCCCGGTTTGTTATCACTATATAATTCTTTATTTTCTTGGCGATTATCAGCTATCCTTCTTACAGTCAGATTTCGCAAATCGTCAAATATTGTGGTTTTTTACCCAACATTTTTTTGGTCCTTCGAGCGGATTCATATCCAATTCTCTTTTATTCCGCGTAAGTATCTTCTAGAGGTACTTACCTAGGTAGTTGTAGCATCTAGCTGCACTCCTAGTCTATTTACATACCCATTACGTGGTTATTTCCCGCACCCCAGTAGGTAATATACAATTGCGTAGCTACCTACTGATATACCTTATTATAATTACTCGAACTATATAGTGGTCTTATAAATACCATATTTCAAGCACCATTAGTTCAACCGCCTTAAAGTTTGTTGCCTACATAGGAATTACTAGGATTTACCGCCGCATAAATACTTAGGTATTTTTGTTGTTCTAATATACTTAGGTAAAATAATACTTAGGTATACATTTTAGTTTGTTTGGTTCATTAACCTACATAAACATGTCGCAGCAAAAGAAACTGCATTTCGGAAGAAAAAGAGTTAAAAATATTAGAAGCTAAACGCAATACTTTATTTGAGCGTATGCAAGACATTTTTGAACGCTCCAAAACCGCAACTTCTTCCGATATTAGTAGGGAATCATTTCTTAGTTATTGTATGACAGTAGATGTTATTCGATCAGACTTTCATACATTATTAGACGCTTATAACTCAAAATTACTTTCAATTAATCCTGATTCCCAGCCGAATTATCAGTCGTACACCGCATTCGAAGATCTTTATTGTATCGTGAAACGTATACAAAGTCAGTTAGATGACAACCGCTCCACAGCGCCAGGTGGCGGCTGCGCGAACTATCGAGCACCGCGTCTACCTCCAATTGAACTTATGTCATTTCACGGTGACATACGGAACTGGCCATTATTTTATGCAAGTTTTAAATCAACAGTGCATGATAATGTCTCTCTAACAGATGCCGACAGATTGTACTATTTGATAGGGAAACTGTCGTCGAAAGCGCAATCCGTGTTTGCAGGTGTCACGCCCAATGCTGAGAATTATCAGGTTATATTTCAGTCACTTGTTGACCGATATCAGGATACTCGTGTCCTCGCGTCTACTTACTTCGATCAAGCTTTAAACCTTAAGCTGACCGGTCCCGCGTCTGTTTCGAATTTCCAGCTGTTTATCGATAATTTTGTCACCGCAGTTAATGCCCTTAAAAACTTAAAATTAGAAAACCTTTCCGACTTTATGTTATTTCAACTCGCAATAAAAAAGTTCGACACGGAAACTATTCGTGCTTTTGAGATGACAGAACGTAATCATAAAATACCTACACTAGATAGTTTTGTGACCTTTATCAAAGATCAGTGTCGAATATTTCAAAATACGCAGCCTAGTTCGTCTGGCTCGTCTAGCCTTATTGACAGTAAACAAAAGTCGAATAAATCGCGAAATAATAATAGTAGTTCGGTTCCTAATCCGCAATCTTACGTAGCATGTTCGGATTCTAATAATAATAATAATCCGCTCAAGTGTCTATGCAATAATATTGTACATGATCACTTTTATAAATGTCCCGCTTTTAGTAAATTAACTCCGACTGCTCGTTTTAAATGTGTTAAAGAAAGTAAAGCTTGCGTTAACTGTCTAAGTATTAAACACAAAACAAGCAACTGTTCTAGTAAAACTAAATGCCGCTCATGCAATCAGGCTCACCATAGTTTACTTCATTTCAATAAAACCTCGCCGTTACCGGCTGAACCTGGTAACCTTGTTAAAGTAAGTTCATCTGTTGTTACGTCACCGCAAACGCAGGCCGTCCGTACCACGGAATCCGCGGCTCATCCCGAAGTATCGTAATGTACTACATCAGTCGCACACACACGCGAGCATCGCCCGCGCACTTGTCACGTTCAGCGCGAAGCTACATCGCAATGTACGGCGGCGTACACAACGGTTTTGCTCGCTACCGCGCAAGTAATAGTATACGATACTCATAACACACCTCACATAATTCGTTGTTTACTGGATAGTGCATCCCAAAGTAATTTCATTACTTCTGATTGTTTGAAACGCCTAGGATTGTGGAATAACTTTAAAAATACTGACATAGTAGTCAAGGGTATTGGCGGTTAAGAAAAATCATGTAAGGGTTCCGTAGATATTAAAATACATTCGCGTATTAATAGGGATATTAATTTTAACGTTTCTTCACTTATAGTAGAACGTATCACGGACACATTGCCGAATGCTCATGTGGATATGTCCTTACTTAAGCACCTCGAGTCATTGCCGCTCGCAGATTTAGACTTTGCGCAGCCGGGAAATATCGATGTTTTGATCGGGGCTTCAATATTTCCGCACTTACTACTATCTAATATTGTACGTAGTGAGCAATATAATTTACCTCCCGCTGTTGAGACGGTATTTGGGTATGTGGTCATGGGTCCGCACCTGCATCACATACTTCTCATTATACTACGTCTTGCTGTTCTGTTCTTCAAGAAAATAATATTGATTCTCTCCTCAAGCGATTTTGGGAGCTTGAAGAAATTTCCGCACCGCCCTCGCTGAGTCGTAAGGACCTCGAGTGTGAAGAACACTTCCGCGCTACCACTGTTCGCGACGACAGTGGCAGATATATTGTGTCGTTGCCATTTTGTGGCGACCCTTATTCGCTAGGCGACTCGTACGCTGCTGCGCTTAGACGCTTTTATTGTTTTAACAATAGTGAACCTATATCCGTGTATCAATTTAATAGGGTTTGTTTTGGACTCAAGTCAAGTCCGTATCACGCATTGAAGGTCGTCCGCCAGTTGATTGCTGATGAAGGCGACAACTTTCCCGCTGCAGCAGCTGTTGCCACCTCCGCTTTGTATATGGATGACATCGCCTGTAGTGTCGTATCCGCTCCGCAAGCATCTCGCTTAGCAAAGAGCTTATTGAGCTCTTCAAGCGAGGTCAATTTGATCTTGTCAAATGGTCAAGTAACTCTAAAGAGGTTCTCGCGCAAATACCTGATTCATATAAAGCTTTTACAGACGTTGAATTTGAAGGATCTGTGCATAAGGTTCTTGGTATGCGCTGGAACCAATCCAGCGATAGGTTTCATTTTGAAGTCGCACCTCCAGATGATAAGTGCACCAAACGCACTATGCTGTCCACAGTGGCTCGACTATGGGATATAATGGGTTTTGTGGCTCCCACAATTTTGTACGCCAAGCTCTTGATCAAAGAACTCTGGTTATCAAAGTGTGAGTGGGATACCGTTCCTCCCGACCATATTGTCACCGCTTGGAAACAGTTTTGCATTGAACTCCCCGCGCTCCATCAAATTATTATACCGCGTCATCTTGGATTGGTCGATGGATGTATTGTTAACATAATAGGTTTCGCTGATGCCAGTGAACGCGCTTATGGTGGAGTCGTATATTTGCAAGTCCGCATTGGTTCCAACTACTCTGTGCAATTAGTTTGTGCCAAGTCCAAGGTCTCGCCTGTCAAAACTATTTCGGTTGCGAGACTGGAGTTGTGCGCGGCCCTTCTGCTGTCTCAGTTACTCCGCAGAGTTCAAGAGACCATTTCGCCCCACTACCCTATTAATAAAATATTTGCAATGACTGACTCTAAAGTAGTGCTCGCTTGGATTTATTCATCTCCTCACCGCTGGCAGACTTTTGTCGCCAATCGCGTTACAAAAATAATTGAATTAATTCCTTCCGATTGTTTCAATCACGTCGCGGGTATTGAGAATCCCGCTGATTGCCTTTCTCGTGGTGTTACTCCAATTAAACTTCTGCATCATCCTTTGTGGCGTCATGGCCCTTCTTGGATGTCCCATGATCCGTCGGAGTGGCCTATACATCCATTTGACCGTAATGCAGAGGACGGGGACGTACCCGAACGGAAAGTTATCTCTCATCCCGTGATTGTTGAGGTTGCGGAATCCCCGATTTATGCACTCGCATTGCGCATGTCGTCGTGGTCTAAGCTACTACGCGCCATCATTTATATCTGTAGATTTCTTAAGCTATTGCCTAATGGAACTTCTATTTCAAGCTCTCACCTTGAAGTTGCAGAACATAAATTATTGCGAGCTGTACAAGCTATTTATTTTAGTAACAACATACAAAATTTGAAAAATAGTATGCCTTGTTCTCCCGCGCTTCTTAAACTCAAGCCGTTTCTCGACGAGCACGGCATCATACGAGTTGGCGGTCGTCTGTCTAATTCGGACGAACCTTACAACTACAAGCATCCTTGCATTCTACCGCATCATGATCATGTGGTCGACCTTCTTGTTTATTTTTATCACAAAAAATATCTCCATGCAGGTCCAGAGTTGCTTATGTCCTTACTCAGGCATAAATATTGGATTTTAGCTGCACGGCGAATAATTCGCCATAGAATACATAAATGTAACGTCTGTTTTAAATTCCGTCCGCGTCCTGTCTTTCCACTCATGGCAGATCTACCTAGTCAGCGTGTCAATCAGGTCGATAAGGCGTTTACACATACCGGGTGCGATTACGCAGGACCACTGCAGTACACGCCAGTTCGCGGTCGAGGTGTTAGAAGCCGTAAAGCATGGCTATGCATTTTCACATACTTGACAACGCGTGCAACACACATTGAAGTTGCGACGGATTTAAGCACGGTATCATTTCTAGCAGCCCTAAAACGATTTCTTTCGCGACGCGGCCCTATACAGTGTTTATATACAGATAACGGCACTTGTTTTGTGGGTGCAAGTTCTTACTTACGCAATCTTTATAAGTTTCTCAATAAAGAGTATCGTACTCGTCTTGAGGAAGAACTTTCCATAAATAACATTGATTGGAAGTTTATTCCACCTGCTTCACCACATTTCGGTGGATGTTGGGAAAGCATGGTCAAGGTAGTTAAGACGCATCTCTTCAAAGTTATAGGTCAACAAATCCTCTCTTACGAAGAGCTTTTAACGGTCCTTGCTCAAATCGAGGCGTTAGTTAACTCGCGTCCGCTTACAGCATTGAGCAGTGACCCTGCTGAACCATCCGCGTTAACTCCTGCGCATTTCTTGAGCTCAGCGCCATTGTCATCACTTCCCGCTCCTGAAGCAGACTCTTCTAGCCTGCTTCAGAGACATACTCTGCTCGATAAACTCGTGCAGTCGTTCTGGCAGCGCTGGCGCTCAGAGTACCTTCATCAACTGCAGGCTAGATCCAAATGGAATAGTCCTGTATCGCCTATAAAGGAGGGTACGTTAGTCATTATCATAAATGATAATTCTCCGCCCCTTTCATGGCCCTTAGCCATCGTTGATAAGTTACATACATCTAAAGACGGTACAACCCGCGTTGTTACCGTGAAAACCGCGAAGGGTAGCTACATGCGCCCTGTTGTACGTCTCTGTCCGCTACCGACACAGTGAGATCTAGCTTTAAGTTGGGTCTCCTTTTAGTTTAGGTATTTTGTTTATAATTTGTTATAATAAAGTTAATTTAGATTAATTTAAATATTTTAACGCTGTTTTAGCCTGTGGATAGGTCATGCGGTAGTACACCTAACATAGCTAATTCAATTTTCTCTTTTCAAAGGCAACCCTTTAAGGCCGGGGGGAAATGGTAGCGCCATCTATTATTTCTTAATATTAATAATTAGACCTCTTTTTATCAATTCTGTCTTAACCAACCTTCACGCTCTCGCACGCCTGACGGCTGTCAGAAGCCATAAGAAAAAAGAAGAAAATGCCGCCATGGAAGATCCGCACGTGAAAATGCAGTTTTTTCTCGTTCAAGATATTATTTAACGCGCCTAGTTAATTCCTACCGTATTACAACAAATATTAACCGCTGTGATTGACCGCCCGCGGGTGTGATTGTTTGTGGACACAGAGACAGAGAATTCCAGTGTTGTGCTTCAAAAGCCTCCAAAAGGCGAAGAAACATCAGGCGCCATTTTGTTGAACCTATACACGAGGCAAGGAGACAGCCAGGTAAGGCGCACCAGCGTGCAGCGTACTTTCTCCCTAATCCCACAACTTACATCCCGGTTTGTTATCACTATATAATTCTTTATTTTCTTGGCGATTATCAGCTATCCTTCTTACAGTCAGATTTCGCAAATCGTCAAATATTGTGGTTTTTTACCCAACATATTCATTTAGTGTGTCACAAACGTTTCATGTTTGTCACACCCTACCCCGCACGGGACTGCTGTCCAGCATCACGCCCCGAATTACGTACACGCCGTTTCGTGTACGTAATTACGTATGCCACGCATTACAATAAATATTTGTGCGAAACGGACTCTTCCAAATATAAAGCATGCGGGCAATCTCGCATGCGTGATGTATTACACGATATTAAAAACAACCTTAGGCCGTTTGTCCACCGCCGCCGTCACTGTCACGTCAACGAGAACGTGATGACGGCGAGCTGAGTTTAGTATAAGGTGATGTGACGTGCGGAGGACACGTGGCAGGAAGGCCGGAGTGCTCGACCAACCGTCGGTGCGTACCATCGTTCCTGGCGATACGAGTAACCGATCGTCAGTTTGTAACAACATCGTTTGTCGCAAACATAAACAACGGTCGACCGACGGAACGCATGTGGACGCGCTTGACCGACGGTCCCCGTACGCAGTGCGTAGTAATATACGCGTGCGTACGGTCGGTCGAGCACTAAAACCGGCCTAAATGTATGTTAGGCAAACCACTTAGGCGTCGTCATTTCGTTCTCCTTGACGTAACGGTGACGGCGGCGGTGGACAAACGCCTTAAGAGTAAATTCATGCAAACCTCCTCCTTTTTGTTAGATAAATACCTTGACAGTTATAGGGGTCTGTTGCCTAATTAGGTATCATTCTTGCCAATCCTTAGATAAAATATCAACCGATAAGTACAAATGCGTTGTAATATAAAACTTATGATTTGAAGTGACTTTAATTATGTTTATTATCTACTTATCTTCAATATTATTTAATTGACGTAGGTAGGCAGTTTTTACATATACTCGTAGTTTAACTTTTCATTTTCCTAAGTAAAAAAAAAGATATACCGATGATTAATTTATAATTGGTTAAATAATTACAACTTTTACATCAATATTGTTTTGCTTATTTTAAGCAAATGGAGTGGCCGGTATTTTCTAGTCGACCACATAGAAGAAACGTCCGAAACAAACTTAAAGATCAAAGTCTTTTTATAGTTTCATCCCAAAATGGTACAAAAGGAAATGTTCCTTCCCTTGTTATAGTTTCGTCAAAATTCAAAATTCAAAGCATTTATTTCACTTAGACCATTTACAGGTACTTATGAATTGTCAAAGAGTCGGTCGGTCAGTCAGAAAAGGAAAGTGACGCTAATTGCCTGTTCCAAAACGTAGATCTCTATGGAGAAGAACAGGCAAGAAACTCCACGGACACTCTTTTAAAAATATCATGTTTTACAAAATCTTGGTTACATTTTATTTTTGTTGCTTCTACATGTGAAAACAATGTGTATGTAACAAAATAATAAACAAATACAAAATTAAAACAAAAAGTAAAAAGTCATGGCAGTTAAGAGATGACCTATCTCAACTGACAGCGCCCGTTCACGAGCATGACGCGTGGCATCAGCACCATTTAGCTCAACCATTTTGAAGGGAACCGAATGATCCAACGCACTCGCCACCATCAGCGAGACTTTTTGAGCGAGCATGACAATGCTCCTAACTGCCATGTCTATTTGTGTCAGTAGAGAACTATCGTAATAAATCACTGCATCGTACTCACATTTACAAAAATTCAAATATGCATCTAAATTACACAAACCAAAGTTTTGTACTGTATACAAAAGTAAATGGGTGAAATTAAAAAAAAAAACCTATAAAAATAATAACAATCTTGAACATTCATGTCAAAAATTAAGGGGACAAGAAACATTTTCTATCTTCCAATCATTAAAATTTCTAATTTTGGAAATAATGCTTTTAAATTACCTATATAAAACTAAAGTTTCAATCTGAAATCCAAAAATAAGTATAACAGTATAAGTTATTTATGTCAATTTAGGGGCTATTTTACATATTTCTCTTCCAAACATCCCTAATTTGTGAGACTAGGTGGCTGTGGAGCAGGACCAGCACCCAACCAAGCATTTTTATCTATAATATAATCCTCTAATTTATAGTATGCTTGACTACATAGTGTGCGCTTAATGCATGTTTTAAATTGTTTTTCATTTAATTGAAGAATATTGAGAGGTATTTTATTGTAACATTTAACGCAATACCCCATAAAAGAAGTATGTACCTTGGACAATCTGAAACTTGGCTGGTCTAATTTGTTCCTGTTTCTTGTATTGATATTATGCCTGTCACTTATTTTACTAAAGAGCGGAAGATTTTTACGGACATACATAATATTTTCATAAATGTATTGGCAGGGAACCGTCATGATGTTTATTTGTTTAAACAATTCTCTCAGTGATTCGCGTCTGCTGAGGTTATAGATAGCTCTGACAGCCCTCTTTTGCAGAATGAAGATAGAATCTATATCTGCAGCGCGTCCCCAAAGCAAAATACCGTAAGACATGATGCTATGAAAGTAACTAAAATAGACCAGTCTCGCGGTATTTACGTCGGTTAATTGACGGATCTTCCTTACAGCAAATGCAGCTGAACTTAACCGCCCTGCCAGAGATGTTATGTGAGGACCCCACTGCAGCTTAGAGTCAAGCGTGATCCCCAAGAAAACCGTTTTATCGACGAATTCTAGCACATCCCTATTCAATACAACACTACATTCACTACTTCTAACATTTGGCAATGTGAATCTTATACATTTGGTTTTCTTTTCATTTAATACTAAGTTGTTTACTGTAAACCAATTATGAACCTTAAGCATGGCGTTATTTACATCGTCAAAGTGTTGTGCACGTCGGTTCACTTTAAAAATCAGTGAAGTATCATCCGCAAATAACACCATTTGCGGTTGGTTTTCCAGTATACTCGGTAAATCATTAATATATACTAAAAATAGGAACGGACCCAGAATAGATCCCTGTGGTACTCCCATTTTTACCTCTAGACCCAAAGAAGTTTCCCCGTTTATTTGCACTTGCTGCAGCCTATCATTTAAATATGATTTAACAAAATTAATGGCTATCTTACTGAGTCCGTAATGCTCGAGTTTTAAAAGTAATGTTTCGTGATCAACGCAATCAAACGCTTTGGAGAGGTCGCAGAAAATGCCAATGGCATCCTGCGACTCTTCCCATGCCTTAAATATATGTTTAATTAAAGTAATTCCGGCGTCAGTTGTACAACGACCTTTGGTGAATCCAAACTGTTGATTATGTAAAATCTTATTACAGTTAAAATGACTAAGCATTTGATTTAGCATCACTTTTTCAAACACTTTACTAAGAACCGGCAAAACAGAAACAGGTCTATAATTATTTGTGTCTTTGCTATCTCCGGATTTAAAAAGGGGTATAACCTTGCTGTGCTTCATTAAGTCAGGGAAGACCCCTTGGTCTATACACAAATTGAATATGAAAGCTAAATAGGGTGCAATTGTCTCAATAATCGATTTACAAACATTAGTAGACATGCCCCATAGATCTTCGGTAGCCTTGATTTTTAGTTGCTTAAAAGCCTTTACAACGACAATAGGAGTAATACGTTTAAAATTAAATTCCATTGGGCAGGCTGAAACATTCGCCCTAAGTAAATCAGCAGCAAGTGATGGCGATGAATCTAAACTTTCAGTGGTTTTAATGGGAATATTAGTAAAGAAATTTGTAAATTCCTGAGCCACATCACTATTAGACCTTATAAGACCACGAGAAGTCTCTAATATATAATCCTTATTATGTTTTTTAGTTCTATTTGTTTCATGATTGAAAATTTTCCAAACAGTCTTTATTTTGTTTTCTGACGATTTGACTTTATTACTAATAAATAAAGCTTTGGCTGCCTTGCAAGTACTTTTAAATGTTCTTGAGTATCTAGACACATACTTATTAAAGGTATCTGTGTTAATATAAGGCTTAAGGCCATACAATTCAAACAGTCTCTCCCTACTTTTCCTAATACCAGTAGTTGCCCAATCAGTAAACAAAAACTTATGGGAAATAGTTTTAGATTTTTTCTTAAAAATGTTATTAAACTCTGTCTGCACTACTGAAAATATTTCTTTATACAAAATATTACCATCGTACATATTAAAGTCCTGACCGTTCAATTTAGTAATCAAAGTGCTATTAAATTTATTTAAATTACCAGATGTTATTGGCCTAGATTGTATATGCACTTTTTGTAGTGGTATAATGGCCTCAAAGGTAACGATTTGCCCAGTGTGATCGGAAGGAAGAAGACTTACTATAGCTTTATCTGAATAGTTGCAGCAACAAAAAACATTATCAATACATGTAGCAGTAGTTGTAGTAATACGTGTTGGTTCTAGGAAAACATTTGACAAATTAAATGATTTGAAGAGACTTATTAGTCTACTGCTATTAGAATTGTTTTCTAAAATATTAATATTAAAGTCACCACAAACGATTACTGCCTTATCATTCGTTGAAAGTTTGGTCAAAATATCGTCCATTATCGACTCAAATGTCGAGTAGTTTTGATAGTTTGGGGGTCTGTAAACGCACACTATGACATGCTTATCCAGCTCAACACAGGACAGCTCAATAATATGTTCAACCGAAAGTTCAACTATGTCTTGACGAGACTTAAATTTAACACAATTTTTCATTAGAATTAGTGAACCCCCACGCATTAATGATGTTCGGTTAAAACAACTTCCCACTGAATAATTCTCATAGCTAATTAACATTTCATAGGCTTTCAGCCAGTGTTCAGTTATACAAACTATATCGAACTTTGTTTTTTCTAAAAATAATTCAATTTCTAATTGCTTGGAAGAGAACCCTTGAATATTTTGATGAAATAAATTCAAGGAATTTTGGTTAGACCCTTTTTTACATTTCGGTAAATAAGTGCTAGGAGATACCTTGAGACCAGTATCTTCTGTTGTCTTACTAACTAGTTTAAAATATTTGAGTTAACCACCTTAGAATTAGTATTAGTACTAACCATTTTGGGGCTAATTATGGAAGACTTCGACATACTAATTATGTCTGAGTTAATATTAAATGCTAATAGCCATGCTATATGACGTCTAAAACTAATAGGCAGATACACTGTATCTCTAGTCGACTTTAATTTCTCAACAATAGTGTTGATGTCAAAAAAATCATCTTCCTCCATCCATTTGTCCGTCCTTGCTAGAAAGATTAAACTTTGCATGGAAATATATGTATGTATTTACCTCTCTCTCGTCGACAAAGTGCTAAAATAAGTACTATTAAAAATATTTTTGTTTTGTGTACCTCCCCTACTCGAAAAAAAGTATGAATGTTTTTTTTCTTTCGTCCACCCCATAGTGTATGAGGTATAGTAAAGACATTGGTAGGTTGCTAAGACACTTTTCAATAAAGGTTTGTTTGCCCGCGGCTTCGCTCGCGTTAAAAAGAGACAAAAAGTAGCCTATGTTACTCTCCATCCCTTCAACTATCTCCACTTAAAAATCACGTCAATTCGTCGCTTCGTTTTGCCGTGAAAGAAAGACAAACAGACAGACAGACAGACACATTTTCCCATTTATTTTAAAACTAGCTTCTGCCCGCGGCTTCGCTCGCGTTAGAAAGAGACAAAAAGTAGCCTATGTTACTCTCCATCCCTTCAACTATCTACACTTAAAAAATCACGTCAATCCGTCGCTCCGTTTTGCCGTGAAAGAAAGACAAACAGACAGACAGACAGACAGACAGACAGACAGACACACTTTCCCATTTATAATATTAGTATGGATATTATAGTATGGATGGATATTATTTAAGTTCATAAACATATATTTTCTTAAAATTGCGCTTACATTTTCTATTAACCACTTCACACAACTGCGCGCCTAGTACTTTTGATTTATTTAAGTATCTCAGTATTTTAAATTTTCTCACATTATCACTTCACATTACTGCACTCCTAGTACTATTGTTCTCTTAAGTTTTCAATCTTTAATTGAATTTAGAATTAACTATAGGGGAAAATGATTCTTCATCTTTTATAATTATGTTCTTGTCGATTTTTCATTATTTTTAAGATGTATTCTGCTATTCGGGGCAGGGACAAATCCAACGAACCAAAAACCCGGAAAATTGGTCTAGCCGATCTCGAGTTATAAGTGTTGTAACAAACCCGACTTTGTTTTATATACACACATCAAAAGTGTCTAGGGATATTTCAATTAAACCTAAATTACTAAAATTCTATTAACTTTTTGTTAAAACATGTACACATTAAAATAAACCTTGTTTAATAGACTATTTAATCTGATAATAAACTTTTAGATAAAGTTAAATTTAAAAAAAACTTAGAAGAAGAGGAAAAACTCAAACAAAATTTCAATCTTAACTTTATTTTTGAAACATCAAAACTTAAACAAAACAACAATGTTTTTTATAAAAATTCTTGAAAACTTAAAATTAATATTCCGTGGATCCACCTAAGACTCTCCTGACACATCTGCAGCGGTTCTGCATACTCAAAACAAGGGTGTCAATATCCTGTTGTGGAATACTGTCCCATAATTGCCGTTTCTGAAGCCATGAAGACCAGTCAGAGCGTTATATCCAGGTTTTGGTCATGTTATCGTGTCACGGAGGAAGTGGTGGAACGGCACCGAGGACCTCAACGCATTACAACACATGTACAGGACCGATTCATAGTAAATGCTGCACGAAGTCAACTAAATGCAGCGGCGATGCAATTGGTTCAAAGGCTACAGAGAGAGTATGGTTTGCTGGTAAGCGGTCAAACTTTGAGAAGGCGACTGCATGAAGTCAATCTACGTGCTCGTAGGCCATTTTGGGTATCAGCACTAAGGAGAGGTAATCGAGGAAGAAGATTACAATGGGCTATTGCACACGAAAACTGGAACCATTCTCAATGGTCACTTGTGCTTTTCACTGATGAATCTAGGTTTGGATTTCATCCTGATTCGCGAAGAGTACGCGTTTGGAGAAAACCTGGACGTTGGAATCGACTGCAGCACCCACAACAAGTTCATGCATATTAAGGTGGCACGATTATGGTTTGGGCAGGAATTCGTCTCGGCGGTAGAACGGACCTCGTTTGGATACAAGGCAATATGACTGCTCGAAAATACCGAGATGAGGTGCTAGAGCCTGTAATCTTGCCCCACAAACAGCAAATGGGACAAAATTTCCAGCTAATGCACGACAATGCCCGTCCACATACGGCGCGTATCGTTACAAGTTGGTTACAACAGCATGTTATCCAAGCTTTAGACCGGCCTGCACAATCCCCTGACTTAAATCCTATTGAGCATGCCAGGAATATGCTTCAGAGAAGAGCTCGTAGGAATTTCCCTGTTGATATTGTGCATCAAAACCAGCTTTTCTTGCATCTTAGCAGGATTTGGGACAGTACTCCACAACAGGATATTGACCCCCTTGTTTTGAGTATGCAGAACCGCTCCAGATGTGTCAGGAGAGTCTTAGGTGGATCCACGAATTATTAATTTTAAGTTTTCAACAATTTTTATAAAAAAAATTGTTTTGTTGTTTAGGTTTTGAAATTTCAAAAATAAAGTTAAATTGAAATTTTGTGGAGTTTTTCCTCTTCTTCTAAGTTTTTTTTTAATTTAACTTTATCTAAAAGTTTGTTATCAGATTAGATAGGCAATTAAACAAGGTTTATTTTAAAGTGTAGGTGTCTTAACAAAAAGTTAATAGAATTTTAGTTATTTAGGTTTAATTAAAATATCCCTAGACACTTTTGATGTGTGTATATAGATAAGATAAGGCAAGTCGTTAATGTAAATAAGAAACAAGGAAGGATAAAAAATGGAACCCTATTTTTATTACTTCAGATCGTAGTGATCTTTTAATTTTCACATCAAATTTTTGAATCTTGTCATTCAGGTACGAAGTAAAAAGATTAAAAGAGAAGACCTAGATTAAGTGGTGGTGTAGTTTCCTGATTAAAGTTTTATGGAGAACGCAGTCGAATGCCTTTATAAATCGTAATTAATGGCCAAAGTCATCGCATTTATTTTGTCCTCCTATGCATCTCAAATATGCTCTTATAAATAATTTGAAAACCAGCTTGACAAATTATAATCCATACTTATTGTATTCTTTAAGCAATGCCCGTGCAGCAGCAACTAGCATGAGCCAATCATCAAAAAGTTGATCGAACTCAAAAATGATAATGTCAAACTATGTATATCATATATAGCAAAGATGTGTTTATTACAATTCTTAAAATTATAAGACCAAACTCTTCACAGTTATTGTACAGTGAGCAGATTTCAAGGCTTTGATTATTTGGCGAAGTTGATTATGAATACCTGACTTGTCGAAATGAAGACATAGGATATTAAGTATGATAGAAGAAACTATAAGTACTGTACTGATATTAGTTGAATCTTTGCTAATATTTCATTGAATTTTGCTTTAAGGACAAAAATAAAAAAAGAACGATATAATTATGCCAAAATTGTATTATTTTTATTAAGAATATCAGGCTGTTGAATTAATAAGGATACCTCCTGCCGGTGTCAAGACGGTACATTCCAGTTCTGAAAAATAAATAGATAAGCATAAAGCATAAATAAATATTATTTAACCTATCTAAACCATCAAAGAGATATTATAATGTTCTACCATTTACTTCAGATCATTTTACTACAAATAATGAATTTCACGGCCAAATAATAAACATAACAATAGTGTACTATTAAACATATAAAACATTTATGGGGTTTAATACAACTAAGACTCACCCAAACTTCCTCAAGTCATCGTTGCCCATGCGGAATTGAGCACCACGGCAAGTATTCAAGGTAAGTTGAGTATTGCTGGTGCACAGACGACCGACCAAGTGGTTGTATGTCACGGTAGCAGCGAAATATTCCCAAGCACGGTTGTGGTTGCAGAGACTGGTATAGCAGCCAGGTTGAGAGTTACCGCCGTTGGGGTAGAAGTCAGCGTCAGCAACGTTGGATCCGATACCAAGACCACCGATACCGCCGTCGGTATGGATAGCCTCAACGTAGACACCGTCTGAGGGCCTGACGCGGTTGGCGCTGTAGTTCCATAGAGGACCAGCGGGGTCCAAAGCTAAAAACAAAAAAAAGTAATTACGTTATTAAGTTCATACTGCCAAGATCATAGAAAAATAGAATACAAAAAAATACTTACAGGTAACTCGGGCAACTCTTCCGTTGAGTTCTCGGCCAGCGTTACCGACAAGATGACCACCCAAACTGAAGCCGATAAGGTGCATTTGGTCGTAGCCCTGACCAGTCACTCTGTTCAGGAAAGCCAGGAACTGTCCGAGACCACGCCCGACGGCGGGTACACCGGCGGCTGCTGTGGCGTAGGTAGACTGCGCTAGTCTTCTCCAGTCGAGGATAATGACATTCACGTCACTCTTGGTCAAATAAGCTGTAAATATTTTCTACTATGATGTTATTATTCAAGATAAAATCTATCCTATTTCTTCATATCTGACACTGGATACATAGAAATTGTTTAGGTGCACATAGGAACTGGTAATCATTCATCTGATCTATCGAGTTAAAGGCAAGTGCAAAAATTGAAGTATTACTAACTGTTTCTGACGGTAGGGTTGGGCTCCGTGTAACGGCTGCTGAGCCAACCGTGAGCGACGACTATGGTGGGTACATTGGGGTTGAAGTTCGAGTTTCTGATGGAGTTCTCATTGTTGATCGTCAATGTTTGAGAAATCAATCGGTTGCGTCTGTAATATTTTAAAAAAAAGATGATTATTTGAAAACTTTTCTGTTCTGTGTGTCGATGAATAAAAACATATTAAACATAAAACTTGTGTTTTTAATTGAAATTACAATTTAATGCTTCAATTCGTAAGTGGAGTTTTGGTCCCAAAAATATCTTAAATTCGTTGAATTTTCAGGAACCATTGGTTAAGAGCCCCTGTTTTACAGGATCAAATCTCAACACATTTGAAATATGGGCTGCTTATTGTGCAGTTCAATTACTCCAAACAATTTTGTCCGATACATTATTGACTGTTTGACACTGTTGTTGTTGGTTAACAATCGTTTATAATGCAATATATTTTACCTGGTGAACAGCAAGTATTCGTTGTTGGCTGGGTTCCTTTCGATCTCCTCAAGGAGTTCCCTGTCAGGTTCCTCTTCGAGGTCTACGGTATGCATGATACCCTCGCCATCGGGGAACTCGATGAACCGTGGGTATATCTTGCCCTCAGGGTTGTCTAACGGCACCGAATAAACGGTGTATACTGGAAGAACACAATTTGTATTAGTAGTCATATAATCGTGTGTGAAACCACCGCCCGAGCTTATGCCAATTTCAAGATTGCGGTTGCGTTGCAAGTATTTCCTTAGAACACTTCTGGACTTAGAATAACTCTTCTGATAATTAATCAAATTATTTTTCGATAATTACTTTACGGAAGGAATAATCAACTGAAGCGCAATTTTTTGGGGTTGAGTGGTAGAAAATGCTTAAAGCACTTAGCCCTCCTTTGTAACAGACAAAAAGGGTTATTTTTGCTTTAAAATTAATATTTATCAAGTATAAAATTAAATACGGATAACAGAATATCATCATTATCACCATTATCTACTTTTACCCAACAACATTTTGTTGGGGTCCAACCATGATTATGTCCAACTATGGGCCAGCCTAACCAGATTTAGCTGGATATCAGTGTTTTGACTTTGACAACCTAGTAACTGGGCGACCCGATACCCCTTAAATAACGACTGTCAAAGTTCTTTGAATGACAACTGAGACTAACAGTTTTACGTGCTCTCCGAGGCACGGGATGTCTGCAATGTCTAAGATAAACTTTACAAAGTCCATATCTGAACTGAAAAGTTACATTGGTACTTGCCCGCATTCGAACACACAAACGCACAACCTCTTACATGAGAAGCTTAACCACTCGGGATTGCATCACGGATAACAGAATTAATTTTAATGTATATAATAACTTACCCGTCACGAAGAGCAAGAACAAAATAGACTTCTGCATTGTTGCCAAATTTAGAAGACATACAGTTGTGACAAAATCAGAGTATTTATATGCTCAAATGTTATCATTAAGATGAAAAGATTATTTTTTAAACTGATTATTGATTGTTTTCAAAGGTGGAACATAATTCGGAATGTCTTTGTCTTAATTATCGGCATTATATCTAGCCAAGTGCGATTTGGAATCACACACTAAGGGTTCTGTACCACCGTGGTACACCATGGTGGTACAGAACCCTTAAATTATGAACATTTCTCAGTCTCGAAAGGAGACAATTTTTTTTGGGCCCACTATTAAATGGTAACGTGTATTAATCATTTTACACATGAAACAAGTGATCATCTTATTATAATTAAAACACCAAAAATTATATAGAAATCTAACGGGAATAATGAAATAATAGTAAAAAACTGTTACGGAAAAATGCTTGTTTAGGAGCGTTTTTACATTTATTTCAACGTGAAAATAAAAATATTATGTAAAACGAAACGTACCTAATTAACATCCCGATGTAGATGCTCTGTGGTACAGTTACAATCAGTTTGACACTGACAGACTACATTATTAGGCTAAGTTCATACGACCGCGCGAAACCGCGCGGTACCACTAACCGCGCGGTACAAGACCAAAGTAAGCATTGATTATCGTTGGCATTACCACGCGTTCTACATTCGTTTTACGTAGGTGACAGTTCATTTGATCGCCGCGAGTTGAGACGGACAGACGCATAGATAAAAATGTGGACGAAGTTTAAAAAGAGATGCCATAAGGAATCTTAATTCACATAAAATAATAAAATGACGATCTTGGGAAGAATTATTTTTAATTTCACAAACATGTTTGATGAAAGTCTTTTCTGCGACGACTCAGCCTTCGGTATAAAATCCATAAACAAATTGCCTCCTCCTTGTCTGTTGTCACGCAACGTAGACACCCGAGCTGCACGTACTTAAACATGCCGTCAAGCGAACGCCAAAACCGCGCGGCGACGCCCGGTTGTGGCGCGTAATGTAAGCTTAGCCTTATTGTTTCCGATAGTTTTCTAAGATGAGTGCTTCTCCTGTTCTTTTCGTATTTTTAATCAATAGAATTTATGGAAATGGCATCTGTAGATACGGTGCATGATCTACAAAGCTGTTGTAATAATTGTGCAGCATGATTTTAACGAAATGTACGACAACTTTACTTATGATATCATTGACGACAACAGTAAGTAAATTAATTGTGTAAATCATATCAAAACCTGTTACGTAGTACAAACATGGTTTGGATTTATATTATATTATTATTGAACAGTGCACTATTCTAACATTAAATACTTAGGAGACCTATTCACTCATTAATCAATCGCTCTTGTAAGATTTTTGGTCATTATGAGATTCATATTTTGATTGTCGTATTTCACAGTATTCCGGTTAGATAGAGTTTTGCTAATATTACCACTGTAATCTAGAGATTATGAGGAATAAACGAACGTACATTTCATTAATATATGCCACAATTTGTGGTGGGTCTATTCCTCGAACAAAAAAATTGTCTCCTTTCTAAACTCAATATTTAAAAAACTAAAATTTTGATTTGTTTTTACATTTTGAAAAAAAAAATACGCAAAATAGTCCCTTACTTATAGACCACATATATAAGGGTCTTCAAAATATGTTTGATGCCCTTAGAATATACCTTTAATGTCACACTAGTGATCCGCTCCAGTATGTATGTTCTCTCTATCTACGGTTCAAACTACATTAAAATCAGTTGAAAAGATCTAAATCAACAGACGAGGTAGCGGTTTAATTTTTTTTTAATAAGTATGTAAAGAGGGTGTCGTTTTTTTTTATCTTTTCCCATTCGAAAGTGATCACATCAAAATTCTATTATTTTCTTTACGTTATTTGTCCGAGTCACATTTATGTATACGTACCAAATTTCAATTTAGTTTAGTAGAAATAGAGCAAACAGACAGACAGATGGCAAGACAAACATAGATACGGGGTTTTTTTTTGGGCAGTGGGAAATCATCAAATGACTTCTCCCATTTTTATATTCGGGTGTGGGAACTCTAAAAATGGTTTATCATCTTATGGAGCACAACATTATAAGATTAGGTACTTAATGAGGGAAATGGTATCATAATCATATTATTTTGAGTTATCTATTCATTATTTTTGTTGTGGTGTTACTTAATTGTAAATATCCGTATGAGGGGCGTATGAAAAAAAGGTCGTATTGGTGTTCCTTAGATATTTTTATTTTTTTGTGTCATTTCAACCCTTTTTTAATTAGTTTTACAATTTTAAAGACAAAGTTACTATAATCTTATAAGTGGTCTTGAAAACCCATTTTCTGCTTTGTGTGATTTTTTAATTATTTTTTATTAATTTTAATTATAATGTGTACAACCATCATATTTTTAGGACTCAATAGTTTAATTTATTTTGATTCATGGTCAGACTATGTGGGCTTAACCCATTCGTATTGTCTTCTGCTTGATATGAGAGAGTGAAAATTATGATCCTTCTTACTCCTCCACTGTATTTTCTGATAAATTTTGCTGCGGGACCCAAGTTAAATCGTTTCTCCAGTACCCATCGAGCCTCATTGAAAGGCGCGTTTCTGGTGGCCGTTATATTCTGGTTTTCAGAAGTGGCAGTGTTGGAATTTGTGTAAAATAAAAAAAAAACTGCGTACCTATTCATAAATTAAAGAAATGGTGCTTAGCACCAATTTTTTAATTTTGGTTTTCAGAAGTGGCAGTGTCGGAATTTGTGTGAAATAAAAAAAAAACTGCGTTTCATAAAATTATATATATTAAATTCATAAATTTAAAAAAGTTGCTAACTCTATAGTGAATTCTATTTTATATAAATATTTTTGTTGTTATTATAGCACTTATAATAACATATTTGTACAAGTCTATCAGTACAAAAAAAATATCATTAATTGCCATAAGCGAAGTGTCTCAGGAACGTAAAAATCTGTTCGGCTTCTAATTTTGACTCCTAGACACGCCATTGGTTTTAACTGACGAGTAAATTTAAGCAACATCATGAACTTTTCTGCATAATAAACTAGAACATTTCAATATTATCATTACAATACAATATAAAAAGTTTTTGTTCTTTCTGGGTTCGATTCCCACCCAGGACAAACTTTGTGTGATGAGCATGATTGTTTGTTCTGTGTCTGGGTGTGATTTATCTATATGTATTTAGAAAGTATATAAGTATGTATATCAGTTGTCTGGTTACCATAACCCAAGCTCTGCTTAGCTTGGGATCGGATGACCGTGTGTGAGTTGTCCCAAGATATTTATTTATTTATTTTATTTATTCTTCTCTCACATAGAATTTTACAATTTATTGTTGTGATCTATGAGAGACTGGTTTCTGTACTAGGTAACCAGCCTCTCTATTTCTTCGCGTAAACGTGAAAAATTACAATAGTAAACAGTGTTTATTGTTTGAAATGTTTCTAAATGCGTTAGTTTTCGGAACGAACTAATTGTTCATGGTGGTTTCATAATCACGCCCTTTGCTTTCCAAAAAATCGGGGCATAATTTTTAAAGACAAAGTTACTAGTTATAATCTTGTAAGTGGTCTTGAAAACGTGTTATTGCACACAGCCATATCCTCTATTGCAATCTCTTTTAAAGAATTAAGGTTTGCTGGAAGATAACTCAAATTTGGGATAAGCTCGCCATTGTACATAAAACTCATATATTTTTGCTATTTTATATGTATTGTTTTTCTTGTGCAATAAAGAATAAAGAAAACCCATTTTCTGCTCTGTGTGATTTACTAATTATTTGATTTATGTGATTTACTCACGTATCAGAATCAGTTTCAAATAATACCTGACTTTGTTACTCTGAATTTTTTTTTTCATTTGCATCTTCAAAGCGAAAAATTCATCTTAGAACGAACGAATGTTATTAATTTATTTATTACATTTATAGTTATGTTTGTCTATTGTTATATTTATTTAATTTCTGTAAGGTTCCTTATAACAAGCATTTTTTTTTGTAAAAATACACGTATCGAGAAGATGACAATCTCTTTATCACCCTTGACTCGTAGAAACTGCCTACGGCTTTAGGCTTGCCTTTAAACATTGTGTGGTTACCTAACAATTCATTATTTTACGATTTCCTTTTAACTTTTTCGTAACTGGCGCTACTTTTAGATTTCTTCTAACGTACTCATTTCTCAATTTATTCATTTCTACTCAATACCTAAATACGTCTGTATGAATACCGTGACGGCCCAGTGGTCTTTTCAGTAAGTACCAATATGGCCTTTTCAATTCATATGTACTTTCTAAAGTTTATCTTGGACATAACTGACTGGAAGTAGTAAATGTACTTATAGTAAGTAACATAAGTAATATTGTAACTAAGTTTAGTAGACAATAAACTTAACTTTGCATAATTATCTTTTACTGCCCTTTCGATCAACTGACAAGCCTTCTCCCAGCTCATGTTAGCTTTAACTTCCAGTCTAACCTCCATCGGTTAAATGACTGTGACCCATCGAGCCTCATTGAAAGGCGCGTTTCTGGTGGCCGTTATATTCTGGTTTTCAGAAGTGGCAGTGTTGGAATTTGTGTAAAATAAAAAAAAAACTGCGTACCTATTCATAAATTAAAGAAATGGTGCTTAGCACCAATTTTTTAATTTTGGTTTTCAGAAGTGGCAGTGTCGGAATTTGTGTGAAATAAAAAAAAAACTGCGTTTCATAAAATTATATATATTAAATTCATAAATTTAAAAAAGTTGCTAACTCTATAGTGAATTCTATTTTATATAAATATTTTTGTTGTTATTATAGCACTTATAATAACATATTTGTATTAATAAAAATAATTAATTTGTCTATTGTTATATTTATTTAATTTCTGTAAGGTTCCTTATAACAAGCATTTTTTTTTTGTAAAAATACACGTATCGAGAAGATGACAATCTCTTTATCACCCTTGACTCGTAGAAACTGCCTACGGCTTTAGGCTTGCCTTTAAACATTGTGTGGTTACCTAACAATTCATTATTTTACGATTTCCTTTTAACTTTTTCGTAACTGGCGCTACTTTTAGATTTCTTCTAACGTACTCATTTCTCAATTTATTCATTTCTACTCAATACCTAAATACGTCTGTATGAATACCGTGACGGCCCAGTGGTCTTTTCAGTAAGTACCAATATGGCCTTTTCAATTCATATGTACTTTCTAAAGTTTATCTTGGACATAACTGACTGGAAGTAGTAAATGTACTTATAGTAAGTAACATAAGTAATATTGTAACTAAGTTTAGTAGACAATAAACTTAACTTTGCATAATTATCTTTTACTGCCCTTTCGATCAACTGACAAGCCTTCTCCCAGCTCATGTTAGCTTTAACTTCCAGTCTAACCTCCATCGGTTAAATGACTGTGATTACTGACTGTCAGATATTCATAACTCAGGGGGTCACACGATACCCTTGGTTGAACCTATCAATAGCCTTTCTGGCTTCTGTCTCCCTGTAATGGTGCATCTTCACTTGATGTTTTTGACAAAATATTCGCGTTACTTAGGTAATATAATTTTATCTAGATACTCATTAAGGTTCATATTGCTTTGCATCGTATACGCAAATGTTTTGCCAAATACAACAAGTGCACCATTTCGATTTTCGTTAGGACCAGCGAAATCTTTTACGAATGACACTGGAACACAAAGCTCCGAGGAATAGGACATCAGTAGTATATCCTAGCTTCATAAACTAGCTGAGAAAGTACATATGAATTGAAAAAGTCTTTGTCGTTCCTCTACGGGTACAAATAAGTTTCCTTTTTGCTCAGAATTCCTGACAATGGGTCCCGGCACCATTAGACAAATGTCATAGGTTTCTCTTTAGAACAACAATGCTGAATAAGCTTATGTCAATCCCGTGCATTTAACAATCTCTATTCTACAATGCCACTTGTCTAGCCGTGCAAATCACATGAAACGATATTTTAGTCAAAAAAAAAATTGCGCGGCCAAACCTACAATTATTTCTATACATACCTCCAGCTACAACTATGAATTAAACCCGTAAAAGTCTTGTCTTAGCGGTGACTTGATTTCGTCGCGAGCTCACTCATCTCATTCAAGAAGAAAAAAATCCGTTCTAGGGTTAAGCCCATAGTAATAGTTTAGCGGTATGTGTGTCCTAGCAATTAGGAAACCAACAATGTATGTACGAAAATTAGCTGATGTCCTTTGCTATACTCTTTTAGTAGAACTGGTATTCTGGTAACCGCCAATGCAGCCACACCCAATCTTCGAAGCGTCTGTCAGTGCAACGGGACACATCTTGCTAAAGGTCGTGATTCAGTAGAGATATGAAGTATGAATTTTACAGTCTAGACAGTTAGTCACAGCCAAAGGCATTTATTTCACTTCGACAATTTACAGGCACTAATGAATTGTCAAAGAGTCGGTTAGTTAATTATAAAGCACAATGCCAGAAATCGTATAGAGTTTTGACCCATCAAATAAAAGTTGGTGCACAAGCATGCCAAATGTAGCCTGCAGTCTATTGGTGCTATATTAGTGTTATCTAAAAACATGTTAAAATACCTTAAGAACTTGCGGTTTCTTTTAAATCTTAGAAAAAATATTACTTTTAGGTTAGGTACTTCAAGTATAGGTTAGTTGCATGTTAATGATTGTCTTGTTGACATAAGCATTGACTCGCCAAGGAGTTTCATTACACGTAATCACTAACGCTCATAATGCAAAATAATTATTAGAATAAATATTCTAATTAATTAATGAAAGGGTGGGGCAGGATCTGGCATTGTCATTTGCCGCAAGTTCATGATAAGGTGCCAAGGTGGCCTGCAAAATACCCCCATTTGGTTAGGTAATATCTTTGGCAGTACCCCCAAGTGACATAATGTGTTTCCTAATTAAGTATCATTGTTGCCAATCATCAGATTTGAAAATAACCGATAAGTAATGCTTTAGGTATGATAACGTCAATCATTAATTGCAGCTGTTCATTCCACTAAACAAAGGTAATTAGATAAAGTGAGTACTACTATTAAACTGAATCATAATAAAAACGTGGTTAGAATCAGATAGTGTTGAAATAAGTGAAATAATTATTAATAATATTCGGCTCTACATAAATGTAAAACTTTAAGGATGGAAAAGAAGAACAAATATTATGTTTAAACTCTTTATTTATGTGAAGTCAGTCAGACGAATTAATAAGGATACCTTCTGCCAGTGTCAAGACGATACATTCCAGAACTGCAAAAAAAAATGTGTGAGCATGAGTAACGGAAAATATTCAAATTGATCTTTTTATACCTTGATGAACGAGAAACAATGTGCTATGGCTGATATGAGCACCTCGTCAGGGTAGAATTTAATTTTAAGGACAAACATTAAATAAATAATGAAAAGACTGTTAAAATTTTCAAATTTCCTGGTTAATTAAAAAATAGCATTTGACACAACTTACCCCGTCTTCCTTAAATCATCGTTGCCCATACGTAGTTCAGCCCCACGACATGTGTTCAACGTAATTTGAAGATTGGTAGTACACAGACGGCCGACCAAGTGGTTATATGTCACAGTAGCAGCGAAAAACTCCCAAGCACGGTTGTGGTTGCAGAGATTAGTGAGACAGCCAGGTTGAGAGATACCGCCGTTAGGGTAGAAGTCAGCGTTAGCAACGTTGGAACCGATACCAAGACCGCCGATGGTGTAACCGCCGTCGGTGTGGATAGCCTCAACGTAGACACCGTCTGAGGGCCTGACGCGGTTTGTGTTGTAGTTCCATAGGGGACCAGCAGGGTCCAAAGCTTAAAACCAAAAGTATAGACATTAAATTAGTATATTTATATAAGTAAGACTAATCATAGAAAAAATAAAGACATCAAAAGAGTCATACCGGTAACACGAGCGGCTCTTCCTCCGAGTTCTCGGCCAGCGTTACCGACAAGATGGGCTCCCAAACTGAAGCCGACAAGGTGCATTTGTGTGAAAGGCTGACCAGTCACTCTGTTGAGAAAAGCTAGGAACTGTCCGAGACCACGACCGACGGCGGGTACACCTCTGGCTGCTGTGGCGTAATCAGACAACGCCAGTCTTCTCCAGTCCAGGACAATGACGTTGACGTCACTTTTGCCCAAGTAAGCTGAAAATAATATTGTTTATGTTCAAGATAAATCGATTTAAATGGCTAGTGTTCACTTCAATGGAAACCTTATCATAAAATAATCATAATCGTCTTCGGCCAGCTTAGGTGTTTTTGCACAAAAACAGTCATTTTTCGATTATTATTCGTACGAAATGTTATTATATTATTATTTAGTTCTCATATTATATTTATCTGACCTAGAAACACCGAAGTTTGAAACTTTTAAGGAACAAATTAAAAAATTTAGTGAACTTATAAAAGAACTAAATAATGAAGCATTATTTACCATCTCTAATGGTGGGGTTGATGTCAGTGTACTGGTTGCTGAGCCAGCCGTGAGCGACGACAACTGTGGGTACATTGGCGTTGAAGTTCGAGTTTCTGATGGAGTTCTCGTTGTTGATCGTCAATGTTTGTGAAAGTCTTTGGTTGCGTCTGTAACAATTATATATGGTGATAATTAATCATTTCTAAATATAATTTTATAGAGACTTCTCAAATGATTATTGGGAATTTGGTTTACAGATCGAATACAATATGTTACCTGGTGTATAGTAAGTACAAGTTGTTGGCTGGATTCCTTTCGATCTCTTCAAGGAGTTCCATGTCAGGTTCAGCCTCGAGGTCTACGGTATGCATGACCCCCTCGCCATCGGGGAACTCGATAAACCGTGGGTAAATACGGTCCTCAGAGTATTCCGATTCAGGTGTTAACGGTACCGCTGATGCGGTATATACTACAAGAATTCAATGTATGTATTATTTTATTCAGCTATTGGAACCTCATCTTCGTTATTGATTTGTGTCTCAAAGAAACTTTTTATACATTTAGTAGCTATTTGTAATTTAGGTTCTTCAGTATAGTTTGCAAAAATAAGAATGTAATTTTTTATTTATGTTTAAATATTTTAATATATGATTTTTCAAAACTTACCCGTTATAAAGAGCAAACACAAAATAGTCTTCTGCATTGCGATGACAATTATTAGAAGTCTATACTGTGTACACACAACTTCAGGGTCTATATACCTAAATTTTATCAGTAAATTGCTGATGCTACAATAGATAGTTTGTGTCGTCAATTGTTTTGTTACACTTTTATCTATAACAATTATTAATCATACCATATATGATACGTCTAAAACGCATAATTTTTTTATAAAACACTATTTGCTACAAGGTCAGAGAAAATATACTCCAGCAAAACCTTGACTCAGGTTAATGCTGTATTTTGGCCGACCAGCAAGTACAGACGCTTTTACTGACTAAATTTCACGCATAATCCTTCGTTGCCTTTTATGTTCCGGGGCCACGATAACTATAATATTATAACTATTCCTAACTGTCTGCGCTTAAGTGGACAAAACCACAAAGTAAAAATTGCTAATAAAATAAACTTTGAAAATTTAAACAAGGACTGCGCAAATATTGATTTTAACTATGTATACGATAGCCAGGCCAGCCCTAATGAACTCATGACCTATTTAATTCAAAATTTACAAAAAATTATACTTAACAACACAATAACTATTAAAATTCCTAGAAATAAACTGACAATAAAACCGTGGATCACTCCTGGCCTACTGAGATGCATAAGGACAAGAGACAGAATGCATTACAAGCTTAAACAAAATCCGAACAATGACATCTTAAAAATATCTTATAAAAGATATAGAAACTTTTGTAATGACATAATAAAAAAATGTAAGAGACAATATGATAGGAATATACTTGAATCGGCAGGAGGTGATAACAAAAAACTTTGGTCCGCTATTAAAACTATTACAAGTCTGAATAAAACAAACTCACCTCCACTGGAACTTTTACATATTGAAACAACCCCACAAGATTCAGTTAATAAAATAAATTCGTATTTTGCAAATATAGGCATGGAGCTGAAAAGTAAAATCCCAATAGGTCTCTTCCCACTCCCAACAAACACTGCAAATATATCGTCCTCTTGTGACTCTTTTGTGCTTTTGGAAACATCTGAAGAGGAAGTAGAAGGTATCATAAACAACCTTCGCTCAGATTGTGGAGCAGGGTGGGACAATATAATGTCAACAGTCCTTAAGAATTTAAAAAACTATATAATCCCTCCCCTCACTTATATCCTTAATAAATGTTTAGCAGAAGGCAGTTTTCCACCTACTCTTAAAAAAACGATTGTCATCCCTATTTTTAAGAACGGTCACAAAGAGGAGGTATCTAACTATCGTCCTATTTCTTTGCTCACCTCTATCTCAAAGGTATTTGAAAGGATAATCAATAACAGATTTGTGAAATTCCTAGAAGATAAAGACATCTTATCGCCAAACCAATATGGCTTCAGAAAGGGAAAATCTACAACAGACTGTATTCAGACATTCACCGAACTAATTGTAGACAAAATGGATAATAGAAAAAAATGCTTGACCATCTTTTTAGACCTTCAAAAAGCGTTTGATACTGTCTGCCCACAACTGTTAATATCCAAACTCGAACTTATGGGAATAAGAAACACACAATTAAAACTTTTTCAGAGCTACTTGGAAGATCGGTATCAGTCTGTTCGGATAGGAAATACGCAAAGTGAAGAGAGACCGATAAATATTGGAATCCCACAAGGCAGCATCTTGGGCCCTCCCCTCTTCCTATGCTATATAAATGATCTTTGCAACCTAAAAATTAGAAACTGCCATATAATGTCATATGCTGACGACACTACCTTAACCTTTTATGGTAACTCATGGGAGGAAACCTATCTTGCGGCCCAAGAAGGTTTCAATACAGTCACTCATTGGCTAGCTTTTAACAAACTGACCTTAAATGCAACCAAAACTTAATATATAGAATTTAAAATACATAATATGGCAAATCAACCAAATCCCTTTAATATTCAAGCACACAAATGTAATCCTGTAACAGCAAACTGTACCACTTGCCCAATCATATCAAAAACAGAATCAATCAAATACCTGGGCATAATAATTGATAGAAACTTATCCTTTAAGCAACACATTTCTCATCTGGTCCAAAAAACAAGAAAACTCGTTCATGTATTTAAAAATCTTAGACACGTTGCAAACTGGAAACTGGTTAAAACTGTGTATGAATCCCTTTGCCAATCAATCTTATCATACGGTATATTGACCTGGGGCGGCTCATACAAAACTAATATAATAAACGTAGAAAGAGCTCAAAGACTTCTCCTAAAAGTTGCTCTATTCAAACCACGGTTATACGCAACATCAGCCCTCTACAACGACGCAAAGGTATTAACAGTCAGGCAGCTTTATGTATTAGCTACAGTTATGAAAAAGCATTCCTTAATTGACTTTCCTACAGCTAAACAAAAGATAAATACCAGGCGTTATTATGAAGTCTGTGAAACAAATCCAGTAAAAACATCTTTCGCACAAAATTTCTTCCAATTTAGAGCAAGCAGATTATATAACAGAGTTAACAAAACTCTTGCCATTGTTGGTCTGCCGAGGGTAGAATGTAAAAAGAAGCTCACAAATTGGCTGTTGGGACTAGATTATCAGGAAACTGAAAAACTGCTTTCTACCCAATCCTAGCTATACATTCGTATCCCATATCAACCTGCAAAAATAATCACACACTTACAAATACCATCTAACTCTCTCTCTCACACTCATACGCAGCAGGCCCATACCAGATATACTATAACATGCCCATCATACTCACATACTTTTCACTCCCTTAAACACTCACACTCACCATATACACACAAACCCCTCACACACACACACCCCACATACACCCCACACACACACACACACATACACCCACCCATACACACACACACTTGCGGTCATCTGACTTAAGTTTAAAATTGTTTTTCTTTTGTTTTTATTAATAACTACCTTTTATTCTTTGTTATTTTTTTCCATACAATAGTGCCACTAACTGTACAACTACTAAACAGATTGTGAAAATTACCTATCTCGGCGAAGGGACCAGGAATCCATAGCACAGGGTATCCTAGTTTGGATTCCTGACTCCCACAAATCTTTGTAAACCCTATATCTATTACACTTATACTGTATAAAAATGTACTTTGTGGGAGGAAAATAAATCTTTATTATTATTATTTGTTTGCATTTCTCGGGACCCTGGGGTCCCGGTCCTTTGAAAGGCGTACGAGGGGCCGTAGCCAACTCGCAGAGGCCCCTTAAATAAAGCTTTATAACTAATATGAAGTGAGGCACCAACCGGCGATTTATATTATTATATTATTCCGCAACTCCAGACAAAATCTACCATCGATTCATTGTCCAGGCTATTGACGATGCATCCATTGCGCTCTTCTAAAATCTTATACCCTCTTTGACAAGTCATGTTTTCTATAGGAACTATGTCTGAATCTTGGAAATTGTTCATGATACTATGGACCAATGTACTGAAATTAATATTTTTGTATCTGCATCGAATCATCTTTTAAACATTCGTGAACATGTTTTAATGCATCTTGTAAAAGTTCAACATGAATTACAATGGCCATTACCGAGATATTTAGAAAGAAATATAAATTATTTAGAGATTATGTTCGTCCAAACGAAAAAAAACATTAATTAAAAAAGCTATTTGAAAGGTTCTGAATGAGTTAACGAGTAATTTTGTGCCTTTAAAGTAAGTTTGCTTAACCCGCGGACAGTCGCGCCTGAGTCGAAAAGACCCAGTACTCCAGTTATTGTGCCATAACTGTTTTTGTATTAGTTTATTCGTGTCGTCACTCTAAGTACCTTCGAGTAGCTTCACTGGCCATCCGCACACCCCGTCACAGCAAGTCCTCTTGCATCATTTGGACAGTACGGACGTTTCAAATGAGTATGGGTCGTTTCGACCCTTGTGCGACGTAATGTGTTAGTGTATTTTATATTCCAAAAATAATATTTTGATTTTATTTATTCGTAGATTTATCATCAAATCGTTTCTATGACCAGATTATATTTAATATATTAGTAGAGGAAGACATTGAAAGTGAAAGTTCGTCGGAAATTGAAGTCTGGTCGTCAGGACTGACAGTTACAATTCAGATTTCTGTCAGAGTGGTGAAGATGAACTCCTTGAGGACAATGAAGTTTCTGAGCCTAAAAATTTACTTTCTATAGTTTGCTTCAAAGACCTGACTTGAATGATATACCCTGACATATGTCCGTCAAGGTACTACTTGGGTAGGAATGGCACACTTTGTAACATAAAAAAACCCCAAGAAACGTTCGCACCCATAGTTACAATATCATAAGCCAAGTACCAGGGCCAATCAATGAAGCAAAAGGTACACTAACGCCTTCCGATTGCTGGTGTCTTATTTTTTTCCTGGCAGTTTATTAGAAGTGGTTGTTGTTGATGCATATATTGATACGACGGTAGAGAAGAAAATACAAACAGACCGGTTGTGACAGGGTCCAGTAATGGTCGATCTGCCCTCCCAAAAAGGACAGAAAAACCAAAATGCAATGCTAATTTTGTATCACTTATATTTGTAGAGATCATACTACATTTATATGTACCAATTGTGATAAAAAATAAGCCAAAATTAAGATAAGACTGTTGTAGGAAAAAAAATCAATCTATTTTATAGTAGATTTTTACGTGTAATTTGGAGACTGATGATGAAAATATGCTACGTGTTAGGTTCAATATTATCCCACTATTACGAAGATTGTTGATATTATTGATAACAGAAAAGATTTTTTTATGTTTCTAGATTAAACAAAGAAAATTAAAGTTATTTTTTAGTTCCTATATCATAAAAAGTAAGATTTAGCAGTGATATCTTGATTTTTGTGATTTATCTACTGTTTTTCACTAAATAAGAAACAATTATTATTTTTAAACTTGTTTTGTTATTCTCTTTCCAAATAATTTAAAAATAATCCCAAAAGTTAATTAATTTA
Source organism: Athetis lepigone (assembly GCA_033675125.1). Lineage (NCBI taxonomy): Eukaryota > Metazoa > Arthropoda > Insecta > Lepidoptera > Noctuidae > Athetis > Athetis lepigone. The sequence continues at coordinate 10,036,173 of CM066243.1, read as the reverse complement.
TTAAAAACAATGCATTTAATATCTGGGTCTTTTCGACCCGCGCGCGACTGTTCATGACTTAAAACAAGACGCGAGTACCGGCGGGTTAAATTATGTAGTGGTTTAGCTATGTCAGGTGAACAGATACTGGTGACCACAAGTGACCACATCAAAAGTATCAATCCTACATTATCCCACGTTTCAGATGAATGTAAAGTAAGGACTTAGACATTACTTCCTAAATCAATCGCTCAGTAGATTCTAATCAAAACATAGATTGTAGTAGATACCAAGAAATGGTTTATAAATGTACGTAAGAAGAAGTGAAAAGCAGCTACATTGAGTACAATAAACGAAATTTCGCAAGAGTATGGTCTATGGACAATCCTTTATAGTCCTTTATAGTATGTAGGTTTTTACCTGCTATTGTTTTTTCATTGTTTGTTATTATTGTAGTTTCAAAGCAAAATCGATCGATTTTTATCTTCTGTTCAGTATTAATATTTTATCTTGAGGGAAACTTTTGGCTTATCATCTAGCTAATACACTCAACCTCTGTTTTGTTAACTTATTTACAAGAAAGTGCCAAATACCAACTGAGAAATTCCGAGTTTGGAGTACAAATATTTTTACACAACCTTTAAAAGACATATAATTGATTAAAAAATAGATAAATGATTATTTTTATTAATTATATATGCCAATTAATTTCATAGATGTACTTAGTCACCGTAAGTAGTAATTTTCTAGATAAATTATAACTTTTGAATTACCTTAATTAATAACAATATTAAATACCTACGTAATATCGCTAAATACCAAACAAAGATAAAATTTTATTGAATCTATCGGTGAGCAATCAGATAAACAATAAGGAAATTGATTGTGACTAGGGGGTAATAAATGCGCAAGCGACGCTGTGTGGAATGGTTCCGCCGCGAATAATCTAGATTTGTTTGATGGTGTAAATATTTTCTGAAATATAAAAAACGTACATAAAGGAGTTTCTAGCAGTTGTTATGTATTTAAGCTACCAAACATCGAGAGATCTATAATTTGGTAAAGTACTTATGAATTATCCAAACAACTCTCTTATACTAGTAGCCCAGAAATGTGTTTGAACTTTATGGATCGCTAAAATATATGAATACCCACAATCAAGTTGTTAAACTTGGTCACTTGTAGGGTTTAATGGTCACAGCGAAATTAAATTACAGCACGCGCGACTACTGGCTGAGTAAACTTTAAATCGTCCGCATGAAGCAGGCATTTAACATGCTTAACAATACTAACATTAAGGGCGTGCGCTGCGTTAAGCGGGCGTCCGTCGCGGGTGTCCGTCGCGGACGCCCGCGCCGCTGTGCTTCGTCGCGGACAAATAGCGCGGCGCTGCGAGAGGCGGTAGATACCAGCGACGGACGCCCGCTTAACGCAGCGCCCGCCCTAAGGGGGATGCTTCAAGGTAGCCCGCGAAATTCAAATTTTTGAACGTTTTTTGCAATTTGTCGCTCAGTGTCTGGGTGTGCGTTGATATAGAATGATTTGCGACTGTACTATGTATTTAGTAGCAGAATTATTGTCATTAATATCATGAATACAATCCACCCTCAGAGTGCATACAACTCGATTGAATGACTTTTTCATAGAATAGGCAATCAATTGAGTTATGTGCACTTTTGATGATTTAAATGATTATAATTCTGTACCTAATGGCCTATTACAGTCGCAAATCATTATATATCAACACACACACAGACACTGAGCTGCAAATTGCAAAAATAATTTGAATTTCGCAGGCTACCTTGAACATCCACCTTAATCATAAAAAGAAAAAAATATGGCCAAAGAACTGACCCAATAAAGACCCTTGGGTTACATTAGTTCACTTATGGTAAAATGTGGATAAAATAGATTCAACAGCAGGAAATTGTATCCAGTTCAGTTGACAGTTTGCAAGCAACTTAGAAGCTTTGATATGAATCCTATAGCTAGTAGATTATTTAGCCAGATGTCGTTATCTACCGTTTCAAACGCCTTTTTAAGCCAAAATAAACTTCATGCCCATGGGTGTGTCACCTTAAGTGACAATAATGTGTTCACTCATATGTTTAGGTGAAGTCCGTGTTGTTGACCACAAATTGGAACTATAGTGGTCAAGGCCAAAGTATAGTAAGTAAGCAGACTACCAAGATACAAAATGCGTAGGTTAACATAAAGCTAAATTATATTTTGCGGTTAAGTAGTTTAGGTAGCTAGCTACCTTCAGCTAGTAAGGATACCACCTATAGGTGTCCACATAGTACATTCCATATCTGGAAAAAGAGAGAAAACATTATGTGAGCATAAAATACGTACGTAAACTACGCAGATAAAACCTCGGGGGACACCAATATAATTTTTGTGATGAAAGAGTATCTGTTTACCTTTGTAATTGTCATTATTTATTGTCTTATCTGTAAAAGTCTGTAGTCAGTGCATTCCTTGCATTTGCATAATTTGAACTCACCCCATCTTTTTCAATTCATCACCGCCCATATTGAGATGAGGACCACGGCAGTTATTGAAGGTCACCTGCATTACGTTCTTTCCACACAAACGGCCTTTTAAGTGGTTGTATTTCACAGTAGCAGCAAACAGTTGCCAGGCGCGGTTGTGATTACAGAGGTTTGTGAAGCAGCCAGGTTGGGAGGCACCGCCGTTGGGGTAGAAGTCAGCATCACCAACATTGACATTTATACCAAGACTGCTGAAAGTGTTGCCACTATCAGTATGGATAGCCTCAACGTAGACAGCGTTATTGGGTCTGATGCGGTTTGAATGATCTTTCCATAGGGGACCAGCGGGGTCTAACGCTGCAAATTGAAACATTAAATTTCGTCAAGCGAGTAAGCAAAATGTACTAGAGAGCAAGTCAAATTGAAGGATCATATAAGTGATGATTTTGAAAAGTGTGCTTCGATATTACCGGTAATACGAGCGATTTTTCCTCGAAGTTCTCTGCCAGCGTTACCGACAAGATGGGCGCCTAAGCTGAACCCAACAAGGTGCATTTGGTCAAACCCTGACCAGAATCTTTACTAAGGAAAGCGAGAAACTGTCCGAGAGCCCGGCCGGAAGTGGGTACCCCTCTGCTCGCTGTAGGGTAGTCAGACATAGCGAGTATACTCCAATCCACGACAATGACATTCACATTACTCTTGTCCAAGAAAGCTGAAAATAAATAACGTATATATTTGTAACTATTTTGTTTTTAAAGTCTTTTAATGTCAGATGACTTAATGACAATTAAAATTTTTATAAACTACGAGAATAAAAATATTAGTTTATGAAACGTAAGCAATAGTTAGCTAAAACTTTTTGAACTGTATTATATATCTTTCTTTTTCTTTTCACTATAAACACATAAAATTTTCATTTTCGAATCAATTTAAAATAAAAAATCATTTAAATATATAAAAATTTGTAGCCCACCGGTATCGGGAACAGAATCCAAGCTATGTTGGTCAGGGCTCCAGAGAAAGGAACCTCCTGACAGTGTATTAATATACTATTAATGTATTTTACATCTGTATCAGTGTGGGCCATGGTTCTGCTTGACCAATATTTTTTTTATCTGAGGAGATCCCTATGAAACTCCAACCGCGGTATGCATTTATAATTATAAATACAATTTTAAAATTGTATTTACCGTCTCTGATGGTAGGGTTGATTTCATCGTTCTGGTCGCTAAACCAACCATGAACAATGACCACTGTGGGAACTTTGGGGTCAAAGTTTGAGTAACTAATGGATTTGGAGTCGTTGAGCATCAATGTTTGTGGAAATGTTGGGTTGCTTCTGTAATAATTTATGAAGGTGAAAATTTGTCAGTTACTTTGAAATTATTTTAAGATTAAGCGCACATTCATTAATTCCAAAAGTATGTTTGTTTTATTTGATTTACAATTTTAGTTACTATCAATGGGTTGGGGAGACTACTTGTGGTTAGTCAAAGTATTGAGATTAGATGGTTGAATAGACTACTAGATGTTAGTATGGGATTGACATAAGCTTATGTTAAGTAATTTGAAATCTCCATTCTACAGTACCACATAGATGTTGTTAATACATATAAAAAAATTGCAATGAAAAATTGCACAGCGCATTATGGTGGTTTGTTCAATTACCTGGTGAACAGTAAGTATTGGTGAGTTGGATGACTTTCTATGTAATTTAGGAGCACCGTGTCAGGTTTGAGGTCAAGGTCCACTGGATGCATGAAACCCTCGCCATCAGGGAACGCGATGTAACGCGAGAACTCTGCCAGCGGTGCTGCTATGTGGTATACTAAAACGAGAAGAGTCTTTGGATAATTATATATTAATACTTTATAGCAGTGGTGGCTTCATACAAGCTCAAAAGATCGACTTGGGCTAATTTTATAGATATTATTTACTTATTTATTTATTTATCCGTTTATTTCAGGCATCAAGGCCCCTATAAAAGAATACAATATCATATTAATATAAAACTTTAAAATATTATAAATATATATTACATAATAACTAAAACTAGTGCAAACGAAGTGTCGGCGTCGTGTTTCGCTGACTGGTGACTGTGTGGCCACGAAACCGGCAGTACACAACACTTTTTGGCCAGAACTCTTCCTTGAGGAACTTCTTGAGATTATAAGTAGTAAAATTGTGTCGGGTTTGCCCTAATTTTGTTACCACCACTTAGGTACACCACTGCGTTATTGAAGTCTAAAAAAGGTCAAAAAGTAATTTAAATTACACTGTTTTAGTACCCCTGACTTTTAAATGCAGTACATATTTCGTGACAAATTAAATTTATTTCTATTTCTGGTTCTTTAGTTAATCATAAGCTACGAGTTGACCTCAAGATAAACCGGAAAAAGGACCTAATGGAAATTCGCATCACCGTGCTGTCATAGCTTCGCGGTTTTTTCCATAGAAACCGCGGTTGGTACGACTATAAAACTAATACAAATAAGAAAAACTTGAAAAACTTACGCGAAACAACGATAAAACCCAAAAAAGACTTCTTCATTTTAAAGGGAGCTTGAATATAGGATTAACTGGTCCTGAATCAAATGATTAAATAACTTCTAAACACCAAAGAGTTTTGTTTTCCGTCTCTCTGTTTGTGCCTGCTTAACACGGAAGCGGAACACGAATGAATGGAAATGAAAATCTTATTCAAAGAAATGACATCAACTTTACCCTTCAATCGACTAAGAAAAACTATTAAGGTGATTCCACACACACATATGCCGTACAAGCTTAACCTAGCCCTGCGGTTATCTTAGGTTTTTTGTTACTGCTTTGCTCTCGTAGGTCACATCGTGTATTATTCTAATGTAGCAGCTATATTACTGCAAAATTCCATCAAAATCAGTTCAGTAGTTTTTGCGTGAAAAAGTAACAAACATCCACACACCAACACAAACTTTCACATTTATAATATTAGTAGGATGTTGGCTCATCTCACGGCGTTGATCCGACGAAGGCATGTAATTGAAGCGGCTTAACTCCTCTGACGTATCTGCGCGGTTGCGGTAGCAAGATGACAACACAACGTATGCGTGGATTTCCCAGTTATCAACTCAGCTCAACTCAACTCAACTTCGCGCTTATCACCATAAGCGCGAAGTAAGCTCAGTTGAGTACTAATCACAAACCTTTTCAATTTACGTTACGTTTTGTTTACTGTGACTCAAGTCGTCTAGCTTATTAAATAAGCTAAACGGCTAGACTTGAGGACCGCCGATACTGGGTCATTTGTGCGCTCGCCCTTATTCTTTTATTATTGTAAAAGAATAAATACCTTTATGACGTATGTCCAATCATAGTTGACCTATGTTGTTTTAAAAAAAAATAAGGTTCATTCACTTAGACACACAATTGAATAACTAGATTGAATATGTCTAAGATAAGAATGAAGAATTTTCAGTTTTAAAATAACTGAATTTTTTGAAAGGTCGAACTACTCACCTGTATAACTTACTTCATATAAGCTTTATATTAATATAATACTAGCCGTACTCCGCGGTTTCGCTCGCTTTTTGAATACTGTTCCGCTCCTGTTGGTCATAGCGTGATGTTATGTAGCCTCTTCATTACTGTAAGTTTTATCAAAATCCATTTAGTAGTTTTTGCGTGAAAGAGTAACAAACATCCACACGCACAACAATGACATCCATACTAATATTATAAATGGAAAAGTGTGTCTGTCTGTCTGTCTGTATGTTTGTCTTTCTTTCACGGCAAAACGGAGCGACGAATTGACGTGATTTTTTAAGTGGAGATAGTTGAAGGGATAGAGAGTAACACTACTGTCTCTTTTTAACGCGAGCGAAGCCATGGGCAAAAGCTAGTTTAAAATTATAAATGAAATTTTGAATGTAATTGTTCCACTATACTATCAAACTACAATAACCAGATAAATACGGTGAATATCTTCGTACTAAGTCACGTCTAGTTACTTTAGACAAAGCATTCATCTGGTGCAATAAATAGCATACATAAACAAAGTGCACTGTTTAAGTACATATCCTTTTAAAATGTATCAGTTGAATCTTGAAATGTTTTAGGATTGAGTAAAATTATGTTTGTGTTAAAACAATCGACATGCATTCAACATCCCACCTTAAGCCACGTTCTTAAAATCATATTTTCTCTGCTTACAATCCCCAATATAAAACTTTCTTATTTTATTGATTTCAATATGTCACGGAACTCTGCACGAGACAAATTTCTTTTCAAAATCAAATTTCCAGGCAACGGATGGCGCATGAGTTGAACTTGTGCCAATATTTTATTTAAATCACCCCAAGTTTCTACGCTCACCGAGAAACATTGAACGGTTTTATTTAAAATACCTATTTCTTTTTGTGAACAATTTCGGTAGCACTGTGTAAAGTGATGGTAGAATGCCTGTTCGTGTGTATGCGTGTTTTGTTTTGGTTTCATCAATTCAGTACTTCAAATATTGTTTAGAATAACAAATGTTTACACGCGGGAAGGCAAACAACGACGTAACTGACCGATGCGATATAGAGAGGTACAAACGAACCTCTATTGAATATATCTAGTATTGTTCAATATATACCTATTTCTAAATACTCTAGAACTAAGTGAATGAACTGGGACTTTTTTGCAAAATGCGTGAAATGATTGTGCAATTTATTTAATCTTTTACCTATCGATTCTCATTGGGTGGAATATCTGACCATATCTCTGATAAACAGATAATCCGTAAGTTCTGCCACTCCCTAAAAAGTGTGCAATGGTGGTAGTTTTAGACGTGTTGTAGGTTATAGTTTCTTCAGATTATGGAAATTTTTAACATAACCCTTTACACAGTAAACCTAAACTTTTGGGATCGCCGTACCTAAAATATCCACAGTCTTGGTTCCGTTAATCATAGTTAGACAGTCCTGTCTAACTATGATCTAAAGTCATCATTAGTGCACTAATGATGACTTTAGTTAATAGGCTGACTGAACTGTGAAGTAAGTGTAAGCTTGCTATATTTAGACTGCAAAAGAACGGTACCGTTTTAGATAACAGGACCATTATTTGTTTTTACCAGAAATTATACCGAAGTAGGATTACCATTTAAATAATTTTCGTATTAGTTTACTTCGCTGCCGTTATTATCATCTTTTTGACTACTACGGCAACTTAAATTTATTATTAGGTAGGTGTTCAAAATTATGAACAAAAACACATTATAATAGGTAGTACCTACATCTAAATTAGTTTACATTTAGTGGTCGGTTCATAACAGTAATTCTAATAGAATAATTATAATAGATAACAAGCTAATTAAATTGTAACACTAGCCATTTAATCATAATGCCAATTATGGGTAATCAACTGATAAATAGCATTGAAATATTCCATTAAAGCTGAAATAATTAATTCACAGAATAATGTATTAATCAGACTTTTAACTTTACACTATAATTTGATTAGAATTTATCGTTCTATACGTTTGTCAATTATTTACAATGATTAAGCATTAAAACAATTAAGTTTCAAAGGTTTGGCGATAAGTGGCGTTTAAGTCGAATAAGTTATAAAACATTTTTTACCCCAGCTGCAAAAAGAGGAGTATGTATGTCTTAATGTTTGTCTATCTTGGCACCGTCAGCTCTAAATGGGTGGAACCCGGGGTTGTTGAATAGTTCTAATAGTTACCGCGGTCCCGGAGCATAAAGGGCAACCGAAGAAACAAAGGTGGGTTTTAGTCAGTAAAAGTCTGTCACTCCCTGCCGCCCCGCCTAGGGCGGGAGAAGTCATTTGATGATTTGACGACCCTCGAAAAAAAATGGGTGCACCGCTTTGAATGCAGTCTTTTCATTTGAAAGTAGTTAATCTAGCGGTTATTAATATTTTTGAGGACTATTTCGGACAACAGCCAATGTCGTACAGTAAGAAGTACCTATAAACTATTCATTCTTACCGCACAACATTAATAAATAATTATCTTTATTTTGTACGATGAGAATAAATAGGTGTTTCTTTCTTTTTTTATTGATATATAATCTTTTAACTGTAAAATTAAAGCTAGGTAGGTCAACTTTAACCTTGAACTGACTAACAGATTCTTCTATTAAAAATCTTCAAAATCCATGATCATCTTCGCGGCAATCAATGTCATCAAATTAGGGTTTGTTTCTCCAAATGATATAGTTAGTCAAAGTCTGTTGAATAAATTTATCTCAGTTTCAAAATACACTTGAAACGTGCTTAAAACTTAGTGAAGTAGCCTTGTAGCCTTGCTGTACTACAAGAACAATAGAATTAGGGAATACGCTCATTCGGCTTTATTCATCTATGTTAATAGAAAACACCGGTTCTGTATGAAGACGTTTACGCGTCCGTTCAGTTTTCTTCATATGTTCTGCTTTTGTATAAAATCGTTGTTTTTTTTGGACATAAGCTGAATAGAGCTGAATAAGTGGTCCCCTAATTTTTTGACGGCCAAGCGACAGCCAGCTGTCGGGCTGTTAAGCTTATGGCTTTTCTCATTCTTACGACGACGCTGAGCGCAGCTGATAAAAGTAGAATTGTATGGTTGTTTTTTTTTTTAATGGGACAATCCCGCCACACTATTCCCAACCACTGCAACTCCTGAAAGCCAAAATCAACAGTGGAGTCCGCCAGGAAAGCGCCGAAGCAATGAAGCTTGACGAGTCCCGGAGAAACGATTCAAGTGTCTTGGATCCCGCAACGAAATTAATCAGAAAGAACTGCGGAGGAGTAAGAAAAAAAATATTTCCACTTCCCTCCATATCGAGCAAAATATGTGTGACCAAAATCGTTCAGCGAAGCGCGAATGGGGCTCAATAAATTTGCGAATTGCCTAAGAGGTGATCTGATGGTTCCCGCGGCCCCGAAACATAAAGGGCAACCGAAGGAAAAAGAGTGGCGATTGCGGAATGTGTATGGTTGCGGAATGTGTATAGTATTCACCGTGACCCTGGAACATAAAAGGCAATCGAAGGAACATGAGTGGGTTTTAGTCAGTAAGAGTCTGACACGCCCTCCCGCCGCACCTAGGACGGGAGCAGTCATTGGATGATTTCCTACTCACCAAAAAAAAAAAAGGAAAAAGAGTGGGTTTTAGTCAGTGAAAGTCTGATACTCCTGCCGCCCCGCCCAGGGCGAGAAGTCATTTGATGATTTCCCAATCACAAAAAAAGAGATGATCTGTTTATACTGGTTTTCTTACAATACCACGACGTTCTTTATTAAGGTTTATTTGCATAAAAAGACTATTGACTATAGCATGCTACAATGCCTTTGTAATACTCGTCATGTTATTATAGAAATAATTTTAAGAAACAAACAAAAGATTAAAATACCAATGGAATTTAATTAACGCTATTAAATCGTGGTATCATTATATCAATTATCTTCTTAGTACAAATGAACTCCGATGGAAAAGCCCAGGTTTCCTCACGGTATTTTCTTTCAGCGATGTCTGTGTTGTTCAAGATAAACTTTAGAAAGTACATATGAATTGAAAAAGTCTCTTTGGTACTTGCTCGGATTTGACCCTACAAACTCTTTCATGAGAGGTCGCGGCATCGCGACATTCAAAACAATAATATTTATCGCATTTTTAAGGTTAGAAATGTCCTCGTGTAAGTAAGACAGTAATCTCAATCATTATTAATACTATTAAAATTACTATTTCTACTCACACGTAACCAGATATAACTGATACATGTAAATAATCATTTCAAATCCAGTATAATGATTTGTTATCTTAATACCTGGATTATGGACTGTAGTACGCTGACTTTGATTTTAGTTCATATAAACTTTGTACTAATATTATTCTTTTCACTTCTACGTACAAAGGTTTATTGTATGCTGTGGGTAAGATAAAAAAAATAATTTTGATAAAATGGATCACTTAATGAGTTTAATCTTCAAAATAAAGCACGTAATTTGAATCAATCGGGTGGAGTCTGATAAGTAATGTTTTCATGAATAATCTGGTCGTTTCTGCGATAGATCATATTGGATTCGTGATTTGACGTAAATAAAATACCTACAAAGGGTCAGAGGTCATTCCTTGAAAAATTCAAAAATAATAAATGTTGTGTTCGAAATTTGATAGTAAACAAGTTACACACATAAATATGCGTTTAATTTCAGCCTATTGTCGCAAAAATGTGTAGATTAGCAATTAACTGATTTAGCGTTTGTAATAGCATGTCTCTTTACCACGGAATAGATTGACATTTTTATCTTTGTTTTAAGAAAACATGATTTAATATACGATCGTGAAAAATGTAATTGCTGGTCTTATGATGAATTTTCGTCTTGCAGGTTTCGTAGAATTGAATCCGAGAAATTAGGCTTTTATTCAAAATTGAGCAAAGCTAAACGCTTAGAACTTGTATAACTACTTACCATTTTTTCTATGAATAGAAAGTAATTTAATATTTTCCTAAAGCTTGACGCTTTCCTGTTTCTATTTATTTCGTAGACATTTCAAGCCTGAAATGAAGATATTATTAAATTAATGTCTTTTTCATGTCAGATTTATTTGTTGTTCATATTTAAAAAAATCCTTGATTTTGTACTTAGTTGTTGAAAACTCCAGTATTGAGTTATATTGGTTTTAATATAATAACTAGTGTTTTACAAAATATATGTGCGAAGCGAAACAAATTTGATTTTTAAGCCGCGTAATATCGTTTTTGGCACCTGACCTTTTCGGCCTTATTAACACAAACTACTAAATATTACACATTTAAGCGGGCGTAAACATATTTTTTTGGGTTATAATTTGTGACGTTTTAATTATTAAACGTGTAACTATCGACTCACTAAATCAGAAATGGACAGGCCAAGAAACAGGGCGCAATGTACTGGTGATATGACAAAACTGATGAGAGAACCAATGCGTTTATGACGACGGAAAGAAATAATAAGAATGTAAGTAATAAGTGGCATGTGCCGAAGTAGTGGTCGAATAAGAAGAAGAAGAAGGCTTTAGATTTAGGCTGAGGCTACACTAGGCTGCGACGCGAACTGAGACGCACGAGCGATTGAAACAAATACATGGATTCTCACTAAATAAATGGCTACACCGTTCATCAAATATTACTAGCGATCTTTGATTATTTCTGCGACAGGAACTACATTACTGTAATCGCGGCACCGGCTACATCGACGTATCGGCGAAATTGAATCGAATATACGCCAGATTTTCGGTTATAATGTAGCCATTCCATGTTTATCTCGTTTCGCTCTTCCAGTCGCATCGCAAATCGCTGCCTACTGTAGCCTCAGCCTTACGATTTATTTTACTTTAGAAGACAAATCAATCTAGGCCTAACTTTTGGAGTCACAACACCAATGTCAAGTCGTTAGTGGTGCGAGTTCCGACACAACATCTGGACACTTTCCTCAAAGAAGAGTTTTCAAAGGATGTTTTGACGGTTCCGTAGAAGGTTACATGAAGCCTCTTAGCGTGACACGATACTGTCTCTTCGTGGAAAATTGTATTTACTATTTACTTTATAAGTTTTACTTGTAGGTTTTTTTGTGAGCCTCAGTTGTCTGAATTAAAAAAATATATAATAATAATTCATATAAATTAGGTAATTCTGTTTCCGGCTCCATCATACCATAGTAACAAACAATAGCAATAGCATTGTTGTCGGAATTAATGCATATCATTTCAAGAAAACTGGAAAATAGATATTTAGATTACAAATAGACACAGATACAGATAAATAAAAGCTAGTAAAGCAAAATCTTTTTTATTTATTTGCAAAACAACGAAAAAAGAGTAATGAGCAAAATAACAATACCATATCCCGTTATGTTCAGACGTAACCATTATTAAACCACTAATAGGGTTATTTCGACGTAGCCGCGAGCAAAATGCATTAATAATGCTGGATTGTAAAAATAATGGCTATTTTTTGGCGAAAAAAATATGTACCACAGTTTACTCGAATAATTATTTTAATTATGATGCTCAGTATTTTTTATTTGATTATTTATTTCAAAAAGAAATTTATTTAAAGTATATTTTATCAGTTTTCGTGATGGCCTAAGTTAAGGTTAAGGCGCCCGCCTCTCATGCAAGAGGTTGAGGGTTCGTATCCGGGCAAGTACCAATGTGACTTTTTCAATTCATATGTACTTTCTAAAGATTATCTTAGACATCACAGACATCGGTAAAGGAAAACATCGTGAGGAAACCTGGACTTGTAGTTAATATAAGTCTGAAATCGCCAATCCGCCTTGAGCAAGCGTGGTGATCAATGCTCGTGCCTTCTCTGTATGAGAAGAGGCCTTTGCCCTGCAGTGAGACAGTTATGGGGTGTTATTATTTATATTATTATTATTATATTTTATCAATATACATAAGAATAATATTTATGTACTTTCAACTTGCATCTTTGACTTCATTGACGATGATTGAAGGAAAACATCAAAGGGGAATCAGGCGCCTATTATACTTAATAATGATGCAGCCGATCGCTGGGCCATGACGCCCAGTCTAAAATGAAGTTGGGCTGGACCAGTAATCTCAGCCAACTACATAAAGATACATGACCTATGTATCTGTCCGTTCAGCTATAAAACTAACACCTACCACGAAGAACAACGTTCGACAGCAGAGCACAGAAGAGGCATTCTTCATACAGCCGTCCCAAAGGGAAATTGGCAGAATATATAGAGTTGAAATCGGCTCAGTTGCCATTAAAGGAAAATAATTTTATTGCTGGACAAAAAGTAAGTAAGTAGATTATTAAGTAAGCTATTTCAATTTTTTTATCTGCTTTGTCGTGGGATTTTCCTTCTCAGGGATGTTGATACGATAGTCAATATTAGCATTTTTCTTAAAAAATAGTCAGAATTGAGGTATGGCATGACGCATTGCTCGAAATTCATGATGTGCATCAGATTCCTTAATTATGGCTTCACCCTTTTAATATTGTGTGAAATGTCGTGATGTGTGATTAAATAATTTTTAAATAGTTTATGATGCTTTGACTGTAAAAGCAACGTAAAAATTGTCCTTACTATGGAGTGTCCAGGGTGTTGCAGGTGGCGCCTTTCAATCGCCGATAAATCGCCAATTAAGAAATATTGTAAAGAAACCAATTCAGAACAAAAAATAATCTCTTACGTTAAACAGCTACACTCAGCATGTACAGGTATATCAGCTTCACGATCTAGTTTCATCAGTAATACATACGGTCATTCTAACTAATTTACCTGTCGTGGGATTTGGCTACTAGGTTTTTTTTTTACATTCTGTGTATTACTGCTTATGCCAAAATATATAATATCTAGTAACCTTATTCATAGGTAGATAAATACTTAAGCTTTGAAATAATGGAAATGGCTGATAGTATATTTGTTTTTACCAGTCTGCCGGAAGGAGGATTATGTTTTTTGAACGCATGTGTTTATGTATTTTGCATTTTTTGGCACACTCTGCAGCCTAAACCCGGATTTGGACGTATGGGTATCCTTGAACACGTCTATGTTGTGGAAGAGGCTCAGCGCCTTACTAATAAACGCTGCATAAAAATATGACAGGTTTATACGTCAAAAAATTTATGGTTACACAGGCTTTATTCATTGCATAACTTTACACAGTGATTATTAGTAAGGGCATCAGGGTATATCAAATAAATAAAAAATATACAAAATAATAATTGTAAAGTCAATTAGTTCGGTGTAACTAATATTCATCTATTTTACTGCCTAGGCATAAATAAAATAAACAAAGTTGGGTTAAAAATCTATCCTTTGTTGTCTCTATCTCAGGAATGTAAAATAATAATATAAACAGTAATGTGATAAGAACGCAACTTGAAATGACTAAGTACCTAGATATAAAACAAACAAAGTTTCTATTTAAACCGTCGCATGAACAATAAACCCCTTGTTTACGCGAAAATAGTGTTAGCTCAGGTAATCCGTACTAATATTATAAATGTGAAAGTAACTCTGTCTGTCTGTCTGTGTCTTCTTCAGGCCTAAACCACTTAATCCATTTGAATGAAATTTGGTACAGACGTAGTCTGGGACCCGAGAAAGGACATAAGATAGTTTTCATCCCGGAAATCCCCCGGGAACGGGAACTATTATTCCTTGCGGACGAAGTCGCGGGCAAAAGCTAGTGGTAAATAAAGTCAAAATTCAATGTGAACAAAAAATAAATGGTTCCAATCTTAGAACAGTTGGTTTTAAATAAATCATTATGTATTGGTCTTAACTTATTATCGTATCGATATTTATATGTCGTTTAACATTGTTTATCCGACCGCTTTTAATTCTATTTGTTTAAACAAACGCATATTTTGTAGACTTATCTGACCTGGAAATTAGTGATTTGGAAATATGCACTTATTTACTTAGTTAAATGGTTGTAGGCAGCTGCTAACAGCCATATTTACAATCTTTTTTGGCTTCGTTGCATTTTTTAATTTAAAGTTATGCAAAAATCATAGAATTCCGCTAGAAATGAAACCAAGCCTTGGACACAAGATTCCGATTGGTTCCTCTAGCAAAAATAAGCAGATAAAAAAATGCAGTTCATAAATCTTATCTCCTACAACTTATAATCGACACGTGTTTCGCCTCTCTACGGAGCATCTTCAGAAGATGTTCACTCGTCGACCACTTGGACACGAAATGTCGGAACGTGTTTATTTCCTGCATCTTCTGCATATGCATATATTTGTAGGAGCTGCATTAAAAAAAAACATAAAATCAAATTTATTTTGTAAATAGGTTATATCATAACACTTTTACACGTCAAAGTTTTTTTTTAATTTATTTTAAGCGAACGATGGGGCCGGTGTTTCGTAGCTGGACTGCTCTGAGAAAAAACATCCGAAACAAACTCAGAGGTCAAAGTCTCTTTTAAAGTTCATACAATCGTATTGGTCAAAAATTTTGCATCCAACGCCTGTAGTTCCATTTATTTATTTATTACATTGGCGGACCTAATGTCTAAGGTATTTTCTCCCAGTCTACTATGAGTTTAAAACAAAAAAAAAAACGGTAGCGTCTCCGTTAATAAATTGCATGAAATGTTGCACGGCGCTTCTAGCAGAACAGATAGAATTGACAGTGACATAATAATATAAGGAATTAGAATTAAACAACCACTAAATCCATAGAGTGATTCACTAACAGCCTTTCTATTTAGTCAGATTATTGGCTGTCACAACATTTTTACCGCAAACGGCAGTAAGTAAATTTTCGATAACAACTCATGGTCGGGCTACTGCTGTAGATTTTGTCAGAATTGTAACTACACTAGCTTGATTGCGATAAAGTAACAGCAAATTCTAAAATTAATCGCATTTTTATAACACCACGTAATGATAAAAATTCTTAATTCCAATTCACAGAAAGAATCCCATGTTTCGGAGAACAAACTCAGCAATTATTTAATTTGTCCTTGAACTGCACATTTTCCGAGAGCTTCCTGCAAGACTAGTACTCGTGCAATTGCAGTCACGTAGTCCACTTTAGTAAGTGGACTGTGGAACAAATGAAATTTAATTATTTCCTCTTATTACTTTTTCTTTTTTGTAAGAATTGTGCCGTGTTAGCTTCCAAAGAATAGTTTTATTTCTGCGATATAAATGTACTAGCTGTGTTTCACTGTTACACCCGTGTCAAGTAGCTTTTTTAACTGCCGGCGCAAAAAAGCGGTGGTTTAAGTTTGACTGCTATGTATGTGTGTCTGTTTGTTTATCTGTCTGTTTTTTGAGGCACCGTAGCTCTTGAACGGGTAAACCGATTTGGGTCGATTTTTTTATTTGAAAGTCGGTTATCTAGCGATAGTACTCAGATAATACGTTTCATCAAAATCAGTTAAACTGGACATAAATTAATATAATATTGTTTAGTGCTTTCTTAATTTTCTAGACGCACGGTAGAGACGTTAATTCATGTAAGTTCCTAAGCATGTAACATGACGTGTACTTTTATTTCAGCTCATTCATTAATCAAGGTATTAGGTCTCATCGGCTAGCTATGTCTAAGTCTAAAGTAATTAAGTGTTTTAGGGGATTAGGGATACTCAGAACAACAATTTACTAGATAAGATAGTTTGTAACAAAGAAAAGGTTATTTACGCAAGTAATACTGCATGACTATCACATGAATAACTTAGTCCTAAAACCTATATCATGTTAAGCACCCGTCACTTGTTACAAATGTTTCACAATAAATTATTTGACTTTGGCTTTGACTTTCACTTTAAACACATTACACTTGCCAATAACTTTTACATTAGTATTCAAGCAATTTTTCAGCAGCTTAGACCGGGATAGGCAGGTAGTTTTGGTATAAGGTTATGTTAATAAAGATTTAATTTGTAGTGTATGCTGCGTGTGCTGCTATACACCCCCAATATTGACATTTTCACTATATCTAAAAGTCTCGCAGTTACTGTTTGTATATGTTTTTGTGAGTGTATATTATTTATTTATTTACACTTAAAGCTTAGAGGTAAAGGAAGTTTCTACCAGTCAACCAGTTGTAAGAGATATAAATTCCTAAAGTTCTCGTGTTTTCGAAACCTCGTTATTGTGTTTGTAGTTCTGTAACAGCCCTGTTAGTCTGATTACAGTATTGAGATTTGCCGCCGTGACTGAAATTCTCGGACGAGAATACTAGTAAGTACATTATAATAATACCATAAGGAAGTTCCTTGTAATTTTGTTTCATACAAACCTCAAAATGTGACGTTGGCTCATTGGACAAAGCGAAAGACGGGCTTCTTAACTCACAAGGTACCACGTCTTTCAAGCATAATGTTGTTGGTTGCATACTGCGCAAGTATTTTCTACTTTCTTATTTTATCTAGGAGATAACTGTATAAACTCAGTCTGACTCAGACTGACTGCCTTGGAAGCGACTTAAGACCCGGTTTTGATTTTCATTCGTAAATCTTTGGCAGCCGTTACAGGTAGTCAAGCCAAGGAGTTTGAGAATCAGTCTAACCAAGTAATTTCGTTACCCACTAAAGGATTGTGGAGGTCTGACAGGTAGTCGCTTCAGGTTAAACACTGGAGCTGGATCTAGTTAGACCGGAAGCCGTCTCTACCATTTCTGGTAAACTTGTAGGTTTGGGCAGTGATGATGATCAACTAAGGTTCAGGTCTACGCAGACGGGTGCGCTCTTATTATAA
Source organism: Athetis lepigone (assembly GCA_033675125.1). NCBI lineage: Eukaryota > Metazoa > Arthropoda > Insecta > Lepidoptera > Noctuidae > Athetis > Athetis lepigone. The sequence continues at coordinate 10,018,487 of CM066243.1, read as the reverse complement.
CTGTCATTAGGTTGCTTTTTGCCCGCTAGCAGTCCGCCAGGCAAATGTGGTATAGCACGGGCAAATTGCAACCTTATTGTAGTACTAATAAAAGCGCACCGCAAACATTTTAACCGCCCTTGTCTCTCGTCTACACAGACCCATATAAACTAATTTTAACATAAGCATGAAGTCGCCAATTATTATTAACGTGTGTCGATCAATGCCCTCTCTGTAATGGGCTGATATTATTGTACGTCACTTTTGCGTCAATATCAAAACTATTTTAGTAACTAATCTAATAGATCTGATATCACAAAAGTGAGTACGAATAAACAATATCATTCATAAGAGCGATTACGCTGTTATCATATTCAATCAATTAAATAAAGTATACTCCAATCACGATACGTTTATAGACCCGATTGTTTTTAGTTGTTTTACGTAATATTGAATAACAAAACAAAGGGCCAGGCAAAGGTTGTTTTGACGCACGTTAATTATCTGTGCCGGGTTTTCTTTTGTTGAATTGCCTCAATAGTTAAGGGACGCCTTAACTATTGAACCCCACATTCTTTAGATAGCGGATTGAAAAACGGGCATGTGCATATGACATGTACATATGCAACTTATTACATCGGTGTAGAAAATCATAGTGAGGAAACGTGGAGTTATGATTCATATAACCACCAACCGTACTCCATGTAAACCGTCCCTTTTATCTGCTTAAAAAACTATCGTCCGTATTGGTAACACGAATGACAAAGTTATTAAAACTACCTACCAGTCCGAAATAATAATTGTTAAGAATACCGTCTAGGCGCATCTGTACTGTAAATTACTTAAGTTTTGTTTTGTTTTATTTCTCCTTGTAAGTGATTTGTAATCTTTGAGAAATAAAGAATTTTAACCCGTATAAACCTAAAGCAATCTTGAGCAAGCGTGCAATGCTTATGCCTTCTTTTTATGATGAATTGCTGTGAGTTTTTACCATTCATAGATTATTAAATTGTTGAGAATCTCATAGAGAATTAAACGCTTTCGAGCTATGAAAAACTACAATGTTTTATTAATAACAGTAGCCGCTAAGCAGTGCTTTAGAAATTTGGCGTACCACATAATATAAAAGAAATCGACTTTAAAATGTGGATATGCAAACCACAGCTTGTAAAAAATCTTTTTTGTTCATCTTCGAAATTAACCATTAAAAAAAAAGTATTTTCTAAATTAGTTGCTTATCGGAATTCAATCTCAATCACAAACAAAATCAGTTTAAGTAACATCAATTTTAGAACTGAATTCTTATCATTTCAAATTTCTAAAACTGATTTAAGGAAGAAGCGGAATCTGTACTAATATTATAAATGCGAAAGTAACTCTGTCTGTATTATAAATGCGAAAGTAACTCTGTCTGTCTGTCTGTCTCTTCTTCACGCCTAAACCACTGAACCGATTTGAATGAAATTTGGTACAGATTTAGTCTGGGACCCGGGAAACGACATAGGATAGTTTTCATCCCGGAAATCCCCCGGGAACGGGAGTTATTCCACGCGGACGAAGTCGCGGGCAAAAGCTAGTTTAAAATATGTGCATACTAAGTGATAGGTAGTTTAAGTGACTTTACAAGACTTTGAGATAGGATTCATAGAACGATTCGATTTGAATGAGCTGAAAACTGCCTAAATCTTTTGATCTGCACTGAAGGTCAAAGAGTTTATTTATGGTAAAGTATTACTCGGTACATGCATTGGCTTAGCCATGTACCCGTCTTTATCTTGTATCCGTATTTTGACATTTGATTGACACTTCATAGTAAGTCTCATCAAGATCTCCGGGTCCCGTTGGATGCGGGTGGCGCAGGACTGCATGTCCATCAGTATATCTATCGGCTGATGATGATGACATAGCAAGTACTTGCCAACGTCTATTCATATTATAGGTATATGAGAGTCCAGGGTTCAAGTGAGAATAAGCTTGTACTATGCAAAGTAAAATTAATATATGTATTGAGTAAATAAAACACAAAGTTGAATATCAAGAGAAATTAATATTTAATAAAATTAAGTATTTAAGACAACTTAGAAAGGATACCACCTCCCGGTTTCCAAAAGGTACATTCCAGATCTGAAAAGAAAAAAATATTTGTGAGCATACATGAAAAAGGCCAACGACCTTTAGCTTATGGGCGGCACAATTATTGATTAATGTTAAATTAGTGTTTTATTTCTTGATTGGTAATAAAATATGTTTTCCTTTGTAATTAGCAAGTTTGTTTATTTATTTGTAATATTCTGTGATAGAAAAAACTGAATATATATAACCTTTATGTATTTTTTTACACCACTAATAACTAACTCACCCCGTCTTCGTCAAGTCATTGTTACCCATACGAAGCTGAGCACCATGACAGTTATTCCTGGTCAACTGGATGCTGTTCACACATTGACGACCAACCAAATGATTATATTTCACGGTAGCAGCAAACAGTTCCCAGGCACGGTTGTGATTGCAGAGGTTGGTGAAACAGCCAGGTTGGGAAGTACCACCGTTAGGGTAAAAGTCAGCTTTAGCGACATTAGAACCGATACCGAGACCACCAATGCTGTAACCGCCATCTGTATGGATCGCTTCAACGTAGATAGCGTCGTTGGGATGGATACGGTCAGGGTTGTAGTTCCACATAGGACCAGCAGGATCCAAAGCTGGAATATCAATATTTTTAATTAGGTAAAGGGTGGCGAAGTGTCAATGGTCTAGTCACATCTGTCTCAGAAACGACAATCGTTGAACTAAGTGTGTTCTGCAGTGAAGACAACGTTTACGCAAGTATAGTGTGAGACGCCTTTCGGCCAGATTGAGCGATGGGACGTAAAGGGCAGTTATTGGCATGAGTATAAATAAAGATCCTAGGCATAAACAGGGGATGTAGCCTGAGACAGTCTACTTATGGGCATAATTCCACAAGTTGACCCTCGTAGGGTGATGGTAATGAAAGGGTAGACTAAAATGTGGTTGCAGATAAAAACACTAGTTTATGATAAAGTTTGTTAACAGTTATTACCAGTGATACGAGCGACTCTTCCTTCAAGTTCTCTACCAGCGTTACCGACAAGATGAGCGCCCAAACTGAAGCCGATAAGGTGCATTTGGTCAAAGCCCTGACCCGTCGCTGTGTTGAGGAAAGCCAGAAAGTGGCCAAGGCCACGGCCTACGGCGGGTACACCTCTGGTTGCCGTAGCGTAGTCAGCCATCGCAAGTCTGCTCCAGTCCAGGATAATGACATTTGTATCACTTTTCTCCAAGACAGCTAGAAACCAAAAATTTAAAATTGTAATCCTATTTTAGCGGAGTTATTATTGGTGTGTCTTTCAATATAAGGTGTTGGTTGAAATAATAAAAGAAAAGAAAGGTTCTACTTATTATTTTTATTAATAGTCGGTATCTTTACCAAGCGAAGGCCTCCCTAAATCCTTTTCATCGGTCACCGTTTAACGCTACGTCTTGCCAATTCTCAAGAACGACATTCAGGCCGAACTACCATTTCCTTTTTTAGCAGAAAAATTACAATAGATGTAAAAACGCCACATGGATGTGTATATTTACCATCTCTAATGGTAGGGTTGATATCATCGTACTGGTTGCTGAACCAACCATGGGCGATGACCACCGTGGAAGTAACGCCGTTGAAGTTTGAATAGATGATGGAGTTAGTATGGTTGTACTTCAGTATTTGCGGTAGTCTAGGATTTCGTCTGTAATCATTTCAAAGATTTAATTTTGATTGACACTGCAAACTTAGTAGTAGTAGTAGAGCTCTTTACGTAGGAACTCGTCTGAGTAAGTACTGCTTACGTCGTTTTTAGGTTTGAAAGGTTTGGGTGCCGATGTAATTACAATCACATGAGGCATACATTTTTTTTCTTTGAAATAGCATCCGCGAGGTCTATAGTATTCCTTAATATGGAAACCATTTTATAAAATGACATAAAAATGTGAACATCAATAGGCTGATATAATTAATTCATTCATCAATCCACTGCTGAACGTAGGCCCAAAGAGCGGTCTCAGAATACTCGCATATAGTACTTAATTAAAAAAAATAGTTTCTGTTCAATGTTTTACCTGGTGTATAACAAATATTGGTTAATAGCTGGGTTCTTTTCGATCTCCTCCAGGAGTTTCATATCAGGCGTAGCCTCGATGTCAACGGGATGCATGACACCCTCGCCATCAGGGAATTCGATGTATCGTGAGTATTCTATGTTATCTGAGTACTCTACTGACTGATCCGCTTTGGCGTATGCTTGAACAAGAAGTGACATTTAATAAAGTATCTCGTAAAAAATCTATGACTGGCAAGGTAACAATTCTATTTTTTGAACGATCATAGTTTAATGGCGCTTAGACAAAATAACAAACAACACCAAGGGCATATAACTCCTCCATGGATAGTGACATTAAGTGGACTTAGCGCTTAGTTCTAAAACAGCCAATAAAAAATATTTTTAGTAGCATTATTTTTCAGCACTGGCTTTTAAATCCACTTCTATTTTTATGACATTTATGCATTATATATAATAAAAAAACTCACCGGTAACAACGAGAAAACACAACAAAAACTTCCGCATTTTAAAAAGAGTTTAAAACCGTCAATGTTTTATTTTGTTAACTTGAACGTAACACCTTTTTAATAGATTAATTTCTGAAGATTTTTTTTTTCAGTTCTCTCTCTACTTAACACGGAAAGAGAAATTGACTGAATGATGGAATAGAAATGGAAATCTATTGCAAATAAATGACATCAACGTCAATGAGAAACCAACCATTTGTTGAGAAACGCCTGGGAAGAATAATTAGGATCATTGCACACTGACATTCTGAAACGTCAGCGTAGATTCTATAGCAAAGCGACCACCCAACGTATACGCGGCAGCTCCTGGTTGTAAGCCTCGATCGGTGTTACTCAGCCGTAAACGCTTTGACAACGCCCAAATGAGCCGTAAGCTTAGTCGCAACTACATAGACTACAAATCACAATGCGTTTTTAAATTATTTGTAACATCACACATATAACATTATGGTTACCATAACTTTTATTGCTCTTCATTACTTCAAACTAATTACAAGGCAGTGCAAACTATGAGACATTTACAAATTAAATACAAGGCATAATGATATTTACATTAAAACCACTAAACCCAGTTATTTTAACAACTAAACCGAATATCGGACGTATTTGGACGTTATTTTCTAATGAAAATGGGTCGTAGCGAGATAACGTCGATCCGATGTCGTACTGATATGTGTGTGCTAGTCTTTATTCTTTTATTATTGTAAAATAATAATGGCCTTTATTCTGACCTATTCTATTTGGCTTTTATTGTTTAACTTCCGTAAAGAATAGAAGGAATATAGAACGCACGACGTGAGTGCTCTACTTGAATATGGAAAATTTATTTCATATTGTTATTAATCGTAACTAATCGTAGGGTAATTAACATAACTTCTACTTAGATTATCTTCTTTTGTTTAAATCATTAGATAGTTATTAGGTGTGTTTGGTTTGCGTAAGCCTAAAAATATTTGGTAATGGTAAGACAGCTGAACTCATTAATTACCAAACAGTGGTGTCGTTTCCTTATTTACAAACTAAACGAAATTTAAGTTTAGTGTACCTTTTTCTCCATTCCATTAAGAAAAAGACAGACGATGAAATATTTGTTCAGGTTCATTATAATATACTCCATAGATAATTTAGACGGGATTAAAAATATGGCCACTAAAATACGTCGATATATTTCAGGCGCTGGCTAATTTGACAGGACTAAACTAATAGGTATCTTCTGTTGTTTACTTAATTAAATGGAAAAAATGCACTTAACATAAATTTTGTTAAGTTTGTGGACAAGAGAATCGCACCATTATCTACGTAAGTTATTTTGGTTGGATCTTACTTTTAGATCACATTTTTTGAGGTGTGTCGGGGTTGTAAACAAAGTTTTACGTGATATCAAAAGAGTGACTCTTCTTTAAATTATCAGTCGAAGTAGTGATATATGTAGGTGCGTCGACCCCTAAACGTGCCTACTCTGCAATACCTAATTTGCCGCACAAAAATCTAGCATGTTCAAAACGATATGGGTAGCAGTTAAAACAAAAGAGTAAGTTGAGTGTTTCGAACTCTGTTCGCAACAATGTGATGCACGATCTAGTTAAAGTCTTATGTGATAAAAATGATTTTAAAAGGTAGAAGAGGAGGAAGTAGCCGTGTATCCGAGTAATTCCAACGACGCAGCTGTTCGTGTCAAGAGTGTTAAATGGTCATGCCTTTTCTGTAGGAGAAGAGGCATTCGACCTGCAGTAGAACAGTATTTGGGGTAGAATAATAAGAAGATCAATCTCCTTTGCCAGCTTCTTCAGTAACACCAAGCTTGCTGCCGTTTAAAGAAATTTTGACATAATTATCTGGCACGTCATGTTCAATCGCAAAGTAAAGGTCAAAACCGTAGTACTGTGCCTTGTGCGTGTATAAAAAGGTTCATTAAAGTCCATTACTGTTTGTCCGAGTCTTACCTTGGAGAAACTTTGTGTGATGAGCATGATTGTTTGTTCTGTGTCTAGGTGTAGTTTATTTATTATTTTTATGGATTAACTTTACAAGTGTGTATATCAGTGGTCCGGTTTCCATAGTACAAGCTCTGCTTAGTATGGGATCAGATAGCCGTGTGTGAGTTTTGATATTTATTTATTACTTTCCAGCACTTAGAACTTGAAAGTACGTATGAGATAGCATGCGGCGGAAGCGTGCTAAATTGTACATCAACTAACGACGTAAATAACACAAGATCCCTTGATTGATCGATGATCTGTATCACGCATACATCGGATGGTAACTGATAACTTTTAATACACAGAATACTTGGTAGATAAATAAGATTTGTAGAGTGAAAATAATCTGAGACCACCAGCCCGATTGATTGATCTAGTAGCTAATCAAGTGTTGATAAAGCATTAATGATATTGTTCCTTGGGTACTAATTGTTTGTATTTTATACACACGCGTAAGTTTCGCAGGAAATTGTATATACAGGGTGAATTGTGCGATTGTGCAAAAAACTATTGATCCAGTTTATGGTTCTAGTTACCTCGGTGTTACACCAATTGATTTGCTGTTCTATTCATTTTGATATTGATTTTCTCAATCTATACTAATATTATAAATGGGAAAGTGTGTCTGTCTGTCTGTCTGTCTGTCTGTCTGTCTGTTAGTCTTTCTTTCACGGCAAAACGGAGCGACGGATTGACGTGATTTTTTAAGTGGAGATAGTTGAAGGGATGTAGAGTAACATAGGCTACTTTTTGTCTCTTTCTAACGCGAGCGAAGCCGCGGGCAGAAGCTAGTAATATTATAAGTAAAAAGGTGTAGACAGTGTAAGGTGTGGCAGTCGGACAGTGGCACTTTAAAATGTGGCTATTTACCCACATTTCATCCCATCGACCTCAGTCGCAAATTATATTTGTCTCCTTTTTACTTGCAATACTTGAATGATGCCATCCTACTTTAAAGTTTAATTGTATGTGTGCGTTAGTGTGTCGTTTTTAAAGGCAGAATGTCGTATAAGTAACCTATCTATACTAAAAAAAAAATAACATTGGATTTTCTTTTAAATAAGTGGCGATAAATTCCAAGCTCGTACTAAAACCGAGGTTCAGTGACAAACAACATCATAAAAAGGTCATTAAACGAGTAAAATAGGGTAGGTTAGTTTTATTAAAATTTTATAGCTAACATAAGTCTGGTCAGTTAGTTAAGAATGTTGAATATGTTTGAGGATTAATGAATAAAGAAATTTTATAAGTCGTTGTAAATATTTTAGACAGATTAAGACTGAAAACAGACTACGAAAGTTCTTAAGTGATAGCAGAATGGATTTTTTGCGGCTCAAAATCTACGCTCATGTACAGAATGTATTTATAGTCTGAATAGATATAAATACTACTTATTAAAAGAAAATTAAGAAAATATAAAAAATAAATCTATAGACAAGTAATAAAATATGGGTGATATTTAATACTTCAACTGTAAATCCCCTTTTTTCAATCAAAATATTCGAAATTACCACCAAATATACTGAATTGCACAGTAAATTTGCTCATAAAATAAATCAATTATACAGTACTATTAGATTTTTAAAGCTTAACTGTTTTACTAAATGACTATCTGTTGAATCGCTACTAGACCTGGACCTCGTTACGTGGTCACAGTTCTAACCTAACCTAACCAAACCAAAGAACAATGCTCAAAACGTCCCCACCCTTTAAAACCTATGTTAATTGAAGGGCCATAACCATCTTATCATTTTATTGTACTACAGCGAATCTGAAATGTGCATACGATAAAATGTATCTGCCTGTGTTTACTACACGAGTAAGAATTAAATAACAATCGAGTACAAATGTACCAAAGTCAAATGTTTAAAGGCGGTAACAAGATTTACATTGCAGGGGACGATTAAACATATATTATCAAAGTTATTATCACAAATCGTTTGTAATTACCTACTATCGTTTGATTCAAATACGAGGATTGGCAATACCTATTAATTCCGCAAAATACTGCACCCCATTTTATCGTAATCGCTTCAATTTGTAATTTAATTGACGTCGGAGAATAATCTATATTGTGTATAAGTCTATGAGGAAAAAAAGATTGCTATCAAAACAATGTTTGTGGTCTAAATGTTTGCAACAAGTTTGGCTCATCATATTTTGATTGCAGCAGGATAGCCGCGCGTCGGAGGTAGGTAGGCGTTAGATGCCCACTTGAATGAGTAAAGAAGCGGCGGGCTTAGGGACGTCCGACACCCCTATTCAACTAGACCCAACGTGATGGAGCGTAGTGTTCCCGCGCGCCCCTATTTGATGTCTCGGGGGAGCTTAACACCTCGCTTCCCCCAACTTGAGGAAGTCCACAGCGGCAGACCAGCACCAGCCGGAGATTGCAGAAGCCGCATAAGTTTCGCGCTACTGCCGTCGCTGTATCATCACCGGTCGAAGTAGAGACGACGCATGTAGGTACGTCGACCCCTAAACGTGCCTACTCCGCTATTGTTGCCGCATACAAGCCTGTTGTGTCGCAAACATCGCGACAAGCTGGTAATAAGAACGGGGTTAAGCAGAGCGATAAGGATGGCTTTACTAAGGTAGAGAAGAAGAAAAAGAAGAAGCCTCCTTGTCTGAACCAGTGTGGCACCGCGCTGGCAGGACCCAACATGTTACTGCGCCCAGCAATACCCACGACGCAGCTGTATGTTTCGAGAGTAGACGTGACACAAAGTTTGTTGAATCGTGGTCTCTACTCAAGAACACGTCGAGTTTACTATTACTACCCCTTTTATCTCTCTCTGCTTGCTTATGTAATGGACAAATAGCATATCTTAACCTTTCATCGACCAACCGACAGCCGGCTGTCGGGCTGCTATTGTCTTTCTATTGTGTGTGAAATCACTTGTGTTCGAAGGTTTAACCCTGTTTTCCACATCCAGATTTGTCTATACTTTTCTCAACAATATTGGGTTCTATTTCCAATCTAAACTGATGCAGCTAAATACCAGTGTAGTGATTACGTATCAGATCTTTACAACCAAGTTACTAATAACACGGTTTTAATAATCATCAGTTATAGGTCGATTACACCTGCCGAGTAGAGTGGCGAGACAGTGCCTTCGGCCGAATACTCGGTATTTGTAAACACATTGCCGAGTACTCGGCCGAGCGCTCGGCCTAGCAACCGGCCGAGACAGTCACTCGGACCCAGTTCTATTTACTAGGGCGAGTACCCACCTCCCCGCTTCCCCGTACTGTCTCGCTCGGTCACTCGGTGAATCTAAACAGCACTCGGCCACCACTCTCCAGTCGGAATAAACAATTTCCGATCCATGTTAATCTCAGTTGTCCTTGAACTTCTTCTAATAACTGAACTATCTCGCCACAATATCGAAAATACGTGTGAACACGTACTCGGCTACGGCACTGTCTCACCCGAGTTACATTTTACTGTCTCGCCACTCTACTCGGTAGGTGTAATCAAGCCATAAGACTGTTTGCAAGATTTTTGGTTTCTGTTTATCTCTTCTTTCTAAACAATAATTATTAACAGTTGTACGTGCTTACCGAGGCACGTTGATGCTTTTATACGTGATGTTATTTTAACAGAAAACTTAAATGGCACCTTGTGGAACAAACCAAATAAATCAGTTTAGGGTGTTCAAATTAAATTTAAAAATTATTAATTTTGTACTGTTTTACAAACTATTGCAATCTTTCTTATAACCTTGCGCAAAGTGTTCCAGAAAGGTGGCTTTCAAGTTTGATGTTTCTCATTTATTAGAGAAATAAACAGCCACTGTAGAGCTTTTGTGTCTGTAAACACATTTGAGAATAAACTAAACCCACTCTGGTATAGTTTATTTTCAAATAAAGGTTCGTTTTCTTTTTGCTACATTTATAAAATCAATGATATAATAATTGAAAACTCTGTTTAGTTTATTTTGAGGTCGACATAATGTTTATAGACTTTTTTCGGTCGACATAATGTTTACGATTTCAAATCTCTGATAATAATTTATAATTCGACTTTCTGTATTAAGTTACCTCAAAAATATGGCTGGTTTGTAAGTTTGTTAGTAATATTTCACATTAAACAAGAAACAGGTGGGTTTTATCGGTAAATTGTCCTTTGTTTCAGCAAAATGATGATTTAAAGCCAAATTTGAAACAACTGTTCTAATGTGACTTGTATTATCAATCTTTTTCAAAGTTTTCTAGCTGCTTGCTTAAAGGTTATAAAATATTAACTGGAAAGCCATCTGACAGCCTAAAACATCACTCTTTAAAAAAAATCCTTCAAACTGATTTAAAAACAATTGACACTTATTAAAAAAATATCCTTTTTTCCGAAAGCGAAAACTTATTTAAAAAAATATCCTTTTTTCCGACTCGTGCAAAATCAAAGAATATTATGCATTTGACATGTATGTATATGCACGGTATGTGTATTATATTAAGTTCCTTCCTATGTTCTCTCATAATTACTAACGGCTAAGTCGATTTCGTTTGCGGGTTTTACGTTTTCAATTTTTTTCTTCTGACAAATTACGAGGCGTATCCTCTTTTCGCCTCGTTCCGGGGACGATGGCACTTGATTTGTATCATCTGGCCCGGTACACATATCACCGGGCCAGTTAAAACTTTTTTGTCGCATGTGGCCCGATACCGGGCCAAGTCACCAGGCCAGATGGGATACACTCTATTCGAAGGGCTTCGCCTGTGTTTTATATTAAGTTTGTGACTATTTATTTAAACTTCGTGCTCAAAGGTACAAAGGCGGACTTAATGCCATTAGCCATGCTCTTCCAGCCAACCGAAGTTGACTTTAGTTTCTTGCTTTTAAAGTTGCAGTTTCGTTTAAAATAAATATAACTATTTTACGATAGTTTACAAACTTTTAATAAATAAAAAATATTATTTCAACTTTATAAAATAAAATAAAGGGTAAATACAAAAATAAAACTATCTTAATTCCAATTAATATTGACTATAATATTTTTAAGACTATTATTTATTTACGTAAGAAAAGATATACATATAATACTATTACGTATTAAACATTCTTTAACATGTTTTTCTAAACAATGTATACAAATCCGTGCGATATCACTGTTTATCAAATAGGTAAAACAATAAATAATGAACACTTATTTTATTAAAGATCTTATCAGTGATTATCGTATTCCGAAGTTATTTGTTTTTGATAGGATTTAGGAAATCAATATCTGTATTGCTATCAGCTACAGGGTGTGCGATTGTACATTTACTTATATATAACTAGCGGTCGCCCGCGCGGCTCCGCCCGCGTGGATGTCGGTTAACGCTGCAAAAAGCCTACCCAGGAAAGATACGGTCAGCAAAATAATTCCCAGGTCTATTCACAGACACCGACACTAACATCGACACGCGACGACGCAGTTATCATCCGCAGGGTGCACAGTTTGTCTTTCTGTGGATGTTTAAGTTGTTAATGATAAAAATAATTACAAATTTTTGTTTAAAACTTCGTATTTATACGTTTAACTTAAGTGCAGCTTTCTCTTTCCATTTCATTAAGAAAAGGACAGTAGTTAAGTCAGTCAGGTAGTTAAGTCTTGTCAAATTTAGACACTCCATAGATAATTAAAACGCGATCAAAAACATGGCGACTAAATAAACGCCAATTTTCTTTAGGCGCTGTCTAATTTGACAGGATTAAACTAAAATGTATCTTCTGTCCTTTTCTTTAAGAAATGAAAAGAGAAGAAGATTCATTTAACTTAAATTTTGTTAAGTTTTTGAACAAGAGAATCAGCACCAATATACACATTAGTCACCTTTAGAGTTTTACAACAATGCTGTGTCATTGAGTTGAATAAGGCGTTGTCCTAATTGGGAGCGATCGTACGATGGAGCGATGCGTTCTCGTAGTGCAATAAGTTCAGACATACAGATTTCATCAGAGTGTCCTATTTGAACCTCGCAAACAACTCGCAAATAATCTTGCGAGCACATGAAATGCTTAATAACGATCGTACGATGCGTTTGATCGTCGTCGTGAGATGAATAACGCATCGCGCCATCGTACGATCGCTCCCAATTAGGACGACGCCTTAATTGTAATTAAATTAAATAAACCAACATAGTCCTTAAGTAAACCGACGACGAATTCTTGTTACTCGATTAAAGTTCAAATTTCTTAGAACCTTTAGTCTTGGACCATTGGAAAGCATACAAGAGGCCAAAATCAACTTTCAAAGACCCTTCAGATATCTTCAGATGAAAAGACACTTAATTTACTAATATTATTTTTAAAACAGATGAAACTCTCTCAAAATATTTCATTACAATTTTCAATTTACACATACTTATACATTCAAATTTTTCAGTCACTCAGTTACCGTGAAAATGTTCTTTTTAATTTTTTCATTCATTTGCATAGAAATGCGGCGTCACCATCTTTTTGCTCTGTAAACAAATACTCATATTAATTATTTCTCTTTTGTTCGCATTAATTAAATAACTTGCATTTCATTACCTCTGTTATCATGTTTTACCTAAAGACGTTCCTTATGGATATTTGCAGAAGAACATGGGGCTTACCACAAGCCTTTATAGCAGTATTACTTCAATATTACTTTCAGTGGGAAAGAGACGGCGCTAGACAACGTGTCTAACGCTGTCACTTGCACACTCTGGAACAGGAATAAAACAGTCTTACTATAAACGTCATGGTAACCCACCTGCGGCGAGAAAAATAATGCAAAATGAAATATGCTCACAGCTCCCCATCTATAAAACAACTATAAGAAATAATAAAACATTAGTACAGTTCGTGGCACGTAAATTGAACTTGTTCAATTATTTCAATGTAGACGTGTGTTCATAAATCATCGCCAAAGTAAGGAGGTTTTCTATGCTTCAACCAACTTGTGTGTTTCAAATTTATTTATTTTACCTGTCATCATATCTCTGCACTACCGATGGTTGATTGGTAGAGAATGCCTATGGCATTAAGTCCGTCTCTGTATATAAAGTTTGGTCATCAAGTGTAAATACATAAATTATTTTATGAATTGCCAATTTTTATTATTGCCAAAACAGCGCCAATGTCGAAGGTTTTCAGCACCTATTCTCAGCAATTTTATTAGCAATTTTCTGTGCCATGTATGTTTCCTTCAACCTAAAAATGTTTTTGGCACACGTGCAAAAAAAGAAGACATTTTGAAAACGTTATCAAAGAATCAGTACAAACTAACAAAGAGCACTTATTTTATACAGTACATAAAAAAAGAAGAAGGCTGACACTGTTTATAATAAAATATTGTTATAATTTTTTTTTTAATTTTTGTGGTGTACCATTACAGGGACATCTTATTTAACAATATTCGTAAAGTGATCAACTTATTCCTTATAATTAAGACCAATGAATTAAAAAAGTCACATTGGTACTTGCCAGGATTCGAACCCACAACCTCTTGTATGAGAGGCGGGCGCCTCAACCTCTATGCTATCCATTACCACCTATCAGGACCTATTCTTTAACATTAGAAAACAAGAATGATTGAGCTCTTAAGAAAATAATTTAACAAAAAAAAAACAAAAGCCTCCCTCAAAAAAATAAATTTTATAAGTAATAGGTCATACAGAGTATTGAAGAATATTTTAGACAGTTTTTAGTCGTTTCCTAAAACTTTCAATTTACCTAGTTTATTAAAGTCAGTGATCAACGAATAGTAGAGCAAACATCATCACTTCATTTGTTTTAATTAAGTAATATAGCAAAATTATTCACCTCAGTAAGTAGTAGGTACATTTAATTTCAAGTTGCACTTGATCAAACAGTTGAGTAAAACTATTGTTGTTTTTGCAAAGAGTATTTTTCATGTCTTAGAATTTCATGTCAGAGTTTTCCATGACCCACAGTCATATCTTTGATTTTCCTTTTTCTTTTGAGCTAATGTTAAGGATTTCTCAGCTCAGTCATTCCAACGAAGTTTTTTGGTGAAATCTTGACACGAAGGATGATACCTCAAATAGAATCATCAGTAAAAGTTGGAGATAATGGTGAAGAATATGAACTTAATCGAATTTTGAATCACCATATGGGATCCCTAAGAGCCATAAATTGTATGTTATTTGTGTAGGAACTCCCCGTATTCGGGAATACTATCCATTTCATTTCTGTTTATTAGTGAGTGCTCTTGTTTTTTTTTTAATTTGGAATTTGTAACCAAAGTATTGGCTCTTTATCAATTCACTAGTTAGAAATAGGTGCTGATTCTCTTGTTCACAAACTTAATTAAATTTAGGTTAAATGCATCTTTCTCTTTCATAGAAGATACATTTTAGTTTAATCCTGTCAAATTAGAAAACGCCTGAAGAAAACTGGCGTAGGTGTATTTAGTCGCCATGTTTTTAATAGCGTCTAAGTTATCTATGGAGTGTCTAAATTTGACAGGACTTAACTAATATTTTATCTTCTGCCTTCACTCATTGAAATGGAAAGAGAAAGATGCACTTAACTTAAATTTAGGTTAGTTTGTGAATAAGAGAATCGGCTCCATAATAACACTTTCGTATAGTGCTAATTTTATATTCTTTTTCATTTCCTAGAGAACTTGACACTTCGTTTACATGAAAATTAACACCTATTTCTTATAATCTCCCCATTGTTAATTCCGTTTGAAACGATTCGTTTGTTCTTTGGCTTGATGGCAATATCAATCACGTCAATAAAATGTGTGGAGGTTCAACGCGAAGAGGTACATTCAAAGGGAAAATTTCATCGAGAACAGGAATTATTCTTCTGACAGTAAAATTGCTTGATATCAATACTTTGTTTAAAAATCAGCAGTGGCGTTAGTTTGTTGAAAATTGAATTAATGGATACAATGGATGAATATTTGTAGTAGTACATGTATATATGAAGTTATTCATAACATGGGCGAAGTAGCGGGAAACAGTTTGTAGTTTTATAAATACTTAAAAAGTGGGATATGTTTTAAAAATACTATATCATTCCCAAATTAAAAGCGAGTCTTAAATTACGCAACGTGTGCATTTTAAATAAATATTAAATATTCAGTACGTACATTTTTGTAAAGTACTTTTTTAATAGTACTTTACTGAAGCGGCTGACAATACAGACAGAGATTTTCTTCCTGATTTTTTCAGTAGCTACTAATTATCGCAAAAAGAATATATTGAAATAAAATAATCAACGAATATCCGAGCATATTTTTGAAAAAAATATTTGTGTTTTATTAAGAGAGATGCTAACATAGGATATTTTTTTAAATTAATGTTATAATAATTCAGAGCTTCGTAACATTAAAAAAATGCTTTCTATGACGTGTAAAGTTAAACGACATAAGATAAATAATAACGCAGAAGAATTTGTAAAAATACAAACTGAGTGTCGCGAGGGAAAGTTGATTGATCGACTTGTTTTGTTTTTGCGGGCACAAGTTTCAAATTGTGTTTGGGCAAACTGTTTCGGCGACAAACATCAATCAGATATTAAAATATTGGTTACTAGAATGTGTTACGTAACGCAATAGTGTGTTATTTACTTCTAACATGATATTTTTAAATTATACAAACAATTACGGTGCTTTCAATAGTAGTGTTGTTGTGAATGTGTATATTGCTAAACTCATGTTCATGACATCAGTATTAGTAATTATGTCTACTTATTGTTCGATTTGGGATGCCTCAAATCGATTGTGTTTGACCTACGGCTCTACTAAACGGCTGTATTGATTTTGATTAATGATGTCGTTTAAAATAAAAATATTATATTTTTATTCTCGCAAACTTATCGCATATACTCCATGCGATAAGTTAAATTATTGGTTTAATTATAGTTAAATAAATAGAATAGTTAATAAAATAATGGATTTTGAGGAATGATTATATAAAAATATTATAAATGGGAAAGTGTGTATGTCTGTCTGTATGTTTGTCTTTCTTTTACGGCAAAATGGAGCGACGAATTGACGTGATTTTTTAAGTGGAGATAGTTGAAGGGATGGAGAGTAACATAGGCTACTTTTTGTCTCTTTTCAACGCGAGCGAAGCCGCGGGCAAAAGCTAGTGATTACATAAATTATTATTGTACTGCCACCAGCACTATAAACTAGAAAGCTGGAATTTATAAAAAATATTAACTAACCCGACTGTGGTACGAAAAAGCTGAAAAGCAAAAATCCCACTTTCACAGCCTTCCACCGAGGAAAAGGTTGTTTATGTATTCTTTTCGTACCTACCACAGTTGGTTTTTTTCACTTCTTCAATATTTGTATTATACCCATATACCTAAAAAATCGGAATTAAATATTAAGATTTTAGACACATGGTTGATATTATTTTTTTAAACTGTTACTTCATCGTCTCCCTAGCCTTTTTCGCAATTATGTTGGGGTCGGCTTCCAGCCTCACCGTTTTCAGCTGGACAATTAACAGTGTTTAACAGTGAGGCGACTGCCTCCCACCACCGCTTGGTTAGAATGGTAAGACTTTCTAGTTTCTGGCAACTCATAACGACTGTCATAGTACCACGAATGAAAACCGAGACTGACCAAGATAAACCTAAGAAAGTACATATATCTATATAATATATATAAAAGAAAATCGTATTAGTTACACAATATTATATAACTCAAGATCGGCAGAACCGATTTGTCTGAAAATTGGTGGGGAGGTAGCTTAGGACCAGGGGACGGACATAGAATACTTTATATCTTCTTTTTTAGTCACCAAAAATCTGATATAACGCGGGTGAAACTGAAAATTAAAAAAGTCACATTGATACTTGTCCAGTTTTATACCCACAACCTCTTACACGAGAGGCGGTCGCCTTTACCACTGGACCATCACGACATTTATGAAACGATGACGATATAGTTATGACATAATATTATAATAAAATTATTTAATAAAAAAGGAACATAATTCTTTTTTAGGGTTCCGTACCTCAAAAGGTAAAAACGGAACCCTTATAGGATCACTTTGTTGTCCGTCTGTCCGTCCGTCCGTCCGTCTGTCAAGACCCTTTTTCTCAGAAACGCGTCGAGATATCAAGCTGAAATTAATATCACATACTCGGGTCAGCTATCTCTTAAAGTGAAAAAATCAAGTTTTTAAATCAACGCAATAAAAAGATACGGCGGTATATATTGCATATTTGGACATTTGCAAGAAAATCAAAACATATAGGGTTCTTCCCTTTGACCTAGAATCATGAAATTTAGCAAAAAGCAAGGTCATGTAGCACAAGTAAAGGGAAAACTCCGAAAACCGTAAATTTGTAGTTTGGTCACATCAGGCGTCCGTCTGTTCGTCCGTCTGTCAAGAACGTTTTTCTCAGGAACGCGTCAAGATATCAAGCTGAAATTAATATCACATACTCAAGTCTGCCATCTCTCAAAGCAATAAAAAAAATAAAGTTTCTAAATTAACGCAACAAAAAGATACGGCGGTTTATACTGCATATTTAGACATTTGCAAGGGAATCAAAACTCAAAACCTATAGGGTATTTCCCATTGACCAAGAATCATGAAATTCGGCAAGAAGCAAGGTCATGTAGCACAAGTAAAGGAAAAACTCTGAAAACCATAAGATTGTAGTTAGTTCACATCCGTCCATCCTTCCGTTAGTCCGCCTGTCAAGACCCTTTTTCTCAGAAACGCGTCGAGGTATCAAGCTGAAATTAATATAACATACTAAGGTCTGCTATCTCTTAAAGCAGTGAAAAACTCAAGTTTCTAAATCAACGCAATAAAAAGATACGGCGGCTTATGTTGCATATTTAGACATTTCCAAGGGAACCAAAACTCAAAACCTACAGGGTACTTCCCATTGACTTAGAACCATTAAATTTGGCAAGAAGCAAGGTCATGTAGCACAAGTAAAGGGAAAACTCCGAAAACCGTAAATTTGTAATTAGTTCACATCAGGCGTCCGTCTGTTCGTCCGTCTGTCAAGAACGTTTTTCTCAGGAACGCGTCGAGATATCAAGCTGAAATTAATATCACATACTCAGCTTTGTTATCTCTCAAAACAGTGATAAACTCAAGTTTCTAAATCAACGCAATAAAAAGATACGGCGGTTTATATTGCATATTTAGACATTTTCAAGGGAACCAAAACTCAAAACCTACAGGGTACTTCCCATTCATCTAGAATCATGAAATTTGGCAAGAAGCAAGGTCATGTAGCACAAGTAAAGGGAAAACTCCGAAAACCGTAAATTTGTAGTTTGTTCACATCAGGCGTCCGTCTGTTCGTCCGTCTGTCAAGAACGTTTTTCTCAGGAACGCGTCAAGATATCAAGCTGAAATTAATATCACATACTCAAGTCTGCCATCTCTCAAAGCAATAAAAAAAATAAAGTTTCTAAATTAACGCAACAAAAAGATACGGCGGTTTATACTGCATATTTAGACATTTGCAAGGGAATCAAAACTCAAAACCTATAGGGTATTTCCCATTGACCAAGAATCATGAAATTCGGCAAGAAGCAAGGTCATGTAGCACAAGTAAAGGAAAAACTCTGAAAACCATAAGATTGTAGTTAGTTCACATCCGTCCATCCTCCCGTTAGTCCGCCTGTCAAGACCCTTTTTCTCAGAAACGCGTCGAGGTATCAAGCTGAAATTAATATAACATACTTAGGTCTGCTATCTCTTAAAGCAGTGAAAAACTCAAGTTTCTAAATTAACGCAATAAAAAGATAGGGCGGTTTAAATTGCATTTAGATATTTGCGAGGGATTCAAAACCTATAGGGTACTTTCCATTAACGGAACCCTCGTTGCGCGACTCCAACTCGCACTTGACCGGTTTTATTTCACATTATTAAACATACTACTAGGAATGAGGCCGTGATACTACAAACTCCCATATTAATGGAAAAAATAATAACCATTTTTTTTTTCTTTTCGTTTGTTCAACCCACTTATATCGTATTGTGATTCTCGTGAACATGGCAGCCCAATCAAGTTTTCTTTCATACTGACAAGCGCAAATTACCTTATCCCAACAATATATTTATAATAATAAATTTTCCTGCTTTTTCTGATCCATTTTTGGCATCTCAAATAATTAAGTGTAGTACAACACATTTGTATAAATTGTAATAAATGTCTGGTTATCATTAAGTTTTGTTATAATTATTTAAATAAGCAGTTGAAAGAAAGAAAAACGTATGCTATAGAAATGGTACGGTTGTAAATAAAACCATTACGTTGATGATAATGGATCCTCTTCCCAACAATGTTAGGGTCGGCTTCGAAAGATTTTTAAGGCAAGTTTTTATTACTTATAATATCTATTTGTGTTATAAGACACTACATCTTGACTCTAGAACAACGAAAAGCATCCTACAAATTCATTTATTTTGATCTCATTATTATTTTACTAAAAAACAAAGTACTTACATATTATTTTAACTATATTTAATTTTTTAAACGTGCATAGTACTGATTGTATGTATAAGTGATGTTTAATTATGTCCTTATTTTCTGGTATGTTTATTAGTGATCGTCAGTTTTCTGTTATTGAAGTGAAAACTTCTTTAGCGGCGTTGAGCACTTTTTCTGTAATGGGTATAAAATCTTAAACTCGCGTCAGGACACGTGACCTGATCGAAAAAGCGTAGGACGGATAGATAGTAGACAGCTCAACGTTAATAATCAAGTTTTCACTTCTGCCGGCACTCCCGGAGTGCAACCCGTCTTTTTGAAGTGAAAACTTCTTTAGCGGGGTTGAGCACTTTTTCTGTAATGGGTATAAAATCTTAAACTCGCGTCAGGACACGTGACCTGATCGAAAAAGCGTAGGACGGATGGATAGTAGACAGCTATAATCAAGTTTTCACTTCTGCCGGCACTCCCGGAGTGCAACCCGTCTTTTTTTTTTTACATGTTTCAATCTGTGAGAACCTGTGATTGGCTCAATTTCTTTCGTTTTGTTGATATTCTTTTGTTACAGCTGTTGGTTTTCTTAAGAATAAATAAATTTGATCTAATGTCAAAACATAATTCTTTTTTCAATTATGGAAAACCAACATATAACAGAGTAAATATGTGCAATATTACTTGTATGTTCGACATGTAGGTATAAAAAATACTGCATTGCAGAAAAGATTGCTTGGAACTAGCTCAGGTGGCCAAACCTTCAAGCCTGAGTAACGACATCCATAAAGAACGCGGTCTGGACCAACCTATCGCTTCTTCATTGGCGTTTTTATATTGCTCTTTTTATTTTGCATTTAGGTCGAATTTTACTTAAACAAATAAGATAATATTAGTATATTATCTTATTTGTTTAAGTAAAAATGGATATGAATTTATAGTTAAATTCATATCCAAAAGAGATGCAGTCAATCAATGCTTCAAATTCAAATGAACGGTTATGTACAATCACTACATATTAATTTATCAATTAATTTATTATATGAAAAGTACCTTAATTAAAGAGATAATGAATTTTTGTATAACTTAGTAAATACTGGTACCTATTAACATCAGTGTGATGTATTTTCATAAAAAATAGTATAAAAAATAATGCTCTTTTGCCTTTATGACCTCTGTCCTCTCAATGGAGTGGAGGAAGTCAACATTACTCTTAAATTGAGAAAAGTTTTGAGCTTATCGATTAACCGATCCGATGCTCGTCACTTCTAACACGGGGCGACGCCATATTTGACGACGACGGTCATGTTTTCAATTCCCTTACGGGTTCGATTCTAATGTCTATTAATGCCTGGTCAGTTGTCTGTTCACCATTAATCTCTTTGGAGCGTACCTCTACTTGCGGTTCTTGTTCTTGTAGACGATAGAGCTCTCGCAGTCATAAAGGGACGACATCAGGCCATTGATTCTGGACAATGCATAATCAGCGATTCACAAATATTTTAGTCGTGTTACTTCCTTTCTACTCTACCACGGCACGCACGGCGTGAGTGTAAGAAAATGAGTTTCTTGGGTTGCCAATCAGGTTTCAGCTGTGCCAAGATTGTATAAGCTTAGGACCGGAAGCTCTCTGCCGCCGCCCCTGCCACTCCCGCTGCCGCCGCCGCTCGTTCCGCTGATCCTGCTGCCGCCACGGCTCCCGACATCCCCGCTGCTGCCGCGTCCGCCGCTGCCGCCGCGACTACCGAGGCCGCAATGGAGTAAGCCTGTAATGGCCCCATTGCGGCGGCGCTGTAGTGTTCGCGCCCCTCAGGGAGAGTCAGCTGTAGAAGGGGCCCAATAGGGCCAATGCCTGCCGGGGTTGCGGAATGTTTATAATAGAGACCGTGACCCCGGAACATAAAGGGCAACCGAAGGAACATTAGTGGGTTTTAGTCAGTAAAAGTCTGACACGCCCTCCCGCCCCATGGTTGGAGAAGTCATTTGATGATTTCCCACTCCCCAAAAAAAAAATTGTATAAGCTTTTGCCATTCGAGACTTCGACTTCGCGCTGTTCCGTGTCCCTTCCATTATTAGGTCTTATGAATATATATTTTATGTCGTTGGTAATTATCATCCCTACTCGGTCCCACAGTTGCCTGTTATCGAAATTCTGAAGCACAGCAAGAGAATGACATAAAGTAGATCAGATGGACACTGGTGTATATTTACATACAAATTGGACCGTCATGATTTAAATTACAGTAGACTTACAAACAGGCGTTACAACTAGGTAGCACTAGGATGGTGAATCACTTCAGTGTAAAGGCTAAAAAAGAAAACGAAATTTTTAAATTGTCAAAGCTTAGTCACCTTCCTCTGCTATTCTTATGCTTGCCATAGAATAAGAAAGAGTGGATTGAGTCCGTACACTAGTGGTAGTGGTTAGAGCGGGATTAAGTCTATACGGAATAGGCTGAATTCCGCTCACGTCGAAGAGAATTCAAGGAGAGGACATTTATTTAGACGGAAGCAAAATAAAAACATAAAAAATCTTTCAATTTATTAACCACAAGTTTACACACGATTAAACACTTATTACATTAAAATAACGATCAGAGTCTAAATAGTTACATTAGTGTTTATTGTACCCACGTATAATATAAAGAAAACTTTGGTTTCATTTTCTTTCGTTTTTACTTCTAAATTGTGGGCTAGAAGCAAATCTTGAGAAAATAGGTGAAATACAGGCATAATTAAGTACGTTTTATGTCAGCTACAGGCGTCTTTAGGAGAATGCGTAGTCGCAGAAAACGTCGTGTCATAGATTTGCTGATTACAGACATGGCTTCAAAGAATAAGTACTTGCAAGAGCTGGAACATATTATTATGCATTAGCATAATTATATTCTAGCCACTTCACTAAATTTGTTACCGGTGCTTTCACACTTTTACTCTACAATGCTCATATTATCACCATATTATAATCCATATCCAATTTTCATAATTATATTGTCCTTTCACCACATCTGTTTTCATAATTTCTTACGTTGTTGTTATCCAGCTATCCTATTACCGACATTTATTTATTCATATTTTCGTTGGTACTATCCTATCATTGCAGGAAACTTCGGTTGGCCAATCACAATTTTCCGTCAACGGGTTATATAACAAATGAGGTGGACAATTGACCACAACTGCTCGTCCTTCATTGCATTTGTAGAATAGATTACAAACTTCATGGGTCATCAACAAGCCGTCAGAACCTTTAGCGGTGCATATAGTATGAACTTGTCGATACTCCATAGGATTATTTCCACTTTCATTGTCATTTTCATATGTGATCCGGTTACCACAGTCTACATTTGGCGACCAATCACAAAAACTCTGTTTTGGATTATATAAGAGATCTCCTGGACAATTGAAAACAACTGGTCTGTGCCCTACACATTTGTAGTAACGGTTACAAATTTGATGGACAATTGTCATCCCTTCAGTGGCGGTTTTTTCACATAATGCAGTAGCGTCCATATCAACAACATTGTATTCGTTAAATTGAACATTCACTACAATCACTTCATTTTCCTCATTTTTATTTACATCTTCGTTTTTGTACGTGTGATAATAATCTGGAATAATTCTGTCACCACATCTTACACTGCGTGGCCAATCACAGTGTTCCTTGATGGGATTGTACAGGAGATTCATTGGGCAGCTTAAAGTGACTGGCACGTTTCCGTAACACCTGTAAAACTTATTACAATACTCGTGTGCCACTAGTTTTCCATCAGACAGACTTGCTGCGCAGATAGCGTTAGCTTCGATCGGGTTAGAGTTACTACGTTCAATTTCTTGAGCTAGGTACGGCGACTGAAGGTACTCCTTGACCTCATATTTAACGGAATGATTTTCAATTACATCACCACTTCTGCCACTACAGTCAACGTTATGTACCCAATCGCATTTCTCAGTCATAGTATTGAATAGTTGATCAGGTGGACATGTGAGGGTAACTGGCCTTCCAAATTTACACTGATAATATTCATTGCAGTTTCGATGGGGTATTAGGATACCGCTTGAATAAGGGGATACACAGATTTTTAACACTTTTGAAGTATAAATGCTTTCTGCATCTTCAGAATCTGTTACGTCGAGTTGACGACGTCTGTGTGCATATCCAATATCTTGAACGCACATTTCTAGGAGATTGTCATAATGGTAGTTATTTGGACAGATTCTATTAAGCAATGCTCCTTGAAAACATTGGTAGTACTGCCTCCAATTTTGGTGGGGGAAACGTTTATTAATACTGTAGTTTCTTGGACATCCATTGTCAAAGTAACCAATGTCGCTTTGGTTTGCGTAAGATAAATTTGTTGTACAAAGAAGTAACAGCACTGTGCCTGAAACAAACAAATAATTTTAACAATTTTACAAAGCGTTTTATTTTATGAAAACAAGACACTTATCTCATTGCGTAATTGTCGGTTAAGTAAATTGTATTTTAAAACTAAGATTAGTTAGAAATTAATTTGCCTATTTAACCGACTTCAAAAAGGAGGAGGTTCTCAATTCGTCTGTATTTTTTTTTTGTTTTTTTATTTGTATGTTTGTTACTCGATATCTCCTTCAAATGTAAACGGATTTTGATGGTTCTTTTTTGTTTGCTAAGTCATGGTTCAGAGGTGGTCCCATATAAATTTTGTGGCGATCGGTTTAGTGCTTCTCGAAAAATTCATCAAGAACAAAAAAAAAAATTGACGAAATATACATTGACGATATTATAATGTGCGTAACTTCAATTTCTATTTTTCGTTTTATAAGATTATAAGTAGTTTTATTTAAAAAAAAAATTACTTTGAAATATGTCATACACAGTCAGACATAGTTAGACTCACACTAAAAAGTGAAAAATAAAAAACTTTTTTCAAAAAAATAATAACCGCCTTCAAAAACTAAAAACCCAAAAATAACTAACTTCTCTTCTGCCAGTCAATTTATCTGAATTTGTGTTGCCACCGACTTCCAAAATTTTAGTTATTTTTGGGTTTTTAGTTTTTGAAGGCGGTTATTATTTTTTTGAAAAAAGTTTTTATTTAAATTAAAACACTGCTGTAAACATTATTGTCAAGTCATGGCAACCACCAGTCAATCATTTAAGTGTTGTTACCCAGGTTTGATAAAAAATGATTCCAATCTTATTTACGTTGATCACCGTCGTCACATTAACCTATTGACGTCCGTGCGATATCTGTGATATCGTTGCATTTCCAATACTATTAATAATAGTTAATACTGGAACTTGCAGGTGTTCAAGTCTGTCTTACACTTTGCCGGATTTTATTACAGCTTCTTTTTTGCATGTAGCTTTTAAGTTTAAACTATATTAAGAGATTTTTTTTAAAACTGGATGAGCTCTTATTTCTTTTAAATCTTTTTGCAACGCATCTCAGTACTGCTAAAGCTAACTTGTTTTTACAATCGTAGATGTAACACAGAATATTTCTTAACAGCGGTAAAATTAAAAACAGAAGTATAATAGCAAAAATGTAAATTTTTTCAGCACGATTTTATTATCGCTTCATTACACTTTTTGGTTCCATATAAAGAGACTGTTTTTTTGCAAAATTTCATCGTTACGAAAATATAAGTGACAAAGATTTTGTTTTAAAAAAGTTACTAAGCTTATTTTAATTTTAACCCAGACCCAATGCAGGAGAAAATAAGAAACTATCGCGCCGTGTATAGCAAAACATGTGTTTAAACTCAATATATTGTGGGATAAGAATTATGTTAAAGTGTATGACACAAACATGCTTTGAATTTATAGTAAAAATAGAAAGATTTATTATTGTAAAAGTATTGTATGCCACTAAGAACAAAAGTTTGTGTGACCTCAAAATCACTAATTATAATAAAATAAAAACACATTACATATTCAAACATTGTTTTATTGTAACAGAAACAATGAACACTACGACAATATTATTTTAATAATTATGACACTTGAAAAAAATTTTGTATTCTTTCACATTCAATTATTTAACTAAGTCCCAATAACGGACTACACAACGATACATTATGTAATTTACATTCCAAAGTTATTATGAAGAAACGTACAGTTTTTATATTATATACGGATTATTATTTAGCTATTGTTTATTATTCAAACAAACAAGACAGCCTTAAGTAGTAAGAAAGTAACAAACTTTTAATCAAGAGCAATAGAAGAGCGTGGTTTCTAAAAGAACTTGATCGACAGTTCTCTATATACAAAATATAGTCTGGTCATATTTTAGACAATAAGTAATTAAACTTATTGAAATTTTGTAAATAAGACGGACTAAAATCTAGACAAGGGCTTAGTGAGTTGAGAACTTACCTTTTGTATTGAACCTTGGTCAAAAAATACCCTTTAAGTTTAAGAATAAAAGTGATACAACATTAAGAAAAGGAAAAGGTTTTTGAAATCACTGCAACGCAAAGAGTTCTTCATTTTAGTCTTTCCATGTTTTGTACTTGTGCATCTGTTAAACGTTCACCGCAATCTACGTTCATAGGCCAGTCACAAATGTTGAGTAAATTATTGTAATAGAGTCCTGTTCGACATGCCATGGAATATGAAAGACCATTAACACATTTATAAAACTGACTGCAATTTTCATGAGGTAGTATAACGCCATCGGGCTTGCCTCTGCATTTCTCATTGGGATCATATCTATCTTCTTCATCTATGTTTGCATTGTCAGAGATTACTCTAAATGTGCAATTAACGTTATGCAGCCAATCGCAATACTCCTTTTCGGGGTTGTAGTAAAGGTTAATCTGGCAGAATTGAGCCATTGGTTTCCTTTTAAAGCATTTGTAGTACTGGTTGCAATTTTCATGAGGAAGCAATTTTCCATCAGAATTATCAGCTCCGCAAACTAAATTTGCGTCATTGAAGTATGGTATTACTTGACTTTGAAGATACGAGTTGGTTGAGTAGGAATCTTCAAGAACTATCCTATCACTGCAGTCAACATGGGTTGGCCAATCACAACTTTCCACTTTTGGGTTAAATAAAAGAATACCTGGACATTTTACCACAACTGGTACTCCAAAGTGACATTCGTAGAATTTATTACAACTTTCATGAGAAACAAGCACTCCGTCACTACCATCTGCGGAGCAGATAGCATGAGCCTGTGAGGGGTCTCTGATATTCTTAGTGTTATTGCTTTCAATGTCATAAGAATCGAACCTGTTACCACAATCAACATTGATAGGCGAATCGCAGTCGTTCTTTTTCTCGTTGAATAATAAATTTCCTGGGCAAGTAAAAGCAACAGGTTTACTCTTAATACATTTGTAGAAACTGTTACACTCTTTATGAGAAATCTTAACCCCTTCAGAGTTATCAGCACCACATATGTCGAAAACAGTAATTTCGGTTTCACTATTTAAATTTTCATTATTTGCTTCATTATTATTGGTAATTTTGGTATCACTATTAAACTGTTCATTATTTTTAGTGACTACGGTCTTACTATTAACATTTTCATTAGTTGCTTCGTTTTTACTAGTAACTTCCGTTTCACTATTAAAATTGTCATTATTTGCTTCATTATCGTTACTCTTACTACTATTCTCTATAATTTCACCATCGTTATTGTCGTCACCAGAGCTTTCGTTTTCTTCATTATCATTATCTAATACTATCTCATTCCCTACATTACGATAGGAGAGTTTCTTTTCAGTTTCAGTAACAAAGTCGCCGCTCACTAAATCTATGATGGTTGACGGTGTTTGAGTATCTATACTAGATTCAGTTATAGTGGAATCAGTTTCACCCAATAAATTAATTCTCTCACCGCAAACAACAAAATTTTCCGGTGAGCATTTTCCAGTAACAGTATTAAAAAGCAGACCATAGGCACATTTAAGAGGAACTGGTTTACCATACGAACACTTATAAAATTCATTGCAGTTTTCATGAGCAACTAAGACACCATTTGAATCATCGGCTGCACAAATCAGGTACGCGTGATTAGGATTACTCTTCTCTAATTCTTCAGTAGATGTGTCATTGACTTCAACTTGACCCTTAAAACATCTAACATGCCAATCACATCTTTCGAGGTCAACGTGGAAACGAAGTCCATTTGGACAGAATCTAGATATCAATGCTCCATGAACACATTGATAATACTGTTCGCAATTTTCGTGGGGTAACAGTTTAAAAACACTGGAGTCTTTCGGACATCCATTCTCGTAAAAGTTTTTTAAGTCTCTCTCGACTTCTGCTTCAGTAGTTTCTGTCTCTTCTACGCCTGCGTGCGCTGTTATAGATGTTGCACAAAGAAGAAACAGCGCTGTCCCTGAAACAAATAAGTAATTTTAACGATTCTCATTATGTGTAAGAAATGTTTTAACCTTTATTTTACGAAAAAAAAAATAGGCAAGTTTCAATGATAACACTAATACCATAGACATTTCACCAAAGACAATCTCATAACTTATGGTCTTAAAGTTTATCGTCTGGTAAACGTTTTGTTTTGTCAAATATCCTAGATAAAGGTAAAAAAACAAAAAAATGTCACAACAGGTAAACCGACAACTTGGAATTAAAACAATATAGTAAAACCTTTTTTTTTAATGAAATTACTATACTTAATAGCTAAACTGTACGCCACAGATGTACAAGAGTCGCTGTTTA
This sequence comes from Athetis lepigone, assembly GCA_033675125.1. NCBI lineage: Eukaryota > Metazoa > Arthropoda > Insecta > Lepidoptera > Noctuidae > Athetis > Athetis lepigone. Next base: position 9,989,825 of record CM066243.1, on the reverse strand, counting down.
GTAAAATGATGCAGGAATCTACGCGAACATCACTGCTTGTAATCAATTAAAACCACAATTAAGGTAAATGGGATTCTCAGATATAAAATGCACGATACACATGCATGTATTTTAATCGCAGGTTTGGGTTAGTGAATAGTTACGAAACACGGTTGGTCAATCTTCATGTAAAATCGTAAATAAAATTATTCTTTTAAATGCAGGCAAACAATTTCAGTAAATACATTCCGTCGATTGTTACTTTTTTTTTGTCTTAAGTGTTTCCTAGATTTAAGAAGTCGAAATCTTCGTTTTAGCATCTTAAATAATTTTAAAATAAGAATTTAATCATTGCTAATGAATTGAATTTGCATCATACAAACCGTTCCTCTGATTCCAGTTTCACTTCATCCTTCTAACCACTGCCTCTAACTAAATGTAAATTAAGTATGTTTAAAATACCCTTGATTTTAACATTAATAAAAAAGTAGGTATAGTGAAATATATATAATATAATATAAATAATTAAATAAATATAATGAAATCTTTAAAGGTCTAAAAACATAATGGCCCAAATATCAAAAGACAAAAGTACCCAACACAAAAAAAAACCAGCAGCTATTTACTCACTGTTCCTGGATAAAAAAACTGTATAACCGACGGCAATTGAGGTCTCATAATAGATTTGGAGGCTACAAAATAAATGGATTGATTTTTTAAATGAGCAAAGTATTTACTTTCACACACAATTAACTTCATTGAATTGTTTATTTTATATCAAGCTTTGAGAGCAAAGCAAAATTATGCTAAAATTTAAGCCGACGGCTTACCTGATGTTAAATGATCACCGTCTAAAAATATTTCAAAAAAGCTGATGTGCCTGTAATAGTATTGTTCCCAGAAGAGACCCTTTACAAAGAGTTATACACTATCTGTGCATGTGCATATATCTATTGCGGCAGCGACAGTGTGGTTGGGATTATAAAACTACACTTAAGCAAACCCAACTTACATTGCTATAACACAATAACACTTAGCCAGAAGAAACAAATAATAACTACAGCGGTATCGGGACTAGCTTTTTATAGATTTCTGCCCACCTTCGTTTCATCAAAATCGCATCAGTGGTTTACTACTTAAACCAATCCTGAAGGAATTAGGTACGGATTAAATATTCACGAGGGCAAAGTTGCAGGCAATATATTAATAAACACATGTTTTTTTAACGTTACTTTATTTTACCAACAACTAAAAGTTACATCTCACATTGAATTACATATTTAAGTAACTACCAAAAGTATTTCGCAAATCAACCCTAAAACAAATAAACAACATTAAAATCATAACCTTAAGTACAATGATCTCCTTTTAGGTACTGAGTAAACAAGATTAAGACAAAAACTAAATCTCCAACAAGTAAATGAATTTATGAAACGATATAACATATTCATGTTAAACTTGCATTGCATATATAATATTTGTAAGGCATCCAAATGTGTGCTACAGAGACATTCATGATAAGAAACATTTATAAAGATGAAATTGGTTATTGTTAAGTGATAATCTAGTCGTAAATTATTCAATACCAACAAGAACGTGGTTATTAATTTTATAAAAAACAGCCTTTATGACCATTCTATCAAATATCGCGCAGTTAAGAGTATAACCAAGCAAGGCACTCTCAATTAAAAAGTGCCAATTCTACTTTTTATCATTTTACTATTCTGTTGAACGTTTGCCGCAATCAACATTCATTGGCCAGTCACAAACGCGGCGTATAGTGTTAAAATGAAGACCTGGTGGGCAGTACATTGTAATTGGTTGACCGTTCACACACTTATAAAACTGACTACAAATATCTCTAGGCCCTACAGCACCATCGATATTCCCTTTGCATGTGTCTCCATAAGCATTTTGCCCAGGGATCGCCCGACTCCTACAGTCAACTTCGTTTGACGAAACGCACTCTTCTCTTTTGGGATGGTAAAAAAGATTTAATTCACAAAATAAGGCTATCGGTTTGCTTTCAATGCATTTATAGTACTGGTTACAATTTTCATGAGGAAGTGTTTTCCCTTCAGAGTTTTCAACTGCGCAGGCCTTAACCGCGTTACTTTGGACAACATTGAGATTTTCGTCATCTTCAATTTCTATATGAAATCTACTTTTAATTTCTACATTGTTTTTATTACCATATTCACTTCTACTATCAACAACATTCAGTTCATCAACATCCTCACTTATAGTTGTGTCTTCATAAGCTTCTTCTTCCTCTCTCTTGGACCACGTATTTTCAGGAACTGTTCTATCCTTGCAATAAACATGGGTTGGCCAATCACAGTTTTCTGTCTTTGTGTTATATAAAAGAATTCCTGGACATTTTACAACAATTGGAACCTCATCATGACATTTGTAAAATTTATTACAAGCTTCATGAGCGATCAATATACCGTCAGAATCTTTTGCAGAGCAGATTGTATAAGCTTGTCTTGGGTCCTCAACTATTTCTTCTTTACCATTGTCACGAGGAACGATCCTCTCATCACAAACAACATTTCTGGGCCAGTCGCAGTATTTTTTAGCTGAATTAAATAATAGATCTCCTGGGCAATTAAAAGCTACTGGTTTTTTTTCTAAGCATTTATAGAAATGGTTACAAATTTTATGGGAAACTAACATTCCATCAGAGTTATCAGCTTGACATGTCGTGATAGCCTCACTTAGTTCATCGTCATCGTCAGGGAGGTTTTTTTCTTCCTCATTACTATTCGTCTCAGCAGATCCTGTATAAATCGTTGGAACATTTCTGCCCTCGCAGTCTACATTTCTAGCAAAATCACAAGCTCCCTTGTTAGAATTGAATAAATGAGTAAGTGGACACTTTATAGTAACAGCTATGCCTTCGGAGCATTTATAGAACTTATCACATGATTCGTGAGCGAATACGGTGCCATCAGATATTTGAGAACTACACCGAAGATTGGCTTTTTTAACTTCAGGATCGCTATTTTCAATATCATCGGTAGGTGATGACGGTGATGATGAGTAGTCAATGTCAATGTTGGTGGTCAGCTTAGTTGTCCGATTTCCATTCATGACACGAAGTCTCGAACCACATTCTACAGGCCAATCACATTGTTCAGTTACGGTATTAAACATAAGATTTTGTGCACATTTAAGAGTCTTTGGCTTCCCATTTAAACATTTATAGAACTTATTGCACCGTTTATGGGCAACTAAGACACCCTTTGAGTCAGGTGTTGAGCATATTAATCTAGCGTGTTTAGGATTATTTTTGTCCAGTTCATTTGAGGTTGCATTACTATCTTCATTTCGTTTATTGTGACAATCAGTATTACTATACCAATCACATCTTTCCAGGTCAGCGTTAAATTGGAGACCATGCGGGCATAGTCTGACAATCATATCTCCATGAACACATTCATAATACTGCGAGCAGTTCTCATGGGGCAAAAATTTATGAATAGTTTCGTCTTTTGGACATCCATTGTCGTAGAAATCACCTACGTCCGTGTTGTCTAACTCTGCATGAGCAATAAGTGTTGCACAGAGAAGAAACAGCGCTGACCCTGAAAGAAATAAGTATTTATTTATTCAAGGTGCACTGATTTCTTCAGTTCTGTTCAATCTGTATCGAGAGATTCAGCAGCACTCGTGCTGCATGGTGCTTTGCTGGTATTCAAATCAGATAGTAAAACAAAGCGTCGCGATTCTTGGTGCTGCTGGCTCCCTCGACCAGCGCGTACAAAAATTACGGCTGAACACGTTTTTATGTAACGGCCTAGAAAGAGTAAAGCGTTAATTTTTTAATTAGAGAAAATTAAACCACATGTCGAATTTCCAGTGGCAACTGCTAAAGCGAGTTTTTGACTGTTGTGACAGTATCAAGGTACTCATGGACTGCCTGTCTTAGGCATTGTGTAACCAATAACCTTCAAATCGACTCGTAGGTACTTTATATTGTTGTTGAGAAAATCTTTTATCTATATTAGTTAAATCAAGCAGTCTGTTGGTCATAACGAGCCAAATATCGTTTTTTTTTTCAGGTGCAATACAATAGGCAATATTATTTCAGAATATTGTTGGAACAAATATTTTTTGTACATCTTTATTTCTTACACTTTATCCCATCGCTATTGATATTATGTATGCACATCGCTCCACCAATATTCTGAAATTAATTGAAGCAAAGTCACTACTGTCATGTTGAAACTGGATAATGGTAATGACTGTTAAATATTAAGGTTAAATATTACTAACCCGTCTATCCGACATAAATAGTTATTTATAGCAGTTATGTTCACGAATAACACACTTAGATTTTCACATAGTTTTCTTTAAGAAAAAAGTATTAGGCGTAAATTTATTCAAAACATAGAGCAACGCTCAAATCTGAAATGTACAAGTAGATTTTGGCGGCATTAGTAAAAAAGATGCACAATAATAAAAACTAATGTTCTTATTATAGTAGTAGTTTTTTTTTAGTTTGAATAGCATTATTTATTTATAATGGAAAATATATTTAGTTTATAATAAAATTGTTTTGTTAAACATATAATAAAACAGTTATAAATAAAAGAAAATAGTCATTGAATAACGTAATGTAGATACCAGGTTATAATTACAGGTTAATTATGACGATGTCAATGACCGGTCATAGATCTTTTAGATGAAAAAATTTAAACAAAAATAAAGCATATAGGAAGAAATGGCTAGAAAATTTGAAGCAAACCTGCAGTGCAATAATTTAAGTAAGTATCATTTCTTAAGCTAATCTTTTTAATATATAGGTATTTTAAACTAAATCACTTTTTGAATGTAATTTCCTGTAGGTATTTCTTTCGTTAGGCAAAGATGGCGATCAAAGATTAAAACATGAAGGAATTGAAATTTGATCAACATCTAAAAAAATTATTTTACATTTAAAGTGTTCAACACATCTAGTTCAGACTCGGTGAGGACGTCGTAAGTCCCAACATGAATAATAATAATCATGTACCTAATTGGGAAACTAATCGGTATGGCTGTCGCCGTGACTGAACCGACAATAACATTATTTTTGTACAGTTAAACAAAGAGTAAAGCAAAAAGGCGAAAATACAACAAATTTATGGAAAGTTAAGCTGTGCCTATGTATGTAAAATACACACAGTAAACTGTAAAAGTATATATTTTGCAATAAGAAAACATCACTATATTTTTTTACAGTAAAATCCTACAGTCAATAAGAACTGCCATATTTTTACCCTTAATTGACTGGTAGAGAATAACCAAAATGCTTAAAATTACGTTTCCTCTTTCCTTTTATAAAGTTTTTAATTCGCTTCTTTGCTTCACCGTACATATTCAGCAAACACGTCTATTTCAAAATTATTGAAGATAATTTTAAGCAAGACGATGTTTAAAACAAACGTTATAAATAACACTTACCAATCATATTGTTACACTTCACTTTAACTGGTAACAGTGTAAAACAAATAAATAGTAATGATTTGCACTCCAACTAAAGTTATTATTTTATTTTCAGAAATATAAATCTAGTTAAATAAGACTGGTTGATAATACAGATTTGAGAACCTCCAGCTCTGATAAACTGCAAGTTATATGACAAAAAATTGACGGTCGGGGCGACTATCCTAAATTTCAACACAATAACGCGATTGTATTAAAACTACAATAGTATTTTGTCTTTTGTATGGTTATGACGTACAATTTGAAATCCTTTTGTAATTGAATAAAGTAATGAGTCAGATTAATTTAGTGGTTTGATGTATTTGTGGAGATTACAATACTTTTGGTTAGTCATATTTTTTCAGAATGAAGTCATACGCCAGAGAACTAAAGTCAACATTGCTTTCAGAATCAGTACGCTGAAGTGGAAGGGTGCCGGTCAAGCCTGCAGATAGACTGAAGATCAGTGAACTGTAAAAGTTTTAAAGTGAAGATCACGTTCAGGCCAGCATATTGTAAGATGGCCTGCTATGGCCTTTGAGCTTAGAAGAATCAATAAGTGCAACTATTAAAGTTTATTTTAATAGTGTTTAGACAAAAAAACCTTTGATTTAGGACATGTAATTGATATTTGATGAACAGATGTGTTTATAGGATCTGTGTGATTTGTGCATTTGGAAATCCTTTAGATCTAATTTTACATTTTTTATCAGTCGTTCTTAGATTCATAGTTTATCAAAGGATCAATGTCCATTGCCGAATAAACGCGAAGGAATATAAGGGTAAGTTTTACCAAATTTTGACACTAGCTGAAAGTTATGCAATTTATTTTGAGTGTGTGATAGTTTCCATAAAAAGCTGACAAATATCCATTTTAATTTCATGGATATTTATATTTTACCTATGTTAGGTGATTTAAGTTTTAGCTAGTTTTTTTACACATCAGGCTGAGATTCTACCTTGAATGTATATAAGAGCTCTATGAGCTCTGCGTAGTGAATACAAGGTAGCCACATAACTCAATATTCAATATCAGTATTTCGTATTGATTTAAGTTATGAGCAAAATTTATAGTTTTAGACGACATTTCAGATATATGAAATACGAGGGGAAGGTTCTACATTTTTTTTAAATCCATTTTTTCTTTATTCTGTCAATAAAGTGAATGCTAACCAATATTTGCTGTTAATTAAGCATGGTAATGTAAAATGTAAGGTCAGCCAGCATGCAGATTGACAAAGTGACCGCTAGGCAAGTTTGTTAAGAGGTGTTTTGCCAAAGCTTTTACGAGATGCGGTCAAGCGTGTAATGTGACTAGCGGGTTTTCCCTTCAAGTGTTGTATGAGCCTGACACCATCATCACAGCTTTCGATGTCCATGAATTTGATTGGCTAACGTTCTCAAAGCTTTGGCGATGTCACTTCTTCCTATCAACGTAATGCGTACTGAAATAGCAGTTTAATCTTTCAAAATTCTTATTTGTATTCAAAGTCAGAGTAATATACTTTGACTTTGTATATGTCACCGGAAAATAACAAGATCCGTAAGTTTATCAACCTACTAGGAAGTTTATAAACTTCCGTAGGATTCTAAACGGGAGATAAATTGTAATATTTTACGTCCACATTTTCGTAAATTTATCAATTTCCGACATCATACGGTAAATTTATAAACTAACGGATATCTATTCGTAAGATTTTAAATGGTTCGACCAATCACAGAAACTCTTTTAAATATACGCATCTTTGAAATACGTAAAATAACACACGGCTCTCTGATTGGTCAATGTTCATAGTAGCAACGCTTGTGTCCAAAGACTTTGGTATAATGAGACTTGACAAACTATAAATTGAAAGCAACAATGCCTGGTTCCTCTCTGGCACGGATGTAGTGAGTTGAGTTTTCTTTGAGTTGCAACACAGTTCAACATTTAAAACTAATAAAAACGCACAAACAAACTGGTTTATTTATGTTCCGTGGCGAACAATGGCGGCCGCGAGGAAGGAGAAGTGACACGTGACAGTCAGCCAATCAGATCGCGTGTAGCGTTTGGTTACTGCTTACTTATTATTTTACGAGTGAGTTTAGTAAGTTTATCAATTTACGAAAATGTGGACGTAAAATATTACAATTTATCTCTCGTTTAGAATCCTACGAAAGTTTATAAACTTCCTGGTAGATTGATAAACTTACGGATCTTGTTATTTTCCGGTGACATATACAAATTCAAAGTATTGTTCATTAATATCTTTGGAACAACACATTTCTTTGAACGCGCAAGCAGTTTATTAGATGAATTGTTGTTTTCGCTGGTACAATCAAGTATTTACGTATTGATCACTACCTGCCGTCGTCATTATAATACACTTCTTATGTAGATATTAACTGCCATTTATAAAGCCTCACAGAGGGGTTAATAACGCTCAATTAATTAGGCTTAAATAGCCATAAAAAGGTGTACAAATAAGCAGCCAGTAATTTACAATTACAAGGAACATGTGAACATATACATATATATCATCAATGATAATAATACTTATGGCATTTGCAATATACTTTCACTGAGAAATTTTACTTCTACTAAACGGACAGCAAAATAAAAATAAGTACCTAGTTATATAATTGTCTCGTTCTAAACTACTACGAGGACAACAATACAAAACGCTGGCAGCAATATAAATACCGCGTTGACATTTCATTTAAACGCGAACATATTCTATTATATAAGCAAAGTATTATGATGTACAATTTTCCACGCTACATTGAAATAACGAGTGAATAAAGAAACTTTTCAAATTTCCACTCGACGTAACTTTCGCGTCGCGGCATAGTCGTTGAAGAATTACATCTCATATATTGTAAGGTTCGTAACAAAAGGCGGGAATCCGCATTCATATGTTTGTTCAGTCGATTAAATTCGCGCCATTATTCCGTTTAAAGTTTGCATCCAGCGTTTTATTAGAATAACGGATATACGTTACTTATGGCATTTATGGCGAAGAATTTTATTGGTTTTTGTGAAATATTTCTATGTTTGTTGCTGTTTATTTGAAGTGTTTTTGCAAAAGCGATGCAGTTAAAAAGACTAGACTAGACTTTTTTTTAAGTGCTATACGATGAATCGATGTCAATACGCAGACGCCCCTAAGGTAATTTAATACGAAATGAGACATGCGCATCAAAGGAGATCAGGACGGTGGAACACTGCCGTACAGCTTACCAATATCTATCTATATTATACTCGTATAGAATGGTATTATGGCTAGTCTATAATGAATGGTAAACTGACTGAGTGATGTATCAACGCAAAGGAAGCGGCGGCGTAGAAAGCGGCGGCGCGCGAGAGGCAACGACGAGCCTCTCGCCCCGGACTAAGACCCAGGCGAAGACGTCGAGAGTCGCAAGACGACTACCGGCCACCGTAGGCGCGGTTCTGCGGATGGCGAACGATGGGTAGCTCGCCGCCCGGCTAGGACCAGGACCGCGTAGACGGCGTGTTTTGTTCCACGCGCGCCTTAAAGAGAAGGAGTCAGCACAGGAAGGGGCCCAACAGGGCCAACGCCTGCCGGGGTTGCGGAATGTTTATAATAGTTACCGTGACCTCGGAACATAAAGGGCAATCGAAGGAACATGAGTGGGTTTTAGTCAGTAAGAGTCTGACACGCCCTCCCGTCGCACCCAGGACGGGAGCAGCCATTGGATGATTTCCCACTCACCAAAAAAAAAAAAATGTATCAACGCAAAATCCTAAATCGCTGGTTCTAGTGATATGAAACTTGGAAAGTGTGTTCTGAAATTCTTTCCCTTTAGGGGTAAAATAGAAGTACGACATCCACGGGGGTGAAGCGCTCAAAAGCTAGTAAATAATGAAATAAATAAGGTACAGTTAAAATACCAATTTTATAATTAAAGTAAATATGTTACTTTTGTCAATGTTCGATCGATGTAAACAAACCTGTAAAAGCAATTTAGGCCTGATAAAAAAACCCATTCTAAAAGTTATGAATATTCATTCAACTACTTTTTAGTCTATGGTTAGAATTCAATTGGTATTATATTTTTGGTTCGGAGAACGGATTAGCAATCCATACTATCCATACTAATATTATAAATGGGAAAGTGTGTCTGTCTGTCTGTCTGTCTGTCTGTCTGTCTGTCTGTTTGTCTTTCTTTCACGGCAAAACGGAGCGACGGATTGACGTGATTTTTTAAATGGAGATAGTTGAAGGGATGGAGAGTAACATAGGCTACTTTTTGTCTCTAAAATTGCGAGAAAGATAGAGTAAAACAACAATTCCATTTTCCCATATAAAAGTTGTCTATGTTCTGTTGGATGTCGTTGTCATAGTAACCGGCAAATCAAGTGTCAAAACAGTTACAACCATAGAGGTTACAACCCGTCAAACCTGACACAAATAAGTAATGTTTAATTGTTTTCAAAATACGAATGGAATCATTTTCATAAATCCAAATCATGCAAATAAAAGCCATTTAATACGGTTTGAAATAACAAAAAGGCGTGTAATATGCTGTAAAAAATAATACTGTAACAGCTTTTCTTATTTCCAACGTACAAAAATAATACTAAGATAAAAAAAATATCTAGATTTAAAATATTTACTAGCCTTCGCCCGCGGCTTCGCCCGCGTGGATGTCGAACTTCTACCTACTATTTTAACCCTTTAGGGCTATTTTTTATATTCTTCACAAAGAATAAACCCTCCAAGTTGAGTGTATTTAGTTAGTTATTGTTATATATTAACAAACACGTTGATATCAGGCAGTGAGTTTTCTATTATATACATACTAGATGACCCGGTGAACTTCGTATCACTTACCTATTAATGTAAACAAAATTTATTTAAACCATATCACCTTTATTCATCAAAGATTTGTATCGATTTCCCCCCCCCACCCACATTATCACAATCTAGATTCACGTGTATATGAGTGGCCTAATAGTTGTTTAGTAATCTGGCAATACTGTCATTGTCGCTGTCACCTAACTTTTGAAGAAAAGACCGTTGAAAGGAAATGTTATGAAATGGGCTTTTAGTTTTAAAAAAAAGTCCAGGATGGCCATACAAAAACAAAAAAATATTAAAAGCACCATTATTTAATCAATACATCAATACATATAATAAAATCATTATATAATAAAATCAATCCATACTAATATTATAAATGGGAAAGTGTGTCTGTCTGTCTGTCTGTCTGTATGTTTGTCTTTCTTTCACGGCAAAACGGAGCGACGAATTGACGTGATTTTTTAAGTGGAGATAGTTGAAGAGATGGAGAGTAACATAGGCTACTTTTTGTCTCTTTCTAACGCGAGCGAAGCCGCGGGCAAAAGCTAGTAAATTAATAAATTCCTGTACATTCCATACATTGATACGTATAATAATTGAAATAATCTGAATTCCAGTTCATGATAAATTGAATTTATGTTCAGTGATTCAAAATATGTGGCTAATAATTATTTGAATTTGGTAAGTAGTTAGTATACACTAATACATATTGAAGAAGATGCAAAGATAAGCTTATTAAAGTTTTACCGTGTACCATAGACATCGACTACATAGTTTTGGTAAACTAAAAAATAAGTTAATTAATTATAAGTACAGGAGTTTTATTAATATTGGAGCCGACTGCTTATCCCATAGCAAAGCTATTGAAGAATTTATTTTGGAAGTGATTAAGATTCTGTATTTACGATTTTTTTATGATACTGATACTGATTTTTATGATTTTTTATGAAAACAAGTGCGCGTTACGTCGCCTCTTGCCGCAGACTGTCATATAGGCCACATGTAGGGTATGCCATTGAGTTGATCGCGTTCGTCGCGTTCGCAGCGTCGCGTCGGGTCGCGTTCGTCGCTCACGCAGGACACCGCGTTACACTACAACAAAGTACTTTGTACTCTGTACTAGGGAAGATTTGTATGTATTTATTTTTATTACTCTTCACGCAAAAACTACCGAAAGGATTTTGATAAAACTTTACAGAAATATAGCTCACTAGCTTTTGCCCGCGACTTCGTCCGCGGGGGATTTCCGGGATGAAAACTATCCAATGTCCTTTCTCGGGTCCCAGACTATACCTGTACCAAATTTCACTCAAATCGGTTCAGTAGTTTAGGCGTGAAGAAGAGACAGACAGAGTTACTTTCGCATTTATAATATTAGTATGGATACATTAGAATAAGACAAAGGCTACAAAAACCTATCACAATGCGCGTGAAACCACTGGGGACAGCTAGTCTAAAATAAAGCAATGCATTGAACAAAACTCCGTGTGATTAAAATTAAACATAGTCTGTGATGACGCATGGACATTATTCAAACAAACACCAAAAATTATTTACTTTAGCTAGTGCATTGTATTGATACCTAAAAAAAATTTTCGTTTAAACAAAGGCTGGAAAATTTTGGCTGAAATGTATTTGAATAGCTTCGTAAAACAAACAAACAATGTTTATTTTATTATCTATTCAATTCTAATAATTTGGTTTAAATAAATATGAAGTCATGCTTTTTCATTTACAGATTTTAAAATCTGACATCATTTTCATATTTTACTACAGATTACTAATCATTTTACATATTTCTAAATTCAATTATCATTGTGAAAAAAAAACAATAACAAACCGTTACAATTAAATACCTCTTGGTATTTATGCGAAGGTAGTGAGTGACCTATTTGCCAATCAATCAGTCAATAAGTCAACCGGAATACTAAGTTCAGTTGGCTGGGGTCAGTATTGATATTTGACACAATGATCGAAATAAAACAATTGCGCTGTCAATGACCAACAAGATATATTATATGAAGTAAAGACTTGTTGTTCTTCAAATTTTGTCTTTCGAGACAAAACGAAGAACTAGATCACTCACTCAAAATGCAACCCTAATGCTGACCAAGGTCCTAACAACAAGGACCAAATCCAAAAAGAATTAGAAAAAAAAAGGATACTGTTATATCGAGTTTTTTTCTAAAGTAAATGGGATATTTTTGGGAAAAAGCAGACAGATTGTTGATGTTTTTACCGAACATCATTACTCTTTAAAAAAAATTACAGCTATAACCACACTTATATTAGATTATATAACGAAAAAAATATAGGCATGTCAACGCCTTAACTGACAAAACAACAAAATTTCAAAGAGAAACCCATTAAAGATGAGCTAGTCGCTACAGAACTTCTTAAGCCGATCTCACCAAACTACAATACAGCATAACAAAACCAATTTAATTTCAAGCGAAAACGTACTGTCCCATAATAATATCCACTAGCAGAGATTATTTCGCCACACTGGCCTCAGAATCTCATTGAGTGTTGCAAAGATGGAGGCTTATACCGCGATAATCTGCGGGGCAATATCAAAAGCGTTTGCAGCCGTGTTCGGTATTATGTAAATTTCCTCCGATAAGGGAGCCGTTGGTAGTCCTGGCTATGTATAAAATTAAAATATATAACGCTATGATGCGTTTACCTGGTTGACATCTATGTATGCAGCTGTTGCGGAAACTATGCAGATGGTAAGGAAATTACTGTTAGGATATGATAACGGTGGCTTGTTTCGTAAATGTTCTGATTATGTTTTGGGTTCGTCTTTGGGTATAAGACGCAATCAACTGAAGTGACTTAAACTTTCAATCAACCTTGCTTATTTAGTTACTTGAGGCTTTTTTTTGAAGAGGTTTTTATTAGATTATTTTAGCTGATTGTTTTATACTATAATCTGTTCAAAACTTGTATTTCTGGTCTAAACTGTTCTTAATGTCTGTCGCCGTGATTTTTTTTCAAATAGTGCTCTAGTTCCGTGGATCTAAGTGTGATGGTTTATAAACCTGAGTATCTTATCAATAACCAGCAAACATGTTTAGTCTTCTTTTTTATCCCATTTTTTTTTTTGGTGAGTGGTAAATCATCCAATGACTGCTCCCGTCCTGGGTGCGGCGGGAGGGCGTGTCAGACTCTTACTGACTAAAACCCACTCATGTTCCTTCGATTGCCCTTTATGTTCCAGGGTCACGGTAACTATTATAAACATAACATTCCGCAACCCCGGCAGGCGTTGGCCCTGTTGGGTCCCTTCCTTTTTTTATCCCTTCACATTTGCAGTTATGCACTTTTTAGTTTCAGCAGCAGTCGCAAGTCACAATGTCGGGCCAAAAAGCTATTCAAATTGACATAAAGTTTAAATTACAATGCAACACCGAATATGGCACACGAAATTTTCAGACAGGCTTTTTGGTAGTAATCTACGCACAGCCGAACATCTGAAGCCAGAAACATGTCTGCACATTCGTTTCTCATTAAAACGTACAACGTAGGGGGCCCTAAGAAACGATTTTTTTAAATTTAACTTCTAATGGAATAAAATAAATAAATAAATGGTGATCTCAAACTAAGCAGAGCTTGAATAATTTATTTAGGTACAAATTATGGAATAATTGCAATTATTAGTCATGCTCATCACACAAAGTTTGTCCTGCTTGTTTTGTTTGGGAATCGAACCCACGACCTCTGGCTTACCTGTCACAGTCACTAACCACTAGACCAACAGGCCCGTCGAAAACGGCAGATTATAGAATGAGAATAGACGGGTGACACCGCAAGAAACATCTAGTTTGTCATATTGAACATGTGAACGCAGCACAGTTCTGATAATTTAATATGGAGCACTTACAACTACGATATCAGGTTCTAAAAGGTACGAGTATTGTGTAATAAAGCTCTCCACTACATGTCGGCTCCTACCGTTGTGAAACCTGCATTTTTGTTCCTTTCAGCACTATTTCTGGTCGTTTCTAAGGATTATGATAAGTTAAAAAGCGTTGCTGTGTACTATTTGAATGAGGGTTTTTAATAGTAATATACTTAGTTTTTAAAATTCATGAATGAGATTTACAGAATATTCGCTTTTAAAAACTTTACTGTTTCTTTGACCTGCATGCAAATATTTCTACTTGTGTTGAACTTAATTCTTCTTTATAATGGATATCAAGAACAAGCGGATAAATGCAAACGTGACTTTTACAATTCATAAATATACTTCTTCTTCATTATCTAGAATCGCTTGTGCTTCGGAAAACGAGTAAAGCTGTTGGTCTCGGTTGCCATCCGTAGACCTTAGGCAGTTTTTATGGGTATTCAGAAGACAGAAAATCTAACAATCAGTGGTTTCATGTGAACACTGACATACCACAGCATTTAGTTAGAATGGAAGCCGACCCTAGAAAACAGAGAGACCCTAGCCGAGAGTTAAGTAAAGATGATGATGTAGATATCAACTTTATCACACACCCTATGACGACTTTATCCGTTAATAATTTCTTAATATTGGGCCGATCCTTTAGACTATCTGCTAAAAACAGTCAAACAAGTAAACTAGAAACAAAGTTGTTATTATTTAATGTCTAATATAAAATTTTCACAGAACCTCAATATATTGTGTGTACTAAGTTCCAAAAGAATTATTTCAATAGAAGTAGCTAAAAATCTGTCACAAGATTGGATACATACTTGACAATATGAGGTCAAGGTAGCTAAAACCATTTAATAATAAAAACAAAAATTTTACTCGCTGCCGCAAAATATTTGAAACGTTTGGTCCAGCAAAATGTAGCTCAAGGCCATATTAAAGTGGTGGCCAGTCTAAGTAGGTACCTAGGTATATAGTTGCACCGGCTGTAGGAAATGGGACAGTTCAGGGCCCGTTTGTGGGTTGGTCGAGCGTACTGTGGCCGGTATTGCTTTTGTAAGAAAACTGTGGGATCTAGATTTTGAGACGACTATGTATGTTTTGTTTTAGGATTACTAGAACTCCGTATACTACTTTTTTATACAATGGGGTGGCAAACAAGCCGACGCTACCGGAGATTTTTACAGAGGCCTTTTAGATACTTTGCAATTCCAACGTCAAAGATAACACATTGCATGAGGCAATCCATTACAGTGATCTCTAAACTCTTTAAACTGGGACACTTTAGGCCCAACGCACACCGGCGGAGGCGCGGCTCTTGATCGCACGCCGCGCGATGAAGCGCACACCGCGGAGTCTTAGCGACTTTAAGTGCTGTCAAGAGCTATGAAGAACCACGAGTCGCGACGCGCGGCATCACTTCGCGCCGCGCCGCCCACGCCTAAACCACTGAAATGATTTGAATGAAATTTGGTACAGACATAGTCTGGGACCCGAGAAAGGACATAGGATTGTTTTCATCCCGGAAATCCCCCAGGAACGGGAACTATTAATCCACGCGGATAAAGTCGCGGTCAAAAGCTAGTAATAGATATATTAGTAATAGATGGCCGGACATTTTCTTCATACTACTATTACGCTTCACTATGGTGAAATATCACCTTAAGAGCGGTGATGAGTAAATAAACCTATAAGTTTATTAACACAAACTGAATCTCCTTTTTAATTTATATTTAAATTGGCAAAAGTTTTTAATGAAGTTTTTTCAAAGTCTTTAGAAATCTTAATGAAAGTTTTGTCATTTAAAAATAACTAATTCTATAATAAAAATACATTTAAAATCTAAACTCAATCTTATTTCAACAACAACGAATGTTAATTAGAACCGAATGTGAAACATTAACATTTTTTGAAAAATTAAAATTGAGAAAAGAACACAAGAAGTCTTAAAGTTAGTACGATAAGGTGCTGTTATATTCTAAAAATAATGAGTATTCTTTAGCCGTCTCCAGTTTGTTGAACTACAAAACATAATAAATTGTCAGGTAACAAAAGTAAAGAAATAGGTAGGTACTACAGTGCTTTATATATATAAATGTTTAAAAAATCTTCCAAGTGCGAATCGGATAAACCAACCGTATCGTTCGAACAAAACTAAAGTATGTAAATATAAAATGGTTTTTTGATTTTTACCTTAAAAAGATTTTTTGGTTTTTAAAAATTAAGTGAGAAATTTCACGCAGTACAGACTGTGTGAAATTTCCCGCTTATTTTTTGTAGAATGGGAAGTAAGGTATCTACTTTGGGTAAGTTTTGATTCCCTTGCGAATCAAAATATGTGATATTTGCGACAGTATCTTTTTATTGTCTTGACTAAGAACTTTGATTTTTTTTATAGCATTTCAGTGTTGCTATTAATTTAAGCTACATACCTCTACCCAGTACTACCCACTCCTTTATAAATATTGTGTCTTGGCAAATAGAAAAGCATAAAATAACTACCACGGATTCCCTTTTAACCTTAAGTCGTACGGGACTCTAAAACAAAACACTCATTGTCTATAATTCGCACAAGTTGACAATTACTTTCAAGACTTTCACACTTAAGAGAGTAAATAAATAATTGGAGGACCATTAAAATCCAAACAGAAGTCTTGAACAATCCAATGACTTCTGGGTCACGATTACATCAAAGAAGTACCGAAGCACTTGAGTTCAAGTACTTAGCCCTGTTCTCAAGCTCAGTTCTCAAATTGAAGCCGCAGACACAATAGAAATCAAATTTGGAACACGGGAGGCTTTAATTACGTAACAGTTTACTGTTCCGATATGCAAATTTTAGTGCCATCAGAATTATGGAAATTGTTTTATCCAGTTATGATAAAGTTGAGTGAATTTGAGGCTTGCAGTTAAATTTTTGTTGCAATTATAAAGATTAAAACATTAAATATTTAGACATGATGTCCGTGATGAAAAAAAAGAGAAATTGAAGATGTTATTGGCTGAGATTTTTAATAATGTATACTCCGTGGTATATCCTTACATAATTCTAAGTTTTCTGGCTTTAAGAGCTGTGTTAAAACGAATTAGTTATTTCCAAAGAACTTCCATTTTTTTAACTTAATCTATTTCGGTATATAGTATATATATTATAGTCTATCTTTTACTCTAGCCTACTTATAATTATGTCAGGATCATTATATTGTTATATACCAGAGAGTGTCCATATTTATCCTGGTAGAGAGGTTGTAACGTTACCCTGGGTTGTAGAGGCCCAGGGAAACAATCACACAGGTAGGTTCGTCTAGGAAACCAGAACCTTAGGGAACTGGAGTCCCAGACGAACAGAAGGTTAGGAAAAGAAAATAAACAGTTATGAAAAGAACAGATATACAGGGTGTCCCACGGCTATGCCACATGGAGGAAAAGTACCTTAAATCTTGTAGATAGAACATTTTACTGAAAGAAGACATTATATGAATTTTAAAAACAATTTAAATTGCATTCATAGATTTTTAAATAATTAAATGGTTGGGCCGGGAATCGAACTTGTTCCTCGAGAAAAAATAATCAACCTGTAGTTTTATCATACCAATCGAAAGGTTTCATCACAAGGATTATTTTCTGTTAAATAACATAGTGTCACAAATAAAAGGAAGACCGTGAATTTTAACATTTGATGTAAAATTTTATTCAGAAAAGTTAAAAGCTTACATTGCCGTAAGGACATACAATTGACAATCATAACTACTTATTACTAATTAATCTACCCAATTGAAGTACGCATCATTTAAATAAATAAATATCCAACACAACAAGACCAAAAAAATTGACAGGGAACGAAATAATCAAAAGTTATGACTTTGTATTCAAGAAGAAGGGACTAGTTTTGAGTATTTGGAAAATTGACTAATTTTGTATTAAAAATGTTAAAATTCATGGTCTTTTTTTATTTTTGACATTATGTTATTTAGCAAAAAATAATCCTTGTGATAAAGCCTTTCGATATGTAGGATAAAACTACAGGCTGATTAATTTTCTCGAGTAACAGGTTCGATTCCCGGTTCAACTATGTAATTATTTAAATACCTATGAATGCAGTTTAAAATGTTTTCAAAATTCAAATAATGTCTTCTTTCAGTAAAATGCTCTATCTACAATATTTAAGGTACTTTCCCTCCATGTGGCATTGCCGTGGGACACCCTGTATATTTAAAATTATAGCAATGAGAGTACCTGATCACCCTACACTTTGGCCCAAACTCGTAGGATTTAAAATAAATAGGAGAGGATGTTAAAAACCAGGATTCGGAGGTGCTTCACGTCGTCACGAGGCAGGGTAAGCGCCTCGGCAACGGAGGTCGGAGGCCGGAGGCAGAGTAGGCGCCTCGACTACGCTGGCTGGAGGCAGAGCAGGCACCCCGACTACACAGGCCGGAGGCAGAGTAGGCCCCTCGACAGCGGAGGCTGGAGGCAGAGTAGGCGCCTCAAAATGTAGCCGAAAGACTGAAGTCAAAACTTGTAGAATAAAATAGATATAATATAAAGAATAAATGATATTTATGGAACTATAAGGAAGATTATTATTAGAGGTAGAGAGTTATTAGAGAAAGAGGGTTACTAGAGGAAGAGGGAGGTTTGTAATTTTGTAAACAATCACACAAGAATGGGCCATTGTGTCAAAAAATAATAGAAAGCAGAAAGTAATTAGTACAAAAATAAATTCACAATTAGTTCACAATAGAAAGCAAAGTTCAATAGAAATCAAAGTTATTAGCTTAGTAGAAAATTCAGAAAATATTAGTAAAACAGATTAGACAATTAAATACAAATTATATGAAAATAAAATTTAAATTTTAAGCATTGCAGTTAAATAGTGAGGGCCAAGTGTAGGTAGGGTACTCTTCAAAGAGGAATAGAGAGGTAGAATTTTAGAAGAGGTAGGAAATAAATTTAGAAAGCCAAGTAAGAAACCAAACAGCAAAGAAACTTGTGTAAGTGAAATTTAGAATTTAGAGAAGAGGAAGAGGAGGGTTCAATAAGTTGGGCGCCAGTAACTAAATTAGGCGGACAGGTCTATAAAAACGTATGCAAACTTCACGAAGACAAACCAACCTCCGACTCTATAAATAAGCCCTACAGTCAGAGCGGATGACAACTCTATAAATAAGCCTTTTAATTACTTAAGGCCCTACCCCTTAAGTAATTTTTATCTACTTGAGGCTCTACTCCTCTTGTAGGTTACGTCTTATTTACTTGAGGCTCTACCCCTCTTGTAGGTAATCTCCTATTTACATAAAGCTCTACCCCTCTTGTAGGTAATCTCTTATTTACCTGAGGCTCTACCCCTCTTGTAGGTAATCTATTATATTTGAGGCTCTACCCCTCGGGTAACTATTGTCTTTCTTTACTTGAGGCCCTACCCCTCGAGTAATACTATTTCTATCTTTTCTTCTTTCTCTATTGGGTTTTTAAGATATCAGCTCTAAATTGGGTCTCTTATTAGTCTGCGTTTTCCTTCTTCCTTTCTTCTTTCAATCCTTCTGGCCTTCAATCCTTAGCCCATTTCTATACAACAAATTAATCGATGAGCTTTTTATTCATAATCTCAACAAATTAGCTTTTATAGGAAAATAACGGACTGGCTTATTACACTAGATTATATGCAATTTGAAGATTTATTCAAAACTGCTTCCTGACTTTGATTTAGAGATTTCACTTGCACATTCATGCTTGAATGTGCAAGTGAAATCTTTAAATCAAAAACACGTACTCCACATCACGCACACTCACTCCACACCACACTCTACACACCTTAAAATACACCCTACTTGCATGATTTTTTAAAATTATTATTTTTAATTACATTATTTAAGCTTTGAAATGTGATAATGTTTAAATTTTATGTATCAATATGATTTATGAACTACATCGTCTTCAGTGCAACAACATGTGTAGCACTTTTACTAGGGCGCCTGATGTCCTGACATACAAGTTTTTTTTTTAACCCTAGAAAGATAGTCTGCGTAAAAATGACGCATGCGTTTGCGAAATTTAGCTCTTTCTTTCTTAATAGCGCGAATCCATAGGTGTGCGTTTAGGACATCTCATTCGTCGCTGGTAGCTTCCATATGGCGCACATATCAGTAAGGTAAGTGTAACCGATATTGACATATAACGACTGCGTGCGTAAAAATTACGCATGATTATCTTTTACGTGACTTTTGTGCTTTTGACTTGTATAATTTGTTTTAATTTTGTTTATGTTATTATGACTGTATATCATTACTTACATTAATAGTTTCTTTTATAGATATTGAAGCAACAATGGGAAGTAGAAACTTGGAGGAAAACCGCATCCTGGCCAGTCTCATGCAAAGTGACGACGAGCTTCCCTGTGAGGATACCGACAGTGAAGTAGGTGTTCATGAGAGTGAAGATGACGTGCAGAGCGACACAGAAGAAGCTTTTATAGATGACTTAGAAGAGGAACAGCCGACGTCAAGTGAAAGCATAACCGAGATGGGTGTGGAAAAGTGTAAAAAATAATATGTCGTGAGCATAACATTGATATGTGTGCCAAAACTGTTTGTAACTTATTTTATAGAATTCTATGTTCCTAATATGTATAAGATATTGTTATTGTTGATTATGTGAAAAAAAAGGTTGATTATTATAGTTAAAAATATTTTTTTATAAAAAAAGTAAGGGTTTAAAAAATTCTTTGGATTCTGACAGAAGTTTATAGGTTTTGTTTTTTTTTTATAAATAAATATTTATAAATATATATTTTTTGCAGTTTTAATTATTCTTATATATGTGTTAATACATATAACATACAATTTTATTGAAATAAATTAATAAACACTAACCTACAGCTAAATAAAAGACATGCGTCAATTTTACGCATGAGTATCTTTTCCGTACAACACAATATGATTATCTTTCTAGGGTTAAACTTAGTTCAGACATCAGTCTTCCACAAATTAATTGCTAAAATTGTATTTGTAGACTACCAATTCATCATCTGTAATTTGTGGTAAGAAATAAATAAATTATCTTATCTTCTAACAGGGATTCCTAGACAGCAAAATAAATCACCACATTTAAAAACTTACACAAATACTTTTTTAATTTTCATGTATATTTGTATACGCAGAAACAACAACAACTTAGAAACCAAACATGTACAGTAAATCAATATACAGAAAGTTGAATAAATTGTTGTACATCAAACGTTAAAAATATGAAAGCATAGTGTACAGTTTCTCGTCCTCGATTGAAAATGGAGGATTTTCCAACAGACGGAGGTTGTTTTTGCGGCAGTTGTGGTCGGGATTTTGTAAAACTCTGATTGCGGGATGTAAGTAAGATGTCAGTTGTAGTTCATATGTTGCTCGACAGATGTCACTGCAAACTCACAAAAAATCCCGATCAATGAGTTTTTTTTTGGTTTTTTTGGTAAATACAAGATCAGATATTTTGTCCAAGAGCAAACCAGAGCTATAACTAAGATGTATCGAATTCCGCTGAAGTAAGCATGAAGTGTAAAGGAAATACTAAAAGCAAGACGGAATCAGTAAGTACGTGATAAAATATTCTCAATCACTCTAGTAGCTATTTGCTCTAGAAATTTAACAGCGATTCTGAGTTTTCGTTTCATATAGGTATTACGTGTGTAACATGTTGTAACCCATTAGTGTTTAGAGGCAAGTTTCGACGTGTTGAGCTCCCCATATCTAATCTAACTTGGTCGAAAACTGTTGCTGGAGCATACCAACTTGTATCAATTTTGCGTTTATATTTCAAGGAGTTAGTCGGGGTTAATCGATATGCTTTCAATATTTGGGATAATTTTAATAGTTTGATTAAGTTAGATTTTAGGTAAATGTTGTTTTAAATGTTTACGTTGAACGGTTTACCTACAGGTAGACTCTGTGTTAATTAAAAGCAAAGCTTATCTCCATTCAGAGGTAAAGTTTGTTTATTCGTTAGTTGGGAGTGATCTCCGTTCTTAATTCTTCAATAAACATGTGAAGCTACATTATTACCGAGTGCTATAGGCTGTATGTTTGTATATTGCACTTTTGTCCGTAACTGCACGTTCACGCACTTACTTTACAGAATAACAATAAAATTTATTTGAGCGATAGAAGTGTGGAGCAAAAGCTAGGTAAGACATAAGCATACTGTCATATCTTCTGCCTCTGTGTCTAGCATTACAACAAATAGCATTTTCTTTAACTTTGCATAATACCCGCTCCTATGTGTTTTTAGTGTGACCTGACTGGTCTACCAAAATCTGCATCAAAAACTATAGTGAGCTTTACAAAGAAGGCTACAAAATATACAAGTAAAACAACACTATCTTTTTACCATCATTCGTACATCCATACTAATATTATAAATGGGAAAGTGTGTCTGTCTGTCTGTCTGTCTGTCTGTATGTTTGTCTCTCTTTCACGGCAAAATGGAGTGACGAATTGACGTGATTTTTTAAGTGGAGATAGTTGAAGGGATGGAGAGTAACATAGGCTACTTTTTGTAATTTTCTAACGCGAGCGAAGCCGCGGACAGAAGCTAGTTTTATCATACAGAGAAGCCACGAGACCTGATTACCACGATTACGCAAATTTGTTGGCAATTATTCATGAAAATATGTATTAATGACTAGCTGTCCTCCCGGTTACACCAGGGTTTTTGGTTACAATTCCAATTCAGCAGGTCGTTGCGTGATGTTATATAGCATATAACCTTCCCCAATAAATGGACATTCCATCAAAAAAGATTCTTTTAATTCCGACCAGTAGTTTCTGTGATTAACGCATTTCACCAAATAAACAAACTGACTGCCAGAGAGAGTTTGTCTTCGGAGGCTGGTGCCTGAACACCATTACGACACTAAGCAGTCAAACAAATCAAAACTAATGTATTCTTACAATTTTGTTTAATTTTATAATTAATTAGATCACTTCAAAATGTCATAGCTCTAATAAACAATATTATTGTGGAATGTTAAAGTTGAAATATTTATAATTTACTTTCTTCTAAGTCTTTAAATTAATCAAAAGTGTTTATATAATGAAGAAATTTGTGTAAGCTTATCGTGAAGAACAATTTAAGCAATCTGGGCTAAAATATGGACACCTAAAGTTTGTTCGTGATATTAATTATCTGACAAATTATACCTAATTTATTATCTAACTTTAGGCATTAGCCAATCGTATAATAACTGAACTATTTGGAGTATCTTTTAATAAAGCAACTTATAGCCATTTATTATTAGTATGAGTGTTTTATCTGGTTAACCATTAACTAATGTCATTTGTTACAAATTCAAAAGTTATGTTAAAGAAATATTTTAGTAGAATAAAAGTTTTGTGACTATGAAACGAAGTTTATAATTATAATTATTGTAAACTATTTATGATTTTCGGCTTTTTTCATATAACTAATATCTTAATATAAAAGAAAAATACTAAAACTTTTACTAGATTTGCTTTTGCCCCCGGCTTCGCCCGTGTGGAGGTCGAGAAAAATATCCCATGTCTTTTCTCAGGCATCTCTGTCTTTCTCTAGCTCTGTACAAAATTTTATTTGGTTTAGTAATTTAGTCGTAAAAGCTTAACAGATAAACAGACAGAGTTCATTTCGCATTTATAATATTAGTATGGATATAACAAATTTGTGAAATTCAGTCAGTCTAACGTTGCGGTCAATGTGTCTCCATACTATTCAGGCTCACATTTCATGCCAGCTTATTTCAGAATCTACAATTTGGGTTCGTTTGGTAGAATTAGCACACACAAGCTCACTCGAGCCACAAAAAGGATTCTCTTCATGGATGAAAGCTTACAATTTCGTGTGTATAGTCTTAAAAAGTAGTATTTTTTCAGTCGTATGTCTAGGCTTAATCATATGAGCTTATTTTATTGTTTCACTGTAATTTTTTTTGGATGTGGGATTTTTCTATACAAATAAGAAATTAAAGCATTTTCATACCAGCTCGCGGCATATTGGTGACTATGCTCCAATTTTATTTTCGTTTTTATTTTTATCTACGTTTTTGGTAACAGAGATAGTCTAAGTTCTCATAACTTGAAATATTTGCCAGAAAGTGTCATCGAATAAGGCAATGGTTTCGGTGGTTAGTCAGAACAAACAAAACAAAAAAGACTGTTACTTTGATTTCAAACGTTGTTATTTAATTACATAAAAACATTTTAATATTTTTTTTTTTGTATATTTTCCCCACCACTTTTTCCTTTACCGATATTAATGTGAATTTCTTAGTTACTAAGAAATAAAAAGATACACGTCTATTCGAGCTCAAAAGTCTGCTAGTCAAAGCCCAAATGCAAATCAATTCTCAGTCAACTAAAAGACTGAAATTCTAGTAAAATAAGACTCGTAGAAGTTAATTTCCGAAGCTATCAGCAGCAGTAATATCTACTCACTTTATGCACCCCCAAACTTTAATCCTCACGTAGAAATGATCATATTTATGAGTAAAAGTTCGAGGGTTCAATTGAATTCGTGCTTATTTTCATAGTAGAAGATCGCGTAGATTTTACTACATTATTATTAACGTAAGTTTGTAAGGGTAAGTGAGTATTGGGAATGTTGTTTTAAAAAATATTTTTGAATAACAAATTCATCATAAACAAGTCACAGGAAGCAGGTAGTGCTAAAATAAGAATAAAGTTACTGCGATATTAAAAATGATTGATTAGTTTCTCTAAACAAAATCTACATCTATCAACGATTTATGAAAATGGTGCCGCCAGAAACTCTGCTCCAACATTTCGTACCGTTTAACTATTCAGTTGGTCTCGTGTTGGTAAGCGCGGCTGCTAAATGTGGGCAGAAAACTGTACTTTACTGACCAAAAATGTTATTGGATTTTTGTAATACCTGTCTAGAGTCTAGAAATTCGAATGACATCACCATAGGTACCTCTAAAAACATGTGAATAGGCTCAGAAAGGTGATTAAGTAAATCAAACAGAGGGCTGTTTTACATAGGCTATAATGTGCAATTATCACAGTACAAGATAGTACGTCAATTGACAGAGTACAGGGAAAAGCCTTCGCGATAGTAAGCCGAGTAGCCGAGTGGCCCGGCGTGACGACGTGTGCGCTGCCGAGGGAAGCTAAGCAGAGCTTGTGTTATGGTAACCCGACAACTGATATACATATATATACTTTATAAATACATACATATTATAGATAAATTACACCCAGACACAGAACAAACAATCATCAAAGAAAGAAGAAGAAGAAGTGTCACTTAGTAACTGAATTTTGGAGGTCTGATAGGCACTAAAACCCCAATATTCAGCTGCGTCTAATGGGCTTTATCGCAGCCCCATAGTTGAGAAAGGGTAAGAACATGTTGCTAATAAAATACAAAATAACATTGATTAAACGTAATTGTTACATAACTTACCTTTTGAAGTACGTGTGTTATGATAAATATTTAGCTTGACGCTTTAATGTACGGTAATTAAATTAATACATTTTCTCAGATAATGGATCCCTGTAGTATCGAAATACCGAAATTAACGACCTCCGTTTTCATTACATTTTACTGAAACATCACCCCACGAGTGTCGTAAGAGAAAACAAATAAATTCGATTATCGTGTAATAATTATAACTTAATTCGAACACGATTTAGATTCTCATATGTGGTCACATTTTAAAAATAAATCTCCATTTTTAATTGTTTGTTTGCCAAAGTAAAAGCCGATACTTTTAGAATGGTTATTATAGCATTTTGTCAGGGTTGTCTATTGCTTGCCCGAAGATTATATGCCATAATCATCATTTTCCCGAATTTCATTTACCCGAATTTCATTTGCCCGAATGTTTCATTTGCCCTAAAAGACATATGACATACTTTTAATTGCCCGAATTTTAAATACCATAAGATACGAATGCCATAAGTGTTGTTTCCCATATTTTTATGTGCCATAATAATTATTAGACATAATATTTAAATGGCATAATATTTAAATGGCATAACAAGTATTAGACAAATATTTAAACCCCGTAATGGTTTTTTTTTCTGTGCATGGTTGATGGTGGGCTAGGTCGACGGAGCCCCGCTTCGCGGGGCTCCTACTTCTGTGTGGTTTATAAAAAAATAACCACGAAGGGGATGGCGGGGTCTATTCGCTCGCTTCGCTCGCTCACACGACCCCGCCATCCCCTTCTAACCTAACCTGTCCGAGTCGGGGTGCCCTAAAGTCCCAATTGCATCCAATTTGTCTTGATATAAACAACCGTTATACACCCGATGTCGATGGCAAATTATGTTATGGCATATCATAATTATGGCATGTGATAATTAGGACATGTGATAATTATGGCTTACAATGATTATGGCAAATGATGTTATGGTAAGTGACTTTATGGGAAACAATGATTCTGGCACGTGACTAATATGGCAAATGAGAGTAGGGCAAATGAGTATTATGTCGTATGATATTATGGCTGTTGACTATTATGGCAAATGAAATTAGGGCAAATAAAATTCGGGTAAACGGCGGTATACCTTTTGTCAGACTTGGAGGTGAAAAGACGAAGGCAAGATTACAGCCAGACTAGCTAGAAATCCTGAAAAAGAATAGCACTGAAAAGACGGCATCGAACAACAACTTGGGGAGGCAAATAGACACACAAATGTAACAGATTTTGAATAACAGTAATACTGCGGTACCGCGAGGAAAAGTGATAAGGTAATGAAGCTCTAATAAGTACTGGCAATTTGGAAAACACTAGGATGCGACTACATGCAATAAGATAGGAAGCCGATCTTAATCTAGATAAGAAAAGCCTGGGATAGATATGATAGGAATGAGAGCATCATATTTTTTCAACACACCTCGTAAAATGATTCTTCTGCGTGTTTACGTAGTTTGTAGCGGGTGCCAAGATTGAAGTTTCAAGTAGTTATGACTGCATTGGCTTAATTTTTGTAGTTACATAATATTTACGAGATAAGAAAGAACACAAAAATCATAAATTTTTGTGAGAATTATCATTACACTTGCATGCTGCTAATTTCCGCTGCATCCCGTGTACTTGTATCTTTGTAAGTATACTATTTACGGCACTAAAAAAAACTAAGCGGCACTAGTAAATAAATAAAATACTTAATATCTTCATATACATGATTGTAATATATTAGCAATTTAGTTTTATTATAAGAAAATAGTCATACGAAATGGCAAAAAAGGGAGCGAAAACATAGTTTATTTCTGATAGAAGTGTTAGAAGGTTGAGACGGATAGCACTGACCCCAAATAAATTGGGATTAAGGCAGGCGGGTGATTATTGCTCCGGTAACTTATGTCGGACGATTGAGGTTTTTTATTATTGTCACAATAAGGGTCAGGGATCAAAAAACGGAGAAACCTCTTGCATAACGTTCCCTTGAATAGGGTTTACTGTGGTATGTACACCAAAAATATTTTCATTCAAACTAATAGTATTCACCGTTTTAGGTAAGTTCAGGATACCTTTCGATCAGTAGGATAAAACTACAGGCTGATTAATTTTCTCGAGTAACAGGTTTGATTTCCGGTTCAACTATGTATTTATTTAAATATCTATTAATGCAGTTTAAAATGTTTTTAAAATTCAAATAATGTCTTCTTTCAGTACTATGTTCTATCGTCAATGTTTAAGGTACATACTTTCCCTCCATGTGGCATAGCCGTGGGACACCCTGAATATGCTGACTTAGGACTAATAAAAATATTAATAATAATAATAGTCCTTTCCACCACAGGAATTATTCCCAACCACCTTCTCCGTAGCCTAAAATTAATTGAGTTAGAAGAAACAGTCTACATTATATTACAGAAAGCTGCAATCCTAAATACATGCAGCATAGTCAGAAAATTCATGCAGTTAGATGAAGAAATAACATCCTCTTCTTAAACACATCACACGCTGCGTTTACTTGGTTTCGGCCCGTGAACGTAGCTAATACCAGCCTAAGAGCTAAGAAGTGAAAACAATTTCGATAATAAAACAATATAAAATCGTAAAGAAAACCGTAGTTGAACTTTGGCAATGATCCGTTCTTCTTTCGATAGGTATATAGCGCCCGCATCAACAATTTATATATTTTTTTGAGGCATTTGGTAAAAAAGTAGGTATAGATTTTTACATATTTGGAATGAGAGTCGAATAGTGAATAGCCTTATTCAATATGTTCCTCATCTTACCTAACAAGGTGTAAAGGAGGGAGTATATTATATTTCTATAATTCTTTTGTCTGCCTTACCGTTTGTCTGTTACGTTTTCACGACTAAACTACCTAACCACTGAATTGCTTCGATTGTAAGCATCAGCAATAATCAATTTTTACGCGAATCAAGTCATGAGTACTTCTATAATAGAAAAAATTAATACAGTTGTAATTGTGTGTGTGTGTGTGTTAGTTAAGGTTAAAACTTATGGACTGACATTTTTAAAATTCCATAATAAATAAAGAAAAAAAGTCATGAGCAGACCTAGTGCATAAATAATTTCTATAACCTGTGTAACTTAGACGTAGATTGAATATTTAAAACCTGGATAAAATACGAATTTCATTATTTTGAGTAATTGCTTTCGAATTGAAAAAAGCTGACTTCTAACTAAATTCAATCTCGAACGAAACCCCACAATATAAAAATTAAAGTACCTATAAAGTTTCAAATTTTACTGCCACCTAATCGTCGCTTAATAGATTTTTAAAGAGTTCGTGATGAAAAACGAAGATCAAAAGTTTATTAAATGGCGTAGTAAAATTACTGAGTGGTTCTCTAGGGGAAACCTTAGTATTTCTAAGCATTAATGAGGAAAGCCTGAGCCAAAATATCTTAAAAATGGTGGAGTTTGGTCTTAACTAACCCAAGCCTTAAAAAAAAACCTTATTTTCAGTTTTTTTTAATTAGATGCAGTTTTCATAGATAAAGTAAATATTATCTATGGCACCGAAGCTTTTGAACGAGTGACCCGCTTCGAAATGCAATATAATTATAATGAAGTTATCAACTATATTGTCAGGTGAAGCCGCGATCTCTTTACTTTAATTTCTAATTTACTATTCGTTTCTTGTTTTAATTCTTCGCAAATACATGACGTTTTATCTTCATCTGTTTAACAACTTCATGCTAAACTCCTAGGAAGTTGCAACTCGCAGAGAATGCCGTATTCGGAATTCCGTTGTAACACATAAAGTTGAAGTGTGAAGTGTAAGTTCGTCGCCTAATTAGAGTCTAGGCGTCTAGTCTGTTGCATGTATTTCAATAGTTTTGCAAATTGTACGGACTTCTACAGGCGCTTTTAAAGTTTTTGTTGTAGGAATTTTATGATGAACAGTCTGCATTTGGTATTGTGCTTCGGTTTTTTTTGTTATTTTTTAACATTAAAATTTTCACAAACCTTATCTGTACTTAATATAAAATGAAAGGAGAATGTTCAAATCTAGCATCGCTTTAAAATAAGAGGGCATAGCCACAAAAATGTACTCATAAATCATAACATAATATTTTAACTTTCCTAAAATAACTTCATGGAAATCTTTTTAGGGGTTAATATTTTATATTTAATTAGTTATTTATTCGACTTTGTTGCATTTTTCCTTTAATGACGTACTTAAGTAAAAGCGGTGTTGCCAATTTCATAAACTTTCCCATAATCAGTCTTAACTGATAGTATTACATATTTTATTTTTAAGAGCACACGTTGATGTCTCAAAAATAATTACGAATATAACATTCATTTGCGTTACCAACAATATATATTTAATTAACATTTCTAAAATAATGTTATTTTACTAACAAAAAGTATTTAGGTGTTTAAGTTATCACTTATGGTTGATTTTTATCAGCTGTGGGCAGCACTGCCACGGAAATTCAAATGTTAACAGTCAAAATTGACACTTTCAAGTAAAACAAAGCGACAAATATTTTTATTGTAAATTGAGTTTATTTTGCGTTATTAGATAACGAATCATTGCGGTTAGTTCGTGTACAGCAGACTCTTTCGATTTCTGCGCGATCAAGCAATCTTTTCAAAACTTTCGTACGTCGACGTTTTTACGACTTCGGATCGTTTCTCTCTTTAGGCAGTACCGACAATTTTGTTAAAATAAAAATAACACGCTGTGCGGACTGTGCCCCCCTTGCTCTGAAACATCCTCTACCCCGTCGCCAACAGGGGGAAGCAACGGATGCAATGGTTACAATTCTACGATACTGGATTAATCCGGCAACGGTTAGTATCTTATTATATTGTATTTACACGTTTTTTTGACGTTAGTGTAGTAGAAAATGAGCGCATTATTGTTATATTATCAACAATATTATACGTTATTATGGACAATGCCAAAGATGGTCCAAGTCAATAGCACTATTTGTATTTTGTTGTACAGCTAACTGTAACAGCAGATAACGAAAAAAACTATTTGAAAATCCTATTAGAATCATTTTCGGTTTCCACGCGGACGAATTTCCTATTAAACTAATGCTAAGATCAATCAACAATATGTAATAATATTTATTATATTTATTTTCAGATGTCAGAAGAACATCCTCTTCTCTCAGGAATGTTATATTATACTCGAATGAGCATCTCTAAACTCTTGAAGTGTAATGTGTGTTGAACGAGCTTATGGACATCAACAGCTAAAACATACAGAGTATTTAGAATAACCGACCAACTCTGACAATTCAGTTGTGCTTGTAAATAATCTAAGTGAAATAAATGCCATTGACTTTTGAATATTTTTATTTCCACACAAACACATTAATATTTCAAATGTTTAATTACACGCATTGCAATGACTAAAATAAGATTTTGTCTGTTTACAATAATAAATTAGTTTCAAATGGTTTTTACAAAAAGAACCCTTATAGTTTCGTCATATCCGCCCGTCCTCGTCTTACCACCTTAAACCTAACCCTTTGTGACCAAGCGATAGCCGGCTGTCGCCCTGTTATTGTCTTTATTGTGTCTCGAATCATGTAAACATCATTTTAAAAATAAATTATAACAATTAAAAAGGGGATAGAAAACCCTATTCTATGCGGGGCCTGTTTATTTTCTACTCTTTATGCCTATAAGCCACTTAGATTTAGTATGACCTAATTACCATTTACTTGGGAACTTTCCTTGGTTTGTTTAAAACTATTCCGTTTTGTTTTATGAGAATAGAAATCATAATATTGTTGTAATTTGTACTTTTTTGGTAGAAGTTATGGTACATAACTAACCTAAAAACTTGCACATATAAATCAAAATTCAACAAAAACCCCTAAAAATATGTAGATAATTTTTATTTCCTTGGAAAGTACGACCTCTCCCCTCTTTTATATTCAATTTACACTAAGATTACATTATTTTTTAAGCGCAACGGCGTCCTATAGTATGGTGGTCAATGTCCTTTACTGTCTGTATGTATGCTTAGATATTTTGGACTACGGAACGTGGCTAATGCAGTTTACTATAACGCAATTAAAGAAAAGCCAAGGCACGTGAAGGGCCCTATAGGGCCTATGCCTGCTGGGGTTGCGGAATAGTTCTAATAGTTACCGTGGCCGCGAAACGTTAAGAGCAACCGTAGGAACATGTGTGGGTTTTAGTCAGTAAAAAACTGACACGCCCTCCCGCCCCGCCCAGGGCGGGAGAACTCATTTGATTATTTCCCATTCACAAAAAAAATTTGCTAACATCCTCGCGAACCTGGAACGGGTCGCTGATATTTTTATAAATTTCATGAGTATCAAAATGAGTAGTATGAGAAACAACGATTCATTCAAAACAAAGCAGCTCCCACATTTTCCTTTCATTTCCATGTTGAACTCCTAAACAAATCACATCGACAAGAGCACCCCACTTCAGGACCTCCCCTTAAATAATGGCGGGCTCTGACATAACGTATACATGCGGTACCTTCATACCTTCGCACATAACTATAACGTTATTATGATGTATGCCAGGACTCAGGTGTAGCTTCAATACTGCGCAAGTTATAGACAACATAAAATGGAATTCTGTCCATACCACCCTACTCAACGGTACCAGAACAGTTTGTATTGATCTACTAAGAATCTTGTTAGCGATATCGAACACTGTTTTTATCAGACAAAGTATTCATTATCTGTTTTAGTTCCGGAACTTTTTCCGTCTTTATAAAGAGTTTTAATTTTAGCCTGTTGTGGTATTTTTTATTTTATTTCGTTGTGGATAAAGTTTTTAATACAAAATAGCGCCACTATACAGTGGGGTTAGTTTTTTTATGTAAAAACGTTTTAATATAAATAAATATTACTTTTATAATTGTTTATTCCCAATATATTTGAAAAACAATAACTGCTTTGAAGCGACTTAATAATTAAATTATAAATATTTCTTTGTTACACCTAAACAATAAACATTAATAAACGTGATTGTTGTTTCAAAACAAAATAGTTTATACTCGAGCAATTAACTTAAAAGTACTATCAAAAACTTGTCGAAAGAAATCATTGTTATTTTTTAGATTGTTGAAAGAAATTATACAAAGGAAAAATCCGTTTATATAGAAGTTAAGAGTTGCTACTGGCAACGGTCTTGTAACTAGTATCCTTAAACTGTGAGAATACCTGTATTTTTAGTATTATGGTAACTAATCGCCATTTATTGTTTTTTTTTTATCGACAGTTGTTTAAAATTTGCAAAAGACATGCCATTAATTACATGTTTATAATTACGCACACTAGTAAAGAAAAATACACTATAAATGAATTGCATGCCAAAACAACGTATACCAATTAAAAGTTAATTAGTGTTCAATATATAATACAGGCGCAATGCGGTTGTACCTACGTAAGTAGTTCCCGTTCCTGTAGAATTTTTGGGATTAACACTTTCTCAGGCTATGGATTACCTCCGTACCAAATTTCATTTAAATCTGTACAGTAACTTGGCGTGAAAGCGAAACAAACAGGCAGACAGAGTTACTTTCGCATTTATAATATTAGTATGCGTAATGCCAATGCCATTTCTCAGTTTCAATGCTCCTACAAAAATAGCACAATTAATTTTTCTTTAGTTTTATCTTAGATTGGAATGAGGTGCTTAGTTTTTGCACTTGGAATGGCGGCTGTTACTCCACCAAAATCGATCACAATAACACAAAGGTAGTTTTCTCAGGGCATCCAGGAGTGGTTTTGGGGATCTTCATGTTTCTTTCTGAACTTCAAGCGCCAGTACATTCGTATCGAAAAGATAAAAGTTAAAATGTTTGAAAATAAATTTTCTACCTGTCTATTATTTTCGACACGGACAAAAGTTATTCTCAAAAAAAACTAAGATAAGTTACTAGTTAAGGTAGGTTGACTGATGAGAAAATGCCTGCGGCATTAAGTCCGCCTGTGTACCGTTGTGCATAAAGAATAAATAAATAAGTTGGGTAATATTTGAGTCAATAATAAAAAGAGAACATCCCCAGTATTTTATCTAATAAATTGAATAAGCCACCTTATCGCAAAAACATTGTGACACTAAAGCGAACAAATATTGAATTATTCCTCATTTTTTGGTTCACTGATTCAACGAAGAGAGCCACCAAACATTCCTGACAGTCCGATATGGAGACATGACTTGAGAATCTTTTCCTAATAAGGATTGAACATAAAAATATATTACCCATCAAGCGAAAATTTTCTTAACTTTACGACTCATTTTCATGAGCGTAGACGTTTGGCGGGGATCCAATTACTGGATTTGCGGCGCGGAGTGATTTTTTTTTATTCCAGTCCGCCACGTGTTTTTAGTCTAAAAGGACAATAAAGATGAAATACTGGATGGTCGGACACGAAACAACACGAATGCTTAAAACCGTGGCGTTAATATGGCTGGATACGCTGAAATTTGTATTGAGCGGGTCGATAGCGGAGTTTACGATGCACACAGCTATTATTTATTACCTACTTCATAAAAACTCGTCGTGAGAATTGATTGTATTTTTATAAACTGCTTTTTAGTCGGATCCTAAAATTAAAAACTGATTAATTTTGTGTAACACAACCCTGACATCACAAAACGTTCTAATTTAAATCGAATCAGATTTGTATTAAATACTAACAACATTACTCCAATTATACTTCTTTTATTTATACCAATAAAGAATTTTATTATTTAATTGATTAATGACAGATGAGTACTAATTTTAAAAGAATTCGTCGAATTCTATTTCAATTCGTCGAATCCTGTTTAAACAATGATTTAACCGATGACCCGGTCATCGCACATCCAGCAAACCATACAGACAACAAACGACAATCGAAATCATCCCAAAGGAGCCATTTTATCTTAAGTTGGAACGAAAATAGCTTGAAACGCGACGGTTTGTTTAATAGCATAGCTTATGTAACAGCCTGTGGTACAGAGAGAGAAGCACTCGCTAACGTTTGTACCGCAGATTGCAAATCGACTTACTTAATGTTGGCTTGAATAAAAGATGGTGACGCCTTTTTCGTTCGCGTTGCAATAATAATGTTTTAGAATTTCATTGAATGAAAAAATGTTTCCAGTGACACATATTGACTTGTCGATCTAGTGGTTAGTGGTCCTGATTTCTAAATCGGAGTTCGTTGCTTTTAAAGACTTCCAGGACAAATCTTTTTGTGCTGAACGTGATTGTTTGGTCTTTTGGTAATTTATTCATAACTAGCTTTTGCCCGCAACTTTGTCCGCGTAGAATAATAGTTCCCGTTCCCGGGGGATTTCCGGAAAAAAACTATCCTATGTCCTTTCTCGGGTCCCAGACTATATCTGTACCAAATTTAATTCAAATCTGTTCAGTGGTTTAGGCGTGAAGAAGAAACAGACAGACAGAGTTACTTTCGCATTTATAATATTAGTACGGATATGCCACATGGAGGGAAAGTACCTTAAATCTTGTAGATAGAACATTTTACTGAAAGAAGACATTATTTGAATTTTAAAAACAATTTAAATTGCATTCATAGATTTTTAAATAATTAAATGGTTGGGCCGGGAATCGAACTTGTTCGACGAGAAAAAATAATCACCTTGTAGTTTTATCATACCGATCGAAAGGTTTCATCATAAGGATTATTTTTTGCTAAATAACATAGTGTCACAAATAAAAGGAAGACCGTGAATTTTAACATTTGATGTAAAATTTTGTTCTAAAAAGTTAAAAGCTTACATTGCTGTATGGACATACAATTGACAATCATAACTACTTCTTGCTAAATAATCTGCCCACGTGAGTAGTACGCATTATTTAAATAAATAAATGTCCACCACAACAAGACCAAAACATCGTCAGGAAACGAAATAATCAAAAGTTATCACTTTGTATTCAAGAAGAAGATGCTAGTTTTGAGCATTTGAAAAATTGACTAATTTTGTATTAAAAATGTTAAAATTTATGGTCTTTCCTTTATTTTTGACACTATGTTATTTAGCAAAAAATAATCCTAGTAGGATAAAACTACAGGCTAATTAAATTTCTCGAGTAACAGGTTCGATTCCCGGTTCAACTATGTAATTATTTAAATATCTATGAATGCAGTTTAAAATGTTTTCAAAATTCAAATAATGTCTTCTTTCAGTAAAATGTTCTATCTACAATATTTAAGGTACTTTCCCTCCATGTGGCATTGCCGTGGGACACCCTGTATATACAATTATCGGGTTGGTTATTCCAGGTTCTATCTAGTTTTGAATCGATGGCTGTTTTCTAGTTATAGTCCCATGATATATTTTTGTATATACTTATTTAATTATACGTAAACCTAATGGTTTATAAAGTCTAAAGTCATTTTCTTGGTTAAAAACAATACAGATTTAATCCAGAAATGCGTAAATAAACTGCATACGAAGTACGATGATATGGAGGTCTGTTGCTACAGGAAATTACTTTATATTGATCAATAAAAGAACATTAATAATTCCATGTTTGCAGTTTTCATCGCATCGGTAAATGTGTGTTCGATTTTTTATAAGTGCTCGAGTTGTTTTAATTTGAAAAAAAAAAAGAAATGGTGGTTTTTATCATTAAAAGATATTCGTGTAGTTACATTTTTATTTCAGAGATTGGCACCATTAAACAGTCATGTTCGGTGAAATTCGGCGAATAACAAAAATTTATTATCTATTATTGAAATAACGAAGCTTAGTATGTGTTATTTCGAAAATACATATAGCGTTAAATTGATACTGCATGTGAAATGTATTTATGTGTATGAAAGAAACTATAATATATAATTATATGTTCCTATTTTTTACATAGGTACTAACTAATTTTATAATTTGATTATCTGACTGATGATTATTGATGATTTTTATTATTTTTTCTGTTCAGTGGACGTGATTTTTTGTACAATGTCGTTATGGCACAGTGATTAACCTGATTGCCTTTCATGTAAAAGGTTGTTTATTGGAACCCGAGCAAGCACCCATGTTAATGTTCCTTTACATACATAGGTATGTAGTTTTTGAATATATTTTGGATATTACATACATCGGTAAAGAAAAATATCGTAAGAAAACCGTCTTATAATGAACATAAATCTGAAATCCCCAGTCCACCTTGAACAAGCGTGGTGATCAATGCTCGTGCCCTCTCTGTTTGAAAAGAAGCATTTGCCTTGCAGGGGAACAGTGATAAGTTGATACCCTTATTACATCAATTTATATTTTACTTTTAATCCAATTCTGCAGACAGGTTTTATTGGTCAGCGTCCATATTTTTGTTTTTTTGTTGAGTGGGAAATCATCCAATGACTGCTCCCGTCCTGGGTGCGGCGGGAGGACGTGTCAGACTCTTACTTACTAAAACCCACTCATGTTCCTTCGATTGCCCTTTATGTTCCAGGGTCACGGTAACTATTATAAACATTCCGCAACCCCATAAACATTCTGCAACCCCAGCGTCCATATTTTATTTTTACATCTTTTTTCAGCTAAATCGGTATAAACTTGAAGAGAGGGTTAATGTAGCCTCGAAATATTCTTAACGCGCAGTGTCACCGAGTTAACAAGAATATTCTCTAAAATTCACGAAGAAACTTTAATAATGTTAGACTGAGTTAGCGAACTGTTTATCATAGAAATAGCACTGTCAATCATTTTATCTTGGAGATGATAGTTGGACTTATCTTGGTGAAAATGTTCTGAACTTTGTGAGAAGATTTTAATTGTAATTTCGTATGTGTCTTCCTATATTGTCTTATTTGAATACAAAATTGTCTTTTGAAATTCTTCGTTAACATAGTTTAATTTTTTTTTAAATTGAACTCGCTTACTCGCATTGAATAAGATTGTTTTTTTTTATATTTTTCTTTTAAGTAACTTTTTAACGTTTTCCCAGGCCACCACTTTATGAATCTATCCAATTTTTTTATTTATTTACTTTGATGATTCAAACATCAATTGCAGCATTAGCAACCAGCTCTTTAATTAGTAAGGGAACACTGTATAAGGTTTAATACTAGGTCACAAATCGTTAAGATATTCTGACTCTTAAAATAGGTGTAAGTGCCAGTATCTTAGGAGTCTAAAAACATTTAAGATTTTGGCTACCGTATCACCAACATCAATCATTTCTGTTCAATAATCAAAAACAAATGCAGGCTATTTTCATTATACGCACAAAGCGCTTTTGAAACCGATTCCTATTAATTCGTCGGCACTGGACCAGTAAGCTGGTTATATGTATTGTTATACATGCAGGTAGGCAGTGGTATAACATTTATGCTAAAGCAACAGGTGAGCTTTAGAGAATTTAATTGTTCAGTCAAGTTTAGTGGGGAAACCAAGCCTATGAAAGTAAAGCAATGTTCAAATTGCCACTAGAATGAAAATGCAGTAGGAGTTATGAGAGAGACAGTCGTGTGATTAATTTTGTTTATTTGTTCTGGAAAATAATTTTATATTCGGAATTACGAAAAGAAAATTCTGAAGATTTACAATCACGTCCAACACAGACATATCATGATACAGTTTGGTAATTTTTAAGACAAGAGAGAATAAGTGAATTGTGGACAAATAAATATTTAAAAAAAAAAATAATAAATTAATACGCTGTTGATACACAGTCGCCATCTTACAATTATAGACAAGTATCGTCACGGCTTTTATGTACACTTTAATGTTTTAGTTCTTTAAAACGTTTGTTCACCGTGATACTATTAGATAATACCATTGATGGCAATTTTAATTTGACGTTAAATCATTAAATGTTCTAATGGTTTACTTTCAGTTTAGAGTCATCATTATTAAGGGATGATTATCTTCATTTTCTTTTAAATGAACACATATCCGATACCGATCAAGTATCAATTTGACTTTTTTAATGTGCAATGTATTTCTAAGTTTATTTAGGAAAACACTGACATCGGTAAACAAAAACACTATAAAAAGGCCTGGACATTCAAATTAAAATCAACGGATTGTTGATCGCTGATCAATATTCGTATCTTTTCTGTATGAGAAGAGACCGCCCTGCAGTCAGTTAGTAGAAAGCTACTCTAGAAATAGATCATAGTTATATCGTTGGCAATGGTGGTACCTGCATAAAGTACCTAATAAAGTACTTACAGACATTGAACATTTGAATCCAACGGTCCCAACGGTAAAGTTTACTATCTGATCGCAGTAAAACTTATTCCTGGATGTTTAACACTCTGAACATGCGAATGCACGAATACTTTCCACCATATTGGAAGTTCAACTCGAATCCCGAAAGCAAATACCGAGTGCCTACAAAAACTTGGACTTCGTACTCTGGATATAAAGTGCCGTGGAGCCGCTTACGACAAATTGCGAACAAATTGTTCAAACGACGATGAAGCCTTCGGAAATTATTATTAAAAAAAAACTGTATATTCAATTCATATGATTTAAATGTTAAAAGTATACATGAACAAACTTTTTTGAATTCGAATTTTGTCTATGAACCTACAATTAATCTAAATTAATGAATAAGTATACAGATTTTTCTGAAAACGCTCAAAAGACAAAAAATACAATAAAAAAGACTTCAAAAACTGTAACAACACTCCACGCTATCCTTTATTCCAAACAAGGGATTATTTTCCCGCCTAAAGGGAAAAAGAGTGAGAAAACTTTAATTAAACAAGTTTGGTGAGAATTGAGCTCGGGACTTTTGTAAACGGATAATCGAAGTCGTCGAATACACCTGAGAGTATATTCGGACTCTAAAAGGAGGTTGACATACCGACAATACTATTGCAGGAAAGAAGGTGTGATCTTGACATCGAGAATCGGTTTCTCGCAATACCTACAAATCTTTGATAGAATTTTTATGAAATTTTAGAGTTCGTGGCATGTCTTCAATATTTTTGCGGTTACGTCAGAACTTTGGGAAAGTGGAACGGGGATTTGGCGTGTTGGTCTGTCAATACCATTTACCTTGTTGGAGTGCTATAAACTTTTGGTATCTTTAAGAAGCATACAACTTTTACAATATTATATTTTACTTATCAACTATGGCTTGAACTAAGCCGCCCACTCTTTAAATAAGATAAAAATAAGTCGCTGGGCAACTTCTGCTTGCCTATTTGAAATCAAAAGACTCTTAAATGGACTTTCATACGGTTTTCACAAATAAATTGAGTAATTTTTAGGGAAGGTTTTGTGTAAATTGACTGAATAATGACTATAATTGTTGATGACGTCGGAGAAAATCATGTCACCAGGAAACTTTCTCAAACATTAACCGCGTACACAATTTACAAACTGTAACAATTCATTACTTCTATCTTCTTTGAAACGGAGCGGCGCTGGCGATGTCAGCAAAGTATACTTTAAACATCTTTGCCTCTGAAAAGTCAAGGCATCTGCAAGACCTCTGATATTGCATAAATCCATAATACTCTATAGACATCGGTTACCAAAAATTGGGTCGTCAGTTTGTTAACCAGCCAAATATATAAAAAAAAACACAATGACATAAACAACAATTGATTTAAAACAAGTAAAGAAACTGCACCAAAAACACGCTTACATGCACTACTCTTTATCGTTAACTGAAAGAAGTTTACGAAACATTAAAATGGCTAGCTGAAATGAATTTTAAAGCAGAAACCGAGTGAACTAGCATGTGCACTTAAAATATGAAAGAAGTGTTTATGAAAGTGTTGCGACAAGTGAAACTTCTCGTATGTTGTACTCAAAATGTTATAGTTCTCGTTGAAGGAGCTTTTACAATATACAGGGTGTCCCACGGCTATGCCACATGGAGGGAAAGTACCTTAAATCTTGTAGATAGAACATTTTAATGAAAGAAGACATTATTTTAATTTTAAAAACAATTTAAATTGCATTTATAGATTTTTAAATAATTTAATGGTTGAGCCGGGAATCGAACTTGATCCACGAGAAAAAAATATCACCCCGTAGTTTTATCATACCAATCGAAAGGTTTCATCATAAGGATTATTTTTTGCTAAATAACATAGTGTCACAAATAAAAGGAAGACCGTGAATTTTAACATTTGATGTAAAATTTTGTTCTGAAAAGTTAAAAGCTTACATTGCCGTAAGGACGTACAATTGACAATCATAACTACTTATTACTAATTAATCTACCCACTTGAGTAGTACGCATCATTTAAATAAATAAATATCCACAACAACAAGACCAAAAAATCGTCAGAAAACGAAATAATCAAAAGTTATCACTTTGTATTCAAGAAGAAGGGACTAGTTTTGAGCATTTGAAAAATTGACTAATTTTGTATTAAAAATGTTAAAATTCATGGTCTTTCTTTTATTTTTGACACTATGTTATTTAGCAAAAAATAATCCTTGTGATGAAGCCTTTCGAGCGGTAGGATAAAACTACAGGTTGATTAATTTTCTCGAGTAACAGGTTCGATTCCCGGTTCAACTATGTAATTATTTAAATATCTATGAATGCAGTTTAAAATGTTTTCAAAATTCAAATAATGTCTTCTTTCAGTAAAATGTTCTATCTTCAATATTTAAGGTACTTTCCCTCCATGTGGCATTGCCGTGGGACACCCTGTATAACAGTCCGTGAATTGATGTATCCTACATTCCTCTTCTTGTATTCAGGCTTGAAGGTTTTGAGTTGGCGAGAGATGAATATCTGACATGACTTTCGATATTTTGGAGGAAAACTTCTTATCTTTACACAGCTTTAGAATAGTTTTAAATCGAGCGTGCATTGATCTTTGCATATTCTTTTCGTTTCCACGTTTGTACTATTCGTAAAGTGATGGAGTATTGCAAAACCATTCAAAACAACAATTTTTGTTTAGTTGAATTTAGATCAGCGTTTTGTTAGTATTCTGTGTCATTTAAAGCTAAAACATTTGTAAATACGAATAGTATTAATAGTTTAGTAGTCAGTGTAAACTCGGACATTATCAAACCTTACTAAAATTATATTTTAAGTATAGATAAAATTACCATAAAATTATAACTTCAAATAGCTGGGGTTGATTCTTGATGTGTAGTAACTGATGAGTGTGTATGTATGTACATCTGAAAATCGCGTTTTGTGTAAAGGAAGTGTAAAAGTATATTTTAGACCATATTTTATTAGGACAACAGATTCTGCAACTTAGTGGCGCTACCAACAAAATGTATGGCGGGATGATCAAAGGCCCCGTCACCAGTTGCAACACCCAGTGACACCTAAAAGTGATTAACACACTGCCACGCACGCACGCATCCACGCGCCTTCATTCAGGTCACGCGCCTACATGCGGAGAGACATGCGCCAATGCGCGAAGGTGCAGGGTAAGGCGCAAGGTAAGTATGATACACTGAGTCTAGCAATGCCGTGCGACAAATGAGTCGGAGCCGCCGTGAATCCACAAAACGCAACTACTCACGTGAGTTCGTAAAAAACCCGCACGAAGATGCAGATCTACACTCCCGCAAGTACGCGCGTAGGTGCATTAACAAGCAACGTGCAGCGTGATGCATGGCAGTGGGATAGCCATACATTTTGTTGGTGGAGCGACCCAAGTTTTTTTTATTCGGACAATCTCACCACACTATTCCCAACCACTGCAATTCCTGAAAGCCATAATCAACAGTGGGTTCCACCAGAAAAGCACCGACACAGTGAAACTCGACGATTTCCGAAGAAACTATTTACTATTTCAACTGTCTTGGATCGACGAAATTAAACAGAAAAAACTGCGGAGGAGTAAGAAAAACCGGTCAAGTGCGAGTTGGACTCGCGCAACGAGGGTTCCGTTAATATAGATATAAGTTTTGAATTCCTCGCAAATTTCTAAATGCAATATAAACCGCCGTATCTTTTTATTGCGTTGACTTAGAAACTTGAGTTTTTTACTGCTTTAAGAGATAGCAGACCTGAGTATGTGATATTAATTTCAGCTTGATATCTCGACGCGTTTCTGAGAAATAAGGTCTTGACAGGCGGACTAACGGGAGGATGGACGGATGTGAACTAACTACAATCTTATGGTTTTCAGAGTTTTTCCTTTACTTGTGCTACATGATCTTGCTTCTTGCCGAATTTCATGATTCTTGGTCAATGGGAAGTACCCTATAAGTTTTGAGTTTTGGTTCCCTTGGAAATGTCTAAATATGCAATATAAACCGCCGTATATTTTTATCGCGTTGATTTAGAAACTTGATTTTTCCATTGCTTTGAGAGATAGCAGACCTGAGTATGTGATTTTAATTTCAGCTTGATATCTGGACGCGTTTCTGAGAAAAAGGTTCTTGACAGACAGACGGACAGACGGACGCCTGATGTGAACTTACGGTTTTCGGAGTTTTGCCTTTACAATTGTGCTACATGACCTTGCTTCTTGTCTAATTTCATGATTCTAGGTCAATGGGAAGTACCCTGTAGGTTTTGAGTTTTAGTTCCCTTGGAAATGTCTAAATATGCAATATAAACCGCCGTATATTTTTATCGCGTTGATTTAGAAACTTGAGTTTTTCACTGCTTTAAGAGATAACAGACCTGAGTAAGTGATATTAATTTCAGCTCGATATCTCGACGCGTTTCTGAGAAAAAGGTTCTTGACAGACAGACGCCTGATGTGAACTAACTACAAATTTACGGTTTTCGGAGTTTTTACTTTACTTGTGCTACATGACCTTGCTTCTTGCCAAATTTCATTATTCTTGGTCAATGGGAAGTACCCTATAGGTTTTGATTCTCTTGCAAATTTCTAAATATGCAATATAAACCACCGTATCTTTTTTTTGCGTTGAATTAGAAACTTGATTTTTTCACTGCTTTGAGTGATAGCAGACTTGAGTATGTAATATTAATTTCAGCTTGATATCTCGACGCGTTTCTGAGAAAATGGGTCTTGACAGACAGACAGACGGACGGACAACAAAGTGATCCTATAAGGGTTCCGTTTTTACCTTTTGAGGTACGGAACCCTAAAAAAGCGACCTAAGTTGCGAATTCTGGTGTGGTCCTAATGAGATGTTATAGCCTTAACACAAAAATCACTATTATAAAGTCATACTTGATCCAGATAATTATCATTTCTAGGCTTATACAGTATTATGATACAATCATACTGGAAGGATTATTCACGTCAAATTCTGATGTTGTCACGGACTAAAATATACATAGATATGCAGGCAATTTTGAAGTGTAGTGTGTTTGTCACTATCGTGCGTGCCCCGAATACCAAAGTTACTAAATTATTTGCTTGTCGTACAACTGTTATCGTAACACGATTCTCTTAATTATTCTCGAAGCTAACGATGACAGGTATCTTATTATTTTGATAGTTCATGCCAGTTTTAGCAAACTATACTTTCGTATACCAATTGTATTTTCTATTTAATTCTAATAAATTAAATATTTTATTATTATATCGAGATGTAACGAATACTGGTTATCCAATAATTACACTGTCTAGGTACAGAACTATTTTCAATTTTAATAAAACTGAAAAGTCTTTGAAATGCCTTAGCAGCATGATTAGTGAGATCAGTCCATTTATATTATAACTAGGTAGCTTCTACCCGCACGTAGCCGCACGCTCGCGTTAGAAAGAGACAAAAAGTAGCCTATGTTACTCTCCATCCCTTCAACTATCTCCACCCAAAAAAATCACGTCAATTCGTCACTCCGTTTTGCCGTGAAAAAAAGACAAACATACAGACAGACAGACAGACAGACAGACACTCTTTCCCATTTATAATATTAGTATGGATACTCCTGAAATTATTAAGTTTTCTACATAAATCCTACTAATATTATAAATGTGAAAGTTTTTATGTGTGTGTGTGTGTTGATGTTTGTTACTCTTTCACGCAAAAAAAAATACTGAACGGATTTTGATGTAGGTTTACAGTAATATAGCTTATCATCAGAATAAAATATAGGCCACATTACATCACACGATAACCCACGGAATCGAACAGTAACCAAAAACCGCGAGCGCCTGCCGGGGTTGCGGAATGTTATGTTTATAACAGTTACCGTGACCCTGGAACATAAAGGGCAATCGAAGGAACATGAGTGGGTTTTAGTCAGTAAGAGTCTGACACGCCCTCCCGCCGCACCCAGGACGGGAGCAGTCATTGGATGATTTCCCACTCACAAAAAAAAAAGATCGTTT
The DNA here is from genome assembly GCA_033675125.1 of Athetis lepigone. Classification (NCBI taxonomy): domain Eukaryota; kingdom Metazoa; phylum Arthropoda; class Insecta; order Lepidoptera; family Noctuidae; genus Athetis; species Athetis lepigone. The sequence goes on along the minus strand of CM066243.1, from coordinate 9,945,023 downwards.
ACGTATAATTTAATATTAAACCTTCGAACACACGTGATTCGCAACACAATAGAAAGACAATAGCAGCGCGACAGCCAGCTGTCGTTCGCTTGTCGAAAGATTAATGTCTATCCTTTATCCCAGCTTTTTTAGCCCCGCAGTCGGGGGACCGCCTTGCGGAATACTCAAATACTGCGGAAAGGTCCCCCGACTGCGACGAAAATTTTAGTTTTGTTAATCAAGTTGTTTTGGATTTTTCATAATTATAGAGCCCGTGACTGATTGACCGACCTTTCACTTTTTATGTAAACAGTAATATAATAATTTTCTATGAACAATCTTGTTTTTTGCCTTTTAGTTCTTTTTGTCATGGCAGTCGTGTTTTTTTAATTATTTATTTTTATTTTGTACCTTTTAGTGATACGTTCCTTTAATATTGTTACTTCGTGGATAATCAAATGTCGGTTTTATTAACTACAAACAATAACAATTTAGCACCACGACAGTAACCAATCATGATGTATCTTACATATTAAAATCCGTACAAATTTTGCAAAGGTTGTCAGAGTACCTATGTCGCGTATCACAATAATTATCACATGTTTCTCGTGTCATTTGTGTCGTGTCATTTGTGTCGTATCAAAAACACACTGAGTTTCTTCTTTTTATGACATTTTCATCTCGTAGTTCAGCTCTACCGCTGTTTATTACTGCTTAACCAGACAATATTGAGTTTCTTCCGGTCGGGGCAATGCTTTTATACTCTGAGCCAGGAATATTTCCGAGAAAGACGTTTCTAGAACAATGTAGTCGCTTCGTAGGGTTCTAAAGTAGCTTTTGGCCACAGAACGTGGTGTTCCGACGCTTCTGCGGACAAGTTCCACCGGAGTGCACAAAGACTAGTGCAACGTAGTGAAGTGCTACTAACATAGATTTAAGTTTATTTACTATCACAAATGTATTACTTATTGTGTGTGTTAGGTTAAGGTATTTATCTATGGGCTTATTCAGTCTGAAATAACGGTTTCATTATAAATAAAAAATATTATTTCTCGAATACGAAAGAAAGCTCTCGACTCCATCCGAATTTCGACTCTATTATTTAAGACGGAAGAACAGACGGAAGTTACAAATTGCCATAACAACAATTACCTATAACAATGGAAATACCTTGGTTGAAGTTGAGAAAACATGCCATTTAAGCTGTAAAAATGTACGAAATGCAATTTCGTTTAAACTTTATATTAGGTAATTAAAAATAAATCAAACGTTGGAATCTATATAAAAACTGTCTAAATCCGAACATCATCATAATATGATGGAATAGTGGTCGAACTGCAAATGATTTTGGTATTACGTTTGTATGGAAAGTAATCGGTCGCCGCGCTCTTAAAGGTTTCTGAGGCGATGTAGTTCATCGAGAGACTTTTTGTCGTGTGGCTCGTGGAGAAGCTTACGTGGATCTAGAACACTGATTGCCAAACCATCTAGCTGCCTCACGCGACTAAGCGCGACATAAGCTTGGCCCTTGGCAAAAATTTAAGGCCTAGATCTACGACGGCTCTATCCAGTGTCGTCCCTTGTAGTTAGTGGACTGTCACGGCCCAACAACATTAGTGGTAGCATGCGCCGCTCAACTTTGCCGTGACCCCTTAATGCGTCGAATTCGACTGTATTAGCTTCAATTTTGACATCGAGCCCAATGGTATTTCCACGTATCGTTTTATCGTCGAATTCAACGAACACGGTGTTTTTTTTTTGGTGAGTGGGAAATCATCCAATGACTGCTCCCGTCCTGGGTGCGGCGGGAAGGCGTGTCAGACTCTTACTGACTAAAACCCACTCATGTTCCTTCGATTGCCCTTTATGTTCCAGATTCACGGTAACATAAACAGACCCAGGCAGGCGTGGCCCTGTTGGGCCCCTTCCTGTGCTGACTCCTTCTCTTTGAGGCGCGCCTGGAACACTAACGCGCCGTCGACGCTGTCCTGGTCCTAGCCGGGCGGCGAGCTACCCATCGCTCGCCATCCGCAGAACCGCGCCTACGGTGGCCGGTAGTCGTCTTGCGACTCTCGACGTCTTCGCCTGGGTCTTAGTCCGGGGCGAGAGGCTCATCGTTGCCTCTCGCGCGCCGCCGCTTCCTTCACTAGCATAACTGCTTCGCAGAAGGAGGCGACGGCATCCCATTTCGTCTCGCCCCGAAGCATGGCCTGAACCAGCGCCGGGCGCGAGAGGTCACCGCTGCCGATCGCCTCTACGAGGACACGTCAATGGTGCGCCCATGCGCGGCACACCTCCACCGTGTGCTCGACCGTGTCCTCCAAGCGACCGTTGCTGCAGTGGTGACACCCAGGCGTCGCTTCCGCCTGAATCCGACACAGGGACCTCCCGAACTGACCATGTCCGGTGAGGACCTGTGTCAGGCGAAACGTGAGAGCGCCGTGGCGCCTCTCCAACCACTCTTCAAAGAGGGGTCTTACCGCCGCTATCACGGCGTGCCCAGCACCAGGTTGCGACAGTCGCTGTCTCCACTCCGCCATGAGATCTCGCCGGAGCTCCGTGAGCCGCGCCGCGATTTCCCGTGGCAGCGGGACTTCGCCCCGGCGTTGCACTTCCACGCGCCACTCGTACGTGTGTGCAAGGACTGTTGCCTCCAGATCCCACGGCGGAGTGCCGGCAAGGAGGCACCCCGCCTCGCAGGAGACCGTGCGGTATCCCCGCAACGAACACGGCTTGTGGTAATTCTCCAGATTCGAATTGATCACGTCGTAGTGATGGCCATTCAAATTTTCTAACGATTCTCATAGCACCGTTTACTAAACCGTGTCCAACGTTAGTATTTTTTCTTAACATTACTCTAGATCTGAAACCAATCTTCAAAAATTGGACAATACCTCCAGTTTTATTGGGTTTGGAAGGTATAAACTCTGGTTTCGGCCGCTGTCCGTAAGTTTTGGCTTCTACAGAAGTATCCACTGCCTTCACTTCGTACATCCGACTAGTTTACGAAAGCTCGTGAGTCATGACGGTATGCGCACGCACTCGCCATCTGCGAATGGTCCAGTCAGTGGGACTCGGCGACAATCCAGTACTTCGAGTTGCCTCATGGTAAGTTGACCGACTCGCAAGTTATTCAATATGTCCACAAAGGTTGTGTCATCTGCTTGTCTCATATTTGGCGGCAGTTCACAGAAGGTAAATAGCGCCCATAAATTTACTTCTGCATCTAATGATGATGTGATGGTTGCTTAAAACAATATGCACCCCCCGCAGATTTAGCTACCGGTGGGAGCTGCATTAGGTCCCCAATTAATTCTGATGTAAATGTTCATCCCATATTTTACCCCATTAAGGGTGGAAAAAACATTTTCTTTTATGTTCGTCCGAAAAGTTAAACACCAAGTACCCAGTCACTAACTTCAATAATGACAGAATTTCGTTCAAACTTTCATCCCCTATTTCACACACATAGGGGTTGAATTTCTGAATTTATACTAGCTCATGCTTTTTTTATCTTCGTCCACATTGTTAAACACCAAGTTTCCAGTCACTAACTTCAATAACGACAGATTTTCGTTCAAACTTTCATCTCCTATTTTACACACACAGGGGTTGAATTTCCAAATTTTTACTAGCCTATGTTACTCGGAACTATGTACGGATTGTAACGATATATCATACATTTAAATCGGTTCAGGCATTAAGAAGTTATGGTGGAATAAAGAAACTCACATACATACATACATACATACATGAATCTTGAAAACATAACACTCCTTTTTTTGGGCAGTCGTGTAAAAATGTATTCAAGTAAAGCCCTATCTTTAATATTAACTCCAATATAATTCATCGTTTGATCTGCCTCACTTACACTTTTGTTTCATATTTCATTTAACCTTTAGACGACCGCGACAGCCGGCTATCGCGCTGCTAATGTCTTTCTATTGTGTCTCAAACTCTGAACTCAAATGTGTTCAAAGGTTGAATACGTAAATGTGGCTTTATAAATTATGTCTTTATTTTTGTCTTCTATATGCTCATAATATTGTTTTAGGTTCATAATTATTTCAACACATTACCGATGAACGTGTTGACTGTCATCATAAAATTATTAACGGTTTGATCCAGAGGACTGAACGTCGCTTCGTAGCAATAATATTTTATTTCTAACTAGCTGTCCCTCGCGGTTTTTGGTTACTGTTTGATGCCGTGGGTTATAGTGTGATGTAATGTGGCCTATATTTTGGACTGATGATAAGCTATATTACTGTAAAGCTTCATCAAAATCCGTTCAGTATTTTTTTTGCGTGAAAGAGTAACAAACATCAACACATACACATTAAAACTTTTAGATTTATAATATTAGTAGGATTTATTTGGAAAACTTAACTATGAAAATTCAGGAGTATTATAATATACTGACTGACCCCACTAATCATGCTGCTAAGGCATTTCAAAGACTGTTCAGTTTTATTAAAATAGAAAATAGTTCTGTACCTAGACAGAGTAATTATTAGATAACCAGTATTCGTTGAATCTCGAAATAATAGTAAAATATTTAATTTATTAGAAATAAATAGAAATTACAATTGGTATACGAAAGTATTTATATAATTACTTCAGTTTTTTAAAAAGATATAAACATAATTATATTGGTAAGCATTGATTCTTATCCTCGGGTTTCTAAAAGTAAGAGACAGGTGTTACCTAACAAGTTATGTTTAAAAATACATTTTTACGCACTAAAAAAAATAGCAAATAATAAATCGAATACAATACATTTATAATGCTAATTCTGATTTTTACAATTAAAACTTAGCTTAAACTGATAACCAGCAACTATATCATCATCACAAAAATCACCTTATGAGCTGCCCCAAGTTATTTATTTATTTATTTAAAATTTTTCCTTAAAACGAAGCGATTAAAAGTGACATAGTATTTTTTTCTGCTCTACCAAATATGGGAACTCTTGGGAAATTATTTTATAAGCCCGTTATCATCCCTTTCTTTTAGCGTGACGTAACAAATTGCTATATGATACCCAAATATTAATCACGGTTGATTGTAAGCCGGCGGTTATCACGGCCGCCCGAATATCCACAACAATAGTGTCCGGCAGTGGTTCAAACAATGTAACGTTGCTCTTACACACACAAACAAACACTCACACCCTCACGTGCGTGTGTCGGCCGAAATCGCATGCGCGCAGCATCTGTGCTTCTGCCCCTATCTCCGTTTGCTCTGCGGCCGAAATGGGGTAAAAGCGCAAACAAATTTGGACTTTAGTATTCAGTAGGAGAGTTTGATTTTCAATAGGAATTGGTGGTACAGAGTGAAGTTCCCAACGCGCGACTGTACGGCAATAAGCTTCCAGGACTTGGATTTTTTAGATGTCTCCGGATCGCGTGGAGGCTGGGACGTATCGCTTACGCGCGTACTCTTTGGAAATTGTTACGCGGCCCGAACAGAAACTGTCGTTAGCGGGCTGAACATCTGAGTGGTGACAAAAATATCTTAATTACCAAGTGTTTTGTTTTGTGATGGATGGTTCGGCTTTAATGTGGAACAAAGTATTGGAGTGTCCCTTTTAAAGGAGTGACTGTAAGTCTATTAACTTTATTTACTTTTGTCGTATATACAGCCTGTTTTATTGCGTATTGTTACTTCGGAAGTTAATGGATATTTTATAGGCGTCATGGACGTGACCAGATTAAAATTGGTTGTTGGTTTATATCACACGTTTTATACGACTTCTGTGTTTAATTGTTACGTATAGATACGTAATAAAGATTTTTACTGACGATTTTTTATGCATAATAAAACATTATACGTACATAATACATAACTATAAAAAATGTGCATTTAGATTTTAAGAATTTAAGAGAAGAATAAACTTTCATTAATTTCCAATGATTACGATTTGTCTTACCTATAAAACATAGTAAATTAATGATAGTAGTTAATGATGGGATTATAGAGATCAAACACGCGAAGAAGATAATTTATGAGGGTTGGCCAGTAATTTTACAATTTATGACAGTGGAATTTCGAGGAGAAGTTCTAAACGTTTTTCTCTCATTTAAAGCTATTTTAGAGGACAATGGAATCTGTTGACTTAAAAATAGCTGATAGGGATGAGATGAGACAAAAAGCTAAAGGAAAAGGAACAAGAAGATTTATTGGGTTATTCATTCGTTTTTAATTAATTCAGCAATTGATATTTTTCTTTGACAATCGTTACGGGTAGTCAGAAGCCTGAAAGTCTGACCAGTCTAACCAAAGGGTATCGTGTCGCCCAGTTACAGGGTTCTGGAGGTCTGATAGACAGTGGCTCCACACTGGTATCCAGCTGAATCCAGTTCGGCTGGAAGCCGACCCCAACATAGTTGGGAAAAGGCTAGGGAGATGATGATGAATTAAAATTTTTATGTTAAAAATCAGTGATAGAATATATTGCTTAAGACATGTTAATTTAAGGAAGGACAACGGTTTTATTTGAGATAAACTTCCAAATTTCACGAGTCTACGAAAAAATTAAGAAAAATACCCATCTTAAGGAAAGTGAAATAAAATATATTTCAACTTTACTTTTTAAGTACCTCAATTCCAATTTATTTCTGTTGTTTTTTTTTTACCCGTGACATGGTAACTCATTAGACTATTCTTATAAGAACCTTTCGTCCGTATAGACTTTTCTTTACATTCGACTTCATAATATAAATCTTATGCAAATTGAGGGTTCTGCAGGAAAGAAAAAATGGCGTCTTTTGGAATGCCTATCTTATCATCTGCCTAGCCCTTTTCTAACTGTGTTAGGGTCGGTTTCCAGGTAAACCGTGTCCAGCATTAAGGTTTTACTTAGAGCGACTACAATCTTTGGTCCCCGCAGTTTCAAATCTTCAAAACCCAGTCAGTGGGTAACATGATGCTCCTTGGTTACACTGATTGCTAGAGGTTTTGAGGGCTTAAACAAGTGGCATTGTAGAATAGATAGCGAAAACTAATAGATTGTCAAATGGAATTGACATAAGCTTTCGCTAAACAATTTGACATCTCCATACATTTGACAATCTATTCGTTTTCGCTATCTATTCTACAATGCCACTTGTCAAGGGGGGCTGGCTTATGACTGCCCGTTATTACTTTTAATAAAAAGTCATAAAATCTTTAAACATGTGTATATTATAACACGTACATTTGCTAATATAAAACTAGCTTTCGTCCGCAGCTTCGTTTGTGTGGGTTGGAATTTCTACAAGATTCATGTTTTAGGACCATCGTTAGGCGTCGATATATCACCCAGTCAGTCAATCACTTTGATTTTATAATGTATATGTACAAAAATGATTTGTTTAGGTACTGTTCTTAATAGACCTTATCTTTATTTTTACGACTTAATAAGGTATGCATAGTTATTGTTAGGTTATAATAAAATCATGTTTTAATAATATTTTTTTATCAAAATAAAATAATAAATATACCTTCACCCTTTTCTTAAACTTTATTTATTTACACTTTACGCACAAAATGTCTATGTACAGAGGCGGACTTAATGCCTTAGGCATTCTCTACCAGTCAACCATCGGTAGTGCAGAGACTACCGATAGAACTTTGACGCTAAATAAGTCCTGAAACCCAAATCAGTTAACGCTACTTGTTATATTTTTTTTGAAAGAATACAAGTTATACTGCAGTTTACCCTGAAGAGTTTCGTTCTGAAATTATGCCCCAAATTACTTGCAATATCTATTAGTGTTCGTAGAGAGATCCCATTTCTAGCTTGTATTTCAAAACTAAACAGTGGCGCTAAAAGCAAAGTTTTAATACAAGTAAACATGCACACATAAGAAAAGCCAGCTTTTGCCCTGGACCTATTTCATTTAAATATTGGTTATTTATTTATTTAAAAAACTTAATGCACATGTAAAAAAACAATGCACAACAGTGGACTTAATGCCTTGGGCATTATCTACCAGTCTACCTTAGGGTTATCGTTGATTGCTTACAAATCACAAGTTTAAAAATAGCCTGTATTCTTTGCGGTTGAATCTTAATCTGTAAAAAAATACTTCAAAACCGGTTCAGTGGAATAATTTTCGTATTTATAATATCTGCACGAATTTCAGAGTGTCATAGTAGTATCGAAATTTAATCTAGCGCGGTCAATGTTTCGGTTTACACTAGTTTACTAGAATCGGAGCTCTTTTTCAAGGAGTTTATGCTCGCTGCACTTTAACTATACCTGTGGCAAAGCAGTGTTGCTCTGACTCTGGTAAAAGGGTATGGCTGTCCGTGTTATATGCATACGTATCATCTTCCATCAGCCTTTGGTACCGCAAAATCTATAAGCCACGGCGGCCATTCAAAATCCGATGAACTTATTACTATTATTATACTATTTATTAATTAAAGAATGAAACAAGCTGACATTCTTTCATTAGAATGTCAATGCTTGTTCCATTCAATTAAAAAAATTTAAAATCTGGTTTTAAATTAGTATTTTTTGTAGTACTAGTACTAAAGAAGAATCTTATTTACAAAAGGTACCTTTTTATTTAAGAACACAAGCGTTCTCAATTCAATTAAAACCCGTTTTGTTTAGACAGATCTCTAATTAACCGGCGCACAGAAAGTTGCGTAATTCCACGAAGTAGGAAATAGAAGGATAATGGAATAAGAAACAAATAATGCTTCTAAGCTCCGAATCTAAATATTTAGATTTTCGTTCGATCTCGTTTCTCATCAATCATTAGGAATTACGCAACGATGATCGATCTATCTTCTTAGATAAAACGAACTGGACTCTTTGGGAATTACGACACGCTGTAACTAAACGTTATTGTTACAGATCTGTTTGTTAATCAATTATGTTATTTGGCGATGTTTTTGATTGGTTATGATGCTTATGAGTTATATTAGGACGAAGCTCCCGTGGATGACAAGGTGATGTTTTTACGATGTTGAATTTAAAGTTTTTAAATTTTACGTTTTTATTTTTTATTTTCATCTGTTATTATATTGTGTTTGATGTATAGTTTGGTTCTCTTTTATATGTTTAAAATCATCTTTGAAATCACTGTAAAATGTTATACCTATTTATTTAAGTATGGAGTTCTTCTCCATTCCAATGGAATGCATCTAAATTAATTTTTGTTTTGCAAATGACGTTCGAAGTGACTTTGTTGGTCTTATGAAAAAAAAAAAGATTTAATTTTGACTTTATAAGCATGAATTTAACATTTGGGGAAATTATTTCGTAATTATGTTACTAGCTATCTAGCTAGCTGTGTTTTAGGACTTGTTACTTTTGGGCTCCCGTATGTCATAGCGTAATTTTATGCAGCCTTTGTCATTCTGATGTATGAGTAATATTGCTGTAATGTTTCACCAAAACACTTTTAGTACCTAGTTTTTGCTCGAAAGAGTAACCAACAACCATCTGTCAACACAATGACATTTAGCGAAAATACACAAAACAAGCATATTTAAGTTTCAGCTTCTTTGCCATCCATCATCATCTCCAAAGCATAGCCATTCCCAGCTGTATACCAGTATTTTACATAAAGCAACTGCTTATCAGAACTCTGGAGTTCTACCTAACCTAGCGACCTGGCCCTTAGTTAGACGGATCAAAATACTTCAGTTTGGACGTGTAATCAGAAATCAGAATTCGGATTACACGTCCAAACTATAAATAGAAGTCAATTTAGAAATTGGATACTGCGTGAATTGTTTCCATTAGAATTATTTATGGTTCATTACTTTAGAAAATAAGTTTCAGGAGGATTTGGAAGATTTAATTGGAAGAAAAAATGAATAACAGTGCAAAACGTAGGCGCATCTTACATTCTCATCTCAAATCAATATGTCCTTGTTCAACTCTCTCGCCTCGCCACCTTTTCTTATGTCTTACTTTTCATCTACGTTTTAAACACAATATTATCTTGCTTTGCCCTTCTCAAACGTTTTGATTTTGTTCATTCTTTAGTTTATATTCATTCTTCTTTGGAGTTCACTTCCTCTTGAAATTGACTAAATACGACGACCAATCAATATGCATTTTAGTCAACATTTTATTATTTACTAGCTGACCCGACAGACGTTGTCCTGTCAACTATGAATATTGAATTCGAATTGACATACTACCCACCTACTACCCACCTACTACCCACCTACTACCCACCTACTACCCACCTACTACTCACCTACTACCCACCTACTACCCACCTACTACCCACCTACTACCCACCTACTACCCACCTACTACCCACCTACTACCCACCTACTACCCACCTACTACTCACCTACTACCCACCTACTGCCCACCTACTGCCCACCTACTGCCCACCTACTGCCCACCTACTGCCCACCTACTGCCCACCTACTGCCCACCTACTGCCCACCTACTGCCCACCTACTGCCCACCTACTGCCCACCTACTGCCCACCTACTGCCCACCTACTGCCCACCTACTGCCCACCTACTGCCCACCTACTGCCCACCTACTGCCCACCTACTGCCCACCTACTGCCCACCTACTGCCCACCTACTGCCCACCTACTGCCCACCTACTGCCCACCTACTACCCACCTACTACCCACCTACTACCCACCTACTACCCACCTACTACCCACCTACTACCCATCTACTACCCACCTACTACCCACCTACTACCCACCTACTACCCACCTACTGCCCACCTACTGCCCACCTACTGCCCACCTACTGCCCACCTACTGCCCACCTACTGCCCACCTACTGCCCACCTACTGCCCACCTACTGCCCACCTACTGCCCACCTACTGCCCACCTACTGCCCACCTACTGCCCACCTACTGCCCACCTACTGCCCACCTACTCCCTCCCACCTACTACCCACCTACTACCCACCTACTACCCACCTACTACCCACCTACTACCCACCTACTACCCACCTACTACCCACCTACTACCCACCTACTACCCATCTACTACCCACCTACTACCCACCTACTACCCACCTACTACCCACCTACTACCCACCTACTACCTACCTACGACGTTCCTTTACATTTCAAGTGACATTTTACGTCAGATAATTCGTGTTTGACGACGATACGATACTAACGTCACTCAATTGTTTTGGCTTCCCGAAACCTCTCGACTAACACTTGAACTTTATGGTATGGTGTTAAAGCTCAAATTGAATCTACGTTTTAGTTAGAAAACGTTTGTATGGGAAGAAGAAAAGGGCTGTTTTTAGGGCTTTCCCGACAATTATTCGTTTTTTTTTCGCCGTATAAACCATCCTTGAACTACAACGAACATTTAAAAAAAAAATCAGCCAAATCGGTCAAGCCGTTTTCATGCCAAGTCGTGACAACGGAAAACGGGTTTCATTTTTATATAGATAGATTTAAGCAGTGGTTTCACAATCTTCTTTTTGTTAGGTACACGTTTATAGAGGATTCGTTTACAGCAAAATTCCAGACAGCTTTTTTAGTCTTTTTCTAGTTTTATATAAATTAATTATGTGTAGCATATTATTTTACATTCGTATGTATTCAATTCGATATAGAAACGTCTATAAACATGATGATGAAGTACAGAATATTTATTTAAAACGAACGTATAATCTTGTGTTTGTACATAATTACGAATAAGTCTTCAGTGTAAATAATCCATACTAATATTATAAATGGGAAAGTGTGTCTGTCTGTCTGTCTATCTGTCTGTCTGTCTGTCTGTTTGTCTTTCTTTCACGGCAAAACGGAGCGACGGATTGACGTGATTTTTTAAGTGGAGGTAGTTGAAGGGATGGAGAGTAACATAGGCTACTTTTTGTCTCTTTCTAATGCGAGCGAAGCCGCGGGCAGAAGCTAGTATTACATAATTATGTACGAATCGAGTATTCTCAATGAATGCAAAATCCATTCGTATTATTGTTAAGAGCATTACATGCGATCGCGTTATTGCATCGTAATGATGTTAATTATGTGTTCTAATTAAACGAAAGGATTATCAGTTAGTTTGTAGAATTTGATTAATAGGAAAATAATTAATTTTCATATTGTGTATATTCTGTGATTGTTTATTTCTAATTCGACCATAAAATTGCTTTTTGCAGACTTAATCTTACTGCACAGAAGTAAAAGGAGTGAATTTTGGTATAGATGTTGGTCTAGTGGTTGCTGACCCTAACTGCTAAGCCACCTAATAAAAAAAAATAAAAAAAATGAAATTGGTGGGAATCACAAGAATTAATAACAAAGTCACTGACTTCCGAAATCGCACTCGTTTCCATATTTTGAGACCGTTTTTCTTTTAAAGCAGTAAAATGTTTTTTTTATGAATATACCTTATGTCACTTCCATAATACGGTATTTGACTTTATTGACCGATAAATCTAAGACATAATTTTTATAAAACCTATATTTTTATTAGTCCTAAGCATCGGATTTGTTTTTTTTTTACTGTAAAATTGGATATCAATAAATAGTTAGTCAATAGGGTTGCTAGCTTGTGACGTCACAAGGTGATATTGCCATTCAAAACCTATAGGAGAATCCGTTTTGACAGTTCATAAAAAGTACGTCAATTGATGATAGTGTCAAATACCGGATTGAGACAAATTCAATCACACCCCATATGTCGAAATCTGTAGAGCGTGCCAAAGAATAAGACATGCACACAGACATACGATTGAGACCTAACCTAACCCTCCTTTTGACAGTCGGGTAATAACAGCATGCACCGCTCAGCAGTTTTCATTTGATCGCGATCAAACACACTATGATTGTGGAGGACTCTGTCTTAATACACTAGCGACCTGCCCCAGCTTTGGACGGGTCTTACAAATCTTTGAATATCTCAGGTTATCTCTGTTATAATGTTATGTATTATTATACATTCCTTCTTCTTGATTTACGTACATACTCTCTCTATGAAAAAAAAACGAATTAAAATCCGTCTCAGCTTCCATACAGACAGCGGAAACCGAATCTTTTATATACTATGTAGTAATAAGATTTTTTTGTGAACGTCTGAAAAATTATAAATAAAAATATTATACGCACAAGAACATTCTACAAAAAAATATAACTTATACATACGGTATCACTCAGAATCATTTATATTCATCTCATTTTAATACATTTCTTAATAACCGGATGCTGTTCATCAGGTGTTTCTAAGATTAATTGTTTCAGGATGTTCCGCCACGCTACCGCTTCCTGTAATCTTAATTAAGCCTGAATTATATAGGCTTCTGCCGCAGTAATATCTAACAATTTGACATTGACAGCACCTTTATTCTGTGGCAATAATATCCTCTTTTGTTTACTTATATGTATGGTAATACTTTTATGTAAGTATGGTCAACAATGTTAACATTACATTACATTATATGACTTTTTACCCGGGTATTAATGTATTTGATAAACAAAGAATCTATTTTTTTTACAAACAATAGTAGATTAGTAGCCAAGGGCTGTAAGGCATCAATTGCAGCCCGAAATAGGCGCCTATAGTTCGAGGGTGCAATTGATACTTACACCCGAGCTAACTACTCTGCTTTACATCTCGATTTTGAGGTAAGTAGAAAAAAACCGGCATTACAAGAATAAAACATTTTATTAGTTAAAAGGCAAAATACTGTTAATTGCTGCTTCAGCTTCCATTTTCATTGAATCGGGAGTGCACCTTATATCTTCATCACTTGCAGAATTCACGTTTTTTTTTCTAATTAGCACGTAATTATAAAAAAAAACCCAAAAACAAACAATATTTAAAGTAAAAGTTTTTCCCGCCTTTTTTCACCTTTGTTTTAATTATTTTTTTCAAGAACGAAATTGAGCTTCGCCGTTCGATATTTAAAATTGATGACTGATAAACTCATACAAAGACAAGGCTGAATAGCGAAGCGATCTCTTTTGTCATTAGGCTGAATGCATGGTGTCCATTGCCAGTATGATGGTTAGATGTACGCGAACTTTTTGAAAGAGAGAAGAGTTTTTTTTTTTAATTACTTACCGCCCTAGGGCGTTTCTAGCTACATTAATACCCTAGAGCGCTAATTGGTTACCTACAAGCCCCATTTGGGGGTAATAAGGACCTACTTACCGAATATGAGAGATGTAAAAATATTTAAGCTTTAAAAACTGCTAAACAAAAAACTTACTTTCGGAAAGCGGGGCAAATATAAAACTATACACAGAATCAAACTCATTGACTTTTTTGTGAAATAGTATTTAATTGAACGCATTTTACTACCTCGAATATTTGTATGGTGTACAGGCATGTATTCTGAATCTGGGTGTTTGCGTATGGAAGTTTGTGTATTTATAAATTCTCCGAAGATAAGGAAAAAAATCTAATATGTGACGTCAATGTTTAAACAAATAAAATATTTATAGGTTCTTCTTTTAAATATTACGCGTGAATGATAATAAATAAATAAATATGTTGAGACAAGTCACACACGATAATTTTTTTTTCTGATCCCAAGCTAAGCCGCGCTTGTGTTGAGCGCAGGCCACACCGCCAGCTAGCGGCGAGCGAATCGAACGAAGGAAACTAAACTTATGATGACCAGACAACTAATATACATACATACTTATATCCATACTAATATTATAAATGGGAAAGTGTGTCTGTCTGTCTGTCTGTCTGTCTGTTTGTCTTTCTTTCACGGCAAAACGGAGCGACGAATTGACGTGATTTTTTAAGTGGAGATAGTTGAAGGGATGGAGAGTAACATAGGCTACTTTTTGTCTCTTTCTAACGCGAGCGAAGCCGCGGGCAGAAGCTAGTACTTTATAAATATATACACATTATAGATAAATTACACTCAGACACAGGATGATGAAACTTCTGTCCCCTATTTTACTCCTTTAGAGTTGGAATGTCCAAAAATCCCTTCTTAGTGGTTACCTACTCTGTACAAAGTACACACCCACAAGTTTATTATCTCTAAGACCAGCAGTTTGGGCTATGCGTTGATATGTCAACAGTCAATCACTCAGTCAATTAGTTTACCATCCATACTAATATTATAAATGGGAATGTATGTGTCTGTCTGTCTGTTTGTGTGTGGGTGGCAAAACGGAGCGACGACTTGACGTGATTTTTTATGTGGAGATAGTTGAAGGGATAGAGAGTGACATAGGCTTCTTTTTGTTTCTTTCTACCGCGAGCAAAGCCGTGAGCAAAAGCTAGTTTCATATATATACGTGTATAAATAAAAATGTCATTAAAATAACTTACAAAAATCTGAATAAAGTAAATATTTTAAACGAGCTCATAAACCCGTTTTCCTGACAAATTATTGTATTTTAACAACGTGTTGTGTTCAACGTTCATATAACATTGATGTACTTATAGGCATAATGAAACTGAGTTTCAGGCATAATGCATTTTATGATACCATAAAAATAAATTTATCGCAAGATAATTATTGTTAAACTCTGCCCAAAATTTATATTAATTACTCTACTATCTTTTTGTTGAATTTAATAAATACTTTGTACATTATGTTAGCAGTAAACCTGTTTAATAATGAATAACTACTACTTATGTATTTTTATGGTAGACAAAGTATATAAGCGTACAGATTCATTTAGCCAACATAGATACCTATAGGTATGTTGGCTACTTACAAAATGCTTCTCTCAGAAATAGCTGTCACTTCAAATATTCTGAAAGGCAAATCTTAAAAGGTAGAAAGAAAATATTAAATTCATAAAGTAGAGGAACCTGTTAATAAAGGAATTCAATAGAAAAAATCTCTTCACATTTTTCATAATCTGTCATAATCTTGGCCCTGTGTTTATCTACACTATTCCCAACAATGGGAACTGCAAATTCTGAATGCCTTTCACATCAAAACTCTAAATCAGAACTATATTATTTAAATAAAGAATTTACAGGTTTACAAGGTACTTTTGAATTGTCAAAGGGTCATTCTGTCTGAAAATTGAAGCTAGTTGCTTGTTCCTGGATACAGCAGGTTTCTATGGTTTCAAATACAACAGAGAGAACGGTATTGGGTCAATCGCACATATTGATATTTGTACTAGAGAGAAACAGTTGCATTGTCTATGCAACTGTTTCTCTTTATCAAACGAAGTTAAAATGTATTTCAATAAAGGTTAATTAGTAATTCTACGTAACGATTCATATTGATGTTATTTTCTTATCGGAGAACTTTAACAGTCGTCACGGACAGTCAGAAGCCAGAAAGTCTGACTACTAACCAAGCGGTATCGTGTCGGCCAGTAACAGGATTGTTGTTGTCTGATGGGCAGTCGCTTCACTTAAAACATTGATATCCAGCTGAGTCCTGTTTGACTGGAATCCGCACAGAGCATAGTTAGAAAAGGCTAGAAAAATGCTGTCTCAATTTTTATTGTCAATGTACTCGATGTTTCTTGGTAGTCAAAATGACAGATGCACGCCCATTTAACCACATCTTCAAAAAGTTAGCCAGCCAAACATAAACAAACTTGTTAGTCTTATCTGCCACAAACTCCGATCTCGGAATATTTTAATTAAATAACAATAATTTCCACCTCTGTTCATACATAGCCAACCCCCGCCGTATAAGGCCGCGGCTACATGTGACGGGACCAGTTTAACCCCTGTCAGAAGTTTTTCAATTATGCCCCGAGATAACACATACTTAGCCGACAGACATATTTATTACAACAAAGTTGATGTGGCTTCCTGGGACGGTAGAACTTGCTTTGTCTTTTACACGGCAGAAAGTTTTTATCAAGTCGACTTTTCTTGTGATCTTGGGCGGTGTGAGACTATAATGTAAACTGCCTCTTTGAAACAATCTTTGTAAAACACTTAAGATTAGGTACCAGTCCTTGAATCACACAAATCCTAAGTATTTAATATTGTTATGGTTTTCAAACATGGAACCATAGAGAAATAGATAGAAGAAAAGTTCGTACTAGCCAAGAATAAAATAGCATCAATATCAAATTCACAATCTCATGAGTACTTTTATCACAAGTGCCACTGACATCGGTAAATAAAAACACCGAAAAGAATGCTGGTCTTATAACACTTAATATAATTCTCAAATAGCATGTCTGAAAGCAAACAAAGGCTGAAGATGATCTCTCTGCATAAATTGAGTTTTTGCTTTCTAGTTGGACACAAATAGGTTGATATTATTATTATTAGAGATAATGGTATTTACACGAGATTTTGCTTTGGCATGGGTATGGAAACATGAATACTATATTTAACCTCTTTAGGGTTATTTCTAAAATCCTTTCTTAGGATACTTACTCTACACAAATAAGATACGCTCCAATTTTCCTATGACTAGGGCTAACGGTTTGGGCTGTGCGTTAATATCAGTCAATCAGTCAGTTTACCGTTTTATATAAAAATATCATTTTACTAGCTTTTCTTCAGAATACCTCCATATTAACAAGAGCCTTCAACCCGATTAGGTGTTTCACATATTGGATACGGGTTCGTACAATCTCTTTCCAAGCATTATGGGTGTTTGCACACTGGGTGAGCTAGTCGTGCGAGCAGTTCCTACGTTCAAAATCAATCCAAACTTATCGGGAAATCACATGACGTCGTGTGTAAATAATACGAAAGGGTTGTGTCTGTAGATGCGCTTGATTACTTCTGTATATGACAGAAAATGGTAGCAGAAAGCTATTATAATAAAATGTACCTAAAATATATAAAAAACTTTTTTTCAAAAAAATAATAACCGCCTTCAAAAACTAAAAACCCCAAAAATAACTAAAATTTCGGAAGTCGGTGGCAACACAAATTGACTGGCAGAACAGAAGCCACCGACTTCCGAAATTTTAGTTATTTTTGGGGTTTTTAGTTTTTGAAGGCGGTTATTATTTTTTTGAAAAAAAGTTTTTATTTAGTACTTTTTTGTGTCGACTCCCAGTTTTGTGCAGATATAGAGACTTGAAGAAAAAAACACACATCGTCTATGAATATTTCGTCATTTTTTTTTGTTCTTGGTGAATTTTTCGAGAACCACTGAACCGATCGCCACAAAATTTATATGGGACCACCCATGAATTATGACTTATCAAACAAAAAAAGAACCATCAAAATCCGTTTACAATTGACGGAGATATCGCGTAACAAACATACAAAAAAAAAAAAAAAGAACATACAGACGAATTGAGAACCTCCTCCTTTTTTGAAGTCGGTTAAAAAGGATAGCTGACCAAATGACTGTCATATCTACGCACAATTTAAACTACTGTAAGTAAGCACTGAGGATTATTGTAAATTCCACCCCTAAGAGGGTAGAAGAAGGTTTAAAAGAAAGTCCATATTTTTAAGGCATGTACAAGTATTTTAACGTCTGTTATCAAATTGTTTCTCTTGCCAGAAGTGTGTGTGTGTTGGCATCCAGTCTAACAGGATTTAGCTGAACCCGTGCTTAACAGAAAGTGACAATCTAACAGACCTCTGCAATCCAGTTATAGTGTAACACGATATTCATTGTTTTTCTGAATATAACCCATAATGAATGTCTATGAATCCAGATACTACGGTTTTAAGTGATCGTGAAAGATCGTCGATCTAGATTTCATTACAAGGGCACACAATACGACATGTTTGCTAAAAATACAGTTCTACCGATTGCATGGTATTTTCTGTAAGGAACCTTATTTATGTAACGTATATAGTAAAATTATATTCAATGTCTAACTGCCGTAATACAATGTAATATGGGTCCCATATGCAGTCATTATTAGGCCGTAAAAAACACTCAACAACTCTATCTACCCTCATAGGGAAAAACGTAATAATACGCCTTACATTACTGAAATTCGAGTAAACGATAATCTTGTTTAACATTTACATAATTTCACGTTATTTGCTTACAAATCCTATGGGAGAAAGACATGAAATTGTGTATGAAAGAATGTAGGCGGGGCTTTTAGAGCATAATGTGTTACGAACCATGTCCTATGGCTTTTTACATTTGCGTGAGTGTCTGGGCTTATTACAAGTGTTCGTTGAATAGAAATGGGGATAATAAGTAGTGTATGTAGCAAATTGTTTATACCTTAGGATTAAGTAGGCTGCAACTACACAGCAGACTTTATAGAGCTCAGTTTAGGCTCCTGCTGACGACAACAAAATGGACAGATCAAATAAAAGACTCGTCAAAAATTTACACGGTCGTAAGGGATGTAAGTAGTACCATCTTTCACTCACCACAACTAAATAGATATCACATTCAGAAATAATGTAACTTTACTTCATCCTTCCAACACACGTGGTTCGAGCGAGACACGATACTAAGATAATAGTAGCCCGACAGCCGGCTGTCGCTTGGTCGTCGAAAGGTTAATAAAAAGCAAGTCCACCTATTTGTTATACTTTAACAGGATTTCGTGTTTTACCTAGTTCATCCTAGTCGCTCATAGACTAGGCAAAGTCCAAATCGGATTTTTTTACTTTCGACGTTTGATTAAAAAAAGTAAGGCATTGCCACGTTGCATGGCAAATTTGTTTCTCTGGCCAAAAATGGCCGAAGTTTCTGTAGTTAATTAACCGACTTAAAAAAAAGTAGGTTCTCAGTTCGACCTGTATGTATGTATGTTTGACCGCGATTTTCTCGCGTTTGGCTGAACCAATTTAGATGCGGTTTTCAGAAAAGTGGTTGTTACATTATAGGTAAGGTTTTAGTATATGGCACTAATGGATATCCCGTGACGTTGCCCGCATAGATTGCATTTTGCTTTCTTGGATTGTAGATTTACAAAGACGATTGTATGTTTGACCGCGATCATCTCGCGTTTAGCTATACCGATTTTGATGCAGTTTTCAAAAAAGTCTTTGTTACGCTCTGTGGAAGGTTTTAGTATGTAACACTAATGGGTATC
The DNA here is from genome assembly GCA_033675125.1 of Athetis lepigone. NCBI lineage: Eukaryota > Metazoa > Arthropoda > Insecta > Lepidoptera > Noctuidae > Athetis > Athetis lepigone. The sequence goes on along the minus strand of CM066243.1, from coordinate 9,925,164 downwards.
CCGTGACGTTGCGCGCATGGATCCGTTTTCATTTTATAAGATTATAAGTAGTTTTATTTTGTAAGTTACTCTAAATCGTAGTCAGACATTGGGACCCTAACTAAAAAGTAAATAAAAAAGAAGTCGGTGGCTTCTCTTCTGCCGTTCGAATTGTGTTGCCACCGACTTCCGAAATAGTTATTTTTGTGCTTTTAGTTTTTGAAGTCTATATCTTTTTTTTTGGATTTTATTTTTAAATACTCTTGTTTTTTTGTGCATTCAATTTACAGTAAAGCACAAATGCACAAATGGACCGCTATTGTTTTTGTGAACTTAGTAGAGTAGTTTGAAAGCAACGTTTTATTTATATTATTCAAAGGGTTTATGTTTCAATGCTTTTACCATAAATTGCTTACATTAACCTAAAATGAGACTAAGCTTTGACCCTAGAATATACAGACATACAGAATAAAAGTTTTAACGAAATTGAATAAGTGTCTACGCTACGTAGGTGTTTATTATTCATAATACATTATTCAGAATTATATATTCATGTAATCTGTAAGTCTTTTTTATCTACTTACATTAACACATTTTTCATTTGTATAAACGCATGGAAGGTCTAGTAGGTAAGGCGCCAGTCTCTCATGTAAAAGGTTATGAGTTCAAATCTAGGCAAGAACACATTGTGATGATTCAATTCATAATAATAGTAAGTGGTAGTAGTGGTAGGTAATAGTCCGCCGTTGTGCATTGTTTTTTACATGTGCATAAAGTTTTTTAAATAAATAAAATAAGTTCCAAAGCTCATCTTTAGACGAGATTAGCCGCTGTGACTGAAGTCAATCAAAAGATTATTATTATATCTGTCAACAAAAACCTAACAAAAATACATGTGTTCAAGCTACTAAGCTGGCGGACGGCCAGTTCGGCTTTCGCAGAGGACGCTCCACGGTGGACGCCATCATGCGCGTGCGAGCCCTCACGACAGGGGATGCGGTGGCGCAGGGCAGGGTCGTCTTGGCGGTGTCTCTCGACATCGCCAACGCCTTCAATACCCTGCCTTGGGGGTGCATAGCGGCCGCATTACGGTATCACCGAATGCCGGCCTACCTCTGTCGTGTGGTCGAGACCTATCTGATGGACAGAGCCGTTATCTACCCCGGTCACGAGGGAGAGTGGAGTCGACGAGGGATGTCGTGCGGTGTTCCACAGGGATCGGTTCTGGGACCGCTCCTGTGGGACATCGGGTACGATTGGGTGCTGCGCGCCGACCTTCCCGAAGGCGTCAGCGTAGTGTGCTACGCTGACGACACGCTAGTCCTAGCGCAGGGAGGGTCGTTCCAGGCGGCGGCCGACTTAATGTCGAGAGGTGTTGCGACAGTCGTGGAGAGGATCTGGCAACTGGGACTTGAGGTGGCCCTGCACAAGTCCGAGGCCATGTGTTTTCATGGCCCTCGGCACCGGCCACCTCCGGGGCTCCGGGGTCTCAGATAGCGGTAGGAGGGGTTCACATCGGTGTCGAGTCGACGATAAAGTACCTGGGACTTGTCCTCGACAACCGATGGAACTTCACGGAGCACTTCCGACGTTTGGGCCCCAAACTGGCGAGGGCTGGAGCTGCCCTCAAACGGCTCCTGCCCAATCTCGGTGGCCCAAACGCCTCCTGCCGGAGGCTCTACGCGGGGATCGTGCGGTCTATAATGGCCCTCTACGGGGCTCCGGTGTGGGCGCCCAACCTAGCCACGGCTCCGGCCCGGCTTCTGAGGACGTCCCAGAGGGTCATGGCGATTCGCATGGTGCGGGGATACCGCACGGTCTCCTGCGAGGTGGCGTGCCTCCTTGCCGGCACTCCGCCGTGGGATCTGGAGGCAACAGTCCTTGCACACACGTACGAGTGGCGCGTGGAAGTGCAACGCCGGGGCGAAGTCCCGCTGCCGCGGGTTATCGCGGCACGGCTCACGGAGCTCCGGCGAGATCTCAGGGCGGAGTGGAGACAGCGACTGTCGCAACCTAGTGCTGGGCACGTCGTGATAGCGGCGGTAAGACCCCTCTTTGAGGAGTGGCTGGAGAGGCGCCACGGCGCTCTCACGTTTCGCCTGACACAGGTCCTCACCGGACATGGTCAGTTCGGGAGGTTCCTGTGTCGGATTCAGGCGGAAGCGACGCCTGGGTGTCACCACTGCAGCAACGGTCGCCTGGAGGACACGGTCGAGCACACGGTGGAGGTGTGCCGCGCATGGGCGGACCATAGACGTGTCCTCGTAGAGGCGATCGGCGGCGGTGACCTCTCGCGCCCAGCGCTGGTTCAGGCCATGCTGCGGGGCGAGACGGAATGGGATGCCGTCGCCTCCTTCTGCGAAGCAGTTATGCTAGTGAACGACGAGCCTCTCGCCCCGGACAAAGACCCAGGCGAAGACGTCGAGAGTCGCAAGACGACTACCGGCCACCGTAGGCGCGGTTCTGCGGATGGCGAGCGATGGGTAGCTCGCCGCCCGGCTAGGACCAGGACCGCGTCGACGGCGCGTTAGTGTTCCACGCGCGCCTCAAAGAGAAGGAGTCAGCACAGGAAGGGGCCTAACAGGGCCAACGCCTGCCGGGGTTGCGGAATGTGTATAGTAGTCACCGTGACCCTGGAACATAAAGGGCAATCGAAGGAACATGAGTGGGTTTTAGTCAGTAAGAGTCTGACACGCCCTCCCGTCGGACCCAGGACGGGAGCAGTCATTGGATGATTTCCCACTCACCAAAAAAAAAAAATGCTAAAGCACCAATCAGGTTGAAATTCTCACAAGCATGTAGATTGAATCCGAAAGAAAACTATTTCACCACGTTTAGAGCCATACGGAAACACATTGGAACTCCAGAATGTTCTAAGTAAGTGAAGTAAAGTAAAATAAAGTAAAATTTATTTGTTTAAACATGGTGTACATACATTGCATGCAAGATAGTAGTGGAGTACAAAAAAAGTTCTAACATGTTCAGCCGCATATAGTGGCGTACAAATTGATGGGAAGAGATGGTCCTAAGCCGTGATAATAATTTTTCATCAAAATTACATTTCATCATATTTCATTAAAGAGAAGGTATCATTACAATTCAATGTCAATTACATAAATAAAAAAATACAATAGATTACAAATATCATGTCAAAAAGAAAAAACATTGTCATCTTAAATCAAAGAAAATTGTCCTCTTTCATAAACTCCGCTATACTGTAATATGCCCTTACAGTTAGTAAATTCTTCAGTTTACTTTTAAGAGAGGTTATATTTAAAGCTTTCCATGTTTTAGGCAATTTATTAAATATGGTCGGAGCCATGCAAAAGATGCTCTTACGCATAAGGGTTGTTTTAGCGCCGTGAACACAGCGTTTGAAATTATCACGTCTATTTCTAGGGACAGCATCAGACAAACGCGGAAATAAATAAGCATTGGATTTTATGAACATTACAGTTTCCAGGATATATAATGAGGGCAATGTCAATATCTTACGTTCTATAAAATAAGATTTACAGCTGTCCGTTGTTTTCAGTCTAAACATCGACCTAATGCACCTTTTCTGTGCTCGAAACGCTATTTCATTGTCCGTGCTATTCCCCCAAAAGATGACTCCATATCTAAGTACTGATTCGGCTAAACCATAGTAAGCAGTAATTAGCGCATCTGTGTTGAGAACCACAGCAAGCTGTTTTAAAGCGTAGGCTGTGCAGCCTACGCTTTAACTATATTACTCATTTTTTTACTAAGCGCCTCTATTTGAGGTTTCCAATTCAATTTGGAATCGATTATTAGTCCCAGAAACTTATTTGTGTCAGCTGCATTGATATTTATATTATTAAATTGAATATTAAAATTATTGATTGTTTGTGTACGTTGTCTAAAGTGCATTGTATTAGTCTTTTTTAAATTAATTATTAAATTATTTTCATTTAACCAATTTATAATAGATATTAGAGAATTATTAATGTCATGTTCATATGTGTTTACGTCATTACAAGCTATTGTCAAAGTGCAATCGTCAGCAAAAAGTGTCATCGGATGTTCAGTTACTTTAGGCAAGTCATTTATGTACAAGGTGAACAATAGAGGCCCTAATACACTGCCTTGAGGTACTCCGTATATAACTTCGCGTTCCTCTGATCTTGAAGTTTCTTCACGTTTACTTTTTTTATTTATACTGCTTATTTCTGTAACTTGTTTACGGTTATGAAGATATGATGTAATTAATTGTAAGACGTTGCCTCTGATACCATAAGCCTCAAGTTTCTTTACCAGGGTATTATAATGGACGCTCTTCTAAGCTCTTCTAAGCTCTTCTAAGCTCTTCTTTATTATACCTTAATTACTAGCGCCTCGCCTCAGCTTCGCACGGGTATAACAAATCTTTAAAAATCCCGGCTTTTCTCTAATATAATAAGCATGTGTTATACATATAAACCTTCCTCAAGAATCACTCTATCTATTAAAACAAACCGCATCAAAATCCGTTGCGTAGTTTTAAAGATCTAAGCATACATATGGACAGACAGAGGATAGCGACTTTGTTTTATACTATGTAGAGAAACCTCCGAGACTTACAACCAGAATGGTACACGTTACAACCAATTTTAAAATGCCACGAGTCATGTTTCATTCTTACCGTAAATTGTGAGCTTAAGCATCTGATACTTTTTTAAAGGAATTCAAGCAGTCATTTTGTATGTGTCGTAACGTTCAATGGCTAATTTTGGATCCACTAATAGGCGCGTTGTCATATGATCCGACAACGAATCGGTGACAAGAATTTTTAAGTGGTGAAACTTCTGAAATGCGTGTTGGATTTCAGAAGCTTCACCATTTAAAAAAAAATGCGTGTTGGCTTTAGTGCGAGATTTTTTTACAAGACTTCTTTAGAATTCTAGGTAATAAGGTGGTTCGTTTGTTGTCATAAGTTCGCAATTTTTTTTAAGAAGATATCGGCTAAGAAATTATATAATTTCTGAAAACTAAATGTGAGAAAAAAATTGTAATATTCGCTACCAAGTGCGCCCTAGTGAAATTCGCAAATCGTGATTTTCTACTATGTAGTTTTTTATCCTCTTCGAGATTAAAATATGAATATAATTTTGTAGTTATGTTATTTGACACGAAAATAATTAAGCCAAACCCAATTAGAAATATTTAATAACTAACAATTTAAAGTTCTACAACAACAAAGGCACAAAATATTTGTTTCATGACCTTTAAAATGTTTAATTGTGAAGGAAAATTTTGTATTTACTAAGCAAATTTTAGTTCTAAATATTTAGTTTTGGCTTGTGTTTAAACACTGCCCAAAAAAGTACCAATTTTACTACCAAAAAAGTTCTAAACGGTTACCAAATGGATAAATGGTCACCAAATAACGTTTCTTAAAATATTATAAACTAAATTAAATTTGGTTTTTATATGAATTTGACTGAAAACTGAAACTTTATATGAATCACTGGTAGATCTGGCGCTCGGCGGCCGCGTTGTGTGGTCATAGTTCTAACCTAACCTAGCTAAATTTGCTGACCATTAATCCATTTTGGTTAGCAATAAGATTTTCTTGGTGATCATTTAAATTGTATCCTTTACTTTTATAGCATGCAAAAATTGATTATGATAGTATAATTCGGATATCTGAGAAATCCTAATGAAAGTTTCATTAATAATTTATGAATCCTAGAGTTATAACTACTAACCAAACCAATTCCGACTAAGATGAATACATAATATGCAAAACTCATGAAAATCACTTAGTATTCTAGAAAAACAAAACTATTACTACATATTCCACTAACTTACTTTATAAGCGGATCAAAGGGCAACTTTGTAGACTTAATAAAAAAACCAGTTAAGTTTGATTTGGACTCTTTCACCGAGGATTCCGTACATCTAAGATCTAACTACTATTGACGGGCCAGTTGGTCTAGTAGTTAGTAACCCTGACTGCAAAGCCGGAGGTCGTGGGTTCGATTCCCACCCAGGACAAACTTTGTGTGATGAGCATGATTGTTTGTTCTGTGTCTGGGTGTAATTTATATATAATATGTATATGTATTTAGAAATTATATAAGTATGTATATCAGTTGTCTGGTTACCATAACACAAGCTCTGCTTAGCTTGGGATCAGATGATCGTGTGTCAGCTTTTGTCCTAAGATATTTATTTATTTTATTTATAAGTAACTATATTTTTAAACATTTGGATTTTTTTTTTACTTGCTTTGCTACAAAACTTGCCTCTTTCATGATGCAAGTCAATGTGAAAATGCCGTATAGATTTTGATTTGCTTTAATTGCAAACGTCTTAATTTGACATATACATATTTATGTAGTACGTAGCATATATGCACTATATTTTGAATGCGGTTATTTTATTGAGAGTATTTGATATGGAATTTCAATTTTATACCTTTACGTTTTCTTTAGGTAATGGGTCTCTACAGACAGATAGACAACAATGTGATCCTACTAGGGTTTTCCTTTTAAAGATCGGAACCCTAAAAATGCTTTTCTGCTACTATCCGAAAGTGTAAGAATTTCGTTAAGTTCCACATAAAAAACGGAATCCAATTTACCTCGCAGATATATAGAAACCGGTTATGTTTCCTATGAATTTATTTGATATTATTTATTTCATTTTTAGGGTCCGATTGTACTGAACTGCGAAATGAGGTTAGGTTGCAAGTAATATTAATAAATAGAAACTCGCTAGTATTTTTATCCCGAGCAGTTCAATAGAATAGCTTGTTTTTTTGAGAATATAGCCGAATCTAATTGAGATATAAATATTTTCACGCGAATTTCAATACGCTATTGCAAGCCTTGCGATGATTTTTTTGGGAAAATTGTTTTTAGCAGGCTAACCTAGCTAAGTGAAAAAAATGTGTTTTTTTTCTCCCCGCAGTAATTATCTGTTTAAATTTGACAGATAGACAGATTCATTTCTCCGGGACTCATAGCTCGGCGCTATTCTGGTGGGCTCCTCCGATGATTAAGTTCAGGGGGTTGCAACGGTTTGGAATAGTGTGATTGAATTGTCCCTGTAAAAAAGCCTTACCTACCTTTGCCGTCTAAGTTCAAATTACTTTACGTTTTTTCTCATTGGCTAAGTTTAGGGTTGGATTGGATAGTTTAAGAACATCTCAGTAAAGAGCTTTATGTTTTAAATGCGGTTTTATTGCAAGTTTTTAGTGCCGAATTTTCTTACTTTGATATTGTTTGTCAAGATGTTGAGCTCCTTACAGTTTTAGTTAAACATAACGTGTACTGACTGATGCTTGCTCTTTCTGAACAGATACACTCAAAACGTATGTTTCGTTCATCAAGAGAGCACCTCCATGGTTCCCACAAGCTTTTGACCCATACAAATTGTATGGACATTAAAATAATCTTTGACCTGTGAGTTTGTTTGTGATGTTTTGTTGCATAAAATAACAATACTAACGCGAAAAAATGTTATATTCAACCAACTTACAAAATAATTTTATTTTATTTTACCTACCTGTTAAATTAAGTTAATTGAGATCGAAAAGCCAGTAACACAGTGTATAGTAAGTAGCGCTTAGGCATAAAATCCTTTAGAGTGTTCGGAAAAACGAGTAAGAATTTACATTTGTGGGTTCCCGCTTGGAAGCAAGCCTGCATGAAACGTAACGACCGTTAAAAGCATTATGTAAATTAACCAAACTCTACGTTGGGTTAGATTAGAACAAACTGTGTCTATTATTACAAGTATTTGTTTATTTAATTGCTTGTATAGGGTAGGCAAATCAGGTATTATTGCAGAGTTGTTCTGTCAGTCTTTATCCTTCGAACACACGATAAATCATTTATTTATAATAGACCATTAATTTAAGGCACTTAAGAACGTCATTAACACAACAATATAATTACTAATAATAGAAATAAAACTAAATTATATAAATTAAACATAATATGTACAAAACTTATAAATAATACTAAAATAAATATATACAAGTTGTAAAAAGAATAGGGCTCACAGGGCATCAAAAAACTCGTCCGCATCGCTGTCGACAGGACAGGTGCCCAAAAGGCTGGCAGCATTGCCACGTTGTATGGCAATGCTAATTCTTTGTCCTAAGAAAAGACCAGCCCTCTGGTCACGTGAAGAGTCAAACACACGTGATTCGAGACTAAGTAGAAAGACAATAGCAGCCCGACAGCCAACTGTCGGTTGGTCGTTGAAAGGTTAACTAAAAGTAAGCGGTCTGAACATGTCTTTTTATCTGCATATTAGCTAGAATTTTTTTTTTTACAAGCTAGAAGTACGTGTTTTTTTTTTCATATTTAGTTAATTAAGGGAAACGTTTATTTCTACAATTCATGCATATAATGGTTGCAAAAAGCGGTTTATCAGAGATTTGTAACACCCGTGAAAAGATAGGGTAGTTAGTTAAATATAAAAATATCTACTATGACAAACAAGCATCCATCAACACTAGGAGAAGTTAGTCAGTTACCTCGTTCAATATCAATATTGTGTATTAAATAACAGGATTATTGGTGGTAATTAATTTGCATCCCAAAGTGCTAAAGCGAGAAACAAGTTCATTCTATGCTATTGAAGCTCAGCAAGAAGCAACCCTTGAATGATGAAACAATGAACCGTGTAAAAAAAAGAATGAAAATAAAAATAACAAGTCTTAAAAAAAATTGCCTGGTACCTTACTTATTTTTAGCAATGAATCAAAACCAGACGATTACACACAAAGAAAATCCCTAATTTCAACGATGAACGAAATGGCAAATCAAAATGTAAATTTAAACAATCAAACGCAATCAAATTTCAGTAATTAACAAAATGATTTCACCATTTAATTACGTGTTCACAACAGAAGGTTTGGGGCATATCTGGCGTTCCGAATTTTATGGTTCTTTGTCACTGCTCCGCTCAATACCCTGAGGGGAAAACAACGAAATTAATTTCCAGCATTAATCAAAATAAATATGTCATGGCTACAAATAAACCTTGACACTTTTCAAACTGAAATTTCCACCTTTTGCTTGTAAAGGAAATGCACTGATTTTATATGAAAAACGTGATATATTTATAGCTAATTTTTATGTTTTAAGAAGACTCTCTAGTGTTGTCGTCGCTACACATTTTAACGAATATTAGAGTTTGACAATTAATTGTTTAAAGATAGATATGTAATTATTTTGATGTCAGTGGAATTGATAATTTTAGTATTAGTCGAATTATTTTTGCTTAAAAGACTCGTGTCAGAGTTAAAGTACGCTATTTTTTTTAGGATGTCAATACTGGTGGGACGACACTTAGCCTAATTTGTTCACTTTGTTGGCGGATACAGCGTGAGCAACATCTTTTCGATTATTATCATTGACAGTTGTTATTATGTTTTGAGGTTATAATACCGTTAAACGTGTTTACCCAATTGTATGTAAAATATTTGATTAAAAATTATATTGGCAGTTATTTAGTGTTTCTTTGCGAAGTTCTTACACTAGTGGTAATCGACGGACAGCCGAAACACAGAAACTAGAAACATCAAATTAGCTTAGTAGTTTTTTAATGATGTCAGACCCTTTTTTCCACCACGCCGTCACCGTCACGAGATGACGGTGTTGAAGTACATTTACTCAAACCACGTGTCCACCGCATGTCACGTCACCTCACATAAAACTAAGCCCGAAATTCCTCTACCGAGGTAAAATAGAGAATAAAAAAATTTACGAAAATGTAAACAGCTGTCAAAATTAAAGACGTAATTTGTTTTTCTTTGCAGAATATATTCTCAGAATCTAATGATATAGTACACTTTTTGGTTTTCTGTAAAATATTTAAGTAATTTCTGAGTGCTATTATTTTAGATAATGTCGGGGACAAAAAGATAATGGTAACAGATGCATTCAAAGTAATGTTGCCGGTATTCAGGATCACAACGTTGTGAAGTAGATGTCGAGAGTACTTTGACAAATAATTAGTCTCCTCGTTTTTTATTTTATTTTAATTGTATTTTTGTATGTTCTAGGTATTGTAATTAAATACATTGTTTATTATACAGGTGTCTGTACAATGTACGGTGGGCAAAGCAGATAAGTATCCAGGGCCGTCAGATACAGTTTAAGTTTTCTCAAAAACCCACGGATATTTTCTAATAAAAATTTAAACTATAGTAGAAAATGACTAGTTCTTCATATAGGTTAACTTTTATTTGAATACATTCATTGGTATTCAAGAAAACCTCGATTGCATATAACGGCCCTGGATACTTATCTGCTTTGCCCACCTTATAATGTTCGGGCAGCACGGCGTGCAGCAGCGCGCGCGCGCGGTGCGCGTGGTGCGCGGCGGCGAGCGCGGCGTGCACGTGCGGCGGGGGGCGCGTGTACATTCGAGCTTATCTTTTTTGTAATATACGTCCTTTTTTTTAAAGAGTGTTTAGTATTGTGTTGGAAATATTTATAGTATAAAATTGATAGTTTCGTTTCTAATAGTGAATGTTAAAATAAAAACATTCGTCAATACTTCTAATTTTATTTCTGTAAATCAAAAACAAATTACAAAGTGAATCAATTTAGTTTATTACGGAAGTTTTCTGAGATTAATTAATATTATATGAAGTGCTTCATAAATTTATTAAAATGTTCATAATCCTGTATCGCTAAGTGTCCATTTTGTTTCGAAAGTGGATCACAGGAGCTTATGAAATTGAGGTTAATCTACCGTTTTCGTGTGCAAACGATTTAGCAGACCATTTTGTGGAAACAATGGGTCATGATGGCTCTACTATCTTAACTAGAGCCAAATAAAATATTAGAACTTTGAATTGAGCACCCGTGGCTTAAAGAATATTATCCTTTCTTTCTTATGTTCTGTAAAATTGTTACTGAAAGTTATCTATGGAAGGCAAATTGAGAGCAAATTGTAGACGTTTATTTATAATAATATTATAAAGCTAAAAAGTTTATTGATTTCTTTGTTAGGTTAGAAATCTCAGGCTCTACTAGACCAAATTGAAAAAATCGGTTTGTGTTAGGTACCCCATTTATCGAGGAACACCACGCTACAACCTTCAGGAGTGGAGCGGAGCCGAGACAGTTACTTTATCCTTATTTCTACAGCATAGTGTTGCTGTCTTGTTGAGACAAGACAAAGGCACTCAATGATATAAATAAAAATAGTTAAACTTTATCGGTTTAAGCAGTTAACGAAATGTAAATACATAATTAAAAGACAAACATTTCATAATTCGTACCTGGCGTAACAAAAAACGAAAACAAATATCGTAATACTTTTTACCAAGTAAAGGTCTAGGTGTGTGACAAAGTAAAAGTAAAACCAGAACATTCCTTATCCGGCTTATTACTTATGAGGAAAATGATCAAGAAAAATAAACGAAAACCACAAGTATTATGTTCTTATACATTTATTCTAACCATAAGTCCATCCGAGAAACAAATAAAAAGACTGGTCCACATCAAACTTCCCCGTTCTTTCGAACACAAAGATAAAGTTTTCCACATAATCATAGTTATGTGGAGTCTTGTGTAATTGTTCCCAGGACCCTCGCTTTTACGTTCAAATAGAATAATCTATGGCCCGAAATACGGGGCGGTATGAAGATGACAGACAAAATGTAATAAAGGCCAGGGGAAAATATTTCTCAAGTTTCTAAGTCAAACGATAGCGAAATCGGATATCGGTCTTTTAATTAAAACCCTTCCGAGAAATAAGTATAAAGTTTTGTAATTTTATGCCTCAGAGAAGGGTGAAAAAAGAGAAAGTTGTCAACGAAATATTTTAATAAGTTTTAAGTTCCACCACCTTTTTTAATTTAAAAAGCATAAAAAATCAAGACTTACAAAGTAATAATTTGGTTTGGGTCTGGAGTTGAATCTTGTGTAGACCGTTTTGTTGATCGAAAAATAAAAATTCAACCAGTTCAAAATTCTTGCAAATAACCGCTATATATTTTTTCAATAAATGCATCAAATGGCCAATCATTCCGTTTATATATTACGCACACGTGCGGCAAAAGGAAAATACTCACTTATAAATCATTTCTGTTTCCCTTTTGTTATTTTTTGAAATTGTTTTTCCGGACTCCAATGTAAACCTGAGTGATGTATTCCACTACTCGTTCGTAACACACAAATATAAATACATGATATGTATTCATAACCACGTTGAATATTAACTGTAGGTCGCGATACCTTTTTTTGTCGTTCAACCCTTTGAATTGTTTCTCTGATATCGGTAAATAATAGCAACATTATACCTTTGTGTTCAATTTTGATCTCCAATTTATGTTCGGTATTCGAATGGAAATACCCGGTCCATTGCCGTCTATTTATATGAACGGTTTATTTATTTTGTTAATAAATGTTTGTTTGTTTTGTGGGTTTCCGTCTAACCACAAAACACAACCCGTAAAATTGAGTATTTTGATAATAAATACTCAACATAATATATTTTGTACCACAGAAATTAACCAAGTATTAATTAATTTATCCATGTCTCAACCTTTTCAGAGCTTTAGACTGACTGATGCATCGATACATTGTTGATAGTGAAAAATTGCATGAGTGTTTTTTACACTAATGGTGAGCACTGAGAATAGATTTTCAGAAATTATATCCCGAAGGGTATATCCTGAGGTAAAATAAGGCATGATTTTTTTAAATGAAGCCGCTAGTTTATATAGAAATGACGTAATTATCTAGGCGGTCTTGTAAAGGCAGAACTGCCAAAATGATAACTGACAGATCTTGTAAATTTTTGGAGTAATTTCGTTTAGATAAAATTTTGAAATCGGGCCAGACAAGCACTTAGATGCAAAGAATTTTGGCAAAATTCTGTGTTTTTATGTGAAAGTATTAGGTGCCAAACTGTAATATAGCCTAGCATAGATAAGTTTGAAGTCTCTCTTTGTTTAGTTTTTTTTTGGTAGTAAAAAAGACTAATGATGACAAACCATACTCGGAAACGTCGCTAAGTAGTTTTTATTGCTTGTGGTACCAGACACATCTGGAAAACGTCCCGCCACATAAAAGACAACGAACTCATGAAGTTTGTATTTTTTTGACTCTATAAATGTACCCACCATTCTAGGTGTGTCGTTTTTAAGAATATCGTAAAATATATCTTATGACACACGGGATTAAAGTAGCTTTCTCTCAGTAGAAGAACTTTTGTAATTAAAGCAGTAGGGTTACTAGAAGTATAGCTCAATGAAAAGAAGCTTCTACTGGGCTACCTCTATACCTGTTTTACCGCAAAGCATTGCTTATCCCTGCACTTTCCTAGTCCGAACAAAGCTTTACGAACCGACCTATCTACATTCTTTTGTTTCCAACCCATGTTCTTCTAAACACAACCAAGCAATTCCAATTTAGGAGAATCTTTTTCCTTGACTTATTGTCCCGAATTAAATACCTACGTACATACCTATGAATCTTAAAGTGCGTACCTAAAGGAGAACTTTTGTTACTGGCGAATTAACCTTTGCAATATTTATTAGTTTGGGGACCCTTCGCATCCAATACTAATTACTTTCCCAATAGCAACGCTTTTTGGGTTCACGGTAAATTAAGTACTAGTTTCTTGGACAAGTACAAGTTCGTTGGGGTTCCGTAGAACAAAGGACCTCTTATCGATTTATGCTATTCTTCATTTGCGTTGGCGTTGTGTGGTAAAACTATTTACTTCTTAGGATTTACTGCCAGTCTAGGGCAGAAACCACGTCATTTTTATAGGTCCCTTTTAAAATAGAATCTGCCATTTAATTTGACTGTATAATAATAAATGTTTAATATCTGAATTACCCACACTGAGATATGACTATTGAGAATTTTTGATTGATAATTAACACATTTATGTGTGCCTAAATATAATTATGTCGGTATTAACATTCTCATGTACATGAGAGGTTGCGAGCTCAATGTGGCTTTACATTTTCATGTAACCTTTTTATATATATCTGGTTCTATACTCACATTGGTTTGAAATATCGTTATAACCCAGTTGTTAAGGCGTCCGCCTCTCAAAACCAGGAAACCAGCAAAGCGTTTTCAATTCATATGATCCTAAGTGTATCTAGGACATCACTGACATCTCATATATCGTAAAACACGTAAAATAGTTCGTCTCAGTTTTCCTTAGTGTAAGTCGGTCAGTCAGACAGTCAACAGTCGTTACGGGTAGTCAGAAGCCAGAATGGCAGACAATCAGTCTAACTAACGTGGAGGAGTCAAAATAACGTGTATCGAATTAAGTTGAGTACCATTGTTTTAAATGAAGCACATTTAAAAAACTAATTGGAAAGAACTCGATCCGGCTAGACTGGAAATCAACCATAACTTAGTTGGGAAAATTCCACGAAAAGATAATTTAATAAATAATAACAAGGATTGTTCAACTAGAAATACCAAACCAGAGTGATGTTTAAGGCGACGAATTGTTTAACAATAATTCTAAAAACCAGGCGCGCGCACCCCGCAACCCTCACACACCCCGGTAAGTAACGTATGCATTGCAACAGAGGGCGCCGGCGAGCGGTGCGCGGCGGTGGCGGCTCGGAACATAGACACCTTGGAGTTGTCTTACAATTTTTTTATGAATTTTCCTGTCTTTTTTATTGATTGTCTTCCCGGAAATAAATTAACACGTGCTAACACTAGCACGTGTTAGTTCAAATAACGTAATTTAGATTTTCGTTATTTGAAAAACACTAGCACATAGATCTCTTTTTTACAGTAGAATATTTAAAAAAATCATATTTTATTATACGATCAAAATATCTTTGTTTACTTTTACATAAGTATTGTAAGGCTGGAACCTTTTCCTTGTAAGTATTAAATTACTGTGAGTGTGTGTGTGTTTATTTATTTTAACAAGGAACATAATTTATTCTACATTGATATCATTTACAATAAAACACATATAACACTTCGTGTGTATTATTATTATACAATATTTATTATCGTAATAAGAAATAATTACAAAAACGTCTACCAATTATAGCTGCACACCCTGTTAATGCCGCATATTTATTCCGGTAAGATCGCTTACGCCAACAGCCAACTGCAATGACATCTACAAGGGATGCCTTTTAAGATTTGTCGTTTATACATTTACGGGTAATTTTGAAATTGGAAGTGTTCAATATTCGAATTAGCGTTATTTCAAAAACTATTATAAATTTAAAGTATTACCTAGGATTAACGCAGTTGTTTAGTCACAACGTCAATTTGAATCTGTCAAGACACATACAAAAATGAATCTCACTAAGGAAAATGTTCGTGCTACAATTTTCTATAACTTTCGAAAAAGCCTACCACGACTTTAGTGATTCGGAGAGATAATATCTGTATGCCTGGATAAAGACCCATCCTTGTGGAGTGTTGATTTTAAGAATTTAGAATTTTAGCGTCGATATATCTGCCCTAGCGGTAAATCTCATGAAAGATGTCTAAAATACGCCTTCACTGAGAAAAATATCTTCGTTGAGAAACAACAAAATCTTGAAGTTCAAAATGTAGCATAAACAGGGATAGAGGCATTATTGGACATTGCAGGGACAGCTATTCGAATGATCTAGCATGAGGCACTTGGTGGGATAGAGCTATTTTTCCGTTGGGTTGTCGTACATTTCCTTCCGACAATCAAAAGGCACCCCACGTCCGATGATGTAAGAAAACTCTTCAAAAGTTTAACCGAGGTGACACATCATTAGTAGTGACGCATCTTAGATCTATGCCTAGGGTCCTGATTTTAAACATCAATCTAAAATCTGGGTCTTCCAAAACGAACCAAAGCCTACTAAAGTTGTTCGCTTCAGAAGCATTTCAAGGAAGTAAGTCGCCATGTTCGTTGAGAAAACCGATAACGTTGCGACAATTATACTTTAAAATCGTAAAACAGTTAATGCAAACTGGTATACCACAGTTTATTTTCCATAAGTCTTTGCTGACATTCGAAAATCTCTCCAAAAACGATGCATCATCCCACACCACAACAACGCAAGCTCACAAAGCGCTTGTCAAACAATTAAGTATTTGAAGCAGAAAAACATAAAAGATCTTGACGATGTTCTAAAGAGACCTCACTTAAGCCCTAACAATTTCTTTACATTTACTAAAATTAAGAAAAACCTATGTGGTCAAAGGTTTTATTCAGGTGAAGGAATAGTCGTCGCCATCAAACCAGCCATATCGAAGACTCCTACTTTGGAGTGAAATTAATATTTTTAAGCTGATTCGAGCCTATGCAAAAGTCAATGAAACTACGTCGCAAATACTTTTAAAAACAATAAAAAATACTATATGGTTCTAGATGCGGTATTTCCTTCAAACGACAAAAGTTAAAAGGCACGCCATGTATGCGGTATACCGTCTTTATTGACTCGCCCTTCCTTTATTGCAGCTTCTTTTTCTTTATCGCCAGCCTTTTCCATCTCATCCCATGCAGTCTCTTCCCAGTCATAACAGATATCGTTATGCATTTTATTTGTAAGTAAAATCGGGCATGTTGGGTAAACCTACTCCAGACAAAATATGATTGAGCTGTGCTTGACCACAACCAGCAACCATAACTCCAGCAACGGCGTCTTTGTTTATGACGATTGCCAATGACGATTTTTTTTTTATTTTTGTAACCACACAATTAAAAAACACATGTAAATTCTGATTGCAAGCCTACGTGATGTTTAGACTCAAATTTTAATGTGGCTATAATCCACAATTATACAAAAAATTGTGTTCAGAGAACTTTAAAGTTCTGTTACAAAGTGGTTTACATATATTATTCTATGGCCTATATCTAGTACCTCCGGCTCCATCTGAAACTAACATAAAAAATAATTATCAATATCGTACAATGGGATGTGATAGCATGGCGCAGGAAAATGTTTTTCTTGCCCATTGTGTATTTATTTATTTATTTACTTCACAGATACTGATTATGTTTCATTTTTTTTTTATTAGGTTCTCATATCTAGGCAACCATTGAAACCTGCTTCCATCTTTTCCGACAAAATCTGACAATCTATTGTGTTTTATAAACCGAGTACTTAGTAGTGCTTCAGTAGGGCGTCGAATTATCATTTCTGTAGAAACTTTATCACTCGAACACTGTCCGCTAATCTGAAAATATAAATAATTCAGGGCCTAGTACTAACTATTACGTCGGTTATGTATAAAGAACAAAATTGTCTAATATACTCACTGTAGCTGCGGGAATGCCCTCGTTTTGTGATATGTTAGTGTCATTAGTATCAGCGTTTCTAAAATAAAAGAGGTCCCGGAATTAAAGAGGATTTTAACTTTATCGTTGAATTAGGTATATTGATTGTAATATTGAATAATAAATAGCAACAAAAACTTAAGCGGGCTACACGTTTTGCAACTCTGCATAATTCGGTAAAGCGTCGTTTTCATTTCTAGAATTTACAAAAAAAAGGTTTTATTTCATTATTCCATCTTACATCTATCATTACAATAATCATTATTATCATTTAGTAATAATAATACTACCTATAGCTTTTACAAAACGTTAGGAGGTTCAGGAATTTTTCATACATACCTTAAAAAGGAAGCTGTCATTTCTTTATTTTTGTTACAAGTTGACGACTCCATAGTTTCGCTCTCCGAACATTGATAAACATCATTGAAGTCAAAGTGACTTTTTGAACGTCATCTTTTTTAGTAAACTTTACATTTCACAATTCATTATGAAAACTTACTTTCTTTTCGTCATATTTGCACATTTTTCTAAAAGACATGCTCTTCTTTTCCTTTTGGAATATCTTTCTTTCATTTTTCCCATTTTTATTCAATAAAACCGCTAAATTTGATCACGCAATCGCCGATGCAGTCCGAAAGCCGACTAGCACAGACCCGTCGCTGACAATGGTCAAGAGGGGACTGAGCGTCTCAGCGGGGCGAGGATTGCATATGCGCGTTAGCTTATAACTAAAGGACGTAAACGACAAAATGCTTTTTCTTATTTTATTTAGTCGGAAATGATAACTTGAGAAATTCCTCTTACAACCTTAAGGAGTATTTATAGACTTGTCTACAGAGCAAGTTTAGAGGCTAAAATCGGTCCCGTTTGCCCATAAAATGTGAAACTCTATTTAAAAAGAGGTATGTTTGATATTTTTTTCTCTGTTACAAAAGTTACTTAATCATGTAATGAACTTTAACAAAATAAGGTTTTCATCATGAACTGTTCAGGTCACCAACTCATATTTTTATTCGTTTCGTAATTACTGACAAAAATAGAGATCACTGATGCCAAAATTTCCAATTCGTCCTCTTAAAGGATCGTTTATTACATTTAATTTTCTGGAGAAAAACTTTGCTAGAAATCGTGAACTAATATTTTTACTAAAATAGGTCTGGAAACAACAATTATTCTAGATTGTGGTGTGATCAATACTCATTTACTTTGTATAAGAAGAAAACTTTGCCCTTTAACGGTACACTAACAGGCTAGTATTTTTTTACTGGCTTTCTCCCGCGGCTTCACCCGCGTGAATGACGAAACTTCCGTCCCTTATTTTACCCCTCTAGAGTTGGTACCAAAAAAAATGTCTCTTAGTAAATACTTCTTACTCTTAAGTCTTACTTAACAATGAACATATATACCATCTAATTTCATGCCTCTAGGACATGAACTTATTAGGCGGCTTGGGCTGTGCGGTAATATATCAACAATCAGTCAAATAGTCAATTTACCATTAGTAAATATTTATATAGATTATATTGTACACAGAACTATTCTACCATGTCAAGTGATCCAACACGCACTTGTCAGCTTTTTTATTTATTCACCAATCACAAAGTAACAAAGGCGGGATAATGGATGGTTGCCATTACATAAGTGAATTAGTTAAGAGTAGTTAGTTTGGAGGACAAACTTACGGTACGGATAATGAAGGAGATTTATTATGTATGCTACAAAGCTGCACGGTGGGTAATCCCTCTTCAAACATAAGCCATTTTGCGCTAACGATACAAGAGGCGCTTGCATTTGTGATACGGGGGCTTTAAAAAAGAATTTCAGGAAAAAGATAAACGCTTTGGTTTATACATTTTGATAATGATAAGGGTTAATCCAAAATTCGTGATGGCTAAAGTTACCGGGCATGCAGCAATGTGGCTTTTTTATTTCATAATAATTTGTATGTAAAAGACAGAAAATCTGACCAATCTAAGCAAGGGGAATCGTGGCGCCTAGTTATTGGGTTGTGAAGGTCTGATTTGCCGCTTCACGTAAAAATCCGCCAGCTGAATCCGGCTAGGCTGGAAGCCGATTTGAAGACAGTTGGGAAAAAGCTAGCGAGATGATTTGATCTGGTGGTTAGTGACCCTGACTGCTAAGCCGGCTGTAATTTATAAATACAAACATAATTATTATAGATAAACTACACCCAGACAGAGAACAAAACATCATGCTCATCACACAAAGTTGTCCTGGGTGGGAATCGCACCCACGATCTTTGGCTTAATAGTTAGACTTACTAACCAATAGACTAACAGGCCAGTATTTTTTCGCATCTATCACTGATAAGCACGTTTTACCAGTTAAAAAGGAACACTCATTAAAAAACTATGGGACCCGAAATTACGCCTGACTGGTCTTTTACATACCTATGTATTTTAAATGTAATTTTCTATTTAACGCATATAATCGTGTATTCTGTTCAATGAGTAAACTGTGGTTACCTGTTTTTGAATGCGCATTATTGGATAATGTTACGTATAAATATTTTGCAGAAATATTGCTACTCTATATTTTGTGGAAGTTCATTTTTAGTATAACTCTTATTTTATTAATAATGAATAAAGGTAAAAAAATACACTATTACACGTCGCGTGGTCACAATGGGGCCGGTCGAAGGGGCCTAACAGGGCCAACGCCTGCCGGGGTTGCGGAATGTGTATAGTAGTCACCGTGACCCTGGAACATAAAGGGCAATCGAAGGAACATGAGTGGGTTTTAGTCAGTAAGAGTCTGACACGCCCTCCCGCCGCACCCAGGACGGGAGCAGTCATTGGATGATTTCCCACTCACCAAAAAAAAAAAAAAAAACAATGGGGCCGGTGTTTCCAAGCTGGACTACACTGAGAAGAAACAACCGAAACAAACTCATTGGTCAGTCTCTTTTTTCATTGGTCAAATTTGACATGGGTAACTAGATTAGTTTTTGTTTCGGAATGACGTTTCAAAGTGCCTTTTTGGTCTAATGCAAAAAAAAACTACTTTATTACGGTCAGGTTTTAATTAAAGCATGATGTAACTGAATACGATTGTTTTACGTGGACTCTTGAGGCCGTTTTACCACCACTGCCATCAGCGTCACGTCAGCGAGAATGAGATTATTTTGGGCAGAGCTTAATATGAGGTGACGTGACGTGCGGTGGACATGCGGTTATAGTAATGTATGTATCGCCACTATGGCGCCGTTTTCTTGTTCTCGGCGACGTGACGGTGACGGCGAAGGTGGACAAAAGACTTGAGGAGGTAAAAAAGGCGGTGGAAGTCCGACATCCACGCGGGCGATGCTAGTAATTTCTAAAGTAACTAAAAAAACTAATCTACGAAACAAATCTGAAGCAAAACATTACAAAGTCAAAGACCTAACCTAAATAAAGATTTCAATTTCACCACATGTGTACTGACTTCTCCCACAAATTCTTGTTCATTTAATACTGGGTGTATATTCTGATAGTTTATAGAGCGCCATATGGCACTACGCTCCCAGGACATGGTACACGCTTAGAATTTATTACAAACGTGTGTTTTTTACCGTTCCAAGCTAACCTATCTTGACTATCCCTTGTGAGTTTACTGAGATAAGGAATCCCTATAGGTCGCTATGTATGATTCTAGACTGTTTGGCTTCATGGGGAGAAACGTCGTCGGGAAATCCCAATGGATAGTTTTGTTATATTTGTGCTTCTTTTACCCTTGACGCAAAAAGAGAAGTGTTATAGGTTGTACTGTTATAGTTGTGTGTCTGTCTGTTTGTACTGTAATTCTTTAACGCGGAACCAGTTTGAATGCAGATTCTTTATTTGAAAATAGGATATTTAGCAATGGTTCTTAGATATGTTCCATCAATTTCGGGTTAGCCGTTTCAAAGTTGTCAACTCTTTTGTTAGTTGCAGTTGCGATCTTAAAACTTAGGGGGCTGTTTTTTTTTCCTTGATGTCTGTTTTAAGTCAATACGAAAAAAGCGACAAATGTCCCTTTTTTGCGTTTAACCGCTTTACACTTGTTATAAAATGAATAATAGAAACGTAAGTAAGTATTAACATAGTTAAGGTAGGTTACGTAGTATGGATCTCGGAACTCTGAGACTCGGGCTTTTGAAAGACCTACGACAGCCCATACCCAACTTACAGAGTTTACTTAAAATTAAATGAGATTTTCCTTTTGACTTTCCTGTACCTAAGGATAAATCTTGGTAACTGCAAGACAACTACAAGACTTAGGATATTGAAGATACTTATTATTAGTTGACTTATTGTAAATACGCTAAAGTGTTTATATAATTTAATAACTATTGAATATTACACTAAGTCGTTGCGTTAGTTGCTTTAATATTATCCATACTAATATTATAAATGGGAAAGTGTGTCTGTCTGTTTGTCTTTTTTTCACGGCAAAACGGAGCGACGGATTGACGTGATTTTTTAAGTGGACAAAAAGTAGCCTATGTTACTCTCCATCCCTTCAACTATTGAAGAGATGGAGAGTAACATAGGCTACTTTTTGTCTCTTTCTAACGCGAGCGAAGCCGCGGGCAGAAGCTAGTTTCATTATAATTATAAGTCTCGCCATCTTAGCAATTCTCGTGATTTCTTAGAAAAAATTGTCTCAAAAAACAGACAGAATAATAATTTTAAATTTTGTAACTGCGATTCCTTTAAAAATAAGAATATTTCTTTCTAAAATACTAATAAAAACACCAAACTTAAATTAATCTACCTTATACTGAACTATACTTAATTATAAAACTCTTATTGACATTATCAATCTAAAAATAAACCATCACCCAAATTGACCCAATAAAAAATCCAAACTTGATACAAAAATATCGCACTGCACCATTCAAATATCAGTTTAGTCTCCTCGTCTCTCGGCTATAAATATTCTACGGGATCTTCGTAAACAGATGTCCCAAGCCATAAAGAGTTAATTATCATCTAAGAATACCGTCCCTAGCCGACACCAGAATAGATCCCTTGGGAACTCGGCTTCTCTGTTCTCCTACGTTTTATTTTATTACAAAGTTACTGCAACTTGATATTAGAAACTGCTGAAATTAATGGTGTATGTGTGAAGAATTATGATGAGTTGTAACGTTGATGAGGAAGATGATTGATATTTGTGTTTTGGGTGTAAATGGGTTTTAAAGTAATTGGGTGGGATTAGTAATTTTTTGGGGCTGCGGGTTGTTCGAAAAAGATACGGCGTTCCGACTCAAAGGGCTAATAAGAGACATGAGTGCGTTTTACTCAGCACAAGTCTGACACTCCCTTCCGCTCCACTCAGAGCGGGAGGAGTCATTTGATGGAAAAAAAGTAAAAATAATAGCTATCCGTACTAATATTATAAATGCGAAAGTAACATTGTCTGTCTGTCTCTTCTTCACGCTTAAACCACTGAACCGATTTGAATGAAAATTGGTACAGATATAGTCTGAGACCCAAGAAGGGACATAGGATAGTTCTCATCCCGGAAATCCCCCGGGAATGGGACCTATTATTCCACGCGGACGAAGTCACGGACAAAAGCTAGTATTTTAATATTTTATAATCACAAAGTATCTAACTATTAAATATGTTTGTCGTGATGGCCAAAAAGTTAAGCCACGCCTATCATCTAAAAAATTGTGTAACAGTTTGCCTTTTTAATGTATGTGTAACTTTCTAATGTTAATTTCAGATTTTACACATATCACGATGTTTGTGTCTGTTATAATCTGTAATGTGAGTGTCCAAGTTTTGGATTTTGTAATGAACACAAGTCTGAAATTGCTAATCCACCTTCAGCAAGCGGGCTGATCAGAACCGGTAGGGGTTCTCACTGTATAAGCAGAGTTCTTTGTCATGCAGTGTGACAATTAAAGGCAATTAGTTCTAAAATAGAAGATGTTTTCCAAAGCACATAATGCAGTTACAATGCTTTTGCGTAACAGTGGGCGGGTTGGTAATAAAGGGGGCCTATTGCCATTAAAATGTGCGCCAATCCGGCCTCAGCTACTTTGATAGTATTATTCGGATATCCCTAATGGGATACGGGTATCGGAGCCAAGACCCCAACATACTGAACAGCGGACTAGGCTAATGATGTAATCAAGTTTCAAAGTGCAATATTTTTTTAATAGCCTGCATGGTAGAGGTTATATTTTGCAGTTTCGTGCCATTACTTTTCAGTTCTGAAGAATTTGGATTTTTAATAAAATAAATATTTAATAAACTGTTTTTTTTAATAAAAATATTTAACAAATATATGTACAGGATTATGTTTTACTAGCTGACCCCGCGATTTAACTCGTATCTATGGTTATTACTCCTCTTGCGTAACGTATTATAGCTTATAACCTTCCACGATAAATTGGCTAAACAATTTTTCTATCTATTCGAACCATTACTTACTGAGACTAGCGCGTTCAACCAAACAAACAAACTCGTAAGCTTTATGATATTATTATACTTAGAATAAATATTGTAATAATAATTATATTTATTAGTATTAACACCATCCATACTAATATTATAAATGGGAAAGTGTGTCTGTCTGTCTGTCTGTCTGTTTGTCTTTCTTTCACGGCAAAACGGAGCGACGGATTGACGTGATTTTTTAAGTGGAGATAGTTGAAGAGATGGAGAGTAACATAGGCTACTTTTTGCCTCTTTCTAACGCGAGCAAAGTCGCGGGCAAAAGCTAGTTACTAACAGATCCTCTTAACTATACCAGAAAACAGCTGTTGATGAAAACATTTTGTTATTATTTTATTTTTTATTTATACTTCATGCACAATAGGTACAGGCCTTAGGCATTCTCTACCAGTCAACCCAGGGTGGTATATTAATATGTTAAAAGATAACTTTGTATTCCTTTATAAACATATTGAATGCATAGAGAAGGAATAAATTTGGCACTGTTGAAGTTTTATACAAAAAGGAGTGCGGAAAACTAAATTAAGGAAAAGTTTGGTATATATCGGTCGAATTTCGACCACAGATGTGCCACTAGTAAGTATTAAGTTTTCAAGAGGATGTTTATTCTTTTGACAAATCAGATAGCGCCATGCTAGGAAAAGAGAAGCGGGGACACTTTGTGTTTAAAATTAGTTAAAACTTATTCAATCTCCTAAGTTAACGCAGTTGTAGTTTAACTAATTGACTTTGACTTAAGACATACTTATAGTCCTAAGTATTTATGTTTTTTATTCTGGCAATACTTATTCTCTTTTATAAATTTGACCCCTACGTTTGTGTGCCTGTCTGTCTGTAGCACCGTAGCTCTTAAACTGGTGAACGGATTTGGATGAGGCTTACTTTTATTTGAAAATAGATTCTCTAACTATGGTTCTTAGACATGTTTCGGTTGTCCAGGTATATCAGATTGCGATCATATTGAGCTATAAAATATCAATATATACCTGAATTGCGCACCTAAAACCTGTATGACGTATCTGTGCACCTCGCTGGAATGCAATCCCTCCCCGCTTCTCCCCGCAGCGCCTCGTGTTCATCGCGTCCGCTTAGCAACGACAGCGTACCGTCAGCGTTACGTCACATCGCAAGGTGCACAGAGGGCCTAGACAAGTGGCAATGTAGAATAGATGGTGTGGTATGGTTTATTTTTATAACTTATGGGCTTGCTCTTGGTCCCAGACTAGCACGAGGGCATAGATAGGACCTATGATGAAGCGAGCTCACCCAAAAGATGCCTATGCACTCGTCTCTTGAATACATCCGGGTTATATGCATTTGGAAACACAGACAGACAGGGAATTCCATTATTTTGCGGTGCGCATAATGAAGGATTTCGAAAAACGCTGCGAACGCTGCTGCTGGTGTGTCTAAGTAATTTGATAGCTCCATACATTTGGCAATCTATTCTATTCCACCATCTATTCTACATTGCCACTTGTCTAGGGGGCTGTTAAGTTGATAAAATAATTGTGCACTACTTTACTGAGCTTAGCTCACAGTTTCCAAGGCTAAGATGTGGTAAAATAAATTTATTAATTATTCCTTAAAACAACTTTCGAGGAATTAAACGAAAAAAAACTACATTCATTTAAAACAAAAATATTGTATTGTAACTTACTACTTCCCATAACACATCTGTAGCATATTACAAGTAGTCAAGCTGCAGTACAACTACATACAAGTAGTGATAAAATAACTCTTAATGACATACATACAAGGTTTATTTCCCTACGAATATATGACAAATGTCACACGAAATATATTAAAGCACTCGTCATTATCGTTCATTTATCATTCGTCGTTACAAAGTTAATAATCTTTCACAGTTGCATGTGTAGGAAATATTTTTAAAATGACGTCATTAAGGTTTTTTGTAGGATAGATAATACAACTAAAGTAGATAACGGGTTGGACTCACGAGGAAATGATTCCGCTGTTTAGCAAAATTTTTATTCTAATCTATAAATTCATGAGTATATGTAGTGTATTTAAAAAAAAACGATCTTAATAGCTTCGGAGATAACGGGGACCAAAGACAAATGAGTGATCTTATAAGGTTTCAAAGGGACGTACGTGACGTAGCTCTAGAAAGAAAGTTAAACAGCTTTCTTTTTTTTAATTAATTTAAAATTAAGGATCATAATTATGAATTGAAATACACATTACATTGGGGATTGCCCGGATACAAATCCGCAACCTCTCAAAGGAGAGGCAAATGCCTTAGGCCTTAACCACTGTGACTCACATCTCAAACAAAATGAAATAAATCTTCTTTATTATAAACTGCAGATAAGTAAAGATAATGTGGCTCAAAGAACAAGAAGGATTGCTCTCATTCTTTCTTCTGACCATCAGCTTTTGATCCAAAATAAACGTAAATACGAAACCAACACCGTAAGCGCACTGAACCTCAGCCCGACAACTAAACAAGACCGTTGTCTGTATAGTTTTTGTAAAGGTTCCAGTACAATTATTTGAGGCGTTATATAAAAACACAGAGCCATAAGATACTCCTTGATTATTCTCAGCTGCCCCCAGTCTCACTACATTTATCTTACGAGCACTAAGAGTCCGTTCACACAACACAGTACAGTTCACCGGCTCGCTCGGAGAGAAGAGCGGGTTTTTAAATAAGTTTAAAACAAAGTTTTATTTATATTCTTTTACTAATACTTACTAAGAACATTGTAACCAACTAATATCTATGGACATAGTTTTGGACATAGTGTTGGTCCCCCCCCCCTGTACCTTCCAAAATAAGAGTATGATAAATAAAAAAAATATATATGATGTACATTACCATGTAAACTTCCACCAAAAATTGGTTTGAACGAGATCTAGTAAATAGTTTTTTTTTAATACGTCATAAACCGTATATCGTAATTTACCTTTCATTCAATCAACTCAAATATAAAAAATATTTTAACTTATAAGTGGGAATACTTATTGTGACGTACAGGATACTACGGAACCCTACATTGAGCGTGACCCGACACGCTCTTGGCCGGTTTTTTAGTGATAAAATACTGACGAAATACACAAACAGATTAACCGATGACGTAAATGGGTTATGCATAAAGTTGAAATAAATGATATACATTACATAATGATATTATGGTATTTAATTTACCACTTTATTTTAATTGCACTGCTAGTATACTGCCATAATATTAAATATCCTACGAACTAAACCGAGTGGTTTCCGAGAATGCGTCAGATATTGTGGGTATGAAAATTTCCTTGAAATTAATTAACTGCTCGTTATACATTTTGCATTTACGTCTCTTTTACATTTAATTATAATCCATTTTACAATTCGAAAAATCTCTATATACGCATTATTTTCAGTATACCCTCATTTACATATTTAACTTTTCTATTTTGTGTTGTGTAAAACATATATGTTGAAAATAAATTACTTTATCTATACTAATATTATAAATGGGAAAGTGTGTCTGTCTGTCTGTCTGTCTGTCTGTATGTTTGTCTTTCTTTAACGGCAAAACGGAGCGACGAATTGACGTGATTTTTTAAGTGGAGATAATTGAAGGGATGGAGAGTAACATAGGCTACTTTTTGTCTCTTTTTAACGCGAGGAAGCCGCGGGCAAGAGCTAGTTTATTATATTTTAAACGGCGAGTGTTATGGCACCTTTGCACGAGTGGTTTATTTAATTACGCTGGTCATATGATAATTACATTACTCTTTACTTTATAATTTAAGTTTTAATTATGTTTAATTAATTAATTAATTTTTTATTTAAATTTAAACTTTATGCTTAAAAATGTACAATGGCGGACTTAATACGACGGACCTGTTGGTCTAATGGTCAGTGACCCTGACTGCTAAGCCAGAGCTCGTGGTTTCGATTCCCACCCCCACCCAGGACAAACTTTGTGTAATGAGCATGATTGTTTGTTCTGTGTCTGGGTGTAATTTATCTATAATATCTATGTATTCACAAATTATATAAGTATATCAGTTCTCTGGTTACCATAGCACAAGCTCCGCTTAGTTTGGGATCAGATGGCCCTGTGTGAGTTGTCCCAGGATATTTATTTATTTTTTATTTTATTATGCCTTAGACATTCTCTGCCAGTCTTCCAGGCTGGTGCAGAAATAACATGGCAGGTGTGTTAAAATACATTATAGAAAACGTTTGTAAATTTTAAAAGTACAGATAACTTCATTATAATCATTTTAAAATATATTTAATAGGCAGATATTATCACGCATATCTATATATGTTCAAAGCCTTTAGTTGAAAAAATACTTTACTGTACATTTTGGCAGGCAGTTGAATTATGATTTTATATACTAGGTGTATTTTTGGTATTGCTCAACCCGCTAGGAGATGATTCTACTCATAAAAACAAACAACTTTTATTATGGAGCCAAATCTGAAATCGCGAAAAAAATATCAGCTGTTACTAACAAAAGTTCAATGCCCTCCGACCATAATGTTAGAAACAGCTGATATTTTTTTCGCGATTTCAGAGTTGGTTCCATAATAAAAGTTGTTTGTTTTCATTAGTAGAATCATCTCCTAGCAGGTTGAGCAATACCAAAAATACACCTTGTATAATATATTGCTGTTATGGTATATGTTAAATAAAAAGGCCTATGCCTAGTAGTGCACAGACAAAGGCTTATAATAATATAAATATATAAAATGTTAAATCGACCTAAGTTCTGTTCCTAGAGCCATGAAACTTGGAGGGTATGTATCTTTGTGAAGAGTTAGCATCCACTTAGAAAGAATTTTTAGAAACTTTTATATTGAAGAGGTTAGATTTTATAGTTAGTTGATTAATCAATCAAATCGGTAAACTGTAATAATAACTTACTTACCTAATAGTTTCTGTGTCATAAAGTTAAAAAAAATATCTGTTTGTTTGGACGCGAACTCAAGAATTACTAAACTGAAACTTTCTAAGTCGCTAATTGAAAGCTGCTTTATTAATGAGGACAATAGTCTGTTTGGTTTTTTTTTTTGGTGAGTGGGAAATCATCAAATGACTGCTCCCGTCCTGGGTGCGGCGGGAGGGCGTGTGAGACTTTTACTGACTAAACCCACTCATGTTCCTTCGATTGCCCTTTATGTTCCAGGGCCACGGTAATTATTATAAACATTCCGCAACCCCGGCAGGCGAGGCCCTGTTGGGCCCCTTCCAATTCTTATTAGTATTCTGAATTTAATACATTTCGGCGAAAAAGTTGTAGTGTTTATTAAACTAGTTCAATTTCAATAGTTACAAGGAAAGCATCTTAGACTTTCAATTAACTCTAACTTTACAAGAAATGTCGTAAACTTAACAAATAATCTCTTATCTAGTTTAGAATTAATTTTAGTACTCAATCTAGTTTCTAGTCAAATATTAAACTTGTTGATATCTTCATCAAAATCTCATTTTAATAAAATGATGAAATTCGGTTACGCTATTGTTAATAAAAGTTTTAGATCTTTCATAATCTAAAGTCGATAATTTAATTTAGTTGCTAAAGTACTTAACTAAGTACTTAATTTATTTAAGTTATTAGTTGGATGTAAAGTGATTGGTGAGAATGAGTCTAAGAGGTGAGGTTAAAGGGTTTTAGCCAAAGAAGTTTCAAAACTACTTATGATGAAAATTCACGACTCAAACTTTGAAACTATCTTTAGTAAATAATTTAATTTCTCTAACAAAATAATTGAAATTATTTTGTAAATGAAATCCAATTATTTGGTGGCTATCACTGTGGTAACCCAAAAACTTATTAATTTAAATTTTAAGTAGACACGAACTAGCCTAGACCAATTCCCAGAAACTGGAATGAAACAAAAAAAAAAACAAAAAGCAAACGTCGACCTTAAAAGCTGGAGAGTACAAAATTATACTGCTTAGTTTTATTTTTAAAGCAAACCAGTCTAATTTTGTACTCTTTACATCATTTAAGTGAAGAATATTAGCCTCCCCACAACGAGGACTTTAATGGTAAAGAGGCCTCCAGGGAGTACCCTGTTACATGTCGAGTCCTCACCGTTCACTCAAGTACTTTCAAAAGCCATTCAAAAATAAAGAATCTGAAGGAAATGTTTCTAGTTTTTTTAGATTAATAAAATGCTTTAGTTGGCTTTTCGTTTAAGCTGAAAAAGAGAATATTGGAAACTCACTTTTAGTTATGCTCTTTCAGACTTACATTGGTGGTAAATTATTTAATTAAATATAATGTTCCATGAATGCCAAATTATTTAATAAAATAGTCTATTAATTAATCCCAATTTTGAGTTATATACCTATTAGTAATGACGAATAAGAATTTAGAAATAAAAACCTAAATGAATTGTGTAACGTATGTAGGGTGACTGGGAATTAGGATATCAAAACACATGTTTGTGCTCATGAAAACAAACTAACGATTTTCTTAATAATTTAAAAATTTAATTAACAGTCTAAACTAAACTTATTTTGATAAAGCTATAATAATCACAAAACAAAAAACAGCACAAACTTAAGTTTTAATAAAATTTCAAGCAACAAAATAAGCAAAAAAGGCCAATAAAAGACTGTAAGAAAAGAAATTTGATAGAATAAGTATAATTATGATTTAAAGCATAGGATTTTAGGTATCACTAATTACCACTGCCTCTAAAATGATAGTATTTTATTGGTATATCTATTCGCGGATCAATTAATTCAAAGGTAGGAGACATCATCAAAAATAGATTTTCCGTCAAAGCCAAATTGCGACGATCTTTGACTTTCACGCTTACGAATTCGCGGCTAAAACCCAATAAGTTCATAATGTCAAAGCCCAAACAGCTTTCAAACATTCAACTATACTTAGAATTTCCCAAAACTTTCCACTAAGGAACTAAGTCTAATAATTGCGTACATAACATAAGCAGTACGTTACAATAAACAAGAAGTAACTCTACTACCGTAAAATAAGATTGTTCACGCAAGTAGAACCATTGTCGTTACGGGGTTTCTACTCTAATGGCGGTTCCACGTTGACATTTCTGTCTTCTGCGTTTGTTTAGCAGTAAAGGCTTGGTCGTACTGACAAGTTGCTAGGCAAGGCTACCATATATTCCGGGACTGCGGATTGTTCGAAAGTGATACCTCGGCCAAGAGGCTAAGACATGGGTGGGTTTTGGTTAGTGAAGTCTGACACTCCCTTCCGCTCCCAGAGCGGAAGAAGTCATTTGAACATTTCCCACCCTACAAAAAAGGCCAGCAGAAGGACCTGACCAGTAGTTGCATAAATTAGGAAAATAAATTTAACTGATTTTTTCATAATAGATTATACCCATATGTAAATAATTTAAATTTGCAGGTTGTCGATTTTTGTTTTTATTTACCTCTCATTCTTACTAGACGCGTAAACATAAAGAGCTTTGTAAATAAGATTGTCACTATTGTAAAACAAAAACTTAAACTCCCACACATGACTAGTGCTAAAGTGTCTAAATAAAATACAACTTTTCTCTTTGGAAATATTCTGGCTAAATTCTGAATTGGAACTTTTCCAAAACCGTCAATCCCAATGAACCTGTCATGGTGGGTTTAAAATACAATTTAAACCTGATTTGTTTCCACAGAAGTTCTCAAAGCTAGTTCGTTTTATATTTCTTTTAACTATAAAGCTAATTTTGCCATCGAGTATTATTAAAACATACAGTGCCACAGCGTACACACACAGGCACAATTTCAAAACGTACAATTTTCCATATAAGTACATATGGGCCATGTAAAAATGTACACAGAATTTTGATACTAGGTTTTCTTTGTCAACAACGTTTTTAGTATATTTCCTTTTTGTTTTTACCAAGATAAGCTCAGAAAAAAGCGGTTTATCGTAAATGTTTTGTTATTACAAGATACTACAACCTACATTACTAATCCACCACCTGAGTTTGGCTTTTTCTTCATTTTCAGCGAAGTGGAAGTATTTTTCTCTTGAGATCTTAAGATTATGAACATATGCCAAAGTTTTTATATCACGCTTAAATATTTAGTTTAGCCAACGTATACTATCTGAAAAGTTTGATTGAACGCGTAAATCTCAGAAATTACTGGAATGATTGGATTTTGTTTGTGAACTTTATTAAAATATGTGACTTAATACATACATATAAAACCGCAAGGTACAACTAGTTCTTTTAAATATCCAAGCTCCAAAAATAGCGGATACTTTATTTGAACGCAGTTTTTCAAACGTTGCGTTACCTTTGTGGTGTCAAAACCAATGAACCGTTTTAAGCCGTGAAAATTCAACACAAACTGTCCCTAACTCCATTTTCTTTTGTTACAGATAAAACAACAAAGAAATATAAACGGAAGGCAGTGTCAATGCATCGTATACTACACAAATTACTTTTGTCGCTCGGTATAAATTCGCTGCAGTAAAAGTGTTGCTCGTAACTGTCGCATAACGTTCAGTGTCGCGACGACTTTTGTTTCAAGCAACAAAGTGGTGTTGTGATGTTTCGACTTTCGCCTATAAAGGGCGGCATTGCCGAAAATTTGGCTGTGTATGAAGATGGGCCATAAAAGTGAATTATTTTGCTCCCGTGGCAAGATGCTACTTACAGTATACGCGGCCCTGCTTCTCTGGAGGTTAGACTGCGTCGTGGAGAGCACCAAAGGTAATATCACGTATATTCAATGTACTGAACATGTCACACGGTTTATATCGAATCGACGAGAAGTTATTACGGCGGCTTCAATTTGGAAGTCGATAGGTTTTGCGGTGAGGAAAAGTAATAACCAATCATCCGGCTGGTGTTTTCTACATTTTATTTCGATTCGATAGGTTAAGGTTGAAACGAAGATAATTGGTTTTCGTTTTGTGACGGCTTTGTTATTCCGCGACGAAAATGCCTTGGATTGACTTTGGTCGGCTAATAGACCTATTGATTAGTTCTCAACGCTTAATCAAAACGGGTTTTATTAGGACTTGTGTACAAAACTGAGAATCCGTTGCTACGGCCCTTGAGAGGATTCTGTTAATTAAGTCTTGTCCTGGTAACTTATTTAGATAGACCTAAATGTTGTGTATTAATTTCACAAATTGAAAAGCTGGAGATACCTCCTTCATGTCAAAATTATACTTGCCTGATTACTGTTCAATAGGATATTTTTTTAGAGCAAATGCAATTTGGTGATTTTAGATTATATGAGCACCTTGAACACTAGGTCTCGCAATATCCTAGGATGTCTAAATTAAATAATAAACTCCCGTAACCTGAGTCTTATCTCGTAAAGTCATGACTACAAACACTAGCATCACATTTTCCTCATTCTTGTTACCGCTCGGAGTTTCCGCACAATATTTTCGTGGTCCCGTTCCAGTAATCATTTTTTTCACGACTGCAATCTCTAGCAAAAACATGTTCCTACAAGACCCACGAACACAACAAGACGTACATAACATCCGACTCGTATATGAATACATACATATGTATGTGGAACCATAAAGCAGACACCAGCGGAGGTGTCTTTCATATCACAAATGTTTTAACCCGAATGCCCGCAAAAAATCCCTATCCGTTATTTATACGAATATGCTTTATGTACACCACGGTCAGAATAAAGGGGAAATGTCATATTTTGTATGTATGGCCAGGGACGTAACCTAGTGCCAGATTTGGAGTAATTTCAGCCTCACGTCTCCGTGATATATATTTTATTTGTTTACTACTGCTAGCCAGATGTAGCCTTTGGGTTACAAGGGATCACAGCGGTTTTTGTAATAAAATGGATAGATTCTTCAGCGTTTTATTTAAAGATAGCTTACATAGAATATGCCTAAGTTGAAACGATCTATATCAGGGGTGGCCAACTTGAGTAGACCTAAGATCTACTTTTTACTAAGGAAACCCTGTGCGATCTACCAAACACATACGTACTTCTTGAAATCGTAAATGAAACAGCGTAGTTTAACACCAACTACAAACCTTAACAAATATTTATATTTTTTTTCTGGCTACGATCGACTGGACCAGCAGTCACGATCGACCGGTCGATCGCGATCGACCGGTTGGCCACCCCTGATCTATATCAATGATTCAATTGTATTTTAATTTTAAATCAAACACAAAAATGATAGCTTCTATAATACAGAAGGCTCGAGCAAAGTTCACAAACATACGAAATTAGAGAATAGAAAATAACTTAAAATTAAAACCAAATTTTGAGGAAATGTCAATACTACTATAGGAAAGAGTGTGTAAATTAGGAAAGACATATTTTTATAGATGCTCACATTTTCACTTTTATAAACAACTTAAAAAAGGAGAAAATTATCTCTACATGACATTAATAAAGTCTGCCATTTCACGTTCCACTAAAAAGTACTGAAACAGTTTTAATTAACAAAATGCGACATACGTACCTAATTACAGTATTTTTGAGTGTCTTGTTTGTAGAAAATGTTACTACGTAATATTTTGAAGCAGAATATGTAAGCATGGCGATTTTTATTGAGCTTAGTACATTTACAAATATTTTGAAACTGAACGTATTCAAATAATTATAGTCTGTAGTAGTATTTTGCGAAAATTTTTCAGGTTGCACTTTAGAGTTTTATAAAGCTTTAATATAATTTTGTTTAGAATATAACTTCACCACACTCTAGAAATTTCTTCTGCCAGTCGTTTACGAACGTTCACAAAGAACCATACTAGACATAAATATCTTTAGGTTGTTTTAGAAATTAAACATTATGGTAGTTACTACGTTTATCTACCTAAAATGTGAATGTGGATACATATATCTTATAGCAGAGAAAAGTCAAGATTTTTTAAAGATTTATTACACATATGCGAAGATGGGGTAACTCGCTAGCTTTAACTAAATCTTTAGACGGAACAAAACGATTGTGACAAACAAATAATTTTAATTTGAAAATCACTCAAATTTACTTAGTCCACCAGTTCCGTTCTGATTCTCAGGACCAGCCACAAAACCACAAATGTCGTATACATATACAAATAAACGTGGGCGCCAAATCTCTTCAAAGAAAGGGCACGAAGCAGATTGGTATTATCCAGAAATACCTCAAATTAACGAACTCAATCCCAGCATGTAATATAACTTCTGTAGGTAAATGTGTAACTAGGTATAACTATAAGGATATCAAACGGCTAATGAAGTTTACTCGATATTGGAACAAATGTAACTATACTTATGTAATGTCGGAAAGCAATTTTCTCTCATAATATTGACAAGCTTTTGCCCGTGATTTTGTCCGAGTAGGAGGCACATCTTTTGTGTGTGTTTTTTTTTACATTGAACCCTAATGCTTGTTATTCTATACAAAATCTATTGTTATTTATAAAATTAATATTTTTTAAGTAATTTCAAAAAACAGCTTTTTACCCAATACGTACATCAATACGGTACAAATTCAAAAAAGAACAATTAATTAATTATTAATTATTCAAAAGGACTCGGAAACGTTAATAAGGATATTATGTTTAGACAAATTTGAATATTAATTTTTCTTTATTTTTTTCTATTGTAATGAAGCGCTTGGCTATGTGAAAGTGGAAACCTTTCTGATATATAAAAATGTATAAATAAAAGTGACATTACTCATATCACGGCTGTGTTTATTTTCCTTATTCAAGTGTCGACCCGGAAAAATAAGACAAGTCGTTTTCTCTCTTTCCATTATGTCCTTTGAAATAAATTATTTTCACACTCTTTGACATACATTTATCGTCACTCAATCAAATTACATAAGTATTTGACACTTATTTAAGTCATGATCGCCCAGCGGCAGCGGTTAAGACCTAAGAGATATTTGAGACTTCTGTACAAAGTGTTCTTTTTTAGTTTTTCTTGAACATCAGTGAAGCAAAAAATTGTAAGTAAATCTGTACCTATTATGAGTACAGTCTGAAATCGAAAATCCGCCTCGATAAAGTGTAAGCCTAGTGATCAACGCTCGTGTTTTGTCTGTATGAAAAGAGGCCTTTGCCCTGCAGCGGAACAGTAAGAGCGGTATTATTATTGCCCATTAAGTAACACTTTTACGTTCTCTTTCGGTCCCTTTAATTAGCATAATAAATAGAATCATCAAATATTCCTTACGAAAGCGCTATACTTAATCATAGCATTGCTTTATAGCACAATTTAGGAGCAATAAAATCGCGTCGAAGCGGCCAAACCTTGAACTCGCAATACGAAAAACAATAAACACGCCCCTTTATTGCCCGACGTGGGACAAGAGCGGGCTATAAACTGACTCCACTAGTGGATACAAATCTGAATTGTGACGCTAGCATAAAACATGCATGTACCTACAGTGCTACTCGCCCACCGCGCGAGGCACGCCCCTGGGACCGACAAAACGTAACGAACCGACTACACCATCCTTTTATGTCCCAGATACATTTTTCTGGCTGCCACACACGGGGTTGTCTTCAGATAGATTATTTATGTTGTCACACCACGTCTTTTCCAAAATGGAAAAACGTGGTCCCTCGTACAACGGCCAAAGAAAACTTTCAGCACAAAATCACTGTTTTTATTTTCATTTTGACACTTCTAAAAGCGAAGTCGAGTTATAAAGTTTTTTTATAGTATACAAAAGGCCATTAAATCAATCACGTTTTCAATGAAAGCGGTATTAAAGAGAAATCCGAGGAATAGCGTGCTCACCTTCGGCAAAAAGTCGGTCTGCGGCAAGGCTTTCCACTAATTCTGAATTTAAATGCATGAGATCGAATAGGTTCACGCAGAGTGGATCCCGCGTTGAGTTTTCCGATTGCCAGTGCTTATGTATTTAGGAAAAAAATGGGACTTTAGGTCGTACTTCAGCGTTTACAAAAGACCGTTATCAAAAGAATCTTTTGAATAGATTAACATACGTGGGGTGAATGTGTCACCCTCCTTTGTTCGTTTGCAATATTGTGAATCGATAGATCTGATTAGTGGGACTTGGATCCCGTGTGTTATTTTTGGTATTCGATAGAATTGAATATTTTGAGTGTGCTGCGTGTGATCGCCGAGTGAGAGATCGATTCACGATTGTTTGATAGAATTATACCTCGACTCACCATTGTTCGTGCACGATTGTTCGATACACTGTAGTATGACGAGTTATTGTTTTCTTTCTTTTTCTTTTTATATCTGTATGTGTGATTTCACAAAATGTTACCTGCATTGGCGTAGCTTACAGTAGTGTCGGTAGTGACACATTACAGTACTGTCGAACTAGCGCAGTGTCCAATTATTGTCGCACAAACGCTTGTCGACCTAGCTAGCATGATGTGGCTCTTTGTCGTCAAAACATCGTATATTCGAACTATGGCAAGTCGATTTCAAACGTTTCAAACTTTGATAGTCAAAAATATATAACAACTAGATTATTTTGTCGAATAATTCATGATTTACTACGTTGCGATAAAAGTGGATTGGCATATAATTTCATACGAATTCTATTCCATTTTTATTAGAAGAGCTATAAGTAGGTACCTAATGAATTGTGCCTAATCAGATTTGGTATAGATTTTATGTAACCACTTAAGCAATAACATGAAAGTGTAGTATATAATAATACCTACCCATTTTTGTCTCTTGTCAAACAGCCAGCACGTGCATTTTAAAGCAAATTGGTTACTATAAAACCCGGTTTCCTCGAGATTTCTGCCTTTGCTATAGTTAATGAAGTCTGATATAAACTTAGAAAATACATTTGAAGTGCTAAAGTCCGTCAATGGAACTTAACCGCGTCCCACAACCATTATTTAACTGCACCGGCCCATCTCATCACATACGTACAAGTAAGTACGTGTACGTACATAATTTGTATGTTTCAGTCTCAATTTACAAAAAAAATATAGGTGGGTTGCGTTTCTACATTCACACTTTCATCATATATCTTTAATCCATAATACCGAGTCAAACAATTAAACAAAAATAACACAGTATCAACGAAAAAAAGTACTATCATTTTTCACTCACAGAAATTAAAAACAAAAATAAATCCGATTCATTTATCATCAACTAAAAAAAAATTAAATCCGATTATATTTTTATTCTCGCGCCATTACAATATAATTTACGGTCGGTGTGAAGTAACAGATGTCTAGTGCAAGATAGCTCCGCCGCATTTAAATAGAGGCGAGCTGTCGTTGACATAAAGTGCCATTGTGGGCCTCCCCTAGAGAAGGGCGCAAAAAAGAACTCCTTTCTAATTGTTTGCACATTTTGCTCCCTATGGCCCGCACGCGATAGTGTGGGGCGAGGGCTGTCGATATTACATTGGCAACTGGTAATTAATATTTATGTGCCCTTTGAGCCGAGTGTTAAACAATTAAAAATGTTATTAGCTGTGCCTTGTTATTGTAACTGATAAAATATTTTTTTTTTATTATATTTCGATTTCGTTTGAAAAACAATCTAATGGCAGCGTTGTATATTAAATCGAACCAATTTTGCACGGGTAGGTATATCAAATCTTTGAAATTTTTAGGGTTTTTCTCTACTGTAATATCCTTGTATCACACCTAAACCTTATCACTCTGACTATTGATGCAAATGGCATGTAAATCCGTTCACTCCTATTTGAGTTTACGCGGCAACAAAGAATATTTTAACATGTAACGATAAACTTAGTACCCGTTTAAAACTTTTAATAAAAATACAAAAATCAAAGGCACGAATTCATAATATTGATTCTTTGATCCGAACGCAAACACTTGTGTCAATTCCAATATTGACACATTACAAAAAAGAGCAAATCAGACGAGTTGCATCCCTATTCCGTACACACTGTCAATCCATCAGCACCCCACATCCCTATTGTGTTTTCAAATCACCATTGTTGTTCCAAGTGGCTATTTCTGGATCATTTTTTTTTCGTAGAAAGAACTTGGGTTGTGCAAGAAAATTGGCCCAGATTACTTTATCAAATGTCCGTGCGAGATTCTTGAAGGCGCTCAAATAAATGGACGTCATTATGAAAGAACGATGTGTCAAGTTAAAGTAAATTCGTTGGTTATTAAGATTGTTTAAAATAAAAGAGAAATATGTTTTAATGATATTTTATGTTTAGGTTGTAGTCGATAAGATTTTTATGTATTTTTCTAGACTTAAATATCTTCGTCTTACATCTCTTAATCAGCATTAATGCAATCGTCACAGAAAATTATTTTGGTGCAGTCAGGAGCTATATGGTAAAAAAATAGTATAACTAAAATGTATCTTATTACCAAGTAACTGCGATGCGGAAATCTAAGGAGCAATCACTACAAAACACGGTTCTTTCAGTTAGTTCCAATTTAACTGAAAGCTGACCCTAACATGATGGGGAAAGTTTAGGGAGATGCTAATCCATCCATACTAATATTATAAATGGGAAAGTGTGTCTGCCTGTCTGTCTGTCTCTCTGTCTGTCTGTATGTTTGTCTTTCTTTCACGGCAAAACGGAGCGACGAATTGACGTGATTTTTTAAGTGGAGATAGTTGAAGGGATGGAGAGTAACATAGGCTACTTTTTGTTTCTTTCTAACGCGAACAAAGCCGCGGGAAAAAGCTAGTAATAATATATATTAACAATTGTGCCTAAAAATCTAGATTAGTTAGGCAATGAAAAAATATCTGGATCTACTCTACCATATTTTGATTAATAAACCAATATACATTCAATATTTTTTCTCAGTTAATTTTAAGTCAAATATTCATATCCCGGCTGTTTTGTTTTTGTGAAGTGGCAGTAGGAATCTAAAAGTAGATATTGTGGAAAATTTTATAAACGTCTAAACCAAAGCTATTCTTGTTTTACGTTTGATAATCTGACAGTTTTACTGAAGATTAATAAAAATAAGTGCACTTGTGCGGTTTACAGGCATTTGATGCATGCATTTTATGGACCTTTCAATTTTTATACTCGACAATTTTATTTATTTATTTTGATATATAGCTAGATTATACTTACTCGATGTGTGATTTGAATCGTTTAGTTCCCTTTGAAATGGTTATATCTTAGAGAAGTAGTCAGCACAGGAAGGGGCCCAACAGGGCCAACGCCTGCCGGGGTTGCGAAATGTTTATAATAGTTACCGTGACCCTGGAACATAAAGGGCAATCGAAGGAACATGAGTGGGTTAGTTAGTAAAAGTCTGACACGCCCTCCCGCGGCACCCAGGACGGGAGCAGTCATTTGATGATTTCCCACTCACAAAAAAAAATGGTTATATCTTTAAATTATTATATTTATATTATTTTTCATTTCAATGTAACCAGGATCTCATAAAATTCCATTAAAAATAGTTTCGATGGGGTTTCTTCCATAGAGATCTACGTTATGGAACAAGCAACTAGAATCAACTTTCAAATAACAGATCGGCTCTTTGACAATTTGTAAGTATAGTGTAAGTGGTAGTTACCTGTAGTTTTGTCTTTTATTGTTTTTATAATTAACGTTATTATTACTTTACATTTACTGTCTACATTTTCAACTTTTTGACTAATTTAAAAGTTAAATGATTCGAATAAAACTCTTGACTTTGAGCATTTAATTTTACTTCTACCTTTGTAACGCAAAACTTTAAACCTTTCTGTCATGTGAACATATGTTAAAAGTTTCATACTTTACGAACTAAAATATAACATGCCTTGTAGACTCGGTTATTATATTTAATTTAAAGAGGTTCTAATTGTAGTACATAACATTTACCCTCGTGTAGCATGTTGAACCGCGTGATAACATTAACTTTTAGTATAACTACTACTGTTACTTTGTTAAATTGTTCTGTTCGTACGATTATTTACCCTTACTTATTGTTACACGAGCATTTAATGTAAAGATGTTGACTTAAATAAGCAAAATGGGACTCAAGAGGAGAGATTATAAAGGTAGCTTTTGAATGGGGTTCAATTTGATTATATTTTTCTTGTAAGTTATATACGTAAGTGCCTTTTAAGAATAAAATAATTTGATTTTTACTTTAGAAAGTCTAAATTAAATTTACCTTTGTAATCGTTTTTATAATCCTTTTCTTTTTAAGGTTCACGTGAAGGTATAGGTCAATGGTGTTTGAAAGTAATGATGACCCAGTGAATAAGGCGCCTGCCAGTCGTTTCGTGTAAATTCGTCATCACACCATTAACATCATCGAGATATAAGTACTTATATCTCGATGATTAACATCCATTGCTTCGGAAAGCACGGAGAACACCGGATTTCAGTGCTTTCCGAAGTTGTCACACTTAAATCTTAGTCAAGTTTCAAACGATTTTGAATTGTGCATCTTTTACTTGATTGAAGTCACTTAAGGCTTTTATCTTGCTTTTGTCACACATGCAGTATTAAATTATTTCGTGTGCGTTATTGCGTGTACCCATGACTCAAAAATACTTAATAGTGGGTAGCTCGCCGCCCGGCTAGGACCAGGACCGCGTCGACGGCGCGTTTTGTTCCACGCGCGCCTCAAAGAGAAGAAGTCAGCACAAGAAGGGGCCCAATAGGGCCACGCCTGCCGGGGTTGCGGAATGTTTATAATAGTTACCGTGACCCTGGAACATAA
Source organism: Athetis lepigone (assembly GCA_033675125.1). Classification (NCBI taxonomy): domain Eukaryota; kingdom Metazoa; phylum Arthropoda; class Insecta; order Lepidoptera; family Noctuidae; genus Athetis; species Athetis lepigone. The sequence goes on along the minus strand of CM066243.1, from coordinate 9,883,929 downwards.
AGGGCAATCTAGGGAACATGAGTGGGTTTTAGTCAGTAAAAGTCTGACACGCCCTCCCGCCGCACCCAGGACGGGAGCAGTCATTTGATGATTTCCCACTCACAAAAAAAAAATACTTAATAGTTAAACATGGTGCAAACCTTTGGTTAAACCAAAAAAACGAGTAGTTTCACAAAGTGCGACTTTCATGTAAGTTACTATTACTACAGTAAAACCGGTGCTTTGCCCACTATACAATGTACTTTTTGTTGTGCTATCATTTTTGTTCATTTGGGAACTACTTCAAAAAGACTTATTACGTAACGGTTTTAGGTAAGACAACGATTTATCTTTTACCTTGGTTAGACATCTCATTTTATAGTAATTTAGAGGTTAGAAAAAAGCCATTATTTACTAGTTACATCCTCATCTAAAATACATGAATAATAGCTACATGAACACACAAGCTCATACATCATTCATAAGAGACCAAGCAGACTATAAATGCAATTAAAAACTCGAAGGCCGGCCCCTATTCGAGGGCGCATAGTCCATCGATACAGCAAATCTTCGGCTCAACAGCCAATTCGTTTAGCGGGTAATAAATCACCTTGTAACACCCCGACACTTCGATCCCATAGAGTACTAAATTGTGTAGATGCGAATGTATGTAAGTACGTATCTTTCAAATTACCGTTGGCCACTCTCTTTCTTGCATTCTACTTTCTATGTAAGGAATGCCAATCGTTGATAGTAGACTTTAACTTTAAATAACACCAGCCTATTGTTAAAGACACTACGTAGAGAAGGTTTTCCTTAACCGAGGTCTGTTATGTTCAAGATAAACTTTGTAAGAACAATGAATTAAATAGATTAGAATCAGAGTTATTTATCTGCCAGCAATGTAGGTACAACCTGTGGTACAACTATGAGATGGTACAGAGTTCAAATAATACAAATATGATATTACATATTGGTGCTTGCCCAGATACGAGTCTACAATCTATTACGATCGATGGCTGAACAGCCTGCATTCAGCAATCAACCTCGTTTCCTCAAAGAACGCAAGCCATTCTGGGCCAACAGGTTGCATCCATCCACTATCAAAGTGGTAGAAGGTGGTGGGTACCATCTTCTTTGCCGATACAACTATTTTATGTGTCAACGTATATCATGACAAATAAAATATTTTATCTTTTTATATCTGACACAACTCTGTTTATCGACGTCGACATCACTAGGTTTATCGATATCAAAACAAATCATAAAGTGTAGAGTATTAACTTCACAGACCGCGGTATGTGATACTATATGTGGTTTATATATTTGACACAAGCTCCATGTGTTATATTACTATCTCCAGTAACCAAATCTACTGATGGGAATGTATTGTCTTCCCTATATGGTAAGATTATTAAGATATATCGCCTTACCTATATTGTATGACGATATTATGTATATCCTCTCTGTTGTCAGGCATATTGTTCTCCAAAACAGTACTTCTGTGCGTCTGTACATATTTATTCTATGACCGACCCCATCATTAGGGGTAACCGTGCATTTACTCCTATAGGGTACGTCAGATGTGCAAGGGTACAATCTGATTACGTCATTACCCCATACTGGGAACCCAATACAGTATCGAAGATTTTGTTAATAAACTCGTCACAATATTATTAATAGTTATTATTCCCTAGGTTAAGGGTAAAACATCTTTTATCATGATTTTTAATTATCATTTGTTAGAAAATGTCGTTTTGTTTTATTATGAGAGGGAACTTGAGTAGACGGTAACAATTTCGCAAAATGTTATGCAAGGATTCAATTAATTTTGGCACCCGATATAGCGCAGCTCTTTGTTTAATTATAATAACGCTCGTAATTTGTTCGTAATTTATGAGTAACGAGCCTAAAAGGTATATAAAAAACATAATTATTTATACCATTTAAGTTACTGATGTTTTCATTTTTTAGTCTTATTCATGATACATACAGAAAATTGCTAGACAAGATATATTTCGGAGTTAAAACCACGATTAGACGTAAATGTAGTTTGAGACGCCTCGCCACACGATAAACTGACGATTAGCACTCACTTTCTTTCTAAGCTAGGTTGGTGGATCAAAATATTTACGAATAAAAGTGTTACATATTATGACCTATTTACACAGTGATTTTATATTTTTTTTATTATTATACACTCCTATACCTGTTATCGGTTCAGTTCTGAAGAAGTCGGTTCTCAGATTAGACGAAAAAAAACAAACTTATTTTTGTCATAGATACCGCTTTAACTTTCTAGTGCATTTAGTAAACAGCTATTATTATATTTGACATTACAAACATATATTTCAATTTATTTTAAGTTCAAATAAACTTAAGCTTAATTCGTTTCATCCACAATAATTGTTTTACTGTACCAAATACGTGAGGTCATGTATATGACTTTATGCATTTATCAAGCCATGCAATTTTCTTCATACGTGCGCAACATTTAGCGAAACTCGCTTTAAACTCGTGACTCTCCGGTAATGTATATTTCCTCCGTAAGAGTATGTAGAGGTACATTTATATACACCGTGTTTTAAAAATATGTAGTAATATTTTTTTTTTGGTGAGTGGGAAATCATCAAATGACTGCTCCCGTCCTGGGCGTGTTTGACTTTTACTGACTAAAACCCACTCATGTTCCTTCGATTGCCCTTTATGTTCCAGGGTCACGGTAACTATTATAAACATTCCGCAACCCCGGCAGGCATGGCCCTGTTGGGCCCCTTCTTGTGCTGACTTCTTCTCTTTATAAATGTTTATTACTAAATGTCATGAAGGCCAAATGCCAGTGTAATGAAGGATAAAATTATAAAAATGGTCAAGAAACCTAATCTTCTAATTCTTGTTAGTCTGCAACCGACGATCATAGCGGTGATAATTGCTTTTACCTTTTTTGAATAAATAGAGAACTTGCCTTTTTTAAATCAAATAAAATAAAAATAAAACTCCATAGTTTTAAAGAAAAGAGGATATCGATAGTTGACTGGTAGAGAATGCCTAAGGCATTAAGTCCGCCTCTGTACATTAATTTTGTGCATAACGTATAAATAAAGAAATAAATAAAAAGATATCTGAATTAGGCAGACATAAACACCAATGTTTTAAATGGTTTCCGCTTTTCACTCTCACGTACAGAACCCTAAAAATAATAAAAAATAAATCACCGTTTATGGTGGCGCGTAAAATATTGCAAAATATCCGCAAAATAAACCGCTTACACGTGCAGCACAAGGGTGGTGGAGGCATTAAAAAGAGCATTATAAAACTTGATTATATAAAAAAAAATGTTATTTTCAAATGTTAAACCTCGAAATCTCCGTAAAGATGACCCAGCATTAAAAATAAATATAGCAACGATGGGAAAACAGCCGGGGGTGCGAAATAGTTCTAATAGTTACCACGGCCCCGGAACATAGGGCAACCGAAGCAACAAGGGTGGGTTTCAGTCATTTGATGATTTCCCTTCCATAAAAAAATGGAAAAACATGTTTACTGTTAGTGTTTCTTTTAAATTCGTTATTTATAACTATTAATAAAAAAGTGTAAATGCTTTACATGCTAAACCAACATGATTTTATTGATTTGTACTAGGAATTTCCCATATTGTCATAGACCCGTTTACAAATTAGTATGTAATAATATGTAAATATCACTCAACTCATATCACATACAACATTTATTTATTTTTATTTATTTATTTATTTTACCACAAAATACAACTATTATTACAGGGTAACCTAATTATAATAGTTATAACCTAACCTAACATATATGTTAGGTTAGGCAAAATAAGAATATTCTGAGTAAAATTTTAGTTATTAATCCTTCGAAGACACGTGACTCGAGACTCTAGAAAGAAAATAGCAGCGCGACAGCCGGCTGTGGCTTAGTCATCAAAAGGTTTAGTTATTTTCTGAAAAATCTGTGCTGAACGCTAAGTGATTCAGCATAATCGACATTAAGGTTAAAATTAGAACCCCGGTAAGTCGCTAAGACACTTCTCCAATCCATTATCTATATAAACAATTGCAATTTGTTCATTGATATGGTCGAGTTTGGCTTGTATAAAAAGCTCGCTGCTGATCCTTAGCTAGCCTCACGGCATCGTGGATAAAATTCCTTTCTATTTGGTAATTTCATTTAACAATATTTCATGCATAAGTATCTCTACGACACTTTTATAATTTTTTTTTGATAAAATATGAGACCATTTTCAGAAAAGCGGTTAGTTTAGACCATTTGCATATCAATTGCCACATGGCAGCGACGTGTAAGCCGGAAAGTCCACAAAATATGATAACCAACCTCTTTATTAAAATCATAAATTATATTTTTCAAAAGCTGTTGTAATTGCAAACTCTTTTACAGTTATACAATTACAGTGTTCATGACATCTTACGACAAGTAATTTAAGCGTAAAAAGGTATTTTCTTTAATCTTTTCTTTTATATTTCAGTTACTTAAAATGTTTTTTTTTTTGGCAGTTCATTAACTGTTGAGACAGTGTAAAAATATTTTTTATGTTGTGAATAAAATTGAAAAGGGCTTCGTCAGGATTTTTTTTTATATTTTATTATGCTGGACTCAGTAATTTTTTTATTTAATTACCTGGCTCTGTTTACAAGATGTTGTTTGTTTTTATTTTACTATAAATAAAATTTCTGACTTACTGAGGATTTTCACCTTAAGAACTGGGCCGCCAACACACAAAATTATTTTTGTCTATACTATTTTTAAAAAGCTGTAGAGATTTTTGTTAGTTTAAACGCGCTAGTGTCTGGACTTACCAATCGAATCGAAAAAATATTTTCATATAAAATATGATAACCAAACTGAAATAGTTAAACGTCATGTTATGGTTAACGAAAGGAAAGCATGAATCAAGCACCCACAAAGTATTAGCAGAACGCGAAGAAAACCGAAGAAACCGAGTTTACATCAAACCAAGAAGTATAATAATTAAACAGACGATATTAAAATAAATTGATTTTCGCGAGAAAATGCCATTATCTTTCATGGCTTCAAATTAATCAGGTAACGAGAAAAATGTCTGCTTCTAATATAAGGTATCATTTATATCTATTATGGAAAGGAGGGGTGCTAGTGACGTTTTAATCGTGGGGTGGTCACTGTTCTAGTCAATTTTGTAATTAAATTGACAAGTGACATGATCCAGACAATAGAAAGAACTTGTTCCGTGCATTTGATGCCCGATAGATTCCAAATGCAAAGTGACTTTCCAAACACAAAAAGGTGAACCTATAAAAACCCAACAGCGAGCGCTTAAAAAAAGGTTTGCCGTTAACAATTTTTGAATCTAAAATCATACAAACACACACCTCATTTTTGGAGTTGTTGCAATTGGGTATGGGTAATATACCTTGTTAATATGTTTAGCTGAAAACTGCTGTATTTTATACTAGCTAATGCCTGCGACGTCGCCGGCGTAGATTTCATTCATTGACATATCGTCGCGTTAAGGTGCGATTAAACGACGCGGGCTAGCCCGATCCTACGCGAGCCGAGCCGTCCGTGGAGATGCGGCTCGGCTAAATACGGACGCAAGCCTGCTCGTTTAAACGACGCGGGGTAGCACGATCCTACGCCAGCCGAGCCGTCCGTGGCAACGCCGCTAAAATAGGTCTTTCTTCGTCGCGCGCTCTGTGTTATCTGTTTAGACGGCGCGTATTAACACAAGCCGAGCCGCAGATGGCGCGCGCGCCTTTGATCTGTGTCGAAAAAACCGACAAGTGATGGATCGTGCGAACTTTGCCGAGCCGCGCCGAGCGCAGTTGTTTACACAGCGCGTGGCGCGGCGAACCACGAGCGGAGCCAGGCTCGGCTCGCGTGTTTGCGCGCCGTTTAAACGGGGCTTTAGAGTGAAAACCTCGGGAATGCTTTTCGCTGAAAAGTCTTTTATTGCGTTTTAGGAAGAAAACCTGGTACCGCAAATTCTGATTTGACAGATTTGTTCATTCGATACTCCTTAAGGCATTTATAACAGCAAATGAGAACCTCGTAAATACTCACTTCGATTAGTTAGGCGTGTAAAGCTCGTAAAGTTAAATAAAAGTTTTTTTTTTTAATTTTAATATCTTACAGTTCTGGATATAAAAGTGGATTAAATTTCCATATTAATTATTAAAAATACATAAAAAACGCTGTACAACAAATTTACCGCACGACTATTTTTCTTTCTCCTGAAAAGTTTTTACACTTACGAGGTTTAATAGTAAGATAATTATAGTCTATGGGTTGACCCGACGTCTTAGCTATAATCAAGCAAAATTTTAATGAAATCTATCCAGTACTTTTTGAGTTTACCCCAGAAAAAAATCTAAAACCTATATTTTTATGTCAAGTCTTTATATTTATTTATATCCTCCTCCTCTGTCGATTCCTCGTTACTGAGGATCGGGACTCCTTTGAAAATACTTCTAAACAGTTTCTCTCCATCGGCTTCTGTCCGAGCCATCGTGGAGGGCCGTGCTGACAGATATCTCAAGGCTTGTTGATATCTGATCAGCCCAACGTTTGGGGCTTCGTCCACGAGGCCTTTTGCCTTCCACCTTTCCTGTGACCATCAGGCGTTCGACGTTGTCGGGGCTTCTACGAGCTATATGGCCGAAAAATTGGATCACTCGATACAGACACGTCGCAGAGAGCCTTTGGGACCGAGTAAGATTTAGCTCCTCTAAGATAGATGCGTTCGTGCGACGTGCTGTCCAAGGTAGTCGTAGTAGACGGCGCCAACACCACATCTCAAATGCATCTATTCGCTGCCTATCCATGGCCTTCAAAGTCCAGCTTTCAGCGCCGTAAAGAAAAATGGAAAAGACTAGAGTACGAACGATAGACACTTTTGTACGCTTTGTGATGTTCCGGTCTTTCCAAATTATATATATATCAAGTCAAAAATATAATAGTAGTAACTATTATATTTTCATGTCAAGTCTATAAGTAAATTTTTACCTATAAACTCAACAAATAAAGGTGTCGTTAAAACCGCGTCTTCTTAGGTACATTTCTTATCCTGTTTCCTTTACGTCACGATCTGGTGCAGCAGACCTGATGGGCTAATTAGCTAAGTGCTCGTTTAGGAATCGTTCGAGAAAATAAGCTCCGTATTTAAAGGTCCCACTTTTTCTACGTGGACTCGGTGTTTTATTTATTCACTTTACCTAAGTAGTTATTCTTTTGTTTGGGTTGATTAAAAAGTTTGAGTGAGAATCGTTCATGGGTTCTATGCGTATAATATTAAAATCCAGCTAAAAACTCCCAAAATAGGCGTTTCTTTTATTAAGGCTCTATGTTTAATCGTTGATTTTACTTGATGTAATTGATTGTTAAAACGATAATAGAAATAATGGTACCGATTCTCTTATTCACAAACTTAACAAAATTTAAGTTAAACGCATCTTTCACTTTCCATTTGTTAAAGAAAAGGACAGAAGATAAGAACATTAATGTCATTTGACATGAATATTGGTGTGAAGGTGTTGAAAATTAAAAATGTTTGTTTCAAATTATTTACATGATAAATTAATCAGAAATAATTGAGAGATAAAAAGATCCCCAAAACTCTAATATTATTTTGGAATCTTGATGTTGACAATCCAACATTAATAAACGTCCATTATATTAAAGAGATAACAAAAGACGACGAAGACGTTTTCTCGAATAATTTTCCTTTTTATTGTAAGTATTATGAAGAAGCTTGGACTTTATCGTAATAGTATCGGAGGAAATATGCTTGATTACACACTACACATAAGTTATATTGTATAAAAATACTTATTTTATACTAGCTTTTGCCCGCGACTTCGTCCGCGTGGTGTAATAGTTCCCGATCCCGGGGGATTTCTGGAATCAAAACTATCCTATGTCCTTTCTCGGGTGAAGAAGAGACAGACAGACAGAGTTACTTTCGCATTTATAATATTAGTACGGATTAGAGAATATATTTTATTTAATGAAGAAGTAGCGTCCATGACGAATATACCTTTGCAAGGGTGTCACAAATCTTTGATCCGGCTTTTGTCTACTATAATATGCAAATATTTATTACACATATTACTCATCCTCTTGAATTACTTCATCTATTAGAAAAAAACCGGTCAAGTGCGAGTTCTACTCGCGCAACGAGGGTTCCGTTAATTTGTTTTTTAGTGAAATAACTACAAATTTACGGTTTTCGGAGTTTTCTCTTTACTTGTGCTACATGACCTTGCTTCTTGCCAAATTTCACGATTCTAGGTCAATGGGAAGTACCCTATAGGTTTTGAGTTTTGATTCCCTTGAAAATGTCTAAATATGCAATATAAACCGCCGTATCTTTTTTTTGCGTTGATTTAGAAACTTGATTTTTTCACTGCTATAACCGCTTGAATGCTTTCGCCAATTTCTTATTTATGACTCGGGTGCTACCCGATCGAAAAAAAATGGCGCGCTGCCGCGCCAGATGGCCGAGCGCACAGATGTTTATTTTTTTATGACGCGTCGGTAACTTACGTCACCTCAAGTGTTGTTTTTATTGAAGCTAATGAATGACTCTTTCGAGTGGTATCAGGTGTTTGTTAACATTGAGTTTCAAATGTTTTTATTTTAAGCTGTAAACAATGACTTTAGTTAAAAAGCATTATTTGAACTTTAAAAAAGATTATTTTTAAAAGTAAAGCGGTAACATATATATTTTATGACTTTTAATGGTGAAAGGGTTCTATCTACATGCGAATAAATAAAAAAAACATACTTCATAGTAAAAAAATAATTATTTACAGGCGTATGACTAGGACGAAACATTTGCTGACGGTAAATAATTTTTCACCAAAATTAAATAATTTACTACAACTATACCCTTTCACGTAAAATAAAAATATTGTTACAGTCTGAAAGACAAGTTCTTATTTTAACATATGTGTAAATATAATGTTGATTGGTTTATCGAATACAGAAAAATATGGAATTGTTTGAAGGAATTCCCACTTACGTAAAAAATTTCAAGTTTTCTGGCGTTTTTTTGTTTAGTGAAGTTTGAGTAAGAAAAGTAAAAGATACGTAACTATTTTCTACAACAAATGCCCTTTCCAATGATGTATCACACTTGTTATTCAATAGCTATCGAAAAAAAATAAAAATAAATAAATATCAAAAATCGGCAAAATAAACAAATACTTACAGTATGTGTGGCGGCCATTTTGTTTGTTTACATTTTTTGTTTTGCGGACCGAAAAATGTAATCTTTACTTAAATTTAGCACATTTTGTATATTTTTTGGCTGAAAACTATTATCGAGTAAACATTGAACGCGATAGTTATTATTTTTTACACAGAACTGGTCTCCTAATTTAATAAATTACGATAACATTCTGACAAAATTGTAGCACTGTTACAAGTACACTGAAAACCGCACAGAAATAGAAATATAGTTACCCTCAGGTTAAAATTTGGTTGCACACACAAAGACTATATTCTAATTGTCTAATAACACCGTAAATAACACAATAATACTTACACACAACCGAAATTATAATAAAATAAGTACGATAATCTTCCGCGTAACGCGCAAGAGCCAACGACTGACTTTGACATTATTTTTTAAATCCGAATGAACCATTGTGGGACTATTGTCATATTTTTTGCATGAAGAAATATATTAAGAATCGAGTAGAAAAGAGAAAAAGTTATTAAACACCGTGTGATAGAAAGAAACAAATATAATTATGATGTCGTATCGCCCGGTAACGCACTGGAACGAAAAAAGGGACAAAAGTCCCTTGTAGCATTCGGGCGTCAAAACTAAAAAGGGACAAAAGTCACTTGTAGCACTCAACTCTCTTAAGAGATAGCAGACCCGAGTATGTGATATTAATTTCAGCTTGATATCTCGACGCGTTTCTGAGAAAAAGGTTCTTGACAGACAGACGGACAGACGGACGCCTGATGTGAACTAACTACAAATTTACGGTTTTCAGAGTTTTCCCTTTACTTGTGCTACATGACCTTGCTTCTTGCCAAATTTCACAATTCTAGGTCAATGGGAAGTACCCTATAGGTTTTGAGTTTTGATTCCCTTGAAAATGTCTAAATATGCAATATAAACCGCCGTATCTTTTTATTGCGTTGATTTAGAAACTTGATTTTTTCACTGCTTTAGAAGATAGCAGATTTGAGTATGTGATATTAATTTCAGTTTGATATCTCGACGCGTTCCTGAGAAAACGGTTCTTGACAGACAGACGGACAGACGGACGCCTGATGTGAACTTACTACAAATTTACAGTTTTCAGAGTTTTCCCTTTACTTGTGCTACATGACCTTGCTTCCTGCCAAATTTCACAATTCTAGGTCAATGGGAAGTACCCTATAGGTTTTGAGTTTTGATTCCCTTGAAAATGTCTAAATATGCAATATAATCCGCCGTATCTTTTTATTGCGTTGATTTAGAAACTTGATTTTTTTACTGCTTTGAGAGATAGCAGACCTGAGTATGTGATATTAATTTCAGCTTGATATCTCGACGCGTTTATGAGAAAAAGGTTCTTGACAGACAGACGGACAGACGGACGCCTGGTGTGAACTAACTACAAATTTACGGTTTTCGGAGTTTTCCCTTTACTTGTGCTACATGACCTTGCCTTTTGCCAAATTTCATGATTCTAGGTCAATGGGAAGTACCCTATAGGTTTTGATTTCCTTGCAAATGTCCAAATTTGCAATATAAACCGCCGTATCTTTTTATTGCGTTGATTTAAAAACTTGATTTTTTCACGGCTTTAAGAGATAGCAGACCCGAGTATGTGATATTAATTTCAGCTTGATATCTCGACGCGTTTCTGAGAAAAAGGGTCTTGACAGCCGGACGGACGGACGGACAGACGGACAACAAAGTGATCCTATAAGGGTTCCGTTTTTACCTTTTGAGGTACGGAACCCTAAAAATGGCATCAAAATGCGTTGCGTAGTTTTAAAAATCGAATCATACATAAGGATAGACAGCGGAAAGTGATTTTGTTTTATACTATGTGATACTAACTGTCTGTATCGATTTCACTCGTACCTTTGGTTACTGCTCTGCTAACGTGGGTCATAGCGTGGTGTTATGTAGACTATAATCTTATGTCTAACTAATATAGCTTAGATATCGGCATTAAAGTTCAAAAACCTCCGAACAGTACTTTTTGCGTGAAACATCCAACCATTTCCATAAACTTTCATATTTATAATTTTAGCGGGATAGGATACCTTGACGAACCTCGGGCTAAGCCTAAAAAGAAAACGACTGTGCAATTAATAAAAAACGCTTAAACATTACTAAAGTATCTCTACAACAGTTCTATTATCCTAAAAACTTAACCCATAAAATAAATACTTAGCTCCTTATTTCTAGAAATGTTTATAACCATTACAAACGTTGTAGGAGATAGATATACAGCGTCCATTAGCCTTACCACTTATGGAATAAAAAGGGAATGGCTATTACTTTCTTGGTAGCAGAACTGGTATCGTTCGGCCACATTTAACACATCTTTATAAATCTTTACGGGTGTACATAAGAGTAAACTACCTTTTTGAAGGACTGTATGTGTCCCGACGTCTTGGCATTTTATACAGGATAAGTGGAGTGATATTTTAGTCGTATAAATATATTTTCCTAGGTTTAATAAGTGCCGCTGTTTAGGCTTAGTAAGTCAAAATATTGGACGACATAAAAAATCAGGACATTTGAAAAGAAAGTATGACAAGCGTGATATTTTAGCGTACCTATTTATCGCATTCTAAAATTCTTTTGTATGGTGCTCGCAGCAAAATCAACGTAAAAGTTAACAATGGTTGCTTTACCATTATATTTACTTACTTTTAAGATGAGCCACGCGTTAGATTTACACATTATTCACGCTCTTTAGGTTAGTAAGTTAGGTTTTCTGCTAATATCTTGCTTAAAATCCTTAAAGCGTGTGAACCCACCCTCACAATTTATTCCGTTCGAATGACTGTTTGTAACTATTTGATACTTACGACTGAAAGAGTTTCTTGAAGCTTGTCACACTTGTACACATCATTATATTAGTGTGGTTTCTTAACACTTATCACATTTTAGTTTACCCATATAATCTAAACCTTATTTTCTAAAATCTACGTTTTCAAATTGAGTAACAGAAGCTTACTTCATAAACATTCCAATCGTCACATCCCCTTCAATATACGCCTTAATATACTTCACAACATCAATACCTGATACACGCGTATAACAGCCGTTCATTTACTCTAGATGAGGAAATTAACAGCTGATGGCAGACGTTACATCTGTCTCATAGTGATCGCTGTGTTCATTACACGAATATGGTACCCACAAGCTGATATATCGTTCTCATTGTCTCAAACTAACAACAGACCATTCTGGATAATGGCCCGCTTTACTGACCTCGTACGTCCGGACTAGTGTTCCCAACATTCATATTGAAAACGGGATTCGGATAATATGGCTTCTTTCGGTTATTGACAGCCCATTTTGGAGCCAATAACGTGATTGCTGAGGTTATGAGGTTGAGTGAAGCGAGAATTGGTTTGTTGATTCGTTTGTGCGTTGTTTAATTGTGGGTGGTGATTGCTTTAAGTAATAAATTACAAGGATAGTAATGAGATGATATTTTAATTTTTTAGCCTAGTTTTAAGTCAACATTATGCATTAAATATCATTTTTAATAGAGCTCAAATTGTCATGAAATTAGTTAATTAAATAAAGTATAGCTAACCTAGGACCAAAGCAGTCCCCGGCGATTACGCTCTTGTATTAAGTTTAGTTCTTTAATTACCCAAGAAAGTGGAGCCACTTTCAATCAAATCAAAATCAGCAACTTGCTTTGAAATACAGTCTTGTGGAATCGGAGGTGCCATACTACAGGTATGTGCCCGACCCAGTTCTTAATAATGGCGATATCACACTGTACTGGGATCGATCTATCATCACCGACAGGACTATTGTTGCCAATAAGCCTGATATAGTGGTGATAGATCGATTAGAGCGTCGCGCAATGATTGTTGATATTGCTGTCCCGCATGACGAGAACCTCGTGAAAGCTGTAAAAGATAAGCAATCAAAGTATCTTGACTTGGCTCGCGAGGTTGTCGACATGTGGGATGTGAATTCAGCAGTCATTGTGCCGATAGTCGTGACGGCTAATGGCGTAATAGCGAAGAGCCTCGACCAACATTTGAGGAGGCTCTCGCTAGGCAGTTGGATCAAGGGCCTGGTACAGAAGGCGGTACTCCTGGACACGGCGCGTATTGTCCGGAGGTTCCTCTCTCTGGAGCCCTGACCACCGGTAGCTTGGACCCTGTTCCCAAAAACTAAATATTATTATGGTTATTCTAAGAGAAAATGGGTTTTAATGTTAGCGTGGTGTATACATGTTTATACACGTGACTGTACCTACCAAACGTACAAACTATAAATCAGAATGTCCCGCATAACGGGAAATTTTGGAGACATTAGTCCAAAGCGCAGTAGTAGTGCAACAACAAAGAATGACAAAGCAGGGACAATGAGCCGGCTAGCCTAATGAGTACATCGCTGAAATTCTGTCCACAAGAGATTAGTTGTATTTTGAGCAACACCACCTTTGCAGCTTTAGAACATAATGGAGAGATTAAAAAGATAATGTTCGCATTTTTAACATTTAACATTAACATTCCGCAACCCCAGGTTATGTTCGCATTCTAGACTTAAATCTCAACCTGAGAAATATGTCTCTAAGGACTGAATTTCACGAAATGTTATACTTAACGTAAGCACTTTATTAGTGAAGCGCAGTTTTCCATGAAAATCTGTTAAAAGTTAAAAACTTAACTCAACACCATACTGCCTATAAAAGTGAAATAATGAAATTCACACCATTTCTTTTTAACATTTTCAAGGGTTTGAAATTGAACGTTAGTTAGTTAAGGCGCGGTAAGTAGGTATTCGCGGCCGTGCATCGAATTAATAGAAATAAGGTCGAAAATATTTTGGCATGTCCGCAAAAATGTAAGTCATTTTGCAGTTTTAATTGAATATTTAAAAAAATACAATTCTGTGTTTTAAAATTTTTAGATATGTCTTTAGTTTATAAAATTTTCTTTGTTATAGATATAAAAATATGATGGTTGTCGCTGAAAAAAGTGAGAATTTCGAGACGATAACTTTTTTTCCTGGTCTTTTTTCGTAGTACTAGACCACATTTTGTAAATTGTTTTTGTTTAAGTCTTTTCTTTTTACATTTGACTATGCACTGTATTTTTTTCTGGCTTGTGGAATTTACAAGGTGTTCGCTATGGACAGCGCCGAACTGGCCTTTTGGTCGCATGACCATCCATGTGATCCATCTGTCTGTTGAATTTCCAGACAGATTTTCATAAATCTTACTTAATATTATTATGTAAGTATAAGTGTATGTATGTATATGTTACGGCTAATACCCGAAGTGCGGCTACACCTAGTTTTAGCCGGTTAGAACTAGGTGTAGCCACTTACTCTTGGTTAAACCTAGTACGAGCCGATTGTTTTCGGGTAAAACTAGGTCTAGCCTTCATCAAGCCGGCTACAACTAGGTCCAGCCATTCCCTGTTGGATAAAACTAGGTCTATCCGATATCATTCCGGCTAGAACTAGGTCCAGACAATCCCTGTTGGATAAAACTTAGATGCGTGTCCCGCCAAGCCTTCCGCCCCGCGTCACACTCATGACTCACAGCATCTGCAGCAGCGGCGCGAAGTGGTGGGCATAGCGAGGCACGCGCCTCTGCAGGTTGTGAGAACCAGGTGCTGCTGATCTACTGCAGGTCTACTAGCGAGTGTGACTCACAGCGTCTGCAGCAGCAGCGTTATCTAACAGGGATTGGCTGTACATAGTTGTAGCTGGCATGCTATCGGCAGAGCTTTTTTAGATATTAAAAAAACATCCAATAAAAAGAAACGTAGAGAGTTTTTTTATTCTTATAAATCACATTGTAATAATTAACACAAATTATTAGGAGTACAATTTTTAATATAATAGGAACAATCAGGAACATTTTTGTAACAACAGACAATAAGTAGTTGCATATTATAATTTAAAAAATGTTATTATAATTATAAATCACACTTTTATAAAGTAACATAAACTATTTATTAGAACAACTTAAACTTGAGTGACATTTTGAGTTGCACAAAATACCAGCAGCAACCAAATGTGGCAACAAAAAGTGCCTCTGCAAGGCACTTTTTGTTGCCACATTTGGTTTTAAGAAACGCGCTGCTGCTGCAGACGCTGTGAGTCACACTCGCTAGTAGACCTGCAGTAGATCAGCAGCACCTGGCGCTCACAACCTGCAGAGGCGCGTGCCTCGCTATGCCCTCCACCCCGCGCCGCTGCTGCAGATGCTGTGAGTCATGAGTGTGACGCGGGGCGGAAGGCTTGGCGGGACACGCATCTAAGTTTTATCCAACAGGGATTGTCTGGACCTAGTTCTAGCCGGAATGATATCGGATAGACCTAGTTTTATCCAACAGGGAATGGCTGGACCTAGTTGTAGCCGGCATGATGAAGGCTAGACCTAGTTTTACCCGAAAACAATCGGCTCATACTAGGTTTAACCAAGAGTAAGTGGCTACACCTAGTTCTAACCGGCTAAAACTAGATGTAGCCGCACTTCGGGTATTAGCCGTAACATATACAAGGTGAATTTTTGGTCCTGCATCCTAGTATATGGATGGATGTTTGTTACTCTTTTATGCAAAAACTTCTGATCGGATTTTGGTAAAAAGTTAAAAGAATATAGCTTATACACACATATATCAGATTAATGCATAGGCTACATGGTAGATCATAGCGTAATGCTTATACCATCATGCTAATATAGCATCATCGCGCGGGGCGGAGCAATAATCAAAAACATAATGTAACGCGGGTGAAACCGCGGGTGACTGCTAGTTTTATATAGCACGTGGGGACTTGAACTACCTTAATTAAACACTCCCATTGCGTTATATAATTTAAACTTACTAGCAAATGGGGTTGCAGAAATAATTTAAGATCAGAATACGCTACCCCACGAAACCCCAAGAGTATCGTGAGATGAATGAGTTTAATTTTGTGCATTAGTATGTTATGGAAATGAATAAATTACTCGGTATGTAGTTACATCTTCTTTTACATCATAGATCCCTCGCTTTTGAGGGATTTGGTTTCCACACTTAGCCGCTTAACTAGACCACTGTACAATGTACCTAAGGTATGTATAACTGTACATAAAACAAAACACAACCCGTCATTCTCTGGACCCTTTTTGAAGTGACGGCTCCATTATTTTTGTATGACAAATATGTTTTGTTCCCAAATAATAACATCAAAAGAATGAATCAATTTGTGTGGAGCTCCCCTCAGTCTTAGGGTTTAACATCAAGCTATTTCAACGGGGGACCAAATGCGATTTTCTTTTGCCTCGCGGCTGGTGTGTACTATTGATTTTGTACTATACCACAGGCCTTTCGGGAATTCTATTCCGGCTGGCGAAAACAATACTGCAAAAAAAACCGTTTCCTTTCCCCAAAACAAAGTTTCTATGAACTAAAAAATAGGTCAAACTTTTCTCTGCTTTGTATTGAATACAATATTTGTGTTCTGAATGTTTATTATTAGGCCCGGAACATTTTCTTCGCGACTCAGTACGCCATTTACTTGTTTATATTTTATGTTGTTTACACTATCTGAATTTATCTTTTGATTAAAATCAGGGTTAGGCCTGGCAATTTAAATAAATTTATACCAAGTAAACGGTATCGAAATAGAGAATCTCATTGAAAACACAATGGATAAACGTTAGGGTGCCATTATCGATCGAGATCACATGGAAAATAAGTTTTACCACCGTGCGGCGAACCTTATCGAAATTTCTAAACTCCATTTTAAATTGGCAATCACAATTACGGTTGGGGCAAACCAATATTTATAGACTAAGTTCGATTTCGAATTTAATCATTTGGGATTTTAATGGATCAAGTGTCTCGAATTACAATTGTAGTCTGTTATTCCTTTAAGTAATATATTTCTGTTCCTTGAAATAGAATCCTTTGATGGAAATACCGACACTGTAAGTCGTCATTTTGTATGATTGAGATTCATATAAGAGTTAGGCACAATAAATTAAAATAACACAATTAAATACATAAAAAGATTTAAATAAAAATAAATCAAAAATTCTATTTCTCGTTTTAAGAACAGTCAATTTAAAGTTATAGAAAACATTTTATATTATTACGGGTGAAATTTATTTGAATGTCCACGTCAGCTCGACGGTCTTATATCGTCGAATGAATAGACAATATAGCAAACAGTCTGATCAACACTTCTAGTGGCAATAGGTAGGTAACCGCTAAAACAATTCGGTCTCCCAAACTCTCGTTCCCGCGATCAAACGCGCGCGGAATACAAACTCAACACTAACAACACAATTATTTACTTATTACTCATCCCGACTTTGTTTGTTGTAGCTGTCTTGTCTCATTCAAGTTATTGCTTTTGCCCTATTTTCAGAGAGAAATAATTGTGTTAGGTATACTAACTGTGTTTCGTGGTTTCATGTCCGTTAAGATATGTTTTTAGTTGCTGTTCGCTGTAGATTGTCAGGTAATTTTATTTACAACGTTCGTCGGTAAACAGTTTATAAAACACGAAAAAAACAGATTACAGATTACATTTCATTTTAGCCAAAAAAACTACATTCAGCAAATTGACATAGCATGCAAATTGGTAGATAAGATAAAGTATCATATGTTACTCATGATAACTAACCATTTGATCGTTAAAATATTTTTGTTCTTTTTTGCATCTACTTGAAGCTGTATGCGATCACTACTTTTATTTAACATATATAAAATATAATATATCTTTTTCATAAAAAAAAACATGCAATGTAAACAGAATGCAGTCCCTTTTGTTCTGGTTAATTTTAATTAAATAAGTTTCATTCACATAAGTTTTTGTTTTTGTGATTAAATGTTCTTTTGATTATTATATATCGGACACTAATTACTACTCATCCTTCAACATAACATAAAAATGATCTTCCGCGCCCATAAAAATAAACAAACTTGTCAGCTTAATAATCTTAACTTTACATTATAATTAATTACTCAGCAGCGGTTTTCCCAAGAAATTGTAACCCTACATCACAGACTACGTAATGAACCCTTAAAAACTACTTCATAACAAATTTAAGGTCAAAAACAAGCTAATGAATTTTGAAAACTTCCTAGTTCGGCCCAAATCCCTGAACTTGTTTTTTCGCAAGTATTTACTCCACGGATACTGAAGGTCCCCGTTCATTATATACCGCTGAAAGCCTGCTGTGATAGATGGCCTGTTCAACGCGAATAATGGACCATTCGAGCTACTTTCGGAAGCATTTACCTTCGGTAGTCCACTGTACCTAATTACGAATGAACATGATTGAGGGTGTTGATACGATTCAGGACATCAAAAGGCT
Source organism: Athetis lepigone (assembly GCA_033675125.1). Lineage (NCBI taxonomy): Eukaryota > Metazoa > Arthropoda > Insecta > Lepidoptera > Noctuidae > Athetis > Athetis lepigone. The sequence continues at coordinate 9,865,396 of CM066243.1, read as the reverse complement.
TTGGAAGGCACAGGGTTATGGAAAATTATTGCTGAATCATAGTTGAAGGTACAAAATTTTGATTGAGAGAATTCAGTCTGTGGAACAATTAAATCGGTGATGGCTGAGTGAGCATCTAGATCATTAGTACTAATGTTTGAGATAAAATCAAATCAGCAACCATTTTTGTCGTTGTCTTGTTTGCTTCTTTGAAGAATATTGTTACTTGCGATTTTGTCAAAATGATTAAATGATTATATTATATGTACCTATATATCATTGTGTTTGTAACATTTTCTATAGCGATTTTATCCTTATTAACTAGTTGCTATGCCAACTAAGCCAACACAAATTAAACGTAAGTAGCTACATTCATATTCATTAGTTAATTATCTTGCACCTTAGAATTACGAAGCTGTCTCTCGCAATTAGATCGTCTTGTCTGTTAATTAAAGCTAAAATAGAATTTGTTAATAGGTCTCCTTTTATGAAAATATCAGTGAAGGTTTATGGTTTTCCGTAATAGTAATTTTTATAATATTAGGACAGCTTTGCGGGATATATTCTTTTATAGAAAGACTAGCTTTTGCCCGCGACTTTGTCCGCCGTTCCCGGTGAATTTCCGGGATGAAAAGTACCCTATGTCCTTTCTCGGGTCCCAGACCATATCTGTACTATTCTGTACCAAATTTCATTCAAATCGGTTTAGTGTCTCTGACTGTCTGTCTCTTATTAACCGCCTAAACAGGCGTGACAGACAGAGTTACTTTTGCATTTATAATATTAGTAAGGATTTATAATTTTTATATATGTGTTTTTCTTGTGATGGTCATGTGGATAGATTATTTTTCTAGGTATGTCCTTTGTGACAACTTTTTACACATGTCACAAATAAATAAACGCTTTCTTTATTTCTTTTATAAAGCAGAACTGCTAAAGAAATGTTAGCTTCGTTGCTCAAAGAAGTTTTGGTGAATTCCTGTCAGTAAGTGAATGAGCTACCATTCACTAGTATATACACTACAGGTTGCCCAAGTCATTTAGTTTTATATTCTTTAGTTCCAATTTGTTTTTTTTTTTTATTTGGTCATATTTTTATTATTGCTGATTTTATAGTAAAGAAATTATGTGAAAGCACCGTATATTCTATACATGAAAAGTTTTCATAAAAATATTGTTTGTATATTTTTATGAAATGTTGTAAAATGCGTGAGGATAGTACATGCTTTAATATTTTTTTATACATTATGTATCTTTAAAAATGTATTAGACTTATTTACATTAACGAACAATTTTTCAGACATAATTTATGTTGATGTAACTAGTTTCTTATTACGTGGTAGTTACGTATTAAAAGATAAAACTAGAAATTAACATTATATTAATCCCGATATATTTTTTAAGTGTACCTATCAAATAATATTACGAGGACATCACACACAAGAGAAACAAACTAAAGTGTGCCAACAATTCACCTCACACTCATAATATGATTAATCTATACTTTCATTACTAACAAGAGGGAGCTGAATGGAACTAGAAAGTGTGGCTGATTGATGACATGAAGCGCCACTGAAACGCCACTGAAGCGCCATTGAGGATCGCCATTCATTCCTGCGCTGTTAAATATTTCACCAATGTTTTCGGAAGTGTCTCAGCTTGGTAACAAATGATGTGCTAACCGATTTTACACACAGACTGTCACAACATTTTTACAAATATATGAATCAATTTGGCAAGCATTTGGTCCCACTTTTGTTAAAAACATTTGGCAATTTTTTTGACAAGTGGCATTGTAGAATAGATAGGGAAAACTAATAGATTGTCAAATGTATGGAATTGACATAACCTTTCGCTAAACAATTTGATATCTCCATACATTTGACAATCTATTCGTTTTCGCTATCTATTCTACAATGCCACTTGTCTAGGGCAGGCTGCTGTCGATTCTACAATGCCACTTGTCTAAACAGCCCCCCGTTAGGTTTTCTGCATGATTTTGGTGTTGAGAATAAGTTGACGTAGAATGTAAATGGAAATGATCAATCTGATTGACTTTTCTGTACTTAACTTGTTTGTTACAAAGCCGTTTGTATTCGATCGATGCTTACTAAACGCTGGTAACATTGCGATGTATACATAAACATACATTGTAGTGTATACATAGGTAATTAAATGTGAAAACATGTAATTGGTTAATTGTTGCATAATTCGTTGTTTTTGTTAGCTGTTTTTGATTGTACTAAAATGAAATATTATTATCTCATCTTCTATTATGAACAGATAAGTACCTTCTGGGTATATATCTTACTTATTCAAACGAAGGAATCCTACTCCACATAACACCAATAATTACCAAGACTCTCATTAGACCATCAGTTATCTTAAAGGTGACCTGTTAACCCCGTCTTCTAGTGCACGAACGTTGTAGCCCGTCATTTGTCATATCTACGATGATAATTGCCAATTAAGGCTGGCTATTGTTTTCGCCACGAATATCATTCAATTATATCGTTCAACAGTGCCTTAAAATAAATAATTGAATGATTTTTGTTCTTTCACCTAAGTTTAGAAAATAAAGCCGTAATTAAGACATCTCCAACAAAAATCAAGTCCAAAGCAGCATTGTGAATAAACTAAATGAACCAATCCCGTAACAGTGATACGTTCAAAATCACAGGTAGCTGTACCCTCATAAATTTAATAAAACCCTTTAATTCAAGTAGGTTAGCAAATAATAGCAAGGGTTTAGTGTGACTCCACAATTTAACACGGTCCAATGGGAGAATTGAGTCGTAAAAATAGTGAGAGACGGTCAGAAATCAGAGGTAAGATTAGATGGTGCTTCAGAAACATCGACTTAAATATTTTCGCCGCCTCCAGCGATTGAAAGCGCTGCTAACGATGCAAAGGGATATTGGACAGCCCGCGGAGTTTCGTAGTGTATGGTTTCTAATTCTATTTCAAAGCAAATTTATTTTTGTGTAGAAAAGTATGTGCCGATAAATTCTTTTACAAAAATAAGCTTGAGTTCTTCAGGAAATTGATTTTATGTGGAAGCATTCAGAAACCATTTCGAATCATGTTTGATAATGTAGATCTTAGTAATAAGATACTAATTAAGACTTCCAATCACCGTGTTAATTGGCAATTAAAATTAAACGTACGCTTACAAGTGTTGGATTCTCGAGAATTCAAATATAGCATGAACACAAGTTAACAAGACTTGGATCGAATCAATGCTTTAATGAAGTGAAGCATAATTTCTAACTGTTGTTTCAACTAAGTTTGAAGCTAGTCTATTTTCATCCGATTCCTAAAGTTCCAATTGAAAAGGGACTAACTGGTTCTTCGAAAATATTCTGTGTTGGTTGGCAGAAGGGAGAATAAGGGCGTGACATATGTAACACGCAATGAAAGAATTTACCGACTACTTTTTAATATATTTCAATAGTTATTGTTTACTTTTTATTTATTTTTTATAATCAACTTGATTGGCATTTTAATTAACTATAAAAAATGGTAAGCAATGAATATTTTTTTTGACATACGGGTGCCAAGACTAGAGAACATTAAAAATACTTATAATAATTTTAAACAAAGGTTCAACCAAGTCGCTATATAATGTGCCGATCAAAATCTTTACAGCTGCTAGCTTATACATTATAGGTATATTTCTCCTGAACCGTTTGCCAAAAGTTTGGGCTTCTTGTTTTGACGGTTTAAACGAATTATTTCCGCAGTTCACTGTACCTCAACAATATTTTGGTTGCCATTCAAGTTTATTTTCAATCAGATAAATATTTACGTTTATTTTATTCGTGTTTACTGTTTGTGCTTGTTCAGTAAGTCGGTCACGTAGGGGTTTTGCATAATAAATTATTATACCTAAGTGCTCTAGAATCAAGAAAGGTGTAGGCTTTCCGTAAAGAGGATGGCACGTAGAGGAAAGTGTATATATGCATTATAAAGGTGTTATGTAAAAAATATTTTTTGAGAAACGTGCCTTTGTCAGAGCAAAAGTTTTAGCCAAGCTTTCACTAGAGATTACGTCCAATGTGCTAAAACCAGCCTTCGTGTAGTAATAAGAATACTCTTCTAAATCAGTAATACTTTATTGAAACGCTAAATATGTTGCTAGGCACAAATTCCGACAATAAGTGCATAGATTTGACAAGCGTTCGTATATCCGGAAGGGAAAAATAGGTAAATACCCAGGAAAATAGAAAATCTCTCGGGGATGGTATCGCATCTGCGAAGTCATTTGGTATTGCAGATGTTTTTACGGGGTAGTGACCATTTAACGACAACAGTAAATAATATTATATAAATAACAACCTTTAAAAGTGACACTTTATCAATGGTACTGTTGCGGAATGTTTATAATAGTTACCGTGACAAAAAGGGCAATCGAAGGAACGTGAGTGGGCTTTAGTCAGTAAAAGTTACGTAAAGGGCAATCGAAGGAACATGAGTGGGTTTTAGTCAGTAAAAGTCTGACACGCCCTCCCGCCGCACCCAGGACAGGAGCAGTCATTATTTTGATGATTTCCCAATCACCAAAAAAAAAAACAAACGCACTTTTTCGTTAAAAAGTGTTGGTTTCTAAAAGTAAGTCAAAACTTAGTTGTAGAATATTAAATAATTCTCACGTATACCTATTACCTATAAAGAATTATACAAATACCTCGAATCCACTATGTCAAGGCAGATCTACAGATAAGAAACGTCTCAAGTTATTACAACACAATTAACTTAATTCAATCAAAAAGATATATCTTAAAACAATCATCTCAGAAATATGTCTACTCGAAAAGCCCATATAACCAACAAACAAAGTTAACAACATATTAAGGAAGTTAATTGTATACCTATAAACAAGTTCAAGAGGTCCGACATTAGCTATTAAAGACAAATTCCCCATTGATAAGTGCTCATACGCAACAACTTTGACAATTACTTCCTTCAATAAGTTTCTTTCGAGTTTCGTTAAATTACTTTATCTTTAGGTTTCGGGAATACTTTGTCAGATTATGGTTGATTAATTAACTTAATTTAGTAAGTATTTGAAGTAGACATCGGGGTTTTAAAGTACTCAAATTGGTGGATTATGCCCAAAATTATTATTGGTAATGGAACTACATAATGGGTTTCAGATTTTTGAAGTGAAAACTTCTTTAGCGGCGTTGAGCACTTTTTCTGTAATGGGTATAAAATCTTAAACTCGCGTCAGGACACGTGACCTGATCGAAAAAGCGTAGGACGGATGGATAGTAGACAGCTATAATCAAGTTTTCACTTCTGCCGGCACTCCCGGAGTGCAACCCGTCTTTTTTCTTTCACTTATTATAAACACATTGTTTCTTCAAAAATCTAGATCATTTCTAGATCAACGAGAAGTATTCAATAGAATTTTATTTTCTGGGTCAAAATATAAGACATAAACGATTCTATGAAATGTTTCTTGTCAATTCCATATTTCCTACCAACGAATAATATTCCACAGAATCCCACAGATTTTGATTTCCTTGGAAGTTCTTGTGAGCAATAAGCGGCCGTATAAGTATTTTGATTGCGTGGGCTTAAAAGTTTATTTTCTGTAATTCAAGTGATGGCACAGTATTGTGCTTTACAAATCAATACTTTCTAAGAAAATTTAAGTTTTGACAAACAAAGAGATTGACAAAGTAGTAATATTATAAGTGTTCTAAAAACACTACCAAAAGAAAAGTATTTGTAAGTATTCTTGAAGTGGATAACAATATTCTTCTATCCATTTCTCTTGCTTTTTCCTACGTTAGAGTCAACTAGGAAGATAGGTAAATACACCGTAACAGTAACGAAGGAACTCAAATACTAAAATAATAAAACTAACCTAACCTACTTACTAATAAAAGTACACAATGTACTTTAATTGTGTAGCTTTATGTAATCGATGTTATACAACTACGGAAGCTTGTTATTTATATAGCAACTCAATATTGTTTGTTCATACCTTTTATTTGTAATTAGTCTGAAACCCTTCTTGAATGTAATAAAAAAAACAAATTAAATTAAGGACTATCAAATATGTGGAGTTGATTTCAGTTCATCATCTCCCTAGCCTTTTTCCCAACCGTGTTGGGGTCGGCTGCCAGCCTATCCGGATTCAGCTGGATACCGGTGTTTTACGTGGAGCGACTGCCTATCTGACCTCCACAACCCAGTAACTGGGCGACACGATACCTCTTGGTTAGACTGGTCTGAGTTTCTGACTAACCAGTAACGACTGTCAAAGTTCTACGAATGACAACCTCCCGGTTGTCATTCGTAGAACCAACGGCTTTACGTGCTTTCCGAGGCACGGGATGTCAGTGATGTCTAAGATAAACTTTAGAAAGTACATATGAATTGAAAAAGTCACATTGGTACTTGCCCGGATTCGAACCCACAACCTCTTACACGAGAGGCGGGTGGAGTTGATTTCAGTTGTATTAACATTTATTTTTTCTACATCGTTTCCTACCCGTTGAGTATCGTGACTTCTAAGAAGATAGAGAACCTCCAAACTAATATCATATTACACAATTTCAGCAATTTGGAGATTTGATCCGACCACCCTCTCGGGTTTCTGCCTTAGGTCTAATATCATTAAAAATTAGGCTTTATTTATAGTTTGTGACGTGAACGGTCAGTAGCAATGCAGTTAGAATAATATATTTTAAAACCATTCTGTTCACAGCATTCTAAGTAACATTGATTGTCGCAGAGAATTTATTAAGTCTCAATGTGTCTAAAAATGTTTAGTTACCCATTTTGTACCACAAGTTCGTTTTAGATCCACTCAGTGACTCCGTTTTTTTGCTTCACGTGTTAGAAAAGAGGTGATCAATCATTTTGAGGCGTATCGTTACTTAGTGGATATGTAATGTCACTTAATGTCAGCAAAGTTATGAAGAGATCAGTTGACTGAAGAAAGTCAGTAGTTCAAGCGATTGTTGGGGTTGTTTCTGCTTTTGGTTTCATTGTACTTAAAGAGATGCTGGGTCACTTGTGAATGGAATTTGGACGACTTTTCTTTAGCATGACTCATCACACAAAGTTTGTCCTGGGTGGGAATCGAACCTCCGACCTCCGGCTTAGCAGTCAGGGTCACTAACCACTAGACCAAATTGGCCCGTCAAACCTGTGGTCCTTCTAAAAATAAACAAAATGTTTATTTGGTTGTTATAATATTTGTATCGCTAAATTATAATTTTAAGTTTAAGTTTTTGGAAGACTGTTGAGTCGCCGTTCTAATCATAAACTTTAATCTTATTATTTCTCTCAAAACATATTCTATTAAAAACTAGCCATTGTATTCATACCTATTTTGTTTTACCGGATAATTGAGTTTTTTTTAAGTTTTCAGCGATTACGTTACAATATAATAGAAAGTAATTTCTTTTTATCCAAAAAAAGAGCCTTTTGGATAAAAACAAAAAACTTTTACCAACCTGTAACAAAAAAAAAAAAACAAAAATGAAGCTATCACAAAGGAACAGAAGTCCACTCTACGAAGTAAACATGAAAGTGTTATATGTATTTAACCGTTTTATTTGCTCCACTCCTAGTCATAGCAAAAGTGAAGTACGGTTTCAATTAAACCATAAACAAACAGTAAATGAACCAATTGAAATAAAAACCAACTTTTAGTCTCTCTCTAAATTGATATAGAGCTGAATCACGAAGCCTAATATTTGTGTGTGCCTTTTAGTTTCATGAATAGAATAAAATTCAAATAATAACTGTGAAATAAAGCTCAAAGTGAAGTGAATGGGCTGTTTCTGTGAAAACGAACTGAATTTTCAGTGATAAATAACTTTTTATGTGTTTATTTTTGCTCGAAAAGTTAATATGAAGTTTTGTTCACCGTTCATTAAATAGACAAGTATAAATTTAAAATTTGAAAAACCATCGCTTCCCGAATTTATTAATTCACAACTGCAGATAACATTTAATACAACACAAGATAAATATCGTTGTAACGCTTTGTTATAACAGTTTAACATGTACTGAGCTCAAGTTTTTTTTTATAAATACTTATAGCAATACAAAAATATTTAAATGTGTCCGATACTAAAAGAAGATTAATTACTGCCTGCGTAAAATATTTGAACAAGTGGCATTTAAACTGCTTGTTTATAATGGTAAATGTTTTTTTTTTTGTATCGCTGGGTATGTAATTTAAGTAAAATGTATTTTAATCTCTCTTTAAGATTCAATTTAAACTCTCCTAGCAAATCAAAATATCAGCAGTAGTATATTCACTTACAAATATATTGAATTTCAAAAACAACATGATCTACTACGACTTTAAAAAAATAAATTACGAGAAATTTCTAGAATGTTCATAATTGGGACAGTCAGCTTAATGGTTTCATTTTCATATCTGCATTTTTACGATCGCCACTCCGTTTTGCAGAGGCAACTCATTTTCATATTTTAGTTTCTAGAATAACACAGTATTTTAGCGTCCTTCTGTGCTGCCAAAACATCAAATCGTAACTGTTAAAGTTATACTACGACCTTATGTTTCATGTGTATAAAATGGGCAGAGGCATAAATAATATACTTTATTGAATTAGTTGGCATATTATTGTAAAAATGTAAAATGTAAAATAAAATTGTAAAATCACCGGATCTCAAAAATGTACATCTTTACGTGACGAAGTACAAGAAAATACAGTGGTCTACAGATAATTGTATCTACCCTGTGGGTAAAATAATCTTCTAACATTATAATAGCATACGATCAAGAGTGAACCTCAACCAGTCCCTATCTATGTCTTGATTTCTGTTTGAAGTATTTTTTTGATTCGCACTGTCTATGACTCTTTTTATTGTAGTCGCTTTTAGCCTTTATTAAAATCTCTAAAACTCTCAAGACATTCAAAAACACAGCGGTATATGGCTTGGGTTTGAACTCAAGACCTCGACACTCAGCAGTCCAATCTGCCTTACCGCTATTGTTTCTATATAAATGTACAAACATAATTTATGCATTGGTCACTAACTACCAGCCACCACATACCTACCCACTGTATCTTCAACTGTCCACTAACATCACTCTTGCTTAATGATAATGGTGTTCGGACCAAAAGATAGGCATTTGTCACTGGAACACGTTACATCACTAGTCAGCCGGCGTTAGTTTGCGGCGCAAATCTATCCTTTGCGCTTCCACCCGATTTCCGGCATTAGTAAGTTGAGCGGCCCGGGTCCAACTCCATTTATTACTAAACCACGATAATTCGTTCCACGATTAAAAAGCCCGAAAGCTTAATCAGTTTGATAGGTTACACTAGGCTGATAAATAGGCGTTGCTTAGGTTAATTTGGCTTTGTTTGTGTCTTTGTCTTGTAGTCGAAGATTTATAGATGTGTGATAGGGACAAGAATAATTTCGTTGACAAAGCAAGCAATTATGTAACATTTATTTATTTGGACTTTAGACCAAGATAACTTTGATTAGCAAATGTTTCAGCTAGTTGTCAATCAACGAGGGCAAGAAGGAACGGTGAATGGACATTGAAAATTTTTGCCGCTGTCACCGTCACGTCAACGACAACTGATACAATATATAAATATAAAAATTATACATAATAGAAAAATGATAAATACATTTACTATAGCCGCGTTTCCACCATAAGTCACGCCACCTCGTATGAAACTGTGTGTTGGTGATGGCGGCGGTGGACAAACGGCCTAAGGTTGACTAGAAAATTCATCAGAATATCAGAACTACCAACATCACTTTAATGTACTTCAAATTATAAATACTGTCAATACAGTCTTTAGTAACCATTTCTCCAAATTAATTTCAATTAGGAATCTAAAGTAAAAATCTTCAATTTTTATCTAAAATACCAACGCAGGTACATTCAGTTTCCTGACGCGCTATTAAATGAATGCTCCAGTAAATCAAATATTTTGGAGTTTTTTCAATAAAAAATTCCAAATCCTTTTAAAACCGTTTGCTTTGGCACATAGCCAATTCAATGCTAAGCGGAAAGAAATGAAATAAGCTGGAAGAATTCCGTTTTGGGTACCTGTAACTAGAAATGACTTCTGGGTTATAAAATGAGCATAGTAAATTGTCAAGCTGACAGTAAAATTTTCTGTTTAAAAAGTTTTTTCACGCTAACTACTCTAACAAAACTTATAATCACACACACACCGCCACACCCTCCCCACACTCACACCCGCACCCCTACCCCCCAAACACACATACAATACACACACACACACAGACACACTCCCTCACACAAATAAACACCCACACACAGACACCTACACTAACACACAAACACACACACACACCCCCCACGTTTCTTTATTTAATTTCATTATTATTAAGCCGTTCATGTATTTGATTAGGTTTACTACGAACATGGTACGTGAAAAGGACGATTTGTGCACGAAGTAACAGTAGAACACTGTCTCCTAAGGCACAGGTTTCCCCTAGTTTAGGAGGCAGGGTCTCATCATCCTAGACACCTTTATACTACCAACTATTTTTGTGACCTATATTTATTACATAATGTAACAAAGGTTTTAGCATCAATAAAGTTTTTTTATATTTTTTTTTTTTAAATCGAAGATTTTGGACAGTTTTTGTTGGCGAATCAGGTAAAATTGAAAAAACAAATGAATTCTAAAACTAGTTTAAATTCGCTCTTAAAGATCATATCTTTTAGACCTTCTATAATTTCTTGCCGAATGTCTCTGTGGCACATCGTTTTTCTCACTCCACTACACAACCTTCAGGTTCACCAATTCGACATTTTCCTTCCATTTTTATACCACCATGACAATACCTTCGCAAAAATATTGGTACATTTCCTTTCCCTTACATGTGCCTGCTTAATCGTGTGTCTGAAATCACATTGAAGTTATGAAATAGCCCCAGGAAGGGAATCGGACTGGAAGCATATATCGCTAGTCTAATTTGAATAGGCGGGGAGGGTCAGACCTCTCTCACTTGACTGAGGGTCGACAATGACACATAAATTACTACTTTATACGTCCGGCCACTCTGTATCTACGCTCAGCGATGCCAGAAAGCTTTGAAAATATGTACGTACTTAAGTGAAATTCCGGGAAAAGGGGTAGCGCAATTATTTTGATGAAGCCGAATTTGTGAGTAGTAAAACTGATGACCGATGGCAAAAGGTTGGCAATTAGGGTATTTATCAACAAGTACAATATTTATTTTGGGGTAAGGTATAATATATTTCTCTGCGGTCGTGTGGGAATCGAACACAAAAAGTATACGTCAATGCTTAGCAAAAATGTGGCGTTCTATCAATGGCATACTTCCAAACAGTATCTTAATAAACAAACAAATGTCTTTATAAAAAAACCTTCTAACTAACTGTTTCTATCTACGTATCAGTATGAGTAAAAAACACTTTCATAAATATTTAGAATAACTAGTTCTCAATATTGCATTGTATTTGAAGGCCCCGTCACAGAGCTGCTAACCCAGGACAGGTCGATATAAACTCAACAATAACACATCTGTACGTCCATTACGAATTTAATAATTTACCTGAAACAGCATCGTCCATATTAATCTAGGTATTAACCGGCCTCTCCTACAATTCCATACCATTTAGTATATCACTTTATACAAATCTAATAATCCTTGCGTAAATCGGTCTAGTCTCTCGGTTCTCACTCGGAATTCCAGCCATCTCTGCCATACCGAATTTAAGCGAGAAACAATTCAACTATAATCGCTTGGCTCTACATCGTTTACCAATTGATTTAGGAGCTACGCAGTTATAGATAATAATGTGTATCTTGGATCTATTTCGATGGATGGCCAATGAAGGAAGATAATTTAAAAGTAGACACGTTTTTGTTGTATTTTACGTTCGTCTAAAATAAAAAAGAAAATCTCCAAAATTTGGGATTTACGCTGTTCATTCGTTTTCGTTTAAGATCTTTCCAAATATTACTGTTCAATACTTTGTGTTTTTTCTTCCATCTAAGCATATATTTCAACATACCTATATTTTTGTCCACAGTCATAAAAAGCAACATGAGGCATCAGACGACATTGCCGATCACTAAAGTGGGTCCCACTGCGTCGCTTCGAGATGCTGAGCCTGACTTCATAGGACCCATTGAGAACGTCACTGTTGCTCTCGGCAGGGAGGCTGTACTTACCTGCTCAGTTTCAGACCTTGGAGATTATAAGGTATGTGTTGAACAAAAGCTTTTTGTTTAACAAATGCTTGTGGTGTCTTTTAGTTTTCTTAATTAAAAGAATAATGAGGATAAGATTGCTCCTAGATAATAATAAGAAATGATAGGTTTAAATATATCTATACCAGCTTTTGCCCGCGACTTCGTCCGCGTGGAATAGTTCCCGTTCCCGGGGGATTTTCAAGATGAAAACTATCCTATGTCCTTTTTAGGGTCCCAGACTATATCTATACCAAATTTTATTTAAATCGGTTCAGTGGTTTAGGCGTGAAGAAGAGACAGACAGACAGACAGGGCTACTTTCGCATTTATAATATTAGTATGAATGTGTAAAATAGAGCTACTTTCGCATTTATAATATTAGAATGGATGTGTTGTATACCATGACCCTTTATTGGGTCTTGAAAAAGACTTAACTGATTTCATACAACTTTTAATAGATGTTCTTTATTTTTGACTACTTTGATTATTTTAACTTTCAAAGACGTGGGAGAAAAAGCGTAGGGCAGCTAATTTAATACTTATATAATTTAGTCCAGATTTTTATGAGAGACTGATGTAAATTAAGTAAGAACTTGTACAGATATCAAGGTCGATTTATCATAATTTGCGGCATTTTAATCTGTTTATCACCAAATAGCAAAATTTGATCCTATTTAATATTTTTTATAATACACAATTCAATTACGATTCCTGTATGAAATTAGACTCGAGTAGGAACATGAAAATAATAATATGTTTGCCCAAGTAAACATCTCCACTCCCAACAATCTGAGGCCTAGGTTATGACGTAAGTCACTTCAACATCGTAAAATAAGCGTCAACAAAATTCCGTCGTCTAAGCGGACAATAAAATTTGATCTCACGCGTTTTATATTACTCTCTTTATGATAATAAGATAATAAACAGAATAAAATACCTTTGAGGAATTTACTAAAGAATTCTTTATTGATCCTTCGAACGCACGTGATTTGAGATATGGTGCTGATTCTCTTGTTCACAAACTTAACTAAATTAAGGTTAAATGCATCTTTCTCTTTCCATTTCTTAAAGAAAAGGACAGAAGATACATTTTAGTTTAATCCTGTCAAATTAGACAGCGCCTGAAGAAAATTGACGTATATTAAGACGCCATGTTTTTAAATCACGTCTAAATTATCATATGGAGTGTCTAAATTTGACCGGACTTAACTAATATTTTATCTTCTGTCTTTTTCTTAATTAAATGGAAAGAGAAAGATGCACTTAACTTAAATTTACGTTAGTTTGTGAATAAGAGAATCGGCACCACAATAGAAAGACATTAGCGGCGCGACAGCCGGCTATCGTTTAGACGTCGAAAGGTTAAATAAAGTTCACGTACTTCGCGTTGTTCAACATTCTACAAGACAATCAGAACTTAGCATAGTCAAAGGTCACTTAAACTTAATAGGTTTATAGCAAACTTGCGCTCTTACTTTAATGAAATATGTTCACTTGAAAATTTAAGCTACGAAGGTAGTTTCGTAACTAATGAAATTAAATTCTGCGGTACAAGATGCTAGTATTTCATTTACTTCTAGACTGTTCTGCAAAATGATATAAAAATAATTGTTTTATGAATGAATATTTGGGGCAACAACCATACAGCCATCTGATCCTAAAATAGTCATATATGTAGTAATCAGACAACTGATAATTATAATTTAGTACTAATTAAAATACATTCTGTCAAACACCTGTCAAATTAAACAGCGCCTTAAGTAAATCGACGTATTTTAGTCGCCTTGTTTTTTATCGTGTCTAAATTATCTGTGGAGTGTCTAAATTCGACACGTCTAAACTAATATTTTATCTTCTGTCCTTTTCATAATGAAATGGAAAGAAAAAGACGCGCTGAACTTAAGTTTAGTTGAGTTTGTGTACAAGAGAATCGGCACCATTTTATAGAAATTACAAGACATAAAGAAACGATTATGCACTTCACACTAGTATTTTTTTGAAAATGAAACCTTCAGCTTAGCTGACCTCACCAACCACTACATTAAGGCAAAAATAAAGATTATTCCTCTAACACAATATTTCAACAGTAAGTTATGATGTGTAAGTCAAAACCCAGCTCTGAATGCCCAATCTCCGCTTGTTGAAAACAAAATTAATGATGTTCCAATCCGAAACACTTAGAAACATTTATCTGTCTGTCTGAACTCACCATTCATGATGTGTTTTTGCGGAGTAGTGGGTTCGTAAATAACCCTCGTTTATCGAGGATCCATTTAGTGTCCTTGCTCATGAAAAACGAGCTCTTTTCCTTTTAAAAACGATCGATCAATTGCAATGTCATTTAAACAGAAGCGTACGTTTGATCCCCTGACTCGAATGGGGCCTTCATTTCATTTTTATCGTGAACTATTTTAAATTGACATTCTGCAGACTTTGGTGATTGGGACATAATCTTTATTACTTCAAATAATATGATGAATATTCATCATTTCTCTGGTATTGTATCGAATATGTTAGAGTCGGCTGCAAGTCTAACCGTAGTTAGTTGAATTCCCAGGACCAACTTCCAATCACACTTTTACCGTCCATTAATTTGGTAAGACAATATACTTGTTCGTAACGACTGTCCAAGATTTACGAACAACAGACGGTAGTAACAGTTTTACGTGTCAGTGATGTTCAAGATAACATTCAGAAAGAACATAATTATAAAATTAAAAGTCCCAATAATTGGTACTTGCCCGGGTTCGGACGCATTCGGGGCTACACACATTTATTTATCATAGAGCTATCTTGACACAGCCTTCTGAGTGAATACTGAAATCAAAGAACATCTGAATACCTTACTCTTTGTTTCGTTTTTTTACTTCTTAAAATAGTCTTTGATTATTGAATTGTGGCAAATTCAATAATCAAACAGTATTTCCTCAAGCCCCAGCGTGCCAAGATAGGTCGGTTATATTTAACCTATTTTCTTAAGGTAACAAAACATTTTCAGTACACTGAGCAAGAAGGAAATATCGAAGACTCTTCTACCTCTTTGTTGCTGCCGTTTTTTTAATCTTACTTAGTGATCTCGTAATATATGTGTGACGTCATATCCCCCTTCTGATGTCACATACGATGTTTCGCAACCATTCATCCAGATCATTGGTTTTGTGTAAATCATGGCCGAGGGAGGAAATATCTAAGTAAATAAGAGGATTTTCACTTTATCGCGTAATATGTATTTACTATTAGGGATTTAGGCGTCTATGAATTGTGGATACAATTTTGTTTTTATTATTTACCGATTTCTCCCTATAAAAATAAGTTACTATTTTTGTGGCTAGCTTGTGTGCCGAGATGTTGATAGTTTGCGTAAGGAGATAAGATTATTATTTTGGAGAAAACCATAAAGATTATTAGGTAACTAAAGTTACAAAGTAAAAGTTTCTTTTAATTTACATTAGTTCAATGGTAGCTTTGTAGTTTTGTAATTAAGGGAAGTTTGTTGTTTGGTATTTTGTATTCGTTTGGTTTCTGGTGTTCGTAATAGTAACCTTTTTTTTATCTCAAATTTACAAACGCCAAATCCCTAAAATTTTCCCCCCAATATTTTCTACCTCTCCGTCCTTGTTATCATAACATTTTACAGATGTAATAGAACTGAATAAAGGCCCTTTAATTTCCGAGGGTCTTTACAAGGACCTTGTAACTTCAGTAGGTCATAGTAATAACTGTAAGTAAAACGGTAATTGTAAATCAGGCGGGGATGTATACTCGTAAATGAGCGCAAATTCTGTCGTCTGCCCCAATTTGTTCCCAATCCCGTCCCCGGGACCCGGCCAGGTCCCGTGCTCATCCAACCGTCAAATTCATTTGCATTTCACCGAAGCGTTATCTCATTACGATTTGCTGATTTCTCCTTCTACTCATGAACTCTGTAATAATTCATAAGTCTTTCGTAAAACATCGTATTTATTAAATTGATGTGACAGCGTCGATACATATTTATGGAATTTATTATCGGCCCTTGAGGCTCGTTGATTTTTAAAGCTTTTGTTAATAAAATGAGCCGTCTGTTGTGTTATTCACGACGATGGATTTATAAATTATGTTAAAGAGTATGAAGTTTTTCTGTGGTGAAATGTTTACTTACTGTTTGTAATATGTTATGAGCATGTTTGTGTAAGGAGTTCTGTTGGTTTAAAAGTTAAGTAATACAATTTTAGCTTCGTTCTAGTTTTCTGCTTTTAAATCTTTTAAAAGTCTCGTAATTTGAGCTTGATACAGTCAGGGAGCTAGTCAAATCAAGTTACTTGCCCCTTTTTTTTTATGCGGCATTAGACTTACTGCCTCGTGTTTAAGGCACCAGGACTCCTTTTTTGAGTTGTTATTTGTCTTTCATTTGCTAAAACTAGATTGACGTACTTTCCTGTTCTAGCAATAAAGATACATGAATACTTATACATTAATAGAATACAATGTATCATTTCATATTATCCCCAGATGTTGCATTATAAGCCAGTCTAGCAAAATAGGTCAGTGGTTGACGAACTATACAAGTTAGCAAGTTATAATCATATAAGTTAGTATGTGTGCAACTAGATAATTTAATTTTGAAGTTAGATAATGTACTGAATACTAAATTTCGTTCAATCATCCGTAAGTATCCATTGCCATTATTCTACTGTTACTGTTACGGTTTACTGTAACGGTAATTTAATTATCAGGGAAAGTGTATGAGTGTGTGTTTGATTGTCCATCTTATACGACTAAATCTAAATCGGAGCGACGAATTGACGTGACTGAATTTTTGTGCTTTTCTTACGAGAGTCTGGATACAATAATTACTGAGAGGTGACGTCACAAGTTACCGTGACCCCGGAACATAAAGGGCAACCGAAGGAACATGAGTTAGTCAGTAAAAGTCTGACACTGCTTCCCGCCCCGTATGTGTAGAAGGTCTAACAATCGGAATAAACAGAATACCGTTTATTTTTATGTGGTCATCGACCCTTTTCTTAGTGCGGAGCATTATTCACTTAAAACTATGCCCACTTATTGCACTTGCAATAGGAACTTGCTTTTCAAGCGCAGAGTCATTGTGTCATTAGTTTATATAACGTAACAGTCAGAATCAGGTTTCAGTTTTCAAACTGGGCCGCCAGAGAGGCTTGCGTTTAGAATTTATCATCCATGCACGTCTATGACAGATCTCGTTGCCTATCCGTTTGGATTTTTGCTATAAAGTAAGTTTTTTTTTAGTTTTGGGAATGATTTTGTAAGTTTTATTGAATTAATAGAAATCTAAGCAAACGTAGAACATGAATTTGAATTGATTCACTGAGGTTAACATCGATTTTCTTCAATTAATAATATTGTACTTAGTGTTTTGTTTGCTGATGTGAAATTAAGCATTTTTTAAAATTTCTTGAACTTTAGTCAACGGATCTTGATCAACCTTTGTGTATTTTATTTGGGGTTCTTTTTTCTATTTGAAGTAAAGACACCCTAAAAACAGTACCGTTAGTAGATAGTATATATTGTCTGTTATTTCCTAATAATACACTTCACAGAATAAAACCCACACTAACAAATAAACTACCACTAGAACTAAAATATTACTTCCATAATGTAAACACCGACTTACTATTAAAAGGTTCCACGTAGACACGGATTTAAATCGTGATGAGTCGACCGTTAGCTAGCTTGCGGGAGAAATTGCAAACGTTGCTTCTCTTTGTGAAGGAAAAAGGCTGATCTCACTAGGTGCCTCAGAATATGCGGATTTATTGATTCTCCCTTGACTTGTGAACTTTCAAAAGGATTACTGGAACATGGAAAGTCGATTAACAGTTAAGAAGTTAGATTTTAAGGCAATATCTCTTGAAACTTAAAAGTTTTAAGCTTGTTTTTCGTTACGGGATATTTAAAAAGCGGCCGAGTTGCAGTCGGACTTGGTTCCGTATAAAGTTGTTGGTGTGCCGTGATTCTTTTTGAAGCAGTCATCTGACAATATTATGCGCCATTTTTTAACTTTTATACATTAATTTGCGCGCCAACTTAACTAACCCACCAACTTACTACTTTATGGGTAAGAAAATAAGATTTATCGACGAGATAAAACGGAGAGTAAATTGTCGAATGACTGCCTTATGGCTGAGGTGTAGAATTAATATTAAAAACATCATTCAAGCTTTGTTTTTTCCTTCTAGTGTAACACTTCGTTTATTCAAGTTTCACCTGCGTATCAAAACCCGTGTATGTGGATAAGTATTTGTAGATAACACGATTGAAGTATGTATTTAAAGAACCGGCAATAAATTAAAAAGAAAACGGAATCTTGAAGCAAAAAGATTGTAAACTGTAAAAAGATTTTTTTAAAATTCGATGGTCTTTTTTTTGTAATAAATTCTAAGCATGTGCGATGGTCGCCCTAGTTTGTCAGCAGCATCAGATAGTGACGTCACGTCAACCATGGGACTGACTTACACTGAGACCACTGCGGCTTTAATATTCTAAGTTTGTAGCAGCCGCGACGGGCCAATTTCCATAAAGGGAAAGCCGAAACAAAAAAAATGTATTTTTTATCTATCGTTAAACTAAAATACAACAATACGGTTTAAAAAATTTTATTCAATTGAACTGGACTACTAATTCTTTATTTTCATTGGACCAAAAAAGCCGCTTTTGAACGACTCCAAAACAAATTGGTCAATCCAAATTGTTGTTTCGCATGGAGAAGAACGGACAAGAAACTCCATACTTATTCTTATAAAATTACCGTGTTACAATTTTTTTTTTTTAAGAATATAATTAACGCTAAAAAAATGAAACAAAATATTTGTAAAAAATAGGAAATGGAAGCTATATCATGTTTGCGAGCATAGTATTCACTTTATTAATAAACAAGTTTTCTCAAACAATGAAAATATTGTAGTAAGCAGGCTTTACTCTTTAAAAACAGTAAAATAATAGTAAACAATAATAGTATAGTCAACAATCTATGCAAGTTACCCGAGTCGCAGTTTCCCAAATTTTTTGAAGATTAATAATCTAAACTTATACAATAAATGGGCTAGGTTTGTTATTTTATTTAAATTGTAAGAGGCAATCTCTGGAATTACTGATCCAATTAAAAAAAGGGGGTATTCCTCGGAGCGCTCCTGTTTTGAAGCGCTCCTAACGAAGCGCTCCTAAAATATTCCGCCAAGCGCTCCTGTTGGGAGCGCTTAGAAAATCAAACTAAAAATGTTATTATTTCATTCCTCGAAGCGCTCCTATGACGAAACATAGAGAAGAGCATGAAGTGTTCGTAACAAATTATATCGATAAACATTTCGACGGCTACTAGTTGCTTATATTAAAACTAGAAATAGCTAGAATAACTGAATAGTAAAAATAAAAAGCTTCGATGAAAAGTACCAGGGTGGCAGAAATTGCCAGGAGGCACCTAAATGATCTCATATAAATTGTACACCAACGATTAGAGACCAGGGTGGCAGAAATTGCGAGAAGGCACCTAAATGATCTCATATAAATTGTACACCAACGATTAAGGTCTAAAATTATTTTGTTATTATTCACTATAACGATCTTATTATTTAGTAATTGTTTATAACTAAAATGTAGTTATAGATTTATAACAGTACATAACCTATAGCTATCAGGAAAATAGAAATGAACTAGAAGTAATTCCTTATGCGATACTACTCAACTTGTATATTATAATAATAATATAGTTTTAATAATTAACTTTGATGTTATTCCTTTCTTTCATATCCATCCCAGCAATAGGTTCCATAGATTGATCACAAATTAAAAAAAACTTTTCACTTTTCACCAATCTATCTATATATATAAAACAAAGTCGGGTTTGTTACAACACTTATAACTCGAGATCGGCTAGACCAATTTTCATGGTTTTTGGTTCGTTGGATTTGTCCCCGCCCCGAATAGCAGAATACATCTTAAAAATAATGAAAAATCGACGAGAACATAATTATAAAAGATGAATCATTTTCCCCTATAGTTAATTCTAAATTCAATTAAAGATTGAAAACTTAAGAGAACAATAGTACTAGGAGCGCAGTAATGTGAAGTGATAATGTGAGAAAATTTAAAATACTGAGATACTAAGTACTTAAATCAATCAAAAGTACTAGGCGCGCAGTTGTGTGAAGTGGTTAATAGAAAATGTGAGCGCAATTTTAAGAAAATATTTGTTTATGAACTTAAATAATAATGGATATTATTTAAGTTCATAAACAAATATTTTCTTAAAATTACTAATATTCCATACTAATATTATAAATGGGAAAGTGTGTCTGTCTGTCTGTCTGTTTGTCTTTCTTTCACGGCAAAACGGAGCGACGAATTGACGTGATTTTTTAAGTGGAGATAGTTGAAGGGATGGAGAGTAACATAGGCTACTTTTTGTCTCTTTTTAACGCGAGCGAAGCCGCGGGCAAAAGCTAGTTTTTTAATAAAACAAACTTTTCTTAGTACACAACTTCATGTGACGTAGGCGCACTCGCATATAATAGTTTAGAAGACAAAAAAAATGCGTATTCGATGTAAACTAGTTCCGGAAATGCTCGGCTGCGTTCGGAATCACTTGGTAACGCGACCACGCGACTCTCTAGGATAAAACAGGGAAGCGGGGTTGACAACAGCGGGTAGTGTCTTGCTTGTGTCACTAAAGTCACTAAAGTACCTAGTTCCAGTTCATTTATGCTTCCCTAGTAGTTTAAAAAAATCAACCATTATGATAGTTGAGCTTTAAAACGTCGATATCGATATCGTTTCTTACAAATCAAATCCTTCTTGCTCTGCCCTATGGTATCGTCACGTCATAGGAGCGCTTCGAGGAATGAAATAATAATATTTTTAGTTTGATTTTCTAAGCGCTCCCAACAGGAGCGCTTGGCGGAATATTTTGGGAGCGCTTCGTTAGGAGCGCTTCAAAACAGGAGCGCTCCGAGGAATACCCCAAAAAAAGGTATTTTCCAGAGTGCTTGAGAAAACAAAATTACACGCGAATGCATACGCGGGCAAAACTAGCATTATTATGTATTTGATGTTTTACTTTATAGACTTGCTCAGGTAACAAAAACAACAAAACACACACATAGCTACTTATTTACCTATGTAAATGTGAGGTATATCAGAAAAGAGCTGAAGCAACATTGAAATTATGATTTATGTGTTTACGTGAACATTTCACGCTTGTTTGAAGTAAATAACTTACTGCATGTAAATAATAAATAGGTACACATGTAACTTACTGTGTTTACAATTCGATCCTTACCTACAAGTTGTACCTACATAATATATTGTATGTAATGGTAGAAATCATGTGAACCTGTATAAATGTTTCTACATAGTACAACATTTATGTGAGTATTAATATCTGTATATATACCTATAGATTTCTATATACTTTACTAAAACTAACTGAATAACTTGATAACGTTTTTGGGTAGTATGATCTACACAGAGCCCAAACCAATGGTCCAAGACACATGATACTTGGAGAATATTTTCTTTGTGTAGAAAAAGTATAAAATAGCAAGGTTTTTAGAGTAAATAATGGATGGAAATAGTATATTATGTAACTAGTAGTTAGTGATCGAAGCTTAAACATTTTCCTCAAAAACTTTCCCCGGTGAATCTAAATATTAGAATAGAATAAATAAAAGTTTTATTTCAGGCTGCGCAAGCTGCTAATCTAACCTAACATACATACAGTTATCAATATTATAGTGACTATAACTGTCTGTGGTGGGATATTTTGTAACAGGCTTTATACAAAATAATAAAAAGTGTTAGCAAAGAGAGATTCAAAAAGGAACCAAAACATACGTCACATAGTGCAGCAGTCAATGCGCCAATCACGGCATCCCTAAACACATTAAATCAGACCACACACTGGCGCCACATACCGCATCGCACATTTACCTCAATACGGTATTTTAACACCATCATCAATTGACGGACTTTTTAAGTGCTGTCAAAACGCAATTCTCCCTTAGGTTTTGTATGGTAATTTCACGGAGTCATCTCGTGTTCTTGGATATAAGAACACGTGTACATGATCTCGATACTATATTTTAATAACCGCACAATTGTCATTTAAACTGAAATATTATTTTCAAACTGAACATTGGCAGAAATCACCGAAAATTCGGCGGATTGCCATAATAAATATAAAAGTTGAAGTTGCTGGTAATTTCACCTCATGGCGTCACTAAGAAACAACTCAGTTGGCTAACTATTCATTGATTTAAAACCAATAAAAATACATTTTTACAAAAAATTGAAGATGAACCGTATTTTTAGGGCTAAAATTAAGAGAGGTTTTATAGTAATTGTGTCTCACATTTGTTTGTTAATGATGTAAAATATCCAATTGTTGCGTGGCATTTTTTGGCTACAAATGTATTGTAGACGCCTGCAACAAAAGTGTCTTAAGTTTGCGAGGCCGTAAACAGATAAATAAATATCTTGGGATAACTCACACTTGGCCATCTGATCCCAAACGAAGTAGAGTTTGTACAACAGTAACCAGACAACTGATATACATACTTATGTAATTTCTAAATACATAAATATTGTAAATAAAATACACCCAAACACAGAACAAACAATCATACTCATCACACAAGGTTTTTCCTGTGTATCAAACCCACGAACTGCGGCTTAGCAGTTAGGAGCCTGTTGGTTGGTGAACCAACCAACCAACAGGCCTTTCTAACATAACAAGTAACACGGATGAGATATGTTTCCCGTTGCAGATGTGGGACCATATTTACCCAGATTCAAATGTATGCCCGATGTGCGGCTTAATTCGCGAAAACGATTATCAATCCATCCGAGAAAAAAAAAAGTAATGAATCACGTTTTTTAAAACGAAAACTAATCGGTCTTAATAGTATCTTGTCAGAACTTTTTAAAATGTAATTTATCTAAGCGAGTTGAAGGTTGAACACCACAGAATTTTGGTTCTGTCACTTCGCCGCACGATTGGTTAGCGGACTTGGTTGTGCTCGAATTCACAAAAAAATAAAATCCACGTTATTTTCAGCATGTTAGGTATCAATTTACAGTGCAGAAAGTTTGTAATCTAAAGAGCTAGCTTTCTCCCGCGGGTCTGTCGATGCTCTCATCCTATTTTACCACTTTAGAGTTGGAATAAAAAAAACCATTTTCGTGTCGTTATTGCCCAGGGGATAAGGCGCCCGCCTCTTGTGTAAGAGGTTGTGGGTTCGAATCCGGGTAAGTACCAATGTGACTTTTTCAATTTATATGTACTTTCTAAAGTTTATCTTGGACATCACTGACATCCCGTGCCTCGGAAAGCACGTAAAGCCGTTGGTCCCGGCTGTCATTAGTAGAACTTTGACAGTCGTTACGGGTAAGCCAGAAAGTCTGACCACTCTATGCCTATCGTGTCGCCCAGTTACTGGGCTGTAGAGGTCTGACAAGCAGTCGCTTCACATAAAACACTGGTATCCAGCTGCATCCGGTTAGGCTGGAAGCTGACCCCAACATACTTGGGAAAAGGCTAGAGAGAAGATGAGAGTTGGAATTTTCAAAAATTCTTTTTTAGTGGTTACTTTGTAAAAAACACTACCTACAAGTTTCATATGTTTCCTGCAGTTTGGGCTGAGCGTTTATATATAAACAGCCAGTCTAGCATATATAGATAGGTAAAATGTTTATCAAACGTACATATTTTAACAAATATATAATTAATTTGTGTGTTAAGTTTGGTACTATTGTTTTGTTATAATTTTCATTTGTAATATTGAATTTCACGAAGCGAATAACAACAACAGAATATTAAAACGCTCATATCGGCCACAATAAGAGCAGTAACAACATCATTACATTAATATATCAGTGATTTTAAAGAGAAAATATTAATTGAAAACTTTCATATTACAGGTAGTCTCTGAATTATACCGTTCTGATTTAAATATTTTAACCTTTTGTTTGTCTCTGCAAGATTAAGTCAACGGAAATTAAAAAACGATCCAACAAAAATACAATGTAATAACGAGATAAATAAAATTTTGGTTTTATTCTTGAAAATTGGCCACATATTTTTCATGTTAAGTTGCATCAAACCAATCAGGTCTGTAAAAAGTCAAGTGTAAAACATCCCTGCCGAGGTTGCGGAATGTCCTGCCGGGGTTGCGGAATGTCTATAAGAGTTACCGTGACTCCGGAACATAAAGGGCAACCGAAGGAACATGAATGGGTTTTAGTCAGTAAAAGTATGACACGCCCTCCCGCCGCACCCAGGATGGGAGGAGTCATTTGATGATTTCCCACTCGCAAAAATAAAAGTGTAAAACATTCGTCCTAAAATACACCCACTAAAGAGGAAAAGTGGATCGAAGAAAATGATTGTCCAGAAATGCCCCTAGGAAGAAAAGCGGAATTTATAAATTACGATCTAGTTTGTACGTGTGTAGTATTGTTATTAATTTTAACGTCGCGCGTCGAAGTTTGCACACGGGTGCAAAGTTTCATTGTTAAAACTATTGTTATATTTTTGAATCGGTCGACGAGTTAAAAAAAAGTGTGGCAGCTTTAGCCTATCGGCAGCTAGACGTATCTAGATCTTGATATGACTAACGGGTAGCCTAAAAGCCTGATATCTATCATTACTAAACTCTCTCAACAATACCCTTGGATGCTGACACTTAGTAATTAATTATAATCAGTAGAACAATGTGTGCAAACTATTAATTAGTCACCACGACATTATACTATTGTCGATACGAACAATAACTATTAACAAACTATAATCATTGGTGTACGTAGATCTAGGTGATTGTTAAGATACTGTTATGTGGGCATAATGAGGAAATTATGGTTATATATCATTGTGTTAATGTACCAGTAAGTGTACGTATCAATAAGAATATTACAACTAGAATTTCGTAAACAATTGATTAGAAAGTGTGTCTATGGAGTTACGTAATCGGTCTTCTCTAGAATCCCTTAAACTTTTTGAAATGATTTATTAACTTCAACTTTTTAACTATTGATCGACTCTGTTAATTGTAAACAAGTGCTGTCTTAATCCTTCGAACACACGTGATTTGAGACACAATAGAAAGACAGTAGCAGCACGACAGCCAGCTGTCGGTTGGTCGTCAAACTGAACTCGAGATAAAAATACGTTACAATACCTTTCGTATGCTTTAGCTTGGTTGTTCTACGTCTTGTCTAACCATCTAACTTTTTGATTTCAACAAATATATAAAATTGACTGTCCATTTAAGTTTCACCCGCATTTTTATTTACTACTCCACTTTCATAAGTCATAATATTAAGTATTTATTGCGTTCCATAATTAATAAATAACGGATCCTTTTGGATACCGGCCTTAGCGTGAAACCAATAGCCTTCCTCGATAACTATGCTATCCAAAACTAAAATATATTTTTTCAATTCGGACCAATAGTGCCTGAAATTAGCGCGTTCGATCGAAAAATCTCTTCAACTTTATAATATTAGTATGTAGGTATATATAACACTTCAAAAATAATGCTTTTAAATAGGTTGTCTTCTAGCATACTTTAGACAAGGAACCCTAAAATATAATGCAATATCGAAAATTTCGAAGAATTTATATTTAAAACTTGCCGATATTGTAAAAGTAAAATTTTGGAATCTTCTCCGGACAGAAATAGTTCTAAAATTTAATTTAGGAGTTCCTTACTTGATATTGAACACTAATAGCTGTGGTTTCGCCCGCATTGTACCAATATTTCAAGTTAAAATTACTTTTGAGAGGAAACAACATTTCCTGGCTTTTTTGTACTCAATATTTTAATAAAATAGCTTTTCAATAATGGCGTGTCCTAATTTTAGAATAAGGACAAAATTGAACTAGAACTTTCCTAAACAATTTTAGTTAGAATTTCAATCTGATCTTTTAAATTGCTCAAAATAAATATGACCAGGTAGAAAAACTGGGTTATAAGCTCAAACTCAAAACAATCTATTTCGTTCAAATAAACCATTTACAGGTACGTTTGAATTGCCAAGGAGTGTGACAGATATATTGTAAATATAAGCATAAACGGAACAATTTTTATTTTTAATAACTGTGGCAGTTAAGAGATGACCAGCCGCAGCAGGCGTCTGTTTACAAACATGACGTATGGATCGGCACCAAATAGCTCAACCATTTTGAAGGGAACCAACAGAGCGATCTACAAATGGCATATTGAAGCTTTACCATGTGACAAACCTTACATAACGTCACGAACTACTCTTTGACGTTTACCGATAGCATGTCACTGAAATATGATGTTGCATATGTGTGCGTTAGTGTACCATATTTAGTGCCTTACTAATAAACGCTGCATAAAGTTATGACAGGTTTATACGTCAAAAAATGTATGGTTACACAGGCTTTATTCATTGCATAACTTTACACAGTGATTATTAGTAAGGGCATTAAAGTTTAAATATTAGATGGTAAATACCTACGGCTTATACGACCCTACAATATTTCTGTAAGCAGATCAAAAGAAATCCTTTAGCTTTAACGTCTGCACCACTTTTAGAAAGTGTAGAAACTGAACCCAATATTCACATTAAAGTGCCACTTCACCTGGCGTATTTGGAAAACTATTAGCGTTGCTTCAATCAATATATTCAATATCAGTAGTGTTATTAGAATATGGTTGATTTTGCGTTGCATCGAATACGTAAATATTTAATTAGTCGCATAACACAGCACAATAGCCAATAAGCCAATCGACCATCCACCTAACACCAAAGTACAAAGAAACTGCTACGCAAAATATAGCAGATGTTTGTAAGCAATATTCTTGTACTAAAGTTTTTCTATTTGGGTTACCTACAGAATAATAGCAAATTAAAACTTTATCCTAAGAAAAGTCTGTGGGTAATCTTTTTATTACTTTACTTCTTCAAATTCAATTATAATAAGTAATCCGAAGTATGTTTTTGGCTTCTAAAATTCTAAGAGGATCGAGTTCCATAAAGATTAGGTGTTATTAAATGATGCCTTATCCAGATTTATTATAATAAGCTTCGCAGTACGTACAGGGATGACAAACATACGGATAGGTATAATAGAAGTTGTTATCGTGAAATAAACTTTTATTTTTACCACCACAGTACCTAAAGTCGAGCAAAAAACACGATTATTCAGTAGGGTAGTGTATTTTACTTTAAGTAGTTTTTATTGTAAGTACTTATTAGGGCTGATGAAAATTTCAACTTTACGATATTATGAGATCATCCTGCTGACAGACAAACAGGCAAGGATCTGAGCTCAATTTTTTATGACATTAAATAACAAGCAATCTAACAACTCAGTCAGACGCTTCAGTGCTTATGCCACCTAAAACTATTTGCAATACCAGAAGGCTGGTAAATGAATCACGAGAAGGGTCCCAACAGCGCCAACGCCTGTAGGGGTTGCGGAATGTTAATAATAATTACCGTGACCTCGGAACATAAAGGGCAACCGAAGGAACATGAGTGGGTTTTAGCCAGTAAAAGTCTGACACGCGCTCCCGCCCCGCCCAGGACGGGAGAAGTCATTTGATGATTTCCCACTCCCCCAAAAAAAAAGTCTCACATATGAATTGTCATCCTTTGGGATGACAATTCATATGTGAGACTTTTTTGACAAAGACTATAAAGTCTCATTTTGTCTTTAATAAATCCGGCAAACTTAACCTTCAAACCGGTACATAGCAACATTGCTTCGCGACTAAATAGGTATGGTGGTAGTACTTCTGCGGCCGAGCTGCTTTATAAAGAACCCAACTACATGTACGCTAACTTTTCGCCTAAAAAACTTTACAACGTTATAACTAAACTGTACCTAAAAACCTCCACTGTTACATGCATCAGCACATAAAATATTTTGCGCCAGTGCAAAATAAATATTTTTTAGACTAAAAATAAAAACATCATTATTTTTGCTCAACGTTCCATATTGATGTGTCCCTTTTGCTACGCGTAGAGAGAGATACGGGTATAATTAACGAGTTCATTATTGTGTTTAAAATATTACATTGTATGTACAGATATTCTAATTAGGTTATGTACAGTGGCTAAGGAGCCTCTCATGTAGGAGGCAAGAAACGAACAAAAATGTTTTCAAAATCATAACATGTACTTTCTAAAGTTTATCTTACACATCACATATATCAGTGAAGGAAGATTTCGTTAAGAAGATATATGCCCTGGGGCTAAAGCAACTACGGGGCTATTGTATCTAAATTAAATAACTTCGTTATATAAATAACTTTGTTATGTAAATAACAAAGTTATAAAAGTAAATAATTTAGTTATTATAGCACCGTAGTTGCTTTAGCCCCGGGGCAGTAAGTCCTAAATCGTAAACCCACTTTGAGCAAGCATAGCATAGCTTCTTCGTATGAAAAGTGGCTTCAACCCTACCGATGTCACAAGTGGAAAAGTAAGAAGTTGGCGTTATTATTATTTCATATTATCAAACAACTTCCAAACTCCAAATGAAAATATGCAAACCCGAAAACGACAAACATATTACACGCGAAGTTCTCAATTTCTAAGCAAGTTTTTATCACAGAAATCTTCCCCGTTGTTGGTCGACCGACATAACTTCCCTTCTTCAAATCAGATAATATTGGATTAAAACGTGCCGAACAAACACAAGTGCGGTAGTAAAATGATTTCCCTTTTTGTGCCTTCTTCCTTTCGTACCCTTGGTTTGTGTTTAACGTACTTACGTAATGTAATTCCACTTGATTTCTAACCTTTTTTTAAAAGAATTTTACTTTATTTTCATCTTGTACCACTTGGTGAGTACACGTTTTCTTTTGATCGCGGGTTTCGCGCCCCTGGCAAAGGCTATTGTTTCACTCTAACATTGTGTGTTTAATTATACTCCCATTTGCTTAATATTTATGTTAGGGTCTTGTCTTACAGAATACACACAATGTAAAGGCCTATTTATATAACGTACACATTGTATAACGATGTTGTGTTTTCAAGCTCTTTGAGAATTGAAATTAAGTACATATTTTTGGGATGTTGTTTACTTTGGTTGTGGGTTATGGAGGTGATAGGTAATCATATCGATAACTTATACTTATAGAGAGTTATTTGTAAAATTCAGAAGAGCTACTAGATTTAGCTACATGTTCTGAACAATTTACCATTAAGTTAGAGTTACCATTAAGTAAGATTTTTTGTAAAGATTGTTTTAGTTAGACTACTCAGTAAATAACCATAGCCTAAGTAGTACTCCGGGGTTGCGGAATAGTTACCGTGGCCCCGGAACATAACCGAAGGAACATGAGTGGGTTTTAGTTAGTAAAAGTCTGACACCGCCCTACCGCCCCGCCCAGGGCGAGAGAACTCATTTGACGATTTTCCACTGAAAAAGTAGTACTAAGTCAACCTAAATTAATTCTTCCAAAATTAATTCATCAGTTAAAAACGAACAAAAAGTAGCCTTAAAACCAACAGACATTCGCATTTAGAACACCTGAACGTAATGTAACATGTAGCTATGTTCACATGACTGTATAAAATTATTACTCACAAGAAATGCCAATTCTTATATTTCCCGAGCGACGTTTGAACCCTTGACTTCGTTCGTCACGGGCGAACGGACTCAGTTTCACTTCGATGAAGCTGTGATTCGTGCAAATATTATAAATCAGTCATATTTGGTTGGGTTACAGCAGAATCCGCTTGTAGTATCAAGGATGAGTTAATAATCCTTACTAATATTATAAGTGTAAAAGTTTGTACGTATATGTGTATTGATGTTTGTTTCGCTTTGACGCAAAAATTACCGAATGGATTTTGATAAAACTTAAAATAAATGGATTTTGATAAAACTTAAAATAACTATATCAAAATAATACATAAGCTATATAACGTCACGCTATGATCCACGGGAGTAGAGCAGTAACCAAAGACCTACCAGGACACGGATGGAACCATGAAGAACAGCTGATAGTCATTTAAATATTAACAGTAACTGATCTTGATATATATTATATCTTTCTCCTGTTAATTAGATACAAAAAAAAAACGAAATAGGATGATTTTGATTTTTTTTTCTCTAAAAAAACTTTTGCCAGACTTAAGGATTTTTTCAGCAGTAGCCTGAAGGTTTAAAGTCAGTGTTTAAGCACGTAAAGCTCTTGGGCCGGGCGCCTAATCTCGTCCCAGTTCTGTTGAATTGCAGTCTCATTGGACAATGAGAGTGAGGAATGAAGGAGTGCACCTGTATTTATGTAAATAAATAGTATCTCCTGCGTACCGTAATAATCTTAATAAATAATTACGATTGACCGTTGCTAAAAAATATGAATATCCCGTAAATGTCGAACTTCTATCCACTACTTTACCTTTTTAAATTTAACAAATGTTAGATAATAACTATGTTGTTGTTGCTCTTTCTTCTGCGCCAATTTAATTTTTAATTTTTTTTTAATTTACCCACAAAATACGGTAGTTTACACCATTATCAATTGACGTACTTTTTATGAACTGTCAAAACGCAATTCTCCAATAGATTTTGTATGGCAATGGCAGCTTATGACGTCACTAAAATAACAACTCGGTTGACTATCTATTTATTAAGTTTAAAGCAACTGAAAACCAAATTTTATAGAACCGAATTTATTGGGCCTAAATTAAAAGAGGTTTTATAGAAATTGTGTCTAACATTTATTAGATAATGGTGTAAACTACCCAATTTCAATGACAACTGTTATTTATTCACGATTTTCCTTCAAAAAATTGTTTTTTGTCGTAGGTGGCGTGGATCCGGGCCGATGACCAGACTATCCTAACTCTTCATACTCGCCTGGTAACACACAGTTCCCGGTATGCCGTCACCAATGACTCTCCAAGGTCATGGCAGCTTCACATCCGACCCCTGAAGGTCGAGGACCGAGGGTGCTATATGTGCCAGATTAACACGAGCACCATGAAGAAACAAATTGGATGCGTTGATGTATTAGGTGAGTGTAGAATTATGAAGTTATGTGTTTTAAAGGTTAAGTGACAATAGGTACACGATACTGCACTACGATTTTGATCGATTGATTGCTCGTATTCAATCAAGCAAAATAAGTTTATTCGAACTACAACAATTCTCTAAGTCAATAAAATCGATCAAGAGAAAAATAAAAACGCACTCCAAGAATTACTTGTTTGCCTTTAATTTGTAACTTTAATATTGTTCTTATTATGGTACATAATTATGACGTTTACGGTTCATGAGATACAGTCCACTGATAGACATAGGGACAGTCGGGCGGCGGACAGACAGCGGTGAGTTAGTAATAAGGTTTTGTTGGCACCCTTCGTTTACGAAACTCCGGAATTATTACATTAAATAACTAATACAATTACAATTAAAAAAAAACTAAATAGTGTTTATTTGAGTTTAAAGCTAAATGCAGTGGTAAAATAACACACCATCACATGAGTTTGTACAACCCCTATTCTTTACGAACGAGTACAAAAGTAATTTCTCTTTCCTTGTATGTATTTTTCAATTTGTGTCGGGAGTGGAAAGCAAAATGCTCAAAGGAATTATCGTTTTGTTACCTTAAAAGTTTTTAGAATAGCACCCTGGTAACGGAAGTTTAAAACAACACCCGTGCCAGCACCGTCATTATTGAGAGAAAAACAGTCGAAAACAAGTCATTAAAGATAAACTTCTAGAACATAAAACAGGTCTTTTGGGAGAACAGCTTCAAAAATTAAAACTAACACTAAACCAACCCAATTTCTTAAACTGCACTAAAACGAGAACTTTCCGAATAAAACGGTGCCACAAAATTATATGACATATTGTTTGACCGACCACTTGTTTTTTATGTTTTCTCTGCTCTAGTGGAAAAATTTGGAGTATTATCTCAAGGAAAACAACATCGGAGTTGAATGGGAGCTCGGAATGACGTCTGGTCAGCCATTACGGGCCCGTCCGTTATAACATAACATCAATACGTTTCTCGGAAATGTTTCCTACAAATGAAGCAACGAAACAAGCGGTAAATGTGAAGGATAATGTCATAATAACAGATGAGATTGAGATGAAATCCCTCAAAATGTAATTGATGGAACTGCAAGTCTACCTTTTGTGGGAATGTTTTGTTAAATGAAATATATAAAGGGTTATTTTACATTGTGTTACAAGTGAGTTAAGTTTATTATTACGCCTGAGGTGGGATTGTCAAGGCAAGAGCGTAATGGAAGCGGGAGTGTAATGATTGATAAAATGCCCACACGTGAATTACAACGATTTTCGATACAGTTCTAAGGAAGATTATAAAAAACTAGCTTTTGCCCCCGACTTCGTCCGCGTGGATACTTCCCGTTCCGGGAGATTTCCGGGATAAAAACTATTCTATCTCCTTTCTCGGGTCCCAGACTGTATCTGTGCTAAATTTCATTCAAATCGGTTCAGTGGTTTAGGCGTGAAGAAGAGACAGACAGGCAGAGTTACTTTCGTATTTATAATATTAAGTACGAATTTCATGAAATTCAATGAAAT
Source organism: Athetis lepigone (assembly GCA_033675125.1). Taxonomy (NCBI): domain Eukaryota; kingdom Metazoa; phylum Arthropoda; class Insecta; order Lepidoptera; family Noctuidae; genus Athetis; species Athetis lepigone. The sequence goes on along the minus strand of CM066243.1, from coordinate 9,832,645 downwards.
AACTTACTTCACGAACAAGTGTATTGAAAACATATTTGTTTAATGCAGATAAATTTGTAGTATTATTATCCTGACTTCAACTTGTCCCTATCCAGATCATAATTATGTTGCATCTTGCAATGGACGGTGCATAAATCTTTCCGTGATAGGGTACCTAACATACAAATAGATCGACAACATCAAACTACGTTTAATCTTATATATTTGCGAAAATATTGTACTAATAATCATCTGGTCCCAAAGCACGACCATTATATTTCTCCACGAAAACTTTAGATACAAGAAGAAACCAACACTTCCAAAAGTTCTTGAATAACTCGCGGCACATTCAGTAGCCGTCCAAAACTTTATATATCAACACTCTGTAAACTTTATTTATCAACACCACTTAAATTTTATGACACAGAACTTCAATTTGTCATGAAAACAACAAGCACACTTGGGGAGTAAATTAAATTACACACGAGAGACAAAAACATGATGATATTTTTAACTTTTCACATCAGCAAAACAACAAAAACAACAGTGAACATTCCGAAATTAAAGTTACTAGGTACATCTATTGCACAAAGTGTGCAGAACAAATTATGCACCGTCGGACGCTGCGCTTTCTTAAATTGTTTTTGTTCTCCGTTCCTCCCCGGCTGCTCGTTTGTGCTCTCCGTCCTTTTATCCGCTTGCTCGTTTTGTGGCCTTCACCTAAAAAAGATCCCGCAAAAAGGTTCCGAATGATAAGATTTCTCAAGAAGCAATAATAATTATCGTAACAGTCGTATCTTCTCAACTTTTAGTGATGTATCGGTTTGTTTTGGGGCCAATGGCTGTAAAAAGCTGTCTTTTCATACTTTCTCGTTTTTGTAAGGAAAGTTTCGAAGTGCCCGATTCTGGCTTCTGGCCATCGTCACAGAAATACAAATACATGGTCGAGATATTTTGTGAAATAAGGTCAAGTTTCAAGAGATGTTTGGAGTTTGAATTTCCGTCAATGTTAAAAATGTTGTTAGGTATTTTCTGAAGCCGAGCGTAGCTTGAATATATTTTATCAGAAGATTGCAACTGTAGTGAAAAATTGTGGTTCGCTTACGATAGTGATCCATCTTGAATCCCAACTATTCAAACAAGAGAACAAAACAAGAGGTAGAATTTTGCTTTCCACAACATCTTAAATATTACTTTCTTCCGATTTTCAAATATTAATTAGTTCAAAAATTTATTGTACTGTTTTACGAACATCAATAACAAGAAACTAAAATGCAACAATTGATACTAATGTAGTTAATCAATACTTACTGAGAAATCAAATCTGTGTATGTCAAGAGAGTACTTCTGTTAATTAAGTTAATAACCGTGGTGGGCCTGGCATGCCCTGACCATTACATTGTATTTATTGGTCAAAAACATAATTCTGGCAATAACGATCCATAATTGAATAAAAAGTGTTGTACATTTGAGTGCGTTTAGAAAGTGATGAAATAAACCAAGCCTCCTATTTTTTTTGGAACTACAATGCACAACGGTTTTGTTAAATGTCTCAACTAGTTCATATACCACAAAATAAACACCAAAAATCTTCCCGAAAAGAATGACAATCGGTGAATTCTTGTAAACTTCACCCGCATTGTCCTTTTTCCTTGCCAAGCCGATTCCGCAAAAAACACCCTGCAAGATTGGGGAACCGCAATTCTTCGGATTTGTGGAAACAGTCTGGATTGGATACACGTCGAAATCGCTAGAACTTTGGAGACAATGGAAAAGTTTTAGTGCTTTGATGTAGTTCCATACGTGATAACAAATCACTTCATCGCTATTGTTTTAGATATTCAAATACAGCCTTTGTTCCGGTGAATATTTATGTTGGGTTCGTGTGGTATGGATTAAAGGTGAAGTTTCTGGGCCAGTTTAGGTGACATTGTATATCCATAAGGCTAATACTATACTTGGGCAAATGTAATAAAGAATATTTCATCATCATCTCCCTAGCCTTTTCCCAACCGTATTGGGGTCGGCTGCCAGCCTAACCGGATTTAGCTGGATACCGGTGTTTTACGTGGAGCGACTGCCTATCTGACCTCCACAACCCAGTAACTGGGCGACCCGATACCTCTTGGTTAGACTGGTCAGAGTTTCTGGCTAACCAGTAACGACTGTCAAAGTTCTACGAATGACAACCGGGACCAACGGCTTTACGTGCTTTCCGAGGCACGGGATGTCAGTGATGTCTAAGATAAACTTTAGAAAGTACATATGAATTGAAAAAGTCACATTGGTACTTGCCCGGATTCGAACCCACAACCTCTTACACACGAGGCGCCTTATCCACTGAGCCATCACGACACACTATAATAAAGAATATTTGATAATAAACAATTGTCAAGTTAAGCAAATGTTAATTTAGTTAAGTTTGTTTAAAAAAAAAGTACATTTTAAATGTTCATTCATTTCAACAATTTTACAAGAAAATCTGTTAAGGCAGACGTGGATTGTAGCTAAGCCAAGTCAATAAGATTACTTTTAAAACAGGCGACATGTTATTAATAATAATATTTTTATTAATGTCGTTGCGAAAGATATATTATGTTTAAAATTAAATGTTTTATTCATTTAATAAAGACAAGCATTTGAACTCCACCAGTATGAGCCAAATCCACCATTTACCTTCAAAACAAAACCCTCACACCAAATATTTTAACACGAAATTCGCGACGAATAGGTACCTATAGTTAAAACAAAAACGAATAGTAGCAGATAGTAGTTACTGACGCTACAGTTGCCCCCAAGGGTTGTCAGCGGGCAGCACGTAGGCTAATAGCGCCGTGCCCCCACGCCTGCATCGAAGCCATCGACATTTTGTTCAGTTGTTCCTGTAACTAGTTATTTATGGGTCGGACATTTTGTTCGTGAGGCAGTCGCGGTCAATGAATGGTGTGTTGTGTTCAGATTTGAGACGTGTTTAAAAAAATATGTTTAAATTAAGTTAGTTGATTCGTTTTTAAATATTTTGTTCTGTCGGTATGTCATAGTTTTTTTAGGTTTTGTATGATCAAGAATTACAAGCAAGATGTGTAATTACAAGCAAGGTAGACAAAGGCATCGACATTTTGTTCAGTTGTCCACTAGTTATTTATAGTCCGGACATTTTGTTCGTGAGGCAAACGCGGTCAATGGTAAATTCAAAATCTGATAGATTGTGTTGTGTTCAGATTTGGAGTTGTGTTTTATAAGACAGTTTAATAATAGTTGTATTGTGGTATCGTACGTATTTTGTTTCTGTCGGTATGGTTAGTTTTGTTAGGTTTTGTATTATAAATAGTTCTGACAACATTGTTGGACCTAAGGGCATGCTATTTATATTCCAGAGAGTATAATTGTAATAATTTAATTTTCACTTTTAATTTTCACAATAATTTAATTTTTATTTAATTTACTCTTAGGAATTTCTAAAAATCCTTGCGTAAGTTCTCCGTGTTAAAAACAAACAAAAAACTTACAAAATGTAAAAAAAGAGTTATGTTCACGTTTCTAGATTAATTTGCGATGTGCCATACAGGCAGTGAGTCATCCTTTTATTTATAAAAGCATATATTTACGTTACAAAGATTATAATATCTTTACAACGTACCGTTTCAAGCAGCTCCAACGTTTTCAAGCACAGAAAAACATGTTTTTCTTCTACTTTGTTATTGAACGTTCTCAAAATATTTTCCGTTCACAGAAGCGAACCAAAGCGGGATATTATTATGAAAACTTGTTTATAACGGTCGCTTAATACACGAACGTCACTAAAAGTTTTCCCCGTTTGCACAATGACTTAACACGCAAAATTATGCTCAATAATCCTCTATCAAAGTCACATACTTATTATGTAAGTGCTATAGTATGACGTTAAGTTCATAAAGACGATAGTGGCGTACGTGGTTTGAAGAAGTTTGGTGAAACGTGACTATATTATAATGCTCGTACGTTTCACACACGTTAAGTCCTTGTGTACTCCCTGAAGTATTAAGTTTAGTTGATGTTTTTATTATAAGTTTTAATAGGTACTGTAAAGCTTCTTGAAAAGCTGTTCAGTTGATTTTCAATGGTAGAGTTACATATATCCACACTCAGTGGCGTGCACAGGGTTTTATGACAGGGTAGGCAGCTTTTTTTCGAAAAAATAAAAAAGTTTTTCGCTATTGCCGAGATAGTAAAAAAACTCACTAGATGACCAGATGATTTAAAAGTATAGTTATAAACTAAATACCTACCTACCTACTGGTTTGGTTTTGTAACAAAAGAAATAATTAAGTAAACCAACTCATTTAGAAATTAAATCTACACGCCTAACTTTTTTTAAATACGATTTTTTGATGTTATTAACTATTCAACCTTCGAACACACGTGATTCAAGTCAAGACACAATAGAAAGACGCAACGCAACAGCCGGCTATCGCTTGGTCGTCGAAAGGTTAAATAACAGACACGAAAATCAAAATATGTAATTTCATTGTGTGTACACAAACACGCAGCGAGTAAATACCTACTTAATTTATTTCGTAATTCTTACATTCACATAATAATTTACGGGTTATAGCTTTTACCTTTTCCCTGGGTTAATTCTCGTAATTCAGGTTCAACTCCGTTCAACCAACTTGTTATTTGAAGTTTTCAATAATTTCGTCATTCGTAAACCTAACATCGTAACTTGTAACAAACTCACATTGTCAACACAAACCTCACAATCGAACAACATTTCACAATATTTTATAAACAAAACAAACAAAAATCGTTAAAACGTTTAAATAAACTAGTAATCGAATTGAGCAACAAATCGACCTAAGTATTTGCGTTTCAAAACAAATAAAAACAACATGGACTCTTTCATTTTATACCTTAGGCACTACTGCTTGGCACTACCGGTAGTGTCATGGCAAATTTTGTTTTCCCACGACACTACCGGTAGTGCCACGGGTAAAAAAGAAGTTTCTGTGGCACTACAGTGGCCCTAGTAGTGGCACGGGAAAATTAATTTCCCTTGGCACGCGAGGTATCCTGCAATGCAAACTACTTAGAGCTTGTTCCAATTCATAATATCTACTGGCACTCGAGATAATGTTTACAAGTAGACAATGTCAATGTCATACATTATTTGCAATATTAAAATAAATGTATTATGCAATTCATACCTGCATATTTAAAATTACAAAGATATTGTTAAAAAAATTAATTACTTAATATTTATTTAAATGGAGGTCGACGATAGTGAACTTTTCTTTAGACAACATAAAGGCGGAACGGTTATTATACATTGTGATTATCAATATCATAAGCTCCGAGATTTCAAAAGTGGTTCAAGTATATGGCGTTGTTCAGCCTACAAAAAATCGAAATGTCCAGGAACAATAACAATCAAAGTAAGTCTTAGGTACCTATTACAGATTATTCATAGTAGTTATTTATTTATATTTTATCTCCTAATTTTATGGTTTATTTTTAGGGTAACAAATTAATCAAAACATCACAAAAAGTTCACACGTGTGAACATTCTGTCGGCAGGTCTATTGTTGCTAAAGAAATAGAAAATTTGAAGATTAAAGTAACAAAATCTGATAAACCAATCACTCAATTATACGATGAGACCTGTATTTCGTTTGAAAATAAGGGTTTGAATTTTGTGGCCTCACTACCCCCATTTTCAAGTGTGCAGCATTGTTTGTACGATATGAGGAACAAATCGCTGGGAGTTCTGAAAACAGTTTACCGAGATTTTGAAGAAGTTCAAATTCCAGTTGATTTCTGTGATTTTATTTTAGCAGACTATTATCACGAAGAGAGTCGAATTTTATTATTTTGTTCTCCGGACTGCAGACAAATGATAAGTGAAATCCGTGAATTTTTTGGGGATGCTACATTTAAAAGCTGCCCTCCACCATTTGGTGAGCTATACAGTATTCATGGGGACATCGGTAGCACGGTAGAAACTACAAACGTAATCCCCTTAATTTTTGCTTTATTACCAAATAAAAACCAAAAAACATACACAACCTTATACAACTTAATAAAATCGGCGCTACCAAATTGGTCTCCTGATATATTCCACTGCGATTTTGAGTTGGCAGCGATCAATGCGTTGACAGAAGTTTTCCCCGACATTCAACTGAAAGGCTGCTTTTACCATTGGTCAAGAGCCGTATGGAAAAAAGCTAAAGCAATAGGCTTTAATAAAAAAAAAGGTCACAAACGTATTACTGGACTAACAGCAGCCCTCCCTTTATTGCCGGAAGAAGAAATAATGCGTGGTTGGGAATATGTAAAAGCAGAAAGTCAAGACTTGGGCATGCAAAAGTTTATAAATTACGTAGAACGTTTCTGGTTAAAAAATAATATACGTAAAATGTTGAGTGTTTATGGTCTACGTCATAGAACCAACAATGCTATGGAGGGTTGGCACTCCAAAATTAATAAAATGGTCACGAAAGGTTCAATCACGTTACCACGATTGTTAAAACTCTTGAGGCAGGTCCAGAACACAAAGATGAAACGACAACAAACGAACAAGGGGTCAAAGCGGACTAAAATAGCTATAGATAATGACGATTATATTATGAACATTCTTCTTCAGTTTATCAACGGAGAATTATCGGTTGGGAATACGTTGGAGAAATTAAGATAGACATTTTCGGCGAGTAAATACGCATCTATGTTTTTTTTTTCATTTAATTAAGCTTAATACATAATATAGGTACACGATAAGTCACGAATATTTAAATCAACCGGATGGTAGTACCACGGGTAACTAAGTAGATCACGGGTAATTTTGTTATATGCGTCCAATGAGCCAATCAGAGAAGTAGCGTCATAGGAAAACAAAATTTGCCATGACACTACCGGTAGTGCCAAGCAGTAGTGCCTAAGGTATAAAATGGACTCTTTTACATTAGATGCAATATTCTAAATGTTGACGGATAAGATGTTAACAAATTAAGTTGCATCAATTTCAACCGGAATTTTACTTAGCAAATGACTTTTTCAACTTGTCGTATAATCTCTCGGTGACAGCCAACAGGCGAAATATTTGAAATGTGTCAACCAATAGAGTAGTTGTCGTTGTAGTCCACGTCACAAAAGGCACTGCCTCGCTGGGGAACTACTTGTAATGTACGCGCGTTGATGTGTGCATTTCACAGACACGAAATGTACCACTACATGTGCACATTTATGAATGAGATTTAGGCAGAATCTAACTCTGCCTACAGCCGTTCTACGAGACGCCGCGCTGGCGCGCGCGCGCCTGTTACGAATGCGGCGCGAAATTTGATTGTACACTATGATTTATTGTTATTCCTTTATATATGTTAGGGACTTTTACATTTTTTTTATTTGTTTCATATTTTTTAGTTTTAAAATATTAGGATTTACATCTACTGGGTCTGGGTGAATTGGTCTAGGGTCGGCAGTGCCTTTCTGCCTATAAGGACCGCACGTCCCTGTCCACACTCCTCACAAACTTTCATGTCTATAGATACTAGTCTATCCGTAACTAATATTATAAATGCGAAAGTAAGTCTGTCTGTCTGTCTCTTCTTCACGCCTAAACCACTGAACTGATTTGAATGAAATTTGGTACAAATATAGTCTGGGACCCGAGAAAGGACATGGGATAGTTTTAATCCTGGAATTCCCCCGGCAACGGGAACTATTATTCCTGCGGATGAAGTCGCGGGAAAAAGCTAGTACTGTTATAAAACTGAAGAGTTTGATAAGTTGAATGTTTTAATCTCATGATTATTCTGATGATGTCAGAATTAAAAAAATATTTTTTTGTTGGACAACCCATTTGTATACCATTCAAAAAATCCCACTAATACAATTTATGACGTCTACGGAGACGAAGTCGCGGGCGAAAGCTTCCGTAAATTTGTTACAGAAACATATTTTTCTTAAAAAATCTAACGTTGAAGTTAGAAACACCCTTGAGTCAGCTGATGTGTCAATAATGTCAAAATAATGTCCAGCAGAGTAAGTAGTGGTTAAGGGGGATGCTTCATAGTAGCCCCCGAAATTTAAATTTAACGCTAATACGGCACGCTAATACGGCATAATAATTGCACCAGTTACATAACACAATATTAAATGCAAATATATATTCCAAAAGAAATCCTGAATTACGATAGCGAGGGAACCCTTGCATATATCATAAACGATATTACATGCCAGGTGTATTCTGAACCTATACTACTTTTCCCAATTTACGAGATATTCTGGGAGTTTGCGAATAAGTAAATAAGCATCCCTTTCATACAAATGTTCTGTAAAGATGGACTGACATCAAATAAATGCTTTGGGCTAAGCGTCGGGTATTGTTGTCAGTAATGACGCATTATTGGTTACGTATTTGTCTTTTGATATTTTATTTTGTTTCCTTTTTAGTGGCTTGGTAGCCGTTTTGGACGCCGTTTCGTTCGCGTCGGTCGATATTATCTTTAAGCTAATTTTGTACGGTTAGAAAGAAAAACCTTTTAATTCTCATCGTACAAAAAAAAAGTTGAATAATACCTAATCAAGACCTTAAAAGAAAGTATCGTCCAAAACGAATATGTTAATACTAATGAAATTCCTGCTTAAACCGGAACAGTCGAAACGTCTACTAAGTCATTCTAGTATGTAAAAGGCCTAGGTATAGGCTCTTTACATACTAGAAAATAAATTTCCTTTGCTCTCCACTTTTGAGCCAATAGTATACGGCTTGAAGATACGCCGCCGCGAAGCACTCTAGCCTCGCTTGTGACCCTGTCGGCACTCCAATCACCTTGGTCGCCACTAACGTTGAAGAGGAGCTGTGAACAATCTGTGTTGTGTAGAATATTTACAACATTGTACCTAACAACTTTGTAACAAAACTCCTTATTAAAAATCCAGAGTAAAGTTACGCCAAACTTGAGCTTATAAAATGTACGATAATACTGAAAAAGACGTTGGTGTATACAATAGTGTAAGTACTGTAAAAATATAATATTTAGGTCCACTAGCGCCGAAAATCTAAGTAACTCCCTGACTAACTTACTTAGCTAACTCTAACTATTTTTTGCTACCTTTTCCGCCTATAAAATTTCATTTTCAATTTTACTCCGTAAGGGTCGAATTTCAAAAATTACCTCTAGTGCTCGGCTAGACCATAAAAAGAAACTACTTTAGAATCCAATAGAATTGGCTGTTCGTTGAATACTGCCAAAAACCTCTCTGTACATAAAAATACAAGCTGTCCCCCGCGATTGCACTCGCATATTTTTTGACTAATCGTCTACCGTGGGGGTGGCTCTAATGAGCTATGGCCTTTAGACAACAAATCACTGTACCCTTATGAGACATTCTCGTCTCAAAGTTCTCCATTAAAAGAATATCCACTGTCTTTACCTCTCAACGAAAACATCGAATCCCTTATTTTTTCTCTAATCTCATGGAAATTGCGACATGATAGGACTTACTTCCATCTTGTCCGACTCTAGGGTTCTGTACTCTGAAGGTGCCAACAGAACTCTGTACAAAGCCGCTGACCGGCTGTCTGTGAAAGGGTTGTATCTTATGAACTATGAACTATAATAAGTAGAAAGTAGAATTTATCTTTGAGAAGGTACGTACTTCTTCTACTTCTTCTTCAATAACAATATATATTTTTTTAATTATGTAAGAGTGAGCAGACTCGCACTTGACCGGTTCCTTACACGTTCCCCGACGAAATACGGTTCGGAAATTATTTCAAGTTAATAAATTATTCTCTCTACTGAAAAAATAAACTCCATTAAGGTTATTTTCTCAAAAAGATTGCTCTGAGTAGGTTTATTAAGGTATTTTATTTACTTAATGTTTAATTAAACTTTGCTAAGACACGTTCACATTGACGTAATTAACGGTACATTGTAATTTTTGCGGTCTTATTAATTTGTCTAGGTTGTTAATTAGTAATTTTCGGAGAAATTATAATAGATGTGTCTAGTGTATTTATTTTACCACCCGTGGTGCTATTTTATTGTAATTCCTAAAAATTTGGTCGCACATGAGCAACTGGTGAGCGTGGCGTCCTGAGTACGAACCCCTGGGTTGGGCGATTCGTTTCTGGCATTTTCCATTAGATACTTCTTAGTACCTCTAGCAGTTTGGAATTTGTAAATTAACATCTCGTAATGTCATAGATCTAAATTCTCATTGATAGAGCTTTGCTGTCAAATATTTATAAATGTTAACCGAGACCAGCTCAGGTTACTCGTAATTACTGTTGATACTTACTTACGGCTCATAGTCGTGTGGCGACATTTATCGCCGAACATGCGAACTACAACTGACAATCCTGCATCGCGATATATGTGTTATAGGCGACATTAGAACGTATACAACAATCCCAACTAGAACCGTCGGGCAGTGGCCCACCAGACACAACACCCGTCTGGTCGGAAGATCCTCCCTTTTCAACGGAAGATGAGGGACTTTACACTCTGTTCCTTATAGCTCCAAAAAGGCCAGAAAGTCTGATATTCAGTGTAACCAGCTAGTAAAGTAACACTCAGTAACTACTGTATGTAATTTTGACTGCAAAGTACTAGTACAAGACTAGAAGACTTAGTCAGCCATTTCTTTCGTCAGGGAATCCTCTAAGATACACTTTGCATAAATACCACAGATTTTTATATAAACCTTCAGCAACTAATGCATTTTTTTTTCTCAGTACCTCCAAACATAGTGGACGAAGGCACCAGCGGGGACCTGGTCTCCCGCGAAGGTCAGGATGTCAGCCTCTCGTGCAGAGCTGAAGGTAGACCCCTTCCAAGAATCCTGTGGCGAAGAGAAGATGGCGCCAACATTCAGTTGAGGAATGAGGCTGGGGAGCTTCGAAAAGGTGAGTTCAAAAAAGTTTTAATATAGAGTAATAAGATAGAGTGGATTTAAGAAAAAATAAGTTAATACTACCTTTCCTTATCCTATAATTCTTTCAAAAACACATATTTTTCCTTAAACTTTGGTGGGTACTTACAGAGGTGTTTATCATAATTTGAGTTTATATTTACGTTACGTTTGATGTTTTTAAAAGATACAAAAAAAAAATATAACGTACTTATCTGAATAAAATTATATCAGAACGTTGTCTTCTAAAGTCATTTTCAAGCATTCGCTATTTGGGCTTTGTGGAGAGATTTCTTTGGTCGAACAATCAGTCGGGCAAACAATATTTTTTTTAACGGTTACGTTCATACGGATAGACGTTCGTAGGTCAATCGATCATTCGACCAAAAGTTCTTCTAGCAATCGTTTTTTTCGTTCATCGTTTCTGGGCACGTTTATTGGAGTTTACTTCACTTGATGAAATGATAAAATAATAATATCAAAAAAGAGAAAGAGAAAGAGAGGGAGTGATAAATTATATCAGTAGAATTCAAGGAGTCAAGTCAGGCAGGCTTTTAGTGATATTCAACACACAGCTTAACCAATGAAAAAGAAACATAAAATCTGCACTACTTTCTTTTTATGACGTTGGGGTGCACTAAAGGCGATATTTGAAATTCAACTCCTGATAGGTTAAAACATTGGCGATAGTTTATATGATACTAGGTGTCCCTAGCGATATCACTCGTGTTATGTTAGGTTTTTGGTTACTACTCCACATCGCTCCCACAGCGTAATGCTTCAACCTCCGGGGTTGCGGAATGTTTATAATAGTTACCGTGACCCTGGGACATAAAGGGCAATCGAAGGAACATGAGTGGGTTTTAGTCAGTAAGAGTCTGACATGCCCTCCCGCCGCACCCAGGACGGGAGCAATCATTGGATGATTTCCCACTCACCAAAAAAAATGCTTCAACCTGATATCATAAGCTGTAACTGTAAAATTTTATCAATATCCGTTTAGTAGTTTTTGCGTGAAGGGAATAAGACACCCAAACACACAAACTTTCACATTTATAATAGTAGTAATAAAAGATAAGATTTTTATATAAAGCGGGCACGCGAAGGCGCATCAAATAGCTAGTTACGTATACATATTTACTTACAACACGCTGTCCCCAGAGCGGAATGTAACAAAGCACTTAATATATTGCACTTTACACTGCTATAAATAATAACGCGTCCCCACTTAATTCCTCTTTCACGTTATGAGCTATATTGCTTCCTTTTAGCAGTTCATTTTAACAGGGCTGGTTTCCACTAGGGATGTTATGGGGCTCCATAACGGTTACTAAAACTTTTAGATATATGAAATAATAAGAAAACCGTAACCGAATTTGGTGTAAAAATTCCGAATGATTTTGGATAGGAACGGAGCCTAAACAAATCATGGTTTGACAAGTTTTTGGTTAACACTAGCCACGCTTGTTTGTTGCATTTTTCACAATTTATTTTTGCTTGGTCATTACATTCCTAAAGTCTAAATATATAAAAGAAGAATCTGACTGACTGACTGACATATCATCCCAAGGCCTAGATCTATAAAGGCTAGAAACTTGAAATTGTGCGCAGAATTTTTATAACATAGCAATAAGAAAGGATTTTTGAAAAGGAGACAATTTTTTTTGTTCGGGGATTAGGCCCACCACAAATTGTGGCATTTATTAATGAAATGCACGTTGGTTTATTCCTTATAATCTCTAGATTACAGTGGCAATATTAGCAAAACTCTAAGTAACCGGAATACTGGGAAATACGACAGTTAAAACATGACTCTCATAATGACCTAAAATCTCACAAGAGCGATTATTTAATGAGTGAATAGGTTTCCTAGGTATTTTATGTTAGAATAGTGCACTTTCAATAATAATATAGGTGTAAATGACATAAAAACCTGGCGTTGGTGTGATTTTTTTCGATTATTCTTTTACTGTGGACGCCAATGCTTTTATAAGTAAAGTTGTTGCACATTTCGTTGAAATCGAGCTGTACAATTGTTACAACAGCTTTATATATTATGCACTGTATCTCCAGAAGCCATTTTTCTAACATCTATTGAATAAAAATACGAAAAGAACAGAAGAAGCACTTATCTGACTATCTAGAAAACTGTTGGAAACTATTAGGCTAAGTTTACATGACCGCGAGAAGCCGCGCGTCGCCGCGTGGTTGAGGCCCTGTCCAGGAAGGCGAATTCGCCGCGATTCGACTCGCGCGAATTCACTCGCGGGTAGGCAAGATACTAGGCACCAATACATCGCGTCCACAAGCATCGCGCGACTAATAAACACGCGCGTGACTCGCGCGTAATGCGCGCAAGTCGAGATACTAGGGCCGCCTTGTTGCGTCCAGATTTCGCGCGAATTTCAGAGCGAGTGCACGTATAAAAGAGAAAGAGAAGGAAATACGACTCGCGCGTACGTACGCTCTATACGCGTAGACTCTGGACGCAACAGTCGCGCGTGTTACGCGCGAGAGAATCGCGGCGAATTCGCCCTCCTGGACAGGGTCTGAGGCGTTCGCATGATGATGTGCATACCAGTCCGGATGTCAATGTTGCTTGAGGAGGGGGCAATTTGCTTATGGATTTTATACCGAAAGCTGAGTCGTCGGCGTCGCAGAAAATGACAAAGACAATAAAAAAGCTTTCTTGCATCCTATTTTAAATGAAAGTCTTTCACTTAAAATAGGATGCAAGAATGCTTTTCAACGAACGTAGAACGCGCGGTAATGTCTACGATAATTGCTGCTTACTTTGGTCTTGTACCGCGCGGTTAGTGGTACAGAGCGGTTTCGCGCGGTCGTATGAACTTAGCTTAATAATGTAGTCTGTCAGTGTCAAACTGATTGAAACTGTACCACAGAGCATCTACAACGGAATGTTAATTAGGTACGTTTCGTTTCACATAATATATTTAAATTCACGTTGAAATAAATGTAAAAACGCTCCTAAACAAGCATTTTTCCGTAATAGTTTTTTACTATTATTTTATTATTCCCGTTAGATATCTATATAATTTTTAGTGGGTTAGTTATAATAAGGTGATGACTTGTTTCATGCGTAAAATTATTAATAAACGTAACCGTTTACTAGTGGGACCAAAAAAAATTGTCTCCTTTATCTAGTAACTACTAATAACTACTAATTTACTTTAAAATCCGTAACCTATGCTAAACTAACGAAACCGACGAAATATTATTCTTATACCGGTTTATTATTCGTATCCAGATCCGAAAATGTCATATTGCTAGCACCCCTAGTTTTTACCTAACGAAGGGTTCCTTTGTGCAGAAGAGGATTAAGAAGACTGATTGCAGCTAGACGTCATCTAAAATTTTATCTTTTACTTTTGCCAGAATTTATTACGATCCTTAGGCGCCTGTAGCTAATTACTTGTGTTCAGAGTAAAAAGCAGTGGTTTTTATAGAGAGGTTTTTTTATGGTGGACTGAGTTATATCCTACCAACGTAAAAATGGATGTCTGGACAAATCGTACGCAAAAAGTCTTATTAAGTTTAATTAGTCTCTACAGTCGAGTTTCCAGTTTATTTAAAAGTCAAAGAGTGAATTTCAAGGCATCAAAAACCAAATCTAAGTGGATCAGCGGATAATATAGAACCGTTTCAAAGACGCCATTTGTCTGGCGCAAAAACGCCACAAGACTAAGTAAGACTGGTGGGAAGTTAGCAAACTGCAGCACTTCCTAACAAGTAACACGATTAAAGCAATTAAGTTCCTTCAAAAAGTTAGTTCTTGTTAAAATTCTTTATTTTTTAAGCTTACAGTGTGAACTTACTAACTACTGTGTAGAACTGATGGGTAGCTTAGAAAAATTTAATTAAAATCTGATGACACTAGAACGAAAACCTTGTGGCCATAGATGCGGTCGCGGGCGCGATCAGATCGATTTTTGGATAATACCCTCTTCTTATTGGAACATGGTTCATATTACGTTGCATCGAATACGCAATTTTTTGGCCCAAATATACCAATTGAAGTCACACCATTACATTATACATGGACTGTATCGACCAGTACCGACAGACAATGGCTGATCCACAATACAAGCCAAAAACTTGGCTTGAATAATTAAGATCATAACAAGCAAATTAAGAGAAAGTACCACCAAGTTTTGCTCGGTATTTATTTCGACGTTTACTAAAAATTAAAACTTAGTTTGATCAATATATCGCCCCGAAAATTTTCTATACAAAATTTTATGATAAATATGATTACTTTAAAAGAGTAAGTATGGAGTTTCTTGCCAACTTGAAACTACATTTTGGAATGGGCAAGAGTTAGCTATTATAGAAGTGTCTTGTTATAGATATAAATACTACTGTAGTATCTGTGAATAAACCGCTTCGGTAAGGTCGGGTCATTAGACAAGTTATCAAATTTAAATTGTATGGAAAGAGAGAACGTCACTACGCGCGTCAAGCGAAAGCGTGAAGACGAAGTGGCTTCTTTCATGCAAGAAATTAGAGAACTTATACAAAGATCCACAGCGCAGTCTGACAGTAAATTTATAGCACTCCAAAACTCAGTTTCAGAAATTCTGGCCCAAAATGTAGAAATTAAAACTTCCCTTACTTTTGTGACACAACAATATGATGACCTGATAGTCAAAATGGACCGTATAGAACTCGAGCGTAAGGCAGACCGCAAACACATCGAGCAGCTTGAGGATAAAGTGGAAAATTTGGAACGAATGTTCCATCTCTCCAAAGTGGAAGTTAGAAACATCCCTAAAACTGAAGGCGAAAGTAAGGAAGACCTCCACAAAATGATAACTGATACTGCTGCCGTCCTCGATATCCAATTAAATCAACAGGATATTAAAGACATCTTTCGAGTAAACAGAAAGGACAATGTTCCCTCAATAATAGTTGATTTTAGTTCTGTGAAAACTAAACATAACATTTTGCAAAAAGTTCGCCAGTTCAATCGCAAGAATAGCGTTAACAAATTAAACACAGGTCATATCAAACTTGGTGGCACAGTTAGACCAATCTACTTCTCAGAAAGTCTCACACCTAGGTCTCAACGTCTTTTCCATTTGGCCCGGAAATTTGCAAATGAAAATAATTTTAAGTTCTGCTGGACCTCGTTTGGCAAGATTTACTTACGAAAGATCGAAGGAAAAAATCATATATTGGTAAAAGATGAAGGCGACCTCAAAGTTACTCAAGAAATGTGACTAAATATGATTACACTCCATAACTCATTGCCTTGTAAACAAATACAAGATTGTGATCAAATCTACATAATACAAATTCTTACATATAACACTCACACGCTACACCTACACACAAATACATCTTACTACGGTATATCGGATATTTCTCGTGTTTTCGGTAATTTCAGGACATCATTGAATTTTACTTTTATCTCCGTAAGTTACAAGAGCACTCTCTCTAGATTCATGCAAAATCATATTATTAAAATTCAATAGTATAATAAATATAAGTTCCGACATCGATGCAGTCTCTGTCTCGACATCTGTAACATGTGACCTAGACAACTGCTTCCAATTAATTCCATCTAGTCATTCTAAGCACCTAACAATTCTTACCCAAAACATCCGAAGCATAAATTGTAATATGGTGGGATTTGAGGTGATGCTTGCGAGATTACAAATTGAATGTGACATTATAGTGCTTACTGAATGTTGGTTGTTGATCTCGCCTACTATCCCTGAACTAGACGGTTACCGTTCGTATTCTACTACAAGGAATAAAAAACAAAATGATGGTGTAGTAGTGTACGTCAGAGATAACCTTAACCTCTCAATTATGGAGCCAAATTCAGTCGAAAGTAATGTCCTTATCTTAACTGAAGACAAATACACAGCTATTGTTTCAGTATATCGATCTCCATCCTTTAAAAACATTGAGCCTTTCCTCCTGTCACTTAATGAAATCCTGTCTCAACTCAAGTCATTCCAAAATGTTGTTATCATTGGGGATATAAATATTCCGATCAACTCTAACAAGCTTGATGCTATTGGAGAACGATATTTGGCTTTGGCTGCATCTCACGGACTTCTACCCGCTCATACAGAAATCACTAGGGACGATAGTGGCACTTGTCTTGACCACATACTCCTGAAAACTAGATGTCCTGCCATAACTTTAGTCCCTCAAGCCACGCTAACAGATCACAAACCAGTACTATTGTCATTAAGTCTGGAACAGGCGCGAAGTATCCCTCCTAAAACATACAATCAGGTCCAATATAAAAACTTATCTCAAGATATTTTGACAATCAATCTAACACCTATCTATAATTCACAAGACCCTGAATTTGCTATGAACTATCTAGTTACTGAAATACAAAAAGCCCTTAAAAATAACACTAAAACTAAAATAGTCCCAAGAAGGAACAGACTTATTAAACCCTGGATCACACCAGGCTTACTGCGCTGTATAAGAAATAGAGACATGCTGCATAAGAAAAGTAAAATGGCACCCAATAATCCTACTCTTAAAACTACCTACACACGTTATAGAAATTTCTGTGGTAAAATATTAAAAACAGTTAAGAGAAATTATGACAAAAGCTTAATAGACACATCGAAAAACAATCCCAAAGAACTCTGGAAAAACATCAAACAAATAACTAACACCGCAAAAGATGCTAATCATCCTGATAATTTAATACAATTGAGTAGCTCACCTGAAAAAGCATTAGATATAGTAAACAATTATTATGTAAACGTAGGAAAAACACTAGCAGAAGGTTTTTTGAACAACAACAATAATGTTAAGAAAGCAGCTACCTACACTCCTTCACACTTTAGCCATCCCAAATCTTTTGTGCTTGAAGATGTGGCAGATGACGAAGTCGATCGCTATATTTCTGAACTTAAAATTGACTCTACAACAGGCTGGGATAGCATCTCTAATAAACTACTAAAACTAAATAGAGCATGTCTGACGCCTCCTCTAACTTATATTTTTAACAGTTGTCTTCAAACTGGGATTTTTCCAGAACCACTTAAAAAGTCTGAAGTGCGACCGATATACAAATCCGGAGATAGAAACATTGTTTCTAATTATCGACCTATCTCTATCTTGCCTGCGATTTCAAAAATACTTGAAAAAATAATTAACAAGAGGTTGGTCAAGTATCTCGAACAAAATAACCTACTGTCATGTAATCAGTTTGGTTTTCGACGAGGCAAATGCACAGATGATGCAGTCCACAAATTAACCAATATAATTGCGTCTAACTTAGATGATGGAAAAAAATGTGTTTCCATTTTCTTAGATCTTGCGAAGGCGTTCGATACGATCTCTACCACAGTTCTGCTTGAGAAACTGGAAAAACTTGGTGTAAGAGGCACACAACTAAAGCTTTTTGATAACTACCTATCTGGACGCCTTCAAAGAGTACGTTTGAACAATTATACGAGTACATACCTCCCAGTCACCTACGGTGTACCGCAGGGCAGCATATTGGGACCTACCCTTTTCTTGATATATCTTAATGATCTCACTAACCTCCAGCTTAACCAAGGCGAGATAATCTCGTATGCAGATGACACTGCTCTGGTCTTCACGGCCAACACATGGGAAAAGGCTTTCGATTCTGCCCAGAAAGGATTAGATCTAGTGAAGGATTGGCTCCGGGACAACTTTCTCACCTTAAATACTGGAAAGACGAAGTATATTGCTTTTAGCCTACGCCAACTTCCCACCGATATCGACACCCATACAATCACTCCTCATGATTGCGCTAATATTTGCTCCTGTACGCCTCTAGAACGAGTAGAACACATTAAGTATCTTGGCGTGACAGTTGACTCCCGGCTTGCATTTAAAGAACACATTAAAGTCGTAAGTGCCCGCGTGCGTAAACTTATCTATGTCTTTAAAAATCTACGCCATGTTGCTGAATCTGACACATTGAAAGCTGTATACTTGTCCCTGTGCCAAAGTATCATCACCTACTGTATATCCTCCTGGGGGGGTGCTGCTAAATCCACACTTAAGAGTCTCGAAGTAGCTCAGCGCGCTGTCTTAAAGGTATATACGTTTAAGCCTCTACTCTACTCTACAGAGCTAATTTATAAAACGTGTCATGTGCTCACTGTTCGACAATTGTTTCTCCTGGCCATCATATTAAGACAACATAAAGAGCTAGCCTATGATCCGAGTGTCTTAACTAGGCGTAGGAAGCATACGGTATGCATCACACATCCATCTAAAACATCTTTTATACAACGGTTTTTCAGGTTCATGGGTCCTTATATCTACCAGAAAATAAACTACATATTGAATATATATCCACTTACTATAACACAGTGCAAAAAGAAAGTCCAGAATTATCTCTTCGGTCTCTCCTATGAGCAAACCGAAGAGCTTTTAAAAATACCTGAATAGCCGATTATCGTTTACCGTCTACAACATATACTCACAGTTACACAACAAACACACACACACACTCTCTCTCACACACACTCTCTCTCTCTCACACACATCCACACACACACACACATACACAAATACCTACTCGTTACTATTCATTATTCATAATACACTTTTGTTTTCTTTATTTTTATTTTTTTCTTTAAACTGTATTTTTAACAATTTTTATATTTCTTTATTTAGTTTACCTCTAAATGTTTTATATTAGATTTTAATAATAAATAATTAAATGTCAGCAAATAGTAACCAACTGTGCATATAAGAGTTTAGTTTCTGACTTTTTCTTGTAATTTTATTTCGGTGGGGAAAGGCGCTGCACGCCGAGATACAGGTATTCCACCTAGTTCGGCGGCAGAGGCTTCCTTGTTAGTTATCGTAAGAAAAAACTTGTAATAGCTGTAAGTTTCCAGAGCTGTATTTTTGTGACAATAAATTATTATTATTATTATTATTATTATTATTTTCAATTGACGTAGAGCCTAAACCAATAACGTAGTCGTAGGTAAAACGACCTTACGCTGGGATTCTTAGAAATAACGCAAGGGTATATTTTAGTAAAAAACTTTTGGGATAAGATAGGTACCTGAATGAACATACACATAGACTACTATGTATCTAACTGTTTACTGTGTTCGATACTGTTCCATTTACCGCCCTTGCGGGTCGGGTACATCTGATGACTGCGATCAATGATATTATAAGTAAAAAGGTGTAGATAGGTTACCCAAACGAAATTCTATCTTCAAAAACGGCACACTAACGCACACATACATAATACGTCAAAGTAGGATGACATGATTGAAGTAGTGCGAGTGAAAAAGAGATAAACGTCAAATGTCAACGCGATACTCAGTATCATGTTTGTCAATTGGCAAACTTTTAATGTGCCACTTTTTGACTGCTTAAAACCTATCTACACTTTTTTACTTATAACATCATTGACTGCGATGTATAGCATGGTTCTTTGTGAAAGAGCTCGCATGGTATAGTAATAACAACATACCTGTTTCTAATGGTGGTCACATGAGAATTATTTGTTTCTTGGCGCTTTGGTATTGCAGATAGGCAGCGATGACTATTAAACATGAAGTGGGATGTCAGTAGTTTGCCATTAAATAATACACCGATCACTTCTTACGTCTACTGTATTAAAATAATTTTAAATATTTTTCTTTCTTTCTTTCAAATAAAAATCTTCGAAAATATCTCAAAACTCGCATTCAAAGCCTCAAAAGTCTCAATTTAAAATTATATTAGAGCCGAGATTACCACAAAAGTTTCACATTCATATTAATTACAGCATTTAGAATACAGGGCCTAACTGCTTAGAATAAGAGCCGTTATACCAACTCTTCTACGTAAGTACTAACATTATCATAAATCAGATCTCAGTGGGACTGAGCTGGCATAAATTTATCACTATTGTCTTAAGGTACGGCTATCTTTGATGATTAAATGGAAAATTATGACTGTCAGGTTACACGTTTTAGCACCTGAGGTACGGTTAGTGCCGTAACAGTTTGACGGTTAGTGTATCCAGTTTATTAGGGTAATGACTTAGCTATTGAAATTTATACAACTAAATATAAACGCGAAACAGTTTGTATTAGATACTTGTCACTCATTGACGCAAATACTGATAAATGGGTTTTGATATTTTTGTTACAATAATATAGGTTATAAGCCGGTTCATTAAAGAAAGGAATCTTTTATGGCGGCATGTACGAGTACTTGCGTTGACAGATAGTACAGTCTGCATACAAAATTTAAAGTTGAAGTTTTTTTTTTCAAATCGAAAATTTTATTAAGAATTTTTATTGTTTTCATCGGAAACAGTGCCTACTTTTACCACAATAACAAACAGGTAACAACGAAAAAATTACAGAAAACTATAACAAGGTATTCGTAAAAAGGAGCACTGCGCTAGTCAAGGCAGCATGGAAGCAAATGTTGTTTATGTTGATGGTACGCGCGCGAGTGAGTATAGACGGCACTAGTGTGCGAGCGAGAGAACATGATAAGCGCCGCCATTTTAGATTCCTTTCTTTAATGAACCAGGTTATAGCTATACATTAATATAGCTATGCTATATACGCGCAGGCTATAAAATATCACGCTAAAGGAGGGGAGCGGTAATCAAAGACCTAACTATCCTTCGTACACACGTGATTCGAGACACAAAATAGAAAGACGTTTGGTCGAAGTCCGTCGTCGAAAGGTTTAAGGCATGACATCAAGATAACTATTTTATACATATTTAAAAACGAGTGTTAGACTTTTACTATAATAGTGTATTATAAATAATAATAATAAAAGTTGTTATATATTCTTCTATACTAATATTATAAAGAGATAAAATTTTGTACGTAGAGTAAGAGTTTGTATGTAGGGGGTAATCTCTGGAACTACTGGTCCGATTTGAAATTTTTTTTCAGTGTTATAGAGCCCATTTATCGAGGAATGCTATTGGCTATATACCATTACGCTACGACCCACGAGAGCGGAGCAGTAACGAAAAATGCGGGTGAAACCGCAGGGGACAGCTATAATATATATTCTTATTACACAGTTATTAAAATTTGAACACTATTCAATTATAAAATAGCTATCCCGTGCACGCACACGTCTTATTCCAGCTCTATCTGATATTCATCTCCTGGCCGTGTCGAGTGCCACGCTGAGCGAGATTTAAGCGATAACGTAAGCAGTGCGTCAATATCGCTTGCATTTCCATAGTAACTATGATGCAACATATACATAAATGTACCTATACCATGTAATAAATCAGTAGAAAAATTATGTCTGTACATTAAAAACTATCATCAAAAAAGAGTGTTAAAGATTAGAGAAAAGTAATTAAACACAAAAAGTAAGTTTTATAAAGAGTTAAAACTTATATCAGGACAGCATATAGGCTTTATTTCATTGAAATATAATGTCAGCAAAAAAGTCATCAGACTTAAAGATTAAGCGTTAAAAATGCATAGCATATTTGACTAAGCGTTTAACTCAAATAGCTAAGCAATAATAATATGCGATAACAAACATTTTTGACTTTTAAGCGGATAAAGTCGCGGGCAAACTAGTATATATACCTAATTATACATATACTAGCTTAGACGATGACAACACAATCCATACTAATATTATAAATGGGAAAATGTGTCTGTCTGTCTGTCTGTCTGTTTGTCTTTCTTTCACGGCAAAACGGAGCGCTGAATTGACGTGATTTTTTGAGTGGAGATAGTTGAAGGGATGGAGAGTAACATAGGCTACTTTTTGTCTCTTTCTAACGCGAGCGAAGCCGCGGGCAAAAGCTAGTGATAACATAATTGGTTTATTAAAGACTAGCTGCTGCCCGCGACGTTGTCTGCGTGAAGGCTTCAGCTCCGCCGCCGTAGGTGATAGCGTGATAATATGTAGCTTATAATTATGTTGACCTGACCTCTTAGTAATATTCATGCAAAATTTTAAGTAAATCCATGCAGTCCTTTTAGAGATTAGCCCAGGCATACATACAGACAAACAAACAACAAAAGATATTTAACGTACTCTCAAATTTAAACGGTTGATTCGAAAAAAAAACATGAAGGTAGTCCTTGGATTGAACCTTAAAAGAAAGCTAAGTATAACGGCTCAGATGAAATCGTTTTTAAATTGTTAATGCGATGTGTTTCGTTATGGAATCGTAGTCTGACACGCGCTTGACCAATTTTTTCTACATTCCACGATATAAAAAAATATTAACGATTGTGAATTGTTACAAAACTTCTCTGTAAACTACGTTTGTAGTTTTGCTCTCAGCAGCCTAAATATACAGAGAATCAGGACTCGTGTCGTGACGCGGGAGCAAGCGACGTACAGCTGCCCGTGTGAGAAGCAGCTCGTCCTGAAGTCGACACCCGCAGCCTTCAGCGTCTGCCCCTGCGACTTGTTGATAGTCATGGCGAACTCACTCACTCACATGGAACTGCACGCGCTTGAATTGGAAGGGAGTTTAGGAATTCTACGGGATAATGTGTGGAGTGTTTATGGACGTATAAACTACTTCGTTTCCCTCAATTTCCGAGAGAATGAATTCGTTGATGTCTGCAGCTTGATCATTTTTGGGTGTTAAAATGGCTCGCTGTCACACCCAAGAATTCTATTGGTTTGGTATTCGACTGATGTCCCCATGCACACAACAAATGAGTTCTTCTAAGAAGGCCACCACTCTACCGAGGGACTCTGGGAGCACCACCTGTTCACCTCTTTCCTAGAGTGGTAGAGTGCCTTCGCCGAGACTTAGAAGGACATCTGAGAATTCTTGAGCACGTGGATTGCCACCGAGCTGAGCTCGCATATTGATGGTTAAGCGCGGCCTATGAATTTGTGACCACAACGAATATCGTTTCAACGAAGCATTCGCCTCATCAGCCCTAGACCCCCGCGTCACCACAGGGAGTGTTTGCCGGAAATCGCCACTGAACAGAACTGTAACACCACCCATCAAGTGTTCATTCCTGCGGTTGTCCTGCAGAGTTCTTTCTGTTCACGGCCTCCACTGCTTTCCTATTAGCCATCGTGCACTCATTCCATACGATCAGAGAGCAATCCCTGAGCACATGTCCCTTGTCACTGTTACGGGATACCCCACAACAGTGGCGAGCGATGGGTAGCTTGGCGAGCGATGGGTAGCTCGCCGCCCGGCTAGGACCAGGACCGCGTAGACAGCGCGTTTTGTTCCACGCGCGCCTCAAAGAGAAGGAGTCAGCACAGGAAGGGGCCCAACAGGGCCAACGCCTGCCGGGGTTGCGGAATGTTTATAATAGTTACCGTGACCTCGGAACATAAAGGCAATCGAAGGAACATGAGTGGGTTTTAGTCAGTAAGTTCCCACTCACCAAAAAAAAAAAAAACCCACAACAGGCATTTCGGCGCTTTCTAAATCTATGGGTATTTTGAACATGGCATGCGCTGTTTTGCCACCAGAAAGCAGTGTAGCAGCGATTCCTGACGATGCTACAGCAATGGCAATTTTGCCTTGCGTCCTGACCTCTGCAAGGATACCAGTGATAATGAATGTTTTCCCTGTTCCATCAGGAGCATCCAGGAAAAACATTTTACCCTGATCGAGCCCAATGCTTTCCAGAACAGTGTCATATATTTGTTTTAGTTCTGAGGTGAACCTAGGCCCGTATTAATAGACGTCACTCAACTCCGAGACACTCTCAAGTCTCTTGCTGTCCTTGTCATTCTAAAGGGAAAAAATAAGGACAGCAATAAACTTGAGAGCGTCTCAGAATTGAGTGACGTCTATTAATACGGGCCCTAGTGACGTGGTCATTTCGGATAGTGGTCATTAAACCCGAATCGTAATTGGTTTCGGCGGTGTACTCCCGATTTCCACGGTCTTGATGTGGTAATGATCTGAGAGCTCGCAACCCGTACTCTACCAGTGGTTTACCGCCGATTGAAATGACCTGAGTGAACTGAGACGGGTGTTCAGCATGCGTTTATCAGTTGCTTCGGTTTCACCTTCAGAAGCACGCCTCAAAGCTCGTAAAAAGTCCTCGAACAGAAGATGGCGGTACTTCTCCCACAAAGCTACCGGGTTCGCAACTCCACAAAACACCAAAATGACGGCAAACAGATGACGCATGCGACTGGGACTGTCATCATCATCATCATCATCATAATTAGGTTTACAACAACATGAACATTTATATTACTTACAAAGCAATAATCACACAGATAAATACCGAACAAAAGTATTAACAGTCAATGTTTATTCAGTACTAAAAACATGAAATTGATAAAGAAATGATCATCATCATTGAACCGACTTTAAAAAAAGTAGGTTCTCTGTTCGACCTGTTTGTATGCATGTTTCCCCGCCTTCATCGAGTGGTACCTCCACTCGATAAAGGCTGCTCCCGGAAAATGTGTGGAAAATGAAGCTCCCAGCTTAAGTTATTTTATACATTGAAATCAGTGATAGCTTTGATTGCCACATCAGATCTATCTAACCTTCGATCTTATAAACCAGAAAATGCCTATCAGACCGAACAACTTTGCTAAGACGTCATTCTTATTTAATGTGTTATGGTATAGTTGGGTGCTTGGAGTTCCACGTTAGGTGTTGGTTCTAGGTCTTCAATATTATGCATCAACAGAGAGTGCTCATCAGGCTGAACAACTCTTGCTAAGACGTCATTCTTAAATATGTTCGGTATAGTGTACGTAGCCGGGCTCATGGAAGTCTACAACAGGTGTTCCAGATCTTCAATTTGTATACGTCAACAGAAAGTGCTCATCAAGCTGAACAACTCCTGGTAAGACGTCATACTTATATATGTTATAGTTAGCTGGGCTCATGGAGTTCCACCTCAGTTGTTTCAGATCTTCATATTTATTCTTTCAACAGAAACTGCTTATCACGTGAAGCAATTTTTGCTATGATACCATTTTTGTATCTCTTATAGTTAAGCTGGTCTGTTGCGGTCCTGCACCAGAAGTTCAAGTTTCCAGGATAAGTTATAGCCTATATGACGCCCAGACTTAATACTTATACAACAAAAAAAAAATCATTGAAATCCGTTGAGTGATTCCGAAGATAGCTGCTGCCCGCGACGTCGACAGCGTGAAGCCTCCAGCTCCTCCCCCGTAGGTGATAGCGTGATAATTTGTAGCCTATGTTTTGACCCTACCTCTTAGTAATATCCCTGCAAAATTTGAACTAAATCCATGCAGTACTTTTTGAGTTTATCCCGGACATACATACAGACAAACAAACAGACAAACAGACAAACAGACAAACAGACAAAAATTCTAAAAACTATATTTTTGGCTTCGGTATCGATTGTAGATCACGCCTCAAGTATTCTTTTAAAAAAATATTCAATGTACAGTTTTGACTTTCCTACGATTTTATTATATGTATAGATATTTTTGACATCAGAAATTAAACGTCGTGTTCAAGCAATCATTTTTACCACTTGTTGTCAGTTAATTAAATTGGTTGTACGCAGTGGCGAGCACAGCTGTGGGCTCGGTAGGCAGGCGCTAGACAAATGAAGCACAGTCCGCAAAACGTAATAAACTATTAGATACGATTTTATCTTTAACTATTATAAACGTTTGTCTGTACATGTGATTGCCACCAAATTAAACAAGTTTAGTGACAAGCGGGAAAGATTGAATTTTGGATGTATATGAGGTAGTTCCTTCTGCCTCTATAAGTAAAGTGGCGTGCGCTTAATGCAATCCAGCCGAAAAAAACCAGCTTGCACTAATAAGATCACAAATATAAAAAATATATTATTAAACAGTTAATAGCTATAGGAGAAATGCTTTAGCGGCTTGCTGCGGTTATTAGAAATTGTAAAAACTAATTGTGACACCTAGGCACTCCACAGCATAAGTCAAGAGCCTATAGTATAATCTTACAATAAACGCTATCTTCCAGATATATTAAAAAATCAGGATCAGAATTTGTATGAAATTATCTGCTGGAATTTTTTATCAGAACTTAACAGAAGTAGAATGTGAGAGAGCTCTGTAACCAGCACTCCTAGGTAAATAAGGAACACCGTAAAGTTTGACTCAGTAAGAGTAGGGATGATTCGTTCAACAACTCTGATGGATCCCTAAGGACATTTCCTCGTAAAAAAGGGTAAAAAGTGATTGATATTCGTATTCCGTGATATTGATTGATGATCGAAGTTAGTTCGAAGATAATACAGGCCTAGTGATTTTAAATAATCCACTTCGTTCCATCATAAAATATACTTCCTTATTCCGCGTCAACCCTGCCAAGAAACATGGAGTAGGCACGTTCAGAAAATTAGGCAAATACGTTCAGTAATATTTTTTCATCTTGATGTAAGTGGATCACCTTTTTTTCTCTCCAGATAAAATGTTATATTCTTCACGTTCCTATTACATGCTTCGTTTACATTATATAATATATAATATTTATAATGTTTTATGCGATAAGATATTATGATCCGCTCTATTACTTCGTCGAATAGAGAATTCTTAGAAATTAAATATTACGAGCTTAGTTGTAGTCTTTTAGTTTTCGCAGATATTTTTGTATTAGGTTTCATATTATTTTAATCTGAATAATCCGTTATTATTCCATTTATTTATTTTAACATAAAAAAATATTTTTTATTTTGCCATAATATAAGTACATTTAAAATATAATATTAATATTGTGGATGTAAAATCTTCAACGTGTTTAAAAATTGGCTAATTGGCCACTAACATTAATACACATTTCTTTTTCAGTTTTAATACTTAAAAACCAAAATACTACACTTTAAACTAATAAACACAGCTCCTTTAAGATTTAAAGTTTGCATATAAATAAACAAAACAGACAAGACTATTTACGTAATATTCAACAAACATTTAACTCGTTAGTTTCAAAGAAGTTTCAAACATATTTCAGTGCTCACAGTTACGAGTGGGCGAAAGTTTCACTTCTTAAAGTGACCGATTTAAAGTTTTCGCGGAGCAACGTTTCATTCTAGAAATGTCTTTACGTTTGGATGTCGATTGGATGCATACAAAGTTGAAGGCAGACAAAAAGTTGCCTTTGTATTATTTTGGGGTTTTAGCATAAACTGCATACTTATCAAAATTGGTACAAGTAGGTGTGAAAGGTCTACCAGGGTTGCAGAATTGGTTCGAAAGATTCACCGCAAAAATCTTTATCTTTTTAGGCGTCGCGGACGCAGCACAAATTCACAACGTTTTCATCACCTTTTTTGGTGACATCTATTGTCGAACATGTGACACACAGTCACACAACTGATGATCCTACTTCGCGATATAAAAATATTCGGAAATGAATATGAGAAATGTAGTAGAATATGTATATCATTCTCGACTAGAATAATTGGGCAGTATCCCACCAGACGCGACAGCCAGGTCGGAGGATCCTCCCTTGAACTTTACACTTTATCCCCAACTGGCGACCTCGACGTGGTGATGTTGACGTCACGAAGAATGTGATGACATTCATGCTAGCAAGAACGTAGGGTACGATTCAGCTGCACATTTGTTGCGTGCCCGTTCTGCTTTGAGATACTCTCAATTCGCTAATAAGGCTCTTAAAGATATCGTTCGAAAATAGAATACAGCTGATGATCCCAAGATCTGTGAAACATATTATATAGTAAATCTGTAAGTCAGAATTAATACTCATAATTTATAATGTTTCTCCGCAAAGCCGTGAGTGATACAGCCTCGTTTCGATTTGCGGCGGCAACGAAGCGCATCCTTTTGTGTTCGTCGCTATTACTTTAATTTCTCTTTGTCAGCACTGTCAGTGCCTCATTTCCGAGTGTGTTTTGTTGGCTTTTCTATTTGTTTTTGTCGAATAGTGCAGTTGATAGAATGTATTAGTTTTATAATTTTGACTTATCTCTACATTATCTCCTCCTTGTATCAGTTACGAAAAAAGATGATTATGATATAATAGGTATTTATTTATAGTTAATTAAAACGGTTATACACCAATTACAATAATTAACCTAGAACACAATACAAATATTTTATAAAATCTACAACATACTTAGTAAATAACAGTGGATATTCTCTCATACTTTCTCTCACAAAACTTAAGACAGACTTGCATTATCTCTCTCCATTCATCTGCAAACAGATCACAATCGGGATTGACTGCCAGGAGGGCATTGAGGGCTTCCAGAGTCCGACACACCCCCGGCTCTAGCAACCGTGAGACATGCTGGCCGAGCAAACAATTTGTGCCTCTTACTATAGCGGTGACCTATATAGTTGTACTAGGTATAAAACATATAGACTTTTTAGTTGCCGCATGCAGTCAGAATTTATTCACTTGTTTATTTTGATGCCGTGGAGGCGCACAAAATAGCGATTTCTGGAAAAACAATCTCTAACAGGGTTAAAATAGGGATGATAAGCATGATAAATGGCAGGCGAAGCGAGCGGAAAATGCTAGTTAATAATATTACTTCATATTTTGGCACATTTTCTTTCACTGACGTGTAAAGATAAACTTTAGGTTTTACATACCTATGAATTGAAAAAATCACGTCTGTACAACGTTGGGTTTAAAAGCTATCTTTTCTTTACACTAAAGCCACAAAGGTACAAAGGCGGAGCTAGCCTCAGGCATTCTTTAACTAATCAACCAAGGTTGATGTAGATATAACACGGAGTACATTGTTATAAAACTAATTTTCATCAAGTGAAACCGTAAAGCATTTTTATCACAACGAGATCTACGGAACAGTCAATACAATAAGTCAAACTATATGATTTACAAACCCAGCCCTTGTAACCTAGACTGATTCTTAGAAGTTATTTCAATAGCTTTTCATAATATGTTTAAAGAAATTGTTAGGTGTTTGTTAATTTCTTTAACCATATCAGTAACAGCACATTATTTCTTTCAGTATTATATTTTATTTATTTTGTTCTCAGTGGACATGTTCATGGGCCCCAGCCTGAACCTGTCAAAGGTGGAACGCCGACAGATGGGCGCGTACCTCTGCATCGCCTCCAATGATGTCCCTCCCTCAGTCAGCAAGAGGATAATGCTTAGCGTTACTTGTAAGTATTTCATTTCCCTTAATTTTAAAGGTATGCTTTTTTTAAACGCTGCTCTACGTTAAAAAAATCTTCTGTAACGTGGGTGCATTCATAATTAAGTATGAAGTCATATACACACTTGGACACAAAACAAACACCTAAATATCATATAAATAGGTATTATCTTGTGCGAGAATGGAATTTGCGATACGCAGCGGAGCGGCCAAGCACCAAACACGGCTCCAATGAAGTTCCCTAAAATCCATCCTTACGACATGGAAGGTAAGTCCAAATTTGGTATTTAGCTCCAAAAAGTTACTCTGAAGGTTTCATAATATAAGAAGGATTTATAATAGGCTTGTGTTTAAACACCGCCCAAAATTGACTACCAAAAAAGTTCTAAACGGTTACCAAAATTGATAAATGGTCACCAAATAACGTTTATAAAAATATTATAAACTAAATTCAATTTGGTTTTTATATGAATTTGGCTGGGAACTGAAACTTTATATGCACGCTCGCTGCGCTCGCTCGCCTTCGCGCGTTGTGTGGTCACAGTTCTAACCTAACCTAGCAAAATTTGGTGACCATTAATCCATTTTGGTAGCCAAAAGTTTTTTTTGTTGATCATTTAAATTATATCCTTCATAATATAAGATAAATCTTATACTATCCTAAAAAGTTTATCTTATACTTGATTTGTATCCTGCGGTTAGGCTCTGCGTTGATAAAATTATTTCATCACCCTTACAATAATATGCACACAATTTTTATTTTTATTTTAAATCGTATCTATTCAACGTTAGTTCAATATGTGTCAGTGACCTTGGCAAATAATGGGCTAGAAGTCATATGAATCTGTTAGTTGTGTGTGTGTGTGTGTATTATGATATTTTTTAAATGGATATTTTTTTTTACAAATATCCAATTCAGGACTAACTATTAGTCATAGTCCACTTGGCTTTCGAGTAATCAATATTTATTGGCATCCTCTGTACACTGAATGCTAAGCGTATTATTTCGTAGTTTTAACGATGAAAAAGTTGTTAACTGCGCTCATACTGCATAGGCCAATTATTCCGCCAATTAGATCAACTAAATCCTTGTTCATCCGTGAGCGTGTTTTATTTTTATCCTTTTTAAAAGAAAAAACTAAACCCATTACTGGCTCTTGATTGCCTTCTACGAGCTTTTTGACATCGGCACCCCACAATTATTTTTGAGGAGTAGAAGAAACAGTTTTGACTTTAAAGCTAATATTTTGTGACCTGTAATCAAAGTTCAGATATTATAATGGTAAGGTCCTGATGGACATCTGGTGACCCTTTTGCGCTACTTGCACTATGTTTTTACAGTATTAAAGAGTTCCTTGACAAAAAACATTATTGACATTGTATAAAATAACGCACAAATATTTGCACGCTTATAATGTTAAGCAAAACATGTATGCTCTTTATTTTAAATATTTGTACCACCTTTTATACCGTATTTTTATGCAAATAAATATTATCTTATTTTACTTAACGTTGACTTAGTAGCTAACACGATGTTTAATTATGAAATATCATTTTATGTATACAGACTACATACACACACTATGGTATTCAACGCACAGCCTAAACTATTAAAACTAGAAAAACGATGTTTGCCAAATAGCCTTTTTTTATTTTAACCGGAAACGCAATAAAATTGCAGATGAAAGTTGGTTTAATATTAGGTGGGCAAAAGCGCAAGAAACAGCTACCAATGTAATATAGAGTTAAGTTTTTAACGCAAGTGGGCCTAAGTATAATGTTTCCACGATACTAACCCTATTATTTATAAGTTACTCCAGCAACTACTTCAGGACTATCTTACATTTTTATAAGCTCAAGTTTTGCGTAACTTTACTCGGGATTTATTAATAAGGAGTTTGGTTGGGAGATATACTTAGCAAATTAGATACGTATGCAGGACCATCAAGTTTAATTTGAATTTTCTCAAAAACAGATGGACAATAAAAAAGGGAATGTACAAAATAATTATTTCCTAACGAATACACGTGATTCGAGACACAATAGAAAGACAATAGCAGCGCGACAGCCGGTTGTCGTTTGCTCGTCAATAGGTTTATTAATTTGAATAGGTACATAAGTGATGTTTAAAAAACTTAGATATATCTGACGTCCCTTGTATACTCGTATATTTTGCTGGTTATACCTGAGTTGGTACAATGTTGTCAATATTCTATTCAACTGAGACTTTGTCCACAGTTCCTCCTTCAACGTTAGTGGCGACCAAGGTGATTGGAGTGCCGACAGGGTCACAAGCGAGGCTGGAGTGCTTCGTGGAAGCGTATCCTCAAGCCATACACTATTGGCTCAAAAGTGGGGAGGAAATGATATTATCTGGGTAAGAGTCTTACACACTTTAGAATTATTATTAAAATAAATGTGATTGAGCACTCGATTAGTCAACATATCCAGCGATTGACGGAACACGTGTTGAGTATAAGTTTTAGGTGACAAATTGCAATTTTTTACAACATCTTCTGCATATTTTTATTTCGATGCGAAAATTTAAATCAAGCCTAGAGATACATGAGCGTCATGTATCTCAAATGTAAATTTTGGCAGAATTACAGATAAAGTATTTTTTTCATAAATAAATACAAATGAAACTAGAATCTAAATAGATGGAGCACATGATAATGAATTTGGGCTAGAATTTGTTTTAAAAGAACACATATTTGTCATCTAACACCTACGATATGTTAAATCATAGATAATATTAAATGAATTAACTTCTCATACTTCTTGACAAAGTTTAGGCAAGAAACAGATTTAGCACTACTATAGAAAAGTGTTATAATTATGTGTTACGCCGAGTGTTGTAATACTATCGTTATAATCAACTCGTGTCCAAAAATCCGCAAGATAAGGTCTTATTCCCCACAATGAATGTGAGAAGCTACTTGAGCACCTTAATGAGGCGAAAGTTTCCAATATCAATTGTGCCAGTAAAACTCCAGTTGAAAGTATTAACGAGTGCCGACTAAGTTCCAGAACATTCTGCCATTATCTTCTACCCCATTCGCGCATCTGTTCCTGGTTTTTCTCCGGAAAGCAATAAAATTGCCAATATTTTCGGCTTTTATTAGTCATTACTGTATATTAAAGATAATTATTGGTATTTTATTGCATGTATGTAACTATTATTTATACTAACACTTGATTTAGTAATGCTACAAATATTCGCAATACCGCGTGTTATTTCTTTATTTTCTGTATCATATTTCTGGATTGCTTACGATTAATTTTATTTCTCTTGATGTTTTTGTCTGTAGTGATTTAAATGTGTCTCTTTTGAAAATCAGTCAGGGATCATTTAAAACACTTCCGAATTTTTGTCAAACGAATAATATCTTCACATAAATAAAATCATTACCATAGTAGCCTTCTTAACTAGTCCAGCTTCTACTTAAAACCCATTTACAGCAACAAACTCCAGAATTTAATCAAAATAATTAATATCTTTATCTTTCACAGCATTCGCGAGATCCTTATTAAATTAGTTGAAACATCTAACGTAAAGTAATTACACAAATTAGTTCATTATTTTGTTATAATCACTGAGTTGGTCTCACTTTTACGACGACATTAATTCTCAAAGTCTGCAGAAACTTTCCATTAACCTTAGGGCTTTGCCTCCCTGGTACTTTATTATCGACGGGTTGGTTATATCGAAAACTCAGATTTTATCTTCATAAGCTGCGTACGCACGTACGAACACGAACATAGCGAACACAAACATCAAATCGGAACATTTGGTTCGTACGTATGAACGGCATATTCGAACATGAATGCGAACATAGTTCGAATTGAGTTCGCGCACAACAGTCGTGAACTCTATCTTAATAGCCATGACGACGCCGTTGGAAGTGGTTGAACAGTTTTGTTACGTAACATTTATAAAAGATATTCGAACACTGTCCATACGGAACGTACAAAAGGATCGCCGCAAACATGTTTGTCGAACAGAGTGTTCGATGTTCGTTAGTGGTACGCACGTGCGAACCAAGTTGTTGCGTATCATGCAACGCAACAAATTTGTTCGTACGTGCGTACGCGGCTTTACGAACATTCACAACACTCGCAATATACTCGTATATAGGATTTTCAACGCTTGATTCCTGTAAGAGAATTTACTTCTTTGATACTGACTGCGATATCTCATTAGCACTACATGAAAATAATAATTAATTGTTACGTAACAATTCCACTTTAATCATGTATACACCAATGTGGCCATGCCTTTATAGCTTAGGTATTTTTTAGTCATGTTGAATGTCGTTATTTTAAATATTTATTCTTTTATAGAAACTTGCGCATAACAAGTGTAATTGACATTACAGAATATAAAAAATAAATGAGCTAAAAGAGATAAGTTTCAGTGGATGAACCTACCAAAGCCTTCATAATGAATACGATTGTAATTGTAGATATCGAAACAACTTAAGGTAATATAGGCTGGTTCGCGTAGACAAAATGAACACGATGGCTTGCAAATAATCGTGCTACGCTGGTTTTGTTCCTTGTTGATAGTTTCTTACTTGCAGTGTAGCACCAAGTTTGGAGCTTCAAAGACCCCTGTTACCAGAATAGAAAGTTAGACCTATTTAAATACTTTACTAAATTCCACTATTCAAGAGCCACATCAGCTAACAATACTCGCCCCATATTAGAACACTAGTTGTCCCCCGCAGTTACACCCGCGTTTTCGGTTACTACTTCGCTCCTGTAGACCGTAGCGTGATATTACGTAACATATAACCTTCCTTGTTTAATAGGCCATCCAATACAAAATATTTTTTCAATTTGGACAATAGTTCCTGAGATTAGCGATTTAAAATTTTAGAATAGATTCCGTTATTTAGTAGTTCTAAAAACATATAATTTTATTTTTGTTTCAGTGGTAAACACGAAATATCAGAGGAACGTCTATCTTCATATCAATTGCGAACGATTCTCGTAGTTTCGCAGTTCAATCCCGAAGATGTAGGTACTTATACCTGCGTCGCTACCAACACCCTGGGGAAAGCTGAAGGCACTTTAAGGCTTTATGGTAAGTTTTTTGAATATACCTCATAATGGACAAAGTAGTTTTTAACCGACTTTAAAAAAGGAGGTTCTCAGTTTCTTACGCTAGGCATATGTCATCTTACATATAAGTCATCTTACGTTAGGCTGAACCGATATTGAGGCGGTTTTCAGAATAGTGTCTGTTACATTTAAGAGAAGTTTTTAGTATTAACTGGACTTCTAGAAAGAAGATTCTTAGTAAAATAACGCACATAAAGTTTAAAATAAAAATCTTGGTGGCCATATATAACAACAAACATAACGGTAGCCACCAACTTCCAAAAATTAAGTTCTTTTTCTGTTTTAGTATTTAAAGGTTCTCTTTCCCAAAGATTTTTTAAAACAATTGAATGCCAAACAAGCTGATGTTAAGTAGAAGAGACAAAGATTATACGTCTTGTGTGCCTGTATTAACACCGACGAACCCATCAAACCGGAAAATAACATCGCTGCTTTGCGGCAGATGTATTATTATGTAGGTATGGTGATAGTATTCAGAAAATACGTGTTATTTATTGTAAATGTTGATTTTCTTTATAATATGTCTTCATTCAATTCGTTGAGAAGCCAATACAAGTGTACCTGTTTCCCGGGGTTGCGAAATAGTTATAATAGATACCGTGGCGCCGGAACATAAAGGGCAGCCGCAGGATCATTAGTGGGTTTTAGTCAGTAAAAGTCTGAAACGCCCTCCCGCCCCGCCCAGGACAGGAGAAGTCATTTGATGATTTCCCACTCACCAAAAAAAGTGTACCTGTGTCTCAACGATTGATGATGACCTAAAGAATGTAATTATTATATATTTTCCCCACAATATTCCGCTTCTAGTTTCTTTTCTATAAAGTTTAGGAAAGCTCACTCTTTTTCTTCTTTGTCTCAGGAATGGCATCTTTGTCTTTACGGGACCTCTTGTTTATGATGTTTTTAGTCATTTAACTTAAAATGACTCTTCAGATTGTTTGGCAAATATTAACTTAGGCGTCTTTACTACTGCTAAAGATATAGATAGTTCAATATGAAACTAAATGACGATACTAAGAGAGGTACAATATTAAAATAGTATTAAAGTTAGGTGGCTAGAGAATAATTATTGAAATAGGAACATAATATTTCCCAAAGGTTAGGCATCTTCCTTAACCTTATATTTTTATTTGAGAACGCTAGCTAATTACCAACTAGCCGCAAATCCAGACTTAAGGCGTCTACAAGATAATTAGTTAAGGAAAAAACTACTATCACAACTTCCAGCAATCGCGCTTGCAATCGTTAGACTAAATTTTTTAGCTTAAACTAGCCTTTTCCCAACTACGATAGGGTTGGCAAATTCAGCAATAATCATCTATCCATACTAATATTATAAATGGGAAAGTCTGTCTGTCTGTCTGTCTTTCTTTCACGGCAAAACGGAGCGATGAATTGACGTGATTTTTCGAGTGGAGATAGTTGAAGGGATGGAGAGTAACATAGGCTACTCTTTGTCTCTTTCTAACGCGAGCGAAGCCGCGGGCAAAAGCTAGTGGTTTGATAAACTATTAGACAACAAGATTTATAGTCAGACTTTCTAGCTTCTTCTCTTCTTCTGTTATCACACCAACTTTATTTCAGCGTTATATAAAAAATTAACAATGAATTATGTAAATATTTGAGGCAAAGATTATGTTGTTTTGTATGTTTGTTGTTGAAGTAATATACACCCGAGTGTATGACAAGGTACATATTGAAGGAGGCAGTATTCGATTCTCATTACAAATATGTAAAAAAACAAATATCTTATTTTTTTATCAAATGCCGGTAGATACCCATCGAAAGAAGAACGAATCATACCTACTTCACTAATATGCCCCTCGACTTACCAATCACGGTGATTTTAGAGTTACTTGTACTTAGCTTCGCTCGCGTTAGAAAGAAACAAAAAGTAGCCTATGTTACTCTCCATCCCTTCAACTATCTCCACTTAAAAAATTACGTCAATTCGTCGCTCCGTTTTGTCGTGAAAGAAAGACAAACATACAGACAGACAGACACACTTTCCCATTTTTTAGTATTGATATTAAAACATTTAAATAATTCAAAAATAACACACAACACGTTTTTATTGGATTTGCTACAAGAATATGTTTATTACAAGATTGTGATGACTATAGATTATACCAATTGTACTAAATACTTAATCCCATTCCATTTAGGCTATTTTCCACCAAATATATGCTAGTCAGTTAAGCGGAAAGCGAGATCAAAGCTAGGTAGGATAGGAAACTATTTGAAAATTCCTACTAATGCTAAGTAGTGCAATGGAGCGTGTAAGATGTGCTGTGAAGATGCACGACTCGAGCTAAGCGAGGCATCGATAGATGTTTGAACATAGCTCGCATTCGAATCTGTAGCTCCCATTCTTGGTATGCACCTCTTAATGTAAACAAATTCGCCCAACGAAGGGCACATAGGCATAAAACTGCAATAAATTATAATATGTTTGTCACTGTCATACAACTGTAAAACTACGGAATAGCATAAAAACGGAACATGACTAAACTAATGTAAATACTATTGCTAAGTAATTTAAGGTTTTTTCTGCCTTGCACCAAGATAAACCATCCCAGAACCCATCCTAAAAAATTCTCTAAGATGGAAAATGGAAATCGAAAAAAAATGCCCCAAAGACGCCTTTGAAAATTCTCTCACTTATGTTCCACCATTCCTGTCTTGTGGTCTCTATCATGCATTTTGTAGATTAAAAGTTGTGTGTAATGCGCAGAAATGACCTCTCTAAACTTGTGTGTACTGTGTACATTTATGCCCTTACTAATAACCACTGTGTAAAGTTAAGCAATGAATAAAGCCTGTGTAGCCATACATTTTTTGACGTATAAACCTGTCATAACTTTATCCAGCGTTTATTAGTAAGGCGCTTAGTGAATATAAAAAAAAACTTGATACATGTTCTATAATAAATATAGTTATTAGAATTTTTGTCTGTCTATTTGTTTGTTTGTCCGGAATAAACTTCGCAGAAATATTGCTAAGATGTCAAATCAATACTTTGGCTACATATTATCAATCTATCATCTTTGTGGACGATTAGCTGTTATATCACAGATTAATAAATAGTTACTACGTAACAGATACTTCACTCCAATACAAAAACCAAAATACCTACGCTATAATAGCCTACAAAATCATAATAACAATACCAGTTGTTTGCAGCAAGGAGAAATGTACCATAAGTACGCACTAAGAGAGTTGAGATTCTTTTGCCCGCCGCGCGACTAACGTGTTTGCGTGTCGTCCAGCAAATCTGCTAGGGTTAAACGTATGATGACAATGGTAATAAAACGAATGTTTTAGAAAAACAATTATTATTTTATTTGTTGATCGAATATTTTTTAGTTTGATAAATTGACTGATGCATATTTTTCGTTCCTTGAATTCCCGACTAATATATTTTAGTGTCAAAAATATCCAAAACCGCGTGAATAATTTTAATAAATAATCAAAAGGGAAACAAGAGATTTGGGAAACAGGGGAATTGCACAATAATCAGGCAATAATTACGTGGTTTCGGCATTTTGATAGTCAGCGCTGTACCCGTGACGCGCGAGCACTCAGCCGGGCGCGCGACAGCCCGGTGTTCGTTGTATCGTCGACGATACGCGAAGCGGTAGGCATAAAACGCGTGGCCTTGAGCGAGTGACGGACGCCTGGTTATATCTATTTCCCTAACTATAACAAATATCTATCTATATCATCTATATGTGTAGATAAATGAAGTCTTCGCCGACGGGGTCGCAGGCAGCAACTACTATTTATTTTAGGAAAATTGCAACATAACTTTATTTCCATCTAAATTAAAATAGTATAATCCCAATAAAAATAGCATTTTTTTGTTGACAGAAATAAAAATAACAACGACAACAACGACTACAACAACAACGACGACAACAACAACAACAACAACGACAACAACTCCGCCCCCGACAACGACGGAGCCGCCACCACGTAAGTTTCTTACCAAGTGAAAGCAAATTAGGTGCTATTGAAGACAACCAACAACGACAAAGAACAAAGCGGTATTAGTGCTGCTGCCGCGCCGCAGGTTTTGTATAAAAACAAACGACACGTACGTTCGTTTGTTGGGCAAGGGTACTGCTGCAGCGCTGCAGCCGTACGGCAAGAAACCTCTAAATTGATAGAACCCTTAATGTAAAAGTTTGTGTGTGAGTGTGTGTGAATGTTTGTTACTCATTCACGCATAAACTACGGAATCGGACCAGCAAATAACGCGTGTGAAACCACGGGGATCATAATAGTCTAATACGATATTGCCGGAATTTAAGTAATTGTGGTTATTTATATTTTAATTAAGTGAAATATCAATTACATTAAAAAATTGCGTGTAATTTCTAAGATTATTAAAAATTCCAATCCTGGAAAAGTTTATCAAAATAATGGTTCACGAGAATTTTAGTCATATCCATATTTTTGATAGGAATAGCATCCAGATTCAGAGCCCGTTCCTCGACTCCACCACACTGCCCTCTGCTACATTCAGAGGGACAGGTCGTGGAGTCCACCGCGAAAGAACATTCACAGGCAGGCAACGAGTTCCCCCAGGCACAACGCCCCCAGTGACGACTCGTTGCCCACCTCCCAGGGTGCACCGGCCCGAGGACTGAACTTCGCCCCGGAAGAATCCATAAGCGAACTCCAGCCCTCGGGCACACGGGGAGGTTTTCTGTCCAGGCACCCTTCATGTTCCTTATTCACATAGTAAATCTATAATTAAGTAGTCTTTCTATCAAAACAATGTCACATTAATCAAATTTAGTTCAAAACTCAATTATTAAAACGCGCTTAAAAGCAGTATAACAATATCAATTTCATATTTTAACCAAACTCAAAGAGAAAACCACTCACGAAAATGTGACACAGAAAGAAATTATGATAATTTCACTCCGATGTGCATTTATTTCTGTCACCGTATTCAAATTGACGATTTTTCATAATCCAAGCTGACGTCATTGAGATGAATCGTGGAAAAAATTCGTTTGTCATAATCCATTCAGTAATTTATGAGTCCGATAAGAAAAAAACCAAACGCTGCATGTATAGTCAGCAAAGTAAATAGGTATGCGTAACTGTTAGATACAATTTAAGCCTTTTTGACCACCGTATTTATGTGAAAATAAAATTAATTAAAGATATAATTATTATCTACTTCAATTTATTTTCATCAACATTGCGTTGAACATACACTATACATACATGCTCTATTGATCGCAAGATCGATACAACATGACTCATGACGCATTGACGCTTGTCAATGTTTTACTTTAATCCAAAGTCATATTAGAAAATATCCACCCACATCATTTCACTTAAATTATATCTTTCTGTCTTGCATACCTACCTACTTTGCTCTCTGTACCTACCTAAAAGGCGACGCAGCAAAACTTTTTTTTGTTCAGCTTGTGAGCTCGCTCTGCTATCGACGATTTTTCGAGCAGCCAGGAATTTTAGAGCCTTTCAAAGAACGGTAGTAATCACTTAATACGCTATAGTCTTTTCTATGTTGTAGGCTACTGTCTTTCTAATATACCTAACTAAAAGGCATAATACTTTTCTTTTGACTGGCCTTTTTGTCTAATGGCTAACTGCGTGACTGCTAAGCCGGACGGTCGTTGTTTCGAATCGAAAATATGAACAAATTCAAAATCGATCAAAATCGAACGATGGGGCCGGTGTTTCTTAGCTGGACTACTCTGAGAAGAAACATCCGAAACAAACTCAGAGGTCAAAGTCTCTTTTAAAGTCCATACAATATTATATTGGTCAAAATATGCGAGGGCCATGAAGGTGAACTGAAGGGATCTCTTGATGAGAGAAGCACACAAATATGAGTGGACCTGTCCAAACAGTGCAAGCATGATTGTTTGTTCTGTGTCCTTTGAATAATAATAATTAATTATAATTTACTTATAATATGTAAGTACAAGCTGCCCCATGCGAATTCACCTACGTTATGTTATGATTTTGTTTACTGCTCCTCTCCCGTAGGCCATTGCGTGATGTTATGTTGCCTATATCCTATTTGGATGTACAAGCTATATTACATTACTATGTATGTATAGCTTGTACATCCAAATAGGATGCAAACTTTCATCAATATTCGTTCAGCAGTTTAATATTAAGTAGGATTTATAAATAACATCATTTGTCTGGTTACCATAGTACTGGCTCCACCTTGTTGGTTTAATATAATTATAGAATAAAATTGAGTAGGTAGTAAGACAAAAACATTATTACATTGTATATGTTGATAGATGGAAAAAACCTCGCTTCGTTCCAATTTTTTCATTAACCGAGATTTGTGTTATTATTCCGTAACTTAGTATAGATGTTATTAATACGGAACATATTAACTTTACTGTATTCTGTTACTAATAATAGAATAATTCCAGGGTTTGTCGTGCCGCTTCAACCAGCTGAGCAAAAATTCTATACGCCAGATGTCACAACGTTCGGTAAGTAGCAATACTCTCTCAAAGGACCTATCGTCTTAATAATTTCCAAGTCAATGGACAACGTAACGAATCAAAGGAATCCTTCTTATAAATGTCATATTTTTCCACTCGCTTGTAAATTGAAAACGTTGCCTTAATGTTCTTGAATTGATTAAATGTTTAATAACAAATATTTGTTTTGCTTTACTTAATGTTGTCAATATTTGTTGACGTAAGAAATGTTTTTCGTATATAAATAAAACAACTAAGGAGCTTCTAATATATTTTTAAATATAAAGATGGAAGCCTTTTTCAAGATATGAGCCTTATCATCATCGTCTTCCTGCCCCTGTCTTATGTTACTGGGGTTTTCTTATGAACCGTCATGCTATCGCCGACTCTCATTTATTTTCAATAATATAAATCTTTACGCAATCCATCCATCTTCACTTTGTCTTTTTTTCCTCTCTAACTATCTTAAATTTTCCCATCAACTTACGCAATAGGACATAAAATAAATTAACTATAATATATGTTGTGCATGAAATACCAATACATCAAAATCAGGTATATTTATTTTTATAGACACAATGCAGAACGTGATCGAGCAGTCTGTCCTCGACAACAACTGGCTACCGACTGCCGAATCCGCAGCCACAAGCCGCCATCAAGCCTCGGTCCGCACTCTTGCGCTGATCTCAGTGCTGCCATATCTTAAATATATTTTTACTAGTTTAAATGCGTTCGTTGTAATTAGCTGGAATTTCCAAATTGTAGCACAGAGTGCAAGATGATAGGTTATCTTGCTTACACGGTAAACCAGTGTCAATTTAGTATCATAGGAATGTGTTTTCGACAGTTAGTTATTAGTTTTGCTTGGAATTTTGAAATGCGAATTGCTGGCGAATATTATCGATTTGGATGTCACTGAAACCTGCAGTCGGTGCTTCTCTGTTTTTTTTATTTATGTACTTTTTTATTTGAATTCAACTCGATCAACAATTTATTAACGGGACATAATAATCGATTTAGTTTCGTGCGTATTCGACATTCAGTGATATTTAAATCGAAATTATTTAGTGTTTGAATAATGAACGAAGAACATTTTATCTATCATTGATAACGTGGACTAAGATCCTAGAGCTCAAAGACAGTCATTTTAGCATGACTGATAAAAAAGATAGGGAAATATTATGTTGTCAAGAATTTCTTCCTTGACTACAATATTAAGACTAAGTGAATAAGGTACATATTGTACCTTATTCACTTGTGTAGATAGAGAACATTAAAACAAGAATGTACACATTTTTTATTAAACATACATTTGTCTATATTATTAACAAAAGTCAGTTAAGCCAAAACGACGTAGAACTGGCAGCTCTGGGTTCTCAGACCAAAGATTATGTAATATGAATAATTCTAGTTTAAAAACTATGCAAATAATCCGAAGACATTATTTTAAATATGTTTATATATTGTAAGGCTATGTAAAAACGTTACAAGTGTAAATAGTCAATAGATTTTTAGTATTTCGAAATTATTGTGATGGAATTATAAGTAGATATAATTAAATTATTGAAAAGCCTACCCAAAAATGTGTTCTATGAATCATGAATTTAAGTCCAAATTTCAGTGTTGTGTTTTATATAAACTAAAGGTATTGGTTTAGGTGTGCCTCAATTTTTTTGTACAATTGAGAACCTTTATTCTGAAAGCCGAAAAAAGTTTTGTTATTTCATAAAGTTACTTTTTACAACGGAATGGTTTATTACTGTTTTCACAAGTACATTTTCGGGTAGGCTTTCGGTTAGCATAATGTACAAATACAATAAATTAGTATGAATATAACGGTGTTTTGAACACAAGAACTGATGGGGAAAGTTTTTATTAATGTTTTGCGTTA
Organism: Athetis lepigone; assembly: GCA_033675125.1. NCBI lineage: Eukaryota > Metazoa > Arthropoda > Insecta > Lepidoptera > Noctuidae > Athetis > Athetis lepigone. The sequence goes on along the minus strand of CM066243.1, from coordinate 9,789,209 downwards.
TTAAGTTAGCTTTCACATTAATAAATTATGTTTTTATTACTTTACACTTTTTTGTATAAACGGATAATGATGCGTCATTATGACGCACAGTTCCGTAGCAAAAGTGAATATACGTCGTAATAGCGTAGCAGTTGTTTGATGCGTCGTTTTGACGTATTGGTGGCGATAAGTTGTCATTGTGACATTGAATTCAAAGTTCAGTTATTTAAGTTTAAGAATAAAGAATTACCTACAGAATAAAAATGTTAAGTAATTTCATATTTATTTAGGAAGGCAGACTGAAGAATTTTGTAAGTATTTTAATATGTAGTTGGAGAGCGTGTCATATAATAGAAGGCCTAACAAATTGTAAAATGGTTTAACGACATCTTCCACTTATAACAGTAGTGTAATAATCATACTAAAGCATATCAAATAAATGTATAAATAAAGTGTACATAGTATTATTATAACAATTAATAAGTGGGCTAAGTTTCATCAAGTTTTCGAAACATCTGTCCCCGAATTTGTTTTAAAAGCATTTAATTTTGTTGCGTATTTTTTTATTTGTGATTGTGACTCAATTATAATCTTTAAAATTCTATTTTCGACCGTTTGTTGGTTGACCCTACATTATTTATAACTTTGTATACATAATACTCAAATTAATGTAGTCTTTTGAGTTCAGGGATTTTCAAAAATATGGTTTATGTATGAAAAGACGCATAAATTCAAATGAAAGTTAGCAGAGCAAATAAAATGACTTGGAACCGGTCAATAAAATAAAAGATAAAAAACTGGTTTAATCCTATAGTTTTCAAAACCTGAAGGTCAGTCTTGAAACAGAATTCTTATTACTAAATAAACTTACTCTAAGTAAAACGCAAAAACATGTAAAGGTTTCTTCGAAAACCGGTTTAATTAGACGGTATGAAAAATTAACCGTTTTAAGCCCTACGTTAAGTAGACCTAGACGAGCCTTAAGCACCACTTAAGCCAACTTACTTTAACTTGGTGCATAAATACTAAGTTCATGTCAAGCTACTCTGTTTGCTTCACTTATGAGGTCTGAAACAAAACGTTTGCGATAATTTATTCACTTATACTAGTCAAAGAGAATACTAGTCAGATATAACTGAGAAAACTGTTTTTTTTACATATGCTACGTAGTAAATGATAAATTATTGTAAGTAACATAAGCTACGCCAATTGGAAAATATAGCTGTTTTTATTTCATGTTTTATTAATATAAACAAACTTATAAACTACTTCTATTTGAAAAAAAAAAAACAACAAATAATAAAATCTAAAGTAAGTTTATCGCGTTAGGATACTAGCCTCAAATATAATTTGGGTCAATAGCAACGGTCAAAAAGGGACAACACCCTTTATGCATATAAATATTTATTACACTTACGTGTCCCATAATATCGGAATACCGACTGTACAGTGGCTGGCCATAAAAATGGCACACCGATGTTGGGAAAACAGTTTTGGCTGTCACACAGGTGAGTTCGGTCAAGCGTTTTTTCTAGCGAACGTGCTTCGGACAACCGTTCTTTCAGCCGAACGTCCTTCGTTCAAACGTCTTTCGTTCAAATGATCTTTCGAGCGAATGTACTTCGTTTGATCGTACCCCACGTACGATCGTAGTGTGACAGAGGAAAAGCTTCTTTTTCTAAACTCGATTAAATTATGTAATTTTTGTAATGAGGTTTTTTTAATGCTAAATTATGTTAATATAAGCGTTATTTAGTTTTAGGACGAATGTTATGTACATATTGCTGGTAAATTTGACGTAATCGCTAACGTGTATTTAGGTAGGTATTGTTTTAATGATAGGCAACTGCCGCGAAATAATGTAAATAAATAAGGATTAAGAAATATCATTAAACGAACAATTTATAATTATATTTGTATTTTTATTTCAATTTTTTAAAACTTGGATCCTCTATATTTGTCGAAACATACTGTCAATGTCTTTATCGATAGTATCTTTCCACAAATGTTTGTAAAAGTGCCTGTAATATGAGTACTAGAGTGTTTGTGGTACAGTCATCAAGCTGCAGTCTGCAATAAATCTGGAAGAGGAAACAAAATAATCTAGCAGTATGATGTTGTCTTTCTTGTCTTGTTTTATGTCCAGGATATTCGCAGGTATAGATCGACATGTGAGAAAAATAACAATTCCACCAAAATTATTACATGTAAAATGTTGCTAAGACAACCACATAAGGTTTGCCCTGTGAAAAATATATCAGATCTCATGTAGAGCCAAGATTCTGAATCTACATGGCCTAAATCTACCGACCCTAACTTCTCAAATTATAAATATCAGTAAAAAATTATGACTTCGCCGTTTGGCTACCGTCGTCGTGGAGGTGATGCGAATATTTAGTTTCTGAAGTAAGTAACAAAACAGCCTTAAAAAAGTAATTTAGTTGTTATTTTAGCTACACTACTGCAACATCGTTTGTTTATTCCTATACCCAGAAAATTAAATAAAATTGTATTTGATATCACAACATCAAATAACAAGCCTCGTTACTTTAATGGCAAAAACCATTAAGTAAACTAACGAAGAGCTCAAAACCTGCAAATTAAAGATAGTGGAAATATGCAAAGGGTTCTACGCCGTAGCCTTTCGTAGACACCTGCTACGAGCAATATCGCTACGAAAACTACGCCGCTGGGAATCTAGTTAATTCCGTATTTATATTTAGTTATATCTCTGTGTTAGAAACGGGTTATTTGAATAAAATAAATATTGATACTAAACAACCTTCATTTTGTTTGAACGTCTTGTTTTTCGGAGGCTCTCGTCATAAATTCTCCATAGATATTGTTCCAATAAAGTAAACCATTTAAGAAAATTAATAAAACAATTCTTTTGTTACTTAGCTTTTAGTGTACAGTCAGCATCAAAAGTCGCTGACCACATTCAGATTATCAAAACCGCTGAACACTATATCATCCATAAATCGCTCAACAAGTTAGGCGCCAGTATTGAATGAACATCATTAAAGTTCAAAACTAACTGAACACCATTTTGTCAAAAATTGCTGATCGTTATAACATCCAAAAATAACACAACAATTAGTTTTGCAAAAGTCACTGAACAATATAAAATGGTTCTTTTGGTATCTAGTGTAATCATGGCATCGTCCAAAAATAACTTAACAGCATAACTACCAAAAGTTGCTGAACATTACTTTGTTTCGAATACTGAACTGCAAACTAAAAAGTGATTGTTTCTATCTTCAGAGTTACAAATCCAATATTGTCCTATCAAAACTAAATCATGTAAAAATATTTAATGGATGTAAATTTCGAATTTAACTTTCCAAAATATATTATTTGTATTTCTTAGAGCCAATGAGAATAGTCGAAGTGGGTGATCAAGCAACAAGCACATTTTCAAAGTCATCTAAACCTTCCATATTACGATTGAATATAGCCTTATTTTGCAAACCAATGGCTCATTTTCAAAATTCACGCAGTTTCCCTTTTAAATAAATTGTTTAGGAAACACAGTATTTAAAAAAGTATTTATCCTTAAATATAAAAAGAATATTTCCACTTAATTATAACTTTGTTGACTGTCTATACTGATGTAAAAAATTTAATAAAAAAAAAACTGATAAATATCTGCGACAAGTACCCAGGGTAGATAATAAACGGTTTTACTAATCAGAATAATTTATCATCTTGGTGGAGGTACTACCGTGCCCCCAGATGTTTTGTTGTCAAACTTCGGAAAAGAATGTTATATTAATGTCACTTCACAAAAATACGAGTACACACACATATTAAACCCAAAAAACAATTGATGCTGTTCAGGGACTTTTAAGGAGGGTATGCTATTTTTGTCAAAAATTTGTTTAGTGACTTTAGAGACAAAGAATGTCATGGTTTTTTTGGCCATAACTTTGTTTAGCGACTTTTGAAAAGTGGTGGTCACCTACTTATGCTCTTTTATATTGATCATTAATTTCTGGTGCTTGTCATGTTGAGCAATTTAGGTATTATAGGGTGTGCAGCGATTTTGAAATTTTAAATGTGGTCATCGACTTTTGATGCTGACTGTACATTACAATGCGCATGAAATGAGACCTCTGAAAACAATAAAAAATAACAAAGATAAGGTCTATTACCTGTCCCACTACCAGGCAAAGACATTGTTAAAGATGAATTGGCTATTTCAAGCTAAACCAAGGTTTTTATAATGTTCCTTCACCGGCTTTAATGATGTCTAGAATAACCAAAATACGTATAAAATTACAAGGTTAACGTAATATTTGCCCGGTAACAAACCCTTAATTTTTTGCACAGCAAGCAGGGAAGGGAGGGCGGGGTATGGTTTTGCCACGGGACTGTATTCATTCTTGGTCGAGTGTCAAAAAATAATAATATTAAAAACAAAAAGTTAAAACTCAACAGCATGGTTTAATATTTGAATTATTATCGGAAGAGGCATTCAACTGTGCATCGTTTTAAAATGCAAACACATATTTTCTAGATACTGTGCCAAAACTTTTTAAATAATAGTGAAAGAATCAGCTTGTTGTAAATCTCTTCGTCATAAGCTTTTTTTAAAAGGTTGGTCGGGCAACACTGGGTTTTGGCATGGCTACAATAAATAAAATATTTTGGTAAAACATAAAAATGGAATATGAATTTATGGTGTAGCTTGTACCACTTGTACACCACATAACTGTAAATGACATAATACGTAATAGGTAAATAAAATAAATATACAAGGTGCATTGAATCTGTTAAACCTTTTAGGAGGATAATACATAAATAAATACATATAATATATTAATCAAAAAACAGGAAATGTTCCCTAATTCCCTTCTTGAACACTTCTAAGGAAGAGCTTCTAAGGGAGAGAACCTCTTACACGAGAGGCAGGCACCTTACCACCACCACAACCTTATCCACTGGGCCATCACGACATTCCTTTCCTTCCTTTCTTCCTTTTTTCTTTTATTCGTGTAGATTTCGATTTTTATTTTAATGGCATTAATGGTCAGTATAAGAACAATTTTTAATAGTTATTTCAAAATAGAACACATCTAAATTTTTATTTCTTAACCTTTCAACGACCAAGAGACAGCCGGCTGTCAGGCTGCTATTGTCTTTCTATTGTGTCTCAAATCACGTGTGTTCGAATAATAATTGTCCTATTATTTGAACGAAATTCCCGACATTGCATGTCGTACAGTTCCAGCCATTTCGTGTTCTTTAACTCCAAATTTGTGTAAACAATGCGTCCCATTAACATAACTTTCCGTGTGAAATGTAGGCATGGGAAGATAACCCATGTCTCGTTATTTATTGTGACGTCACAGTCATGGCAGTCGACAATCTTTGTAATGCAAATGATAGGACAAAAACAATTTAAATGTTAATTTATTTAGCTCCGTGGAAAATTAAGAATTACTTCTGCGACGTTAGAAATTATTACGGCAACTAACAGGTCTTTAGGTTTGTCTTGTATTTATTGGGTAAACGCTTAAACCTTGATTAACAGAACTTTTCAAATAATTATTTAATTTGAAACTAAAATGTAAACTGAAATGGATAAGGTCTAATGGTAAGGCCTATCATTGAGGATATTGTATTGAGTTTGTTACGATTTTATAATAATACTAGCTGTCCGCTGCGGTTTCACCCGAATTTTTCGTTACTGCTCCGTTCCCGTGGGTGGTAGCGTGATGTTATGATATAGCCTATAGCATTTCCCGATAGATGGGCTATCTAACACTGAAAGAATTTTTCAAATCGGACCAGTAGTTCCAGAGATTACCCCCTACATACAAACTTACAAACCTACAAAGATACAAATTTTACCTCTTTATAATATTAGTATAGAAGTATAGATGAACCTTAGAGATGAACAAATTATGAAATTATCTTGTTACTATGCAACACAATAACTCTCAAACCGGCCTTGGCAACTAAGCTACACAGCTACACAATTATAGTAAGTATGAAATAAATAAGAACCTACGTAATTCAATCGTCACTACCCAAATACTTTGATGTAGGTGGGTAATATTATATTGTCTGTTTAGGCTGGGATACCAAACAATAGTCATGAAATGAAAGAAATAGATAATGTGTTGTGGTAACAAAAGTTCCACTTTCTGAGGGAAGTAAGACTAAACTATCGTAGGCGTGACGTCTTTTTAACCGACTTCCAAAAAAAAGGAGGAGGTTCTCAATTCGGATGTTTGTATTTTTTTTTATGTTTGTTCGCGCATATCTCCGTCGTTTACCAACCGATTTGAACAATATTCTTTTTTTGTTTGAAAGGGTAGACTTTCCAAATGGTCCCATTGTCATCAGGTGCAGGATCTGATGATGGTATCATGCCGAAATCGAGGGAACTCCTCAATTTTTATAGAAAACCGTACATTTTTTTTTGAAAGTTACTCTAAAACGTAGTCTGACATTGAGACTAACTAAAAAGTGAAAAATAAAAAGCTTTTTACAAAAATAAGATAACCGACTTCAAAAACTAAAAGCACAAAAATGCTTTTGTCGGTTATTTTTTTTTTTATGTCTTTGAATTATCCGTATTTAGTGTTTTAAAGGTTAGTTTATAGTGAGTGTTTAGAGTGTAGTGATGGCCCAGTGGATAAGGCACCCGCCTCTTGTGTAAGAGGTTGTAGGTTCGAATCCGGGCAAGTACCAATGTGACTTTTTCAATTCAATGTACTTTCTAAAGTTTATCTTGGACATCAATGACATCCCGTGCCTCGAAAAGCATTTAAAACTGTTGGTCCCGGTTGTCATTCGTAGAACTTTAACAGTCGTTACGGGTAAGCCAGAAAGTCTGACCAGTCATACCAGGAGGTTATCGTGTCGCCCAGTTACTGGGTTGTGGAGGTCTGATAGGCAGTCGCTCCATTTAAAACACTGGTATCCAGCTGAATCCGGTAAGGCTGGAAGCAGACCCCAACATAGTTGGCAAAAGCCTAGGGAGATGATGAAAGGTTGGTTTATAAAAACATAAAGTACCTATATTAAACCATCGAACATACGTGATTGAGACACAATCGCAGAGCGACAGCCGGCTGTCGCTTGGTCGTCGAAAGGTTAATAGTACGTATTAGTACGGTATATATTTTGGAATTACATATATAAGTAACCACAAGCGTTCAACAAAAGGCGAATGTAGGTTTTGAATGTCAATGTCACCTTATAACTTCACAAGCTAGCATCCCGATAGACTAACTATTTATTTATTGATTTCAAAGCAATTAAGAATTCAATTTTACAGTAAATTGAAAATGAACCGGATTTTTGAACTAATATAAGAGGATTATAGAATTTGAGTCCTACATTTACCTGTTAAACCTTCGAACACAATTGAGACACAATAGATAGACAATAGAAGAGCGACAGCCGGCTGTCGCTTGGTCGTTGAAAGGTTAATGGTACCAAATACTAAACTGTTTAATTTGATATCGGACATCGCAGTCCCATAGTCACATAATACGCACTACGTACGTGCCCATAGTTATACAGTCGTGGTCAACTAATTAGGGACAACATGATATACTATCAGTAACATTTAATTCTGCTTAAGTTAAGTTTGCTCGAGACTTTGGCAGTTTAGTTACTATTAATATAAAACTAAACCAATATCTTAACAAATAGGCATAGTCATTAAAGGAATGGACTATACGTAAAATAAATATCGATCAAAATTCAACTTAACTACTTCATCACTCTATTCGTACCCTGGACAACTAATTAGGGACACTTAAGACAACATTAAAAATAATTATTGCAGAGAGCAATAAAGGAAAAAATATGTTCATTTATTATTCAATTAGGCTTAATGCGTCGCACTGTAATGCAAATCAATATCCAGAGTGATTGCTAAGGATTGCCATAACCATGTAACAAAGGTATGGAATCGCCGCAATCTAAATGTCACATTGTTCTTTAGTGATGCTGTTTCAGCCTTCTTCAAAGATACTATTGTTGATTTTTATCGCCAGTTTATTTATACCATTTTTTAAACCTACTATTCTTTCATAACGTACCACAAATTGTTTCCAAGCATTCAGGTCTGGGCTCTAGGCCGGTCAATTTATAACCTATACCTACTCATCAGTGAGAAATGTTCTAACAGACAGTGCAGTATTTTTTTGGGGTAGTTATCGTGTTTTCTTCAACATAAAGTAGTGGGATTGCTTGTAGTATTTCTCTCTATTCAATTGAATCTAGTGTGCCTTCCATTTGCTCTAAAGGTCCCACATCATTTCTAGAAAATCAACGCCATAGTTTTATGTTCTCTCCTCAAGTCCAACTTGCTTATTGGAGTATTTTGGATACTTTTTGCTTTTTACGGCGCCATTAATACCGCCTGCCTTTCGATGAAACAAAATGTAACTTCGTTTAGTCCAAAATTAAAACATTTTTTTATTTAAAATCAGTCCCAATATCGGTGCCTCATAACTAAGGCCAACCGTGGCGAGTCTGTGTTTTCAACACTGGAACTTTTCGTACAACCACGCCAAACAGTTTAGCTTCAACAAGTTGACGTCGAAAGGTTGTTGTAGATTACTCCACTGCCATGTTCTAGTTCAAATACCAACACTATTCAGACCTATAATCAATAAAAAGTCAATAAGTGGGTCTTATATCGCCGCTATCACCGTTTTGCGATGTTTTTGCACAATAGTTTTTGTTGGTATTTCCTTTCTGATTGCACGTTTAGTAATTTTATAGATTCAAAAGTATAATATCTAAATAAATATTATAATTGTCCTGTTTTGAAAATCATTATAATGGAGCAATTTCAATGTTTTAATAATTTACGACATGGCTATTTACGATAATAAACAATAATTATTATTTTTCGCATTGTTGTATCAGAACTTTTATTTCGCCCCATGTTTAATCAAACATTATGATAATATTTCAACAAATTCAAATTCATCGTAAAGACTCTAATCTTAATTATTAAAAAAAAATATATCCCATCAGATTTTATAAAAAATGGGAATATAACACACTACTTTTGTTTTTGTCCCTAATTAGATGGCCAGCCAGAACACGCTGCGATTTGGTTGCAAGAGATTTTTTTTTAAATTTCCTATTACAAAATATTATCAACTTCAAAGCAATGTTCACAATTTTTAAGTATTCTTAGTATTAATTAGTATTTCATAAAATTAAACTTAATTATTTAGTTTATCTGATCTACTATGGACATGAAAATTAAAATTCAGCTTAAATTTTTGTTTGTCCCTAATTAGTTGACCACGACTGTATGTCAGTATTACATTCCAACTATGCAAATAGTTGGAGAGCATTATTACCTCGCTAATATGATTATCTAAGTAATCCAACATGCGCCATATCTGGCTAATTGTGTAAATAGTTTGCACAATACTTGACAAATGACGAATGTGTTGATATGCAAATGTTTAACTGGGTTGCGCAGTGGTTAAGGGATTCAGAGATTCCTTTCCTATACGGGACAAAAAATATGGCCGTCGATATTTATGTGTATCTATATCTATATTTGGTTTATAAGCGCACTCCCTCTACAGGAGATGGTTGCTAAATATAAAAAAACAACGCAAATAAAACTTCCGTATACTAGCTTCTGCCAGCGATTGACAAATTGATTGACATAAAATAACTTAAATGAAAGAAAAACCAACATTCCACAAGAATTTTTTTTATAATTGAACTTAGCTTTAAGTTTTTATAAAAAGCAAAAATTTAATACATTTTTAATTACAATCAAAGAAATAAGTAATATCTTCAGTTTTATTATCCTAGATTACATAGGTATAATATTATCTCTCATTTCGCAAGTCAGCAGTTTAACAAACTAAAATAATACTAGGTATTTTAGGTAGGTAGGAACTTTTGCTCAGTAACTACTTTCGATAACATAATATATAACATAACATGTAATATAGGTAAGCGACATAATATACATAACTCGACAACATGAATTCTATTTAATCTTAAACTACTCAAGTGTAAATACGGTTTCCAAATCTACTTTAGAACACACTTAGATTAACTATTTACAATCCAAAATAAGGCTTCAATTGATGATCGTAGTTTAGAGAGTTGTTTAAACTTTTTACCTTACGATAAACGTTTTCAATTTTAAGTTAGACTAAAAATAAAAGTAGTTAATTGCCTTTTGAAGTTTTTTATAAGCTAACGCGTATAATGAAAGTTTTTAAGCGTCTCACATTAGTATTTTTAGTAAACTTTTGTTATCTGGCTTTTTGGTAAATTTTTGGCCTGAACGCGAATAACCGACTATACTTTGCTTACCAAATAAGTATAGAATCAAAATATTAATAGTAGCCTTTGAGCAGTTCAATTAATTATCATCTGACGCCATCATCAGACCCAGTTGAAATTATTAAAATGTCACTAGAGCACAATGTGTGTACAAAGTTTTAGAGGAACCTGTTGAATAAATTTAATGTATTTAAAAAATAATAATATGTTAGATTATAGCAAAACTAAATAAGAGAAGGGTTAAAAAAAAAGTTGGAGTTATTCTATTATTAGCTTCAAATAGTCTTATGTATCTTGAATCCGTAGGCGAATTCCTAACGCCCCGTTTCTCGAATGGAAAACTAATGTGACAAATCAACCAATCATTCTAGGTAACACGCACTTGACAATTTGTTCTAATTTTCCGTTTGAGAAACCCTACGTTTGTCATTCGACTGAGAGCCTAACAATAACATAAGTTGACCCAATTTTACCCTTATTTAGGTTTTTCTTTAGCCTTTCTTCAGTATTTCATTTTAAAACTGACTTTATTGACATTGACATTAGGTCTAGAATTCTTTAACTCATCTTCAATATCTATCCTCAATAAACCGAAGACAAAATTACGCCACACATAACTTCAACAATTCAAATCACGATCGCCATACATTTATCCGGGGCCCAAACATCGCATCTCGCGACAAGAACAAAGCTGTGATTTTATCTTCCATATACCGAACTGGCGTCACAAAGTTAAGCTCAGTTTACATTGGTTTGTATAGTAGATTAGTACTGATGGCCAAACTTCTTGGCCTCTTTGAACTTGATGATAAGTGAGGGTAAAGCCAGATGATAACACGTATAGCACAAAGTTCTCAAGTAATAATATAGTCCTCGTTATGGTGCCCATTGACTTTGGCTCAAAGTTAATTAGTTGGAAAACATATTACGATGTTGTGTAGAACCGTATTAACTAATTTAAATATCAATTATATGTAATAATATATTTTTATAATAAATAAATAAAAAATTAAAGCTAAGGTTCTCCGTTTATGGGGACTGCTGACCAAGTTGTCAGCGTTGAGGCCTACAGAGAAAGAAACCCAACAAGTTTTCAAAAGTGTTGCCTTCTGGATGAAGTCCTTGATGCAACCAACTAGCGAGCCAGAGCCTACTTAGATAACATCCAAGATACTTTTAAAAATAAGTTATACAAAGCCCGGCTACTTTTTCGTAAATACATATACCTACTTGTGAAACATAAATACTACAAAGCCTTCTCCTTTATGAGGAACCTGGTAAGTAACTTAAAGACTTCCTAACTTTTGCCCGCGACTTCGTCCGCGTGGATTAATAGTTCCCGTTCCCGGGGGATTTCCGGGATAAAAACTATCCTATGTCCTTTCTTGGGTCCCAGACAATATCTGTACCAAATTTCATCCAATTCGGTTCAGTGGTTTAGGTGTGAAGAAGAGACAGACAGACAGACAGACAGAGTTACTTTCGCATTTATAATATTAAGTATGGATAGTATGGATAGCACTTGAAATAAACAACATGTATTTGATTGACAACGTGTAGTTAACATTTACATAGGTACCAGTCCTATTAAGTTTAGCGGTTGGTTTGGGCTAGACCGCCTAAAGCCAGCTAAGACCTTCTATGTCTGTTCAAAGAGAATTGTGACAATTATTGACGATCCAATACTCACAAGTGATATCAAACCCTTAAGTCCTAGAACAATACTTGCGTCTTTGTGTGTGTTTGATCGCTAGAACAATAGTCTGTGTTTCGATCACTATAATTTATTTATTTGATTTATTTATATTGGTTCACCAACAATTATTTACACCAGTATTATGTTAAAGGTAAACTCTGCACACATACAAAAATTAGGTTTCACAAGAAAAACAGCAATAAAATTGATTAATCACCTTACAAAATCTTGCATGTGGAGAATTGGTGCAAATGAAGAAACTTAGCAGTGCAATGGTTTTCAGACAAGGCTTACCAATTTTACAATCTATGTATACTTGGCTTTATCAGCTATACGTAACTGTGTGTTAACCTTTCGTCGACCAATCAACAGCCGGCTGTCGCGCTGCTATTTTCTTTCTATTGTGTCTCCAGTCATGTGTGTTAGAAGATTTGTATAATGTATAGTAGTATAATAGTTGTCGATTATGTAATACCCATTGATTACGTAAGTAGCCTCTTGTCTAACACTAACAATTTATTAATTAAATTATTAATTAAACATCTGTTTCGAAAAAATAACGAGTACAAAAATTTACTGAAAGAACCGCAAAGTTACATCATATATCCAATTAAATTGATTTTTTGTTCAGGAAACCTACTGATATGGAAATGTTAAAGATTAAAAAACTTTGCCGTTTGTGTTTTTTTTTTAAGAAGAATAAATAATTTATTCTAGGCGAACTTTAAATACACCCACGACTTCTGTAATGTTGTAAGGTCAAGGTTTTACAGCTGTTTCTTTGTATAAACAATGTTTTTTCATGCATATTTTTTTTTTTTTTTTTGGTGAGTGGGAAATCATCCAATGACTGCTTCATGCCAATATTACTGTGGTTGCCGGCCAATGTTTTATTCTGCATCTTATTTAATTTCAATGGTGAGTATTGCTGTATCACTGAATGGCGAACAAGCTGATAGCGTACCCGATATTAGGTGGTCTACAAGTTGCCAGTTATGCAATCCGCAGTCATCTCAAGAATGCGTTACACTCCTATCTAATTATGATATGATTCGTGTAATTTCATGTTAAGTATATTATGCATTAATCTGGAATACAGTAAGGCTGTTTTTTCAATGCACGAGCTCCTTTACAAAGATCTTAATAATAGAGCTCTATTTTTACTTGCTTACAATTTCGTTATCTACAGACTTCAATAATATAAAGAAATGTGACACAGTTGAGTTAATTTAGCTCTAGTAACAATGGAAACTTTTGTTAATAAGTATGTTCCAAATTCAAGCTTTGAAGCAGAAACCATTTCAGGTATATAATCCGTATTACCGAGGTAAGCCAATTTTGAAAATCTCAACAAAATTAAATGAAAGCTTAGCAAAACCCAACAACTTTTGTACAACGAACTTTTGTAAAGTCACGCTAAGAATTAATCTTGTGACTTTGAATGAAACAAGCCCCAGTTTTTCATTGGCCTAAATTATATTTTTAAAGGCTTTACAATTTTACCTTCCAATTCTAAGTCATAAATTACCTTAAACCAGACCATTTTTTATGGTATTTAAATTTGTAAAATGTCGTCGGTGGCTTTGGGGATCGATATATTTTACAAGAATCGAGTCACAATGCTTTGAAAATAAAATTGTTCTACTGAAAATTAATTCTCATTGCCTTGCATAACATTTTTGGCTTGCTCTGTTGCGCAATAAAGAACGTCTTATTCGATATCAGGCACAAAGGCAACTTTCGTTGGTAATGTGCCGTAATATCCGAGTTATTAACCCAGCAATAGGTATTCCCAGAAATTGGATACTGAAACATAGTACTGGATTAACTTTCGGGTGTTTTTGCTGGTTTAGACGGAGGTTATACGTAATTCATTGGATTTGGGTTGCGGATTGAATGACAGGGTTGATGGACAGTGAGGTTTAAAGCCGAGGATTATGGCACAGTACAAACGAGCGACAGAGTAGTCCAGCCTCATCCCGTTGTCGGAATCAGGACCTCCTTAGAGAAAGCTATTTCCGTAAACGAGATTATGAGAACGAGTTGCAATATTAGCTTTCTGAAGAACAATTTAGTACGTTTTGTTTTATTGTCAACAGATTTAATTGTTTAACATATCCAATATTATTTTATCGGTGTGTCAACTTATTGACTTTATCTATTATAAGAAAGCAATTATAGATTTTGCGTTTGGAATTGGTAGCACAAAGTACGTACTTAAACTTTCAATGCTTCAGAGTTTGAATCAGACTACTTAGTTGCTGATTGTTACTAGTTGTTTGTTGTTGTTAGTAATTGTCTTAAATTAACTAATATGATACAGGTATTGCAAGAGATAATCTCTAGAAATACTAGTCAAATTACAAAATATAACAATTACAAAAAGCTGCTTTATTACTGAGTCCTAGTGGCTTTGTTTTATTATATACAAAATATCCACGTAAATTAAATCACAAGCTAGTTAAAATTAATTTAATTCTGAAAACAACGATGACATCAACGTCCCACACAAAACAAACCCACTTAATGTAGTTTATACATTTCAATTTCAACAATGAAAACTTGTCCTTCTGTAATTGTATCACGTCACACACACGGTGTCACCGCGGGCACAATAAAGTCACCTTTCCACGAATTCATCGTCAATAATAACACGAATCTGCCACAAAGGGGCTGTTAATTGTTATATTTTGTTTGGACTGCGGGTTGAAGAGGGTTGGCTACCGCTATCGTAATTTATTTATTTGAGGCCACTGAGGCCATGTGACTATGTGATGGACTGTCAACTGACTAATGGAAGTTGGAACTGGAATAAATGTAATGTAGGTTGTGAAAGGGTGAAGGTTCAATGTCATGGATTGGCCAGTACTAAATCTATGATATAATTCCAGCTAACGTGAGTTCTTTTTTATTTCCACTTTATAAAGAAAAATAATGAGCAGTTGAAAAATATCTGATAACGTACCAAAATACCTATTTTTGTTGCGTTGCTAGTGTTCCGATTTGAAGGTTATGAGGCACATCCGCACATGAGATAATATATATTCTTTTTCTAGGGAAAGGCAACGCATCTGCGAGGCTCTTGGTGTTCAGATCTTCAAATGAGGGGCCGTCAACTTATTGCCCTTTCGATAAATGAATTACATAAAAAATAACAATATACTAACACACTACGCATCATGTCACAATTAGTAGTCTTTAGATATTCTACGTTGAATTAGATTCAAGTACAGTATAAATCTTTCTCTGAATAAAATCTTTCAACAATTCTAAATTAATTCAAAAGTCTTTTACTGGTCACAAAAGTTGTCAAGTTTCTGAACTTGAACGTCATAAGATTTTGAACGTTTAATTATGGAAATGGCCTTAGTTCCATGTTGTATCTAGGATGTCACCGAACAAAGAGATCACATCACTGCACACTGCTGTGGTTTGTTTGGCTACGGTTGGATAACAGAAGGGAGGATAGCACACGTGTTTTATTGATAGCGTGGATCGAGATGACACGTGCAATGCAGTGTGATGTGATGCTGTGCGGTTAGTGTGCTTTTGTTTGGTATGTTGTCCTAGTTCTATCTTTTATGTGGATTTTGTTCAAAAGTGTCAGCGCGGCCCTGAAACGCAAAGAATATTAGAAAGTACACTGGTGGGACAGTTGGTAAAGTCTGACACGCTCTACCCAGAGCAAAAGGAATGATTTCCCATCAATAAAAAAAATCTCACCCTATGGCCAAGATAAATAAGAATTTTCTGCAAGCTACACTCGTACAAAACTTGTTAGGAATTTTATTTTAACTTGAATATGAAATTATATTATCATTATGGCAGCCGATAGCTGTAGGCAATGCTTTTATTAAAAATATGTGTCCTTTGTCTGTAATTTAATAAATATATTATTATACCTACTTGAATTACTAAGCTTACAATAATAATACATTTTTATTGCCACATATTGGTAAAAATTAATTACATCTTCAATATTTTATTGCGCATTTTTAGGTTTAATGTAACTATGGTTTCAAGTCTATATATATCATGTCTTTAACAGTACTAGAAGTCATATAAATCAAATTACGAGATCTAGTTTTAGTACCTAGGTCATCTTTACCTATTCTATCCTACGTCAAGAGCCGGAGTGGGATGATAAAGTAATCAAGTTGAGAATTACTAAGGTTTTCCCTTGAAGAAGCATTATCGAAGCGTTATTATAGAATAGAATAGGATGTAGGTAAAAAGTTATTTCAACAGCTGAATATATAGAAATGTCCTTTAAGTATAATATTATACCTAATACAGTAAATATATCTTCCTAATAAAATTTCATGATAAAAATAAATAAACCCGTGTTCATGAAATATTCTGAGACAAGAACATTAAGAGATCTATGTTTATTTTGTCAAAAAAATACTTTTACAGACAGAGAAAAATTACCCGAAATAACCCAGACACAGGGAAAGATTAACCCCAAATATTTCAGACAAAAAAGATTACTCAAAGATTTTTGTTCAACAAAAGATAAGAAAAGAAAAAAGTAACACAACAAAATTACAATAGTTCTGCCCGCGTAGATTGTTTCGTGCAATATAGAGAGAAAGGAAAACCCGAAGAAAGGCAAAATGGTGCTAATGAGAATGCTAAAGTTGCGTGCTGAGGTATAACAATATGACACAAAGATAATCAAGAAACATATTTGGATACCTACAGTAATTGCTACATGAAACAGGTCATATTGTGTGTACCGCAGCTACATTCATGCAGCTCATTAAGTGAAAGGTTAACAATAGAATACTTTTTTATTTGTACTCTTCGTTTCACAAAGCAGTGACTATTTCAATTCATGTGTTTTCGAAAGTTTATCTTGGACGTCACAGACATTGTCAACGGAAAAAGATTTGGAGGAAACCTGGTCTAAAAATAAATAAAAGTTCTGAATCACCCATCTATACAAAAGGGATTTTATCCTACTATGGAACACAAAAATGCCAGTATTATTTTTATTTTGAACATTTCCAAAAAAAACTCTGGGCCACAAACCTTGTTGTCAAAAAAAGAAACGAAGCTACTCGCAATTTAAGTACAATGTTTAATTTAAATAAAAGATAGTCCTACTCGTTAAATATTACGAGTGGCAATAAAGCTAGATAAGCTTTTAATATAAAGAATATAAGCCAAGTTGACTGTGAACATCGCAAATTACAAGTGTCGAGGATGCACAGAACGCACATAAGTAAAGAACCGCGCTAGCAGCCAACTTTTAAGATTTACCTCTGGGTTTATTTGAGAAGACACTCCTTTTAAAGTGAGTACTATCTATACTAATGCAATAAAGCTGAGGAGGTGTTTCGTTTGTGTAAGAGTTATAGTAGTACCTTTGGAATTATCTGTCAGATTGGAAAAATCTTTTTGTTTTATATATCATCATTATTGTCATCTTCAGCCTGCGTCAGTGTTATCTATACCAACATAGTAAAGCTGAAAAGTATTATTTATTTGAACGCCTAAACGTTCGGGAAATTTAGTAGCATCGAAAAAATATATTCTTTAAATCATCATCAACCTACGCCATATCACTGCTGGACATAGGCCTCTTACAAGATCTTAGGTTTTATGCATCCAATTGCTGCCAGATGATTGAATCTTTCTTTCTATGTATCAGTCAGATTTATAAGAAACTAGCAGACCTCGACAGACGTTGGTCTGTTAAACAGAACACACAACGCCATATTGATTAAAGTGCGCGTTTTGTTTCTGTCATAATTAGAGATAGCAGTGTATCAGAAATAGTTATTTGTCATATTTTTTTAATTTTCCTATAGTTTTTATAGTTATTCTGCTATTCGGAGAGGCGACAAATCCAACAAATGAAAGATCATAAAAATCAGTCCAACCATTCTAGAGTTAATAGTGTAAATAACCCGGTTTTGTTTTATGTATATTTGGTTATGCGAATGTTCGTGAAAATGGATAGATGGATGTTGTTACACTTCCACGTTTTAACAGCTGAACGGAATTAACTGTGACACTATCTAGCTTAACACATGGGATAAATTTTATCCCGTTTTTGTGTCCCTGTGGTAAATCAACTTGACAAAGACAAAGCCACGAACAGAAGTATAGTTTTTACGACAACTCGACAACTAGGTTGTAAAGTTTGTCTTCAACGTGAGGAGACGTTCTTGGTCTTGACATTTCACATTCTTAGACAGATAAATTATTAGCATGTAGCCATTTCAATTATGGAAATAAAGTTCAATGACTTTTCTGCATTTTGGAGAGAATATGTTTTCTATTCTCATCGTGTTAGCTTTACTTTAAAAAGAATGGACGTCTTGTGAAAAAACAGATGTAGACAAATAGATGGCGGATTATTTCTCTTTCTTTTCTTTTGTTGATTTTGTCTAGTTTATTTACAAATTCATTCTCGAGTTCAACGAATCTATTCTTTTCTTCTCCGAGAATAACTTTATTCTTTTGCGTTTCATGTATTCAATCAAAACCATTTTCGAGTTATTACGAGTAAATATTTAATGTTAAATTTGGCTTCATAACGCTGTTTGTGTCACAGAATTAAAATTGAAAAATTAAGTAAAAAGTTTACGTCAGTCACAGGGCCGTGACGTAATTTGCGAGTCGTTCAAATTCCCTGAATTCAATAAAAGGCTTTCCGACTACAGCGAAGTTATTCGTGAGTTTTCTAATCCGAGTTAATAGCAAGTCACTTTCTTCTGTCCCTCAGATAAGATACTAGCTGTCCTCCGCGGTTTTGGTTGCTACTCCGCTCGCGTAGGTCACAGCGTGTTGTTATAAATAGCCTATAACATTCTCTGATAAAACAGGTCGCCAACAAAAAAAAACATTTTTTTTCGGGCAACTAGTAAGTACTTGAGATTAGCGCGTTCAGCTAAACAAACAAATTCTTCAATTTTATAATCCATACTAATATTATAAATGCGAAAGTAACTCTGTCTGTCTGTCTGTCTGTCTCTACTTTACGCCTCAACCACTGAACCGATTTGGACGAAATTTGGTAAAGACATGGTCTGGGACCAGAGAACGGACATAGGATGGTTTTCATTTCGGAAATCTCCGAGGAACGGGAAGTATTACTCCACGCGGACAAAGTCGCGGGAAAAAGCTAGTATTGGTATAAATGTTATCTAGCACGATTTGAGCTATTCTCCATCACTATCTTACCATCGAAGTTCGACTATTTTAGGACAGTGATGTGATATAGCTTAGACAAAGCATTTACTAAGTAACTTTTATTTATATCGGCCTTAGTGTATTTTCTTTAATTTAAAGTAGAACGTGCAAGAATATATGGAAGCAAGCCAGCAACTAAAAATAACATGCGATATTTCATTTGAAAGGTTTTTATTGTTCTAAGTCGCTGTGTGGAAAAAGTTATGCTGTAATAAAGCCAACCAGTCATAAAAATACGTGTTTATTTTTATCGTGAATTTCAAACTTTTAAGACGATTAATATAATGATATAATACAATAATATGGCACTGTCGAAGTCTTTTGATAGGCAGTCGTTCCACGTAAAACACCGGTATCCAGCTGAATCCGGTTAGGCTGGAAACTGACCCCAACACAGTTGGGAAAAAGGCTAGGGAGATGATGATGATGATGTCGAAGTCTTTTGATGATGGAACCAAAATGTACTAGAACTCTTTAACGAATGAACTAATCTAGAGTTTGTACCAGTCAAAATTGCATTGAGATGCACTTTAATCTTTTACAGTATTTGTGGGCGGATATTATTGTTATAAGTAACCCAAACCTATGACCTAAATAAATCAGAATCTGACCAAATATAGCCAAAGACGTAATCAGTAGTAGGAGTCTACCAAACTCTAAATCAAGTATTAAATTTAAGATTCACTTCCCTCCCGCCTGCAACAATATACACACAGAAGATACACCGAAATGAAACCTACCTCTCAAAATGTATACTCGACACGTGGCATGCCCCTGCACTGAGATATAGACTCGTTGAATGTTCAGACATAAATCCGTTCTAATAATATAAATGCGAAAGTAACTCTGTCTGTCTGTCTCTTCTTCACGCCTAAACCACTGAACCGATTAGAATGAAATTTGGTACAGATATAGTCTGGGACCCGAGAAAGGACATAATAATAATAATAATAATAATATCTTTATTTATCCAAAAAACATACAGAGTTTGAGATACAGTTCAATATTTAGTATGTACATTCAATGTTATTGTTGCAAATTCTGTACAAGAGTAATACTCTACCTCTTAAGCTAGGGTATACCTGTATTTTAAGAGGTAGTTTACGGTCTAGGGTTACAATAATCAACAAAAACTTATCTCAAGTGGACTGTGTCATTCTACTGTATGGTACACAAAGAGTTTAAAAATTGTGTGTCTTAGTGTGTTGAGTTCGTGTGTGGTGTGTGTGTGTGTGAGTGTGTGTGTATGGGTGGTGGATGTGGGTGTATTACACAAGATAGGTAAGTAAAGACTCCGTATAAGAGTAGTCCTTAAGAAGCAGCCACTCCGTTAGTTTAAGTTTTAGTTCATATGAATTAAGATTTATAATATTGAGGTGTTTGTTAATGGTTTTATAAATATGCGTACTTAGTATATAATATTGACGTTTAGCGAAGGAAGTCTTGTGTTGGATACTTGGTGGAAGGTACGTGCGCTTATCGGGAGTAGGAGGTGGAAGACCTGCGTGCTTTCTAAGGGTGGATTTGAGCACATAAAGCTGACGAACTGTAAGTACCTTACAGTCAGAGAACAGTTCTGTCGTTGGAAACCTGTAAGGTTTTTTTGTCATGACTTTAAGAATAGCTCTCTGTGCTCTCTCCACCCTTAGGAAGGCAGTCTTTGAAGCACCGCCCCACGCAACTATGCAATAACCAATCACTGATTGGCATAGTGCATGATACACCATCTTTAGTGTTTTCCGGTCTGCGGATAGTCTAAGAGACTTGAATATATGTATTAGTCGTAATGTTCTGGAGGTGACGGCGTCAATTTGTTGGTCCCATCTCAGTCCAGTCTAGAATAGTTTCATCCCGGAAATCCCCCGGAAACGGGATCTAATAAACCACGCGGACGAAGTCGCGGGCAAAAGCTAGTATTTAATATGTAATGTTCACAGGTTTATTTTAATGCTTTGGAATATTTAAATACAGTAATATTAAATAAATAATAGAACAGTCTTAATTTTTCTGAATGGAAAATAAATGAAAATTGATTTGAACCGCCCCTTTGATGCAAAAGCTGAAATAATTTACATTTTCTTGTCAGAAAGCGTTCTGTTAGAAATATAATATCTTGCTGTGGTCTAGACTAAGACCTGTCTTCAGTAACTAAAGTGGATTTAATGCCTTCACAACACAAGACAAGTTTAATTAAATACTTACTTAAATTACCATTTTAAAGCAAAACGCTAAGCAATTTTTCTTAACATTTTCCCGCGCCATTAAATTTTTATTTAAGTCTATAGTAATGGGTGAGTAATGGCCGCCTAGAATTCTTTTATTTCTTTTAAAATAGACACGATCAGATTATAAAAAGAATAGAACGTTTAAAGTTAAATAAAAGGTAGATTATTCCAGTAGAATAAATAAAAGTCTAGTTGAAGGTTTTTAAAAAAATTAGGTATTCTTTTGCGCCACTACTTGTGTTGCACATTACAGGCCTATAGGAATGCACTCTAGCCTTAACTTAAAAGGAAAGGCTTACCCTTAAAGTATGGCTTCATTGTAGGTCTGCCTATGAATTATCATTTTGCTAAGGAACTCGTTAAAATTAATAAACATCTGTGAGCCATGAAAAAAAAACCATTTAAAGTGATCGTATTTTGACCTTGCAAGGAAATGAATAGTAAGAGTAAACCATCTTTATAACTCTTCTAATATAGGAAAAAAAATCTTTGGAAGTTTTAGAACGATTACAAAAACGTTAAACACAAATAAAATTAGATTTATTAATTAAGTGTAAAGAAAAACAATTGTTTTGAGTTTCACAGAGTATATCTAACGATGTATCAATAAAATTTACTTACACGCAAACAAAGACACGGCCAAAACCTAATCATTTATACTTGCAAAAATGTTCTGATCTAAAAAAACACATTAATAAAACTTTACGAAGCATCGTTTTTGAGTCTTGAATAAGTTACGAGGAAAAATTTAATTAAAAGATTTCTTGTGTACACAAAACACTGGAAATACTTATGGGAATTAATAATGTTTGGAAACGGGAGCCCCGTGTTTCTTTTTCATTAGGGGCTGCTATCAATTTTCAAGGGAGATCTGAGATTCGCTATCCTCTGAAAAACCTCGGTGAATTTGGCGAAGCGAATTTAATGTGAATTGTCATCTATCATTTCTACTGATTATTTCACTTTTTTTTGTTATTTCGGCCATATTTATTCATATAATTTAATGAACTCTAAAAACCAAAAGTTCTAAATATATTTCTTTACTAGCTTCTGCCCGTGGCTTTGCTCGCGTTAGAAAGAGACAAAAAGTAGCCTATGTTACTCTCCATCCCTTCAACTATCTCCACTTAAAAAATCACGTCAATCCGTCGCTCCGTTTTGCCGTGAAAGAAAGACAAATAGACAGACAGACAGACAGACACACTTTCCCATTTATAATATTAGTATGGATTCCTTACGAAGCCTAGTCTGAAGTCATCACCATCTCCCTCTCCCTAGCCGTTTTCCGGCTATGTTAGGGTCGGCTTCCAGTTTAATCGGATTCAGCTGGATACCAGTGCTTTTCGTGTAGAGACTGCTGATCAGACCTCCATAACCCAGTAACTGGGCGACACGTTACCCTTTGGTTAGACTGGTCAGATTTTCTGGCTTTACCAGTAACGACTGTCAAAGTACAACGAATGACAGCGGGGACCAACGGCTTTACGCGCTTTCCTAGGCACGGAATGTCAGTGATGTCCAAGACAAACTTTAGAAAGTACATATAAATTGAAGAAGTCACATTCGTACTAGCCCGAATTCGAACCCACAACCCCTTACACGAGAGGCGGGTGCCTGAAGTAATCTCGGGTATTTACTTGAATCTAATTAAGTGAGAAAATCATCAAACCGGAACAGTAATTTCGTTTCTAACGCTTCCAATATAATGCCTAAGCTGACATCAAGATTTAAGTGCGTCTAATCATTAAATGAATGTCAGTAGACGGCATAATTATAATAATTACTATGAGAATAATTAATACATGCCTACGTATGTAGCGAACGTATATGACATAATAAATGACGTCTTAAGCCAATATCACTCAAGATAATCATCATACAGCCACCTTGTGACGCAAACGTGCTTAGATACATAGTTAGGTGCTTAACTTACCTATATTTAGGTATGTACATATTAACCACATACTTCATTGAAGTACGGATAAAACTAGAATATAATTACCTAGCATAATTATGTATAACCAAGAATTTTTTCAGTGAGTTGGTGACGGACTAGTGGTAAGAACTAAGAAGTGGATAACCCGACAGACAGTCTTATCAAGTAGGTATCGTGTTACTCAGCCTGTTCCTGTATCTGTTTGTTTGTCCTTCTCTCACAGCAAAACGGAGTAAATTAACGAGATTTTTCAAGTGGAGAAAGATAGGGATGAAGAATGATATACGGCTACTTTTTGTCTCTTTCTAACGCGAGCGAAATCGGCAAAAGCTAATAGGCGAAAATTTAAAATAGTGCTAAAAGTTTTACAAAAATATTCACATTTTCAACTATAAACGTGTAAATAAACCCTTCCTTCGCATTTCAAGAGCTGTACCGCAATAACTGAAGGAATGATAGACCCAAAAAAAGATAGAAAAGCAAAAAGCGATGTGACACGAATGTGAGAGAAATCGCAATATCATTTAGTCGCCACAGTGTTGGAAACTTTTTCTTCTGTCACAGATGCATGTGATAAACGACCGACCTCTCAGGATTTCCTCGGGTGTCACTTCAATACGCTTACTTCCATTATGGTACTGTGACTTGGCTTATGATATTCGCAAGCCTTAGATTCCCTTTTTAGAGGTCTGTAGTCAACAGTCTGTTAATAGTGTCGCTACGTCTAACTGTCTATCTATAAATGATATTTTATGAGGTCAGGTCTAGTATCTGAAAGTTGTACGTAGTACTAGAAAGGTGTAAATTGGTGTATGGTTAGGTACATAAAAGTGGAAAAGCCCATATTAATCACGTCAACAAAACGGTGAAGAAAATCTAACAAAACTTATTTTTAGTACAACCTCTCTTTTACGTGAAATGTATAAAAAAAAACTTTAGTCCTTACATTTCGTATAAAGTTTCATACAAAAAAAGGATAAACCTACTTCAATAAATCTCTTTATTCAGACCTACCTGTATGTTCTATTTTTATCAGGGACCTTTTTAATGTTACTGTTTTATGTAAAAATGGTTAAAGAATAATACGCCTAGAAAAAGCGGGCTGTCGTAAAAATATTTCTTATTGGAAATGTCACTGTTATTTTAACAACAAATAGTACCAGATTACATTCCAGAAGCACAATAGTATCGCTAAAATTAGCATAATTCATTTTTATTTAAAAGGAAACCACTATTAAAAACATAAAAAATCTAAACAGCTTTGATTTTGCAAGTTAGCGGCTTTGGTTTTGTTATGGTAGTTGTTTTGCATGACATTTTCCAAAATCTAAAATTGCTGCTTGTATGCTTGCTAAAATACAGGGCTGAAATGATTAAGTTTACTTAAACCTCAATTTAAACAAAGTGATGCACATGGATGACCCATAAATACACTTTGATTACCTACCTTTAAAAAAGAAGAAATAAATTCACAAAAGTAATATTAATGAGAAATCTACTTAATAAAAGAAAATATAGCTACTCAAAATATTTACTAAGAGGAAATACCAGTAACAATATAGGCAAAATTTCCTCGAGAATTCAATTGAATGCGCAACTGAAATCCGATCTTTTATTAAAGCTCCTGTCACATTATAATGATCAATTAAATTAAGTTAAAGCTGGTTTACTTTGTACTTGATTTCACAAAAGTGTCGTATAACTAAAATAAATATAATATGGAGACAGCTCACACACAACTAGAAAGAAAGAAAGAAAGAAAGAAAGAACTAGTACTTTTACTGTCATCTCCCTAGCCTTTTCCCAACGGTGTTGGGGTCAGCTGCCAGCCTAACCGGATTCAGCTGAATACCGGTGTTTTACGTGGAGCGACTGCCTATTTGACCTCCACAACCCAGTAACTGGGCGACACGATACCTCTTGGTTAGACTGGTCAGAGTTTCTGGCTAACCAGTAACGACTGTGAAAGTTCTACGAATGACAACCGGGACCAACGGCTTTACGTGCTTTCCGAGGCATGGGATGTCAGTGATGTCTTAGATAAACTTTAGAAAGTACATATGAATTGAAAAAGTCACTTTGGTACTTGCCCGGATTCGAACCCACAATCTCTTAAACGAGAGGCGGGCGCCTTATCCACTGAGCCATCACGACACTCACACTGTAATGTAAATATATCCTTGTATAATTTATAAATATGAACGGACAATCACGCTCCTCACACAAAAAAATATTCTGGATGGGAATCGTAGCGACCTCTAGTTTAGCAGTCAGAGCTAACAAGACCATCAGACCATCACAGTTACAAAGTTCACCAACATGATAGAACGAGAAATTTAAATTTATATGTACGTTTTACGGTTACGACATCGCCGCTCACCGCAGTCAGGTAGGATCCCGAGGGTCGTGACTTAGTATGGACATTCTAACAAATCACAGCGTTTTTCGCAGTAACACAGAATTTGTCGCGAACTCACGCGTTTAGGTGCGGTCCTGATAGACGCGACTAAACCGATTAGGGTGCGTGAAATTTGTCGCTATTACGTCACTTTAGCTTAGTGAGATTGAAACTTCGGTTGGAAGCATCTACCGGTGTATCTTTAATAGAAGAAAGCGATTCAATTTTCTCTAAATGTAAATATACGATATTATTTAAACATTATTTATTTATAGCGACGGTATTAATAATTCCTGGCTATTTTCGTCTCAATGTTGGGTCTTTCCTTATACAAATTAAGTACAAGTATTGATCACTACGCTTTAAATGGATTGTTATTTTCGGACTTATTGTACTTATTGTCCTGATTTCCTCACGACATTTTTCTTCACCTATGTCTGTTTATCTTGGTCACCACGACTATGGCCACTAAATTGGAAAATAGATACGTTTAAAAGAGCCGTAGTGGTATCTCAAGCACAATCAAATCCTCTGCAACCGGATCGTTTGGTCGCGCCAGAAAGACCTATACTTTATCGATTTCGTTTTAAATGAAACCCGAGTTTCATGTGGTTAATTTATTTGTGTGATACGTGAAACGAACGTTTCAGTGGGCGCGCGTTCATTTATCTTATTCACTTTACACAAGGGCATGACTGCCGAGTTTTACATTTTAATTTGGCCCGCGATTTAATATGTTGCTACAATCATGGCGACTGCGTGCCTACATGACGATTTTTCATGAGAATTTAATATAAGCTGACGACGCTGAATAAATAAGCTAAGTAATTTAACTGCTTATTACGTAATGTATTAATTCAAACTCTGATTTGTAGATTAAATATACACATTTGAGTATGATTAAATGTTTGACTATGAGATTCGTAGAATCGTTCTGAATACAAATAAGCCTGCTTAATAGAAAGCTGGGTTATACGTCTGATAGATAAAGGGACCTCTATCATTCATTCAGTAGGTATGTACTTCACTTTTTATGTCATTGAATGGTAAACTAGATGGCGTCGTACCTAATCTTAAGTGGACACTGCCACCGATAGCCAAAAACTAAAGGACTGGTAGTGTAAACAGAAATTATATATTTAAAAGAAGACTCTGGTTTTGCGTTTTCAAGCGTAACTTTTCAGTATTGGACCCTGGGTTTGATGGGCAAGTCAAGCAAAGTGTTTTTATTTGCGTTACTAGCTTGACGTGTGCAGCAGTACCATTTAGCTCAACCATTTTCAAGGGAACCGAATGATCTAAACGCTCATCACACTCAATTTTATTTCACTATATTTAAAACTATTTACCAATCGTTAAGCATTTAAGGTTAAAAGAAACTGCACTGCACTAAAGCCAGAAAAGTAATTAAGGTGAGTACTACGAACAAAATACGTTATTATTCACAAATGCGATATTTATTTCTTCGGGAGTGGAAGTTTCCGAAGGTATCCGTGTTGTGAAAGCAGTTTCGGGTTAATTTCACGTTAGTCTTAAGCGGTTTACTTTGCGGGTATCGTGCACAAGCTGCTATTTATAGGCCAACTTGTCTAATGATCTTTGTATTACCTAGAGCGTACTGAACGTCTTAAAACTATGTTTTTTTGCCGAGAAAACTAGTTTTTTTATAAGAAATCTTGGTTGTTTGGCTGTTGTGGCAAGGGTTGTGGTGATTTGTGGTTGGTGTAATTTAAAATTTAGACTGTTATGGTTCTTTGGGGAAACATTTATTTTAAATGTGTAATTATTTATACAGTTTCTTGCCCTTATTTCATGATATAAGACTACTTTTTGGGAAGACTAATAAAATTACTATATATATTTCTTGTTCAAGTTTTAAAAGTGATATCGTCCATTTTATTACCTATTTCAAATTACAATTTATTCTACTGCAAAAGTACATGTCAATTGGTCCAGCGGTTCTGGACATAACTGGGAATATTCATTGGGATTTGGTGTGTGCACACACAACCTCTCACCCTAAACGCATACACCTTCTCCGTTACGTCGTGGGTAAAACAGAAATAAAAAAATACAAACTGTTGGAGCCCCGGAGACTACTACAAAATATAACCTAACCTCGCACTTATAATGAAAGCAATTCACAGTCTAAGTGCTAAAACTTCAACCGGGCGGTTGAATTTACACTTAGACTGTGTCACTTAGATATCCAGCAACTCAACACAATCACACTCTAATTTTAATAACGGTTCAGTGAAAACTAAAACTGCAAAAGTTTTTTACTCCTGCGCACCTCAACAGCTCCGTAGGGTAATTCTATAACCAAACTTAACAACGTCATGTTCTACATAGAAAAACATGAAAAACGCAGATATTTTTCTCAGACTCAGATTATTTTATTCTGTTACCTACTGTATAAGTTTATTAATAGACTATAATGACATCGCTTTTTATACAAAAAAATGTTTTTTGTTTTTTATTGTGTGCTTTAATGTATATACAATTACAAACGTAGGTGATGATAATATATATATTGAAAGTAGTGTAAAAAAACTGTAATTATGGTTCAAAATTTTGGATTTACCATAATTTTAAAGTAGGGGAGAACACAGTCTATACTAATATTATAAAGCTGTAGAGTTTGTTTGGTTGAACGCGATAAAGATTTTTTGTTTCTTAAATTCAGCTGCTTACGTTTTTGTTAACACATTTTTTTTTTCAAATATGGGTAAGCTAAGAGAAGCATTTTAATAAATATTAATTCTTTATTAGTACATCTATTTCTCATTTATATTATTGTTTAATACCCTTGTATAATTACGGTACGATAAGCATAAAGAGTCGGAAATAAAAAGAAGTCAACCCACGTTTTTCCTATTTCATAATTTCTTTAGCCTTTTGCCAGCTACGGTCGGCTTCCAGTTGAACCTGATTATCAGTGTTTTATTTTAAGCAATTGCTTATAGACCTCCACAATCCCGTTTCTGAGTGGCTCGATAGTTGAATTGTCAGACTTTCAACAACTTTCCCTACTTTCTGAGCGGGATGTCAGTGACGCCCGAGATAAACTTAGAGTATACTATATGAATTAAAACATTAAGATTGGTACTTGCGTTGCGGAATGTTTATAATAGTTACCGTGACCCCGGAACATAAAGGGCAACCGAAGGAACATGAGTGGGTTTTAGTCAGGGAGTGTCATTTGATGATTTTCCACTCCCCAAAGAATGGTACTAATCCGGTTCTGAATACGCACTTTATTTATGAAAAGTGGATGACCTAACCACTGGGCAATGACTTCATATAGATTAAAATAAAATGAATGAAATAAAATACATAAATTTATTTAAATTTTCGCCTTTTAGGCAAATATCATCTACTGTTACTATGGTAAACAGACCTAAAACAATATCCATTAAAATATGACTCAATCAGTCCGGATTATCTAGTGAAACAATATTTTCGCACAACAAAAATAAAATACTTTGCGCTCGCTGCTTGCGATTAAATGCTTACAATAATCCCTTTAATTGATAACCATAATCCGCATACCCACAGTCTGGATTGATTATAAAATTATACAAAAATATGAATAATAAATAATGGTGAAAAATCGGGACCCTCTTATACAGTCAAGGTTTAAAAATGATTAAAATGATTAAAATGATCTTTATTTTGTAAATAGGTTATATGTATAACACTTTTACACGTCAATATTTTGTTTTTATACTTTAATCGAACGATGGAGCCGGTGTTTCGTAACTGACTACTCTGAGAAGAAACATCCGAAACAAACTCAGAGGTCAGTCTCTTTTAAAGTCCATACAATTGTATTGGTCAAATTATGCGAGGATCATGAAGGTTAATGACTTATGTGCTTTCTTGATGAGAAAAGCACACAGAGTTGAGTGGACCTGTCCAGACAGTGCAAGCATTTGTCAGCAATCGTTTAGAATGAGCCCAACGTTTTGACGAACAATACCAAAGTAAGGACATTTGGGTAGGCCGCATAACTACTCAAACTGTCAGTCAAAGAAAATATATTATTACAAGTGTATTCTTAGGATAATGAATTACCCACATAACCCTCACACTCACAAAAAAAATATTGTATATAAAAATAATAACATACTTGAAGAAGTACAAATCAATGTCAATAAAACAAAATAATCATGTCAATAAATAAATGATATTTATACATAAAAATATAGAAAAGATAAAGATACTTGAAAAAGTACACATTAATGTCAAAAGTCCAATAATTAACATGACAATATGTAAAAGAGTAAAAGTAAACTAACATTGACCTGTGTATATAATTGATGCAGCTCAATCCCAAGCATTTGAATCCTCTAGATAATCCTTAACAGAGTAATAAGATTTCTTGCATAATCTACGTTTTATAAATGATTTGAATTTATTAATACTAAGTTTTTGAATCTGACTGGGAAGTTTGTTATAAAGGCGTATACATTGACATCTGAACGAACCTCCTATTTTCTTTAGCCTAGTTGAAGGGACAACAAATTTGTCCTTGTTTCTCGTATTTATGCTATGAACATCACTGTATTTCTTATACTAATTAATATTTTATGAGCAAATAACAAATTCTCATATATGTACTGGCATGGCAACGTCATTAGGTATATTAATTTCTTTAAATTTGTCTCTTAGGGACTGTCGGGGATACAATTTGTAAATTGCACGAATAGCCCTTTTTTGCAACACAAATATTGTTTGTATATCGGCGGCATTTCCCCACAATAGAATGCCGTACGACATCAAGGTAAAATATATGTACACTTTTAACAATGGCCCTTTTTTTGTTTTTTATCTATAAATCCTTCGAACACACGTGATTTGAGACACAATTGAAAGACAAAAGCAGCGTGACAGCCGGCTGTCATTTGGCCGTCAAAAGCACGGTTGAAAGGTTAATAAGTGGGATAATAAAGGTATTAAACAGACAACTACACGTAATGTTAAATGAACTTACAAATATTATTACAAATCAAAAACAACACAACAAAACATTGTCGGTCTGTTGGCTTTTGTCATTGTTTTGGTTTAGTTGGTCTAACAGTTACACGTTCACTGCCAAACCACTGAACCAATTTTGAAGCAAGAAGTAGAACTATTTTTGAAGGAGCTCATTTAAACCGGTACAACTAGGATCTGGTACACTTGCGCGAAAGACACTTGCGCGCGGACGTTTGGGCGAATGGACACATGCGCGAATGGACGTTTGCGCCCATAGACATTTCCGCGAATGGACACTTGCGCGACTAGACGTTTCCGCGCCAAACCACTTGCGCGAAGCCCTTTGCGCGACGGACACTTGCGCGCCAAACAGTTTCGCGAGAGACGTTTGCGCCCAAACACTTCCGCGACTAGACACTTGCGCGAACTTTTTTCCAAAGGACATTGGGCAAATTTAAAAATATTATTAAGGGGTACCAATATTTTTTTATTTACTTAGTTTTTATTATATGGCGTCCACATACCTACCGTTGGTGGTAAGTCGTTTTCAAAAGCAAGATGGCGGCCATGATATTTTTCACAAAATACGTCATGGGTGTCAATTTCAAGGTTTTTTAGGGTGCTAAGGTCGAAAATGAGGTCGATTTGAGAATCCAAGATGGCGGTCGTGACCTTTTACACAATATGCGTCATGGGTGTCGTTTTCATGGTTTTTTGGGGTGCTAAGGTCGAAAATGAGGTCAATTTCAGAATCCAAGCTAGCGGCCTTGACCTTTCTCACAATATGCATCATGGGTGTCGTTTTCATGGTTTTTTGGGGTGCTAAGGTCGAAAATGAGGTCAATTAGAGAATCCAAGATGGCGGTCGTGACCTTTTACAAAATATGCGTCATGGGTGTCGTTTTCATGGTTTTTTGGGGCGGCCGTGACCTTTCTCACAATATGCGTCATGAGTGTCGTTTTCGTGGTTTTTTGGGGTGCTAAGGTCGAAAATGAGGTCGATTTGAGAATCCAAGATGGCGGCCGTGACCTTTCTCACAATATGCGTCAAAAACGACACCCATGATACATATTGTGAGAAAGGTCAAGGCCGCCATCTTGGATTCTGAAATTGACTTCATTATTGACCTTAGCACCCCAAAAAACCATGAAAACGACACCCATGACGCATATTGTGTAAAAGGTCACGACCGCCATCTTGGATTCTCAAATCGACCTCATTATTGACCTTAGCACCCCAAAAAACCATGAAAACGACACCCATGACGCATATTGTGTAAAAGGTCACGACCGCCATCTTGGATTCTCAAATCGACCTCATTTTCGACCTTAGCACCCCAAAAAACCATGAAAACGACACCCATGATGCATATTGTGAGAAAGGTCACGGCCGCCATCTTGGATTCTCAAATTGACCTTATTATTGACCTTAGCACCCCAAAAAACCATGAAAACGACACCCATGACGCATATTGTGTAAAAGGTCACGACCGCCATCTTGGATTCTCAAATCGACCTCATTTTCGACCTTAGCACCCCAAAAAACCATGAAAACGACACCCATGATGCATATTGTGAGAAAGGTCACGGCCGCCATCTTGGATTCTCAAATTGACCTCATTATTGACCTTAGCACCCCAAAAAACCATGAAAACGACACCCATGATGCATATTGTGAGAAAGGTCACGGCCGCCATCTTGGATTCTCAAATTGACCTCATTATTGACCTTAGCACCCCAAAAAACCATGAAAACGACACCCATGACGCGTATTGTGTAAAAGGTCACGGCCGCCATCTTGGATTCTCAAATCGACCTCATTTTCGACCTTAGCACCCCAAAAAACCATGAAAACGACACCCATGATGCATATTGTGAGAAAGGTCACGGCCGCCATCTTGGATTCTCAAATTGACCTCATTATTGACCTTAGCACCCCAAAAAACCATGAAAACGACACCCATGATGCATATTGTGAGAAAGGTCACGGCCGCCATCTTGGATTCTCAAATTGACCTCATTATTGACCTTAGCACCCCAAAAAACCATGAAAACGACACCCATGACGCGTATTGTGTAAAAGGTCACGGCCGCCATCTTGGATTCTCAAATCGACCTCATTTTCGACCTTAGCACCCCAAAAAACCATGAAAACGACACCCATGATGCATATTGTGAGAAAGGTCA
Organism: Athetis lepigone; assembly: GCA_033675125.1. Lineage (NCBI taxonomy): Eukaryota > Metazoa > Arthropoda > Insecta > Lepidoptera > Noctuidae > Athetis > Athetis lepigone. The sequence goes on along the minus strand of CM066243.1, from coordinate 9,756,309 downwards.
AGGCCGCCATCTTGGATTCTGAAATTGACCTCATTTTCGACCTTAGCACCCCAAAAAACCATGAAAACGACACCCATGATGCATATTGTGAGAAAGGTCAAGGCCGCCATCTTGGATTCTGAAATTGACCTCATTTTCGACCTTAGCACCCCAAAAAACCATGAAAACGACACTCATGACGCATATTGTGTAAAAGGTCACGACCGCCATCTTGAATTCTCAAATCGACCTCATTTTCGACCTTAGCACCCCCCAAGAACCATGAAAACGACACCCATGATGCATATTGTGTAAAAGGTCACGACCGCCATCTTGGATTCTCAAATGTACCTCATTTTCGACCTTAGCACCCTAAAAAACCTTGAAATTGACACCCATGACGCACCCGTGACTTATCACCAACGGTAGGTATGTGGACGCCATATAATAAAAACTAAGTAAATAAAAAAATATTGGTACCCCTTAATAATATTTTTAAATTTGCCCAATGTCCTTTGGAAAAAAGTTCGCGCAAGTGTCTAGTCGCGGAAGTGTTTGGGCGCAAACGTCTCTCGCGAAACTGTCTGGCGCGCAAGTGTCCGTCGCGCAAAGGGCTTCGCGCAAGTGGTTTGGCGCGGAAACGTCTAGTCGCGCAAGTGTCCATTCGCGGAAATGTCTATGGGCGCAAACGTCCATTCGCGCATGTGTCCATTCGCCCAAACGGCCGCGCGCAAGTGTCTTTCGCGCAAATGTCTTTCGCGCATGTGTCCTGATACCGTACAACTACATACCTTAACTAATGTAAAAAAAAATCACTATACTATTTATAAATACTAGTGAAAAAAAGTTGAGCTAGCTGAAACAGTAGTTTCCCAAGGAGAAAAACATACATATTTTCGCCTCTAACTGTACTTGCGAAAACCAAAAGCGCTCGTCAAATAAATCATTTGCGTTTTTACTAAAGAGTTTGTACCTTAGTCGGTACCTTACCTTTTCAAACCCCTGTTGTTTTTCGCCCTCCCTTCAGAAGTGTTTTACCTCTTTAATCAAAAGTTGCGCAGTGATTACTCCAGAGTCATTGTTTTACGAAGGTAGACGTGCTTTAAAGTTTGTGTGTACGTTAATTATTGTGTTTTTCGTTCGGCACAAAGTTAACTTTGTGTGGTTGACCTTTTTTGTAAAAAATGTTGCTGCACACTGGATTTTTATTCGGTATGGGGGGGTGCGTTAACAAACACATATAAACTGACGTCAGAGATAACCAGACTTGGAACAAATTTTAAATAAAGACATAATATGCAATAAGTATTTATTCCGTGCAGTAGTTCTACTCATTCGACAAATAATATAAAAGTGAAAAGTTGTGTAGCTGGGTAAATAGATTTTTGTAATTCTATCATAAAAAAGTACTGGTTCTAGTTCAATTATTATTGGATAGTACATTTGTAAATATAGCAACAATAGCAATGTTAATTTATTAAATTTTATTGTATGGTTTTTAGGAAAACAAATAATCGATCGAGTAGAAAGAAGTAATACCAATTACATGTTGTAAAACAAAGTCACGTTCCGTCGTGGGTAAAACAGAAATAAAAAAATACAAACTGTTGGAGCCCCGGAGACTACTACAAAATATGACCTAACTTCTCACTTATAATGAAAGCAATTCATAGTCTAAGTGCTAAAATTTCAACCGCCCTCACTAAGATATCCAGCAACTCAACACAATCACACTCTAATTTTAATAACGGTTCAGTGAAAACTAAAACTGCAGAAGTGTTTTACTCCTGCGCAGCCCAACAGCCCCGTTGGGTCATTCTATAACTAAACTTAACAACATCTTTTTTTTTTTATTACATATGGGCTTGCTCTTGGTCCCAGATTAGCCCGAGGGCATAGACGGGGCCTACGATGGAGCGAGCTCACCCAAAAGATGCCTATGCACTCGTCTCTTGAATACATCCGGGTTATATGCATTTGGGAACACAGACGCCGGCAGGGAATTCCATTCTTTTGCGGTGCGCATAATAAAGGAATTAGAGAAACGCTGCGTGCGGATACGAGGAATATCGACCAAGAAAGGGTGGTATCCCGCCGTACGTCTAGATGTCCGGTGGAAAAACGGAGACGGGGGAATGAGCTCGTGTAGCTCATGAGCACACTCACCGAAGTGCAATCTGTAAAACACCGCAAGACAGGCAACTTTACGCCGATGTGCTAGAGGTTGTAGTTGGGCCACCAGCTTCTTGTCGCCAATCAACCTCCTGGCTCTGCGTTCTACCGAGTCCAATGCGGCCAGTTGATATTTGGCCGAGCCATCCCATAGGTGACAGCAATACTCATTACACGATCGGACTTGAGCTTTATAAAGCGTTAGAAGCTGTCCCGGCGTGAAATATCGCTTAACCTTATTAAGGATGCCCAGCTTTTTCGCCGCAGTCAGTGCTTTGGACTCGATGAAAGTGCCGAAGTTGAGGTCAGAACTCAACTCCATGCCAAGGAGTTCTAGGGAGCCGGTTACATTTACAGGTTACATTTACATTTACGGTTACGGTTACATTTACAGGTTACATTTACACGTACATCATAAGGTTCCACGTAGACAAAAGACAAAAAACGCAAAACAAACTCAGTCTTAGATTATTTTACGTCGTTACTGTACAGGTGTATTATATGATTGTACTAAGATGACATCGCTTTTTATACAGTCGGGAAGCAATGAAAGCATTTCAATAAATACGAATCTTTAATCGTAAGTCAATTTTTTGTTGACATTATTGTTACTTACTCTTGTGCAACTACGTTATATGATAATTATGAACAGCCTGAAATAAAATGGGATTCTTATTTTTCATCATCTCCTTAGCTTTTTGCCAACTACGGTAGGTTTGGCTTCCAGTCTAACCTGATTACCAGTATTTTATATGAAGCAACAGCTTTTAATATTTTTACAACCCCTTTCCTGAGCGATACGATACCCCTTGGTTAAACTATTTGTCAGACTTTCTATCCGTAACGACCGACGGCTTTCCTTGCATTCTAAGGTACTAATGTAAGTGACGTCTGACATAAACTGAGTTGTACACTATATGAATCAGAACAATAAAATCGGTTTTGCCCGGTTCTGAATACGCATTTTATTCATAAAAAGTGGATCTCCTAATCACTGGGTAATGACGACATTTAGCTTGAAATAAAATGAATGAAAGACAATTTAATTTTCGCCTTTTTATTCAAACCTTTTAGGAAAATATCATCTACTGTTACTATGGTAAACAGACCTAAAACAATATCCATTAAAAATATGACTCAATCAGTCCGGATTATCTAGTGAAACAATATGTTCGCACAACAAAAAAAAAATACTTTGCGCTGGCTGCTTGCGATTAAATGCTTACAATAATCCCTTTAATTGATAACCATAATCCGCATACCCACAGTCTGGATTGATTATAAAATTATACAAAAATATAAATATTAAAAATGGTAAAAAATCGGGACCCTCTTATACAGTCAAGGTAAAATTTATGTACACTTTTTACCTGACCCTTTTTTGTTTTTTATTTATCTATGAAACCTTCGAACACACGTGATTTGAGACACAATAGAAAGACAAAAGCAGCGTGACAGCAAGCTGTCGCTTGGTCGTCGAAAGCACGGTTGAAAGGTTAATAAATAGGATAATAAATAAATATCCTGGGACAACTCCCACACGGTCATCTGATCCCAAACTAAGCAGAGCTTGTACTCGTGGTACTGGTAACCAGACAACTGATAAACATACTTATATGATTTATAAATACATACATATTATAGATAAATCACACCCAGACACAGAACAAACAATCGTGCTCATCACAATAAAGGTATTAAAGAGACAACTACACGTAATTTTAAATGAACTTACAAATATTATTACAAATCAAAAACAACACAACAAAACTTTGTCGGTCTGTTGGCCTTTGTCATTGTTTTGGTTTAGTTGGTCTAACAGTTACACGTTCACTGCCAAACCACTGAATCAATTTTGAGGCAAGAAGTAGAACTATTTTTGAAGGAGCTCATTTAAACCGGTACAACTACATACCTTAACTAATGTAAAAAACAAAAAATTGGTTGCCTGTAAAGTCGGTATACGGGCGAAAGTTTTACGTGACAACGACTTTGCCCGAGTGGAAGGGACGCGTGCCTCTCACTTGCTCTTATTGTGAGCGCATAACGTGAGCGGAGCGTAACGCAGTTTCTTGAAGTGTCACCCGGCAAACCAATTTATAAGACGTTGTCACGTCAAAAAAAAAAACACTATACTATTTATATATACTAGTGAATTATCATGGTGTAATTCGAAAAAAGTTGAGCTAGCTGAAACAGTAGTTTCCCAAGGAGAAAAACATACATATTTTCGCCTCTAACTGTACTTGCGAAAACCGAAAGCGCTCGTCAAATAAATCATTTGCGTTTTTACTAAAGAGTTTGTGCCTTAGTCGGGTTGTACCTTACCTTTTCAAACCCCTGTTGTTTTTCGCCCTCCCTTCAGAAGTGTTTTACCTCTTTAATCAAAAGTTGCGCTGTGATTACTCCAGAGTCATTGTTTTACGAAGGTAGACGTGCTTTAATGTTTGTGTGTACGTTAATTATTGTGTTTTTCGTTCGGCACAAAGTTAACTTTGTGTGGTTGACCTTTTTTGTAAAAAATCTTGTTGCACACTAGGTTTTTTTTTCTGTATCGGGGGAGCGTTGACAAACACATATATAAATTGACGTCAGAGATAACCAGACTTAGAACCAGTTTTTAATAAAGACATAATATCCAATAAGTATTTATTCCGTGCAGTAGTTCTACTAATTCGACAAATAATATAAAAGTGAAAACTTGTGTAGCTGGGTAAATAGATTTTTGTAATTCTATCATAATAAAGTACTGGTTCTAGTTCAATTATTACTTACAGTACAAACAGCGTAAGAGTTAGACATAAATAGTACCTATTTATGTTTAACTCTTAACTGAAGAGGATGGAACATTAAAAACATACCGTTGTTGTCCAACCAAAATCTGCTATGTGCCGTTTTTTTGAGATTTCAAGATTTTGACCACAGCTTATAGGTCACTGCCTTATTTCTCATAAAAAAGAATTGTTATGTGCTCTCAAAAAACGGCACATGGCAGATTTTGGTTTGACAACGACGATACATAACATCACGCTATGGGAGCAGTGCAAAGACGAGACTGAAAAATATAACTTCATCTTGCTTTCATCTTATTTAGTTCACTCTTTACATAAAAACCCGACTAACAAAAAAGAGTTATTTGAACTTACTTCTTGTATATTAGCCTCGTATTCAACATAGGCCGTTTTCGGGTCAATAACGATGAAAAAAAAGTGAATGAATGATCTGGCCTGGGCAAAGTTCCGGTTAAAGAATTTCAATATATTTATGATAAATCGAAGTTCTGCCGCTTTTAACCTTTTGCCCTTTCTATCTAACCTTGACATTTAGGCATTTTTATGAATAGATAAGTCATATTAATATTGTGAAGGTAAAAGTTTGTTAAAATGCATTGATGTTTGGTGCTGACACATAAGATTAAGAACGAGTTTTGTAGAAAAGTTACTGTAATTCAAACTCATTATGCTATGACGCACCGACGCAGTGTAGTTACCAAAGACCTAACATAACGCAGGGGAAACTGCGAGGAAAAGCTAGTCTATCATAATAATAAGATAAGTAACAATATTTTATCCTCAGTCGCGAAACAAATTACAAAGAACCTGTAGAATTAAAATAACAACTAACTTGCGTTGCAACGTTCTATTTTCATAAACAATGTTAAATACTATTTTTCTGTCATGTTTCTATAGTTACATAGTAGTCGGCTAGGAAACCCCGATTCTAAACGAACTATGGGATTATTCAAAGTAAGGAAAAAACAATATTATCTTGCCGAAGTATTATATTTCATTCTTTTTACCTAAAACAAATATCATTTACATTTGACACTAAACTCGAAAACAAAAAAAGCCGTTCAGAAAATCTGTATCAAATTTCAATCCCAAACTGCCCTTTAAAGTATAAACCGGAATCATTTTAAGCTTTCGAAGCCGATTAAGACGCCAAGAAGTGGACAGGCAGTCTTCAGTGGGACGAACCTCAAGCCCTCTTCCCATTAGGACACCCTCCTACAGGTTGAAGGGCCCTTGATTCTTCACAAACCCGGATTTTTACGGGCTAGTGAATTTCAACCGAGTGGACACTTGAATATCAGTGTTCTGCTTGTTATCCTCGGACTTTTTATCATTCTTTATGTCGCTGTTGTTGTATCGGATCGAAATAGAATCTATAAAGGTTTCTATTTTTAACCCTCGTTGCAAAAAGGGGTGTTATAACAGTTCTGTGGCACCGTAGATTTTAAACCAGTAAACCAATTTGGATGCGGTTTTTTTTCCATTTGAAAGTTACCTAGAGATTGTTCTTGGACATGTTTCATTAAAATCAGTTAAACCGTTTCGGAGTTATCAATTCTTTTAATACCTGCAATTGCGAACTAAATAAGTAAATTCGGAGGGGGATTTTTATTTTATTTTAAATTTGTTTTAATAGTTTCATGTGGCGAGAAAAATAAATGACGCTGGTTTAATGGTATGAAAAAAGGGAGTCAGTGGCAGCAAGACATACAACAGGACATTATGAATGTTTATTGACAGATATAAATAAATAAAAACATTTATAGATGACGAAAAAAGAAGGATATTACGCCGGTCATGACCTCAAATAGTTCAACAATCATATTAAGAGCCATAATAACGAACAAAAACATGGTGACGATAGTTTTGTCAAAGTTTACATTTAAACTGTGCGAGTCAATTCAAACAACAATATTATCGCAGCACTAATTTAATAATACAACGCTTATTCTTTCGCTCGTGGAGATGGTGACTTTGGCTTGTCGAATCTTACCTTCGTAGTCTGATATTTGTGTGACAGTGAAAGCATTATTGCTTCGTCACAATTGAATATCGCAATTAAAAAAAACATTTCTGCTTTACGCGTAGGGAAGGTTACTGAATAATTATATGTTTCATGATTTTATATTAGCATTTTATTGACGTGGTAAATACACATATCCAAGCAAAGTTTCACTTATATACTCGTAGCACAAACTGTTTGGACAGTAAGCCGAGAACGGACGGACATACATGATGGAACTAAAAAAGACAAAGTATTGTTCTAATAATCGCAATTTTACGCTTTTTTTTTGTTAAGGACTCTCTATATTAGCACAATTTACACCAAACAACTGAGACTATTATTAATTACGTCAATTCCCGCAATCATGAAACCGAAATCCATAAGTTTTGAACTAGTCCCTAAGTCAACTCAAAACAGTAGACACTCGGTATTAACGATGATCATCTCAATCTAACTTCACGATAGACTTGCCACAAACTAATCATAGTTAGAATATTGTTTACAACCTCTGTCAGTACTTATGTAATGGTTTTATTTAAATGACTGATAGGTACAACTATACAGTTTATGGAGTTTTTGGAATTACTTAGCTGATATTTAGCTTTCAATTAAAAATATATCGTAAAAATCTAAGTTTTTTTATTATATAGGACGAGAGGCTTACGCGGTGTCCTGCGTGAGCGACGAACGCGACGCGACGCGACGCAACACGACGCGACGTAATGCGACGCGATGCTATACGCGACAAATGTCTTAAGTCCTACGTGATTTTGGTCATTACTACTCGAATCATGGAGAAGTACAGTACAATTTTGCTTGAAAGTTCGTGGTGTCGCATCTGGTCGCACTCAAAACAAGTCGCGTTACGTCGCGTCTCGCCGCAGGTTGTCATATAGGCCGCATGTAGGGTATGCCGTTGAGTTGATCGCGTTCGTCGTGTTTGCAGCGTCGCGTCGCGTCGCGTTCGTCACTCACGCAGGACACCGCGTTAGCGAACGGGTTCCAGTTTTAAGATAAGCCAAACAATTTCTTACTTGAATGCTTGCACTGCCTGGTCAAGTCTACTTAAATCTGTGTGCTTCTCTCATCAAGAGAGCACCTAAGTCATTCATAAAGCTTCATAATTCTCGCATGATTTAACAAATACAATATCAAGAAGACTGACTAAGTACTGACTTCACAAGAACAGTTTCTTGTGAAGTCAGTACTAAGTCAGTCTTTAATCAGTACTTAGTCAATAAATTCAGAGGTGTTCACAGAGTAATCGACAACAAAACACCCGGTTCCACGACTCACTTAAAATAAGCAAATCGATAGTATAAATATATAAAATATCATTTTATTATTCAGCATCCTCTCAAGTCCAACCACAAGAGTACATGTTGCTTTGCAATTCTATTTATATGTTCAACTATTTCCACCGTGTAATGGCAGGAGTTTCCTTTATTGACAACCATTGCAGCTCGATAGGCATGAGATACAATCTGTTTTATCTTTCATGTCTAGAATATCTCGGTAGCTGGATACAAGCTTCGAACTCCATGCTTAATTTAGCTGAGTCAATACTAGGAAATTCTAGATCAAAGGATCTCTTTTCAATGTTCTCTTTGTAGTTTGTTCAAATATCACAGGCTATTGGTCATACACAGTTGCAAAAAAGGTTGGATACCTAAAAAAGAATAATCTATTTGAATTTTTTGGAACGACATTCGACGTTGACAGTTCATTAACTGTCAACGTCAAAGGCTGTTTTGATCTTTTAATGAATAAGCAGAAAATTGCATAGGAAATTGTTGTAAAAAATGGAAACCATAACGAGGCGTGCTGTCCGAAAATATATTTATTTTGGGAGCAGAAGGAAAAAATGGTAATTGAATTAAGTCGTATGGCCTTCGTGTTTGAATATCATTTGAATTGAAATAAGCGGACAGTGAGGGCGTTAGCTGCGTGAACCGTTACAATAAGCCTGTGTGAGTTATAGCTTTGACGCTGTTTGACGTAATCCGAAATTGAGACTAACTCTATAGTCCACCAAAGGCCATGGATAAGCTTTGTAAATACAGAGAAATTTTAAAATGTAAATAAACCTAATGCGATCTTACAATAAGAAGTATGCTTTGGAATATAGTGCGTGTATTTTTATGCAATAATTTACATCATAGTAAGTATAGGAAATTATTTAAAAATAAGTTTTAACCCATTGAATGCCCTAATAACAGACACAATTAGAAAAACATTGTGTCTCGCGTGGATCCACGTTTTAGACACGCGAAAAGTTAAATGTAGAATCCACATTATGGACAGTTCATATGCCCGCCGTTATAGCGTGCTTGGTTAGACGTCATATTTAACGTCAATCAAACACCTAACAACATGTCACTCTGCAACAACTCTGAAACTTTTCAAATATTTGAATTTCCGTAATTTTGTCCATTATTTTTAATTAATTACTTGATTAAAAAGAAATTATACTTAGTAAATGGCACAATTTGAAAACTATACATTTATTAAAAATACATATTCCCCACTCCTCACATTTCGTAGAAAAAATCTTGTCACAATATTCCAAGAGTTTTGGTAAAAAAAAAAACAGTTAATATATCCTGTTCCTAATTTACAATTATTTAAGAGAAAAATGCCACAGCATAGCAACAGAGTCAGCCCTGACGACTTCCTCATTAACATGCGCAAAATTATTTATGCCAGCTTTAAACAGCAAAAAACCTTTTTTGAAACATTACCCAGAATTTAAGTGCCATGAACCCACTTTGTGATGTACCAACTCAGCCCAAATTCAACACAGAGCGAACGCAAATAACCTTACATGAAAAGGGGGACATACACAGTTTGAAAGCCCTAAACCGTACCTAACAAAAATAACGTGCCCTTAGCCCTAATAAATAAAAAGGGAACGCAGTGGTCCGTTTTTCATCATTCTATAACGTTCTGTCACTGGGCTGTGAGGTTGTGATTCTACCCTTATCGATGACCCCGTTTTTGTCAGGGTTTTAACCTGCCACCGAATTACCATTTCCAAATTATCTTGCTAATTGCATAATTTGTGGGAAAAAAGGGTTTTGATGTAATGATTCTGCATTAAGGGAACTTTGCAAAAATAAAAGTTCAGTTTCACTTAAACGTGGAATAAAAACATCAAGTTATTTTGTACCTACTTGGTTTTGGATTTATTTTACGCATATAATATTGTACCTGCAATACGTATCAAGAAATATTTTAAATTAACGGTAATTTTATGGTAAGACCCATTATGAGATAAAATTACGATAACATAACATACAAAAATCAAGTTTATTTGCATACACATCTAACAGCCTAACACAAACATTAAAATTCTTCTATCAACAGTTTCACTTTCTTAAACAAACAATTAACATTTATGTTATTTTCAGATAATGTATGAATATAAAAAGATTGAATTTGAACCTTTAATACTTTATTACATACACTAAGGTTCATATAATATGTATGATCGGAACAAAAAAAATCACAACGATCGGAAGCCCATGTAATTTTCCACTTCGTTAGACGTCTTTTGACAACACAAGCATGTCTCGAAAGATTATCCATCTAAAAAAATATATATTCTATTTCACGTAAAGCATTTAATATGGGGCTTACAAGGTGCTCATCCAGTCTTTGTACAGCGTTAGATCAGCTTACACACTGCTTGCGAGTGTAGACATCATAAACTCGAACGTGGAATGCTCAGAAGATTAAGGTTTTGAATTTTCCAGACAATAGACTGCAGAGTACACCACGCGAGGTAGTGTACACCTGCGGACATTATTAGAGATGCACTCGGTGTGTTATTTTGATGCAAACATTGTGGTTGCTACGTTCATGAGCGAGCAATTTTGTTGTTATTTTAATTATTATTCACAAAATGTGGTAAGGTATGTTGAGCTAAAATATTTGATAAATGTATTCATTTAGATGTACCGAATAACATTGCGATAATAAAAGCTATGTTTAATCAAAAGAATTAATAATCTGTCAGTTCTGTTCAATTAAAATACCTAGCCATTTTGTATTTTAAAAACAACTGCTCCAATTTAAACAAATAAATCAGTCAGATAGCGAAGAAAAAAAACATTTACGAATTGCCATAAGCGTTTCACTTAATATGTCCGGCTGTGTAAAATATATGAGACAGTTGTTCGAAAATTGTCACAATGGCGGGGGATGGCGTGAATTTGCGAATGCAAATAGTAAAGTAGTAGGCCTGGCATTGTGCCCAACCGCAGACTCAGTTGCACTTCTAATCATCTTAATATTGTTCGCGACACTAATGTAATATACCTGATGTACGATTATGCAGTCGTGGACCGCAGCGACTCTGAATTGGAACTTGTAATAAGAAAATTGAATTACAAAAGGCAATTCGCTGCGGCTGTGTGCTTTTGTTCATTGTTTATTGTTGAGAGGTATAAGGCTGGTTTCCAAAGTGTGGGAGACTGAAGCTAAGTTCTTTTGGAGGCTCTCAATGATGACTTCTATTCTTTTATGAGTATAACTGGTGATTGTTAGAGTCCATTATATTGACAATTATCTGATCCACCCTATACTCTTTGTTCCTGGGGTGGGTCAGTAATTGTGCAACTTACTGTAGCGATCACTAGTCCTGTGACAGAGGAGACCAGTCTATCGCCACTTTAGTTTACTGATTCGAGACAACTGCACACCTAATGCTTAATGCCTTTTCAGTTTGCTTCGAACTTCCGTCACCGTTACTTCTGCAAAACTGAAAATAATTAATCATTACCTTCTTAGCCCTTTCTTTCTTAATTTTATTTCGTCGGTCGGCTTCCAGCCTGACCTGATTTAAACTTGACCCGAGCTGCATCCCACAGTTTTATGTGTAGCGACTGCCAATCAGATCTCTACAACCCAGTTACTGGGGGATTCAGTACCCACACACTGTACTCCTTGGTTACCCTGGTCAGACTTTCTGGCGTCAGACTAATCATAACGACTGTCAAAATTCTACGAATGACAATTGAAAAGAATTAATGTAGGTATACTTAATACAACAACAAACGCTGTATTATCGTATTTCCACTCGACAATCAAGACATACTTACGTAAGTTCTCGCTCGTTCTAGAACAATTTACTTGAATCCAAACCCTACTCAACCACTTTTACTTAAGTCCTTCAAATACTTTTTGGATTACATACTACAACAATATTGGAATGTTGGAGCAACTACAAATAACACAAAAGTAGAGTAATGTTACGTAAAAGTTCTGTACAGTTTCCGTTTATTTGATGAACCTATTAGGATTATTAGAAAACCAATAACATAAGGAAGTTATTAAGTATTCTAGTAGTTTAGTAAGCGGTTAGTAAATATGACGAATTATCCTCTGTGTAATTTTGAAGTCCACTTATTTATTAATGAGGAATACAAAAATACCAACCACTACAAAAATACTGACATCCCGTGCCTCGGAAAGCACGTAAAGCCGTTGGTCCCGGTTGTCAATCGTAGAACTTTGACATTCGTTACGGGTCGTCAGTAGCCAGAAAGTCTGACCAGTCTAACCATGGGGTATCGTGTCGCCCAGTTACTGGGTTGTGGAGGTGTGATAGGCAGTCGCTTAACGTAAAACACTGGTATCCAGCTGAATCCGGTTAGGCTGGAAGTGTGTTAAAAGGCTAGGGAGATGATGATGACAAAAATATCGACCACGTAGGGTTTGCACAGCAAGATTCCATACATACTTGTAAGTAAAGAAATCTTGTTACAGTAATTATTTGTTTAATAGGTTTATCTTTTTATAATAGGTTTTTTGACGGGCCTGTTGGCCTAGTGGTTAGTGACCCTGACTGCTAAGCCGGAGGTCGTGGGTTCGATTCCCACCCAGGAAAAAACTTTGTGTGATGAGCATGATTGTTTGACTTGTGTCTGGGTGTAATTTATCTATAACTAGCTTTTGCCCGCGGCTTCGCTCGCGTTAAAAAGAGACAAAAAGTAGCCTATGTTACTCTCCATCCCTCCAACTATCTCCACTTAAAAAATCACGTCAATTCGTCGCTCCGTTTTGCCGTGAAAGAAAGACAAACAGACAGACAGACAGACACACTTTCCCATTTATAATATTAGTATGGATGGATATTATTTAAGTTCATAAACATATATTTTCTTAAAATTGCGCTCACATTTTCTATTAACCACTTCACACAACTGCGCGCCTAGTACTTTTGATTGATTTAAGTACTAAGTATCTCAGTATTTTAAATTTTCTCACATTATCACTTCACATTACTGCGCTCCTAGTACTATTGTTCTCTTAAGTTATCAATCTTTAACTGAATTTAGAATTAACTATAGGGGAAAATGATACATCTTTTATAATTATGTTCTTGTCGATTTTTCATTATTTTTAAGATGTATTCTGCTATTCGGGGCGGGGACAAATCCAACGAACCAAAAACCATGGAAATTAATCTAGCCAATCTCGAGTTATAAGTGTTGTAACAAACCCGACTTTGTTTTATATATATAGATATGTATGTATTTATAAATTATATACGTATGTTTATCAGTTGTCTGGTTACCATAGTACAAGCTCTGCTTAGTTTGGGATCAAATGACCGTGTGTGAGTTATCCAAGGATATTTATTTATTTATCTACAAATTGACGGTTATCAGATTATTTACTTCACTGGTGCTATTTGACATTAAATTATGCCAAATTTCATTGTTCTAGGTCAGCGGCAAGTACCCTATAAGTTTAGATTCCCTTGAGAATGTCGAAATAAAAAAAATTTGCAGAATGAACGGCTGTAACTTTTGTTCTGAACTTTTTGATTTTTTCTCCGCTTTAAGACACCATCACGCGATCTCGAGATAAAGGGTCTTGACAGACAGACAACAAAGTGATCCAATATGGGTTTCTTTGGTTTTTTATTCTTGTGGTACGGAACCCTAAAATAGTCATCTGCGGCATCTGCGTAGTCTCGTGCATTACAAATGTCCAAAGGCAGCAGTGACCGCTTAACATCACTTGGGCGGGTTTGTTTGCCGGCAACTTAATGTGGGGTTGCTGGCAAACAAACTTTTTAAATTAATTTTTTGACAATCCATCTGAGCTTTTACCATATTTACATCATACTATTACCCCAATCTTCCTGTCAAGGGTTATATGAGAATTCCTCACTGCGTTCATTTTAAGTGGTTTATCGGGTAATATCTGTTTACTGTCAAATGTAAAATCTCTTTCCTGATATTACTATTAAAAAAACTGACCCGATTCATTCATATTTTTGCAGAAAAACAATCGAATTCCAGTATACAAAGCTACAGCATAATAGGTTTTTGTGAACTACTCTATATAACAATACCTACCTCGCTTTTCCCTATCGCTGGTAAAAGGCTTGCGGCACCCTTTAATCGAATTTCTAGAAACTTCTTTGTGAAAACCGGAGTGTTGCAGTTTTTGTTCCTGTCTCGGTAACGTAAACGAACGGGCATGTTTTTGTTAAAATCATCTAGATTTGCAACTAATACTTGTTTTTTACACTAATGGTGAGATAAAAGACGTTACTGAGCACTGACTTTGGCTTAGTACTATACCTGTCGCTGTTACACAACTGCCAAACGTCTACTGTATGATAGAGACGGAACGCAGCTTAGCTAAAGTACGTGCTTAGTAACGTCTATTTATCTCGCCGTTAGGGCCTATTTCACGATCTCAAAATTAGCTCTATTTTTCAGATATATTCACAAAAAGAAATGACTTTGTATAAAATAATCTGCCAGTTTTATTAATTATAGGTAACTTATCAGAAAAATGTGAAATATTGATATAAAAAAAAATATTTATATAAGTATACAAAAGCAATAAGTGCAACACCTTACAGTTTTCATACACATATATATAAAACTACACTACACATCTCATAAATTATATGAAACATAGTAAATTAACCCATTGTAATAACAACGTTCATTCAAAAATGAAAAACTCATAAACAACTATATTTATTAAGTTATATACAGAAGCTGTTGGTGTCCCTTTTTAAATAAATAAATAAATAAAAAATATAATGAAAAATAAATGCTATTAAATAAAAAAAACAAGATCACCAATTACTATGAAAAATTTTAAATTAAATTATTTTTGTATCCTACTCTGAGCACAGAGGAAGTTGCTAGATGTAATTATTTATTGCAGTCACTAGATTTTGTTGCTTATAGGTTTATTGCAGATAAATATGGCGTCGTTGATTACAAAGTAGCTAACGATTTTTCTTGTCCTTCAATATTACTCAGTACTGAATTTAATCAAAATCAGTTTTGGTCGCTTTGCCGTCAAAGTGTATCCGACATACAATAACCTTTCGCATTTTATAGCATATGTACACAAATTATAGTACGCACAAACACAAAAACAAGGAAAATCATAGTACATTACCGACACGGCCAACAAAACACGTATTTTTACATTTTGTGTATGAGAAAAAAACAATTTTCATTGATAAATCACTTAAATTAGCGCAGTTGGACGAACGAGAAGCGCGATAGGATGAACTAGAAACGCTGTAGGACGAACGAGAAGTGCGGTAGGATGAAGCACAACAGAGTACGCAAAAATGCCCACAGCACCGCGGTTGCTAGCCATAACTAGTCTAGTGATCGCCTGTCTTTATAATACTTCACTGCAAATTCTCTAAATACATTTCCACCATTTTATACTACTTATTCATTACTAAACTAAAATGTGGTTTACAGTGAACGCGGTAACAAAATCCATTAAAATACAGCGCTAGTAAAAAGCTACTTTTGAACTAAAATAGGAAAGATTCTCTTTAAAAACGGGCACACAATTTTCTTTAGATTTCATTTAATGCAAAGTTGGTAAAGATCCAATTTGAACTTGACCGATCCTTACTAATTGCATTTCTGCCAGAGAATTCTGACTGCCTTTTTTTAAATTACTCTGTACAGTCATGGCCGTCCCGTTGTTGGAAGACCGCGAAGTTTAAATACCGCGTTCTTTGTACACCGTAGTCAAAGTAGGAAACTCTTTGCTACAAGAAATTATTCATTAGCTTTTGCGGCAAGAGGCGAGGCGGGCCTGCTACAATACGTCCATATTCTCCGTAATTACCGACGTTGTAGCTGCTACATTTTTGCGCCAAGAATATTTTATTAACGATAATTTGGAACACAACATTTTTAAATATTCCCCTCATTTTTTCGGTTGAGTAAACGAGTTTGAATCTGTTATGTTTGTACTTGTCATTTTAATTAAAATTTTAATCAATTTACTTACTCTGTAGCGTCTAAACGCTGCTTGAAGTTAAGACACGCTTAAATCTCAAAAGGGTATGGATATTTTGGCTGAGCTGTAAGAGGGTTATTACTGAAGTAATTTTCTTGGCTTAAAATGTTTTACGCTTGTTTCAGTTTAAAATGATGTAAATATTTATTATTAGCTTTCATTTCTGGGTAGTTTTATAGCAAACAATGACACAGTCTATATCTTTAATGTATTAGTATAGATGTAGATTTCGAGATTTTCGTTAAAAGTGCTGATAATTGCCGCTAATTTATTTAATTTATGACAGGAACAACGGGTTTAACGTCAATTACATATTTTACTAATTATAACGTTCTCTGGAGGGAAACAGATGTAAAAAATAAAATATACATATTTTTTTGTGTCAAGAAATTTATTTTAATATTAAGACTTTACATACAATTAAACTTTCAAATATGTTTTTAAGATATGATTTTCTGCAGTGTTTAACTTGAAGCTGGTGTCTGACAAGCATCTATTGTCCCGTCTTAACTCGAAATCGGTTCCTATAAAATCAGCCAACATTCTAAGATTAAATTTTATCTAGTAACATTTTTCCAAGATGGAAATATCCTGAATATCAAGGTTAACAAAAATATATTATAACAAAATAATAACAATGTATTTATTTACCTAATCTATTTCCTTTGAATTCTACTATGAAATCTAGCTTCTATCAAAACGGTTATCAAAAAGCCGGAACACGCGCAAAATGTATTACCAATATTCATGGTGTTTCCCATGATTCATCGATACGCCTTGATATACGGCATCATATTTTATAGTAGAAAAATAATGAGATCGATAAGTTTTCATTGGCGAACTGGAGGCATGGACCGTATACACATAACGAGACGCCATAACGGAAATTGGATAATAAATCTCTTTGTTTTATTTTGTAATTTAAACATAATTATTTCACAATCTTGCAATTCAAACAATGGTTCGTTCGGAAACAATCTCCAAATATTTTATCCGTAATTCCTGTGAATATATTTTTTTGACTTAAAATGTTTTTTTTTAGGATCTATAGACAATTTGCCAAAATATTGGCCTTGTGAGTGGAACTCCGGAAAAATACCATTCGTCTTTAATTTTTATTCAATAGGTGAGTAAGGTTGATACAAATTACTACTTTTTGATATGTCGTTTATATTTTAGGGCTAATTTACACGGGTATATTTATTAGTTTTTTTACGAGACGATATTATTGAAAAAGCTGCCCCAATCGGTTTGTCTCTATTTGCAACTTGTATAAGCTTATAGACTTTACTCCCAGACTTGCCAGAACTGCCCTCTTACAGTCCAGCTAAAACTTAGAGGTTAGAACTTGTAGCAACCTGGGATTCGATTAAAGATCCCAACCCTACAATCGCACTAGTGACAAAGAGACCAAAATCGCATTTGAAATCCAAATTCAGCATTTCCACAGATATTTTACATCTAAACAGTCTATTCCCTACAGATTTGTGGGAAGAGCTTCACCCAGTAAACTAGAAATGGGTAGGTTAGGAGTAACAATTACTCGATTGTTTGATTCGTTTCCTCTGAACCAACATGAATAGTTTAAGCTACCAGTGGGAATACTAAACGAGATAAATCCTTTGTGATGTTTAGACTATTTATAGGAAAACTGGCATTGTTCTATGACTAGAAAATGCAAGCGGTAAAATAAAAGTATTTGATTGGGATGCGTTTTGATTGGTATTAGGACTTTCCCTGTACTGTTATGGCTTAATTTTATACGACAAGCACTATGGATATCAACCCACATAATTAGTGTATCCTATTCTTTCTTTTTTTATTTATTTCTAATATGGTTAATTGACAAATATTGGCTCTTGCTATTCCAAGTCATAGTTAATTGGAATAGCAAAAGAGTATGACAAAGGAAAAACGAAATGTTACAATTTATGTAAACAATAAAGTGATTAATGGACTCTACGTGGATCTAAAGTGACTTTTGCGAGACTGTGGCAAACAAAGAACTTAGTGACATTAAACTAATATAATATTAAGTTACATAAATCCTTACTAACATTAATTAACGCGAAAGTTCGTATGTATGGATTTATGGATGTTTGTTACTATTTCACGCAAAAACTACTGAATGGTGTTTGATATTTTACAGTAATAAGTCTTATACATATAAGCTATATAACATCACAAAACGACCCACGAGGGCGGAGCAGGATCTAAAGATTATGACATAACGCGGATGTAACCGCAGGGACAGCTAGTATCATAATATTGTTAAAAACAAAACATACAATTTTACAAAAAATACAATTTTGTACACAAACACACATCATGTCTGTTCAAAGTAACCAACTGAATGGTAACAACATCCTTGTATCTCATCGAAATTTTCCACGTTGCGTTGCGTGTCGTCGTAAATTTTCACAGTGCGTCATTACTTCACACTGTAGTGGCTTTACCCGAAGGCTTCGTTCACACGGCATTGTCCTGCACGTTTTTTTGCAGTATACGTCTTAACGTATGAATAGTGACCATACAACGTACATAGCTCCATTCACACAACGATAGTACTGCAAAAAAACGTGTACCGCTTATACGTTTAAACGCATACTCAACGGACTTGTCAAGCAAATCGAATGAACTTCGACGTATTCGGTTCGCAGTGGCATATGGTATAGCTTATGACAACTGTGTGGAAACTGCGTCTATTCGTTATTACACGAATGTAATTTACCATATGAACACCCGGTTGACTATACGTTAAAAAAACGATTACAAAAAAAAACGTGCAGGACAATGACATGAACGAAGCTTTAAAGTTTTTCTCTCTTTGCAGGCCTGAAACGTCTAATGAGAATTGTGAAAAAAGGACATAAGTACCTAGAAACACGGTCGTGTTTGAAGTTTGTAGAACACAATCCTGTTGAAGCTGCAAGACGAAAGAATTTTACGTTCCTCTACTACAACTTTTCTGGAGTTCTTGAGAGTTGCTGCTTGCGTTTTTATACCAAACCTTATGGACGACGTGTGTGTATTTTAACCGACGTCTTAAAAAGAGGAGGTTCTATATTATGTACTCAAGTAGCTCCCATATATATTTTGTATAGATCTGTTGTAGACCGCTGATAACAATAAAACTTCTTATATAAAAATTCTTTAATCACGAACACTTCACTTACGTACTGTGTTTTTAACCCCCGATGGAAAAGACCCTTATAAGTTTTTCCGCCTTGTGTGTGTCTGTTTGTTTGTTTGTCTGTCTGTATATCTCGCACCATAGCTCTTAAACGGGTAAAACGATTTGGGTGCGATTTTTTAATTTTAAAGTAGGTTACTTAGTTAACTTAGCGATGGTTTATTTTTTTTTTTCAGGATAACATAGGAAAAATATTGATGCTAGTTTTTTTCTTTCAGATGGTTCTAATAACCCCAGTGTGCTCGTTGCCCGTGGAGATTGCACACGCAACGCTGCATGGGATGGGTTTGACGCATAAAAAAAACAGGCCCTTCAATGAAACTATTGCAAAGGCATTGGCGATGTTCCCTACTAATTGCAGTTCAAGACCGATAAAAAATGGGTCAATTGTTAGTAGAGCAAATTTTTGGTAGAAAGTTGAAAGAGACCATTTTTATATTATTAGCTTCTTTACATAATAAATAAAAGTTTTTTAGGGTCAGTTCACACCGTAATAGCAGTAATTGGCAGCGAAGCAGCGAGCAGTTTCAGTGTCATATAATTTTAAACTTTATTTATATTACTATAATAGAATTGCGCGGGGCGCCGCGGCGACACCCCTGCATCGGCGGCGCACGATATTCTCAAGCAATACTATGTATTAAGTCGCCGTGTAGTTATGTGTTAAGAGGCCATCGGTGACGGTGACCTCCCGCGGCCGGCGCTGGTTCAGGCCAAGCTCCGGGGCGAGTCTGAATGGGAAGCCGTCGCCTTCTTCTGCGAAGCAGTTATGCTAGTGAAGGAGCCGCTTCCTTCACTAGCATAACTTGCGGCGAGAGGCAACGACGCCGAGCCTCTCGCGCCGGACAGGGACCCAGGCGTAGACGTCGAGAGTCGCAAGACGACTTAACCGGCCACCGTAGGCGCGGATCTTGCGGACGGCGAGCGATGGGTAGTTCACCGCCCGGCTGGGACAAGTCCCGCGTCGACGACGCGTTAGTGTTCCACGCGCGCCTCAAAGAGAAGTTAGCACGAGAAAGGGCCCAACAAGGCCAACGCCTGCCGGGGTTGCGGAATGTTTATAATAGTTACCGTGACCCCGGAACATAAAGGGCAACCAAAGGAACATGAGTGGGTTTTAGTCAGTAAAAGTCTGACACGCCCTCCCGCCATCCCAGGACGGGAGAAGTCATTTGATGATTTCCCATCCCCCAAAAAAAATCCTATGTATTGAAGTACGAGATAAAGTTCAAAATTTTACTGATACTTCCGGCGCTGCAATTTTGGTGTAAATTGAGCCTAACAGTTTTGGCCGAAATGCTAACGAAATATCGATATTCTCTTCTGTTTTGGTCTAACTGAAGTTCCAGTTTTGTCTGTTTGTTTAGTAGGTTAGATCTCTAACACTAATTACGAATGAAACGAAACGAATTTTGAGACCAACCAAGTACAAAAACAGTTTTATGTAGGATATTTTTATCACTACCCAACATTTCGTATAGTCTCCTACCTATGAATAAGAATTACTTTCATTATGGGACCTACTTTGAAATTACTAATAAATAATTTGCAGTTTCTTACAAAAGTTCGATACAATACTCAAACAAACAAAATGCATGAAATTAAATCTGCTGAAGATTTGGGTCGTGATCTAGGAGTTGGTCTTATAGTAAGTTTTTTATTTTCATGGATCGAACAACTTGTGAAAGTTTGTGTATTGGTAAAAAAAAATGCCTTGTATACTGCAGTGTATGTGCAACACAATACTTCTCTTATAGTCTGATGGGTGAGACCCTGATACGACCACAAAGAGATAAGGCGTAGAGGACCAACAGCATTACGTGCTCACCGCGGCACGGTGATGTCACTCCATTAATTTACAAACTCCGGCTTGCTATGAAATTTGAATAGTATATTCCTTTTTGAGAGGCGTGCTAAGATTTTAGAAAATTCGAATGCTATATGAGTAAAATAGAAGATTATGAACGACTAGTAAATAAATAAGTTATTTATGTAAAATTTACAGTGTTAAATATCTTTACATTGACCGTACCTACCCAGGAAATGTATTTATTTAAATAAACAAACAGAAGTATCAATAGAACCATCAAAACAAGGACAAAGTGAATGTTAAGCCTTCCATTACTCTATAAAACATTTATTTACATTTCGAACCATTGGAACGAATTCAGGTTTCGAAGAAATGAATGGTTTTTGCCGACTTGAACCTTAAATAACAACGTCGCTTTTCAAAAACGGTTTTTAATTGGAAAGGTATGAGGTTGTTTACCACGAATCTTTCAGTTGTATATGTCCAAGAAATTGTTTTTCGGGGAACTTCACAATGATTTATTGATCAGCTCTTAGAAACACAAATATAAATATTAATAGGATTGTGCCAGCATTTACCAAGAAGCCAATTTTACTAAGTAACAACGTTCAAATTAATATTTTCAATTCAATCTTAGTGATATTCTCCTCTAAAAACGAATCAATGCGTGTGTTATTATACGGTGATTTTCATCTAATATTCTAAAGACAACATGTACCTAATTTTTTCCTCAAATAAAAGACTATAATAGACATTATTATATTTCGTAAAACTGCCCTCAAACGTGCGGACAAAAAAAGCGTTATTAGGCACCTCGTGTACTAGACCTCGGCCACAGCCTCGACCACGACCAGTAGCCGCAATGACAAGATTAAATGCTTTAGGGGGCTTTAGACCGTTGCGACCAAGTGCGCGACGTTCATATGGTTCCTTTACTTATTTTGGTCGTTGCAACCACTAGTCCTAGTCGTTTTCGTGGTCATCTAGTACGCAAGGTGTCTTAAACCAGTAGATTTTTTTATTTATTTCCATCATACATTTATCTTTACAGGTTTGTCACCTAATGCGATAATGTAGACAACTTACAAACTACCATTACACCGTTACCAGCTAATCATTTTTGACCATTTATAACGCTATGTATATCTATGTCCCAGAAGAACCATAACTGTGTGCGTTGTCCCAGCGGAAAAGTGTCGATTTTCTAAATTTCAGTTTAGCAGATAATTAGTGTATGACGTCCTGTAAATGTGTATGCTAAATTCAAATTTGTGTATCCAGCCATTCGGCAGATGTTCAACAAAAACTGATTCCGCCAGGACAACGTTGTCCCAGCGGAATATTTTTTTTACTATGGACTTACAAGAAAAAAAATACATACAATAATTAGCGTGTAAAGAGAGGTAAATGTGTATGCATAAATGAAATTTGTGTGTCGTCTATTTACGAAGATATTCAATTTGCCGCTGCGACAACGTATGGCAATTTGATGAAAATCATATATAGCGGTTTAGTACAAAGTTGTAATTTCTTATGCATGTTGCATTGAATTTGTGTATAATGTGTGTAAAAACAGAATTTGAAAAAAGCATACCGTTCACAAGATATACACGTGAACATAAAATAAGGTTATTAGGTCCAAGCTCTTAAACTAGGAACTCTGTAGTCTAACTTTTAACTTTTATCTGCAGCTTGTAGGGGTCTACAACGTCCTGCCAAGTTTCATCTATGTGTGCTTAGCAATTAATGAGCAATGCCATAATTTACTACAAATAGACCACTATACTTTATGATATCCGATTTTAGGACTTCTTAATGAAAAAGCGAAATAAAACATACTCCAATCATTAGTGTACTAATGCAACTACTCACATCTGAAATTTCAGTTCATTACACTTAATAATTAAAGAAATATAATAAAATTACCAGAACAACTACAAAACCCGTATTAACCGACCAAGTTTGAATGGGCACAAAAAAGCGGCTGTGCAGTACATAGACCGAACGTTCCAAATTTCCAGTATAATATAGTTATTTTGCTATTGTGCACGTACAGGTGCGTGCACAATAGTTTCGCAGAAAATAAAACAACTGAATTAATTTTATATTTACAAAAGCATACATTTTACATTACATTAAAGTTTACATTTTTCTAATTGCAATAAAATGATTGTTTAGTAACGTA
Source organism: Athetis lepigone (assembly GCA_033675125.1). NCBI lineage: Eukaryota > Metazoa > Arthropoda > Insecta > Lepidoptera > Noctuidae > Athetis > Athetis lepigone. The sequence continues at coordinate 9,732,864 of CM066243.1, read as the reverse complement.
TACATTTTCATACGCATTTAATATATAGATTTTCATACGCATTTAATAAAAACTCTAAAAACCCTTTTATTTTGACATTACTAACCGATACTTCAATTTAATTCATTTGTTTACATAGGTTATGTTATGTTGTCTACGCACCTAGGATAGTTCCAAAACACCAATTTCCAATAACTTCTAATTTATATCCGCCAACTCGCCACTGTAGCATATAGGTAAACAGCCGCCAGATCGCCACATCGCTGTGAGTATAAAAAAAGTTAGCCGCTAGCAAATTTAGAGCTTGTCACTCGTAAGAAATAAAGCGCCTTACTAATAAACGCTGCATAAAGTTATGACAGGTTTATACGTCAAAAAATGTATGGTTATACAGGCTTTATTCATTGCATAACTTTACACAGTGATTATTAGTAAGGGCCAAATAGTTTAGTTTAATAGTACATTATAATGTAATACCCTTACTAATAATCACTGTGTAAAGTTATGCAATGAATAAAACCTGTGTAACCATACATTTTTTGACGTATAAACCTGTCATAACTTTATGCAGCGTTTATTAGTAAGGCGCAAAGTGTGTAATTATTACTTATTATAATCTTTACTGTACTATCGGCAAAATTGAATCATGACCCATTTCGACGACAAATCGTTTGAAACTGTCAAAATAATAAGACTAGACGTGTGACGTTTATAATACATGTTTACGCGATTGTCGACTTAATTGTATTTGAATGTCTGTAGTAAAATAAGCTTATGGTGGGTAATGATTCCATTTGGTCGATTGTACATCACATAAACAAAATAAAGGACAAAAAATTCATGATTTTTTATCTTACCTTGTTTATCTTCTAGTCACTATTGGCTCACAGTCACACTATGTCACTGTCTGAGGTATTATTATTTCGTTTTTACGTAAATCGCACCTAAAATATGTTTTTCTGGAATTTTAGGAAAAACTAAGATAATATATAATTGATTGATATTGCGTTAGCAATTGTGTACGCATCTGTACGAAGCTATTACACTATATTATACTGGAAATTTGGAACGTTCGGTCTATGTACTGCACGGCCGCTTTTTTGTGCCCATTCAAACTTGGTCGGTTAATACGGGTTTTGTAGTTGTTCTGGTAATTTTATTATATTTCTTTAATTTTTTAGTGTAATGAACTGAAATTTCAGATGTGAGTAGTTGCATTAGTACACTAATGATTGGAGTGTGTTTTATTTCGCTTTTTCATTAAGAAGTCCTAAAATCGGATATCATAAAGTATAGTGGTCTATTTGTAGTAAATTATGGCATTGCTCATTAATTACTAAGCACATATAGATGAAACTTGGCAGGATGTTGTAGACCGCTACAAGATGCAGATAAAAGATAAAAGTTAGACTATAAGGTTCCTATTTTAAGAGCTTGGACCTAATAACCTTATTTTATGTTCACGTGTATATCTTGTGAACGGTATGCTTTTTTCAAATTCTGTTTTTACACACATTATACACAAATTCAAAGCAACATGCATAAGAAATTACAACTTTGTACTAAACCGTTATATATGATTTTCATCAAATTGCCAAACGTTGTCGCAGCGGCAAATTGAATATCTTCGTAAAAAGACGACACACAAATTTCGTTTATGCATACACATTTACCTCTTGTTACACGCTAATTATTGTATGTATCTTTTTTCTTGTAAGTCCATAGTAAAATAAATATTCCGCTGGGACAACGTTGTCCTGGCGGAACCAGTTTTTGTTGAATATCTGCCGAATGGCTGGATACACAAATTTGAATTTAGCATACACATTTACAGGACGTCATACACTAATTATCTGCTAAACTGAAATTTAGAAAATCTACACTTTTCCGCTGGGACAACGCACACACCATAACTTATTACGCGGAAAAGTTGTACGACAAGTCTCCGTTTCATTGATAGCTGTCACAGTTAGTATTATTCAATTAACATTGAGTAAATGTTTAAAAAGCTACAATCGAAAATGAAATATACTCAAGTTTATAACAATGCAATATTAGTTTTTATTTTTAGCATAATAACTTTTTTGAAAGCAATGAGGTGACAAGTCGGTACTCACAAATATTGTTTATATTATTCTGATGGATACGCTTAGACTGAAAGCCAACTCTAACACAGGAAAAGGCCAGGAGAGTTACCAATAACTTTATCGACATTCCAAATTGAACTCTATAACCAAAGATAACAAAACAATACACACAAATCCTGCTCATCAACGACTCGAATATGTAATTTGAGACACGTCCGTAGTCTCTTGTGCACTTGCAACGAGTTCGTTCATTACCCAGTCGGGAATAAGTCGCGAAGTTTTGCTAACTCGATTACTTCGAGCCGGGAATTAACACGCTTGCCGAAACAACGCGCCTACTAATGCGAATATTTCGCAGTCCTCGAGATGAGCGCTCTCCAGTTCCGCGATATGGAATAGTAGGGATTTGTACTGATATACGAAAGAAGTTTGTTTGATGAGATTTGGGGCACAAATAGATGGGAATAAATTGTTATGTACGGTTCAGTTAGGTGGTAATCTTAACGGTAATAAACGAGAAAGAGCTAAGATTTTCGAAGGTCAGCTGTAGCATTAGTGACGGTTTCGGTTGAATTGGGTTACGCCTTATGAAACGTCTATGTCCAGCTATAGGTTGACGCAGGTGTCTATGGAAACTTTTTATGGAAAGCAAATTTCTGGAAACAACTGGTTCTAGCAACTGTCCGCATAGAAATCAAAGTAAAAATTAAATTCGTTTGGTTGACATTCTTGACCCATAAACTATGGGCTGATTTCAACATATACAGGTCTAGAATATTTCAAAATATTGTGTTGAGTATAGGCCCGAGTCACACCGAAATGGCAGCGGCCGGCAGCGACGCGGTGAGCACTTTCAGTGTAAAATAATTTTAAACTTTAACTACATACTTCAAAGACCAGTATCGCTTGAAATACTAAAAAAGGTCACGAGGCCGCCCGCGGCCGCCAGCGGCTGCCAGCGGCCGCCCGCGGTGGCGCGAGCGGCCGCGCGCCTTTCGTTTCAAGCGATGCCTGGCGGCCGCTGGCGGCCTCGCGGCGCCGCGGGCGGCCGCTGACGGCCGCTGCCGGCCGCTGCCACTCCGGCGTGCGTTGTCCCTAAGTATATTATTATGACTTTTGCTATTATATTTTAAGATTATGGGCTCTACCTGACGTAGATGAACAATCCATGTCAACATACAACCGTTGTGTATAGCGAGTAATATTTATCAACATCTTCTTCCCTTTACAAAACAACCCTCAAGAATCTCTACTATAAAAAACTAAATAAAATACACGCTCAGTGTAGGGTTCCGTTGTTTCCCGTCCGACACAATAAGTGTTCCCACTTACTACAAACTTAGTGCAGAAATTATTTTGTACAACCTTTTTGTCTTTTTTGTACGAAAACTGTTCTTTCCATCAAATTTAAAATAATTTTCCTATACAGTCCTTATAAAGTTCTACTTTCAGGTTTTTTTCATATTTTCTAAACTTATGGAAAGTTAGTGGGGGTGGGACATGGTTTTTTACTTTTGGAGCGATTATTTCCGAAATTGTTGACATTATCATAAAATGATTTTAGTAAACCCCTATTCATTTTTAAACACTTTATCACACGTTAGGGTTGAAATTAAAAAAAATAAACTTACCACTTTTCATGTGATAATACCTACTACCCTAACAAAACATTTTTTTCCAATTTTTACTTTACTACTTTGTCGGCGTGATTGATGTTCATATTGGTACCAAATTTCAGCTTTCTAGTGCTAACGGTCACAGAGATTGAGCGAGGATGGACAGACGGACAGACAGACATGGCGAAACAATAAGGGTTCCTAGTTGACTGCGGAACTCTAAAAAGTCACTTTCAGAAGACACCTAGGAACAGAATAAGGTACCTTTAAAAGTTATTCAACAGGCCCAGTCAATGGATTCAACGTACTCCACTCCAAACACAGTATATATGTCGCAGTCATCTGGTTGAATCAGCTATTTGATTGTATGACTAGCGCGTTCATTGAATGACGACATTTAATTGAAAGACTAAAGGAGAACTCGTCAAGTTATTTAATGTAACGTTCAACGACTTGACTAATCGTCATTTTGTAACGTTTGTTTATGGAGACCAACTTAAAAACTTAACTTCCTTTACATTTCAAAAATGAGACATAACATGACACACCTTATTATATTTAAGTCACTTTATAGTAAATTTATTAAAAAAAATATCAAGACAGCACTGTCTTGATATTTTTTAACTATCTGCGCGAGCTATTTTACGCCAAATTTGTTTTGGTGACTACTAACGCTGCAGTGGAAAAAAAATGAACTAAATTACAATCACCTGACTGATTTTACGTCCGCTCTGTTCAAAGGGCTATGTTACAATCAGCTATCTAGTTGGACTTTGAGTGACGCTTGTTTAATCAACGTTCGGCCTAGTCATTCAATTAAATGTCGTCATTCAATGAACGCGCTAGTCATACAATCAAATAGCTGATTCAACCAGATGACTGCGACATATATACCATTAACGTGAAGTATCGCTTCAGATTTATTGTACATCAAGTCCTGGTAATTATTTCTCAATTGGTTACCTATTCTGTTATTCAAGGCGAATATTCCGCATCCGGGTGTTTACGTCATAAATAAAGAGTATTGATTTGATAGCAATTTCCCCCTTGTTTCATTTTTTTGTGAGTTGGAAGGCTAGTGAAATAGCATTTAACAGTTTTTTTTTTGGTGAGTGGGATATCATCCAATGACTGCTCCCGTCCTGGGTGCGGCGGGAGGGCGTGTCAGACTTTTACTGACTAAAACCCACTCATGTTCCTTCGATTGCCCTTTATGTTCCAGGGTCACGGTAACTATGATAAACATTCCGCAACCCCGGCAACATTCCGCAACCCCGGCGCATTAACTGATACCATGTGAACAATGATTTATTTCATGCTTAGAAAGTAGGTAAAACAATAACGATAAAACAGTTGAAGTATTTTGTATTTTGAGATCTTATAAAAAGATTCTTGTCAACAATAATATTAAACTCTTGAATAATAATGAATTAACAAAACATTTTTTTTTTGGTGTTTGGGAAATCATCCAATGACTGCTCCCGTCCTGGGTGCGGCGGGAGGGCGTGTCAGACTCTTACTGACTAAAACCCACTCATATTCCTTCGATTGCCCTTTATGTTCCAGGGTCACGGTAACTATTATAAACATTCCGCAACCCCAGCAGGCGTTGGCCCTGTTGGGCCCCTTCCTGTGCTGACTCCTTCTCTTTGAGGCGCGCGTAAAAATAGTACTCTGAAAAGTACAAAAAACAACAGTTTATTTTTAGCAAACATAGGTACGTGTTATTAATAGGCCTAAAAAAATATAGAAGAGTATATTTCATTGAACAACAAAACACTTATCTGAATATAAGTATACAAGTAGTTACGAAGGCAAAAAATATATTTTATGACACGTGCCAATACTTAATGTATTTCTACAGTGGCTGCACAGAATGAGTGGCGCTATCCAAGACATTTTGTTTTTCATATCGATTCAGTACTTCCTGAGATTAGCGCGTTCAACCAAACAAACAAACTCTTCAGCTACATAATATTAGTATAGATTCTGATGCATAAGCTTACTTTAAAGTTTTATTGAAATCTGGTTAGTGCAGGTGTTAACATCAAGTGGGGTTTGGGTGTTTCTTATATCTGACTTAAGAAATATATAAATATTTCATTTCTTCATAAATAAATGTTTTTCTATTAACTTCATATATAATAACACAAAATCGCTCAGTGGCAATCCACAGAGTCTGGGTGAAAGAAATGTAATTTTTTCAACGTTGCTGTTCACTGATTTTTCAATTTAACGCTATTTTTGTTGTGAATAGACTCGTTATACGAGAAACTTACGTAAGTATGGCTTTTCAGAAAAAATAAAATTTAGTTGCATGTTATGTTTTTTTTGTCTGTATAGAAAATTGCATAGAACTAGCACTAGTGTTTCATTTCCGTATTTTCAATGCGTAATACTAATTTTGAATTGTGAAAACCAAGATTGACGTCTTCTCCTTTCTTCTCTTTAAAGAATATTTCATTATATAATACGAGTCAAATAACCACCTTCGAGGTAGAATGCAGGGCGCGTTTTTCCCCGTAGGCTCCATAATAAGTAATAATGGGTTTTTTTTTATTTACGAGTGAATATATATTTTTTTTAATACCGAAAAAATAACTTCATATTTTTTTTAACATTCATTGTCGATATCTTTAGTTTCTGTGTCATCAACAGTTGCTGACAAAACGTCGAGCGGACTGAAATAATTATCAACTGAGCTAAATACAGCCCGACAAGCAGTAGCAGGAATAGAGGTAGGTACAACAAAATACGGAATTGAGGCATTCACGGGCACGAATTGTCCTGTCTATACTAGTATTACTAGTGCTATGTATGATTTTAGTAACAACACACTTGAAACGTTTTACGCGTTGGTATACGCCGTACGGTATACAATACCGTATGTGAATGCATTTTAGTCTCTACTTCAAAAACGGTTAATTCTACAGAAAAATGCAAGAGACACTTTTTGTAAACAATTTTACGACAAACATTTTTTATAATGACCATATTGACCTCTGAGCAATAGATCGCGAGATATTCGCGTCAAACTGATTTTCATGACCTTTTGACCTTTATAACTTTTTTAGCCGGCACGATATCAATGTCGATTTTTCACATCTTCATAACAATGCCGTAATAAAGGTGTATACAAAAATTCAGCTCACTAGGAATTTTTCCGTAAAAAAAAATCTAAAATGACTGGACTATTTGACGTTTATCTCTTTTTCACTCGCATTACTTCATTCATGCCACCCTAGTCTCTACTTCAGTCTCATCTTCATTACAATGCCGTAATAAAGGTGTATAAAAAATCTAGCCCACTAGGAATTTTTCCGCAGATTGGGGTTTAAAATACCTAAAATGACTGGACTAAAATGTCAACGCGATACACAGTATCATGTTGGTCAAAGAGCAAACTTTTAAAGTGCCATTTTTTGACTGCATATAACTTATCTACACCTTTTTACTTATAATATCATTGAATCCAATGATATGTAAACACAGCGTCTATCATACAACCCCTAACTACGTTATTATTAAAATAAAGTGTTTACATAAAGCGTCACCACATTGAACTATAGCCCGCCAATAAATACTTCAATTGATAACATTCTTCTCCCAAACTAATATCAAGATATGAAATGCATTCAAATATTCACGTACCGTTTCCAAATGCAGCACGTTTCTTGAGCTATTTCATAAAACGAAACAGATGGGCACAGACTAGCTACATATTTAAAAGGCAAACGATACATCACTGTTCAAAACACAGTGAATATAGAAGTGCAAACAAAGCGATCTTATCGACCTGCAGACGCATTGCGATCAAACAACAACCAAACCAATTACAAAGACCCTTATTCTTACCCCTTCTACCCCCGCTAGCACACACATGTAAGATCTTAGAAGGACGCGGGGGAGATCATCTTACATTAGCCGGGTGCACTTAGTATTGCCAGAGGCATTTTAATAGTGCCTCTTAAGATGAAATACAATAAGCCATATTGTTTACTCCCGTATTGATACCAATGCCGATACTGATACTATCTCAGTCTACAAAATTGAATTGCAGTTTTCAATTTAATACAGGACTGTTGCGAGAATATCTCAAAATAAATATTAGTTCGTTTATTTCTGTGCTATGGAGTAATCCTAAGGAAATTGATGAATTATTTTCGTTTTTCTTTAAGGTGACGAAGAAGTGTTGTTCTTTAGTGTTTACGAGTGTATTTTGTTTATGATTTATGTGTGTTATTTTTTTATTTCCATATTATTTGCTCTGATGATAAGAACCAAACTGTAGCTTCTTTCACGTCACCAAAGAGGCATTTTTTTCCACTCTTAAGTACGCATTCTATTTTCGATCTCATTCAAAAAGACCTTTAAAGCCTCACTAAAACTTTAACTCGACGATATAATCGAACTAGACGAAAGAGCTTCGTAAACAGCTCTAACTCCATACTTACCGATAAAACAAAACAAAAATCTCCCCTTAATCCAACGACACTCAATTACAAACTCAAATCACATATCACAAAAAGATCACGAAAAACTATCACGTATGCAGACTTCTATTAACTCTCAAACAGCCCAGAGGTTCCCAGTGATTTTGCCAAGCGTGTATCCACATACGTACATTGTGTCGGCACCTTTTATGTGTGTGTTAGTGATCACATTAACGTATACCCTCTCATAAAAGCCAATGGACTTGGTTGCGCAATATGAGAACTGTAACGTTTTATTTTATCGTTATTTTACTTTCTGTTTCTTCAGGTCAATCTGGTTAGTGTTTAGATATATGGTCTGACTAGATTAGAAATGTTGTCTATTAAATGATTATAGTTACAATGATTTCCTAATTTTGATTTTTGTATAACGAACCTTGCGATAGAGTTTTTAATAAATTGATTTTTATTAAATGAAATGAGAATTTTAGGCATTGAAACTCTTAGATGTTCTTTATTAATACTTGCAGTAAAACATTTGAACATTCAGAACTTTATATTGAGTGAAAGGAAGAGGACAACATTTGAATTGATTACAAGAGTATAAAAAATACCATAAAAATATCCATTAAATTTCAACCTTTCAGGGTGAAATCAAAATAAAAGCTAGAAACTTTTTATGTGGTCAAACTACATAAAAATATTCTTAAAACCTATATAGGTAACAAAAATAAACGACACACGTTTTTATTTTCCAGTTCATAAAACAGTTCAGGTTTTTTGTTTACACACGTTCTGCTATGAGGCTCTTCAACGTCATAATTATTTATCTACCTGATGTCAGCCATTGCTAACTTGCTTAAAACGGAGCGTAAAAAGATATACCGTTACAGCGGACAGCCCATCGGACTAAGTAACATGCAGTAAAAGTTATTACTGGCTTATTGTTTAGGGGTAGCACGTTATTTTACGCACACAAAACATTTAGTTTACCAGTGCATGCGACATTACAGAGGTCGTTGGGGTTTTAACGATTTAGTTTTAATATACAATTTAAAACTTTATTTATAAAAAATATTGAGTTACACCTCAGTTTATCTGTAACAAAAAGTTTTAGACCAGATAAAGGAATATGATAGGAATAACAATGACATCTGAAGTACACAATTTTTATTGATATTTTAAGTTAATATGTTCTATATTAACTGAGGTGAGGAGAAGGAAACTACTAAAACCTACTTAAATATGTTAAAATTGACAATCAATGGTAATGGTATGGTAATCAATTCACCTTATTAAATACGAGGAGATGTTCTTGTCTCGCAAGTTAATCTTAAACATCACTCTTAGAAAGAAGGAAAACACCGTAAGGAAACAGGCTTCTAATTATGAATTGTTAGCTCTACAGACAAACTCATCATCTCTCTAGCCTTTTTTCACAACTATATTTGGGTCAGCTTCCAACCTAACCGAATTCTGCTGGATGCCTTTATTTTACGTGAAGCGACTGCCTATCATTTACCACAATGCAGTTTAGTGCACCTGTTGTGCAAAGCACACAAACTCAGCGGTTGCCTGGAGGACACGGTCGAGCACACGGTGGAGGTGTGCCGCGTATGGGCGGACCATCGACGTATCCTCGTAGAAGCGATCGGCGGCGGTGACCGGTGGCGAGCGATGGTAATTCGCCGCCCGGCTAGGACCAGAACCGCGTCGACGGCGCGTTAGTATTCCACGCGCGCCTCAAAGAGAAGTCAACACGGGAAGGGGCCCAACAGGGCCAACGCCTGCCAGGGTTGCGGAATGTTTATAATAGTTACCGTGACCCTGAAACATAAAGGGCAACCGAAGGAACATGAGTGGGTTTTAGTCAGTAAAAGTCTGACACGCCCTCCCGTCGCACCCAGAACGGAAGCAGTCATTTGATGATTTCCCACTCCCCAAAAAAAAGCACACAAACTAAAAAGATGAATTATATATCCTATCCTACTATATTATATTATTATTATTATATTATATTATAATATTATATTATATATTATATTATATTATATTATTATATTATATTATAAATGCGAATTATTATATTATATTATAAATGCGAAAGTTTGTGAGGATGGATGTATGTGTGTATGTTTGTTACTCTTTCACGAAAAAACTACTGGACCGATTTGGATGAAACTTTACAGTAATTTAGGTTATTTATCAGAGTAACACATAGGCTACAATTTATAATGATTTTATGTAATTTTGATCATAATAAAACGATAAGTGTCAATTAATCCTACTTTATCCTACTAATATTATACATAAGCTCAAATTTACCTTTCAACGACCGACCGACAGCCGGCTGTCGGGCTGCTATTGTCTTTCTATTGTGTCTCAAATCACGTGTGTTCGAAGGATTAAAAGTCGGTATTCCCGTTTTGTTAATGCGCAACTTGGACGCCCCGAGACTATGTAATGGCACTAGATTGCGAGTCATTGAACTAGGCACCAATTGTAACTGGAGAAGCTAAGGGTGAAAATGTTCTTATTCCATGCATTCCAATAATACCTTATAACTTGCCCTTTTCAAATGTTTACAGTTCCAACTTAAAGTTGCATTTTCTATAACTGTTAACAAATCGCAAAGGCAAACTTTGAAGATAGCGGGGATACATTTAGGCACGCCCTGTTTTTCCCATGCTCACATGTATCTAAATCCCAAAATCTACATATTAACGATGAATAAAAAAAAACAAATAACATAGTATACGGGAGTATATTGCAGTAAAAACACAGATAATTTAACACAGATGTTAACCTATTCCAATTACATACATATTAATTCTTTACTTATTACAAAATCTATTAACAAAACCGCATCAAAATCAGTTCCGTAATTTTAAAAATTTAAGCTTACAAAGAAAGCTACTTTGTATTATACTATGTAGTGATTAAATGCAAGTAACATTGGTCCGACCTGTTTATTAGTCAGTGTTTAGTAATCCGTTTGTGCTGGATAGGATATTCTCAAGCCCGGGGAAGGACATAGGGCTACTTTTTATAAACACACCATACAGGTAAAGATTGATGAAGAAACCACTGGTCTTAGCATTTTGAAATTTGCAGAGTTCTATTATAGCTTAAAATAATGAGCACTTAGAAAGGAATTCAGATAATTCCACCCTCAAGAGATTCCCTCTACCTAAATATTAAGTATAGGATTTCAAAGATTGTCATCATCATCTCCCTAGCCTTTTCCCAACTGTGTTTGGGGTCGGCTGCCAGCCTAACCGGATTCAGCTGGATACCGGTGTTTTACGTGAAGCGACTGCCTATCTGACCTCCACAACCCAGTAACTGGGCGATACGATACCTCTTGGTTAGACTGGTCAGAGTTTCTGGCTAACCAGTAACGACTGTCAAAGTTCTACGCATGACAACCGAGACCAACGGCTTTACGTGCTTTTCGAGGCACGGGATGTCAGTGATGTCCAAGATAAACTTTAGAAAGTACATATGAGTTGAAAAAGTCACATTGGTACTTGCCCGGATTCGAACCCATGAACCTCTTACACGAGAGGCGGGCGCCTTATCCACTGTGCCATCACGACTTTCAAACGGATTTCAAAGATTGTATGGAAACTAATTTTGAAGTTAGAAATTTGGGATGTACGATGTGAATTTACATTAAAAAATACAAGTATTTAAAAAAATATCACGCAACTTAATGTGGCAGACCAAATTCTACGCGAGCAAAGCCGCGGGCAAAAGCTAGTATCTCTATAAAATATCGTTTCCTTGATGATTTATAATATAATGTTTAATCAATATTTGTTTCTTCTATGAGCTTCACCTTTCATCTATTTCTGACGACATCAATTGTAGATAACATTATCTCTTGAATCACAAAGTACTATATTATACTAAATTATTATACATTCGTCTCTGTTTATGTATTATAATGTATGTAACATGTATTTCCAGTGAGTTAGAAGCTGTTTTGCATACAGGAAGGAAGATTACCTTACGGAAAAGCGACTCAAGTCAAGCCTCTATTATAAGCTATTCCTCGCAAAAATAATAACACATTCATAAATATGTAAATTAGTTTCCCGTTCTCATTTTGCGCTACCTACTACTACTGAAATAATTTTATTTGTAACAGTACACTGATTAATATTTCGTATGAACATTTTTCTGTAACTACCTGGATTACTGGGCTGTTTCTCAGCAAAGATAACTTCAACAAAAATGGACTCTTTTTATAGCAATTATAAGATTTATGTAAGTAAGCAGGTACAGTTCAAGCCGATTAAACGTTGGAGCTATCTAAAAAAATCTAAATAATTCAGCGCTTATCGCTCGCCATTTTTATTTTAAAACGTCGGTTACATTTTATTCACCAGCATAACCCTAAATGTGCCACACAGCTGCCATTTGCGGACATCCGAACCAACCTAAATTTAGCATACTGCGCTGACCCCCACAATCAGATCCCGTATTGAATAAAAACTCGTATTTGCACATAAACGGCGCGATCCACAAATACACGGGTTGGGTATCGGCGGGTTGACCTCTTTGAATCAATGATGAATCCAATTTCACCCAACCTTTACGAACGACAGTCTCATTTGGTCACAGGTAAAAACATTTACGTGAAACACGAACCAACGGACCACTTTGTCACAGAGATTTACAGCTCGGAAATAGATTTATTATTCTTTTTTGTGAACAACTATTGTACCTCCCCCTCGGGTATAAAAAGTACTCGAGTGAGGAAAATGACCGAACTTTTGTCTTTAAATTATATCTGCCTGTTCCTTTCAGAGGGGCAGCCCGAAACATTGCCTTTCTGTACAAGAAGATACAGAAATTCTCCTTGTGTTCATAATAGGTATATTACCCACAATAAAAAAGTTTGAATCTCTTGCGAAACACTGGAATATCTTTATTTTAATCTATGGCAAAGCAATTACCTCGGGCGACACATAAAATCTGAAGTGGTCGTAAAATTTCTGGAGTCATTCGTAAAAGTGCCATCTAAAATCTTTTAAATCGAATTTTCAGCTAATTTGGCAAATAGTAATTTATTCATTGGCATGTTGGTCTAGTCTGGAGAGTGGAAAATGCATGAATAATGACGATAAAGTTTTGAATAAGGTTCTATCAGGTTTAATGACGTTCCAATGTTTCAACCGATTACTACACTGAAACAAATATGTATTTAAGTAAATGTGTTAATCGCGCCCATGACGTTTTGACTCATGACTTGTATAAGAAATAAAATATTTCATGTGCTTTTCTCATTAATTAATCTGTGTGCTTTTCTCATCAAAAAAGCACATCAGTCATTAACCTTCATGATCCTCGCATAATTTGACCAATATGGACTTTAAAAGAGACTTTGACCTCTGAGTTTGTTTCGGATGTTTCTTCTCAGAGTAGTCAGTTATGAAACACCGGCTCCATCGTTCGATTTAAATATAAAAAACAAAATATTGACGTGTAAAAGTGTTATACATATAACCTATTTACAAAATAAAGATCATTTTAATCATTTTTTTTTAAATCATTTTATGTGTTGAATAATATAAAAATATTTTTGGTTGTCTGCTTTATAACTTAATCCTTCAAACACATGTGATTCGAGACACAATTGAAAGACAATAGCAACCCGACAGCCGACTGTCGCTTGGTCAAAATCATAGCATAAAAGATTAAAGTTTTGTTTAAACATAAACCTTTTCGAAAAAATGCTATACCTGACGTTATTTATAAACTGGAAAAATGTACCGAAATGTCGATGTTTTAAAATGTCGCAACACAACCCAACGTGCCCGTAGACTAACTTAATGACAACATAATATTGGTGCCGATTCTGTTGTACACCAAACTAAACTAAACTATCTCTAATATTTCCTAATTTTAGTTTAGAGAACCTTTAAAGTTATTCTGTAAACCTGACTCTTTAAACTTAGAAACAGTTTTGACGTATCTAAAAATCGACTTTGACATCACTTAAATTGAGTAAACCATAGATTAAGATTTGTAGGAAATTAAAATAAAGAGTGAATGAAAGTGAGCAATATGATCTGAAATGGAAAAATCTTGAGTACAATTACATAACGATTTATAATAGTTTATCAATAATAAAATACAGGGAGCATAATGACGGCATAATACTTAGTTGTTGTTAACATTTTACTAATCTAAGATATAACAAAAATTATTTCAATAATCTGTGAGTGTCATATTTCTTTCAGGCTTGCTAGATTAAATATTTTCTCGCAATGCCGGGTAAAAGTATAGCTCTTGGACAATTAAAAACAACAATACCGTAGATAAGATGTTCAAGAAATGTGATGAATTAAAGCCAGTACAATGCACACTATGTAATTTTCTATAACTGTTCTCCGTTTTTTTTAAACATTAAAATTAACTCGGTAAAGGATAGCAACAAACATTAAATATGGGGAGTAGCGTAATGTCACTATTTCACAGATGTCAGTGTAATGACATTTGATTGATGTTTATGACATGTTAATAGGTATATATTTATGTATCTACAAAATAAACAAAGACGATTTTTTAAAATATTGGGCCTTTGTTAGTTTTATAAATAAAATAGGACTACAAGTAGGTATTCTCTTCGATTAGGTACGGCCGTACCTAGATCATATCCTATTAAAACAACTGGATTAAGGAGCAGAAAACGAAGACTTCAATAATATTTTCAAACGTTGTGGTGTTTTATTCTTTGATGCCTATCAATATACCTGGACTTCGATAATTCATAGGAAACAAGTTGTTATTAGTGAAGTTGACTACTCAGCAACAGATAACCAAACAACTACTACCCAATTATGCAGTATTTAACATTATTTCAAGCAAGTTCTATAATGTTCAGCTATTAGTATAAGAATGTGAATGTTTGAAATCAGATGTGAGAAGTACACAAATAAATAAAACAACCTGTGAAAACTTTGAATTTATTTACTTTCCACAACCTCGCCTCTTATTTATATTTACTCCAGGGACAACAGTATTCCTTCTATACTTTCTTGAAACCGAGTTCATTCCAAATAAAACACAGTGGCATGTTGTGATAACTGCATCTCACTATGGTTTCCTGATGTACAACTATAGTAATATTTCATGGCCACACAATCATTGTGAAGGTAAGACGGTGCTGCAGTTTGCTATTTATCCACAATCCTTATAGCATACTCCACACTTCTATGTGATGAACCCAACAAACATTTCAAATCAGTCCTCTTAGCAGAATCTGAATAAAACAAGAGAATACAATATGTATTAGGTATTTGCATAATTATTTTATTTTAAAAGTAGGTAAATATTAGACATGTTATCAATGTTACCTCGCTTAGATATGAAGGTGCAATTTTCAAGCCCCGTTCTGGTTCCTCAGGTTATGAGTGGCTGTGTGTTTTGGGCCGGAGACTGTTGACACATTCACAACATTAATATCAACATCTAGAATTCTTTGTTGTATTGTTGAGTATCTAAAACAAAAACAATATTAAAGTATAAGTAGTATAGATAGAATATGGATAACTAATCCTGACTGTTCTTTTTTGTCTTTCTGCAACATTGTTGACTCGTCTAATAATATTTTATTGTCACAATGAACACACGTGTACTTATACACTGGTATACTTGGATAACACAATAATAAATACACAACATCCATAACTTTGTTTACAGACATTTGTGATCTTAGTTATATATCTTGAGAGACAATGGTCAGTGGATAGTCTTAGGGTTAGTGGGCTTACACTTAAAATAGGGGGACAGTTAAGAAACATTTGCATTGTTTTTTTGACTGTCGGGCTGCCTTGTTTATGTAAGTAACTGAAAATAGGAGATGTTTTGCTCCCTTATGTTTATTCTTATTGTATTGCATGCATTTCGTATTGTTAAAATCAATTAAAATGAAATGAACTCGTTTGGTATTCAACTACTTGCATACTAAACAAATTCAGTTCTAATTTCATTACAGACATGTAAAAGTGATATAAATCCTATGATTCATATTACTTTTACAGGTCGCTTTTGTAAATAGATGGACTCGGTATGTCTCAATTGACTACTTTGGAGAAGAAATGCCGAAACAAACAACGGGTTCATCGTCTCTTTTCTAATAACAATAACTTTCTTATTTACCTTTTTTGAGTATCCACAACTGCTGCAATCGCATAAGTTTCCATAATAAATGATTCTTCAATTCGTAGTTGCATCAAAACACTTTAAGAACTTTGAGAAAAATGCGTTTTAAATTTTAATTCATGACAACTAATTTTATTCTACACCTTTTTAATCGCGATTAAAATTAGATTCACAACCTTAATTTTAGGTGAAAACGTCAAAATCAGAATAGCTTTATTGGCATTTTCACTAAATTGAATAAAACTAAACGATATTAGAGCTGTCAAACTATAATAAGTTTAGAAATGTCACTTTAGTCAATTTCAGAATGAGTTTGGTTGTTTGACAGGACTAAACTAAATTTTAGCGATTTTTAATTTAGTTTAGCGATTTTTGTGACAACAGAATCGGCACCATTATCTAGTAACAGCAACTAATTGCCAGTTCAAACGTCTAATCTACATCCACTTAACATATCAAAACACCGTTATAATAATCGTCTTAATACAAACTTACGCTATACTCCTGAACCTTACAAAATACACCAAGTGCCATAGTTAGGTGACTGCAAACAAAGCCAGTTTACATTGCGACACCGGCGCACACACATGCATATGTATGTGTGCGTGCGTGTATCCGACATTCTCTGTCTCCCTCATTAATTCAAGTATGAATAGCGCAGAAATTAGTGTCAGAGTAAACTCTTGTGTCTCTGTTTGTGTTGCTGTGGACTGAAGCTTAGGACGGATTTACTGGGCAGACGGAATTCAGACACCTTGTCGTAACTTCTTAGTGTGTTGGAAGTTGCCGCTTTTGGACTGAATTGTGTTTCCTTATATGAATGTAGGTAGACATGTATATAGGTATGTTGGTAAAGATTTAAAGAGCTTAAACACTTCATATTGTTCTCACATTGTACCCGCAAATTCGTCACGATTACTGTAACCTATACTTGTAACAATTTATCAATTTTAAAAGAGTGTTCACGAAGATTTTTTCTAAGAGGAAGTAAAACAAAAACCGACAGCTTACAATGAGGTGGTTTTGACTTACTGCATATTTGATTATTAAAATATGTACCTAATTGGTAAAAATATTCTTATTGTCATCAGGGGTCGTCCTAAATGTCATCAGAGGTTGTTGACTGCAGTAACATTTCCGCTCTGCTTATTGATATTACTATTTTATTTTCGGACCAAAATTTTAAACAGCATCACATAAAAAAAAATCACATCGACTGGCAGAAAAAATGTTATATATTACATAAAATGAAGACGGATATAAATACACACTAAATTGATGTATGAATACAAATAAATGTATGAAGCGTACAAGGTCCTACAATTTCGTCTTTTAAACACGACATACACAAGTACTCAAGGTCCGACAATCCGCATCGCACGACTATGCCAGCAACACAAACACATTTGAACACCAGCCCATCGTTCTTGACTAGGGATTAGAAGAGGATACTTATAGAGGATTTTTAGTTCCGTTTTCGATCACTAGAATCGCACAAAATATTTTTTTAAAAGTATGCTTCCAAATAAACCTTCATAAAACATTAAAAAAAGAAACAATTTTCAATGTCATGTTGTGTCGTTAAAAAAGCACAACAAAAACGTTTTCAAAGGATGGCTTTCATACCTATTGACAAGGCAAAAGGCCACGGCCTGTGATCAACAACTACTTTATAAAGGTACTGTATAAAACGGTCGTATTAAAAATCAGTTGCAAACACGCTTTGTATTCAGCGTTCGCCCGCAGCCGTATCGGGCAACACTAAAATTTATTTTGCACTCAAAAGGGAAATAAGATTATGTTTCAATAACAAACATATCCGGGACTACACGTTGCAGGAATAAAAAGTCACACCCGGGAATTTATTTACCGCTTTCGAACGAACTATTCAGTTCGGGGCGTTTTATACCGGGCCGACGTCACTCGCTGAATATCTTATTTTTTTCACAAAACAACGTGACACGCCGGAAAGTTTTCAATTTCCTCGTGGTACTGAAAATAATTCAGTAGTTATCAATTTTGTACGAGGGGTTAATATTAAGTTGGCGATTTTGAATATTTTAAGTTGAACGAAAATTTTGCTTGACGGGATTATTCGGGACGGAAAAAATATATTACAAAGTCGACATCATTTATCTTGTTCATACTATTAAAAGGCTAAACCAGAAACCTGGTAATCGTTTATGAAAGTAAATTTCTTTCTTTTACCATCGGAATCGACGGAAACTTTGTATAACACTGGTACCCGGAAAAGGACGAAAAAACTCATAAAAACTTTTGCAAACTAACCCCCAACTCCCATTAAACCATACTAATCTGGGAATTAAACTTGTTACAGTCACATAATATAACATAAACAGTGTGTTTTACCTACTTTCGAAGGGAAAGGCTATTATAATTTATCATTACTTTATTACTACGAGCTACGCAAGCTACGGCGTAGGCTTCGCAGCAAATGTGCTACGCGAGCGCGACGTAGCACGTGACTACCTGCTTTTTGGTTATTTCTGAGTTTTTTCTTTGTTCATGTTACTGTAATAGGGTTTAGTTTTGTTAGGTCACATATGTATTTCGTATCATTGTTACTAATGTATTTGTTATTATTGAATACCTATACCATGTATGTCAAATTATAATCCATACTAATATTATAAATGGGAAAGTGTGTCTGTCTGTCTGTCTGTATGTTTGTCTTTCTTTCACGGCAAAACGGAGAGACGGATTGACGTGATTTTTTAAGTGGAGATAGTTGAAGGGATGGATAGTAACATAGGCTACTTTTTGTCTCTTTCTAACGCGAGCGAAGCCGCGTGCAGAACCCAGGCGAAGACGTCGAGAGTTGCAAGACGACTACCGGCCACCGTAGGCGCGGTTCTGCGGATGGCGAGCGATGGGTAGCTCGCCGCCCGGCTAGGACCAGGACCACGTCGACGGCGCGTTAGTGTTCCACGCGCGCCTCAAAGAGAAGGAGTCAGCACAGGTAGGGGCCCAACAGGGCCAACGCCTGCCGGGGTTGTGGAATGTTTATAGTGGTTACCGTGACCCTGGAACATAAAGGGCAGTCGAAGGAACATGAGTGGGTTTTAGTAAGTAAGAGTCTGACACGCCCTCCCGCCGCACCCAGGACGGGAGCAGTCATTGGATGATTTCCCACTCACCAAAAAAAAAAAACCCGCGTGCAGAAGCTAGTTTGTTATAATTAATTAAATATATTAAGAGAATATGGTCTGCTCATTATGGCTTAGTTATGCCATAATGAGCAGACCACATTCTCTCAATTTTATTCGCTCAATGGTTATATTAATGTTAGCATGAAATTAATGAGCTAATTCACATTAAAAAAGCTATTCACCAAAAACTTTTATAAATATAATCATCAATCATTTGATTCCTTATAAAACTTTATATAACAAGGGCACAATTTTCTCCCGAACATCGAACAGTATTAGAACAATCGTCTTTGTTCTAACTCCTGGAAAGTTAACGAGTCATTTATTAATACTAATTAATGGGTAACAAGTTCTATTGAAACCAATTTGTTACAATTTCTAATTTGTGTTCTGTTAATTATGATCAAGTTGGTGGAGATAGAAATTCGGATAATTAGACATTTTTTGCAGAAATTTTTAGAAATTATTGGTTGGTGACCCTGACTGCTAAGGGCCCTCGCCCACGGCGACTTTTTGTAGCGATGCAGTCGCGCGTTTAGCAAACGCGCGACTGCATCATTTCTAACGCGTGTTAGTCGCATTTGCAACGCGCTACTGCATCGCGATTGTATCGATACAAACGCGCGACCGCGTCGGACGACATCGGTAGAGAGAACGGAGGGGGGAGGGAGTGTGGCGCGGCGCGTGATTGGGAATCGGCATCAGTGCAACGTGCAACACAGACAGGTCCAGAGTGCATGCTATTGTCCGTCACAGGCGTAAAATAGAGTCATTTGAAACTGTACTGATCCAAGGTATTTTTGTATCGTAACTGCATCGCGACCGAATCGCGTTTGCATCGCGACCGAATCGCGTTTGCATCGCGACTGAATCTGGTCCCGTGGGCGCGGGCACACAGCTAGCGACTGCTTCGCGTCTGTATCGATGCTACGCGCGAGAGCATCGCGACTGCATCGCTACAAAAAGTCGCCCGTGGGCGAGGGCCCTAAGTCGGGACTCGTGGGTACGATTCACATCCAGGATAAACTTGGTGTGCATGGTTGTTTGTTCAGCATCAGGTGTCAATTTTAATATAATTATAAAATTATTATGTACTAGCTTCTGCCCGCGGCTTCGCTCGCGTTAGAAAGAGACAAAAAGTAGCCTATGTTACTCTCCATCCCTTCAACTATCTCCACTTAAAAAATCACGTCAATTCGTCGCTCCGTTTTGCCGTGAAAGAAAGACAAACAGACAGACAGACAGACACACTTTCCCATTTATAATATTAGTATGGATTGATTTTATTATATAATGATTTTATTATATGTATTGATGTATTGATTAAATAATGGTGCTTTTAATATTTTTTTTGTTTTTGTATGGCCATCCTGGACTTTTTTTTAAACTAAAAGCCCATTTCATAACATTTCCTTTCAACGATCTTTTCTTCAAACATTAGAAACATTAGGTGACAGCGACAATGACAGTATTGCCAGATTACTAAACAACTATTAGGCCACTCATATACACGTGAATCTAGATTGTGATAATGTGGGGGGGGGGGGGGGAATCGATACAAATCTTTTATGAATAAAGGTGATATGGTTTAAATAAATTTTGTTTACATTAATAGGTAAGTGTTACGAAGTTCACCGGGTCATCTAGTATGTATATAATAGTAAACTCAGTGCCTGATATCAACGTGTTTGTTAGTATATAACAATAACTAACTAAATACATTAAACTTGGAGGGTTTATTCTTTGTGAAGAATATAAAAAATAGCCCTAAAGGGTTAAAATAGTAGGTAGAAGTTCGACATCCACGCGGGCGAAGCCGCGGGCGAAGGCTAGTAAATATTTTAAATCTAGATATTTTTTTTATCTTATTATTATTTTTGTACGTTGGAAATAAGAAAAGCTGCTACAGTATTATTTTTTACAGCATATTACACGCCTTTTTGTTATTTCAAACCGTATTAAATGGCTTTTATTTGCATGATTTGGATTTATGAAAATGATTCCATTCGTATTTTGAAAACAATTAAATATTACTTATTTGTGTCAGGTTTGACGGGTTGCAACCTCTATGGTTGTAACTGTTTTGACACTTGATTTGCCGGTTACTATGACAACGACATCCAACAGAACATGGACAACTTTTATATGGGAAAATGGAATTGTTGTTTTACTCTATCTTTCTCGCAATTTTAGAGACAAAAAGTAGCCTATGTTACTCTCCATCCCTCCAACTATCTCCATTTAAAAAATCACGTCAATCCGTCGCTCGGTTTTGCCGTGAAAGAAAGACAAACAGACAGACAGACAGACAGACACACTTTCCCATTTATAATATTAGTATGGATGTATTTATTTCAATAGGGATGACGACAACATAAAAAAATGGCATTCTGTTTAGTCCGTCTTGTAGATCGGCCAAAAATACAGGACACGTATTTTTTGCTTCATCAAAATAATAAAAAAATACAAAGATAAAGAGCAACAAAGTTCTGGAGTGGGGGCATAGTGGGGGCTTTTGACGCCGCCGTAATGCAAAAATTGTATCTGATCGTGACGTCACGCACAACTTCAACGTACTGTATCGTCGTCATTTTTCGTTTACGAGAAGAAAGAAAAAATACGTGTCCAAAATTTTTTAATTATCTCAAGGACGGACTAATTACTTTTTTTTTGTCGTCTCGCCTATTGTTTGTTTACAATAAAACATGCTCTGCCTAGTTTGAAATGAGATGACCGTAAGTGTTTTGCCCCAACATATATATATGTTACGGCTAATACCCGAAGTGCGGCTACACCTAGTTTTAGCCGGCTAGAACTAGGTGTAGCCACTTACTATTGGTTAAACCTAGTACGAGCCGATTGTTTTCGGGTAAAACTAGGTCTAGCCTTCATCATGCCGGCTACAACTAGGTCCAGCCATTCCCTGTTGGATAAAACTAGGTCTATCCGATATCATTTCGGCTAAAACTAGGTCCAGACAATCCCTGTTGGATAAAACTTAGATGCGTGTCCCGCCAAGCCTTCCGCCCCGCGTCACACTCATGACTCACAGCATCTGCAGCAGCGGCGTGGGGTGGAGGGCATAGCGAGGCACGCGCCTCTGCAGGTTGTGAGCGCCAGGTGCTGCTGATCTACTGCAGGTCTACTAGCGAGTGTGACTCACAGCGTCTGCAGCAGCAGCGCGTGTCTTAAAACCAAATGTGGCAACAAAAAGTGCCTCTGCAAAGCTGCTGGTATTTTGTGCAACTCAAAATGTCACTTAAGTTTAAGTTGTTCTAATAAATAGTTTATGTTACTTTATAAAAGTGTGATTTATAATTATAATCTCTACTTTTTAAAAATGGCCGACGCGCTGCTGCTGCAGACGTTGTGAGTCACACTCGCTAGTAGACCTGCAGTAGATCAGCAGCACCTGGCGCTCACAACCTGCAGAGGCGCGTGCCTCGCTATGCCCTCCACCCCGCGCCGCTGCTGCAGATGCTGTGAGTCATGAGTGTGACGCGGGGCGGAAGGCTTGGCGGGACACGCATCTAAGTTTTATCCAACAGGGATTGTCTGGACCTAGTTTTAGCCGAAATGATATCGGATAGACCTAGTTTTATCCAACAGGGAATGGCTGGACCTAGTTGTAGCCGGCATGATGAAGGCTAGACCTAGTTTTACCCGAAAACAATCGGCTCGTACTAGGTTTAACCAATAGTAAGTGGCTACACCTAGTTCTAACCGGCTAAAACTAGGTGTAGCCGCACTTCGGGTTTTAGCCGTAACATATATATATTTCTACGAAATGAACTCTTCATTTCCATAAAAGATCGCACCTAAAAGAGATATAAGAAAATCATGAGAAAAGGCGCTTAAGGCTTAAAGAACTCTACAACGTTTATCAAAGAAAAGAATCCAAGAAGATAAAAGTCTAAATACCTACTACCTCAAAGCTTCCTTTGGTAGGTAATCGAAGTTTAAAACGGTATCGGTACACACGGAATACTTAAAAGTTTAAAGACTGCAAGACTAACATTTTCTGCAAAGGCTTTTACAACTGGCGCCAACGATAAAAAGTTGACGAACTCTTTTTAAATTCACTACTGGAAATGTTCAGTTTTCTTTCATGTATCTTGCTTTAGTTTTTAGTTGGAAGTTTAACCTTTTAACGACCAAGCGACAGTCGGCTGTCGCGGTGCTATTGTCTTTCTTTTGTATATGGAACCACGTGTGTTCGAAGGTTTATAAATTTAGGCTGTGTTACACCGCCAATCAGTTTACTTGCTTTTAATTAACAGGCGAGTCTACACAACAAAGTAAATTACTTAATTTTCATTTAATTATGAAATTAAAAGGAGGAGGTTCTCAAGTGACTATTCAAGTCTCTCTTATATTATCTTCTATCTATATATTTAAAAAGATGAACAGAGTGATTAAGTAACCGATTGTAGATAATAATATATTAACGCACAGTCCAAACCTGCATACTTATCTACTTTGCTGACCGTACACACACAGGTATTCAGCTGCACCAGGTAAGACTGGATGCAAACCCTAACACAGTCTAGAAACATCATAGTGAAACCCTATTCCCTCTGTAGATTTTGAAATAAATAAAAAATCACAAAATCCAACTATAAAACTTCAAATTAAAATCAATTCGTATTTTCTGGTGAAAATACGAATATTTTGAGCAATACAAAATAAATAGCTTAATTAAAAAGCCCAACGATTACCGCTTAGTTAACTCGCGTTAATAAATGCCCAACACTCGCCGCGAAAACTGGACGCGTTTGTTAGATCGATGTCTATTAGTGACGTCATAAATTAGCACATATTATGCTAATGCTGGCTACACACGACGCGATCGTAGTGTAAAGTGAATTCTCATTTGTCATGATAATAAGCAGGAAGTTTGTAGCGGTCCTAATTATCGGATGCGTTGACAGTACTGATTATTCATAATAGATTGTGGTTTCGCGGTTTTGAAAGTAGTGTTGCTGTTTTAATTTGTAATAATAATAATGTCGGCTTTAGGACCATATATCATTTGGACATCAGGTTGCTAAACATGGTCGCACCACCAATAAATAGTATGGTGGATCTAACTTTGTGGCGCCACCAGTTACGAAACCCAATAATGCCAATTCATTTTGTTCGTTGCATGATTTGAATGGCGCAACTTCATGTACTAATAATTTATGGCCCTTATAGAAACCGAGCCATTAGCGATCGTATTGCTAAATAATAAAAGTCATAGTCGATTTAACTTTCTGATTTACTACCGACTCTTCACAAAGAACACACTCCCAAATTTCAATGTCTCAAGGACCAGCAGTACTGTACGTTAATTTATCTTCAGCAGTCAGTCAATCAGTCAGTCAGTTTACCACCCACCACCACAAGTACATTTCCAACATATTATTACCCATATTACACAACATTTTTTACAATGAAAGCGCACATTTCCACATAAATATTCACTTGATTTACTACAGCCAGTACTAGCAATCTTGCATTGTTTTATTGTTTACCACGTTATAGTGTATTAAACGAGTACAATAGAGCTGATGATATTTTTTTGTCCTAGTTTAAATACATGGGACAGTTTTGAGATTGAAACCTTCTAATTAGTAGCAACGTATATGTATTTAATCAAGATAAATATATTTTACTTACAACTCGTACGACTTATCTGTGCACCTCGCTGGAATGCGACCCGTGCTCCGCTTTCCCGCGCTGCGCCCTGTTTTCGCCGTATTCGTTTAGTAGCGACAGCATTCCGACAGCGTTACGTCACAGCCCGAGGTGCATAGATATATTAATATTTCTATGGCGAGGTGCATAGTTAAGTTTTACGGGGAGTAGCGCTTACTTTGGTTTCGCTATTCTTCGTTTCACATCGCAATTTGACAACAGTGCGACGCACGTTTGTTCAACTCGACTAGTTTTGTTTAGAGGCTACGCAAGCTTATTCAGCTCTAAAATTCAAAATTCAAAGCATTTATTTCACTTAGACCATTTACAGGTACTTATGAATTGTCAAAGAGTCGGTCGGTCTGTTAGTCAGAAAAGAAAAGTGACGCTAATTGCCTGTTCCAAAACGTAGATCTCTATGGAGAAGAACAGGCAAGAAACTCCACGGACACTCTTTTTAAAAATATCATGTTTTACAAAGTCTTGGTTACATTTTCTTTTTGGTGCTTCTACATGTGAAAACAATGTAAGTATATAACAAAATAAACAAATACAAAATTAAAATAAAAAGTCAAAAATAAAAAGTCATGGCAGTTAAGAGATGACCCATCTCAACTGATAGCGCCCGTTCACGAGCATGACGCGTGACATCAGCACCATTTAGCTCAACCATTTTGAAGGGAACCGAATGATCCAACGCACTCGCCACTATCAGCGAGACTTTTTGAGCGAGCACGACAATGCTCCTTTTTTTTTTTTTTTTTTTTTTTTTTTTTTTTTTTTTTTTTTTTTTTTTTTTTTTTTTTTTGGGACAATCCCACCACACTATTCCCAACCACTGCAACTCCTGAAAGCCAGAATCAACAGTGGAGTCCGCCAGAAAAGCGCCGAAGCAATGAAGCTCGACGAGTCCCGGAGAAACGATTCAACTGTCTTGGATCCCGCAACGAAATTAATCAGAAAGAACTGCGGAGGAGTAAGAAAAATAAGTATTTCCACTTCCCTCCATAACAAGCAGGAGACAGAACAGATCTAGGCCAATAGGCACAAAGGGGCAATCACAACTGGGAGAAGCCCAGATTGTCTAGCACCACGGAATACAGTTTGTAGTAAAATTACTGGGTCCTAAAACTGTGAGCTGTTAGTTACAATTGATTCCAATAATAGGTATGGCAAAAGCGCTTGAACGCACGGAAATTGGTTTTAGTTTCCACAAGGTCCGCATAGTAAACGACACCAGATGTAACCTGTATACTATCCAACATTATATTGCGCTCATTCTGCCAAAGAACACACTCCCATAAGATGTGATGTGCAGATTGTTCGTATTCACAGCCCAATGCAGAACATTGACACAAAGGCGAAGCAACTAGTTTAAAGGAATATAATTTACTCTTAAAATTGCCATGACCGGTGAGAAATTGGGCAACACAGTGATCCACCTCCAGCCAAGTCCTAGCCAGCCGCTCACGAACGGATGGAAAGAACAGATGGAGGTGTCGGCCCTTAGTGGAATTATCCCACCTACTCTGCCATTCGGATAAAAGTTCCTCCCAGACTTCAGTCTGCGGTTTAAGTAATCTAGAATTCTATTAAGGTCACGCTGTGTTACAAAGTTAGTGTCCATGGCCTCCCGCGCGGAGTAGTACATTGCAGCACGTCGCTGCACCTCAAGATCTACTGGAAGCACACCTGCAAGTACCGGTAGGGCCTCAGTACTAACCGTCCTATACGCTTTACATAAAAATATCAAAGCCAAGCGTTGACTTTGAAGCAATTTCCGACGTGCCGCCCCTATAGTAGCTCTATCGGCCCAAACAGGTGCACCGTAGCACAAACAACCCAAGTAGGTAGCCCCATAAATAGTTTTGAGGGTTAAGAATGAAAGACCCCAAGTAGATTTAGATATCCTCGTCAAGGCATAAAAGTTTCTTTTAGCTTTCTCGCCTACTGTTTTAATATGCTCAATAAATGAAAAGTTCTTTGACGACAATGCTCCTAACCGCCATGTCTATTTGTGTCAGTAGAAAACTATCGTAATAAATCACTGCATCGTACTCACATTTACAAAAACTCAAATATGCATCTAAATTACACAAACCAAAGTTTTGTACTGTAAATAAATATAAATAAGTGAAATTTAATTGCTATTCTT
Organism: Athetis lepigone; assembly: GCA_033675125.1. Taxonomy (NCBI): domain Eukaryota; kingdom Metazoa; phylum Arthropoda; class Insecta; order Lepidoptera; family Noctuidae; genus Athetis; species Athetis lepigone. Next base: position 9,705,570 of record CM066243.1, on the reverse strand, counting down.
ACTCTATTCAGCTTACGTCCTTAGAAAACTAAATTTTGCTAGATATAAACGCGGAACCACATTATCGTGTCGTGGCATGTCGTGACGCGCAAGAAGCATATCGGTTTCATACATTTAGTATGGTTAGAGACATAAGTACTTGTATGCCGTGTCGTGTCTCAACACGTTCTGTCAAATGTATGAAAACGCGCGCCACGACACGCCACGACACGATAATGTGGTTCCGCCTTAAAGAAGCGTACGCCTACGTTCAGCTTTCCGCGTCTATTCAGCTTAAAGGCTTTGCTCATTCTTAAGACGCTGAACGCAGCCAATAGAAGCCGAGCGTACAACGAAACGCTAATGGTTAATAAGGCCGGGCGCGCACTAGGCAGCCAGGCTGCGGCAACCAGGCTGCGGCAGCCAGTAAAACATATGACGTTGTATAGGATTTCGTGGCTGCCTAGTGCGCGGGCTCCTATACAACGTCATATGCTGCCTTGTGCGCGCCTGGCCTAAGTGTGCGTAGTCTGCGCATACTAATGTGCGTAGTCTAACGCGGTCTGCGTAGTCAAGAGACCGACCACAATATCTTGTAAGCATACTATTTCACAAGTTTCACTGTTTGTTGGATTTTCAACGTTAAGTTATTTGTAAAGAGTTGAAAATCCAACAAAGGTTGTTAAAAAACCATTTAAATTTTACCATTTTTCAACCTTTAATTTACTTTTCGAAATTATTTATTTTAACGCTTTTATATATGGCTACCCTACCGTTATTGCCAGTAATGTAAAATGAATTGAACACTCATAATGTCGTGCTTGTACCATAAATATGATTTGCAATACAATTTATGTAATCCCAGAAAATATGGCAGAGGTTTTTTATTTTACGTTAGTAAAAATATCATTGTTTCGAAAGAATATTACCGTCATAACACATTACCAGAACACGATGCGCATGTTTTTTTATGACACTTAATTTTAGTTTATGTATGTATATTATACTTTATTCACGCAAACAAAGTCACAAGTAACGGTACGGTACTGTAAATATTGGTAATTAGTTATTAATTATTATTTAACTCTTCCAAAGAAATATTACTTTTTGCCACTAATTGCTAAGCACGTGACATATTTAGAAAGTAAAGCTATGAAATTATACTTAAGTTAAGTGATTTTATGTAAAAGCTTTTCCTCTCATAATTTCTGATATGTAAATTTCTTAAGTAATTGAGTACAACTTCAACGTCAATAACAAAGTAATTATTATTTTTAGTAAAAAGGGCTTTACGAATGAACAGAGGCCACCCTTAAGAGGAACCGACGTAATAGCCATTGAGACTCGAATAATACAAAGTGGAAACATTGGAAAAACACCGTTCCGTAATTGATTCTTAATACCTCCCCTTTTTAAACAAATCGTTTTAATACCTCTTCGGAATAAAAACGGCCGAAAATTTTACGTAAAGAAACCTGTTTAATTATAACAATTGAAACCGTAATAGCTTTGTCAGAGTAGATGGAATATCTCGGACAGAAAAAAACTGTTACAATTTATTTGTATAGAGGCCTCCTTTCATCATTACTATAGAGAACAAATGCACTACGCGGAAATGTCACTAAACTGACATAATGTGGATCTGTCAGTGATGTGTTTTTGTTTCTTCTTCTTTATTGACCTACCTCTGCGAGGTTTGGTTTCCGAACTTAGTCCTTTTAATGATAGGAACATTGTACGTGTGTGTGTATTTGTTTGCAATGATGTTTTAAGTAAAAAAGTGTAGATAGGTTATATGCAGTCAAAAAGTGGCACATTAAAAGTTTGCCAATTTACAAACATGATACTGAGTATCGCGTTGACATTTGACGTTTATCTCTTTTTCACTCGCACCACTTCAATCATGTCATCTTACCTTGACGTGTAATGTATGTGTGCGTTAGTGTGCCGTTTTTGAAGATAGAATTTCGTTTGGGTAACCTATCTACTATTTTTTACTTATAACATCATTGATTGTTTGATTTTTAACAGGAAGACAGTTTCTGCTCACTTTTAGTTTGCATTAAAGTCTGGAATACATGGGCTAATAATGATTCCATTTGACCTATGTCTTTTTAATTGGTGATCGCTAAAATGACATTAATTATACATAAGTAAAAAATACAAAGATACGTTTTAAGAGCTTTATCTATTCAGCCTCAAGATGGTGTACTTGAATGAACTGGTACCTAGTGTGAGATTACTATACCTATTAAGTTAAAAGTGTCCGTTAGTGTGACTTTTTTAAAATTCAATCTTATATTTTGGTTACCCATCAGACTTGAGGGCAAAAATCACGCTACACTGTATAAGTTTATTTTGTTCCAGCGCAATTTATTTGAACAACGTCACTCTTAATATTAGGGATTCTCTCGACGTATAATTTGTCACCAAAAAGACAGGGCTTAAAAAAACAAGGGACTCGTCTTGAATGCCTAAGGCAGTTTTTTGTCATACCAACCCCCTTAAAATACCAGTGTTGTCATGGTCGTTTAATCCCAAACTAAAAAGGGGCTAATAACCCTTTTGATACCCGCAGGTGACGTAGAAAAGCTCCAACAGTTTAGCTTTTTCATGAAAAAAACACTCATCTACAATTTTGTTAATTAACAAACTACTAGAGCGGTGCCTCGCGTAATTTGTGAGCAAATAGTTTAACTACAAATTGTGTAGGCAAGGAACCTTTTTAAATCTTTTTTAATAAACCGGCGAACTCGCATTCAGCGAGTTCCGTAAAATCGTATTTATTCTGTTTTGTAATTACAAGTTTTCATTTTCATTCAATTCTTTATGAGCTTGATTTTCTACCAAATCTCAATGCCCGAGGACAAAGAGAAGTAACCCTTTCCTTTGTGCATCTGGTAAAATAAGATATTTTTTTTGTGTGAAAAAAGGAATTGTGGAAAATTGAGTGAAAGGTCTAGGAGACGATTGACGTACCATATTAGCTGTAAATAACGTGACCAAATGCGTCAGGCCACGCATAGAATATGGTTCAGTAATAAAATATTTCGCATTATAGTTTAACAACCACTTAACTATTCGCATTATGTCGGTTTCAAGATTTGGCATTATATTGTTTCTTAATTTAGACCTGATTAAACATAATTATCTAAGACGTTGTAGTATAAACAAAAATATTCTTTAAAGTTGACCATCTTGCGAAGAGCTACCATTCTCAAAATTAATTTAGCAAAAGACCTATCTAATGATACTCCACACAATAGAGTAGACACGAGAGAAAAAAAAGTTTTTTCATCATTTTGTGTCATTTTGGTACGGAACCCTAAAAAGACCAATTGTATTAAACAAACAAAAATAAAAAGTCTAAAGGAAAAACAAAATATATTTTAAATGTAACATCCACATCCACATTAACAAGTACGAATGAATCGTAACTTATGGTGAGAAAAATACGGCTGTCTTCTCGCGCTGGGATTATTAATCAAAAGTATTTGATGTGAGAAAAATATGAATTTCCTTCTCGGTCGCCTGGTTGCTTAAGTGATACCTACTCCGCGAATATCAAAGAAATAATTTATTTTTTTACCGCTAACAACATTTTCTACAAACATTAATTGGTTTTCAGCAACTTAAGAGAGTTATTAAAATATCTGCTGGTGACAAGTTTGAAAAAAAAAAGGATTTTTTGTTCGTAATTGGGTGATGGCGGACGATATAAAAAGAAATTCCAAACATAAATCTTGGTCGTTCTCGGCGTGTCCTTCAATATTGAGGACGGCGCTAAAAATGTGATGAATCCGTACAATATAGTTTTTTAGGCCATTTGTTACATGTTCTATGAAACTGGGGAAAATCCTCTGACCGATAACATTTATTTTCTTCATCATATTGCTACGAACAACGACATCTTAGTTCATATCATTGCGACTAGTGTCAAGACAATGTAGTTTCTATAAATATTAACACAAAAAGATATAATAAAAAAAAGTTAGTTTTTTAGGGATTTGTATCAAAATAGTTTAAAAGGAACCCTTATTTATAATTCCGTCATGTCCGTCCTTCCATCCGTCCGTCCGTCCTCGGCCTACCGTCTAAACGGTTAGTACTAGAAAGGTAAAACTTTGCATGGATATAAATTATTAAAATACGTAAAAAAAATATATAAGTACATATAATTATAATATTTACCATGTCGACAAAGTTTACCGACGGCAGAACCTAGTGTTTTAAAATTGAGTTTATAAATCAATTTTTTTTTTTTCATTTTATTTAAAAACCGACGATTTTCTTTATGCGATAATAACTTATTGATCTGTTAGTCATTTGCAAGATATCCGCGTAAACTCTGAAGGTATACAGGTAGTAAATTATCAAAATTCTTATAAGGACATTTATAACCACACATTTTTGCAACTTTAAAGCTTATATTTTTTACCAGATAACTACAATCTATGTATATTAGTAGCAGATTAAATATTTTTAATAAAAACTATTGTATTTATTACTAAATGTATTACTTTTACTGTCACCTTTTATTGAGGATCTGCCCTGATCAATATCATTGTACGTAAGGTAAGGCAAATAGATTAAAATAAGATTTACAGAAAGATATTTAACAACAGAACAACCAGAGAACAATAACGTGCTTAGTCAGATAAATACACTCATATACAGAACAAGCAATTGTGACGGTTAGTCACGTTTCCTTATTGAATAATAACAAAATATCTTAATTTTTGTTCAAAAAGACCCTTCTCATGGTCCGCCACTTAGGAAAGCATAAATCCTCTATTTAATGCGAAACATACTTAAGACAAAAGTGCCAGCCGTTATACCATAAAACAATTTATCGTTGAGTTCTAAAGAAACTTGTAAAATATTCGATTTCTAAGTGCAACTCCCAATACAAATTCACATCTGGTTGCCATAAAGAGACCCATCTATTAACATGAAACGATTTTTAGGACAATTGAGAAATGTAACAAAAAAGGGTTCTGCGAATTCGGGAGATGCGTGCGAGCAGGGCTTTCGAACACGTGGTGTTTGGTAAAAATTGGATAGGTTGAGGACAGTTGGTTTCAAGTGACTAGAGACGTCGGTCGTGATCTAGGCGAATTAAGTTAGCGAGTTCGGAGAGTGATTCGACAACGTCTGGTAGAAGTTCGTGAACGAAGAGTTGAGTTGCGTCGATAGCTCTAATACTTGTGGTCATTTGTGGTCTAGTCTGGTTTGTCGCGAGTGTCAGTGTTTGTACGTGGCAGGAGGCGATTATGGTGAAGATCGAGTCTAGTCTGGTAATAGAATCTAAATCTTTCAAATCGTTGTTCTGGTGAGTCTTTGATCTGTTTTAGTATTAATTCCGGTCACGTAAATATTATTCAGAGTGTACGTTAATCATATAGTCTATCCTAAGTAACTAGACTAGTTATCACTATTAATAGATTTATAAATAATGATTACCTTACTCTAGCACGTAGATACTATTATAATATTATGTTATTAGTATTTAGTATTATATTTATAATACTCTCATCCTATATGCCCATCACCTAATCCGCACCTTGGCAGGGACTCATCATCAGCGTTTGGCTGTAGGGAAACGGCGACAGCCTTCCGATTCACTCTACCTGCTATATATTATATTATACACCGCTACATATTGTACACTAACACACCTGACCGGTACCAGACATACAAGACATGGAAGGTCGAACCGTACTTGCTCAATGTACTAAAGTTCTATGCGAATTAAGTATTTCCAACTTGGCTGCAATGCAAACAGTAATTGTTTAATGCTAACGAGAGTACAGTAATAATTACTAATTAAAGTAATTATAGGCCAACCGAATGTTTATGATGATAACTGTTTCCTACAGAAGGTCTGGCACAGAACGCGTATGCGTTGGACTCGTTGTTCTCACCTCCCGGGCGGGGGTAGTCATTGCTAAGTACCCTTAACTGGTTTGGTACCTCCGTTCTATGAACGCTAGGGTCTGTGTCTCGCTAAAACCCCACAAAAAACAAAAAGGCCGCTGGCCACCATATCTGAATCGTCACTCTTTAGCGAAACACGGGATTTAGGTGCTGAGCGGCAGATGCATATGCGGCGAAGGCGCCTCGAAAAGGGGATTATGGGAGTGAGGTGACGATATTCCACTTCGGAGAATACCAAGCACAACTGCGACGAATTCTGCTACAGACCGAGTCTCCGGTACACTTGTGCTAGTTTTATTGTACGGGGGTAGACTCACATAGACTGCCGTAAGAGGGTCATACACACTAGTACGCGTGTAGGAGTATTTTATAATAAACTTGTCTTCCACAATGGTAGTTGGACTTCGCAGTTCAACTGCCTTCAGGTATTGTGTAAGACATGGATTGGTTTAGAGAACGTGGACAGCTAGAATTGCGGCGTCTCCCATAGGATTCACGTATTGAGGTCTAGCAGTACACGAACGCGTCATCTACTATAACTCGTTAGTGGGGTGGGGCTTTAGCTGTAGCTTAACGTAATCTTTAATGATGATTTCATAAGCGCAAGTGTAACGGTCCCTTTACCACCCCTTTACATGATACAATATAATTTTGCGTGTCCTCTCGCCTCTTCACTTTATTGTTTAATTTTATAGTATGTATATTTATAACTGTGAATTCCCATACTAACATCCTTGGTCCCCTCCTTGTCCCCTAGCTTTCTAAGTCGGGACAAGGCAGTATAGGCTTATGGGAATTCATTCCGTAGTAATGGTGGGAGAGTGTCCAGTCTGGGACGAGCTCTACAGGACCGTGCGGTGGAGGGGCGCGGTCCCTTCCCCTCCGGGGGAAGCCTTCCCCATCAATAATGTTTATATTTAGAAAAATCGAAAATTTTATCAGCCTAGGGTAGGCTAGAAACAGTCACACAATCACACTCGCATAACTAAAAAAAAGTTTCGAGTGGGAATGTAATCCACGACTTTCAGCATAACTGTAAGTTCACTAACCACTCAAACAATAGGCCATTCGTATGAGGTAAATTTAAGCAGGATCTTTTCTAAAAATCAGAATCTTTCGTTTCACTCAATAAAAACTTTCATCCAAAGGTAAAATTAGCTCCAATTCTAAATAGAACCCACACAGCACAATATTTTGCCAAAATATTATCAGATAATTACCTCGCAAAATACTCCCCATACATTTTAGCAATAAATTATATTATTTGTAATTAGTTTGCAAGCACGTAGCAAGCGGTCCCTTCCGTATCCTTCTATTTGTGCCACAATAATACTCAATTTTAATTATGTTAAATGAAACGTAGCTAGGTGGAAAATAAATGGGTTTGAAATAAATTACCGAATGCCAACTCTAGAAGAGTTTTGTAAATTGATTGGGAAAGTTTATTCGTTAACAAATTCTATCGTACACAGGTGTTGTGATTGATAAGTGGAGGTCCCAATAGGAAGAGTATATTTTATTACAGCTTATTAAAAATCCCACAAAATTAAACTTGAGGATTCAGTTCTGGCATTTAAGAAAATGTAAATTAGATTATATTAAGCTTTGAGTACAATTTTTAGGGTTAATTACAAATATTTGTGGATTTTTTTTTGACCATACCGCCACACTTTTCCCTACCACTGCAACTCTTGAAAGCCAAAATCAACAGTAGAGTCCGCCAGAAAAGCGCCGAAGCAATGAAGCTCGACGAGTCCCGTAGAAACGATTCAACTGTCTTGGATCCCGCAACGAAATTAATCAGAAAAGAACTGCGGAGGAGTAAGAAAAATATTTGTGGATATAAAATGATTCTAAAAACTTCAAACCAATAAACAAATCCAACAAATATGAGTAGAATTCACTATTTATTATTCCCGGGATTAAACCCATATTGTCGTTCGATACGCTTTGTTACTTCCTCTCTATACTGCACCTGTTCCGATCTCTGTTGATAAGCAAATCTTTTAACATAGTACTAGGTAAATACTACATAGAATTTTATAGTTTCGTGGTTTTATATATTTAAAACCATAAAGTCTTATCCTTGATACAGTATATCTCAGTACACATTATGCTTTGCGACTTGACGGTTATATAGTTTGGTGCTTTTTAATGCATCAAACTTGACGACTCTTACCATAGCATTTCTAGACGTCGACAGGGTGTCTTATACCTTAGGGTTTGTGCACACTTCGTGTTTTGAACGCGCCATCCGCGCGAGTTTTTAAACGTGCGATTTTATCCAACAGAGCAGTTTGTTGTCGTTCGTTTCGTTACACGTCTGTATCATTACACGCACGCGTCTGTATCGATTCAAATGCGTCGTTGAATTTATAAAGGTGTAATTAAGTTCTATAGGCTGCGTCTGACTCTCGTACGTATTGTACTGTATCGGTAAACCGGTGCGTCGACGGCGCGTTTTAAAAACGTAATGCGCGCAAGCCTTAAAACTCGCTAGACGACGACGATGAAGGATAACGTTGAGTTTTCCCAGAGGATTACAGTATGGGGCTTGTTAACGGAGAGGTGATTAGATTATAAAGGATCGGTGACGCTGCTGGTGTTGCAAGAGATATTTATTACTGTGAATAAGTCTTGTCAAAATCTCGTAACGTCTGTAACTTCGGCACGTGCTTTGCTTGGCTTTATTCTTGTCTCTATCTTACACAAATAGTTTGATAGTTGAATGTCCTTCTGATGTAGTTGATCTGTATGGTTATGAATGGTTTTAAATTGTGTTATAAATACATGTTAGACACGCCAAGGTATTATACCATTAGATACATAAAGAAATAGTGTAAGTACCTACTTAAACTTGAGTAGAAAATTGCATAATTGCGAATACGATAGTAAATCACAAACAGAGTTATACCCTGCACACAGAACCCTACGAATGCAAATATTATTCGTCTTGGTGAATAAATTGAGCTTGCCGCACGCACAGGCTGTAGGAACATAAAAGAAAAGCCACTTGTAATTTTTGTTGTGTAATTGTTGGAAACCATATTTTTATACCTGCAACTGTTGCTGTAAATCATGTTTAATATAACAGACTACCAGTCTGCTAAGTAAAAAAGTCCAAACTATCTAAAGTGATATTTTTAATACGAACAAAATACAAAAAAAAAACAAATATATCAAACGTCAACAATGCTAATAGGTGATAATTTCAAACGATATCACGCTATTTTCATACGCTGTTTGTCCAAAAAGATCTTGCGCGACTATCTAGCATTATTTCCGATTGCTAGGCTTGTTATTGTTTAACTGCTTTCTTTTCTTAATAGTATTTTCTTAGTGCTTTGCTTTGCAAATGCCTGACGTCAATATTTTAGCTTACTTAATATTCAAAACTTAATAAATTTAATTTAAAAATATGCTATCTAAGTTTTGTCCGCATTTTTTATAAAATTTGTAGTCATTTCTTCAAAAATCTTGAATCATAACAGTAGCGTCCCCATAATTGTCATGTGTGTATAGCTAAGCTAGGGATGACACCGCGTCATCCCTTCGTTCGAGCACACGAACCCCGCAACCCTTGTTGACCTCTTATAAGATAACTGTGTTTGTTTTTATGGCGGAGACGTTGTTTACTTTTATTTGTTGATAGCTATCTATTTGAAAACATTTTTTTGCGATATTTATGCTACTTGAACCAACGTGCGCTGGATTTATTGTGTGTGCGTGGACAAAAATAAACTGGTGGCTAATTTCAACTGATAATTATTAACTTTTCAAAGTATAAATTACATATTTATTTTCCAATTGTTAATTGCCAGCGCAATCACACATTATTCTCATTGTTTGAGGAAAGTAATTTATTTGTTAATAAGTTACACTAAATTATTATATAATATTAAAATATTTTTTCAGGTTGTAATACTTTTTTGACGGAAATGGTTTTGACATTATATACATTCTACTCTTCACAATTAACCATGTACAAATACTATTGTAAAAGCGTTACTTTAAAACAGTAAGTAACAGAGTTTCTTGCCCGTTCTTCCCCATACGAATCAATTTTTTGGAATGGACAACTAGATTCATTTTTCTTTGTTTTTGACGTTCTAAAGTGCCTTTAAAATGGTCTATTAGAAATAAATGATTTGAGTTTGAGTGTAGGTGGAAAAATGTAGTGTGAATGTAGTGTAGGCGTTATAAATAAATAACAAAATCCAAAAATGTTTCTTAAAGCACAACATGAAGGCAGTCTTGGAAAGTTATAGGGATGTTTGTGATGGGGCTACCTCAAAAATTCCCATTGGTTTACTAACAAGCAATGTTGAGACATACGGTAATATAGCTCATACATTAGAATAAGACAGAGGCTACATAACATCACGCTGTGACCCACGGGAGCAGAGCAGTAACCAAATATCTAACATAACGCAGGTGAAACCGCGGGGGACGGCCAGTAGCACATAATATAACAACTACATTTGCGAAAAATGTTAACCTCGAAAACCTATCAGACATCCCAGTTACCGGGAACAACGAACGGCAAAATAAAACAATAAAAAATTTACTATCAACTTGTATGCAAGTAGGTTTATTAAAATGTATATCGTTCTGTATAAAATTAAAAATATAAACGAAAATTAACGATGACGAACAATTTTCCAACATAAAATACTGTTTCGCAAAACTACTTCAATGGGCTAAACTGTTTTTTAAAACATACCAGATGTTTTAAAAAACAGTTTAGCCTCAACCTTCGGCACATAAGAATGCGTATATACATAGTCCTGTTTAATTTTGACAACTCATTCTCCCCATTTAAACTCAAGGCTTCTAAAGCCCATCAAATCCCTTAGTCAGGTACTAAGATTTACTAAATTTCTAGACCCTTTCTGGCCGACTGGTCGTTATCCCTGTATTTTGGCCCGAGAGCTGTTTAATAATCCTTTACTTTAGTTACTCTCGACTTTTACATGCATATTCATGTAAAGTTATCTGCCAACTAAAAATTCAGACTGGGCAAATTTTACGTAAGCAAATTTTACAAATATATTCCATTAGTTTGAGACCCTAATTCGTCAGTTAATGCAATTAATTTATTCTTCAATAAGATCGTTTAACTTCAAATTACAGACGCCTCGAAATTATTCCAATTTCAATCAAACTTAATTAACTAATGATAACGAAGGTCATTCGTAATTAAAAGTGGAGTCCAGAATTTTCCGTCTCCAAAACCGTCCTAATTTACAACTACCCCGTTAGATATCTGTCTTACGTTTCTCATTAAGGTAAAGTTCCAAATGAACTCCAGCGATAATCTTTAAAAATATGGAACAAAAACTCTCAGATTCAATGAGCAAAAAACGTGAAAAGATCTGTTTAACTTGGAAATGGATTTTTGCGGTAAGAACGAAAACTTTTTTATCTTATTTTCACGTTGATACTCGTGCATTAATCTGATGAGAATAATAACGTCGTACCGGAGAATGCTTGAGTTTGTACGTAAGTCGTAACGGATGATAAGCATTAGTAACCCGGCACACATGTAAACACTCCACAGCCTTGTGATTATACATGACGTCACGAATTCAAACATGCGAAATTGGAGCACTCACAGCAATGCGATGGTAATTTACTTTCTAATAAATTGAATAAAAGAACTCGTCTCGTCAAATATCAAGTACAGGGATAACACAAAAATAATTGAAAACGATCTCTAATTCTAATAAAGTATGAAACAATTGGGCCTTTGTATCGATGACGTATCGAGTGACATACTCAGTTTACAAAAGGTCGTGAACAATAAAACGGTACGACAATAGGCTAAACGTAGCTTGAAATTTTTTATCATTTTCATTAAACTCGACCCGAATGGAACATAACAGATGAGTAGAAGTAAGTTGGTGAACATTGCGGGATTTTCAGTCTAAGTTTCAACGGAGCGGGCCCCGGGGAGCATTTGTCATCGCCGTCCTTCGCCGCTACGAAACACCACTTGTAAAATTCTTTTGATTTTTTACTTATTATCAGTACGCCGGGGAGATAGTCTCTTCTTACCGAAACTCGTTTTAAGATCCTGTTTCTTAAAACACGGCGTTTGTACTTAAGCTAAATTATATACCTAGCGTATTTAATTCTATTTTGAAGTCCCGAAATGGAAAGTTGGTTGTTTAAGTACAGCTTAATGAAGATCATTAAATAAAAGTATTACGCACAATCTTTTTAAGCACCGATGTTGGAGATTTTTAACGTCCGAAGAAAATAATGGTTGTTGGAGTGTTTTGTTTTTTGCCTGGCTGTCTGTGACCGAGATATTTAGCAAAACATTGATTACAGGGTTTACTAAGATTTATATTGATACAACTGTTAATTCGAATCAACTCTTTTTGTCTGTCTGTTCAAGATGAACTGAAAAAGTACTATAGAATTTTCTGTAATTTTCACTGACTGAGCGATTCATGAGGATGGTGGAATACTTGTGTATCATACATGCATTAGTTGAAAAATACCCTTGCGAAGTAAGAACGGCTCGTTAGTAACTGATATCTCACTAATTACCGAATTTGGAGGGTATCTTTGCACACGATTTTACTCTTTATTAAGAGATTTTCTTTTTGGTGATAATTTAATCAGCGCACAGCCGAAGCTGCAGAAACCAGAATCAGGAAAATTGGGTTTGAAAATTATTCATTCTAAAAGGACATACGTTGCTCACTAATCGAATATTATATAACTGAGGTAGGTTCAATGACTCATTTTATGCGTAACACTAGTTTGTAACCTTAACTTAGTGCTGTTAGTGAAGTACTGTTGAAAGAAAATGTGCTCCTGGTTTCTGCCGGTAGATTATTATAAAGCTATGCACCTTAATTGCACAGTTATTTATTTTAGTACGCCATGGCGCACTGAAAAGTGATTTTAAAAAATTTAATCCTTAACGAGGTAAAATTAGGGATAAAAATTTAGTTTAATTTAGGCTACTTATTAACAATCTACTCTTAACCCTGTACTAATTAATACAAATTTCAGTTCAATCAAGTGAGTTTATTACTCCAATTACATAAATAATAAGCAGGAGTATGTACTATAAATATAAATTATATTACACGCAGAATTCACGTCGTCAAACACGTATACCTGAGTGATTGGAGTAGGTACAAGCTATTAAGATAAATCTTTGATACACGATACATCTTAATTGAACCACTGTAGTATATAGGTGTTGTGACACAACAGTTATATGTTACGTAACAATTGTTGTGTAACATTTTTAACAAAGTGTAACAAAAGTTATGAATTTTTGGTTATGTTATACAACTAATGCAGCAATATGTTGTACAACTAATTACACTATAACACACTAGCTTTCGCACGCCTAGATGTCGAAATTTCATCCACTATTGTTTCTCTTTGGGGGGCGAAAATCTAAGAATCCTTTCTTAGCGGCTACTTTTCACAAAAAAACACTAGTCTAAGTTTAATGGCTCTAGGACCAGTAGTTTGGGCTGTGCTTTGATATATCTACAATTAGTAAATCAGTCAGTTTGCTATTTTATATAAATAAATGTAGATTTTAGATTTAAGACATAAAATATTTTCCATATTATCTGTTGCATAGTGTTGTTTTCTCGCTTCAAAAAACCAACCCAAACTGGTACTAAAATAACGTTAGAAAATGTCGTACAATGAGTTAAACCTGTGAGTGTGAAAAATAGTGTGACAGCGTTTATAAATTATTTATTATTATTATTTATTATTAACTAGCCCGTACTGTCCCACTGCTGGGCAAAGGCCTCCCTCCATTCCTTCCATCTGTTGTGACTTTGCGCTACGTTTATAAATTATATCATATAATTTTCTTAATGTAACAAAATGTTGTACACAGTTATAAAATGTTGTCGTGTTCCATGTTTTATAATGTCATGTCGCCGTTGTGTGGAAGCACCTTATAAATGTACTCGCGCGGTAACACTACACCAATTAAATAATTTAGAGCGTACTGATTTGATGGCTTCTCGCCTGTAATTTTCATGAGCATTTAAGGAAAATTGATATAATTTATCTTGTGCTTAATTTAGATATATGAATAGAGACAAATAATCAAACGACACGTTTGTTCTAAAGTGTTCTGTTGCTACAGTACTTAAAAAAAGGGAAATCATCATCTCCCTAGCCTTTTCCCAACTATGTTGGGGTCGGCTTCCATCCTAACCGGATTCAGCTGGATACCAATGTTTAACGTGGAGCTACTGCCTATCAGACCTCCACAGCCCAGTAACTGGGCGACACGAAACCCTTTGGTTAGACTGGTCAGTCTTTCTGGCTTTTGACTATCCGTAACGACTGTCAAAGTTCTAAGAATGTCAACGGCTTTACGTGCTTTCCGAGGCACGGGATGTCAGTGATGTCCAAGATAAACTTTAGAAAGAACATATGAATTGAAAAAGTCACATTGGTACTTGCCCGGATTCGAACCCGCACCCTCTTACACGAGAGGCGGGCACCTCATCCATTGGGCCATCACGACATCCTTAGAAATGGGTATAGTGACCAAATATTTGGTATCTGGTCATTAGGGTTACGAACATTTATTGTAAAAAAAAGGGACTGCTACGAACTTTTATGGTGGCACTTCACATTGCGTATTTGGCAAAATATTCGCGTTACTTGGGTAACTAACACAACTCGAGTTACTTGGGTAGCAATTTCGACTGGCCTGTTGGTCTAGTGGTTAATGACCCTGACTGCTAAGCTGGAGGTCGTGGGTTCGATTCCCATCCAAGGCAAACTTTGTGCGATGAGCATGATTGTTTGTTCTTTGCCTGGGTGTAATTTATCTATAATATAAATTATATAGGTATGTAGTTGTCTGGTTACCAAAGTACAAGCTCTACTTAGTTTGGGATCAGATGGCCGAGTCTTACATTACTAATCAATCTACCTACTTGCTTACTCTATTTAGCACATAACTTGGATTAGCTATTCTACGTCTTTATCTTGCCATCATAGCTTGACACTTTGACAGTAGTACTATTGTGGCAGTAAATATTGTTTAGCTATGGCACGTCCAATGTATTTACCTTACTCGCAGTCTCAATCTGTCAACATGTGTAAATTAAAAAACCTCTACTCCAAAGTTATAAGATCACGATTTCAGTTAACAATAAAGTGAATAACTTCGAACAGCGTAACATGTCTAGGAACCGTCGCTGGATTACCTACTTTCAAATAAAAAAGCAACTAAATCGTATCACCCCTTTAAGGACTACGGTGCTAAAGGCAGACCAGACAGACAAAGAGACACATACACTCATAGCGATCAAATTTGTTAGCTCTTTTTGCGTCGGAAGTTAGGAATACCTTTTGAAGTGAATTTTATAACGCTCTATGTACCATATTTATCTGTTAGTTATTAACGACAAAAATCATAACAAATTCTACGCACTTTTATTATAAACTTGCGTAAAACTTACCGAATGTAACGAGATATATAAGAGTCATTGATTACCACCATTTAGTAAATAAAATTAACCTTAATATTACGCTGAAAACATATCATCGATTTAGCAACGCGAAAGGAAAATATTCCTAACGACAAATGACGGCGTTATATTGCTTCCACAGCCGAGCAACAAAACGAAAATCACGACCCTCCCACACAATAAACCTTACAATGTAAGAACACTAAACCTAAACCTGTAACCTAATACCGTACTTAATAAATCCTATCAAAGAACTAAAATAAACTTCTTAATTCTTGGGCCACCGGCCACATTGTAAATCACTTTAATCGCCTGCGTGACACAGGAGACACGGCCTCAGCGAGCTCCCGCCGTCCGGGATTACATGCCCATGTTGAGGAAACCGTAAAACCCAGCCTTGTGTCACGACAAAATGTGAAATCTGACAGTTTTTCTCAACTAAACAGCGGTAAAACGGTTTTAATGGTGCAAAATAGAGCTTCTAACTTTATGGTTTGTTACTGTCCGTTGTTTGAGGTTTGTGTGTGGTTTTTTTATTGTAAGTTTTAGAGCAAATTTTTGTTGTACCTAGTATAAGTTGTTGTCTATGGAATTAAAAATCTTGACAGGGTTTGTTTCGATAAACTGACAAAAATAATATTCTACTGTCTGTTGCGTAACATACATAATACAACACATAGACAAACTTTCAGATTTACAAAATCTATCTATTAGTGAATAAAAAGTGATGGAAGATGAGAATTTGTTTCATTATAAGAGATTCAAAGAACTGAGGGAGTTAAGATGATTACAGTCAAAATTTTATACAAATTCAATAAACTCAGTCTAATTCTAGTTTTATGAGAACAAGCTTGCGTCTTTAGTCTACAAAATCACAAGGGGACTGACACAAAATGCCTCTGAGAATGGAAACTTTATTAAGGATAGCAATTTTATTCGCCCACCAAGCGTAACATAACTCCGAAATTACTGAAACAATAGAAGTGAAATTTTCCACCGCTTCGTATAAAATGGGGTCTTGTTACTATGTGGAATATAATTTATAAAATGTTTATTAAACTTTAACGTGTTGTATTATGATTTCACAGGATTTTTATATAATGTTTTTTTTTGTTATAAGATTGTTTTGTCTTACAATTACAATGCATTTATTTTACAAAAGTTTTACGAATTACCGTCTTATTTCATTATCACCATTTTTGAATAACTAGCAGATAAAAAACTTAATAATTACGTCACAGTTTCATAACAAAGTTATCTTACTATTACAACTAAATGAAAAGTTAGCAAAATACAAATTGCCTGCTTAACTTGAGTCCTACTCAAGTTATATTGTATTTCCACAAGTATTTCATTATGCAAACTTGGAAGTAAAGACGAGTGTCTTCAGCAATTTTCCCGCGAGATTTTATGTCATCACTTTGCCTTCCAACTCATTATTATTTAATCTGTGCCTTAAGTAGAGTGATGACATTCGCCTTAGTTAGAATAATTCAATTGGCGCGCTTTGAATGTTCACTTTTACTTTGATTGTTGGAGGGTTTTTGTAAAACAAAGACAAGAAGATGATAATCTGGCTGGATTCTCGGTCATTCTAGCAATTTTATTATTGACTGAATTTAATTATTAAGTTTTCAAATATAATTTAATAGGTGTCTCCCGCGGTTTTACCGCGTTATGTCTTTAATTACTACTCTCGTAGGCCATAGCGTCATGTATATAGCGTATATATTAATTTACAGTAAAAACCATATTTTTAAAAAGTTTCATCAAAATCCGTTCAGTAGTTATTGCGTGAAAGAGTAACAAACAATCACGTACTAACTCACATTTATAATATTAGTATGATAGAACCTTTTCTTACATGCAAAAATATGTGCATGGAAATGATGCAGTAAATAAACTTTATGTAGTTTGCCCCTCCACGGTGCATCTTTAGGAGATGTTGACTCGTCGACCGCTCGGGCACGAATGACCAAACATTTATATTCAAGTAACTGTGGTTTAGGTTGAGGTACAATTTTTCATCGATTAATGTATGTCAGAGCTATTGATAGACGAAATTTAACCAAAACAAGTCATGTACAAAGTATATAAGTATACAGGGTCGTCAGAAACAGTTTAAGTTTTCTCAAAAAATCACGAATATTTTCTAATAAAAATTTAAACTATAGTAGAAAATGACTCGTTTTTCAATAAGGTTAAATTTTTTCATTTGAATACATTCATTGGTTTTCAAGAAAACCTCAATTGTAGATGACGGCCCTGTATACTTATATACTTTGCTGACTGTACTACGCAAAAATAAATACATCACTATTATACCTGAATGTCCTTATACTTTCAGGTACAAGAGTGATGTCTTTTTTCTGTTACTTTATTTACCCACAATAAACAAAATATCTAATTATGATGCTTCCAAACACGAGGAGAAAATATCCGTCTCTATATAATTAATTTAACATTTTCAATTAGGCAACAAAGGCTTATTACGAAGCTGTCGGCTTTGCTCTCATGTAAATATAGTTTAAAATAACGAAAGTATGTTCATACAATCTCTCAGACTCTTTTAAAAACTTGTCCAAACCAAAAATCTTTTCGTAGTACCTTCATAAAGGGAACCCGCCTGTGAATTTTCACAATACTAACCCCGGTAGTTTGGGCTATGCGTGCAGTTATTCTTAATAAATGTAAAGTAAATAAGTAACACTACTCACAACTTTGCTTTAAACATTACAAAGACATTCCCGTACAGATAATTATTTTTAGAGGGTAGCACAGGTTTATCAAGAGCCATTAAAATGCATCATTAAGGCTTTAATAGATAGCGAACACAGCGTTTATTCTTATAAATTACACTTCAGTGCAGTTGCCAAAAGTGTTCTACGGAAAAAGACTTTTAGAAACAAAATAAAATGAAATGAGCCTTAAAAGTAACTCAAAAAACACACAAGGTCAGAGTCTGGCAATTTTATCTCCTAAAGATTAAATCGAAGGGTCAAGCCTGACTGGAAACTTTTTCAACTTGCTTTTTAGTAAATATATATGCAAGCTCTTGTAATAAAATAGCAAAACTTGACCTAACTACTCTATATTCAATGTGGTGGCATACATTTGTCATAGAATTCAGGTTAAGATAGCCTAACCTTTGCGGACCGTACGTATACAAGTCGCTTTTAAAAAGAACCTAAAAGAAAAAAAAACTTTTATACAAATCACCAGTTTCCTAAACTTTATTCTAAAATGTAAGGGTCAGCTTCCATAATCTGATGCATCCAAATGTTATAAATGGAGTGACCGCCTAAAAAACAAATAAACCTACAATCTAGTTAACATACTCCTTGATTAAAATGATAGCAAGACTGACTTCTGACTGCCCCTAAAGGACTGCAATGTTCTACTAATCTTTCGATCATACGTGATTTGAGACACAATAGAAACACAGCAGCAGCTCGACAGCCGGCTGTCGGTTGGTCGTTGAAAGGCTAATGCCTACAGTTACCTCGAATCGAAAAAACTTATTATTTAAATAAATAATTTTTCATTTTGTCAACCCTATTTATTGAGAAAGGCTATATAAACATCACGATACGACGACGGAGCGAGTAACAATAGACTTCGATAAGAGTAACTAGACAGTTCGTTTTAAATAAAGCGATAAAAAGGTGTGTCGCTTCATGAATTTATTCCTCAGCTGTGTTAAACTAGGTTGTCTCCTCCTAGCAATACGTTCATGATGCTTTATATTATAATTCAACAACACATACTGCGTCTGATACCGCATTAGATTCAGTTACATAAAGTGTACAGACAGAAGTGGACAGTAATAAACATGTGTTTCGAAATTATTATAATTGGACCATTGATATTGATAATCCAGAATTAGGTTTAAAAAAACTGCAAAAATATTACGTTTGTTGTTTGAGAACCCTCCTTAAAAAAACATTTTATTTTGTTTTTAGTATTTGTTGTTATAGCAGCAACAGAAATCCATAATTTGTAAAAGTTTCAAGTTTCTAGCCATTGCGGTTCTTGAGATACAGTCAGAAGGATGGACAATGACGGACTTTGTTTTATTAGTATCACCTATTAATATGAATGTCACCTAAACTAAACAGACTTATGTACAAAATAGATATTGCCCATCTAAAAATATATCGTACTTAAAATAAGTTTATTTTGGCTATGGCTTCCGAAAGACTGAAATTGAAATACTTATTGATAGATTCTTAAAACTTTGTCTTATTATATACCTGGAGTAAAGGAGAGAAAATGAGTTTTTCCATGACTATTTTGCCTCAAGACATTTAAAAAACAATAAACAACCTTTGGTTTAAGAAGGCCTAACTATTTTTGAGGCCTAATTATAACAAGTTTAAATTTGAAAAATTGAAATCCCTCCATATCCCCCCAAGATCGCGACTGCAGCTGTTAACAATAGAGTTGATAATTTTGAAACGACTGAACCCATTTAGATGCAACATATCTAAGACCTAGCATTAGGTAACATTTATTAAAAACCGCATTTAAGTCGTTTTCATCCTTTTAGGACATACAGTGCTACAGATAAACACACATCACGGTCAAAGTATATTACCCTATATTCTCATCGTGTC
The DNA here is from genome assembly GCA_033675125.1 of Athetis lepigone. Lineage (NCBI taxonomy): Eukaryota > Metazoa > Arthropoda > Insecta > Lepidoptera > Noctuidae > Athetis > Athetis lepigone. The sequence continues at coordinate 9,685,556 of CM066243.1, read as the reverse complement.
AAAGTTTTGAAAAAAATAATGTGAATCGATCCTCAATTGTCGTACAAGTCGCGTAACAAACATACAAAGAGTCGGTTGACGGAAAAATATACACAAACATACAAATATTTTTTTCCTATACACACATATCATTTTCCCGGTACAACAAATGGTTTCCCATATAGAACTAATTCTTCCAAACTAAACGTTCATAATGTTATGACCACAATTATGTTGTACTGTTTTCATTGGCCCGTAAGTGGAATATCGTCCTTGGTAACGTGTGCCCCCTTTAGTTTTACGTTCAACTTGAAATGGGTCAATTTGTGAGTTTTATGTGTGACTGTGATACAGACGAATAACGTTGCACGTTTTTATTCCATGCTTTCCTCTTTATACGGTACTTTAGAAATCGCGGCGTACATTTTAACGAGCCATTCGCTGTGTCGCCACAAAGACGGCTTGATGGCTACATTTATTGTGGATTACCAGCTAAAGTGTGTTTTTTCGGATTTTAATTGCATATTTTAGTTCAGATCTCGTTTTAGATAGCTGACGTTTGCTTGTTGTTAATTTTTACTGTTTTTGGACTGCTTTTAGAAAGAAGGGATTATAAAGATATGGTGTCTTATTATTATTGCAAGCAAAACTGACTTACAGTGTCTAGAGGTTGGCCTGTTGGTCTAGTGGTTGGTGACCCTGCTGTGCCGGAGGTCGTGCGTACGATTCCCAACCGGAATAAATCTTTGTTTGAGGAGCATAATTCTCTGTTGGGTTTAACACATAGTATAAAACAAAGCCGTTTTCCGCTGTTTGCCTGTCCTTAATGCTTAAACCTTTAAAACTACGCTACGGATTTTGATTTGTTTTTTTTAGAGATAAAGCGATTCAAGAGAAAGGTTTAATGTACAATAAATGCATATTATAGTAAAGGAAAACCAAGATTTTCAAAGATATAACACCAACGCGATGCTCTGGCGGGGTGCTAGTGTATAATATATAAATTACACGGTATGTATTAATGTATGTTATTTATCTTTTTATCATAGTACAGGTTCTAGTCTAGGGTAGAAGAGTTTTGTGCCTCATAATATGCTCTAAGATATTTATTTATTATTTAATTTATCTGCCAAACATATGCCATGCCGGCTTCCTTTAAAACCATGCTGAATACTAGTTAATTACTTAACATAATAATTTAACAGGATAATAACTAATTATCTACTCGATAATCTATTAAAGAAATATCAAAACAGTCAAAAACAGCAGCGAGATTAAAATTCAATTTAATGCAAAGATTTTATAAGATAACATTATTACAAGGTAACTTGGTTGAATGTACAGAACGCCGCGAGGGAGAAATAAATTAGCTATCAGAAGCAAATTGAATCTTGCATTTTGCCAGATTATTACCTTAAGCTCTGGGACGAAATTATGACTGAAAATGTGCGTAAATATCAACGAGCGTTTCCTAAATATCATTATAATAAGCAGCTGTTATTTTTCACGCCATGTTATTTGGTTTTTTTAGGGGGAGGCGATTTAAATCCCGACCACACACTACGGCAGTTCCTTTGCAGGGGCGTTCGCGATCGCTGTCAGATATTTTCTTTTTATTCTAATGTTCGCTCTACTTATTACAAATAATTATCTTTGAACTAAACACAATATACCGTGTCTATCAATATGCATATATTTGAGAGAGATTACTTTTATAACTGACTATTCTTGAATATATTGTATGATACAATTTATTCAAGAATAGTCAGTTATAAAAGTCGTCGTATTTCATATTATATCAATTTAAGTAGTATTTGTAGTTGTTTTCTTAGAGTAGTCGTCTAAGAAACACTGGTCCATTCGGTTATATACCATACCATATTGAAGAGTTGTTTTTGGAAACTGATTTTAAAAATATAATTTATATTCTTTGTACATTATGGAGTGCACAATCCCGGCAGCGAATGTTTGCCAATGTGACCGTAACCTACAATTCGTCTACTCTGGTGTGGCTGGGTCTTTATACATTTATACGTCTTATGGCGCTCAATATGAAGCTGCAATATATTACCAACAATGTTTTAAGTGTGGCTGGCCGTATGTCAAATGTTGCTGAAAGGCTCGGCAATATTTTCAATGTTATTGGTCACTTCGGTTAGTATAAGTGCAACACTTCTAACTTGATCGCTCCAAGCGTTTTATTTTTTATAATTCCTATGCGGGCCACATCTCACTGGCAACATGTCCTATATTTTCCAATAATTATAACTTCTTTCATATTTCTAATACTACAAGAACTCAAAAATGATACAGCTACAGAAAAATATTAAATTTTTGCAGGTAAAATATTTAATTATTATTTTCCAAAATTTAATTAGTATGCGTGTGTGGCGATGGGACATAAGGTCTATATCTAATAATATAACACGTATTTTTGCAAATAAAACCACACGATTATAGTTTTTGACCGTTTTGGAGCACTTTCGAAAACCCTACCTACTCCCTTATTGCGAGGCTATAACCACCGCATGTCCAATTGACTCGAAGATTTGCACATTTGGTTTCAATGGCATTGCATTTTTATGGTAAACATGATCTGATTCTATACCCAGGATAAGCTCCAGACGAAAAACAACTGTTAACAATATACAAACTTTCGTACCTATGTTATACGTATATATAATTTTGAATGTAAGACACTTATAATGTTGGTTGCGGAATAGTTCTAATAGTTACCGTGGACTCAGAACATAAAGGGCAACCAAAGGAACATGGGTGGGTTTTCGTCAGTAAAAGTCTGACACGAAAGGCGGGAGAAGTCATTTAATGATTTTACTTCCACAAAAAAGACACTTATCTTTATACAACAAAAATACATACTAATAGCACGGCAGCTGGTAAATCTGTCGCGAGCCATCGCTCCGATAATTCAGTTAATACGGTTTACGAAGGGACCAGCAATCAATATATCAATATTTAATGCACTTAATTTTACGCAGTGTTTTATTCAATAGTAAACAACGTTAAGTTCCAAGTGTTTTATTCTGATAGAGGATTTAACTGTATCCATTTGAATCCCAACTTGATTGTGAAGAAGAAAAATGGAAAAAAAATTACCTTTTAAAGTTTTCAATCCTGTGAGTAAATATTCTTTCACTAAGAAAAAATTACAATGATGGTGCCAACGTTTTAGATTTTGCCTAACCATCCATATGAATAATGGTCATAGTTATTACTTTTTTCTAGATACTCAAATACAAAAAAAAAACACAGGCAAGTAAGTCTAGCTGCCAGTGTGTGTATTTTTGTACTACGAATAATAATACCAGCCTATATACTGTCCCACTGCAGGGCAAAGGCCTCTTCTCATACAGAGAAGGCACGAGCATTGATCACCACGCTTGCTCAATGCGGGTTGGCGATTTCGGACTCATATTAAGTACAAGTCCAGGTTTCCTCACGATGATTTCCTTCACCGACGTCAGTGATGTCTAAGATAAACGTTTAGAAAGTACATATGAATTGAAAAAGTCACATTGGTACTTGCCCGGATTCGAACCCACAACCTATTGCATGAGACGCGGGCGCTTTAACCACTAGGCCATCACGACACTACGAATAATCAGTTTTAAATATCCATGGTGTTAGGTAGATATCAAAAAATACGTAATTACTAACCCCATAATCTCCTCTTCATAACGTCAGAATTATAAAAAAGGGCTTAGAAGTATCTCCATAATACGGTGGTTGAGCTTTATAATCCGCAGTGTAATATCCTTTCCTAACGCGCTGACACTGAGCTAATCAAGCAAGCGCTTTGAAGCTGTATGAATTAATTTTCGCTTCTAACTTTGATTTAATTTTTAGACATTTGCTGGAAACTGTAGTTAGTATTTGAACAGTCACTCTAAATTTCTGTCGGAGTAAATAATTATAAATGTATTTTTTAAATGGGACACCCTGCTACCTCCAATTTTCAATAATTGATGGTGGTGGCGGAGGTAAAATAAATAAATAAATATCCTTGAACAACTCACACACGATCATCTGATCCCAAACTAAGCAGTGCTTGTACTATGGTAACCAGACAACTGATAAACATACTTATATAATTTATAAATACAGACACATAAGAAACATTCATGCTCATCACACAAAGTTTTTCTTGGGTAGGAATCGAACCCACGACCTCCGGCTTAGCAGTCAGGGTCACTAACCACTAGACAAACAGGCCCGTCAAATTGGGATGTTGACTACATCAAAAGAATGACATTCTGTTTAGTCCGTCTGTTAGACAGCCCAAAAATACTGGACCATTTTTTTGCTTGATCAAATTAATAACAAAATACAAAGATAAAGAGCATCAAAGTTCCGGAGAGGGGGCTTGTGACGTCACTTCTCAGTAAAAATTATACAAAGGCGTGACGTTTCACGAAACTTCAACGCACTGTATTGTCGTCATTTTCTGTTTACGAAAAAAAAGAAAAAATACGTGTCCCAAATTTTTTGATTATCTAACTGACAGACTAATTACTTTTTTTTTGTCGTCTCGCCTATTATTATGATTTTATTTTATTCTATTACACATTAACCATGACTTACTTGACTTGAGTTCCTGTGTCCCCTAGATGGGGCAGAGGGCGTCCACAGTGCGTCGCCATCCCGTTCGGTCTAGAGCTTCGCGTTTAATTTCACTCCAGGTCTTCCCTATATCTTTGGCTTCTGCGATGACCGTTCGCCGCCAGGTCTGCTTAGGGCGACCACGTTTTCGCTTTCCTTGGGGATTCCAGTCCAGGGCTTGCTTTGGTATGTGTTCAGAATCCCTTCGGAGCGTGTGGCCGATCCAGTTCCATTTGCGACGTTTGATCTGCTGGTCGATCGAGGTTTCACCGCAGAGTCTACACAGATCTACATTTGAGACCTTCTCGGGCCAGTAAATACCGAGGATACGACGAACACAGTGGTTGATAACGACCTGGAGTTTATGCGAGATGACTTTTGAGACCTTCCACGTCTCACACCCATACAGCAATACGGTTTTTATAACCATAATACTATATATACATTCACAAACTGAACTAAGTTTAACTTCAGTGCATCTTTTTCTTTCAATTTCATTAAAAACACGGCAGAAGATAAAATATTAGTTTTTTCCTTTTTTATTTAAGACCCTCCATAAACAATTTAGACGAGTAAACGTGGCCATTAAAATTACCTCGATTTACTTCAGGTGCTGACTAATTTGACAGGAGTAAACTAATTGTATCTTCTGCTCTTTTCTTAATGAAATAGAAAGAGTAAGATGCACTTAACTTAAATTTAATTTCGTCTGTGAACAAGAGAATCAGCACCATTAAGTTAAAAAAAATGCTAGTAAGGAAATAAATATACCGGCAGTCACCAAAATTTAACATTAATTTATACTATTTTCAGCTAGTACCTACTTCCAAACACATTCAGACACCCAATTCTATCGCGAAACTATGCCAACCCATTTGTTAACACGTGTCCGGGCCGACAAGCGCAACTTTTAATTGAGATCTTAATTACAAAAGTAATTTATAAAGTGAGAATTAAGTAATAAATTACCTTAAATCTAATTTCAGCTAGAACTTATTCGCTACAAGTTGTGTAATTAAAGTACGGTGTAGTAATTGGTTAGGGAATACACAGCCGCAAGGCAGAGCCAGACGCAAAAACGCATTCGATCCCTACTCTTAACCAGCCATGCACCGGTGTCAGGAATTGTTCCGCGCTCTGAATTAAGTTAGGAAGTCCGCAGCGTCCGGGCCGTACAATGTTTTAGATTTAATTACAATTCGTAATTACGCAGCTTGTTTTGCTCTTGCCGCGGGTAATTGACATTGAATGAGGATTAAGTAAGCGGTAATAGTTTGCTTTTAAATTAAGTGTAATTCTAGCAGTTTCAAAGGTCAATTTAATTTAAACAACATTGTTCTGAACTATTTATACGGTATAATGATTAGCCTTGTAGTAAGGCCCTTAAACTGCTGGGTTTAAAGTCTTGAATATAAACCCAAAGCACACTGATATTACATTCCAATATCATGTCTCTAAGTTCTAGAAAATAAAAATCATTTGCTACTGAGTTTCGGAAGGCATAAAAAGGCCAGTTTAAGGTGCATCTGTTTTCTCTCCAGCCGTGTCGGATTACAGTACCATCGTATTATCGGAATGAGTTAAAAGAGAGTGCAATAGTATTTGGGCACACGCTTTTGCACTTTATTATGTCCTGATCCTTGACAAATCCTTTTATGATTCGCCACCGTTACTAAAAACAGCCAGGAGCAAATTACTTATAAAAAAACAAAAGCGTTCAAAATGTTCTTCGGAACTTTCCCGAATTAAAATAATTCATTTGTTTTAAAAATAAAAGTCCAACTTAAACACGGGCAGTCCTTCTCTTACTCCATTAAGAAAACCTTTCAATTGGGATCCGAAAGACCAATAAAACCAGAGCATAGGTAAACAAAATCTTAGTAAGAAGAACGAGTTCTAAACCCATTTATGTATATTCGAGCCAGTAACGAAAAAAGTTTCATAATATTTCCCGTTCTAAGTAAAAAAGTAAACAAACAGAGTAAAAAAGGCAATCAAAAGTTAGGTAAACAACTTTTCGACGGTTAGTGAAGAGGGTGGCTTGCTGAAATATCTTATGATATTATGTTAAATCTTATAGGGCTCGAGGTGAACTCCTAAATACGTTACGACATTCGGAAGGATGTAATGCGACGACCGAGATATCTTTTATTTAAGGAGGATATTTTCTTATCTCTAAGTGAACCGTTCGTATAGGGAATGGAAAACAATGAGCTTGATGGAGGAATTTCTTGTTATGTTTTTGGAAAAGCTTGAAAGATTATTAGTGCGCAGGTAGGTTTTAAATATTTTTACGTAACTATTAAATTCCATTTCAGGGCAGAATTTTTTTTCTCCCGCAGACAAGATACGAGCATAGTTTACCATACTTGCTCAAGGAGGATAAGCAACAATATAGACTCATATGGGCTAAAAAAAGTTGTAACGCACACAGTAAATTATTTTCAATTATAAGCCAATTGTAATCTTACATAACCTCTAGACGTAACAGTTGGAATTGAAAAATTTTTTAATGATAACCAAGCTTATGAGAAATACATATAAATGTTATTAATAATTATTATTTAGATTTTAATTTAATGAATTGTTATGTAATAAGGATTATGTACCTGTGTAATCGATTAATTCTGCTCGATGGCTATATACCTCAATGTCTGTAGGGGATTGGCGCTGATAGCCGAAATACAGGCTTTAGCCTAGTTCGGCTACAGATGTTTAATTCATTTGTGTTGTTATAATATAGCCTACAAATTTGTCATATCATTGTGAAAAATTAATTTGAAATAAATGTTATTATTATATTATTATTAAGCCCTCAGTTATAACAAGCTGTTCGTACTCATCACCATATTCATCCATTACGACTGGAAAGTTTTTGTTTTTTAAAACCACACCGCAAACTTTGTCTACTGGCAAATTAAATAAAAACCGGGCTGTAACAAAGTTGTTTCTCACTACTCATTTCTCAAACGAGCTACCCACTCTTAAATTACAAAGGAAGGTATTTTCAATTTCGTTATTTTCCTTTGAAGAGAAGATAAATAAAGTGTTTTGATTGAAAGTAACGAAAAGCTGAGTATTCAACAAATTAATTTAATTTGTACCTGCTTCGCTCTAAATGGTTGCTTGATGTTGTTCAGTTCAAACATGGTGCTCTGTTTTGATCTGAATGCGTGACTAATTAATCTATTTTTGTTTTACCCGGGTGTATTTGCGATTTTGTTTCGATTCATTGGGTTTTTAATCCGTCGAACACACGTGATTTGAGACACAATAGAAAGACAATAGCAGCCCGATAGCCGGCTGTCGGGCTGCTGCGGTCGTCAAAAGGTTTACAGTTGTATGTATTGTATGAATGTCTGTGGAAGACAAGGAAATCTTATTTATTTGTTTAACTCGTTTTCTAACTATTACACATATTGATCAAACAAGTAAGTAATCATTTAAGCTAGTAGTAGAAAATGTGTGCAATTTATTCATCAGAACATTAATTAATCGAAATATCATCAGTCTTTCAGAACATGAACGCGTTTAAAATACCGAAATAATACTTTCTATCAAAATAGACTAAACTTTAAATTCATTCTGCCGTATTACAGCACAAGGTTTATTATAGCCAGATTAAAACCTTTGAAACTGTTTTTAATTAAACAAAACAAAATCGTTGTAAGTCCAATAATAAAATAACTTTCATGAATTATACGCTAATATTTCTCTCCCTATTCAACAAATATCTATATTTTTTAATGCTCCAGCTCAGCCAGTCTAAAAATAGACTATATTTGTAATCAGTCGAAAAACCATTTTCGCAAATCCTTAGCTAACATAAATACTCCCTGACTGACACAGACCCGTAAATTAATAATATCTTTGAAATACGGCCAAACTAATTCAGCGTCACTGAAACAGATTATGATGAAACGCGATTTCATATTTACTACGTATTCCGCGACACGTGTAATGATTACGTCATGAATCGGTATGGTTGGTGATTATGACATTCCTATTAATGCATTTCTCTTTAGGGCACCAGGTGGCGGATGCAGGGTCGCACCGCCAACAAAATGTAGACAGTTTATTGAGGGGTACAATCGATTGCGCTACCAAGTGAGACCCCCGTCATCCATGTTGTTGGTGGTGCGACCAGGTCGCAAAACCTGGTGTCCTAATTAGATATGGACCTAAACGTACAAGACGAACTTGTTACCATTTCGACCGCACACAGCGGCAGACAATTTGACGCTACGACACTACTAGCTTCTATAATTATTAATATACATTCGAAATACTTCTATGAAACACCTGCACCCCGACTGCATGTCACCATGACAGATTATAAGTGCCACCAAAGCTGGAGTGTCTACATGCTTAATTTAAAAAAAAATATAACTCTCATATCTGTTGCTGTCTTTGTCACTCTAAAGGCATAAAGTAAGGACCGCAACAGAGTTGACAGCGTACTAAAATAGAATGACGTTTAAGTATTCGGTCAAAAGAGCACCAAAGTTCCAAACGGCTTATGATGACACTATTCAGTACAATTGCACCTAGGAATAACATCACACGAAACTTCATCGGTCTGTATCGTCGTCATTACTCATTTACGAGAAAAATAGATGTGGGATTGGTTCAATTGGAGCCGAATTTAAAAGCAGATTACTCTTGAAAATAAAAGTTTAATATTCTTTTACAAAAAATCGTCTTCACTCGTCTTTAACGTCTTTAAGTCTGTGCCTCAATCCGTTACCAACTCTCACACCTTAAACATAAATCTGCCTTATACACCTATCTCTTTCACTCTTCTAACTAGTTCATCATACTTCATCTCTTTCACTCAATACTCATGCTTATTATCTGTCACTCGTTATTTTACGTTCCCTTTCACTCAAACAATTACGTTCCTACATAGATGTCCTTATTTTTTTTTATTTATCTAACTGACGGACTAAAGATTTTTTTTTGTTATGATATGACTGTCCGACGTGTCGAAATCTCGTCTGTGTGTGCTGTGTGCGGTCGGTACAAACTCGTACCTTAAGGTTCCGTATCTTAATAGTTCTGCATAGGATACGATGATATATCGCTTATGAAATTTCCACATTGACCCTTCTTTCATATAAATCATAGATGGATAGGATTACCTCGACTGTATTTTACGTCATATCCACAGAAGGGCCCGATATGAAATATGGTGTACTTAGTCTAAGTAAGGCTCGAATGATGAATTATTTATCATTTCCATCTGCAAAATGACAAAGAAAATTTTAGTCGAAGATATTCCTACAGAGTTATGGCTGTAATAGTGTTTATGATAACACTAACCGTTCAACGCATTATCGTAAAACATAGGATTTTGGGACCTCGTTTTGTACCTGAAATACGGTTATACATCACTATTAAGCGTTACATACTACATATAAAGGCATGTACTGACCGCGTATATTATGTAAGAACCTCCAAGGTTTTATGAGACCTCTATAAACGCTAGGACAAAATAATATATTAAGGAACTCAGGGGTCAAAATTCTGGAAACCTCGAAGAAAACTTTTTGAGGAAACCTGTTCATTTTATTTCACATTAAACCAAGTTAGTAGGCACTGAAGTCAAAAAGTGTTCACCATCCTACTCGTATTATAAATAAGAAATTTTGTGAAGATGGGACGGAGAAATCATTACATCAGAATAACTCACAGGCTACTTAGCATTACGCTACAACTTCCTGGAAAGGAGCAGTAACCGAAGACTTGACTTAACGCGGTTACAAGAGCGGAGTACAGTATGTCCATAAAATATTTTAATTAAAAATTATTCATACTAACATTATAAATGAGAAAGTTACTCTGTTTGTCTATCTGTTACTCTTTCACGCTTAAAATACTGAACCGATTTAAATGCAATATGGTACAAAGATTAATCGATATTCTGAGAAAGGGCTAAGAATATTTTTATGAGTATTTTTCGACATACACAAAAGCTAGTATAATTATATATTAACAGCCTTTTTTTGTTAGCGATACTTAGAGCTTGGCTTTTGCCGAGTAAAAGTCAAACTTCAACAAAATGTGAAGGTATATTTGAGTTTAATAACTCAAGTTTACGCGGCTACGTTAATTCTCGCGGTGCCGTAAAAAGAGTCGCATTTTATGTGCTGCTACCGAGTTATGTTAGTTAATAATACACATTACAAGTAAATGACAGAAAATTTAATCATATTTTTTTTTTAAGTACGTAAAATTTACTGAACCAATCTATATTTATAGTACGTAAAAAGCACGTTGAACAGTACCTATCTATCCCGCAAGCTTCAACAAAGAATAAGGAGCTTAGTTTTAGAAACACATAGACAATTAGGATGGTTCGTTCTTGAATTAAAAATCTAGGAGTGAGGGTCTTTGAAACACAAAATAGTGCGATATTTTGCAAAATTTTCAAATACCAAAATTCAGTGTCCAATTTCAAAATTTATGTTATTTAGTATTTTTGTGGAGTGGACAACCGGTTCAATTGAATAGACTGAAATTTATGATCCTATAGGTAGCACATGAAAGCAAAAAAATCACTCATAACTACCGATTTCAGAAAAGCAACGTGGTTGTAATGATGCTAATGATTTAACCAACAATTTTCGGACTTCGTTAATCTTCGTTATCAAATCACAAATTTCAACCGTAGTATTATTTTGTTTACCAACATCATTTTTAGGTCAATGCGACTTTTATATAAACAACCACAAAATCTGTAGCCAGCGACACAAATAACATCACAATTCGTATCGCATTACCAATCATAAGGGTTATTTTCGCGCACCACTCTTACACCAGCCAAGTTCTTGACCAAGAAATAACAAAGTGAACTTACTGTACCCTGTTTGTGTGCGCAATATAAAGCTAATAAAACCCGCTTAGTACTCATTGCCGTGCACCGAATCTTGACGGAAGTTCACAAACTTAAGCTGGCAAACTTACCATGTAGAAACTAATGAGTAAATGCTATGCGTCCAACTTACTAACTATTCCTGAGACGCGGACATTTGAAACAACGTTCACTTACAAACTATATCGATTTTGTGTCTAAAACTGTTATGGAAAATCATTAGTTTCCGTACTTAGTGTAGTTTTAGCCTTCTATAATAATATTTAGTATAGTTTGACGATAGGCAGGTTTAGTCCATTTGGTTCCCTTTGAAATGCTTGAGCTAAACACACGAAACGTTGAGCTCGTAAGCGGACGGACTCTTATTTGAGATTGGTCATCTCATAACTGCCAGGCCTTAACTTTTTATTTGGAATTATTTAATATTGCTCTTTGCTTGCATTGTTTACACATATAAAAACAACACGAATAATGTTTTCAGGATTTTGTAAACTTCATGATTAAACAGAGTGTGAACTTTCTAACTTGTTCTTATATAATACATATGGACTCGTATATCATAGAGACCAATCTATGTTTTGAAAAAAGCAACTAGCTTCAAATATCTGACTAACAATCGACTGACCCTTTGACAATCCATAAGAATAAATGGTTCCTAATTATTATATTGAGATTCACATTTTAATTTTTTAGGTATAGAGAGAATATGCCTCGATACGATATCGAGTTATAGTTTCAATTAGTGATAGTTTCGTATACTCCTTTACAAAAACAAAACCGAATCATTTCAATACGAATCCCAAAAAAATTAAATAGCAGCTATTTGCGCCGCACTGTCGTGTCTCATATACTAAAACTCCTCGGGTGTTCAAAGCTTTCCCATGCCAAATATTCGCCTCGCTTTTCAATATTGGCAATGTGGAACGTAGTTTGGTTAAAAATCGCGAAAATAGAACGGAAATGGGAAGTGGTGTCACCAGCGCAATATAAGCTGCAGCGCTGAGCTGTAAACAGTCGGTACCAGAACTTAGAGTGCATCTTGTGGCGTTTTTTCATCGCTTTAAAGCGCTACTGGTTCTTGTTGTCATTTTTCAATGCCTGCACTATTTGTATCTGGTTATGGATTGTATAGATATAAGAGGAAAATGTACTCTTTTGGGCTTGCTTAGTGGTTAAGACGCTTGCCTCTTAAACAATATGTTAATTTCATTATCTGTTATGAATGTACTTTTTAAGTTATTCGAGAATATAATAGACATCGGTGAAGGAAAACATCGCAAGGAAAACAGGACGTATAATTAATACCACAATTAATAACGCATCCTACCATATTACATATGAGTGTGGGTTCGAATTCAGGCACATACCAATGCGACTTTCCAATTCATATTTACCGCTATTAGTGAACCTCATACTCGTGAGGAAACTTATAATTATTATAGATCTGAAATATCCAATTCGCCTTTAGCAAGAATGGTGATCAAAGCTTATGTCTTTTCTGTATGAGAAGAAACGTTTGCACTGCAACGGGATTACAATAGACTGGTATTATTTTTCAGTTTAACATTACCCTCAAGCCACAGCCTAATTTTATTCAAAAACATAAATGTTGCGAAACAAAAACGATCTCCCACATACACCGAACGATTGACAAAATGAAGTCATTCAGATTCAACCGCACATCTAATGAGAGCCTCCATACATATGACGTCATTACCAACCGCTGTACAACCGCACAGTTAACGCGCGTTACCGTTCAATTACCGCGCGTTCCCTAACCCGAAGGGCGCAGATTGGCCAATTTATTTTCTAGTAAATAGTGCTTTTTTTTTTTTTTTTTGGGGAGTGGGAAATCATCAAATGACTTCTCCCGCCATGGGGCGGGAGGGCGTGTCTGACTTTTACTGACTAAAACCCACTCATGCTCCTTCGGTTGCTCTTTATGTTCCGGAGTCACAGTAACCATTATAAACATTCTGCAACCCCGGCAGGCATTGGCCCTGTTGGGCCCCTTCCTACGCTGACTCTCCCTGAGGGGCGCGAACACTAACGCGCCGCCGCAATGGGGCCATTACTGGCATTCCATTGCGGCCTCGGTAGTCGCGGCGGCAGCGGCGGACGCGGCAGCAGCGGGGACGTCGGGAGCCGTGGCGGCAGCGGGATCGGCGAAACGATCGGCGGCAGCAGCGGGAGCGGCGGGGGCGGCGGCAGAGGGCTTCCGGCCCTTTCCTCTGGTCCTGGTGGGTGGGGCGCAAGCCTTGCCCCCAGCCCGGTGATCGGCCGGCTTGCCGGCTGCCGCACATACGAAGCAGTGCGGCGCGGCGGTGCACGAGCCGGCCTTGTGACCGGGCTGACCGCAGCGGAAGCAGTCGCCGCTGCGGTCTACCTCCGAGGTGCAACGGACACCGACATGGTGTCCCACCTGGCACCTGAAACACCTCAGAGGCCTGGGCTCCAGCAGCTTGACCTGCGCCGAAGTCCAGTCTCCGACCAGTAGTCGGCTGCCTTTTCCCGCGATCGCTTTTGCCGCCGGTACGGGGCCACTCACGATGACCGCTCCCAGCCCGGAGCGGTCAAAGCGGATGGCGCCCACCCGCACATCGCTAGCGGGACAGCCCCCCACTTTGGCGACGGCGGCCACCAGTTCCTCCTCTGTGACGGAGTCGTCCAGGCCAGTGACGCGCATATCAATGCGCATGGTGGGCCTGGACACTCGTACCTCTTCCGCCTGGAGGGACTCCCGCAGCCTTTCGGCCAAGGCATCGGCGACGGGGCCGCTGGTCGCCCCCGGGACCTCCAGCATGCGGGCTCCGGTCGCCGTGACTCGGAGCCGCAGACCTTCGGTCACGCCGACCTCAGCGAGGTTGACCGCTGCCTTAGCCTTCGAAAGGACTGCCGCGTATGTGACGCCCTTTTTTACCGCGTCCGGCTGCAGGGTTAATACTACCGCTGCAGACTTGGGGGCGCGGAGCCTGGCCGCGAGGCTCTTGGCCTTGCGGCGCTCTTGCCGCCGCTGCCGATGTTTGGCGGCCCTGGCCACCTTAGCCGCCTTTTTCCCCTCTCCGACGACTTGCCAACCGGGCTCAGCCGGAGCTTCGGCAATCGGGGGAGGAGGAGGAGGCGACGTGGGACACTGTGCAGCCGCACTCGCTGCGGGTGCCCCCACCACTTTGGGCTTTGCCGCCTTGCCCTTCTTGGTTGGCGTGGCCTTCTCCTTCGCCGGCTCCGGCGCAGCGGCACGCATTGTCGTCCCCGCCACTGGAGCCGCGGCCACCGCGGCAAAGGTTGCCGTTGGCCCTGCCGCCGGCGCCACCGGGGCCGCTCGACTAGCCGCGAGCGGGGGCCGGAGGGCAATGCCTTCCAGCACCGAGAACCGGCGCTGGAGATCCGCCAAGGCTTGGAGCACGTCCTTGAGCTCCGTCTCCTTGGGCTCAGCCGAGAGACGCGCGTCCCCCTGGAGCTTGGCCAGGTCCGCGCGTAACTGGACGTTCTCCTCTCGGAGCGCCTTCATGTCCGCCCGCATTGCGGCCAGCTCCCTTTCGACCTGTGTGGGCTCCTGGGGACTGTTGGCCTCCGCCCGCATTGCGGCCAGCTCCTTTTTGGCCTGTGTGGGCTCCTGGGGCCTGCTGGCCTCCTTCGCCGCGGCCATAATAACATCGTAGGCCTCGGCCATGGCCTTGTCTTTGGAGCTTTTGCTCTTCTTCAAGGCCACCGTCGTCAGTGCCTCACCCACCAACTTCGCCAGGTCGACCGCTTGCTCCCCCTTCGAGCTCCTTGCGGCGGCTGGCTCATCCCGTGGAGCTGGCGCAGAAGCCGCTCCGGGGTGACGCCCCTCCAGGGCGAGCCTTTCGGCTCGCTGCGCAGCCTCCTGCGCTGGGAGCTTACGCCCCCCTCCTCCAATCCGGCCCGCACCCCGCCTGCTGGTGGGGATTTTGGGAGCCGGAGCCATCACCTCACTGTCGGAGGACGACGACGCGCCCTCCGACATTGTCCGCTTCCTGCTGCGGTCTCTCCGCCCACGCCTCGGGCTCTCTGAGCTCGAGCTTTCTGAGCTCGGGCACAGCTTCGCCGACCGCACTTCCTTCTTTCTCTCCTTCCTCTCTTTTTTAGTTTTCCTTAGTTTAGTGTCCATACTTGATCCCACGAGTATGGGGGATTTAAAATGTACACCCAGGGTAACCCCCTGTCCCTGGGCAAGTGTACATTTATAACCCAACCAGAGGGTCCACCGGTTCCCTGGCTGGGGGTGCGCTAAAGACTGATGCGCCATCCGTAATAGATGACACTACTCCTCAGCCATTCGTACCTTCGCCACGCACCAGAACTTGGTATTAGAGGTAATTTTTTATAGAGGTTGTCTACCTCGCGGCCCGGGCGGTTAAGCCAAGGCCCTCGACCCCCGTCGAAAGTCAGAGACATGACCGTAACAGACTACGGGGCTACGAGATCAACGGGGGCAGCTAGGTATGACGACCCCCAGCTGCCTGCTCTGCGGCAGGGTGAGTGCACGCAGAGCCCGTTCCCCGACTCCAACACACACTGCCCTCTGCTACTCAGAGGGACAGGTGGTGGAGTCCTCCGTGACAGAATATTGGCAAGTGGGCAACGAGACCCCAAAGGCACAACGTACCCAATGACGAGTCGTTGCCCACCTCCCAGGGTGCACCGTCCCTCGGACTGGTCTTCGCCCCGGAAGAATCCATAAGCGAACTCCAGCCCTCGGGCACACGAGGAGGTTTTCTGTCCAAGCACCCCAGTAAATAGTGCTTTAGTTCAATGGTTTGTTGGTGAAAAAGTTGAAATGAAAAGACTTGGTGAATGGTTTTCTCTCTTAGCGTCTCGTGTTTCGTAATCCTTTTAGAAATGAGTCAAGTATGGTAAGAAGTGAAGATTTTTTTAAAGTTTTGTAGTTGTTTGAGTTTGAATTTTTTGATCGTTAAGCTAAATAATTATGTTTAATTAGTAGGTACTAGTAGTTTTTAATGGAACATTGTTTTCTTTTTCTACTCTTTATGTGTTTTAGACATTCCTTCTTGCTCCACCCGCTGGATAAACATAAAGTTAGTACAAGATGTTCTCCTTGCGTATCTATGCAATATTAAAAAGCTGAAAAGTTTGTTCGTTTCTAAGGCGATTCACACACGGCACCGCGCTCCGCCGCGGAGGGCGGTGAGGCGGATGTCATGTTGTACAAGACACTTTCAAATCCGTTGATACCTAACACACGTACACCGCTCGACCGCGCGGTCGAGCGGTGGGGTTAGTAGCGTTATGACTACATCTCGATAAGACTAAATAGCAGATATGACTAGTTCGCTATAGGACTTAATCTCGATATGACTAGATCTTGTTAGGACTATATCGTGTTTGGACTAGATCGCAATAAGGCCAGATATCAAAATGACTCATTATCGATATGACGTACAATCGTATCTAAAAGTGGCATAAGTATAGGAACTTCACGGAGTACCAACTTAGCTTTACTAAACTGAAAAAAAAATAACAAAAGAAGAAACACCATCAATCGCAAGTATCAAAGAGAATTTAATAAACTAGAACTAGAAGATTACGCTCCTGATTGAAAACGTTAGTGATTTAAAGCGTAAGTTAAAATAAATAAATAAGTATGGTACAATGAAATGCTTTCATTTCAGTATTTTAGTATAGGTACCATGGAAAAAAACTTAATGCTTTAACTCGATAACTGTACTCCAAAAAACAAACGAAAATATAGTCGTTACGCTATCTGGCCTTATTGCGATCTAGTCCAAACACGATATAGTCCTAACAAGATCTAGTCATATCGAGATTAAGTCCTATAGCGAACTAGTCATATCTGCTATTTAGTCTTATCGAGATGTAGTCATAACGCTACTAACCCGAGCGGTGTACGTTTGTTCTCCCTCCGCGGCTGTGCGCGGTGCCGTGTGTGAATCGCCTTAACTGGTGCAACTGGTTCGATTTAAAAAAATATTTTAGTATTGTATATACCATTTATTAAGGAAGGCTATAAATAATACAACATTACACTACAAGCTACGAAACCAGACCAGCAGTTAAAAACGCAGGTCGCGGGGGCAGCTAGTTAATACATCCAGTTGAAATCTCAAAAAGCAAAAGTGAATAAAACCATTTGACAAGAACAATATAGGTTTAAAAGTACAGAAATAAAATAAAAAAAACTGAATTAAATTCGCCTAAACATTTGTGTTCACAGAAACAAAAGGAAAATCTATTTATGTCGTACTTTTCCATAATTACGAAGGGCTTTTAACGCATTAATATGCTAACGGTACAAGGACAGAGCCCACACTGGGTCCACATTTGGGCAGCCATAAAATCTTCACATTCTCGGACACAAAGGACCCACAACAAAAGCCTGGTCACTCAATAAGAGAAAATCCCAAGGATTTTATTTTTTGGTCACATGAATTCTTTTTTTATGTCAAAAGTATACGAGAGTAAATGTGCTATAAGTAGAAAAAATATCTGCATTTTTTTAATAATAGTGAAACATGTTTTTATGTTTTTATTATGCCTATTACGTCGTATTATATAAATACTTCTATGTAGCGCTAAAAATAGAGTACAAGAAATAACTTTGTAAAATTGTTCACTTTGTAAATCTTAAACAAGTAGCGATGTGAAAACGGCACATTGAAATAAAAATTGGTAGTTCGAGAACTATTCGGTTGTCAAAAATGTAGTCTATAGAATTGTCGCCTTATTGTCTGCCTGGTCATCTCGCTAATATGACCAGGCAGACAATGTTATTTACATACACATTCTTTAGAAATCTGATTCCATTTTGAATAAAACTGTATTTTTCTGCAGTTTTCTACGGGATTGTGAAAAATCAAGCCACAATACGTCGCAAAAACGCACCTGTATATAGCAATTTTTATTTAAAAATATTGTATAACATTTTGGTGACCGCCTTGCTACTAGTTGATCTTGAGTCCAAAGACAGACTTATATACATATAACGCACCAGGTATTTAAAAAAAACTTGATTTCTGAAGAAGAAAAAGAAACACATTCTACCGACGTATTCTTCCGATGCGCGATACGCACACTTAACGCGATATCTGAGCAGATCGACGTATTCCACTGTTCACTGAATGACTTCACAAGGGTAGCATATTCGGTAATCTGCAATTGACTGGAATCAATTATTTTGTTATTTTTTGGTTTAATGTAAGCTTCTCTATCGTATTAGGTAAGGCCTGTAAAGATAGATGTAAGTGTGAATAATAAATAAATAAAACATTGATAGTTCATAAAATTTAGAACTGCATAAACTTTAGAAAATATTCACGTACCTTTTATAAAAAAATAAAATACCTTTTCAGATAAACGAACAACGAAACAACAAGAAGTTAGCTCTTCTTTATAAACTTAATCCACCGAAAGCCCATTTTCTAACCAATGAGGCCTAAACTCTAAAACTTGAAGAAGTTCGAAGAAAAAAAGCTTAATAAAACTCAAGCTAACTCTCGTTCATACCGCTATAAACAGTTTACTTCAATACCATCGTAAAAACGAACAACCGAGGTTCTGTTATAAAAGTCTTTGTTAATATTTTTAATACATAATACGTTCAGGGTCGCGCAGTGACTTATCACATAAAGTCTCTTATTAAATTCTGTATATTTTATCACCATATATTATGCGGAGTGGACGTAAATAAGCTACTTTACTAAAGATATAAAAGTAAAAATGGTATTGGTGGAGCCGCGGTCAACTATGAAAATAAATGAGATGCATCTGAACAAAGAAATTTACAGATTTCTTTTTAGGTTTCTCTTGTATTTACATTGACCGAAACCATTAAACGTAACGTAATAATGTAGACTTTGCTACGACGTAGTACTCCGCTACGCCGTAGTACTTTGCTACGCCAAAGTAGTTTTTGCTACGACGTAGCCAAAGGCAACGGCGTTTAACCATGATCAAGTCGTGACATAAATGTGCAAATTTGTAGTTGTATTGTTGTGTACGAATTTGTAGGTTTACAATCGTGCATGGTTATTTTTATGTTTATTGATCTTCATGGACATTGGTGAAAGAAAATCTGGACTTCGAAGCTTCAAAGCTTCGTGACAGACAAATATTAATATGCATACTTGTGCCTTCTCTCGAAGAAGTAATTATGGATCCCACGTAATGGGAGATCAATAATTTCCTAGTGTAATCATTATAACAGTGCCATGTTCACACTATAAGTCACTATAACTATAAGTCAGTCCTCACGTTCCTATCTACATAATAAACTAGATTTGAATATTTTCCTCTCTAAAATAACCACACACATAAATCAGTTTCATAAAATCCTATTACAACAAAACCCAAAGGCTCTCAAAACTAACTCTACGCCTTTAATAGGATCTAGTGGAGTAATAAATTAGTAGAACGAACATTAATACCCCTTTGAAATAGTGTTTTCCTACAGACCAGACGATGAAAGTTATTAGTTTGCACTTCTGTTTGCAAATTGCACTTCAACCCGTTAGAGAAACTATCAATTAAGCATATTTAATTGATCCATACGGATAAGACTAGTAAAGTGTATTACAAATTTACTTTAAAAGGTTTATAAATATTTTAGACAGGTTTATACAGTCACGAATCCTGGTTAAGTCACGCAGCGTTCATGTCATTTTTTTTAATATCCGTTTATTTAGGGGCATTCGTCCCGAAAAACATGACAGTCCCAGCGCTATCTACACTTAATACAATAATTAAACATCACAACAACAACAACAAAATAAAGAAATGAGAACTATGTTTTCAACTATATGCCATGCTGCATCGGATGTTGGCTCCGCTAAATTTAAGAATACTTCTTAGTCAAAATGTATGCTTATTCTACTAGAAAGTGTTACACATTATCTACTCTATTACACACATTAATGTATGAGGTTGATAGTTTATTTATGCAGAAATATATATTGACGGACTTAATGCCTAAGGCATTCTTTCCAAGCTAACTAAGGAGAGTTTCCGGGTTTGCATAATAGTTCTAATAGTTACTGCGGCCCCGGAACATAAAGAGCAACTAAAGGAACAAGGGTGGGTTTTAGCCAGTAAATGTCTTACAGAAGAGTTTGATACCGAGCAAAAAAGTTACTGCTTTTTGAGGTTTTGTAAGACTGCGATTGTGAGGGCCCAACGGTTTGGAGGCCTCTCATGTATGAAGTGGCGGGTTCGAATGGCTTAGCTTGTTATAATAATAATTTGGTTACTACAGTAACATAGGGACCCACTGTGACCTACAGAGAGTTTTTCTTAAATAATTATTTTCTTATTTATTTCTTGGGTTGTGTGACTGAATAAAATATGTAATCTTATAGAATCACTCGTGTATCTGTTATATCTATCTGTTCAATCCCTCGTATTTCTTGGTAGGCAAAAAAAAACCAGAAGTTCTTTAGTTCAATAAAAATATTTTTTATGAGTTAGTCAATTACTCAAAGTATTTAAAAAATACAATATATATTTTTTGTCAGATCCACTAATTATGACAAATTATACAAGTTTGAATCAAGTTATTTATCTAACTCAATTGTTTGGAAAGAGAGTCCAAACTTATTTAATTTCACAAATTCATTTATCAACAGCGAATGAAATTGGATGGTAATATTCGTCCTACGCAGAGATTTGGTAAACTGATATAATTTGTATTGTAAATCTTATCTTGTATAAATCTTATTTATCTTTGAAATGCCTATAAATATAAGATATAAATAGCAATACTTGTAATAAGCGGATGATGTCGTGTGCAAAATATATACCATCTTGTGACAAAATAGGTGCCTATTTTGTGTGTACTCTAAAGGTCTTTATATCAATAAATAAAATAAAAATTATTGAAAAACAAAAAACCCGACTGCCTCAGTTGACGACTACATCTTGTAAGCTAACTTTACTGTCATAATTTTCCTGTTAACTTCATCACAACATATACTATTGCAATGTTACTCTAATAACAGTGCCTGGATATTTAAGCGTCTCCATCTCCAAAAACGGCTTCCTAACAGCTAAATGACTCTTCTAACAAAAAAATGCACTTTAAACCTTAATATTTCGCAAACGAATCTCTGATTCAAAAATGCTGTTCACTATTTCTTTGTGTAGGAGAGGAACTCTGAAAATAGTACTATTTTTTAGTTTTTGTTTTACCACTTCGTCAGTGAGATGAATATACCCATGCCAAATTACAGCTTTTAGTACTAAAGTGTAGTAGCTAAGCCGTGGATAAATAGATAGATAAACAAACGGACTTGACGAATATGTAAGGTTGTTGACTGTGGGCCCTACTGGTCTGCAATGCGTAGAATTGAAGAATGTTAGAAAATAATAGGTTGTTAAATGTATGGGATTAATGTATATAAGCTTATGCTCAACTATTTGACTTCTCGTACCGAACTCTATTCTACAGACTGATCTCAGCGACAATATGAATATAAATTAGAAAAAAAATGGATTTTAACTGATTTATTTTATACATAACTAGTTTTTGCCCGCGGCTTCGCTCGCGTTAGAAAGAGACAAAAAGTAGCCTATGTTACTCACCATCCCTTTAACTATCTCCACTCAAAAAATCACGTCAATTCATCGCTCTGTTTTGCTGTGAAAGAAAGACAAACAGACAGACAGACACACTTTCCCATTTATAATATTAGTATGGATTACGACAATTTTATGCCACAGAAAACAGATTACATTAAATTCAATCTCAAATGTATTTTTGACAGACAGATAAAATTGAGAACGTTACTAAAAAATTTACCTTTTAAGATTCATGTTCACATGACAACAGAATTGCCTCTTTATACTTATTATCACAAATAAATGTTAAACCATCCTTCACGGTACACAAGCATAATAATTTTGTTAGCCTTTACAATATTTATAAGCTTAAATAGTTTCTCGGAAACAGCTCCTCATCTCAACTGTTTATTCAATAACATCAACATAGTGTAATGACCTAAACGCTAACCTAACGCTATGAAGTCAAATACTGTTTACAATCCTACATACAACACAGTTATATAATCGCAATAGGCTAACATAAGTGCCCCGGTACCATGACACTGGTGCCGATTGCCTTGTTGACAAACTAAAGTAAATTTAAGTTCGGTGCGTCTTTTTCTTTACATTTCATTAAGAAAAAGACAGATGATGATATATTACTTTAGTCCTGTCTATTAAGATACTTAAAGATAACTAGCTTTTGCCCGCGATTTTGTCCGCGTGGAATTATAGTTCCCGTTCCCGGGGGATTTCCGGGATGAAAACTATCGTATGTCCTTTCTCGGGTCCCAGACTATGTCTGTGCCAAATTGCATTCAAATCGGTTCAGGAGATTAAGCGTGAAGAAAAGACAGACAGACAGACAGAGTTGCTTTCGCATTTATAATATTAGTACGGATTTTGACACGATTAAAAAGAATGCCACTAAAAATGGGTCGATTTATGGCGCTGGCTATTTTGACAGGACGAAACTAATATGTATCTTCTGTCCTTTTCTAAATGAAATGGAAAGATATGCACTAAACTTAAATTTTGTTTAGAACAAAAGAATCGGTACCATTGCCAAACTTTAACATACGAAAGTGCCCCTTACCACATCAACGCATTCTTCTTTTTAACTCGAACGTCAATGTTTGCCAAATGGCCTGACCAAATCGTCCATAACACGAAGTTTTTCTTTTTCGGGTCCTTTATGGTGAACAGAAATTCAATTTCCATAGTATAGGTAAAATTGTGAGATTACCCCGTCTTTTGTATGCCAAAAAGTTTTGGGGATCGGTAGTGTCACGATTGACTTCGTTGTTAAGTTTTAGTAATGTAGTTATAGAGAACTGTTTGGATAGTTAGAGATTTGGTTACGAGCCGTTTTGTCACCTCAGTTTAGTGTGTGGTAGGAAGGATTTCTAAGACATTAAGATTTAACATTGATTTTGTGGTGTTTTTGCTTGCTAGTTTTTTTATTAACCCATAGACTGTCTGGGGCGCAGATCTATGCGAGCGAGACACAATGTTTTTTAATTGTTTTTTAATTACGACAGACCACCAGTTAATCGTTATTTTGACACTCTAGACATATAACAAAATGGGTTAAGTCAATATGCTTGAGCGTTAATCTGAACGTGGATAACTTACTAAGTACTAAATCTCACCGGTCGTAAGCGGTGGTTATTTAAGCGTTATTTCTCTTTTACTTTTTTCCTTAATTCATATTAGTCAGACAGGTTTTTTTGATGGTCACCAATGTACAACGTCGTATCCAAAATAGGGGATAAAATTTGTATAAAATGGGCAGGCGAAAACACAGAAAACAGCCAGTATAATTAATGTAAATGACGAATCTAGTTAAAAGTTTCATCTGTACATACATCTAAAACCGAATCAAAACATTTCAACTACTTAAATAAACTAGAACTAAAAACAATCAATCAAAGATATTTACATTACATTAACTGTATTGTTTGGTTTAAATAGATTATAGTAATACACAAAACTTAAATAACAATGACACAACAAAACATACATTATTTATTATCAATTATTATAATTCTGTTCACACTACAATCGCTTGACGTGATTTAATACAATGATCAAACAAAAACCCGTGTCAATGGGATATGAATTTCAACTGTGATCCCCGTTTTACAATATTTATTACAGTATTGATAACAAACCTTTAGTACATATTAATAGAGTTACAATTAACATAAATAAAGTTTTTCAAACTATGTATAATGTTCTACAAAATTACAGACATGGACATTATATTGTGATATTGAGTTGGATTCAATGAATATTGTAGTTTGATCTATTCGATCTAATAAAGAAATCGACAGAGAAAAAATACTATTTTTTTTTTCATAGATGGGAAATCCGTCCTACGCGGGGCGGGAAGGAGTGTCAGCCCTTTATGTTCCGGGGCAGCGGTAACTATTAGAACAATTCCGAGAGAGGCCCTCTTACATCTCCTCTGATCGAGGCGTAAAAGCGGTAATGACCCCTAAAAAATGACATCACGCGATTTTTATACAATGCTCACAGTACAATACACAGTTCAGTACAGTACACAGTTCAGTACAGTACATATCTGGAAATTATTTCCAATTGCTAGGTCACATACACCGTAAACTATTTATCCATAACATGTATGTATATAAATAAATTATAATATATCAGTTGTCTAGTTACTATAACACAAGCTCTGCTTCTTATAGGATCAGGTGACTGTGTGTGGGTTGACCCAGGATATTTATTTATTTTATTTATTTATTATGGCGGAAATCTTTGACTGCTTTTTTTATCACAGATTTTTAATATATTTTTCTCACTTCGGTCAGCACTGAGGTATCATCCCGCAAATTCAAACCAGCAAAATCATGTTTGAGAGCGCCCACACTTGGTTATCACAACGCACACAAGCACAATCTCTGTGAATGCTACAGGGCGACCATAAAGGTCTTTGTGTTAGGATTTATTCGGGTTACTCCTAAATCCTTCTTAGAGCTTGAGACCCGCTTCCTAATTCGCTTTGTCAATAAGACTTAGCAGGCTATTGTTTTACATGACACCTGTGCTCTGGAAATACGGTACGAAAACGCTATTGTATAGCATGCTAAGATTAGAAGAGTTCTCGTGCATTTAATTCTAGTGACCTAATAACTATACTCTGCCTTTTAACTTTTTGGGTAGTAAATAAATAAATATCTTGGGTCTAGTGAATTGGCTAAGCTGAGCCTGCATTGTGGTTGGAACCAGACAACTGATATACATATCTATAATAATTATAAATACATACACTAAAAAAATAAATCACACCCAGACAGAACAAGCAATCATGTTTATCTATGGGTAGTATTTAAACGCAAATCAAAAGATATCCTTTTTCTATGCAATAAGATTCCGAATTCCCATCAAAATTACTGATTGCACAGCAAAATATTCAACTCAAAATATCACTAAACACACTACAATTTATTTTCGCAGCGTACAGCGATTTTTCCTAAAGCAAAAGCTTTTTAATCAATGCATAGCTAATAATCTTAATGCACATTATACATGTTAACTCTTTTTCTTTTAAATAAAGCTTCTATTTTTATATTATTTACAGCAGTTTTTCTAAATAAAACAGCATTTTATTAGTCACAGTCGTCTTATTATTTATAAATTACCACATAATGACATCAGCAAAAAAAATATAAAATTAGATACAAAATTGTAATTTATTGAATTATTAAAGTGGGTCTTGCTTTCGCGGGGCGTCCACGCTTCCTTTTTTGCCCAATAGGCACATTTTTAGCTTCTACAGGTGGCGCCACGTACTTACAATTCCACAATAAATCACTTAAAATCATGGAGATATAGGTAGGGTCTAGTACCAAATAAATGTTTTTGTATGATGTACTATAATAGGTTTTTCCTAATAAGTATTTAAGAAAACTAATTAAAATAGATCACCAATTATTCTAAAACAGAGCAAATAAACTAAAATGTTTGCTTGGCAGAAGAGGATATCTGGCGGTCGGCGGCCGCTGCCGCGGCACGCTCGCTGCGCTCGCTCGCCTTCGCGCGTTGTGTGGTCACAGTTCTAACCTAACCTAACCAACTTTTTCAGTTAATTTGTTCTGCTTTTAGAAATAATGCAATGTGACAGGATTTTTTTGTTATAATAATTATTAAATTTGTCGAGCATGGCTTCTTGAAAATTAAGACAAATATGATGAACAGGTTTTGTTGTACTTACTGGTTAATATGCGACTGGGATAGTTATTTTGCTATGAAATATGGAAATTTTGCTGTGCAGTCAGTATTTATGCTATGTATGTAGTATTGTTGTACAAAAATAAATTTAACTGTATTGCAATACGAGAAAAAAAGTAATGTCATATTGATGTATAATTTCGAATTATCTGCAGTTTGAGTTTTGTTCAACATTTAGTTTATTTGTAGTGACATAAGTTACTTGATGTAAAAAAGAATATAAATGATGAGTATGTATTGATAGGCAATTATTTATTTGATATGCAATTTATAATATCCCTTTATCTATTGAACCCACGACCCACCACATTTTAAATATTTTTTTTTACACATTTTAACTAGTATCAGTTAATACAAAGGTGCAGTTTTTACCATATGGCAGATAGTTTTCATTTTACATTTTTATATCTGTTATTTAGCAGGACTCGTAAGATTAAGATATCAAAATTGGCCAACGAGTTTAGCCTTCAGACTTAGAGCATCGCAAAAGCATCGTACATCCATACTTTGGGCTGTTAAACACATTACACACTTTTTGTGCCGCGCAACTTAGTAAAAAAAGTAATAACTCAAGCTATGCTCGACAAAGTTTGACCAAAAACCTAACAATAACAAGACGCCCGCCATCTTGATACTAAATCATGGTATTTCCATAAAATTCAAGATCCAAACACATTCAAACTATCTAACTGCTTGCAAATGTAATCTGTTAGAACAAATAAGCTCCTTAGGGTGCATTTGGTGCCGATGTGTTCTGTTTTACTTCTCCCAGTTTAAGCTAAAGATATGTGCTTGCCAAGAAACCGGAGAACTCATTAGTAAAACCAGAACGGGCGTCGTAATTCGCCACAATTAACAACTTGTTTGTAATCTAGCTTGATAGTTGTAGTTGTAAGTTATGCGGACGGCGACACGTGAGCGGATTTGCTAGTGTGTGTCTACGCACTCACACTCTGACGGGGCGGTGGGTGTGTGTGTGTCAATAAGCTTGATTGGGTGAGACGGTTCACACTTTATTTTTAGAGTGTTACGTGAAGTTTTTAATAAAGTATGCGTTA
Organism: Athetis lepigone; assembly: GCA_033675125.1. Taxonomy (NCBI): domain Eukaryota; kingdom Metazoa; phylum Arthropoda; class Insecta; order Lepidoptera; family Noctuidae; genus Athetis; species Athetis lepigone. The sequence continues at coordinate 9,658,235 of CM066243.1, read as the reverse complement.
AAAAAAGTACTTCACTATAGAATTGACACGTTCGAAAACTGATGCCTTCGTGTAATGGACATTTGGCGTTTTTCAAAAGAGTGGGGCTTTCTCTGAAAACTCGCACCAAATCTTATAGGAAACGGTTGATCATCACTTGTAAAAAATATTAGTCAAGTGGATCATTTCCCAATACAACACTTTCTTCGTAAAACAAAAAAAAAACATTGAAGATAGAAACGTAAAAATTAGCGAATATTGAAAATTGAGCTTTAACGGGGTTATACAGAGGACGGGTATAGGAGTTCGTATGAAAATACGAAGTCAAAAACAAGAATAAAAAAACAAATGTACCCATTGAAATAAAAAAATAAATAAAGTTATAGATTGTAAGCTTGAATTTCTCTTTCCCTGACACAATTGAATACAACAAAGAAACGTCAATCAAATGTCACATTTTAAACAGCCCAATAAATAATACAACGGGTTTTCGTTGGTAGTGGTAAAGGCTAAACACGTGCTTTTGTTAGTGCAACGGGTTTTGTAGTTAAAAGTGTACTTTTTGAGTGTGAAACTAAATTGTGATTGTTCCTTGTGTCTGTGTTATTGGTTTAAGGTTTGATTTTATTTGTGTTTGTGCTTTTTTAACCCAAAATGATTTCCGAAAAGCCGCCTGATCCTGACCCCCCCGACAAACTTTTTGATCTGACTCCTGTACTAACTGTAACTCTCCCCCATTCTACCGATTTATCCCTGCAAGACCCTAATATGGATTCGGAATCTGCTAATCGTAAAAGGATTGCAAGTTCGCCCCCTGTCACTTCCAACAAACCGCCTAAACTGGCCAAAAATGCAATCGGCAGATCTACCTATACAGCTAGAGACAATCCACCTTACATTGTACACGTCTCGTTAAAAGATGAACAGACCTCAGGCACTGTGCTACAACCAATCAAGTTTGGTATGTTCTTGACAAAAAACAATGTCAGTAATGTACGCCTGGACGGGGTCAAACGAATTGGCAGGAATCGTGTGTCAGTTGAGTTCAAGTCGCACCAGGATGCTAACAGTTTTTTAAATAATAAGATTCTTTTGCAGAATAACTACATTGTCACCATCCCTCAATTTAATATTACAAGGATGGGTCTAGTTAGAGACATTCCAGTAGAGTGGTCCGAGGACGAAATTGTCAAGAATATACAGGTTCCGGAGGGTTGCGGTCCCGTTATTAAAGCCAGAAGGTTAAGTCGTAGGATATCCTCTTCTGGTATAACCGAGTGGAAGCCTACACAAACTGTAGTTCTCACATTTGATGGCCAAGTGCTGCCTAGGAGAGTGTATAGCTTCTTCTCTGCTCTTCCGGTTGAGACATATACTTATCCCACCATCCAATGCTATCATTGTTGTCGTTTCGGTCACACCCGCAATCTCTGCAGATCTAAGCCAAGGTGTTTCAAGTGCGGTGAAGATCATCCAGGAGATGGATGTGAAGTACCTCGAGAACAAGGCTTTTGTGTTTCGTGTACTGGAAACCATTTTGCAAATGATAGTGCTTGTCCTGAATTGGGCCGACAGAAGAGCATCAAGGCTCTGATGGCGGACAAATCGATCTCGTATGCGGAGGCAAGCCGTGTTTTCCCACCTGCTACAAGATCATATGCTGATGTCTCGAAATCTTCTCCACACCATAAAGTCAATGCCCAGAAATCCCAGTCCCAGTCCTCAAGCCCCATTCCTGCTTCACAAACCTCATACCGTAAAACGGTATTCTTAAAGCCCAAACCCCGAGCCCCCCTTTCACCAGGCTATGATAGACAAGCTCATCTCAACCTCACCCAAAATTACTCTTTCTCCCCATCAAGGAATGGCTGCGCCCTTCCAACAGAAGTAGCAGAGCCAATAGTTTATAGACAGGACGATAACTCCAAAAATATTTTAGAAGTAATCACAAACTTATTAATGTCTGCACTGACCAATTACAATCATACAATACCTGACCACGTTGCCTCAAAATTGACCTCGATCTTAAATTATATCCACGATGTTCCATCGTCTGACCTTCCTCCAATGGAACGTCAGGAGTATTACTCCCAGAAAGCCTGACCTTTCTTATTTAATAAATAAATTTAAACCATCAATCTGCGGCATTGCTGAGACATGGCTACTGCCTGGGAGCAATTTCAGGTTGCCTTGTTTTAGCAATGTTCGTAATGATAGACCTGATGGATATGGAGGAAGTGCTTTGCTTATTAATAGCAAAGTATCTTTCTCCCAGATTCCTCTAACCTCCGTTGGCGACAACATTAATGTTGTTGCTGTTAAGGCTGAGGATATAAATATTTTTTCCTTTTATATTGCGCACCCACAACTCGAGTATCTTTCGGAAATTAGGAATATATTATGCAGTGTTAGCGGTCCAATACTTGTCATGGGTGATTTTAATTGTCACCATCATCGTTGGGGATCAGATACTTGCGATAACTTTGGCATAGGCTTGCTTGATATATTGGATGATCTTAACCTCTGTGTCATCAACGATGGCAGTGCCACTCGCAGGTCGGCTCCTGGGCAGAGTAATAGTTGTGTTGACTTGACTTTTTGCTCATCCAATATATCCAGCCTCCTTATTTGGCGTCGCTTGGACATGACCTATGGAAGTGATCACTATCCCATTATAATTGAATTTCCTTCCAAGAATATTCCCACTAAAGTTTCCCCTCCCCTTTTAAAATACCAGCTAAACTCAGTAGATTGGGACCTATATAAAAAAATTTTGGATCTTAGAGTAGCTTCTCTCCCAATAGTTAATACAGTTAATGCCCAGGAATGTTTTTCGTTTTTCTCTTCTACTATTTCCTCTACAGCAGATGATTGCTTCCCGTCAAAAAAACCTTTTACTGGTAAACTTCCTTCCCCTCCATGGTGGGATAGGGAATGCACTGAAATGATCAAGGCCAGGAATGAGGCAGAAGAGACAGTTAACTGCAATATGAACCTGGATAACCTCATCGCCTTCAAGCAGTTGTTAGCGAAGTCCAGGAAATTCTTTAAGAAAAAGAAACGTGAAGGTTGGTCAAAATATTGTAGTTCGCTGAGTCCATCCACTCCTGTTTCCACAGTGTGGCGAAGAATTAAGCATTTTAGAAGCAGCCTAGCACCTGTTTCTTGTTCTAACAGTCTCACAGAAGAAATGGGATACAAGTTCTTCTCTAAAGTTGCTCCAGCCTATGTTCCAGGCATAGAGGAAAGCAGTGTTGGCATTGGTGATGTAGACGACACTGACAACCCACTGAACATGCCATTTAGCCTAGAAGAACTCAAAACGGTACTATCCCATGTTAGGGACTCCGCCCCGGGAGTGGATGGATTCCCTTACTCTTTTATTTCTAAAGCTGGTCCAAAAACTCACCAGTACTACCTGGACTTGGCTAACTTCTGTTTTACTTCTGGCTACATTCCCACAGATTGGAAGGTTCAAGTAGTTATCCCGATATTAAAGCCCGGCAAAGATCCTAATGACCATTGTTCATACAGACCTATCGCTCTATCGTCCATACTAATAAAACTTTTGGAACACCTTATTAAAAATCGCCTAGTGTGGTTGGTGGAAAACAGAGGGCTGCTCCCAACGACTCAATTCGGCTTCAGGAAAGGCTTGGGCACAGCTGACAGTGTGGGTATCCTCACCTCAGCGATCCGGCTGGCCCTCAGCAGAAATGAGTCTGTGGTTGCTGTCTTTCTGGATATATCAGCTGCCTATGACTCGGTCCTCCTCCCTATTCTCAGGCAAAAGCTGCACGAGCTGAGAATCCCGGCTAGGATATGTCGTATCATTGGTAGCATCTTTACCAATCGCACCATCCAACTGAGAATCCCTGGGAGTGACTCAGAACAAAGAACGGTCTGGTGAGGATTACCTCAAGGTTCTGTTTTGAGTCCCCCATTATACAATATTTATACTTCTGATTTGCCTTCGTCCCTTAACTACAATTGCAAAATTCTTCAGTATGCTGACGATATTGCGTTAATGGTCTGTGGCAGTTCCATTCAGGACGCCGCTTCATCGATGAATATCTCTCTGTCCTCGCTCAACCAATGGCTAACCGATCACGGGTTATCTTTAAGTGCACCAAAGAGTACAGCAGTCATTTTTACTCGCAGGCGCTCTGTACCTCCGGTAGACATTAAAATTGATGGTCAAATCATTCCAGTTATGGATAAGGCTAGGTTTCTGGGGGTAACCTTGGACACTAGACTGACTGGGGTCGAACACATTAACAACACGGTCAAAAAGTGCGAACGTTCGGTATCAGTTCTTAAAGCCCTGGCGGGGGTGTGGTGGGGAGCTCATCCTACCACCCTCAAACTGGTATACAACGCGCTGACTAGAAGCGCTCTAGATTACTGCAGCTTCCTTATTGAGCCCTGCAACAAAGAAGCGCTTAAAAAGCTAGACAGCATCCAGTCCAAATGCCTGAGAATCGTCATTGGTGCGATGAAATCGTCTCCCATAAATGCGCTCCAGGTTGAATGTGCAGAACCGCCTCTACACCTTAGGAGACAGTATTTGGCAGATCGCTTTCTCTCTAAAGTTTTTCCCCTTTTATCCCATCCCTTGCTTCCAATTTTAGAGCAAATCGACCTCTCCTTTGATAGTTGTCCTTATTGGAATAATAAAACTGTTCCGCTATTGATTAATAGGTACAGAGAGCTTAAACAACTCTCCTCACCAATCAGTCAATACCCAATTCTCCCGGTCTTTTCTGCCGCATACGAATCGATTTACTTCGAACCAAAAGCTGTTTTGGGACTTGGTATATCAAAAAATTCCCAGAACGCGAACGCTAATAACGACTTTGAGTTAGCCGTGCAGCGTTACTGGAAAGGTTGGAACTTATTCTTTACTGATGCCTCTAAATTATCAGAAACAGAATGTACTGGTGTGGCAGTTTATCTCCAAAATTATAAAATTGCAATACTCTTTCAATGCCCTCCAGAAGCATCAGTCTTTACAGGGGAGTGTATTGGCATCCTAGAAGCCTTACAATATATTAAGTCGCATCAAATAGCAAGGTCAGTAATTTTTTCAGATTCTCGTAGTAGTATTCAGGCCCTAAATCAAAATCAACTTTATAGTAAAATCAATAGTCAAATAATTGTAGATATAAAAAACTTGCTGTTTGATTGCTCCCAAAACGGCTTGGACGTCGAGATAGCCTGGATCCCTGGACACTCAGGTATTGTTGGCAATGAGTGCGCTGACTCGTTAGCAAAGTTTGCCACATCGAATCCGGCTGATCGAAAACACTACGTAGCCCATAACTACGATTTGCGGAATGGTGCCAAACCCAAGTTATTTAACTCGTGGACTGAAACATGGAAGACGACTTCAAAAACTAAGGGCATCTACTACGCCGCGGTACAGCCCGAAATCCAGCGTAGGCCTTGGTTTTATAAATGTCCTAAACTTTCAAAGAAAACTGTTTCGTCCCTGTGCAGACTGAGACTCGGACATTGTTGTAGCCCAGTGTTCCTGAGGAAAATTCATGTCCGTGATAGTTCGCTGTGCGAGTGTGGTCTTGCGGAGGGTACTTTGGACCACATTTTCTTTTCCTGCACCCTGAACAACAAATCTTTCGACCTCTACCACAAAATTACCAAGTGCAATATTCCCCTGCCAACCAACTTCCATTCCCTCCTTTCCCACTTTAATTGGTGTGCGTAATGTGTATGTATGTAAATATGTTGTATATATAAATACTTTTATAATTGTATATATATTTAGAAACATGTACATTAGTTCTTGTTTACTAACCCATGTGTTCGTACTTGCAGATACTAACACCTACCACGAAGTAAAAAGCGCCCAAACGTGACACTGGCAGAATAGTCGAAACCGGCTCAATTGCCAAAAAAAAAAAAAAAAAAAAAAAAAAAAAAAAAAAAAAAATAATACAACGTTATATCGGTTCGTTCTAAAGGTCCCGTATCCAATTATAGGTATGTGATTAGCGTTCACAAATACAACTTGATGGCAATTAGGTAACCCTTTGACGTAAGCATGATATTTACCCGTTATATATTTAGGGCGATTACACAAATGTTTCTAGGCTAACTTTACTCATGTTATGTTATACATTTTGATGTAGGATGGGAGATGTGATAATTGAATTCTTCTTTGAGTATTGTCGTATTTGAAAACCCATTGTATTATGTGGAATATTTAATGATTAAACGAACTTACCTAGTGAAGTTCTATCATAATTATGCGAAGGCTTCGTCCGAAGGGATTAGCAAATAACACTTGTAGTACCGCCTAGTGGTTCGCCAGTCTCACACTATAGTTGAGGGTAGAAAATAAAATTAAAAAATAAATTCACGTCAACAAGACAGTTGACCGACCCGCTTGCTTCATTTAGTTTAGAGAGTAGCCGCATCTTGAATATTTCACACACAATAAAGGGTTAACAAATGGGAGGGAGGGTTGCTAATCCCTTCGGACGAAGCCTTCGCATAATTATGATAGAACTTCACTAGGTAAGTTCGTTTAATCATTAATTATACTTCAGGCTTCGTCCTCGGGAGCAAATAACACTTGTAGACTTTTAGAGATAGTAGTGTGAAATATTTTGTTTATTCCTCAATTTTACAAACAGATATAAGAAAATAATTATAAATCAGCTTATCTTAAGCTTCATTTGAGTTATTGTTTACAATTGTTCTGGCAAAACAATCATTTCCATTGTTATTGACATTACCTATGGTTCTATTATAGAACCAAAATGTGCTCGACGAGCCGCTCCATCCAGCGGTTTTTCTTATTCGATCTAGGCTGACGCATAGCTGAAGAGCCGCGGATGTAGCGGCGTGCCTTGTGCTGTGCGCGGTGGACATGTTCACATCGATACCGCTATTGCGCAGGGTGTCTTTTATCCACCTACTCAAGGTTTGAGAACCGACAGCATTGTAAGGCTTTCTAAAGCTTATGAAGAGGGAGTCAATATTCTTTCGCAACGGGCTTGATTTTTCGAGTTAGGTAAGTAAAGTCAAGACAGGACATATTATTTCGGGTCGTTCCTCAAAAAACGGTAACACTAACAATGGCTGCAAACATCCTTAGCGTGTTGTTTTTAAGAGGTCAGGTATTTTGATAGTTACTTTAGAAGAGGACAATTCTATGTTTTTAAAATTAATCTTTGACAAGGTCTGTACTCTGTGCGCAGTCAAAAGAGCAATGAGAGTGATAAGTTTTTTCGAAAGGTTTTCAAGGGATAACGTTTCGTTGGGATAAAACTAGCTGAGATAATATATTCGGCTATTGTAGTATCCCATGTTATTTCATACTTGGGTAAAGGAGGACGTATCCGAAATATACCTTTAAAATACCTTTTGATCCTATCATCTTCTCCTAAATTATTTCCCATGAGTAGGGCAAACGCGGATCTACAAGAATTAAGCGTCCCGTATTGATATCCCTCTTCATAGAGAATGTTTAGGAAATTAATTATTTGTGGAATCGAAGCGTTATACAAATCACCATACCAGAGCCGTAAGTAAACATCATATTGTTTATAGGAGTTTTCAGAAATAGACGCCTACATCACATTAACTGCTGACGGAGATACGCTTGTTCTTACCCACGCCGTCCGCATAAGTTCCCTGCCACCGGGGTTTAATTAAGTTTGGTGTATAATTATGTCGCGATCGCTAGAACTGGAACATAAAATTGGATTTGCATTTGCCTTAAACACAACTGGATCAGACAATAAAAGGCTTTTTTAAAAATTGGGTAGCTGTTGGCCAATGTGGTACGACTAGTACGCCCCTAGCCTTATCTGTAATTATCTTTCTCAGTGTCTTTAAAACGACAGAGAAAGGTGGGAAAGCATAGAAATAAATATTGGCCCAGGAAATTGAAAATGCATTAACTGCCATTGCATTGGGGTCTCTGTGCCAGGAGATCTAAGCAGAGTATTTAGTATTTATTCGACTGGCAAATAAGTCTATTTGAGGTACCCCATACGTTGAGACAATTTCCTGGTATGTCCAGTCCGCCTTGACTCGGCATCTGCCGTGTTATTGTCTAATGAGCTAATGTAATGAGCTATGACGTACAATTTGCGACATTCACACCACTGCCATAGCTGACTAGTGATGTCAGTGAGGTGGGGGAACGAAATACCTTCCATCCTATTAATGTAAGAGACGGCTGTAGTGTTGTCGATGAGGAGTAAAATTTGACAGTTATTTAAATCTTTAGCAAATACTTTTAAACCAAGGAAGGCCGCAAGTAGTCATATATGTTGTGTCTTCTCTTGATTACTCCACAACCCGCTAGCCCTCTCTTTACCCCCACCCCGTATTTGAGGCATCTGAGAAAATTTTCAGATCATGCGTATCGTGCTACAAAACGGTATATGTATTGCATCATACCACCATCTTAGATCAGGTAGTAACACACTAGATATATTCATAAATTTATCATAGTTATCATCAGGTTTTAAGTTTAAATGTTTTACGCGTTCAAATAGTTTAGTACATAGCAAGCTGTATTCTACAGCCGGAAAAACTGCTTCTTGCATATTTTTAATTTCTGATTTGACGCGAACTATTTTTCCCGAGGGTAAAGTGATCTGTGATGAGTCTAAAACAAAACCTAGAAATGTACATACTTGACTAGGTATCATTAAACTTTTATCCTCATTAATTAAAAATCCGAGAGATGTAATTAATTTCTTAGATTGTACAGTATTGTACAAACATTTGTCGTATGACTCATCTAAGTAATTAATAGATATTAGGCCTGCCAAACGTAGTAACCGGACAATAGGTTTCATTATTTTAGTGAATATATATGGGGCAGTGCTTAAGCAAAATAGTAGAACGTTAAATTCGTACAGTTGTTGAACTTTAAATCTTAAATATTTTCTTGAATTATAATGAATACTTATAAAATAGTAAGCATCTTTTAAATCTATTTTTGTTATTAATTTTAATACTGACATTTTTTAAAATGATCAGCTGTAATAAGTTTTTTTTTTTTTAAGTTCTTTTTAAAATTTAGGATGATACTATATTTGCCATTTGTTTTAGACACTAGAAATATACTAGATAAAAACTGACCATCGGTAGGTTGACATTTTGACATAGCTCTATTACATAATAAATTATGAAGTTATTTAAATGGGATTTTGTATCCCTTAATGCAAAAGAAAACAATGTTTATTAACTCGGGATCATTGTCATTTTTTTTTTTTTCATATCGGCGAGAAATTTGTAGAAATTTGTCTCTGTCTAATTTCAACATTTTTGTCGCGTTTGGCATTAACGTCGGAAATAGCCGCGTTAATTTCGGCATTTAATACAGGAGCATTAACTAGTTTTCAATTACTCCGCAATAGTCCTTATGAATTTCGGGGCCGAAAATATTCGAAATAGTAGGATCTTCGCCCAGTATTTCGAGTATTGTACTGTTTAGCGTATCAGCTGACTCAGGCTCTTCAGTATTTGTCACCGGCTCCACGGCGCTAGCGGCGGCGGGTGGCGGCAGGGGGCGGGGGCACTCTTCGTCGGGTTCCGGGACGGGGTCGACGAGCGTCTCCGCACATGGCTCAGAATCAACAATACCGTCAAGTAGGTTTGGAACGTTGTTATTACGTTCTTGATCTGAAAACTACCGATACCTATACTAGTCATGAAACAGACCAAAGTACTGTTCGCCAGACAAATTTATCGGGTAGTACAGCTCCAAAGAGAAGTACGCAAACCCATCTAGGTAATCATTACTGACCTACACTAGTCAAGAAACAGACCAAAGTACTGTTCGCAAGACGAATTTATCGGGTAGTACAGCTCCAAAGAGAAGTACGCAAACCCATCTAGGTAATCATTACTGACCTACACTAGTCAAGAAACAGACCAAAGTACTGTTCGCAAGACTAATTTATCGGGTAGTACAGCTCCAAAGAGAAGTATCAAACCCATCTACGTCATCATTACTGACCTACACTAGTCAAGAAACAGACCAAAGTACTGTTCGCAAGACTAATTTATCGGGTAGTACAGCTCCAAAGAGAAGTACGCAAACCCATCTACGTCATCAGTACTGACCTACACTAGTCAAGAAACAGACCAAAGTACTGTTCGCAAGACTATTGTCAGGTAGTACAGCTCCAAGTTATAATAATATTTAGTTGTGTAAGTACCATGTTACAAGTAAGTCACACTAATTATTGACAATTAGTTAAGAAACAGTCCTAGAATACTGTCCGCAAAGCTTTTATTGGGTAGTACAACTCCAGAGAAGTACGCAAACCCGGCTAGGTAACTATAACTATCACGGGTGTAAGTAATGTTTTATTATAAAAATAAAATTTATGTAAAATATCACGATTGAGTCACACTAATTTATTGACAATTAGTTAAGAAACAGTCCTAAAATACTGTTCGCATAACTATTATTCTATTTTGATATTGAGTAGGTAAACTTGCAAAGATAACATTTCTTAAAATATCGTAGGAGTTTCTACGAATGGTAGTTAAACCCAATAGGTATGAAATGTAACCTATTTAGCTAATTTAGTCAACACTTTTCTTAAGATTGATTAAATGTATTGTAAAAAATTTGTATACAATATGTCCCGGAATAAACGCACACCACCAGACACCCAAATTAGAATATTATGTTATAATCATAATACATACACTGATTTTTTATTATTAAGTTTAAAACAGTGTTTTTTTTTTATATATATAAATTTGTTGTACAGATTGTGGGAGAAATTTATAGTCACATTACAAATTTACGCATGCATACCGTCGCACTTGCATAAGGGTCTAGCGTAGTAGATATTTCATCCATTTTAGTTTGTTTTGACTGTACAGCGGAAGTGTGACAGCAATTTACGAAGTTTTAATTATTTTTGGGATAAAATATTACCCATATAAAAAATTACAAAAATCGATTCAGTAAACGATTCTGAACAAACTATTTTCTCAAAGTGCATTAGTTCAGTTACACACTGTATAAGTAAGTATCTACAAGTTACTTCTTAGTAAACATAAAACCGTGACAAAAAGGTTTTGATACACTTGATATGTATGTAAAAGTAAATAAGGCAAGTAAAATCGTTGCCTAAAGGACATGCATTATGGCGACTTATTTATCGCCAGCTCGTTATTAAACGGGCTTTGTACGGCAGCAATAAAACTAACAAACAATAAATACACAATGACTGACCTGGAGACTCCGAGCGAGAACGAGTATCAAGCGAGTTGGAACGACTCAGCGTACTTACGGCATCTTCGCAACACTTTCTTTTCTAATTTCTTGAACTACCGCAGCAGATGATCGTAATCTTCCTCGTTTCCGTTTAGGTATGTTGGATAAGCACTTGGAATAAACAATTAGCACTTTTGGGACGCGAGCGTGTGATCGTGGCGAGCACTAAAAAGCGAATGAAGCAAGCGGGTCGGTCAACTGTCTTGTTGACGTGAATTTATTTTTTAATTTTATTTTCTACCCTCAACTATAGTGTGAGACTGGCGAACCACTAGGCGGTACTACAAGTGTTATTTGCTAATCCCGAGGACGAAGCCTGAAGTATAATCATATGTATAGGTTGAACAATGTATGCTGATTTTATCCATACTAATATTATAAATACGAAAGTAACTCTGTCTTCCTGTATTTCTTCTGTCTGCCTGTTTCTTCTTCACGCGTAAACCACTGAACCGTTTTGAATAAAAAAAATTTGGTACGTAAATAGTGTGGAACACAAGAAAGGACATAGGATATTTTTCATCCCGGAAAACCCCCCGGGAACGGGAACTATTATTCCACGGAGGACGGAGGCGCGGGCAAAGCTAGTCTATCTTTACTAATATTATAAAAAGGTAAAATTTGTAAGTTTGTAAGTTTGTATGTAGGGGGTAATCTCTGGAACTACTGGTCCGATTTGAAAAAATCTTTCAGTGTTAGATAGCTCATTTATCGAGGATTGCTATAGGCTATACACCATCACTGTACGACCCACGGGAGCGGAGCAGTAACGAAAAATGCGGGTAAAACCGCAGGGGACAGCTGGTTGTTAAATAAAAATGTGTAATGTGAAATGATTTTTTGTGGTTTTATAGTTTAGTTTTAATTAATTTATTAAAATACCTACCTACGACACAAAATTACGGTCATTATAATATTTCAAAAACAATGGTTTGATTAGAGTGTATGTGTCTCAAAAAAATATTTCAACAAAATGTTGTAACACATTTTTAGGGTTCCGTAGCCAAATGGCAAAAACGGAACCCTTATAGATTCGTCATGTCTGTCTGTCTGTCCGTCTGTCTGTCTGTCCGTCTGTCTGTCCGTCCGTATGTCACAGTCATTTTTTCCCGAAACTAAAAGAGCTATACTATTGAAACTTGCTGTGTGGATGTATTCTGTGAACCGCATTAAGATTCTGATACAAAAATAGAAAATAAATAAAAAAATTTGGGGGTCTCCATACATAGAACTTAAACTCAAAATTTTTTTTTTCATCATACCCATATGTGTGGGGTATCTATGGATAGGTCTTTAAAAATGATATTGAGGTTTCTAATATCATTTTTCTCTAAACTGAATAGTTTGCGCGAGAGACACTTTCAAAGTGGTAAAATGTTGGTCCCCCCCCCCCCGTAACTTCCAAAATAAGAGTATGATAAATCAAAAAAAAATATATGATGTACATTACCATGTAAACTTCCACCGAAATTTGGTTTGAACGAGATCTAGTAAATAGTTTTTTTTAATACGTCATAAACCGTATATCGGAACGGAACCCTTCATGAGCGAGTCCGACTCGCACTTGGCCGGTTTTTTTTGGATAAACTATGATGAACATATTTTTTATCCTATTTTATTGGTATTATTTGTTATTAATTTTTTGGAAGTTTTGCAATAAAAACCATTGAATGAAAATATTTAATCATGCATTCTCTATTTCTATGAGGTCGGCAATGCATTGATGCCGAAAATATAGTTTTTATTAATATTTTAATGAACTACAGGATATTTGCGAAAATATCCCATTTAAACCGGACCATCAGAAATTGCGAAATAAAAATCAGCTGCTTTTATGTTTGCATAACTTAAAAAAAATGCTATTTTATTTTAACTGGTCTGTTGGTCCAGTGGTTAGTAACCCACCTGCTAAGCTGAAGGTCATTGGTTCGATTCCCACCGAGGACACTATTTTGTGTGACGAGTATGATTGTTTGTTGTTTGTGTTTATAAATTAAATAACTATGTACAACAGTTGTCTGGTTCTGCATAGTTGGGGGAAAAGATATTCGTTTATGAGTCGTTATTCTCATAAAGCAGTAAAAAACTTCAAAATTATGCTACACCGCTATTAAGTCCTTACCTACTGTATAATTAAATAAATCTCCCTTTACCTTTACCGATTCAGGCCATACATTATACACTTTATGACCCAAAGACATAATTATAAAATAGTTAGGACTGTCGTAATTCTACCGAAGACCGTAGTCAGGGATGAGGGAGCAAGTTCGTACTAATTTGGCAAATAAATGGACAATTTAGTCGAAAACTTGTCGGAAGTTATCCCAGGACCCGGGGCTTACATGTGACGTCATCGTATACTAATGCTTTGTGGCGATGTATTAGAGTAACTGATGTCGCTACATAACTGTTATTGTAGTGAACTGCTAAATATTTGAACGGGTAAGTGATGACAAATTAGATGGTAATATGGCTGTGACGAGGGTTCAGTTCAATGTTTTATTGACGTTGTGTTTTGAAATTACTTAACTGGTAACACCAGTTAAGTAATTTAAGTGCTTGTGGAAGTGTCTAGTAACAGGGCTGAGTAGCAGTTTTCACTGTCTGTCGTGCTAGGTATCACAGTTTTTTTTAAGGTATATAAAATCGTAAAATGACTGACTGAGCGGTATATCAACATAGCGGCATAAAACTTGGAGAGCGCGTTCTTTGTGCAGAGTAAGTATTCACTAAGAAAGGATTTTTTACCGCCAAAGGGTTTTTTTATTTTTTGGTGAGTGGGAAATCATCCAATGACTGCTCCCGTCCTGGGTGCGGCGGGAGGGCGTGTCAGACTCTTACTGACTAAAGCCCACTCATGTTCCTTCGATTGCCCTTTATGTTCCGGGGTCACGGTAACTATTATAAACATTCCGCAACTCCAGGGTCACGGTAACTATTATAAACATTCCGCAACAAAGGGGTAACATCCTCGAAACCGGCGTGACGCTCACAGGCTCGTGTTGGATATCATGCCTAGGCTTGCTAAATACAACAAACGTTGTTTGTATATGTGTGTGGAAATATTTAATAGGATACCGAGTTATCTCAAAATTCTCAATACCAGACTACCTAGAAGAATCTTATTTGATTGGCTGTCCACTATAGTTTTTATAGTTTTAAAGAGTATTTTGTTAAAAATCATTGATGAACTGTATGCACAATTTGCACGCTTATAATGTTAAGCAAAAACATGTATGTTCTGTATTCAATATTTGTGCCATCTTTAATACCGTGTTTTTAAGCAAATAAATGTTATTCTATTCTTAAAAAAAATAGGATATGGAAGCTTAACGTCCACGCCGGCGAAGCCGTGAGCGAAAGCTAGTTTTTTATTTGTACTGTTATATTGTTGTTGTGTTGTTATTGCTTTATATAGCGATTATTAGGACAGCTATTTTTATGGATCTTGCTGTTTGTGGAGGTGACTTATGTTTATTAAACCCTTAAATATCAACAATTATAAAAGGACTACCTACCGTGTGTCACTGACGTTAACAATTAATTGCATATTTCCTGTCACATTTCACAGTCTTTCCCACCAAACAGTTAATCGAAAATCAATCTACCAATACTTTCATATCAATAAAAGAGCATTAAGAAAACCACAAATCGAAGTTCATTTACTTTATTCAAACCCAAATTGATTCCTCTCGCGAAGCCGAATATGGAAAAAGATCCAAAACCAATTGAAATTGAGGCATATCGAATCTATAAAAACAATTTTCCTCGAATGTTGATATAGGGGGAGGATATAAAGATATTTTTCGACACCATTTCGTTCAGAAATGTGTACGAATGTAATACGTGACTGTGTGCGACGGGATTAGATCGATGTAGGCAGTGGCTTTGAAGACAGCGGCGGCTGTAAGTGCTTAAAGGCCAGTGAGTCAGCGGGTTTTAATACAACATTAAATTTCAATATATTCCGATTCTGATTGATTTGATTAAGATGATGGCGATTGATTTCGAAGTCAAAGGTATGGATACTTTTATGACACTGTACGGGAAATAATACGACAGGCCATCTTATGTTAAGTTGTCACACTTTAATTTATCTGCAATACAAGAGACTTAGCTGAAACATAGCCTCATTACGCTTAGGATTCTTTTACAGAAACCTTCGCTGTAGTCCAGAATAAAAAGAAAACACACTAGGCTGTAAAGTAGTTATTTGCGCACTATATAGATCATTTTCCATATTTTATTATAGATAGTGCTGATTTTTTTTTACTGAACAACACTGAGAAGAAATCCTGAAAACAAACTCGGGGATCAACGTCTCTTTTCAAGATTAGACATAAAACATATAATTACTACATGTTATACAGTTATTGTTAGTATATTTCATGTTATTTTTTCATTAACTTTAAGCACCTCCGAACACAAATACCCTTGCAAACCTTCGAAAAGCTATCCATTCACCCCTTAATATTTCATATTATTTTAAAGTGTCAAGTTACTCAATGAACTCCTTTCCCCGCCATCCTAACGGCCTCTGTTTACTTGCTGAGTTTGACGTCGATCTACGCTGACTACGCGGAACTTGGGTGCAATGGCTCCTTGCCGATTATAGCAACATATAGTAGTAGATTGTAGTAGGTAGTTGTAGATAGTAGTACCTTTGCATGCTGCCCGTAGTTAGGTTGAAGTGTGCGGAATGCGCCCAAATGTTTGTGTAGCTACCGTGACAGACATGCTTAGATATAGGCATATGTGAAGCCTTAGTTATAATTGTGTAGCGCATATTGTAAACAGACTTTAGTGTAAGGAACTTGTAGCTTTGTTAGGTTTATTGACATTATAATACCTATATTTTTCGTGGTAATCAAGTTTCTTAAAACCTTGGTCTATCAACTTTAGCACGCACTCACAGCTTGTGGACTATTTAAACCCATTTTTTACGCACGAGGGCTAAAAAATAATTTGTTCACGCTTCGTCAAACATGCCAGATGCAATACAGTAGCAGGGGAGATCCAACCGTACCTTAAGGCGTTATTGTTTTGTATGCACAAGGTGGTATACGCTTACTGAGCGAAGAATTTTACAAGTGAAGAAATTTTTTCTCAGTGTTATCCTGCTAGGAAAGACCGGCCCCCTCGTTCACTTAAAATAAGAAAAAATCTTACGTGTGTTACTTGTAACCTATTTTTTTATTATATTTACCTTTTTATTTATTTTATGCACGACCACATTCTGAAAACCGACGTCATCCTAACAAGAGTACAACTAGGTGATGATTTGCTACAGAACGTACAAGAAACCGCCTTATTAATAAATGTCATTAAACAGTTTACGCACGGCCAATTGATGCCAAACAAGACAGAGAGCCTATGGTAAACAGACAACATATTTTTTTTTTTTTGGTGAGTGGGAAATCATCCAATGACTGCTCCCGTCCTGGGTGCGGCGGGAGGGTGTGTCAGACTCTTACTGACTAAAACCCACTCATGTTCCTTCGATTGCCCTTTATGTTCCAGGGTCACGGTAACTGTTATAAACATTCCGCAACACTATCCGTCCCTTCAACTATCTCCACTTAAAAATCACGTAATTCGTCGCTCCGTTTTGCCGTGAAAGAAAGACAAACATACAGCCAGACAGACACACTTTCCCATTTATAATATTAGTAAGGATTTATAAATACTAACATAATATAATAATAACTACACTACACCCAGGCACAGAACAAACAATCGTGGAAATCACATAAAGATTTGTTCTGGGTAAGAATTGAATCAACACCTCCGACTTAGCAGTCAGGGTCACAAACCATCACATCAAGTAACTTTTTACTTACGACCAACCGTGTTGAAAAATTACTAATACATGATACATGTACAATATAAGTTGAAACAGGAACCATTGCCATTGGTGTCATCGAATAGGCAGTCTGGTCGCCACGAGTTGGTAGCTAGAACTAAATGCATTTTTCATGTAGTGAACCCAACTTCTACAAAGTTGATACATATTCTTGTGGATACCGCACACTGCTCTTCAAGTGATTTATTTCGCTGTCATTTATGTGATAATGCCTTTATGTTTAGTGGTAAAATATGACGTGAAATATTTGCACTCAATTTCATTCATGAGTGATGGGTTTGAAACTTTGAACAATGAACTCTTACCCTTAAAATGTTAGCAAGAGCAAATAATATAAATAATGTTTGGAGATAGAAGAATATCAACAACTGAATATTCTTTGTTTGTTGCTGTAAAACCCTTTCATTTTTTATTTATTTTGTAAGAATTTGCGATATTTAGTATCTGTCGAATATCTAACGAGATGGTGTTGTTATCGAATTAGAATTTGGTATAATTTCGTTAGCTACATGCGATATATAAGTTAATTAGAAGAATATAGTTTTTGAGATTTTGTTTTGTTGTAATTATAGCCTTTTAAGCCATATGTGTTCATTGATGGTCATTGTGGTGTTGTACAATTGCCGAATTACGTGCCACATATAAACGATTAAGTGAAATTAAGAACTAATATTATGAATCTATAGAAATCGTTTGTTCAGTTAAATAAAAACACAAAAATAAAGTCTAATAATTATTTACCCATGTGTTTATGGTAATAAATTATTGATTGAGTGATGATAAAACCGTGGGTCTATTTAGTAAAAAACTACAGCTGCAGCCACCTAGCAGTGTACACGTTCTATTAAATAAAACGTATGTGCGCCCCCAAAAGAACTTTTCAGTCAAACTTGTTTATTTCTGAAGAACTCACAACGAAAGGGTTTCTGAAGTAACTTAGCGACTGCATAGACGAGATACAATGACGTTAGTTTGTGTTTGTAAAAACTTTACTAACAACACGACTTCATAAGCTGGTGAAAGTTCGTTTTGTTACCACTTTTTTTTAGTTTTGTGTTTGAATTCCGCTTTAATTGTGTTTTTGTTGTCGTTTTGTTGCTTCAAGTTGTGACAATGCTTTCCTTGGTACTTAGTGAATTTCAGACAGTTTGGGTCTTTAGTTTGCCATATTTTAACAGGAAAATACGTACATTTATGTACCATTGGTAGAAAATATGTATCTTGTGTTATTATTTTACAATTGCAATATCTCACTTTGTAAAGATAAGGGGAGGAGAGAGAGGAGTTTCTTATCTATCATTCTCCACAAAAAACAACTTTTCGAAATGGGTGACTAAAATCAACCATTTGTTTTTCATGACGTTCCAAGTTGCTTTTTAATGGTCTAATAGAATTGAAAATATTTGATTTTGACTAGTTTAATTGGAAGAGTTACACAATAAGTTGGGACTTTGATCTCCAAAACGTCAGTAAAGTGAGCTGTTAGGTATACCCTCTAAAGTGAACATGTCTAGAGTGTGCACGCATGTGTCGGCTAACGTAAAGTCAACGTAACAGGCAGAGAGTCTATTGCTTTTGACTATACACATACAGATACCAGGAAAGCTAATGAAAACTTCCGAATCGTAAAACCCTTTCTTGGTTGATATTCCTCATAACCGCACGCAGCGCTTCTCAAAATCGTTCATAATGCGCACCGCAAAGGAATGGAACTCCCTGCCGGCGTCTGTGTTTCCAAATTCATATAACCCAGAAGTATTTAAGAATAGAGTGCATAGGCATCTACTGGGTAAGCTCGCTCCATCGTAGACTCCGTCTATGCCCTCGGGCTAGTCTGGGACCAAGAGCAAGCCCATTATAATAAAAAAAAAGGAAAGAAAATAAATATTTTGTTAAACTTGCGCACAACATGATAAAAGCTATAGCTAATAAAAGAGAATGAGATGGTATACAAAATTAGTTAATACTAGACAAACCATTTGAAATAATTAAAATTTCGATTTAAATTCAATCCAAAATCATTGAGATAGACCACAAAAAACCGGTCAAGTGCGAGTCGGACTCGCGCAACGAGAGTACCGTAAAATGTACGTACATCTACTTTTTTTGTGAATTAACTACTAATTTACGGTTTTCGGAGTTTTTTCTTTACCTGTGCTACATGACATTACTTCTTGAAAAATTTCATGATTCTAGGTCAATGGAAAGTACCCTACCTATAGGTTTTGATTCCCTTGCAAATGTCTAAATATGCAATATAAATTGAACATAAACAGCCGTATCTTTACTGCGTTGATTTAGAAAATTAATTTTTTCACTGCTTTGAGATTTAACAGACTTGAGTGTGTGATATTAATTTCAGCTTGATATCTCGACGCGTTTCTGAGAAAAAAAGTCTTGACAGACAAACGGACGGACGGACAGACAACAAAGTAATCCCATATGGGTTCCGTTTTCACCTTATGAGGTATGGAACCCTAATAAAAATAATATCAGACTGCCTAAGATATCTTATCAGCACCACTATCAGCCAGCATCGATTCACTGCAGGACATAAACCTCTTTCAAGATGTAAGCTGGTTTTATTGTTCAACGTTTCGGCAGCGCCGTTGAAGCGTCCGCGTATGGAGATATATGAGAGTAGTAGTTGCGTTTCAAAGTCGCGCGCTTTTGCAGCGCCGTTCAGAAAACGCGCAGTCTTTGCCGGCGCCGCCAGGCGCGGGCCGCTCTTGCGCTTCTACGGCCAGTGTGCGTTTTAGTGTGACGCTGTTGAGACGCGTCGTTTTTCGAGTGTCTCACAGCAGCGGAACGCGTGGTACTAATCTCGTTTTACAGTGCACCGCTGTTCAAGCGCGCGTTGTTAACAGCGCGCTGCCCTGCGGTGGGTCTAGCGGCGTGACTAAAAAATCAGCCGTACTATTCAGCCCGATTTCCGACCTTACGCATCTAGTTATTGCCAGTCACCGAAGCAGATATCACACGCACCACTTGACTAGGAGGCGTCTTAAGGAGTATGCACATTTAATTAGCTTCAGTTGATAATATGTCAATAGAATACAACGAGTTTGCGCGAAAGCATAACAGACGCCAAAAGCTGAACGGACGCGTACGCGTCTTTATTCGAAATCATTGTATTATATGGACAATCTGAATAAATGCGCGTAGACACTTACACTACGCTTTATTATTTTCCAACAATTATTAACGGTTTTGTGACGAACGACGCACTTCAGTTTGCTGATATTGACTATGATACCTAAGTCGATTAATTTTCTAAATCAGTATATTCAATTCAGGCAGATCTAGTGTTTGCCTAAATCTATTTGTAGTATAAGAATTAGATCTAATGGTAGGCGTCCTAAGCTAACATTGCGGGATTTCAGAGTCTTTATCAATAACTAACGTAAGGGACAAACCAAGAAATATCTGGTTTTAGGCCAAATAAATGAGTGGATGTGAGTGGAACACTCTAGAAGAAATGTGGCGAGAAAAATAATTGTTTATATTTTCTAGGTCATGTCATTTAAGAAATGTTTGTGTTATAATGTACTATCTGTCCCCCGCAGGTTTCACCTGCGTCAAGTAAGGTTTGTGGTTAATACTCTGCTCCCGTCGATCATAGCGTACTTTTATCTATTACATATTATTTATATTATTAATGTTATATTTTTCTATCTCGATTATATTTGTCAAGAAACAAAGTGGTATAATGGTTCTTCATTATTTTTTTGTTATTAATTATTTCAAAATGATCTGTATCATGTACTTTGACTGTTAACTGCAGTTAAGTTCACATGGGGTCGAATCCATGTTAAAATGTTTAAATGTTCCGTTTTTTTTATATCTATTTATGTTTCTAAGATTTTAAAACGTTCTCTCATACAAATTTTACTACAAAAGCTATAAAGGGCAAAATGCATACCTATCGTTGACGTTTTGTAGCTTTTATAGAGTTTTTGAAACTACATATCTAGTACTAGTGTTATTAATAAAAAAAAAACTATGTGTTTTTTTTTTTCATTTCGAAATATTTTTATTTTCACAATTTTATTTGAAAATGTATTAAATACTTATCTATAAATATAAATAAATGTAATGTAAATTAAACCAGCTTATTACTGTCCCTACTGAAGGTCACTTACGGAACTTAATAAATAAATGAATAAATATCCTGGGACTACTCACACACGGTCATCTGATCCCAAACTAAGCAGAGCTTGTACTATGGTAACCAGACAACTGATAAACATCCATACTAATATTATAAATGGAAAGTGTGTCTGTCTGTCTGTCTGTATGTTTGTCTTTCTTTCACGGCAAAACGGAGCGACGAATTGACGTGATTTTGAAAGTGGAGATAAGAAGTTGAAGGGATGGAGAGTAACATAGGCTACTTTCTGTCTCTTTCAAACGCGAGAAGCCGTGGGCACTTAGTGGAGCAGTGGGAACACACGTACTTAAATAATTTATAAATACATACATATTATAGATAAATTACACCCAGACACAGAACAAACAATCATGCTCATCACACAAAGTTTGTCCTGGGTGGGAATCGAACCCACGACCTAGCAGTCAGGGTCACTAACCACTAGACCAACAGGCAATGATCATCATGCTCAAGGCATTCACAGTATAATTATCTAATTTATACTGTGAATGCTGTGGTCTCCTATAAGTGAAGGGGTACACCTACATTTAAATTTATGCATTTTTTGGCAATGTTTTGTGTATAACCTTCGTTGGAGATCCTTATATAAATAAATAAATAAAAGGTGGGTTGGCGATTACGCATTTATATTCAATAGTCCAGGTTTCCTCTCGATATTTTTCTTCACCGATTTCGAAAATACTCTTTAGAAAGTACAAATAAATCAAAAAAAGTCACATCGGTAGTTACCCAAATTAAAACCACACCCCTTTTACATTACCCACAAGGTCATCACGACATTCGAGAAAACAGTTATATATTTTCAAATTAAAAAGCATTGGAACAACTTGGTTCGTGAAAATGTAAAATAGCATGTATACGATGGCCCATCGTAGCCTTACGTGGAACAGTGTCCGTTGGTTGTACCTAAGCACTTTGATGGATATCTTGTGTTCAAATGCAATAGTGGACCAAATTCGTTCACTGAGCGGAACAAATGTAAGAAATCAGAAAGAATGGTATTAATTTGGTTTTACAGATACATAACTTTTCTGAAATAAAAGCTGTATAAACCTGTATGTTTTAATATTAAAGGTCGATTCACACATATCAGTGAACCCACAGTTCCGGCACAGTACCGTTACAGTTCCGTGTCCGTGCTACAGTGGTGCGTCAGTGCTTCAATTCACACATATCAGGCACAGTACAGTTCTCTGCGGGTCTTCGTGCACGACGTTCCCTTCAGACTAGCGTTGACGTCGATTGTTTTGATGGCACTCTTCAATAACACAGAATTAGCTATGATAGCCATTGCTTTAGACGAAGAAGAAGAAGAGAATCGAGGAAAAAAAAGAAAATGGGTACATGAAGCATGGAAGTTAAGAGAATCTGAAGGAGAATTCGTGACATTATACAACGAATTAATTAAAGACGAAAGAAACAGTATTCTCACAAACTAATTCAATCAACACCTCGTCCTTCATTTTGTTTTCGATGCAGCGGCGTCAGTGATCCGTGATAAAATATCGTCGTAGCCGATCACGTCCGTGATGGCCGGTGCCGGCACTGACACTGACGGTACTGAGACGACACTGACACTGACAAGTGTGAATACATCCATAGAGAATGTTTGAAAGAATAATTATCACTGATGCGGTACTGTGCCGGAACTGTGGGCTCACTGATATGTGTGAATCGACCTCAGTTGACATACAAGCTTAAGTTTTATTCAAATGCTTAGTCAACATCTACAACAGCTTTGATTAAGTGATCACAGTCGCGACAAATCGATTCACGCATGTCGCAACCTATTTTTTTTTTATTTGTCATCCACCTGCAATACATTATCACGTTGTTCGGTGTAGTCAGTAAAAAAAATGACTATGAATTCAATCCGGCGCACCCGTTACTGCACTTTTGTTCTGTTATACCGAACGCTATATTTTTAAATGGCCGCGATTTGATAAAAGAAAAAGAGTGGAAAAGCGAGCTTAGAAATATTTTGATTTTTAAAACAAAGGGTTTTTGTCGGTGCAAAATCGGATTAATTTACACAAGAGTATGGTGTGTCAATGAAATATACTTTTTTAGGGTTTAGGTCGATGCCCCGTTGGTAAGCCATCGCTGTCCGACCGTTTGTCAGTAGGATGTATCTAATGAACGGATAGAGTTCTGATGTATTCAAATAACATGATTGAAAAAATATTGTAATTAGTCACCTAATTTGTGTCTGCTCTTGTGTGTTAGTTACACGGGGGATGTTTAGAGCCAGAAAAGCACGTTTTTACTAAGCCGGTTTTACTAAGGTTCCGTAGTTCATCCGTCCGGCTGTCAGTGGGTCACATGTTTTATGTTTTGAGTATCGCTGTTACCTTTAGACACAAAAAAATGACAAAGAACCTGGCACCCTAGTCTGCTATTACAATTGTGTCTCAATAACCAGTCATCGGCCGGATAGTTGACAACTTTGACAGTTTTTGTATGGGAAATGTGTCAAAAGTTTGACGTTACATGTCAAAAATCGATCATTGAGTCACGATTGTAATAGTAGACTAGGGCCCCTGATGTCTTCAAACTGTCAGCCAATTAAAAGTCTTCACGTCTAGAGCTAGAGTGATTTTAATGTGGTAGTCGTAGTATGGAACCTGACCTTTTTTATTCTGTTAAAGATTATATTGAAGATTCTAATACTTGGGATTGAGCTGCTTCGATTAATACATTGGCCAATATTTACTTTATGTACATTTCATTTTTTTCTTCTTTGACATTTTAATTATTATTTTGACATTGATGTGTACTTTTTAAAGTATATTTTTTTTTATATTTTTTATTTGACATTGATGTGTACTTTTTGAAGTATACATATGTATGCTTTTGTATCATTTTTTTTTGTTAATGTGAGGACTATGGATGTCGTTGTTTCTAAGTTTTGTTATTTTTCTCTATATGCAGTCTGACGGTTTGAGTATTTAATGCAGCCTACCCAAATGTCCTTATTTTGGTACTGTTCGTCAAGAAGTTGAACTACTTAAAGTTTTGAGTTGAGCTAAACGACTACTGACAACTGCTGGCACTATCTGGACAGGTCCACTCAAATCTGCGTGCTTCTCTCATCTAGAGAGTTCCTCAGACAAACCTTCATGGTTCTCGCACATTTTTGACCAATACGATTGTATGGACTTTAAAAGAGACTTTGACCTCTGAGTTTGTTTCGAATATTTCTTCTCAGGGCAGTCCAGCTACGAAACACCGGCCCCATCGTTCGCTTAATATAAAAAAACAATATTGACGTGTAAAAGTGTTATATTTATAACCTATTTACAACATAAATATATTTTTTTTCTGACCAATTTTAATTACAGTACCCAAAAAGAGAAATATTGCACCAAAAAAATTAAAACAAAAATACAAACCTGAAAATAAAACAACCGCTGTATTTGCCAGTTGAAACGAGCGAACACAAAATGTAACATTGATAGACGGAGCCAATCATGAGTTTTGCATAATCAAATGCTTTTACCACAGCGCAGCGCTATTACTCTGCCCGAGCCCGCTAGTACTGAAAATTAGTATTTCGTTCGAACAGTTCACATTGCGGCCAGCTCTGAATGTTTTAAACACTGAAATAAGCGTTGAACGCTCATTAGATGTATGTCTGTATGTACCTAAAGTAAAAAAATGGCCGAATACGGGTCGCGCTTCGTATGAGCGGCGAAGGTTCCGTAAAAGCTTGTTGAAATTTTGTCGTAGTTATTTTTTTTTAATGATTTGACAATAAATTAACGGTTTATTGATTGTCCTCATTACTTCTTATCAAATTACAAGAACCACTAGTAACCTAAACGTTTTGATTTTCTTCCGAACGTCAAAATGTGTAGTATATACGGGGTACAATTGACGATCAACAATTTTTCAATGCTTCAATAGATTGCAGTGTTGAGTATTAGAAATTACACATTTTTTTTCCTAGTTTTACATTGCGCTGGCTCACACTTTATTTTCATTGTTTGAGGAATGTAGTTTAATTGTGAACACTTTTCTCGCAAACATTATAAAGTTTCCACTTCCTAATTAATATAAAAAAGTAGTATTTTTTTATTTATATACATGTAACGGAAATGGTTTTTGGATTATATACATTTATCACGCTTAACCATGTAAAAAAACGCTTTTGTAATACGATTATTTTTTAAAAGAGTAAGTATGGAGTTTCTTGCCCATTCTTGTCCATACGTAACAACATTTTGGAATGGGCGGTAGATTCACTTTTGTTTTATTTTATTTTTTATGACATATGGGCTTGCTCTTGGTCCCAGACTAGCCCGAGGGCATAGACGGGGCCTACGATGGAGCGAGCTCACCCAAAAGATGCCTATGCACTCGTCTCTTGAATACATCCGCGTTATATGCATTAGGGAACACAGGCGCCGGCAGGGAATTCCATGCTTTTGCGGTGCGCATAATAAGGAATTCGAGAAATGCTGCGTGCGGATACGAGGAATATCGACCAAGAAAGGGTGGTATCCCGCCGTACGTCTAGAGGTCCGGTGGAAAAACGGAGACGGGGGAATAAGCTCGTGTAGCTCATGAGCACACTCACCGAAGTGCAATCTGTAAAACACCGCCAGACAGGCAACTTTACGCCGATGTGCTAGAGGTTGTAGTTGGGCCACCAGCTTCTTGTCGCCAATCAACCTCCTGACTCTGCGTTCTACAGAGTCCAATGCGGCCAGCAGTGTGATTCTGTAAGACTTCGTTTTAAACTTCGAATCTGAATCCGCCGTGAGTTTCTTGATTGGCATTCTAAAACTTGGTCGTTAATTCGAATCTACACTAGCGCTACTCTAGCGAGCGTGTTTGCGAGTTGAACTAAATTAACTGCGGGATTTTGACAGATAAAGTATGAGATGACGTAATACGTGGCATTCTAAAACGTAGTTCCACCGTCACTTCGACGATCCCTTCGCACTCGAACCCGATTCAAAGTGTCAAATTAAAAGCATCTATTTTACGAGTGAAACTAGAAGAAATAATAGTTAAATAGTGTTTAAATAAAGTTTTAAAGTGGATAAGTGCCTACCTACTCAAGCGATAACGATGACGAGAATGTTTTTGTTTAAATCTTTATTAGAAGAAGCTCACGCTTTGGATAAACTAGAAAAGAGTCGACAATCTACCAAAATTCGAAGTTTATCTTTATTAACCCGAGAAGACGACTATGTGAGCGTGTATAGATTGTCAAAAGAACTAATTGACCAACTGGAGTATGAGTTACTGCCTCTGATAAAGTCCACAAAACGTCGAGGCAAAGCACTTTCAACTCGTGTAAAAGTAAGTGCTTCATTTTACTATGCATAAAGTTCATTTTGTAAGTATTTACAGTTTATAGCTAAAAGATTTGTAACCCAGCACAGTAAGAAAAACACTTCATATAAGGAGTATTCTCTTTTGGTGGTTTCCTGGCTAGCTACATTTGTTTTCATGTTTAACTAAGGACCCTGTATAGTTATTATATTGGTATTCTATTTAATCCTTCGAACACATGTGATTTGAGACACAATAGAAAGACATTAGCAGCCCGACAGCCAGCTGTCGGTTGGTCGTTAAAAGGTTAAGCATGAAAATAACCAAAATTGATCCCTATTTTGTATTGACTAGATCTAGCTAAAGTAGGTATTTAATTTTTTTATTGTTTCACAGTTATTATGGGCCTTGTCATTCTTGGCTAATAGCAGTTATCAGAAAATTATTAAAGAAAATATAAGAACATATTTATCACAACCATCAGCATCTTCGTTGCATAAATGAAGTAGTGGAAGCTCTTAATAATCCGGCAAATATATAAGGTTTCCTCAAAATATACAAGAAAGACAAAAATTAAAAGAAAGGTTAGTGGGTATAATTAAAGTGACCCTTTGATTTTACATTTTTCTGTGGCAGTTGATCATGTTACCGTAAATTACAGATTCTTTAAAAAGTTTGGCTTTCCAACAGGCTCTTGGGTGTATTGATGGCACTCTGGTGGCAATGAAAAAACCAAAAGAGTATGAAGAATGTTTCTACTGCTGCAAAGGATACCATGCAAGAAATGTGCAATTGGTAAAATGAATTTCTATGTTGTAATCAATTATCATTAGGTATTCAATTAGTTAATTTTTTTTCAGATGCAGATTTAAATATTTTAAATGTGGATCCAACATAATGGTGAAGCTACTCATGACAGTTTCATTTTTAATTATGGTGTTATAAAAGCCCACTTAGAGGCATTAACAAAAACAAAAGCTGGTGAAGAAGTTGTTTTGCTTGGTTAGTTAATCCCTCATATCTAAATAATAGGTATAAAAACTACATAGTTTTTTTTATATTATTTTTTTCAGGTGATTCCGGATATGCTCAGCACTCCTACCTTATGACACCAATTAGTGGTGCTGAAGATGATTCCCCAGAAGCATTTTACAATGACTGTCATTTAACTGCTCGCAACTCTGTGGAGAGAACAATAAGGCCTCCTAAAAGGACGATTTAGGTGCTTGTTAGTACACAGAGTGCTCAACTACCAACATGTTCATGTTGTGTTTTGCACAACATGCAATATATCAGTGTCAATATATATCAGTGGTGTTGTTTATTGTATGTATTCTCTGGTGTGTGAGGCAGGTTTTTCAATAAAACTGCACTAGTATTCGTTAAGTGTTTAATTTAAACATAACAAAACCCAATTGAAAAAATCTTATATTTAAAAACTAAAACATGACTATACTATTACCTACTTTTATTGCTACACCCTATCTCAATTAATGGCATCTGTCAATGCTTGTAGCCCTTTCCCAACTGCACCCAGAGCTTCAGCTAAAACTTTATCCCTGTCGAGACTCCTCTCCAGAAAGGAATGCAACTTTTGTACGATTGAATATCGTTGTAACTCCAGCCGCTGTTCTTCCACCCTCAAGAATCTGTTGGTGGTGGTGGAGAAGTTAGTTTGCCGTTGTGATGGTGGAGGAGCAGCAACTGAACAAGTGTGACGTGATGCTGAAAAGAAAACACTTATTACAACAATGCGTTAATGACAACACCTATTAGATAGTTTTAGTAGATAGATAAAAGTAAACAAAAATAAACATGTGACCTAGTTACTTAAAAATAAAGTTTATTCGCGCTAGTGACAAGTTTTACATTAGGTGAACTTACTATAAATAAAAATACCTGACTAAAGTCCTATAGCTTGAGTCGGAGTGCTGTGACAACTCAAATCTGTCTCTACTCAAATACATACCCGTGATATGCTTTGACTTGTTCCAACAGTTGAGCTGGACGAGGAAGCAAAGTTTTCTCGCAATTGCATGATCAAGTGGTCTGTAATTACAAGTCTGTTCTTGACTTTCCTCAACCAGGTTGGAATCCTGAAACATAAATTAGGCAAAATGTTACTCCATGTTCCTTGTAGGATAAAAGTAGATTAAAATTTATTTATGCTTTTATATTTTGACTGCAAAACCATAATTATAGATAAATTACTATTTGAATTAGGTCTATTAGTAATGAAATTGATATTCTTATAATATATGTAAGAACTACATTTAGATCTAATAAAATATAATCTAGACACATCTATAATAGTGGGAACATGTACTTACGTCGCACATTTTAAGTGGTTTGCTTTAGAGAATGTTAAGTGGTTCAAACTGTAAATAATAAGCTCTGCTAACCTTGGTCCATTGTTTATAAGTTTTGATAGTGACACCCATAATATTAAGGCGTACGGCGTGTTCCTCCTACTGGCGTCGACTCAGCTCTCTGGCATTTTGAGTTCTCAAGAAACCAAGCTTAAAACCTAGTTTCTTTCCATAAACTCACGTTTCAACTGAGCCGACGATGAGTTAGAGGAACGTGTCTCATTTGTACTGAAACATTATTGTTGGATTAGAAAACAAAATAAACACTTAAATTAATTTAATTTTTGAACTTTGCAACCAGATATATAAACTTACTTCATGATTTTTTTCACAATTTACCGGCACTGAACGATCAAAACACAAACAAAACAATGCAACAAACTTTAAAACGTCAAGGCAAAAATGAAATTATTGTCCACAGATTACTGAGATTACACAATGATATTGTCTGTCAGCCATTTTTTTTCGCAAGGTAAGCATAAATTCACGTCACGAATTTAGAGTTTCATGTTTTTTTTTACTAATTAGCTGTGTCTAATTCCTTAAAATAAGAAATTTTAATATACACATCATAATAGCTAAAACTCTGTGTAAAAAACTGCTAAAATAAAAAACCGATAAATCTCGATTTACATTTTGTTGAGTGTGGCAATCACTAGTCGCTTTGGTGGTCACTTCCCTTCGCAAGTGCGTAGGCGATGCTATCAGAATGCAAAATCAAGGTCATTTTGAACCTTATGCGAAGGGAGAGCGAATAGCGAAGGGAAACGCGAGTTGTTGTTTGAATTTTACAGAATCGACGTGCAGTTGGCCGTTTATATGACGTAATTATGACGTTTCAAAGTGCCTTTTTTGGTCTAATGAAAATAAATGATTTCACTATTGACTATTGATATATTAATTTTATCTTTATTTAGCGACATCTTCTCAAGTCTTGTCAGACAACAAATTAATACCCGGGTTTGAGGAATAGTTCTAATCGTTACCGCGGCCGCGAAACATAAAGGGCAACCGAATGGTGGGTTTTACTCCCTCTCGTCATTCATTTCAAGAAGAAGAGAAGTCATTTGATAATTACTTACTTAAAAAAAAAGTTTTTTCGTTTTAGGTTCGGGACTCTGAAAAGCAACACAAATACTATGTACGTTAATACTGCACACCTCTATTTTTCGTTTTCGCTCCAATTCCGATTTTACTCTACTCGCGCGACTACTGAACCCTGAAACGCAAAACTGAACCCAGTGTTGGGTTCACTGGTTACTTTGTCTGTTCCAAACTCTTTACTGGTAGATATTGAATAACAGACTGTAATACTTTTGTTGAATTTTCTTAGTAAATAGTCTTGCCTCAAAGGGTTTCGAGTTTCGAAAAAAAATTGAAGCTCTTTTTTGAGTTTAGAGATTTTGGACGTTAATGCCTGTGATGGATTATGAATGGAGATGGTATTTTACGGCTGAAACAAACATAGCTTTGATTTTATTCATTTTTGAAATTGTTTCCTCTAGATTGTGTTCGTTGAAAATAGTTTTCTCAAAAATAAGACTTATGAAAAAGAAGACGTCGTGATGGCCTAGTGGATAAGGCCCGCCTCTCGTGTAAGAGGTTGTGGGTTCGAATCCGGGCAAGTACCAATGTGACTTTTTCAATTAATATGTACTTTCTAAAGTTTATCTTGGACATCACTGACATCCCGTGCCTCGGAAAGCACGTAAAGCCATTGGTCGCGGTTGTCATACGTGGAACATTGACAGTCGTTACGGGTAGACAGACGCCAGAGTCTGACCAGTCTAACAAAGGGGTATCGTTTCGCCCAGTTACTGGGTTGTAAAGGTCTGATAGGCAGTCGCTTCACGTAAAACATAGGTATCCAGCTGAACCCGGTTAGGCTGGAAGCCGACCCCAACATAGTTGGGAAAAGGTTAGGGAGATGATGATGACTTATGAAGAACAAGAAGAATAATAATAGTAATGTTAATAAAAGTAATATTAAATGTTTAAGATGTTATGACTTTAAAACGAAATAATTGTAATAATAACTTAATGCTGTCACACTGCAACACAAAGGCGTCTTCTCATACAGAGCGGATTTGCAATTTCAGACCTTATCAAAAGTAGGTATAGATCACAATTTTTCTCTTTACCTACAATGATGAGAGGTTAAAACACATTTATTAATTTGGATTTCAAAGAATTAAACTTATTGATAGCCATTGTTTAGCACAAGAAACACTATTTTATCAAAGAGAAACAATGACCTATTTCACCGAGTGCTTACGACAAACTCCGGTGCGCTTAAGAAATCAATACAAAGAACTTTTTTGTTCATTCGCATCTCGTGCCCGCCATTACCAAAGTGAAATGGATTGTTTAAACTCAATTAGCATTTTAGAAGCGTCTATCTCGTATTAATTTTATTCTGATCGGTCAGTTGCTTTGTTTGTGGCTAACCGTTATGAATTTTATTAGACTTTCTTTGTTTTAAAATGTTCAAACGGATTGTTAGAATAAACATTCATGAATTATAAAAAAAAGTAATTAGTTCGTTCAATAAAAATTTCAAATATTAACTTTGGACGATAGTGCCAAGTGAAATCATAATAAAGGACAATATCTAGAGAAGGACAGCTAGGGATCGTCGCGCATGGCAGTCAATCGTGGAAGTGGACAAGACCCACAAGGGGTTGTAGCGCCGAAGTAAGTATCATTGCAATACTTCAATCAAAAATTTACCAGCAGTAGGCTGGTAAATTTAAGGCTGCAAATACATAAACCTCTCTTATTGCACACAATTCTTCTAGTTTTTAGGAAACTATCAACCAGCTACCAACCTTCCTGCGAATCGTTTCTACATTTATTCACACCTTGTGTTTGGCGATTCATGGTCTATACCCCAGAACACATTTTCCACAACAGTCATCGGTTTTTTGTCTCTGTCTCATATATGACCGGTCAATTGTCACTTTACCTTATAATACTTCGAGTAAATCTATCTATGAAACATAAAAAGTGAAAAGGAGACATGACATTAGTACACATGACTATAATTTAACCACATTATATTTACTTGAAAATCGTAAATAAACCTAAATAAAATTTCTTTCAATTCAATTACTTCTAATAAAATAATGAATAGAATAACTTAATTTCACAGACAAGTAACTAACACATTAAACCAAGAACGAAATTCCCCCAAAACTTCCCAAAATCGGATCTGTAAAACAATTACGGGCTAACGTTCCGTCATAACATTTCACAATAAGCCGCAGGGAACAAATCCTGGTCGCCTGCATTTGGCAACTCCACTGGCACCCGAACGTGACGTACTTTTAATTGGAGGTTTGTCGCTATGTGTGGCCCAGCTCTTGGCTCCAGCCATGTCTTGGCAGACCCCGTGTTCTGTGCCCGGAATATTGTGGTCATGGTATACGAAACGGGGCACTATGAAAAAAAGACTTAGAAAAATTTCACCCAAAAACAACGCCTAATCAAGCCTTCGGGATCTGGTGGGATGTGGGAGTACTAGGGTGGGGAAACACCGGGGGACGACCTTAAGGTCAATGACCTTGACCCTAAGGTCAAGGTCAAATTTATGAAAACGCAGGAAAATGACGGGGAACGCTCGAAGTAACTGACCTTGACGCCAAGGTCAATGACCTTGAACTCAAGGTCAAGGTCAAAATTTATAAAAACGCAGGAAAATAATGGGAAACACCTGAAGCCAGTGACCTTAACGCCAAGGTCAATGACATTGAACTCAAGGTCAAGGTCAAAATTCATAAAATGCAGGAAAATGATAGAAAACACCTGAAGTCAGTGACCTTGAAGCCAAGGTCAATGAAATCGAACTCAAGGTCAAGGTCAAAATTCATAAAAACGCAAGAAAATGACGGGGAACGCCCGAAGTCAGTGACCTTAACGCCAAGGTCAATGACCTTGAACACAAGGTCAAGGTCAAGTACTTAAAAACGCAGGAAAATGACGGGGAGCGTTAGGGGTCAGTGACCTTAACGCCAAGGTCAATGACCTTAAACTCAAGGTCAAGGTCAAATTTATAAAGACGCAGGAAAATGATGGGAATCGCTCGAGGTCAATGATATTGACGCCAAGATCAATGACCTTGAGCTCAAGGTCAAATACTAAAAACGCAGGGATATGACGGGGAACGTTAGGGGTCAGTGACCTTGACGTCATGAATAACCTTGATCACTAAAAGTTGCTTAAAAGGCTCGCTCTTGGACTAGTTTGCTTAAAGGGCACAGTCGGAGCCTCGCTTCGCGGGGCTTAATGGTCATAAAAAAAATAACCACGAATGGGATGGCGGGGTCTATTCGCTCGCTTCGCTCGCTTACTAGACCCCGCCATCCCCTTCTAACCTAACCTGTCCGAGTCGGGGTGCCCCATGTCCCGGGGTCGCTTCGCTCGCTCTTGGACTAGTTTGCTTAAAGGGCACAGTCGGAGCCCCGCTTCGCGGGGCTTAATGGTCATAAAAAAAATAACCACGAATGGGATGGCGGGGTCTATTCGCTCGCTTCGCTCGCTCACTAGACCCCGCCATCCCCTTCTAACCTAACCTGTCCGAGTCGGGGTGCCCCATGTCCCGAGCTCGCTTCGCTCGCTCTTGGACTAGTTTGCTTAAAGGGCAGTCGGAGCCCAGCTTCGCGGGGCTTAATTTAGACTTAGAACCCCAAGAAACCATGAAAACGACACCCATGATGCATGTTGTGAGAAAGGTCACGGCCGCCATCTTGGATTTCCAAATCGACCTTATTTTTGACCTTAGCACCCCAAGAAACCAGGAAAACGACACCCATGATGCATATTGTGAGAAAGGTCACGGCCGCCATCTTGGATTCTCAAATCGACCTCATTTTTTACCTTAGCACCCCAAAAAGCCATGAAAACGACACCCATGACGCATATTGTGAGAAAGGTCACGGCCGCCATCTTGGATTCTCAAATTGACCTCATTTTTGACCTTAGCACCCCAAGAAACCAGGAAAACGACACCCATGATGCATATTGTGAGAAAGGTCACGGCCGCCATCTTGGATTCTCAAATTGACCTCATTTTTGACCTTAGCACCCCAAGAAACCATGAAAACGACACCCATGATGCATGTTGTGAAAAAGTCACGGCCGCTATCTTGGATTCTCAAATCGACCTCATTTTTGACCTTAGCACCCATAGAAACTATGAAAACGACACCCAAGCGTGATATTTCAACTTGGCGTAAAGGTCACTGAGCTCGAGCATTCCCCGCATTTTCCTGCGTTTTTTATGAATTTTGACCTTGACCTTGAGTTTAAGGTCATTGAACTTGGCGTTAAGGTCACTGAACTGGAGCGTTCCCCGCATTTTCCTGCGTTTTTTATGAATTTTGACCTTGACCTTGAGTTCAAGGTCATCAACCTTGCGTCAAGGTCACTGACCTCAAGCGTTCCTCGTAATTTTCCTGCGTTTTCATGAATTTGACCTTGACCTTGACCCTAGGGTCAAGGTCATTAACCTTAAGGTCGCCCCCCGGTGTTTCCCCACCCTAGTACTCCCACATCCCACCGGATCCCGAAGGCTTGATTAGGCGTTGTTTTTGGGTGAAATTTTTCTAAGTCCCAGACGCCTTAATAATGAGGGTTAGATTTTGCCTCCTATCTCAGCGGTCATTGACCTCACAAAAAAAAATCCCGGGAAAAAGTTGTTTCTTTTGATGTCCCCCATACGATAAAACCATAAAAAGAAAGTATTATTAAGTTTGAAAATTTCATCAAAATTTTTCTAAGTGTTTTTTCCTCAGTGCCCCGTTACGTACACTCCAACCAAAAAATTACACTTTAAAGAGAACGAAATGCAAAACATAGTAAGTATTTCATATAATAATGTCATGCAGTATCAATAGATAAAGGAACGTGTATTTTCGATTTTCAGATATACCTCACAGCTAGGTAATCATACGCTCAGTTACGCTCTCATTTCCAAACTAAATTACCTACTGACATCGTCGATATCATTGTCGGTGATTGATTTCTAAGCCGAGCTGGCGCCTACGTCATAGGTACATTCATTTGTCCCATTGCGAGGCTTCAGTTAAATAATATTATCATTGAAGAGAAGTGGACCACTGCAAGGCAAAGGTGGGCACTCTCATATAGAGAAAACACAAGCATTGGTCACCATTTCCTCAAGGGACTGATTGACGAATTCAAAATTATTTTAATCAATAGACGGTCATAATAGTTATTGTCCAACGTGGT
Organism: Athetis lepigone; assembly: GCA_033675125.1. Classification (NCBI taxonomy): domain Eukaryota; kingdom Metazoa; phylum Arthropoda; class Insecta; order Lepidoptera; family Noctuidae; genus Athetis; species Athetis lepigone. The sequence goes on along the minus strand of CM066243.1, from coordinate 9,623,040 downwards.
TTTACCCACGTCTCATGATTGGTTATTACTCCTCTTACGCATGTCGTGGCGTGAAGTCAATGGGTTATGCACCACAAAAATATTTTTTGAATACGAGCAAAATTAAAACAAATTCAACTTTATAATATTAGTATAACCTGGACATATTCCAGATTTTCTCACGACGTTTTCCTTCGATATATGTGTGATCTCAAAGATAAACTTAGAAAGGACTTAGTAAATAATAGAACGAGAGATTAGCGATATTTTTTAAACCATATACAAATATTCTTTGCAAATAAACTACAAACATGTACGAACAAAGTTCATTTCAAATCTTTAAAGTGTATTTACTTTAACCAGCTTTCAGTACATATTCAAAGCTCCTTATACAAGTAAATAGCCATGAAGAGAAACATTTTGTTTTATTGTTTGCCCGGACGATCGCATATATTCTTTGCGTCGGATTTAACCGATCATATTTTACCCGACGAACCATTCTAGGGTGTGACATAAAATATGCGGCGTTCAGCTTTGATTTATAAACAACATATAGATCAAACAGACTTGTTTTTATACAATTTGCTTTGATAAATGATACATTTTGTCAATCATTTTGGTGGTACCGCGATTAGGGTTATCAGTTTTTCTGACTAAGAGCTAATTTCACTTGTATGTCTCATATTTGTATAGCTCATCTTTTTCTATTAAATAACAGTTTTCTATTATTAATCTATAATACTTAAGTTTTACAAGCTTTTATTTAACTTGCTATATATTTTATTCAATTATTTTTGTGCAAGTGTTGGAATCTTGGAACTCTATTTTGCTGTGACAGCATTACCTTATTTGACCAACACCACACAAGTCAAAAAAACTGAAATATTTTCAATGTAATTTTTTCAAGTGTTATTTATAAGTTATTAATTAACGTCAGATAAAAACTAAAATAACTTTTATTTTGCAGGTCTTAATTTATACTAGGTACGTTTTATATTTGCAAAATTCGCCTATCAAATCTTTTGCTGTTGTTCTAAAGAACATAATGAGAATAGTAATTAAAGTCTTGTTTTAAAGTTATGATTCAATTCATGTTTTTAATATATTATGTAATAGTAAGTTTAAAGGCTCTGTGAATTAGAAAGAGGTTAACGAGCCCCAGTGTAAAGAAAACAAGTGTATTTTGTTAGAAGCAGCCAATAAGACGCCTAAGGGTTACAAGCCAACAGATTATTACGAAATAAAATACGAATAAAAACCTCCAACAAGCCGATTAGTCTTTTCTAATAACTATTAACTTTTTAATAAATATTATAATAATAATTTTATTATTAAATTAAGACTAACTGTTCCCCTGCCCTCGTAGCTCCCAACCTCAAAGGATTTTTTGAATAAAAACTTAAGCCTTCCTTGAACTTCTATCCACTATTTTTGAGGGATGAATTTCCAAAAATCCTTGCTTAGTGGCTATATACTCTTCACATCTTCTTAGTTTCGTATCTCTAGGGCACTTAAAGCAGCAAAATGTTAAAAAAAACGGTATATCTAAAAAATATACACGTTAGTAAAAATCTAGTAACAAAAAGGCCCATTGAATAAAAAACGAATAACTTCCAGAAAAACTGTAACAATAAATTGAATCGTCCTACAATAACGACCATTCTATTTAATTGTACATCTATAACTTACATTGCTGCGCAGGTACAGAGTTTGAAGGCCAACTCAGTAATAAGAACGCAATGTAATACATTTTATTAGCATCAATTTAAATAAATACCGTCGACAAATGGCGGAGGGTGCTGAGACACTTTCAGTTCCAAATCAAATTGTCTGAGACCCTCCATTTTAAATTGGTGCAGTTCAAAACTATCAGTTTAAATTGAGAATGTTTTGGGAAAGATAATAGAAGAGGAAAAAGCGAATAGCGCGCATTTTATTAAACATGGTTAGGTTTACAAGATGCTTTACTCTATAATATATCAAACAACGTTTACGGTCATGTCTGTCTGTGTGTCTGACTGCGATATAATCAAGAACTATCGAAACGATTTCCATAAGGTTTGGTAATTAAGAATTCGTTTGTATAAATTGGCGGAAAATGACTATGGCTCTAAAGATATCGAAACATATAATTATGCTGGCCGGGAGTTTATATAACGTGCGCCAACTAAACTAGTATTGATATATGATAGTAGCTTAAGCTATTTATTTAACAATAATTATACAAAATACGAACTTAATACAGAAAAATGAAGATCTTTTTTTATATCTTCCCTAAGAACAAAAATCAACACTGATATATTAAATACTCATTAGACCTTTTACATGAACTTATAAATCCTGGGTCAGTACCACCGAATCCTTAAAATACACAGTCAAAACACTAACGAAAATGCCAGACTTGAGTCCACCCGTCCTACCTCTAAACGCCAGACCTGTCTATATGTAACCAGACGTCTGTTTCATCGCGTGTATCCATTAAAAGTCTAAAAAAGTTAGTTACAGAAGGTCGACTGCATGTAAAAAACGTAAATGCAAGACACGTATATACAAAAAAAACGCGTGTAACCTAAACAGAAATAAATCTATATCTATACTAATATGTATTATAAAGAGGTAAAATTTGTAAGTTTGTATGTAGGGGGTAATCTCTGGTCCGATTTGAAAAATTCTTTCAGCGTTAGATAGCCCATTTATCGAGGAATGCTATATGCTATATACCATCACGTTACGACCCACGGGACGTAGTAACGAAAAATGCGGGTGAAACCGCAGGGGATTAAATAAATTTCTTGAGACAACTCACACACGGCACTTCTGATCCCAAACTAAGCAGAGCTTGTATTATTGTAATCAGACAACTGATATACATACTTAATTATATAATTTATTAATACAGACATATTATAGACAAATTACACCTAGACATAGAACAAACAAAAGTTTGTCCTGAGTGGAAATCGAACCCACGACCTCCCGCTTAGCAGCCAGAGTTTTTTAGGCTTTTATTTAAAACTAGCTTTTGCCCGCGACTTCGTCCGCGTTTAATAATAGTCCCCGTTCCCGGGGGATTTCCGGGATGAAAACTATCCTATGTCCTTTCTCGGGTGCCAGACTGTATCTGTTACAAATTTTAACAAGACAGACAGACACACAGAAAGACAGACAGACAGACAGAGTTACTTTCTCATTTATAATATTAGTACGGATAAACAGAGAGTCTAGACTACAATCTTATATTTTCATACAAATCGATACGTTTCAGAAGTTGTTTCTTTACTTTGAAGACTCTAGGCAACATTCATTTGAATAGCCATCTGATCTTAAAACGACCGGCATTCGAATGTCAGCTACAATACTTTTATTATATAAAAAAATGGTTGCCTGTAAAGTCGGTTTTACGGGCGAAGATTTTACGTGACAACGTCTTTTACCGATCATAGTTGAGTGGGAGAGAGACGCAAGGCATTCGGCGGGCCTCTCTCTCGTTCGGTGACTCATCGTAACGTTACCGAGCGTTACACTTTTTCATAAGTGACTCCCAGCCGCAACCTAATTTAAGACGTTGTCACGTCAAAAAAAATGGTTGCCTGTAAAGTCGGTTTTACGGGCGAAGATTTTACGTGACAACGTCTTTTACCGATCATAGTTGAGTGGGAGAGAGACGCAAGGCATTCGGCGGGCCTCTCTCTCGTTCGGTGACTCATCGTAACGTTACCGAGCGTTAGACTTTTTCATAAGTGACTCCCAGCCGCAACCTAATTTAAGACGTTGTCACGTCAAAAAAAAACAAAAGACAAGACTTTCACATCTTGGGCGCCTTTACAAACACATTATTTTGATGACAAATGCCCAGATCCGAAGCAAACACGTCTTATAGGCAATTACAAATAAATGTGTATCATGCAAAAAACCAACCTTAACTCGTAGCTCTGTCAATCACGCACTTTGAATACATCTATTTTCGTTCGTTGTATAGAGTTAGACTTCTGTTTCCACATTTATTGTGTCCAAGGGGTGCGGAATTAGGTATAGCGTTTAAATTGAAATACTGGCAGTGCTAACTTAATTTCTGGGGGACGTAACAGGGCGGGACGCAAAATGTCGACAGGTGGACTTGTTGAGACATGTTTTCGCTATGTGATGTGTCTGGGGAATTCTGGCAATATAGATTGTTTATTGGCTATTTTCGAAAATTACGCCTATTTTTAAAGTTTGCTGAGGTTTAGGGATTAGATTAAATATTTGTTTTGGCAATATTTAGGCTCGACGGTGTCTATGAATAGATTGGTTATTTGGTTTTACTTTGAATCAAAATTAGTTATTTGTTGTTATTTCATGGCGTTGTTTTAAAAACCTGAACCGTATATCAAAACAGAGAACACAAAAACAATTGAAATGATGATGATGCCATCAGATCTGCAGCAGTTCGAGCCACGTAATGGTGGTTGACAGTTAGTAGTGCTGTGTATTCCATCATGACGTGGTTTCGAGTGAATGGCAAATTCAATTTTGGCTAAAAACTTCAGCACAAAGTACATTTAACCTTTAACCAAGCGACAGCCGGTTGTCGGGCTGCTATTGTCTTTCTATTGTGTCTCGAATCACGTGTGTTTGAAGAAATAAGACAACATAATAAGAAGTTGATTAAAATAACAATCACATAAATCAAATCAGTGCTTTTAGAGTCATTACTGTCTTTTTTAATAAAACACGTATCTGGTTTTTGTGCTGGTGCGCACAAAAAAGCAGTACTTACGTGTTACATTAAAATGTTAGGATTATTGACCTCTAAAAAAGATAAAAGTTTTTGTAAATTAATTAACCCTTAATATCAGCAAAACCCATTCATTTTATTTAGTAAACCTCTACTCAGTTTTTCTTAAGAAACAAGTGTAAGTCGGAGTAAGTAATTGACTTGCTTTCTAAGAAATTACATATTTTTCCTTTTAAAATTTCAACAACAGTTATTTAATAAACAAATGAAGAGAGAAATAAATCTTTTTCTTCTAAGATGAAACAGGAATATTATTTTTTATCAGTCTTTTGAAAACAGATCATTTTTGTTGTGTACTTTTCCCCTTTCGCGAAGTCACGTCTTATATTTTCTCGTGCCGCTATCTAACATAACAGGTTATTTAGTTTTTTTCTGACATAAATTTCTCTTGAACCGATGCTAATGGGGTTTTAAGAATTAAATCAATTCAAAGATTTCAAGACCAAACTAATCTATATATATAAAAATGAAACCCGTTTTCCGTTGTCACGACATAGCATGAAAACGGCTTGACCGATTCGGCAGTTTTTTTTTTGTAGTTTTTTAATACTCTGTACAAGGTTCTTACGGAAAAATAAAAAAATATTAAGAGTAAAAGAAAAACATTACGCTTTCCCGCTTAAACAACTGAACCGACCCGAGAAAGAACATAGAGTTTTCATTCCGGAAATCCCGCGGGAACGGGAACTATTCCACGCGGACGAAGTCGCGGGCAGAAGCTAGTTATATATATTTTACTTAAAAACAATTCACAACTGAAACTTCAGTTAATATTTAATTAACTGAAAAGACAAAGTGTCAGTGCCAATTATGGTGTACTAATTGGAATACAAAATTCGATAATTAAGTACCATAAAAATAAATGAAATCAAATTAATGAACATTCAATTTATAAAGTCATTATTAACAGGCTATGTGTTTAAAGAACTTTTATTTATTAAATAATTGGAAAGCAAATAATAACATTTATTGATCTATATATATAAAACGCTTCCGTTACTGAGTGACTGACAGACAACGCACAGCCGAAACTACTGGTCGTAGAGAGCTGAAATTTTGCATGTGTGTTTGTTGAGGGGTGTAGACGCGTACTAAGAGAGGATTTTTGGAAATTCCCCCCCAAAGGAGAGAAAAGAGGGATAAACTGATTTTTTTTATTTCTCAATGGATTCACTTAAAGCTTTGCATGTAGGTTCCACCAGTGAAGCAACTGAGCACTGCGAGAGGATTTTTGGGATTTCCCCCGATGGGGAGAAAAGCGGGGTAAACTGTTTTTTTTTAATTCTTTAATGATTCACTTAAACTTTGCATGTAGGTTCTACCAGTGATGCAACTGAGCATTGCGAGAGGATTTTTGGAAATTCCCCCTCATGGGGGAGGAAAGGGGGGGAAATTTAATGTCTTTATATCTTTATGGATTCACTTAATACTTTGTAACTAGGTTTCACCAGTGATGCAACTGAGCACTAAGAGAGTATTTTTGGATTTTTTTTCTGTCACCAGGCTGTATCTCATGCACCATGATAGTCGGATAGTTATCACTGTTGCCGCTTTAACAACATCTTTAGCCTATAAGTGCCCATTACTGGGCAAAGGCTTCTTCTCACGTAGAGAAGGTTAGAGCATTAAAAATCACTTGCTTGCTCAAGGCGGATTGCTGATTTCAAACTTATAATTTGAAATTTAGGTTTCATACGACGTTTTCTTTACCACATGTCAGTGTGTCAAAATACTATTAGAAAGTTCATAAAACTTGGAAAAAGTCACATTGGTACTTGCTAGGAGAGGCGGGCCTTAACCCACCATGGCGCGTATAACAACAAATACAAAAAAACAGGATAAAACAAAAAAATAGGGGGCTACCATACAAAAAAAAAACTGTCATTACATACATTTATCATTGTATGCCAAACACACAGATTATAGTAACAACACCTAGGTAACTCAGACAGCACATCAAGTTACCCATCATTCTCATCATCTCCTTAGCCTATTCCTAACTATGTTGGGGTTGGCTTCCAACCTAACCGGATTTAGCTGGGTATGGACTATCAGACCTCCACAACCCAGTAACTGGGCGACACGATACCCCTTGGTTAGACTGGTCAGACGTAACGACTGTCAAAGTTCCACGAACGACAACCGGGACCAACGGCTTTACGTGCTTTCCGAGGCACGGGAATTCAGTGAAGTCCAAGATAGACTTTAGAAAGTATATATAAATTGAAAAACTTACATTGGTACTTGCCCGGATTCGAACCCACAACCTCTTACACGAGAGGCGGGCATCTTATCCACAGGACCATCACGACACATCATCCTTTATCAGATAATAATTAATAATATGCTACTGTCTGTTCGCATTTCTCTAATACCAAATGATCTTCCATTTGAATTGTGCTTTCTATTTAATCTAAAAGTTTGCTATACGATGACGATAAATAAATCACAAGGGCAATCTTTCAAAGTCACAGGTGTTGATTTAAGAGAAGATTGCTTTCTCACTCGCTTGCTCACGTGTCAGCTCTACCTCTAACTTCTTCATACTGGAAAATAGTGAAAAAACTAAATATATTGTATACAAGGAATCCTGTAAGACCTCTTTCATCTATCTGTCAGCTCATAAAGCAGCCAGTGCTGGACATAGGCCTGCCCAAAGACATCTCCACGATAGTCAGTCCTTGAGCTAAATGGTGTCAGCAACGATAGAGGACCGTCTAAGCGTCGCGTCGTGTCGTTTACATCCTGTATAATTCTTATTATTATTTTGGCCTGTGATTTTGTTCTATTTACCTTTTCTAAATCTGTTTGTGTACTGTAATATTATAAAGAGAGACAATTTGATGTTTTAAACGTTTGTCAACGTGATAACTAAGTGAAAAACCCAAAGTCATTGTTTCACGCGGACGAAGTCGCGGGCAAAAGCTAGTTATAATATAATTAATCAACGGACATGTCAAATGAAAATGATAATTGTAATTCAATATTGGCAGAACATTATACTTAGAATTGTCTTTTTACCCGACTACGGTGAAGCCAAAAGGTTCCAAGTGCATTGATATGAGTATCAAAATAAAGGGCTCATTGTGCTTATATAAAACATACGTCTGGATTAACTAACCCCAGGATACTTGAGCTATGACCTTGGAAATGTTAAATTGTGGAATTTCATAGTTTCGTCCTTTTGTTATTTCACTCTTTTATGTAGCCGGGATTTAGATTTTTAACTTTATCTTGGTCATAAATATGTACTTATTAGGTTTAGCTAGGGCGTCACTGACATCCCCTGCCCCAAAAAGATGTTGAAACCATGGCCCCAGTATAAGAGAAAACAGAGAATAACTGTTTTATCTTCTTTATTTTATAAAAATGTGCGAACTTGCAATATGCATTGTAAATTGAGCAATTTACTGCTATTTATGCCTGCCTCCCATCTCGTCTTGACAACTGATTTTAAAATAAGTCTATAAATGGTGACGACTGCACTCATTGTACTGCAATCCATAACAAGACTTACAAAAACAAAACACGCTGGCTCTACGAAATGCAACGTTATTAAGAGCGACACTCAATACCAATCCAATCTCGATAAAGTTAGCAAGCGAGTGGCTTCGACATTACGTGTCATACGTGATCTAACTTTGCGAAATTCCAACACTTTTGCGAAATTTCATCCATTTTGCAAATCGCACTCCATTTCGGATCGTTTAAATATTAAATCAAACTTACGACGCAAGTCAAACGTGCGTGTGAAGGTACGATAAAGTCCCTGACTCCCGAATAGACAATAACTGTTCTCGGAGCTAATAAATTGTGTGTTGTGACAAATATTTTTATGGCACCCAGTATTGGGTCCGTGCAGTATTGTATGCAGATTTTGTTATGCATTTTTGAAATACCGATTGCGTTGATAAACAAGTAACGATTTTCATTGAGAATGGGTTAATTTCTTCAATGTCTCGAAGACGAGTGTCTATACGTGATTGTGACCACTTAACACCAAGTGACAATTTGTTAAAATTAAATAATGCTGCTATTGGTGTGTACCGGTTTGAAAAAGATATATGACGGTATAATAATTACAGGCACATCAGACTTATAATCTTTATCTATGCAAAATCACAGGTAATACAGATGTCTATAAACGATGGCGGCTACTAAACAAACAGATGAGCCGTCAGTTCGTTAACCGTTCAATCAAATAAATAGAAATATAAACTTATTGCAACTAACTCGTCAATAATAACAATTAAAAATATAATTAATTGGGTAGTTTCCACCATTAACCAATAAATGTTAGACACAATTCCTATAAAACCTCTATTAATTTCAGCCTAATAAATTCGGTTCATTTTCAATTTGCTATAAAATTTGACTTTTAGTTGTTTTGAAATCAATAAATAGATAGTCAACTGAGTTGTTATTTTAGTGACGTCATAAGTCGCCATTGCCATACAAAATCTATTGGAGAATGGCGTTTTGACAGCTCATAAAAAGTACGTCAATTGATAATGGTGGAAACTACCGTATTTAGAGATAACCTTAACTTCAATCATCGTCTTGTACAGAGTTGTTCTTAAATCGAATATTCACCAAATTTTGTATTATATTCATAAAATTTTGATTCATTAATTTACTTACAAATAAATAATTCAACGCATCAAAAATATTAGGGAGAGTTCAATTAGAAGTTCGCTGAAATTAATTTAGAAACAAACGCAAATTTCGCAACGTATAATTTTGGGAACTAGCCCAAAATAGAGCTGTCAGGTATGATCATACTATAAATATTTTCCTAACCATATAGTTCACGTAATTACCTACTTTCGAAAAATATTTTGTGAATCTCAACATTAATGCTACTATCAAAATACATCACAAGTCATCGAACAACGTTGCACATTGAAAATCTGACATTATCTTAAAGATTTTTACGCGTTCACATAAAAAATATAGTCATACGGTTCAATTTCGCTCTTCACACAAAATCTATTCTCAAAATCTAATATGTATGAATATAATCAAAGAGGCTTAGGGCTTGCCTCCAAAGAGGCTTGAATCTGGGGTATTAGAGAAAGTGCTCGAAATAAACTGGCAAGAATATACAATAAGCCTATTCATTTATGCCATTTGCGCTTTATTTAGACCTTCGGGTAGAATTATGATATCTTTTAATTCTGATATTGTCAAATATTAGATGCCATAACTTTACTGAGTCCTTAGCGGTCACAAATATAATCAAACCTTCTTGTAAGCTTATCAAATTATATATTTTCATGACTTTAACTACAATTTCTTTTGTTATCAATATAAAATGTTTTGAAGCTCTTTTTAAAGCAAAAATAATGTCAAAAACTCTCAATTAAGGCAGAATTTTACAAAATAACAAAACAAAAATAAAAACAGAAAATTAAGGGACATCATTAAGATAATGTTGAGAAGAAAAATCTCGAATGACTGTGAACAGCGAAGCTACTTGACACATGCAGATAACTCTCCAATTTGTTGCGAACTTTGTATTCCATGTTCCTCGTTAATGAGGCTGTACCATTTAATTAATATGTAAATAAAACATTAAATACATATTCAACCGTCTATGTTTAGTTAGTGCTGCTCAATTAATTTGTTAGGTATTTATATTTGTTTAACTTTAGCAAACTAAAGTGAACATAAAACGTTCGTTTGATGTTGTTTGCCCAATAAAAATAGCTGCCCAATTATTAAATATGGTAAATATAAATATGAAATACCTTAAGTCAATAAAAGTGTTTGACTTTTGCGATATAATTCAAATATATATATTTATTTATATTTTCAATTTTTTTAGTCATTCAAATATATATATATATATTTGAATATATATATATTTATATTATATTCCAACCTACATATTCGTATTAATTTAAATATTATTATTCATTAAAGTTTTTGTCAGGTAATCGTTATTTCAGGTAAATGGAAGGTTTTTCAGCCAAACGTGACGAACGCATCCCTGAACCTAGAACATTTTTTTTAAATTTACAGTATTCGGGCTTTAAGTCAGTATATTTTCCATCACAATTATATTAGGCACCTACTTCAAAACTTTCATTATACAAATTACTAAACTCTCTTAACCAACCACAACCAAACACTTTCTAAAGCCAATTTCAACCTAACAAAATCTGATAATAAAATAGTTTTCCAAGGATATTTATTTAGTACATACGATAGAAAATTGTTCCTCACACATTCCTACGTGGATAATAATTAATGAATAGTCGTACGTGATATATTACTGTCATGCGCTGTCAGACTGTGGTGTTAATTGTGGCAGCGGTGTGAAGCAGCCGAAAGATATGTGAATTAATTAGTGGAACAGCGAGTTATGGCACCTATTTGTGTCGCGGGAGATATTGTCTGCGGACGTGAGATATGGGTGCACTTTATTGGTCGATATCAAATAATATACATGGTGGAAATAAAGGGCGGATTTTGTACTTTATATCCATTCGTGTTGATACTTTTCGTCTCTAATTAAAAACTGGTTTAATTGGAGGTGAAAAGACTACTGTTTCATACTAAAGTAAAGAATTACTAAGACCAATTGTTCGAAACAGTCGCTTTTGAATAAACTTTCAGGTAGGAAGGTTTCAGACGTGTCGATGACTATATAAACTATCACTGTATTAATATTACTATCGTAAATAATGTTTCCTCGATGTAATACTATAGCAAACGCGTATTTGTTTTACATCAACCTAATGATAAACCAAATCATTTTAATACTTATCTGGTATCACATTAACATCTTAGTAGCCTCTATTCGGCATCAAGCGAAACAAAAAAAAAATAAAAAACAAAATGTTACATTCTGTCCATAAGCCAAAGATTGAGCCATTTGGGACCAATACACGCCACAACAAATCACGCTATATCGAAAATGTTCCCCAGAAGGCCAAAGTCCGTTACATTTACTAGAAAAATAAAAAAGTATTCTGCAGCAAAACTTCAGGATTTTCCTTGGAGCGTTCAGATAGTAGTAACATAACTATGCATCTTCGGACGGCCGCGCCTGAACACAATCGTAAACATAAAATGTAATACAGGTACAAGAAAACCGTGTGGTCTAAGTCACAGGTGTAAAAATTACGTGTCTAAAAATTCAAAGGGCTCGTTTAAATTAAACCATCAATAACGGTTACGGTCTCGTGTCTCCCCTGACGGCTCCCCTAGGGGAGACATCAGGATTTTTTAAATCCTATTGTCTCCCCTGGGCGGGGGAGACATCAGAACTTGCTAATAAATTATAATTGGAGTACTCGTATATCCCCTGTCAAGCATTACATAATAACGTAAGTAGGTACCCATATTCGTAAAAGCTCATTTCATCAATTAATCTTTTACGTAGCTTTTCCTAAAAATGTCCAACACTGATTTCTTCGTGAAATAATTGTAATTGTGCGTTTAATATAAACTTGTCTCTTTCGATCTGAACTTTCCTCCTTTTACTGGAATGTACCTACTGCTAAGAAAAGCTATCTCACTTTGGTAGCTTCGTTTGAGGAGACAAAAGTGAATAGGTAGACATAGCATATGTATGTAATGTTTGACAGGGGATATACGAATACTCAAAATATAAATTATTAGCAAGTTCTGATGTCTCCCCCGCCTAGGGGAGACAATAGGATTTAAAAAATCCTGATGTCTCCCCGAGGGGAGCCGTCAGGGGAGACACGAGACCGTAACCATTTATTCATTTACTGAATGCCCTGGGCAATCTTCACCAGACAAACATCGGTGGTGCAAAGATATGATGGCAAGTGCATTTAAAAAGATTTATACAAATACAAATACACACATACTTACATAATAAAAAAATAAATGATTACTTTCAAACAGTCAAAGTGTCCGTCGCTTAGTAAAAATGTTGAAAATAATATAGTTGATGATTTTTAAAGGTGCTACTTCACTTGGCGTGTTTAGCAAAATATTTGCGTTTTTTAGGTATTACAAACTATGCTCTCGGCTTATAAGAATAAGGTTTATATTACGTTGCGTCGGATACGCAACTATTTGCCATATACGCCAAGTTAAGTCGCATCTTTTAAACCTCAACTTATCCAGTTATTTATTGGTCAACAGGAACTTGTGTAATTATGAATGTGTATGTTTAGTGGTTTACCTTACCTTACCAAGCCTTTTTGTAACATATTAGATCAGCTAACATTCTAACCGTAAAGTAACTGTCTTTTGGACATCCATAACTCAGTTGCTGGGCAACACGATACCCTTTGGCTGGACTAATTGTTAAACTATCCGCATGGTTGTCACTGAAATCTTAGATTTTAAAAAATACACATAAATCCACTAACCACTCCTTAAAAGAATTAAATGCGAGGGTCTTCCTTCCACCTTCTACCCTCTCTCTCACTCTTGCCAAAAATGTGAGCCAACCCGCCGTCGCTTCTATCTTGCCCCAAAGCATTTGTGTGCAGGTGTTGGGCAGAGTTTTACGTGAGTAGTTTACTGAAGAAATCACGCCGGCCACGGTTGGTGGCGCATTTAAACACGACACTTGTCGTTCGCCTGGCTAGCTGGCTAACACATACTAAGTACTTTAAGTTTTTTATTCATTACTACATCGAAGATAAATAATATCAATATGTAGTACGGACGTCTGTAGTTATTGTTTACTGATAAAAATAAAAAAAAACGCTTATTAGTAGTAGCTGGATCTCGTTTGCGTCTGACGTAAACTTCTATCTGGTACAATTGGGGTCGTTGGATGATTTAAGTTGTAAGACACAATTTCTATAAAACTGCTCTTAATTTTAGGTCTAAAAAACCGGGATATTGTCAATATACAGTAAATTAAAAAAAATTGTTGTTCGAAATCAATAAATAGTAGAGATGAAACGTATTTACTAGACTAGATACAAGTACTAGGTATTTTACAATACTAGGCCGCACCTATTCCAACTTTTAAAATACGCGATCCACCTAGTCCCTACGCGGCGCTCGACGCCGATCTCCTAAGAACTAAAACCCATTCACGTGCCATTCGAATTTGAACCGTATTTTAATGCATATAAAAGTAACGCGACGCACCCTCGGTGTTGTGCAAGAAGTCAAGAACGTATTCTGTCCCTATTTAACTTCACTATTTGCAATCTCTCCATCTTAGTCTGATAATACTCGGTACTAAGTGGGACTTGAAGTCCCGACTAGTACGCGATACTATGCGGGACGTCAAGTCTCGCATACTAGGCAGACTTTATATACTAGGTACGCCGTACGCGATGCGTATGAAGACAATACTCGGGACTAAGTGGGACTTGACGTCCCGACTAGTACGCGATACTATGCGGGACGTCAAGTCTCACATACTAGGCAGACTTTATGTACTAGGTACGCCGTACGCGATACACAATGCGCGATATCTATGGGAGAATGGCGTTTTGACAGGTCATAAAAAGTAATCATAATAACGGTCATAATACCGTCGTGGTTCTGCCATGAGCAATGACGGCAGACTGACAGGATCTACCGTTTCAATCCCTCCGTTTCGCCACGCTAATATGTAAGTTCTAAAAGTTACCGCTAGCCCTCGAACATACAGGGCAAAGGAAGGGACAAGAGTGGCTTTTAGTCAGTAAAAGTCTGACATTAAGGGCGGGAGAACTCATTTGATGATTTCCCATTTACAAAAAAATTATATATGTGAGGCGCGGTATAGAGGGTGTGGTCAAAATATACTCAAAAACCAAGGTAGATGAACCATACTTAGCGAACGATATGTCACTGTGTATGTCACTGTCCCACACTGATAAACTACAATAGCTAGATAGAGACAGAGAATAACTAAACCAAATTGTGTACTAAGTTACAATTATTTATCTTGGCCTCAGTAATTTTGTAAGAAACTTTGTAGTTATTACAATATAACTTAGCTTCACAGCTGTATTCTCCTAGGGCTTGAATGATTAATTATAAGGTACAAGTTTTCACCTAGTTTGGGGATCAACGTCTCAAATGTCAGTTTATTTCGAACAGTGCAAACTTTAGGATGTTTTAACTTTGATTGAAATATATTGATTTCGTAATAAGTAGTTTGAAATTTGAATAATTACAAAAATATTGTAATCAAAAGATTTTAGGACACAAGACAAAATCCCCACCACCAACACCCAATCTCAAAGCGAAACACGACGACACGACTTTGTGTTTTGTAGCTTTACATATAAAAGTTTATAGATAACATTTTTATACTCATGTATTTAGTTTTCTACGGGAAAATGAATACCATTACAATAATTATAAAAAAATATCGCAATATATAATACCAGCCTATTACTGTCCCACTGCAGGGCAAAGGCCTCTTTCTCATGCAGAGAAGGCACGAGCATTGATCACCACGCTTGCTCAAGGCGGATTGGCAATTTCGGACTTATATTCACTACAAGTCCAGGTTTCCTCACGAGTTACCGTGACCCTGGAACATAAAGGGCAATCGAAGGAACATGAGTGGGTTTTAGTTTTAGCCAGTAAGAGTCTGACACGCCCTCCCGCCGCACCCAGGACGGGAGCAGTCATTGGATGATTTCCCACTCACAAGAAAAAAAAAAGGTTTCCCCACGAGGTTTTCCTTCACCGATGTCTGTGATGTCTATGATAAACTTTAGAAAGTACATATGAATTGAAAAAGTCAAATTGGTACTTGCCCGGATTTGAACCCACAACCTCTTGCATGAGAGGCGGGCGCCTTAACCACTAGGCCATCACGACATAAAAAATATCGCAATCAAAACAAAAAGGTATATTGTTCCCAACCATTGGACCACCATAATATCCTCTAACTGGGGAGCATTTCTAGACCGGTGACAGTAACATTCCCTCATCATTAAGTAGTTAATAACAAAATACTTAAATTGTAAACAGATCAATTACATATTTTTAATCAAATTATTGTTCAGGTAAGTGCTCTAAAGCTTCACAATCGTTTCCATTTAAATTGTAAAGAATCTGTATTCCATTGTTAAAACTTACCGAAAGCCAATAAAACAATAGAATAAATATTCTCAAAGGAAATTTAATTTGATAATAGACTGGGATACCGGAATTGATAGATTTGATCGTTTGTCATAAATTGTTAATAAGATAAAGTGTAAGTTAGTAAAGTGTAAAAGTTATTAAACTTTTACACTTTACTAACTTACACTTTATCTGTTTTTTTTTATTTATAGTTAAAAAAGTATTATTACTATTTACTGGTTTCTCAATTCATATTTTGAAAGTATTATGTTGAAAGAAGAAATTCCTAGAACAGTTTAGTCGAGCATGGTCGACGGCAAACGTCCAAGATTTCGAAGCCCTCTAAGAAACTCCGACCGAATACAATCAACTCTGGGCAATAAAGATGCTGAAGACACTAAAGGTATACATAACCACAGTCATGACGATAATGATGTGAGAAAGAGAAGGCACGAAATTATTGCTCAACCAGTCAAACAAGCGAATTTGGATGCTAATAATAATATTCATACTCGCTTATAAAAATAATATCGTATTATTTGTATGCCTTGTTTTCCATAATAATGAGATTTTTGACGAAAATGACATAATAACAACAAAATACAAAATGCTTTAACAAATATGTGCGTTAGTCACTCCGCTTTAAATAAAAAAAACAGTACAATTTTCAGTTTAGAACACGGCAACAAATGGTTTTAATTTTATCAAAACCGTACAATGCAAAAACGTACCTAAAATAGTGTATACGGAGAGTGCGGTTTTAGCTAGTGCGATAAAAAAAACACTGAAACACGTTTTTCTCAAAACTTTAAACTTCTAACAGACATTTTTAGACTTTGCAAAGTTCGGCACGATACTACTAAATTCGCACTCAGCGACGCTTAAATGAAATTAGTCTAGCGGCCCTATGATCTCGGACTATAACTGCTTCAAGCTTATTTTATTAAGCTCTCAGAATTCTCCCGTTGTTTGTCAAACAATCCGACAAAATGTAGTAAGTACAATTAATTCCTTGTTTTATTCATAAAAACAAAGAATGTTGTTGAGACCGTACCTAGCCCACGCAATTATTTCTCTCACCTTTGTCTCAAAGGCGAAATAAAAAGGCTAGAATCTTAAATACCTACATCTTAGTTTATTCAAAGAAACTTCAATTAAGATGGTGTGAAGACTCGGTTTCAAACTTTTACGTATTTCTCGTTATAATTATAAAACATTCAAAAAACTTTGCTGAACAAAGAGTAAGTAGGAAGGTCATTGGAAAACAAATTCAACGAAGCATCTTTTTTCCCTCGGTAAAGTTGAAAAGGAAGTTTTTGAATAAAAATGCCTACTTTTCCATGAACTTGCCATCGTCTTCCTTTGACTGTAGTCAAACAAATGAGCTTGTATTTTAAGAGATCAACCAAGATGGAGACGGAACAGGAAAATCTGGATGATAAAAAACAAATTGAAATTGTGACCTTCATTCAGATTAGGTTTTCCATTACGGGGAATTTTGTAAGTGAAAAGGTTTATCATCGCTTTACACATTTTAAAAGAGTTCCTGGAGCTTACCGATCCATTCTTTTCAATTGTATTTTTATGTCTAACTTTAGAGTGGGTTTTGTTATGGAGCTTTATTTAGGTTTAATGGAAAAACAGTAAAATTACTTATTAATACTAATAAATATTGCAAATCACGGTAATGTAAAATCAGTCTACAATGTGCGACGCTTCGCTACGGCGTAGCAAGCGTAGGTGTGTAGCTAATAACCAACGCCTACGCCGAAGTTAGCCTCAACAAGTCACGCACAAACTAACCTACGTTTTACTTTGCAAAACAAATAAAAAACATTACACAACAAATATTATTCAAAATACAATATTTAGACAACATTATCCTCCAACAGTGCCCAGTAATTCAACCAGGTTAAACCAAGCAAAACAACTTTACAAACGTAAGCTCATCACAAAAACAATACAGCTGTTTAGTAGGTGACATTACGCATGACACACGCCTGTATTTACCACAGCGTAAGCAAGTGCCGTGATTTTCATAATAAAAACGGTACGCCGATGCAGGACAAAGGACGGTGACTGGCGACATGAAACCCTCTCTCGGAATACGTAACCAGAAAAGCCTTTACGGTTCCAAATGATATTTTGTTTGAATGTATGTTGTTGAGGGCGGATGACGCTTTGTGTTGGGCTGAGATTGGGGCTTTTTTGTAAGACTAAGGGACTCGTCCTGAATGAATGAAATTTGGTTGGTTGGATTGTCTCAATTTATGACAAGTATGAATACTTGTGAATAGTTGCGTGAATTAATAATAGGTTTTGTCACGCTCAGTCAGGACTAAGTATTTTTTTCTAGAAATTTACGAAAATTTTTAGTCACAAGGGTTTGAGGATTTTTTTTTATCAAGAGTTTATTTTTTAAGTGTAGTTCGTTGGACAATAGTATCAAGTTTACATTAAATACAATCCATTATTTTTTACCAAGAATAAATACGTTGGAACTTTTCAACATTGAAGCTAAAGTCGAATTTTTTTTGATAAATTTCACTTCTTAGGTCTCTAAATTGAGATACTTCAATAAGCAATAAACAAATATATTTTCATTCATATATTCATATATTCTTTATTGCACACGAACAAGAAAAATAAAATACATAATGGTAGCAAATAAAATAGTCATGTACAAAGGCGAGCTTGACCCATAAATGAGTTTTCTTCCAGCAAACCATAATTTGGTAGAGAAATTTTGCAGTGGAGGATATACTCATGTGCAAGACAATACATTTTCTTTCTTAAATCCTAAAGAACTACAATATATACTTACATAAATAAATACAATATATAAATACATATACATATCAATCAATAGACAGGAAATGTTCTCTTATTCCTTTCTTAAACACTTCTAAGGAAATACTATCCCGCAAAGAGTGTGGGAGTGCATTCCAAAGACGCACAGCACGAACAGTAAATGAACCATCATACCTACTTGAAGAGTGGGAAGGGAAACGAAGTAGAAGAGATGAAGTTGAACGACAGGGTTTACCTCTAGGTACAAGAAACTCAAAGCGTTCCCGAAGATACGAAGGAGCCTTAGAATTATGAAGAATAGAGAAAAGAAAAGACAGAGTGTGACAATCTCGACGCTGCCGAATAGGTAGCCACTTCAGCCGCTTCCGAAATTCCGACACATGATCGTACTTTCGAAGACCAAAGATGAAACGGATACACAGATTCTGCAGACGTTCAAGCTTATTTAGTTGTTCTTCAGTCGCATCGAAGAAACAAACATCAGCATAATCTAAAAGTGGTAGTAGAAGAGACTGAGCAAGAGTAATTTTGGTTTGAAAAGGCAGGAACTTCTGAAGACGCTTAAGAGATTTATACGAGCAAAACACCCTCCGACTTACTTCAGCAATGTGAACATGCCAAGATAGGTTGCAGTCCAAGAAAACGCCTAAGTCTTTAACTTTCGTGGAGTAGTCTATAGCAGTACCATCGTACATAACAGGCGGAAGGGACACATGGTTTAATAGATTAATGAAGTATCTACCACCAATAATGATAGCTTGTGATTTTTTTGGGTTAACTAACAGCCCAAATCTTTTAGCCCACTGACATATGTGTACAAGGTCATCATTGATGGCTTGAATGGTTGCCGACAGATCTTCGGATTTAAAATGGCGGTAAAGCTGCAGGTCGTCCGCATAGAGATGATAATTTGAAGTTAAAACCTTAGTGACAGCGTTAATGAAAATGGAGAAAAGAAGAGGGGAAAGGACGCCACCTTGAGGAACACCCGCAGAAAGTTCGCACCAATCAGAGGAAGCCTCATTCAAGTGTACCGACTGCGAGCGACCACGAAGATATGAATCAAACCAAGTAATCACAGCAGGAGATATGTTTAGAGAGGAAAGGATACCTAAGAGTATGTCAAAATCAACTGAATTAAAAGCACTGCTAAAGTCCAGTAGAACCAACACCGTAAGGAGTCGGTTTTCCATGGCTAATCGGATGTCGTCAGTTATTTTAAGTAAGGCCGACACAGTGCTATGACTAGGACGAAAACCAGACTGGAAAGGACTAAGCAAGCCATTGGAGGAAAGGTAAAATGACAGTTGATTATTGACAACACTCTCAAGTACTTTGGACAGGATTGGAAGTATGGAAATTGGACGAAACTGGGATACTAAAGAGGGATTTGAAACTTTAGGAAGAGGCAAGACGTGGGCTTTCTTCCAAGCAGACGGAAAAGAACTAGTGTACAGGGAATAATTCACAATGTGAGTAATTATAGGAATCAGATCGTTAAGGATAGGATGAAACATCTTAAGGTGCAGACCATCATCACCCACTGCCTTAGTAGAAATGGATGTAATGGCCCGTTTAATATCCCCCTCTGTGACAGGCTGAAAAGAGAAAGAAGCACATATTGGCAGAGCAAGATTAGAAAGAGTATCAAGAGTAAAAGATTTGACAGAATGATCCAGAGTTACTGGTAGTTTAGAAAAATGAGAATTAATTGAATTCAGGTCAATATCAGGCATGCTGTCATTAGCAGCTTTGCCAATACCAAGTGAATTGAGGAATTGCCAAACCTGTGCTGAATTATTAGAATTTTGAATGGAGTTGTGTATGTGGCGCCTTTTAGCATTCCTACACAAACGACCGCAGCGGTTACGCAATTCTTTATACAGAGACCAGTTTTCATCGGTAGGGTCCCTTTAGGGAATATTTTCGTACCAAGGCCAGGTGGTTTTAGATATATATCAAATGGGACAATAATAGGCTGGTTTTACTATTATTATTTAGTATTAGATATTATGGGATTTATTTAATTTTCAATTCACTCCCCATCTTTTCATGTAATCATTTACCGAGTACTTTGGAACAAACTATGGACTTTTCCAATTTTGCAGCAGTTTACAAAAGCTTTTAGTATCGGCTAAAGACTTAGATTGTTTTACTGATAGTCTCACTTATAAAGAATATTAAGCAGATAGGGTGAAGACCTGTTCTTTAACTTTTTTAACCGACGGTAAACGCTACAATGATTGGATCGCAAATTATTTTTACCTTTGTGTATTTACTTAATGTTAAAGTAGAGATTAAAGCGCCTTTTGTGTGTAAATTTTTAATTTATTTGTATAATTATAAATGATATTAGTAGGTATATCCGTTGTCTGATTTCCATAGTACAGGCTCTACCTGTACAATGTATGTGAATAGTCCGAAGATATTTAAGTATTAATTAAAGAATTCACAAACTTATTTGTTCTGTACTCATCGCCCATAATATTTTTGCGATATCGGGTCATAAAGACTTCATATTTTTTTAATTTAATAACAATCGTACAAAAGCGAATTTAATGCCTTAGGCATTTTCTCCTTAACACAAAAAAATAAGTTACATTCGTATTAAGAATATTAGTTTAAATTACACGAATACTTATAAACCACCTTTTTATAAACCATCTTAACTTAACCTTTCGACAACCATGCGGCAACCGGCTGTCGGGCTGCTATTGTCTTTCTCTTGTGTCTCGAATCACGTGTGTCCGAAGGTTTAAATAAAACAAACAGATTTGGAAGTCTATTGTTTCAAAATATCCTTCATGTAAATACTTATACGACTCCTAAAATAATTTAAACTATTTACAAGTCTGTTCTACAACCATACACTGTTTAGCGCGACCGTATATTGCGTGTGCGGCCGTAGGGGAGTGAATCTGCATGCACCTAAGCAGCACGGTCACTTTTTGCATACCAAAGGCCAGTTTACGTCCAGCCAAGTTAAATATGCCAGTGTTTAGAGTGGTTAACCGCAGCAGTTCAACGGTTGAACCAACGTTTACCTACCTACAGTTTAACTGATGGCTCTATTTTGGTCATTTTGTTGGACATAACATAAGTACCGGCTATGCCTGGTGTCGTGGTTTTGACCTTGTTTGGAGGTGAAAGATATCTCTGAAGAGCAGTTTAGTAAATAGACAAGTTATTTCACCACTTATCGACAGTATAGGGATATTAAAATATTTTTAACAGTGCCTTGCAATGAGGCATTTAGCATTTATATTTATTGATTACTGGTTGAACAATGGAAAAGTAAGGTCCTTTTTAATAGTTAAGTGTTGCGGAAAAGTTGTCACATAGTAAATATTGATGTGGTTATATCAGTCCAATAGGCAAACAAACAATTAGGGATTTATTTTTTTAATATACGTTAAGTATTAATAAAGCTCACTTACTTAAAGTTCACAATAAAGCAAAGGAAGATTAGAATAAATGAAAAGATTAAGATTTCATTAAAAAGTAATGCTAAAATGAATAGCAAATACACTCAAAATTGCACAACCTACAAAAACTTTCAAAGCGACAACACGCCAGCGAGTTGCCAATATGCCACCATGCCAAACTAACAGTTTTCTCGCACCTTCCATGGAATTTTCCCATCTACTTACCAACCAAAGTAGAATGCATGTAAATTGAATTCAAAATAGCTTTTCCGTCATGAATGCAAAGTGAATTGTCATAACCGTGAGCTGTTGACTTTTTGATTGCGTAAAAGAATATTAGCTCGTCTAAACTCGTTCCTTTTCTGTTACGCTCGATTAGTATTCTCTCTGCGAGCTTGGACAGGAAGGCAATAACTATACTTTTTTATTATACACTATTCTGTTCAGTTCATATGGCGGTTCTGTTTTCTTGGTCTTTGGCTTGGGGAGGTGAGTCGGTGAAAGGGAATAATGCGTGTGTAATGATCAATTATTAGCGTTATTGTACCTTCATTATAGTGGGTATAGAAAAGAGATAAGAAAGTTTGAGAAATATGTGTTCAGGTCACGTGTGAAAGATAACAGTGTGTTGGATCTATCTATAGTTATTTTAGGCTGTGTCTGAATGTGTTAATGTTTATTTTTCTGCTATTTTTCAGGTTGATGTAATAATTACATTAGTACATAAATATGGTTTATAGCTGTCCCCTGCGGTTACAGCCGCATCTTTGGTGACTGCCCCGTTTGCGTAATATATAATCGGTTCACAAATCATTACATATTTAGAACATTTTTACAGAATAAATTGTAGATTAGAATAGATTGTCAAATGTATGGGGTTGACATAAGCTTTCGCTAAATAATTTGACATCTCCATACATTTAACAGTCTATTCTATACCGCTATCTATTCTACAATGCCACTTGTCTAGGGGGGCAGTAATATTTCAACCCTATCTCACGTCCACTAAAATGAATCTACTGCCAATTACAATTAAAACAATTCCAAATACAAAACAATACCACTAAGTAACATGAATAAACAATAACAACTACATCCGAAATACGCGTGTAATTAACTTTGTATCAGTGCATTATCGAATTACATCAAATAACTAACTGGCCGGTTAGTGATAGAACACCTCTTTTCGTTCGTTTTATAGTACTTAATTAAAACCATGATGGCTCATATTACCTCATTGGTGTAATGGTTGGAATACATGGGGTTGTTTTTAAGTTATTCCAATATCGCTTAAAAGTCAGTGTTTTGTTCGTATGTCATGCATGATCTAAATCTATGGGTCTAAAACCGGGGAAGTGACACTATATCTTTTAAATAGAACTACATATCCGAAGCGTAGAACTGGAACCCATTACTGAAACTTCGCTGTCTGTCCGTCTGACTGTCCATCACCAGGCTGTATGGTAAGGCGCTCCACCCACTGCACCGAGCCTTTAGGTTTTACCATTGCGCCTTCCCGCGCATTTCCACGTCGGCAGTGTGCTGTGCTAGGCGTGATTTCTATATAAATCGAAAAACTTGCATACAATGGTAAAATCTGCCATCCCGCACCTCGCGGAAGGGCGCGGTGCAGTGGGTGGAGCGCCTAAGAACTGTGATAGCTAGACAGTTGAACCTTTAAAAAATGACGCATTTCTGTTGCCGCTTTAACAATAAATAATAAAAACAAAATAAAGTCTTTTTCAAGAGCTCCCTTTCAACCAATCACGCAACCTGCTGTCCTATTGAAATACGGCGCTAAGGTTAAGTAAAAACGCGATTCCTACGGCATGCTTTCCAAGCTTGAAAACCTCCCGTCATGTAACCCAAGCGTGAAAGCAAATACGAACTAGAGACTAATTAGTATTTGCAACAATTATTGAATCATGCGCGTTAATGTTATTTAAATAGTTTACATCTGAGCGTACATTGGTAATTGGCATTCAATAACTATTATTAGTACGAGCATGTTAGTGAGTGAAATGCAATTATAACCTACTGATATTTGTTTGTTATTGTTAATTAAATAAATGTCTGTATGAATGACGGCTTGGATGGGAGTAGTGGCAAAAGTTTCTTTCGACAGAGCCATTGTTCTTAAAACTGTACAGCCAATACACTTATTCCAATTTAGACCCTAAAAAGATTTTAGGGTATTAAAATTAACTCAAGAAATGCAATCTTGGGGTTAAAGTGGATATTTTTTGGATTTTGGGACGATCGCAAAAACATCTCAATTAATTATTAACTTATAATTAAGGCTGGACTGCAGGAGCCTTTGTACCTAAAACAGCTATTTTATGCTAATTACTGATTTGGCAAAAATACAAAAGAGTTTTACAATTAAAAAAAATACATTGATCGTAGCTTGTAGCCGATATTTAAATAGGTCTACATCGCGATATTTATTGCAATAAACATGGCAATTAAAATAGGGCACAAATGTCTTCTCAGAAACAATCCAAGTTACCATACGTAAGACATGACGAAACAAAAGAATTAACACGATAAACAAAACAGAATCGCTTCACAAAATAAACAAACCACTGAGAAAAGAAACGTCTCAAAAAGAAACATTCTACAGATTGTTTTAACCACAAAGTACTGAAACACTGAAAAAATTAAAAATACTTCCAGTTCTCAGTTTACATAACAGAATAAAGCTCCAAAGAGCCACATTTAAGACGACCAGCTTATAAAGGGAATTAAGAGTTTTAAAGTTTTTTCATTACGCTCGCGAAGAATTTCTTTTGTACCTGGGCACGAATTGCAATTAACGTACATTGCTGATTCTGAGTAATCCGCTGTCTGCGTCACTTGAACAGAGCCAGTAATGGAATTGGTAGCTCGGCAACCAAAGATTTCTTTTACGTAACGAGTTTATAGTAAAAACGAAGTGGTTCTTTCCTGATGTATTAAATTAAAACATTTTCTACGAGACAAAATAAGGATTTGAAAAAAACTGTTGTCTTATTAATATTGTTTATTTAAAATAATAACCTGATAATAAAATTGTAAAGAATAACTATAAAGTTTATTAGTGTCTGTTTAAAAATGGAAAACTGATTTTATTGTGAGAAATATGGTGAAAGATAATATCCAAAAATCTTCTTACGTCTGCAAAGTTTTCAAACTTTTCAAACAAAATATGAAAAGAGTCAAATGTATATTGGTATTTTACATATTTTAACCTCCTCACAAAACCTGCCATTCTATACATCTAAATCTTCCACTATAAAATATTCATATTGGCAACCCAATGAGATTACGAAAGGGGAAAAGGTTTAACTCTCGCTATATACGAGTAAAATCATAATTAATATTAATAGGAATTTATATCAGTTTAATTCCACCTTTTGTTTTCTCTAACATAACAATAGATACGGTTTTACCGTCGTCAAGTTTCATACATATCGATATTACAAAACAAACTCAGCTGGACAAAGAAATTTTGGGTCAAAGACATCTGACACGTTCATACAGTCTCCAATATAAATAACAAATATTGAAAAAAGAAATTTTCATCGAATATAATTATCCACTCAGAAAATTAGCGAGAAAGCGCCATTAGTTGTCGACGTCTAAAGAAAATCCAATATTTATTACATAAAGCCACACACAATAAATAAACACAGCTGCTGACACAATGAAAGAAAGACACACAAAAGCTATTCAAGTTGAGTGTTAGGCCTATACTACATAGCGGGAGAGGTGCTAACGCGGGTCGAGAGTATAGTGAATGCGGGTCATTAAGACCGAAACTCAAAACCGCAATGCGACGCGATGGAATTACACGGCGGAATAAGTACTTGCAATCATGCAAGCTTTCCGCGAGCTCCATTTTTGAAATGCAACGTCTCGACACGGTTATAAACGGCATTAAAAATGACATCGATCATATCATGCCAGCGGGAATAGCATCTGTCTCGCTCTGCACTCTGTATAACTTCGCCTTAACAACTAAATATCTTTTTATATTACCGCAAATATTACTTCTCGCGAAACTTGAACGTTTTGTATTGTCTTGTATTTCTTTAGTTTTAATAAATATTCTCTGAAGAGGCGACATTAGACGATATTTGGCGAACCACGAAGGATCGTAACCTCGGGAAAGTTTGTCGTGCAGTAATCCCTAGTCGACGGTGTTCGTTTTTGAATGGCCAAGTACGTAGGAATATTTCTTTTGTGCCCGTTCTTGTTGTGGGATGTAATAAAAGCTGATACTGCGTTTGTCTTGGTGAGTAAATCGCTTGATCTTGCCGTGTTTTGAGTGTTCATATCCTTCGTAAGTATTATTTCCTATATGTGTTTTCTTATGTCTGTATGTTACGTGTGTCAACATCTGCACAAAAAAATCGATGTTTGGTTTTGTAGAGATTGATTAGGCATAGGTTACTTTCAGAGAAAAACAAAAGTTGAACTATCAGCTTGTTTGCCATCCAAAGAAAAAAAAACCCAACAAAAATAACAAACATAAAAAAAAAGTTTCCAATATAATTATTCAAAAGTTTGTTTACGATCCTATTACAGTGTTTAAGTATTATAATACTTACTATTATATTACTGAGACACACAATGTCACAAAATTATTACTTTACCTCTATTCGTATTAAATGCTAAGTCATAAAATCGGTATCTCTAAACACATTTGCGTCTAGTCTCGTCTTTGAGTTTACCAAGATTTGAACAGATATACCAATAACAGAAGTACTTGTAATTTACACTTTACTTAATCTGGGTCACCCAATTGCACTCCTTTTTCAATTTTAATCGTCCAATGAAAATATGTAACCAATTATCATAATGAAATTAAATACATTAACGGCGAAACGATAAAAGGAAATATTGTCGATGTGGTCGTATTCCAATATTATAGATAGGTATATGTAGTTCATTCATTTATAATACAAAACGGGCTCATATCTGAAAATATTTCGCCGATGATAAATTTTATCGGACCGCGGAACTGTGCTGTATTGTCCAATTTCTGTTGACATGACAATACATTAGCAAACATAACAAACATTATTGTTAACTGTTACAAACAAAAAGTTATTCTGTTTTTGTTTATTCAAGTTATGGGACACCTTTTCAGAAACAACTTGTGACAAATACATATTTTCCTTGAAGTTCACGAAGTATTTATTACATTAGTTTTGTACAGAATAAAACGTGGAACAAAGACTCAAGTATACAGTTATATTTTTCACTACCGTAGTATTCAAACATTCTTCTCTATCTTGTAGATTAAAAATATATCAAGTATGTACCTAAAAATACTGTACTTATTGTGCAATAAGTATGCTTACTAATTAACCTACCACACATAAAATAACTTTAACATCCTATAACACTACGTAATGTGCGTCATATTATATACTTGAATAACTTAAGTAAAATAATATGATTTTGTAATAAAATAAAGTATTTCTTCAAAAGTATGCCTACCTATATCAACATTTAAAATCAAAATTTGTGATGCACAGGATATTTAATATTTTTACTATAATGTATGTTTGAGCAAGAACTATTATAATAAATTTGGAAAGCGACGCCATAGGTCATATAATACAAAAAATATATTTTAACAACATATTATACAAATGCCATTATTACAGACTGTGTAGTTAACTATGTTTTAGACATCACACCAACCATATGTGTTCGTTTCTTAATAATTTAAATAACTTTGTTAGAGTTATATATTTATTAGCGCGTTGTAGCGAAAATAATAAATAATACCACCCTATTACTGTCCCACTGCAGGGCAAAGGCCTCTTCTCATACAGAGAAGGCACGAGCATTGATCATCACGCTTGCTCAAGGCGGATTGGCGATTTCGGACTTTCACTACTAGTCCAGGTTTCCTCACGATGTTTTCCTTCACCGATGTCTGTGATGTCTATGAAAAAGTCACATTGGTACTTGCCCGGATTTGAACTCACAAGCCCACAACCTCTTGCATCTCCGGCTAGATAAAGGAAAACGTCGCCGAGGAGACATGAACTTTATTTTAACTAACGACAAGCCCCAGCTTCGCATGTATTACAAATCTGAAATTTTTATCTTTTCTCTACTATAAAATACTCGTAATTATTTTATAAACCCTTACTCTTGACGACCTCACTATAACACACACGTGATTCGAAACACAATAGACGGACAATAGCAGCCCTACAGCCGGCTGTCGCTTGGTCGACGAAAGGCTAAAATCCATAGCGTAGTGTAAAAGAAAGATTTAAGCATACATAGGGACTGACAGACAGGGGAAAGCGACGGTGTTTTATACTATGTGCTTCATGTAAGTCTGAAATCGCCACTCCTCCATAACAAAAGTGGTGATCAAACCTCTGCCCTCTTGTGGGACAATAAAAGGCTATTATTATTTTAAAACGTTGAGTGAACTCACATTCCTTTTTGTATTGTAAAACAATGAACAAGGAACTCTAAACGTACTCTACAAGAATCTATTTTACAATATAGTACGTTTACCAAAGCAAATTATGTCTTTGAAGACAGTGCACTACAGAGATATCAAAAGCTCTTGAGATAGGACCGCTGTACTCTCAAACTTCAGTTCATAATCCGTACTTATAAATGCGAAAGTAACTCTGTCTGTCTGTCTGTCTTTTCTTCACGCCTTGACTGAATTTTGACTGAAATTTTGTACAGATATAGTCTAGGACCCGATAAAGGACATAGGATAGTTTTTATCCCGGAAATCCCTCCGGACGCGGACGAAGTCGCGGGCGAAAGCTAGTATACTATATACACTACTTCACAACCAACCGACTGTGAACAAAGAAAACTTTCAAAAGCAACTAAAAAATTTTAGTTTCACGTAGAATAATTAATTTTGAAAACAAGTAGGAAATTAAAGTGAATATGTAAACTTCGAAGTCTGTTTATGTTAGTTAGCGATACACAACTTCGTGAAGTTTTAATCAGCGTAGTCGCAGTTAACTCGGATCAGATAATGAAGCATGTTTTTGTTTTACAAATATTGTTGAGTCTAACAGCCAATGGCTGTGTTTGTTTAAACTTGGAACGGTGAAGTTTATTTAAAAATTAAAGAGGGATCGACGGATCTGTTATGCTTCGTTATTCGCTAATTATGATAAAACACACTTTTGTTTTCTAAAACTAATAGAATGGCGAACTTTCCGGTGGGTACAAATGTTGATTAATTGAGGGTTGGTTCATTCATTTTAAAAGCTATAATAATTTATGTGGGGTGCTTGGACAGAAAACCTCCACGTGTGCCCGAGGGCTGGAGTTCGCTTATGGATTCTTCCGGGGCGAAGACCAGTCCGAGGGACGGTGCACCCTGGGAGGTGGGCAACGACTCGTCATTGGGTACGTTGTGCCTGTGGGGTCTCGTTGCCCACTTGCCAATATTCTGTCGCGGAGGACTCCACCACCTGTCCCTCTGAGTAGCAGAGGGCAGTGTGTGTTGGAGTCGGGGAACGGGCTCTGCGTGCACTCACCCTGCCGCAGAGCAGGCAGCTGGGGGTCGTCATCCCTAGCTGCCCCCGTTGATCTCGTAGCCCCGTAGTCTGTTACGGTCATGTCTCTGACTTTCGACGGGGGTCGAGGGCCTTGGCTTAACCGCCCGGGCCGCGAGGAAGACAACCTCTATAAAAAATTACCTCTAATACCAAGTTCTGGTGCGTGGCGAAGGTACGAATGGCTGAGGAGTAGTGTCGTCTATTTGTGGACGGCGCATCAGTCTCTAGCGCACCCCCAGCCAGGGAACCGGTGGACCCTCTGGTTGGGTTACAAATGTACACTTGCCCAGGGACAGGGGGTTACCCTGGGTGTACCTTTTAAATCCCCCACACTCGTGGGATCTATTATGAGCATGAATAAATCAAAATTAAAAACCGATGGGAAGGAAGACGAGGCGCGGTCGGAAACCGACGCCGGCACGGTCTCGAGCTCGGGGAGCTCGAGCTTGGAGGGCTCGGGCTCAAGGAGCCAGAAGCGTGGAAGGGAGAGCCGCAATCGCAAGCGGACGATGTCGGAGGGCGCCTCGTCGTCCTCCGACAGCGAGGTTACGGCTCCGGCCCCCAAAATCCCGACCAGCAGGCGGGGTGCGGGCCGAGCAGGAGGAGGGGGGCGCAAGCTCCCCGCGCAGGAAGCTGCGAGACGAGCAGAAAGGCTCGCCTTGGAGGGGCGTCACCCCGGAGCGGCTGCAGTGCAGGCTCCGAGGGATGAGCCAGCCACCGCGAAGAGCTCCAAGGAGGAGCGAGCGGCCGGGCTAGCAAAGGTGGTGGGGGAGGCGTTGGCAATGGTGGCCCTCAAGAGGAAAAAGGGGTCGAAAGACACGGCCATCGCGGAGGCCACCGCCTCGATATTGGCGGCGGCGGAGGAGGCCGACATGGCCGCAATGCGGGCGAACGTTGCCCGCCTAACTGCGGCCATGGAGGCCCTCCAAAAGGAAAATGCGGAGCTGCGGGCGGATCTGGCCAGGCTCCGGGGGGACGCGCCCCGAGGGGGGGAGCCTAAGGAGCGGGACCCCGCGCTCCAGGCCCTGCTCCAGGGCATGGCGGACCTCCAGCGCCGATTTTCGGTGCTGGAAGGAAGGACCCTCCGGCCCCCGCTCGCGGCCGATCGAGCGGTCTCAGCGACGTCGGCAGCAAGGCCAGCGGCAATGTTTGCCGCTGTGGCCGCGGCTCCTGCGGTGAAGCGCGCCGCTGCCGCGCCCCAAACGCCGGCAGGGAAAAAGACTGCGCCGTCCAAAAAGGGCAAAGCGGCGCAGCAGCGAAGAGCAGCAGGGGCACCCGTGGCCAGTGCGGCTGCAGAACGTCCCCTGCCGCCTCCCCCTTCTCCCCCGACTGCCGAAACTCCGGCTGAGCCCGGCTGGCAAGTCGCCGGGGAGAAAAAGAAGGCGGCCAAGGCGGCCAGGACCGCCAAAAAGCGGCAGCGGCAGCGGGAGCGCCGCAAGGCCAAGAGCCTCGCGGCCAAGCTCCGCGCTGCAAAAACGGCAGCGGTGGTCATCACCCTGCAGCCGGACGCTGAAAAGAGGGGCGTCACCTACGGGACGGTCCTCGCGAAGGCCAAGGCGGCGGTGAACCTCGTCGAGATCGGCGTGACCGAAGGCCTGCGGCTCCGAGTTACTGCGACTGGAGCCCGCATGCTGGAGGTCCCAGGGGCAACCAGCGGCCCCGTCGCCGACGCCTTGGCTGAAAGGCTGCGGGCGGCACTCCAGGCGGATGAGGCCAGAGTGTCCAGGCCTACCATGCGCGCAGACATGCGCATCATGGGCCTGGACGACTCCGCCACTAGTGAGGAGATAGTGGCCGCCGTCGTCGAGGCGGGAAGTTGCGCGGCTGGCGATGTGCGCGTGGGAGCCATCCGCCTTGACCGCTCCGGGCTGGGAGCGGTCACTGTTAGCTGCCCCGTACAGGCGGCGAAGGCTATAGAGGGCCACGGCAGGCTGAAGGTGGGCTGGACCTCGGCGCAAGTGAAGCTGATGGAGCCCAGGCCTCTGCGGTGCTACAGGTGCCAGGTAGGGCACCATGTCGGTGTCCGCTGCACTGCGGAGGTGGACCGTAGCGGGGACTGCTTCCGCTGCGGTCAGCCCGGTCACAAGGCCGGCTCGTGCACTGCCGCGCCGCACTGCTACTTATGTGCGGCAGCTGGCAAGCCGGCTGATCACCGGGCTGGGGGCAGGGCTTGCGCCCCACCCGCCAAGACCAGAGGCAAGGGCAGAGGACTCTCTGCCGCCGCTGCCGCCGCTCCCGTTGCGGCCGCCGCTCCCGCTGCCGCCGCTGCTCCCGCTGCTGCCGCTGCTCCCGCCGTACCTGCCGCTGCCGCGCCTGCCGCTGCCGCCGCGACTACCGAGGCCGCAATGGAGTGCCAATAATGGCTCCATTGCGCCTCCTACAGGCGAACATAAACCACTGCGCCGCCGCTCAGGATCTGTTGCTCCAGAGCATGGCGCAGTGGTCGATCAATATCGCCGTGGTCTCCGAGCCGTACTTTGTCCCGCCCAGGGATTCGGGTATTTTAAGCTGCATCAATGCAATGGTGACAAATGAGACAAGAAATCCCAATTGTGGTCAACGACCACATATAAAGCATACTTTCTTGTTATTCCTCGAGTCTTCTTTGTTTTGCTTCTAGTTGTTTCTAGAAGATTCCTAGGTAGAAGAATGAGCAACAAAGCGTGTTAAACGTTCGAACACACGTGATTCTAGACACAAAAGAAGGACTATAGCAGCGCGACTGCCGGCTGCCGCTTAAACTTTCAACGACTAATCGTTGAAAGTTTCAAAGAAAAACTTTCTGAATGTAAAAAAATATACATTGCTTACTCCTTATGTCTTTTGCCAATGTCATCCCATTAGAATATGAGAGTAAGGTAAAAATTGTTCACTATAATTTCTCCTGACCAGATGGAAATTATAGTGAATATTAGGATTGATTCGCCATCTTGCGTTAGTCCACTGCTGGATAAAAGACATCCCCCAAGACAAATGACTTAACCCGACTTCACCCACACGTATCCAGTAGCAGCCAGCTCTTCGCAAATCGAGGAAAAGACGGCATTATCAAATCAATTATTAATTACATTGCACCCTTAAACCTTAGAACAGACGTGATTCGAGACACAATAGACGGCTGTCGCCTGTCAAATGGTTAACATATACAAACTGAGAACAATGTACCAGAAATTGAAGACTTCAGGTAAGTGGTCGGCTCGAAAGCCACAAACAGAAACACGATAGATTCATGCAGATTTGTGGAAAACGGATTGAGGAGCATAAACAAAACGATCCGTCTCCATACATCATTGGAGCGCAATAGTATTGCACCTGCACTTATGTAAACTCGTGCATATTTTATCGAACGCCCTACTCATGCCAAATGCGTTTACTTATACGCGAGAAATTGAATTAGTGGTGTACGAAATTTATGTTGCTTTTGGGTTTATTGTTTCGTATTGACACTTTGGATACTCTGAGAATATTCTAACAGTTTTTGTTTTATTATTTACTTACTGTTTTCTGCAGTTGTGTCCGCGTGATGTTGTGTAAAATGTGTTACTTTAAAGTTTAAAGCTATGCCATCAATTTATATTAATATAGTACACTTATTTAATTTAAGTAACACCTAAAAATAATTGGACAGTTGACGAAACACTTTTTATTGATCTATCAAAAACATTACACTTTTAGACAAGATTTATTTACTTATTTAGACTTTATGTTCAAATGTATTTAAGGCGGACTTAATACCTTAGGTATAAGATTATTTTTATACTTACTTAGCCCATGTTTTTACTTTAAATATTAATTCTGATACTGTTACCCAAATTTCAATGTACAATGACAACATAGAAACAAACAATATCTAAGACCAACTGTGCCACGGTTTGTGGAACCATAATAGTTTAAAAGAGTTTCGCAAGCGCGACTAATTTATCGAAATAATGCTGATAATTTCGAAGATTATTTCGATTCTGTATGTGGGAAGGCCTTAACAAACGTTACTCTAAGCACCTCTTAGCTCTTTCAGAACAATAAATACCAGCACTTCCAAAGTAACTGTTCTACATCTCTGCCCTCAGTTCTCGCTCCAAACGACGCAAGTATACAACTAACTTACCGTCCCGAGCACCTTCAGAATTCATAATTCCTCATAAAACTGAGTTTAAAGTTGAAATTAAAACAGAATTAAGCCGTCGTCGGCGAGTTAGTTGCATTTGTAGCTGTGCATCCTGACGTCGCGGTAGTCTGTAGTCGCACATTTACATAAAGCCCTGGCACCACTCCCGCCAGAATTACCATAAGCGCTTAATTATTTTGTTTATCTGACCACTAAACTGCTTTGACTTCACTGAGAGACGTGGAACCGAGCCAGTGTGTTAATATTCCGCTGGATGTAGTGCTTTTTTCTCAGTGTCCGCTTTGGCAGCGAAGCAGTTTACTCTTTGATGTAAATATCGATAAAAGCAATTTATTTGAGCAGCGCGCCACCTGAGTTAATGTGTGTGCATTGAGTTATCTAGTTACTTCTGTGTTGGTTTTCATTAAAAAGCAAATGTTTTTAACTGTTTATTCTAAATTGAATTCGACTCTAATTAAAGTTAAACCAATTAAGTTTACTTTAACGAAATGTCCTCTTCAGTCAGGCTATAGTTAGTTAAAGTTATATGGGTCTCTCCCATTGATTACCGCAACGGATGGCTTTGCTCGTAGTATTCCTGCACAACAAATAGTTTTTGGACAGTCATTAAACCATCCCTGTTCGCACAGCACACCACCCGTATTTTAATTACCTTTTAATGTCACTAAACTAAACGCGAAACTTCGTATTTAAATTAATAAAACCTAACAACAGTTCTAACTCGCAATTTCCGCTGTGCATACTGATGTGGATTACATTAAACTACATTTCACAGTAGCTGCATTAGTACGAATAATTAAAACAGCAATATATTATAAAGAGAAGATTATTATACTACATGAATTTGGATAAAAATGTTATTTTAGTATATTTGCATTTTTACACAGCGCTACTAGATCTTAAAGCTCTTTGTGACATTAATGATAGAAGTCGTGAATTGCGTTTATTTATATATTAAATTGTGTGAAGAATAACATACAACATTGAGATTGATTGTGAAGAATACAAATAATGATCCCAACAATAGAATTTCTTAACATTGATGTTTATATTATCTTCAGAAACTTAAGACTTGATATCCTACTCTGACGCCTGTGGTCGGCCGACTTTACATAGTAAAATCAGCCGCGCCCGAAAGCGTCGTTATGAGGTGTCCCATATAACACTGATTCGTTCGCTCGGCCAATGTACGCGACCGACAACAGCATACTAGTTATAAAGGCCTTAGTGAGGTACTACCATATTATTCCTGCAGCAAAACAGCGTAACTGTGTTCTGGTTTGAAGGATACGTAGGTCGTGTGTGAAGGGTACATGCTCAGAAGACGTATCATCTTTGTTTCTGTGATCACAACGTACCTACCAGGTCTCTGAGATTGCGAATGTCTCCTGTCGGTGGAGTCCACTTAAACATTATAAATATTTTTATTGAGTAGGTTTTTGATGTGAAACATCTAAAGCCGCACGTAAAACAAATTACTGGCGCGGCGACGCATGCCGTGGCGACGCGTCGCCACGCTATATGATGGTGTGTATATATACAGTCACAGTCTTGTGTACTGTGTGGCGATGATGTAATGTCGATGTTTCACATCTGCCAGGCGTCCCGTGACGGCTCACTTTTTTTTTATTTACTATTTTTTTTATTAGATTACTGAGTAAACGTCAATGGGGACAACAAGAATAAATTTAATTTGATTTAATTGGGTATAGCGTCAGAGGTATACATACATATAACCTCAACTGGCCTGACAGATTGTTTGCAAAAAAAGGTAACTAAGACACACAAACCTGAGAAAAAATCGTCAAATAACAAAACAAACTGATAAAAGATTATACGTCTTACTCAACACTAAAAGCGTCTTCAATGAATTCCTGATTCGGTACCAGCTAAAGGTAAACTTACGAGGGAAATTAAACACGTAATTCCAAAGAACTTGATGTGGGCCACAGTAATTAAGTTTGCTGAGACCTCACTGAACGAAGGTCTGACTCCGAGGAGACAGTTAATAAGATATATTCCCATACAGTCCCATATAAACCACAACTTCGATTTATCGCTTTGTATATATATCCTTTTATATACGAACTTAGATTTATGCGGTCAGAGGGATGGCAAATATTTTTGTGATTTTCAACCAGAAATGACATAAAATCTATACTAAAAGTGAGATTACATAAAGTCTGCCAGCTGCATGCGCATATAAATAAATTCCTTATTTTATACCCGTTCAGGGGTCAGGATTACGTGTATAATAATATGTTTTTCCTGTCAGCCGGAGTTGCGGATTTGTTCGAAAGAGTTACCGTGGCCCCAGCAGCCCCGAATCATAAAGGGCAACCGAAGGAACTTGGGTGGGTTCTAGGCAGTAAAAATCTCTTATCATCGTGGGTGCGTTTACAAACATTACAAACTCACACACATTACAAACACAGACAACCAGACTCCAGATATATCTTACAAGTTTGTACTATTTCGTCCCGTGCGGAAAACGATCATGACACGCAGCACACAAGCCGATCGCTTGTGCCAACCGTGCCTACAATAGATTTATTTATTTATTTATTTATTAAACTTTATGTACAAACACCGTACAAAGGCGAAGAGATTTATCTATAGACAAAATAAATGGTAGTACAAAATGTTTTGTGATTTTATCATTATTCGTAAAAACGACAACGGATGTCAGTCAGGAAGTTAATATTGAATTCGGACGTTGATCTTTTTTGCGGTTATAAATCACTTATTGTTTTTTGCCTTCATTGAGGAAAATGTCGTGACCGTATCTGGAAAAGACTTAACAAAAAACATAATTTTCTTTTCATACGGTTCGCGACCTACAAAAGACATTAAAATGAATAAATATTGGAATTCTTTTGCGGTAAATTGGCGATAAGTCGAGCCAACTATCGGTTTGTGTGACGTGGTTAATTTGACTGCCAAACCCCACCACGTTAACTGGCATAAAAGATAATGGGTAATTTTATACTGTACCGGCAAATTAAACTGTCGTACCAATTTTACTTGTACAATTTTTTCAGAAGGAGTCAGAAGTACAACTGAGTTTGAAAGAGTTGAACTCGAACGAAATGAGCTTGAATTTTTAGACAAAAGATTACACGAGTTCTTTAACAATTTGTTGAAGTAAGAGTGTATATTTTTTTATAAAATAACTACGTTGAAAAGTCAAAATGGAGTTAATAATTTAACGTAAAAACATCGTTACAAAAGCAAATGCGTTACAATACCAGAGACAAAAATTATGTGCCTCGTGTGCCTGTAAATACACTGACACCTTCAAACTGGAACAAAGCAATGCTGTTTTGCGGTAGAAACCGGTATAGGGGTAATAATTGCCTGGACAAGATCATTCAAAAAGAGCTCTGTTATAACCCGACTTCTCTTTCTATTTATAAACACGCCTGTATTTTGGGCAGCTGAGATCTTTTTACACGATTGCCGAAAAGAGGGTTATGCTTTATAAGGCTATCAACGCACAGCCTAAACTACTACAGCTATGAACATGAAACTTGCACATTAATTTTTAATAGTTACTTTTATGAAGTCAAGGTACACTAAGAAGCGGATTTCTGAAATTCAACCCAGGCGTTAAGCAGGCCATGAAAGTTGGTATGGGGAAGAAAACCACAGAAAATCAGCTAGTAAAAGTTAATCACACGATTCCAACACCAGTTCAACAGCGCATCTCACTTAAAGCAAAATTATTTTCTTTGGGAAACACACCAGAAAATTACATTTCCCGCAGTAGCCATAACATTAATTCTGAACATCTGTTCCAGTGGTTGCTACCACAAAATTTAAGTTCCTCGTAACTTATTCTCCTAGAATTTACAAAACACACATTCATCTGTTATTCATGAGACACGATAAAGACAGACTGCGCTTTAAATCATTTTTAGTGTACCTTATCTCATAAACGGGCACCATTTTATGATTGCTTATCGTGCCGCCATTTTCTTTGTCACGGCACCTTTGTTTTCGGAACTATGTTGTTGAGCTAATTTTGCTAAATGTTATAGGAGCAAAACCGGTTTTATACAAACGTTTTTGTTGGTTGATATATTAGTGGGTTTGGATATTTGACATCAGCCAATCAATTGACTTCTTTTTCATTAGCTGTTCAAACGAGATTTCTCTAAAGATTTGGTTAGGTAATATACTGGCTGTACTGTAACGACACTTTTTGGCCAACTCAAGAGACAATTAATTGAATTTCAAGGCACCAAAATTTTCTTTTATAAGAATCTAACTCGACACCGAAGTGACAGGCCACACTCACTAAATAAATGCGTGAACCATACAAATCACTCCCTTCTCAGGATTACAGCGACAGTTTTCCAAGAAGAACGCAGCACTTTACGCGACTATAATTTGCTCCACATGAAATGAACACTACATAAACTCATTAACTAAATTATGTAATATGTACTGCAGTACAAACTTAAGCTATCTTGTACAGCATAAACAGCTTTATGTACAAACACATTGAGTAAACTTTGCCACCCCTTTACATCAAGAAACCGTCGCGGTTGCTTTTGAGTTGCAAGCTCAGAAAAATGATCCAATTTAAGAACACCAGTTCTAAAGACGACCTAAGGGTGTCCTTACATTGACCGCAATGGGTTGGGTATTAATTTAAATAATATGAGAGATTATTTATATGATCAACATAGGTTTGCAAAAACAGGATTGAATTTCTATAAACCTTTCAACGACCAAACGACAGCCGGCTGTTGCGCTGCTATTGTCTTTCTATTGTGTCTCGAATCACGTGTGTTCAAAGGTTTAACCTAAGTCTCTATAGGTAGGATAAATACACGTTACTTATCACATACATTAGTTTAGTTATTATCTGTCTCTGTCTCTTTCGTATTTGACGGCTTGCTAAGTAAGGTTCATTTATTTCTCTCTGCCTTTGTGCCTATCTACAGTTTGACGAAAAATATCCTTAATTTTTAACGCGAATAAATGCAGAGAAGTAGATTAAAGAATCTTGGGAAATCGGTTTGATGGCTTAGTTCATAAGTGTAATCTAATTGACAAATAGACAGAGTTACTTTCGCATTAACAATAAGAGTATGACGCAAACAGTAGAAGATCGCTCACTCTCAGCTAAAGTTGATTGGTCGTTGGTTATTGTGCAACAACCCTAACATAAAGAATCCATAAGTCTCCCAGCTTGTTTGTAACTTACATTTTTCCATTGTTAAACATTTCTCACTAACGAAGAAAACCGGTATTTCAACGTAAATAAAATGAACTAAGATGCCTGTGAAAAATAGTGAACTAAAAACCCGACAATGGTTCATTTTTTTTGCATATTTAAATGAGAACGAAATAGGAACGTTTACAAAATGTTATTTAATTTACAAAAACCAGAAACTTGTTATTTGAAAACCAATTGTATATATATAATTGAAAGGTCAAATTTCGTTCGACCGTCAGATATGGTTGTGAACGGTAGATTCAATGAAAAAAGCCTTAAACCGCTGTTGAACTTATAACAATATAATTCTCTAGAATTGTTGGGCTAACGAGTCAACATTTGTTTCGAAGTTGAAATTAATTTGTTTTGCGGGTGCGTGGGCCTTTCGAGAATTAAACAGACACAAAGAAACGTGATATGGGTGTTTTAATGGCCAGTACAAAGGATCGCTCTTATGTGCAAATTACCGGCGTTCGCTAATTAGTCACACAGCTAGACAATTGTTACTTATTTTACACCTAAAATTTTTATAACTAAATGAAATTCAATGCTCGTACCTTATCTGTATGAAAAAAAGAGCCCTTTGCCCAGTGACACAGTAATAGGCTGGTATCATTATTATCAAAAATTAAAGTTTTTTGTTTATTTATTTGCATATTTAACTTCTCAATAAATTAAAACGTTACCCCATACTAGGAATTTTCTTCGTAACACTATAATATGAACTCAAATACAAAAAACAAAAATAAATAAATTAATAATATTAGTGCGAATAAAAATCTAAGTTACCTTTGTTATTCCATTATTGTCACAGTACAACTTTACCTAGAAACGGCAAACATATTTAAAACCTAACTTCAATGAACATTTATTAAAAATCCATTCAGATTCGCTCTGTATATTCTGTATTCTCATAATAAATAAAAGAGAAACAATTTCAGTGGACCGAGTTTATTTTACTTTTTATAATGGGAAAAAAATTCAACTGTGAAAAATGTCCTCAATCATTTAACAATTACGACTCGGACAGAAATAACTACAAGCTTATATAAACGTGAAGGAAAAGCAATAACTTTAAACAATTACCTTTTCCGACAATTAAATGTTATTCTTCTCTATTTTGGTTGATCTTTACCTAAGACTTGTCAACAATCAATCACCAATCAATGTCACATAGAAGTGACTGGCTCCATATTACAAATACTGTTTTATTTATTATATAAATAAACAGGCAATAAAGATAAGTGCTTTGAACGTCGTCATGATTTTAAGTGATTAATGTGAGACGAGAAGAACAATAGAAAAAATACGTGTTCCTTTTTATTTACGTGGGCAGCCGCTCTGGCGGTCTTTCCCGCCTACGTGGTAAAAATTCCGGGGTCCTATCTTCCTATCTTTACTCAATCCATCTCAGAACAAAGATTTACATTTAGGTACAGTTCATGGTACAAAATAGCCTACCCTGCCGGTTTCCTAAATAGTTGGACGCTACTGCACGGATGAAATCATTCCACGAACCCTCATCAATCAACTCCAACGAAACGAACGATCATAATTTATACAAGAGTACCTCTATTCATGCCTCCATGTGTTTTTTAACCGACTTCTAAAAAAAGGAGGAGGTTCTCAATTCGAATGTTTGTATGTTTTTTTTTTTTTTTTTTTATGTTTGTTCGCGCATATCTCCGTCGTTTACCAACCGATTTGAACAATTCTTTTTTTGTTTGAAAGGGTAGACTTCCCAAATGGTCCCATTGTCATCAGTTCCAGGATCTAATGATGGTATCATGCCGAAATCGAGGGAACTCCTCAATTTTTTTATAGAAAAACGTACATTTTTTTTTAAAGTTACTCTAAAACGTAGTTGGGACTCTAACTAAAAAGTAAAAAATAAAAAACTTTTTCCAAAAAAAAGATAACCGACTTCAAAAACAAAAAGGTCAAAAATAACTATTTCGGAAGTCGGTGGCAAGGCAACACAATTCGACCGGCAGAAGTGAAGCCACCGACTTCCGAAATAGTTATTTTTGACCTTTTTGTTTTTGAAGTCGGTTATCTTTTTTTTGGAAAAAGTTTTTTTCTTCTTCGTATTTACCTGATGCAAATTTCTATTGTAATGTAAGCAACAGAAATTTAATTAACTTTCACTTCAAAGCCCTGTTAAAGGTCAATGAGCGCTCGAGGATTCACCGTTTTGTGTAAAAAGGGCCAACTCCAAAGTCATTTCCGACCCGACTTGAGCATTTTATAGCAACATTCTGCTCTTTATTATGACGTTAAATTGCTTAATTGAAGGATATATTAATTTAACTGAAGGACGATTCTATTATTTCTGGCTTCGACATGCAAATTGAAGTAGGCATGTGTTTCCTGCCGCCGCCTAGGGACGAGTGCCTTTATTACTGTTAACTAAAACTATGTTAATTTAGCGCTCTTGTAATCGAATAAACTTATGATTAAAATCTCGGTAGAAAATCTTTTACTCTCAATATTCGCAAGGATTATAAGATATTAAAATATTCAAGCTTCACATGATGTAAGATTTTATTCATCAAGTATTATGTAGGCAGAAGGTTCCACACATCAAGTCATACGCTCCATATATTGAGGTTTTCACAAACATTTTATGTTAATCACGGCTGGTCGGGATCCACAAAAAATGTACCCACGACACTCATGTCGTCCAAGAGAACTGTGTCCGCTATTCACATGCAAATTGAAGTGAAGGACCGATTTTTTGTCGAATAGACATTGTCCCAGTCAGGATTAAAGTGGATTACAGTACGTAGAGGTAGATAACAAAAAGATACGGACATAAATCGTGGAGTACTTTTACGGCATTTATAAAAGGGTAATAAAAGGCTTTAGCACTTTTCAAGATAATCATAAAACATAACAATGATAAACCCTTTCGTGGCCTTGCGAAGAGTTACGCGATTAAAAAATGATGTTACTCATGAATAAATGCGCTTCCTGACTGTTTCGGCTTTATAAGAACCCTGATTACATGCAAGCTTGTATTTTGGAAATAGTATTCAACTGTATTATTAATTTTATGAAACCAACGGATCTCCGCTTTGTAAAGAAAAACTGGTAATGTGCGTGACGTATTTGCGTACCAAAGGTTCCGCACAAACTTATTACATAAAGCAATGGCAGTTTATGTCACCTTGTTGTTTTTTTTTTCTGTAGACTCTAAAGGTTAATTTTTATCGTTTTTCTATTTTTTTAAATACTATACCTCTACTTTAAGCACCTACATTTGTGTAACTAATATAATTAGGTGTTAGTGCAAAGGGAGCTTCACACAAACCATCTTATTAATAATCGGTGTAAAGTTATGACAGGTTTAAATGTCGGAAAATGTGTAGTTACGGATGTTATTTATTACATATATATACACAGCGATTAGTGAGAACGTACATAAGTTTACTAATGCGGAAGAAAGTTTACCTGTATGTCTGTTCTTTGGATCATCGCGGCAAAATCGTTATACCATTTACAATGATATGGGCACTTTTTTAAACCTCAAAGTTATATGCATTCACGATGATTGAAACTCAATTAAAATAGACTTAACATACACATAGGTAAGTAATTGATAAAATTAGTCACCGACATGACTATACTCATGAAAATGGCATGTTTAAATAAATAAAAAACCTGTTGGGCTATATAAAGAAAAGGATGATTTACTAAATTAAATGTCTTTATATTTCAATTCCACAATAGTTTGTTAACACTAACTATAGTTAATAACGTGTCGGGTGTCGAGGTAAGTGTCGAGGTAAGTGTCGAGGCAGGGCGGTGTTCAGTAGGCGACTGGCGAGCCGTCCGCTCGCGTTCTATACCTTACTCAAAAATACGATTCAGCAATTCGCAGTTACCGAGCCGCTACATCACACCCCCCCCCTTTCTCCAAATTTTTTCCAAAAAAATTTTTAACAATTGTTTCTTTCAAAATTATACCATCTATCGTAGCTATGCTATGTTACATCACTAATAACGATACTCTCACGTCTCTACGCTTACAATGTTACAATGTTGTTTACAATAACATTCTTTACTTATCAGCATTCCCACAGTATGCTGCCTATTGTTACACATTTATCGCCCACATTGGCTCATACACAACTTAAACTCTATAATTTTATCACACTAATTTTACCGAAACTCTAAATCACACTACTGTGTTTCAAATATAAGAAGTGCAATTTGACACTTCTAACCTACTGAAGAATAGGGATTGGGTTAAAAAAAACGATTAATATAATATCCGATTTATATGAGATATTGATTTCATTTCTTTGTAATTTATAATCGATTTAAGTTACAGATTTATTTATTTTATGACTGTAAATTTCTGAATTTAAGATGAAAGAAATTCTCAAATTCTCACTTGCCAGTGTTGCCAAATTAAAAGAAAAAATATTTTTTTGTCAAAACTTGAGCACGAGCGATTTTGCTTACAAAAACTTATTAAAATTATAATAACTATATGTTTAATTTTAAATATGCTTTTTCGTTGACATTTAGAAATCATCATAAATATATTTAAATAATAAATGTTGCTTTCATTGAAAATGATCGTTATTAGTAAGTTCGATTGTTCGGTCATTTTTAACGATTATTGGTATACAAGTGAATTTGAAGAGTCACAACACTACGGTATCGTACCTTACTACGTGACTTTGACACGACGTCGAGAAAAAATATTATTTATTGTTAACAATGGTTATATTGCTTTGTTTGAAATTTTTTAATGTAAATTAAGTGATTAAGAATTGTGCAGTTTGTGATTAAATAAAAATAACTTTTAAATTACGTGGTTTTACGGAAGAAATAAATGTCAATTTTTGAGTTACGCATGTACAAAGTTGTGTCGTCATGAAAAATATGAAACGTCAAATTGAACTTATTATATTTGAAACATTGTAATTTTACCGAATTGCTTTTGCACATTTCACTTCACTCCACTCACTCACTAGACATATCCCGCGGCGGTTGCGGCCGGTGCTTGGCTACCCACCGTGCTGGGTCATCCTGGCGACGTTGTCCCTGATAGTATCGAAGGCCCTTCTCTTCCTAGCCAATCTCTCGCGTGGCCTACGCAACCCCTCTTGATGGCGTAACATAATAGTATGCCCAATATTACGGCGA
Source organism: Athetis lepigone (assembly GCA_033675125.1). Classification (NCBI taxonomy): domain Eukaryota; kingdom Metazoa; phylum Arthropoda; class Insecta; order Lepidoptera; family Noctuidae; genus Athetis; species Athetis lepigone. Next base: position 9,578,975 of record CM066243.1, on the reverse strand, counting down.
TGATAATTTAATGAGTACTATTCCGAAGTAGTTCAGTTTGCTTTCTAACTGCTGTCCTGTTACTACTTGAACCTGCGTGGTGGCTATGTAGTTATTGTCTGTTTATGCGCCAATTGACCGTTTGCTTCCTGTGCCCGTGCGACTCCGTCGAATTCGATAGCCGCGTCAGCAACTGTGTTATCGTTTCCGTTGACGTATTGTATGTCGCTCGTGAATTCGCTAATATACAATAACTGCCTTGTGCGCCTAGATGTTTCTTCACCGGTACCTGCCAGCCCATATCTGAAGTCCAGTAGCCTTGAGTTCGATACCTGTCCGACTTCGTGATCGCGTTGAGTGCACGATAGTCACCACAGGGTCCACTTTGTCCGTTCTTCTTGGGCACCAAGTGTAGTGCAATCGCCCACGGACTCTTCGATGGACTCTGCCACTGTTGCTGGAACTGCTCCTGAAGCACCGGGTACCGTTTGCAGGCTTATTTCGGGAACTTATGTGCACACGTTGCTACATAACCTCACTTTTACAGGTTACGTTGTACTTTGCACCACGCGGTTGTCTGCCCCTGCCTCGACACTTTTTTGATGAGCCGCCTACTCTGATTTCTTAAACGGAATTTCGAAAACGTCGGAAGGTCACCAGTGTTGTGCGACTTCTATGGTCCGGTATGGTGAATAAAGAAAAGGATGATTTACTAAATTAAATGTCTTTATATTTCAATTCCACAATGGTTTGTTAACACTAACTATAGTTAATACACGTGTCGGGTGTCGAGGTAAGTGTCGAGGTAAGTGTCGAGGTAAGTGTCGAGGCAGGGCGGTGTTCAGTAGGCGACTGGCGAGCCGTCCGCTCGCGTTCTATACCTTACTCAAAAATACGATTCAGCAATTCGCAGCTACCGAGCCGCTACAAACCATTCCTACAATCTCTGGCGAAAGTGATATTCACGCAGACGAAGTCGTGGGCAAAAGCTAGCTTCTCGAAAACATCACTCAAGAGTCAATATTCTCATACAGATGTGGCTACCCGTTATCAACTTGCGGTATTAGAACGGACAAGTTGAATAGTAATTTTGCCAGCTGTCAGCCCTTTGTCAGAACCATTGGCCATTTCAATAATCTAGATTTTTCTCTCATACCAACTTAGGTAGGTACAAAACTTCTCAACCCTTTATTAGAACTGCCAATCCTATTATTAGCTTAGTTGTTCAGTGAAATGAAAAATTAAAAATTTCGATTTCAACATTTTAAATAACATAAAAAAACGAATAAACTTTGAATTTCATTAAAACTATATACTGGTTGTTCGCATCAAAGTTAGTATTACAAAAATGTCTAACAATTCTAGTTCGCTGCTAGGGAAACGTGCAACAAAAGGACGAACTCCACAATTTTTAATATAGTTTTGTAGGGAGTCAAGCTGAAAATATTCTTTGAAGTTATAGAGAATCCTCCGTTGAAGAAAATGTACATCTGTAGTCAAAGTTGAACCATTTCATATTAGAGCAGTGTTTCTTAACCTTTGGTATTGACGGACTCTTTGACTCATTTTTTGGCTTCCGTACCTAAGGGGTAAACCGGACCCTACACCAGTATAAAATAAATATTTAAGGGTACTCCCATACATCAAACATGTTTTTTTGCCGTTTTTGCCTATAATGGTACGAAACCCTTGGTGTGGAACCAGTTTTTTCATCTTGCCATCGCTCATCAACCGATTGACAATATCAATTACTAAAGCTTACTTAGCGATTCTCTGTGATTCCAGTTTACAACCGACCAATTCGCAGGTTAAAGTTTCCGCCCCCTAGAATACCTTTTGGGGGCGGATACTTATTAACAATTACTATAATATAGCAACTTTGCGGACGTTTTGTAGTCCATGCAAAGACCACTAGCAGTCCGCGACCCACAGCTTAAGAACCACTGTATTAAAGGCATGTAACTTTAAGCGTTCACGCTGCAAAGAAAATTGAACTTAGGTATGTTGAATTCTTTTCTAGATATCACATGACAAAAAAAATAGAGCTAAAGAAATTTATATAAAATTCCTTTCTCATATAAATTCTTTCATTTACAATTTTATTTGTGAAGTTTATTCTAAAAGAGAATCTGGTTACCTATTTCAATTTGTGGAAAATTCTTGAATTTTAAAATTTTGTTATTTATTTTAAATGGAAAATGGAATTTGAAGAAAACGAAATTATTCTAAAAAACACTAGTGGCAGGCAGGTGCAGATTTATGATTTTTACTAGCAGTCTCCCGTGATTTCTCTTTAGTCTTTGGTAATTGCTCCTCTCTCGAATTGCGTGATTTGTAATATAATTGTGTTATTTATTGCCTAAACTATTCCTCATATTTTATTCCAATTCAAGTTGCATTTTCTGAGATTTACCTGGTTTTTTTCGTGACTTCGTCTCAGAGGGTCATGGTTACCGTTCAATATAGGTTTAAAAGGGCTCTAATTAAAAGTGTACCCATAACCTTTCTTAAATTAAAGCTTGCTCTGTACCAAATTTCTTTAAAATCGGTGCATTGACTTTCCCATAAAAGCCATTCCGCATTACCGATCATCAATCAAGATTAATCTCAATATCTAAAAAAGTTATTGAGATTTATCTTAGTACTAACAAAAGGTACAAACATACATACCCACGTCGCATAATACTTACAAATATGCATCTAAGTTAGCACCTGAGGCAAAGGTTTTAAGCCAAGAGTACACAAACGGGTGCGGATCCGAGGGACGCCACTAGCGAACTGTTTGTCCCAGACAAATACCTATGCATCCCTGGCTTTACGCACATGGGAACAGATTGTGAGCAAATAGCTATCGGGAAAGGGACACTTGTGAAATTAAGCGTGTTTATTGGGTTTTTGCTTTTTTTGAAGCTCGTCGCTTTTAGTTTTTTGTTATATACCTATTAAAAATAAGTAAACTAACTACAGTCTTAAAGGCCTAGATAAAAAAAAACTAGTTATACATAGTTACAAAATAGATTGACATACATGTAAGTACAAATACCTGGATATAGGTACAAAAATCCAGACTTAGGTAAAACTATAATAAAAAAACATTTTCAATAAAATGGTCAAGCTAAAGCCGCGATAAGTTGCCTTATAATTTCGTAAGTCTTTTTGGAATCTTCAAAGTCTACAGGCATACAAAAAGAATGACATGACAAACATACATAGCCTGCTAAAATCCTAATCCTAATTCCATTTTTGCTTTGTTTTAATAGGGTATAAATTAAATTAATATTAAAAGGTTGATCGTCTGTTGTTTTTTCGCCTGTTATGTCCCACTTCTGGGCTGAGGGCTCTCCCATACTTTCCAAAGAAGGTACCTACTTAAAAGCCTTTGTTGTGTTCCCGCGGTCAAGTCATCACTTAATTTATTTATGGCATATTTAAAATTAGATACTTTAGGGATCTTTATATTTTGTGGGCTTTTTCACAGTTTTATAGTTGACGTACGTTTGACATAATTATCTACCTACTGTATCAACTAAAAAAAATTATATCCTTCGACATTCTCACTTCTCTCCAGCAATGCAGTAATTTCGCATTAAAAACGGTCGTATCTAAATCAATCCCTGAATATGTGGCTAAGCGTAAAATTTGAGAAGAGCAGGACTGATTTGGCTACTTTTCTGCAGTTATTTTGAAGACTGAGAAATGTTTTCATGAAATGAAAAATTGTAAATAAATTGCACAGCATAAGAGTCTCTTTTGTACCATTTTGATGCGAAACCTCAAAAATTCAAAAAAACTTATTAATTTTATTTCACTTTTAAACTTTAAGCAGGCGTCCGTCACTCGCTCAAGGCCACGCGTTTTATGCCTACCGCTTCGCGTATCGTCGACGATACAACGAACACCGGGCTGCCGCGCGCCCGCGTGAGTGCTCGCGCGTCACGGGTGCAGCGCTGACTATCAAAATGCCGAAACCACGTAATTATTGCGTGATTATTGTGCAATTCCCCTGTTTCCCAATTCTACTGTTTCCCTTTTGATTATTTATTAAAATTATTCACGCGGTTTTGGATATTTTTGACACTAAAATATAATAATCGGGAATTCAAGGAACGAAAAATATGCATCAGCCATTTTATTAAAAGAAAAAATATTTGATCAACAATTAAAAAAATAATTGTTTTTCTAAAACATTCGTTTTATAACCATTATCATCATACGTATAACCCTAGCACGTTTGCTGGACGACACGCACACACGTTAGTCGCGCGGCGGGCAAAAGAATCTCAACTCTCTTAATGCGTACTTATGGTACATTTCTCTTCGCCGCTAACAGCTGGTATTATTATTATGATTTTGTAGGCTATTATAGCGTAGGTATTTTCATTTTTGTATTGGAGTGAAGTATCTGTTACGTAGTAACTATTTATTAATCTGTGCTTTAAGTACCTATCTGTTAATCGTAGTGATAGCGATATTTCAAAAGTTATTAATTCAGAAGTATGTTGAGTCTGCTAGCTAAAACTGGATGTAGATAAGGCTTACATAATGAACATAGGAACAAAATTAATTCAAACACAATTACCGTCTGTCCTGCGGTCCTGCCCACTGAACTTAGCTAAAAACAAAGCAAAATAATGAATCAACTGGCCGTAGTATATAAAAGTCAACTGAGAGCAACGGGCCGTTCTGGTCCTTAAGTCCAAAACAATTCTTTTGTTTTCACTCATCCTGTTAGCAAAAAAAAAGTTAAACGATTACTAAACAAAAGAAAATATGCACCAACCAATCTACGTCAGGGTTTTGAAAAAGGAACGCAAATTTAAAATTCTTGTACAGTAATGAGCATAATGCGTACCCGATTTTTTTTATTAGGATCGTTCTATTTTCAAGTAAGATTAAAGAATTTATTGCCCGTTATTTCATTAAGGAACTCAGCCTTCCTCAGTGGAGTCTTTATATAAGAGAGAAACCATTTCTTGTATAATTTTTCCTGTGTTGAAAAGCGCGATAAGTGCTAATTCATTATTTGTAATTATACACTAAGTAAAGTTACGATTCATTTCAAAATCATGTCTGTACAACAAAGTAATTATAATCTCACTAGAGATTAAGAAGAGCTTCTAAATACACCTACATATTCACGCCCACGACTGTACGTACTGTATAATTAAGTTAAAACAAAAAAAAGAGGCAGGTACTGTCCACAATACACGCCTATACGTACCCAGTAATATAACTCACGAAATTAAATGCATGCGTTGACTTTTACGATCCCGCCGGGACCGGAAAGTCATTCCGCTTATCCTGTTCCGCCAACCACTTCATTTGGGAGCCTTCCGCTCCTCTAGGTGTTTTTTCGGTAAGCTGAATTTTGATAGAGGATTACACTCGACCTTTTTTGTTTTTTTTTATTCGGATATAAAGAAACAATACAATCGTTGATGGCGTTCGTTTCTTTTAAGAGATTTGTGGGTTGGGACTGTGAATAAGAATGAGTGACATGTTTTTTACGGGCAATGAAAGGAGGTTTACTGTAGTGAGGCTTTCAATTATTTGTTTGTACCTTGAGTCTTGACATATAAATTGAAAGAAAGGAAAGGAGGAAAAAGTTTTATTGCCCCGGACTTTGAAGTGAAACAAAAAAGTATACAATAAACAAAAAAAAACAAATAGAAATAACAGGCTAATTCAGGCTGACGCAGACCCGAGGCTGGTTCTGGTTTAAGAATTTTTGCTTGTTTATTTAAAGATTTTTTATGAGTGTTGGGTGTCTAATTAAAACTGTTTTATGGTTAAGCAATAAAAAAACACAACTGAGATCGAAGCCGCACACCGGTGAGGTAAGCGGTTAAACGTGTACATATATTAATGCGCATATATTCCGAAGCCTATTACACACTTTGACATTCAAGCGCGAATTACAGCGCGGACTAACGAAGGCTATACGCGCGGATATGTTAATCCGAGCGGTACCCCAGCGCGCCGCAATGAAATTCTCTTCATTTTGACATTTATGTGCACTTATAACAAAGAAGTAGGTACTATAATATAATACCAGACTATAACTGTCCCACTGTAGGGCAAACAACATCTTCTCATACAGAGAAGGCACGAGCATTGATCACCTGGCTTGCTCAAGGCGGATTGGCGATAGCCCAGGTTTCCTCGTTCACGATGTTTTCCTTCACCGATGTCTGTGAAGTCTAAGTTAAACTTTAGAAAGTACTTATGAATTGAAAAGGTCACATTGGTACCGCCCGGATTTGAACCCAAAACCTCTTGTATAAGAGGCGGGCGCCTTAACCATTAGGCCATCACGACACTATCTTCACTTTCATAGATAATAAAAGTTTTAAATAAAAATGACGTGAAACGCCAATTTAGTTTATGAAGTTGAGATTACGTGACGTTTAGACAGCGACTATTACAGGTACTCCCACGAGAGGCAACTAGAATGTCAGACAACTGCAATACACTTAATGCGAGCACAAATAAATTAATAACGTTGTTTTTTAACCCTAAAGAGGTCTATAATATATATATATTTAAACTAAAAACTTTTGCATTATTTCTTTGCTCTCCACTTTTTGACTTTTGACATTGGCAGAATTGAATATTTGATACCCTTAACAATTATGTAATACGAAGACAAAACTTTACTAAATTACTTTATTTTAGCTCTGAAAACCCTGCAAATTTTCAATTAGTTTTTGTAAAATAAATTAATAGTTATTCCATTGAGTTGGGTAATTGGCGTCACAGAATCTATCGCGTTTTGTCTTTTCATATAAAGTATGTCAATTTATTGTATCTATGGTATCTAACTCCCAATTTTCGACGGCGGCATTGCTTTTAATTTATGAAAATGATATAAACCCGTCATCTGGCGTGTACGTTTGTCTGCCTCTCTATCCGCGGTAAATATAAAAACTACTGAATGATTTTTTATGTGGTAATTGCTAACAAACAGCGTAATACATGTGAAAATTTCAAAGATTTGCGACCCTCGAGCGAATCTAGACGAGTAAAATAGACTAGATAACTCAACCATCAAACTGTAAGTGATTGTTTTCTGTCAAATTCAGTAAATCAGATACTTACAACTTCCTATGAATCGACAAACGACATCTGCTTTCGACAGAACCGTTCGCATCTTGCATAATGAAACGAAAACTTTAATTCGCCTCGCGTAGAATTTCGCTAAGCAAAGGAAAACTCAAACATGGACAAAACAAATTTAAATGAAAGTTAAATAGCCACTAATTAAACGAGCTGTCTGTCGTACTTTAGACGCTCCGCAGGGATTTATCTGGGAGTGACGGTACACACGACGAAATAGTTAGGTGACATCATCTCCCTAGCCTTTTCCAACTGTGTTGGGGTCGGCTGCCAGCCTAACCGGATTCAGCTGGATACCGGTGTTTTACGTGGAGCGACTGCCTATCAGACCTCCACAACCAAGTAACTGGACGACACGATACCTCTTGGTTAGACTGGTCATAGTTTCTGGCTAACCAGTAACGACTGTCAAAGTTCTACGAATAACAACCGGGACCAACGGCTTTACGTGCTTTCCGGGGCACGGGATGTCAGTGATGTCTAAGATAAACTTTTGACAGTACATATGGCAGGAGAAGTCATTTGATGATTTCCCACTCCCAAAAAAAAAATACTTATAATTTTTTCCCAAAGTACTTCGAAACAAGTAAGTGTGCATGTTTTTCCGTCATAAAGATTAGATGGCTGTTCTCAATGGGTTTGGGTTTAGGGTTCCGTTCATTAAAAGTAATAAAGGTAAAAGAAATAAATCATACAGCCACTTCATTGACTGTATCACAGAATATTGAAGCGTGAAAACTCGTGGGTTCGATTCCCTCCCGTGACAAACTTTTTGTGATGATCATGATGGTTTGTTCTATGTCTGGGTGTGGTTTATCTATAATATTGAGCAATTATTTATAAATTACTAGCTGTTCCTCGCGGTTTCACCCGCGTTACTTTAGGTTTTTGGTTACTGCTCCCTCCCGTGTGACATAGCGTGATATTATATTGCCTATGTTATTCAGGCATAATGTAGATTCCAATGAAAAAATATTTTTTTAAATCGGTCCAGCAGTTTTTGAGTTTATTCGTTATATACATAACTATAAAAATACAAATCTTTAATATTTATAATATTAGTATAGAAGTATATTTATCAGTTGCCTGGTACCCATTACACATGCTCTGCTTAGCCTCGAATAAGACAATCGTATGTGGCTTGTCCCAAATATTATTTTATAGTTAAAACTTATATCAGGCCTGGCCACAAAGAGTGTTTTATTAAAATCTTATGTCAGCAAAAAGGTGTGAAACGCCTGTTTAATTATGCATAGCAATATGTGACTTCCAGTGATGTTAAATCATTTGGACAGGATTCTGAAACGGATGAGGTTGCGGGCCAGGTAATTAATACATTTTTACGAAACTTCTTGGAGCGCGGAAAAGACACACCAGATGTATCATTCTTTCAGATTTTCACAATATAGTAGATAATAAATAATCGCAATTCTATTAAATCTAAAGACTTATGTTTCTACATTATTATTTACATTATCAATAACCCAATATTACAACTTTTGGAAAACAGTAACAATGAAAAACTAATTACAACTCATTCCTTAAAATAGAAGATTTTCAAAGTAAATAGACGAAATAATGAAATTGCTTTTCCAACAGTTTTCTTTGAACTAATAATTATAATTACTTTGTTTAATAAATTGTAGTTTGATTGTCGGTACGGGGTACCCAAATCCGGTACCGTTTCCTGGATTAACTGAGGAAAATAATCTATTGTTTCAAAAATAAATGAAAGGATATAAAAGCTGTCAAAAACTTGAGTGTCCTTTAATAACGTTGTTCATAAAATACATTTATTTTGTTTGTTTTAGCCCCGTATTTAACCCGACGAGATTTGTATTGAGTCCAACTGTGTCACATGACGCCGTTTTTTACATTGCGATGCATGAGGTTGATGATTCTAAACTGGATACGGATATTCTTTCTAAGTTTATCTAGCACCTAAAGTAGTTACTAAAAGGTAATTAAGATGTAAAACAGTCCGATAGTCAGTCAAGCCTAGGAGAATCGGTTCAGTGGTTTAGTAGTGTTAACATAACAGACAGAGTAATTTCGCTTTTATAATAATTGTGTAGAATTCTCGTAATGTGGATACAATGGAACAGGAGAATTGTTCCATATTTTTGTTTCACCTTAAATCGAACATCGTCATTTGTTTTGGAACACTCACAGATTCTATTTTGTTTTTCTTCTCTCTTCATTCTATTCTGGAAACGACAAACACGTACGATGAACCCGTACAAACGGTTGACTCCGTTCCACAATGACTTTGGATTTCCTGATGTATCGTCGTGAGTTATTGCGTTGTCTGTCGTACTCGAACACGCCAATAGAAGCCGTACATACGCCAATAAGCGCGTGTTGAAACGCCTCTTGCTATTCAAATAGCAAAAACATGTCTCACGAACATTCACTTCCTTATGTTAGAACGTAAGAGTGTGGGGGGAATAAATGTACACTACTGTTAAAAGGGAGGGGGCGGTTTGATTTAGAATGTATTACTGAATTGGTTTCTCAAATGTGATTCCACCATAGTGTAAGGATCCGATGCGAAGAATGAGTGTAAAAGTAAGCAAGGACAGCGTAAGTGTCGCGCAAGTTTTGTTCATTGATATAAAGCAAAATTTTTCCTAAGTGCTACTAGAAATTAATAGACAACTACAAAATTACTGACTGCATAAATATTAAGCGCGATTGAAGTAGGGCAAATTGGGCAAAAACTAGTTATCCACACATATTGCTCGATTAGCGCAGCACGTTTTTGGTAGAAACAGTCCCTCGTATTTGAAATCGAGTTCAATCAAATACTGTTGTTATTTTAGTTAACAAATCACAATAACCCTTGGAATTTGATTCGACACCCGTGGCCAAAGACTACGCATTCGACAAATATACTCGATTTTAACAAAAACTTTGACAAGTTTTTTATAATGGTTTTCCCTGAATTAAAGATTGTGACACGAATTTAAACTGTTCAAACTTTTAGATTTAGTCCGCTTTCTTAACCTTTCCTTAATACCACTATATGCTTAAGTCTAAAATTAGTAACTTAACAAAAATTAAACAAACAAACATCTCACGTACGGTGGGCAAAGCAGATAAGTATCCAGGGCCGTCAATCACATTAAATAAAATATAACACGATTGACTAAGCTACCAAATTATAGATATAATTTAACAGATTTAACTGCGGATACAGTCACTCAACGGCAAATCGGAAAGCTAATGCTTTAAATCCGACCAGACACAATGCTATTAGGGTTTCAGTTATAGGTAATAGTTACCGACCCAAATTGGAACTTTCCGATGAATAGCGGGGTTCGATTCGTTATCATTGCACTGCAGAACCCTATCCGTTTCAAAGGTATCAAGGTGTGAAGGTGTAATAGACAGATATCTTCGTCTAGGAAGCTGGGTTTCATTTAAAAGAATTTCCTTATCGAGGAAGTGATTTATTTATTTATTTGAATGCAATAGGTAATGTGTTTTACTATGAGGTAACTGCAGAGTATTGTTTGTTTCTGGGTAAATCTCAAGTTAAGCAAAATGTTGATAGATTTTTCATTCGGAATCTGGAGAAAGTTGGTGATTACTCTAATAGAGAAAGTTCTACTACTTTTAAAAGTTTTCTAGACGTATCACTGTGCGTACTAGTATACTTAAAAACTACGAAGAACCTTACAAATACATTGTTCCAAAAAAAAAAAACATACAGTCGAATTGAGAACCTCCTCCTTTTTTTGAAGTCGGTTGAAAACCGACCACTGCAGTCATCAAAACATTGTTATGGTCAAACCCATCGCAGCGCACGTTTGTTCAATACCAACCTATTGTACGTTCGTTTGCAATTGACGCGAGTTCCCAAGTGTTTGTCAGCGTTATTAAATTGTTGTTGATAGTAAATCAATGAAATGGGTGCCAGTGCCAGATAAGCGGGCTGAAAGTTGCTTCCGAAATTAATATCCGTTGTCCGGTGTGATCTGTTATGTAGTGGTGATAATCTTAGATTTGTATAAAGCTAAAGGGCTTTTTTAACGGATTAAAAAATCTTTTTATGTAATGATACACAACGAGGCGGATTTACGAGAAATAGTCTAGGTTAAATAACTAGAGTAGAAGCTAAAGACCCGGGTGTCACCCACAATTAGTGAAGAGATTATAGTTCTGCATCCTTCTCTGGAAAAAAGATCCTCCAAGCAGTCGGATCTTGTCTGTTGGCGGATGTTGTCGGGATTTCATTTATAGATAAAATTATAAATAAAAAAAAACTGAGTTTTGACTTTTTTTTTCGTTTATACCACTAAATTCTCTATCTATTTTCTGATGAGTCTTCTTTTGCAAATTACAAACTCAAGCTTATTCTACGAATAGTAGTTATAGCAAATTGCCTACCTAGACAAAAAGAAATTAATCTGATTAGAAGTTTTCCAATAATTAAAGGCACTTGGATGGCTTGGCAGACATCAGTGGTTTGAACACATTTGACGAAGTATATTCCATGTTTACCTCAATTTCGGAATGGAGAAGGTTAATCGAAATGTTACGAAACTTACACGTGCCATATTCATTAACCGCAGCTATTTTCGGCGTGTATAGAGTAGGAATTCGACGCAATTTTTTGTTCTGTGTGTTCATCAACAGTTTACTTGAGATATGCGAAACGTTTTTCTCTTCCGTGTCGTCATGTCGACCATCATGCTATCTTAGTTTTATCTTTTTGATATCATTCTTTACCCATTTTATCTTTCTTTTCTGAGGATTTCCTCTTCCTGCTAATCCTCTATTCATATTACATGACTCTTTCAGTTCACCTTCATCTCTCCCCAGCATTTGCTTCAAGCAAAAGATACTCTAACATTTTTCTGTCACTTTTCTTCCGCTGAAGTGACCTTTTTCACTTCATCCACTCCACACTTTCCTGTATGACTCTTGAAACATAAATAAAATACCAATGTTAGTTTCATAACACCAACACACCACACAACCTTTTCTTTTCTTTATTTTTTTAAGAAGTTGGTTCCACCATATACAAAGTAGAATATGATATCACAAATATTTAGAATAATGCTCGGAGATCAGGACGTAACAATAGCATCAAATAAATATAAGAATAGGAGACAAGTGGGAGACAATTTGACAAAATGGAAATATTCTCTCTTACACTTACTTACTTTTTACAGGCAGTTTATTATTGTCACCTAGAAAAAGATTCTCATATATTCTTTCTATTGACGCTGATAGTACATTGGTCTCATATAAGAGGTTTCGGGCAAAAAACAATGTGACTTTTTTAATTCAAGGAACGTAAAGTCGTTGGTCCCGGTTGTCATTCATAGAACTTTTACAAACGTTACGGACAGTCAGAAGCCAGAAAGTCTGACCAGTCTAACCTAGGGCTACCGTGTCGCCCAGTTACTGGGTTGTCGAGTTCTGATAGGCAGTCGTTTCACATAAAATACTGGTATCCAGCTGAATCAAGATGATAATGTTGATGACGCTGAATAAAAAACCTACACCTTTTAATCACATGTGTTCTTACGATTCTTTTGTAGATTTTAATTGGAATCTTTCTTTCTAAATTGTCTCCATGTAGTAGAGGCCTGACAGACCGATGTTATTTACTTTTGGAAAGTTAATTAAAATAACTTTTATACTCTCGGTCTCCACTTTCCAGACTCGAAGTTTGTTGAGGACATGAAAAAGAGCATTTGAGCATTTCATTTCTGTATTTTTTAAGAAGTCTAGTTTCTTTAACTGGTAGTTATCAAAGGCAGGGTTCTAAGAATGCGATCCCACCGCCACTCTGGCATCGGTAAAGCACACTCCTCAGTACAAACATTTCAACCCAGCACTGCCTAAGTGCACGAAACTCTTTTAACAAGACGTTAAACTAGATTTACACAAGGAATGAGACTGAAAGCCGCCTCGCAGCTATGTTTGTCGTCATCGCATGCATGTTGCGATAATATACCTTCATCGTCTTTCTGCCGTACTTTGAGACGCTGCTTAAAATTATATCGTTAACTGTAATACATTATAATATTTCAAGTTAATAAAAAAAAAACGTATATACGTTACCTACATAAGATTTGTAATTCAAAAACAGCGCACTTGTAGAACACACTATTGCAATAATACTCTTCGTGGCAAACGTCATAGAGTAAGTACATGGCATTATAAAATTTACCAAATAGTAAGGTTTCAGTGTGCCACCCACAGAGGGTGGGTATATATTATTATGTCTTTTTACTTATAATAATAATGAATTGTTGTAAATTGGGACTTCGTTAACCAAATTTTTTATTGTTAACCAAATTTTTTAATTTTTTATTTATTTATTTTGACAGATTATAGACGAATAAAACTTATTATGAATGTTGTGCATAACTGTTAGTGACTTCTTAATACAGGATCATCTCGTGTATGTTATTATTGGCTATTAAAAAAAAAAGTATTTTCTTGTTAAAGTAAATTAAGAAATAATTTGCAGTGACGTCTAAAAGTACGGAAGTAAGTCTGGGGGCCTACCACAAGCTCTTATAGCAGTAATACTTTGATCTTACTTTGCCTTTTCGTACCTTGACGTCCTATAAATAAGCTTGTTAGGCTCTATAAACATTCTTGTTTTCGTAGCGGTTTTGTGACGTCATAGCCAAAACGTTCATTCTATTTCGTACCATTAGCATGTTTTTGACAGCTAGCAGTTTTGTTTTTGATGTCAAATTTGACACTACAAAAAAGTTACTCGGGCGGAGTGGATACAATATTGTTTTGCTATTAATTATTATTACTGTATTATTATACGATTTTAAGTAACATATAATGTAAGTAAAATTTGTTATAATCCGTAAAGAGTCAAATGAATGGTTAAATTTGGTGATTTTTGTCTTTATTTCTATAATGAATTCTAGGTGGCGAATGGTTGTGCAAAATTCCAGTTTTTGGAAGCGTAAGCGAATAACACTCAAACACGAGTCCTCTCGCTCTTCACGAAAGAAGCGTCGTTTGCAGCTTCGTAAAGAAGTTGACCCCTTCCCTGTTAAGTGAGACAAAGTTTGTGAAATGCTACAGACTCGCGCAGGAGCCAGTGCATCGTCTGTGTGATGAATTGAGGCCACATAGGACAAGGACAAGACCTAATAAATCTACAGAAACGAAGGTAAATAAATGTACCATAATTAATGTACTTTAAAACAGTGTTTAAGTGCCATAGTAACTACTTTCATGTATATTAAACAAACTATATTCATTTTGAAGGTGATGATTGCATTATCATATTAAGTGACTGGATGTGGATCATACCAGGTCCTTCAGGCAGCATATGAGGTCTTTTTGTGGCGCAGTAGAAAGCTACAGCCTGTCTAAATCTGCTGGGTTAGGCAGAAGTATATCACATTTCCAGTGAAGAACCAAGATGGAACAGAATTAAAATGAAGTATGTGTTTCTTCATGCAAACTTTGCAATTATTATGGTAACAAAAACAAGTTAGGCCATAGGGTACTTATACTTAATAAAATTATAACTAGCTTCTGCCTGCGACTTTGTCCACGTGGAATAGTGCCAGTTCCCGCGGGATGAAAACTATCCTATGTCCTTTATAGGCTTTTATAATATAATATATTTAATTAATTATAATAACTAATTCATGTATTTGTTTACTCAGTAATTTAACCTTTCAACGACCAACCGACAGCCGGCTGTCGGGCCGATATTGTCTTTCTATTGTGTCTGAAATCATGTGTGTTCGAAAGATTAACTTAAAAAAATATATATTTTGTGTTTACTTTTTTCAGATTTGCGATGCAAACTGATAATGAGTGTAGATGCAAGTCACAGTGGTGAAACTCTTTACTCTTACATATCGTATACACATCCGTTAAGAGCAGATTTGGAAAATGTTAGTTACACAGAAGATACTTGGTTTCTTGGTATGCATCACAAGTTTAATTTACGATAAGGCTTAATAATAAAATAAACAAATATGTAGTAAATGGACAACAAAAATTATTTATTTGTAACAACTATTTACATAAATCATACATGAAACTTTAGTCAACAATATATTTTTTTTCATCAGATCTCGGATACCCCATGAGGAAAAGCATTGTACAAAGAAGCAACATTGCTCTTCAGCAGAGTGTTGCTACTCGCAACTTTCTTGTTCGGCGTTGTGAGAAAGACGTCATGTAAGATCCTGAAACATAAGAAGACAATTTTGTATGGGGACTCCACTTCCTTTTTATTGCAATGCACATTTCTATATTTAGTAGAAAGTAGTACCTATGTAAATAATAAATACATGTATTTTTGTCAACTATTCTGTTTTGATTCAAACTTCTTTGAGCTATAATTTGTGAGACTTAAAATTCTAATACACTCCTTACTTGTGACTGCTTTAACAACAATAACAATATTTTAAAAATCAGCAAGTGATGTCTTCTTATTGGATTTAAATAATAATAAAAAAATATTGTATTATGATTTTGTGGTTACCTTTCAATCCTCTATAATTATAGATCTCTGTCTTCAGCGGTTATCTGTATACCTCTTGCCACCCTCGTCAGCTGCCCTCACAGCAGAATCGTAGAGTATCTGTGATAAAACAAGATTATTTTAATATTGATCTAAAGATCATAATAACATGATAAAATAAAAACAATTGGTTACTGACCTTATATCAGCCTGCCCAATCTTTATGAGCACCATCACCTTGGGTGTTATGGACTTCTACGATTTCTCACTATTTCCTTTTTGAATATCGCTCGAGTTTTTCGATTGTAAGACTCAAGCAAAATTTCGGTCAGTGGGTAGTATGTTGAGGAATTCTCACAATCTAACGGCCGAGAAGAGACGCGGTGAGAACTTCGACTGCAAAATTATCCACAAAAACTAATCACACACTATTATTTAACAACATCTTCTTAGCTATTTAAATATTAACAGAATATTTAAAGTTACATCATTGATTTACACTGTTGAACTTTACCTTGATTCCATTTTGTATACAATAAGTTATAACCACGAAGTAAATATGTTACTTCGTGGTTTTATGTATGTAACCACTACTAAAACAAACCACTTGGAGAAATAAAGATTACTGTAAACATAACATTGGCACTCTTGAAAAATAAAAATTTGTATTTGTAAATTTGTAATGAAGACAGTCAGGAGCACAGAACATATATACCCTAAAGAGGTCAAGAGCTGTCAATTGTTCCGAATCACAAAAAGAAATAATTAGATGACGACGTAGTCGCAGCTTTTTAAAATTAATTTTGTGACTTTAGAGTTAAATCTGAAAAAATGGTTGTTAATTTTATGTACATAAATAATGCAGATAAATTAAATCAATTTCAAAATATGTTTTAACGGCATCTTTTAAGTTAGTTGTTATAATTTTTTGGTCCATGATGAACTTCATAATGCGAATCGGACCGTAAACGTGAGAAAGAGATAGCGCTATACAGGTTAATATATCGTGTCGTTTCTTTTCTGCTTTGGCAGGGAATAGACAAAATCATTGAAACCGTTCATTCTTTCCCCTCCCTAAGCAGGAACATAATGATAATGAGAGATTGAGTTACTGGTACGAAATGAAGTAATACTGCAGCAGTGTTGAAACAAAACGTTCCTGCAACAAGAATGTTTTGTTAAAGCTCATGGTCGGCCCCCTGTTAACAGCGTCGCTGCTTAATAGTGTCGGTTTAGCTTCGATAGTGAACACGAAGCTTAAATCTTGAATTACACGCCAGAGATCTTTAGAAGTAAATATTAGACAAGTCTGTTAATCGTATTGGATTGTTCTAGTCACTTGAATCAAACTTCGAGTAGTTGAAAGTGGAAATATGTAGTTAACTCTTACCATAGAAATGATTACCTCCTAGAAAACAAACAACAAGCAAATGTTAGTGACAGTCTAAGGCATATCTCATTAGAACACCTTAATATCTTAAAGCCAGAGTAGTTCCGCAGAGAGAAAAAGACAGAGCTATACAAGTCGTCTAGCGTCATCTCGTTCCTTCAGCGGAACTGCCCTGGCTTTAAGATGTCATGGTAGGCATCCTAGGCACTCGTGTAGCGGCACCAACAAAGTGTATGGGTGCCGCAACTTTTGCCGCCACTAAGTGAGACACCCGCAATATATTTTATCCTTTTCCAATACGACTGGTAGTTCCAGAGAATATCGCGTATATTTTATATCATTAAACGGCAAACTATGTATTGATCTACCTGACCGACATCTATATAAACAACTGCAATGCTAGAGGCTTCGCTTATGCGATAACATCCAAACAAACATATTATGTCTCATGGGCCTGTATACAAGGTGCATCTTTTAATAAAGTGCAAAACTTTTTACGAGGTTGTTATAAAACTCGTAAATCTATACTAATATTATAAAGAGGAAAGATTTCTATTTTTGTATGTAAGGAATAAATTTAAAAACTACTCGTCCGATTTCAAAACGCTTTTTCATTAGAAAGCTACATTATTAAGTAACATAGGATATAATATTACGCTATGCCCCACGGGATCAATAATACTTATTTTTTTTTAATTATGACTTTTTTCCATAATAACTCTCGTATGCTTTGGGTCTATGAAATTATCATTTACGTTTGTTTGTGTGGGACTGCGCGGTCATAGACTGGCACTTATAATAATAAGTATTTTTTTAAACCCTACCAATTTTATTGTTAATTCGGATCGAAAATCACTACTTTCTACTTTACGAAAGGTTTTGCAGATTCAAAAATACAACTTGTATTACACCAGCCTTCAAACTGGGACACATCAGCCCTACTTTGCGGTTTTGCTTAATGTAAATATAGACATGTTGGCAGTGCCAGCTCCTTCATAAAAGCTCTACTGTTCCTAAATTCCAAAATCTTCAGCTTTATTACATAAGCATAGATTTCTTCCCAACACTTTTTACGACACTGTTAAGTATCTCTGAGCTTAATATCATTAGAAATGGGGTTTTAAGACTTGGAACTTGGTTAGTTAATATTACTCTGTTTATAACCTGGTTATGTCAAAAACTGCTCAAGCTTGATCGCTCTTTTTTTTAAAAAAAAAGATGCACAGTACGATATCCTATCTTATTGAGTATGCTCGTGAACGTTGAAATTGGTTCGTAAATCTTTATTTCTTTTAATTTTATACTAGCTCTCGATCACAACTTCGTTTGCATGAATGTCGGTTTTAGTCGGAAATTATAAAGTCACTTATGTCTATGTATCTTGAGTTTCAACTTTACTCCGTATCAAAAAAAAAAACAAAAACGGTTCAGAGGTTTAGCTGTGTGTTATAGAGACACGTAACTTCTATAATAATATGTTTAGTTTTGTAATATTATGTATAGTTTTGAAAGCTTTGCTTGCACATGAAAACCGTTGAAGTATAAACAATAGTCTATTTCGTTCTCATCTCAAACAATTTCTCGGAACACATCCTGTTGATAAGCGATAGAACAAACACAGCCAATATCTCGTCGATGGCCATTCCACCCTATATTACTAAAAGGCACCTCAGAATTATAGGAAACGTCAGAACACTAAGTAATACTGCACAAAGCGAACAAACCAATCACCTGAACGAAGATTAACTAGAACTAACGCTCAATGCAACACGCCTAATCACACAGTTCAAACCAAAATCAGTGTATTATTCAGTATTTGTATGAGACGATCGGAGTGCAGTACGCGGCGTATTTCCCGAGGGTACACTACGCATTGATTAGAAGGGACATTGTTGCCAATCTCACCTAAACAAGCCATGATTGCGTGTACTGGGCCACGAACGTGCTCCAGTATGAAACATATATTGACTTTAAATAGACTTAGCAGAATGTGGGTGTAAACAACATTCATACGTGGGTTTTATTTTTTGTTTGTGGAACGAACTGTTTGAAATACTGGGATTGAATTAAAATAAATAATCTTTAATAAGCAAGTGTTTTCGCTAAGCAATGTTAATGTGGTAGGTACAACTACAATGGTAAGGGTTGGAGAATTGCTGTATCTAGTAGTTAAATAATTCAACAATATTTGGAGGGGTCACGTTGCCATACAAGACATTAGAACGGACTAGCACAGTCGGCATTAGTGTATGATTAAATTCTGAAACCTTTCCCTTGGAATATACTATTTGTAGATGACTAAAAGTATTTTTAAAAAACGAACTATTTTCTCAAAATAAATACATCAAACAATTTCAGCAAAACCTGCTGCAAACACAAAGGCACAATCGGTAAAAAAACCTTTAAAAAATTGATTCAATTTCCCTGAGCTTCCCGTACTCCACTTATCACAACCAATCGAAGAACTTCATCGTCGACTAACTCGTTAACTCGAGAACAATGCACACTGCGTTCCGAATTGCCGGCGACTATACGATGCAGATCGTTATCCGGCCATGCGTAAGACGAAATCATTCCATCCGGCTTGATCCGGCCGGCCTCGGCGAGACGGTCTCACATGCCGCGCGTCCGACCGTAAAATCGTACGTCCGTAATGTGTACATCGACGGCACTTTATATAAAACAAAGACGAAACGTCTATTCGAAGTGCAGCGAAAAATCTTCAGTATAAAATATGTAAGTGTAATGGCGAGATAAATAGACATTACTAAGGATGTACTTTTGCTTAGCCATGTTCCGTCTCTATCGTGCTTGACGCTTGGCAGTTGTGTAACAGTGACAGTTAATTAAAGTGCTAAGCCAAAGTACGTGCTCAGTAACATCTATTTATCTCGCCCTCAATGTTGTTTGTGAGATGTTTTACCACTTAATGTACCAAAGAATTTAGAAATGTAGAAAATAAAAGGCCTCGTTGTTTTATTTGATGTTTTGTCAGTTTCCTTGAAGTCAAAATATCTGCAGGGGTATCAAAGCTGAAGAGCATGTAAAAACTGTGAAAAACACAAAACATTGGCAAAAGTTTTCCTTCAGCCATTGATTATTTCAGGAATAAACAAAGAGAGCACGCATAGGTTTCTCGTTACTTAGATTGAATCGAGTATGTAAATACATTTGGAGGCGTGTAAAGCTCTTTATATCACTTTGGTTTGACAACAGGAGACGGTAACGTCTCGAGTCTCGAGCATCAGGCCATGTAGGATACACTTACATATATATACAGATTTGTTAGTATACAAGTACTAGTATTATGCGTTGAGCAGATGCTTAGTTTGAACAATTTAAACCTTACAATATTGTGCAGTTCAGTTTCTATTGACAAGAATAAACTAAGGTTTCCGGCTTGAATAATAATAATAAGTACTTATTCTTGACGCATTCATGTTCGTGCACCGTTCGATCGTTGCTTCGTTGTAGCTTCGTTGTTGCTACGTTGTCACTTCGTTGTTGCTACGTTGTCGCTTCTTCGATGCAACGTTGTCGCTACGTCCGTCTTATTTTGTGGCTACGTTGTCGCTACATCATTGCTACGCCGCTGCTTCGTCGTTGTTGCAAGGTGCAATTTAACTCAACTATTATGCGTGTTTAGTGGCGTGAACTGAAGGCAGTTTAAAAACTGGCCAAGAGCGTGTCGGTTGTCGCGCCACGCTCAGTGTAGGGTTAGTTTCCCGTCCGTCACATTTTGCTTTTTTGTACAAAAACTGTTCTCTTAATCATGTTTAAAAATAATTTTCCTAGAAAGTCCTTATAATTTATAATGTTCTACTTTTTAGATTTTTTTCATATTTTTTGAACTTATGGTTCAAAAGTTAGGAGGGGAGGGATACACTGTTTTTTTTACTTTTGGAGCTATTATTTCCGAAATTGTTGACATTATCAAATAAATGATTTTAGTAAACCCCGATTCATTTCTAAAAACATATCTAACAATATATTACACGTTAGGGTTGAAATAAAAAAAAAAACACTTCCCACTTTACATTAGGGGGCTACCCAAATAAAACATTTTTTTCCAATTTTTATTTTACCACTTTGTCGTCGTGATTGATACACATAGTGGTACCAAATTTCAGCTTTCTATTGCTAACGGTCACAGAGATTAAGTGAGGACGGACAGAGAGACATGGCGAACGAAACTATAAGGGTTCCTAGTTGACTACTGAACCCTCAAAAGGGCCATAGCCCTTATCCATTAGTATCCATAGAATATCCGGATACTGAAAATTTTATAAAAATTACATAAAAAAAGATAATGTATTGTATTATTTCAGGTACGCAATGGTTATTTGCCTATTCAGAAAAATAATAGTGTTAGGTAACGACACATTACTAACTCTATCTCTCGTCAGCTTGTTCAGTTAATACTAAGGAAATTTACGGACCATATTGCCAATGTTTCGTAGCTAGTTTGGCCGAGAATTAATACGATTCTGTCGGCTTTGACCCAGCGGGGCATTGACGACGCATGGCCGCATTGCTGGGCGGCTGGGCCAGTCGACCGTGTAAGTACCCTCTAAGTGTTAACATCATGTTTCATGCCTTGATCATTGATTGATTAATTAGTGACTACGACTGGCACTGCATGTAATAGTGTTATCTGATTTGCTGCTATTCCCGATAGCGAGATTGTTGGTAACTACAATGTGTTTATAAACATAAGGACTCACCGCTTCACGCATCGCGCTATATCCGGAATGTAAGTCGGTGTTCTTTTTGAAGTGAAAACTTCTTTAGCGGCGTTGAGCACTTTTTCTGTAATGGGTATAAAATCTTAAACTCGCGTCAGGACTTCAGGACACGTGACCTGATCGAAAAAGCGTAGGACGGATGGATAGTAGACAGCTATAATCAAGTTTTCACTTCTGCCGGCACTCCCGGAGTGCAACCCGTCTTTTTTTTTTACTTTTCTATGGTAGCATTATGACGTTTTACATAACTGTCAGTTGTTGGACGATTGCATAGATGAGATAGAATATTTTATTAGGTGTGTCAATCCGAATTCAATATTCATATATCATCTAGGCTCAGCTAGTACCTACATAATAAAGCAGCGCTGCTGGAGATGTCAAAGAAGATCACATGTCTAAAAAATATAAAGGCAACTGTAATAATAAGTCTTATTTGCACAGCGAGAGCTGTTTTTACTCGATTCAGTGTCTAATACAATTATTTTTATGCTTATCATTGTAACATTTATGTTGTAATTTAACCAGTCTAAGCGTATTTTGATTACCTCGTTTTTTTTCAAGACCTTGATATAGTCGAGACAGAAATAATAATAATAAATAAATAATAAATAATGTTTATTTGCACCTTTAAAATGAACAGGAAAGACAGGTTAACATAAAATAGGCTTAAGGTAGTTACATATTACGTATTAGAGTTGCAACTAACACCTAAGCTAAGATAACTTAATATCTTGTAATATAGGTATTAGCTCCCACCCCCATATGCAATGAACATTTGATTTTTATACAAAGTAGAGATTTTTAACCTTTCTAGATTTGAAACAAAAATAAATGAGCATTTTAAGTAAGCAACAATAATCAGGAAAATTAAATACTATTTAAAGGTTCTAAGTAAACTTTCATGCAAAAAGGGAAAAAAAGAAAACAAAAAATAAGAAATATGAGGTAAGCATTAGTATCCTCATTGATTAAGGAATTGTTGTATGTGAAATTGTGAGTGTGTGTGTGAGTGTTTGTGTGTGTGTGTGTTCGTGAGTGAGTGTGTGTGTGTGTGTGTGAGTGTTTGTGTGTGTGTGTGTGTGCGTGTGTGGTGTGAGCATGTGTTAAGTGAGTGTGTGTTTTTAGATACAAGAGTATTTATTATGCAGGCACATGGAACAGTTTTTCAGTTTCTTCATATGTAAGTGATAGAAGCCAGCTAATCACTTTTGATTTACACTCTCGCTTAGTCATTGCGCAAATTTTTATTTTTTTGTTTATGATGTTATACAGTCTTGGGGCTAGAAACGAGTAAAATCTTTGAGCAAAGGAAGTTCGACAAGGCACCGATTTAAATAATTCTAACCGCCTTCTTCCCATCTTCTCTTTTTCAGTTTGTGTGTTACAAACACTGGAGTGTTGTCTCATAACTAATTGAAGTACAAAAAGTTGGCGAACTGTAAGAACGCTACTAACCCTGTACAGCTCCGTCGTAGAAAAGTACATAGGCTTAAAGTAACTGACCTTGAGTAAAGCTCTTTGTGCGCGTTCAATAATTAAGTTAAAGGTTTTGGAAGCACCACCCCAGATAGTAATGCAATAATATAAGACGGCTTGGCACAACGAATAATAAATCATTTTCATTATATTAGTATTAGCTGAGTGTCTAATTTTTATAAAAACATATATGAGTTTTCTGATTCTGTTTGAAAGACTGACTATGTGACTTTTGAAGTTTAAATTTTTGTCAAATATGATACCTAAGTATTTTATGGAATCAACAGAAGATAAAAACGGACAAGAGCAATTTATAGTTTCTCTGTTACAAGTGTGAGCAATTAATTGATTATTTAGTTGATTCGATAGACGGGGGCTGCGAATTGAGAAAGGGATGAATTTAGTTTTATCAGTATTTAGAGACAGATGATTGATAGCAAGCCATTTAGTGACCATGTTGAAACCATGTTGTGCTCTTTGATAAACTTCATCCCAAGTATCACCATGGAAAGTTAGGGTTGTATCATCTGCATAGGAAATAATTTTACAGTTTTCAATATTTAGTTGTGTAAGTTCATTAATATAAACTATGAATAACGTTGGGCCTAAAATACTACCCTGTGGCACTCCATGGGTCACAGGCAGAGCATCACTCATAAGATTTGAAATCTTTACTCTTTGTGTCCTTCCTGATAAATAATCCTGAAACAACTTCAATTGATTACCTCGAATACCCAGTTGATGTAACTTGTTTAGTAGGGTGGGAATAGAAACCGTGTCAAAAGCCTTTGCCAAATCAAGGAAAATAGTAAGACACTTCTTTTTATTATCTATGGTTTTAACAATGTGATTAGTAAAATCATTTAATGCATCTTCAGTAGACTTGCCGGAACGGAAGCCAAATTGTTGACTCGAGAGTAGATTATATTTATCAAGATATTTTATTAGTCTTGTATTTATTATCCTTTCTAAGATTTTCGACAGAGATGTAAGAATAGAAATAGGCCTATAGTTAGTGACACGGTTTCCATCACCACCCTTAAAAATGGGTCGAACTATAGATCTTTTAAGTGAATCAGGAAAAGTACCCAGCGATAGGCACATGTTAAAAACATACTCAAGCGGTGGCACTATTTTATTTTTTATTAATTTTAGTACATCAGATGCGATCCCATCATCACCTGCAGCACAATTATCCTTTAGGCCAAGGATTAGTTTTTCAATTTCTGCTTCATCCGTGTCGAAAAGGACAAACGAATTACTACTACTTATAGATTGCATGGTGTATTGTTTATCTTTAAGAGTGGCACCGTGAAATGATCCAGTTGGAGGGATAATTTTGTCAGCTAAGTTTTCTCCAACAGTAGCAAAGAATTTTTTTGCGGCATTAACAGATTCGTGCGGTGTTGGCTCTATTAAAAGCAAATCCAAAGAGTTATCTTTTTTTACATTTCTATTTGTTATATTATTTATTGCATTCCAAATACTTTTGCTATTTTTACCCGCTCGCTTGAGTAAGTTTCTCTCATGTTCACGCTTTAATTTCTTGACTAGATTATTATAGAAATTTCTATATCTCTTATATGTTATTTCAAGCACTGCATTGTCCGGATTTTGTTTGACTTTTTTGTGCATGCGGTCTCTGATGCGACTACATCTGATAAGTCCGACTGTCATCCAGGGTTTCAAAATTCTGTTTCTATTTGTTATATTTAGAGTTTTTGTATTTATCTGAATAATATACGTAATTTTAGATATGATTATGTCCAAAGCCTCATTTGGGTTTATTGAGTTAAAAACTGATGTGAAGTCAAGATGATCACAAGCTAACTTTAATTCGTCATAGTCGAGTTTTCTTATTTGTTTTTCCATTGGTTTACTTATGTTATTAATTTTAGCACAGCACAATATAGGTGCATGATCAGTAATGCGGGATTCTACTATAAATGTACTAACAGGTATATCTGTTTTCAATATCACATGATCTAGACAACTGTTTGCACGTGTAGCCTTATTGAACGCAGGAAGAAAGCCATTAAACGATAAAAAATCTAGGTAATCAGACAAACAGCGATCAGAGCCATTTTCAGAGATATTTATATTGATATCGCCTACAATTATTATATTTTTGTAAGAAGATAAATCATCTATAATTTTTTGTAAGGATATTAAGAAATTATTTACAGTTTTAAAACAGAAAGGACGGTATAGTGCTATAACAGCTACATCATTATTAGTTTTGATGAGTATGCAGTTTGCTTCTTGTATGATGGGCTCTTGAAGAGTTGCTTTAATATTGTTTTTTATGAATACTACAACACCATCATTCTGGTTATAGTGCAAGGATGTGGACAAACTTACATAGCCATCGCGTATAGGAAGATTTCGAACGCACGACATCCAGCACTCCGACAGAACAATAATGTCACTTTCAAATTGAAATCTCTGAAGGAGGATATTCAAACTATCAGAAATAGAAACCAAAGAACTACAATAATAGAACTAGAATTAAATAGGTACTTATTACAGGTGATCGCGACTGTCGCCGCGCCGTGGTGTTTGACTGGTGAATCAGCATTTCAGCAAAGAATATAGTCACTACATTTGAATTAAAACCAAAATCAATAAAACCGATAATTTCTATTTTTGAAACAATTTTTCATAAATAGTAATTATTGATTTCAAGGCGGAGACGACTATGATTATTCCCTAAATAAATTCTATATTTACATTTATACCATGGTATTTTTTCAACAAAATCGATTGAATGAAGGCCATTCAATTAAGAGTTGAAGTTGAATAAATAATAACACAAGTCAACACTAGTTTTGGTGCCGAGAAGCTGTTGTTGTTTTTTTACTAAGGACCTCATATAGGTTACATTAAAAACAAAAGTTTTTAAATCCTACGTGTAGTTTTCTAGATTTTGACTTGTGCAAAAAAAAAACAAATTTACGTTAAAAACAGCATATATTAGACAATTATTCCGATAAGAACTTTCTTTTTCGCGACTTTCGTGAATGAGGTGTAGTAGAACTATCACGTTGCATCCCCCAGCAGTAGTCAGCCATCATATGCTGATCCCATCGGCATTGGTACCTTTCTTCCATAATTTTTAAATCCTGTTGAAACCGCTCCCCTTGTTCTTCGCTGTAGGATCCAAGGTTGTCTGGGAATTGGTCAAGATGACTGTGGAGGTAGTGCATTTTAATGGACATATTACATCCCAAGTTTTTAAAGTTCTCTAGCATGTGATTTACAATTTCAGAGTAGTTAGCTGACTTGTGATTTCCGAGAAAGTTCTTAGGAACTTCAACAAACGAAGTCCACGCAAGTCGTTCCATATTGTTCATTGAGCTTTAGAAATCGGTATCCTGTATTAATCTTCTTATTTGTAGGCCATCGAAAATTCCCGCTTGGTTAAATGGTATTGGCTCTGTAGATGGTATCCCTTCAAAATCACTGTTGTCACTCCTTTCACTGATTTCTTCAATTAGTGGTTCATGAACAGAACGAAATGTGGGAACAGGTACTTCATCTGAATGTGGTAAGGGTCTTAATGCCGAATCTAAGTAAGGATAAATCATTTTTTTTTTACACCACGCAAATTGACACAGCAAAAGTAACAATCATCAAAGTGGTTTTTTTGTTGTTTCCATTGCAAAGGCACTCCAAATCTCATACGGCTTCTTTGACCACTGGTCCACTGTCTCAAGTGTTCATAGCACATTTTATAATCAATTTGGGGTATCCATGGCTTGTTTGTTTCCACTATTTCTGACTTACTACTTACTAAGAAAAATAAGCACTTTTTATAAAATCGGTAATCGGTTTTGTGAACTTTTTAACTGTATATTCGCCACACATGTAGCAAAACACATTTGGATCATTGAGACAACTTCTTTGCGAAGAAGACATGATGTTAAAATCAACTTATTTATAGAAATGTATTGATAAGATAACAAATAGTGAACAAGAAAGTACTGGTTACGACCAATATTCTAAACTGATGGTAGATCAAAAACTACACGTAGGAAAAATAAAATATATGCATTCTTAGTGTTGCCAATGCACACCTAGTACAAAACTATTACAATATTTCGGCACCAAAAAATCTTATTTTTTTTGTTGAGCTGTGTAATCGATCGTCAAACAGATCAATGACAGCTGTCAAATTGTCAATGTCAAACGTCAATAACACGGAATGTCACCATCGCCACATTCGCCTAGGGATGTGAGTTTAAACGAAAATAATCGATTAAATAAAAATCGATTTTTCTTAATTAAAAATTAATCGATTTGTCAAAAATCGATTTTAATAAAAAATAATCGATTTCTTCGAAAAAATCGATTTTTTATTATTATTTTAAAGTACATGCGTTTCTTATTCGTATAATTATCAAAGGTTGGTATTAGGTAGAGTTATTTTAGTACTTGCATCGAAATATTGATATTTTATAGATCTTCCTGGGATTTCTAATGGAGGCCATACACGCTAGGTTTTGCATGATGGTTTTAGCCGTGCATGCATAACCGACAGGCAAGCCCTAGCGTGTATGTGATTAAACTGTACAGTTATCGGTGCATGTACATGCAACCGAGCAAATATCAAAATTGATATTTTATGCCGCTCGGTTATGTTTGCGCGCGAGCATAACCGAGCGTGTGTGGCGTCCGGCGAGCTTGCCTGCCACAGTTCGCAGTTTTTATGTGAGATGAATGATTGACATGTGAGGTGAATAAGTGCCATGTGAGGTGAACGAGGGTCATATGAGGTTAATTAATGAATGTAATGAGTGTCATGATAATAAGCGTGCAAGTGCATGCAATTGTATCTATCGCAGTTGGAACTTCATTCAGTGCGAACTCTTTTTCTTTTTCTGCTCTGCAGAACAAGTGTAAGGCCAAGTACAGCTAACACATCGTCGTCGTCCATAATAGTTTGGTATTGGCCAGTCAACTAAGAGTTCATGGCAAGACGGTGCATGCAAAACCTAACGTGTATGTGTAGTTTGAAACTCGGTTATGCTTGTCGGTTTTGCATGCAGAGTTATAACCATCATGCAAACCCTAGCGTGTATGGCCTCCATAATAGACAATTTCGTATGCAAAACAGTATTACAATTAAATAAAAATAATAAAATCATCATTTTCATCTGTTGAATAGATAATAAGCTATTTCTAAAAAAATCGATTTAAGCTCGTAATTTATATAATCGATTTATTAAAAATCGATTAATATTAATATAAAAATTGACAATAAAAAATCGATTATTTGAAAATAATAATCGATTTAAATAAAAATCGATTATTTTTTAACATCCCTACATTCGCCACTGCAGCACTGAGGATTAGGAAACACACGGACAAACAAACTGAAAATTGATAAACAAAGCGTGAAAAGGTACAGTAACTCCTTGTCAGTGCTGAGATCCTAATAACTTGTGGAATAATAACAATAGGTATGAATAAACCCTAAACCATATGTGACGATTCTTTGTGGGATTGTGGTGTTTCGATTTCGTTTCGCGCATAGTGATAGTACAGCACTGCGCCCTACTCTATCATGGCATTATCACAGACAGCCAGCAAATGGTTAGTGGGTACCTAGTCTTAGGACTTTTAAAATGTTTGGACAGAAGACTTGTTCCGGATCTCCTACCTTTGACCAAGTTACTTAGTAAATTTTAATATTCCTGGGGTACCTATAACTTGTGATGTAACTTTATCTGTGTATAATCATTGTTACATCCACTGTGTGATGTGATGATGCTATTAATATTGTTTTTTTTTTTAATTTGACATGGCTCGGACTACATTCAATAGATCAAGTGCTTCAATGCACCAGTCTACCAGTCTTTTATTGTTATAATACATTCTTGACTACTTTATAAACACATACAATTTTAGTAAACAACAACAAGAATTATACTGGTCTTATCCCCCATATTTGACACCCTAATCTTTTTTTATTATATTTTTTATCCCGTCCCAATTCCCTATTTAGTACACAAATAATTTTTAATACTTAATTCTGGGCAGTTACTCAATTTATAATAGGCTGTACTGAATGTTGAATTAATAGGAGGATGAAACCAGAAGTAAAACAAAAGAATAACCATCAGGGGATCAGACCAGAATAACTCACTAGGTATGTCAGTAATCAATGCTTAAAGTACATTATATCAATGTAAAAACACATTAGACATAAGTAAGCATATTAGAAACTAATGGATATACATTATAAACTAATTGTATACATATAATGATCCTGCTGGTCTATTGGGTAATGACCCTGACTGCGAAACTGAACCCACACCAGGTTTGATTCCCTCCCAGGACAAACTTTATTTGATAAGCATGTTTGTTTGTTCTGTGTCTGGTTGTAATACATCTATAATTTGAGAAAATAAACTATTAGTACTGGTAGTCCATGATTATAATTAAAGCTAGTTATTTTTTTAAATTAATAAAATGACCTTTTTAGGGTTCTGTACCCAATAGTTAATAACGGAATCCTTTTACTAGAGCTCCAATGTATGTCTGTCTGTCTGTTTGTCTTTCAGCCTGTGTGTATCTCATGAACCATGATTCGGATGACTTATGGTATGAAACCTTTCGTGCGCAAGGCTGTCCCACGTTTGGCCAATTTTTTTACATAAGTTTGCCCCTAGTTGTGTTAATCTAGCCTCTCATTATAGAAACACACTGATCATATTTTTTGTTTATGATACATTTACATAGTGTACAGAACAACAAATAATTATCTATAGGTATCAAATAAATAAGGTCCCAAAGAATGAAAATCGCAATAGGCAATAGCTATATTGCAGCAGACCAAGGGGAAGACGAAATGGAATAACTTTACCGGTCACAAACTCACCACACATAGAGTAGATTTCAGTATAAAATAATAGGTTAAAAGAATTACTTAAATGTATCAAAATAATATTAAAAAAACCAGACGCTGAATAGCTTTGTCTTGAGAAGATGACGTAGAAGTTCAATTAATTGTTATGTTCGTCCACCTACTCATAGAAAGTTTTACTTGGTAATACCTACATTCTTATCTAAGGACTACATGCAAATAAGTTATTATAATAAACCTACGATTATGAAAAGCGGCTTTGTTGTCATGCACAATGTGTTACTATTAAAAAAATAAACAATAGATCAGTAAGTTGTCGTTTCGTTTATTTAAACAAAAGATTACAATATTTGTACTTGATACAAATGTAAGTACAATGTACAACATTAATATATGTAGTTTAAAAATGGTGGCAGATTATTATTAAAATTAAAATTGTGTAAATCTGCCGGTCAGTTTTGTTCCGAATGGAAACAAATATGTTTCATCCTTGGAATAGCTTTTTTAATTCCGGCGAGTCATCAATTAGAGTTTGCAGGTCTCTCAGAGAAGTGCCCACGAACATCAGCCAGATACGTTTAGCTGTCACCAGGTTGCTCTTCAGATTTTTCGCCATAGTGCCTCCATTGGCGTCCTTGATATTTCCCATCTTCACTACCAGTTCGATGGGCAGCTTCTTCAGTTGGTATTTACGCAGCCCGCACAAAAGAGGCCAGTACGAGAACTGATCAGAAAAGTGCTCCGTGCCACTTATGGCCGAGAGGTACAGCTTGCATTTGTCGTCGTTGTTGTGGTCCCACTGCAGGCCGAGTACTTTCGCCTCACTGGACTGTATGTTCGGGAATCTCTTGCGGTTCTCGTAAGCAAACGCGGCGGTGAGGCCAATCAGACGGTTGTAAGTGAATTCAAAATCTTCAACTTTTATGTACTTGCTCGTCCTCTTTACCATCAATGGAGTACTGAAAAAAATAGATGTCCTTTCAGGGTTATATTATGTCATTAGGACACATGGTTGCGCAACTCGAGTCACGCTACCAACAAAATGTATAGAATTGCATGGACAATAGGTGGCGCCACTGGTAAAATGTATCAAGCTCTACAGGCCATATTTTTCATAAGGACACCAGTCGTGCTACCGTTAAGCCCTGAGAGAAAGTCCCTTTCTTTTACGACTTACGTAAAACAAAAAACTTTCTCTTTGACATCCATATTGAGACAGACAACCAGCGTTGCCAGCTTGTTTGGTTTTCGAAATACAGAATGATAAATCTCACTATCTAATCAGGCAAACAAAGTACTTTTTAATCGAAATAAAAAAGGAGGAAAACATCGTGATGGCCTAGTGGTTAAGGCACCCGCCTCTCATGCAAGTGGTTGTGGGTTCGAATCCGGGCAAGTACCAATGTGACTTTTTCAATTCATATGTACTTTCTAAAGATTATCTTAGACATCGCAGACATCGCTGAAGGAAAACATCGTGAGGAAACCTGGACTTGTAGTGATTATAAGTCTGAAATCGCCAACCCGTCTTGAGCAAGCGTGGTGATCAATGCTCGTGCCTTCTCTGTATGAGAAGAGGCCTTTGCCCTGCAGTGGGACAGTTATAGGCTGGTATTATTATAAAAGAGGTTTTTTTAAATTTTAGTCTTAGTTGAAATAGAACTTAGAACAAAATTGAAATTAGAACTAAATTCTCAATCGAATCTGCGATTTTTTCGAAACTGAGCTAAAGTTTTAGTGTCGTCCTTTTCTAAAAGCAAATAGGTACCTACTTAAGTTACTTTACAAAACGCGTTTTTTATGGATGGGAAATATCAAATGACTTGACCCGCCCTAGGCGGGGTGGGAGGGAGTGTCAGACTTTTATTGACTAAAACCCACCCTTGTTCCCTTTTACTGACTAATACCCGCCCTTGTTCCTTCGGTTGCCCTTTATGTTCCGGGGCCGCGGTAACTACCTATTAGAACTGTTCCGCAACCCTTAATATTCTTATTAGTTTTTTTTTAATCTGACAATAAGACCCGGTTTCGGCGATTTGTGGAGCAATTATTTTAATGTTCAAGCAAGGTTCAATCATAGTTCAATCGTACTATACTGCATTCCCTTCAAGTGCCTTCAACTATCTTCACTTAAAAAATCACGACGATTCGTCGCTCCGTTTTGCCGTGAAATAAAGACAAACATACAGACAGACAGAAACACTTTCCCATTTATAATATTAGTATGGATTATGATTTTGCCCTTCCGAAGCAGCCCCCGACGCGATGCTCTGTTTGACTTTACCTACGAAGCTGATGGTTGATACCTAAGTGACAAATTTATACCTACACTAGCTTCTGCCCGCGGCTTCGCTCGCGTTAGAAAGAGACAAAAAGTAGCCTATGTTAGGGCGAGCGCGCACTACGGTAAAAAATCGTGGCGAAAAAATATCGCCAATCTGTGAACCACAGAAATACACTACAATCCGCGCATTGCGAAAATAAATCGTTTGCATTAGTGCATTGTAGTTTGCGATTTTATTTCGCATTAAAAAAATCGCAACGATTTTTTATCGCGGTGCGCGCTTAGCCTTACTCTCCATCCTTTCAACTATCTCCACTTAAAAAATCACGTCAATTCGTCGCTCCGCTTTGCCGTGAAAGAAAGACAAACATACAGACAGACACTTTCCCATTTATAAGATTAGTATGGATTCTACATATTTAAGTTTGACAACTTACTTGCGTTCAAGATTCATCCCTTCAATGAACATGTTCGTCCCTGGCTCCAAAGTGTTGAGCTTCTGCCTCAACTCGTACCCCCGTTGTAGGAGACTCTCGACATTGGTATCGATGCGAAGAAACTCGGCATCTTTGTACACGTGGTAGAAATTCGGTCCATTGAAGGTGGTCACGGGCAAAGGTTTCGAGTCAGACGAGAATGCGAAGTTTGCCATAACTTGCTGATTGCTGAATAGAGAAAGATTATAAGATTTCACTAATCAGAACTATACTCATCTCACTTCATATTTTGTTTAGGAAGTTAACTAAATGTAAACCTCATGTAAACAATCTTGACATATCGTTTTATCGAAAGTAGACATCTATATTATGTATGTATAATAAGGTACAATTATCAAGAATATTTAAATGTTGTTAATTACCTAACATCGGAGTAGGTAAGTATATTTAACTATTTGTAAACAATTTCAGATAGGTACTTTTTAGATAAAAAGTCATGTCAAAATTGTTTACATTTATTTAGGTAACTAACTCCGAAATAGCGAAAAAAAATACCAGCTGTTCCTAACAAAAGTTCAATGCCTTCCGACCGTAATGTATGAAACAGCTGATATTTTTTCCGAGATTTCAGAGTTGGTAGTCTAGTATAAAAAATCCTTACTTTACAGTGAAATTTGTTAACAAAAACATACTTAGATAAGCTTGCTAGGTACGTAAATAAATAAACAAAGAGCTACTGATTCCATGTACGGAACACAGTAGGTATATAAAAAAACAATGATATAATGCCTTCCCATTTAAGTACGTACTTATCGAGCTGGTACCTTTATAAGCTGGTTGGTATCCAGTTTATTTCGTTAGGTACTTAGGAATATACTTATAAACAACTCAGTAAAAAACTTACATAAAATTATCCTGGACAGAAAGTAACTCACTGTTGCAACCTAGTACTATCTTTGTACTCAGTATACAATTATCAATTATCTATATTTATAATGCTGAGAACAATAAGGCACTGCTAATGGACTGAGTAATGTTTGACCAAAGTGATTTAGTCTAGCGAGTCAGTGTTGTGAATCGATAATCGACTTTTATAATCGAATGTATTAGTTCATTTAGTTTAATTTTCTTAATTAGTGTATGCTTTATTTATCTGTCGAATTCTAGTATTTAATACCTACGAAATATTTGAAACCAAATTATTTATGTATTTCACTCTTGTATTTTATGGAAACGCAAGACGCATTATCTAAATAAACACGACTTATTCTAAAACAAATATTTAAATGACCATTTATCATTATTCTTACGGTAATTGCCTTTTGATTCCTAAAATATTTTATAATTACTTTGTTTCTACTTTTCTTAGTAAGTTTAGTTTAAATCGACTAAATAAGACATCCCTATTGCGCGTTGTTGTCTATGGTCGATCTTTCCCTGTTGGTGTAATCGAGATGTGACGTATCGCGGACCAGCGGACTTGATGTAGGTACCGGTTTGGATAACTCGGTGTATATGTATCTACGTACTGTGTAGAATGGGATTTAGGATGTAAATAAATAACATGTTGGCTGAAATAAAAAAGATTTTTACATTAAAGTATTGAATCAATCTGATTGCATATCGTTAGCAGGAAATGCTGATAAATACATTATCATTTATTACATACTTACATAACTACGTTATACTTACATAGGTAGCTAATACAAGAATTTTGTTTCTTTTTCGTCAGTTAAATTTAACATAATAGTAAGTATATTCACCATAGATTGGTTTTTCATTAGTATCTTAAATTAAAAATCCGTTTATAGTTATTACTGGATTTTCCCGCGGTTCACTCGCTTTATGTTACGTTTTTGGTTACTGCTCCACTTCCGTGTGGCATAGCGCGATATTATTTAGCGTATACAGTGTTATTCTGATGATGTATAAACTATGAATATATCACAAAGCCTAGCCTTCCTTACTGCCCGTCTATAATAGGTATTTATTTACTGCGAAGTTATTTTAAAACTGTTAGATCTCCTAAGAATTGGGTTCATCAATGTAATTAAATTATTTAAAAAAGCTATTTGTTTAGTAATAAATGCTTGTGTTGAGTGTGTAGTGTATGTATTTATTTCTATAAGGATTAATACCGTGTTCTAAAAACACATCCGCAAAAAATGCATTTTATAACTAATTTTATTGCCAAAAAAAATTATTCTGAGTCAACTTTGTATTAAAATTGAGATGTATTTTCGAGAGTTTAACTATTACTTTAATTGTCTATTTTATTTCGCCTACTATAAAGACATTGTAAAATGTTATTTACAAGGAAAAAAATTTCAAAGGGTCGTTTCGTATTATGAAGAATGGACTAGAAACTCTACATTTGTATTCTTACATTATAAAAGTACTAGCTTCTGCCCGCGGCTTCGCTCGCGGTAGAAAGAGACAAAAAGTAGCCTATGTTACTCTCCATCCCTTCAACTATCTCCACTTAAAAAATCACGTCAATCCGTCGCTCCGTTTTGCCGTGAAAGAAAGACAAACAGACAGACAGACAGACACACTTTCCTATTTATAATAATAGTATGGATGCCTCTTGTAAAAGTCGTTGTACCAAAATTAGCTGAATTAGATATATGTACAGTCAGCAAAGTATATAAGTATACAGGGCCGTCAGATACAGTTTAAGTTTTCTCCAAAACCCACGGATATTTTCTAATGAAAATTTGAACTATAGTAGAAAATGGCTAGTACTTCAAATAGGTCAAATTTCATTTGAATAGATTCATTGGTTTTCAAGAAAACCTCAATTGTAGATGACGGCCCTGTATACTCTTATATACTTTGCTGACTGTACGTATGTAAAAAAAATATAAATAAACAAAGGCTTTTTCATTTTCATATTCTGATTATTTTATATATTAATTTTGACGGGCCTGTTGGTCTAGTAGTCAGTGAACTCAGTGACCCTGACTGTTAAGCCGGAGGTCCTGGGTTCGATTCCCACCCAGGGCAAACTTTGTGTGATGAGCATGATTGTTTGTTCTGTGTTTGGGTGTAATTTATCTATAATATGTATGTTTTTATAAAGTATATAAGTATGTATATCAGTTGTCTGATTACCATAACACAAGCTCTGCTTAGCTTGGGATCAGATGGCCGTGTGTGACTTGTTCCAAGATATTTATTTATATAAATATTTTATTCGATTTATCTAAAAATACTAGCTTTTGCCCGCGACTTCGTCCGCGTGGAATAATAGTTCCCGTTTCCGGGGGATTTCCGGGATGAAAACTATTCTATACATGTCCTTTCTCGGGTCCCAGACTATGTCTGTACCAAATTTCATTCAAAATTGGTTTAGTAGTTTAGGCGTGAAAAGAGACAGACAGACTGGCAGAGTTACTTTCGCATTTATAATATTAGTACGGATTAACTGTGGAACTATCTTGAGTGTACACAAAAAGATTATTGGGGTTGTATAAGCGTGAAAGAGCTACATTGACCATTTTTTTTTTCACATTGGCGTTTTTTTTATGGATAGGAAATCATCAAATGACTTCTCCCGCCTCTGAAGAGGGAAGGAGGGCCAGACTTTTACTGACTAAAATCCAATAATGTCCCTTCGGTTACCCTCATATATTCCGGGGCCGCGGTAACTATTAGAAGCATCGACACGCCGTCGACACGGGTCTGGTCCTAGTCTGGCGGCGAGCTACATACCGCTTGCCTTCCGCAGGCCCACGCCTCCAGTGGCCATCATCTTGTGACTCTCGACAACTAAGCCTGGATCTCTGTCCGGGGCGTGAAGCTTGACGCTGCCTCACGCGCCCCACCGCTTTCGTCTCCAGCGTGTCTGCTTCGCAGGAGGCGACGGCTTCCTATTCAGTCTCGCCCCGAAGCATGGCCTGAACCAGCGCCGATCGCCTCTGCAACGACACGATGGTGGTTCGCCCAAGCGGGGCCTACCTTCACCGTATGCTACACCGTGTCACGCAGGCGTCACTTCCGCCCAAATCCGACATAGGAACCTCCCGAAATGTCCGTGTGCGGTGAGGAGGATCATCATCTGCCTAGCCTTTTCCCAACTATGTTGGGGTCGGCTTACAGCCGAACCGGATTCAGCTGGATACCAGTGTTTTACGTGAAGCGGCTGCCTATTAGACCTCCACAACCCAGTAACTGGGCGACGATACCCTTTGGTTCGACTGGTCAGACTTTCTGACTTCTGAACGACCCAGATATGTTATTCTGATGTATAAGCTACGAATATTTGCAAAGCCATCGGCCAATATTCTTTATTGTACACCAATAGGACAAAAACAGTAAAGGACAATACAAACAAATATGCAAGAGTACAATAGGCGGCCTTTTTTCGCTAAAAAGCAGTTTCTATTACATACTATCATTTATATTGCTTGCTGCGGAGTAATTTTAAAACTGTGAATATCTCTTCAAAGGTATTTTTTGAAATTATATATGTCTTCCGCACAATGAAAATTACGCAAGGAGCATTTTGCGTTTTAGTAATTTTATATTATCTCCGGAACTATATGACCAATTGGCATACTGTAAATGGCAAATCTTATCTGTATGATGTCCTTGTGATACTGAAATAATTTATTGTCATAAGAATTAATATTTTGTTGCTCAAATAATCAACCAAACGTAAGTATGCCGAAAAATCATTTTTTTAATGCAATAAAAGAAGTATAAAAGGTAAAATATAAAAGATAGAGATATGGTATCGCGGACTTTTTTGTAGAAATAATTAAGACAAACCAAGTTGCCATACATTGTTTTTAATTTTGAGCAACTGTTTAGGCAGCGCACGCAAATAATTCTGTTTTATGAGGTATTTTTTTCCGACTTGCTAGACAAAAGTTGCAATAGCTCGGTTAATATACATGTTATAAAAATAATTTATAGCCTATAGCACTCAGGAATAATGTAGCTTTCTGCCAGTGAAAAAATTTTTGAAATTGGTTCATTAGTTCCAGAGATTACCCCAAACATACAAACTTACAAACATACAAACTTACAAACTTACAAACTTACAAATTTTACCTCTTTATAATATTAGTATAGACTAGCGGACCCAACAGACGTTGTCCTGCATATGTAGATCGATTTCTCTTCCCCGAAAACCCCCACATATCAAATTTCAGCGGAATCGTCTGGGCCGTTTTCGAGATCACATGCTTTTTCAAGCAATCAGCGCCATCTGCCGGGTTGATTTGTGAATCTAAACCATTTCCAGATCCCCTTGAACACACACAAAAAATTTCATCGAAATCGGTCCAGTCGTTTGATAGAAGTTCAGTGACATACACACTCACAGAAGAATCTATACTAATATTATAAAGAGGTAAAATTTGTAAGTTTGTAAGTTTGTAAGTTTGTATGTTTGTAAGTTTGTATGTTTGGGGTAATCTCTGGAACTAATGAACCAATTTCAAAAATTTTTTCACTGGCAGAAAGCTACATTATTCCTGAGTGCTATAGGCTATAAATTATTTTTATAACATGTATATTAACCGAGCTATTGCAACTTTTGTCTAGCAAGTCGGAAAAAAATACCTCATAAAACAGAATTATTTGCGTGCGCTGCCTAAACAGTTGCTCAAAATTAAAAACAATGTATGGCAACTTGGTTTGTCTTAATTATTTCTACAAAAAAGTCCGCGATACCATATCTCTATCTTTTATATTTTACCTTTTATACTTCTTTTATTGCATTAAAAAAATGATTTTTCGGCATACTTACGTTTGGTTGATTATTTGAGCAACAAAATATTAATTCTTATGACAATAAATTATTTCAGTATCACAAGGACATCATACAGATAAGATTTGCCATTTACAGTATGCCAATTGGTCATATAGTTCCGGAGATAATATAAAATTACTAAAACGCAAAATGCTCCTTGCGTAATTTTCATTGTGCGGAAGACATATATAATTTCAAAAAATACCTTTGAAGAGATATTCACAGTTTTAAAATTACTCCGCAGCAAGCAATATAAATGATAGTATGTAATAGAAACTGCTTTTTAGCGAAAAAAGGCCGCCTATTGTACTCTTGCATATTTGTTTGTATTGTCCTTTACTGTTTTTGTCCTATTGGTGTACAATAAAGAATATTGGCCGATGGCTTTGCAAATATTCGTAGCTTATACATCAGAATAACATATCTGGGTCGTTCAGAAGTCAGAAAGTCTGACCAGTCGAACCAAAGGGTATCGTCGCCCAGTTACTGGGTTGTGGAGGTCTAATAGGCAGCCGCTTCACGTAAAACACTGGTATCCAGCTGAATCCGGTTCGGCTGTAAGCCGACCCCAACATAGTTGGGAAAAGGCTAGGCAGATGATGATCCTCCTCACCGCACACGGACATTTCGGGAGGTTCCTATGTCGGATTTGGGCGGAAGTGACGCCTGCGTGACACGGTGTAGCATACGGTGAAGGTAGGCCCCGCTTGGGCGAACCACCATCGTGTCGTTGCAGAGGCGATCGGCGCTGGTTCAGGCCATGCTTCGGGGCGAGACTGAATAGGAAGCCGTCGCCTCCTGCGAAGCAGACACGCTGGAGACGAAAGCGGTGGGGCGCGTGAGGCAGCGTCAAGCTTCACGCCCCGGACAGAGATCCAGGCTTAGTTGTCGAGAGTCACAAGATGATGGCCACTGGAGGCGTGGGCCTGCGGAAGGCAAGCGGTATGTAGCTCGCCGCCAGACTAGGACCAGACCCGTGTCGACGGCGTGTCGATGCTTCTAATAGTTACCGCGGCCCCGGAATATATGAGGGTAACCGAAGGGACATTATTGGATTTTAGTCAGTAAAAGTCTGGCCCTCCTTCCCTCTTCAGAGGCGGGAGAAGTCATTTGATGATTTCCTATCCATAAAAAAAACGCCAATGTGAAAAAAAAAATGGTCAATGTAGCTCTTTCACGCTTATACAACCCCAATAATCTTTTTGTGTACACTCAAGATAGTTCCACAGTTAATCCGTACTAATATTATAAATGCGAAAGTAACTCTGCCAGTCTGTCTGTCTCTTTTCACGCCTAAACTACTAAACCAATTTTGAATGAAATTTGGTACAGACATAGTCTGGGACCCGAGAAAGGACATGTATAGAATAGTTTTCATCCCGGAAATCCCCCGGAAACGGGAACTATTATTCCACGCGGACGAAGTCGCGGGCAAAAGCTAGTTATATATATAAAGATAATACCTACTCTTAACAAACAACAAATTAGTTTATCAGTCAGAACAATATAATAACAACAAACATACATAGAAGTAAAAAGTCATAAAAAATATTATCAGTTTATATTATTAGAGCTACTAGTCTATACATTGGATGGTTCTATAGAGCTGAACCAGCATGTTTTCGAGCATTCTTATCTAAAACGATAATTATAATTATATTCCAGTAAATAAAACATTACTTTATTAGATCTAAATAACCTACCCACATAGATAGCACAGCCACACACACACACACAGCACACACACACACACAGTGGTACAGTCAGCATCAAAAGTCGCTGACCACATTCAGATTTTCAAAACCACTGAACGCTATATCATCCATAAATCGCTCAACAAAATAGGCGCCAGTATAAAATGAACATCATTAAAGTTCAAAATTAACTGAACACCATTTTGTCAAAAATTGCTGATCGTTATAACATCCGAAAATAACACAACAATCACTTTTGCAAAAGTCACTGAACAATATAAAATGGTTGTTTTGGTATCTAGTGTAATCATGGCAACGTCCAAAAATAACTTAACAGCTTATCTACCAAAAGTTACTGAACATTACTTTGTTTCGGATATTGAACTGCAAACTAAAAAAGTGCTTGTTTCTATCGTCAGAGTTACACATCCAAAATTGTCCTATCAAAACTAAATCATGTAAAAATATTTAATGGCTGTAAATTTGCAAAATATATTTTTATTTCTTAGAGCCAATGAGAATAGTAGTAGATCATCTAAACTTTCCATATTACGATTGAATATAGCCTTATTTGTAAAACTTTAAGTCTCACTATCAAAAATTACGCAGGTTCTATTATTGTTTGAATTTATACCATTGACCTAATTAATCATTTTTTTAGTTCGATTGAATTATAACCTCATTTGTAAACCAATGGCTCATTTTCAAAATTCACGCAGTTTCCCTTTTAAATAAATTATTTTGGAAACATAGTTGGGGGTATTTAAATAACTATTTATCCTTAAATATAAGAAGAATATTTCTTCTTAATTATAACTTTGTTGATAGTCTACACTGTTGTAAAAAATTTAATATAAAAAATTTGATAAATATCTGCGACAAGTACCCAGGGTAGATTATACACGATTTTACTAATAAGATAAGAACAATTTATCGTCTTGGCGGAGGTACTACCGTGCCTCCAGACGTTTTTGTTGTCAAACTTCGGAAAGGAATGTTATATTCATGTCACTTCACAAAAATACGAGTACACACACACATATTAAACCTGAAAAAAACAATTGATTCAATTAAGGGACTTTTGAGATGAACGATGGTATGCTATTTTTGTCAAAATTTGTTTAGCGACTTTAGAGACGAAGATTGTCATGCTTTTTCTTACCATAACTTTGTTAAGCGACTTTTGAAAAGTGATGGTCACCTACTTATGCTCTTTTATAATGATCATTAATTTCTGGTGCTTGTCATGTTGAGCGATTTTGGTATTATACGGTGTACAGCGATTTTGAAAATTTAAATGTGGTCATCGACTTTTGATGCTGACTGTACTAATGCATACTTCAAACACAAAACATGATCATTAGAAATGTCACTACTTAGTAAAACAAATTCTGTTCCTATGTATGCTTGGATCTTTAAAACTGCGCTACGGATTTTGATGTAGGTTTTTTAATAGATAGAGAAATTCAAGAGGATTGTTTATATGCAATAAACGTGCATATTGTTACGTAGGTAGGTATTGGTGACGCAAGTGCCGATTGTTCCGGGCACATTTACTGGAAAATTCGGGAAAGTTCCACAACGTTCTAGAACGTTCGATGGAGTTCCGAGGGGTCATTCGAGAAACTTCCAGATCATCGTCGATCATTCGCGATGTTACTGGAATGTTCTCGAATGCACCTGGGTACCTCGGGTTGTCGAACTTTCTAGAAAATGTGACCGGACGATATAAATAGCTGACGGTCCCCGCGCCGTCTCAGTTCAGTTTTGGGAACGAAACAGTGAACATCGCCGCGAAGCGGAACTACGACTGCGATACGAAGTGTGTGTTTTGCGTAGTGCTGTGTTAGTGAAGTGTTTTTGTGTTTGTGAATTTTTAAATAAAGTTAATCGTGTTTTTTCGAGTAAAACTGTGATTTTTATTTATCCCGAACCCCAGCTCGTAACAATTGGTGTCAGAAGTGAGGGATAAATTATGCCGGTTTTACCAAAGGACGACACGGAAGGAATCCGTACGAGGAGCCAACGCCAGCAAGAGGTGGACCAGAGGCGATTTGACCCCACCTCGGAACACGTACCGGGTGGTAGCCAGCCGACGACGGAGCCAGCGTCAGCTCAGGTATCTGGTGCTTCTGCAGCATCAACCACCATGGACCTTTCTGCTCTAATGGTACTGCTGCAGGAACAAGCCCGCCGTTTGGAAGAACAGCTCAAGCGGGACAGGGAAGAGCAGGCCCGCCGACAGGAGGAACAGATCCTCCTGATCAAAGACCTACATGCGACGTTCGGCAAAGATATTGGAGCCGTGAAGGAAAAGGTTGAGCTTCACGAGAACCGCATCTTCGAGGCTGAAACCAAGATCGCTGACATCCAGAAAACGTTGGGATGTCTGAAGTCTGGTGGAGGTGAGATTGCGGCCTCTGTTGTTGCCGCACCATCA
Organism: Athetis lepigone; assembly: GCA_033675125.1. Lineage (NCBI taxonomy): Eukaryota > Metazoa > Arthropoda > Insecta > Lepidoptera > Noctuidae > Athetis > Athetis lepigone. The sequence goes on along the minus strand of CM066243.1, from coordinate 9,536,312 downwards.
GTGCGTGGATTTAAAGCGCCTCCTTTCGACGGAACATCTTCCTGGTCCGCGTACAAGCTTCAATTTGAAGCTGTAAGGGAGGCAAACGGGTGGACAGATGCGCAAGCGAAGACTGCACTCACCTTGGCCCTTCGCGACCAGGCTTTAATGGTCTTAGAGGCTCTCGGCAACAATGCGGCGTACGAGCAGTTGATTAAAGCCTTAGAGTCTCGATACGGGGACGCTCATCTAGAGCAAGTCTTTCGTGCTCAGTTAAAGCACCGCGTGCAGCGCAGCGGGGAAAACCTGCAGCAGTGGGCTTTGGAGGTAGAGATACTAGTACGGAAGGCATACCGGTCTGCGCCTGCGTTCATCAATGGACAATTGGTTCAAACGTTTGTCGATGGCATACGGGATTTCGAAGTCAGGGTTGCTGTGAGACTTGGGCACCATGAGACGTTGAAGAGTGCCTTGGCCCATGCCTTGGAAGTAGAGGCAGTAAGGCATGATCTTCGTGCCCAACGCGTTAGCGAGGTTGCGGCATCACCTTTGCGTGACTGTTCGAAGTACAGTCCCAGATGCTACAATTGTGGAGAGAAAGGTCACATTAGATCCAGTTGCCTTAAGCGACGTGATGCCAATAAAGACCTGTCCTGGAGAAGAAGGGTTTCCTAATTATATGCAGTTAATGTCACCGCCCAGAAGCAAGAAAGACAAGCGACACCTGTCGCAGGCGGATATCAAGAGATTGCTTGGCGAGGTGGGGAGGTACAGAGACGAGTACGAGAAGTAGACGCAGTGCATCGGTGTGAGGAGCCAGCTGGAAGCGAATGTGGTCAGCGTCAAGCTAGTGCTGGACGATGCCGTAGACAAGAGGACAGCGAGGAGCGAGTCCAACGATGCGCTCAATTGACTAGACAACAGCAGCTTGGCGGAACAGAAGGAGTACAGGGACAAGCTGAAGGAGCTGCGGCTCGTGAAAACGCCCGTCATAAGCAAGAAGCTGAGGCAACAGTTCCCATCAGGATGTTAAGAGCAGACCTTAGCGATGAGGCGAAGAAAACCGTACAGCGTGCCAGACAGTCAGGTCAGCAGATGTCTGAGAGTATGAAAACTCGCTATGACCGGAAGATGAACAATAGCGGATTTGATGAAGGTTCACTGGTGTGGTTGCATAACCCAGTGCGTAGTAAAGGGAAGTCGCCTAAACTACAGGCAAAATGGGACGGTTCCGAGGGGTCAACTTCCAGATCATCGTCGATCATTCGCGATGTTACTGGAATGTTCTCGAATGCACCTGGGTACCTCGGGTTGTCGAACTTTCTAGAAAATGTGACCGGACGATATAAATAGCTGACGGTCCCCGCGCCGTCTCAGTTCAGTTTTGGGAACGAAACAGTGAACATCGCCGCGAAGCGGAACTACGACTGCGATACGAAGTGTGTGTTTTATGTAGTGCTGTGTTAGTGAAGTGTTTTTGTGTTTGTGAATTTTTAAATGAAGTTAATCGTGTTTTTTCGAGTAAAACTGTGATTTTTATTTATCCCGAACCCCAGCTCGTAACAATATTATAGTAAAGAAAAGTCGGGATTTTCAAAGATTTGTAATACGCGTGCAAAGCAGGGGTGGGTAGGTTTTTTATGGGTGGCTAGTAAATCTATAAAAAAACAGTCGAGTACGTAGATATTGTTAATCTCTGATTCCTCGATGTAGAATACATTTTGCATTATAACAATAAGATAATTCTATAAAGGTGTTTGGTTATTGCTTAGCTACGGTTGGGAATATTAATTTTAATTGGTTCAGTAGTTTTGGCGTGAAAGCGAGACAGACAGAGTCACTTCCTCATTTATAATATTAGTATGGAAGTAATATAAAAACACGATTTCATCAGCAAATAGGAAGGTTCCATGACAAATATTTGAGAGACAATAATTACGAAGTCTACTTATTTGTCGGATTTCCACAGAGAATGTAATCATTTCATTGATTGCTCGCGACAGATGGGATGTAATTTCATTGCCATTATACTCTGTGCTGTTTGGTAGCGGGATTTCAGATTTTAATTGACGCTTTTATATTGTTTCCCGTGCGCGATGTAATGTCATTCGAATCATTATTTTAATTAGCTACATTTTAAGCTTGCATTACTGAATTGTTTGCAAGTTCTACATGTTTTTTTATAATAAATCTGTAGAAAGTTCGTGTCTGTATATCAAATATACTTATCCAAAAAATTGTGTTTACCATTAGAGAATAGTAATAAGACACAAACAAAAATAGATACTATAATTTTGTCTATACGTCCTAAACTACGCAATAGATTTTATTACCATACATTTGACAATCTATTCGTTTTCGTTTTCTATTCTACAATGCCACTTGGCTAGGCCCTGGACTTTAATGCAGACCACACACGCTAGGTTTTACACGATGGTTTTGCTTGATGGCCCTGCATTCTAATGCAGTTCTTCTGCATGCTAGTAGAAAAATAGTGCTGATTCTCTTGTTCACAAACTAAACGAAATGTAAGATAAGTGCATCTTTCTATTTCCATTTCATGAAGAAAAAGACAGAAGATACATATTAATTTAGTCCTGTCAAATTAGACAACACCTGAAGTAAATCGATATATTTTTAGCGTCCATGTTTTAATCGCGTTTAAATTATCTATGGAGTGACTTAATTTGTCAGGACTAAACAATTATTTTATCTTCTGTCCTTTTCTTAACGAAATGGAAAGACAATGATGCACTGAACTTAAATATAGCAGTTTGTGAACTAGGGAATCGGCACCACTGTAGAGTTTTATCACACATTACACACTAGTTATGAATAACATGCATAACCATCATGCGTAACTTGACGTGCATCGCCTGCATAATTAATATAAGTTCATGCGATTGACGATTGGCGTTTTTGAGCCGAATGACGATTGCCGGTTTGAGGTGATTGACGGTTGCCATTTTTGAGCCGATTGACCATTGCGCCTTGAGCAGTCGTGGTAATCAATTCTCGTACCCTCTCTGTATGAGGAGGTCTTTGATCGGCAGTGGGACAGTAATATCCTGGTATTATTATTCATTATAATAAGAATAGAATAGAATAGAATATTTTATTTTTGCAAAGGTTGAAGAAAAAGCTAAAGGTGTTTGTTAATCTCTGAAACTACCAGGCTAATTGATAAGAATATTTCTGTAAGTAGGTGATAAAGAAAAGTTAAATCGATGCACAATGCTTGAAGAAATCTAGTAACTTACATACGAAACAAAATAATACAGGTTTACAGAATCTTTTTGATGTCGTTTGTAAAACTATATACACTGGGAGAGCTGAAATCTAATTTTAGTAAAGTAATTAAACTGTAAACAATATCATATTTTCACTATCTCAATAGTAGGTATTTTTGTATCAGAGTTAACATAAACATCATTAGAATGTTAAACTTTCGAGTTTCAAATCAAATATTTCAAATAATTTTGTTAATTCTGAAACTTTGATTAAATATTCATTCGAATTGGAATAAAAAACCTATCTGTTAATTAGATTCATTGGGTTTGTTGGGAATTATTCCAATTCTTTTATTTGTTATTTTGATTATTAATGAAGTTTTCAGAGAGGACGAGCTTCTGTAATTAATATTTAAATAGACCATGTTTTTCATTTTTGTGCTGTCTTAGTTACATTATATAAAATCTGCTTCGCTCGGGTGTTTCAAATTTTTGAAAATCCTCGCTATTCTCTACTGTAATATGCACGTATTACATATGAATATATCTAATGTGTTACGCGTGCATATTATCTATCCTCTTGAATCACTTTATCTATAAAAATACTGCACAAAAACTGTTTGCATAGTTTTGAACATCTAAGCGACTTGGTATTATAATACCAAGTCGCTTAGATGTTCAAAACTATGCACTACATAGTATACTATGTAGTGATGACTAGTTTCTTTATTATTACACGATAAACACATAATCTTATTGTCTTCGTGATACATAAAGTTGTACTATGAAAAAAAACGTAAGGAGCATAAAAACTCAAAACACAAGTCTTTCCCAAATAAACTTTTCCAAAGGTTTTTATTGGCGGCAACAGAAATACACCATCTCTAAAAAGCATATAAATACGGTCGAATTGAGAAACCTCCTCCTTTTTTTGAAGTCGGTTAAAAATTCGAAATGATAAAAAAAAACAATCGAAAAAAAAAATTGCGGACAAAGACACGTCGCCATTGACCTCTGGGGGTCGATATTGACCAATTTAAGAATAAAAGCTAAAAATAAATAAACCCTCCATTCCGTAAACAAACAAATATATTTCCACTCTAAAAGACCTTTTAGAGTAACCATTAATTGTCTGAACTCTTTACAACTCGCGTAGTGGAAAATATCCGAGCTGAATGTATAGCAAAGTAACATACGACTCTCAGAGGGGTGCTAGTGGATCGAATTATAGCTATTTGTTCTCCTCTAACGTAGTATTGCACAATAACCCATGTCTAATGGCAGTTGCAGTGTCGGCCTGGCTCCTAATGGGAATATTTCAAACTACATACGTTATCGTCAAAGTGATAGATAACTGGCTGCTTTGACGGTGCGTTCGTTACAAGCACGCGGCTCTAGTCATTTGTTTTGGCGCGCATTCGATTTTTGAACTGGTTGTTCGTCGACAATTATTATTACTGCTAGGAATCATTAGTATCTGTTTCATTGGTTTAATAGGCTTGATTAAGCTTAAAACGATCTTAATTTTTAAACCTATTAGTAACATGTTCCGTTCCCTATTAAAAACCTACGACTGAGGTAGAAACGAAATTATGAATAAAAAATAATATTGATGTTAGAGCAAAAAATCTACGTTCTGTTCAAAATATTGCTTTTATTTTTAATCTTTATAAAGTAAATGACACAAAACCCCCAATTTCAAAGAGCCCAAAATATCTCTTTCTATTTATTATTTATTTTTCAGTGTATAAGTCTCAATTCTTTGGTTAGCCTAAAAAAAAACCGGCCAAGAGCGTGTCGGGCCACGCTCAATGTAGGGTTCCGTAGTTTCCCGTCCGTCACAATAAGTGTTCCCACTTATAAGTTTTAAAAAAGGCTATTTGTTACGTTGACATACTAAGTACGCAGAAATTATTTTGTACAACCTTTTTGTTTTTTTTTTTGTACAAAAACTGTTCTTTCTATCAAGTTCAAAATAATTTTCCTAGAAAGTCCTTATAAAGTTCTACTTTCCAGATTTTTTTCATATTTTTTAAACCTACGGGTCAAAGTTAGAGGGGGGGGGGACGCTTTGATTTTTCCTTTTGGAGCGATTATTTCCGAAATTATTGACATTATCAAAAAATGATTTTAGTAAACACCTATTCATTTTTAAAATACCTATCCAACAATATATCACACGTCAGGGTTGAAATTAAAAAAAAAATCACTTCCCTCTTTACATATAGGGGGGCTACCCTAAAAAAACATTTTTTTCCAATTTTTATTTTACCACTTTGTCGGCGTGATTCATATGTACATATTGGTATGAAATTTCAGCTTTCTAGTGCTAACGGTCACAGAGATTAAGCGAGGACGGACGGACAGACAGACAGACATGGCGAAACTATAAGGGTTCCTAGTTGACTACGGAACCCTAAAAAATTGCGATCAGTGCCTGGCTCTCTAAATGAGACGAAACTTTTGCAGTTCGACAATAATGGTTAGTATTATTATTTATTACTTACTACTTTTTAAGTTTATTATTTAAAAAAGTAAGTGTAAGTTTGTTATTATTTAACGTAAGGAAACCTAAATCAATAGTTAACCGCCAATCCAATTTGAGAAAGTGTGGTGATCAATGCTCGCGCCTTCTCTACAATAGATAAATGATGCGTTGTACTTATAAATATTTATTTTTAAGTTATAAAATATTTTTGGGGGTAGTCTACCAGAACACACGTGTATTTCAACAAGGTTTTGATGTTTAATGTTAATATAACAACGCCTCTGTAGAATTCCCTAAAGAAAGCCAGAGACTAAATTCAAACCCTAATAAAATAATTATTAATGAAATGTTTTAAAAACGTGCCAAATTCATGTAACAAGTTAAATTATTTGGGTTATTTTATATCCTCTGTCTGTGGCTTCTTCTCCATACAAAGTTCTATTTATTTACTTATTACTTTATGTAGAACTTGTTTACTCGTTTTCTACCCTAGGATGATGCAGATATAAAACATAGTAGTCATTCCTTATTTTACATTTTTAATTTAAATATATCAAAATCTGAGCAATTATCAATTTAAAGATCTAGTCCGTTAACAATACACTGAAAAAGACAACAGTAAAACAAATTTGTTAAAACATACAATTTTAAACAAACAAATGAGAACTCGACTCGCTCCGAGTAAATCTCTTTAAAGCTTAAAAGAACCGCGGGGTTGTACAGGTGAATCCTGTTAAGCTATTCAACTTACTTATTAACAGACTGTGTTAAAATGTATACTTTTTCATTAGCCATAAAATTCTTTAACCACAGTATTTGTTAACAAAAGGTTTATCAGCATCTTGCTGCAATCGTAAAATTTGGAAGGTAAGTAAATGAGATGGTTTACGCTTTAATAACGTTGAAATTATGTTTAGTGTTTTGTGCGTAGGAGTCTTGTAAATAAACTGTTATGTACGTAATATTGTGTTTAAAATGTGTTCAATATATTATTATGAATGTGTGGGGAGGTATCGTGTATAAAACCTGAGAGAAAAAGCTTAAAATGTGACGAAGTAAGCACAACTCGTCTGCTAAATGTAATGTCTTAAAATAAATATTTACTTAAGTCATTATTTAAACGTATATTCTTTCATGGGGAAATTCTCCTGTATATCCTTTATCTGGGTAAATCAGGGAGTTACTTCAGATTCTTTACTACTGAAAGCCCACGGCTCTCCTACTCTATGTATCTCTAGCTAATATAAATCATTATCCGAGTATATTTATCTATTGCTACGTCTCTACTACAACTACCCTAATAAATCCCATTCCACAAAAATACCACGAAACTTCTCAACCAAAAACTACCAGACTAACAAAAAGCGATAATATAATAATTAGTGCATCCTCCAAGTCGACGGGTATCGGAATTTGCTGCAGGTAATGTTCCTAACTCTGGCGAACTTTCGAGAAAGTTAGGAATTCATTAAAAACAATAGCCGTTCTTGGATAACTCTCTTCTTGCGAGCCACCGATGGCTGCGAAGTTCCCAGCTTCATTATAATTCAGCCGCGGGCTCCTGAATTCTGAATCTGGAAAAGTGGTGCAATGACTGAGGTCGCATCCGTGAACTTTTAAGTTAACTTCATCACTATACTTATTTTAATGAACTTAGCTTTAAATTATTGAAGAAACTATTCTGGACTAGCTAGAAGAGAAATTAGCTCGGGAAAGTTTGTTTAAAGCTCCATGTTAAGTTGAAAGCAGCTTATACTTCTTGCGACCAACGTCTCAGTAGTCAATAACACAAAAGCAAGTAAGAAAGTGAAGAAAATAATAAAAAATACATTATTCCAGCTGCGCCTTCTGTTTTATTCAAAATTGAAGGCTCAAGTCAAAAGGAACCATTTTGTTCCGCAGCCAAAGTAATCTTGGTGAGTCGGAGACTTATCTGAATTGCAAATAACTCCAATTTTATCAAGAAAATGCAACCAGAGCTGCATTTAATTCACTATAACGCATTCACAAAATTATGCAGTCAAAACAACTGATAGACTGTCGCAGATATGCTAAAATGTAACTTAGTTGTGGTTTAATATTATTACGGACCACACTGGTATTTTATTTATTTATTTATTTATGGTTTACCAACAGATGCTACAGCTAATCATGACTTATGTTTGGTAGACTTAGAATAGACAATACTGCACACCCAATTAAAGTTAAACACCGCATGCTTAGTGTTTTACAGCTCAAAAAGAAGATGAAAAGTTATGTTATTATGAGTGTTAGTAGCTTAACGCTTGACGGGTTAAACTAAATATTAATTCTTATTACTATGTTAGTGCTAGTAAGGTTTTTTTACTGCTATATAAAGTATATAGTTTTCACGGTTAGCATTGCGAATAAATTTAGCTATGTTGTCTGTGTAGATGTCTATAAGATCACTATGCTCATTGATGAGTTTGCATAATCGTGGTATAGGGGAACTTGCGTGGTGATATTATGAACGTGATGTTTTTATAGTTCGCGTCACGTAAGCTTGCCCCTCTGAAGTTCGTCGCAATTGGCTGCGCAGTAGTTGATTTTACAACCGAACGTGGACCGCGCATGCGCGGTTTTTGAAAGATGGCGCTTGTAATGGCGTCTCTGTCACTCGCATACGTTCGATGCTTACTTCTGTCCTGCTTGCTCAATGCGAAAGTACTGTTGTTGCCAAAACTGTTAAACTTTGTTATGGTTTTTAATTATTTTATTTTCACCGCCACAACATAAATCAAACTAATAACTGCTATTATAAATACAGTAAAATATTGCCCGTTTAGAAACAGTTTTACAATCGCAATGTTTACAACTTAATTCGATTCTGTAAAAAAACAAAAAAAAACTACGAACGTAACACTTTTGTACGTGATTGTACCTGCGCGGTCGTCACAAAAGCCTAACTTCAGAGGGGCAAACTTACGTGACGCGAACTATACTTAAATAATTTAATTAGAAACGAATTTATGTAATTTGTATATAGTTGCATATTATGATATTAGTAAAACAATTCCTTTTTTCAATTATTATCCTCACTAATAAAAATTAATGAATAACCAACCACATGAATAACTAACAAAAAAGTTAGTTTAGTTGCATAAAAGTTTTGTATTCTCAAAATCTTATTATAGAAACAGCTGTACTCAACAGCAGTATTTTACGCTCTCTGTAATAACAAAAAACTTTTGTTAGTAATAATTATCTACTTACTCATTGTTTTGGATTAGGCCCAATAAGGATTAATCTTTTTTTCTACACCCGGAGGCCATAGTGTAATGTTATACCAATCCGTAGATAGTCAATCTCGATCGCGATCCGCGATCAAAATCTTTTGGTAGACTGGTCGAGGCTTCCAGCGACTAGGACCGCAATTAACTAGGACCGCGGTCCGAATCGCCGGAACCGTAAAAAATATTTATTTTCTTCCGGCGACTGGGACCACTCATAAAATTATAACTATAATCAAGATAACGTACAGTCAACGAAAAAATTTTAAGATGTAATAATCGAATAAAAATCCTTTTTGATTGAAAAACATCACTTATTGATATAAAAAGCAGCCTTTGACTACAGTTCTGTTATTTAAATCTTTCGTAATAAAAGCATAGACATAAAAAATATAATATAAATAAATCATGCTAATAATAATAATAAAAGGTGTTCTAGTCTGGCTAACGGAGACTATTTGCACAGACACAATCTTGTAGCCACGATTTTTCATCAGCAACTTGCTTTGAAATACAGTCTTGTGGAATCGGAAGACTGTATTTGCCATACTACAGGTATGTGCCCGACCCAGTTCTTGATAATGGCGATATCACACTGTACTGGGATCGATCTATATATATTTATATTCTTTATTGCACACAATAAACACAAAATATAAAGATAAAGCAAAAAATACAAAAAAAAACTTATGTACAATGGCGAGCTTAACCCAAAAATGAGTTCTCTACCAGCAAACCAAAATCTTGTAGTGAGATTTGCAACGGAGGATATGCTTATGTGCAAGAAAAATACCTTATACTCTTAAATAACTAATTGCAAAATAATAAATAATAACTACAAATAACATAAGAATACAAATACAATAAATACACTACATATAATACATAAATAAATACATATACATATATTAATCAATAGGCAGGAAATGTTTCCTAATTCCTATCACCGACAGGACTATTGTTGCCAATAAGCCTATATATATGATATAGTGGTGATAGATTGATTAGAGCGTCGCGCAATGATTGTTGATATTGCTGTCCCGCATGACGAGAACCTCGTGAAAGCTGAAAAAGATAAGCAATCAAAGTATCTTGACTTGGCTCGCGAGGTTGTCGACATGTGGGATGTAATTTCAGCAGTCATTGTGCCGATAGTCGTGAACTCGTGACGGCTAATGGTGTAATAGCGAAGAGCCTCGACCAACATCTGAGAAGGCTCTCGCTAGGCAGTTGGATTAAGGGCCTGATACAGAAGGCGGTACTCTTGGACACGGCGCGTATTGCTCGGAGGTTTCTCTCTCTGGAGCCCTGACCACCGGTAGCTCGGACCCTGTTTCCGATGCCGGTGGGCTACTATTTTTTATATTCTTCATTGTTTATATTTGTTTTGATATTTAAAAATGTAAATCATATGTTATATGATTTAATGAATGGAATAATAAAAAACATAAATCGTGCTTATAATAATAATCTACAATTTTCAAACAATTAACAATCAGAAAGTAATTATTTATCACAAAATCCTTTAAGTAGTAAATATTATAATAAAAAAAAAACATAAAATAGTAAGTACATAACTATCATTGATTTTTTTTTTCATCTTATCAATTGAAGAATGCTTTCTCTTTGATTATTGGATACCGTTAGTTTTTTTTAATGCTCCAGAACAGTATTTCATGTCTTTTAGGAGTCCTTCCAGCAACTGGGCAATGCTTGGCTTTGGCTTTATGTACTTTCTAATTTGTCTATTCCATTGCTCGCCAGCATTATTTGTTTTGTTTAATTCCCCATAAGTAGTAAATGTACCTGCGAGTGTTGAATTTTCTAGCCATGTTTGTACAAAGTAGTCATTAAAGTTTGTAATTTCTGCACTAATTGGCGACTCTTCCATGACATACAACTAGCCATCGTCGACCATATCTAGTGGGAGATGAGAAAGAGCCGAACATAGCTAAACATGATCTTTTCTTGGTTGAGTTTTGTCGACGCCCAACTCCCTCGCTTTACGCCACAAAGTTTTTTTGAAGTGATAGAAACAAAAATTCAAAATTTTTTTCGTTCACTGTACATTTGGTTGATTTCAGTTATCATTTTATGAGTGGTCCCAGTCGCCGGAAGAAAATTAAATATTTTTTACGGATCCGGCAACTCGGACCGCGGTCCGAGTTAATTACGGTCCCAGTCGCCGGATACTACGATAGACTGTTTACGGGCCTCCATACAGTTTGTAGCTTACATTGGTAAATAATGTTCAATTCGAATAAGTACTTCCTAAGAGTAGTGCGTTTAACCAAACAAACATATTCTTCAGCTTTATAATATTTAACATAGGTAAATTATTGATGAAACCGAAGTTTTTGTAAAAATTTATGTGCTTCAGGTTTGATTTTTGCACACAAAAAATATTTGTATGACCTGTAGGTATTTGCTTCTAGTTAAATTGTTTAACTATAAGCAAAACAGAATGTTTTTTTTTTATAACTTATGGGCTTGCTCTTGGTCCCAGACTAGTCTGATAGTTCATAGTCAGTATATAGTTCAATTCATCTCATAGTTCAAGAGACTTTTTTTTGTGTACTGTTCAAGAGATTTTTTTTTTATAGCACCTAATTTAATTGACTTATATTTTAATGTCATACAAAAGTACCGAGTGTCTGTCATATCGCTGTTAAACCCGTGCTTGTGTTGGTATGTTTATGTATAAATTATATTTGTAAAATGTGTTAGTCAGTAAACAATAAAAAAAATTACAACGCCACCTAACCTCCTTACATTTGTCTTATTATTATCCCTTATTATACTAATATTACGCAAATACCTCTTATGGTATTTAATTTAAAATGTAAGAGACGCTGAATGAGACCTTTCTGTCATGCTCGTCGTATTATGTATCATTTGAGAATTTATATTAAAAATCCCAGACAAAGTCACTCGCGGGCCATTTTGATGAAAACTTTAAATGACAGGTGTGTACAGACGGACACATTAAACTTGTTTATGTAACTGTATATAGTCATATACAACGATTCCATTATTTTTTCCCTTTTTTTAATAAAAATATTTTATTGAATTTGAATAGCTACGGTATTTTTGTTATGGTATGCTTTTCAAATAAGAGGTGTACTTACTACTTAAGGTACCCAGGTACATCATAACATGTTCTGCATCAATATGGCGACAGTGAGATGGCTTTTAACACATTTATTTTTCGATTTATCCTTGTACTTAAATAGCTATTTTTAGTATAATTTTAAATCTTTTATTTTTTAGTCAGTAGGGTAAAATCACAGATTAATAAATAGTTACTACCTCAGATTTTTACTAATCTGAGGTTACTACGTAACAGATACTTCACTCCAATACAAAAACCAAAATACCTACGCTATAATAGCCTACAAAATCATAATAATAATACCAGTTGTTTGCAGCAAGGAGAAATGTACTATAAGCACGCACAAAGAGAGTTGAGATTCTTTTGCCCGCCGCGCGACTAACGTGTGTGCGTGTCGTCCAGCAAATCTGCTAGGGTTATACGTATGATGACAATGGTAATAAAACGGATGTTTTAGAAAAACAATTATTATTTTATTTGTTGATCAAATATTTTTTAGTTTGATAAAATGACTGATGCATATGTTTCGTTCCTTGAATTCCCGATTATTATATTTTAGTGTCGAAAATATCCAAAACCGCGTGAATAATTTTAATAAATAATCAAAAGGGAAACAAGGGAATTGGGAAACAGGGGAATTGCACAATAATCACGCAATAATTACGTGATTTTGGCATTTTGATAGTCAGCGCTGTACCCGTGACGCACGAGCACTCAGCCGGGCGCGCGACAGCCCGGTGTTCGTTGTATCGTTGACGATACGCGAAGCGGTAGGCATAAAACGCGTGGCCTTGAGCGAGTGACGGACGCCTGGTAAAATACCGAAAAGAATTTTGAAACATTGTGTATAGAGCTAAATATTTAGGTATCTAAAGTAAGTAATTTAGTAATAGATAGTTTATTGAATTGGCTATTAGTCACGTGATAAAGTGGCAACACTGCGAACAGTAAACTCTCACATCCTGATTAAATGAATTAGCTACTTGAAATGTCAAATGATACAAATAAGTCCAAGACACATATTTTCTTAAACAAAATTAGTTAATTTTAGTCTCAAAATTCGAATAATATTTATGTAACTGTAAAATTTCATTTTAACTTCGTAGCAATTCTGATTTGACTACTAATAAGAAGTAAGCGAATAACCTTTTTGGACCCTGACTTTTGACTGCAATATTATGGAGACGAGTTAGGTATTTAAAATTGCTGTGCGTCCTTCCACCATCCTTTTATATAAGTTTCGCAAACTTACTATAGTAACAAACCTCTATAAGTTTTGTGTACACTCTATCTCGTTTGAAACATCTAATTACTTAATTTATACTGCAAAACGAAGTACAATTTATTATGTTTACATTATGTCCATAAATAAAAAAGCCTCCAAAGTATTTTTGATTTTTGAAAACTATTGAAACTGAACTTATTATTATAAGTCTATAACATCTTTCAGAAAAAAACCTTTTTCAGGTAAGAAAACAAAGATCTTGCCTGTATACCATTAGGTACTCGATATCTTAGTCAGCGAAACTTCAAACTGGTTTCTTTAAGTTATTTATTGTGCACACAGACTTTTAACGGTCACAAACTGGGGACTACTAATTTGTGAAAAGTAGTGTTATAAAAAAAATAGTGATTATGTACTGTATAGTTATTCTATAAAAAGGAATCCTCGTTAAAATTAGTTGAAGTGTAGTGAAGTAAGGGATGGAGTAGAGGTTGCAGGTAAGTAATAGGTGGTGATGAAATGAAGCTCACCTTCAATTCACTACATCTAAATTTAACAATGTGAGCATTAAAGAAATTAAAGTTTGTACCCCAACTTTAATGTTTTTGGAACTATCTCTTTAGGTAGGAGCGCTACCCCTTACCTACAGCCAAAGCTCACCTTCAATTCACTACACCAAAATTTACCAAAGGAGCCATCAGCCAGACCCGTCAATGCCATGACTGCCAACAACATAACTCAGCAACATCAACACTTACTCCCAAAACCGATTAATGTTAAATTAGCGTAATTTATCCCAAACTTACTAAGGTGCATGAAGTAGCAAGGGTTTGACCGTACTTACAAGCGTGTTAAACCGCGATGTGATAGCCGCCATTAATATCTAACAACACTTAAACACCTCCTTACTTATTCAGGCTTACCTGCGTTTTATGTCATACATCTTCACACGATATTCTGGATAAAGCCTGGATTTTGAATTTCTTTGCCAGCGAATGCTTAACGACTTGTAAATGTTTTACAGGTGTGTATTATGGTGTTTAAGGAGTAATTTTGTTTTTTTTTTCTTCTTTGTTTTAACATATTTATAAACAAAAAAGTCTAAACGGGTGTCTTTATCTTCTTTATTTATAATAGCTTCGCCCGCGTGGATTGCGAACTTCCATCCATTATTTGCAACGCTGAAGCTAACTCCAGAGTTAAAAGAATGGATGGGCAAAATGTATTTAAGCCAGTACTAAAAAAAATAACACAAAATGACACAAAACTTCTTTAGTACAATATCGCAATACAGTGTGAGCAAGTTTCACGTCAGACACCGAAGTCAAGCCGAGTAAGTCTGCAATCTTAAAAACCACGTACTTAAGTTTGTTAGGCTTATGCATTCTCTATACTAGTTAACCATCGGTAGTGCAGAGATATGATGGCAGGTGCAAATTTAAGAGAAAATATGATATTTTTGATGTATTCTATCTCTAAACTCTAACTTTAACTAAAAATATAGCAGTCCTCCGCGGTTTTGCCCACTTTTTTTATCAAGTATCACGCTGCCGTAGGTCGTAGCGTGATGTTATACTTATATCTTATATCCTTCCTTTATAAATGGGATATCTATACTTCTATACTAATATTATAAAGAGGTAAAATTTGTAAGTTTGTATGTAGGGGGTAATCTCTGGAACTACTGGTCCGATTTGAAAAATTCTTTCAGTGTTATATAGCCCATTTATCGAGGAATGCTATAGGCTATATACCATCACGCTACGACCCACGGGAACGGAGCAGTAACGAAAAAAGCGGGTGAAACCGCAGGGGACAGCTAGTCCAACATAAAAAGATTTTTTCAAACAAACTCTTCATGTTTATTATATTAATAATAATAATACCAGCCTATAACTGTCCCACTGCAGGGCAAAGGCCTCTTCTCATACAGAGAAGGCACAAGCATTGATTACCACGCTTGCTCAAGACGGGTTGGCGATTTCGGACTTATATTAACTACAAGTCCAGGTTTCCTCACGATGTTTTATGATGTTTGATGTTTGTATTATATTAGTAAAGAAAAAAATATACACAATAAAATCGTACTGAAATAACCCCCACCCCCTGAAGCAGTCAAAAGTGTTGATAACTTCGGAACGACTGAACCGATTTTGACGAAACATAACTATCCACTACTAGATAACCTACTTTCAACTAAAAACCCCATCCAAATCCGTTGAAGAGCTACGGTGCCACTGACAGACAAACATGCAAAAAGACACACACATATCGGTCAAACTAACACCACCTATCTTTTTGGGTCGGAGTTTAAAAATGCGACAAGTCACACACGGTCATCGGATCTAAAACTAAGCAGAGCTTGTACTATGGAAACAGACTACTAACAGAAAAATAACAACCTGCAAAAGGAGTCGCGGAACAAAAAGGTTGAGAAGCACTGCCTTAAGGGATAACGCTGTAATCACAGTGGAAGTCGGTAACTTGGCGACGTACCGTGTCAGATTAGCGAGCTGTTGGCGTGACTTAGATAATTACTTTACCAACATACAGAGAAGGGACATTGATGCGCAAGTTGCTAACAGTACGTGGCTCTACACCTTACAAAGTTTCGAATATTAGTAAAAAGAAAACATTTGTGTTGTTAAAATAGTTAAAACGGAAAAGAGGGATTATAAGTATAATCATTGTACAAGTGTAAATGAGCCCGTGATTTCTTTTCTAAAAGTTTTATTTACCTTTTTTAATTTATTGGTTTTTAGTTTGGTTTTTATTTTGTACGGGACTTATCAAAGTCAATAAAACGATCCAAACTTAAGGGAGTTCCTATTCCACTGAACAGGAACACCTCTTGATTTCAACATGAGACATACGTTACCTATAGATTATCATGATGTTGTATTGTCATTGGAATTCAATGTTTGTATGTGCAAAGTGGTCGAAAACACTGTTGAAGATTTGTAACAAAAAAAACAGGGTTCAGATTCAATCAAAATTCTGCTGTTGCCATTAAATTGCCTGTTGCATTATAAAGGTATTTTTTATCTTGTTATTTTAGGACCTTTGTACATACAAAAACCATTTCTAATTTATGCAAAGATAAACAAAAATCAGCACATGGGCGTCTAAATAATGAATAGTCTACAGTCTACATAAACATTGTATGTTGTATAAATTTCTTCATCATTACAGATAACCTATTTAAAACAATGAATTGCGTTTGTCAAGAAATTAGTGCGGGAGACGCTGACGACTGTGACACAGTTTATACTAGTATAGTCGTCAACGTAATCTCTTAGCGATAATAATTCATTGTCTTGCTTTTGTATTTTACTATAAGAAAAAATTGTAATATTGAAGACTGAAAATAAACAATTTTATTATTTTATTATTACATATACTCGCCTAATTTAACCACACACACTCCGAAGAAAACAACCAACACAAACAAATAAACAATTATCGGTTCAGCTGCAAAAATGAAACTCGAACAAAAAACAAGCATTATCTTGACGCATCCTAAAAACTCTATTACAAACACCATTTACAGGGAGATTAATGCCATCCCAAATATAATCCGCGTCAGCGGGCGGTCGAACAAAAACGCCAATGTTTGCACGGGCCCACAAAATGTGCCGAATAAAGGTCGCGACCGTCCAAATCTGGGAACCTTAAGTTTCCGCGGAACAAATATTTTTTGGCAACGTGGCAACACGAACACTCGTGACCAATATGAATGTGAAACAATTTGTCAGGTTTACATGGTTATTTGTACAACGCAGGTGTGGATTCGGTGAACTCGGAGCCCCTTTTCATGGAATAATAATGACGGATTCGACTTAGCGAAGACTTAGCGGGTACACTCGCCCAAGACGCGGCTTCGCTTTGCTCATTTGCACGGATTTAGGTGCTTGCCGAATCCCGATGGGATTATCTGATCGTTTGCTCAAGTAAACTTTGCTGATAGTTCACTTATGTCCTGTTAATCCGAAGGATAAATAAACGTTTAAATGTGTGTTAATTTTGCTTTTAATTCCTAGTAACCTGCAGCTAAATGTTTGAAACTAAACTACGTTTTAACACCGCCGAGTGCATTCCGTTTTATTTTATGTCCTCATTATTTGACCGCAAAGTATGTTCTACCTAAAACATTGTAACCACGCGATTGCTTCTAATACTCTTGTGTTCTTTAACGAAATATAAACTCTGTTTAAAAAAGTTAGTTCAAATCTAATACCGATAATTATGTATGTGACATTGGCGAAACGGAGAAACTCTCAGATTTGAGTGGACTGAAATTATTGTATAAGTATTTGTCAAAATATAAGGAGTCCAAAATCTTTATGAACAAACAAAGACAGTTAATTTACATACCTACAAAGCTCTCACACTCAATATTTTGATATATAAAATAAAACGCTTATTTTACTTTTAACATTTACATTGAACAAGAAAGAGTAAGTACAGTAATACTAATAATAAAAAACTTTCATTTCTTAATCAAACACGAATATTGGTCCGTCCCCAAATATAAAATACAACCTACCGTTCCTTTGTAGAATGAACAAATATCATATTATTTTCTATGTTCTACACATGAGCTATATTGCATAGAGTATCATGAACAGTGATATTGGAATCTGATTTCCCTCGGAAACTTGTGCAATACGGCCGTTATATTCAAATCTGCATTCCCAAACGTACTTCACATATCAGAGATTTAATAAAAATCCCCGGTATGTTGGATCTCAGCTGCGCAAATCTCGTTTTCTTCTTTTATTTCAAATCTATGAGCGACATAACTGGACTGCTTATTAACTTTACAGCTTAAAGCGGGCGCACACGTTACGATGTACTTGTGCAAATTTGGCTAGACGTACTTGCGCAAAATTTCGCTAGATGTACCTACTTGCGCAAATTTGGCTAGATGTACTTGTGCAAATTTTGGCTTGCACAAGTATGGATTACCGTGTATGTGATGGGTTAATCTTAGGTTAATTCCGTCTGAGCTGTTTGCGGTCACCGCAGAGACATTGACGTGAGCAAGTAGGGTTATCACTGCGTATACAGCCTGCATAATTTCAATTATAATACAGAATCTATGGAATAGGATTCTATGATAAAAGAAAAGTGTTTTTGCCCAATTGAATTAGTGTACTAGTTGTTTTATTAGATTTTTAAACAAAAATGCATTTTGTTTTGACTTAAGTAAACATGGACTGGTTGTAAAATAATACATAAAATAAGCTGTTACTTATAACCTGCAATACTTACTGAAAAACAAAAGCTATTATTTTGGGTCTATTTCGTTTTTTTGTAAAAGTATCTGTGTTAATCGATTTTGTTGCCGCAATTCCATTGGGTCATGACAATTCTTTCTACACTTTGTATTCCGTTCTCTTAGTATAAGCGCACCTTAAGTCATATTGTTTTTATAGCGGACTATATAAGTTGAAACGTATTTTATCACGAACTATTCGAACTTAAAAAGATTTAAGCTACTATGTTGCTCGATTTATTACGAAAAGAATCTTGATTATAAAAGCTTCTTTATTTACATATTCTCCTAGATATGCAAAACACTATTTAGTTATATTTTATTCAAAAACTATTATAGAATGAAATTGCACTCACCTAAAAGCCAATTTTTGTCATTAATCTTTCAACGACCAAGCGACAGCCGGCTGTCGGGCTGCTACTGTCTCTCGAATCACGAAGGCTTAAAACGTTGTATGAAATTCATCTCAAGGACAATTATTTTCACAAACTCCAGTAGAGTAGGTTTTAACAACGACGAACGTTCTTGAAAGATACGGGAATTAACCACAAGTTTTACGTTTTAGCACGGCTGAAAATACTAAGACCGAGATAAATATACGATACTTAGCATGTACTTTGGCTTAGCTATTCGCTAGATGCAAAGTAGTAAGAAGGTAAGAGAACCACGAACTGATCCGCTTTAATCTCTTGAACACACGTGATTCGAGACACAATAGAAAGATAATAGTAGTGCGACAACCGGCTGCCGCTTGGTCGTCGAAAAAACCAGGAACTTTCATCGAACCAACTATCACTAGTGAAAAAACATCAGGCATTTTGGCCCAAAAAAAATCGTGGCCAGACCTAAAAATTCTCAATAGTTAGGGCACACATAACTTAAACTACTACTATGAATTTAAACCCGTAACTGCCTTTTCTTAGTGAAGATTAAATTGTGAAAACAGTATTAAATAAAAAAACCGGTCAAGTGCGAGTTGGACTCGCGCAACGAGGGTTCCGTTAATTTGTTTTATGAAATAACTACAAATTAACGGTTTTCGGAGTTTTCTCTTTACTTGTGCTGCATGACCTTGCTTCTTGCCAAATTTCACGATTCTAGGTCAATGGGAAGTACCCTATTGGTTTTGAGTTTTGATTCCCTTGAAACTGTCTAAATATGCAATATAAACCGCCGTATCTTTTTATTGCGTTGATTTAGAAACTTGATTTTTTCACTGCTTTGGGAGATAGCAGACTTGAGTATGTGATAATAATTTCAGTTTGATATCTCGACGCGTTTCTGAGAAAAAGGTTCTTGACCGTCAGACGGACAGACGGACGCCTGATGTGAACTAACTACAAATTTACGGTTTTCGGAGTTTTCCCTTTACTTGTGCTACATGACCTTGCTTCTTGCCAAATTTCACGATTCTAGGTCAATAGGAAGTACCCTATAGGTTTTGAGTTTTGATTCCCTTGAAAATGTCTAAATATGCAATATAAACCGCCGTATATTTTTATTGAGTTGATTTAGAAACTTGATTTTTTCACTGCTTTGAGAGATAGCAGACTTGAGTGTGTGATATTAATTTCAGCTTGATATCTCGACGCGTTCCTGAGAAAAAGATTCTTGACAGACAGACGGACAGACGGACGCCTGATGTCAACTAACTACAAATTTACGGTTTTCGGAGTTTTCCCTTTACTTGTGCTACATGACCTTGCTTCTTGCCAAATTTCATGATTCTAGGTCAATGGGAAGTACCCTATAGGTTTTGATTTCCTTGCAAATGTTCAAATATGCAATATAAACCGCCGTATCTTTTTATTACGTTGATTTAGAAACTTGATTTTTTCACTGCTTTAAGAGATAGCAGACCCGAGTATGTGATATTAATTTCAGCTTGATATCTCGACGCGTTTCTGAGAAAAAGGGTCTTGACAGACGGACGGACGGACAGACGGACAACAAAGTGATCCTATAAGGGTTCCGTTTTTACCTTTTGAGGTACGGAACCCTAAAAAACATACAGACGAATTGAGAGCCTCCTCTTTTTTGAAGTCGGTTAAAAAGACATGTGTCTTACATTTTATTAATACTAAGAAAAAGCAACTAAAGGGTTAATAAGCTAGTAGTAATAGTTTACTGTGTCACCTAGCAATTGGGAATCATAATAGGCGAGATGACAAAAAAAAAGTAATTAGTCCGTCAGTTAGATAATCAAAAAATTTGGGACACGTATTTTTTCTTTTTTCTCGTAAACAGAAAATGACGACAATACAGTGCGTTGAAGTTCCGTGAAACGTCACGCCTTTGTATAATTTTTACTCAGAAGTGACGTCACAAGCCCCCTCTCCGGAACTTTGATGCTCTTTATCTTTGTATTTTGTTATTAATTTGATGAAGCAAAAAATATGTGTCCAGTATTTTTGGACTGTCTAACAGACGGACTAAACAGAAATGTCATTCTTTTGATGTAGTCAACATCCCTATTCTAGATCTGGCCGCCCATTTTTTTTTAACCAACTTTGTATGAAAACCGCGCGTAGTTAACTGCAAAAACAATAGCAAAAACAATGATCACAAATTCTATTTTCCACAAACAAGTTTGTAACGAGAACAACGAATGAAATTACCCTAATTAAAGTCCGTGTTCACTAACTGAAATCAAATGATTGTGCTATTTTAGGCGGGAAATAAAAAAGTCAACGCTATTGTTGACACTTTAGATTTATGATCGAATAGAAATGAAATAATAATGTAAATTACCATATTTCATTAAGATTTTTATTTGTATTTACTCATCGTAAATGACAGCCAGCCATTTGACATTGCAAAGTCCGCCGAAGTTGTAATTGCTTCTTTCGCGCATCCAGCCAATACTCTAGTAGTTCGACAGTTGTAGTGAAAGAAATATTGCTTAGCGAAAGTACGGATTTTCATGTCGTTTTCACCAACAGTTAGATCGATTAATGAGAAAGGTTTAGACATTATAAATATACTAGGATTCGCCCGCGGTTTTTCCTGCGAGAATTTCGATACTTACTCTTCACAAATAACATAGTCAAGTTCATGTCTGCGGTTTGGGCTGTGCGTTGATATATCAAGAGTCAGTAAATCAACCAGTCAGATTTCTATTTTATTATACAGAGATAATAAAAGCTGAGAATTCCAAAGAGTTGTAACTAAATTACAACTAATTTCAACCAGCAAAAACTCTCAATGCATTTCCAAAACTTGCCAAAACCCAAAAGCAACACAAATCACGACGGAACAAGAAAGAAATCGTACAAATTGTCCTTTCTCAGCCTATCGCAGTAATACTGGGAAAACGGATCGCTTGTTTGAAATTCAAGGCGCGGCCGGCGACCACACTGGGATTGGACAACGACATGTGCTTATTGTATTTCCTGGAAGCACCACGGAGGCACCATTTCAACAGGATTTATATGGAAATGCCTCAACGAAATTGTTTTATTTAGATAAGGAATCGGGACAGTTTGGCTGTTCCTGTAATAAATTTATAAATGCGTTTGCTATGTCAAACAGTTATAAGGAGTAAGTGTAGACAAAACCAAACTGGTGGCTAATTTAAACTGATAATGATTAACTACTTTTACTTTTACAATTATAAATTAGACACAATTCTGTTTTCTAATAGAGTTGGAAGCGCTGGCTCTCACATTATTTTTAATTTTTTTAAGCAAGGTAATTTATTTGTAAATGTGTTACACTAAATGTTCGTGAACTTGATTAGCTTCCATTTCCTAATTAATTTTAATTTTTAATACTCAATACTCAATATCTTTATTGCATCCATATGTTAGGTACATCAAGTTGGTAGATGATAATACAATTAGTTTCAATATGGACCCTGTAGGGCACAGCAATAATTAAAAGATGAAGAGGGCTGCTTAATTACCTAACTTATACAATTTAACAAATAAATACTATTACTACCTACTTACTCATATCCACTTATTATTTTTATATAGATACACACATTTTATTATGTTTATATAGATACTCTTTTGACGGAAATGGTTTTGACATTATATATATTCTTCTCTTCACACTTAACAATGTACAAATAATAATAGGTATTGTAACAACATTATTTTTAAAGAGTAAGTATGGAGTTTCTTGCCCATTCTTCTCCATACGAATCAACTTTTTGGAATGGGCAACTAGATTCATTTTTCTTTGTTTTTGACGTTCTAAGGTGCCTTTTAAATGGTCTATTAGAAATAAATGATTTGAGTTTGATTTTGAAACGTCGTATGTCAGATTTCGGGTTGTCTGCCTTCTTTTGTTTTTTGGTTATCTATTAGACAATTTGTATATTTTTATGTTAAATGCCGTTTAGATAATTTCTTATCGATATCTTTAGGATCATTGATCTTTGGTTCCAAGAATAAGGAAACCATGGAAATTTGTTACGCCCGTGACTTGACTCTCTGATCATTACTTTGTATAAAACAAAGTCGCTTTCTCTTTCCCTATCTCCCTATGTATGTTTATAACTTTAAAACAACGCAACGGATTTTGATGCGGTTTTTTTAATATATATAGAGTGATTCAAGTAGAAGGCTTTTAAGTATATTCCATGCTTATTATAGTAGAAAAAAGCCGGGATTTTTAAATATTTGTAACACCCGTGCGAAACTGGGGCGGGTCGTTAGTTATTGTATACGTAGTTCATAACACTCGGGATTACAGTAGATTCCTATCAGATAAAAAAGTGCAATCGCTACGAGACTTCACACAAGCGAAATAATAAAATTTAACTAGAGGTATTTTATTTAGATAGTTTCAGAATCACAAATATAAAAAAAAAACTACAAAGACCATTCTCTACCAGTCTTAATTAGGGTAACGCAAAAACTAACATAGTACTCAAGCGAGAAAACACAACAAATTTTCAAGAATAAATATATCATCTAGCTTTATTTGCTTAATGCACAAAATATTAACTTAACTCGCTGTACATTTACACAAGAATCAGGATACTGAAACTATTAATTCAGTTAAACTACAAATTAGCATTTGTGACGAAGATACTTGACGCAAGTTTCTACTTGCACAAGTTAAACAGAATCCAGATATCTCCGCCGAGTTCAGTTTTCCAAGAGCAATACTGGCGGTCCGTGGGCGTAAACAAGTTGAAAACAGAAGGACAACCACAAAATTTTGTATTGTTATATATTGTATATGCAGAGGTCAGATCTCAAAAGTGATCATTTAAAAAAAACTCAACGTATTTTTGACCATTTCATAAAATAATCAACTTCAAGAGTTGGATACACAGTTTGTAATTTTAATAATACGAATATCGTGACCAGATCTCAAAAGTGATCATCTCATAAAATACTCAATCAATTTTCAACCATTTCATAAAATAATTAACTTCAAGAGTCGGATACACAGTTTGTATTTGAATTAAAATTTAAATAAAGAACGATCAACGACCCTTTTATTTTACAAGCCAGAATGTGAGAATGCCCATGTAAAGCTCATACTGCACTGAACAGAAAATGGACCCCTTGCTACGCTGTATTTCTTTTTTTTTCTAAATGTAAATTTTTTTTTGTGTTCACTTTATGTATGTGTAGCAAAATAAACGGTTTAAATGGTTTAACAGACATATAAACCAACATCTAGACAAACAATCAAGCTTGGGACAAAACATGTATTCAAAAACTTGTCCCGTACAAAAATTCGCGACGTGCAGCGCAGCAACTCAACCACAACGCTAGTATTGCCGTTAAAGTTATATTTAAAACTTGCGACCCGCCCCAGCTTCGCACGGGTATTACAAATCTTTAAAAATCCCGACTTTTACTACTAATAATGCTACTATAATAAGCATGTATTATACTTAAAAACCTTCCACTTGAATCATTTTTCTATTAAAAAAAAACCTCATCTAAATCCGTTCCGTAGCATATTAATGATTCTTCGTCAAAAATCTGTATGTTCAATTTCCAGTAATGGACAAAATATTTAGCTTAAGGCTTTATATATAGTATCTCTTCACATTCGTTCTAATAAAAAATCTCCTAAACCATGAAAGATACCGTAGAAAAAATATTATGATAGTGACGAAATGCACATATATGTGGGATTTAGTTCAACCCCTGACCAGACTTATTTATTAATAACAATAATATTTTTCCTC
This sequence comes from Athetis lepigone, assembly GCA_033675125.1. NCBI lineage: Eukaryota > Metazoa > Arthropoda > Insecta > Lepidoptera > Noctuidae > Athetis > Athetis lepigone. The sequence goes on along the minus strand of CM066243.1, from coordinate 9,511,589 downwards.
TTTCAGAAGCAGCTCAAGGATTGACGATGATCCTCAAAAAGGGCAACAGGCTCGTGTCCTATTACATGGGGTTTTTCTTCTATCATTGAGAAAAGGATACACGTAGTGATAAATAAAATACGAGGGCTTCTTTCTCCAAGACAATGAGCAAGGTGGTGTTGTCCGATAATTTAAATTAGGTAGTAAAAATATACTCATCCTACTTCTTATTGATACCTACTATTTACACCTACCTACCTACCACCCCTAAATTATTAGATACACATTGTCTCTTTTCATGCATAGAAACTAAATTCCAGCTGTGGATTGCTGATTCCTTAAGGTCAGTATCCATTGAGAATACGGCGCTATTACTATTTAAATCTATTCAATTCTTCCACTACAAAGTAAGCCCAATCTAAGATAAATTCGTTTTAACCGAATGCATCTTTGATATCGGTCCTTCTGTCCATTATTTCATCACTAACAACATCCCGGTCCTATCTGACGTCACAAACAGCCTGGAGTCTATCTTAATTAATCCGGGGAGCCCGATTATTAATTCCCGGCAATTTAGCAGATGAAGGAATCCCATCGCACCATCGACCTTTGTACCCAGATCGGCAACACTGGCCAAGTATAGCCCCCTAATGAATCTTTGGGATGGTCAAATTATAATACAATATTTCAGAACAGTGACTGAGACATTAGTTTTCAAACAGGGTTAAATTTTAACTATAATTTAATTAATACCTACTTGGCGTACGTATGATCTGTATTTAACCAATAACTAACTAATATTAAAAAGACAATAGTAGCCAGACAGCCGGCTGTCGTTTGGTCGTTGAAAGGTTAAAAGTCTAAGGTCAACGACAAATATAGTCAGTTACAATTTTCTTTTGTTACCAAACTATTTAAAATAGACAAAACTTGTGTAAACAAAGTTTTATTAAGGCTTTTCTTCAACTTTCCGAGATAGTTTTACATATAGAAAGCGGAAAGCGTCCGAAACCATTTATGTAAGTAGGTTTTAGTAACTCTTTATCTATATATCTGACTGTCTCATTGTTGATATACACATCATTACTAAACACATGCAACTTTTCGTAATGTTGTGTAGTTGCGTATGTTCTTTTCTTTGTACAGACAGAGTAAGTGTCCACGATTAACTAAGAAAGGCTTTTTAGGAATTCCAATCCTAAAGGGTTAAAAGTGTTAAAACCCTCAGGTGAATACACAGGCGAGAGCTAGTTTATTTATAATTTAAGTAGTCTACTAAAATGGTGTCTTCCCTTTTAGTAGAATCACATTTATTTATCATTGTCAGTTTATCTTGTAGGACACTGACTAAACACTCAAAGTCTTGTTCCTCCTTTTCAATAACTAATTTATTATTCAAGTATTCAAACAATTTGATTCCCTCGAACGCTGTCAAGCTGACACACTTAAGATTTGACAAGCTACTGTTTGAGCACTTCGGTCCCAAAATGACGTTTCTGTGTTACTGTCATTAAGTTGTCTAAACTATAACTTGTTAGATTTTGCATAACTCTGCCCTAACTTATGTTGGCTTTATTTCAAGGGATGGTTTACTTACGTCACTTCTTAAGTCACGGGGACAGTAAGATTATAAGGTATTAGACTTACTTGCATGTGTAGGTAGGTACTCATCTTTCTTGATAAATTCACTGTATATTTCTACATACATTTTAAATCGAGCAAAGCTTCAAAATTAAATATGGACTTTAAATAAATGATTTTATCTTGATTATTTTACTGTCAAGTTAAAGTTTAATCATACCGCTATATTAAGAAATTAGCTTTTGCCCGCAGCTTGGCCCCAGTGGATGTCAAAACTTCCATCCCCTGTTTTACCCAAATACGATAAAACTCAATGATTAGTAGAAGTTATTTTACCTATTTATTAGGATTTTTCTTACATCTGGCCATAACTTGAACTCCACAATATTTCAATATTAATTATTTAATGGAGCCTCAATGAGAACGTAGCCACTTTACTTAATTTTCGTCAATAGACCACTTAACAATTTGTAAAATAATATTAAATAGACTACTAACTACTACTACTATTATTATACTATTTTAATTAAATAACTTAGATCAAGTTCGTTACGTAACATTCGAAACTAAAATAATATAAAAACGATTGGACAAAAAATTTTCTTTGTACATTTTTAATACATAAATTATTATGAATGGAAAAACAAACGTTACAATAAGAAGAAAAACCAGTGTGAAATAGACGGAAATTTCTGGTATGATTATGAATAATATTGCGTAAAACATGTCATAAACATTTTGACATGCCTATCACTTTTACAATACAACAAAGCCCAAATTTTAATATGGATGATAATCCTATGACGCAGCAAAAGGCATGCCAAACAAGATTCAATCATTTCAATATTGTAACTTAATTAATATTCCATAAATTTCAATATCCCTTGCAACGTGAACCATGAACCAAAATGACCAGAATACCTAATCCTGTTATGAATTTTACGTCCCAAAACTAACAAAATAGTTGAAATATTGTGGAGAAAACGGATGTTGATGAAAATACAGCGATAGACTCTAAAAAACATTAAGCCATTCTAAATAAGGTAATGTGAACCTTTCGCAACTCCTTTCTGAAATTTAAGAAAATCTTTAAGAAGATAACAAAATGTGGGAAAGCGAAAGAGAAAATATTAAAATCAAATAAAAAATGTACAAACTACGAAAATTTTTAAACTAATTAATAGGCTCACATTAGGCTTCTTTTACAAGTCACTTATTACTTACTAGCTTTTGCCCGCGACTTCGTCCGCGTGAAATAATAGTTCCCGTTCCCGGGAGATTTCCGGGATGAAAACTATCCTATGTCCTTTCTCGAGTTCCAGACTATGCGCCTTACTAATAAACGCTGCATAAAGTTATGACAGGTTTATACGTCAAAAAATGTATGGTTATACAGGCTTTATTCAGTGCATAACTTTACACAGTGATTATTAGTAAGGGCATACATCTGTACCAAATTTCGTCCAATTCGGTTCAGTGGTTTAGGCGTGAAGAAGAGACAGACAGACAGAAAGACAGAGTTACTTGCGCATTTATAATATTAGTACGGATTGTTCCAAAAACACCAAATCAGAACTTCAGGAGGCGTTGATGTTTTTAACTAAAGGTGTAAAATAAATAACCTTTAACTGTTGTGCAAGGCAAGTGCCTCTTCTCGTATAAGACAAGTCAATCAAGGCAGTCAAGGCGAATTGGCGATTTCAGACAACAAATTACAAGTCCTTGTTTTCTTACAATGTTTTTCCTTTATCGTTTTTTTCTGATAAATTACGAATGAATTGAAAATGTAACATAAAACTTGCCTTGATTCAAACCCATAATATAGTTTATGCTATGCAAACATCTAACAACAAATAAATCGGCAACATTGACATGTTTTAACGTCACTTTCACTGATCAATAGCGTCCTTATCAAATATTTAAATTTCCAATTTTCAATTGCCACTTTTCAAAAAAATCCTTCCTTAAAATGAAATTATTGCAAGAATGCGAAGGCATAATGCAAAAGTACTTATATATTTAAGATAAAAACTGACTCTCAAGTGAATCACATGCATTTTCTTTAGATGTACAAAAATACGATTCCAACATTCCTATTTCCGCGAAATTGACATATTGCTTTAGAAACTGGAACGCAGTTTATCTAATCTTAGCTTTACCACGCGAAATGTAAATACCCTTTGAAGGCACCAGTAATTAATACAGCGTTCTACCGAAAGCTCAATACGGGATGTGATACACTCATGACTAGAGCGAGACGCCACACTTAAATATGTAGGTATATGTAGTTATGTACGGAGATGGATGCTTCTAGAAAGTAGAATAATTTTCTTTTAAAAGCCTAGTGAGCTCAAACTGTGGGTGTGTTTAATCTACCTATGCTAAAGTATTTACCCTTTCAACGACCAAACGGCAGCCGGCTGTCGGGCTGCTATTGTTTTTCTATTGTGTCTGGAATCACGTGTTTTCAAAAGTTTAAGAATGAATTTAAAAATAGTCAAACGCGCATCATTTTGGGTTATAGTTTCTACTACTTTTTAAACAAACACCTGACTTAAATTAGAAATTTCGTTTTTTTTTCATTGTAGTCTAAAATATTGATGGTGACAGAAATAAGATTATAATTATATTTTTTTTATCAGATATTTTTCTCCTTTGTTAAAAAAAAATATTGACTCCCATTTAAACCACATGGATAATTCTTAATGACATAGGTACATAAAAAGATCTTTAATTCATTCCGTCTTCTTAATGACATAGGTACATCAAAAGATTACACAACTAAAATAAAGTCATAATGTAATTATATTATGACTTAATTCTAGTTGTGTTATCTTTTAGTTGTGTTGTGTATCTATGTCATTAAAAAGACTGAATGAATTAAAGAAGATAATTGCCTTTCTGGTTCCTATAAAGAAAATATTGTAGAAAGGGCAATGACCGCTATTGTCACAAAACCACCGCAGTTTTACTTCAATCGATTGCACTGAGGTAATACAAAATAGATTAATTATCTCCATGATGTTCTGTTAATTAAATAATGTGTGTATTTACATCCTGATTAAAAACTCATTAACATTCAGTAATTACACAGTAAAATCTGTAGTTCGTGAAAATAATCATTATTACGTATTCAGAGATATTTTTAATTGTCGATCGAAGAATTAAAATAACATTGTTACTGTATAATAAAAGTGTATAATAAAAAATCTGCCTCTCGCAGTTTCATCTGGGTCTTTGGTACCGATCCGTAAGATGCAGTGTAACAGCGTATTCCCATGAAGCAAACTATCACATCCGAATGTTCAAATGTTCCAATCAAACTGGTAGTTTACAGAGATAAAACAGTTTAATAAAAAAAGAAAAAAATAAAAAATAATTATTAAAACCGCTTATAAATGTATAAATCCAAACAGACAATAAAGAGCGATCTTTTGTCTTGATTCTACATTAATTCCACATTTCCTTTATATTCTGCTATTCTGGCTGACCGTACATATAAATTATTTTATTATTGCGTCTTTAAATATTAATAAATATCTAAATGGAGAAAATACGTTGCCCATATTTTTGAAAAAAAACACTACTTGCATTCATTACAACAAACATAAAAAAAAACATTTTTTTCTCTTAGGTAAATGCAACACCGAGCTTGTAATTCAGTTGTAGTGATGGCTCTTGGTATCGTGATAGCCGTGTGGTTTAATACCCGTCCCTCATGTGGTTGTGACTTTCAAACTGGGCTCGAGAAAGTATGAGATAAGACTTTACTTATTTATCGACAATGAAGAACGATGGAAATGATTGAGCATGAAGACGAAAACAATGGGATAAGTCTAAGAAGAAGAATAACATGTCTACGTGGCATTTCGATCGAACATAAATCGGAGTATACCCGATAGTCTAAGCTGCATCAACCTTGGATATTGGCAACTACAAAAGCGCTACGCTAACTATTTCTAAAGAGCATTGTTCTTTCGATAATTGTATCTTAGACAAGACCGACAAAGGATCAATGACCTGCACTGTTCTCTTCGATGTTTCTCGGAATGTGCATCCATGCATTTTCGCTCTTTGACTTCTTGTTTCCTTAGCTAATACTAATACAATTAAGTACATTATTTTTCTAACAAAAACCTAAAACTGAATTTTGTAATTATCGTTGTATACAACTTTTAGTACATAATTGATTGTAATGATTTTTATGTTACATTTTTGCACAAGTTTTATTTTCAAGTCGTAACTCTTGAACGCATACGCACAATGGCCCAATCATGAGGGGTAAGTGCAGACAAGCCCAGCGAAACTAAATACTAAAACTCTTGAACGCCAGAGTCAACAGTGCTACCAAGAAAGCAAAGAAAGCTCTACGAATCCCAAAAAAAGTTAGAAAGGAATCAAAGTACAGTAAATAACAAAAACCTATTACCAAACAAGCACAAAGGGACGATTACAACTGAGAAAAGCTCAGATTACCTAGCAACACAGAAAAAATAAATGAATATCGGAATGCGAACTGTTCCGTCTGATTCCAATAAGTATGGCAGTCTTAGTGTAGCATTATTGCGAACTGTTACTTTTTAGTTCCCATTCTCAGAGACAGAATCAAACACCTATTAAAATTCAAACGACACATTACCTTGTAAAATCCGCTTAGGGACTACACAGAAGTTGGCGCTTAAGCTTTTTAACGAGGCTCCCATTGCACTATGAATCCGATAACGATCAAATCTAGAGGCGCTTGTTCGAAGTGTAGACTGCCTTTATCCATGGTATAGAGAAAGTCGGTACGGTATTGAGAGTGTCCCTTGTCTACATCACGCTGTAGACACTTTCTTACATATTTTCTTTTAATATTGTTATAATGTATTGAATGTATATTTATATTACCCGAACTGAAGAGCTAACCGTGACAGCGGTCTGTCTCACTTTACAACTGAAAACACGAAATGCAAGCACTATCCTCATGTTTACACAAATTAAATATCTTATGTAATTCACTATTAATAAATAATTCCGAAACACCTATTTCCAAAAGACCAATCCAATTAATTTAAAATTGATTTGTGATGGCTTTAAATTCATTAAATAGTTAATCATTTCAGTTGTCGAAACAGTGTTGTCGTAGAGCAATATTACCACAAAAAATCTTAGTAAGATCATATATTGACAGCCCATTAAAAGTATCTCAAATGATTAGTGTTGTCAAACCCCTAATTTAAAAATGACTACAGACAGTCACGTGACCATCACGCCCCGGAGTGCCATGCCTTATACATTATACCATACCTTTATCTACGTAGTAACACGGGATAGAGTGGTCGTGTTATTTACGGGCTGGCCCAGGCTTTGTGGTGTACGAATAAACGCTTTTGTTACCGAATGTATCTAAATCACGGGAGATACAATCGGTAATGTTGCACTTTTTGTGTAGTTGTACATAGCTACAGATTATTATTGCTGTGTAAAAGTGATAGGGGATTTTAAAGGAGGTTTTTTACTCAGTTTTCTAGAATCTAAACAAAGGGAAAACTGTTGGACATCGAAATCACTTCAGCCGTTTAGAAAAAGTTCAGTGACAATACAAAATGACTGGTTAAAAACAAAGAAAGTAAGTAAGTAGTTTAACGATTTATAAACACAATGGTGCCGATTCTCTTGTGCACAAACTATCGTAAATTTAAGTTAAATGCATCTTTCTCTTTCCGTTTAATTAAGAAAAGGACAGAAGATCAAATATTAGTTAAGTCCTGTCAAATTTAGACACTCCATAGATAATTTAGACGCAATTTAAAAACATGGCGTCTAAATATACGTCAATTGTCATGAGGCGCTGTCTAATTTGACAGGATTAAACTAAAATGTATCTTCTGTCCTTTTCTTTAAGAAATGGAAAGAGAAAGATGCACCTAACTTAAATTTACGTTTAGTTGTGAACAAGAGTATCGGCACCATTGTTTCGCTCATTATAAGAACCCATTTTTCTAAAGAACGATTTCTGAACTTTTTAAATTATCTATTATATTGTAGTACCAAACAAAAATTTACAAGATGCCACAAGCTACCAACAAGTCTTACTAAATGGCAATGACATCAGCTTAAACAACAGAGCGAGAAAATATAGAAAAATATTTTTTCTTTGCAAATATAATTAGTAATACGTATCAATCACAACATGTATAATGTTAATACACACTGTTGTTTCTTTAAGTTTAACTCAATTCCTAAACCTTGCACTAAAACCAGAAATCCCAAAACCAAAACGTATATATATAGTCCCTATATATTTAGTCCCTCAGATATTCCCGTAACATGTTAAACACATGGAAGACGAGGATACTCATCCGTTTGCGATCGCAACATGAGTGTGCTACAGCAACCAAAGCTGCAACGCAAACGGACGCCCGCATATTCTCAACGAAAGCCTTTTACATTCGATTCATGCGGAACTTCACCTAAAAGGAACTCAATTGCAACGAAGTGCACATACTGAGTTCTTTAGCACACAATCTATGCACAAAGTTAGGGAGCACCCAACTTTCAATATGGGACGAAACTAAATTCCACCTGTGCAATTTCAATACAAACATTTAAAATCTACCTAGTTCTTTCTCTCAAATTTTGAAGTTATTTCCCTTCTTCTCACATTTTTAAGCATTAAAATATTCAGGGACATAATTGCTTTGTATTCGAACCGTTTGTTCGAAATCCTAAAATAATTATGAAACACACAATAGCCTCATAAAACATGCAAAAACCTTTTACATTCAGTTATTCGTTTTTCAGCGGCCATTTTCGAAACAAAAACTTGATAAATTAACTTTCTAAACAATCGTACTGTCGTCGTTTTGTTCGCTCTTCAAATCTGTTCATTCGCTTAATCGAGTGCCGTAAAAAAGTTTTCAAGTATTGACTTAATGGCTATAGTTTCGATCGTAAAAAAACGATTGTCACTGCGATTACGTAGATCAATCTTGCGTAAAATACTGGTAATAAATATTAAATGACATTTAAGTAGTACTGAGTTGAGTTGGAACTTAGTTTTAGTTGAAACTAACATAGTAATTTAGGTTTCCATTGAAACTGCGAACACAGAATGGCTCTGTAAATTGTAAAGCCGAAGCAAGTTATTAAATCCGTGTGCACAGTCACACAAAGATTCTAATAACGCTTCCCGGGCATGCAATCTGCTGTTTGGATGCGCTTGTTTGTGCTAACAATGCTTAAATGGAATGAATAAACTATTCATTACTCTAATTCAGAGTTTAATAACCACTTAGATTTCTAAATTAAATATTTGAATACAGAAATTAAATGAAGCAGTTAATTAAAGTCACCCTTTCATTGTTTAATTATTTAATTAAAACCTAAAATAACAAATAAAGGAGACTTTTGCTGCGGGCAATTGGGTAGCCACCTTAAAAACGACGAGCGGAGGCAAGTGAGATCTTTTTGATTCGGATACAGACAAACTAGCACTTAAATCCGTAAAGAAGGTCTTAACGTGATCCGTTTCCGGTCTCATGTGATCCGTTTACAAATAAAAACCGAAAATATAGTCGCGTTATAATTTCCCCCACTTAGCCAATATACGCCTATTCTGTGCACGCTGCCACATTCAACAGATATCTTCACGTCCCTACATACCTGACACACCACACTCAAATCTCTAACCACTATTAATGTCCTAAAATCCGCAAAGCTTAATTTCTTTGCACGTTCGTGGTCCCTCGGAAAGTCGTTTCGGCAAAGTAATTGCTTATGAGTGGAAGCGGATAAACGAAACGAGTTCCACTCTACCGGGGCTCGTAAAATGGACTCAGGGGCTTGCATTTAATTAATACAACTACTAGAACTACGTGAGAGCACATCGACTGAAATGGAATCATTCCTTTTGACCGCCGAACTGACTCTTCTTGTCGAAAAATTACCCAAATTACCACGTCCACATCAGCGCTTTACCGACCCAAAGCTAAGTGGAATTGCACTTCATGAATTCGGTAACTCTCTCCGAACGTTTCAACTTTTCGAATCGACTGTACACTCTCGAACATACAGACGACGTTTTTAAGGCAATGTAAATGTTCGCTTTGAATTTTTTAGATCAGGTACAGACGGTAGCAGATGATACTTAGCCACGGAAGTGTTTCCTGTAATTAGTCTGATCTACTTCAGTTACTAATAGTACGGGACGGCGCCATGGCAAAGGAAAAAGTTAAGGTCAATAGTCTTTAATTTAAAGACGGAACAAAAGGGACACCAATAATAGGAGAGACAAGAGCACGATTACAGAACGACGAAGTAGTACCAACTTTAGATGTTATAGAGCTGTTGGGCGATTGGTGTGCCTGTATCAATTGGGTAAGTGCGACATTCCGTGACGACATCAATTTATCTTCAATAATGACCACTATTAAACCCGATAAACCAATCCAGTCTTTTCTTTCTACAGGTATATACGAAATAAAAAATACATTAAAATAACGAATTCAGTTACCCCAAAAATTTTAATAAAAATATGACCATTGCAGTCGAATAATTGAATCAACGTATTTCAATCATATTGTGTGCGATTTACAAGCGAGCTAAAATTCAATGCTTTAACAGTTTTCGTACAATCTTCTCTAGATGAATTCTTACTTTTTTCTTGGGTCGTTGTCGGTATGCAAATTGCGAATTCATTAAATGATTGTACGTCCGTCTGAAGTTTTCGTTTTTTTTTTCTTTCTTGCTTGTTAAGTCTCTTGTCTTCTAAGTTTAATAGAAGCGTTTAGATGCTCTACTAATTAAACAGCTCATGTTTTGTTTACTTACTTTTGCAGTTGCCTCCATTACGTTTCTTCATCAGTGTTTTTATTAAGAATGAATGAAAACAATTAAAGTAATCGGTCAGCAAAATTATTAAAATATCATGCTGTTTGTCGCATACATCGAAAATACAGCGTGGTTTGAACTAAATGAGTCCTAATTGCTGAACGTAAGTTGAGCTAAAAGCCTACGCCGAGAAAAATGTTTGAACGTTTGCCCATCCATACGAACTAGTGGCTGCCCGAAGAATGTTCGCCCAAATGATCGGTTGCCCGACGAACGTTCACCCGAATGAATAAACGCCTGAAATTAGTACCAAAAGCAATAATTATGTATTTGCGAGATAAAGAATGGACATTTATACAAGATGCATTTTTGAAACTGCAAAACTTTTTAGGAGGTTGTTGTAATACTCGACTCGTAAATTATCATATAACTACGATAACTGGTAAACAATCAATAATATTTGTTATTATAATTTTTTAATTTTGACTTTATTCAGAATAACTCGCATAATATACCGTTTTTTTTTTAGTGAGTGGGAAATCATCAAATGACTGCTCCCGTCCTGGATGCGGCGGGAAGGCGTGTCAGACTTTTACTGACTAAAAACCACTCATGTTCCTTCGATTGTCCTTTATGTTCCAGGGTCACGGTAACTACACACATCAAAAGTGTCTAGGGATATTTCAATTAAACCTAAACAACTAAAATTCCATTAACTTTTTGTTAAGACACCTACACATTAAAATAAACCTTGTTTAATAGCCTCTCTAATCTGCTAACAAACTTTTAGATAATGTAAAGTTAAAAAAAAACTTAGAATTAGAGGAAAAACTCAGACAAAATTTCAATCTAAACTTTATTTTTGAAACATCAAAACCTAAACAAAACAACGATTTTTTTTAAATAAAAATGTTGAAAACTTAAAGTTAATAATCCGTGGATCCACTTAAGACTCACCTGACACATCTGCAGCGGTTCTGTATACTCAAAACAAGGGTGTCAATATCCTGTTGTGGAATACTGTCCCAAATTGCGGTTTCTGAAGCTATGAGGACCAGTCAGAGCGTTATATCCAGGCTTTGGTCACGTTATCGTGTCACGGGGGAAGTGGTAGAACGGCAACGAGGACCTCAACGCATTAAAACACATGTACTGGACCGATTCATAGTAAATGCTACACGAAGTCAACCCAATGTAACGGCAATGCAATTGGTTCAAAGGCTACAGAGAGAGTATGGTTTGCTGGTAAGCGGTCAAACTTTAAAAAGACGACTGCATGAAGTCAACCTACGTACTCGTAGGCCACTTCGGGTACCAGCGCTAAGGAGCGGCAATCGATGAAGAAGATTACAATGGGCTATTGCACACGAAAACTGGAACCATTCTCAATGGTCACTTGTGCTTTTCACTGATGAATTCAGGTTTGGGTTTCATCCTGATTCGCGAGGAGTGCGCGTTCTGAGAGAACCTAGACGTTGGAATCGACTGCAGCACCTACAACAAGTTCATGCATATCAAGGTGGCACGATTATGGTTTGGGCAGGAATTCGTCTCGGCGGTAGAACGGACCTCGTTTGGATACAAGGCAATATGACTGCTCTAAAATATCGAGATGATGTGCTAGAGCCTGCTATCTTGCCCCACAGACAACAAATGGGACAAAATTTCCGGCTAATGCACGACAATGCCCGTCCACATACGGCGCGTAACGTCACAAGTTGGTTACAACAGCATGATATCCAAGCTTTAGACTAGCCTGCGCAATCCCCTGACTTAAATCCTATTAAGCATGCCAGGGATATGCTTCTGAGAAGAGCTCTTAGGAATTTCCCTGAAGATATTGAGGATGAAAACTAGCTTTTCTTGGATCTTAAAAGGACTTGAGACAGTATTCCACAACAGGATATTTACACCTTGTTTTGAGTATGCGGAACCGCTGCAGATGTGTCAGGTGAGTCTTAAGTGGATCCACGGATTATTCATTTTATGTTTTCAACATTTTTTGTAAAATAAAATTGTTTTTTTGTTTAGGTTTTGATGTTTCAAAAATAAAGTTAAGATTGAAATTTTGTTTGAGTTTTTCCTCTTCTTCTAAGTTTTTTTAAAATTTAACTTTATCTAAATGTTTATTATCAGATTAGATAGGCTATTGAACAAAGTTTATTTTAATGTGTAGGTGTCTTAACAAAAAGTTAATAGAATTTTAGTTGTATAGGTTTAATTGAAATATCCCTAGACACTTTTGATGTGTGTATTATAAACATTCCGCAACCGCATAATATACCTCGTATGCTTTGGATATAATATGAAATTTTCGTTTGCGTTTGTTTGTGTTGGCCACGAAGTGTGGTGAGACCGTAATCTTAGAATGGTTACCGACTGGCTGCGTTTTAAAAACGGTAGTTTCTCACTTAACAATATGCGTAAATTTTAACTTTTTCACGAACAACATGGCTAACCAACGCTCAATCATTTCAAATGAATGATTGATGTCCAAAGTTTTTAGTAAACTTGTTGAGTAAATTACTTCACAAAGTTTTACTTAATGGTCGAAAGGAATTACCTGACGGAAAAGTTATTAGCTGTACTTCAGGCAAATTTGATATTAAAAATTTATCAATAAACGTTTTAAAACCAAATTGGCTGAAATTGGTACTCGATCGCTAATTAGCTCGTACTTTAGCTGAGCTGTTCTCCGTCCATATCATAGCAGTTTGTCATTTAGGTATTTTTGCAATTTCTGTAAAACCTCTTTTAATTTTAAACTTAATAAATCGGTTCATTTTGCAATTTACTGTTAAATGGGATTTTAAGTTGCTTTAACAATCGATAAGCTGAGACCCAATTGACTAATTCATAGTTTAGATATTAGATAGAGAAATAGAACTGAGTTGCTAACTCAGGGACGTTATAAGGTGTCACTGCCATTGACATACAAAATCTATTAAAGCATAGTCACTCGTGTTGAAAGCTCATACAAAATGCGTCAATTGGTGATGGTGTTAAATTGCCAAAGCACGTGCCAAGTAGCGTTTATTTAGACTAGCAAGTTTGCTTTTCAAAAAGTATTTTATGTTAATAGTCTTTCAACAGTTTGGTACAACGATACCTAACGTCAAACTATGGAGACAAAACGTGCACATACGACCTTCAAACAACAGAACACAGAAATACACCATTAAAAAGAGAGACCCAAAGTGACACCGTTATTGCATGAATACTAAACGAGAACTGACTAGAATATAAGCTAATACTGAAAAATAATCATTTCCTATTGGAAAATTCTTGCTTCGAAAATGTTGGAAGGCGTTCAAACCGTCACATCACTCCGTGAAATTGCATCTCCCATCTAATTTGTATTCTAGAACATTTTGCCGTCAAGCGTTATGCGTTCATGAGATGCGGGCTTGTCCCGTGGCTTGCGTCCAATCGATCTTTTAATTATATCTGTCGCTCTGTTTGTACTCAACAAATCAATGATAGAATTAAAGTCCTTGTTTCTTGTATATTCCACTTTGATCACCAGTAGAAGCGACTTAGGAATCAATTCACCTGGACAACATAATATCGCCTAGGTGAATTGCGGAGACTTTGCATACTTAGAGGACTTTATTCACCTTCGAATTCATTCATGGAGACTATAGGCAACGTTTTTATAACAAGCATTTATTATTATTCGTGTTAAACAGAAATTAAAGGTAATTTATTTACCTAATTTTAATTAACCTACAGTTGTTTACTTTCTTTACATTTTGGCTAGGCTCTGGTATTGCAGATGCCTATCACTTGATGTGGACCGCCATCTTGATAGTCATCTAATGACAAAATACAGTAAACGAAATATAAACTAAATAAGATCCTATCATAATCAATTAGGCGTGGTCCTAAAATTATCACTCTCGGTTTGAATTAGAAAAACCTTCCTAGAATTTATTAAATGAAATGATAATCGAGCAACTTTAACTTTTTAAAGTCTTTTGTAAAACCCCCAATGCACGTCTCGAATGGCGCTAAATGGTTTATTCATGAAAATAAAAGTTTCAGTCTTGTTTGTTCAGCTTTTAATTGGGCTCAATTCTTCCTACCCACTTCAAAATACCTACCATTATTCTGAGTGATTGTAAAATAGGCAAATCCTGGAATTTTAATACTGATTAATTTATTATTCTAAGCACTTCTGTAACAACATTTGGCATACCTATTTTATTAGATGCTTATTTCTGACTAGCTGTCCCCCGCGGTTTCACCCGCGTTATGTTATGTTTTTGGTTATTGCTCCGCTCCAACATGTCATAGCGTGATGTTTGTCTGAGGTATAAGCTACTGCTGCGGTATAAGTTATTGTCAAGTATCACCAAAATTCGTTTAGTAGCTTTTGTATTAAAGAGCGACCTAGGAAGCGAATGTGAGGTCTAAAATTAATAAGTAAATGGTCCATTGGGTAAATTAGAGAAAAAAACATAGTTTTTATTCCAGCACTGTTTAATATGCAATGCTACAATGTTATCTTTTAGCATGAAGTATTTTTGTGCATGTAATGTATATGTCGCAGTCATCTGGTTAAATCAGCTATTTGATTGTATGACTAGCGCGTTCATTGAATGACGACATTTAATTGAATGACTAAACGACAACTCGTCGAGTTGTTTAATGTAACGTTCAACGACTTGACTGAACGTCATTTAGCATTGTCGTTTAATATAATATAGTCGACTTTGTAATGTTTGTTTAGGGTGACCATAAGTTTGCAACTTAAAAACTTAACTTCCTTTACATAACAAAAATGAGGCCATGACATGACACACTTTATTATGATTTTAATTTAAAAAAAAAACTTTAAAACTAGCCGGCGGCGGCGTATCAATAGGTAAATCCATGCTGTCACACTATTTTATTAAGAATAAGTCACTTTAAAGTAAATTTTATAAAAATAATATCAAAACAGTGCTATCGGCGCGAGCTATTTTGCGCCATATTTGTTTTGGTGACTACTAACGCCGCAGTGAAAAAAAAATGAACTAAATTACAATCACCTGACTGATATTACGTCCGCTCTGTTCAAAGGGCTATGCTTCAATCAGCTATCTAGTTGGACGTTGAGTGACGCTTGTTAAATCAGCTTTCGGCCTAGTCATTCAATTCAATGTTGCTATTCAATGAATGCGCTAGTCATACAATCAAATAGCTGATTCAACCAGATGACTGCGACATATACACTCTGTTAGAGATCTCAATAAAATAAACAAATAAATGATGTCAAATAATCGAACAATTGTTGTTGCAAAAGTTACAATTATCAGATTTTACTAGAGTATGTGTATACATTTTCTAACTACTACCACGCAACGTTTTTGAAATAAATAACTCTAGCAGAGTACAATAGAGTGCTGTTTGCGCACAAACGAAAACCAGCCAATCGTTTGGTGAAAAAATAAGTGATGAAGTTTGTAACGTTACCCTGGGTTGTAGAAGCCCAGGGAAACAACCACACAGGTAGGTTCGTCTAGGAAACCAGAACCTTAGGGAACTGGAGTCCCAGACGAACAGAAAGGTAGTAGAAGAAATTAAACAGTTAGGAAATTCACAGATATATATTTATAATTATAACAATGAGAGTACCTGACCCTACACTTTGGCCCAAACTCGTAGGATTTAAAATAAATAGGAGAGGATGTTAAAAACCAGGATTCGGAGGTGCTTCACGTTGTATGCCGGAGGCAGGGTAAGCGCCTCGGCAACGAAGGCCGGAGGCCGGAGGCAGAGTAGGCGCCTCGACTACGCTGGCTGGAGGCAGAGCAGGCCTACTCCGCCTACTCCGCCTCCGGCCTCTACTGCCGAGGCGCCTACTCCGCCTCTGGCCTCTACTGCCGAGGCGCCTACTCCGCCTACTCCGCCTCCAGCCTCCGCTGTCGAGGTAACCGGATCAACCGGCATTTGTTTGCAATAGGATTACTCTTAGGGCCATAATATACGCGCGGTTCTCCCGCCGCGGGAATGTTCGACGAAGCTGCCATCATGGAGCGCGAGTTATCTTTTATCCGCTGCTGACATTAATATCAGGTGTCGGATTACTGCCACGCGAAATTGACCTTTATGATCACTGTTATTTTGTTGTTTAATCTGTGGTATGGTTAGGTCACTTAACAAACCTTGGGCTCAAGTCTACTATTGCAACCGTGTCACAATGACCAGTCATTGACCGGATATATGATAACTTTGACAGTTTTGTTACACGTCACAAAGTTTGACGTTACACGTCTAAAACCGATCATTAAACCATTAAGGAAATAGCAGACTAGAGCCCTATGTCGAAAAACCATACCAATGGCCGTGCAGGATGACCCAGCAGCGGAAAGCCGCTCGTGTAGTTTACAGCTATTACTATCAGCAGCGACTTGACATTGCATCCATACGACGCCACCAGTCGTATAAGTTCCGCCTGTGAACCGCGATGGGAAACCGCGAAGTGTAATAAGCAGCATACAATTCCACATTCAATTGTGACTAATACTGTTCAGACACTGAATCCCGCGCGGCGGGATAACCGTCTGTGTAGTATGGCCCTTACTTAGTGAAGCTTCGTCGAAACCCGGATATCAGTTCAATATTGGCTTCATCGCGGACTGATTTTTCGACGTCAATCTTTACATAGTGTAGAATGAAGCTTCCGGTCTATATGTACGCTAAGATCTTTGAACTGTGAAGAGGATTTTAATGCCTTTTTCTGCGACTGATTTAACACGGAGATTTATACGAATATGACTAACGGTTAAGTAAAGAAATAAATATTACGTTTAGTCGGTCTGTACAAATATATTGTAAAAGGCTTGCCTTGCCTTCAAAAATACAAAGTAAATTAAATCTTTAGTTTCCGAAGTCGATGCCTAATTTCTGAAACTGTAGTTTCCTGAAACTAAAGCTTTTTTCGCGTATTCAATTACAAACGTCCGAATTAAGAACTTCATTCTTTTTTAAGTCGGTTAAAGCAGGTCATAGTTATCTTTGCAATTAGTTATCTACAATTAGCAGTATGTGATTCTATTATGTATAGGTAAGTAATATCAAAGGTGAATTAAAATAACAAGAGTAACAGTAGGTATTGCATGTCACGTCCATCTCAAATGTAGGTAAAGTCAGTAGGGTATACCTGTCAACCAAAGACGGGGTTGAAGATTGGCAACATTCATGCTTCAACTGTCATGTCAACCGGCCATTGGAGAGGCTCCGTCACTCTATCGCAGACGTCAGACGTGTATCTGTCATTTCCTTACCTTACTCATGGAGAGTCATCTCGTGTTCTTGGTTATAAGAACACGTGTATGATCTCCATACTATAATTTAATAACCGTACAATTGTCATTTAAACTGAAATATTATTTTCAAACTGGACATTGGCAGAAATCACCGAAAATTCGGTGGATTGCCATAATAAATATAAAAGTTGAAGTTGAAGTTACCTTACGATCATATTTTCGGAGTGATTAATTGAAATAAGATTTTAGAACTCTGAAAAATTGTGTTGTATCTGTAAATATAGTCATTTAAAAAATATTGGTGTTGTATTTCTTGAGGGGGCTAGTATAAAGATTTTTAAATAAGAATTGAAATATACGTTTCCGGCTCTATTAGCACTAGGAAATATTTTATTTGAAATTCGACTTCATCTATCTCAAAGCACACCCAAGTGATCGATGCAGTTGGCAATTACTAGTTTCTTATATAGGTATATACAATTTTAAACTGACTGATTGACTGTGTAACTGATTGTTAATAAATTATCAATGCACAGCCCAAACCTCAGGTCATAGAAACTTCGAGGGTAGGTTCTTCGTGAAGAGTAGGTAGCCTAACATAGGATTTTTGGAAAGTCCAACGCTATAATGAGGTAAAATAGGGGATGTAATTTTCAATATTCACGCGAGCGAATCCGCGAACAAAAGCTAGTTTTTCATAAATATAGGTGCGTATATGGGTGCTTGGTACCTGCATCAGGAAAATTTCCATTTAACAAGAATTGGCTCAGACAGCAGGATATTCATAGCACATCACTAAACTCGGGGAAATAAAATTTAATAATAGAAATTCCCTTGCGCCCGCCGTATACGCGTTTCAGGATAACATGTCATCCGTCAAGCTATGTTTGTGTGCTTGTCTGTATAGGTATAAGGGTCTAAACACACTATGCCGAACGTACGCGACCGAAGTTCCGCGGCTGATTTTACGCTCCAACGTATTCGGCTGATATGGCACACCGTATGTGCCGAACTTATGCGGCAGAAATTCAGTTGCGCAATTTTGTGTGTATATTCAGTGTTGCAGTGGGCATGCCTGCCTCCCGCTGCTCCCGCTCCCGATCTCCGTCGGCAATCTAACCGAACTTTGGTCGCGTATAATGTGTGTTCTACAGAATACGTTGCCGCCGAATTTCCGCTGAACTTACGCCCGACTGAAGTTCGGTTGTACGCTATAACGCAAAGT
Organism: Athetis lepigone; assembly: GCA_033675125.1. Lineage (NCBI taxonomy): Eukaryota > Metazoa > Arthropoda > Insecta > Lepidoptera > Noctuidae > Athetis > Athetis lepigone. The sequence goes on along the minus strand of CM066243.1, from coordinate 9,492,737 downwards.
AATTTCGGCATAATGTGTCGCCAGTAATTCAAATAGCATTGCAGGCGTAATCATGCCGCACTTCCGTCGCGTATCCTCGGCATAGTGTGTTTAGACACTAAGTCTAAACGATGAATAGTTATTGCAGGTAATGAAGAGTAATTAACCTTTCGATGATATTGTGTCTCAAATCGCGTACGGTTCAAAGGTTTAAATAAATTACATTTATCTTTAGTAAATTTAATCTTAACTCAATACAAGTACCTACTAAGTACCTAAGTAATTAAGTGAAGTTGTATCTTTTACAGTAACATGATAAGTTAGTTTCTAAATTAAATTAAATTGAATAAAATGTATATAATGGAAGACGATACTAAGTCAACTTCATTAAAGATTGTCACGTCATTTATCAAGCTTATAATTAGAGAATAAGGTTTAGGTTACACTGAATTTTAATTCAAGCTAAATGCGAGTCGGGCCTGTTAAGGATGCCGAACTCATTTATTGAAGCGGAAATAGAAATGCACACACTGTAAATGTGTGCCTATCTTACAGTAGGGTATTAGTTAGATAGTATATGGTACTAATATATTATAGTACTCATAATATACAGGGTGTCCCACGACTATGCCACATAAAGGGAAATTTTTTAAATGCTCAACGTGAGTCCCTTTCTCTTGAATACAAATTACAAAGTGATGACTTTAGATTATTTCGTTCCGGCAGATACGAGCAACACGAGCATTGATTAATAGGGGATGAATTTTACGCAACAAGACTTAAACGTGTGTCGTCGTTGTTGGGCAGAGTACAGCATTAACAGTAACAGCATTCTGAGGATGATCAGTTGAGTATTTTTTTTTCTTTGCCTATCAACACATTATGTCAGCTCCTGTTATTACTTACCATAACGTATCATTTGTTATCTGAGAAACAAATAATAAAAAATATTGTTATTCTTATTAATTAATCATAATTATGGTCTGTCTATCTTCCCACCTTCAATTCTAAAGTTAGAGGAGATGGTAATGGTAAGTATCTATCATTGTATATATCACTGCATTTTTTAGCTATTTTGGAGCTGGGAAAGTTTTATTTTTGTTTTGCTTTTATAAACTAAACTAGCTTTCGCCCGCGGCTTCGCTTGCGTTAGAAAGTGACAAAAAGTATCCTATGTTACTCTCCATCCCTTCAACTATCTCCACTTAAAAAATCACGTCAATTCGTCGCTCCGTTTTGCCGTAAAAGAAAGACAAACATACAGACAGACAGACAAACACACTTTCCCATTTATAATATTAGTATGGAAGTATGGATTTTGGAGCGCTTGGTAATAGCACAAGGAAAACTGGCGATTACAGACTTATCAAAAAACTTGTACATATACATGAGTGACAGCTCTCTGAAAGTTGCATATTCAAGTAAAACCACTCAACATTAATTCAAAGAGGCAATCATAGGAACGGGTATCTTCGACGTAATGGATCAAGTGCTCATACCTGTGTGATCTGATTAAGAAAGCTATTAATAATGTATCAAGTAGGGATTATCAAGGAACAGACGGAATGACAAGGTATCTTCCTACTCAATTAACTAGGACCAATCGAAGCTTGCTTAGATATTATGATAATGATGTTGTTATTATCATAATATTGTATTTTTAACCGACTTCAAAAAAAAGTCGGTTCTCAGTTCGACCTGTAGGTATGTATGTTTGTCCGCGATTATCTCGCGTTTGGCTGAACCGATTTTGATGCGGTTTTCAGCAAAGCGTTTGTTACATTCTGGGAAAGGTTTTAGTATATAACACTAATGGATATCCTGTGACGTTGCGCGCATGGAACCTGAAAATGGTGTTATAGGATTATAAGTAGTTTTATTTTGAAAGTTACTCTAAAACGTAGTCAGACATTGGGACTCTAACTAAAAAGTAAAAAATGAAAAACCGTTTCCAAAAAAAAATAAACCGACTTCAAAAACTAAAAGCTCAAAAATGACTATTTCGGAAGTTGGTGGCAATGGCAACACAAATCGACCGGCAGAAGAGAAGCCACCGACTTCCTAAATAGTTATCTTTTTTAACAATGAGAGAAGGGTTAATTTGCCCGCCAGTAAATCTTCACATAAGCAGTCTAAAATGAAGATTGCTGATTTTAATGCGAATTATATCAATGGATAGAATGATTCAAGAGAGATAAGATAATTTATTTCGCAAATATGGATACAGTACATGGTGTTAAATACAATGAAAACAGGTTCACCCACATATTACCATTAGGCATGCGAAAGGTACAAAGCCAGCGACAGAAGAAGTTTATTTGCATAAGAAAAAGTACTCATGCGAATCTAGGCGGGTGTACCCGTCTTCATACAAAATCTTTGTTTTAAATGGGGATAATCTGAATAAATGTGCGAAGCCTTAGGGGCTTCATAGCAAGCAAAGGTCAGAAAAAGGCAACTTAAAACTAAACTTTTATCCACAAAACCAGTACATTTTAACCAATAACCGAAAACATACGCAGATCGCCACAACAAACGTGACAAAGAGTTTTGTTTACCTAAACTCATTCACCCAACCAACATTCAAGGGTAACATATATACTTCCGCGGTTGTACAGCGCCGTGATTGTCCCAACATCGACTGTTGAACTCTCTAAACACAGGACATTTTCCTTTTATAACTCCCTAGAAAATAATTTATTCAATGAAACGGCTGCTTTCACTGAAACGATGTCGTTTGCGTCTGCGTGTCTTTCCCGGTCTCTCCGTGTAATTTCCCTCCAAATTCACAATAGAGGCAATTTGATTATTCCCATTTTTATGAATTATTTGTATTGGTTGTCGTTTTCGTCGAATTCCCGTCGTCTGTTTCGGTAACATCATAATTTATTTACAGCCTTCAACATGAGAATATATATTTTAATATACAAATTACAATATAATGACTTTTTGAACTGAATTTTGTATCATGCAATCTACAATTGAAGCTATTATATATATATAACTAGCTGCTGCCCGCGACGTTGTCTGCGTGACGGCTTCAGCTCCGCCGCCGTAGGTGATAGCGTGATAATATGTAGTTTATAATTATGTTGACCTGACCTCTTAGTAATATTCATGCAAAATTTTAAGTAAATCCATGCAGTCAATTTTAAGTAAATCATCTTTTAGAGATTAGCCCGGACATACATACAGACAAACAAACAACAAAAGATATTTAACGTTCAAGCGTTTTTTTTGTCAAATAGTCTCCCCCCTCTCTCAAATTTAAACGGTTGGTTCGAAAAAAAAAACATGATGGTAGTCCTTGGATTGAACCTTAAAAGAAAGCTAAGTATAACGGCTCAGATGAAATCGTTGTTAAATTGTTAATGCGATGTGTTTCGTTATGTAATCCTAGTCTATCCGTGACCTGACACGCGCTTGACCAACTTTTTCTACATTCCACGATATAAAAAAATATTAACGATTGTGAATTGTTACAAAACTTCTCTGTAAACTACGTTTGTAGTTTTGCTCTCAGCAGCCAAAATATACAGAAAATCAGGACTCGTGACGCGGGAGTAAGCAACGTACAGCTGCCCGTGTGAGAAGCAGCTCGTCCTGAGGTCGACACCCGCAGCCTGCAGCGTCTGGCCCTGCGACTTGTTGATAGTCATGGCGAACTCACTCACTCACAGGGAACTGCACGCGCTTGAATTGGAAGGGAGTTTAGGAATTCTACGGGATAATGTGTGAAGTGTTTATGGACGTATAAACTACTTCGTTTCCCTCAATTTCCGAGAGAATGCGTTCGTTGATGGCTGCAGCTTGATCATTTTTGGGTTTTATAATGGCTCGCTCTCACACCCAAGAATTATGTTGGTTTGGTATTCCACTGATGTCCCCATGCACACAACAAATGAGTTCTTCTAAGGAGGCCACCACTCTACCGAGGGACTCTGGGAGCACCACCGTTCACCTCTTTGAGAATTTTTGAGCACGTGGATTGCCACCGAGCTGAGCTCGCATATTGATGGTCAAGCGCAGCCTATGAATTTGTGACCACAACGAAGATCGTTTCAACGAAGCATTCGCCTCGTCAGCCCTAGACCCCCGCGTCACCACAGGGAGTGTTTGCCGGAAATCGCCACTGAACAGAACTGTAACACCACCCATCAAGTGTTCATTCCTGCGGTTGTCCTGCAGAGTTCTTTCTGTTCACGGCCTCCACTGCTTTCCTATTAGCCATCGTGCACTCATCCCATACGATCAGAGAGCAATCCCTGAGCACATGTCCCTGTCACTGTTACGGGATACCCCACAACAGGCATTTCGGCGCTTTCTAAATCTATGGGTATTTCGAACATGGCATGCGCTGTTTTGCCACCAGAAAGCAGCGTAGCAGTGATTCCTGACGATGCTACAACAATGGCAATTTTGCCTTGCGTCCTGACCTCTGCAAGGATACCAGTGATAATGAATGTTTTCCCTGTTCCATCAGGAGCATCCAGGAAAAACATTTTACCCTGGTCGAGCCCAATGCTTTCCAGAACAGTGTCATATATTTGTTTTAGCTCTGAGGTGAACCTAGTGACGTGGTCATTTCGGATAGTGGTCATTAAACCCGAATCGTAATTGGTTTCGGCGGTGTACTCCCGATTTCCACGGTCTTGATGTGGTAATGATCTGAGAGCTCGCAACCCGTACTCTACCAGTGGTTTACCGCCGATTGAAATGACCACATCTTGAAGTGAACTGAGACAGGTGTTCAGCATGCGTTTATCAGTTGCTTCGATTTCACCTTCAGAAGCACGCCTCAAAGCTCGTAAAAAGTCCTCGAACAGAAGATGGCGGTACTTCTCCCACAAAGCTACCGGGTTCGCAACTCCACAAAACACCAAAATGACGGCAAACAGATGACGCATGCGACTGGGACTGTCATCATCATCATCATCATCATCATAATTAGGTGTACAACGACATGAACATTTATATTACTTTTTTTTTTTTGGTGAGTGGGAAATCATCATATGACTGCTCCCGTCCTGGGTGCGGCGGGAGGGCGTGTCAGACTTTTACTGACTAAAACCCACTCATGTTTCTTCGATTGCCCTTTATGTTCCAGGGTCACGGTAACTATTATAAACATTCCGCAACCCCAACATTTATATTACTTACAAAGCAATAATCACACAGATAAATACCGAACAAAAGTATTAACAGTCAATGTTTATTCAGTACTAAAAACATGATATTGATGAAGAAATGATCATCATCATTGAACCGACTTTAAAAAATGTAGGTTCTCTGTTCGACCTGTTTGTATGGGTGTTTGGCTGAGCCGATTTTGATGCGATTTTTAGTAAAGTGTTCGTTACACTCTGGGGAATATAACACTAATGGATTTAACCGACTTAAAAAAAAGTAGGTTCTCTGTTCGACCTGTTTGTATGCATGTTTCTCCGCCTTCATCGAGTGGTACCTCCACTCGATAAAGGCTGCTCCCGGAAAATGTGTGGAAAATGAAGCTCCCAGCTTAAGTTATTTTATGCATTGTAATCAGTGATAGCTTTGATTGCCACATCAGATCTTTCTAACCTTCGATCTTATAAACCAGAAAATGCCTGTCAGACAGAACAACTTTGCTAAGACGTCATTCTTATTTAATGTGTTATGGTGTACTCTACTTGGGTGCTTGGAGTTCCACATTAGGTGTTGGTTCTAGGTCTTCAATATTATGCATCAACAGAGAGTGCTCATCAGGCTGAACAACTCTTGCTAAGACGTCATTCTTATATATGTTCGGTATAGTGTACGTAGCTGGGCTCATGAAAGTCCACAACAGGTGTTCCAAATCTTCAATTTGTATACGTCAACAGAAAGTGCTTATCAAGCTGAACAACTCCTGCTAAGACGTCATACTTATATATGTTATAGTTTAGCTGGGCTCATGGAGTTCCACCTCAGTTGTTCCAGATCTTCATATTTATTCTTTCAACAGAAACTGCTTATCACGTGAAGCAATTTTTGCTATTATAAAATTTTTGTATCTCTTATAGTTTAGCTGGTCTGTTGCGGTCCTGCACCAGAAGTTCAAGTTTCCAGGATAAGTTATAGCCTATATGACGCCCAGACTTAATACCTATACAACAAAAAAAAAATCATTGAAATCCGTTGAGTAATTCCGAAGATAGCTGATGCCCGCGACGTCGTCAGCGTGAAGGCTCCAGCTCCTCCCCCGTAGGTGATAGCGTGATAATTTGTAGCCTATGTTTTGACCCGACCTCTTAGTAATATCCCTGCAAAATTTGAACTAAATCCATGCAGTACTTTTTGAGTTTATCCCGGACATACATACAGACAAACAAACAGACAAACAGACAAAAATTCTAAAAACTATATTTTTGGCTTCGGTATCGATTGTAGATCACACCTCAAGTATTCTTTAAAAAAAATATTCAATGTACAGTTTTGACTTTCCTACGATTTTATTATATGTATATAGATAAACAGAAAAATAATAAACTGCGCAACATAAAATCAGGTTCGAGGGGATTCCAAATTGCTTTTTGAATTGATTCGACGAATTTAATTAGAGACTGAAAACATAATAAGATTTTTTAGAAGATGAACGTGATACATACTCTCGAGGTCTAGACTAACTGACTGGATTCAATTTATTTTATTTGGCGCCTCGCATTTTGTGTATCGTGCGGTATTTTCATTTGAATTCTTCGATTCATTCTGAGAATCTTAGCCTAAGGGCTCAATACGCAATTCTATTGATAACTATTGCGATCCTTGCGAAAATTAAATCACGTTACATTTATGCGTGCGGCATAGGAATGAGAAAGGGTAAATAGTTGTTCAATACCGTATCTTACTCAAATAAGAACATTATTCATAAACGACTGAACTAAGTACCTTCATGAATAATAACATCAGACAAAATAATGACGTTATATCGCTATCGTTATTTTACAGTTAGCATACAATAAACTCTGAAAACAGTAGTGAAAATTATGTATTTCATATTTACAGTAAAAATATATTATGCCGGTATTTTTCCTACGTAATTGTAATTGTATTCCGAATAAACACGTATCAAGGCTAAATCGAAATATATCTGCTTTACCTATTAAGAAACTTTTATTAGTTAAACACTTCAAGAACACTACAACAAATATCATAACAACTAAAACTGCCAAGTAATTTCGACAGCCCCTTGCCGAAAGCGATACATTAACACCGAAAGCCTCCGATACGAAGGATTAAGATCTTTATTGACTAAGAAACCTCAATCTTACAAACACGCATAGTAAATGTCCAGTAGAAAGCACTGATGGCTATAACCAAGTAATTATTACAACGAATGGGCACTATCGCTATTATTACCGTATTGGCCAATATTCATGCCGCAGGAGATGTTATCGTGGCCAATAGGATCGTTATGAGACTTCAGAAACAAATCATGCAATACGTGCCCCTGATAACCAAGAATAGTTATGATAATGGATGTCTGTGGCATAAAATATGAATTCGTTAGTTTTGTAGCGTCCCGTGATCATCAATAAACGAGATTTGATGTATTGCTTCACTATACGCTGGACTCGGGCATCGTAGGCTTGCTTAATATGTATAAGATGGCGGGTACTTATCAAATGTTTTAGAAATAAATGTCACTTGCTTTTGTGCTTCGGAAGGCACATGAAGACTTGACGCCTGATCTCTCTCCGTCGATCCTGTTTAATTGCCGGGTGGCTGGAGTGAGGGAATAAGGAGATCATCTATATACATTTTATTTGTGCTCCTACCAGTGGCATTTTTTGAAGGTTAGCTAACGCCGCCGTGACTGAAATCAGTCAAGAAGCTATAAGAAGAAGCCCGCAAACAAAAAAGATATAAGAATCGTATTCCATAGCAACATTTTGTTTTATTTTATTTCCAGCAATACTATTTTTCCAAATTTATTCTGATTTACTTTCGAATTCATCAGCATTAACACCGACAAATGTTCTCGTATACATGCAAATAAACAAAAAAATACGAAACTGGTGTAGAAATGAAATAAAACGGCTATAAAGTCAGTAATAATACTAATATTTCATTGTAAGAGCCCCCGACGGGCGCAGATTGAGGCGGCCGGGTGGACAACTCCCTGAAACTTGAGACAGTCGAGGCCACGCTGAAATACACAAATGTTATTGAAGACGATGACACAGTGCTTCCTGAGTTATTGTTATAACATGTCTTGTTTTCATTGTGGATTTTACAATTGTAAATATTGCTGATAGATGCAAAAAATATTGTTCTGAAAATCTATTTAGGTGCTTGGTGATCGCAACAAAATAGATGAGCCTGGGAAATGGAAGAAAAAACTTAGACTGATCTATAGTTTTATAATGTAAATCAAAGCAGAAAATAATTAGAAGATAATTTATTTAATATTCACTTGAATACATCCATTAGTGTTGAAGAAAACTCAATTTCTGAGATGTTGCTGACTCTGACTGTACATAAAATTATGCTGCTCATACAATTTGATTCTTAATAACTAAGATTCCAAAACCAGGTATAAAAATCAGTAACACACTCATTCATCGATTGAATAGCGCTGAAAATCAAGAGGCTACTGGAAATTTTATTTTTAACAGTAGAATAAATGTAAGTTTTGTAAAATCAGAAGCATACTTAACAAGAACATAATTAATCGAAATGTAATTTTATCAAGCTCGCATTTCACGGCGTGGAACGCGATAAATATTTAATTATTCACAACGTAGAGTATTTCGGTACAGAATTTTCATTACATGTCTAGATTAGAAAATATCTCATTACGTTGTTTAATATCTGCGAATCGAAATGGAAAAACGTTGTCATGGCAATCCATGAGTAGACTACCCGAAATAAATTAAATTTAGCCCTGGTTTTTTTTCCTGAGATTCAATGTGTACTTTATTACTTAGTCGACTTTTGTTCAACAGATGTAGGTGTTTTAAAAAACAGTTAATAATTGTTATAGCAATGTCAGCTTATTGACTGTCCCACTGCTGGCATAAACCAATGCTTGGGCGGTCATCAATGTGTATGCAGGGAAACAGACATCGATTTTCACGCTTTAGGTGGATTGGTGATTTCGGACTCATACATATTAATTTATAAGTCCAAATCTGGTCTGCCATCCACTCTTTTACCCCTTCATGGACCGATTTTCCAAAAATCCTTGTCCTTTCCAAATGGACACATACTCTTCACAGAGAACACTCTCCAAGTTTCATGTCTCTGGAACCAGCGGTTTGGACTGTGCGTTGATATTTCAACAATCGGTCAGTTTACCAGTATATATAATTTGTAGATATAAGTGTTATCCTCACTATATTTTCCTTCACGTAAGTACATTATGAATAAATTGAACAGTCATATTGATCTTTGCCCGGATTTGAAAACACAACTTCTGATATAAGAGGTTGTTGCACTCCTGGGCCATCGATACATCTATCAAAACAGTTTATTAAGATATTAAACAATACACTGGAATTCTAAGGTTCCATTATTTTACTGGAATGCTAGCTATTCTATCGCCTGAGCTGAATTCATATTCGCAACTTCATATTTGAATTCTCTTCATATCGGCGTATTAAGGTTGCTGGGTCCATTTCAGACCTACGTTCTATAAAAAATGGCACCAGCTGTGACCAAATGTAGGAAATATTTGATCTGCGTGCGATAAATGAATCGCGAATACCAAATAGTCACATACTTGGCGCCGAAATAAAAGTACCATACTTTTTTGGAGGAAAGGTAAGTGGTATTTCTTACTGTTCGTTATACCGTATACCCTTAACTTGCTTTAAATTATAAAGTAACCCACAGAACAGAGTAATGATATGCTCCCTAAATATCGCTAGCCAGGATTTGGGTTAAATATAGAATAGAGCTTTGCCGTATCTGCAAAATATTTATTAATTAAGTACTATCAACATGAATATGATTCTTCTGAATGAAGTACTCTGTCAGGAAGGTATTTCTAATGCCCAAAGGAATACGTCACTCAGCACAGGTGTAACATATATCAGTAGAATTGTAATATTCTTTCTTCCTCAGATTTGGCTTATAAATCTTCAGGAAGCGGCAGAAAACTAGCGCTGTCCGATCAAAGTTATCTGGGATTGTTTTATGTTACGATTTCTTTGTAAGTATCTCAAACGGCTAGTAACTATTTGGTTTTTAGGGTTCCGTAGTTAACTAGGAACCCTTATAGTTTCGCCATGTCTGTCTGTCTGTCCGTCCGTCCTCGCTTAATCTCTGTGACCGTTAGCACTAGAAAGCTGAAATTTGGTACCAATATGTATATCAATCACGCCGACAAAGTGGTAAAATAAAAATTGGAAAAAAATGTTTTTTTAGGGTAGCCCCCCTATATGTAGAGAGGGAAGTATTTTTTTTTTTAATTTCAACCCTGACGTGTGATATATTGTTGGATAGGTATTTAAAAATGAATAGGGGTTTACTAAAATCATTTTTTGATAAAGTCAATAATTTCGGAAATAATCGCTCCAAAAGGAAATTTCAAAGCGTCCCCCCCCCCCCTCTAACTTTTGACCCGTAGGTTTAAAAAATATGAAAAAAATCTGGAAAGTAAAACTTTATAAGGACTTTCTAGGAAAATTATTTTGAACTTGATAGAAAGAACAGTTTTGTACAAAAAAGACAAAAAGGTTGTACAAAATAATTTCTGCGTACTTAGTATGTCAACGTAACAAATAGTCTTTTTTTAAACTTATAAGTGGGAACGCTTATTGTGACGGACGGGAAACTACGGAACCCTACATTGAGCGTGACCCGACACGCTCTTGGCCGGTTTTTTATTTATCTTTATGGCTACCATTTATAACATAATTTATACGCTCTTAGTGGTTCATTATATAAATTAAAACATTATTATAATTCATCAAAATCGATTCTGTGTTTTATCCGTGAAAGCGTCGTAGACACAGAATTTAACATTTATTTTTTATTTAAAATAATAAACATTAGCTCACATTGCAGTGCAGGCTTCAAAACTATTGTAGTAATGTCCTACCTGTAGGTCACAAAAATATATAGCTTTCCGCGTCTGTTCAGCTTTTGTATAAAATCGTTTTATACTGTTACGAGCTGGGGTTCGGGATAAATTAAAATAACAGTTTTACTCGAAAAAACACGATTAACTTTATTAAGAATTTACAAACACAAAAACACTTCACTAACACAGCACTACACAAAACACACACTTCGTATCGCAGTCGTAGTTCCGCTTCGCGGCGATGTTCACTGTTTCGTAATCTGACACCAATTGTTACGAGCTGGGGTTCGGGATAAATTAAAATAACAGTTTTACTCGAAAAAACACGATTAACTTTATTAAGAATTCACAAACACAAAAACACTTCACTAACACAGCACTACACAAAATACACACTTCGTATCGCAGTCCTAGTTCCGCTTCGCGGCGATGTTCACTGTTTCGTTCCCAAAACTGAACTGAGTCGGCGCGGGAACCGTCCGCTATTTATATCGTCCGGTCACATTTTCTAGAAAGTTCGACAACCCGAGGTACCCAGGTGCATTCGAGAACATTCCAGTAACATCGCGAATGATCGACGATGATCTGGAAGTTTCTCGAATGACCCCTCGGAACTCCATCGAACGTTCTAGAACGTTGTGGAACTTTCCCGAATTTTCTAGTAAATGTGCCCGGAACAATCGGCACTTGCGTCACCAATACGTACCTACGTAACAATACTATGGACATAAGTTGAATACAGCTGAATAATAAGCTTGACGGCTTTCCTTACTCCTATGACGCTGAACGCGGCTGATTAAAGTATTTTGTATAAGTGTGACCAAAAAGGTTTAGCGAAAAGCGAATGAGGCCGAATGTGCGTAGTCCCTAAATCTAATAAATAACAAAAATATTAACTATTTAAGTAATATAGCATAAAATGTATTCTGAGAAGATTCTCAGAATACATTTAATCTGAGAAGATTCTCAGAACACATTTACAGCATAAAGATTATCATAAAAGCTTCAGTATAAGTTGGTACTTTGTGGGTCCCAGGAACACCTACAAAATTATAAAGGCATGCAACCACGGCGTTAAGCTTTGAGATTTTTGTACCTTTCTTGATTTCTGACAAAAAGTATTTTCTTGTTTCCTAGTTTCTAGAAATTATTTTTTTAGTTCTCGTTACTTTTCTCAAACGTTCGAAGCATTTCGCCATCCCTGGCCTATAGGTATCCTCTTAGCAAGTATAACAAATCCCCAAGACAAAGTTTGCGAGTGGAGCCCGAGTCCACTTCAAAATTCGGAAGTTTAAACTTCAAAGGGGTTTTCCATTACTATTTAAGCACAGACTTTCTGCAACAATAAACGGCACTGAGCCCTGGTAAAGAAAGTGTATACGTTGATCTTTCAACTACGTTCTTGCGGTTACTTAACCCATCGAAGAAAGGCGTAAAGTAACTTTGTTCGATGACCCTATTCTGTATTTCAATAGGACACAGTTTCACGGAGTTTATAACTTTGGACTAGAATATTATTTAAACCTTTTTAACCTACCTACCCTTTAAACATATTCTGCGATTGTACTCAAGTACCTCAGTGCTATAACATGCAAGGTACAGCACACTAACAACGACAATATGCTCGGAAGAGCAGCGCACCAGTCGTAGAAACACATACAGATTTTGAAGCATAAATGAGTCACCAAGTGCATCTACTGTAAACTGAACTCTGTGCATGACTGGAGTACCATCGTCCTCTTGCATCCAAGCTGATCTGCGTTCCTGCAGCTCCGCGCGTGACTGGAGTACCTTCGTCCTCGTGCATCCAAGCAGATCTGCGCCCTTGCAGTACCGCGCGTGACTGAAGTACCATCGTCCTCATGCATCCAAGCAGATCTGCGTCCTCTAAGCTCGCGCTGCTATTATCCCGCGCCCCGTTGCCGCAGGGAGATAATCCCTAAGCTACAACAAGTGAGCGTAGAAGTGCGTTGGCTGCTACGAAACTTGGCGTAGGCGACGTAGCAGTCACTAACTGTGTGCGTTTTTCCATTGGTATTTTAAGTATTGTGTATGATTCAATAATTATTAATTTTGTAGGACGTATGGGTTTATATGTACGTGGGGATTATATGTAGTATTTGCATTATATTTTGTAATTTTATTGGTATGTAGAGACTTAACACATACACGTATTTATACAATTGTTACACACTAATGCCCTTACTAATAATCACTGTGTAAAGTTATGCAATGAATAAAGCCTGTGTAACCATACATTTTTTGACGTATAAACATATAACTTTATGCAGCGATTATTAGTAAGGCGCTTAGTAATTATCTATGTACTATCGACAAAATTGAATCATGACCCATTTCGACGACAAATCGTTTGAAGCTGTCAAAATAATAAGACTAGACGTGTGAAATTTTTAATACATTTTTACGCAATTGTCGACCTAATTGTATTTAAATGTCTGTAGGAAAATAAGCTTATGGTGGGTCATGATTCCATTTGGTCGATTGTACTTACTAATTTATTTTTAAAGACACTCTTAATGTAGCTGTTGTTGCTAGTTGTTTTCAGTTTATGCTAAAGTATGTTAAGTTATGCCTAATTATATTAAGACAAAAATCACCTACCTAAATGAGCATTTTAATGTGCTTTTGGGTTTATTAGCCCTCACATTGGACTTTGCAGCAAACCTCGCCTTAGGCGAAATACCAAACTTAACTAGCTAATATCATAATAATGTACCCGTTATATTATACCTACTCGTAGCACAAAAGTGTATGTCTGGGTAGATAATTAATTGCCAGCCGAAATCCTAATAGTCAGTAGGTGGTAAACATACCTCAACGTCCTATTCTATTTTTAAAAAACAAGCATAAAAATCTTGTAGACACGCTTTACGAAAAATAATAATAAGTAGGTATATTAAAAAAAAACTGAAAGCAACGTTTTTACATTTCCTTTCCGAATTAAGAAGCTCATTACTTGGTTGTAAGTTCAAGATAATTGGCCGTTAAGCTACGAAAGTTTTTGCGATATAGTTCAAAGAAACAAAACCCCTGGTTGGCTTTGTTGTTGTTTAATCCTACTACTAATATTATAAATGCGAAAGTTTGTGAGGATGGATGTATGTGTGTGTGTATGTATGTATGTATGTTTGTTACTCTTTCACGAAAAAACTACTGGACCGATTTGGATGAAACTTTACAGTAATTTAGGTTATTTATCAGAGTAACACATAAGCTACAATTTATAATGATTTTATGTAATTTTGATCATAATTAAACAAAGACTATACAACCACTTGACCGCTCATACGGGTGATTCGGGCTCACGACACTTAAATGGAATATCACTTATAAGAGACGCAGGTATGAGTGCAATTTTTAGTACTGACCAGTTGTTGGATCCGTGCACACTTCCTAATTTCGGTACCTAAAAATACATTTATCGTATAAAACCGAAGCAAAAATGAGTACATGTGCAATAAAATGGTGCGGAAAATGTTCTAAAACATCTAGTTATAAAAAAGATGGCATAAGTTTTCATAGGTAAGTAAAATATGTTTATATTTATCTACATTTTTGGTCATTTGAGAGCTCAAGCTAAACTGGTTGGTTTCGAAAAAAGTCATACCGCGTTGATGTCTTTTGAAAAAGTCCTTTACTATCGCTAGAATATTAGATAAGTCTATCCCTTTCTATTCGTAAGTACTTCGTACTGTGTCCTGAAGTGATGTGACTTCACAAAACACAGTAGATAAATTATTTTATCGATATTTTTTTATGGTAAAATAAAAATAATGTTTCGTTTTAATGTTTTCATTTTAGATCTCCAAATATTCCGGAAGTTAAAGAAAAATGGGTCAATGCCACTAACAGGGAAAACTGGCTTCCAAAATATTATAGCGTCATTTGTTCAAGGCATTTTACAGCTGATTGCTTTAAAGTTTTAAAGGACCGACGCCGTTTGTTTAGTTCGGCAACGCCGACCCTATTTTTGCCTGTTTTGGTAAGATTTGTTTTATATACAGGGTGAAAAGTTTCAATGGGCCCTAGAAGAAAACTACCTTAAATCATTAAGATAGATTATTTTACTTAAAGGAAACATTCCTTTATTTTTTACAACAAATAAAACTGCATTCAAAGATTTTCGAAAATCCGCTTCCCACTCCCGGGAATCGAACCGGTTAAAATCCAAAAAAGTTACACTTTCTATTTTAATGGTGTCAAACGTTAGGGCATTTCATAAGGACTTAATCCATTGTAACCATTGTAAGAATGGAATACAGCGCAAGAAGCGTTACATAACGGGCTGGAATAAGCATGTGAAAGATGCACACAGACAGGCTCGGCTTGATTTTCAAACCTGGACGTTGTTTGGTAGGCCGAAAAATGGTGATTTGTATGAAAAAATGGTGGAAAGTAGAAGGGTTTTTAAGAGTAAATTAAAATGGTGTCAGAATAATAAGGACCAAATAAAAATGAACATCATTGCAAGTCATCATGAAGCAAAGAATTTTGGTAGTTTTTGGAAAGCTACGAACAGGTTGAATCCCAGGTCGGGCCTGCCTGTGAGTGTTGACGGTCTTAGCGATCCTAATGATATTGCCAACCTATTCAGCAGAGCCTTTAGGGTTGAGTCTCCCCTAGGTACGGTGTCTGGCGGGCCGGAGGTGGTGGGGAGGTCCGAAGACATGCCTATTAGGATTGCGGCTAGGGAGGTAGCTGCTGTCATACGAAAATTAAAGAGAGGCAAGTCGCCGGGTCATGACAGCTTAAGTATAGAACACTTACTGTATGCTGGTAAGCACTTGCCGCGAGTTCTAGCAATGTTTTTTAGCTTGTGCCTGAGTCACTCGTATCTTCCTGCTGATTTACTTAAAACTATTGTTGTGCCCATTGTTAAAAATAAGACAGGAGATGCGAGTGACAAAAGCAACTACAGGCCGATATCCCTGGCTACCATCATTGGAAAGATGTTGGACAGTCTGATTGATCAGCAGCTGGATCAGCACTTAACACTCAACGACGCCCAGTTTGGGTTTAAGCCACATTTATCGACGGAAACAGCTATACTATGCCTGAAACAGACTGTTCAATACTATGCTAGTAGAAAAACACCTGTGTATGCATGTTTTCTGGACCTCTCCAAGGCTTTCGACCTCGTATCTTATGACTGCCTATGGAGGAAACTGTCAAATGTTAAGAACCTCCCAAGTGATATCATTAGGATACTAAAGTATTGGTATAAAAACCAATACAATTATGTTAAGTGGGCGGGTGTCCTGTCGGATGCATACGGGTTGGAGTGCGGTGTGAGGCAAGGGGGAATCAGCTCACCCAAGCTTTTCAACCTGTATGTAGACGGGCTGATCTGTGAGCTCAGCAACACCAATGTCGGGTGCTCCATTGATGGGCACTGCGTCAATAACATCAGCTACGCGGATGACATGGTGTTGTTGAGCCCATCGATCAGTGCACTTAGGAGGCTACTTCGCATCTGTGAAGACTATGCGGTGGCTCACGGCCTTAGGTACAATGCGACCAAGAGCGAGCTACTAGTTTTTAAAGCGGGTAACAAATATTATGAGACTGTTCCGCCAGTCACCTTGGGAGGCGCTCAGATTGCCAGGGTCACAAAGTTTAAATACCTGG
Organism: Athetis lepigone; assembly: GCA_033675125.1. Classification (NCBI taxonomy): domain Eukaryota; kingdom Metazoa; phylum Arthropoda; class Insecta; order Lepidoptera; family Noctuidae; genus Athetis; species Athetis lepigone. Next base: position 9,476,062 of record CM066243.1, on the reverse strand, counting down.
GGCATTGGGTCACCGATAGTCTGTCCGATGATGTGGACGTGGAGAGGGAACGCAGAGCATTGGCAGTTCGATGTAACATGCTGGCTCGTAGGTTTGCGCGGTGTACAAGGGAGGTGAAAATTACACTCTTTAGAGCGTATTGCCAATCTATGTACACTTGTGCCCTATGGGTTAGCTATACAAAAAGCTCGTACAATGCTCTGCGAGTCCAATACAACAATGCCTTCCGAGTTATGTTGGGGCTTCCGCGCTTTTGCAGTGCGTCGGGGATGTTTGCTGAGAATGGCGTACCAGATTTTTACGCACTGATGCGGAAGCGGATAGCATCCCTGATGCGGCGAGTGCGCGACAGCTCCAACAGCTTGGTGGCTATAGTAGCCGACAGGATGGACAGTCCAATGATGTGGCATTGGATGACCAGTCATCGTGCGTCATTCCAGTATTTAAAATAACTTGTGTAGTTCTTATTATGTATGTATGTATGTTTTGTGTATAAATGTGTATGTTTTACCTATGGACTTATGGTCTGCAATAAATTTTATTATTATTATTATTATTAATCTCTCTAACAAACATGGTTATTTAAATAAAAGGAAAACCATAAATCCTAAGAAATTTATTTTAATTGAACGAAAATTTCGAAAGTTAAAGTCGTCCTTTGATTTGAAATGTTGAAATTTCATGGTTTTCCTCTAATTTAATTTACCATGTTTCTTAGAAAGATTTAGTCCTTTTATAAAATAAATGAATGTTTCCTTTAAGTAAAATAATCTATCTCAAAGATTTAAGGTAGTTTTCTTTCAGGGTCCATTAAAACTTTCCACCCTGTATACTATCGTTTCGTATGATTTAACAGTATGTAAATTAACAGAGAGCGTTCCGCTAACCAGTATAGGTAACTTTATTTATTTTCGCAAAGCTTGAAAAAGTTTATGTGGCCGATGATTTTATTATGTACTAGCTGTTCCTCGCGGTTTCACCCACGTTACATTAAGTTTTTGGTTACTGCTTCGCTCCCATGGGACATAGCGTGATATTGTATCGCCTATGTTACTCGTTGACAATGTAGCTTTCGAATGGTGAAATAATTTTTAAAATCGGTCCAGTAGCTTTTGAGCCTATTCATTACAATCAAACAAACAAACAAACAAAGTTTTCCTCTTTATAATATTAGTGTATATTAGTGAAGATATAGAATATCTATGAAAAGCGTATTTTTTTAACATAATACGTAGATACCTTTACGTGCATACCCTTTTTTGTAAATTAGACCTTAAACAATTCTTCTAAGCGATCGAGGCCGCGAGCATAAGCTAGTAATTATATACATAAGTATAATAATGAATAAAATACTTATAATTCTATTATTATAATAATGTTAGCGTATACATATAACATCCATTTTCCGAAGTCGGTAAAACATAACACGAAACGAAAAGAAAAAACAATAAAAAACCTTAAAATAGGTTTTTTAGTAAAAGATCTTTTCGTTTTTTATTTAACTATTCCGTTTTATAATCAAGTGTATTATTTTTTTATTAATTGATTTAAGCTACTGCTTGATTGCGAAACCTTTTTTAATACAACCTTATTTTTATAAAACCCTGTTTTATTACAAAATCGGGTCTTATACAACTAATAATTTGAATAATTATCGATATCGATATTTTTTTAATCACCCTTTTGCAATCCCTAAAAAATCAGTTGTCAAATTCAACGACCAATCACAGCGGGCGAAGCTTAGCTCCACCTCTTCGTAATCTGGTGACTTTGATTTAGAACAAAAACATGCCTATACGCACTCCACTGGTTTGCTGCTTCATGTAATTAAACCATAAGTGTCAATTAAGTCGGAAAAAATCTTCCATCTGAAAGCTATCTTGGCGTGCGCTGCCTAAACTAATGGAGTTACATAAAGATGATGTACCACAGAATTGTTTGTCTTAAATAGATCTAAATAAAAGTCCGCGATAGCATATATCTACCTCTTATGTGCAAGCCAGTACGACCAAAATTGTGAACCATAAATTTAATTAAATTTGGTACTATTTTACAATGCACATATTAGTATATAATTATCAAACTCTTATCAAAATAAATACATTTCTCGCATTAAGTATATAATGAAGATAAACTTTGTCTTTCACACTAAGTAATTTGGCAGAATAGTTTAAAAGTTATCACGATATGATTGACTTGAACGGAGCGCTTAATGGCAAGCAACAGAACATCCACGATGAAAGTTGGCTATGTGAAAGAACTATACTAGCACCAAGAAATGAAAAAGTTGCGAAAATCAATATAATTATCTTGGGCCAAGTACCTTACCAGCGATGCAACAACCCAACTCCATCTATCGACACAGTCATGTCATCTGAAGACTGTACGAGCTACCCTGGGGAGTTTCTTAACTCTTTGGAGCTATCCGGGATGCCATCACATAAGCTCAAATTAACCTTTAACGACCGACCGACAGCCGGCTGTCGGGCTGCTATTGTCTTTCTATTGTGTCTCAAATCACGTGGTGTTCGAAGGATTAAAAGTCGGTATACCCGTTTTTTTAATGCGCAACTTGGACGCCCCGAGACTATGTAATGGCACTAGATTGCGAGTCATTGAACTAGGCACCAATTGTAACTGGAGAAGCTAAGGGTGAAAATGTTCTTATTCCACGCATTCCAATAATACCCAATAACTTACCCTTTAATTTCAAATGTTTACAGTTCCCACTTAAAGTTGCATTTTCTATAACTATTAATAAATCGCAAAGGCAAACTTTGAAGATAGCGGGGATACATTTAGGCACGCCCTGTTTTTCCCATGCTCACATGTAAATCCCATTGTCTAAATCCCAAAGTCTACATATTTACGCTGAATAAAAAAAAACAAATAACATATTATACGGGAGTATACTGCAATAAAAACACAGACAATTTAATTTAACACAGATGTTCACCTATTTCAATTACATACCACATAATTCTTTACTTATTACAAAATATATTAACAAAACCGCATCAAAATCCCTTCCGTAGTTTTAAAAATTTAAGCATACATAGGGACAAAGAAAGCTACTTTGTATTATACTATGTAGTGATTAAATGCAAGTAATATTGGTCCGACCTGTTTATTAGTCAGTGTTTAGTAATCCGTTTGTGCTGGATAGGATAATCTCAAGCCCGGGGAAGGACATAGGGCTACTTTTTATGAACACACCATACAGGTAAAGATTGATGAAGAAACCACTGGTCTTAGCATTTTGAAATATTGCAGAGTTCTATTATAGCTTAAAATAATGAGCACTTAGAAAGGAATTCAGATAATTCCACCCTCAAGAGATTCCCACTAAATATTAGGTATAGGATTTCAAAGATTGTCATCATCATCTCCCTAGCCTTTTCCCAACTGTGTTTGGGGTCGGCTGCCAGCCTAACCGGATTCAGCTGGATACCGGTGTTTTACGTGGAGCGACTGCCTATCTGACCTCCACAACCCAGTAACTGGGCGATACGATACCTCTTGGTTAGACTGGTCAGAGTTTCTGGCTAACCAGTAACGACTGTCAAAGTTCTACGCATGACAATCGAGACCAACGGCTTTACGTGGTTTCCGAGGCACGGGATGTCAGTGATGTCCAAGATAAACTTTAGAAAATACATATGAGTTGAAAAAGTCACATTGGTACTTGCCCGGATTCGAACCCACAGCCTCTTTCTTACACGAGAGGCGGGCGCCTTATCCACTGTGCCATCACGGTTTTCAAACGGATTTCAAAGATTGTATGGAAACTAATTTTGAAGTTAGAAATTTGGGATGTACGATGTGAAGTTACATAAAAGACAAGTATCTAAAAAAATATCACGCAACTTAATGTGGCAGACCAAATTCTACGCGAGCGAAGCCGCGGGCAAAAGCTAGTAATAGATAATGGATTAAAGGAGATGCTTGTGAAGGAGTTTGCAGAGGTATTCCGACGTGCAAATCCAATACACTGTAACTTAGTTACAGTATTTTGCTATATCGCTCCTTTGAATAATATCATGTCAAAATGGTGAAAAATAACAATAAAAATAGGTGTGTGTACCTAATTACTAATAGAATGTAACTAAAATAAACAACTTGCAAGTAGGGTTATTTCGATTAGCTACATTTAGGTTATTGCGATCAGGACTAGCGCCATGATTGGTGACAGATTCTTCCCAGTATTAGATTACATATTCCGTACATTTGCGTTCTTTAAACTGGCAATATTTCTTGAAAGTTCAGAATGAACAAAACAGTAGAATTGGAAAGAAACAGGGTTCTTTCCTGCTTTTTTCATCGCTAAACAAGACCATAGACTTCGACTTCGTAAAAATAGGATCCTCTATCTCTTCCTCCCTTAAGTGAGAGCGGAAACCGCCTTCGAAGCAGAAACCGAACAGGTCAATCATCTTCTAGGCAAGATACGTCAGGAAAAATGCATTCAATGAATGTAATGCGACAGATTCAATCACGCCGACGAAGTTGCGGGCAAAACCTAGTATACTTATAATAAAGTTGGCTCTCCTCCCAGGAAACTCTCGACATCGGTAATTGCGTTCTAAGCATTCAGCCTTTGAGCGTTTGCTTTGTTCAAACAGCAATGGTTTCCCTCTTTATTATTATATTCGTCGAAAACATTCCGACAGGCCCCAACGCTCGCACAATACATATTTCTGGAGTACTTACTTTCATTTGTATTTCAATATTCTCGACATTATTGTGGTATATTGGGCTACTCAATTTAATTTTATTAGATATGTCTTTGGAATTGAGATTTGGGAGTGGCATTTATTAACTAATAATTACTTAAATATTATCTGCCTACATATATTATAAACTTCTTGTATTGTACGAAATATCAGCTTTGTACAGGTCTATACAGATACTAAGTAATATTATTAAGCTGAAGAGTTTATTTGGTTGAATTTGCTAATCTCAGAAAATACTATTTCGATTTCAAAAAATATTTTTGTGTTGGATAGCCCATTTATCGAGGACGTCTTTAGGCTAGGCATGGTAGGCATAATATGGCGGTACGGCCATCGGGAGAGTAGTAACTGAAGATGCTAGTGAAACGGCGAGGGACACCTATCACTCTATCTATTGGTGAAAATCCATTCTGTAGTTTATTTCACACGATAGAACAGAGGTGTTTGCGTTTAGGGTGAGAAGTTGTGTGTGCGCAACTGGCGCAACTAATGTAAAATGACCATCGAATGTCACTATTTATCTCCAGAACGGCTTGATGATTGACATGCAGTTTAGCGCAGTGGATTTGTAATTTGTCGGCGTTGGTTCTTAGATGGCAACAGTATTATTATTTATTTTAAGTTTAAAATTAAGAAAAAAAAACACAACGTTAAAAATATTATTCCTAAACTAAGTAGTTAAAAACAATAAAATATTTTTTCTAAAATCACCCGACTAAAATAAAACTGAGTACCTAGATAACTAGATGTTGTCTATATTTTTCAATATCGGATAGATCAACTTGGAGAGGACTTTGTTTTATAATTTGTAAGGATACAATTCTCTTTCTAACCAGATTTCGATGGAACTAAATCGCAGCTTAAGCGGGACCGAAGAATCAAAGCCAGCGAGATGGTCTAAAGCAAATCGAATTAAAAAGACCGTATTGTTCTCACTCACCCAACAGAAGGGATGAAATTATTCACAATCTTCATTAGTGATCAAGGATGCTGAGAAACCCAAAACACGTAGGTAACTAGTGCTGCCATCTTGCCATTTCGGTGCGATTAACTACCACAAGCGTAATTCAAAAGAATCTAGTGCTACCTAATATTCTTCGCTAAATGGCGACACTGGCTAAAATAAATTCTGTACATACATACCTATGTTCTGTATATTATATATTTTAACACAACAAAGGCATGAGAAATTATTAGCTATTCAAAAGAACTGCAACTAAATTGCAAATTTTTACCAGACTGCCAAAAGAGGAGTTATTATAATAGAAAGAAAAAACAGTCAATAGTAGTGTATCACTTTTTATGAAAATGTTAGCGATATTGTAAGGCTGAGCTCATTTGCGCCACGTAATGTACGGCGAGTGTCTCACTTCGTGGCGACTGTGGTGGCGACACCAATTGCGACCTCCATATATTTTGTTGGTGGCCTAATTTAGAAAAGGCCCAACCGAACTTTTTTTATGGAATTTGGGCCATCACATCTACCTACTTCTAATACTAAAAACATAGGTGTTAGCCAAACAATAAAATATTTTAAGTTAGGATATATTTTTAATGGCAGTGCTCATTCAAAACCAATTGGTGGAAGATTTCTATAAATTCATAATAATAGTTTGAAAATCAATTTTAGTCTTTAAAAAAATGATGAATTACAAAACTGCAACTTCTTAGATAATATTTATTTAATACACAATAATCTACACTAAACAATATTTAACAATTAAACCCTATTTAGATTTTGCTTGTACACTTTGTATCTTTGTTGGATCAAATTTATAAGTCTTCTGGAGAGGGCCTTTGCCTGCTTTTGTGAAAATCATTTCATCTATCCTTTGCCTCTCTGCTAATTCTTTGGAAATTTTCATGTTTGTCCAGGAATCTTTAGCTCCATCCATGAAGCCTTTTTTCTTTATTGGCAGATTGTCAGGTGCATGTTTTATCAACTTAGGAATCTTGAAGTAATCCCTTACAGCCGGTACTTTCAGTAAACCAACTTGCATGAGGGATATAAAGTTACTGGAACACCAGTAGACTAATATTGCACCAGGGAAGTTGATTGTGAATGGAATCATGATAAGTGGGATTGCTCTTAGGAAATACCTCATCATTACCATGTTTTGTGCCTCTAGGCGACCTCCATCCACACCTAATTCTATAGTCGCCCACATAGTGGCACTAGTTATTAATGGCAGTATGAAATATTGATCAGGTACAGTCAAATCCGCAAACCATGCCAGACCACCATGACTCATACTCTCAACAGGACAGTTAGCCATCCCTCTTAAACCCATAAAAAAGGAAACAAACAAAGGGGCTTGAGCTAAAGGAACCAACATATTCTTCAATGGGTTCAATCCTTTTTCTTTCATGAATCCCACCATTTCTTGGGCATACCGAGCTGCTTCTAGCTGGTTGCCTGTCTGTCTAGCTTGTGTCATTTTCATTTGAAGAAGTTGCATTTCGGGCAGATTATTGTTCATGACCGCAGTGTTTCTCTGTGATATAATGACCAGCGGGAACATAACTAATCGAACACAAATAGTTCCAATGACGATTGCTCCCCACCATGGTACGTCCAGTGATATGTGTAAGTACTCCAAGCAATTTTGTACCATGCCAACTGGAGACCAGCCACCAAGACCTAGACTGGCAAAGGTAGGCTCTCCATTTGCAGCTATAGTTTGCACAGTTTGTTCAGTCAAGTCGATAAGAGTCGAAGGATCCGGAACCGGCGGTGCCTCCGGTATACTGTCCAATATAGTAGCTGTTTTTCCTGCATCGATACCACCAGTTGAAGCAAATCGCACGGAAGCCGCTGAGGAATATACGTAATAAACCTTAGCTTTTCTAACCTCAAAACACTTATCAGAAAAGAAGTTAATGACAGCACTTCGAGGGCGGCCGTGGCGGCTTAGTAATTTAAACATTGTTGCTTCGGTTCTACAGTCAGTATCGAAAATCAGTAATACACCTTTTCGAAATAAATTGTATTTTTATTACGGCACATTGACATTTCTGACAACCACAGACAACATAGATAATAGTTGTCTAAGATTGTTTTGTTTTGATTTTAGTTTTTAATTGTGATAGTGACCTATTGAACACGAGAAATACTGTATGCCTTTGAAAACTCTGCTCGGTTTTTACTTTCTGTAAAGCTTTCATCAATCAAGTGAATTGAAATATAAAAAAAATACCAAGCGAAAAAAAAGAAAAGTTGTACATGCGACATAATATATTATCTGTGACAAACTCAAGCTGTCAAAAGTTTCAAAACAACGTGGGAATGTTATTACACGAGTTTTATTTTCTATTCATAAATTAAGTGATAATATTTCATTTTCATGTGATAAACCTCGTACAAATATGGCTCATATTTCGTATCCTTTCAAGAAAACTAATAAAGCGGTATATCAGAAGCCAGCTTCTGTTGTTACAGAGGATAATATTTACTGGAAGAAACTAGGTGTAAGTTCACCAAGGTTTTTAGTAGAATATTAAACTTTTTAAAGAATTTTATTAACCTATACTGTGTTTTCAGTCGCCAGTGCTAGTGAAGGAGTTTGGTGCTATAGATTATTTGGACTTCAGCCCTGTAGAACCTTATTATTTCGCCGCAACATGCTCAGTCAGAGTGCAGGTCAGTTATAAACAAATTACTTATTAATTTCTGTCGTAGGACAGTAATTGCTAAATTAGTAAATTACTATAATGATAATATTCCACCGGTGAAACACTGTGGCGTGCCTTTTGTAAAAGCCAAGAAAATAACACATACTACTGCTAAATTGTCAACCATTTTTTTATTCAAGATGACTAGCTATTAATACATATTACTTTTCCTAGTAGGCAACAGGTGATTGTCGTTGCGGTCAGGATGGTAGCACTAAAATTAGAAGCAGAAAATAGCAATTTAGTAGCACATTTTACAATGTCTATTAAACAAATTATAGCGATCAAGTAATTATATGGTTTTATTTTTCAGATCTATGATCCCATCTCTAAAGTTGTAACTAAGAACATTTCAAAGTTTAGAGAGGCAGCTTATGGTGCTTCTTTCAGAGCTGATGGAAGACTCTTGTGTGCTGGCAGTGAAGAGGCAGCCGTCAAACTGTTTGATGTGCAGTCCAAGAATGTACTCCGAGTATTTACTGGACACACTGGCCCTGTAAGTAAATGATAGAATAAGAGAGTGATATATTCAATTGGCAATATGCCATAAAATAAAGAAACCTTAAGATACAACAAAAAACCCAGGTCAGGTGGATCTTTGTTTCTGTCCATCTGAACTTTTATAACTTACAGTGTCAAATATACAGTGCTTACCTCATTTAAACTTAAAATTCAATACATTTGACTAGTGCTTGCCTACTTATTCCAAAAACCTGAGCAGGCCACAATTATCTGGTGGCTCAAAGATCATAAAAAAATAACACACATTTATGTCCCCTACAACCTTTGGGACAAGAGCTATCATTTTTGAATCAACACACTAGTTATTTATAAAGTTAATCTACATAAAACTAACCTAAGTTTTTTGTGATTTCAGGTGCACAGAACATTATTCACAAAGGATCAAGTCAAAATACTCAGTTATTCAGATGATAAGTCTGTTTGTCTATGGGACATAGCAACAGAAGAGAAAATAGCCACATTTTCTGAGCATTCTGACTATGTGAGAGCAGGAGCAGCCAGTCCTATCTCCCCAGACATCATTCTCTCTGGAGGTTATGATCATGCAGTCAAACTTTATGATTGTAGGTCTAATGAAGTAGTGCTAACAGTCAACCATGGCAGTCCTGTAGAATCAGCACTCTTCCTACCTTCAGGTGGCATATTCATAAGTGCTGGTGGCACAGAAATCAAAGTCTGGGACATATTCAATGGAGGAAAGCAACTAGCTAATATTTCTCAACATCATAAAACTGTTACTACTTTACGACTAGCCAGTAATAACAGCAGACTGATGTCCGCCTCCTTAGACAGACATGTTAAGATCTATGACATCTCTACTTTCAAAGTTGTACACAATATTGATTTTCCTAATGCTGTATTGAGCATGGCTATATCTAAGCATGATGATACTTTAGCAGTTGGCATGATTGATGGCATTATTTCAATACGAAAAAGAGAAAAGCCTGCCAAACAGTCTGACGAAAAGAAGGGTTTGTTCAAGTTTGCACCAGATCATGTGCAGTCTTCAATTGTGGAAGAAGTACAAGAGAAGAGTAAGAAAGGGCAGTCCAAATCAGCCAAGGGACCGGAGTTTGATAAGTTCCTTAGAAAAATGGAGTTCACAAAAGCTCTGTCAGCTGTTCTTAAAACTTATGTAGCTACCAAATTCCCAGAGAAAACTGCTGCTTTGATACAAGAAATGTTAAGAAGAAAGGTTCTCCATGTTGCAATGGATGGGTTAAATGAAAAAGACATAGGATCATTACTCAAATATTTCAAGAAAAATCTTGGTGAAACAAGATTTACCAGAGTAGTTGTAGATGCAGCTAATGTTTTTGTGGATGTCTTCGAAAATCAAGTGAAATTCTTTTCTGAACTTAATTTGTTGCTGTACACATCACTGATGAAAGAAATAGCAGAGGAAATAGAAGTTTGTAAGAGAGTGAGTGAGTTAGAAGGTGCTATCAACCTTTTAATGGCAGGAGCACAAATAAGCAATAGCACTGATACAATAGAATTAAATGATACTTTAGCGCCTTCAACTAAAGCATTAAAAGAAATTGTTATTGATGTTTAAATATTATTAAAATTATGTATAATATTTTCGAATTTTATTTCCTTAACATGTTTTGTAGTGATGTACCAAGGCGCTCACCCAGGCAGGGGCCAATGTGACTTTCACAGTTTATGTAATTGATAAGCAGTCGCTCCGAGGGCAGTTGTATTCGATCCACAGAACATAATACCCTAATCCCATATATATAAAGTACTCTGTGCCTAATCCGATCAAACGGGAAGCTGACCCTACTGTCCCTAATGCCCATTTCACACGAGGGCAGAACAGTACTGCTACTATTTGAACGCACTGTTCTGCCCTCGTGTGAAATGGGCATTACATAGGAAAGGATTATGGAAATGATTTCCAAAATCTCTTATTTCAGACAACAATGCCTCAGCCCACACGTGTAATAACGATCTGTTGTCGTGATTGACCAAATAGTGGCATCGATAACGCTAAGATTACATTTGAATAGCTAAAGCAGTATCGTGTACAAGAGTCTTTATCAATGTTATAACGACAAAGTATATGGTACTTTTCTTTGTTTTTTAATCACTTTGATAACTAAATGGCGCTTAGCATAGTTCTAAAGATAATTAAAATAGCTGGAATATATGCAATGATTTTAAAAAAATATAGAAAAAAAAGATTTTACTAGGCTGTTTGCTTATCTGCTTTGGTCATTCATTATAACACGAGAAAATAAGAAAAAAGAAATTGTCTATGGCTGGTTGTTGTCGGACAAAATGACGTTTTGCAAAAGTCTCAATAAAAACGAATAATTTTCAAGTGCGCCCCGTGTTAGAATAAGAAGTGATTTCAAATGGCAACGCAATAAATCTATAAATAAAAATATTTACGTAAAACGATGTGTGACGCGTTCATGCTCAAATTGTTAACTGTAGCAATAAACTGTAAGTTCACTTCAAGGGTTTCATGTTATTGGTACATTTTTTATTTTTATTTTACGTATCTCTGTGTTATATAAACTGGTCTGTTTACAAGAGTACATGAATTGGTGTGATACATGTTCGTTAACCTTAAAAGTTCACGTCGTATTTATTTTTCTTGTGAGGCTGACTATTGTGACCACGAGTTTTTTTTATCATAGGTACTTGTATGTAAAAGTAAAACATGGATGAGCGGAAAGTCGCCGATTACTTTGTAATCGCTGGATTACCGGAGAAACCGGAATTACTCGATGACTGCGACTCTGGACACCTCAAGGGATACAGTACAAAACCGCCAATCACTGACATAGGTAAGTGTTTTTTTTTATAATCCTCTAACAAACAAATTTTACATATTTAAAACTGATTTCAATATCACTTCTATCTGCAATATAGCTATCATGTAAATAGGTCTTTTAGATCTTCAGTATTTATTAGTCATTCAGTTTTGAATGTGTAAGATATAAATTATTCAACAAAAGTATTATGAGAAACATATGAGAAAATAAATTACCAACTCCAGCTTGTTATTTTGAAACCACTCTTTTTTTATTATAGTTTAAAAAACCTCTTTTGACGCTAATTTTTTCTGTTTGCTTCTTATTGTTGAACATTTGGGATCAGAAATAATTGCAAGCCTGAATTTTTGGCATATTTTAATTTAATAACGAGTCATACAAAGCAACCTGTTTACAAAAAAACTGTTTACTATTCTAACAATGTCACTTCGATTATTCAATAATTATTTATATCACTCAATAACATGTTAGTCAGTAATAAAGGAAGATTTAATAAAACAACCATGCCAAACTTTTAAAGTCAGTTAATCTTTTTTACATATTACATAGTAAGATAAAATATATTTATGTTTACGGTAACCATACTCTTTTTGAACTGTCATCTAGGTGTGAATTGGTTCTAAATGAGTGCGTACATAAATCAAATAATACATATTTGATTTATGTACGTACTACCTATCCCAACTTTTATGGTAAACTTGTGTCAATTTACACATAATTTTGACATATTGCTGTCAATTTGTACAGAAAATGGCATACATTAAGGTCAACGAGGAAATAATTAATTATTTAAGTCCAGCCACATCCTTTGCGTAATTGATTCTCTGGGTCATGTTTGTATTGTCAGTTTGGTCATGTTTTATACATTCTTGCATAATTTATGAAGATTTATCTGGCGGACATCCTGAGCATTACGCTAGTCTTAAATGGTATGTGTATTGAATACAACTATTTGTTTTATTTAGATGATGTATGCTTTAGCTTTTGGTGGCATTAATTGGTTATAATTAGAATGACAATGTTGCTATGCATTAATTAAATTATTTTAATGTGAATATTCCTATAAAATCCAGTTATTGTAGGTAAGCTCCTGAATGACTTGTCATATTCCTACAGTTTGTGGTCAAGCATCAAGTTGCAAAATTGCTCTGTGTAACAGATACTACAGTACAAAATGTATGTTATTGTATTAAGCATAACTATGTATTTTTATAAATCCAACTAATGCACACTTAGTGATTATATTTCAATGTTATTAATAGTCACAACTTTATTTAAAAAAAAAAAAACTTTATTTTGTTCTTCCCATGTTTATTTACAGAACTGAATATAATTAATTTTATATTTAGTACTAGCTGCCCCCCGCGGTTTTACCCGCGTTGCTTCCATTCCCTTGGGATTTTTTGGGTAAAATCTTTCTTATGTCCTTTCTCAGGCTATGGCCTATCTCTGTACTGAATTTTATTTAAATCGGTTCAGTAGTTTTGCCGTGAAAGATGGACAAACAGATACGTAGGCATTTATTTTATTAGTATGGATTCAGTTTCACTCACATTGTACCCGAGTTCCCCGTAAATACTAAATAACAAATTATTTTTATTTATTAAGTAATCATATTTCGTAGAAATGACTGAAGATTTTTATCAAGCAATTCGGATACGGGAGTATTATCATAGTTACTATCAGTGCCGTAATATTTTTTAAGTATTTGTTATAAATTTTTCAGTACATTGATAAGGATTGTACACTAGAACTTTATTATTGACTCTTTAACTGAACAAGATTATTAAAAACCTACCTACCTTGACCTAAGTACTTTGCTCATGAGTAACCAATCCATTCAGGGAAACTACAAGTTATATACTTACTTACCTATAATGATTATAAAGTGAGAAAACAAGTTTTAATATTTTGTGAAAGTACATGATAAGTTTAAGATAGCAGGTAATTTATCGCCTAAGGATTACTATAGACAGAACGGCGATAATTTTGCTCGGTCATTAAATGGTAATGAACTGAGTTGAAATTAGAATGAAGTTAGAATTTAATAATAATAATATAATATATATTTGGAAACAGTACAGAGGCAATATTAAACATATATTTTTAAATCTTATTAAGATGTATTATATAATACTAGCTTCTGCCCGCGGCTTCGCTCGCTTTAGAAAGAGACAAAAAGTAGCCTATGTTACTCTCCATCCCTTCAACTATCTCCACTTAAAAAATCACGTCAATTCATCGCTCCGTTTTGCCGTGAAAGAAAGACAAACATACAGACAGACAGACATACAGACACACTTTCCCATTTATAATTTTAGTATAGTATGGATTAGCCATGTATAAATAGAAGAGGTTGACCGACTGCGACTTTGGCGGGCTAGCCTATTAGTTGGCTGTGTTTGTCTGTTACGTTCTTTTTTTCAGCTAAACTAGGTAATAAATCGAATTAATGAAATTAAAAAGGAAAAACACAGGCAGACAGGCTGCTTAATACACATATTCGCATCCGTCCGCGACCAACGTTTACACGGACAACATCGCGGGCAAATGTTAGTCATTTAATAAATGAAATCTTAAGCATATTTACTACTCAGTGCTAACGGTAATGAGTGAAACAGGTTGTATCTCCATTATACCGCATCTAGTACACTTCCCATATCTAGTAACTGGACATCAACTTGATTTATTATACCTAGATAGCCTGTTGGATTTCTATTAAACCTGTGCGGTAAATACTCGTAATTAATAACGTTCCAAATGTAGCTGCAATATTATCTTAGCCAACCATCAATGTCATAAATATTCTATTTATTGCGAGGGGGACAATTATTCAGTTAATTAAAATACATGCAGGAATGGTAAAAAGTATTGCTCTTTCAGATATCCAGTAATGGAGCAGCATCTTTTATTATTAGGATGATCATATTCAAAAATAGAATGCAATTTAGTCCTTCGACCTGAAAGGGGGAGGCCCTTTCAATTGGTGACCCAAAGTTTTGCGAATTGGTCGCTCGTAAATTTTACATCACTATTTTGATCGTTAAATCAATAGAAGTGTATAGTCCGATTATCAATTACTTTTCTTAAAGAAATATGCTCGTGCTTTAACTTCAAACATAGTTTAAAAAATACATAAAATAGGTACTTTAGATCCCAAAATCCATTTTGTCAGTCTGTACTTTGCTCATTTTTCGCAAGAAACTCTTAAATAATTTTAGGTTCTTATCTTCATTACTTTCTAATCCTAAGATAAGTTACCCAACTAGATATAAGATATACGCAAGTCTACATAACTATGTACATACTGATAAACTATCATTTAATATTTACCAGCCAAACATACATTACATCTTCTATACAAGTATTACCTATTACATTTATTTATATCTGTTAAAAATAAAAAACCCTTGCTAAGCCTCAAAACTTTAGTTAACTTTTCTAGATCGTTAATTAAAATAAGGCAAGAACATTATGGTACATTCATCCTTATGAATCAACGCATTCAACGCAATTTAATAAACAATATAATAGGTACAGTTAACGAAAGATTTTGGTATTTAGGCTTGGGCATTAACAAATTAGCCTGTAAGCGTCGTCCCTTGTAGCGTCTTATTTGGTATACCGCCGTTTACCCGAATTTTATTTGCCCTAATTTCATTTGCCATAATAGTCAACAGCCAAAATATCATACGACATAATACTCATTTGCCCTACTCTCATTTGCCATAATAGTCACGTGCCAGAATCATTGTTTCCCATAAAGTCACTTACCATAACATCATTTGCCATAATCATTGTAAGCCATAATTATCACATGCCCTAATTATCACATGCCATAATTATGATATGCCATAACATAATTTGCCATCGACATCGGGTGTATAACGGTTGTTTATATCAAGAGAAATTGGATGCAATTGGGACTTTAGGGCACCCCGACTCGGACAGGTTAGGTTAGAAGGGGATGGCGGGGTCGTGTGAGCGAGCGAAGCGAGCGAATAGACCCCGCCATCCCCTTCGTGGTTATTTTTTTATAAACCACACAGAAGTAGGAGCCCCGCGAAGCGGGGCTCCGTCGACCTAGCCCACCATCAACCATGCACAGAAAAAAAAACCATTACGGGGCTTAAATATTTGTCTAATACTTGTTATGCCATTTAAATATTATGCCATTTAAATATTATGTCTAATAATTATTATGGCACATAAAATTATGGCAAACAATACTTATGGCATTCGTATCTTATGGTATCTAAAATTCGGGCAATTAAAAGTATGTCATATGTCTTTTAGGGCAAATGAAACATTCGGGCAAATGAAATTCGGGTAAATGAAATTCGGGAAAATGATGATTATGGCATATAATCTTCGGGCGAACAATAGACAACCGTCTTATTTATTTATTTCTTTAAAATTACACCAACAGCATATACTTTAAACATTGGTTTAATGTATATATGTTTTGTTGTGTTTAACACGCGAAGATAAGTCTAAGTATACAACACTCACTACGTAGAATGAGATTTAGAAATGATTTATTAATGAGACGATGTACCTCCCATGGATTGTAGCGTAATGTATGAAACCTATGTGAATAAAGAACCAACTAATCCAACAAACCTTCGTCTTTAACCTTTTAACTACCAATCGACATCCAGCTGTCGGGCTGCTATTGTCTTTCTATTGTGAAAAAAAATATTTAGCACCTACTGTACATACAGTAGTAATGTGCATACATACTTATCTGTTTTGCATACTGTACTTACATAATCCATTATGTTTTGATATAATAATTACACAATGGAGGACAGGTGTGCGATTATTATTAGCGATCTGGTAAATATTGAAGCTAGCATGTTTTCCTAAGGCCTTTTTATTTTCACCATTAAGTTATAAGAGGATCCGGGGTTGCGGAATGTTTATAATAGTTACCGTGACCCTGGAACATAAAGGGCAATCGAAGGAACATGAGTGGGTTTTAGTCAGTAAGAGTCTAACACGCCCTCCCGCCGCACCCAGGACGGGAGCAGTCATTGGATGATTTCCCACTCACCAAAAAAAAAAGTTATAAGAGGATGCAATTGGCTCAATGTAGTCAATAATATTATAAATAAATTCTCCACAAGGAAACTTTTGTTTCAAACAATAGTTCTTTATTAGGAAACGGCTTTTTGAATATAAATACTCAGTTGTTTTCTTCGTGTAAAAAAATCATGAAATATTGATGTAAACAATTATTTATAGGCATAACATCAAGCCTGTATTTTCACTGCTTGTTTTACGTATAGAAAAAAAAGTATTTATTTCGGACTTGGCACAGATGAGCACTGAAAATCATCAGAGGAAGAAATAGTATTCGAAAAATGTCAGCGAACTTAGTCATTCACTACTATACGCCCTGTTTTGCGTCTACAGATGGATAAATGGCCGGGCATTTTTGGCAATATGGAAAAAATCCCAGTAAACGCATTTGTTTGTGCATTTATTTTTTATTTGAAAATTATTTATCGATGTATGTGGTAAAAGTACGACTAAATGAGGAAGTTTAGTGATAAGAATTAGCTTTATTTTTAGTTTTAAAACTCTAAACGGTAGAATTTCTGTCTTATACATTTTTATATCTTAAAGGTTGAAAGAATAATTATATTACAATGCATACGTTACGAATAGATTTTTTTATTTTCCCATAGGTTTTCTTTTCATTAAATAAAAAAAACAGACTAATCAATTCTATTTCGACATTCCCGTTTGTCCCATACCATTACGCGTTTTCCCAATGGGAACAGTGATTAAACATTGCAAGGCAGAATAAATACATAGCACATCTTTAATTACGTTACATACTGCATCTACATGATAAATGCAATGTTTTACAATAATGATACCATCATCGCAGCGCTACTTTTCTGATAGGACCAATTCTCAATACAAATTTCCTCTTTGTTACCGCCACTAACTCGCCCGTACCCGCCTTGATTGTTTAACAAAGGGCCACGTTCATTTGACCCCCCTGTCTGTTCTCATTCTCTCAAGTATTGACACCATTGATACATCGAACTACAAGTTGGGTTCATTGCCACATAAACCTCTAGATATACTCGGGTCAACAAAGCATCATTGTTTGTGTGACGTAAGACGCATGCGCATTCTTTTGGATATGAATTGTTAATTAGTCTGCCAGTCATAGATAATGAATGTTTACATTACTTATACGCAGCGGTGTTAAAAATTGTAGCGGTACAGTTACGTGTGGGGTTATACGTATGTAAACTTCAGCTGAAAGAGAGATGGTTTGGCTTTGCACGGAAGATTACATGTTAAATATTGATATGAATACGAGGCCCGTGTTTTACGGAAACGCAACAGATTGATGTTAGGTGTGTATAGGGGAGGTTATTTCAAGTCCTTATTATCTGACGTGCCTATAAATTCTAGATCTATTGATAATATCGGGATCTAGTTTTGCAAGAAGCAACCTACATTCCATTGATTCCATAAGGAAATCAGGTTTATCAAAGCTTAAAGTGGTTAAGTTACACCGCCCAGACGCCTTAAGTGCCCCTTACAACATCAATAAAAAAATAAACGGCCGATATAAAGTACTTACCAATTATAGTAATAATATGTTACACAAAATAAACGAAGGTCAGATGGAAGGAAGTAAAGCTAAATAAAAACGTAACCAAAGAAAGAACTACTGCGATTGTCAAGGTTTACAAAGACCTTTTGAGTATTGAATTTTAATATAAAAAAAATGGTTGCCTGTAAAGTCGGTTTTACGGGCGAAGATTTTACGTGACAACGTCTTTTACCGATCATAGTTGAGTGGGAGAGAGACGCAAGGCATTCGGCGGGCCTCTCTCTCGTTCGGTGACTCATCGTAACGTTACCGAGCGTTACACTTTTTCATAAGTGACTCCCAGCCGCAACCTAATTTAAGACGTTGTCACGTCAAAAACTTTCGTTTAACATTGAGATTCTTATGTGAGTTATTCCATGGTAACTAAAGTAACATTTTTTTCTGATAAGGGAACAAGTATGCTTGCTTGCACGCAATTCTGTTTATTTCCAATTTTGTTAGGTTGTGCCCTAAGTACTATAGTTCAGTTTTATTTCTTTGATAACCTGTTTTCTTCCGGTATTACGCAATAGGGATTTCGGTTCAATGATTCAGCGTTGAAGTAAAAAATTGGAGTAGGTACATCTCGGAACAATGTAATGTTTTGCTATATTGTGGGCGTTAATACCGTCCGCGAGTGTAGACTACAGGCAGACACAAATCTAATATGTAGCTCGCAAACCTTTAGAGTGACGTAATCAATATTCCAGATCCTAAAACGTTCAAAACCCCAAGCTAATATTTAAATGAAACACTCTTTTCTTTGTTGCAGGAGTAATATTCCCAGGCCTAGAAGAGACTGTTCCCACCGGTTTCGAGGTTCTAGAACTAACACCCACAGGTTTACCAGCAGACTTGAACCATGGCTCCATGCGATCTCCAGAATGTTACCTCTGCATACGTAGGGGCAGGGATCGGCCACCTCTTGTTGACATCGGTAAGTTTTGTTCTTCATCATTTATTGCATTGAAGGTACTTTATTTTCCCAAACTGCGGTAAAAAAAGTTTTATAAAATTATAGTGCCAAAATTAAACCACAATTTTAGGCCACTTCCATTTAGATTCCTCTCGGCACGCCAAAAAGGATGTAGTAGAGCTTGTCAAGAACCTCCTCTGGGGGAAGTTCTTCTACGTACGCCTATGTGTGTCGATGTAATTACAGACACATGCGATATTTCAGCTTTTTCTCTGGGATGGCAACATATCTGAGATGTTTCTGATATTGCAGATGTGTTGTTACTTTCCATAATAAAGAACATCGCGGCCATTGAACACACGTGATTTAGACAATAGAAAGACAAAAGCAGCCCGACATCCGGCTGTTGGTTGGTCGTCAAAAGGTAATACCTCCTCTGTATGAGAAATCTAATATCTTCTCTGTATGAGAAGATGACTTTGCCGTGCAATTTGACATTATTATAATGTTATAGCCAATCTAACCAGTACCCAGTGTGTAATTAAACGGTAGCTAATAGTATAAAAATCAGGGTGGCAAATTAAACAAAATGTAACAAAATAGATAGTTATCTGTATTTCCAGCCCAGTAGTTACACTTCTCAAGTTACGTCCGTCTCATTCGACGGTCGGCCAAAGAATGCCTTTTCCAACCCGATTCTGTCAACTTATTATTATCTGTTACAATCGATTATCGATACTTCTTAATCATAAACAAGTTAAATAAATTAGAAATAATTATCCAGATATGATTCTTACAATTTTGATAAGTATTCTTACATTACATTTAATAAACATACATTTACATCACTTTTTAATTGTAGTCAAATTACATACTTTTAAATGTATTCTAATATCCGTTTTTAAATTACTTTTATTAGAATATAGTTCCGAATAGTAGCAGTGTAAAATATACGATTACCCATAACTCTAACATTCGGCCTTTCCTGACAATAAGTTTGTCCTCAAACTTAACAACAAGTAAATATTATAATCCTACTTATATCTATTCTATCACAATAGTGTCTCAAAATTAACTTATTACAAAAAAAAAACACCCATGGATCTGTCAACATGGTCTCAAGTGTTTTTACTACCTCTCTACATAGTTCCGGTTGAAAATACCCATGGATCTGTCAACATGGTCACTCAATATTTTCAACCTTGGCAATCAAAATGCTGATTGATCTATCAAAATCAAACATTTTAACTGCATTTTCGTACCTTTCACGCTTATCATGTCCATGAAGAGATTGAAAATATCCATGGATCTGTCAACATGGCAACCAATATTTTCAATCTCCATTTATTGGCCATAAAATGTTGATTGATCTGTCAAAATCAAACATTTTAAATGCCACTATATATTTACTTTTCCAGAATCACACATTACATTCACGTACCTGACTCTCTTTTTAATTTTCTCAAAGACTGAGAATACCCATGGATCTATCAACACGGTAATCAATATTCTCAGACTTTCGGTTAGTGGCACCCATATTAATAAAAATTCTTAGTATGAAGAAATCAATCCTGCTATAATTGAATTAGATTTATTACATAGGTATTTAGTAATATATTCAGTTCTAAATCGCACTGTAAGACATAACTAAATTCGATGACCATTACATATTGCAATCTATGGTATCCAATATATCATGTTGTTATAATTCCTCAACAATTAATTAACATAACCAACTATTACATATCAAAATTTCAATAAACTATTCTCCAGTGTAACAATTACATAACAATAACATTACAATACTAGTCCCTGTTGGACATACATAAACTTATTTATTAACCACGAAATTCATGCTGGTAGTTTATGAATACATTATATAATTATAACCTAAGATTACATTACAAATAACATAAAAGCTCAGCTAGTTATAATTCATTAAGGATGACAGATTTTATGTTCGTCAGCTACTTTTCTTGTCTCATTTTACTTAATAAGTTAGGTGTTGGACGCCACAAATAATTATAAAACACATTTCCTCTAATCAATACCTTTCTCTCGTCCTAAAAATCCGATTCATTTTCAATCAACTGTAATCACAAATTTTTAGTAGCTTTGAAATCAATAAATAAGTAGTTTTTCAATTGAGTTAACTAATAAATGACGTCATAAAAAGTACGTCAATTGAAATACCCTATTACTGTGACTCAGATTCGCTAGTACCGCTAGTATATCATCCTTGTCATTACAGATGGATATCCAAGGTTTGATGCGGTCAGCCGCCCAAACATTACAATAACTCTTTTGAGTTATTTTTGTACCGGGTATGCTCGACACTTCGTACCTATCGTTTTCGAGGATCTTCGTAATCCGAAAGGGTCCCGTGAACTTTGGTAATAATTTCTTACTATTGCCGTCGTTATGAGGGGTAGGTTTTAATATTTTTACTAAATCACCTAATTTGTACTGTCTAGCTTTAATTTTAGTTTTGTCGTATCTACTTTTCTGAGCCTCTTGGTTTTTAATTATATGCTCACTTATTTGTCCTCTTATTTTTTCGACGTTACCTAGATGCCGCGTCTCATTTAAAATAGAGCTAAAGATGTTATCCCCTCTGCTTACCATAGTGATAGCAAAGAGTGCCTCAGCCGGTGTTTTTCCTATTCCTTTGTTGTTTGTGTTATTTAAACCCCATTGTAATTTACCTATCGATCGGTCCCAATATTTTTCACCCAGTTTGTCCGTATAAGCTGTAAGCGCATCTAAAACAGTTCTATTGTACCTCTCTACCTGCCCATTGGCACGGGGAGAGGCCACCGCATTGAGAATATGGTTTATTTTAGCATCATTACAATAATCCTTGAACTCACGAGAAGTAAAAGACGAGCCTTGATCCGATATTAATCTATTAGGGTAACCAAATATGCAGAAAGTATTCTCCAAAGCACGGATAGTAGGTGCAGACTTCAGATTTTTTAATGGTGTCAATATGCAAAATTTGGTGAAACCATCAACTAAGACAAGGAGATAAGAATTACCGTTAGCACTTTTGACGAAAGGCCCCAAATGATCTATGTGAATAGTGTCAAAGGGCTTGTCAACCTTATGGATCGGATGCAAGAGGCCTTCCTTCGGTCCAGCTGGTTCTTTGCTATATGCACATTCCAAACAAGAACGTACATATTTTCTTATAAAACGTTTCATCTTTGGGAACCAGAAGTCCTTACAAATTTTGTCAATGGTTTTGTCAACACTAAAGTGGCCAATCTCATCGTGGTTAAGTTTACATAAGTGAAATCGGGCCATCTTGGGTACAACCCATTTGAGGTCGTTTCCAACTTTCCGAAATAAATTATTGTTTTTAAGAACATAATTTTTCTTAACATCGGAATACTCATTATCTTCTAAAATTTTTCTAATTCGTTGTAACTCAGTATCTTGTATTTGCAACGTCAATAACCAGTCTTCTGGAGTTATTCTGAATATACCTAACACCGTTTCGTGTCCCGCATCCGATTCATAAGGCAACGAATTCCTGCTCAAGGCATCGACATGTGACATCGTATGCCCTGGTTTGTATTGGATGTCGAAGTCATATTCCTGTACAGCTATCCACCAACGTGCTATTCGTGGTATAAGGTCACGTTTACTGAACGTGGCTCTTAACGCGGAACAGTCACTTACCAAAGTAAACCTAATACCTATCAAATAAACTCTAAATCGTTGGAGAGAGGATACAAAGGCCAATGTTTCGAGTTCATAGGCGTGATAGTTTTGTTCATCTACCGAAGTTTTCCTACTGAAATAGGCAATTGGTTTTATTTCTGCGTCATGTCTTTTCTGTAATAGAATTCCGCTTAAACCGTATTTACTAGCGTCTGTGTGCAAGAAGGTTTCATTTTTAGGATCATATATACCTAACACTGGTCTTTGTATCAACGCTTCTTTTATTTGTGTAAACGAATTCTGCTGTTCGACACCCCAACACCACGACGCGCCCTTTCTGGTCAAGTCAGTCAGTGGTCTAGCTATACTCGCAAAGTTCTGTATAAATTTTCTAAAATAGCTAGCTAGCCCAATGAACTGCCTCACCTCATGCACATTACATGGAGCCGGGAATCGTTCAACTGCGCTAATTTTCTCTTTTCCAGGTCTAATCCCGTGTTTGCCTATTTCGTAACCAAGATATTCAAGTTCTTCTTGGAAAAAATTACATTTTTGTATGTTCAAGGTTAATTTCGCTTCTTGCAATAGCTTGAATGTACTTTCTAATCTTACAAATTCCTCTTCAAAATCTTTTCCGGGTATAAGAATGTCATCCATGTAGGCAAGAGCGGAATTAAACCTGGAATTGCCTAGTACTTGGTTAATTGTTCTCTGAAATACCGCGGGGGAATTGACTAAGCCAAAGGGCATTTTTTTAAACTGATAAAGCCCATCTGGTGTTATGAAAGCTGTGAGGTGCTTACACTCATCGCTTAACCGTATTTGGTAGTAACCGCTAGCTAAGTCTAGAGAAGAAAAGTATTTGTTGCCATTAAGCATGTCTAACTGATCGTCTATTCTAGGCATTGGAAAGTGATCTTTCTTAGTTTTTCGATTTAACGCTCTAAAATCGACACATAGACGGTACCCTCCTGTCTTCTTTTTGACAAGTATTATTGGACTTGAGTAAGGAGAATTTGATTCTTCTACGATATCATTATCAATAAGTTCTTGTACCATTTCACGGACTTTTTCTCGCTCAGAATAACTTAGGCGGTACGGTCTATAGACGACAGGAGAGGTATCATCTAGTTCAATATTCATTTCGGTTGTATTGGTGCATCCTAACTCAGACAATGTTTGTGCAAAACACTCTCTAAGACACTCTGTTTCTGCCGTGGTGTTAAATTAGAATTAATTTTTATATTTTCCATAGTAAACGGTGTCAGAGGGTGACTGTTAATTTGATGACAGGTCAGATTTACACCATTAGTGGTGGAATTGGATGTTAAAATCTGTTCCCCTCGCGATAACACAGAATTATTCCGAAAAAAAATAGGTTCTTTTGTTAATTTACAGACTACAACTTGACATTCTCCCTTATTAACATTATAAACACCTCCTACAATGCAATAATTTGCATTGTCTACTCTTCGGACACTATTCTCTATGTAAACATCACAACTAGATCCATTATTATCTACGCATTTAACATAGTCGACTTGGTTCGCAACAACAGTGTCGGTTTGTATTCTTAAAACGATTTTATGATCACTATGATCGTCTAAGTTTACATTTGATAATTCGTTTGAGAACGATATTTTTAGAATATCTAGTCTATCGTGCGTTTTTAGAACCATCACGTCTGCTCGTTCAGTAAAATCTTGGCCTACCAACAATGGTTCACTAAGCAACGAGGGGTCAACAACGTACGCATCAATTTCTGCTAATACTTCACCAATATGCAAGTTTATCTTCGTTTTACCCAGCGGAATGGTTGTCCCATTGCCGAATCCACGAATACGTGGAACATCATTTTGCTCTACAGGTAACGAGTATTTACTAACAATATCCTGACGAATTAGAGTGCAATCACTGCCAAAGTCCAGATAACATTTTAAACTAATATTATTATTTATGAGCGCGGTTTTGTAATACTTAGAGTCAGAACCTAATTTTTGTGTAAATAAAGTTTTCTTATCAGATTTGGAGTTGTTATTTAATTGCTTGTCATTATCTCTAGACTTATGACACTCGTTTGTATTATGCCCGACTCGTCGGCAATTATCACACCGTATTATTGGTTTTGGACATTTATTAACCGTGTGACCAGGTTCTTTGCAATTATAGCAGGTAATTTCATTTGTGCTTTTACTGCGACATTGAACAGCCCGATGACCGGTTTTATTACATTTAAAACATTTGATATCGTTCGATGTAGAATTAGAAGCAGATTTTTTGGTAAAGCGAGAGACAATAGATTCCCTACATAAATCTTTAAGAAATTTGAATAAATCTTCTGGATCGTGACATCTGACTGACGACGCGCTAGCCCTAATCGTTCTATCTTCTATCCCATATACGAGGCAATCGACGGCTCGTTTTTCTGTTATTCCACACGCGTTTAGCAATAGCATTTTATCGTAGTAATATTCATCTACTGACTCGCCTAATTTCATTCGCCTGTCTAACATTTCAGTTAATAAAGCTGCGTAATTACTTTCAGAAGGAAATGCTTTCATCAATCTATCCTGCCATTCAGTCCATGTCAAAAGTATGGATTGTAGTCCTTCATACCACTTCTTAGCGTGACCTTCTAATTTAGGCAAAGCGTAATGAGCAGTCTGTTCGTCAGTCCATTTGTATATCTTTGAGCATTCGTTAACCTTGGCTATCCATCCCTCAATGCGTTGATTCTTTTGCGATGGATCAAATGTAGGTATAATATTTTTATCGTATGTAATCCTAGTTTGATGAGTAACGCTTCTAATAATTTGTGATATATCACTAACACTTAATAATAAACTTGATTTACTTGTGGAGTCCAACTGCGTCCCCGCTGGTGGCTGCGCGGCAACATCTGCATCGTCAGGTCCTTGCAGCACAGGTGGAGTCATCAACTGTCCGGTCTGGGATGGGGTGATATCCTGTAATGTTTCATTAGTGCGGTACATATGCAAGAATAATAAAATATTAAAAAAAAGAAGGAACTTAAAGGGGTTACAAATTACAATTAGCCAGCAGTTTAAAATAAACGAGACAATGAATTACTATTTGTAAATAATTTTGTACTCATGAGTCGTTAGCGTTTGGTAGCATTGAAATAATGTTTAAGACATAATTGTGATATACATAACCTACTTAACCAATTATGAACTCCTTTAATGTACCTATAACTTTATATTATACTAAGTAAACGAACTTATTTTTAACTCTGAGTTAATCGCAAAAATGAATAAACATACATACATGTACAAGTGGCCAACCAAAGGCTTCTGTGGCGGACCAGATCAATTAAAAACATCCGATGTATTCGAGGGAACTCACAACGAAATTTAAAAAGATGCTATGTGAGTTTAACTTGCACATAAGGGGTTCAGTTTCCCATGAGGCAAAAAAAACGTATCTCAATTAGCGAAGTATACAATTTACCGTTTGTCAATCACTCACATTGTCATAATTATTTTATTTAATATTCTCTAAGTTCCCGTTATGTGAAGGTAGTCGTAACAGCATTCGTTATATCCATGTAACTTACGTGGCTATTATAATACTAACGTTATTCTCGTATGATATTATTGCTACAATAAATTATTTATGATGCGGTTATCAATATATTATATAGTTAGTAATTATTATTTTATTTAAATCTATTTTAATAGCCACGTTATCAAGGGAGGGAAAATAAAAAGAAAGAAACGAAAGAAAAAAAAAGAGAAAAAAAAAAGTTAATGTAGGTACTTCTACTTGCCTGTGATAATTGTTTCCCCTCCGGGTTAAAGCTTTCACTGTCGCGCTCCAGGGATTGGTTATCACCAGGCCCGCTCCGCGCCCTTGAACTGCGCCGATGGTGCCGTCTATGGCGACGTTTTCTCTTCGCATGTTTCGTCCTCCGACAACTGCGATCACGTTCTGAAGGTGACGTTGTGGTTGCACTTTCTGGAGTGGTGCTGCTCCGATGGCGACGCTTATGACGGTGAGCGCGTCTTGCAACGCTTCGTGAGCGTCGATCGTATTGTTCACTGTCGTCACTACCCATTTTGGTTCAAATCCCTACTTCTGATATAAAAATCAGGGTGGCAAATTAAACAAAATGTAACAAAATAGATAGTTATCTGTATTTCCAGCCCAGTAGTTACACTTCTCAAGTTACGTCCGTCTCATTCGACGGTCGGCCAAAGAATGCCTTTTCCAACCCGATTCTGTCAACTTATTATTATCTGTTACAATCGATTATCGATACTTCTTAATCATAAACAAGTTAAATAAATTAGAAATAATTATCCAGATATGATTCTTACAATTTTGATAAGTATTCTTACATTACATTTAATAAACATACATTTACATCACTTTTTAATTGTAGTCAAATTACATACTTTTAAATGTATTCTAATATCCGTTTTTAAATTACTTTTATTAGAATATAGTTCCGAATAGTAGCAGTGTAAAATATACGATTACCCATAACTCTAACAATAGTACCCATGCTCGTGAAGGCCTTTGTAAAGCACTCCGGATTAGTTCACTAATATTTACAAACAAATCATCTGACTATGTTTTATAATCTGTAGTTTACGATGCGATAACTCACCCACATCTGTCAGGCAAGCGCATGGACAATATTTGTTTGGAAGTACACAATACTACCTAGTACCTTTTTTGGTAATCCTCCTTATATGATTATACGGCCACTAAAACGAAATAAAGGAGCCTTTAAAAATGGTTATACCTTTTTGTATATTTTATCGCTTGTAGGCTGGATGAATCAGAAACTTTGCTTAGCTATATTCCCGTTTTGTTGCACTCGTGGTTTGACAGTTGTGACAATGTCAGGAATAATGCTTGGCCATAGCATGTGCTGAATAACAGAATTTATTGCGACGTTTATGAATTCTAGAATAAACTGTAAAACAATGTGAAGGACGGAAACTTTGTACCATAATTAAATATTCATTATAAGTGCGTTGTTATGATTTTACTACGATTAACTATTTGAATAGTGATCCAAAGGTTATTTGAACTCACCTGACTCATTAGACTACTGTAAACAATATCTAAATTAAATACTAGCTTACGTAGATCATAGCGTGTTATATCCTTATGAATCAGGCTGTCATATACAAAAAGAATTAATCCAATCCGACTGGTAGTTCCAAAGATAAAATAAACAAATCCAAACATATGAATTTTTACTATATAGGTCAGTATTGATGAGATTTCAGAAAGATAACAACGGTTAATAAATTGTGACGTCACAGTCTCATTTAACAAATAAAATTGCACATACCTACTTTTAACTTTAACATAAAGATTGTACAATTTACAAATTTTTCTAAACTAAATTAATCTAAACCAACTTTACCATATT
Organism: Athetis lepigone; assembly: GCA_033675125.1. Taxonomy (NCBI): domain Eukaryota; kingdom Metazoa; phylum Arthropoda; class Insecta; order Lepidoptera; family Noctuidae; genus Athetis; species Athetis lepigone. Next base: position 9,447,732 of record CM066243.1, on the reverse strand, counting down.
CTTTTTTTCCAACAACAGTAAGGCATGTCATTAAGCATTTCCTTATGACATAACATCAATATTTTTATTACATTTCTTCTTAAAGATTCAGTAATCCCCGAACATTTAATACTAAACAACTCCCTCGTTCAAAATATAGTGTTATTAAGATATTCATCTGCAATAGTTAACCGCCTACACTCAGTTAATAAGACCAATCACTCCAGCAATAAACGTCTAAACGAGCCACTAGAATTAGAATAAGAACAAGTCTGAATTATATGTATTACTTATATATATACCAGATACAGTACTTTTATCAGTCTGTCGTAGGAATATCTGTGATAATTGACACCATAAAACTTTTATGATATTATAATGATTGATAATATTATAATCGAGCTTCCATTTTAGTCGGCAGCAAAAGTAATCATAATCTCAGATAACGGTTTAAAATTCTAGTCAAAGTTATGAGATTCCATCAAGAATTGGTCTGCAGAGGCCATCAGTCTAATAGACAAAGTCGACCTTCACGGAGTTTGAGACTGACATGATTGTTTGAATTTGAACGAGTTTATGCAAAATGTGTGCAAGCAATCATTTTCTTGTCTATGGCCTGATGTTTCTTTAAACATAGATCTATGTAAAACTCCATAATTATAGAAACTTTTTTTTTTTTGTTAGTGTAGCTACTGCGCTCCGAACGGATATTTCGAAGCCAATTATCCTCGGCGGAACTTCTGCGTACATTTGATTGCATGTCTTCTATTACTTAAAGAAGGAGACTGTGGAAGGAGAGATTGTTTGTCTCTCAGCTTAAGGTTCAAATTAAATAACTTTATAGTGTGTCCATTTACGTGAACCAGAAATCTCCAAAAATGTGGGTCAAACCACGGGGGACATCTAGTGGCTAATAACAAGCACACAATGCAGATATCGTTTGATTGATGCACGCTTGACATTCTTGTTAAATATGTATAGGCGTTCCGTCGCCGATTATCGGCTGCGGAATTTCGGTTCAGTATGGTCTAGACCTACTAGGTAATTCCAAGAAGTCCGCTCCTAAAATCTCTCATTAAAACTAAATGTTTTATTGCCCAAAGACACAGGCTTAGTATTACGATGCTTACCGCAGAAGTCACGGGAGCACGGGAGTAAGCTACACCGCACCGTAATATTTTTCCAACCGTGAGGGGAGACAATACTTTTCCAAATTGACACGCATTCTGGCCATAAAAAAGGTTGAGTTCATACAGTGCGTTGTGAGTCCTTCCTACCTACATAAAAAATGAATTATTCATGAGCAACGGAAACGTAGGCACCTCGGTAACACTTAAATTAACCGATTCTATAAATAGGGATTAGCACTGCATACAAAACATTGACACAACAAAACAACTGATAACTAAGCATTTACATGTAAATAGACCTTTGTGGAAACGATTCCTTTAATTCCTGATTTATATAAAAAAAAAAAACCCAGCATAGTAATATGTTAAGCAGTGCTTACACCATTTAAACCCTAAATTCAAAACCATATTTCATGCAAAATTTAATACATCTGTCCAAAAACTAGTGCTACTGCATATTCATATACAATTTTATACATTTTTTTTGTATGTTACAATGACCTATCCGTTAATATACTCTATTTCCATTCCACTATTTCAATTGGCAGTTCTTATCGTCACAGAAGTCCACTATCAATTATCTAGTCTACCTGCCTCTATTTCAGTAGAAGCCATTTATATTTATGTGACAGCGTTCGGACCTTATTACGTTTTCTGCACGATAAGATACACCACAAGTTTTATAGCTTTTACTTTCCCAAAATAAGTTCTTCTATGTAAACAACGCCATCAAAATCAGAACAATGCCTCAAAGAAAAATGTGAATAAAATAAAGTTAAAAAACTAAAACCCGACTACAACAAAAAGTGACCTAAAAAGTACGAAACAAGAAAATATTTCTCACAGAAATCAAGACATAGGTACAAAATGGTCAAGGTAAGCCGTGGTTGCATGCTATATACCATGTGGGTGCAGTGAATATGAATTACAATGGCATGCAACCACGGCTTGCTTACCTTGACCATTTTGTACCTATGTCTTGATTTCTGTGAGAAATATTTTCTTGTTTCGTACTTTTTAGGTCACTTTTTGTTGTAGTCGGGTTTTAGTTTTTTAACTTTATTTTATTTTAACAGTTTTGGTGTTTAAATATACTGTACCGCCGTCAGAAATTAAGATTTCTTATTCTTAATCTGTCTAATTCTGCAAACAACCGAATGTCATGTGGATCTTAAAGTATTTTTTATCCCTCTATACATTTAACTCTACTGAGAGCGACATAGGCATGTTCTTTAACAAACATGACTTTCCTAAATCATTACCTGTTTTATCGAGAGAACAACTTTGTAGTTTATGGACGGTACAGATCCAAAAAAAGTACCAGCGAAAGCATTTTACGCTGATCTTTTCCAGATCCCTTAATCTACTGAATTCATTGAGACAAGGCTCGATTCTGAAAATATCGTCATTATCAGCATTATATATAATATGCGTTGTCAAATAGTATGAAAACAGAGCTTGGCTGTTCTCCGTGTTTCAGCTAATCGTGACAAAATCCAAGTTCCAAGATCAGTTTCCCTACTATGACATTGTTTAACATCTACAAAAGTGTTATGATTAGCTTGGCGCATATTTTGGCCTTAGTTTACAGAAATCGAACAATCTCCACAAGCGCTGCTTAGCTGCAAGATGTTCCAGTTGTTTCAAGCAGTACAAGCTCAAACTCAAATTCTTAATTTCTAATAGACCAATCAATCACTTTAGAACGTCAAAAATAAAGAAAATTTAATCTAGTTACCCATTCCAAATGGGCAAGAAACTCCATACTTACTCTTTTATCATAATGTTGGTATAATTTTATTTGTACATGGTGAGATGTGAGAGTTAGAATTCGACATTAGACGTTTCAGATTTTCAATTTTGACGACACCGTTGTCGCTGGCATCAGCAACAGGATTCGCGTACGAAGTCGCGGGCAGTAGCTAGATACACTGTGGATTAACCTCTAGAGCATGCTTCCAATTATTCTTATCTTGGACATAATCTTCCAAAAAATTATCCTATGCTTGTTGACATTATTTATTCTTATAAATGTGTTTTGAATTTCCTTTCTTTAGTTTCAATATATAACAAGGAATTTTGTTGTAACATTTTACACAGTACCCCATGAAAGATGTTTTTACTTTAGACAGTCTAAAATATGGTTGAGCTAGTTTATCTTTATTTCTGGTATTAAAATTAATATGTCTATTACCTACGATATGTTGGTTTTTCCTTACATATGTGATAATTGCATAAATAAATTGGCAAGGTACCGTCATAATATTTATCGTTTTAAACAGTTCTCTAAGAGATTTTCAACGAGTTTTATTTAATGTTTTGACCATTTCTGGCAAGTAACAAGTAAGTGTTATATATATTTGAAAAGCACTAGTAAACCCCTTTCAAATGATACCAAACACGGTGGGTTTATCGTATTTTTTTTTATTTTTCATGTCTTTATTATCCATCAGAGGGCGCTACATTGAATACAGTGATACGTCACATAGCCTATAACCAGCGGACAATCAAGACGCTTCTAACGATACCTCATTTGCTTAGTTCTGACAAGTAGTTTAGAAGCTACGGTGGAACAGATGAACATACATACATACATACATACATACATACATACAAACATACATACATACAAACATACATACATACATACATACATAGCCTGTCAAAAACATAACCCTCCTTTGGCTTTGCCGTAGTCGGGTAAAAATAAGACTGTGTTCAAGAAAAAATATTGCCCTGGTCTTAAAGTAGCGAATATAGTAGCTGACTATAAAACTCATCCACAAAAACATAGATAAACCATCGTTATCTTGCAAAGAAAAATAATCACAATACACACTGCGGTTACGTCACATCGCCATAGTAAATCCATCGAAAAGTAGGTTAATAATACCTGGTTTCACTAACACTATGAGTTGCCTGAATTTTATGGGATTGTTAAGTTTTCGACTCTGAGCGATAAACAGAGCGTTGAAAATCCAACAGTGCGTTTTTTTAAGGCATCTTCTGCTATTGGTGACAACGGGCATTCAGTCCGTAACAGATAGGTCATATTATATCGCTGATTGCGATAAAGGAAGGGTGCCATACAGTGCTATCAATTGTTCGCGTTATCGTTACCATGTCCGATTTATTCGTAGTTTTTGTGATGCATTTTTTGGCCAGTTTTTACCGAACTATATGTATCGATTCTTTTGTTGAAGGTTTTCTATTTGTCTAAGTTAAACCAGGCGTCCGTCACTCGCTCAAGGCCACGCGTTTTATGCCTACCGCTTTGCGTATCGTCGACGATACAACGTACACCGGGCTGTCGCGCGCCCGGCTGAGTGCTCGCGCGTCACGGGTACAGCGCTGACTATCAAAATGCCGAAATCACGTAATTATTGCGTGATTATTGTGCAATTCCCCTGTTTCCCAATTCTCCTCCTGTTTCCCTTTTGATTATTTATTATAATTATTCACGTGGTTTTGGATATTTTCGACACTAAAATATAATAATCGGGAATTCAAGGAACAAAAAATATGCATCGGTCATTTTATTAAACTAAAAAATATTTGATCAACAAATAAAAAAATAATTGTTTTTCTAAAACATTCGTTTTATTAACATTATCATCATACGTATAACCCTAGCACATTTGCTGAAGGACACGCACACACGTTAGTCGCGCGGCGGGCAAAAGAATCTCAACTCTCTTTGTGCGTACTTATGGTACATTTCTCCTCGCTGCAAACAGCTGATATTATTATTATGATTTTGTAGGCTATTATAGCGTAGGTATTTGCGTTTTTGTATTGGAGTGAAGTATCTGTTACGTAGTAACTATTTATTAATCTGTGGTTAAACTTCCGTCCTTGATAATATTGTAGAAAATACTTAAAATTGTCTAGCTCGTGCCGAGGTTGAATAAATTATTCCGAAGACATTAAAGTTTAAACCAAATACGTGCCTCTATAGGTTTGTTGCTTTATAAGGCATCTTGAATAAACGTTAATAAAATCATGACCATATTTCTATTCACCCAGCTATAATTTACTAACCATACGCCTGGGACTTTGCGAGAATTCTGTCGGTTCATAAAGTAGTCCATGTCCTTCCTTCATATTTAAGATTAACCCGTACCAAATTCCATGATAGATAATCGTTTCAATGGCTTGTCTAAAACTGTTCCAGACAGACAGTTACATTCGTATAATTTTCTGCATTTGACCAAGCCTTTTGGTACGCAATAATAATACATCAGTCATTCACATGTCCGGAAATAGTTATTTAGGGTTAGTATTTTGGCAGGAACTCTTCATTATCATTGTTCTGACAGATAACTGTAAACCGACAACAAAAAACATGGGAATTTCCGGAAACTTCACTTTGGCCTTTGTGAGCCTTGTTTACGAATTTCACGATAAACCTAAAGATTCCGAGAACTCTTAGATTATTCTAGCGTAGGGCGTAACATGCACGTGCAAGGTTTTATATAACAAATATCAAAAACTTATTGAAAACTTATTCGATTTTTTTTAACCAGTACTTAAGGTTTTTCCTTTAATAAGAAGCTACGATAAGATATGTATGTCGATTTACAAATGTCGATGTACTTAACGATGTATTGATGTACAAAATAGAGTTATAATATCACCCACATCCACGAATTTGAGATATAGGAGGACACTACCCAAAAATCAGTAGTCAGGAGTATCCTCCTTTATAATTTTTATCAGAGAAGAGCGGTTTTAATGCTGATTTTCTATTAGTTTAATTTCCTCTATAGCAACAGCCTTAATTTCCAGAATAAAACCTGCTCCTTAGATTATTATACGCTCTATCATCTCCAGGTGTGATGTACGACGGGAAAGAACGTCTCATGGCGGACGCAGAGATGGTGCTCGTATCAGCTGGCGGTCGCTTGGCCAACGTCAACAACTCTACAGCGAAAACCTTCATTACGTATCGAAGAGCGCACACAGGCGCCCCTTGTAACGCCCTCGTGGTTGTCGATGTGTGTGTCATAGTCGCCAGCAAAGGGGAATGTCCGCCGCACGCCTTTTGTATGATCCCTAAGAATTTGAATAAAGGTAAGATATTTTAAGGGATTATGTTTCATGTTTTAAACTTGTCTTAGATGTACCTCACTAGGGCACTATTAGAACAGGTATGCAATGCCAACAAAAAGTAGAAGCGTCGACTTGGCCCACTAAACCATCTAGACATGATGGGAAGAAGAAGAAGTCAAGAGTTTATTGGGAATATTCTCATTTCTTCAGTTTCCCGGCATTTGCTTGTCTTTTAATAAATCTTTTTTTTGGGAGCGCGACTAGGCTGCACCACAACAGTTTTTAGTGAAATACAGCTCTAAGTAAGATACCAAGGCATTACATGACATATTCAATGCAGATAAGCTGTCAGTGAACTCTTCCATTTTTATCATAATGTACTATAATGGATTGCATTTTAATATGTTTATTATGCAAATATATACAAGTAAAATGATTTTTAATTTCTGATTCACATAGATAAAAAAATGAATTTAAATATTTTATTCAATTGATTTTCTTGATATTAAGGTGTCATCATACAGAGGAAATTCGCATTCATTATTTGCCTTATCTAAAAAATAGTTGCTTAATGGGCTAATGACAATCCACAATTAGTAATAATACCGGATCCACTCTTGTTTTAGGTATTAAGTCACTATTTTCGAATACAAATTCTTATCTAGTTCTTATTTGATATAGTTTTTATGTAATGATGTTTGATTTTAAGTAAAATCATGATACCAGTAACAATCGTGGTCTGCAAAACTGCTTGTATAATGTAATCATGAATTGGAATGTCAATCTTATACCTGAAAGAGTTGAGTTCAAATTCTGTTGTCATCAGATTAGTTTGGGCTTATCCTAATGTTTGAATTCCAGGTTTAATGGGCAGTGATGTGTTTCTCTGCTACAAAAAGTCAATGAACCGTCCACCACTAATTGCCTACAAACCCGATGTGCTGTTCAGGTAATGATATCTAAAATAACACATTTTTAAGAAGACTAACAATTTTGTGTAATCGTTTTAACATACAGTTACGGGTTCCGATCGACGTAAACTGTGATAAAAACAGCCTTATGGTTTAACATTACAATTCTTTTCTTTAATATTTCAAAACAAAGTTTAATAAAATATTAGACTGATTTATTTGTTTCGGTAAGGCTCGTCTAAGGGAAAATGACGCCCCTATTAAAACTTGTAGATATTCGTAAAAAGCGAAAATAAGTCGCGTGATTTTAGTTTAGACAAGCTTTGCTTACAGCTGAAAAATATAAAACAAAATTGTTTGTTCTAATAGTAACTTAATTTCACATTTCTGTACCAATCTATAGAATTTCCGTTTTATGTAAAATAGGGAATTGTTACAAACGGTAACTAATTATAACGTTCCGAGTGTGTGTCATTAATTAGTGCTTTGAAACGGGCCAATGTTAATGATGAACAGTTTCACCTACATATCAGGTTAAAGAACTACATTTTTAACTGGTTCAATACAAACTAAACATGAATCGACAGAAAACAAACACTGATTTATCACTTAGAGCTTCCATTTTTTATATTAAGTCAGGTTTATAGAAGCTTTTTGTTTAGGGTATATTTATGTATCTTTGACTAACTAGTCTAAGATCCGCGATTTCTCCTGCGTCATTTTTTACTGCTCCTCTCCCATAGGTCATGGCGTGATATTATTGTATTCCTCATAAATTCGTATTCACGAGAAACAATGTTTCCCATCCAACAGGCAGGTCTGCGTTTATAAACAAACATAAATTCGCTTCAGATTTCTTACATTAGTAGATTCAATTTGACTAGATTTTATCCGTGACTTCGTCTGCGTCTGGCGGTCAGTTGGATATTCACTAAAAAGAAACAAACAAAAAGACAGAACTTTCACATTTATAATATTGATGTGAATTTTATTACTTAATAATAACAGATGGCGATTATGACATAATCAGGTTTTATTAGAAATGTTATAATTAGTATCCGGTTTTTAAATCGATTGCAGCCTTGACTTTAAAGATACATATTGTTTATTTTGAGAAAAGCTCGACATTTTTCGAAATACAGCAGTGCTTTTTGGTGTCTCTTTCCAACAATTTAGGTGGGAAGCGCTTTAAAATAAAAATTTTAGCAGAGTGTGATAACGACTCATATCGGGCTTACTTCACCCAAAGCCAAGAATAATATTTTTACAGAATAACACAACAGCATGTTTAAATCAAGAACGTTATACAGGATCCATTTTCGCGAGACAAAATTGTAAATCAGAAGTAAACAAATTGTTAGGAATATTGATACTCACTAGAAAAAAGTTGGTTTTAATACCTATCCAGACGGCTGCATAAAATAAATGCGTCAATTGTTTTTACATGAAACACAAAAAATCTTGGTCTATAGCAATATACATAATTTAGTACGTATTTTGCATGTTGATAGACACTAGACATAGGCTTTAAAATGCGTTGAAGTCATAAAAATGTTTTACAATAATTTTACAATCATACAAAAAACTTAATGAAAAGACAATACTTATATTTAAAACCTAGTACTACAATCAGTTAAAAGTTCCACAAATTGTTCATACTTATTTTATACAAATTTAAAAGAAGAGGAAGGCCGAAGAAAATATGTATTTAAGATGTGTGAACAATGTTATGAAGGAAAAAGAATGAGATATCATGACGTTTGATAGGACGAAAAAAAAGTGTTGCGCTGACCCCAAGTAAAATAGGATAAAGCTAGAAGATAATGATTTAAACAGACAATGAATGTTAGCCATAGTATCGAATAACCTAAAACTTTGTATTTACAGGTATCCAACGATAGAGCGACGTAACTTATTGTTTCCTACATCGGTACCGCTGTTCTGTTTACCAATGGGAGCTACATTAGAACTATGGCCTAACAACGCGGCGATGCCTAAACCTGTATTTTCTACCTTCGTATTGACTGTTGCGGATGCTACTTATAAGGTAATTGTGATTTTATTTATCTGTTAGTATCGTTGGCGATTTTAAGGATCAAAATCACCACACGTACGACTTATCTTACGTGCATCTCGCGCTGAGGGAATGCTGTCGTCAGTTTTACCTTCTCAGACTCCAATAACTTTTTTTGTAGCTACCATTGTAGTCCACTCGTGAGCTAAGGCCTCTACTTCTTCTATCTTTCGCGATATCTTCCCTTTATCAATTGTGTAAAAATCGGTTCAGTTTATCCCGCCATCTTTGTTTGTGATGAAAGAAAACCCTTCAAATTATAGTGAATACTGAATCAAAATCTGTTGCTTGGTTTACAAGAGGTAACAGACGAAACAGACAAACAAAAACAGTGATTTGGTGTTATACATTTAGAGATACAACAGAACTAAAAAAGTGTAACGTCTTGTTGAAAATAATAAAAACCTCCAAATGTCAATAACACAGAATGGAATGTTTATGAACTCGCAAAAAGTGGTTGCAGTAAAAAATCTTTTGTATACTTGAAAACAGACGCTAAAAAATATCTAGTCGACATCTGTGCTTAAATACAATATTTCCTGTCACCTTGATCAAATTAATTACTTATTTATACAGAATATTAATAACATCCGATTCAGTGACTTCATCTGATAATGTGGCTAAGTTTTTTTATTTATTTGAGAATCTATACTATATTTTTCTACTATTTAGTTACCTTACTACTACTACTCGTGATATCTGGAGTTCATTTTGTCTTTTCTGTATTGCTTTGTTTTGTGATACCTTCGATCAAGTATACAACTAGATACACAGTTCCATACAAAATGTAACAAAATAGTGTCCGAACTGCAATACATACTTAGACATTTGTATATCACTTCAAGTATTTACGATAAGGTCCTAAGAATCAAAGAATTTAATCAAATTTAAACCTTATCTACGTACAATGAGGTTGAAAATAAAACCTGTTTAGTTTGTTACATATCACCTTTGGTTTTAAAAGCAATAAATTTTTATGACACTCGCTGCTACGTCGAACAAGGGAGGAGTGGAGTTGCCTTTGTTAATTTTATTTTTATTTTTATGAAATATGATAAAACAGAAAATAAATGTTCCTTTCCCAATTATGTTTTTTTTGCTTATTTGAAACTTAGTATAATTTGTTGATCAGGGCCTATTGAGGTTTAAGGCAGGAAATTTGCAATAAAACTAAAGAAATATTCCCAGCAAATAATTTTTTTTTTTCACACGAAAAAATAGAAGTGTTGACAACGCAATTGTACAAAAAAATTGGCACGTTCTTATAAAAATTACAAAAAAATCACATATCATATAAAGTATACTTCTAAATGTTATATTATAATGTTATGTTATTAATTTCCTTGAAACAAATACATACATATCACATACGTACATATATACATTGCAGGTTAAATAAAAGCTTGTAAAAATAAATTAATTAATAAAAAACAACAGCGTCTCTATCATTTCAGAACAGAGTCATCGTATAACCCAAACAAATGATGTTGAAAAACAATGGTATGGGTTTGTAAGTTCGGCTAGTGTCTATTCAATTTCAAGGGTTATACTCTCGCCGAATGTCGTTAATATGAACTAAAAAAATGTTTTATTATCTTTTCTTGGTCAAATACTAATGGAATTTCATGCATATTGTAATAATAACAAAAGTACTTACCTAAAAAATGACACTCCATATTCCTTTAACGTTCTGGACGTGTGATTTTTACATTTTTTCACTGAGCACTGCGGCATGTTTACGCTCGGAACGGACAAATGCTACTGAATGAATAGGCTACCCACAACGGCAAGTGGGCGGTCATTTGGTTAGGACGCTTTTCTGTTGTGGATTGTGTATCTAGTTTATACTTGATCGAAGTGTGATACGAAGGTTTTTGAATAGTAGTAACTTTTTTCAAAATTCTAATTATTCACGTGGTTTGTTACCTGGAGTCCGCAACAACAAACCTAATGAATATTTAAAATCGGAGGGCCGCTATAGTCAGAGAGCCTTTGGACAAGCAAACATCAATTAGAACATTTTAGTTGTATAAATAAGTGACATTTGATTGAATAATATTGCTAAGCCTTCCATGAAATTTATAAAATGAAATCCTTAAGCGCGCGTAGAAAATCTTTAGATTATATGTTTTTGTTTAAATTAATTAATGGTTTATTAGATTCCACCGAGCTTTTAGAAAAAGTGCAATTTAGTGTCCCACGTAACTGCAGCCGTTTAATTAACCGAAAGACTTTCATTCTTCCTCATAGTCGTACTAATATTGGTCATTTTTCACCTTTACGTCGCATGCTTTCACTTGCCAACTCCATGCGTAGTGAAATAGATGTGTTTGCTGGTTCTGTGGCCTCAGTAAAAATAAAACTTAGAGACTTAATAAATAATATAGTGTAGTTATCATCTATGTACTTCTTTTTTTTTTTAAGATTTAATATACTTTTATTTGTATCTATGTAAAAATACTACCTAAAGTGTGCATGCAGGATTCACATCTAGTAGATATCAATCTTAAGAATGTAAAACTATTACTTTGTTTAATTGCTTGTGTGATTGTATATCAGTTTTGTGAATTATATAAAAAAAAAAAAAAAAAAAAAAATGAACCGCGTGACACGAATTAGTATTTTTACCGCAAAATAGTAGTAAACCTTCCTTCATTTGATATTTAGATAAAGATAAATCATCCGCCATTCAATTAGATTGTTGAGACTTAACATACTTGGAAGAATGTTAATTATTAAGGTTAATTAACAATGTTCTTGGCAAAACAGACAGCCTACAAAATATCCCATAATTTTCTAAACTTGTGATTTTCTTCGCCTAATATTTGTGACATATTTCTTCTCAGGTATACGGCTCAGCAGTAACATTCTACGAGAGCTACCCTCACTCACAGCTCACGGAATACCAGATGGAACAGCTAGGTTGGCGGGAAGGAATATCACATAGCACGCATTCAGTGTACGCGATCAAATGTATCTGTTTATTGTCTCGATGGCCTTTCAGTGACACGTTCGAGAAATGGCTGCTGTACATACTCGTGAGTATATATTGTGTCGAATAATACTGTTGTGTATTTCATTATTGATACTACAAAAGTTGAAAAAGCTATAGGTAACTGACATGAGAAACAATTAGTGTAACCACTAGTATTTAAAAGCTATTGGCGCGTAGATTTGATTTGAAAGTTGATGAACAAACCACTTTTAATTTAGTTGAGTTACCTTTTTTTGGTCTTTACTACATATTAGGTTTTGGTAATTTCCCTAAGGGCAGATTTTATATTACTAATTGCCATGACCACCTAGTACTTACAACTTTCTATGATCTTTTCAGGAAATGTCATGGAGTCAAGAGCCTTTAAATATACCGATAGAAAGGTATATAACACATTTAATAGAAGAAGTGCCCTTCCCGGAACCAAGAATACTATTACAAGTAAGTACTATAAAACATTACATACTTATAGATTAGTTCTATATAAAAATACACAATTAAAAATGTACTCTTTCTCAATAGAAATAAGTCACATTTTCTTTTGTCCAAATTGTTCATACATTTATCCAAATACGCCAAGCATAATACAAGCTAAGTTTAAGCGATTTTGAACCCTAAATGTCCTGTTTAGCTATCACCAACAAACCAACACGACCGAGTAATAGTGACGCGTCGCGACGACCAGCCACTCGTACGCAGCGGCGCGAGCTTCAGACAACTACTGCTTAACTTAGGACCCGACAATTGTTTGCTGGTGCTAGCGTTGGCTATCACCGAACAGAAAGTACTTATACACTCGCTCAGGTAAGATATTATTATCGAATTAAATACCATACATGACTGAACTTCGGTTATGTGAGCCCGCTCCGATGGAAAGGCTTGGACTTTCTTCCCCTTGACTTGTAGGTCTGGACCCGACTTTACTTGAAGCAGCCAGTGCTGTTTAGCCTCTTACTTTAAATCTCTTGAGGAACCGGAGGCAGGCAATCGCACAGTTTGCAAGGCTTTAATCTGTAAAGTCCCCTCAGGATAATGGATAATTGATACTATATTTCCAGATATGCTTACTCAACCTTTTGGGGTTTGTCATTTATCCGTCTTTATTAAGCAGTGTGAATTAAGATTTTCGGAAAATTTTAAAAGATCATTTGTTTCATATAAATTGACAAATCTGGATAGTTTGTTAGGAGGTTAAATTATTCACAATGTATTTTATTTCTACAGGCCTGATACTTTAACAGCAGTTTCGGAAGCAGTCTCAACTCTTCTATTTCCTTTCAAATGGCAATGTCCATACATACCGTTGTGTCCATTAGGTATGTCAAAACTAACCTTATTACGAATAATATTAATATGCAGTGAGAAATGAACTCTATGTTCTTCGGTGTAAGACATAAAATCTTCAAATGTTTTTATTTCGTTTCAGGTTTAGCAGAAGTATTACACGCCCCATTACCGTATTTAATCGGAGTTGACTCTAGGTTTTTTGATCTTTACGAACCCCCACCAGATGTGACTTGTGTTGATTTAGACACTAATAATATTACAGTAAGTATTTTTATACCAGCAGACATTCACGTTTAATATTCGCCATATGCATAGTTCTTACCAAAGTAAGAAGTAAATTAAAATTTAACAATTTAATGCTCGGTGACAGCTATCCAGGCCAGGATTAGAGGCCCAGGGTCCCTGGGCACATCGATGACCCCTCGGCGCATTCCCACGTCATTTCAGAAAGTATAGGAAATTTAGATTTTTTTTTAACTATCTTCATCTGACTTTGATTTTTTGAGCTATAAAAAAACTGTTCTCCCATATGCTTGCTAGGCCTCTAGGCCAGTGCCTTGTGTGCCTACGTAGTCCGGTCCTGTAGCCATCGTCATCAGCAGTTAATCGGCCTAATGTGATTGTTCATACATTTTGAGCTTTCCGTTCATACGCTTTGTTGACTTCCTTATTACAAGTCCTTTTCTATTCTTTCAGATATGTGAATCACAAAGACATATATCTTTAAAATTACTGCCGAAGCGGCAAGCGAGAGCTCTTCGACAGACGTTAGATTCATTGTATGGAAATATTAGACCAGGTTTGTAGACCATTGAAAAATTATATAATGTTGCAGTAGGATTTACATAGAAATTATATAATGTTGTGATCAATTATTTATGTATTGTTTAAGCTTCACCTGTTCACCATCCAAGTGAAGCGAAATACAATGGAGAACCGACTACGAGCTTAGATAGAGATTTCCAGAAGAGGAAAAAGGAGGTAAGGTTTATATGTTATCACTACATGGTATAAAATAAAGAAGCTTTCTCTGTCCCTATATGCCTATGTATGCTTAAATCTTTAAAACTGCGTAACGGATTTTGATGCGGTTTTTTTTTGAAAGAGTGGTTTAAGAGGTTTTTAAGTGTTATCCGTGCTCATTATAGTAGAGAAAAGCCGGGATTTTCAAAGATTTGAACACCCGCGTGAAACTGGGCGGCTATAAAATAACAAATATGAAGAGTACATTTGTTTGAACGCGGTAACTCAAGAACTAGTGTCTTATTTGAAAATAGTTTTTCACAAATAATGGTTTCTTTCTCAATCTTTCGTCATTCGTATCGTCATTTTAATGGTTTATTTTTTTGTTTATAAAATAATCATGGCATATCATAACAATAAGACCCCAATTTTACATATTTATGTTCTTTTATTTTCAGCATACATTAGAGCTTAAAATACAAGAAGCGTTCCTGCGTTTCATGGCAGTGACTCTTCAAGGGTACCGCAACTTTCTCATACCTATAACGAAGGCGCCTACAGTCGGGACCACAGACCCACACGCACTGTTTCATATGGATGCCTTTATGAGGTCCAGGGATAAGGTAAGTTGACAGTTAATTTAATTATATTTTGAAAATAAGCTGCAAGCTAAGTGTATTATAAAATCTACACAAATACTAGCTGTTGTTATATTTGGGTAGTAATAAAAGTGGGGGGCTCCTACTTCTAGGTGGCTTATAAAAAATCCGAGTCGGGGTGCCCTAAAGTCTAGATTGCAACCAGTTTTCATTATTATTGAGAGTTAAAAAATAAATTTGATAACCAACAATAGAAATTAAAACAGTTCATGCAAGTTGTAAAAATATGATTATTTTGACAAAACCTCTGTTGTCGGTAACTTAGTAATTTTGTCGGAGATTTAGTATTCTATTCGGAAATTAGGATTTTTTGTCGGTAATTCATTATAACGCTGGTTAATTAGAATAATAGTCGGCCACAGATCGCTGGAGATTAATTTGTTTCTCGGAACCATTATTATTTCCCGTTATATTTTATTTGTTTGAAGGCGCTAGTCTACTTCTTGTACAAGTTATTCTGTATAACTTGAACAAAAAGTAGATTAGCGCATTGGAAACATTGATTGCGTCAGTAAAAATGTTGATACTATCCATAGTGTTTGCTGAAATTTGGTTGCACATCCACAGAACATCAAAAAGAAATGTTCAGATAACTAGAAAGTGGCCATTTTATATTAATACTTTTTTGATGTCAATGAATCCAGTTTCTGATAGAGATTCAAATTTTATGGGACCAACCCAGGTTGGAATATTAAAAAGTCAGAAATTGCAAATTAAGTTTTGCTAAACATTTTATTTTATTTATTTATTTATACATTTAGCACAGGAATTTTACAAAAAAAAACTATGTTGATAATACGTTGATGAAACTGTTTCGTTAGTAAACAATTCCATCACTTTTCTTACTAAGTAACATGTCTCATATATTTATTACAGACGCACCAACGTTTCTACGGCCTAATGATGCGGACACAAATGTTCACCCGGTTCATTGAGGAACGATCGTTCGTGTACGAACCGGACCAAGGGCTGACGTTCTTCGATGAATGTATAGAGAGGGTGGCCGCCGGTGACGAACAGCTTTTAGGAATGGATACCAGTAATGTGTCGGAGAGAACCGCTTTTGTATTGCCTCCTGATCCACCTGACCCGGGTAAGATTTTTAGATGAATTCTATTTTCATACGTGCCTGAAAATGGACTGAGTGAAATATACAGAGCGTCCCACGGACATGTAACATGGAGGGATTGTACATTAAATACTTTAGAGAACATTTTATATAATTACATGGACGTATCGGCAACCGAACCTGTTACTCGAGAAAAATATTCTGTAAAATGTTCATAAGGATTATTTTTTGCTAAATAATGTAGTCAAAAATAAAATATGACCATGAATTTTAACATTAAAATATTTAAGATACCTTTAACTCCATGTGGCCTGTCCGTGGGACGCCCTGTATACGTTGAATTTTTTACCGACTTCACAAAAAGGAGGAGGTACTATGTTCGGCTGTTTGTATGTTTTTTTTGTATGTTTGTTCATCGATTACTCCGTCAATTGTCAACGGATTTTCAAAATTCTTTTTTTGTTCGAAAGCAGATAGTTCTGAGGTGGTCCCATTGTCACCAAGTTAGGATCTGATGATGGGATCTTAGAGAAATCGAAGGCAACCCTCAAATTTTATAGGCTCACTTATTGTTTTTCGCATATTTTATGAAGTATCTTGTGTATTTGCGTATGGTTGTCACCATCTCAGTTAGCTGAGCTGATGATGGAAGGTACAACTCCTTAACAGTAAGAAGTTACTCGAACAGGCAAGGACTGTTTTAGTAAATTGTTTTGATGTTTGATAGGGCATTTGCCACATTTGGGCTCATGATCATCAAGTCATGACCTGATGCTGCAGTCAGGATAGTTTGCAGAGTACCTAACTCCTCGACAAATAACAGCAGATATATCGTGTTTAGGCTCATTGAAAAGGGCTCGATGTGTGGATAAACGTACTGTTAATGAGGAACACCGAAGTACATAGAGACCTGATGCTGAAGCCAGGAGCATCAGAAAAAGTACAAACCTTGAAATTACAGCATAGTAGTCGTGTTTGGGCTCATTTTAAACAGGACTAACATTAACTCGACACTAAAAAGTAAAAAATAAAAAACTTTTTACAAAAAAAAAATAACCGACTTCAAAAAGTAAAAACTTAAAAATAACTTAAATTTCGGAAGTCGGTGGCAACACAAATTGACTGGCAGAAGAAAAGACACCGACTTCCGAAATTTAAGTTATTTTTAAGTTTTTACTTTTTGAAGTCGGTTATTTTTTTTTTGTAAAAAGTTTTTTATTTAAGACGAGAACTTAGATGCTGTAAAAACTAAGTCAGTGACATGCCGTTTTTCCTTATTTTTAAAAAATCTCTCAGTTTAGGCACGACACTGTGCTAAGTTCCATCTATATACTTCACCCGCCTACTATAATATGTACCGTTTCCCCAGAGGCCACATACAAATACGAGCGCTTCGAGTTAGACGAGAAAGTGATGCAGTGGTGCGGAGGCCGCGCTAGAGCCGCTGCTTTACACGCGCTCCCGCCCGCCGCGCTACACTCGGCAGAGTCGCTCAACGACGCCGAACCTATGGCCAGGAGGACCAAGCATGAGATTGCGGCTGCGCAGAGGTAAGGGCTTGTTGATTTAAAATCCTTTCACCTAAATGTGGGTTTTTTGGCAGCACGTAGGCGTCAGGTCCAACTGTAGCATGATTGGTGAATTTTGACATATCTGTCGATAAAACGGCATGACGACAGATATGCCAAAAATTCACCAATCATGGTGCAATTGGACCTGAGGCCTACATATTGCCATCAAGCGGATTTCTCATAAACAAAAACCAACATTGGACAATACGAAGAAATATAGGTAATAGCATAGGCAAGGGCGAAGAAAAAGTATGCAATGGCATGTGTGCTGAAACTAACCAAATGGCGTGTGTGGCCTGTGGTCCAGAAGTTATATCAGTGCAACCATGTATTTAAAAAAAATACCTAGTATTTTAATAATTCATAAAAATGACAACATTTGAATTAAGTTATAGAAACGCATTATTAGCAAAGAAAAACACATTTTTTTAAGGATGTGTAACACATGTACAGTCAGCACCAAAAGTCGATAAACAGAATCAACATAACAAAACACCTGTTCACAATAAATACATATTTACTATATATATTTACACATACATATTATATCTATACATATTTACTGTATTATTAGGATATTGGTAAATTCACGATTAAAAAAATAAAGATTTATTAACCTAAAAACTAATTACATGAATTTTACAAAAATAATTAACAAAAATAGCGATATTACAAACAAAGGAACAAAATCATCACTAAATTAAACGAATCAATAAAAATAATGAGATACAGAGGTACCAGATAACACCGAACGGCTGACGGGCAGAGCTTCCGCACGCAACAGAGTCCAAATGAAAAGTAAATGCGTCCCCTCAATGTGACCAGATATATAGCGTTTGCCCCCTCCATGTGTTGCCAGTGGTATCCAACAGTATATATTTCCTAGTTGCGACTATAACTTATGGCATTTTATTGTGAGCAGGTGTTTTGTTATGTTGATTCTGTTCATCGACTTTTGGTGCTGACTGTACGATGTTTAGGTAGGTCGCTTGTTTCTTTAATTAATTTAAACTAGAATAATATTTAAATTATTTCTGAATTTCGAGTGTTCTTAAAAAAATTAAGCCCTATAAAAATTCAGGGTGTCAACAATCAATAACTCAATAAAAGTCGGCATGCTTAAAGGTTACGCTAAATTATACAATTCTTTCCAGACTAGCCCGCAAGGCGAGTTTATCAGCGGAAGCGTGGGCCAAGTGTTTGCTAGGCGCGTGTTACTCGCTGTACTTCCTATCGCTGCCGTGCCGGATGACGCTCAGCCGGGGGAAAGAACACGCGACCTTGAGAGCTGCCTACGAGTTGTTAGAACGAGCTACCAAGTTAAAAGTTCCTTGTGATGAGGTAAGTGTGTTATAATTATGTTTTTTTCGATCGTGGACCATATGATGTCGGGTTGTTGTTGCTTTGTAAAAAACAAAATGGTGCTATCAATCTTTCTCTTATGCACTGAAAAAATATGACGTGAATAATGGTGCCGATTTCCTTGTGTACAAACTAAACTAAATTTAAGTACAGTGCATATTTTTCTTTCCATTTCATTAAGAAAAGAACAGAAGATAAAATAGTAGGCCTGTCAACTTACTAGACTTACTAGATAATCCATAGATATTTTAGAGACCATTCAAAGAATGCTCGCAATGGCTCTGGCTAATTTGCACTTATCTTAAATTTAACTCTTTTTGTTGTTAACCTTTCGACAAGCAAGCGACAGTTGGCCGTCGCGCTCCTATTGTCTCTCTATTGTGTCTCAAATCACGTGTGTTCGAAGGTTTAAATAAATACTTCTTAGTTAGGATATTACTTAGGTGTTCGAACCTCTAGGTGTTCCTTTAAAGGTTTAACCTTTCGACGACCAAGCAACAGCCGGCTGTCGCGCTTCTATTGCCTTCTGTGTCTCGAATCACGTGTGTTCGTAGATTTAAATTAATACGGTACCTTAATTCCAGGTTTGCTACCGCGTTATGATGCAGCTATGCGGTAACCATTCGCTGCCAGTGTTAGCGGTGCAGCTTCTGTTCCTTATGAAGCGTGCTGGACTACAACCGAACGCTCTTACGTACGGGTATTACAACCGATGCGTGCTTGAAGCGACGTGGCCGCAGGATATGCCGAGGTATATTAAGCAAACTAATAAATAATGCTACTTTATATTTACGAAATTTTGAATGGCAATATCACCTTGTGACGTCACATTCACAAGCTAGCAACCCTATTGACTAACTATTTATTGATTTCAAAGCAATTAAAAATCCAATTTTACTAGGACTAATAAAAAGATTGGTTTTATAAAAATTATGTCTTAGATTTATCGGTTAATAGTGTCAAATACCGTATTATACCCGATGTAATAGTTTGAAGACGTTTGCGCTAAACAAAATTGAATGCTTTATTCAATAAACTGGGTTTTATTTGTTACAGTGGAGCACAGCTTCTGTGGAATAAACTGCGTATAGCGGTTGTAGGCGCGGCGTTGTTCCGCAAAGCGGGCGCGCAGCGAGCCGGCCGCAATACTCTCAACTTGACGTCAGCTGGCAGTATGATACATGTTTCCATCTTTGTGTTTAATCTATATTCGATCAAAACAAAAATTATTCTTAATAGTTATACACAGTATTTACAATACATACTAAAAACATGTTATTTTGACATGACATCCTAAATTAACCATTCTAGGATGTAGTTCTGCTGAAATGGGTCAACCCAGCATCTCTCGATTAGTAATAACTCAATCTATTGATGAGAATCCTTTTATTGACTTATTCGTAGTTGTCTGGGTATCAGTTATCAGCGTTTCATATAATGGTGACTGATAATTAGTGTACGATACTTATGCACGTGATTGTGCCCATGATTTTTTTTTTTTTTTTTTTTTTTGTGTATCCCGCATAGCACAGCGATCTGTCGTAGACATTTAGCTGCTTCGTTGTCTGAGCCATGTCTGATCTATGAATTTATTGCCTTAGGCAGAGTTAGTTGTCCAACGACCACTCTCTCTATTCTTTGGTAAATCGGTTAATGAGATTCGGAACGCTATTCCTTCTCAGTCTTGTGAAAATAGTACTCCCAGTACCCGTTAATTTGGCCGCTAGAGCGTTGACATGTCCAGTTAATTTTTGCTGGTACTTTGAGCTTCGCGTAGCGATTTCTTGTTTGACAGTATTGAGTCTCAAGTCATGCAGGATGTATTTATTATGTATGCATTTTGGTATGTTGTACATAGCTCTCATAGTTTTGGTCTGAAATCTTTCCAGTATTTCTATATTACTGTTACTTGTTGTTCCCCAGAGTTCTATTCCGTATGTCCAAACAGGCTTCAAGATAGTTTTGTAGACTGTAATTTTGCTTTCATTTGTTAATTGAGATTTTTTACCAATCAGCCAGCGCATGGAACGAAGTCTTGCGTCCAATGCTTTTCTTTTGTTCCAAATGTGTTTCTGCCAGGTAAGCCTCCTATCAAGATGCATACCTAGGTATTTTGCGGTAGTATCGTGTGGGATTTGATCCCCGTTTAAAGTGATTGGTGGGCAGTCGCCTTTTCTTAAAGTGAAAGTGACGTGCACTGATTTGCTTTGATTGGCTTTTATTCTCCATGTCTTAAGCCATTTCTCTATCTCAAAAATATGTTTTTGTAGATTTGCTGAAGCAATTGCTGGGTTAGAGTTCACAGATGTTATGGCAGTATCGTCAGCGTAAGTAGCGATAGATGTTTTGTCATCGATGGGGATGTCGGCAGTGAAGATAAGATATAATACAGGCCCCAAGATGCTTCCCTGGGGTACCCCGGACCTGATTTCGAATAGATCAGACGTAGAAGTGTTCAGTTTGACCTCGTAGCATCTTTTGTCTAGGTAGCTTTTTAGTATTAAAAAGAAGGAATGAGGCAGGTGTTTTTTGATCTTGAACAGGAGGCCATCATGCCAGACTCTGTCAAAGGCTTGGCTTATATCTAGAAACACCGCCGAGCAATACTTCTTGTCTTCTAGCGCCTGGCTAATGGTATTTACCAACCTATGAACCTGCTCAATGGTTCCATGTTTTCGTCTAAAGCCAAATTGGTGTTCAGGAAGGATTGTGTCCAGGTGTGATTGCATTCTGCTGAGGATAACTTTTTCAAACAATTTTCCAACCAATGGGAGGAGGCTAATTGGCCTGTAAGATGAGACTTCTTCTGGCTGCTTTCCAGGTTTGGGGATCATGACTACTTGAGCAAGTTTCCACTGAAACGGGTAATGGGAGAGCCTCAAGCATGAGTTAAAGAGCATGACAATAAACACGATACCCTTTTTTGGAAGGTTGTTTAATAGCACTGAGTCCAAGAGATCATATCCCGGAGCTTTATTGGGTGGTAGTGATTTTATTTCCCGGCGTATTTCGTTAGGACTGACTGCTTTCAATGGAAGTGACAGTTGGTTCGGTGACTGTAGATAATCTGCTATGTCGTTGTCATTGTCTAGATCAGAACAAGGCAGTGGTGTAAATACCTTTTCAAGGTGTTCAGCAAAAGTCGTAGCTTTTTCATCATCACTTCTAGCCCAACTTCTATCCTGTCTTCTCAGGGGTGGGATGTGGACTTTTGGTCGCTTGAGGTTTTTGGTGGCGCGCCATAGAGAGTAATTAGTATCCTTGTGTGCAGTGAGTTGGGATAGGTAAGTTTGGACGTTTTGATTTTCGTGCTCTTTTATCATATTTTTCAGTTCCTTTGTTGCTCTGTTAAACTTAGTTTTATCAGTAGGATATCTGGTCCTGTGCCATTCCCTTCTTAGGTTGCGTCGTTCGCTAACCTTAGCGATTATGTTTCTTGGATATTCAGTTTGTTTTACTTTTGCATTTCTGTTTTTAGGCGTTGAGCTAACAGCAGCCACGTGTACAATGCTATTAAACTTTTCAATGCCAGATTCGACGTCGTTGTTTGTCGTTAGGCTAATCCTTAGGTCAAGGCTATTGCATATGATTTCTCTATATTGGTCCCAATTTGTGTATTTATTGTAGATCTTGGTAGATATTGGCTTGAGAAAAAATGCCTCTTTATAAATGTTTAATATGACCGGAGTATGATCTGATGACAGATCTTCACATTTTTCAATTTTTATATAGTTATGTCCAATATTCTTTGAAATAAAAAAGTCTAACAGATCTGGTGTTTTGTTTTGGTCTGTTGGCCAATATGTTGGTTCTCCATGCGAGATACATTGAAGGTTGAGATCTAGGGTGGCGTTATACAGCTGTCTGCCTCTAGGGTTGATCAGTCTCGATCCCCAGAAGGTGTGCTTGGAGTTCCAGTCTCCTCCACAGACAAAAGTTGGACCTAGCTTGTTGAAAAATTCCTTGAATTCATCTGTCTCGATTTTGTGCCGTGGAGGGCAATAAATTGCAGTAAATGTGGTTTCTGAGTTTTTATGAAACATTTTAATTGACGTTGCTTGAAGTTTTTCCGATGTGTATGGTTCAAGAGGATAATGCTTTATGTGGTTTTTAAGTATCACTGCTGTCCCACCATGTGAATTTCCAGAGGGATGATCGGTTCTATAAATCGTATAATTTTGAAGTGTAACGTGTGTTCTGGGTGTAAATCTTGTTTCAGATATCATGGCGATATCAATGTTCTCGGTGTTCATGAATAACTCAAGCTCTTTCCGTCGGTCGGTTAACCCATTGGCATTCCAGGTGATGATACGAATATTTAGTCCCTCTGTGCTGTAAGTCGGGTGATTAGTTTGATCATCTGATCTATCATGCTGTCCATCATGTTTTTCATGATTGCTTGGAATCTATCGAACATTGTGTCAAGTAAATTTGTTATATTCTGTTGGCTCGCGTCCAATTCAGGATGGCTTGGTTGTGTAGGATTGTCGCGTTTCTTTTTCAGCACGTTGGCATAGGTGGGTCCTGTGTAGGGTGTGGATTTGTTATTCTCATTAGTGCTCTGCTTTTGGGGTAAAGTTACATGTACTTCTTTAGGCTGTTGGGCAGGCTTAAGATTTAAAATTTTTTCTTTGTACTGCTTATATTTTATACAACCTTTGTAGCTCGCCGGATGTTTACCCTGACAATTAGCGCACGCTGCTTCTGTGTTCGGAGTTTTGGTACAAGTGTTGGTTGGGTGATCATTTCCACATTTCACACATCGGAATGGTCTAAAACATTGATTTTTTGAGTGTCCGAATCTTTGACATCTTTTACACTGTAATACTTCTTTTTTCTTGTAAGGTGCTTCGATAGTGACTTTGACATTGTTGATATGTTTTATGTTGAAGATTTCTTTGTTGTTCACTTGTGGCTCTAAGTCTACGAAGTAGAGAGGCAGTTTTTCCTTAGTTACTCTATGTAAAACGTTGACAATTTGACGTATGATGTGGCCTTTGGCTTGTAGCTCTTCTTTAATTATTTCAGTACTTTCTGTCGCATGTAAGCCTCTGATGACTACTCTGTACGCCCTTTCACTCTTAAGTTTGTAGGTGTAGTGGTTTATGTTGTTTAAGATTAGATTGTCTCTAATCGTTTTATACGAATCAATGTCGACGGGCATTAGCTTTATAATATGTCCTGATCGTAGTGTAGTCATGGTAAATTTCTCTATGGCTACAGCTTTGACTATAAGCTCCCTTAAAGGTGCTATGTTGACTACTCCTGTTACGAAAATAGGTTCTGGTTTCGGGGTGTATTCTTTATTGGCAGTTTCAGGAACTTCTTCGCTTAGGACGTCGAATTGGTTCTGAACAGGAACTTTGTAATTAAATTGAAGTAGGTTCTTTTTTTTACTTGCACTTTCCGTTGGGCTGTCGTGTAGTTTTCTCTTTTTATTTGGCACCTTGTCTAGCTGCCATTGGTTACTTGGCTGTTCATCTTTCTGTTGTTGTATGTTGTCCGATGGATTTTCTGTTGAGCAGCTTGATCTAGACAGTTCGACAGGAATTGTGCCCATGATAACCAACAACTTTTACTATGGGAACAGACCTCAGCTGAAAAATATCAGTTTTTCAGTACATTTATGTTTACCTAATGTATGTTTAAGTATCGTACACTAGTTGCCAGTCACCCTATATTTGTTTATCCTGTATTAAAAGTATCAAAATTCCCAGGTAGCAGTACATTACCTCGCGTGCGTTCAGCAGCGGCAGTGGGCGAGGGATCAGAGTTAGCTGGACTCGCCACCATGGCTGCGTGTGAGCCAGCCAACAGCAGAACCAGCCTGGACTCAGGTAAGCCAAGCTCTTTATATGAAAAATACTTTATTGTCATTTGGCAAGAGAAAAAAAAATCCAGGAAAGTTCTCAGAGGAGAATTTAACTGAAAATAATATAACACCTTTTACAAAAGCTGTGCATGAAAGATATTATTCAAGAGTATACGCGGGGCATATTGAAAGCGAATCTAAACAAAGCTTAGGTTCATGTTGTTTTACTCATGTTAAAGAACAGTTCATCTCGCTGCTAGCTTAGGCAAATCTAAGCTTAAAGTGAAATGAATGTAGTTTCTTTACTTACCTCTAACTAACGTGGTAATCAATACTAGCGTGTCGCCTCTTCGTACAGAGAAGCTGTATGTGTGAAGTTATGATTAGATTAACCTTTTGACCGCCACGTCAAAACAGCGAAATCGTGCCCTCGGCGCCAAGATTTTAAAAAAGTATAGAACTTTGTCACGCACATTTTAGTTTGTCATCTATACATGGCTCTGGCGGTCAAAATGGTAAAATTATTAGATATATTTAATCGTTATCAAACAAAACAACTGTCAAAATATAACTTCCATTATATTAACTTTCCGACGACCAAGTGACAGCCGGCTGTGGCGCTGTGGTGTCTTTCTATTGTGTCTCAAATCACATATGTTCGAAGGTTTAAACTATTATTTCTCTTACAGCGTGTGACCGCGAAGCCGAGGCGCGTTCATCTGCGTTTGAAGCGCTCGTGCGGCGCGGGAACATCGTACGCGACGCACACACGCGCACGCATACACATGGACTGTCCGCCGCCGCTGGGATACTTATCTCTGGTAAATACTACTACTAGCCTGTCGGGGTTGCGGAATGTTTATAGTAGTTACCGTGACCCTGGAACATAAAGGGCATTGAAGGGACATGAGTAGGTTTTAGTCAGTAAAAGCCTGACACGCCCTCCCGCCGCACCCAGGACGGAAGCAGTCATTTGATGATTTCCCAGTCAAAAAAAAACTACTACTTTCTTTTGCGAGAAATACGGTCATTATCCATTATTTGTGAAACATCGGATTTGGCACATAGATTTTTGACGCATAATGCATAAAGCTTATGGCAAATATCTATACTAAAACGACATGTCATAATTGGGTATTTTACATCATTAACCAATCAATGTAAGGCACAATTTGTATAAAACCTCTTGCGCTTGTCAGCTCTGGTACGTTCTACACAAAGGAAGCAGGTTGAAGCAGACTACAGTGTTCCAAATATAAGAAGTGCAATTTGACACTTTTAACCTACTGAAGAATAGGGATTGGGTTAAAAAAATCGATTACTACAATATCCGATTTATACGAGATATTGATTTCATTTCTTTATAATTTATAATCGATTTAAGTTACAGATTTATTTATTTTATGACTGTAAATTCTGAATTTTAGATGAAAGAAATTCTCAAATTCTTACTTGCCAGTGTTGCCAAATTAAAAGAACAAATATTTTTTTGTTAAGACTTGAGCACGAGCGATTTTGCTTACAAAAACTTATTAAAATTATAATAACTATATGTTTAATTTTAAATATGCTTTTTCGTTGACATTTAGAAATCATCAAAAATATATTTAAATAATAAATGTCGCTTTCATTGAAAACGATCGTTATTAGTAAGTTCGATTATTCGGTAATTTTTAACGATTATTGGTATACAAGTGAATTTGAAGAGTCACAACACTACGGTATCGTACCTTACTACGTGACTTTGACACGACGTCCAGAAAAAATATTATTTATTGTCAACAATGGTAATATTGCTTTGTTTGAAAATTTTTAATGTAAATTAAGTGATTAAGAATTGTGCAGATTGTGATAAAATAAAAATAACTTTAAAATTACGTGGTTTTACGGAAGAAATAAATGTCAATTTTTGAGTTACGCATGTACAAAGTTGTGTCGTCAAGAAAAGTATGAAACGTCAAATTGCACTTCTTATATTTGAAACATTGTAAGCAAAATGTCGGAATGATGCTTGCAGTTGTTATGGCAACGCCCAGCGCTGACAAACGCGCGTTGAAGCTTGTCGGCACCATTCAGTGCTTATCGGCGCGTGTTCATATATTTTCCAGCGCGGATTACCAGCGCTGACAAGCGCCAGCAAGCGCTTATAAGCTTCCAGCTTTCTTTCTGTATACGGCCTTACTGAATGAAGCAGAATGTCAGTGTATTAAATATGGAACAGTTGCCAATCGGTTACTGTAAAATACCTCTTGTTCATTTGTCTATCCTTTTTCAGGTCAACCGTCCAACCCGGATTTGAGTCAATCAGCGAGACCTAGGAGTAATTCATTGAACAACGAAGAATCGAGCACGCCTATTCCAATACCAGAAAAAAGACAGGTACGCAGTTTCTTTACTTTATTATTGTAACTTGAGATTTATTTTAATCGACGTTCATGTATTCTTAGTAACTCTCCATATTCCACCTCCAAGAGCGAGTCCCACTAAACTTTTACGGACAGTAAAACATGCTGTAAATAATTACAGAGTTTCTTCATTTTAAAAAATGCAATGTCAGTTTAATTTACTCGGCGTTGTAGAGTGTTGTATCACAATGCACTTTTAAGTACACGGCGTATTTCAAATGCGTAGAAATGCAACGCACGAAGTTTGCGCGTTTAACATACGCGTGTGTGCTTACGGCCTTAGACAGTCTTATCTTGGAATCAGTATTCTTCTTGACGGCGTTTCCAAACACAATTATTCCAAGGATAAAAAAGGGTACTGAAATTCTCTGTAGTATATTTTAATACAAATCGGGTGTCGTGATGGCCCAGTGGATAAGGCGCCCGCCTCTCGTGTAAGAGGTTGTGGGTTCGAATCCGGGCAAGTACCAATGTGACTTTTTCAATTCATTTATGTACTTTCTAAAGTTTATCTTAGACATCACTGACATCCCGTGCCTCGGAAAGCACGTAAAGCCGTTGGTCCCGGTTGTCATTCGTAGAACTTTGACAGTCGTTACTGGTTAGCCAGAAACTATGACCAGTCTAACCAAGAGGTATCGTGTCGCCCAGTTACTGGGTTGTGGAGGTCAGGTAGGCAGTCGCTCCACGTAAAACACCGGTATCCAGCTGAATCCGGTTAGACTGGCAGCCAACCCCAACACGATTGGGAAAAGGCTAGAGAGATGATGATATTTTAATACAAATTTCTTTAATACCAACAGACAATACACGTAAGTCCGGACAGTCCGTCGGACTTGCGTATCCTCACTCGGTCGGAGAGCTTCGCGGGAGACGCGCAGATTGTGCAGCAAATACAGAGGCTAGCGTTCCCTAATGGTTTGTATTACTGTATCTATAAATTTAGCAAAAAGCTAACGTAATCTACCAGAAACAAAATAGTTGTGCAGTTATTTTTGTTTGTTATTATTGGTATTTTAGTTTACAAACTTGAATGTATTATAGTTGTGGCGACATCTATCGCCGAACACGTATATCGCGATATAAGAGTTATTGGCGACATTAGCATCCCGACTAGAACCGTTGTCGGAAAGTAGCCCACTAGACACAACATCCATCTGGTCCGAGCATCCTCCCTTTTTAACGCCTTTACACTCTGTTTCTCATTCCTCCAAATAGTAAGTGATGTTATTTTTTCAGTAGTGACAGCTAACACAAAGTCTCGGTGTTCGAGAACACTGAGTTTCCCTGAAGAGCCGGAGAAAGAAGCCGAAGAGACTGACCTGCCCGATGCGAAGACGTCACCCTTAAAGTTAGTTACCTTCCAAAACATTTATATTACTTTGTTGAAATAAAATCTTGCAAGCTAAATTAGAAGCACTTTCTGTTAGACATTTTACAAGTGTCAAAGGCACCTTGGTATGGCATAGATACAGTCCGTAGTCAAAAGCATAGTTAAATATTTAATTTTAATTACCCCTGGTTAATAATAAGCTGATGCAGTCAGTATTTAACTTATGATTATCTCTGTTTAAATAATAAAAAATGTAGGGTTTATACAACAGATTTAGAAAGCCAGACGCGCTATAAGTCAGACGTCATTTTGCAGTCAAATTAGATTCTTTAGGTCATGATTGGTAACCCCGGAGATTGATTGAGTGCTCTGAAGCGAACTAAATCATTTGCACTGCAAAAAAATTGAAATTGCCTACTGCTCGACCAGTTATCAATAGCAGCCTCGAGCTATTGACTCTTGACTGCAAGAGCGGTCCGTGTATGTTGATCACTAGATAACTGCACGGGCAGTCCATTTTTTCAGGCGTAAAACATTTGGTATTCTCCACAGAGTATCAGCCCGCACTCCAGTGCTAAGCGACGACCCCCTAGGAGCCCTAAGTCAGCCCGAACTACCCGAGCTGCCTCCCAGCGCGCCGCCCACAGACGAGACGTTGCTACCGAAGCACGAACTCAGCGTCAGTCCCAAGCTGTTCCACAGACGAAGCAATTCCTTCCAGGATGAACCTGCGCAGGACATCACAGGGTATACACCTTCCTTTACTGTTTGCTTGGTTATTTAGCTTTCTTTTTGCAGATTGTTTGTAGTGTGACGTCAGAATGGGAGCTAGTATGTCCTTGTTCATTAGTAATTTATCTGAATTTTAACTAAAAATCTGAGAAACTGCGACCTACGGAGATAATCTCGGAGGAACCCTACGAGAAGCTGTCGGTAATTTCATGGCGAAATAAACCTTTTGACCGCCATAGTCATGCATAGATGACAATGCAAAATGTGTCCAGCACGCCACGGTCACGATCCCATGACAAAATTTTATACGTTTTTAAATGGCTTGCGCTGAAGGCACGATTTCGCTGTTTTGACGTAGTGGCGAATGGTTTAAAAGCAGACTAAGATTATTCACATCTGATTATTCTTCCTGTCACATCCTTTATTAAGGATAAACTATAATCTAGTTTAGGCGTATTGTCAAAACTTATGTGTTCAGTCAGATAATTTGGTCGATGTCAGCTAATTGACTATCCAAAATAAACCGATTTTTACAATTTCAGCCAAAATCATTGTTTTTCAGCCTTAGTTGCATAATAAATAAATACTAATATGTGTGAATTTGTGTTATCCCTATAACTTTAAATAAAATGCCTAAAAACAATAATAACTGTGTGCAGCATGTTGTACAACCTTCTATATTTCCCTCCCATAGAAATGCTTAGTGAAATAAATAACAAAAGGTAGGCTAGCCACAATTACTGTAGTCACTTAATTTAATTACAGTTGATGCTAGCATACGGACTTCTTAAATGTCCTAAAGACTTTAAAAAAAATATTGCACACACGCATTACTGCATATTTTTTTGCACACATGAATAATATTTTTTTATTCCGATAATTAGCCTTCAGATCACTAAAATTATTTTAATTAATAAAACATTTCGAATCGACGACGTGTCCTTGCATATTGATTTCCATGTTAACTGGGTTATTCATTGCCAAGATTTTGTACTCGGGAAGGTTCCTTACATAACACTTTAAAAGTTACTTATTTCACTAAGCCTAGTTTGAGTGCGTCCCCCCTACCCGCCCCTGTTTACACTGCGCCCGCTAACGTATGAGTAAGCTAGATCTGTGCCTCTATTGAGCAAGATAACCTCGATAGTTTCCTGTGCGCAGGAAACTGCACAGAAGTGAGACGGCGCCTGCAGGCACCGTGTCTTCAAGCCTCGTCAGCCTGGGGAATACGCTCAAGATCAGCTTTGGGTGAGTTGAGTTGTGGAGTTGAGTCTTCTGGAAACCATGTTTATTGAGTGTTTAGTGTTTGGTTGTACAACGTGTGCTAGTGTCATGTTTTTGGGTGATGTTCTGTGACGGTGGAGAGATTATGTCACTGTATACTCTCAACAAAAAATATTTTTAGTTTTTTGTTTTTGTCCTATCTGAGTATGCTCTCATCAAAAAATACTTTGAGATTTTGATTTTTATCCTACCAGATTTTGAGCGTATCCAGGTTTTTATAGACATCTGCAATACTTACAAACGCAGATGTGTTGAGAGCCAAAGATGATATGTTTCATTTGCCTGCCAAATCAGCACCCATATCCCTTAAACACACAGCATCGCTTCTTTCTTACTTCTGCGAAAGTGCTCCTTCGAGGCTTTGTTTACTGTACGAATTTTGTGGATATGATGTGTAAAGCAAGTTAAAACCACAACTTATTATAGTTCGTGTTGAAATGTTTTTAGTTTGTTTTATGTGTAGGCTATCTGCTACAAAACATCACCCTTAGAGACACCTTTCTAGAACACGGTGTATTGCGATTGCAGTCTTTTTTCAGTGTTACACATTGCCTTGGTGTGCTAAAGATTGAAAAAAAGAATCTTAGTCGACTCGAAGACAATAATTGTCAAACATCAAATTTATTACAAAAAGATGTAGATACGTAATAAGCACTATGTCAGTTTCAAGACAATAGTTTACCATCTGGCATTATTAGACTATGCTTGGAGTTGTGTGCTGCTCTACGACCATTTCTTTAAGTGTGATTTAACATTATGTGTGTGTTAATGTGATTTTTTTGGAGTTCGTAACCTATCTGCGTCTTATTACTCGCAATATCATTGACTATAAACCAATTATAGTTAAAACTAGCTGTCCCCTGCGGTTTCACCCGCATTTTTCGTTACTGCTCCGCTCCCGTGGGTCGCGTTATGGTATATATAGCCTATCGATAAATGGGCTATCTAACACTGAAAGAATTTTTCAAATCGGACCAGTAGTTTCAGAGATTACCCCCTACATACAAACTTACAAACCTACAAACTTACAAATTTTACCTCTTTATAATATTAGTATAGATAAGATCGCAATAAATTGGCATTATATTTTGTTCCGCACATCAAGGCAATATGTATTGATGTGTAAATATATGTTTCTATACAAAATTGTATAATGTATAGATGTCACTGCTATGTTCACGAACGACATTATGTTCAATACTACGCATGTTCGTTTCATTGTATGAGGAGCCCTTTGCTCCCTGTTATTATTTTCTTTTAGTTTTTTGCCTTTAATATTGACTGTCGACTGTGTGGCTTCTTCAAGTAAGTTTATAACGATAAATCACTGCATAAATTCAGTCAAATATTTCTAAGAACACAGAAAATTCGCGAAAATATAAGATATTTATGAAGATAGTTTTTTAACCAAAAAAATCTGGTATTATAAGCCTTATAGCACTAGTATACGTTATAATGCTAACCGCGCGGGGATGAAGGCATATACAAATAAATAAATAACCAATCAAAATCACACCTAATTATACATTTTTTCCTTAAACTACATTACTCTACTTGAAGATGCAACCAGTCTGTTTGATTTATTATTTTTTTTTTTTTTCTAATAAAATAGCTCTGTTATTTTATTAACCGCACCACACGCAGTACGCTAGCTCGTTTGTTTTCTTAGACGCTATTCGCCAGCCCGACTGTCGTTGCGCAAGGAAAACATGAAACTGGGAAAAGCTATGATCGAGAATTACTTCAGGTAAGAATCTCGAATAACCTACAAAGAAAACCCCTTGAATTTGATAAACAGAAAAAAATGTAAATAATAATGTTTTTGTAAACAAAAATGCAGCGCCACTCTTTGTCTGCTGTAAGTATTCGTAATTACAATAAAACCATGCCATTCATCTTTTAATTTCCTCATTTAGAACCCAACGAACGTTTGATGTCTTCATTGTGTTGAGACTGAGTTTAGATAGAACAAATTGTTGTCCATATTCCACTGTTCGTCTATATTTTTGCATGTCTTAGCCATTTAAACGCACTGTCTGATGCATGGTTGTTTTAGTTTTTTTTTGTTGTATATAGACTTTTCTGTTACCCATAGAGTTCAATCAGAAACCACCTCTAAAAAGGTTGTATACTTTGCTCTATGAGAATAAATCTTTCAGCCCAACGAGTATAGCCGGAAAGAGGTCCAACGAACTATTACAGAGTGGTCTAAGCAGCCTAAAGTCTGCAGCCACAAGTATGGCGAAGAAGTTCGAAGAAGTGATATCGGCTAACTCTACTCCAGTGAAGGGTGCGTTCGGGAATGCTACCAGTGCTCTCAACAGTTTGATGGGCGAGGAAGATTCTACTGATGGCTCGTCGGAGATTAATCCTGATGGTTAGTTGGCTTTTTGTACTGTAATAATGGGTAAATTGACGCGAAAGTTGAACATTTTAGTTATATAGTTTTTGACCAACAAGGACAATCGGTGGAATCCAATCTATGTTTGAGTATTTTTTGGCAACAATTAAACTATTTTAACGTTACAATCTCTTTTAAGTTTCGTAGAAATTACCCTCTGAATGTAATGAAAGAAATTTCAATATGAGGTTGCCACTAGAAGCACAATATTGTATTTTGTTGGACATTAATGTGTTTAATATTTTCGACTGATAAATAATTTTATTTTCATTCCATAACCCTTTTATAGTCCACTATTAGTTATTTACCCAACTTTTTATTACATTTACAGAGTGGGTGGGAGGTGTCGGGTTCAGACGCGCATCGAGTGACGCGGAGCTAGCATGTTCTATGGAGCGCGGCTCACTGGCTACTCTTGTGTCGCATCTACCCGACAACTTATACCCTGTAGTGAGCGTAAGTGTATTTAGTATATACCATAGGTACCCTTTTTTATTCTTTTAGCATTTATAATCTCCCCTTTTCCCAACTATGTTTAGTCGGCCTCAAAGCTAACCGGAAACAAAAGAATGGTAGTATTTTACACGGAAAGAAAGCCTATCGGACCCCTAAAACCTAGTTACCATTTGGTTAAACTGGTTGTTACACTTTCTCACTTTTGACTACCCGGATTACCCGGAATGACTGTCAAAAATCTACGAAGTACAAACCGAACCAATATGTGTGTTATGTGCTTTCCGAGGCATTTAACAATTTATCTTTGGAGGTATGAGAAGACAGGGTGTAAAGTCCCTCATCCTCCATTGAAAAGGGAGGATCCTCCGACCAGACGGGTGTTGTGTCTGGTGGGCTACTGCCCGACGGTTCTAGTCGGGATTTTCGTATATGTGTTAATGTCGCCGATAACTCATATATCGCGATGCAGGATTGTTAGTTGTAGTTCACATATTCGGCGATAGATGTCGCCACATATCCGTTCTTTCTTTGTTGTATGCTTTTCTGTATGAAAAGAATCCTTTGCCCTCCAATGGGACAATAAGCTTTTATTATTATTAAACTAGTGTTCTTCCGCATGAATAACGAAACTTTCATCCCCTATCAAACCAGTTTACTGTTGGAATTTCCAAAAAATATTTCTTAGTGGCTACTTCTATTTACAAAGAACATTCCCTCCAAGTTCCATGTCTCTAGGACCAGCAGTTTGTCTTGTACATAAATATAGCAACAAGTCGGACAGTTTACCATTTTAGATGTATAAGATTACCTTTCTCCACAGGACCAAACAACATCAACAACGTCATCGGTAGTAGTCCACCTATCGTCGTGCTCACAATGCCACCAATGCTTCGCGTATCTTTACGACGAAGACATAATGGCGGGCTGGGCGGCCGATGACTCCAATTTGAATACACGGTGCATCGCGTGTGGACGGCATACGGTGCCGTTGTTGTCTGTGCAGGTTTGTTTGGTAACTTCTTTTTATCCCTTCATCTGCCGATTGGTATGGTTTGTCGACTAGGCCAGTTGAGTGAACCACAACCGTAGCACAGATAAAACAATAAAATGACATTGATCATAAGGGTCAATTTCGCGTGGCAGTAATGACACCTGACATTTATGACAGTTGTCAAATTGACATTTTCGCCAGACCACAGGCTATAAACATTTTGAAAATAGAGGTAACATACACCAAAACTATGAAATAAATGAGTGTGCGCAAGCATTGTAACTGCTTCAATGTCATTTCCAAAGAGAAAATTTTGATCAGCTGTAAACAAAAATATCAATTTACGAAATACTGTACTACTGTCTGCTGTGTGCCAAATAATTTGTGGTTTTGCGCAGTACTTGCCTTGACATTCGTTTTATGAACTTAATCGACTCACTTTCTTATCCAAAACCCTTAATAAAAACCTTTTTATGTTAATTGAAATTGAGAACTTATTTAAAGAGGTAAGTACAAAACAATTGGTTTGTGAAATAAATAATTTTCTTATTTCAGATAATCCGTTCCGACCAAAAACAAGCAGAAACATTCAGCGTGCCTTATTTAAATCCTCTGGTATTGAGGAAAGAATTCGAATCTATTTTAGGTATGTATATTACAAATAGCAAAACATGAATTTTACAGTTTGTCCGATGTGTGCCCCCTTTTTCTCCTTCACTGAGCCAAAGATTGAATAAACAACAGTTATTTATTTAAAAATAACGATAATCCTTTCCGTAGAAGTCCGACTTACAGACTCACACTTGTCTAGCTTTTAAATAACAAAGTGAAAAATATTTCAGTAGGGTGCAATGTCCAATATATATGTCGCAGTCATCTGGTTGAATCAGCTATTTGATTGTATGACTAGCGCGTTCATTGAATAGCAACATTTAATTGAATGACTAGGCCGAAAGCTGATTGAACAAGCGTCACTCAACGTCCAACTAGATAGCTGATTGAAGCATAGCCCTTTGAACAGAGGGGACGTAATATCAGTCAGGTGATTGTAATTTAGTTCATTTTTTTTCCACTGCGGCGTTAGTAGTCACCAAAACAAATATGGCGTAAAATAGCTCACGCAGATAGCACTGTTTTGATATTATTTTTATTAAATTTACTTTAAAGTGACTTTATTCTTGATAAAATAGTGTGACAGCATTGATTTACCTATTGATACGCCGCCGGCGGTTAGTTTTAAAGTTCTTTTTTAAATTAAAATCATAATAAAGTGTGTCATGTCATGTCCTCATTTTTGTTATGTAAAGGAAGTTAAGTTTTTAAGTTGCGAACTTATGGTCACCCTAAACAAACATTACAAAGTCGACTATATCCCATTAAACGACAATGCTAAATGACGTTCAGTCAAGTCGTTGAACGTTACATTAAACAACTTGACGAGTTGTCGTTTAGTCATTCAATGAACGCGCTAGTCATACAATCAAATAGCTGATTTAACCAGATGACTGCGACATATACAAACAAAACATTCTATACATCCAGGTAGGGAAGGCGACACATGTTTAGCCGAATCAAGCTTCGTAGAATCACATCCGATCGTGTACTGGAACTTAGTATGGTTCCTAGAGCGAGCCAACATCGAAAATCATCTGCCTGACCTGTTGTGTCCTGAGTTCCAGACGAAGTATCAAAGTACGGATATGCTTCATGATCCGGACAAGACTGGTAAGTGGAATTGAGTGAAATCCTATTGTAATATGTTCGGTTACGTTAATATGTGTAATATCAACACTATCAATTCATTATGCCATTTCCAAAGAGAACCACAATTTTAGTCTATGAAACTACACTCTTGACCATAGACAAATATAACTGAGGGCATATTTGGCGCATTGCCTAAGCGACTAGCTGCTGCTGCTACCGAGGGCTATACTCGGTGAAAAAAAATTTTGAATTGCAACGGATTCGGGAGATTACTTCTGCTAACAGAAAACTAAATATTACCTCTTTATTTAAATTAGTGTTATCATAGTGTTCAAAATAACGTATTCTTCACAAGTCATACGACCGGCCAGAGTTCAGCCAGTAAGCAGTTAGTTAGGAAAAGATATGCACAAGTGTCTACGAAACCAAAACAGGACTTCCCTTTTCTTTAATGTTTTGTCTAATGGGAGAGGAATCCGACAAAGTCAAGGAATTATTTATCAAGCGTAGGACCAAACGGGTTTGTGCAATTACCAAAAGAAAGGCGTGTCATAACTCCAAAAAAAAATCGTATCATGAAGGTTTCTTGGCAACACACACCCATTTCCTATTGCTCATTTGCCCACGCAATGTTTTATCTCTATTTTCCCTTTTTTATGTATTTACAGAAAAATCAAGAGGTTTATGTTGTTCCACTGTCCGTATACTTTTTGCCACGTCTACGAAGACCAGGAAATAATAAAGTTGTATGCAAGTACATACAATATTGTTAGTAATTTCTGATTGACGTAGAGTACATGTTTCCCTATTAGATTTAGACTAGACTGAAATAGTTATATTTTTGACGCTATGATTAAGTTTACACTTACTGTTTGTTTCGTAAGACCTTACTCTATAATAAAGGTACGATATGTCACACTTAGAGTAATAGCATTTTTAGACGTATAGATTAGAGTTGCAATAAAAATAATAAAATAAATATAATGTCACTAGCTATCGCCCGTGGCCACGCTCTCGTGGATGTCGAATTTCCATCGCCATTTTAACCCTTTAGGGTTGGTTGGAATTTCCAAAAACCCTGTCTTATTAGCCACTTACTCTTCACAGAGAACGTATTCTCCATGTTTCATGTTTTGCGTTGATATGTCAACTGTCAGTCTACCATTTTATATATACACTAGCTTTTGCCCGCGGCTTCGCTCGCGTTAAAAAGAGACAAAAAGTAGCCTATGTTACTCTCCATCCCTTCAACTATCTCCACTTAAAAAATCACGTCAATTCGTCGCTCCGTTTTGCCGTAAAAGAAAGACAAACAAACAGACAGACAGACACACTTTCCCATTTATAATATTAGTATGGATGGATATTATTTAAGTTCATAAACATATATTTTCTTAAAATTGCGCTCACATTTTCTGTTAACCACTTCACACAACTGCGCGCCTAGTACTTTTGATCGACTTAAGTACTAAGCATCTCAGTATTTTAAATTTTCTCACATTATCACTTCACATTACTGCGCTCCTAGTACTATTGTTCTCTTAAGTTTTCAATCTTTAATTGAATTTAGAATTAACTATAGGGGAAAATGATTCATCGTTTATAATTATGTTCTCGTCGATTTTTCATTATTTTTAAGATGTATTCTGCTATTCGGGGCGGGGACAAATCCAACGAACCAAAAACCATGAAAATTGGTCTAGCCGATCTCGAGTTATAAGTGTTGTAACAAACCCGACTTTGTTTTATATATATAGATATAGATTGATATCTGTTTAAACCCATAGACATTTTAACATGACATTTAAACCGCTTACGCAGACGTGCAGTGCGTTTTACGAAAGAATTCCCTTCGCCGTAATGTTGGTAGCTCGGAAAATCCCATATTTCGATCAAGTGTTCTGCTATCTAAAACTTGATATAATCTCGAATCGAATGATGTCATTTTACGTCTAATACTCCTACAACACACGCACAAGCTTCACCGCGGTTTTACCTGCGCCGTGGGGTTTGTGCGTTTTACCAACAAAACGCTCCGTTTTACCTGCGTAAGCCAGATTGCGCAGTTACAAATCTCGTAAAGCTTCATGCCAAAGTGAAGCGTGCCCTTGCAAGTAGCACGAGGAACATTACGTTTACGATTCCCCATATTCAAAAAAATCAGCTTATTCTAAACCCAATTATTCTTTAGGCGGCTGCCGCGTAGTGTGCACGTGGGAGTTCGCGCGCGGCGGCAGTGTCACTGGCGAGGGCGAGGCGGGCGCCGCATTACACCACGCCTGGCGCTCCAAGCGCCGCCACCACCAGCGCTCGCGTGCGCTGCAGGCGCTGCTGCTCACTGAGAACGACGCGCATGCGGGACACACGTGAGTAGTGAACAGTATCACTGCGGCCACCACCAGCGCTCGCGTGCGCTGCAGGCGCTGCTGCTCACTGAGAACGACGCGCATGCGGGACACACGTGAGTAGTGAACAGTATCACTGCGGCCACCACCAGCGCTCGCGTGCGCTGCAGGCGCTGCTGCTCACTGAGAACGACGCGCATGCGGGACACACGTGAGTAGTGAACAGTATCACTGCGGGCGCTCCAAGCGCCGCCACCACCAGCGCTCGCGTGCGCTGCAGGCGCTGCTGCTCACTGAGAACGACGCGCATGCGGGACACACGTGAGTAGTGAACAGTATCACTGCGGCCACCACCAGCGCTCGCGTGCGCTGCAGGCGCTGCTGCTCACTGAGAACGACGCGCATGCGGGACACACGTGAGTAGTGAACAGTATCACTGCGGCCACCACCAGCGCTCGCGTGCGCTGCAGGCGCTGCTGCTCACTGAGAACGACGCGCATGCGGGACACACGTGAGTAGTGAACAGTATCACTGCGGGCGCTCCAAGCGCCGCCACCACCAGCGCTCGCGTGCGCTGCAGGCGCTGCTGCTCACTGAGAACGACGCGCATGCGGGACACACGTGAGTAGTGAACAGTATCACTGCGGGCGCTCCAAGCGCCGCCACCACCAGCGCTCGCGTGCGCTGCAGGCGCTGCTGCTCACTGAGAACGACGCGCATGCGGGACACACGTGAGTAGTGAACAGTATCACTGCGGCCACCACCAGCGCTCGCGTGCGCTGCAGGCGCTGCTGCTCACTGAGAACGACGCGCATGCGGGACACACGTGAGTAGTGAACAGTATCACTGCGGCCACCACCAGCGCTCGCGTGCGCTGCAGGCGCTGCTGCTCACTGAGAACGACGCGCATGCGGGACACACGTGAGTAGTGAACAGTATCACTGCGGCCACCACCAGCGCTCGCGTGCGCTGCAGGCGCTGCTGCTCACTGAGAACGACGCGCATGCGGGACACACGTGAGTAGTGAACAGTATCACTGCGGCCACCACCAGCGCTCGCGTGCGCTGCAGGCGCTGCTGCTCACTGAGAACGACGCGCATGCGGGACACACGTGAGTAGTGAACAGTATCACTGCGGCCACCACCAGCGCTCGCGTGCGCTGCAGGCGCTGCTGCTCACTGAGAACGACGCGCATGCGGGACACACGTGAGTAGTGAACAGTATCACTGCGGGCGTCACTGTGCAGTGTGGCATATCGTACCCTCGGC
Organism: Athetis lepigone; assembly: GCA_033675125.1. NCBI lineage: Eukaryota > Metazoa > Arthropoda > Insecta > Lepidoptera > Noctuidae > Athetis > Athetis lepigone. Next base: position 9,407,949 of record CM066243.1, on the reverse strand, counting down.
GTCGGATGTACGCTACAGACCGACATCAGCGTAAGAGAAATTCAATCCTGAATGAATTAAATAAACACGTAGGTTTCGTGTGATATAAGTAGATTGTAACAACAATATTTTACGTTGTTGCACCTTTAGACTGCATACATTCATCATCAGCCTGCGTCGGTCAATGAGTTGAAGTATGGTATAGTCATTAACCAGCCAGAAGTGCTCACTACATTTATGTATCAAGATTCCTTTTCCATGCAATTATGCTCTTAACGTTTTTCATTGCAGCGTGGCACTAGCAGTTCTCAACGGGTTGCTAAGCAACGACTTGTCAGATGCTCTACGTAAACTAGCCACGTGGAGAGAGAATACGTCTAGCAACAAACGATACCATTCCTTCTATAGGTTTGTACTGAAATAATTGAATTTATATAATATAGATTCTAGCTTTCAGGAGTTCCAAATATAGTTCCGAGCTTTGTCGAAAAAAAAGCTATATTATTCATTTATTTTCTTACTGTTTTTCCTCTTGATTATTTTAATAATGGATGACCGAAACCCACCCGGGTATTATGCCTTTTTCAAGGTAATGTGACCTCTCAAGTAAACGAAACTGCTTAATTTTTCAATATGATTGACATAATAATCTTCACACAAAATTAACTGCAATACAAATCCACAGAGACATCCTATTCCTCGCTATGGCTGCGCTCGGCGAGCACAACATCGACTTGATAGCGCTTCAACGCGAGTACACGCGAGCGCTCGACCAATTAGGAGGCGAGGCGCGCCCACAGGACCTCCCCCCTTCCCCCACCGCCGTCTGCTGCCGACACTACTTCAAACGACTTCGGCTCATCGTCGACGAGTAATCCCCAACATGGCACATCGGGAATTAGAAAGAGACAACGCTCTACAAACCTAAACTTTTTCTACAACTCAATGTGCCGTCGGCGCGACGCTTTGGATTGTACAGACGCTTGCAATCTTCCGTTGTTCCTGACAAAATACAATTTATCTAAATTTGGCTGATGGTTTAATGTAGGCGTCTAACGGCGCTCAGATTTGACTTGAAATATTTGTAGACCTAGCACACATGACCAGTTTTGTATTATTGTTAATGCCCGGGTCTTAAGCGCATATGGCTGTCCATATAAACAGTATTTTAATTAAAAGTTTCATTCTAGCCAATAAAATTCAGATTCGTCTATTCAGTTTAATCTCTCGATGTCGTCGTCTTTAACAGTGTTCAATTATTGTTACGCGAATTTCACCCTTACGTCACACTGGTCGTGTGCGGAGTCGGACAAATCGGTAGGATCATTATCGCGAAGCAATAAAGTGTAATTTAAAAGCGTATAACGCAGGGCTGCTTTACAAAGCACCGTTTTTATTCATTCATATTAACGTAACTTCCAGCTTACAATGCTTTTATGTACGACGGACCAACTCGAATACGAGTTCTGAATATTTATAGAATCCCTTGATAATTTTTCATACATTATATTATTTTTATTTACATTTAAACCAGTATAAAACTATATGTATAATGAATAGCAATGTATTGTTGAAAAAGAGTTATTATTTTTTGTAGTTTAGTTTTGAGCGTTTCGTTCTATATACAACACTAGTAGGGAGTACCGTCCATTTTGTTTTAGAACGATAATATAGTTTATCGAAGCATTACATTCGTGTGTGACAACAAAACCGGAACTTGACGAACTTCATAAGCCCGTCCAAACGGGATCAAGGTACGCTTGATTCAGCATTAAAACTATTAAATAAATGATGAATCTATTAGTAGAATTGTTAACGGTAAGGTGAAAACTGTAAGATAGGTGGAATTGTATGGATATTGTGGCCTAACTCTCATGAACATTGCCCCAAAGTATCATTCACTCATAAGCAATCTATGATGTAATAAATTCACATTCGGCATATCCATTAGTCTAGGATCGTGGGTGCTAAGTTAAGTTGAGACGGTGACCGTAATAACGTATGTACATAGAGTTGTTGTATAGAGTAGTGTAAGGCCACGGCGGGCGGTATATAATGTGCTTAATTATGTGATGCCAGTGACGCGGTCGAATTCGTTAACGAATTGTATGAGGTTTGTGTGTGTGCTTACATAGTCACATTATTTATGTCCCGAGCACCCTGTGATTAACATAACACCATTATTGTATCTATAGGAATTGTGAAATAGCAACAAGATTTTGTACATGTAGTTATTTTTGTGATATCAGATGTATTTCAGCGACACTAAATAATGTGACTGCCAAAATTCAAAAGTATTCATGAAAGTGTCAATGTAGGTAGTTGATATGATGAAATCATATTTGTTTATTTGTATTACCACACAATATTATTACATCAGAATTAAGTTTGTTCTGAAACACAACATGCAGTGACTTGAAACTTGCAATGTGAAACAATTTGTTTTGTTCATTTTGCGGATATCTACTACAGAATGATTGTTCCTATAGGGTTACTAGTAATTAGTTTCCGATACCTACTTAAAAACATAATTGTACTCATGGTAACAGGCAATTAATTTTTTTTTTTTTCGTTGGTCTTATTTCTGGGTTTCTTTTAGGTACGTTAAATTAATTAAAAGTTTCTTTGGGAAAGATGTTTTCACGAGTGCAATCGTAAGTTGTCGTATGGGTTATTAATTACCAGTCACCCTTTCTAAAACAAGTTTTGGTCAAAGTTGTATAACAATGCAAACAGTTTGCAACATTATTTTTATGTAAATGTTTTGTTTGTGCAAACTTAGTTGTATTAATTTCTGTAATATGTTCAGAGTAGCGTCAAAAGTATCTTGGATGGACGTAAAACATTATGTTACTATACTGTATTAAATGTACCAATCTATACTGAACTTCAACATAAGCAGAATTGAATGTAACAAATACCAATCAACGGTTTATGTACTTGGCAGGTAATATTTACTGCCACTCACAAATACTCAGGATACTAACATAATATTTCATATTATTTATATTCAAAATAATATGCAACACTATTTATTGAAACTAACCTTAGTTACTAGAAAACAAAAACTGACTTTCTTAGTCATGAAACTTATTTTCGAACAAATTCTAGTGATTCCTATTTATTTGAATCTACAATTCTATAAATGTGTATACCTTGGCTTATTAATTTTCTGTATCCAATTTTTTAAATATAAAACAAGTATATTTCATATTTAACACATATGAATTGTATGTACACTAGTGATCATGTACAAGCCATATTGTTAGTTCCATATAAATTGTACAATGAAGCCACATAGGTATTTGAGAAGTTGTATAATATTCTACATAAGCAAAATCGAAATTTAATTATGTATATTATTCAAAGTTACAGTCATAAAAGATGTGCAATTAACTTGCGGGAGTTCTGTTATTGAATAAAGATTATTTTATTTTGACAAGTGTAATAAAATGCATATAATTTTATAAAAAAATATATAAGGCTTCGATATCAATTGTTTTATTTATCACCTACATTTGAAACATTAATTATTGGGACATGCCTAAAACTCTATACAAGAATCTGCCATCATGATCATAGTAGCAATCATTAACTTTGTAAGTTGCACCTTTTTTCAAAACCTTTTTTGGTATTCTTATTCTCTCTGGGTAGTTCATGACCTCATTAGGGTCATTAGTTTTACTCGTAAATTCAACTAAATCACTTTTCTTCTCATTTTCAGGCGACAACTCAATTTCTTCGTTCACTTTCTCAGAAATTGCTTGTGTTGGTGCTTGTTTATAATTTATAATAATTCTATCATTTATGTCAACATTAACTCCTTTTTCTAATCGGCTTTTTATTTTTGAAGTGAGTTCATCTAAAGTCATAAGTTTGGGGTTTGCTTTTTCTTTTTCATGATTTTCCTGTGCTTTGGATGTTTGTGGACTTTGTAAAGCAAGATTATTTTTAACTTTTGTAGAGTCATTTGTTTTTTCTTTAGCTGCACATTTTCTTACAATCTGCTCAAATTCTCCTATATCAGGTTCAGGTGTGATGTCTATTTTGACTGATTCCTGTCTCAATGGAGGAATGGACCTCTCAGAGAATTTTAGGAAATGCTGTCTCAGTTCCGGTGATATGTCAAGAGAACCTTCTTTCAATTCCCTCCAGTTTCTCATCACTGAATCGTCATGACGTGCGATACGCTGGACTGTAGCTGGCTTCCATGGGAATTTTAGTAGTTTCTGCAAAAAAATGTATGCATAAGATTAGCTGAAGCTCCATCTAAAATGGTATGTAGGTATTTAAATAGAGTATTACAGTAAACTTGCAACGAGAAAATAACAGCTATTTTTTATAAATGAAATTACTACAAAAAATGACAGTTTAAAAATTTCTTGCATCAAGCAACTATAGCTATAGAGTACCTAAAGATTTACTGGTCATTGTGTTTATGCACATAATTGAGATTAGTTACCCATAAGTAATCACATCTAGATATCAGAAAAAATCCATGCATTCAATAATCTAAGCTCTAAATAAATTGGTAAAAAAAAGCTAAGTTTTTATTTACCAATTTGTACTAATTACCTTCACAACAGGAACTGTAACAGGAAAGCTCTCTGCAATCTTCTCCGGAGTCCACTCATCAGGTTGACTACTGGCCAAGTGTCGGATCTGTTCCTTCTCACTCCATGTCAAGAGGTTTGGCATATTTTCTTTGAAATACTTCTCTTTGATGATGCGATGGCGCAGTTCATATTTGCCAATCAATGTTTCATTGTGGTGTTCATTGTAAGCTTCTCCAATCTGTGTAGTGGAGAAACGATGTTTAATTAATGATGAGATAGCAGCACTGGTGGTTCTGAGGTTACTGTCCCTTGAACAAGCACCTATGTACAATAGGGATAATAGACAGCCAGCCCCCTACACAGAGAATGCTTAGGCCGGTTTTAGAGCTTGACCGACTGTCGGTGCGTACATCGGTCGCGCTTCTCATTTGTATAAAAAATCACAAGTCGTCACAGTGCTCGACCGACCGTACGCACGCGTATAAATGTCAATTTTCATACAAATGAGAAGCGCGACCGATGTACGCACCGACGGTCGGTCGAGCACTAAAACCGGCCTTAGAGGCAGCAGAAATCTTACAACATGTCCTCATAGAGTGCAGAAATGTGACCTAAAAACTTGCAAAAGTAATCCCAACACCCTACATCACTTCCAGATATCTTTGGCAAACAGAAGTGAATTATGTGGGATAGCTGGAGTAGGCACAAGACATATAAGCACAGAGGCTTATAAGGCTAAGTGAAGAGAAATCCAGAAACTTTGTTAAATATTTATAAGATTTTCAGCCTCATTATGAAAACAATAAAACGGTCAGTGGCTAGTGAAAATATATTAGGAGTATGGGGTAAAATCTGAAAGACAGTTGGCGCTAGAAGAGTTGGGTTAAAATTACGTTATTTTATTACTTTTTACTCACATTGTAAAAGTCACTTTCAGACTGCTCGACAAATTCTTCAAGGTTTCCATCTTTTACGGGTAAACCATCTGCTTCAAATGCTCTTATTCGGTTATCTAAACCAGGATTGGGCTTCCTTGTGTCTAACCTCCGACTTCTGAGGTTACGAATGATAACTTTATCACAGGTACGGTATAACTGCCTTAAGTGAATACCGAACATTTCTGTATTGCATTAACAACTAATAAAACTCAGAATTCAGATCAATGTGCACAGGAGAAAACAAACAAAACAATTATTTTGTGCAGCGCACCGATATTATTTTATTTGACACTTTCACTTTCACAGCTTGATGTTTGACACTGACAAGTGACACAACACACATGACAACTGTGCAGAATAGGGGTGCGTTCCTAAACGTGCGATGAATTCACTCGAAAATTAAAAAGAGATAGAAGCAATGAAAGAAAGAGAACGGCTTTACTGTTTTTGAACGCTACAGAGCGATTTTCTGTTTTGGAACGGGTTAGGGTAAAGATGGTTAGAGTCGTATGATGACACTGTCAACATAACCTTTTTTCTCTATTGCAAAGAAGGAAAATCGTGTTTTTTAAGTATATTTTGCAAATAAATAAGTACTACCTGTTCGTTTATACTTTAGTAAATCCATTCTTTAACATTAAACTTCAACATTGGCTCATATATGATTTTGACATATGTCAGGTAATTTTTAACGACGCTCAGCCAAGGGAGAGAAATCGCACTTGTCAGTGCGAAAATGACTCTACCGAAAGCGTTCCTAAACACTGCTCGGGTAGCTGTCGAGTAAATGTTCGGTTACACTCGATTTCACTCGGCTCATTTCGGAACGCTCTAGAGTAACTTTCGCACTACTCCGTGTAATTTTTACCCTTTTTGGAACGCACCCTTACTTGTTGCTATTTGTCATTGACAGGAGTTATCCGAGTTATCAAAAAAAAACATAAACAGTTCCCCAATTCCTCAAGCTTCTTGTTTGGAAGAAGAACATGAACATACTTTACTAATAAGCTTTTATTGTCTAGATTTGAGCTTTAGCGTATCATCATAAAACCTAAGTCTAAGTAGGTCATTATAAAGAAAGTGCAAAGTTTCAATGGGCCATGGAGAAAAACTACTATAAATAAAACAGTCAGATAAAAAAAATCACTTAAAGGAAACATGCAACATTTTGGAAAATAAATAAAATGGCATTCAATGATTTTCAAAATTTTGCTTACCACACTCGGGAATCGAACCTACTAAAATCCAAAAAATTAACACCTTTCTAACAAACATGGTTAATTAAATGAAAGGAAAACCATAAATCTAAGAAATATTAAATAAAAAAAAACGTAAATTACCGCGGTCAAACTCACCCTTCGATATTAAAAGTTATTTTCCATTTTTGCCGGTTCGATTCCCGGGTGTGTCACATTTTCAAAAATCTTCAAAAACTGCGAGGAACAGCTAGTAATTAATAAAAATGACAAAGTAGACAAAACTCATAACGGTCACTTTTACAATAGGCTCCATTAAGCTGATAGAATCCAGGTATTTCGACATTTTGTCATTGTTGGGCATCCAGTATCGGAAGGTATTCAATTCCGGAGTTAATTTACGATATTGGGCTCTCAACTCCGGAATTCCAGAATTCCGGAACTGGATTCGAAATTACTAAAAAGAAAACAAATATACCTTGAGTAATTTTTAATCGTTTTTAACATCAGTCTTTAACGCAGTCTTGATACGACATTGCCATTTAACTTTAAGTAAGCCAGTTACCAATATTATTAAAATTAGGAAAGTCTAAACTTTTTAAAAACTTAAAAATTATCTATTTGAAAGCCTTAAAATATTAGTTAAATATAACATAATTAAATTAATACAAGAAATATCACGCTTTAGAGTAGTTTAGACATTACTCGGTAGTTAAAATCAAAATATTAAAATGAGCATTTAAATCTCTCCTCAGATTTATCATGTTAACAACAATCTTGACATGACTTACTTGACGTAAGCAAAAATTTAAAATTCGAAATTATAATTTCATTTGTTTATCCTCTAAATGAAATGAATCACTATTTTGAGACAAATGTGCGTCTACAGTTGGATAACATTTCACGTTCAAAAACTAAAAATTTGCGTTTATCTTTAACGTTTTTGTTTTTAATTTGTTTACTATGACTTTAAGGCGTCTGAAAAAAGTTTTATTTTCTAAAACATATGGATACTTCGCCCACAGCAGCCGCCCAAGTGGTGACATTGCTGGATTCTAGACTTAGTCAGCGTGTTGTGGCTCGAACATTGCATCTAAGCCTGTCATCTGTTCACAGAGTCTACAACCGCTATCGAGAGACTGGTATGTTCACGCACCGTTCTGGATCTGGCAGGAATCGGGTCATTTCTGAGAGAGATGATCGATTTATTGTAACAACTTCTTTGCGAAACCGGCGCCTTAATGCATTTCAACTGCAGCAGCAGCTTCAAGTTGTACAAAGGGTCGCTGTAAGTGACTCTACAATTAGAAAAAGGTTGAAGGAACGTGGACTGGTAAATACAAGGTGCAAGCCAGCAAATGGGCCGAAATTAACTGCAGACCATCAAAGAGCGCGCCTTGATTTTGCATGCGAGCGCCTAAATTGGTCATACCTCCAATGAAGCAAAGTTCTCTTCTCTGATGAATGTAAAATCATGCTCTATGGTAACAACGGAAGGAATAAGGTCTACAGAAGAGATGGAGAACGCTTTGCACAATGCTGCATTGAAGAATCAAGAAAGGGTCAGTTATGGTGGTGGTTCGTGGACGGTTTGGGGAGGAATCAGCGCCGACGGTAAGACAGAGCTTGCCTTCGTGTCTGAACCAAGTCTACCTGCTTTGAACTGTCATCGGTACGTGGGACAGTGCCTAGAGCCTCACGTGATGCCCTATGCACACTTTATTGGGAACGGGTTCACATTTATGCACGACAACGCCAGAGCCTACACCGCGAGCGTTGTACGTGATTACCTTACCGAAGTTGGTATCTCCATAATGGAATGGCCAGCAAGGAGTTCGGACATGAATCCAATTGAACATCTCTGGAATCAACTAAAGAGGCAAATCCGAGCGAGAGATCCTGCCCCAGACTCACTTGACCAGCGGAAAAGTGCCATTCAGGAAGAATGGGACCACATCTCACAGCATGTCATCGTAACTCTCATCCGATCGATGAAAAACCGGATGGAAGCGGTGATAAGAGCTCGAGGAGGGAACACTAGTTATTAAACGTTATTTAATAAAAGTTTTTCAGTTTTTTTTTTTCACCTAGGTGTGTTGTTTCATTCTTTGCCTTCGTTCTCCATACAAAATAAAAATGATTCATTTAAAGAAAACACGAAACCTATAAAAATTTAATTTGAATTTAGAACAATAACATTAGAATTTGAAAACCTCATAAAACTCATGAAAAATTAAACACATTTTTAAATTAAAAATAATGAATATCGCAATACGATAAATTGAGCCCAATTCCGGAGTTGAAATATCGGAAAAACTATCCGGAATTCCGGAGTTGCGAAATTCCGGAATTCCGGAATGGATGCCCATGAAATGTGGACACTATAATTATGTAAACGCCGGATTCAGACAAAGTGCCTGCGACATATTGTTACCTACGTGCATTGGTAGACAAGACTACACATATAGCTTTGCTCTGATGAGACTGTTATGTAAAGAAGCTACTTTGTAATTATGAGCACTTATACAGGATTCTGCAACCGTTCTCCGACAGTCGTTTCTCCTTTGTACTGTTCACCGACAGGACGTTTCGTTTTTGAGAGATTCGTCGATAGAACGTTTCACCTATGGATGTTTCGCCGACAGAATGGTTCGTATTTGTTAGTTTCGACGACAGGACTTTTCAACTATGAAATATTCGCCGTCAGATCGTTTTGTCTACGATTGTTTCGACATGGCTTTTTCACTATTAAACTACAAAGCCACCAAAAAGCTACTAGCTTGCTACAAAGACATGAAGAAAGAAAATGTTTTAATGGAAGACCGCCTTTACTTTTAATGAATGGTATTTATCTATTACCTATCCATATTCCTATTATTTTGTTATTGCAAACATTGGGGAAACAATAAAACAAAAGATTATTGAAACGTATTTATTAATATTATAAAGTGTGGATTACAATGTGATTAAAAAAATTTTTTTTTTTTGGTGAGTGGGAAATCATCCAATGACTGCTCCCGTCCTGGGTGCGACGGGAGGGCGTGTCAGACTCTTACTGACTAAAACCCACTCATGTTCCTTCGATTGCCCTTTATGTTCCAGGGTCACGGTAACTATTATAAACATTCCGCAACCCCGGCAGGCGTTGGCCCTGTTGGGCCCCTTCCTGTGCTGACTCCTTCTCTTTGAGGCGCGCGTGGAACAAAACGCGCCGTCTACGCGGTCCTGGTCCTAGCCGGGCGGCGAGCTACCCATCGCTGGCCATCCGCAGAACCGCGCCTACGGTGGCCGGTAATCATCCTGCGACTCTCGACGTCTTCGCCTGGGTCTTAGTCCGGGGCGAGAGGCTCGTCGTTGCCTCTCGCGCGCCGCTGCTTCCTTCACTAGCATAACTGCTTCGCAGAAGGAGGCGACGGCATCCCATTCCGTCTCGCCCCGAAGCATGGCCTGAACCAGCGCCGGGCGCGAGAGGTCACCGCCGCCGATCGCCTCTACGAGGACACGTCGATGCTCCGCCCATGCGCGGCACACCTCAACTGTGTGCTCGACCGTGTCCTCCAGGCGACCGTTACTGCAGTGGTGACACCCAGGCGTCGCTTCCGCCCGAATCCGACACAGGAACCTCCCGAACTGACCATGTCCGGTGAGGACCTGTGTCAAGCGAAACGTGAGAGTGCATGACGCCTCTCCAGCCACTCCTCAAAGAGGGGTCTTACCGCCGCCGCCGCTATAACGGCGTGCCCAATGTGTCTCAATCCTTTTCCTGTAATAATCTGTACCTCCACGCTTTCGCTTAGACATAGGTTCTGCGGATTTTATTTTATAACTGTCGGAGAACGGTTGCAGAATCCTTATACAGTAGTGGGTTTTACAAGCTAGTAATTAACATTAGTGTTATTTTTAGAGAAGCGGAAGATACCAAAAAAATTGTTTCGAAAATACATCTAGGTACCTACGCATTTGGGTTTTGTTCATTGACGTCAATCAGTTTTTGCACTAAGTTGTTAAAATAAAACATAATGTTGTTAGGTATTTAATATAATAAATAATACTCCAAACAACTCCAAGAAACGGGAGAAGCTGTGCATGTGAAGTAAATCAATGACATTATACAATTATTCTTCCTTTCCCCTGCTGTTAAGAGTGAAGTATTTTTCTATTACCTATTTAGATCAGGGACCGTACAACCCCGAATATAAGTTAATTCTTTCGAAAGTGTTACAGGTTGTACGCCTACAGTCACGGAAAATGTTACCTCTTGGTAGTGGTTGCCTTTTCATAACACCAACGTTAGGGTAACCCTTTCAATAAGTTAACTAGTTCAAGATGTTACCGGCTCTTGTACAATTTCCTATCGAAGTTGATAACCCTTTGAAAGGGTTTGTCGGGGTAATCAAAGGGTTTTAAATCAAATCATTTTAAATTACGTTGGATAAGACCTTGAAAGTTTGGAATCATATACAATTTCGCATGAGTGATTCTTACTCGGTTTCATAAGACGGTAAGACGGTAATATGAGCTTTTTCGGTTGAGGCATTTTTGCAAAGCTTTAATGTAGCTTGCACTGTATACATATCACCGGGCCAGTTAAAACTTTTTTTTCCCATGTGGCCCGGTACCGGGCCACGTCACCGGGCCAGATGGGATACACTCAAAAATTTGAACTCAATTTGGAAATAGATAAAATATCTTCTTCTTCTTAATTTAGTTTGGCTGATAATGCACGATATGTGGTGTGACATCATTTTAAATGCAATATGGCGGACCATCCCATATGGCGGAATAGTGATTTTTAATGCATTTCTACAATATGGGTATTAAATGAAAGATATTGTTGAGAGTAACTCGAAAGATAATTTGGCGTTATTCTCAATCCAATATGGCCGACCATCCAAGATGGCGGAGTAGTTATTTTTAATGCACTTCTACAATATGGGTATCAGATGAAAGGTCTTGTTATGATAAACTCGAAAAATAAATTAGCGTCATTCTTAATCTAATATGGCGAATCATCCCAAGATACAGGAATAGTTATTTTTAATGCACTTCTGCAATAATAAAATATGGATCTTATACATTTGCGGACATTTCCGCGAAAAACATTCGGCCGTTTGCGCGAGTGGACGTTTGCGCCCATAGACATTTCCGCGAATGCACACTTGCGCGGCTAGATGTTTCCGCGCCAAAACACTTCCGTGAAGCCCTTAGCGAGACGGACACTTGCGCGCCAGACATTTCCGCAACAGACAGTTACATTTAGTGCTTATTATATGGCTTCTACATATCTACCGAGCGTGGAAAAGTTGTTTTCAAAAGCAAGACAAGACATTTTTCACAATATACGTTATGGGTGTCAATTTCATGGTTTTTGGGGTGCTGAGGTCTAAAATTATATCAATTTGAGAGTCCAAGATGGCGGCCGTGACATTTCTCACAATATGCGTCATTGGTGTCATTTTCGATATTTTTGGGCTTCGCGCAAGTGGCTCGGCTCGAAAATGTCTAGTCACGCAAGTGTCCATTTGCGGAAATGTCTGTGGGCGCAACCGCAAACGTCTATTGGCGCATGTGTCCATTCGCGCAAGTGGCCGCGCGCATTTATCGCGTGGTTTCAAATGAAAGGGCTCATTACGAGTAAACTGAAAAGAAAGCTCCAAGCTGAAATAAGTTTGACTTGTGCAATTTTGCGAGATCGGCGTCATCAGCATTGGTCAGTGACCTGTCTGGGAGAAGGAAATAGACTAAGAAACCTAGCCAGCGTTAACTAAAAAATAAATTAAAAGAAAAAGACTATAAAAAAACTTTTATTTAAACGCTGACGTTTGAGTATTCGGCCATAAGTATATTATAACTTCAATTTTATTAAATACTGATAGGCAATTAAACCTCGCGACAAGCTTTTGTTATCATATAAATTGTATACAGGGTGTCCCAGAACTCAACGTCAAGCCGAAACGGGGTGACAGGATGGATCATAACCGTCACGAGAAAAGTCTGAAAAAAAATCTATCTCATGCTGTTTGAAAATTATGGGCATTTTGAAATTTGATTATCTGTACCATTTTTCGGTTATTGTGGTTATTCTTTTTTATTTTTGTTCATTTGGATTTTGAAAACGTAATCCTAAATAATATTTCTAGAATCCCAATAAAAATTATGACACAATTGCCTTAAGTTTCCGAGAATTGAGACTATTTGTTAAACTACGAATTTAAAATTTTCATGATTGGTCGACTTTGCCAGGCCTACCTTTAAAAAAAAAAGTACTAGGGTGCCTTGGCAAGTCGCATTAAAAGTTGGCGCATTTAATCAGAATTCTAAAATGGTACAATACTTGTTAGTTCCATACAACAAAAAAGAGTAAAAAAATTAAAACCTCTAGTAACCCGATTTTTGCATCTCAGTTAAAATGTTTTTGATGCTGCGGGTAGCGCAAATTTGGTTATCTTTCACGATTAAGTTTAGCGGCGGCACTTGCGTTGCATCTGCATTCCCCATAAATGAAGTGCATGTACGCATATTCTTGTAAAGTGTTCCGCGTAGGCATGGTAGATAAAAAGGATACCAAGCCAAAGTTAAAACCAGAGAGAAGCAAAAGTTGCCGGTATGTTATCAACAAGTCCAATTCACAAAGATCCAAGTCCAGAAAGAGAAGCCAAAGTGGTTTGTCAGTACTAAATCAACACAAGCGAATACGAATGTGCGCAGTAAACGAATGAGCGAAACGTGCTAACTGGGGCCCTAGTCTGCTATTACAATTGTGTCTCAATGACCAGTCATTGGCCGGATATTTGACAACTTTGGCAGTTTTTTTATGGGAAGTTTGTCAAAAGTTTGACGATACACGTCAAAAATCGATCATTGTAATAGCAGACTAGGACCCCTGGTTAGTGTCGGACTGGTAGCGTAGCCATTTGCTTGGTATGGCATCTATCTGTTTCATTTGCACTCGTTGAAACGACGCATCTCCGTCTCAATGCGTGGCGTTACTATCTGTCTCGCTCACTCATGGTAAACATACCCACTATCCATCTCTCTCATCATTTAGCCTTAAAATTAAGAACCTACCTAGAGCTTGTGCGAATCATTTAACTGAGATAGCAAAAATCGGGTTACTTGAGGTTTTAATTTTTTTATTGTTAATTATTGTACGAAACTAACAAGTATTGTTTTTCTTTACCATTTTAGAATTCTGATTAAATGCGCCAACTTTTGATGCCACTTGTCGAGGCACTCTAGTAAATTTTTTTAAAGGAGGGCCTGTCAAAATCGACGAATCTTGAAAATTTTAAGTTCATAGTTTAACAAATAGACTCAATTCTCGGAAACTTGAGGCAATTGTGTCATTATTATTGGACACGACGTGATAGCGGCGGTAAGACCCCTCTTTAAGGAGTGGCTGGAGAGGCGCCACGGCGCTCTCACGTTTCGCTTGACACAGGTCCTCACCGGACATGGTCAATTCGGGAGGTTCCTGTGTCGGATTTGGGCGGAAGCGACGCCTGGGTGTCACCACTGCAGTAACGGTCGCCTGGAGGATACGGTCGAGCACACAGTGGAGGTGTGCCGCGCATGGGCGGAACATCGACGTGGCCTCGTAGAGGCGATCGGCGGCGGTGACCTCTCGCGCCCGGCGCTGGTTCAGGCCATGCTGCGGGGCGAGACGGAATGGGATGCCGTCGCCTCCTTCTGCGAAGCAATTATGCTCGTGAAGGAAGCAGCGCCGCGCGAGAGGCATCGATTAGCCTCTCGCCCGGACTAAGACCCAGGCAAAGACGTCGAGAGTCGCAAGGCGGCCCAACAGGGCCACGCCCTTTATAATAGTTACCGTGACCCTGGAACATAAAGGGCAATCGAAGGAACATGAGTGGGTTTTAGTCAGTAAAAGTCTGACACGACCTCCCGCCGCACCCAGGACGGGAGCAGTCATTTGATGATTTCCCATTCACCAAAAAAAAAAATTGTGTCATTATTATTTATGGGGATTCTAGAAATATTATTTAGGATTACGTTTCCAAAGTTCAAACGAACAAAAATAAAAAAAAATAACCACAATAACCGAAAAATGGAACAAATTGATCAAATTTCTAAGTTTTTCTTAAAATACCCATAATTTTTAAACTGCATGGGATAGATTTTTTTTTTCCGATTTTCTCGTGATGGTTATGATCAATCCTGTCACCCCTTCTCGGCTTGACGTTGAGTTCTGGGACACCCTGTATAATGATTAATGAGGTTAATTTATACATAAGCTGATATTAAAACAATTTTTAAGGAAATATTTATTTTCTTATAGTCTTTGACGTAGCTTCTTTGCCACTAAACGATGAGTGAGAGTGAGACGATGAGACGATCGAATGACATTTATGATTCTGTAAAAAGACAAGATGAAACAACCCCGACAACTCCAAAAAACAAATACATGTAACTTTAAAGTCACTGCAACCGTAACCATAATCGAATGTGTGATTGATTATGTGTGTGTTTGTCTATTAAGTCGCTAGGTCCTAGACTGCGTGTTGCGACTTGACGAGGACATACTTACTTGCCGAGTACATGTAGTTTAGTACTTTAAAGTAAAGGCATGAGAGATAAAATTACAATATTTGTAGTCCCAATGGGTAACTCTGTTACAGTCGTTGAAGGGGTAACCCGTTTGAAACGTCTTACTATTAAAAAGTGTAACCCACCATGAATGGGTTTTTGAATATACAGGTATCAAATCGAAAGGGTTTGGAAGAGGTTACCTATTGATGAGGGTTTTCGTTCAAAAGTGTTATCAATATGAAATGGGTTTTAAAACAACACTTTGTCAAAACCCCATCGAAAACCCTTTCAATGGGAAACCAAAATGGTCCCTGATTTAGATACCTAATTGTTATTGACTAAAGTAACTGCTTTGGACTTTGATGCTTTAAGTGCATGTTTAGCTGCGTAGGAAAGCGCGGGCGCGGAGGCGGGTGCGGGTGCGGCGGCGGGTGCGGGCGCGGAGACAGCGAGTTCGTGTTCAGTGTTCACATTGGCCGTCAGGCGTTTGCGCGAGTGTGACCGTGTTGTCAGAGATTGTAAACATGGACGACGATCTTTTATTTTTAACCGAAAATTGATATCTAAAGTGGCAGATGATAAAAATCAGAATTGATGTGCACGAAATTAATAAAGAAAGAGAACGGTATGGTGATTTTCATACTATATACTTATAGTAATTTGAGAGAACATCCTTCAAGATTTTTTGGATATACCAGGATGACTGTCAGCTGTTTGTACTGGTTGAACATACCTGACGTCGCGAGTGTATCGCGCGCTCCGCCGCCGCCGCTTGCCGCTAGTTCGACGTGAACACAGACAAACATTTTACGCGTTTGATATTGCCGCGAGCGGCGAGCGCGCGCCATCAGCGCCACGCCCGCCAGTCGCTTGCCCGAGACCGCACGTCGTGCGTTTCGTACATGAAGAACACTTGGATATTACGCCATAAGTTTGATATTTCGTGACCGCGCCCGCGAGTCAACATCAATGAGCAATTGAGCACTAATCGGTTAAAGGATAATTTGCAAGGAACTATGAAAGCTGAAACACATGTAGCTAGGGAAACCGAGGACCTTAGAGTAGGTATTTAAAAAAAGCCGGTCAAGTGCGAGTCGGACTCGCGCAACGAGGGTTCCATAAAATGTACTTACACCTATATTCTCAACAATTTTTTTTTGTGAAATAGGTATCTATTAATTTAAGGTTTTCGCAGTTTTATTTCTAGCCAAATTTCATGATTGTAGGTCAATGGAAAATACCCTATAGGTTTTGATTCCCTTACTAATGTCTAAATACTTATGCAATAAAAATGGAACATAAGTGTTCCGTTTTTACCATTTCACACATAGGAGCACGAAAATTAATGTAACCAAGATTTTATAAAACAGGTTTTTTATTTAATGTCCGTGGAGTTTCTTGCCCGTTCTTCTCCATAGAGATCTACGTTTTGGAACAGGCAATTAGCGTCACTTTTTCACTGACTGACCGACCGACTCTTTGACTATTCATAAGTGCCATAAATGGTCTAAGTGAAATAAATGCCCTGAATTTTAAATTTTTAACCACGAAGTAAGTAGTGGTTTTTACCTTTGGTGGACTTCATATTTTTGATAATGCCTTTTGATACGCCCTTAGACTAGGTAAGTAATCTCAAAACGAATTTAATAATGCAAATTCTATTAAATGCAAATTAATTGAATGAGAATTACTTAGCACTTCCTGAATCTCTGGCGATTAACAACTTTAATATAAAAGATTGATTTGAGACAAAAAATCCAAACAAACTTACAACTGGAGTCACGTGACTAGTGATAGTCTAGTCTTACCAGTCTTACCGGGTTGCGGGAACCAGTCCGTTAATAATTATACAAAAAATGGCGAAGTGCTAGTTGTTTTCGCGCAATATGGGTTTCGTACATACTAAATTATTAACTAGTATTAACTACAACTTCAACAATTTTTGTACTGTGGTCTCAATATAGTTAACCACCATCCAAGGGAAGGAGCGATACAACCCCAACACAAGTATTTATAATTACTTACCGGGGCTGTTTCATTCATATGAAGATTTGTAACCATTTGAGACAATAAACAATTTTTTTTTTAACTAAAAAATAATATCTTCAGTATTAAGGGTCCTGGTTGATCTCCTTTTTTTTTTGGGAGTTGGAAATCATCAAATGACGCGTCCCGTTCTGGGCGCAGCGGGAGGGCGTGTCAGACTTTTACTGACTAAAGCCTACTCATGTTCCTTCGATTGCCCTTTATGTTCCGGGGTCACGGTAACTATTTTAAACATTCCGCAACCCCGGCAGGTGTTGGCCCTGTTGGGCCCCTTCTCGTGCTGACTTCTCCTTGAGGCGCGCGTGCGCACTAACGCGCCGTCGACGCGGGCCGATCCTAGCAGAGCGGCGAGCTAACCATCGCTTGCCGTCCGCAGACCTTTCGAATGACAAAATGAGCGGCATAATAGGCCGTAATTATCTTTAACTTAAAAGCTTTATCATTTATAACAGCTCCAAGAAATTGTAATTCACACTCAAATCTCTACATCTACATTTATTTAATGAAGTAATAAAGACTCATCGTGTTAGTAAAGTTAAGAACTGATTTGTTTTAACTAACTGGTACTGAACTGGTTAGTAAAGAAAATTTCATCTCATGGGAGATGGCACTGCAGTGATTCATATTTACGAGTATAAACCTGATAGCTACCATTTGGAGCTGTCCATGTTGGAGCTGACCCGCACCCTGTGCACCAGGATAGCAAACGTCATTCGCATTCCTGAGAAAGGGTAATGTAACTCTGTCGAAATGGTCTTCCGAGGGAACACACGGAACCCTACCAAATTGCTTCGAATAGGGTTACTCCTGCTTATCAGGTTGTAAGGTACGCAAACAGACTTGTTTCTGACGCATGTAGACCGCTTCGTTTTTTTGTGCATCCGTGGAAGTACGTAATTACTTTTTTTGTGACAAGATATACTTAACAAGGTTTCTTCGTAAGGTATTGTGCACTACTAGCTATGGTTCACGATTTCACCCGATTTCGCAGACCCAAGCTAAATAATTATGAAAACAGTGTTTGAAATTTATTTTGAAATCATTTACACAAAAAAAAAGAATTTAACTGTAACAAAATAAAAGAAGTGCTTTGTTACTTCTTCTTTAATATAAAGATCGAACAAACTGCAAAACCTCATTAATGTCTTACTAAAGATGTTAATGGAAAGTTCCTGCTGCAACAGAGGATTGGGTATTTACACCACTAAGTACCTAACAAACAACTCCAAGAATAAAACCCAAGTTCAGTCAAGTCATTTTCAAATGACTAAAAATAAATTGTTGTTGTTTTGAAACCAATTGTGGTTAGTCAGATTAAGTATGGTACCTACCTAATATTGTTTAGTGACGCCATTTTTAGGGTTTCGTATCCAAAGGGGAAAATGGGACCCTATTACTAAGAATTCGCTGTTTCTCTTGACATTTTCACAAATGACTTTTTTCTGTATACCATGTGGCTACTATAACAATAAGAGACTGTCAATGTTTCTTCGGTTGGAAACGCACGTGTGTTTTAGGTTGTAAAGTCTTTCGTGAGTTTTGTAATATTCTTTCTGTTTATTTATTTATTTTATTGGTGGTAGTTTAATTTGTGTTGTTCGTCTGTTGTTGTGTTCGTACATTTTAGTGGTAAAAGATGGGGAAGGAGCCCCCTGATGGGGGAGGTGGAGAAATAATTTCTCCACCTGGCCAATCTCCTCCCTTGTTTACGCAAGGGATGGATGTGGAGCAGTCTCCCTCGTCTGCCAAAAAACGTCCCGCTTCTGACCTAGATACAGCAATCAGTGCAAAGAAGATAAATAAGCCTTCAGACTCGTCTCAGTCCACGTTTTCCATCCCTGATTATGACACTGTCGCACTAAGTTATTCATGCTCCGACCCTGGCCCATTCATTGTACACGTTTCCCGTGTTGAACCCGATCCCTCCGCCGGTTACTCTATTCGCATCCTTAAACTTGCACAATTGATCCACAAGAATAAAGTCCAAGGTATTAGGGATGGTGGAATCAAGGAATTAGGTAGAAACAGAGTATCAGTAGAATTTAAAACAGCTGATGACGCCAACAACTTTCTCAAAAATACATTTATTCCAGATAACAAATTTATAGCAGTTATACCTAAATATCAAATCTCGCGTATGGGCGTAGTCCGTGACGTCCCTACCGATTGGACGTTAGAAGAATTGGTTTACGGGATTTCTGTCCCTGACTACTGCGGTCCAGTAATTAAAGCTCGACGTCTTAATAGGAAAGTCCACAGAGAGGGCTCCACAGAGTGGGTGCCAACATCAACGGTTGTCCTTACATTTAAAGGCCAGGTTCTGCCTGAAAAAATCTATTGCTTTTCTGCTAGCCTAACAGTACAGCACTACCAGTTACCGACAATACAATGCCGTCAGTGTTGTCGCTTTGGGCACACTGCTGCTCAATGCCGCTCTAAACCTCGGTGCTACCGGTGCGCTCAGCAACACCTAGGCGAATCGTGCTCCGTCTCAGACTCTAATGCTTCTTGTTTACTCTGTCTAGGAAGCCACAAAGCAATAGACACTAACTGTCCAGAACACACACGCCAAAAATCAATAAAAATTGTGATGTCGGAAGAAAACATAAGCTACTCGGAGGCTTCACTGCGCTTTCGCCCGTCACGACCGTCGTATGCTGAAATCTCTAAAACTCTTTTTTCTTCCCCGCCTCCTCTGACTCCTCCTCGCCCTTCGCTTCAATCGCAATCTATTTCCGTTACTCCCACTCGCTCATACAGAGAGACTGTCTTTACTCCCCGTCGCCCACGTCCTACTCTAGGCAAATCTTATGATCTGCAAGCCCACAATGATATTGTGCGTAACCCCTCATCTTCCCAACATAATGGTTGTGCCCTCAACCCTAGTCGTTCACCTCCTTCCCCTTCTCCCGACGAAAACCTTATTGAGCTGCTTCTCAGCGTGGTCATTAACATTTTCGCCAAATTTAATGATGCCATACCGAACAATGTCCATACACTACTCGAACAATTAATCACCCAATTAAAACATGTTAAAGTTCCTCCAATGGAATTGCAAGAGCATTCGCCATAAGAAACCAGACCTCATTTACTTAGTCAATAAATATCAACCTGTCGTCCTTGGCGTATCGGAGACATGGCTCAAGCCTGGTTCCCAGTTTAGGCTTCCTGGCTACTCCTGTCTTCGGGACGATAGGGACGATGGGAAGGCTGGTGTCGCCCTTGTAGTATCCACCCGTATTTCCTTTACCCAAATTCCCATTCCTCCCCACAGCGATGGCTTTCAAGTTGTGGCCATCAAAGCCTTAAACGTTTCCTTCGTTTCTATATACATCCCTCATCCTACTACCACTATAATCACAGATCTCAAAACTATCCTCCTTTCTTCTTTGTCAGGTGACGTCATAGTTTTCGGTGACTTCAACATTCACCACACACTATGGGGTTCGCATTATTGTGACTCAGTCTCCTCTTCTTTTCTCGATCTGCTTGACGAACTAGACCTCTGTGTTCTCAATGACGGATCGGGTACACGTAGAGTATCCCCATCTCAAAATGTGAGTGCTGTCGATCTAACTCTAGCCTCCCCGTCTATCTCCTCTTCTATGTGTTGGCAGGTTCTGTTCTCTTCCTATGGTAGTGACCACTTTCCGATATTATCAAGTCTTCCCGGTCCTTCTCTCCCGCCCATCGATCCTAGTCCTTTACTTAAATATAGACTAGCACAGGCTGACTGGGATCAGTTTTTGCTTCTTGTCCAAACGTCAACTTCCTCCTTCCCTATGGTAGATCCGTTAAATTATCTGGATTTGTACCAGCGTTTTGTTTCCGCGTTAATATCAGCTGCCGATGAAACATTTCCGTTCAAAAACTCTGCAACCCGCAAGATTCCGTCCCCTCCGTGGTGGGATGCAGAATGTACGGAAAGTGTTAGAAAACGCAACAGCGCCGAAATGAAATACGCCAGAGATATCACAATGGAAAATTTTCTAGACTTTCAAAAAACATCTGCCAGGACTAAACGCACACTGTCTAAAAAGAAAGTAAAGGGATGGCAGACGTTCTGTGAATCACTTTCTCCACGAGCTCCTCCTTCATTAGTCTGGAAACAAATTAAACGGTTCAGACGCTCATATAGCTCCACTAATATGACTTCAAATGACCCCGAAACTTGGATCGCAGGTTTTACTAGTAAATTAGCTCCTCCTTATGTCCCTTCCCTAGACTGTTTTCCTTCTCCCCTGCCAGTTGATCCTTCTGACAAAATGAATGACCCCTTCTCATATTCAGAATTAGTTTGTGCTCTAGATGGCTTGCGCGATTCCGCCCCAGGAGAGGACGGGATTCCGTATTCTTTTATAACTAATTTAAGTGACTCCTCTAAAGTAGTTTTCCTAAGTATTATCAATGAAATTTTCATCAACGGCAACCCTCCTCCATCGTGGCGATCCCAGATTGTTATCCCGCTCCTAAAGCCTGGCAAAGACACTTCAGATCCTTCTGCCTATCGACCAATAGCCCTGTCCTCAGTTATGTGCAAAATACTGGAGCACTTAATTAAAAACAGGCTTGAGTGGATTGTCGAAAACAGAGGCCTACTTCCAAAGTCTCAGTTTGGTTTTAGACGAGGTATGGGCACTCTCGACAGCCTGTCTGTATTCACCACCGATGTTCGCAGAGCATTCTCCAATAACGAATTTCTCATCGGCGTATTTCTGGATATCTCTTCGGCCTACGATAATGTCCAACTTCCTATGCTCAGGCAAAAGTTGCAACATCTGAGTCTACCAGCGAGATTGATCAACATTATCTGTGGTCTATACATGGAAAGGACGGTTTCGGTTCGTGTCAACGGCTCTATCACTTCATCCAGACAGGTGTGGAAGGGCCTACCACAAGGCTCAGTTTTATCTCCCTTGTTATACAATCTGTACACCTATGACCTTGACCAAACTGTAAATTGCTTTTGTGATATCCTGCAATACGCCGATGACATTGCCTTATACTCATCTGCCAAAAACCTCTCTGACGCCAGCTCTCGTATTAATTCCGCCCTCAACTATCTAGATACTTGGCTCTCTGACCATGGCCTTTCCCTTTCCCCCTCAAAATCCTATGCAGTTATCTTTTCCCGCAAGAAAAATATCCCTCCTACATGTATCTCAATTAATCAACACCCTATCAATATTGTGAACAAAGTAAAATTTTTAGGTGTGTACTTTGACTCAAAATTATCAGGCATTCCTCATCTTAATCATATTTGCAATAAAGCTGAAAAAGGTATTAACATTCTGAGGTCTCTATCAGGTGTTCGTTGGGGCTCTCATCCATACTGTCAGAAACTACTATACAATGCTATAGTTCGCAGTCACTTTGATTATGCCAGCTTTGTCCTAGAACCATGCAGTAAACTTGCGCTAACAAAGTTGGTTAAACTACAATCAAGATGCTTAAGGATTATTACTGGTGCCATGAAGTCCTCCCCAATAAATGCAATGCAAGTGGAATGTGTTGAGGCCCCATTACATCTTCGCAGACAATTTCTCTGTGACCGTTTTACCTTTGGCTACTTTCAATTTTCTTCCCACCCTCTTATAAAGAAACTGCAAGACCTGTCAAGCCTAACCACTACCTCTTCTTACTGGCTTCATAAAAACTCTCCCCCTTTGGTCAAGAGTTATAATAATCTGGTTTCCCTTTCCCACAAATTAATTCAATTCCCTAAAAATCCTCTTTTCGATACTCCTTTTACTGCTCTGACTTACCAACCTCGGGTTCTGTTAAACCTTGGTCTGACTAAAGACTCAAAGACAGCAAACACTGAGCTTATGAAAATAATAAATACAAAGTTCTACAACTGGACCTGCATATATACAGATGCTGCCAAGCTGTCTAATGATGGATGCCTTGGTGCAGCAGTCTGGATTCCTAAATTTAAAATTATATTAAGTTTTAAATGTCCTCCGCAAACCTCAGTCTATACTGGAGAGGCAACAGCCTTATTGGAAGCTGTGTTATATATTAAGTCTCATAAAATTAACAGATCTGTAATATTTTCTGATTCCCTGAGCTGTTTACAATCTATAGTTAAACCCCCCTTCCACTCCCGGGATAACTTTAGTGTAATCCTTAAAATCAAAGAGAAGTTGCTTGAATGCCACACTGCTGGCATTGAAGTGGCTCTGGCCTGGATCCCTGGTCACAGTGGCATCGTTGGCAACGAAAGGGCCGATTACTGTGCTAAACAAGCTATTCGTACAGGTATGGACACGCATAATGCCATACATCTCAGAGATCTCCGTTCTATTGCCAAACCTGAAATGTTAAAAAACTGGAGTGAGTTGTGGCAAAAGAATAGCTTAACTGTAGGCAAATACTACCATAGTCTACAACCTACCATCCCTAATAAGCCTTGGTTCTTTAAATTCCGAAATTTTTCAAAACTACTAACCTCTGTCATAATTCGTCTTCGGTTGGGTCATGTTTGTTCTCCTTCTTTTCTTGCCAAGTTGCGTATTCGTGACTCCTCTATATGCGAATGTGGACTGGAGGACGGAACGGTGGACCATATCTTCCTGAACTGCCCAAAGTTGTCAGTTCAACTATATGATATTTTACCGACCCACATTCCACGTCCTATCAACGTGAGATTTCTCCTTAGCCATGCTTTCTTCTCTGAATATATTTACACGCTAGGCAAATTTATATTGGCCAATAACATTAAGTTATAATGTGGAAGCCTAAAATCTTTCTAATAAATTTGGTGAAATCAATTTGTAGGTACACCTTTATCTCCATATTCTCCATAGAGTCCAATCAGCTGTTCAGTGTTTGTGTTCACTCCACAGAGTATATATGTGCTAGTATTTATTATAAGCTTCTAATATTTATTTGTTTGTATCGTTTCAATTTACTAACAAAACTGTGTTGTCCTATTTTCAGATTTGAATATTTCAATAACATCCTATGATTAATTTACCGTGCATTGTCCTTTGAACTGAAAAGTGTTATTTCCAACCTGGACATTGGCAGTAATCATCGAAATCTCGATGGATTGCCATAAATAATATAAAGTTGAAGTTGATAACAATAAATACTAAAAATGTAAATAAAGTAAATATTAAAGGGGCTCATATACAACAATCAACAAACGTGTTTTTTTTGTCGGTGTTTTAACTCTTGGTCGGGATATTAATAAAAAATACTTGTGTCTTGGAATTCTATCAGGAACTTAAAAAATCAATAAATATCTCCCAGCTCCACTGACCTGTTGGTGTATTGGTTAGAAACCCTGATTGCTTAGGTGGAGATCGTAGATTCCCAATTTAGAATCTTAGCTTTAATGTTAGTTGTGTGAACTTCTGTGTTGAAATGTAGTTTCATAATTTGTATGCACTTATAAAATATGCATAAAGTTTGTATTTCAGTTGTCTGGTTACCCTAGGCAGGTTCAGTATGTATAGTTTGGGGTAAGACGGCTGCGTGCTCATGTGCGATTTGTTCCAAGATATTTATTTATTTAACTCCGTATTATGTAGGCATCGTAGTCTGCCTTCCCCACAAAATATTAACATGGCAATTATCCGAAGGGCAGCATTCGCACATAATTTTCGTTCATGGCAGGGCTGGTTTCAAGAGTTAAGACTGGTTACTCATTCAGGGCATAAGGTCGCTTATGCAACGATACCATGGCCAAGGCTGGTTTAAAGGAGCCAAGGCTAAGCTTGGGAGAACTTTTGATATTTTAAATACCCGTACAGCTTTTTTTACCATTCTTTAAAAACAGTTTTTACCTGGCAGTGACATCTTGAAGGTTGGTTGGAACACCTTCGGGCTCTGTGTTGCCATTCAAGGGTAATTTAGTAAGTATGTAGGTAATGCAGATACTTCAGCTGGCCTTGCAATGTAAAACTTTCTTTTACCTAATAGGTAGCTGATCATGTTTTGGTGACACTGGCAGAATAGTGGAAAGCGAAGAGACCTATGTCCAGATGATAAGTACCACTTAACATTAGGTGGGCCATAAACTTGCTTACCATAGCAACGGCACCCTCACTAACTAAAATGTAACAGTTTCTAGATTTTGCACATATGTTTACATTGTTTACTCAGAGCCTTAGACGTCAAATGGTATCTCTCACTGTTTGCAGACGCTATTCGTTTATTCAATTTTAGCACTTAACTCGCTCGTAATAGAAAGGTCCCTTATGTACACAGACCAAGCACTTGTCCTACATACTTCTACATGTCTGCATTCACACCGAATCAGGTTTTTTACCAGCAGCCGGTTGCTTTACACGATCCGTTTCTGTTTACTCTTGCAATGTACAAATGTATGTAGGTACTAGGTAGGTAGTACCTACTTGCTTATTGTATCGGTTTTTATTCGTGATTTCATCTGAAACTTTGTATGTATTTGCAATGAATAAATGTCGTGTGCAATATGTCCTTTATGAATCTAAATTACGTACCTATAATTTTTCTGCCGGGTTTGCGGAATGTTTATAATAGTTACCGTGACCCCGGAACATAAAGGGCAACAGAAGGAACATGAGTGGGCTTTAGTCAGTAAAAGACTGACACGCCCTCCCGCCGCACCCAGGATGGGAGCAGTCATTAATTTGATGACTGATGATGATTTCCTACTCCCCAAAAAAAAACCTATATTTTTTATAAGGCTATGCCTATTAAAGTTTACTCAAATTTTTAAATTAGTCAGACCAATAAAATAAACTTTTGAAAGTCATTTGACACCTAAGTAATTATATAATTATGATCAAAACTTTAAGATTTCGAAGCTGTTTTGAATGTTGAAATTCAGTTTTTTAAGTACTTAGGTACCACCAATTTTTTCTTCAAACCTAACAAGGCCTAAAACTACCTTCGAAAGAAACAGTTGTTCTCCAAAAAAAATGTTGTCATTTTGTGGAGTTACAAGAATAATGTAACTATATAAAAGTAAGTATACACAAAATACTGAAAAAATCGATTACGAAACCTCTTTTTTTGAATTATAGTCAATAGTCAAATCGTTTATTTTCATTAGGCCAAAAAAGGCACTTTGAAACGTCATTTACAAAAGTGATTCTAGTTGCCCATTCCAAAATGTAGTTTCGTATTGGAGAAGAACGGGCAAGAAACTCCATACTTACTCTTTTAAAAATAATCGTGTTACAAAGTTTTTGTTTACATGGTTAAATGTGAATTAGAATGAATATAATCCAAAAACCATTTCCGTCAAAAATTACATGTATATAATAATAAAGCAACTACTAATTTATATAAATTAGGAATAGAAAGGATTCTGGGGATTATACGAGGGGATTATATCTTCTAGTAGAACCTCCATTTTAGAATGTAAAAAGTGAAAATATTATAGGTATTTTGTGCATCTTTAAACGAAAGAAAAGAACATTATTATGTACAAAGGTGAAATATGTCGTTATGTTTAGTTACCGGCTATAGTGATTTTCTTTAAACAATTTAAGGAACTCAAAAGGCGGGTCCAGTCATGTATCATTTGCCCGATCCGATCACCGTATCCGTATCGTCAAAGCGTATCATGATCGCATATGTGGACGGGTAATGATATACGGAATCTCGATCGCCGTTATGATACGGCCCGTCCCATGTCGTGTCGGTTTTTGTCCGATCATCAAAGGGACTATAGACTATTGTGAAGATACGGATACGGAGCAAATCGGAGGCGTCCACAACTTGATACGGAGCTTGATACAATACGCAGATACGGATACGGTGATCGGATACGGTGATAGGATCGATCGGTCAAATGATCATGTCTGGACCCGGCTAAACACTGAGAGGAGTTAAAAAAATATAATGATGCAACAATTTTACGACCCTTTGTTGTTTTTTTTTTCTTCTTAGGCATCGCACTCATCGGAACATTGTGCCATCAAATATTTATTTGAATAAAGTTCTTATTGACTGACATTTTATTTTACCTTCTTGATTCCCTGTAAAATCATTTGTTTTTTTTTGTTCTTCTTAGATCATCTAGCACACTGTGCCAGTTTTCAAGTTTTGCTTTTTAAATAAAATCTGACAGTTGGATGGGCCTTACTATTAATTAAATTATAAATGGCTTAACTGAAAAACGTTGTTACTACATTTATACCCAAAATTAGCTGACCCCCACGGTCTTAGCGGATTCCAAAGGTAGTAGCGTGACATTATTTAGCCTCTATCCTTCCTCGAGAAATACAAAATTGATTAAACAGGTTTTTTCAAATGGGGTTAAACTAAACAAACAAACTCTTAAGCTTTTAATAT
This sequence comes from Athetis lepigone, assembly GCA_033675125.1. Taxonomy (NCBI): domain Eukaryota; kingdom Metazoa; phylum Arthropoda; class Insecta; order Lepidoptera; family Noctuidae; genus Athetis; species Athetis lepigone. Next base: position 9,380,394 of record CM066243.1, on the reverse strand, counting down.
TAGTATAGATTAAGCAATTACATCTTCTTACAAATGAACGTACCAAGGCGGAGTTACGACGTTAAGTTTTAGAAGTTTTTAGCTTCCCACTGGCCTACACCTGTCAACTTTCAATAATACCAATACGTAACCACTCGGCATAAAGAAGCACTATACTAGCCCTAACACTTGTACTATTACTTATTTTTGCCCTAACTGAGTACATATTTCTCAACAGTCACACATAATAGATGCGTCGCTCTACGCCCGTGAACAAAACCTTTCAAAGATGTACTTAAGATGGAAATTATAATATACATAATTATTTCAAAATCCCGTACAGACAGCACAATCACGATTGTGTTGAGAAAACGTTGGTGTCAGCCTCAGTTGGCCGAGACGGTCCGACGCATAAACGCGTTTTGTTACTGTTACCGCTTCGGAGTTTAATTTTCGATTGACGAACACTTTTGAAAGAAATTGTTTTTGATTTTTGTTGGTGTTTTTAGCTGATTGTTATTTTTAAAACGTAAGTATTTTTTTTGTAATATTTTGAATATGGTATCTATGGTTTAATTAATATTTGTGTAAGATTATTTTTTTAATTTGTTTTATAAAAACCTTAAAAAATAATATTAAAAACCGTAGTTTTTTTTATTATTTTGTACTGTTACTGCTCATTATGTACAACTACTCACAAACTTAATATTAACTGTATAAGTAATACTTTTTTAGAATAAAATATTTATTAAATAAAAATAAACATCATCTCAGTTTTATTTTTACTTACATAAAAATAAAAGTGAGTAAATATTTTGCTACGCCATAATACACTTACTTAGCCCCTAAGTTAGTAAAACTGATACTTACTAAAAAAAACATAAGATTACTTAATAAATCCGATAAAGCGTACTTACAAAATAATCAGAACATTCCGATAACATTTTTATCAATTGCGATATTATTGTAAAATATTATAAAGACACAATCAAAGCATTACATTCATTATTGTTTATCTGCAACTTGTAAATTAATTACGTGAAAAATGAGTGAAAATACAGAAAATCAAAGTACAGAAACTCAAAGTACAGAAATTCAAAGGTATTTATTAACATTTCATTTTAATTTAGCTTTTAATTAGAAACTGGTAGCTGTCTCCTGTGGTTTTACCCCCATTTAACGTGATGTTATTAGCCTTTGTAGTATTCTGACGTAGGTATCCATACTAATATTATAAATGGGAAAGTGTGTCTGTCTGTCTTTATGTTTGTCTTTCTTTCACGGCAATACGGAGCGACGAATTGACGTGATTTTTTAAGTAGAGATAGTTGAAGGGATGGAGAGTAACATAGGCTACTTTTTGTTTCTTTTTAACGTTTTAACGCGAGCGAAGCCGCGGCAAAAGCTAGTAAATAATAATACTGTTAAATTTTTTCAAATCTATTCGGTTTGTTTTTACGTAAGAGATAAATGGACACTCTCACGTTTGTAATATTAATATAAGAAAGATTATAAGATATTAAAATTTGTTTCTACTTATGATAACAATCATTTTACACGATTGTCCAGCAAAGAGAGTGTTATGTTTTCTGGGTTCATCTATGTTGGTATCTGAAAGAGTTGCTCGTAAGCTACAATGACTGCTTGGCAGGATTTTTGCCTTGCCGCCACCTTTTAGTATCAAAATATATTATTGCTAGCTTTTGCGGCGGCTTCGCTCGCGTTAGAAAGAGACCATTCATCTCCATTTCCATATCTCCATCCCTTGAACTATCTCCGCTTCAAAAATCACTTCTCTCCGTCGCTCCGTTTTGCCGTGAATGTCACTTTTCAATTTATAATATTAGTATGAACTAGCTATGGCGCGCGGTTTTTATCTCTGGAGTTCCCAAAAACTGAAGACTTATACTCTTATTAAAGAACACACCCTCCAAGTTTCAAGTCAATAGAACCAGCGGATTGGGTTGTACGTTGATATAATCAGTTAATCAGTTTACCATTATACAGGGTGTCCCACGGCTATGCCACATGGAGGGAAAGTACCTTAAATCTTGTAGATAGAACGTTTTACTGAAAAAAGACATTATTTGAATTTTAAAAACATTTTTAACTGCATTCATAGATATTTTAATAATTACATAGTTGAACCGGGAATCGAACCTGTTACTCGAGAAAATTAATCAGCCTGTAGTTTTATCCTACCGATCGAAAGGCTTCATCACCAGGATTATTTTTTGCTAAGTACAGTAGTAAGTTGCGGATTGTTTTTTTTGTTTGTTGTTATATTTCAGGTACTTTCCCTCTATGTGGCATAACCGTGGGACACCCTGTATATTATGGATAGTAAAGTCGAAGAAGATAAAGGTCAAGAGGTTACCATAGTATCAACTTGGATATCAAGTTCATCTAACCTACAGTAACCTCTTGCTTCAGAATATTTGGTAATCGTGTTACGTTACCAAAAAAAATAGAAAGGATTTTGATTTTTGAGTACCGCGTTCATATTTCTTGATTTGTAACGTGCCTCGTCAAATATTGATGTTTATACTGTGCATGTTCTACTAGTTCTAAAACAATTAAAGCCTCTTTGCGAACTTCATTGGTGCCGCTCCGCTTATTCAAGAACTCCTTGCGAAGAAATCTCGATTATTAAGCGATCATATTTAAAGCAGTGCAATTTTGCCGGAAATGATATGGACATGCACTAAAAATTATGAATTTAAATTAAACATTAAAAAATATGAATAATTAAATATATTAAAATAATATGAATAATCAAGCTAGCTTGGTCTACAATGTAGCAAAAGTTTAAAGGGAGGTCGTAGATATAAATCGTAACTTGACATTATTATATTTAATTTAATAAAAAAGTTGATATTTTGACATTTCAAACGGGCGCATCAATTTAATTTTACTACAAAATATTTTTATGATATTATTTGACATATTTATTGACAAATATTCGACCGACTTAAAAAAGAAGGTACCTAGTGATCAATTCGATGTTTTATTTAGCGTTGATTGTTTCTACGGTCAGATGATTATGGCAAAAGACACGTTTTAAATTTGTAGGGAATCCTACTGCAACTTTAAGATCATTAAGGGGTTTCCAGGGGTTTCTTTGAAAATGTCCTCATCCACCAACAGATTTTAAGGTGTCAAGGTATTTTTAGAAACCCCAACCGACGCTACAGATCTTTCAAATTCGCGACATATGCATGATTTTTTATACTTCCTCTTGAATCACCTTTTAAAAACTAAAATAATATAAATAAAAAATTTTGGGACCACTTACACAAGGCCATCTGATCCTAAACTAAGCAGAGTTCGTACTATGATGGTCACTACACTTATAAACATACATAGAGAATGTTGCCTTACCTTAACGATTTTAAATAGTTTTTCTTCAGGCCGCATTGATTTTTCCACTCAGTATATGAATAACCTATATAATCCCATAAATTTTGACAACCAAATCAGCTGTTTTGTTTTTTTATTTCTCAACAAACTGATATGTGTCTTATCTTTGTTGATGAGTAGGGACGGTGCAGTGGACATACCTATTAAATCTGGCATCATCATCCTTAACCCTTTCAACAACCAAGTCTTTCTATTGTGTCTTGAATCACGTGTGTTCGAAAGTTTAAACAGCAAATTGAAATAAAGGGGCACCCATATTACCTGGGGCCCTAGTTTGCTACAAGCTACAATCGTGTCTCAATGATCGATTTTTGACGTGTAACGTCAAACTTTTGACACATTTCCCATACAAAAACTGTCAAAGATGTCGAATATCCGGCCAATGACTGGTCATTGAGACACGATTGTAATAATAGCAGACTAGGGCCCCTGGTCAAGTAAACTCTGCGTGTTTCTACACAATTTAAAATGTCAATAATGCGTGTCATTGTAAAACTTTCTATACCAATAAAAACATTACTACGAAGAGGTGATTGCCCTGTGAAGGTAAGCGAGAAAACTGTTTTGTAATAACTGCCGTTAATAGGTAACAACATAGAAGAAATATAGATTTTTTGTTTTTATTTTGGAGGTAACAAGTGTAAATTAAAAAAGAAAAAAAAAACCCGCCCCGATATTATTAAGATCGCGGCTGCACAAGTGTTGATATCTTGAAAACGGCTAAATCGATTTTGATTTATCATACATTTTTTTTTTATGGAGAGTGGGAAATCATCCAATGACTGCTCCCGTCCTGGGTGCGGCGGGAGGGCGTGTCAGACTCTTACTGACTAAAACCCACTCATGTTCCTTCGATTGCCCTTTATGTTCCAGGGTCACGGTAACTGTTATAAACATAACATTCCGCAACGATTTATCATACATAAGAACCATTGTTAGGTAACCTTATAACTCTTTTTGCTTCAAGAGTTAAAAATACTTGCTGAGATTTTGAGGTTCGCACACCAGCTCTATCTTTAATACCGTACTAGGCCTTCTCGAGATCTCATTATATAATGAAGGCACAAACCCTACGGAATTACCTGGCACGCTAAGTATACTTATCTCAAAAACAGGGTAGTGAGTTAAAATTTACACTGAGTGTAGATTTCTACTCCTTAGGTAATCAAAAAAGTACGGGGCTCTTCCAACTTGCATTTGACCATTTTTTTAAGTATGCACTAGGCTAAATCTGTGTGCCAAAAAGTTGAAATTTATAGAAGTAATATTATTCGGTAGTTTTGACCTTGTTAAAATGGAAATAATAGTATAATTAAAATAATGTTTATTATCATGTTATATGCAAGCATGTCATGTACTAATGTGCTTATGAAAATCTTTAATGACACGCAGCTAATCACTCATTTAGCCGTGGAATATGATGTAATAAAATTAATTAGATTAATCTATGAATGGAAAGAACGAACCAGGTTCGGAAGATTTTAGGGGCAATTAGATAATTATGAAAATATTCCATTCACACATAGAAATCATTAATGCTTATATCCGTATTGTCATTTTTCGTATTCTAGAAATTTTGACAATTTTTTCTGTCAAAGAGTTGGACTTTGCTCTCTTTTGTATTTCTTTGAAAAGTTATAATAAAAGCGTACCATCGAAGAAAAAAACCAAAGAAGGTCATTGAGACCCGGATAGTACTTTAATTCTTCTAGCGTAGAAAATGCTACGACACTACGAGTAGAAGCAGAAGCAATGCTACACTTCTACTAGAAATTATCCGGACCGAATTATCCGAGCGTCTCAGCGTAGATCTTGCTACGTACGGGGCACTACCGACGATTCGTACTTTCGTAGGGGCCCGGGTAACGTTATTTGAACGTGCAGTTGATTGCTACGCCACTGCGAGTCATAATAACTCGAGTAGCACTACCCGAGAGCAGAATGATGCCTACGAATCCTAGGGGTTTACGTTATTTTAGCGCGCCATTGATTGCTACTATTGCGAGTCTATAGTAAACCGGGTAGCATTTTAGCTACCCGAGCACAGATTGGACCTGGGTAGCTTTAGAATGTCTTAAGCGTGAGTGGAACCCTGGATTTTTGTGAAAATAATTGATGCATAATCCTGTAAACTCGGTTTACTTCGTAATTGCTTAGGATTTCAAGTTCTTGAAAATGAATAATATTGTTTACCTTTTGATCTTCAATTATTACCCTCAATGACATTTCCTGTAATATTGTTTAAATAAAACAGTTTTTAACTATAAAACTAGCAGCATAGGATAAACGCAGTTATCTTTGATTAAAGCATGATCTAATCAATTAAATTAATAAAAGTTTATGAGTATTTCTAACTGCACATAATCACTGTACATATTCAGGTTATTGGTACTATGTTCTATGTAGTTTGCCTTAGCATGTTAGTGCAATCTAAACTGTCCTCTTTAAATAACTTCTTGGTAACTCATCCATGTAAGTAGGCACGAACGATATTCAATAAATTTGTAATGAGGTGGCGTACCACATTCATATCACATAAAATATTGCAAACCGAAACTCAAATTGTTTATTTCTATTAAAGCATTAAATTGGCACTTTGGTACGTCATTTTCTAGAAGGAATTAATCCACTTGCCCATTCCGAAAGGTTGTTTCGTAAGGAATAGAATGGGCAAGGGACTTTACTTAGTCTTTTATTATCTGAAAATACGATGACAAATATACGTGTATAAAAAATCTTTAATTTTACTAGGTGACAAATGAACAATCACTATAGGGTCTTAATATTTAAAAATCAAGTTAAATATTAGACTTAGCCCCAGTTCTCAAATTAATGTGACTAATACCCATTTATTTATTATATTATTTTTTCGCTTCCGTAAAATATTTATTTCAAGCACACGGAAGCTGTGAATTGATTAACTTATTTAGTAAAACAAGGTTCAATTCAAAGTTCAATAGAGGATTACAATGACATAATATAAAAAAAATATTTTTTCTATATAACGTGAGCAAAATCGCAGGCCACAGCTACTTTAATAAAGTAGTCACTTAAAAAGTATTCACGCCATGCTGGCCATTAATAATAATAAAACTTATCACAACATCGAGATAATTAGAGAAATTAACGTCACTTGGCACAAATTCTGACATCGTAATTTTTTTTTTGGGAAGTGGGAAATCTTCAAATGTCTTCTTCCGTCCTGGGCGAGGCGGGAGGGCGTGTCAGACTTTTACTGACTAAAACCCACTCATGTTCCTTCGGTTGCCCTTTATGTTCCGGGGTCACGGTAACTATTATAAACATTTCGCTACTAAAAGATGTAAGTGAGGCTTGTGTGACTCGAAACTGTGACATCCAATTTATCGAGCGGTAGACTGATACACCTAAGCCATGATGATCGTTTCTCTTTCTTGTACTCATAGTTTGATAGAGACAAGAATAATGATTGCTCAAAGCACGTGCCAAGTAGCGTTTATTAATCGAGATTAATAAACGTTACTTCAAAGCACTAAAATATGATGAAATTGTTTCATTATGCAAGAAGGATTTTAAAATCACTTTTACACGTCATATTTTTTTAACTAACTAGTTAACTCCCATTATAAATAGGAATTTTAAGGTAGACTGCAGTTGCAGTCTGCCTTAAAATTCCTATTTATAATGGGCGTTTTATCGTGTCAGCTGACCACATGCCTAGTTCATAAAATACCTAAGTGCTCGACAGGATATCGCAATAGCCCTACGGTTTTATGTCCCCGTAAAACTAACCAGTTTTTCTCCTTTAAACTTGCTTCCCTTCAAAACGGATATAGGCTTGTTGGTTTTAAATAAATAGTTTTAGAAGTTAACGCAATATGGCAACTTTGTTATACTGTGTTGACATGTTTGTTGCTACATAATATGTGATTGAGGCATAGTGATAGTGACGGGGAATATTACATTACTTTTGGCGTGTAAACGACAGTGTTTAGACGAAATTACAGCACTTATGATAATCATGTATGTTACATTATATACTTATTATCTACTTATATGGAATTGTGATATCTATTCCGAACTTTCGTTTTTTGTAAGTTATATAATTTATAGTCTCTTGCAAAAAGTTGTATTTTAATCGAACTTAATTTTGTTGTTGCATTTTAGCTTCTAAATATTAAGAGGTAAAGACCATTCAAATTAAAGTATAGTATCTTTTTGTGATCGTTATAACTAGCGGATTAATGTTATATATGCGTTGTTTATTTAGTAATAAATTAAAAGCGAAACGTGACTCAGTCACGACGAAACACGAATTCTCGAAAACTATTCGTTTTATATCATTTGACATGAACTTTAGAGTTTAATTAAGAATACTAAAGTTAAGACACTAACAACGCTTAGTTTGAAATATTTTAGCTATCATAAAAGTCGCATTCAGGCTTTAGTACTTAAGCTTAGGGTTTTATTATTGACCTGTGTTTTAAATTTAAGTATAACTTGGGCGACCCCGCACCGGAGCTCAGCACGATTTTACAATTTTTTTAAATCCCCGGCTTTCTTTTACTACAATATGCACGTTGTATAAATTAAATTTTTCCTCTTAATCACTATATCTGTCGCAGTCATCTGGTTAAATCAGCTATTTGATTGTATAACTAGCGCGTTCATTGAATGACGACATATAATTGAATGACTAAACGACAATTCGTCAAGTTGTTTAATGTAACGTTCAACGACTTGACTGAACGTCATTTAGCATTGTCGTTAAATGGGATATAGTCGACTTTGTAATGTTTGTTTAGGGTGACCATAAGTTCGCAACTAACTTCCTTTACATAACAAAAATGAGGACATGACATGACACACTTTATTATGATTTTAATTTAAAAAAAGCTTTAAAAATAGCCGGCGGCGGCGTATTAATAGGTAAATTCATGCTGTCACACTATTTTATCACGAATAAGTCACTTTAAAGTAAATTTAATCAAAATATTATCAAGACAGTGCTATCTGCGCGAGCTATTTTACGCTATATTTGTTTTGGTGACTACTTACGCCGCAGTGGAAAAAAAATGAACGAAATTGCAATCACCTGACTGATTTTACGTCCGCTCTGTTCAAAGGGCTATGCTACAATCAGCTATCTAGTTGGACGTTGAGTAACGCTTGTTCAATCAGCTTTCGGCCTAGCCATTCAATTAAATGTCGTCATTCAATTAACGCGCTAGTCATACAATCAAATAGCTGATTCAACCAGATGACTGCGACATATCTATTTTAAAGATCTAAGCATACAAAGGGACAGACATACAACGGAAAGCGACTGTGTTTTATACTGCTTCATGGTTTTATACTACATATGTAACATTATACGCCACACGCGTTAACGCTCAGTTCTGTATAGGTCATTCTTATCTTAGTACAATTAGCGTATTCTGATTACCGTTAAATATTATCTACGTTTAACAACAAATATAATAAAGTTTGTAAAAAAGCAGTTTGTTCTTAAAATATAAACGCACTACAGTCAGACGGATCTGTTTTTTTTTTGTTCCGTGGACGGATCCCTAATCACAGACGGATTAAGTAAAACTTCTTTATTTATTAGATTTATGACCAAAATTAAGTACTTACTATACAAATAGCATAACGCTACGGCCATGGAAGTTTTCATTAACGCAATAATTGAATACTTTTCATAACCGACTATTGTATAAATATTACATACTTATAGAATATTCGAGATTTTTTCAAGAACAAAATATTTAGATCCCTTGACCTCACTTTTTGACCTTGTACTATAAGTCAATATTGGTTGGGTAACCTCTACCGCTAGGGTTTTCCGTCATTTTATCAACGAGTCAGTCATTTAAACAAACAAACAAACAGTCGTCGCATCCTAACTTTTAATCTTAACGGAAATCATGTAATACATTTGTCAATATTTATTTAACAATAGAGCTATGTCACGAACTATTAATTTCAACAACGTTCTCATAAATAAGAATACACGACAAGGGACATTTTTTAAATGACTTTGATAAATACGAGACTACAATTTAAATATACCAGCTTTTGCCCGCGACTTTGTCCGCGTAGAATAATGGCGGATTTCTGGGATGAAAACTATCCTATGTCCTTTTTCGGGTCCCAGACTAGGTATATATGTACCAAATTTCATTCAAATCGGTTCAGTGGTTTAGGCGTGAAGAAGAGACAGACAGACAGACAGAGTTACTTTCACATTTATAATACCTATAAGTACGGACTAGCGGTCCCCCGCAATTTCACCCGCATTATATGAGCTTTTTGTTTTCAGCTCCGCTTCCCTGGGTCATAACTTGATGTAATAAAGATGATTGATGATATTGATTATATTCTTGATGCATCATTATGTATGCCTATGTGTTATTTTGATGTACTTGTAAAAGCTATATTACCTACTGTAAAGTTTTATCAAAATCCGTAAATCCGTTATACATCCATACTTAGACTTTCACATTTGTAATATACCTAGGTAGGATATGTTTAAAAACAAAGGTACTGTTTTTTAATAAGTATAAAGCTCGCTGGTTCATCTTCGTTTTAGATATCTAAATCTTTGCTGATTCATGAACAGATACTCAGAGTTACGAGGCAGCAAGCGAGGTTTTCTATTATTTTCTAACCTCGTACAGGCTTTATTTTGTAAGCTTTTGTTTATTGTTATTGTTTTAAATTGTGTGTCTGTGTGTGTCCAGAATAAATGTGTTTTCTTTCTTTCTTTCTTTCAAAAGAAAATGATTTCAATCGAGTGCCTCTTCGAAGTCAGTTAAAAATAGTCGTACCTTCACGAAGTAAATATAAATTAATTAATTGTATTTCCGCATTTCTCATGTTGACATTACAAACAAATAAGGGAAATTACATTAACGGCATCTTTTAATTACATTTATTTAAGTAATTTTGGGTGTAAGTATAGTTTTACGTACCTAGTTGACTGTAGTTTTATATGTAGGGGTTACGTATTGTTATGTTTTTGTCCTCTATAAAAAGTTTGGTCCACACTAGGGTTTTTTTTCAATATCTGTAAAATGCATTGATAAAAATATTAATTTACACACTCAAACCACTAGATATGAAAAAAAAACCTGCATGTGTCTTACAAACATTTGGCTTGAGTGGGAATTACTGCGGCACGTAGCACGCAGCCAAGCGCTAAATCACGCAGTCAAACTACAAACAACCAAAAAATAATAATCTGTCAACGCTTCCTAACCTCTTCCTTGCATGAACATAACCAAGAAACAATTTACCGTTTAGGTTACATTACAAAACTGTGTTAACTAACTTTACCTACTATAACTTGCAATTAGTAGCCATTAGCAGCTATTAAAACCTCAATTATAGGCCAGTCATCTAAGACATAAAAATCGCGTTAGGTCGCAATAAATTGCAAGGTCCTGATTTTTTGTGATGTTGTTAGGATAGATACCAATGGTGTAAATCTAGATTTGCAACCTCGAAAGGCCTGTGCTAACTTCGTGGTGCTCGAAAAACCTCGAAATTTTCGAACTTTTTTCAGTTTTTGGCTTACAACTTCTAAAATATGCATTTTGCAGCAAAGTCATCTATGAATCTTTTAAATAAGACAAAATAAGCAACAAAATGAGTGTAACCCCAGCTCTGTATGTTTAATAGATCTCAAGATATGTCATTTCGAAAATAGGCAATTTTCCCCAAATTTCATCAAATTTGTAGTTGGCTAGACTTTAGATCGAAATACTGTCTAAAATACTCATTCTACAAGGAAAGTCAATAGAAGTTAAGTTGTAGAGCAGTTATTTAGCTTTAATTTAAGTGTAAAAGGAACTGTTTAGGACCAATAGTTCTCATATTGTGAGGTAAAAAGTAATAATAAGGAAATCGAATTTCGCAAGAAATAGTTATTTTTTCTTATTCATTGTTGAATGGAATTTACAATACAACAGTCCGCCCCGGCTTCATCCGTGGTACACACATAGCCTATGTCACTCACGGGTAACATACCTATCCAACGGGGAAAGATTTTTTGAAATCGGTTCGTAGTTTTTGAGTTTATCCATTACAAAACAAATAAACAAATCTTTTCTCTTTATATTAAGTATAAGTATGATTGATGGCGTCATAAGTTCTGTCAAAACCTTGTTATTTTGACTTTCGAATACTGGCCAGATATACTTTGACTAATTTTAAAAATAGAACATTTGTACTTGCCGAAAATAATATATTAGTCATAGATAGAGTCGTGGTTATCGCGTTGCAACGCTATGGTTACGCGCCAATAGAGATTTTCAAAATTCTGCAAAAGTTGCAAATAACACTACGGTTTGTTTATCGCACTATCAAACGATACATTGAAGATTCAAGCTTCAAAGATCGTGAGAGGAGCGGCCGACCTCGCACAGTTAGGACACCAGCGGTCATCAAAGCAGTGAGGGTGATTCAACGAAATCCCTCGCGTAAACAAAAAATCTTAGCTCTTCAGATGGGGCTAAGCAGAACCACGGTTAGAAGAGTGTTAAACGAAGACCTGGGACTACGAGCTTATCGTAAAAAGCCGAATTTTTTGAACGAGCGTTTGAAAAAAATTAGGCTGGAAAGATCCCGCGCTTTGTTACGGCGGTACGCGGGAAAAAAACATAGCGAAATTTTATTTTCAAATGAAAAAAAAATTACCGTTGAAGAAAGTTATAACAAACAAAAAGATTAGGTGTATGCCCACAGCAGTGAAGAAGCGAGCGCGCGTATTCCGAGGGCCCAGCGTGGGCATTATCCTTCCTCACTCATGGTTTGGCTTGGAATCTCATATTCAGGCTTAAGGCGCTGTCCATAGCGTACACCTTGTAAAACGTCTAGATTTTCGTCGCGAAGTTAGCCGTATCTATACATACCACAAGCCAGAAAAAAATACAGTGTATAGTCTAATATATAAAGAAAAGACTTACACAAAAACAATTTGCAAAAGTGGTCTAGAACGACGAAAAAAAAATGTTCAAATAGACCCCTGAAAAAAAAATTTCGTCTCGAAGTTCTCAATTTTTTCAGCGACAACCACCATATTTTTTATATCTATAACAAAGAAAATTTAATAAACTAAAGACATATCTAAAAATTTTAATACACAGAACTGTATCTTTTTAAATATTTAATTAAAACTGCAAAATGATTTACATTTTTGCGGACATGCTATTCAAGTAAAATGAAACGCCAAAATATTTTCGACCTTATTTCTATTAATTCGATGCACTACTGTCGTACATTGTGTCAAGCTTGTGTCAGTCCACGCCCAGTCGGCAGCTAGCCGTTGCTACGAGAGGTCACGTCCGATTTTTACACATTTGGTCCATTATTATTTCGCGCTTTGTTTATTTTTTTGATTCTTTATTTTTGATTTTAGTAATTTACTTATAGTGATTCGTGTTTCTAAGCAATGGGAAATAAAAGAAATAAAGAGTTGCAACGGATTTGTACAAGAAAACGACGTAATAAAAGTAAAAAATAAAGTATACAAGTAAGTATTCCTTTTTTTTATACCCATTATGGCATTATTAGTATCAATATATTATGAAACTCATTTATCTTTTGGTAATTCGTAAAAAATAGGCAAACAAAATACATCAAAATAAAAACCAATTTTTGTCTACAGATAGACCAACTTATCTGTGAACTGAAGGAGGGCGACACTGTCAATACAGCGTTGCTAAGAGAAAGAGACAGAGTATACTCAAATGAAGTCAAATGTATGACTGAAATGTCATGTCAGCCGTAGTTCCAATTTTAGCCATTTCACAAATAAGTTGGTAAAACAGTAGCTGCGGCTATGGGGCGCTAATATGCTGCACGCTCCGCATGCGGCGTACGAACAACGACGAGGCCTAAAATGGCGCTTCGGTAGACCGACGTACACGAAATTAGTATTATATTGTTTCTATACTTATTTTTTGTGCCCGTTTACTTTGTGATATTATTTTGTGAACTATGTTTTTGTGAACATAAATTATTTTTGCAAATCTACATTATGAAAATTAAATTAGTTCAAAAACTGTTTTATTTTATTGGTTTCATTGTTATAAAAGAATTATCTGTGCCAATGTAAAAATCGTGCTTTTTATATTTAATTATTCCTTCCGCTTCCCTACCTCTGAGTTATACACTAAATGCATGGTTCTGTCTGTGCGTAAATTATTTCTACTTAACTTGTTATTAACTGTTCACGCTCAAACTCCCTACGAACCTTCCAAATTTAGCTCCCAACGACGAAAACACATTGTATGTCCTTATTTCCACACACAATGCCGCTCAACGCAACGTAGCTTCCTTTTCCTCGGCAGTCATGTCTATAACCAGGTCAATAAAATATTAAAGATTTATCATTTGAACAAATCTAGCTGTAAAAAAGCAATTACGAACTGGCTCCTACAACTGGATTATGCAGAAACTGAAACAATTATTACCATATCCAATTAAACAGTGAAATATTGTACATTCTCACACAGATAGCGTCCCTCTTTAATTCACACACACATTCACTCACGCACAAACACACACACATTTACACACACACATACACTCACGAATATGTAGATGTACACTCCTCGTCCTTTGCGCGGACGCTAGGGCATTAGTACCTACATATATACCTCTTCACTCCTCACTCACGAACACTACACTCACCAAATTTTAGTTACATGTCTAAGATGATTTACTTGTTTTCATATCTTCTCTCGACACCTGAAATTACTTGATTATTTATGTAGTACGTAAGTGCAATCATAACTGTGATTTTGAAGACGGGAGCCTGGAGTTCTGTAACACAGGTCTTGAGCCCAGTATAGACTCCAGCTCTCAAAAAAAAAAGATTGATGCAATTACAGAGAACTCAAGAATTTTCAACTCAATAGGTCTGAAACATCCCTATCACTTCTAACTGCAGTTAATCCAACCGCGACAAATAAAGGAACCATTGAAGAACAAAATTACGAGTATGTGTCATCAAAGTAAAATAATCAACGGGTTTTTTATTGAACTGCCCCCTTACCATGACGTTTGACACGTTGTCAGCGTTAGACACGTTGTCTAGCGCCGTCTCTTTCCCACTGAAAGTAATATCAAAGTATTACCAGGCGTCCGTCACTCGCTCAAGGCCACGCGTTTTATGCCTACCGCTTCGCGTACCGTCGACGGTACAACGAATACCGGGCTGTCGCGCGCCCGGCTGTGTGCTCGCGCGTAGGGTTACCAGGCCTAAAAATGCAAAATCCTGTCTGACATGTCTAAAAGTCCTGATTTTGAAAAAAAAGTCCGGTCACGCACCTGTATTAAATAAAAATCATAGTATTTAAGTACGTTTTTATTTACATATATTATTTAGACCCATATTTTTGGTTGCCAGCAACCGCATGCAAAAAGTTGTTTTTTCCAGCTATTTCGCAATAAAATTGTTCCCACGTCACGTGTTTATAGTTATATTGCGTAAGCAATATGGCTCTCACCGACTCCACTGAACGGGACTTACGGGCTCAGTGCGCGCGGCGCGCGGGAGTACATGAAAGTATGACAAAAATCCGGTCTGACGTAAAATCCGGGCGGAGTCCGGTCTAACACGTAAAAATCCGGTCTAGACCGGCTTTATCCGGTCAGATGGTAACCCTACTCGCGCGTCACGGGTACAGCGCTGACTATCAAAATGCCGAAACCACGTAATTATTGTGTGATTATTGTGCCATTCCCCTGTTTCCCAATTCTCCTGTTTCCCTTTTGATTATTTATTAAAATTATTCACGCGGTTTTGAATACGACACTATAATATAATAATCGGGAATTCAAGGGACGAAAAATATGCATCAGTCATTTTATTAAACTAAAAAATATTTGATCAACAAATAAAAAAAATATTGTTTTTCTAAAACATTCGTTTTATTACCATTATCATCATACGTATAACCCTAGCACATTTACTAGATGGCACGCACACACGTTAGTCGCGCGGCGGGCAAAAGAATCTCAACTCTCTTTGTGCGTACTTATGGTACATTTTTCCTCGCTGCAAACAGCTGGTATTATTATTATAATTTTGTAGGCTATTATAGCGTAGGTATTTTCGTTTTTGTATTGGAGTGAAGTATCTGTTACGTAGTAACTATTTATTAATCTGTGGTATTACTGCTATAAGGGCTTGTGGTAGGCCCCCTGGTCATTGTGATACAACTTTTATAATAAGACCAAGTCCGAAATAGTTACATTTCGACGAGTCATCTCACGTGATGATGTCATAATAGTTTCAGCACCCCACACATCAAATAAGCATTTTTATACATGGTACATGAAGTTGCCTCTGAAGTTGGTAGTACCAGTAACTCTTTTTGTTGATACTGAAAATACCATTATTTTTGTCGTATCTCCATATAATCCATACTAATATTATAAATGGGAAAGTGTGTCTGTCTGTCTGTCTGTCTGTCTGTTTGTCTTTCTTTCACGGCAAAACGAAGCGACGGATTGACGTGATTTTTTAAGTGGAGATAGTTGAAGGGATGGAGAGTAACATAGGCTACTTTTTGTCTCTCACTAACCCGAGCGAAGCCGCGGGCAGAAGCTTGTATGCTCTAAAAGAGAACAAAATTCCATTATTATTAGAATTTTGTTCTCTTTTAGGGCATTATCCAGACCGTTTTTGAAAGCCACTTTAGACATTTGACTTCGAATACTGTGTCTTGGCCTATCAAACCATCCGGCGTGGCGCCAATAAAAGGATATTCGTGGTCTACAAATAAACCTCAAGGATCAATGATAACATTTTCTTGGATAAGTTGCTACAAAGCGAGTTGTTCATTTTCTACGCCATGTGCAATTGCCGTTACATTGCTGAGATTGAATTTATACTAGGTGTATTTTTGGTCTTGCTCAACCTGCTAGGAGATGTTTCTACTCATAAAAACCAACAACTTTTATTATAGAACCAACTCTGATATGTCGAAAAAAATTATCACCTGTTTCATACATTGTGGTTGGGACGGCATTGAACTTTTCTTAGAAACAGCTGATATTTTTTTCGCGATTTCAGACTTGGTTCTATAATAAAAGTTGTTTGTTTTCAAGGGTAGAACATTTCCTAGCAGGGTGAGCAAGACCAAAAATACACCTATAGTCTGTTTTTTTTTTAACAAACGAGTACCAAAAATTTTTCTGCATTTTTATTGGTCCACATAATCAGCATAAGTGTTATCATTAGTGTTAAAAGCATTGGCTCCGCCTCGACTAATTTCCCATCTATCTCTGTCCAATACCGGAAATATAAAAGAGATATACTTAGTACTCGTTTGTTAAAAAAAAATAGACTACAGTATAAAAGTATTGCACCAAGTTGGCTATCTATCTATCTTTTGTTGAGAGATCAGAAATATGCACGGTCCTATCTGTAATGAACGAAAACATACAGCAAGAAAGCTGTAACAGACAGCTAAATTTTGACTAAATGTATAAGGATCTCATTAGCGTCTAATGCTGTCTAATGAGTTAATCATAATCATTATTCACCTACAATGGTCCTGCCGGGGTTGCGGAATGTTTATAAAATAGTTACCGTGACCCTGGAACATAAAGGGCAATCGAAGGAACATTAGTGGGTTTTAGGCAGTAAAAGTCTGACACGCCCCCGCCGCACCCAGGACGGGAGCAGTCATTTGATGATTTCCCACTCACAAAAAAAAAAAATTCACCTACAATATTCCCACTTATCTTTGTATTTCTTTTTTCAAATAGGAAATTATTTGATTTTTAACCGACTTAAAAAAAGGAGGAGGTTCATTTCGTCTGTATGTTTTTTTTTGTATGTTTGTTACGCGATATCTCCGTCAATTGTAAACAGATTTTGAGGGTTCTTTTTAGGGTTCCGTAGTCAACTAGGAACCCTTATAGTTTCGCCATGTCTGTCTGTCTGTCCGTCCGTCCTCGCTTAATCTCTGTGACCGTTATCACTAGAAAGCTGAAATTTGGTACCAATATCAATCATCAATCACGCCGACAAAGTGGTAAAATAAAAATTGTAAAAAAACGTTTTATTAGGGTAGCCCCCCTATATGTAAAGAGGGAAGTATTTTTTTTTAAATTTAACCCTTACGTGTGATATATTGTTAGATAGGTATTTAAAAATGAATAGGGGTTTACTAAAATCATTTTTTGATAATGTCAATAATTTTGGAAATAATCGCTCCAAAAGAAAAAATCAAAGCGTCCCCCCCCCCCCCCTCTAACTTTTGATCCGTAGGTTTAAAAAATATGAAAAAAATCTGGAAAGTAGAACTTTATAAGGACTTTCTAGGAAAATTATTTCGAACTTGATAGAAAGAACAGTTTTTGTACAAAAAAGACAAAAAGGTTGTACAAAATAATTTCTGCGTACTTAGTATGTCAACGTAACAAAAGCCTTTTTTTAAACTTATAAGTGGGAACACTTATTGTGACGGTCGGGAAACTACGGAACCCTACATTGAGCGTGGCCCGACACGCTCTTGGCCGGTTTTTTGTTTGATAAGTTATGATGCAGTGGTAGTCCCATATAAAAGACATGTTATGAAATGGGCTTAAAATAATTTTGTTTTTGAACAACTATCATGTGCGGTTTTTCTGGTAGGGAACATTGTCCAGGATGGCCATACAAAAACAAAAAAATAAATATTAAAAGCACCATTATTTATAAAATAAATATTTAAAATCTAGATATTTTTTATCGTAATATTATTTTTGTACATTGGAAAAAGAAAACCTGCTACAGTATTATTTTTTATAGCATATTATACGCCTTTCTGTTATTTCAAACCGTTTAAATGGCTTTAAAATAAAACCAAGTAATTATATGCATGATTTGGATTTATGAAAATGATTCCTTTGCGTCTTTTTAAAACAATAAAACCTTAGAATAAAACATTACTTGTGTCAGGTTGACGGGTTGTAACCTCCGCAGTTGTAAATGTCACACTTGAATTTGACACTTGATTTGCCGGTTACTATGACAACGACATCCAACAGAACATGGACAACTTTTTAAGGGAAAATGAAATTGTTGTTTTACTTTATCTTTCTCGCATTTTTCCTTATTTGCTCACCGTTTAGACCTACCCTGGACTACGACAAACATTTTAAACCCAAAATTAGCTCAATCGGCTCAACCGTTCTCTAGTTTTAATCAGACTAACGAACATCAATTCATTTTTATTTATATAGATAGATAGATATATATATATATAGATATATATATATACATGTGCCAATAAGTATGTACATCTTAATAAGAAAGTTCTCATTTTTTATTCCAAAATGACCTAAAATGGTGCTTTTTTTAAGTGATAATTTAATTTTAAATTTAAGTCATTACCAAATATCCTTAACAAACCAATTTTTAATTATGAATCAATGTTTTCTTTTTATGATAAAGAATCCCGATCTTTTTTACCAAGACAGCTTTCTATATTGTTGCACTAAGAGGTACCACTAATTGACCCAAGTGTGTACATATACATATATTTTTTAAAGTTATGTACGATATAACTCATTACGCTAGGCGGCTCGATTTACGAGTCCGGGAGTATAGAATACAGACGGCTTCAGAATACGGCCGCGCGCTGCCGAAAAGTAGGCGGAGCTTCGCGCTCAATTTCGCCGCCGCTGCTTCACCCCCGCGAATACCTAAAGATTAGCTACTTACCGGGCCTTAACTGAGGTGTTTTTCTGTGAAAAAGGTGTGAAAACCAGTGCCGTTGTGTACCAAAATACCGTCCTATCGAATATAGTGAAACCTCTTTCTCAAGCAATGTTCAAAAACAGACATTGGATATTCCGACAAGATTCTGCACCAGCTCATAGGGCACGCACGAAGCACGCAAAACTGTTTAATGCAATGTTATTATTTTTTGCATGTTGTGGTCTACTTTAATTGGAGGAGCACATGACTTTTAAAATTGTATTTTTGTTTTAAATATTGTGCATGTAATGTGTATTCTCTGTTGGAGACCCTAATAAAATAAATAAATAAAAATAAAAACTGGTTGATCGCCCATGGAGTTGATTTCATCGGGCATGAGAACTGGCCCTCTTCTAGTCCAAATTTAAACCCCCTGGACTACAAGATATGGCAATATTTGAAGGAGAAAGTCTGCGCTAAATCTCATAGGAATTTGGAATCTCTCTGAGTATCTCTGGTTAAAGCAGCGGCAGAAATAGATATGAATGTGGTGCGTGCTGCGAACGATGACTGGCCGCGTCGATTAAGGGCATGTATTAAAAATGAAGGGGGGCATTTCGAATAATGTAAATAAATTTCGACAAAATTGAATCATGACCCATTTTGACGACAAATCGTTTGAAGCTGTCAAAATAATAAGACTAGACGTGTCACATTTTTAGTACATGTTTACGCGATTGTCGACCTAATTGTATTTGAATGTCTGTAGGAAAATAAGCTTATAGTGGGTCATGATTCCATTTGGTCGATTGTACATTTAATTATCTAACATTTCATATATAATTTTCAATTAATTATCAAAAATTATATTGTTAATTACATTAAAAGTTTTTGACAGAATTTATATATATAAATATATATATAATTAATTATATATATGTATATAATTTATATATATATATAGTTTTAAATTTTATTTTATTCAATAAACAGTTTTTACTGAATTGTCTGTTTTATTTTATTTTTAAAGTAATATTTATATTACTAGAGAATTTTCGAAAAAAATCTGATTTCCTTATTTACCTCATAATATGAGAACTATTGGTCCTAAACAGTTCCTTTTACACTTAAATTAAAGCTAAATAACTGCTCTACAACTTAACTTCTATTGACTTTCCTTGTAGAATGAGTATTTTAGACAGTATTTCGATCTAAAGTCTAGCCAACTACAAATTTGATGAAATTTGGGGAAAATTGCCTATTTTCGAAATGACATATCTTGAGATCTATTAAACATACAGAGCTGGGGTTACACTCATTTTGTTGCTTATTTTGTCTTATTTAAAAGATTCATAGATGACTTTGCTGCAAAATGCATATTTTAGAAGTTGTAAGCCAAAAACTGAAAAAAGTTCGAAAATTTCGAGGTTTTTCGAGCACCACGAAGTTAGCACAGGTCTTTCGAGGTTGCAAATCTAGATTTACACCATTGGTATCTATCCTAACAACATCACAAAAAATCAGAACCTTGCAATTTATTGCGACCTAAATGTCTTAGATGACTGGCCTATTATTGTAACTAGCTGCCCCCCGCGGTTTCACCTGCGTTACGTTATGATTTTGATTGTTGTTCCGTTCCCGTAGCGTAGGTCATAACGTGATGTAATGTATTCTATATCTTATTTTGTTGTACAAGCTATATTACTGTAACGTTCCATCAACATTATCTAACCACTTAGGAACTACGCGCATTTAAATTTATCTCTATTTAGCTCTACAGAAAACCACGATTTTGAATGACTATGAGGTAGCCTTTAGCTTTGCGCATTTCTTATTATAAAGAGGAAAACTTTGTTTGTTTGATTGATTGTAATGAATAGGCTCAAAAACTACTGGACCGATTTTAACAATTCTTTCACCATTCGAAAGCTACATTGTCTACGAGTAACATAGGCTATATAATATCACGCTATATCCCACGGGAGCGAAGCACAAACCAAAAACCTAATGTAACGTGGGTGAAACCGCGAGGAACAGCTAGTATAAAATAAAACAGTTGTTTTCTATGTCAGAAGTTAAATAAAGCTGAATAAATGTTTGTAGTCTTAAACTTGATAAGTTTTCTTATTCTTCGACCTGAACGCGGCTAATAGAAGTAAAAGCTTAAATTGTGACCAAAATCGTTCACTAATGGGCCGTAAGCTTGGTTGTACTTCAGTGAAAAAAAAAAACACATTGAAAAGGAATAATCTTAAGAGCCCACTCATAACTCGATTTAGTTAATGCTACTATCTAAGTCAATATTGCAGAGATGGGCATTCCATATTAGTTGTTATCCTTTAGAGCATTGCTGCCTAATAGGGGTTCTAAAGATTAAAACCTGAGATAATTCATCTCTGTTTTTAGAGTACACCCACATTAAGACTAATTTATTTATTTAATATGGAAGACTGACAGTTGAATTAGAGGAAAATAAAAGTAATAGATAGGACTGACAGCCAATTACAGGTCTTCACTTATAAAACCGAAACAATAATGGAATACTATATACACACCAGCATCTTACAATAAAGAGCACACAAAACAACAGAAAGAAAAAATATATCTCTTTACAAAATGTATCGCTTAAACCTTCATACTAAATTATTACATAAAAAAGTTTCAAACTAATATTTTAAGAGACTTTACTTTAAATAAGTTGTTTAACCAAATGGTCAAGTAAACTTACGCTTTGTAAGTTTAAAGATATGGTTTAAATTGGTTTAAATGTTAGCCGCAACCAGCCTTGGTTACAATTCGGTTCAATGTGAAATCAGCTTACTTACCTTGGTTACAGATGTTACAATAGACATTTTTGTTTGGTCTTTAGAAACCCATCACTTATGTTGCGCCGTCGTAGGTACAGTTACTGACAAATTACATTTACACAGTTACTTTTAAATCATAAAACAATATTATACCGGTATAGCCTTTCCACTTTCGTCACTCTACTGTCTTGTTTTAGTGATGAATCTTCATGTTCAAATCATTAAGTATTTTCTAAACATGTCTAGGGCATAACTGATATCTCGTGCTTTAGAAAGCACGTAAAGGTAATTCCTATCGATATAAGTCTTTGACCGTCGCCAGAAACCTGACACTGACATCAGCTTAATTGTCAGCTGGCAGTGATGGTCTTACAAGCATGTAAAACACTGGTATTCAGCTAGATCCAGTTAACTGAAAGCCGCCCTTTAAAATAATAATTGGATTAAGCTAGGGAGATGATAAATTGGTATTAAAAAAGTTTATACATTTACCGACCTTACTTGCCAACAGTACTTAGCTATAACCTACTCGTAGTTCGTGACTTGTTGCTTGTTATTCTGTAGTTTGTGAGTATAGATAATATTTAATGGGGAAAGGGCTTTGAACGACATTGACATAGAAACGATAGCCTACATTTATTTATTAAATATTCGTAAAATTCATCATTAAATAAACGTGGCTCTTCTATGAGGCATATTAAATATATAAATATTTAAAAGGATGTTTTACGAATGAAAATAGGTATAAAAAATATTTTTAAGTTCAAATTAGATCTTGTATTATTTATATGTTGACTAATTGACGATTTTTAATTACTTTCTGATTGAAATTATTTCAATGTTTATTTATAAAAATGTTTAATCGTATTATTATACGTAGAGACCTAAAGAAACCAATATTTTATATATTTATTTACATAATGTAATTTAGGCAATACCATAAAAATTTAGCCTATTTTTGTCTTACTATTTATTTTCGGGGTCAAACTTTATATTAGGCATTTAGAAGGTAAAATTATCCACAACTTTTTGGCTATATTTCTATGTAGGTATGTTGTATGTATCGAGATAAAAATGTCATGAATACGGTATCTAACCTTTTAAAAATGCATGCAAATCAGGATTTGGTTTAAAGTATGGTCCAAGGTTTTCACGATTATAGTAATTTTTATACTTGTTTTATAATATTATAGACTCATAAATTATGTGAAATTGATGTCATAATAATATATCATTTCTAGTTGTGTTTTTTTTTATATCAATTAAATGAGCTGTGCCAATAGTTTCTTTTATTTGTTGTTCTTGACAATAAATAATAGTTTTTATGGTCAAGAAAAACATGGCTTTAAGTCATCATAATGATATGTTGTTAATACTTTTTCTAGTTTTATGAACTAACTAAAGTTTTTATGTAGCGTGTGAACTTTGTACCATCTGCAACTGATTACTTATATTATTTAGATGAATAAAGCGACAAAAAATATCTCTACCTTTTTTCGAGTTTTTGCTAGACTAACTCACATTGACTGATTTTTAGGGTTCCGTACCCAAGAGTGCGAAAAAGACCATAAATTACAAAGCCATTGCTGCCCGCTTTCCCGTTCGTTATAACCAAGTTATTAGTTAAAATATACACAATAAACAGAGTACATTTTTATTACAATCGTTGTTGTAATCTCACTTTCTCTCAATTTAATATTAAAGTGGAAAGATCGAAGGATAATACAGTGCTTTTCGATACATACATTTGTAAGTAGAAAGTAGTTTAACCTTGTAAGTCACATGACTCCATCTCCAGTCTGTTAGCAATGCTTTCGAGTAGTTAGCGTGAGTAGGCATCGTGAAGATATTGGGACAGTAACCTCTGGTCACCTACTGCCTTTAATTTCCATACTGGTTATACCTAGTACAAGTACAACTGCGGCCATAAATTGTACGCAAGAATCGACCTTAAGGTGCTTGCTTCAATGTTTAAATGTTCAGTGGAAACTTTTCATTTTACAACAAAATTTATAGAAGGAGTTGAGGCTTGTCTTGCAACGGTTGAAATTGTAGTTTTAAATATTAGAAGGGCTATTCTCACCATTGCATTGATGCCCAATATCAACCTATATCTTCCTAAAATGTTCTACGACGTTTTGCCAGCAAAAAAAACGGTAAGCACGATATAAAGATGCCGTCAATAATATATCTGGTTAACCAGGCCGTGATTTATGAACTGATGAATGATTTTATAGACATTTTAATATATTTTCGTTATTTCACTACGTAAAACCTACACAAGATGAAGTTATTTAAAGTTACATATACTTTTTAGCATAGAAGCTCAATAAAAATGGTCGCTAGAATAATCATGACTTAGTATTCCAGATAAAACAATGCTTAGTAACGTTAAAATTAAGATAAGTTTGTATTCGCGTCGTGTGCAAGGTCTCACGTGCAGACAATGCTGGGCGATACTATATCTTTAGTGAACTTGATTCCACTGCGTGCTGGTATGAGGTCATGGGCTATATCAATAATTATATTAAGTACTTATTACACTACATAATACTAGGTGTATTTTAGGTCTTCCACAACCCGCTAGGATCTCCTAGCGGGTGGTAGAATCATCTGATTCTACCCATGACAGCAAACAACTTTTATTATGGTACCAACTCAGTAATCGTGAAAAAAATATTATTGTTTCTAACAAAAGTTAAAGTTCAATGCCCTCCCGACCATAATGTATGAAACAGCTGATGTTTTTTTCGACATTTTAGAGTTGGTTCCATAATAAAAACTGTTTGTTTTCATGAGTAGAATAGAATCATCTCCTAAAGGGTTGTGCAGGACCAAAAATACACCTAGTATGTGGAAAATCTAAATTCACTCAGACTGCAAAACAAACGAATTTAATAACTTCGAAACGGCTTAACCCATTTTTATGAAACATGTCTAAGAATTCTAGATAACCTGCCTTGAAATTAAAAAAAACCGCATCTTAATCAGTTCACCCGTTTCAAACAGACTGACAGACTCACACACATTGTATAGCGGTCAAGCTTATAGTACACCTCTTTTTGGGTCGGGAAAATTACGAGTTACGTAAACTAAAAAACACTAAGAAAACACTTTAAATATAAGATTTTCAATACACCGCCGTTGCGTAGTGAAAATGTTATAAAGTAAATTGTGTGATTATGTACAGGGTAAACCACTACCCGATCAAAGGCCGAAGTCGATTAAAAGAGGTCTGCGTTAAAATATACAGCCGATGGAAACGGAGGCATTAATAATGAAATTAATGTATTATTTTATAATTCGCCTGCGGCTTCGCCCGCGTGGTTGTCGAACTTTCATTTCATCCCGAACCCCCCGACTTTTTTTTAATTTTACGCGATCAGGGGTCAAATACCAAAAATACTTTCTTAGTGGAGACTTAGGCCCGTATTAATAAACGTTACTCTGATCAAAACTTGTAGTTGATGCCAAGCTTAAGATCTTGTTCGTATTAATAAACGAGATTGAAGTTGAGCTCAAGTTACGGATTAGGTGTACGTCATCAGCTGAGTATAGACTGAATAATAAACGAAACTTGACACTTTGTGACGTATTCGTTCACATCAAGTACAGCGCAATGAGTAGCTGATCTTGGTAACTGAGATGCGTTTATTAATTAGCAACGATCTTGAGCTCCTGTCATCGCAATAATCCGGTATCAAATGATATCGCACTTCAGATCGAATTTGAGTAACGTCTATTAATACGGACCTTAAACTCTTTACAAAGAACACACCCTCCAAGTTTCATGTCTATAGGACCAGTGGTTTTGGCTGTGCGTTGGTATATCAGCAATCAGTCAATTTATCGTTTTAAGTATACATATAGATGAATAAAAAACATTATTTCGATGAGGCAATTTATTAATTTATTACCAAGCTTTCAACAACTGTCATTTCTTCGACTACACCTAAAACTTAGGTCCATTCTGCCAAAGTCTCTGCTTGGTCGAAGGTCATATTTCGGCCGACGATGGCCGAAACCGAACCCAAGGTCGGACACTACCTCAATCTTAATTTAGGTACATAAATTAGCCGACATTACCTCTCAGGATACCGTTTGAACTTTGATTTTATATAAAGATCGCACGTGATTTTTAAGCCACGTGATAACAATTTAAAAATTATGTTCCTATAGAAAAACAGAGTTGTAGTAATTACTGATGTTTTTTTTTGTGTATCTATCGTACATTTAAATCACGCTGAATTGAATAAAAAAGATCGGGTAAGTGCGAGTCGCTTTCTCTAACAAGGGTTTCGCATTATGACTACCATACAATGTTAAGATCAAGTAAGAATGCCAAAAAATCACATAGCTTGTGTAAAATGGCAATTTTCTCGTTTTCTGTACTTTTTTTGAAAATCTGTCAATGGGTATAAAAATTTTACAACTTTCAATAAAATGCGACATTTTTGAACTTGAAATGTATATTTTGATTGGGCTAGAGCTATTAGTACATTACAAGTCAAATTACGGTGGCATATACCATAGAGACGAACGTGGAGAATGGCAAAACCAAACTACGTTCTAAGAATTCATCATCATCTCCCTAGCCTTTTCCCAACCGTGTTGGGGTCGGCTGCCAGCCTAACCGGATTCAGCTGGATACCGGTGTTTTACGTGGAGCGACTGCCTATCTGACCTCCACAACCCAGTAACTGGGCGACACGATACCTCTTGGTTAGACTGGTCAGAGTTTCTGGCTAACCAGTAACGACTGTCAAAGTTCATCGACTGACAACCGGGACCAACGGCTTTACGTGCTTTCCGAGGCACGGGATGTCAGTGGTGTCTAAGATAAACTTTAGAAAGTACATATGAATTGAAAAAGTCACATTGGTATTTGCCCGGATTCGAACCCACAACCTCTTACACGAGAGGCGGGCGCCATATTCACTAGGCCATCACGACTTTCTAAGAATTAAGAAACGAATATTTATCTCACATTTATCTTGACCCTAGTATTTGGGTTCGTTAGTTTTGGATGCGGTAACCTTAATATGAAATAGCCACATAATAAAAAAATATGTATAAGACAAAAATTGTTGTCACTTTATTGATTGAATAGTTTATAATTCTGGGGGATTTTCATGATTATTTCGAGACACGAGATGTCTACTTTTTTTGTTTGGTAGTTATTACTCATGAGCAATCTGCATAGATATATTACTAAACTAGCTTTTGCCCGCGGCTTCGCTCGCGTTAGAAAGAGACAAAAAGTAGCCTATGTTACTCTCCATCCTTTCAACTATCTCCACTTAAAAAAACACGTCAATCCGTCGCTCCGTTTTGCCGTGAAAGAAAGACAAACATACAGACAGACAGACACACTTTCCCATTTATTTATAATATTAGTATGGATGTCCCGTTGGTATTGACGTAAGTTTAAGCTACGGTCTGTTGATTTTCTCTAGAACACAATGAGTAATTAAGTATTATGAATGGTACAAGGAACAAGAATTGTTAAAAACTTTTTTCAAAAAAAAAATAACCGCCTTCAAAAACTAAAAACCCAATAATAACTAAAATTTCGGAAGTCGGTGGCAACACAAATTGAATGGCAGAAGAGAAACCACCGACTTCCGAAATTTTAGTTATTATTGGGTTTTTAGTTTTTGAAGGCGGTTATTTTTTTTTTGAAAAAAGTTTTTTATTTATTACTTTTTAGTGTCGCCTCCCAATGTTTGACTGTGTATAGTATCTTTCAAAGTAATTTATTTTCAAAATAAAACTACTAACAATCTTATAAAACGAAAATAGAAACTTGAAGACAAAGCACACATCGTCTATGAAAATTTCGTCATTTTTTTTTTGTTCTTGGTGAATTTTTCGAGAAGCACTGAACCGATCGCCACAAAATTTATATTGGACCACCCCTGAATCATGACTTATCAAACAAAAAAAGAACCATCAAAATCCGTTGACAATTGACGGAGTAATCGATGAACAAACATACAAAAAAAAAAAAAAAACATACAAACAGCCGAACATAGTACCTCCTCCTTTTTGTGAAGTCGGTAAAAAAGATGCATGATATTTTTTTCATACGAAAAAAAGTACCTAACAAAAAATGCGTTTCATAAATCCGTGATTGTGTGTGCCTTAGTGAGAAATCTTATTTCTGTCGAAAGCAAGATAAGCAAAAACCCTATTTTAAAAACAAACTTCTAATTGAATGCAATTTTGCGATTTACAAAAGCACGCAAAATTTCAAGTCATTCGGTTAAAGGTACAACAATAGGCTTAAAAAAATTGTTGCAATATTCCACCCGAACAAACATAGTTACTTACATAAATGGCAAGTAAAATAAATAAAAGCCTGTAAAAAATAAAAGTATTAGATTTTTTTCACTGCAATCCAAATCACTTCTCCGGCTTAAAAGCCACGGTGCCACAGACAAACACACAGATAGACAGACATACACACATGTAATAATAGCCTTGTTGAAAATAATCTATAGTTTTGAGCAAAAACATTCATATTGATGTATTGTCATTAGTACTACATATTATAGGGTGACTAGTAATTAGCGTACGTTACTTAAACACATGATTGTGCCCACGATAACCAACAACTTTTACTATGGGGACAAATCAGAAATCGCAAAAAAAAATCAGTAGTTCAGTACATTTATGTTTGCCTAATGTACTGAACAGCTGATATTTTTTTGGCCGGCTTTGCTCCCGTAATAAAAATTATTTGTCATCATGAGCACAATACCGTAGGCGCGGTTCTGCGGATGGCGAGCGATGGGTAGCTCGCAGCCCGGCTAGGACCAGGACCGCGTCGACGGCGCGTTAGTGTTCCACGCGCGCCTCAAAGAGAAGTAGTCAGCACAGGAAGGGGCCAACAGGGCCAACGCCTGCCGGGGTTGCGGAATGTTTATAATAGTTACCGTGACCCTGGAACATAAAGGGCAATCGAAGGAACATGAGTGGGTTTTAGTCAGTAAGAGTCTGACACGCCCTTCCGCCGCACCCAGGACGGGAGCAGTCATTGGATGATTTACCACTCATAAAAAAAAATCATGAGCACAATCAAGTGTTTAAGTATAATTACAAATTTAAAAATTAATTAATAATTGACCAGTAATTAACTAATTTACCAGTCACCATTTATTTACAACTAGCTTTTGCCCGCGGCTTCGCTCGCGTTAGAAAGAGACAAAAAGTAACCTATGTTACTCTCCATCCCTTCAACTATCTCCACTTAAAAAATCACGTCAATTCGTCGCTCCGTTTTGCCGTGAAAGAAAGACAAACATACAGACAGACAGACAGACAGACTTTCCCATTTATAATATTAGTATGGATGTTTCAATTAAAGGCGGTTAAAATCGACTTTCAAGATTTTTTACATATTTACGCACGTTACTGACGAAGGTAATAAAATTGAGTTAAAAAACATCAAAGGTAGTTTTTGTTGTGCTTATAAATAACATTTTTTGATTTTTATTAGTGTTACTTGCTAGCAACAAAAATATTCCGCCTGAATGACATAATACGTATTTGCATAATTATCATGTTTTAAACATTTTAAAGAGTCAAGGTCATTTCCGTAAAGTACGGAGATTAAATTTGAACTGGAAATTAAATTAACTAATAGTTAAAAAAAAAACATGTTTAGTTGCAGATAAATAATGTGAATGCATAATGAATGTAAATAAATAGGTAGATAAGATTGACTGCACATATTGTTAAAATGAAGGTCTTGCTCTTGATGCATGTGAAGAATAATAAAGATGTCTATATTAAAATGTTATATCACTGAATGTTACGTATAGA
Source organism: Athetis lepigone (assembly GCA_033675125.1). NCBI lineage: Eukaryota > Metazoa > Arthropoda > Insecta > Lepidoptera > Noctuidae > Athetis > Athetis lepigone. The sequence continues at coordinate 9,350,679 of CM066243.1, read as the reverse complement.
TTATCTAGTGAAAACAAAAGTGTCAAATATGGTCCTAAGAGCAGATTCACACTTTCATTTTCACTAGGTTACAAAAAAAACTCTTGAAAGATATAGAATAAATTTTCTTTCTACAGTTTTTTAATCTTCTTTTAATTTAGGCAGTTAATAAAATACTAAGTATTAAATGCGTAATATTCAGGTATTCACTCTGATAGATAATATTTATTGGTTTTTGATCGGATTTTATTCTTACAAACTGTTTTTTTTTTTATCTTAAACATAATAATATGTAAACTTACGTACACAAACAACCAGATCGAAATCAATCAACAAATTTACATAAAAACTAAAAAAGGAAGCGTTTGTAAATTATTAGCTAAGTTAGGTAACGTAATTTTAATTTGATATAAATATGTTTTTTGTCAATGTCTTTGAATTTGACGCGGATGCAAAACGCCACATTATAATTATGTATAGTTTTTGGTCTAGCTAGGTACCTACTCGAATGTTTCGTGGACTAAATAGGCGAAAATAAATGTTAATATATATTCTAAGTATATTTTTTATCCCTAATCAAGTTGGGAAAAGCTAAGGAGATTATGATGATAATACACATAATGAATTTTGCTTCTTAATTGTAGACTGCATCAAACAAGGTGTATGAAATGCACTACATTGCTAGTCGACGACGTCCGAAAAGAAAAACATAACTAGCGGTTCCTCGCGGTTTCACCCACGTTTCATTTTTGGTTACTGCTTCGCTCCCGTGGGACTTAGCGTGATATTATGTAGCCTATGTAACTCGTTGACAATGTAGTTTTTGAATGATGAAAGATTTTTTTATTTTTTGAGCCAAAGTTTTCCTCCTTCAATATTAGTATAGAAGATTATAATTTAATGGTGTTGACATAAAGAAGCAGGTTTCCGGTACGGGCAAAGCTGTGCAGGTTATTATGAATTATTATTTAATATAAAGGCATTAATTTCTATGTGGTCTTATACGCTCACTTTTACTACATGTATCTTTAAGCAAGTGGGCCCCGCATCTGTCTGTACCGATTCGCACAGATTTGCCTGTACCGGAAACCTTATGCTGGCACCTTTAAACCTTAGAACACGCGTGATTTGATACACAATAGTATGACAGACAATAGCAGCGCGACAGCCGGCGGTCGCTTGGTCGACTGAATAGAGTGATGATCTGTATAAATTAATACAAATGTAGAATTTCATTTCGATTCTTCATCATTACATAGAACGTTTGTTGTTCTATATAATGTTCCAAAACAGATTATTGTCATTTGATTAACGTATAACTTACGTACTTTTATGAAAGTGTTTTTGTTCTTGACATTGGGACGACATTATAGTGTCATTTTTTCGCAAAAAGCTCCACCTATTACAATGGGTAATTATTTATTATAAGTATAATGAACAAGAATTAATATATTTTTAATTTAAGTTGCTACCTACTTAAAACTAAAACGAGAAATAGAAAATATAAAATTCTGTGGAAAATGTTAATTTCAAAAGTGGAATAAAAATAATGCTATTTATGAAAGAGACAGCTGACAAGAGAAAGAGACAGACAGAGGAGGCAGCTACACTCCTTAAGCTGGGCATTGACGGTCATTCTTCCGCGTCAGTTGAACTGACGTCCATCCAAAATTTTATCGTGAGTTTCGAATCGTCACACCAGAGTTTGTTGGCCGCCTAAACCATTTGGAGTGACGCCACAGTCTTACGACTGGATAGATGCGAAAAATGACCGTCAATGCCTAGCTTAGCAGCCAAAATACAAGAGTTCATCGAGTTGTATACATCGACTGAAATATTTATACATTAATGAACGTATCCAAAATCAACAAACAAACAAAAGATATCAACAGCACCATCGGATTTCCATAAGAGGAAACAATCACATCTGACGTCAATGACTTGCATTGCAAACGACTGATGTTCTCAGAACAATAACGTTACGATAATGAGCATTATTTCATGATACGAAACACGCAAGATGGATCGTATCCAAGCGTTCTACATAAATACTAAATACAATAGATCGGACGTCGACACACAAGTGTATGTAATTATGCATGAGGACATGATAAAAATTATAAAATCATTTATTTAGCACAGAGATCTCCAAAGTTATTTGTCATTTGGACCACCAGCCTTGTATTTTTTTAATGGATAAATCCATACTGAATCACTGATAATATACATAGAAACTCGGTACTTCTATCGGTGTTTAAAAGTTTAACAACTAAATAGATTTGATGCCATTTAGCATGGAGTAAGTCTCATTATTTACCGGACGTCCACCAATGCGTTGGGTGGATGAAATTGATGAAATCAGAGGACACGCAGGCCAGGATTGGATGCAGAGGGCACAAGACCGCCGGAAGTGGAAGGATATGGAAGAGGCCTACGTTCAGCAATGGACAAACATAGGCTGAAGAAGAAGAAGAAGTCTCATTATTTAAAAAATCCCTTATCGTTGACCCCAATTTACAACGTCTAGTAGTGGCGTGTCTATTATAGAATATCATTACATGAGCTTGTCAGTAAACCAACATTAAAAATGATATTGATATACCTACCTACCTATTGAACAGTGAAGCTATAAAAAAGTGTCTAAGCTACTTCCTTTAGAACCTCTTTTTGACTTCCTGCTGGTCATCGTCGTCCTCTGGGATTCAATGTGAACAACTTTGAGATTTATTTGTTTAGATTTATGAGCGATCCATTAAACACACATGAATTTGAGCGGATGTTGCAAACAAGGAAATGGAATAAAATAGGTACCGACATTTAAAGATTACCTCGGCGATCGATGCACTATTGGCATTTTAAAATAATACTTAAAATAAATTAAAAACAAACAAGCCACAAATATAAAAATAAATTTAATTAAGCAACTTTAAAAAAGGAAGAGATTTTAATAAGCATAAACATGTATTTTTAACTGGCCGATAATAGATCTGTTTGTAAATAATTAATTTACCAGCTCCTTCGGTTTTACCTGCGTTTTTGTTTACTGCCCCGCTCCCCGCGTGAAGTAGCTTGATGTTTTATGGCCTGTTCCTTATAAATCTGGCTATAATATATTTACACAAATCCGTACTACCTATAATATTAATATCATAAATGCGAAAGTAACTCTGTCTGTCTGTCTCTTCTTCACGCCTAAACCACTAAACCGATTTGAATGAAATTTGGTACAGATATAGTCTGGAACCCGAGAAAGGACATAGGATAGTTTTGATCCCAGAAATCCCCCGGGAAAGGGAACTATTATTCCACGCGGACGAAGTCTCGAGCAAAAGCTAGTAATTTATAATTCTAACCTGACTTGCTGTCCTAGAGACAAACGCGTTTAAACCGCTGAAAATTTTTGCTTTATTATAATGACTATAGGCATACTATAGTATCTGTTTTTTATATAATAATAAAGTCGCGGTCTGAAAAGGTTAACCAATTTTGAAAGTACATTCTATATCACACTTTTTTCATTAAAATCTAAAATGCCATATCATGTGACTTGTTACCTTTTAGAAGTTATGCAAAATGAGACAACGAGAATAACAAAGACGTTACTAAGCAACGGCGTCGGCTTAGCCATGTTTCGTCTCTATCGAGCACTTGACGTTTGGCAGTTGTGTAACAGTGACAGGTATAGTGCCAAGTAAGTGCTTTGAAACTCTTTTCTTAATTTGTTGAATTGACATTTGTCAAAAAATATTGTTTGAACGTCGTTTAGACAAGAGTAAAATTTTACGAAATATTTTTTTTCATATCGAAATAAAATGGCAAGTTTAACCCTGGAGCAAGGGACAATCTTTGTGATTTACTGTGAGGTTTGAATAAGATGTCACGGCGAAGAAGACCAAATAATAGATCATGGAAATTATTCAGGAAGAAGTGATGATGCCTACTACGAGATAGATCACGCTGTGCTCGAGTGATACCAGAAAATGATACCAGAATTAATACTGATCTATGCGCGTGTCTTGTTGCATCTATGCACTGGTCGTAACTGCGGAGTAATGTTATACTTGATATTGAATAAAGATTTTTTAAGATTTGATTTATTATTTCCTTATATTCATATTTAAAAAAACTAAATTGGTCGTAGCTGTGGTTCCGTACTAGTTCATACTACTATTATAATTGCGAAAGTTACTGTCTGTCTGTCTCGCTTTCGCGCCAAAACTATCGAAACGATTTAAATGAAATTTGGTACAGAGTTAGTCTATAGCCTGAGCAAGGGCATAGGAAAGTCTTTTATTTAATTCCAAGGGAACGGGAACTACGCGGGTAAGACCGCGGGGGTCAGATAGTATTTACCAAAGATTTAATTCAGTGCTTTTTTTCATATTCTTATTCAAAAAACTAAATTAGTCATAGCTGCGGAGCGATGTTATACCAGATATTGAATAAAGATTTTTTTAAACTTTTATTTATTATTTCTTCATATTCTTATTTAAAAAAAAATGTTTTTCAAAGTAGGTTTTCTGTATATCAAACCTTTTTAGTAGTCAGTCCATCACCTAAAGCGATTGATTGTCATATCATTAGAAAAAAATAATCTATGATCAATCAAATTATCATGAAATAGACATTTAGAACTTGTGGCCTTAATGTGTGCATGCAATTGTGATCCTTATGGTGGTAACCACTTTCAGACCGCGACTGTACATGTGTCCTTTTTTTCACAGAACCATGCCTGAAGTAGACGCCTCCAGGGAACTGGCTACCATCAAAGATTGGCTTAATAAGCAGCCTCATCTGCCACATGAAGTCGGTAAGTAATAGGTACTTCTACTTTCTATTATATTTTTAGGTTCCCGTCAACTCAACGTTCAAGGTTATATAAAATGAAGTGTTTTTAAATAGTATTTCTATAAGTAGACTTGACTGAGTTTGAAGAGTTACAGTAATGTCTAGGCCACAAAATAAATCTCGTTTTTCCACTTTTCTACTTATAAAATGTAATTTTATCTTTGTCAGAACGGGGCGAAAACGCTATTAATTCATTTTAATCATAGTACCGGTTCGGTGGTTCCAAACCATATGTGTCTAACCACAGGCAATTTTCTAGTATTTTGAAATGTCGTGGCCAACAAAAATGTTCCCATATATAAAAAATCGAATTGCCTTATTCGAAATATAAACCCCTTGGTGGATTCGGTATATAGTTGGTGCATTCGGTATAGTATGCGTGCTAGAGGAAAACTTTTAGTTACATTGACGTACACAACCTGTATGTACAGCACCTCTACATACAAGAAATGATAGGCCTATGGAATTATGGACTCTAGACTAATGTATGATTTGAATGCTTCATCCTAAGGCTTCATCTGTCTGTACAACCTTCCTTATACATAAACGTCTTATGTCATAATGATTTTACTTAGCAGGCCTATTCGCCTTCGTGTTACATTTCAATATTACCAATGGATTGCTAGTTCAACAGAAAATAACTCGAGAATTCAAGTAAATATTTAATGGGGAGGTACATTTACTTGTACCTACTAATAAATTGTAAGTTCTTAAAATAAATATTTTAATCATTTCTCAATATTGACCTTCACACATTCATTCAAATAATCCGTCAGGCGGTGGTGTTTATTTTTATGACGATCATATTATTAGTACCATAAAAAATTACTTATATTCATAATATTTGTCATTATTCATTACCTGAAGAGGTGTCAAGATGAGCAATAGAAGGACTTAGGGTGACTCATTGAGAGGTGTAGGCTAAAGAAGAAATAACATAGATTAATCAAATCTTCACAAACATTCTTGCAACTTTAGACTCCGATATAACTGTTTATTGCAGAAAATCGACCAGTTTCGTGGTTAAGACTTAGTTATAAATTCAACGGTTACGCCACATGAGGTCTAGGTACTACGGAATCTAGGTTAAATGCTTGTAATTGCCCGAGTGTTATTGGAGCAAATAAATCTATCATATTATAAACTTAGATAGAACTTTAGAGATGCACATGGCGTTTGCAGTTTCGTTCGCATTCGGTTATAGCGAAGCTGCTATATATTTTTATTAATAACCCAGAAAATTACAAAAGAAAATTATGGAAGCCTTTCCTACGAGGATTTCCCAAATTACGTAATTCTTATCGTTCTGCGATGTATAACAGTTTAGGGTCAAGTTTAGTAAACAGTTTGTCAGAAAAGTTTAAAACAAAAGGGTGGAAGTGATTCCGTGGTCCTGAAAAATTTCCATAGACGATCAACAATTCGGATTGTTGTTAGTCTGTGGAAATTCTTCAGGTACATAACTAAGGATGAAGTTATACCACAGACAACGTTCTCGTCATCTTTAACTTACCGATTTTGTCCCATTTTACTTGGGGTCAGGTTAATAATCTAAGGGGTCAGGAGCTTTAACATTCTATCCAGTCTACTATCATCATCATCATGCTATATCTGACTCTTATTTTTGTCTTAAAAACAGAGACTATTTAAATTGTCTGTGGTTAAAATACAAAAAGTTTCTTCAGTTCGGTTTCTTAATGGTCCTTTTTATAGGACTACTTTTTATGTAGATCATAAGATACCTAAACTTTACCTTTTTTGGTTGTGGGATTTCCGTCACGTTTGTTGGTAGACTTACCCATATTTATTTTTAGAATTGTCTATAATAGTTTCACCGAAAGCTTTTGCAAAATATATGTAGATACTGTTTCAGGTTTAGGAACGTTTTTATTGAAATGTTGTCTTTTTATGTAAATATCGGGGGGCACGGTCGTGCCCCCGGCTAAAATTTAATCAAACTTATTTGGTTAGTGTCCATCAAGTTTACTGTTGTTCGCAGGGCCCGGTTTAATAGTGGCGTGTCTAGAGGGGTAAAAAATAGTACAAGCACAACAGATTATTAAAAGTATTTAGAAAAAACTACAAGTTGTTGAGACATATCCATTCTTTTTTAACTTTTTTATATAATTTTTGTTTACTAATCTAATGATTATAAATGCATAAATTGAGAAATTTCTCATAAGGCATTATTAAATGTATGCGGTTATTGGTACGTGTTTTAGGGGAGCAGTATTTTACATGTAACGGCAATTGAGAAACTTAGAAAATCATAACATTGCGGTTGGTACTTAATTGCATAGTTCAGAGCACATGATTTTATGGTGTTTCGTAACAAATCGAATGGGAGTCGACTGTCGATGTGTTCCGCGTCTGTAAGTGATCTTCCTAGACGAGTAATGCTTTTCATACAATGTGTAACTGCTAAATTTTATATGATCTACAGTCACAAATTGTTAGCGGAGTAAGCAGAAAAATGTCATCACCAATCCACTAGTGTTAGAGAAATGGCAATAGTTCTGGTATTACAATCAAGTCTGCTATTACAATCGTGTCTCAATGACCAGTCATCGGCCGGATATTTGACAACTTGGACAGTTTTTGTATAGGAAATGTGTCAAAAGTTAGACGTTATACGTCAAAAATCGATCATTGAGACACGATTGTAATAGCAGACAGGTGATGTGATTTTATTTCACTTTATGTGTGACCCGGCCATCTTTAATTTTTTTATATCAAAACATTGTTTACAGTGTCAATGTTTTGTGTTTTTACACTACTGCCCACAATAATCATTGTTAATAGTTATTAAATCATATCTTTTAAACACTTGAACTTGACTTGCATAATTTAGAAGTTTGAGATATTGGTGCCGATTCTCTTGTGCACAAACTAACGTAAACTTAAGTTGAGTGCATCTTTCTCTTTTCATTTCTTATAGAAAAGGACAGAAGATACATTTTAGTTTAATCCTGTCAAATTAGACAGCGCCTGATAAAAATTGACGTATATTTAGACGCCATGTTTTTAAATTGCGTCTAAATTATCTATGGACTGTCTAAATTTGACAGGACTTAACTAATATTTGATCTTCTGTCCTTTTCTTAATTTAAAGGAAAGAGAAAGATGCACTTATCTTAAATTTACATTAGTTTGTTCACAAGAGAATCGGCACCATTGTTAGAATCCTTGCATATTCGTTTATAAATATTTGACCGCGGCTATTGTTTTTTAACCGACTTCAAAAAAAAAGTAGGTTCTCTGTTCGTATGTATGTATGTATGTATGTTTGTCCGCGATTATCTCGCGTTTGGCAGGACCGATTTTGATGCGGTTTTCAGCAAAGTGTTTGTTACATTCTGGGGAAGGTTTTAGTATATAACACTAATGGATATCCCGTGACGTTGCCCGCATAGATCGCGTTTTGCTTTCTTGGATTGTAGATTTTCAAAGACGATTGTATGTTGACCGCGATTATCTCGCGTTTAGCTATACCGATTTCGATGCGGTTTTCAGAAAAGTCTTTGTAACATTCTGTGGAAGGTTTTAGTATATAACACTAATGGATATCCTGTGACGTTGCGCGCATAGTGCCGTTTTCATTTTGTAAGATTATAAGTTTATTTTGAGAGCTACCCTAAAACGTAGTCAGACACTGAGACTCTAACTAAAAAGTAAATAAAAAATAAAAAGCTTTTTTTAAAAAAAGATAACCGACTTCAAAAACTAAAAGCTCAAAACTAACTATTTCGGAAGTCGGTGGCTTCTCTTCTGCCGGTCGATTTGTGTTGCCACCGACTTCCGAAATAGTTATTTTTGAGCTTTTAGTTTTTGAAGTCGGTTATCTTTTTTTAAAAAAAGCTTTTTTTTTTTATTACTATTGCAATGAGAATTTTGTATTACATACAACCATATATATTGCAAAGCCTGTTTCAGAGCAAAGTGATGGCAAATTTATTGTTGGAATTCCTTCCTTGCCTTGAACTATTGACGTAGCCAGTTTGTACGTGAGGTTCAACTATTGACCAAGGGTTCAACCAACTAAATACATAGATTAAGTTGAAAGATATAATTATACTTATTCGAGAAGTTTTCAAGCTTTTGGCTATATGCACCATGATTTTTGATTTTTTACCTATAATTTTGGAATGAAATTAGGTGCTAGATTTTTCAGAAATCGGAATAATGAATGAATGAATAATTGGATTATTCCGATCTGTCACCCCATTTTGTCCCCACGGGTGACAGATAGGAAAAAAAAGTTCGATTTGTCCCCCAGTTAGCGATGTGTGGAACACATTTTCTATTAACCTCTTCACGCTACTGCGCGCCTAGTACTTTTGATTGATTTAAATACTAAGTATCTCAGTATTTTCAGTATTTTACCAACCCATGGGGACAAAACGGGGTGACAGATCGGAATAACCCGAATAATTTAACTATTTATGGTACTTTTACAAAACTTTAGCTTCGAAGCTGAGACTAGGGAAAGGCATGGTACACAAATGTTTATAATTAGGTTTCAGGTGAAATTCTCAAGTGAGATTATTTCTTGAGGACAAAAATGTTCTTTTTGTTTTTCTCTGTCAAGTTAATCGTATTCTTACGTAAGTTGTTCCAAAATCTTGTTTAAAAAAGAATATTATGAACTATTTCGCTTTAAATATTAAAGATAATCATGCTTAGATACTTACCATGTCGAAACAAGCATTAATATATTCATAGCTACAATTATGTATAATTAGTACCGCTGGTACCGCAATAAAAATAAATATAACCGCCATGGGTTTAACCAATGCCCCAATACCGCGAATAAATGATTGAGTAAATGGATCTAGAATTCTAGAACCTGCTTTGTACTAAAAAGTAATTTGATTTATTAATGCTTTATGATTCCAACAGAATTGACACGCATTAGAAAGTAATAACGACCTACTTTTAAGTAACTTTATAAAAATGAAATCATTAAAACACAATAGACAATTGATTTTTAGCATCTGCGGATGCGGATAGTTTTTCAAAGATAAAATGTTACGACCTTCGCGAAAGCAAAAATTGTTGCATATATTATATGAAGTTACACCTGTTTATCTGGTTTAAACATTTATAAACTAAACAATAAAAAAAAAACCCGCTCCGAAATGATTAAGGACGCGATTGCAGCTAATAAAGGGTTGGTGACTTCAAACCTTTGCCAGGTGTAAAAACGCATCCAAATCGGTTCATTCATGCCTATAACAGACAAATAGACACATACACAGCGCTCTCAACTTATAACAAACCGCTTTTTGCGTCCGGGCGTAATTAACAAGGCAATACCACTTTATGTCCTACTAGCTTTTGCCCGCGGCTTCGCTCGCGTTAGAAAGAGACAAAAAGTAGCCTATGTTACTCTCCATCCCTTCAACTATCTCCACTTAAAAAATCACGTCAATCCGTCGCTCCGTTTTGCCGTGAAAGAAAGACAAACAGACAGACAGACACACTTTCCCATTTATAATATTAGCATGGAAGTATGGATAACTATTGATTGCAGACAACTCAGTTAAGTGATAAAAAACTCATTATTCTCATTTCTTTCTTTTAACGACCTGATTGCGTAAATTATTGCGGAAGCAGATGCAAATGCAGATTTTCAATTTTATGCGAAGTTCCGTGTTTGTGGATACTGTCGCAATTCGTAACATATTGTATCATCCTTTTGAAACTTAAATTGTACTAATATTAAAAATGCGAAAGTTGCGTGTGAATCCTTTTTATTCTCTCACGCAAAAACTACTGAACGGATTTTGATGAGACTTTACATTTTTATAGCTTCAAAGAGCAGTCAGCACGTAAAGGGGTTCTAGGGCCAATGCCTGCCGGGGTTGCGGATTGTTTTAAAGATTACCGTGGCCCCGGAACATAAAGGGCAACCGAAGGAATGGGTGGGTTTTCCCAGCCATAAAATAGTAGATTGTATTACAAGGGCGCAAAGTAAAATTTTTACGGCGAGGGCGTTTTTTGAATTCAGAGCGAAGTGAGGGATTCTTAATAGAATCCCGAACGTAGCGAGAGATTCAAAGTACGTCGCCCGAGTCAAAAATATATTTTGCGCCCGAGTGATACACTCTACTTTGCATCACCCCCTATGAGAAAATAAAAGGTGCTTCATACTTTATTGTAAAATTATTATTGTAGCTGCTATTATCATCATGGCTTGATAATAATAGCAGCTACATTAATAATTTGCTGCAAAACAATCCGTGAAAATTTTTACGAGAACTCGGGCTGTAGTTTGCGCGTTTTATTTCTATTTAAGTTTTTTTTTATTCAGCTGCGGCGTAACTCCGTCGGTCGTACCAGCCATTCATTATTTGCGTTCAATTCTTTGGCGCTGCTAAGCATTAAGACGTTCCAATTTTTAGGCGCACTTATAACATGCAAAGACGCTCCAAATTCAAAAAGTGCGATTAAAAGTTACTTTTAGGCGCACTTTTTGAATTTGGAGCGTCATTATTGCCCGCTGAAAGTTTCTTATAGAAAAAATCAACTTTGGGCGTTCTTAAAGGGGAACAAAGTCGTCTATTTCGAATAGGTGGGAAGAAAAAAATATTATTGGCTACATAACATCACGGTATGACCCACGGGAGCGGAGCAATAATCAAAATCATGACATAACGCGGTTGAAAGAAGACACAGGGGTAACTGTCCCCGTGTTTAATATTTTTTTACTGGACTGCTATCGAAAATCTGTCATTGGTGCTGATCCTCTTGTTCACAAAATTAACTAAATTTAAGTTAAGTGCATCTTTCTCTTTCCATTTCATAAAGAAAAGGACAGAAGATAAATTTTAGTTTAATCCTGTCAAATTAGACAGCGCCTGAAGTAATTCGACGTATTTTTAGTCGCCATGATTTTAATCGCGTCTTAACTATGGAGTGTCTAAATTTGACAGGACTTAACTAATATTTTATCTTCTGTCCTTTTCAAATTTAGTTAAGTTTGTGAATAAAAGAATCGGCACCATTGATAAACGGTAAAGGTATATTGCCATAAGATTCATGAATTTTACGTCATCACGAGAAGAAGCTAATAATAATAAAACAAACGATGTATTGTAAGACTTTTGCAACTATAATTAAAGTTGAACACAATTTTTATTATTTTCGTAATAGTTTAATTCTCCGTAGTAACGTTTATTGGCGTAAAGGATTGATTAAAATGGCAGTTAACTTAATTAACTGGCCGATCTGATAGGTTAGATGGAGAGGAATTACTCAACAACTGTTTTATTATCATAACTAGCATTTGCTCGCTACTTTGACCGTGTAAATGTCGGTTTAAGGGGAGTAAAAAGAAGCTTACGGCTCTTCAAGATTCAGTCGTTCTCTACATTAAAATTACTTCAGCGGTTAACATGTTTAATCGTAATACACCAACAAAACAAACATAATTTATTTATTTTTTCAGTTGTATTAAAAGCTGTCCTCCAAGTCTGCTCACGTTGGTCATAGTGTTGTGTAGTGTGATGTTTTGTAGCCAGTGTTATAATCTGATGTTTATTGGTAAATTAAAATCGGTTCAGAATTTTCGGGTAAAAGAGTAACAAGCAAAAAAGCATCCACCCCTACAAACTTTTACATTTATAATATTAGTAGGATTCTTATAAACAAATTTTAATTTTTACCATTTTATTTCTAGACATACGAAGTTGATTTGGCTGTCAGTGTAGCAAAGATTTTTTCGCAACATTGAAAGTAAAAGTCAAGAATTCAATAGAATGGGGTCGCTGACCTCTTCGTGAAGACTGCTAGTCAATTTTTGTAATTCGAACACAATGAGGCAACACTGTATGCGATGTGATGTGATATATTTGTGGCGTCAGCGTCACTTTGTCAGTACATTAGTAGTCAACGCAGATCGGCATTTGTTTCAATTTATGTCTGTGGGTTTCAAACAATGGGGCACAGTTAATGTCTTTGTCTGTTAGAGCGTTTAAAAATAGTTTTATGGCTTTATAATTGAACACTGTCATGAAATAAAGGTAAATCGTATGGAATTGTCTGCAATTACCAAGGAATAAAAAAGAAATAATTAGTACTTCTCATAATTACACGCACTCGTAAAATGCAACGCTTTTATTGTTTTTTTTTTACCCACTAGTGCAATGCTATTAAACTAAACTGTAGACTACACTATACTACACCAATGTGTAGGTTTAGAGGTAGGTGTGTATAGTGCTATTCCTATTACGTGAGCAGGCCCGGAATGCCGCCTAGGCATACACCGCTCTGGCCTAGGGGCCCATCAACAATAGCCCCCAAGTCTCAAGTCCGGGCCACTTAAAGTAAGGCAAGTGTCGAAGTCTATTTCTTTTAGGCTTACTACATGGCCGGGATTGTCCCGGAATTTTAAGTCGAGTTCCGTAATTTGACCTTATTGTCCCGGATTCAGAAAACGTATTTAAATGTTTTTTCCGTACCCTTTAGCGTGGTGTAATATATGCAATACTTATTGTTTTGGGGTTTCAGGACTAAAAGTAGAGAGAAGTCAAGTGCATTGCAATTTATAACAACTAATATAATAATTATGTACCGTTTTTAGTTTTTAAGAATTGTCCCGGAAATAATAGGATAGATATGAAATTCTCCCGGATATGATAAATTCCTATCTGACAACCCTAATTTCTCTACAAACATATTGCTATGGTAGACCAAATCTAATGTAGTATGTTCTACAGTTCACGCTTTCTCCCGTGACGAGTAGGTAAGTGGTTCTCGGAACGGTATCCATAATGTCGGACATGTAAGTACTTACCGAATGATTAAAATGAGAACGAACATAACGAGCGAAAAAAATTAGAGCATCATTTTGTTACTTGTCTTTTTGCTGTGCTGGTTATATTTTTGTAAGTAATTTAATTAATATTATAAGTGCTTAAATGTAAATTTTCATACTTAATATTAATTTAGGTGAGCCCAGTGGTTGAAACATCCGCCTCTCATGGTGTGTTGGTCCGAAACCGAGCACCAATATGTCGGCTATCTTATCAATTCATATATACTTAGGTAGCTAGTTCATTAGTTTATCGGGTAGACAATGGCTAGATTAACAATCAGTGTAGCCAAACCATTTAGGGATACTTCCTAATTTCCCCCTAAACATCATTAATTTGTTTTCTCTATGACTCCTACAAATTTTTCTGTAATACTTAGTAGATTTTTACAGATCATCAGAAATACCTACATTTGAGTTGCATTTACATACACAGCAAAAAGGTCAAGGGCCTCTATAAAGATCTTAAGGCCAAGCAATTAAAGTACCTACTTGAAACCAAGACCAACAACACAACCCATATCAATGTTCTAGAAAAATCTGAAATGTCAGTGTTTGCGTAACAATTTTAACTTTCAAAGGTTCGTCATAAACATAATGCATTTTAAATAACATCTTAAACACGTCCTTAAAGGTTATTTTTATTCTTTTTTTTTGGGGAGTGGTAAATTATAGGTGACTTCTCCCGTCCTTCGTGTCGGACTTTTACTAACTAAACCCACTCATTGGCACTCATGTTCCTTCGGTTGCTCTTTATGTTCCGGGGTCACGGTAACTAATAAACATTTCGCAACCCCGCCAGGCATTGACCCTGTTTCATTAAATATTAAAAAAAAATGGGACTTCCATACCTTGTCTTACACTGTATGGATATGTCGCAGTCATCTGGTTAAATCAGCTATTTGATTGTATGACTAGCGCGTTCATTGAATGACGGCATTTAATTGAATGACTATACGACAACTCGTCAAGTTGTTTAATGTAACGTTTAACGACTTGACTGAACGTCATTTAGCATTGTCGTTAAATGGGATATAGTCGACTTTGTAATGTTTGTTTAGAGGGACCATAAGTTCGCAACTTAAAAACTTAACTTCCTTAACATAACAAAAATGAGGACATGACGACACTTTATTATGATTTTAATTTAAAAATAAAACTTTAAAAGTCGCCGTTGGCGGCATATTAATAGGTAAATCCATGCTGTCACACTATTTTATCAAGAATAAGTCACTTTAAAGTAAATTTAATCGAAATAATGTCAAGAAAGTGCTATCTGCGCGAGCTATTTTACGCCATATTTGTTTTGGTGACTACTAACGCCGCAGTGGAAAAAAAATGAACTAAATTACAATCACCTGACTGATTTTGCGTCCGCTTTATTCAAAGGGCTATGCTACAATCAGCTATCTAGTTGGACGTTGAGTGACGCTTGTTCAATCAGCTTTCGGCCTAGTCATTCAATTAAATGTTGCCATTCAATGAACGCGCTAGTCATACAATCAAATAGCTGATTCAACCAGATGACTGCGACAGATACATTTCGTTGATGAGAGAAGTTGGTGGGAGGCAGATGTGTAATGTTGTGATTGACGAGCCTGAATGCTTGATATGACTCTGATGGTTAGAGCTTTTTTGTGAAGAACTTACGTTCAGCATTAAAGGTCAACGCGGGCTAATGTGGTGAAACCAACTGAAAAAAAAATGTATAAAGCACCAGCTGTTTACGCTTTGTGTCAGTTAGTAAGGACGAGTTACATAAGTATAGTCGACCTATATAGGTCAAAATTTCTAGGCCTTGTGTACATACAAAATTCACACTTCTTAGACTTTTGACTTCATAAATGTAAATATTTACTGTTACTTGCGAAAAGTGACTAACTATACATTATATGTATTTGTTGAGTGTTATATCACTATTGTTTATAATATAAGTAAGTTTAATGAATTTTAAATATTTTGAACTAAACTAACTAACTATAAAAATCCCTGTTTAAACGGAAAAAAAGTTAAAAGAAAAGGGTTTTGCCAGAAATTAAAGTCGAATTAAAAATTTTACTGGTGTCGGATCCATGCTGCATGTATTTATCAATGTAACAAAAGAAAACACTGTAAAAAAATAAAAAGCATTAAGTATAACGCTTCGGTTCTTTTTGTCACAGTTTTAAGAAGCGATCGATATAATTACATACAAATATATTTTTTCCGATCTGAAAAGTAGGTAGCCAAGACATGACGGAAACGAGTTGTCAGTTATTACTAGCTTCTAGGTCTTCCCCATCTACCTATTGAATATTTAAATATTTCGGACTAAAACCACTTAATAGAATCGCCATTATATATTCTATTGACCACTGGGATAATCTCGGGTGTACCCCAAAGATGACCATTTCCACTAAACAATAATAAATATTTATTTCATTATTTCTACTAAATAAATTTCCTTGAATGTTGTGTTGTTGTCTTTGCCGTTTTATTGTAATTTATAGTATCGTTATTTAATAGCTGTTTATAATATGCATATTTTATCTGCAGTTCCTGTTACTTTATTGAATAATTACTGAGAAAATCTAAAAACCCAATATTCTTGGAGATATTTTTAGATATACTTATCTATACTTAATATTATCAAGCTGAGTTTGTTTGTTTTTTTAAACGCAATAGGCAAACTCAGGATTCCAATAGAATAAAATAAGTAAGTGTTGGATAGCCAAATTACCGATGAAGGTTTTAGGCAATAAAACATCAGTACATCACACTACGATTTACGGGTGCAGAGCAGAGAGACATCGACATACCCATACGATCAATTTTGTCCGATTGAACTGAAGCCTATTTTTTATATTATCCAGTAAAATACCGCTACTACACATAGATCTCCATCAAATCTTTCACCGCTTACTTAACACTCCATATTCTCATGTCCACAGATGATATCCTCCTGCTCCGTTTCCTGACCAGCTGCCGCTTCAGTATGGAGCGAGCCAAGCGCACCATCGACCTGTTCTTCACCATCCGCTCCAATGGACCGGAGCTGTTCTGCAAGCGTGACCCCTGGGCTCCAGAGATCAGACGAGTGTTTGAAGTCACGTGAGTTTTGCATTTATTTATTTGGCACATTAGACAAAGACATGAAACATCAAATTAAGTTAGAGACTAGTGTAATTCCTTACAGGTAAGCATAACATGCATTACATCATTATTGTTACTTTTCTGGTTGTTTTAGCGTAACTGTCCAAGCGGACAGATAATGCTCAATGATAAAAGTCTACAATTGAGCATAGACGTTCTTGAGTTCACCGATCTCCATTGAAGCATCTAGTGTATGGCTAAGACCATACGGCAAGGGAATATCATGAGCTTTAATTTTTTACTGCTGTTTAAATTTTGTATTATTAAGATGCGTACTTAGAACCAGATGTACGTGAGTCAAATGCTCAGAGGTGTTAACATCTGAGGCTAAATAAATAACAAAAAAATGTTTTACGTAATGTACCGATGTAAAATACCAACTGGATATTAAAGGAGATCCCTGACTAATGCCGAAGCTTGCCTTGGAGATTTAAAATAGGATAGGTTTGCTAGTTGTTTGGGCTCAGATAGCCGTGTATGAGTTGTCGCTCGTTTATATTGATGACTTTATCAATAAAATATCAATGATATACATGACTTGTTACTGTCTGGACATTTCGACAAATTTTACACTGCGAAGTACGCTACAACTGACCTTAGCAGACTCGTTTTTTCAAAACACCACCTAGCATCCGGAACTACAGTTATTGCATGTTTATTTTTAAAAGATGCATACAATAGCACAATAATCAAAAATATAAACATTTCAAAAAAGTGCTAATTATTGTAAAGGTTAAAGTGACACTTAGCAAAGGATTGCCCAAGCTGCGATGTTGTATTCATTGATCATAAAGATGTTGCATTTGGGTATATTGGCTGATGTGGCAAACCAGCACATGTATCTATACATTTTTTTATATACTTGCACAGGCACACTTACATAAGACCTTACATATAGATTGTTTACTGTCAGAACTTCGACTATTATGTGGTTGTTTGGATTCTAGTTCCGTGTGACGCAGATTGGGGTATACGAACATTAAAATCGTATAAGCAATCTGACTTCTACCAATTTGCTAATAGGCAATTAACAGTCAGTTTAACTAAATGTCAACTGATTGCCTTTTCAGAAGTGGTTTGTCGAAATTACATTTTGATATATTTCAGTTCATTACATTCATTTTGATAAATATTTATTGCATTAACAACCATATTTTTAGTAATCACACCAAAATTAACATTACAGGGACATGCTGCCTCTCCCGTACAAAACAAAAGAGAACTACAAAGTCTTCATCTACCGTCTGAACAACCCTGACTTGGATTTATTCAACTTCGTGGACGCTGTGAAGACTTTCTTCATGTTGGCTGACACCAGATTGACAGAAGACCATGAGATTCCTGCTGGAGAGATCCCTATCTTTGATGCAGCTAATGTGTCTCTCAAGTTTATTGGGAAAGTCAATCTGTCAGCGCTCAGGAAATATATGATGTACACACAGGTATGTTTAACTAAGAATCTATATCTACAAGCTGATACTGCGACTTGGTTCTCTGTTCTTCACCGTTAGGGATTGGACGGCATTCCGTATCATAAGTCGAATTGTCAACCAACCAAAATATCATAACAAGAAACTACTGCCCTCGTGTTTCTTGCTTCAGTTGTATCGTCATTGCGTCGATTAGTACCTATAAGCTTATTTCTTTATATAATATTTAAATATTATTAATGCGAAACGTCTTTTTAGTCTCTGATACTTTTATGGATAAACTACTAAACTGATTGATAACCTTTGCTACGGAGCTTGACCCCCAGAAATGTCATAGACTACTTTTAATAAATCTATAACTTTGCCTGCTTCCGTGCTAACCGACATTTACAACGAGGAAGTCACGGGCAGAATCTTGTATTATATAAAATTACGTACATAAAAGACAACTTTTCCAAAACGTTCTTTTGCTTTTACTAAAAATAAATAAGAAACGAAAGTCGTATTACATAACATCAGAATTAAATTCTAAAACAGAATACATTTCTCGTGCCATTTAATAAACGTATTTAAAATCTACATCAATCTTAATGAATTAAATGAATCACCAATCTTAGCGTTTAAATATTTTGCAGCAACTATGCAGATGCAGGCAAATTAAAGATATATTTTTAGTTTTTTTTAGTATATCAAAATACAGATTATCAAAATAAAACTACTTACAGTCTCTTAACTATGAAATCTAAAAATAATAGACATATACAAAACTTATAAATAATACTTTAGTAAATATATATATTCAATTTTTAGATTTTAATTAAAATTGTGACAACTCGGTATTTTTATTGGACTGATTATTTAAAGCAATACTTGCTACGTTTCTTAAAATATATTGAATGCGATGGTTAAAGCTCTGCGTTTCAAAAATAACGTAACTACACATACGACATTACTATTATGTTGCAAATCATCAAGGCTATATTTTGAAAGAGCTTACTTTTGAGAGCTTTCGAAATTATAAACTTAAGATTTACGATACTTAACAGTCTAATAAATGTTATTTTATCTTTCGAAAACTTATGATTGCAATAAGTTTAATTTAAGGTTTGACCTTCAAAGGTCTTGTGAAATCTCTTTTTTAATTTAAAGTAAGCGGTTGGAGTTGAAATAGTTGCGAGCATATAACCAGCTGGAAGTGTTCTTTTTATTTCACTTTACCTTGAAACATCATATTTTTAAATGTCCAAAGTTAGACCGAAAGTTATTTTTTAAGACCCATATATACTACTTGCCAAGTCAATGAAATTCTAACATCACCGCACTTAAAAAAAAAAAGTAAACTATATTTTACAAGTGTTGTAGCAAGCTTATTACCAAATTATTTGGAATTTGCAGAATTTAATCTGATAAGGGAAAATGTAAAGTGTTGTTGAAAATTAAAACAAAAACAACTCGTAAACACTCAATTTTTATACATAATATTACTGTATCTTTTTGCTAATATACTGCATGTTGTTTTTGCGTTACCAGGGTGCTGAGTTGTCCAGGTAGCCTATATACCGATTACTCTTAAGAATCAGTAGCTTAGACTCTTTAGAATCGGATTAGAAAGCAACTGTTTTTGTTTTCCGGACAATGGTTAAAGAAATGTAGTATTCTATACTAACCTGACTAAATAATATAAAACGCTGAGGAGAGTTTTTGTTTGATCGAATTGGAAATATAATTTCTGATCATGGTAGCGGTAAGAGACTAATGACTAATGTCTTGCGTCAGTTTTTAAGTAACACCTCTGCTTATTGCACTGCCAACCATTAAATCTTACAAACAAAGCTAATGAGATACACTTACCATGGTTATAAACTTGTAATTACAGGGTAGGCACTTATCCAGAAATTGCGATCTTTGAACTGAATAGGCATTACAAAATATACGTGTCTTTACATACCTAGATAGTTTAAAATGAAAACTTTCCGCATTTCCGTTTGTATGTGTACAGGTGTACTTATATCTTTTGAACTGCAAATTCAAGGGGTAGATCAATACATGCATATTATAGTGTAGATAAGTTCAAAGATTTGTTACATCCTGGCGAAGCTGGGGCAGATCGCTAGTAACAACATGGAAAATAATTCAGACAGAATTCTCCGAATCCGAACTATGTAGAATAAATTGAACAAGTGTGTACATAGACACGCGGGCGCATTTGCTTTTCTTTCACTTTCATAGTGAAAAAATAGAAAATACACCTATGTGACCGACGGACACGACTGTGAAGAGATCAGGCGCAGAACTTTTATATGCCTTCAAACAATGATATTTTAAGTAAAAAAGTGTAGATTAGAGCCTTCAAACAACAAACTCCAAACTGAGAAATTCATAAACTATAAACACGAATGATATCTTCTTATAAATCTGTATTGCAGTCTATAATGGTTTAGTTTTATTTATTTATTTATTCATGTAACAATTCACATTGTGTCTGAATTACATTAATCAACATAAAAAAAACTAAATTAATTATAAAACAATAAATAGTAAATATATAACAGTAAATTAACACAAAAAAAAAATATATATATATATATAATCACAATCAGCAAATAATAATCACTAAACAATTTAATATATTTAATATATTTATTTTACTTATTTTATTAGTCGTTAATGTCTCAGGCAAAATTGGATTATAAATTGTTTAACGATAAATCGACCCCGCAATAATATTGTGCATGGAGACTGCAGTAATTGTCAGGTTACTGGGACCTATAAATTTGTCTTCTCGCAACGTAAGATTTACATCTTCAACTGAACATAACATGAATTTGCGTAAAGATTGCTGATAGGTAATTTCATGAAATATAACATACAGTATAAACAACACCTTATTAGATATGATAAATATTAGACTTGCAATATTAAAATTATGTTATTGTTAATTCCAGGAGGCGATGCCAATCCGGCTAAAGCAAGTACATGTCATCAATGCTCCGTCATACATCGGCAAAATCTTCGCTCTCTGCAAGCCATTCCTGAAGACAGAGGTCTCCAAACTGGTAAGTTTTACCTTCATTTGCGTACCTTTGCGTAACTATAAGAATATTGAAAGAAACAAATATTCTTGATCAAAATTAATTTCCAAACGTGTCCCAATCCGACAAATTCAGTAAGAGATGCAGCACCAACAGCTTTACATGTCCGTACTTCAAAACTAATGAGAAATTCCATTAAAACTACTAGTACTTAATACTTTGCCCAAACTGGAAATCTCATGTATGTCCGAGATTGATTGTTGGCAGTCGCATGCGATCCACCGCCAATGGAAACAAGACAGTTAAAGGTAGTAACTATTTATTAATCTGTGGTTAAAGTGCTTAACATTAATATTTGTTTCAGATTAAGTTCCACGAACCAAATACTGACACTTTGTACAAAGACGTCCCACAAGAGATCCTGCCGTCTGAGTTTGGTGGCAAAGCTGGACCTATTGAACAGATCAAGAAGGAATGGATCAAAAAGATAGAGTCCAAAAGGTATGTACATAACGTTTTCGTGTTATTAGAAAAAAAAAAAAAATATTCTTACTAGTCTTATTTTTGCACTGTGCTGGATATTTTGGTCAATTGTTTATTAAACGCCAATAAAATATTCTTTCTATTAATTTAAGCAAATATCAAGAAGAGTTGTGTTCTCACATCTCATATAGTTTCAAAAAACAAACAAAAAAATGATTTGTAATCATTGACCTAGCGAGGGCTTATTATCAAGTGTAGTATATTGCTTGACTGATTTTGATTTCAATATTTTTCAGGGATTGGTTCCTGACAAATGACAAGCGTTGGGCAGTAGATGAGTCTCGAAGACCTTCGGGCAATCATGACGACCGAGTGGACAAAGTAAAGGAGCTTCCTGGCTCATTCAGATCACTAGCTTTAGATTGATGACTTAGTAGTGTTTCTATTATTATGGTTTTAATGATCCGGTCCCATGTATTAGAGATACTTAATTAACAATAACTATGTAGGTAATTAGTATATTTTATGTAGGATTTTAAAGGTACAAAACATCGATAAAAAAATAATGTCCACAAAAAATTAATTTTTCATAGCTTTGAGTAAAACCGTGGGTGATTTTGTTTTAAACTAACATCCATTACTTAAACTAATGTTACCACTAAAAGTATTTTTGGTACGTTAAGGTACATATTTATTATTTAAGAAAATATTTTTGCTATTCAGCAGAACTTCTAAGAAATGTAGGCGAGTTTATTAATTAATGTACCTCATTATGGTATTTTTAGGTAGATGCCTATTTCTATGTGATAATTTATAGAATATTTTACATTATTATTTTGTATTTTGAAATAAAACAATGTGAAGTTTTTATATGGATTTATTACTTACCATTTATTAGAAATACTTTTACTGTACTAATAATTATTTTATGTATAGACGAATATTGATGTTTGTCTGTTTACAATCGAGTTTAATAAAAGTTCACAATGCTTCTTAGTTTGGGATCAGATGACCGTGAGTGAGTTGTCCCAGGATATTTATTTATTTGTTTATTTATTATTATTCTGTACATAAATGATGCCCTTTTATACAATCACATTATACACCTTGATGAAAATATTAAGAAGACGATACAAATACTGAATTAGACTACAACGAGTACTTAAAAAAAACTTACTTGTTTAGAAATAGAATCACGCCAACTTTTAACCTACCGATTGATCTGCTAAAAAATATAATTTCTTTTACCACTAATCTTATCACTTGGTCCTCATTTTACCTATATTATAATATTTTTATTAAAAAAAACTACTTTTTACACATTTTAACAATTGCTTTGTATAAAAATATTGTAATATTAAAAATTATTCCCTAACACATATTGAATTAAATATGTAATACCTAAATAAAGAAGAATAATCATAATAATCCCATTATAGTAGTAGTAAAATATCACAAATTATCTAGTCTATAGCCAGGGTTCTAAAAGATCCAGTCATAATAGTTTCCGCGGGACCATTTTTGACTTTCTTACTGACATCTGCTTTCCAGAGATTGTCATTAAGGTAGAATTTCCTGAAAATAAACAAAGTCAATGTATTATTAATTTTTAAGTACTAAGGTTAAGTACTAAGATCTCATTTGGTCAAGGGTGTAAATAAGAGTGTAAAATTTAACGTATAAATACTATAACGTTTAAGAGCATTCAGTAAGCGGCCAACCAATCCATTACCCCCCACGTTAAGAAGTGGGGTCCAAATATGACATTATACGCTAAATGTGTTGCCAACCGTAAATCTTGAAAACCAGGTCTAATTCGGTTATTTTTTTTTTATCAAATATTCGTATAAATCTCAGGTAAGGTTCATGTGATAGGAAGAGTAGTAAAATAACGTTTGAATAAAGTTCACATTCGGCATAGGCTGGGCGATTCTTCTCTGAGATGACAGAATAAAGCCAGTCAGGGTCAGATTGTATTTTAATAAAAAAATACAGTAATTTAGCAAAATCAAGTTACTGTAACTTCAATGACGCGTCGCCGCCTTCACGAGCACGTTGGCAATTCTGCAAACCACCACGTACGAGAAAACTAAATTTATTGACACTGGTGCCGATACTCTTGTGCACAAACTAACGTAAATTTAAGTTAAGTGCATCTTTCTCTTTCCGTTTAATTAAGAAAAGGACAGAAGATCAAATATTAGAGATGATATTGGTGCTGAATCTCTCGTTTACAAACTAAACCAAAATTTAAATTAAGTGCATCTTTCTCTTTTCATTTCATTAAGTGAAGGATAGAAGACGTCACTAAGCAAACGTTTAGTTACCTGTCTTCGTTAATTTCTCTGACCCACTTTAAACTTTGTTCAACCATGCTCTCTGCCTCTCCGTCGTATTCTGAAGGCAAGTACTTCTTGTCTATATGCTTGTGTAATCCAGTGTGGTCGGAGTGGAAATGAATCTGTAATTAATTGAAGCTGGTTAACAAAAACTCATAAAATCTTTGAAAAAAGGGAACTCCCGAACTCCAAAAAGATTGTTTTTAAAATCTACTACTACTACTCTAATTGGAGGAGCTCATCATCCACCAATGATAAGAATAACGACTAAAGGAGTTTAGTGTCTGGTAGACTTTAACCCGACGTTTGCTAGTAAGTTTCTGTATAAGCTAAAGTCACAGCGATTTTTGACATCGTGATGTATCTTACATCATATGACATGTAGTTCCCTAATATTGCAATAGATGTCGCAACAATAGGGAACACATTTAAATAAAATAAAAGGCATCCTATTGCTTTCAAAGCGAAATGAAAAAATAATATTGTAAGCTAAAGATATTACTTAAACATTTTAACGAAGCAATTTAAATAAAAGTACTTAAATAAAAATACTTACTATATCCCGAATTTCCTGCGGCAAGGCTCCCTTCACCAAACCATACAAATACTCATAGAATGACGGGCAATTGATCACATGGGCTTGATGTAAACGAACCGGCATGGCCTCCTGAAAATTAAAAATTGAACATTTAATCGATATTTTTGAGCTTATGATATACACTAATATTAGAAAAACGCATTTGTTTCATCTTTGCAGTAATATAGCTTAAATATCTGAATGGCACTATGGCCATGATGATTTATAGATGATGCTTAGTAACTATATTCCTGTCACTGTCGCACAACTGCATGATGGATTAAGATACTAGGGCCTGTTCCACAACGTCGAAATAGTCCAGATCTACAAGATAAATTCAAAAATGGAACAGATTATGTTTGAAGTTATCTGCCAGATTGTTTTGCATGGACATAAGCTGAATAAAGCTGAATAAAATGTGTGTAGGTTCTCAGGCCAAAATAAATATGTAAATTTGCACAAACTTAACTTTAGTTTAGGTGTTCTCTGTGGGTATTTTGTCAACGAAATTTATATATAAGTTGTTAGGCAAGGCTTTAGTATTCGTTTGCTAAGTAAAGGTCACACATCGATAAACAAACATACAATCATTGTTTATGCAAATCTTTGTAGCCTCTGTATAACTTTCATTTCCAATATTTAAATGAATTAGTTTAATGAGTGCATCCAACAGATCTACCTTCAAAATAATTTGAAGGACAATGGCTTGAGAGAAGAGTTTTGAATAGGTTACTAAGATGTTTCCATGTCACATCTGAAACTTAACCAAGTACTTGATGTGTCTGTACTTGAAATACATTTTAACTATTGTTTCTTAATAGTAATACTGTTAATTCTATAAATATTAATAAAAACAAGGCAAAATTATTTTCGTTTTCTATATAATTCCTTTTGGAGTCAATTAATAGAGTTTGAAAATTAGTATGAAAATGGGCGGCAGAACACGGCTAGTAAGAAATAAAGTTCTTAAACCAAAAAGTTAAGCATTCAACCAAAGTTAGCTAAAAGTACTACATCTTAATCTTAATATATATAAATCTCGTGTCACAATGTTTGTCCTCAATGGACTCCTAAACCACTTAACCGATTATAATAAAATTCGCACACCATGTGCAGTTCGATCCAACTTGAGAGATAGGATAGTTTAAATCTCAAATTATAGTCGCAATTTTAATTTCTTGCTAATTATTTATCTGTTATTATTTGACAGTCACAATTAATTTATTTGTATAAGTACGATTTTTAATTCGAGTCAGAAAAATGACATTTCCAGTGTTGCAGGTTTTTAGTCCCAAATAAATAGTGATGTGGTACAATCGAGTTTTTACAATTAAATCTTAGTCGAGAATACTTTTTTTATTCAATATCAAATTGCCTTTAATTATAAAAAAAATATTACATGTAATTTACAGGTAATTAAATAGAAGACATACACGGTAGGTAATTTAATATTACATAAAACACTGTTATATTATTTGTTTTTGGTAAGGTCCATATTTCTAAAATGGTTTTATTTCAGACCGTATGTATTCAATATTTACAATAAAAAAACGCTTCGGTACCTAATAAAACAAAGCATGACTAAATGTCTAAGTCTATCGATTGTGGAACATCACTATTGTAGCGGGTCACCCTTTTTGGTATCAGTGACAGTTGCACTTGTCATTTTTCTGACTCGAATTAAAAATCGTACTATAGTTGTTGATTTTGGAATGTTTTACATTGGATCCGACAGACGGCGCTACCATCGCAGTGTCAAATTTTAAATAATAATCACTTTCAGATGTCATAAACATAGACAATGATATTTAAAAAGGTTCTATAAAAAAATGCGTAGCAATACTTTTTAACATGTCGGCGCTACCATCGCAGTGTCAAATTTTAAATAATATTCGAATTTTAATTTTAGTCTGTCCCAAAAGTTAGCGCTGCGATCAAATTAAAAAAAAGTTTTGTTATCATTGTGTTATCTATTATTTTGTTATTGTTGTGTTTTTATTGTGTAATCTTATATCTACCCGTGCGAAGCTGGGACGGGCCGCTAGTAAAACTATATAAAAAACTTACTAATAAAAAGATCAAAAACTTTTGAAAGAAAAGTATATTTGATCTCGCGACCATCATGAGCGTGATGTTTTTAATATCGAAGATGACGATGTGGTTTTCGGGAAGCACATCTTTTTCCAGCCTCAGCCAGTGGTCCGCTTGCAACATGAAAGATTTGATGGAGTCATAGAACTCGTACTTTTCTGAGTCATTCAATCGATGGATCAGAAGCTCGTCGATATTTTTCGCGGTATCGTATGTTGAAACATTTCTGAAAAATATATAAATAACATTATTTAGCTTAGCTTACCAAGAAAAGCCTTATTTAGATATTCTAAAGGTTCAAAGATACCATGACATAAATAAAAATATATTGAAAATAAAATAATTCTACATCGTACTAATATTATAAATCTGAAAGTCCCTTCGTCTAGCGACGCCCAGCATGAAATACACACATCAAAAGTGTCTAGGGATCAAGCATTTTTATGCGGATTTCTTGAGATTGAGATGTGGCTTTGTAATAAATTTATGTTTTTATAAATTTATACGGATCCTTTTTGGTGCATTTCATAATTTGAATCAGGAACTGTGAAGCAAATTCGAGTAAAAGATGAAAATCAGCTGTCAATATTTTCCCTATAAAAACATACAACGCATTGAAGACATTATTAGTGCTACTGTTTCCCTACTACTGATTAAAACCAACGTTATTATGGAGCGGCGACGTCATTTAAGCAGGGAAGAAATGCTCAGAGCCGTGGGAATGATAGAAGCTGGTTCCCGGCAACGTACTGTGGCTTTAGCTCTGAATACAAGTCAGAGTGTTATCAGTCGACTTTGGACACGTTACCGAAGCACTGGTACCGTGGCTGAGCGCCATGGAGGACGGTATCGCTGCACCACACGGAGACAAGACCGATACATTCAAATCTTAACTCGAAGAGTTCCAACAATAACCGCCATGATGTTAGCCGTGAGGCTTCATCCCTCTTCAGGGAACTTAATTAGCGACCAAACAGTCAGAAACCGCTTGCATGAAGTGAACCTTCATTCCCGAAGACCGCTACGGGTACCACCTATAGCAATGCACAATCGTAGGATTCGATATCAATGGGCTCTTGAACACAGAAATTGGGCAGAAGAACAATGGCGTTTCGTGTGCTTTTCTGATGAGTCTCGTTTTGGTATGAGACCGGATACAAGACGTATTCGACACTGGAGAACCCCCGGACGCCAACAGTGATTAAAATCCTGCCAGGAAGTCCATCCTTATAGTGGTGGAACCATCATGGTATGGGCGGGTATTTGGATCGGCGGAAGAACTGAGTTGATTTGGATCAGAGGCAACCTCAACGCTCAAATTTATGCTGAGACGATTGTTGTATCAGACGTCATCGTTCCTCTACAAGTGCAAATCGGTCCCTTATTTCAGTTAATGCATGATAATGCACGACCGCACACCGCAAGAGTTGTAAGACAGACTCTCGCCGCAGCTAACATCAATGTCCTGCCCTGGCCTGCTCAGTCGCCAGACTTGAACCCGATTGAGCATGCATGGGATATGCTACAGAGAAGAGCTCTGCCGAATATGGAGGGTATCCAGTCGCAAGAAGACCTTTTTTTGTTGTTGCCACGAACATGGGCGGCCATTCCACAGCGTGATGGATGAACTCATTTTGAGTATGCCAAACCGATGTTCTTGTGTTGTTAGTGTTCGCGGTAGAAACACGGATTATTAATTGTTTAAGTTACCCAATAAAATTTTAGAGAAAACTGTTATTTCAGTCTTTTTTTCGAACTTTTGTGTTAGTGGTTCAAATGTCAAAAACCCCTTTATTAGGAAAATGGCAAATTTCTTTATTAATGCAAAGGTGACTTGGTTTATCGTTACTGTGACAAACGAAAACACTTTATTTGATGAATCCTTAAAGAAAATTTTAATTAATATCAATCAGGAGAAAAGTTATTGCAAAAATATATGTTGATCCCTAGACACTTTTGATGTGTGTAGTTTAGCATTTCGATGCTGAATTCAGTGCCACAAAGTCGGTCATTTTCGGTCATTTTTTTGTATCAGTCTAGTCGTAAAACCGTGGCGTCACTCCAAATTGTTTAGGCGGCAAACCAACTTTGGAGCGAGATTCGACACTCAAAATCATCAATCAAATGGATGGACGTCAGTTCAACTGATGCGGCAATATAACCATCAATGCCCAGTTTCGAACACACGTGATTCGGACACAATAGAAAGTCAATAGAAAGTCGTTGAAAGGTTAAGTACCAAGTCTTTTCAAGTCAACTGATCCTGTTTTCGAAAGATTTTAAGCCAAAGTACAAATACTAACGTGATATCAAATGAGGTCTTAATTCCTGGGGACTGTGGGTCTCTCTTGGTAAACACTTCGCTCATGGTAGCCCGACTGGTGCAGAAGTTTCGTATGCATCTCTTGGTTCTCTCCAGACTGTTGTGACAACTGAACAGGAACTTCTTTATCATGATGTCCTCTGAAACAATATAAACAAATTATGAATATTTTTTACCTAGTGTGTCAGAGTGTTGGGCCCAGTGGTTGAAGCCTACGCCCCTTATGTGTCGAAACATCAACAATGGGGTAAGTACCATTGTGACTTTTTCATTTCGTATCTCGGAAAGCAATAAAGCCGTTGTTCCGATTGACATTCGTAGACCTTTTACTGTCGCTGTTGTTAGGAATAGTCAGAAGCCAGAATGTTTGACAAACAGTCTAACTAAGGCATATTCTGTTACCCAGTATCTGGGTCGTAGAGATCTAGAATCGGATGTATCTATGCTATAGTCACTCCATGTAAAACGCTGGTATTCAGCTGGAGAGGTGGTAAAGGGCTAGGGAGACGATAGTGCTTACATATGTGTTGTCTATGAACAATACCCGGAATAGAAACAGAATATTTTTTTTTTAAACAAAGAACATTTTTTATAGCTGTTGGTCTTTTGGGAACCAGGTGC
Source organism: Athetis lepigone (assembly GCA_033675125.1). Taxonomy (NCBI): domain Eukaryota; kingdom Metazoa; phylum Arthropoda; class Insecta; order Lepidoptera; family Noctuidae; genus Athetis; species Athetis lepigone. The sequence continues at coordinate 9,321,009 of CM066243.1, read as the reverse complement.
GTATTATTTATGTCAAGATGACAAAGATATTACATTACAAAAAAATCAAGATCAACAGTACAAAACCATCTGCAAAACAAATAGGATAAATCTGAGAATAATTAGTTGACGGTGTTTATTAATAAAAAAAATCATAAAACATATAAAGTAACTCTTATTACACCGGTTTTAGGTACTACATATGGAATGTACCACCCACGCTTGTTTTTTTACTTTAAACAACTTATAACCCTTTCAATGTGTCCAACTTGTGATTTTTTTACAAAGTAGTTATTACTTTGTAAAAAATCACAAGTTAAACCTGATCCCAAAGTTCATTTGGAGTCACACACCCGGTTTTTATTTTCTCAAACGAATGACACACTGGCCTTCGTAACTTAGTACTTTTAAAATCCGAAGTTACGATTTTAAAATAAAAACTATTTAAAAACTAAAAATAATGCTGTTTTATTAACTACTGGCAAAAGACTTAAACAACATCATAAAGTAAGTTTTTATCAAAAGTACGCCTTTATGTGGTGGCCAGATTATGACTTGATCATTTCATTAAATGTTCAACCAGTGTTTCACACACGTGATGTACCTAATGTCGTTTAGAGTGATTAAGGCGCCCGCCTTTCATATAAGAGGTGAACTGTGAATCTTGACAGTCGTTACGGGCAGTCAGAAGCCAGAAAATCTGACCAGCCTAACCAAAGCGTACAGTCCCGCCCAGTAACTGGGTTGTGGAGGTCTGATAGGCAGCCCCTTCATGGAAAACACAGGTATCCAGCTGAATCCGGTTAGGCTAGAAGCCGACCCCAACGAAATTGGGAAAAGGCTGGGGCTCTCACGTCGCGTACGGCTCATATAACTTTGCGTTTAATTTCAATTTTATTATCGCTAATTTCCGCACTCCTACCTATATACTTGTTTAAATTTTTTAGTTATAGCATATTATATGACTAGAATAATATGACTAATGTTCTCATGGTGATATAACATAATTATTATAACTACCGTCTTTCATTATTATAGTAGTTAATTTCTTAGTTACAAATAATTCTAAGACTTCAAATTGTAGGTACCTATGTATATATACTATGTATGTACGTTATAAGTCCTAAGAAAAATCTTCTAGTAAGATTTTCTTATTGAAAATATTCAATGACTTTAGCTGAACCACGAACCACTTTAGAAAATTACGGAACACAAAATGGCCGCCGCATAGCAAAAAAATATATAATAATACATAGTAATAATAATATTTTAGTAAATTGTTGCCAATAAGCCTGATATAGTGGTGATGGATCGATTAGAGCGTCGCGCAATGATTGTTGATATTGCTGTCCCGCATGACGAGAACCTCGTGAAAGCTGAAAAAGATAAGCAATCAAAGTATCTTGACTTGGCTCGCGAGGTTGTCGACATGTGGGATGTGAATTCAGCAGTCATTGTGCCGATAGTCGTGACGGCTAATGGCGTAATAGCGAAGAGCCTCGACCAACATCTGAGGAGGCTCTCGCTAGGCAGTTGGATCAAGGGCCTGATACAGAAAGCGGTACTCCTGGACACGGCGCGTATTGTCCGGAGGTTCCTCTCTCTGGAGCCCTGACCACCGGTAGCTTGGACCCTGTTCCCGATGCCGGTGGGCTACTATTTTTTATATTTTTAAATGTTTTTATTTTATATTAATATTTAAAAATGTAATTTATATGTAATATACTTTAATAAATATTTTAGTAATAATAATAATAATAGCGTAATGCATTAGGCGAGACGACGAAAAAAATTAATTAGTCCGTCAGTTAGATTATTAAAAAATTTTGGAAACGTATTTTTTATTTTTTCTCGTCAACGAAAAATGACAACGATACAGTGCGTCGAAGTTGCGCGTGACGTCACGATTAGATACAATTTTTCCAGGGCAGTGACGTCAAAAGCCCCCACTCCGGAACTTTGTTGCTCTTTATCTTTGTATTTTTTTATTATTTTGATCAAGCAAAAAATCACATACATCACACACAAACACGTAGATGCAACAAAAAGAAAATGTAACCAAGATTTAGTAAAACATGTTTTTTCTTGCCTGTTCTTCTCCATAGAGATCTACGTTTTGGAACAGGCAATTAGCGTCACTTTTCTTTTCTGACTAACCGACCGACTCTTTTGACAATTCATAAGTACCTGTAAATGGTCTAAGTGAAATAAATGCTTTGAATTTTGAATTTTGACCTAGTTCGTTCTTTAAATAGACCAACATAAAATTCTAAAGTTTCAGCAATTTAAAAATAACATCTATTAACAATTTATTATAAATTACGATATAACACATTCACACACACAATAAAAAAAATATAGACAGGTCATTTTTTATTACCTGAAATTTTTTATTCTCTATTTCGTCTTTAAACCATAAAACACACGTGATTCCAGACACAATAGAAAGAGAATAGCAGCTCGACCGCCGGCTGTCGCTTGGTCGTTGAAAGGTTAAAGAATTAACACTTCCAAAGTTCTCGTTATGTTAATAGGGATGTTGACTACATCAAAAGAATGACATTCTGTTTAGTCCGTCTGTTAGACAGTCCAAAAATACTGGACATATTTTTTGCTTGATCAAATTAATAACAAAATACAAAGATATAGAGCATCAAAGTTCTGGAGAGGGGGCTTGTGACGTCACTTCTCAGTAAAAATTATACAAAGGCGTGACGTCTCACGAAACTTCAACGCACTGTATTGTCGTCATTTTCTGTTTACGAGAAAAAAGAAAAAATACGTGTCCCAAATTTTTTGATTATCTAACTAACGGACTAATTACTTTTTTTTTGTCGTCTCGCCTATTGATAAATAACATATTTTTTTCCAACACAATAGCTACATTCTTAATATCTAATTCAATGAAGCAAAAGTAAAAGGTATGAACTTTAAACCATTCTTTTGAAGTCAGAGGCACGCAAAACAGTAATTTTTAAACGAAGGTACTTACCCAAATGATTGGTTTGCAAAGTATTGCTTAATTAGAAAACGATATTTTGGTCATGGTACACGGGCAACATTTTTGAAAGTTGTTAGGAAAATAAAACGTAAGTGCAATTCGACCTTGTTTTTTGTGCTGTTTGTTTTTTAGTGTTGCTTTTCTTCTTTTTTGTGTATCAACAGGGGTTATTGCTCAGACTACTTAAATACTTAGTACGACCGTTTACTGCTATCAAGTTCGGGTTCGTATTGTCTGTATTTGTGATGTTAAAAGGACACTCGAGACAGTCTGTAGTCCTTAGCTTGCCATCCCAGTCATGAGCCTTTGATATTATCTACCCGTCGAAAATAACGCACAGAGAAAATCCCATTTTATCCTTTGTAAAAAAGGCCTAATAGCGTAGGACCCGACTACGGAGGGTCAATTTCCATACAACATTTACATAATTATTTTGTACACTGTACAGATTCCCTTTTATTTCTATTATTAATTTAACAGCTCAGGATAAATTGTAATTGTCTATTTTTATGATATTGCATAAGTTCATGAGATTCACCAAGCCGACATCGACAGTTAGACGGACGGACATGTCGGTGGAGTGCTTGATAGCAGGGTCCTCTTGGTACCATACGAGTATGGAACCCTAAAAAGTAACGTCCCTAACGATCATAACTTTCATAACTAATTGCAACTTTTCCTTGAGGAAGTAAAAAACAGGAAGGCAGACAGAGTTACTATCGCGATTTATAATATTAAGTATATTTTATTATATCAATGATGCAAATCAGTTTCTTTTCACTTATGTAACATATAGGTATATTTCTTTATTATTAAAGGCAACCTTTGTTTTAATAGGACTACTTGTATATGAGTTTGTTTTGTGGTTTTGATATTAGCATAGAAATGGTTCTAGAGTTGGAACGCCACATTATTTTCGCAATGGCGGTGAACGCCGAATAAATGTTCACAATAAGATATTTAAATAATAAACATAGAGCTGTTTAGATGGCTTTATTTTGAAAAATGCTCATTATCGCACTAGTGTTGAAACACACAAATTACGACTGCGATACATTTCGAATCTAGGGGTAACTATCTAGGGATAATCTAGGGGTAATCTGTGTCTAGGGTTTAATGAGATTCACTTTACAAACAGGTGTGTGAAATATATTAGTTTTACATTACTTACTTGATCATCATCTAACCTTTTTCTCAACTATGTATGCTTACAGTCTTCCAGCTGAATACCAATCTATATCCAATCCTTATTAATATTATAAATGCGAAAGTAACTCTGTCTGTCTGTCTCTTCTTCACGCCTAACCCATTGAGCCTATGTACAAAATTTCATTTAAAATCTGGTACAGATATTGTCTGGGACCCGAGAAGGGACATAGGATAGTTATCATCCCGAAAAACTCCCGGGAACGGGAACTATTATTCCACGCGGACGAAGTCGCAGGCAAAAGCTAGTATTTTATGTAAAAGGAGAAGCTGACTGACTGACTTATTGACTGACTAACATAATATCTACGTAGGGTCTAAACCATATGGGTGAGAAACTTGAAATTTTGGCACAGGGTTTCCATGTATACCGGCTTACCGGCGCTTATCAGTGCTGGTCCGTTCTTCACAAAGGAAGCAGGTTGAAGCAGACTAAGCAAAATGTCGGAATGATTTGCTTGCAGTTGTTATAGCAACGCCCAGCGCTGACAAGCGCGTGTTGAAGCTTGTCGGCACCGTTCAGTGCTTATAGGCGCGTGTTCATATATTTTCCTGCTCCGGATTACCAGCGCTGACAAGCGCCGGCTAGCGCTTATAAGTTTCCAGCTTTCTTTCTGTATACGGCCTAAGAAAGGAATCTTAAAAATTCACACCCTAAGGGGATAAAACAATGGAAGTTTCGACATTCAACAGGCGCAGCCGAGAGCGAAAACTAGTGTTTTAAATAACGCGACTGCCAGACCCACAAACCATTTACTGTACAATCTACCCATAAAACCATTTGCAAAAAAAACTAAAGAAAAAAATAATTACATGAATTAAAATGTAGGTGCATGGATAATTTATTCACGATAACACGTGTAAACGTGTTGTCATGTTACAAGTGTTATAAATAACCCAACAATTATATTAATCATCAGATCACATACCCGAGTAGACGTAAACCGATTAGATGATGATTGTCTTCCGTATATGAGTTAGTAACAATCGGTAAGAAAAGTTAGCAATTAATTGGTAATTTAACTAGAGTCGTGATGGTCTTGTGGTTTAGGCGCCCGCCTCATATTCAAGAGGGTTTGATTTGAACCGGGTATCCGGTGGATGGGAAGACCGTGGAAGCGTTGGGGAGCCTCGTGCTGTCGTGCACACAGCCATGAATCCACGACGTTGGTTTTTAAGCGTATACCGGCCTTTGCCAGTTGTTACAAATATAGTATACTCGTAAGCTAATATTACAATATATTTCGTCAATGACTGCATTGACGAAATATATACTAACTGTAGTACAGACTACAGTTCTTAGTTTTTGCTTGAAAGAGATAATTCATCAATTCATACATAAATCAATAAAAATTGCTCAAGCCTCGATTCAGTTCCCAAGCTAGGTACCTACCTCTTTTTTCCCAAGCAAAATTGCTCAAGCTACCTTGTACTTTGAAAGTAGCAAAGAGATAGATAGACAAGAGGCTTATGCTTTATTCTCCTATAGGCTCTTCCATAATAATCAAGGATTCATTGATGTTTCAACCGAGTTTCTTGCTTGGATGATCTTAGTACAGACATGCAACCTTGCCTACCATTATAAAGCAAAAATATTTATTGCGTTATATAGTTTTAATTAAGATTTTAAATATTATGAACCAATTTCTTTAAAAGTCCTTCGGATTGCGATTTTGTTTTGCAATTGGAATGCGAGGATTTGTGCACTAGAGGCCTTAATACTTAATAGAGGTGGAAAATGGTTAAACCAAGAGATTCTTAAAATGTTGTTGTATTGGCTTATTATAGTTACTTTATCCATTAATCGAATTCACGTCTCTGCAACTGTTGTAAATGAGGACAATGACGATCGAGAAAGTGGATAGAGGTAAGCATGAAGGTAAGATACTAATGGTTCAGTAAATACTATGTTACCGTTAGATAATATGTACTTCGACCATGTAATACATGTAGTTGGCAACTCGACAGTCGTTTACGTGAAGAACGTATGAATCAGCATTAAGTACATAAGAATATAAATACCTAGGTATTTAGTATTCGTGAGGCGTATTATTATTTTCTTAATTGCTATTGGTCTAGAGCTCGATAATGAGGAAAAGTGTGATGTTGTGGTTTTAAACCACAATCGTTATCGAAGTGAATTTTTGCTAGAGTTAAAGGCAAGACTACCAGGAATGAGGCTTTACAAGTCTACTAAACTAAAAATGTTTGTCTTGCTGTATTACTTTCTAAATTATCATAAATTCGTGTCTGCTTAGAATTATCAAAAGCGCAATTAACGACTTAGAAAAAAATATTAGTTACTTAGAAAAATACAGGCCGGGATTTTCAGCTTGTATGGACTACACCACTGATTTCAGAACTCATGAGCGTTCTAATTGTAATGCTATGTAAACTACGATTTAAACAAAACACGGAACATCAGATTTTTAAAATATTTTTTTAATAAACTTATGTTAAATGTTATATTTGGAAATCATGAAACATTCGGATTCATGGCAAAAGATTAACGCAAAAGGAACGCTTTTTCTGGTCCAATGTAATAACATTGGAGCATCTTTAGGTTACGTGTTTAAACAAACTAAGAAAAAAATGTATCTTTTTTTTCATAGTTTGTTTAAACGCAAAAACTTCAGTTTTATTTATATTAGTTAGAGTGATGAGTCAACACCAATTACAAAAAATGTAATAAAAAACAATTTGCTAATTAAGCAACCACAGTGTGTGTATCAACCATTAAAATGTAATGTTTCATTGTATTTTTAAGACAATGTATTAAGGAAATATTTGTCATAACGCTATAACTACTATAAGTCATATAAAAGTAAATTGTTGCTCTAAATATAACATTTATAACTTTCAATGGCACTTAAAAATATGAAAAACAATACACTCGTATCTTATGGTAAGTATCTAAGTTTCGGTCAATTAAAAGTGTATCATAATATGTCTTTTAGGGCAAACAAGAAACAAAACATTAGGGAATTTATGATGATTATGGTATATAATCTTCGGGTAAACAATAGACAATCCAAAATAATACTATATCGGACTCACACACATAAATGCTCCTAAAATAATCCTGTAATCCTTTATTGTTATTGGTATGTTTCTTCAAAATATTAGTTTCAGAGATTATTATAACACTGGTCAACTTCTAGCTGAATGCTAAATTAAACTTGATGCAGACCCTAATATAGTTAAGAAGCGCTAGGTAAATAAATAGTTTTTCGTGCGGTCGTTCGATAATGAACAAAAACTCCGACCCAGTGCGAGTCCGACTCGCGCACGAAGGGTTCCGTACTATCCGTACATCCGTATTCCGTACATACTACCGTTTTTAATATTAAGCAAAAAAACACGTCTATTGTATAGCCCCCCCCCCCTTATATTTTATTTTTGTTAATTTTCATAGCGGCAACGGAAATACATCCATTTTTCACAAATGTTTCAGCTTTCTAGCTATCACGGTTTATGAGATACAGCCTGGAGACAGACAGACAGACAGCGGAGGCTTAGTAATAGGGTCCCTTTTTACCCTTTGGGTACGGAATCCTAAAAACCTTACCTTACAAACACCACATACTACATAAATAAACGACCCAATAACTTTAAATAACATAATGACTATTTGAGCGAAATTTTTAGGAATGCACTCAGTTAAATTTGCAAAACACTCTCTTTGTTTACACACTCAAAAACGACATCGAGGTCAAATACTTGCTTAGTACCTACGATACGCTTATCCATACTTAATATCCATAATCATGCGAAAGTTTATGCGAAACCATAAACACATGTCTAATATTTTTATGTAAAGAATCTAGATATGTACAAAATTTCAAAGCTGTATCATGAAAAATCACAAAGCATATAAAGTTATCAGCTCATTGTTATGATACCCAAGGGCTCAAGTCTGGTACTGCAATCGTGTCTGAATGACCAGTCATTGACCGTATATTTGACAACTTTGACAGTTTTTGTACGGGAAATATGTCAAACGTTTGACGTTATACGTCAACAATCGATCATTGAACCACTGTTGCAATAGCAGATTTGAGTCCCTGGTTGTTTGTTCGAAAACACCATTCCAGCCAGCGTCTTGAAGGGGTTGTGTTGCCACCAATCCGCTGTGCGCACACGCAGTTGCCCTTGACACGTGTCAACTTTTTTTAAATAATTTTGCGTCAAAATATTGGCAGTCATCTCGTGTTCTTGGTTATAAGAACACGTGTATGATCTCCATACTATAATTTATTAACCGTACAATTGTCATTTAAACTGAAATATTATTTTCAAACTGGACATTGGCAGAAATCACCGAAAATTCGGTGGATTGCCATAATAAATATAAAAGTTGAAGTTGAAGTCAAAATATTGGTTTAAAAATTATTGGAATTGATTGAATTGACAGTTCCTTATTTAAAACAAACTATGTACTTATATATTCAGGTTTCGCATAAACAAAAACTAACCTAGTATAGTATTTGTTAGTTACCGAAACGCTAACCGGCTATCTGTTTTGATGAATGTGGTACAGATATAGATTGGGCCTTGGAGAAGAACGTGCTGCTTTTTATTTCGAGACTAATTAACTTTTTGTCTGCGTTTGGCATAACCGACTTTCAAGCGGACCAAGAATTCTCTTCATAGCATTCAATGGCAATCAGGTTGACTGACCATTTGATGTCATCACCAATCGATAGGTCATTCATAAGGATATTTCAAACAAACATGGTACGTTTGTTTAAAAAATCCTTAAATTAGAGGTATACCATGAAAGTTTAACTTCGAAAATAAAAAAAAAATTTAAACGTCGTCGATCATTTGAAATTAATATTGTTCAGATTAACGGTTTTCCTTTAGTTTATCTAGCCAAGTTTTTAGAGAGGTTTGGTCCTTATAGACGTTATTGTCGTTTACCCTAACGTCTGCATAAAATACAGTGTTACTATTTCGGATTTTCAGAGGTTCCCGAATGCAATGCCGCAAGCGAATCTTAGAAAATCATTGAATACAGTTTTGTTCCTTTTTAAAAATAATCTACCTTGACGGTTACCTTTCGACGACCAAGCGACAGGCGACTGTCGAGCTGCTATTGTTTTTCTATTGTGACTCGAATCACGTGTGTTCGAAGGTTAAAGTAGTTTTCCTCCAGGGTCCGCTGAAACTTTGAACTTTTCTGGTATGGTCATTAAAAGCAAGTAATTTTTGTGTGTCTCTTCTTCTTCGTTTTCATACAAAGAATTTTATAAATATACGATCATTTTAATTTTAGTATATCTTTAATGTAAAACTAAGACAGACGTGACAGACGTCATGATATTATACATAGAGCATTTGTACAAAGTATCACGAAGGAGTCCGGATATAGCATTCCTCCTCACTCTAACTCCTCAATGAGGCGCCGTGGAGGCCGCGTAGCCCTGGTGCTTCTTCGTAGGACTGTAGGATCATCAGGTGATACGTTAGGTGATGTAGCTGTAGATGTTGACGTTGTTCCATTAGGCGTTGCGGTGGCTGTAGATGTTGTTCCATTAGGCGTTGCGGTGGCTGTAGATGAGTCTGGTGTTCCAGTAGGTGTTACGAATGTTTCTGATGGTGTGGGTGATTCAAATCTTGGTCTGATATGATCCGCATGCCTGCGTCTCAAAATTCCTTCTGGTGTTTTGATGATGTAAGAATACCGCTGTGTTCTTTCTTTAATTTCTGCTGGCTCCCATCTTTTCTGCTCTTTAGTTCGCACGTACACTTTACTTTTTTTTTTATTTCAATTATAACAGTTTATCAGCAGTGATGTTGTTCATAGGTCGGACTTCTATCCATTTCGATAATGCATCGCAAAGGACTAACCAATATTTACCCTGAAATGGTCCTGCAAAGTCTATATGTATTCTTTCCCACACATTATCAGGAATAGACCATGAATAAACTGGTAATTCTGTGTTGTTCGGTCGATTTTCTTGGCATCCTTGACATGTTTTGACATAATTGTCTATTTCTTCATCAATTGAAGGCCACCAAACGTAAAAACGTACTAACGCTCTCATAGCAGATATGCCTGGATGTCCTCTGTGTAAGTATTTCAATGTAAGTCTTCTTAAAGAAGACGGTATAATGATTCTACCTTGCCATAGTAGAATTTTGTTTTCTACAGACAGTTCACTACGTTTTTTAAAATAGGGCTGTATAAAGTTGTCGTCATAATTGTAACTGCTCCAATTTGTTTTCAGTAATTGTATTACTTTTGTTAACGTAGCATCTCTCTTTGTATGTTCTTTAATGGTATCTTCATTAATAGCCATGTCTTCAAATTTTTTGTCGTTTAATCTTTGAACGATTTTATTGATGGCGTATTCTGCCTTAGATGGTTCCTCATCTGTGTTTGGCATTCTGGACAATGAGTCGGCAAGGATATTATTCTCTCCCTTAGTATAAATAATGTCGTAATCGTAGCTGCCGATCATTAATGCCCATCGAATTAGTCTGTTGTTCACCAGTTTTGGTAAGTTTCGGTTCGTTCCGAGTATATGTATCAATGGTTTGTGATCTGTTATCAATGTAAATTTAGATCCGCGTAGGTACTGGTCAAATTTTTTTATCCCGAAAAATATTGCAAGAGCTTCTCGATCGATAACTGAGTAACGACTCTCTGCTGGCTTTAATTTCCTTGAAGCAAATGCTATTGGTTGTTCGGAGTTGTTCTTTTTATGATAAAGAACCGCACCAACTCCTTTTTCTGATGCATCGCAAGCTAAAAACAACGGTTGATTTTCGTCGAAAGCTATAAGAGGTTTAGACTTCGCTATACATTTCTTCGTTTTTTCGAATAATTTGTTTTCGTGTTTTGTCCATTTCCATTTTTGTTTTTCTCCTGTTAAAGTATGTAACTCTGCACATAAACTATGTAAATGAGGTATGAACCTTTCGTAAAAGTTTACTAAGCCAAGGAACGATCTCAACTCTTTGACGTTTTCGGGTGTTGATGCTTTTAAGATGGCTTCTATTTTGGATCTAGTTGGTTTTATACCATCTTTGTTAATAGTGTGACCTAAGTATTCAATTTCGTTTTGAAGAAAGGTGCACTTCTTAAGGTTCACTTTGAGTCCCGCTTCTTTAAGTTTTTTAAAGACTAACGCTAACGTTTCAAGGTGCGTGATCTCATTTTTTCCCGTTATTGCAATGTCATCAAAGTATATTGCTATGTTTGGTATATTTTCCAATAGTTTTTCGAGGTAACTTTGAAAAATTGATGGTGCTATTGTTATACCAAATGGCATTCTGTTATAATTGAAATATCCCTTGTGTGTCGATATTGTTAGGTATTTCTTTGACTCTGGTGCTATTTTAAATTGTAAATATGCATCTTTTAAATCAATTTTTGAGTATTTCTCTCCATTAGCAAGACGCTGTCTTAAATAATCAAAATGTGGTACCGGGTGTGTATGCGATATAAGTACTGGATTGAGAGTCGTACGGTAATCACCACATATTCTTATTTGACCATTTGGTTTGAGAACGTTTACGGTCGGTGTTGCCCATTCAACCGGTGTTATGTTAGGATCTACTCTTTCAATTATACCTTCTTTCGTTAAGCGATCCAGTTCTAACTCAACATTCTTACGTATGCTGAACTTGATTGGTCTCGCTGGTAAATGTTTTGGTTTAGTTTCAGGTTTCACATGAATGTTAACTTCATAGTCTTTAACTTCTCCCAGTTGATTATCGAATAGACTTTTGTTCTCGTCAATGATTTGTTTCAGGGATGTAGATTGTGATTTAATAGAATAAACTGTTTCTGGAAATGGCATGTTGAACATTTCGCTCCATTGCAAGCCAAAAAGCATAGGGCTCGCATTCTTGATTACTACGACTGGTAAGATTTTGTGTTTGCCATCTATTTTAACAGTGACATCTGTGATTCCTTTTGGTATTATTTTGTGGTTGCCATAAGCTCGTAGTTTAGGTCCTTGTAGTAATTCTGGTGACCCAATTTTTTTCCAGAATGACGTGCTGATGATGGAATAAACTGAGCCTGGATCCCAATCCATGGTGCATTTCTGACCGTTGACCGTTGCATCAATTTTTTTGCACCTCATGTTGGCAGTGTTAATTTTGTATGTATTCGCGTCCTCATCACTGTCATCGGAGGACGTACTCGAATCTATGTTCATTGCTGAACTGTTACCCTTTGATATGCTCTGTACTCTCTTGTTGTTTTGTCTAAATGATATATATGCTCTTCCAGACTTTAAGCAACAGCTTTCGTAGTGACCTTTTGATTGGCAAGCTTTACAGGTATGGTTAGCAGCTGCGCAGTTAGCAAAATCATGCTTTTCTGTACTTCCACATCGTTTGCACTGGTTTTTTCCAAGTAGCCGTTTTTTATTGCGGTCACTTCCGTTTCCATTCGATCTTGTTGTATTTCCCTGTTTGATGCGTTGAACTGTGAAATCGTTTGTTGAGTTGTCATTTTCTGCTAATTCCCTTGACTGTGCGATAGCAAATATTTGTTCAAATGTAATTTCTGTTATTTTTCCGTCGACCTCTCGTTCTTGAAGGTCTGGCCACTTTTGTTTTAAATCTATTTCCAGCATTTCATGATTAAGACCTGTGGCGAAACGATCACGTAATTGTCGCTCTAAGAGCTCACCCTTGTAGCCACAGTCCTGACAACGCTCTTTCAATTTGTTTGCATATGTTTCCATAGATTCGTTATCTTTTCTTATACAGTTCCAGAACTCAGTTAAGGCTTTGTATCTGGTAGTTTTTTTAAGATAAAAACTGTACAATTTGTCTTTTATTTCTTCATAAGTTCGTGTTGCAAAAGTGTCCATAAAAGCAGTTTTAATTTTGTGAAAAACGTCCGGTGGTAGGCATGTTATGAAAAGATCTTTTTGTATTGTTTTGTATTCGGTTCCATATATGTTGCATTTTGTTTCAAAATATTCGATAAAATCTTCCACTGATGTAGTTTTAGGGTTAAATTTGTCGTGAGCAAAATTTTTGATATGTTCGCATATGTCCTGTTTTTTTACCGTTTCTGGCTGTGGCTCTGTTGGTGCACGTTGTGTAGTTTGCACAGCTAAGATTCGTAGCAGTTCTGTTAGTTGCTGTTGTTGGGTCTGTTGGACCCTAAGAAATTCCGTAAATTGTTGCGGATTCATTTTTTTTAATCCTCGTCGCCAATTTTATAAATATACGATCATTTTAATTTTAGTATATCTTTAATGTAAAACTAAGACAGACGTGACAGACGTCATGATATTATACATAGAGCATTTGTACAAAGTATCACGAAGGAGTCCGGATATAGCAAAGTCCTAAAGTCGTAGCCAAGAATTTACTCGGGAAGGAGACATCAGACAGATCGAACTCCGAACTACATGTCCCAAACCCTTAGTAAGCACCATGGTTGACACAGACGCTTAGTGGCTTTTAAAAGTAGCATTTATGGTGTTATTATTTCATTTATCTTATCTTTATATATATAATTCTGCTGTGCGTGTGTATGTCATTGAACTCCTCCTAAACGGCTTGACCGATTTAAATGATTTTCTGTATGCGTTTGAGTGGCGCCCTGGATGGTTTAGATTCACAAATCAGCCCGGCAGATGGCGCTGATTGCTTGAAAAAGCATGTGATCTCGGAAACGGCCCTAACGATTTCGCAGAAATTTGATATGTGGGGGTTTTCGGGGACGAGAAATCGATCTAGATCAGTCTTATGTCTGGGGAAGCGCATGTTTTCGAGTTTTTTCTTTCGCAATATTTCACGCATAATATGGGCGCTAATTAGGCTATATTTATTGTAATCTTATATCTACCCGTGCGAAGCTGGGACGGGCCGCTAGTATGTATATAAAATTCTCGTGTCACAATGTTAGTTACCTTACTCCTCCGAAACGGCCTTACCGATTTTTACCAAATTTTATATGCATATTCAGTAGGTTTGAGAATCGGCTACTACCTATTTTTCATACCTCTAAGTGTTGTGTGTGTGTGACAAGGGTTGTTCACCCTTAACATTTTTAACGCCGGTGAAACCGCGGGAGGCAGCTAGTATACATATTATAATTTACATTTTTAAATATTGTTACAAAAAAAACTAGTCCACCTGCATCGTGAACAGGGTCCAAGCTACTGGTGGTCAAGGCTCCAGAGAGAGCCTCATTATTTTATTATTACTTACCGAAGTTTTTGGGTAGAGTCGGCTCCTTATCCAACCAGTCCTTGATAGCAGCCACATCTTTGTCACTTACTTGGGTCATCTGAAAAGACAGTGTTCTAGTTTTAGTTTAATCATTATCCCTCGAAAGGCACTTTATTGAAGTAGTAAGATTCACTGTCTGTGTCGTGCCATCAAGCTCTCCTGTTTATTCTTGTTATGATTTTATGTTCCAATTTTAAATTATATACTTTTTTTAAAACCTCTGTTACAGTAAATACGATTGTGAGCTTTATTTTAAAGGTGTTTAAATATCTACTACCTAACTAACATTGTACCCAATTTTGACAAGCTAGGGCATTGTAAAAAAATTGTAGACCCGGTTATGGATAGCAAATTAAGAAAAAGGGAACTCGGTATCTACGACATACGGAACGGGTTAAAATACTTACTTATTTTCGTTATACACTTAATTTTTACAGAAGCCGTACTAATATTATAAATGCGAAAGTAACTCTGTCCGCCTGCCTTTCTGTCTGTCTGTCTCTTCTTCACGCCGCCACTAATGAAATTTGGTACAGATATAGTCTGGGACCCGAGAAAGGACATAGGATAGTTTTTATCCCGGCAATCCTCCGGGAACGGGTACTATTATTCTACGCGGACGAAGTCGCGGGCAAAAGCTATAGTATAACTATAAAATATTATGTCGTCATAATTCTTCAAGAGAACCTCAACGGCATAACTTTTAAAAATGTAGTTTTTTTTTGTAGTTGGATTACGTAATTTGGTAACTTAGGGCCGATTTTTCAATCGCTAGATAACTTTTAACTGAAGAGTATGTTTGACGTTTTGACAGCTTTTGTATAGAATATGTCAAACTGTCATATTCATTCCTCAGATAGAAGGTAACTGATGATTGAAAAATCAGCCCTAAGTCATTTTATAAACATTTTATTTTTTATTTTTCATTAGGTAAGTACCCGGCCAGCTTGCAACTATACAAACATTTTGAGGAAAAGGAAGACCAAAAATGTATGTATTTCTTTTTTGTTTTCCCGCCCAAAACAAGTATGATATATTACGAAAATATAATTTATGTATATACATAAATTATATACCTACATACTTTTTGGATTTTTATCTTTTTCTACTCGCAAATGCGAGTTTAAGTTTATCTTATTTTTAATTTAATTACTTGTCAAGTATATAAGTAGCAGCGGGCCTAATTAACCGACCACAATATTATGCTTAATGCGTAAAATATTATGATAATTTACATAGTAAAATAATTATATAAATAAATATTATGATTTGAAACAATGGGTGTTAAAAAATCCATATTATGTAACGCGATACAATTCTATGATTAGGTGTGACGGCAGTTTAATTAATAACAGGTTTTTTAATTAGGTAATTATTTTTATAAGTATTGTATTGCAAAATATCATGTTGTCTTGGAGGTCATTCGGCGTTATCCGCATGACCTGTACGACATAACTGTTTATACGTGTCATTCAAACATTATTCATCGGTCAATTTTGCAAAAATCGTATTATTTGAATTTATAACATTTTTGGGTGCGGCTAGCTGTACCACAGTAGACTGTGGCTGTACCGTAGGAAGAATCGTTATGGCTAGGTATACTTTTTTAAGGTCCTGTCTAAATAAGTAATAGATTTTGTGATGTTATTTTATTTTATTTGTTAAGATAGAATATATTGCCCCCCCACACTGGTAATAGCATAGAGTCCAAAGATCTGTTAATAAATATGTTATGATAATGTTTCCTTTTAAGTCAAAAAAGGTACTTGTATTTTTATTTATTTGTAATAATTTGAATAGAAATTACTATTATTTTAGTAAAAAAAAAATATTTATTGCGAGAAGTTCCCACAACATAATGAGCTCAGCAGTACAATAGTATTTTTCTTTATTTAATCCGTGGATCTTACAGGCCATGCGGCGTCCACCGCGTGACTTTATCACTTAAATGTGATTTATACATTATTAACCGATATATTTACAAAAATCCTAATATACTTAACAACCCAACTAAGGGTCGCTACATATCTGACGTAAATTGCGTCGCGTATTATCGGTCACGTAACGCCAGAACACACAAATCCATACTAATATTATAAATGGGAAAGTGTGTCTGTCTGGATGTTTGTCTTTTTTTCACGGCAAAACGAAGCGACGAATTGACGTGATTTTTTAAGTGGAGATAGTTGAAGGGATGGAGAGTAACATAGGCTACTTTTTGTCTCTTTCTAACGCGAGCGGAGCCGCGGGCTAAAGCTAGTATATAATAAAACATTCAACCTTTCACACTTAACCGATGATACGCTAATGCGAATATAAGCGATCGACGATAGGTTCGACGCATTTTCCATCAGATATGTACCGGCCCTCATTCTCACTCCACAAAAAATAACTGAGAGAGAATTTCGCTGTAATACTCATATATGTGCGGCTTGGTTGGTTTACATAAGATTTATTAGTTTTTATAGATATGCTGGTTAAGAACAATGGACATTCGAAATTTTAGATGCTTTAATTATTAGATTCTTTAGTGCAATAGCTTTTATTTCACGGAGTCTTGGAGGTCATGCAATATTATCTGCGTCCTATTTGACTGCAATGATCTTTCTCCACTGAGAAACAGTAGTAGCCAGTAGCTCACTAAATACACTAATTTAGTAAGCTACTGGTGTTCATCCTCTTGTTGACTTAACTAAATTTTATCTTCTGTCCTTTTCTTAATGAAATGGAAAGATAACGATGCACTTAACTTAAAATTTGGTTAGTTAGTGAATAAGAGAATCGCCTTTGCTTATAGCTAGGGATTAGTACTTGTAATGGGGTCAAAATCAAACATTTTTGTCTTATCCCTGTCCGGAAACCCGCCCTAAGCGGCGCGGCGGCTTTTAGGTGGCGCCTAAACCATATTAAAGTATCTGTGATTAATACAAAAAATCGTAACTTCGGGGCTAGTTTTACAGTTAAGTCAGAAACCCAAATAAGTTGCTTAAATACTTTTATTATCTATACAAAATTTTCGGACTGTACGAAGGGCACTCTGTACAAATATCTATTGTTTTTTTTATAAAGCCCTGCTGTTTAAAAATTTGTATCGATATCAGTGAAGGAAACAGTAGCAGACGTGTACTAACTAGGCTGAAATGATCAATCTGCGTCGTGCCTTCATTGTGTGAGAAGAAACCTTTGCCCTGTACTGGGACAATAAAAGACTCATTACCGCTGCAATCAAAGCCCATTCGATAAATAGAAATCGATTATTTTCCTACAATACTGTGATTGGAATCATTTTGCGATAAGAAAACTTACTTTTTTTGCAATCATTATTAATGTCATGTATTTCGTTTATTCATTTATATTACATAAAAAATACATTTTTAAATATTAATTTATAAAAAAAAAACATTTAAAAATATAAAATTTAGTAGCCCACCGGTATCGGGAACAGGGTCCAAGCTACCGGTGGTCAGGGCTCCAGAGAAAGGAACCTCCTGACAATGCGTGCCGTGTCATGTATTTTATTATTTTGAATGTGTCATCGGCCTTGCACTTCACGATTTTACAGTTTAGTTCGTTGAACTCAAGAAATCAAAATATAGGTAGTCATTAGCAGACCTGCTATAAATTATTACAAAAAATTAGTCACTGGTCTATAGGGTTTCATGTCTCAAGAGGAAAAAATATGATCACTTTTTGCTCCGTGTGACACAAACAGGTTTGTTTATGAAACTAAGTAATTCATTTTATCACCTGCGTAACGATGTAGGCTATATACCTATATAATAAATACTATGCAAGTACGACGAGCCAGTTTAGAACAATAACATTTTTTTGCAAGTCTGCAAAATTAAATTCAGAGTAAATGCACTAAGTAAATGACAATGACTCAATTATCAAGTTGGCACAAAAAAGTTGTTATAAAACTATAATAAAAAATATTAACTTTCAACGATCAACCGACAGCCGGCTGGCGCGCTGCTTTTGTCTTTTTATTGTGTCTCGAATCACGTGTGTTCATAAGCTTTAATAAAAAATATAATCATTATTGTTGATTTTTTTTGACAAAAAGATACACGTTTTGTGTAGGTAATTTGTTGTACAAAAATAATTAATTACTATTTTTTGTACCTATCTAAGTTTGTAAAATTTAAGTTTGGCAGCGACAGACGAAATGACAGTCATTTCGTGTCACAGATATAGATAGTCGGTGTTGCTTTTTACTTATAATAATATCATTGGTGTTGAAAGTTTGAATTATTAGAAAGTAAAGCGGTCATTTTCATCGTTCGTACTCAACTAAGAACCCTTATAGTTTTGCCATGTCTGTCATCCGTCCTCGCTTAATCTCTGTGACGTAAGCACTAGAAAGCCGAAATTTGGTACCAATATGTATATCAATCACGCCGTAATTAAAAAAAAACACTTCCCACTTTATATAGGCTCCCTATAAAGTGGTGATATATTGTTGGATAGGTATTTAAAAATAAATGGGGGTTTATTAAAATCATTTTTTGGTAATGTCAATAATTTTGGAAATAATCGCTCCAAAAGTAAAAAACAATGTGTCCCCCGTAACTTTTGAACCATAAGTTTAAAAAATATGGAAAAAATCTGAAAAGTAGAACTTTATAAAGACTTTCTAAGAAAATTATTTTGAACTTGATGAAAAGAACAGTTTATGTACAAAAAAGACAGTAAGTTGTACAAAATAATTTATGCGTATTTAGTACGTCAACGTAGCAAATAGCCAACACATATAAACTCATAAGTGGGAACACTGTAACGGGCGGGAAACTACGGAACCCAACACTGAGCGTGGCCCGACACGCTTTTGGCCGGTTTTTCATTTAATTTTTTTCCGATGAATTTCCCGGCCTGTGTAAAATGAGTTAAACCTTTACACTAGAGACACTGAGTTAGCGCAATATTACATATTGTAATATACCTAGCTAATTGTGGCAAACTAGCAACCGTTTTATATAATGCTGAGTGTAGTTATTTTATAATATTGCATTGTCATCAAAGTTAACATACTTAGCGTCTCCACTTACATAATAAACCTATCGTCTGTTCCTCACACTTGTCGTTCGTGCCAAGTAAACCATTTATTACTAAGACTTTATATTGTTTTAACATTAACTGTTATTTTCTATGGTTTTTTCTTCTTTCACAAATTACAACTTTTTAGTAAATACTAAAAATCACTGCTCAGCCCGACAGATAGACGGGCATGGCGAAAATATTAAAGATATTTTTTGACTATGAAACATACAAAATAGAAGATAAAAATCTTGTTGAGGTTATGATAAAAAATAAAGTTGTAAATATATTAAGAAGCAATAGTTAATTTACACACACTCACTATACGACAGTCAAATAGGTATTTCAAACCGGTACGATATTACTAAGTCGGTTTAAAACGATAATAAATATGAATATAAATTAAAATACACAGGTTATATAAGTAATCTCATAAAATATGTTAAAATTTTGCTTTACAAAACTATACATATAATAAAATTACGACGGAGTCCTAATATGTTCTACAACCGATACCGGAGCCAATAATATAATTTTTAGAATACTTGTTTATCGGTATGTCTATGTCTCTATTCTGTGTGTTTGTCTGGAATAAAATAAACTCAAAAGTACAACATTAGTTTAATTATTTTTTTCCCTAAATATTGCCAAGAGGTTGAGTCAACAAATAGGCTATACGGGACAATAAAAAAAATATTTAGGTAATTATTGGAATGCAGAAAATCTCTCTACTTTTAGCCCTAAAACCCCAAAACAAAATAGGTTATTTACCTACACATGATAATAAGGGAACGGAAAAAACTTTGCGTAATTTGTGACAGTAAAGTCTAAGTACTGGTCACGGGACATGACAAAAAAATTCCCGGACAATCCCTCCCGGATTTCCCGACCATCTGGCAAGCCTAACTAGTAATCATAATCATTGATTTATTGCACACCACAAGTATATATTGATGGTTTAAAGAAAGATTAAGAACATGTGTGGACCCTGTCGGGCACGGCAAAAATGTAGGTTCAGTGTAGTATGACCATCTGAATATACAAGTATATATCCAAGGTATATATGTATTTGTATAAAACCATGTATCGACTATGTCATAGTCTATGGTTCTTCACTACAATGTCATGAAGTAAACAATGATATCTTTGATGGCAGTAAACACATCTAATCATGGTGTTAAGGATGATTATCAATTAATATCCCTACAGATACAGACATAAATAAGTAGTATGTATACATCACTGTATGCATCACACTTATCCTTTAAAGAAGGTTCCATAAACTGTACCTAATTGAAATTATACAGGGAACAAAAGAACATTATAATATTGTACTTTTGAGTACATGATAGGAATGTAATTATTATCATAATTATAATAAAATATTTTTTAATTAAATAAAACACAAAATATATACAATATTTACAAGTTAAATTACTAATCCTAAAAAAAAGCAAACACATTACAATTAAAATATAATGGCATCAAAAAGTCAACCAGTCTTTTCGACAGCTCTTTAAATAAAAGAGCAGACCCCACGGCCCGAGGGTTTCAACCCCAAACGGCTCGAAAATATAGTTATTCTTACTATACTTTCGCCGCTTATCATATAATATACTAGCATTGCTCGCGACTTCGTCCGCGTGGAATAAGTTCCCGTTCCCTGGGGATTTCCGGTATGAAAACTATCCTATGTCCTTTCGCGGGTCCTAAACTATATCTGTACCAAATTTCATTCAAATCGGTTTAGTGGTTTATACGTGAAGAAGAGACAGACAGACAGACAAGTTACTTTCGCATTTATAATATTAGTAGTACGGATTTAATGTTTGTATTTAATATAACCCAATTAATGTTAAGTTATCATAGTAGAGAACTCTGTAAAATCGAACAACTAAAGAAAGGCAGGCAAATGTCATTCCGAGGCTAATAAACAAACTAAGCTTCATTAAAATAATTATGAAATAATACATAGAAATAGAAATACATTAAGATTAGGCAGGTAAACATTTTCAATTAAAATCAAATCTAAATATTTAAATATAAACATTTGAATGTTAAAAAATCATGCATAATATTTTTATATTGCCTAAACTAAAATATTTTTAAACTTCTAACAGATTATCCAGAAAATTAAATAAACAGCTTACCTTGAATTTATTGCAACAATATCAAATCGTAAACAGTTTATCGATGAAACACGTTCAACAACAAAACCGACTTAACTCAAAGGTGTCTTAACCGTAACTAAATAAATAAATACTAAAAAGCTGACACGATTCGATTTTTAAAAATCGTAAGGCCACACGAACGCGAGCGACACGCTTTGGGGATTCTGAGGTAATGCGATTGTCGTAACAGCAATTCATAGACCATTGAAATGAAATATGCCAAAATTTGGCCATAGCATGTTGCAACCGCAATTGTAAATTGCGTTAGTCTGCTATCATGGTAAGTGACAAAGAGAATCATGAAGGTTAATGACTGATGTGCTTTCTTGACGAGAAAGCACACAGATATGAGTGGACGTCCAGACAATGCAACCATTTGTCAGTAATCGTTTACCTCAACTTAAAACGTAAGGAGCCCAACGTTTTGACGAACAATATCAATAACTAAGGACATTTGGGTAAGTATATCTAATTTCAGAGAGGGTAAATAAAGAGTACCTATTATCCTCTAGCGCTTACCTGAAATACAGTACAGTCACAGTTTAACGATCCATACAGTTGGTAAACGCCTTTGATGTCGGACGACACCGCCACCGCCGCCCGTGTAGGTATTTACGCTACCGCGTGCAAATGTGCAAGGGTTGTCAAAAAAGACAAACTTTATTTTTTTCATAATTGAATATTACCTACATGTGAGAATTACGCGGCTGTGGGGTTTTATAAAGGGGGGGCAAATTTTTCATTATTTTTGCGATAGGACACACCGTTTTCGAGATACAAGCTTTAGAAGAAAAAAAGACAGGTCAGACAGCGGCATGCGACTACGGTCATAACCTGGAAACAGACTGATACACAGGACAGAAGGTACCTAAGTACCTTTGCTTATTGTTTTATCCGGGTTTTTCGTAGTCAGGTTTTAGTTTTTTTAACTTTTGTATAAATAAATAAATAACCTAACATTGCGTGAACAGTGTCCAAGTGCCTGAGATAGCCCGTTCGCAAAGCGTATATACCTACAATACGAAATATAAATGATGCCGATTGAAATGTTTAATGTAATAATATAACGTATACGAATACGTGTATAACTTAACTTTACTCGTACCTACTATAATTATAATATATTAACTATAAACACGACGAGTTTAAAAATAAATATTAGTAGATACCCACCTGTTTAATACGAATTTATAAGAATAAACTTACCTCGCGTCACGGGGAAATTTATGAAATCTTAAATCCTTATTGTGTCTCGCTCGTGGTCGAGGTACATACGTACACAGACAGAACAAGAAGTGTGCACCATTATAATAAGTTTATTCAATGATTCTTGAAAACTCGCTCGCGATTTACACGGATGCGTTAGCCCCAGAGTTTGGCCCCCCAACTACGCGCACTCGTGGGCAGCGATCCGCGCCGCACGGTGGGCTGAAAATCGGCTTTCATAGACTTAGGGATTTCAATTTGCAAGTGCTTGTTTTTATGCCGGATATCGCTTCTATTAGTCATTACTATGTACAAAAATGACACCCGAGTTAATTCTACCCAAAAACGAAGGAAATATAATTTTTTTACGAAAAATTTGTATGAAGCTAGTATGAAAAATCGAATTATCTCCTAAACGGCATGTTTAACCGTAATATCCTTGGAGATGGTCATAGTGCTAATTATTTATGATTTTTTGGTTGGCGATAGGACGAAAAATTTAATGCCGTTTTTTTTTAAAAAATCGTCAAAATATTTTTATTTATTTTTACATGTAAAACGATCCCTTTTAGTGTCTAAGTTAAAAAGTTCGATATGTTATTAACCCAAATATTAAGAACACACGAAACAAGAAAAATAAAATAAAAAAATTGCTGTTTTTGACACATTTATATTAATTTAAATAAAAAAAGATTTATATTGAAGTAACATTATGAAGTTATATTTTATACAAAATAAGTTAATTTAAGGAATTAATACTAAGCATTCGTAAAATAAAGTAAAATAAATAAAAAAAATAAAACATATCATTAAATATTACAAAAAAACCCAAACACACTCAAATACAAATTTACAAATATGTACATATATATCTTTTTTACAAATTTTCCTTATCACTCTCGTTGTCAGACTCCAATTCTAAGTCAGCATCCAGATTGGATATATCCAAAAATTCGAACTCAGTTTCCTGAAATTGAATTAAGTCGAGAGTTTCAGCAAAAAAGCTCTGCTTTTTCTTGGCATCTAACTTAGGCCTTTGTGCACTTAGCAAAGGGTCCGAAGAAACAACAAGCATATTTAAAATGTCTTGATTGGAATCCTGCCTGCTTCTTTTCCGCGAATGATGTTCTCGAAACCTCCTAAAATCTTTGTTTCGAGACTCTGAGGCTTCTTCCGAGAGAGTCCCAATCGGCACAATATTATTTTTCTCGATTATGTCAGCCCCATGGATTAGTAACTTATGAACGGTTGACGACATGTAGAACCAGTCGTATAGTAATACGTACTTTTCTGCTGTTTTGCGAGCATAATCTCTAAATTTTATTATATCGATCTGCTCTCCAGATGTAATTGCTTGTAAAATTACAGCAAATCTTTTGATGAGGTCTTCATCCAAACCGGTTATAGCTGCGGTTTTATTAGAAAACTCAAAGAATTTTCTTGCAGTATTCCCGTCATTGGTGGTTCCCGAGCCTTGTTTTACTATATCAATCAACAGATTGAGCTCATCTTTGAATTTATTTTGAATTATTTTCTTTCTTGTCTGTAGCATTTCTTTGTGCTCATCACTTCTCGCTGCCCACCGTTTGAAGTCCAGTTTGTATGCAATGTGTAACAGACATTCCATACAATTTATACGGGCGTGTAGGGATGACAAGCCAAACTCATACAGGTCCGAACACACAATTTTTGATGTTACAGCATCTAAGCGGTTCATTTCTGTAGGCTTTGCTAAGCACAGGTAGCACGATGCATTTGATCTAGCTTCAGAAAGGTAAGTACAGACATTAGCGTCGATCATCGTCATCATTAGTTGATGAGTCACCCTATTATTATTATTGCACTCTCGTCCATAAAATGTTGTCTCCATCTGTCAGTTTTAGTGGCACCAAGGAGGTCATGAAAATGCTTGAATCATCTTCCTCACCCTCAATTTTCTGCTTGTATCGGCTTTGGTTAGAAGCACCGTCAAATCCCCACTTGGATATCAGCTTCAACTGCTTGTTATGCTCTTCGTTAGAAAGGCTTTGAAGGATTCTTGTAACCGTGATATCAAGTAAAGCTTGAAGTGTAATCCTAGCCGATGAATCAGTAACTGTCACTGATTGCTTCGGAGGGTAGCAATCAAGCTTAGTTTGTTGCACTTTATAGTAAGATGGATAAATATCTTTAGCACCTTCTCGAATGGCAGCCTCACGCAACGTAATATATTGCCACTTTGAGAGTTTTAGCGAAAGAAGCAATCCAAGCGCCTTTTCTGGCGTAAATATGATTGTTTTCGCTGGTTTCTTAAGCGTTTCATTTAATTTAGCGGCTGCTTCAGGATTTTTCATCATGTATTCGATGACAGAGGCGATATCTCCATGCCCTTCTTCTTTTAAACGTGCTGCAGCTGCATATGCCAATTCACTGGAACCTTCGCCTGTGTGTTCATCAGATCTTCTCTTTTTTTGTTTACTTCCCAGGTCTTCGAATGGTTTACGGGATCTTTTCGTCATTGTTCCAATGGACGTTGATGTCGACGGTTCTGGAGAGACTGAGGGCGCTCTTGGTATCTCATCAACACTTGGTTCTTGATTAACTAAAGTTTGCACAAAACTCGGCCAATCAATATTTGCTCCCAACCAATTCTCGTACTTTCTCCTGAAATTATCAAGGAATCGGTTGGATTTCCCCCACCTTTGTAAAGCGGCTCGCGTAAATCTCCGACAAAATTCTTTGAGAACAACATAATCTTCGTCAGACAGGCAATCGCCTATGCGGGATACAACTGCACTAAACAATACTTCATGATCAAATGAAGTACTCTCACTTCGTAGAAGAACAAACAAGTCTAAATTGGTGATTAAACTTTCCATTTTAAGATTTTATAGTCGCAGATTTAGTGTTAGCAGTTACACAGTTGTGAACAAATTAAATTATAAAACAAAACTTTAGCCCTTTTATTGCAAAACGACAATAATTAGGTAACTACCCTCATTAGTTATCTCCTCATTAGCTAATGAAAATCTATAATTGTCACTAACTATTCTTAGAACTCATAGCACTGCTAATTAACAAATTAGCTTACTTATCAGGAAATGTTAAATATAATCCATTGTCGTGAGATATTGAAAATCATTAAATCACCTATTAAGACTCATTATAGCCGGAGAGCTGGTGAACCCTCCTACTAACGGTCGTCCTGTAAGGCTAGAAATTTGTGGAGTGATGAGTCATAGTACACCAAGGCCAACAACAATGACCTAGCAGGCAACAACCCTGCACGTCATCAGTCTTTTTATTTTTTTAAATGTAAAATAAATAATAAAAAAAAACGTTCTTCTGTAAGCTTCAAAATATAATATAATTTAGTTTATTGATTAATAATTATGGAAAAAAATTGACAGGCGATTTGGGTAAGCAGAAGTATCTGCCAGGCGAATCGAAAGGTGCATAGTTTAGGGGGAAAAATAAACTTTCTCCTGTAAAGTTGAAATTTAAGTATGTGTTTGAGCAAATCATTAAAAAGAAATGTGTACAATGACAGGCGGTTCTGAGCAGCATAAAACCTTGACAGGCGAGGGGAAAGATGCTAAGAGCGTGCGAGTAAGAGGTGTAAAGTGAATGCGTATAGTGTGAATGACATTAAATAAAATTAAAAATTATAGATGCAATATTTTTTATTAATTGTAGTGTAATCTACATTATTTTTTACATTAATTATCATTATCATCCGACACTTCTTCACTACTACTTCTTTCGTCATAATCGAGGAGATGCTGCTTCGGCAGCATCTCCTTCAAACCAATTGAAATCGTAGTGTTTATCGCAGCTTTATTTATTTATTTTAGGGCTCTCTAACGACTTACTCACTAATACACTTAGTTACAATAATAGGTTTTATGACATATTTTTTTATGATAGTGGTCATGTATAGGAGTGCACATCACTTGTACCTATTAACATAAGTTAAAACATTACAAACAATAAAAAGTGGATAAAAAGACGACAAAAGCTGATATAGGAATTAAATAATAATAATAGCCAGGATTATTCATCAGCAACTTGCTCTGAAATACATTATTGTGGAATCGGGAGTACCGTATTACAGGTATGTGCTCGACCCAGTTCTTGAGAATACTGGGATCGATCTATTATCACAGACAAAACTATTGTTGCCAATAAGCCTGACATTGTGGTAATAGATCGATTAGAGCGTCGGGCAATGATTGTTGACATAGCCGTTCCACATTTATTTATTTATTTATTTATTTATTTATTTAATAGAAACTCAACAGCTTATTATTAAATTACATGAGTTCAGAGTGTTCACCTTACTATCAATGAACAGCCTAAAGTAGTTGCGAATATTTTACAAGCGTCAAGCGGTCCGCATAACTACCTATGCTGAACAGTGACAGCAAGATGATGACAATATTATCTCTTAAGCCAATAACAGAGTCTCACGACATTAAAGAGGATAAATGTAACTAGAAGTGGTGAAAAATCTACACAATGCAGCTAATATTGCATGATACGGAATTGTTGACCAATATGCTTACATTCGCAAGTCAGAATTATTAGGTTTGTAGGATATTGAGACAAAGGCAAAAAGTTATAAATCAAGAACGAACTGGAATACGGTTACCTTCACACCCGCTTCAGATGATAAAACCTCCTCCTTTTTAAAGTCGGTTAAAAATAAATCGGTTAAAAATGAATCAGTTAAAAAGGAATCAGTTAAAAATGAGTTAAAAATGAATCATGGTGCAACATGTCAACGAAATAAAATCCATTAATTAATTAATTAGTGCTATGAAGAAGATCCCGTCCTAACTCCGCAAGAAAAAACTGCGCGACAAAACTTCAAACGAATAAACTCTGTCGCGGAATCAAAACTAGATATCCCTCACAGCACTTAATGTCGTGGATTTCCGTAGCAATGTTTGATTCTATAATTCTATAATTTGATGAGAACCTCGTGAAAGCCAAGAAGGATAAGCAGTCTAAATACCTTGACTTGGCTCGCGGGGTTGTCGACATGTGGGACGTAGATTCAGCAGTCATTGTACCGATAGTGGTGACGGCCAATGGCATAATAGCTAAGAGCCTCGACCAACACCTAAGGAGGCTCTCGCTAGGCAGCTGGATCAAGGGCCTGATACAGAAGGCGGTACTCCTGGGCACGGCGCGCATTGTCCGGAGGTTCCTCTCTCTGGTGCCCTGACCATCGGTAGCTTGGACCCTGTTCCGATGCCAGTGGGCTACTATTTTTTATATTTTAAATGTTACTTTTTATATTAATACCTATTTAAAAATGTAATTTATATGTATGTAATTATGTATACTGAATAAATGGAAAAATAATAATAGTATAATATCTTAGGACAATTCACACACGGTCATCTGATCCCAAGCTAAGCAGAGCTTGTGTTATGGTAACCAGACAACTGATATACATACTTATATAGTTTATAAATATATACATATTATAGATAAATTACACCCAGAAATAGAAAAAACAATCATGTTCATCACACAAAGTTTGTCCTGGGTAGGAATCGCAGTCAGGGTCACTCACCACTAGACCAACAGGCCCAGGCGTCAAAACATAGTTTAAAAAGCTTTACATCAGATTGTCCTAAGGAAATAGGATAAAAACAAAAAAAGAATATAAAAAGTATTCTATGTCCGTCCCCTGGTCCTAAGCTACCTCCCCACCAAATTTCAATCAAATCGGTTCTGCTGTTGTTGAGTTATAAAATGTGTAACTAACACGACTTTCTTTTATATATATACAGGATGGAATATTTCAATGGGCCCTGAAAGAAAACTACCTTAAATCATTAAGATAGATTATTTTACTTAAAGGAAACATTCCCTTATTTTTTTAAAGAAATAAAACTACATTAAAAAATTTCGAAAATTAGCTTGTCACACTCGGGAATTGAACTGGCTTAAAATGAAAAAAAACAACATCCTGTACTTTTATGACGTTAATCGATAGGTCATTTATAAGGATCAAATCTTTCTAACAAACATGGTAAATAAAATTAAAGGGAAAACCATGAAATTTTAACTTGTCAAATCAAAGGACGACTTTAGCTATCGAAACTTTCGTTCAACTAAAGTAAAATTCTTAAAATGTATGGTTTTCCTTTAATTTAAATAACAATGTTTATTAAAGAGATTTTGTCCTTATGAATGATCCTAACGTTTGACATCATAAAAATAGACTGTGTTACTTTTTTGGATTTTTTTGGATTTTTTGGGGTCAGATAGGCAGTCGCTCCACATAAAACACCGGTATCCAGCTGGATCCGATTAGGCTGGCAGCCGACCCCAACACGGTTGGGAAAAGGCTAGGGAGATGATGACTTTTTTGGATTTTAATCGGTTCGATTCCCGGGAGTGGTAAGCAAAATTTCGAAAAACTTTGAATGCAGTTTTGTTTCTTTTTAAAAATAAAGGAATGATTTCTTTAAGTAAAATAACCTCTCTCAACGATTTAAGGTAGTTTTCTTCCAGGGCCCATTAAAACGTTCCACCCTGGATAATAAATAGATTTGAAATATATTTTTATATTTGTACGTGAATGAAATGTAGATTTGACTTTTTGAAAAGTAAATCAATTTTAAACACACTGAAATCTATATTATACTTATATTTGTATACAAAATAGTATAATATGTATAAGTTAATAATTTTCGTGTCATATGTGGCAAGAAACTTCTCATAGCGTGCGTTATCCAATCTTTGACATTTTGATCCGTACATGATGATGATAATTAATGTAAAAAATAATGTAGATTACACTACAATTAATAAAAAATATTGCATCTATAATTTTTAATTTTATTTAATGTCATTCACACTATACGCATTCACTTTACACCTCTTACTCGCACGCTCTTAGCATCTTTCCCCTCGCCTGTCAAGGTCTTATGCTGCTCAGAACCGGCTGTCATTGTACACATTTCTTTTTAATGATTTGCTCAAACACATATTTAAATTTCAACTTTACAGGAGAAAGTTTATTTTTCCCCCTAAACTATGCACCTTTCGATTCGCCTGGCAGATACTTCTGCTTACCCAAATCGCCTGTCAATTTTTTTCCATAATTATTAATCAATAAACTAAATTATATTAAATTTTGCAGCTTACAGAAGAACGTTTTTTTTTATTATTTATTTTACATTTAAAAAAATAAAAAGACTGATGACGTGCAGGGTTGTTGCCTGCCAGGTCATTGTTGTTGGCCTTGGTGTACTATGACTCATCACTCCACAAATTTCTAGCCTTACAGGACGACCGTTAGTAGGAGGGTTCACCAGCTCTTGGGCTATTAGAAGACCTAATCAGTGTAGTTACTTAATCACTTCTTTTTGGACTCATTAGAAGACAATTGGTAATTTGGTTGTATGAAAAGTTTTAAAACTCATTTTGTGCTGATAAATATCTAGCTCAAACATAGTTGGCTACGTGTGGGTGTACTATAAACCTCTGCCAACTCCTTCGGAAATATAGGAGTGATGCTATTTTATGTTATGTGTAATTAAAAGTCCGTGTTCTTCAACATAAACACCAAAAGGAATCGTTTCATACGTAAAAACAAATAAAAATATTTTGACGATTTTTAAAAAAAAAACGGCATTAAATTTTTCGTCCAATTGCCAACCAAAAAATCATAAATAATTAGCACTATGACCATCTCCAAGGATATTACGGTTAAACATGCCGTTTAGGAGATAATTCGATTTTTCATACTAGCTTCATACAAATTTTTCGTAAAAAAATTATATTTCCTTCGTTTTTGGGTAGAATTAACTCGGGTTTCATTTTTGTACATAGTAATGACTAATAGAAGCGATATCCGGCATAAAAACAAGCACTTGCAAATTGAAATCCCTAAGTCTATGAAAGCCGATTTTCAGCCCACCGTGCGCCGCCCACTTCCCCTCGAGATCCCCGCCGTTGCTCTATGCAAGTACATTCGTTTTACAACTGTATGGATCGTAAAACTGTGGTACAGTACTCTATTTCACAGTGCAGCAACTAGTGGGAATTCGTCCAGTTACAATACAATACAACTTTTAACCGATTTCAAAAAAAGGAGGAGGTTCTCTATTCGTCTCTACATTTTTTTATGTATAATCACAGATGTTTTCGTCAATTTTGAACGGATTTTCATGGTTCTTTTGTTAGATGGGTTATGTTTCAGAGGTAGAGTTGTAAAAAAACGGTTTTTTTCTGAGATGAAAAAAAACGTTTAAAACGTTTAGATGGAAATAAAAAATATGGTAAGGTGGTTATCGTTTATGAGTTGATATTATTATTTTTTTGTTCAATAAAAAGATACAATTTTTTTTTTGGCTTTTCACAATTTAATTAAGATTGCAATCAGTACAATCGTCAACAATATTACAAGTAACACAAGCAGAAGGTAATAGAGTCCCTGATAGTATAGTCGTTGATTCAGAATTAGGTGAAACAAATACAGACACAGAACGTTATTCCGATGGGATGATCCTTTCTCCTTTCGATCGGTATCTAGCGCGCGTGTCAACAATTTATTTATTTTATGAAACAATAAAAAATAGGGTATTGTTTTTTACATAGGTATTTGGAATGAGAATCAAATACTGAAGAGCCTTCTTCAATATACCTCTAATCTCACCAGACATGGTGTCATGGTGTATAAATAGATTTCTTTGCTGATAAAGTACATACAGTCAGTATAATAAAAACGTAATGAACTGCTGTTAATATCTTTTTATTATTAATTACAATGTTACAAACTTGCATAAACTGAATCAAGTACCTAACTATGTAAACAAAATATAATATGAATGAACATCAAAGTATTTAATTTACTAAAATAATAAAGTACATATAAAAAAGTACGCAAAAAGATCGTCAATTAGAGCGCAGCGCCGAGATTTCGCTAACCTTTGCTAGCAAGAGAGAGCGCCGTTGGTGCTAATTCTCAAGTACACAAACTTAACTAAATTTAAATTAAATGCATCTTTCTCTTTCCATTTCTTAAAGAAAAGGACAGAAGATACATTTTAGTTTAATCCTGTCAAATTAGACAGCGCCTGAAGTAAATCGACGTATCTTTAGCCGCCATCTTTTTAGTCGCGTTTAAATTATTAGGAGTGTCTTAATTTGGCAGGACCTTTTCTTAAACCTTCGAACACACGTGATTCGAAACACTATACAAAAGACAATAGCAGCCCGACAGCCGGCTGTCGCTTGGTCGTTAAAAGGTTAAATAAAATAGAAAGAGAAAGATGCACTTATCTTAAATTTAGTTAAGTTTGTGTACAAGAGAATTAGCACCATTGTCACAGCCATTGTTGAGTGAAAAAAATATAGACGTTATTTTTTATGAAATTCTTTCTAAAGTTTATTTTGGACATCACTAACATCTCGTGCCTTGGAAAGCACAAAGCCGTTGGTCGTGGTTGTCATTGGTAGAACTTTGGCAGTCTTTACAGGTAGTCAGACTCAGAAGCCAAAAAGTCTGGCCAGCCTAATCAAGGGCTACCGAGTCGCGTAGTTAAGTGGGTTGTGGAGGTCTGATAGACCAGTCACCGGTAAATACTGGTATCCACCTAAGTCCGGTTAAGCTGGTTGCCGACTCTAACATAATTGGAACAAAGGCTTGAGCTAATACCTGGTATAAAACGACTCCATCTAGATTTTTTTTCCAAAATTTACATTTTGATTGTGCTATGCGATAATGATGAAGTATAATTTATCTCTATAAATAACTAACTTCCGAACTCTTAACTTCTAAAAACAATCCTGTAGAAAAAAAGTAAATTAAAATGCTTAAACCAAACTAGGACATAAATAAAACCGGCCAAGAGCGTGTCGGGCCACGCTCAATGTAGGGTTCCGTAGTTTCCCGTCCGTCACAATAAGTGTTCCCACTTATAACTTTTATAAAAAAGAATATTTGTTACGTTGACATACTAAGTACGCAGAAATTATTTTGTACGACCTTTTTGTCTTTTTTGTACAAAAACTGTTCTTTATATCAAGTTCAAAATAATTTTCCTAGAAAGTCCTTATAAAGTTCTACTTTCCAGATTTTTTTCATATTTTTTAAACCCACGGGTCAAAAGTTAGAGGGGGGCGCTTTGATTTTTCCTTTTGGAGCGATTATTTTCGAAATTATTGACATTATCAAAAAATGATCTTAGTAAACCCCTATTCATTTTTAAATACCTATCCAACAATATCTCACACGATGGGGTTGAAATTTATAAAAAATCACTTCCCACTTTACATATAGGGGGGCTACCCTAATAAATCATTTTTTTCCAATTTTTATTTTACCACTTTGTCGGCGGGATTGATATACATATTGGTACCAAATTTCAGCTTTCTAGTGCTAACGGTCACAGAGATTAAGCGAGGACGGACGGACAGACAGACAGACATGGCGAAACTATAAGGGTTCCTAGTTGACTACGGAACCCTAAAAAAGGGAAATAATAATGGTTCCGACAAACAAATTAATCTCCAGCGATCTGTGGCCGACTATTATTCTAATTATCCAGCGCTAAAATGAATTACCGACAAAAAATCCTAATTTCCGAACAGAAAACTAAATCTCCGACCAAATTACTAAGTTACCGACAACAGAGATTTCGTCAAAATAATCATATTTTTACAACTTGCATGAACTGTTTTAATTTCTATTGTTGGTTACCAAAATTTATTTTTTAACTCTTAATAATGATAAAAACTGGTTGCAATCTAGACTTTAGGGCACTTCGATTCGGATAGGTTAGGTTAGAAGGGGATGGCGGGGTCGTGTGAGCGAGCGAAGCGAGCGAATAGACCCCGCCATCCCCTTCGTGGTTATTTTTCTATAAACCACCCAGAAGTGGGAGCCCCGCTAAGCGGGGCTCCGTCGACCCAGCCCACCCTCGATCATGTATAGAGTATTTAAAGGTTTGGTAAGATTAGAATTGGTAAATTAATAGAGTTTTTAGTTGGACGTAATTTATGCTGGTAGAAAAGTATTATAGCAATAAACGTTCATGTTTATTTTTCGGATATTTCAGTATCTCATTCGGTCGTTTCGTCATTTTAATTCGGAAAAAAGTAGTCGGAAAGTTAGTATTTTAGGCAGTAAATTTAATATTTTGAGTACGTACAATTCTTCTTTATTTGTCGGAGTTTTTACTACTACCCATAAAAAATCTGAAATGTACGAAACAAGAAACGGTTTCTGAGAAAATTCGAGATATACAAATAGGGTCAAGGTGCCGTTAATCATTATAATTTTGTAGACGATGATGATTGTTAAAATCAAAAATGTATCCCTATAAACTTAATATATAATACATAACTTATAATATACATACTTGCTAAACGACTATTTTGACTTATCTATGTTTCGTCTCTATCATGCCCTTAACGTATGACTGCCACTTACACCCCTAGTACTTAGTTAAAAACGTCTTTTATCTCACCTTCAGTCTTTCACATGTCATCCTAGATAAGGCTCCGCGCAAACGGGCCACTGACCACAGCCGCCGGTGGCTGTCGCGCGCTACCGCGCTACGCGGACACCGCAGTAGCGAGTGGCCGCTACCGGCTACAAAATATATAAAAAAGTATGTAAAAGTGGCTGACGCTAGCCACCAGTGGCCGTGGTCGGTGGCCCATTTGCGCGGACCCTAAGCAGTTTTGCGACGTTGACAATACTCGTTAGCCAAAATACTTGCTAAACAAACGACGACTATTTACCTCAATCTCAGTTTTATGTCGGTGCATTAGTATGTCGTAAACCATAGTGAAGTGTTCAGGAAGTAATCGCATTATAAATAGATAATTTCCCATACAATGTGTCTAATGTTCAGCTACAATGTCTGAATAGATTTTAATAGATCTAGGTAAAGAAATAATTCCCATGCAATCATTTTGTTCATCTGTACGAAATAATAATAGCAATTAATGTTTTACAATACAATACATACACAACACACACACCTATCCATGGTGGATCTACTACTTAGTCAGAACCCTTTGCAACCCAGATGCACATGTTAATTTACACTTCTTTTGGTAGATCAATACGCGTTCATTCTCTTGAAGGGAACTAAATGAACTGTTTGGCAAAAACTGTCTCTTTTTATAATTTTTGGTTATATAGATTCAGTTAAATAATTTGTATGTAAAACCTACCACCTTAAGTCTAATCTGTATAATTATTTTGGGTAAATATTTTATTTTTATTTTTTATTATTACAATGTAGTTTTTTAGAATTTTACTACAATGATTTTGTGAAGATAATCTATTACTTTAGGAACGCCTCATGAACAGTTGCTAAGGCTTGATTTCCTGTGACAGTCGAGCTTACGAATACGAATGTACCACGAGTTCTGGGATACCGCACAGCGATTCGGCAGACTTTTCTGTTTTCGCGAGTGACGACGTCAGTGTGCTCTACCGATATACGCGACCAACGTCTGCCTGCATATATGAGGAAATCAAGCCTTAAAAAGATTACTTCAACTGAAAGACGACCCAACGGCCAACAATTTTTTGGTGGGATATCCCCTTGAGGATGCGTCCCGTCTACTCCCGGGTCATTTTTAAGCGTAATTCCTGGACAGACGTACCATTCCAGGACTTTCTCGGACTCTCGAATTTTAGGGACGTCTGACCTTAAGTCCCCAACAGTCGATGATTCATTTACGTATACATCTACGTCATACATTGGCAATAATTAATTACTCATTCTTCTAAGTAAGAACCAATGGACTATTTATACTGTTTGCGAATGTGTCCTGTTTGCGAATTAGCTGATTGTCAATAATGTTTTGGAGTTAGTGGTCGCCGGAACAAAGTACAATAACAATGAAATTGTTGGGAAAACTAAATTCGGAAAGTTTAATTGTTACATAACACATAAAATATTACGTAGGTAATAGGTTATAGATTTAATTGACTGATCATCAATAGGAATCAGAATTCACAGTAAATACCACCAACAGATTTGTTTATCGCGGCTAGAATTGGGCAGGCACAGTGTGCCAGCACCGGACCCACTGTCGCAATCTACACTGTAGGATGGATCAGACAATCGTGCCAACATACTATACTTATATTCAAAACTCCTTCTTCTTTCGTTGTAGAAAGTCGTGATGATCCAGTCAGTGTCTAATAGGTTTTTTTTTTAAAAACATCACTGACGGAGGTTAAGGGTAGTTAGAAGTTTGAAATCAGTCTAACCAAGGGGTATCACGTAACCCCGTTAACTTGGCTCAGCTGTACTGGTTAGAACGGAAACCGTTTAAAACATAGTAGAGAAATGTCTAGGGATAAGATTGAATCATCTAGCTGAATGTAGTGCAAATGAAAACCTGTCAGATGGTACCTATTCAGCATCTATCATCAATATTACTGTCCTCCATTTTCGAACTTAGTTGGGATCGGCTTCCAGCCGAACCAGATTTCAGCTGGATACTAGCGTTTTAAGTGAAGCGACTGCCTATCAGACCTCGACAACCCCAATGACTAGGAGATCATCATCTTACATGTAGGTCCATCACTGATAAATTTAAATTCGGATTGGGGAATTGATAATGAGAATTGGTTATTTAACTGTCGGGCTGTCATTGTCTTTCCATTGTGTCTCGAATGACGTAAGTTCGAAAGATAAAAAAAAACACTCGCTTACTATAATTATTAAGGATACAACTGGTTCCAACTGCATAGTTGCAATTTGGCATTTTAGTCCATTCAAAAGGTTTTTATTTTAATTTCAATAAGATACCCAGTTCAGAGAAAATACATGTTATTAATTTGTTCTATTTTTTTATAAGAAATCTAGAACAAGTTTCGACTTTAATAGTAGGAACTTGTTGTTGTCCTAAGGCACCCCGCTGGTGCAGAGGGCCCCAACAAGTTTTTTCCAAGCCCGGCGGTCCCGCGCGATTCTACGAGCGTCTTCCCATTTAAGTCCTCCCTTCCCGAGCTCCTTGTCCACCGATCTCCTCCATGTGTGTACTGGCCGTCCACGTCTTCACCTACCCTCTGGCTGCCACTCAAAGGCGATTTCAGCGGTATTAACATCTTCCCTACGAAGAGTGTGGCCAATCCACTTCCATTTACGCTGGGCAATTTCTTGTAAAATTGGATTTTGACGTCATATAGACCACAACTCTTTATTGGAGATGGTTTTAGGCCAGAAGATACGAAGGATGGATCGAAGTGACTTATTCACGAAGACCTGTAGCTTATTCGTTAAGCCTTTCGTAACTCTCCAGGTTTCACAGCCATAGAGAAGCACCGACTTTACGATGGACTCGAAAAGGGAGAGCTTAATGCGCCTAGTGAGAACATTGGATTGCCACACTGGTCTAAGTTGGACATACGCTGCTTTGGCTTTTTTAATACGAGCTTCAATGTAGTAGTGTAGTAGGAACTGCACATCACAAACTATTAATTGTAAGACACAATATCTATAGATGCTCTCTTAGCTCTAGCTCAAAAAAGCCGGTTCATTTTCAATTTACTGTAAAATTGGATTTTTAGTTGCTTTGAAATCAATAAATAGTTGGTCAATCGAGTCGCTAACTTAGTGACGTCATAAGGTGACATTGCCATACAAAATCGCAATTTGCGCGAAACGCAAAACGCGTTTCGACAGCTCATAAAAAGTACGTCAATTGATGGTGGTGTAAAATATTATTAAGCCGTATCGGTCTAAGGATCATTGCGAAATCACGTAAAGACAGGGAGACATGTCGAAACTTTTGGTTAGAGGTCATTCGGCCCACCATGGAACTGGGTCCAGATCCAGTTAGCCCATTTAAAATTTGGTAGTGGTTAACTACCACCAAGATGCAAGATGGACCGATGATCTCATCAAGATCGCCGGGTCCCGCTGGATGCGGGTGGCGCAGGACCGATGCATGTGGAAATCTTTGGGGGAGGCCTTTGTCCAGCAGTGGACGTCTATAGGCTGACAATGATGATGAGTGGTTAACTGGGCCTACAACTATCTTGCTTTCAAACAAGGCCGTCTTGATAACTATAGAACCCCGAAAGGGTCGTTGAACCTTTTGTACTTGAAGGAGAAATAAAGTCGTATAAACAAAGATTAATGATTAACATGAAACATGGCAAAAACGTTTGTATTTTTTTCAGCCTGTTATCAAAATAAACAACATCCAGTACAGAAATTAACCTATGTATATTTTTTGTACCCAATCTAATTCAATCGTTCTTAGTAATAAAGCATTCGCAGATAATCACAATGATTATGGGGAACCAAGTAAAAAACAAGTTTAGCAATCTTCATAGATAATGTTTATTCATTTAATTTTCTTTCATTAAAATTTTTATCTATATACCTAGGTAACAATATATTATATTCTAGAAAAAATGCCAGTAACTAATGGAATTATTTTGTATACTTACATATATAAGTTAAGCAGTAAAAAATCTATTACCATAATTTTATCTAAATCTTTAAACATTTTCTTTTAAAAAGTGAATTTATATTAGAAATAAATATTTTCTTGGATTTCCCAAATCCAAAAATGAGTAAAAAATTTCGAAATCTTCTTTTATTAAAGAAAATTAAACGCAAAACCAAACTAACTAGATACAGTCACATTTAAAAGGTAGAGTAGGAAATTATTTGTACATAATCAAATAATGTTGTATACCTTCTATAAAAGAGTACCCAAATATATCGTTTTTCGTTATTTTCGTCTTCCATTTTATTACTATATTAAATAACCTTCCTGTTATAAACTTAAAAAATATAATTACTACCACACCGTAAACTTATTAAATTCACAAGATCTTGGCAAATTAAATTACGCAGCCACTATATTTAACATCACTATATTTTAAACTTAAACACACAAACAATTAGGCACAAAACAGAGTAACACAGCCAGCCATTTGTAAATAACACGGTAAAAAAGACATGGTGTCAAAAAGTAAACTTTTAGGATACAAAGTAAAAAAAAATAATAACAAAAAAAACTAATGGTTACTTCAGCGCGGATGAGTTTGCAGAAGCTAGTATGAAGAACAATCTTTAAAAGACAATGTAAAACTTGACCTTATATATGTATCATTTATGTATATTTTTTAACATTTTTCTACTTAAGTGTTACAGTTTAAACAAGTTTTCAAAGTTGCAACGGTTCTGCCGTGATTCTTTATAAGGCAGACATCTGGCAATTTACGCGCCTTTTAGGGTTCCGTAGTCAACTAGGAACCCTTATAGTTTCGCCATGTCTGTCTGTCCGTCCGTCTGTCTGTCTGTCTGTCTGTCTGTCCGTCCTCGCTTAATCTCTGTGACCGTTAGCACTAGAAAACTAAAATTTGGTACCAATATGTATATCAATCACGCCGACAAAGTGGTAAAATTAAAATTGGAAAAAAATGTTTTATTAGGGTAGCCCCCCTATATATAAAGTGGGGAGTGTTTTTTTTTACTTCAACCCTAACGTGTGATATATTGTTGGATAGGTATTAAAAAATGAATAGGGGTTTACTAAAATCATTTTTTGATAGCTATAATAATTTCGGAAATAATCGCTCCAAAAGTAAAAAACAATGCGTCCCCCCACCCCTAACTTTTGAGCCATAAGTTTAAAAAATATGAAAAAAATCTGAAAAGTAGAACTTTATAAGGACTTTCTAGGAAAATTATTTTGATATTGATGGAAAGAACAGTGTTTGTACAAATTTTTTTTTTTTTTTAACATTTTTTTTTTTAATAATTTCTGCGTACTTAGTATGTCAACGTAACAAATAGCCTTTTTTAAACTCATAAGTGGGAACACTTATTGTGACAGACGGGAAACTACGGAACCCTTCATTGAGCGTGGCCCGACACGCTCTTATTTATTTATTTATTTGCGCCTCAACTTGTCTAACCCCCTTATTTGTAACTTATTTACATAGAATCTTCTGTTCTTACAGAAAACAGGGGGTTAGAAAGATCGACGCGCAAATAAGTAAATTGTCCGATGACTGCCTTAAAAAGAGAAGAGAGAGAGAAATTCGCAAGAGATTGATTAACATACTCATATCACACGTATTATTGTCATGTCTTCTAGTATTTATATTAACATTAATCTATATCTAAAGTTCTGAAAGCAGGTTCCGCTATTTTCTTTCCCTTTTTCGACGTTTTCCAAAAGTTTTCGTCCAAATATACTTTTCTGAAATCAGAGAGTAAAAAGTATTTTAGACGAATATCAATACACGAGACTCGGGCGGCATCGGCAGTTTAGTGGGGTACCAAGTCAGAAATTAAGTAAATATTTGTGAGATTTTTGTAGGTTCTCTCAAACGCTGGAGAGAAGGGTGCCACTATCAAGTTTCTATTTCGATTCGAGAAAATCGTAAATCCTGGGCTCCGAGTATCAACAGACATAATATCTCTTATGCAGATAGAGACAAAAGGAGTTCCTTTACAAAGAGCTCTACTACCCATAACTAAACAGCTAAGACGTATTGTTTAAATTTAAGTACATTTAATTTTCTGTTGGCCTTTAGCATCGTGTCGTCCAATTGTGAAGGTCTGTAAAGCAGTCTGACTTTGACCACTGTACTGTGAATGTCAAAGGGGGACGTGAGGCACGTGGGACGACGAGAAAATGGAAGCCAATGGCGAGTCGAAGAGAAATTAGCACTGGTCATACTTCAAATTACACTTTAAATCTGACCGACTCGCCTCACTTAATAACGAGATTTTTAACGAAATGGTCCTTCGAGCCGGATCAATGTTTACATGGGACCTTGACTAAGTTGACTGTAAATCCGGCAATATATGAAATCTAACACTGAAATGCTAGCCTTTTGGAAATGATGAATACTCTAATGTTGTTAAGTTGCCTAAAATTATGATCAATATTATAGTCTAGTGAAGAGTTGTACGAAAATGTTTAGTTACCGTTGTTCCATGATAATCGCCAAGTGCTTCTTGTTGAGTTCCTCCATAGGAGGCCTGCTGCCACCGTAGTCTTGCGGTAAGTCTTCTTTACTGATGAAATTGTATAGTGTCTCCGATTTTGGTACGTGGAAGTGGATCTGACGACAAACAAAATGTGTTTTGTTGATTTGCAGGGTTATTATTTTTAATTTTATTAGTCTCACTGTCCTGTTGGAGGAATAGGTCGATTCTTATACAGAGAAAGCACGACTATTACCTACTTAAGTTACTCTCCTTAATCTCCAGCGCCTATCGTCTACTTTTCGTCAAGTTCGATACAACAAAGAACAGACAAATAAAAAATGTTTCTTATTTGTCTATATAGTATAAGTACAAATTATATTTATTTGTACAGATAGATTATAGTTGTGTTAAGTTAATCCTTAATTCCATTTTAATATAAATATTATGTTACCATTTCATTGATTTCTTGTTTAAGGAAGGGCTTCATAAGCGCGAACAGTTTGTCTATGAAGGGCGGCGCGTTGACAATGTGGATCTGCTTTAGCCTGATCGGAATAGCTTCCTGGGGAACACAAAATGGACAATCGTTAAACACATAATATCATACCTAACAAGGGAAATAAGTAGTTTCCTTTTATAATATACAAAATTTAAAAACAACGTAAGGCAAACTATTGAAATAGATTTAACACATTTTGACCGTGTACTTAAATGCTGGGTGTCTAGAATTATGTACTAGAAGTACTGGTACTAAATCTATAATAATTATTTAGTAAGCTGCGTGGACTTCTTCCACAGTATATGCAGTCAATGAGGAAAACACGGTGGCTAGAAATATGTATGTACTAGTTTTTGCCCGCGGCTTTGCTCGCGTTAAAAAGAGACAAAAAGTAGCCTATGTTACTCTCCATCCCTTCAACTATCTCCACTTAAAAAATCACGTCAAATCGCCGCTCCGTTTTGCCGTGAAAGAAAGACAAACATACAGACAGACAGACAGACAGGCATACTTTCCCATTTATAATATTAGTATGGATGCCCGACTGACAGCGGCACCCTGTTCGGGCAGTAGAGCGTCACAAGTCGATGAAACTACAGCACACAAATTGCTGATGGATTTGACAAAACCAATCAATTCACACAAGAGAAGAGATGAAATGAAACGCATGTTACTCAGAAAGTTATGAATATGTGGTTGCTAAGGGTTTCGTTCATCTCACGCATTCGTTTAGCCCTCCAGGAGAATGTTTTGCTAAACCATTCTCCTGAAGGAAGAGAGAGACAGCATGCCAATTGACAGGACGACTTGAAGCAGGAAAACGGATGGCGAAAAACTCAAATAAAATGTAGTAAGGTCTATCCATCTAGTCTCTCATTCTTGTACAGTTCATTCGTTAAATAGAGGGTGTGTTGGAATTATATATTCGCAGTGATAGAATAAAGACCTACCTCTTGATATTTAGCCAGCTTCCTCGCAATAGACATATTGAACTTGGTTATAAATTTAAGTGTGATATCCTTAACGTCCAACATCACAATGTCTTCTCCAGCTAGATAGTTATTTTCTAGAATCCAGGCGTCGGTAGTCATAAAGAACATTCTAGCATCCTGAAGGTAATCGTACTGTTCTAGACCGGGGTCGTTCAGTTGCCACATCCATAGACATTTGTCACCTTTTATTTCGTATTGGGCCAGATTTCTGTAATGAAATGAAAATATATTTGAGATTTTATTGGTGGACGTGAGTTAGTTTTAGACTGGATTCAGGGGTGCTAAAAGCAAAATTGGGGTTTCGTGTGTGTTTGGGTGTGTTTTCGGGTGTCCTTGGAAACCGTTGGTTTCTGACGACACAGAACCGCATGTCGTGAA
The DNA here is from genome assembly GCA_033675125.1 of Athetis lepigone. Classification (NCBI taxonomy): domain Eukaryota; kingdom Metazoa; phylum Arthropoda; class Insecta; order Lepidoptera; family Noctuidae; genus Athetis; species Athetis lepigone. Next base: position 9,278,392 of record CM066243.1, on the reverse strand, counting down.
AAAGTTAGGTGAGGCCTGTGTCCAACAGTGGACGCTTACGGGCTGATGATGAATGTAAAACTTGGATCTTGATTATGATGTTGAAAAAACCTCTAAGATAGACTTGCTTATTTATCTATTCGTTGGTAAATAGATTAATAAGCAAGTCTATCTAAAGATTTTATGCTACAATGATTATTCATAAAATACTAGCTAATGAAAGAGAACAGTAGGGGTAGACCAGTGGCATTGTCAGTTTACTCTCAGAGCACATTACTGCAATGATACGACATCTGATGATTGTGCTTGCCTCTCCATAGCTAGGGCAAGTAGGGTGCGGTATCTTGGTGTCACGTTAGACAACTTTTTGTCGTGGGGTGCACAAATTGAGGGACTGTCTGGCAGAGTGAGAAAACTTATTGCAATATTTAAACGACTTCGCCACGTAGCAGATCTGGACACTATTAAAATGGTTTACTTCGCGCTGTGCCAGTCAGTCGTATCTTTTGGCATCACAGCCTGGGGAGGTGCATCTAAAACATACATGCTACAATTAGAGAGAGCACAGAGGGCTGTTTTGAAGGTCATGTTGTCTAAACACTGGCGTTATAGTACCTCAGAATTGTATAAGGATAGCCAAGTCTTGTCCGTAAGAAAAATTTTTATACTAAATATTGTCCTACGCATACACAGCTCTCTAGAATATGATAAGACACGTCATCTTGCACAACGCAAAACAAAATATATCTGTCGCTCAGGGAGTCATAGAACCAGGCTGGCCGGTAGACATTACAGAATACTAGGAAGTCGCATTTACAACCTGGTTCATAAAGAATGCGACATCTATCAGAAAAATAAATTCGAAGTGAAGAAAGTCGTAAGAACTTGGCTCATGTCACTCTCCTACGAAGAGGTAGAAAAATTACTTGAGTCTTCCTTTTAACAGTTTTCCTACTCAGCCTATTACATAAGCCTCTGCCTGTTGAACACACATAACTTCCACAACTCTACATTATGTTTACCCACAACCCACGCACTCAGATACACCCTCTCTCACACACACACAACCACACATCCACATATCTTCATTCAACCATCAAAATTCAAATCCACACAACCAAAGGGGCTTTAGATAAATTTTTTTTTTCGCTGTTCCTTATTATTATATTTTTTTTTTATTATTACTATTATTATTATTATTTTTTACTTTATTTTGTTTAATTTTTTCCCTTTTCGTTCTCTTTTGTATTATTTCTTTATAAGAGGTTTAATTTTCTAAAAGTTTTGTTACCGAAATTGACCAATAATTAGAGAGAGAATCCCTGACACCCATAACACAAGTTGAATCTTAGCTTGGGTGTCAGTGGCTACTCAAACCGACTTACAATTTTATTTCATCTATATTGTTTATATTAGATATTAAACCTGTAAACTAAGTTGTAAGCCTATGGATTATCTTCTGTGAAATAAAGTATTTTATTATTATTATTATTATTATTTATTATTGTAGAATAGATTGTAGATTAGAATAGATTGTCAAATGTATGGGGTTACATTTGACAATCTATTCTATTCCGCTATCTATTCTACAATGCTACTTGTCTGGGGGGCAGTTGTATTTGTTCATCATTGTTTAGATTACAATATAATTAGAACCGTACAATGAACAAGTCAAGGCTGTGATAGTAAATTGGCTTACATGCGATCGATTAAGTAGGAAACTAGCTTTTGCCCCCTGCGTTCATCCTATATTAACCCATGTAGTAAATGCTCATAAAACGTCAACTCCCAAAATTTTAAGTTTGTAACTCTATCTCTGTCTGACGGGACTAGTAGGTAATTATATACATACAAAGGTTTAGATTATTGTCAAAAATACGATCCTTGTGGTTCAGTGTGCGGCAACACTAATCGCACTTAGTACGCGTAGAGGCTTTGCATTGCTTCGTTGGTGTTAAGTATATTATGTTTACATATTTTGATACTAACACGAGTTTATTGATCGGTCATTGCTATCGGTCAGTGTTGTAAATTTTTAACCGTTTAAAAAGTAAACAATAACAATATTTAGAAATTTAAGTAACTCTCCTGATTTTAGTTTTTTAAGGCGGTTCTTTTTTAAAAAAAGTTACCGATGGGAATTTTTATTACTTTGTGTAAACAGTGTGTTATCATTAAGAGATAGACCAACACGAACTTTTCACAAACCTTTACAGCTTGCTTTCCATCCAATGCCATAAAAAAATCTATCACAGTTCAACCAACGTGAGCGAAGCTGTCAAAGCTGTGGGGTACAGCCACTTAGACAGAAAAAAAACAAATAAAACAGCACTTGAATAAAATAGTCTTTGATTCTTTATCTAAGAAATACTTAACTAGATTAGTTAATTAAATAGAGGACAGTAGTAATGAATCATAGCCGTTGCAAATGTTATTATAATAATAATTACAGATTGCTAATAAACGGTTCAATTAAACATTTACTCTACGTAATTATAATAGTATTCACACTATATAATTATTTATTAAAATGACGGAAGTACAACAACTTCACGTTTATGCACCTACTAGCTCTTGTCCGCGGCTTCGCTTGCGTTAAAAAGGGAGAAAAAGTTGCCTTTGAGACGGTCTATCCCATCAATTATGTCCACTTCAAAACAATCACATCATTTTGCTGAGAAAGATGTGATGTATAGCTACAACACTATTGATGTGATGTGATGACTTAGTCATCAATGTTTGAAGTGATGACTTTAAGTTTCACCTGATCCCACGCCATTTTTGATCTCGTATCTTTCATTGTAAAGCGAAAATGAACAAAACACGTACTTACAATTAATTTATTCATTAATTATATTTTTTTGATATTATTATTTCTATTTTACTTCACTATTGTTATTTAATAAAATATTTTTTTTTAATAAGTACCTATCTAATTTAAACCTTATAACACAATGATTCGAAACACAATAGAAAGACAATACCTATCAGCGCGACAGCCGGCTGTCGCTTGCTCGTCAAAAGGTTAATAAGTATTGTAAGTTAAGATCATTTACGTCATTTATGAAAAAGTAAGTACAAATTCACCTATATATTTTCATAGGATGTTCTTTTTAGTTTGTCTTCCGATTTAACAAAATCTACGTAAAAACCAAAGAGCTTTATTGTCATTGGTAAAAACGGATTATCGCGTACTATACATCCATTTACCGTCCATCGTAAAGAGACTGCAATAAATATAACCAAGTTTTAATTCCACTGTTAGTTGGTTGTGCGATTTATGGCCGAGATTAGAGCGAATTACACACAGCCATAAGGTTGGCCTACATTGGTATAGTCACGACCGACCGCAGTGATGTTTTAATAGAAGACACTTTTTTTTTTGGGAGTAGGAAATCATCAAATGACTGCCGTCCTGGATGCGGCGGGAGGGCTTGTCAGACTTTTACTAAGTAAAACCCACTCATGTTCCTTCGGTTGCCCTTTATGTTCAGGGGTCAAGGTAACTATTATAAAAATTCCGCAACAATAGAAGACACTTGGAATCGTCATAATGCATATTTGCTCGAACACACGTGATTCGAATAGCTGTCCAACAGCCGGCTGTCGCTTGGTCGCCGAAAGGACAAAATTCATAAATCATAAGGAAAGAAATACGTCCAGTGTCGAGATGGCCTAGTAGTGGTTAAGACACCTCTATTTCAAATAGCTTCGAGATCTAAACCGGGCCAGTACTAAATCATCTGTACTTTCAATATGCAGACTCGTGCTTTCTCTGTATCAAAAAATGCCTTTATCCAGTACAATAAAAGGTAGGGATTATTTTTCTTCATATAATATATAATTTATAAAAAAAAGAGAGCTCATAAGAAAAGTGCCCAAAAGACTGCATCTTTGCCACGCTGTATGGCAATGTTGGTTCTTTCTCCAAAAATAGGATAGCAATCAGGGGCCCTAGTCTGCTATTACAATCGTGTCTCAATGATCGATTTTTGACGTATAACGTCAAACTTTTCACACATTTCCCATACAAAAACTGTCAAAGGCGCAAATATCCGGCCGATGACTGGTCATTGAGACACGATTGTAATAGCAGACTAGGGCCCAATTGACTTTTTATCTTACGTGACCTACCGTATTTTTGCGCCAAAGGAAGCATTGCTATACAAACCTGACTATCTTGTAAGTAATCTAAGTCTAATGAAAATCCATACTAAATATACTAAATCCATAGTAATATTATAAATGGGAAAGTGTGTCTGTCTGTCTGTCTGTCTGTTTGTCTTTCTTTCACGGCAAAACGGAGCGATGAATTGACGTGATTTTTTGAGTGGAGATAGTTGAAGGGATGGAGAGTAACATAGGCTACTTTTTGTCTCTTTCTAACGCGAGCGAAGCCGCGGGCAAAAGCTAGTAATATTATAAATGGGAAAGTGTGTCTGTCTGTCTGTCTGTCTGTCTGTCTGTTTGTCTTTCTTTCACGGCAAAACGGAGCGACGAATTGAAGTGATTTTTTAAGTGGAGATAGTTGAAGGGATGGAGAGTAACATAGGCTACTTTTTGTCTCTTTTTAAAGCGAGCGAAGCCGCGGGCAAAAGCTAGTATTTAATAAATACAACTTAAAAGTCTGACGTAGGATGTAGCAACAGGCAAATAAGTTGTAATCGAATAAAATAAATAGGAACCTAAATTAGAAATTTCAATAAACAAACACCTCTAAACTATTCAAGAAAATCAATAGTTTTAAGTTTAATCTTCAGCAAATAGTTTTTGAGTAGTTTCGTAAGTACTCTCGAATAGCTAGCTAAGGTTGTTTACTGCTTATTCGGAAATTCCTGTGGATGCCAAGAGCCAGAATAATCATCCCTACACAATATAAAACCAAGTCGCTGTCAGCTGTATGTCTGTCTGTCCATACTTATGCTTAGATCTTTAAGATTACGCTACTAACAAAAATTTTAATACACCTGTAAAGAGATTCAGGAGGAAAATTTCATGTATGCATATTATATTAAAGAAAAGCCGGAATTTTTCTAAGATTTGTAACATCAGTGCGAAGCTAGGACGAGTCGCTAGTACACACGGCTAGACATCAAGCTATACAAAACCATTTTTAGCTGACCTCGCATTGCGTATGTTTTTCGTACAATCAGAAGTCAGCTTATACTTGTTAAGTATAGCTTGATGCCCACGTACCACAGAATAAATAATAGTATAAGTCTAGTAAATGTACTTTACTGCATACACAAATACACACACTCACGCAATTTTCAAGGCCTTCTGCATAGCAGGTGACAATGGATCTCTATGGTTGACCAGCTCAGGAGAATTGTCTCTGATTTTGAAGAACAGCTCTATAGTCTGCTTGGTTTTATCTATGTCATAGTAGCAGCTGTGAAGAAACCTCAGTAGGATCCTGTCCTCTGAAACATGAGAAAATATTCGTTATTATTGCTATTGGTATTTGGAATTAAAACAAAAGTTTATATGGTGCGACCTCACTTATTTGGCAAACTATTTGCGTTACATGGGTGATACAATCTCTAGGTATATTAGAATAAGGTTGATATTGCGTTGCATGGAACATGCAAATGTTTTGTCAAATATGCCAAGTGAAGTCGCACCAATAGTAGTAATAGGAATGTGTTAAGATGACTTATCAGACTGATATTAGAAACAATTCTTTACTTCAGCCAAATACAATAATGTTGTAAAAAACAAACTTTTATACAAATGCGGGTACCTATGTAACCACTTGTAGCTCAGATTAGAAAACAGAAGACTTGTAGTACCATGTTAATTATAAAAGTTATATTTAGAGCTACAATTTAATTTTGTACGAGTTAGTAAAAACTGCTGCACTGTTACGTAATATAAATATTTCCACATATTATCTCATTTCAAAGCGCATACATTATAGCTTAATTTAACAGTTCTGACATGAACAATGGGTTTGAATGTACCTCTACGTATAGCCGGTACACTATAGTAGTCTTTGGTTATATGTATATTTTCTATTAATGCTGAGAATTAGACTATCCGAAGTAATCCTATTAATTACAGATTGGGGGTTGGCGTATTTCCACAGAGCCAACTTCAAATGATTCTACAAATTATGGCGTTACTGCCAGCTTTCATTCAATAATGTCTACTCACTTCCACGGAATGACCGCGCCGGTTACGAGTTACTGGATGGGAAGAAACCATCGCCTTTGAACATTTCCGTGCCTCAGTTTGGAAAGCGAAACAATGTACCAGGAAAAAACAAAGCCTTTTAAAACGTGTTGCAAGCAGCTAAATTAGTGTTAGTCAAACCGTGACTCACATTATGTCGCAGATGTAGGTGTAGTCAGCTGTTAAACGTAATGCAGCTAGATGTTATACAAAACCAGCTCTTATGTTAAACGCATAAAAGGAGAACTGAAGGCTTATGTACGGGAATTTCGTACCGCTAATACATTTTCGTGTTTTAGGAATATGTTTTATTTTGATCGGTAGTCAATAATTATAAATAAATATCCTGGGACAACTCACACACGGCCATCTGATCCCTAACTAAGCAGAGCTTGTATTATGGTAACCAGACAACTGAAATATAAAAACCTTTCCTCCTTCTTTCGTCCTTTAAAAATTATTAGGTTTTTAGAACTTGGGATTGGGACATTAAAAATATAATATTATTAATATTATATTTATAATTCTCAATAATTATTTTTACATCAATTCTAATCGAAAGTTTAAATCTACCTACCTAAATCACACAGTTATTGCAGGTAGGTTTTTATGTAATTCATTTGGTTTAAAAAATTAGTCGGACGCACATAATTAATTAAAATAATAAGAGATTGTGAGTCACCTAATTTCAGCACAAGTGAACTCAACTATGAATCACATTTAATTACTTCAAAGTACGCGTCACAATTAGTCACAAATGTTTCAAATACACCAAAACGATGAGAACCAAAACTTGTATTTTAAACCTTGGTTATTTCTATAAAACTGGTTTTGTTTATATAGTACCCGTGCAAGGTATCAAACAGGAAATATGTTGAACAAGTCAGACTATTGTTAAGACCAAGCTGTTTTTAAAATAGCGTCACAAATTGAGCTATTATGGAGTATAAAACCTATCGTTTTACTTGTAATTGAGAGTCATCTAACTCCTATCAAGACAAATGATAACCTTAAGAGCCTTTTCCAACTATGGCGTTGAAACTGTTGTCAAGATAGGTACCTATTTATTTTATTGATTACTTTTCACTCTTACCACCTTGATTTGAATGGTACCGCGGTCCTATTTAAAGATAGTAGAACAATGATAATTTTCACATGCGATTCTATAGAACGTCCACTTAAGTACAATTCAAAGCTGAATGGAAAAGCTAGAATCTGCACAGTATTGCTAAAGAGATTAAAGTTGAAATTCGCATGACTTGTATCAACTTTGGAAATTGGGTGTTCCAGTTGAATATAACCATATAACAACGGATTCCCATTCATTGTTCGCTCGACGATGTTCTCTGAATGGCCTGCCGGGTGGCAATTATTCTTTGTGCGTTTCGGACGAATCAATAACAGGGACTTGTGTTACTGATACTGTGCTGATAAACATAATTGCTACACTTTTTATGCTTTAGAGAGCGTGATAACCCGTCGTCGGTCATGCGACGAGATCAGAAGCCCGAAACGGCGATAACCGGTTCCTAGCAGCCAATCAAGAGGCGATGCTCGTTTGTTTTTTTTTACAACCATATCACAGACATTGTTATTTTGTTTTCTAGATTTAAATCCGGAATATGTATTTTCTTATAAATAGATACTAGTTTCTAAGTTTATGAGTGTCAATGCCATCAATATGTTGAACTTGGAATAAATGCATAATGCATTTTAAAAAACTTGCTCACCTAAATCTTGAGGCAAATGCGGCTGTCTCTTTATCCAGTCCCGAAGCTGGTCCACCTTCTTTTGCTCCGCTTGTAAGATCTTGTTATCCATATTGAGGATCCTGAAATTATGTAAAAGTAATTTTAAAATCCGTTACTCAGGGTTCAAACTGCCATGTCAAAGTGTAAACGAATGATAACTGATCGAATTTAGCGGTTTATGTCACTGGATATACCGTCTGAATTGTATTTATCTTCTTTTACGGAACTTTTTCGAAGACATTAGCTCTAGTCCGTCACTTGATACCGTCTGTCATGAGCTTAGCGATAGCCTAGTATTGTCGGCGAGTGACGACACGATGACATCATAACTACTCTAACATCTCTTTATCAAAACCCATCCCACCGTAGTTAGGAACCTACTATAATCGACTGGGTAGTCACTACATAGCAAAAAACAAAGTCACTACGCTGTCTGCCTGTCCGTATGTAGTATGCTTAAAACTGGGTAACGGATTTTGATTTTGATGCGGTTTGCGGTAAGACCTAGATAGAGCTATTCAAGAGGAAATGAGGAATGTTTATCCAGGCATGTATAATCCATGCCTATAAAAAAAGCGGTAAAGAAAAACGCAGGTTTTTAAGATTTCTTTAGTTATTGAATCGGGTCATATTTGACCCGTACATTAATTATGGTTCAATGTACAGACACCAGCACAAGCTACCTGAATCTGCCATTTTTTTTTCACTCAACCTTGAACCCAATGCTTTGCCGATAAAGCCGAAAATCTGAGAGATCTTAGTAGTTTAATAAGTGAATCAGAACTCAATAAGTGAGGATCAAGATCAATCAGTGTGTTATGGAATATTTCCTAACGTAAGCCAAACAGGTACAACCGATGTGTTTACAAAACAGTACAGTTTTTTGTGCAGTTCTAATTATAGCCAGTGGAATTTTGTCCGCTCGTAAGTATACTTCCTTTCCTTGACGCATCCCACGCATCTATAGCTGATATAGTATGACATGGAAATAGCATTAAATACGTCACCTTCAAAACTGCTACTGGTGCTGATGATCTTGTTCACCAACTTAACAAAATTTAAGTTAAATGAAAGTAATTTAATTTAAAGAAAGGGACAGAAGATACGTTTTAGTTTAATCCTGTCAAATTAAGACAGCGCCTGAAGAAAATTGGCGTATATTTGGTCGCCATGTTTTTAATAGCGTCTAAATTATCTTTGGAGTGTCTAAATTTGACAGGACCTAACTAATATTTTATCTTCTATCCTTTTCTTAATGAAATGGAAAGAGAAATAAGTATGCATTTAATTTAAATTTAGTTAAGTTTGTAAACAAGAGAATTAGTACCACTATCTACTGCCCGGCCATCACCTACTGCCTGAATCAATCCCAAAACTGGGAGTATATTATATTCAACCAAACAGTTCCTGCAATCCATTCTAGACTTTGGCATTGACTTGAAAGAAACAAGCGGCCTGTGTTAGTGGGTAAGTGTTCAAGGCAACCTTTGAATATAGAGTGCATGACCTACCAGAAGTAACGGAAGTGGATTGTTATATTGACAGCATTATACTAGGTGTATTTTTGGTCCTGCACAACCCGCTAGGACATGACTCTACCCATGAAAACAAACAACTTTTATTATGGAACCAACTCTGAAATCTCGAATAAAATATCAGCTGATTCATACATTATGGTCGGGAGGGTATTGAGCTTTGCAAGACCAAAAATACATCTAGTAGAATCATATACGTATCAGATCAGTCTACGTAGTTCAACTGACGCAGTGGTTGAACGCTTGTTGTTATGCTGCGTGTTCGAGGTTCGATCTCCGCACTGGACAAATATTTAGTCTGCATATTAATTTGTGTATATCGTTTGTTTGTAACAATACGAGTAAAATTCCTAGTGGGGGGCAATCGGACTTTAGATTAATATTATTGTCTATCTTCAAGGACAACTATAGTCCATTCCATGAGATTAAGTGCCTATTGCAAGTTATCAGTATCACTGGGCGATTGGTATTTGCAATATAAAGCGGTCTGATTGGTCAATGTCAGATAATAAGTCACTATTATTGTACCGCGAATTAGCTATTATTGAAATGTCTCAAGTGCTTAAATCTTAGACTGAGGACAATTACACCTGTGATTGTGCACAATTATATCTACTGATTGCCAGCCGGCTGTCGGGCTGCTATTTTTTCGAATCACATGTGTTCGAATTCGAAGGTTTAAAGAATTTTGGGAGAAATGCTTTAAAGTAAAGATACGTTTGAGCGATAGGGCACCAAGATATTTCACAAATAGTTTCACAGCTTGCTACAACCAGTTATGTATCACGTTAAATCCAAAATATCTACGCATCGTATCTTATCTCCTTACGTGCGGAATTAAGGTGAGCCAAATTTAGTTTCCTTTATTGTCTTGATAGCCATAATAAGACATTCCCGAAAGTTTCGTCACTTACTCAGTACCGCTGATCTTATTAAGGCGTATTAACACTACAACACGAGACTATATCAAAGATAATGTCAAAGCAATTCGAATTGCATTAGATCGATGGATTTCTGCGTGGTTAAAAAAAAATTAGAGGCAGATTGCTCTGACTTTTTGCCTTCGATTTTTCAATTCGAACTAGTACTTAGTTCTTGAGGTTGGTGCGTTCAAATAAACTAACAAACACTTCAACTTTATAATATTATGCGTACATTTGTGTCGTAGTATAAACTTACCATTACGTATATCTGTCACCGGAAAATAACAAGATCCGTAAGTTTATCAATCTACTAGGAAGTTTATAAACTTTCGTAAGATTCTAAACGGGAGATAAATTGTAATATTTTACGTCCACGTTTTCGTAAATTTATCAATTTCCGACGTCATACGGTAAATTTATAAACTAACGGATATCTATTCGTAAGATTTTAAATGGTTCGACCAATCACAGAATCTCTTTTGAATATACGCATCTTTGAAACTCGTAAAATAACACACTGCTCTCTGATTGGTCAATGTTCATAGTGGCAATGCTTGTGTCCAAAGACTGGTATATTATAATAATCAGACTTGACAAACTATAAATTGGAAGCAACAATGCCTGGTTCCTCTCTGGCACGGATGTATAGTGAGTTGAGTTTTCTTTAAATTGCAACACAGTTCAACATTTAAAACTAATAAAAACGCACAAGCAAACTGGTTTATTTATGTTCCGTCGCAAACAATGGCGGCCGCGAGGAAGGAGAAGTGACACGTGACAGTCAACCAATCAGATCGCGCGTAGCGTTTGGTTACTGCTTACTTATTATTTTACGAGTGAGTTCAGTAAGTTTATCAATTTACGAAAATGTGTACGTAAAATATTACAATTTATCTCCCGTTTAGAATCTTACGAAAGTTTATAAACTTCCTCGTAGATTGATAAACTTACAGATCTTGTTATTTTCCGGTGACATATCTAAGTATTATTACGTAGTAACTATTTAGTAATCTGTGGTATTGTAGCCACCTACGTACTGCAATTTATACGCATGATATACTGTTATGCAGGGAGAGGCCCAGCTAAATTGGAGCAGACATTGAGCCGAGAAACTATATTAAGGAAGGGTCAATGTTAGTACCATGGGCCAAGGGCCAAGAGAGCAAGGTTACAGCACAAAAAAATATACGTACTACAGGTAATAAACAAATATAAGTATGTACCTACTCGTAAGTAGTAAAATATTATACAACTTTTTGTTGAAACATTTACATAATAATAAATGTTCAATTTTAGATTATAAATAATAAATTGTAGTTGCAAACTTACTGTTAACTGTTAGGCCAATTAATTAATCACAACTATTTAACATTTTCCTGTTTTGCAGCTAATCATGGTGAAAAATTGTTTAATGGAAGGTCGATATTTATATACTTGGGTACATTAGATACGATATCTATTATCTTCGATAAATAATAAGCGTGGTAAATATCATTGTACACAAATAGATTTTATCAACAACGAGTAGTACTCTGGGCACAGGCCAGGTGGTTGACCGAACAAAAAAAACTTGGAACATTGACCTACTGACATTCAAATGATAAATTGCACACTCGAAGATTCAATCTTCGAAAATTTGCACGAAAAAAAAAAAAGTGGTTACGGTTGCTTAAAATTAAAGTTACTCATGCTGATACGGTTGTTGTGCGCCAACAAAATTTATTTTAAGGATAACTCTACCTTTTTAAGGTTTCTAACCCAAAAAATAAGAAAGAATTAAAATAAATACCCATCAAACATTTAAACACTTAGTTAAAAATCAGACTTCAAAGTCAAAATTAAAGCCTCATATTTTGGCCTGGCAAGGAAAGCAAAACCAGACTTTCCGTTTACCTAGAATCATAACATTGACAACTTGGCATGAAGCAATGTCTAACCCAAGTAGATTAAAAAACCGAAATCTATAAATTATTTAGATTGTTTGATGATGATGTGATGTAAGCTGGTTGTGAATCATTGTCGCATCAGCTTTTTGCCGTCAATTGCTAAATAACCGCCAGCGCCTGCTATCTTAGTCCTGGTCCACCTTGTTTAAATAATCGGTTCTTTGCACGGCAGCCCGGCGAGGCGTCCCACACTATGATTGCTCAAAGCAGTGGCGGATTACCCTAAGGCAAAAGAGGCACGTGCCTAGGGCGCCAGGTCCCAAAGAGGCGCGGAACAGAAAATAGCACTAGAGAAAATCAAAACATTATACAGGACTAACCATCACAGGAGTTAAGACCATCAATTTACAAAAAAATGTCATGCAATGCCATTATATCTGTAATTGTTTAACAAACACAGTTGAACAGATTTTAGTCACTAGAGCACTTATGGAAAACCTAGTTACAAAGCGACTACCAAACCTGAGGCTTGGCTTGGCGTTTATGCACTCGCAAACTTTTGAACTTCAAACCATTCTCCAAGAATGGCTGGCTTCAAGGACGGACTAGCGATTAATCGGCCTAAAGTAGCAGCAGGCAATACGTTATGGGTCAGTTAGTTTTGTCATAGAATCGGCCTGGCAAATCTTACGGGTTCATAAAGTCGCCTATGAAGGAAAAACTGTCGATCTCCCTGAAGCGTAAATTCATGGATAAGCGAATTTTGCCCGTAGGTAAACTTGGTTGGTCCCCGTACCACAAATGTTCCTTACCTTGGAGTTTGCCAAAGAGCAATACGGAACACAACGCAATATTCTAAAACGAGCATAGCAGTTGTAGACCAGAGTGCCAGCCCATATAGAATTGTGTAGGACGCGTAACCGTTGGTCAAAACTCTCCACGCAGGCAATAGGTGCCCGCCCGAAGAAGGATAGCTTCACCGGTACGATGGCGAGTGGCATATTTGAAGGCTGATTGAACGAGGCCCGGGAAAAGATTGGGCAAGGCCTTTGTCCAGCTGCCGTGGGCGCCGATGAGGAATTTGACTAGGGCGCCTCCAACTCTTAATCCGCCTCTGGCCCAAAGGTAGTCGCTAAAATTCATATGTCTGCTCCACCACCAGTTTATCTATGTCTAGAACGAATACATTGAATCTACGAGCAATTTTACCGATTTTAGTTCTTTATCAGATGCATGCTTATGCGTTTGATTATTGACAATACAGGCAATCAATTACAGTTGCTTCCACGGTTTCGTCATTTTGTCACTGAAATTTTTCGATCGAGAAATCGGGCGATTGTAAATTCCAAAATTTTTGTTTGTTTTGGAACTAGAGAATCGACATATCGATATCAGTTTGATAGGTATACGATTTAGCAAGGGCATTGGCTACGGCGCAAGAGGTAAGTTGATGCTACTAATACTACTGCGTTGTAATACTTTGCGGCAAGACTGTCCGTTTAGATGTTTGCAATTTTTATCAGATTATGCAATATCTAATCTAAATCCTATTAGATATTACGACGCGTTTTTTTCTTTGATCATAACCGATGATGGATGCATCTATGTAGTTTTTTAAACAATAACACAATAACATACTGTTAGCAACTAAAATCAAAGAAAAATATTACTTTGGACCTTTTTTTATAACTTATGGGCTTGCTCTTGGTCCCAGACTAGCCCGACGGCATAGACGGGGCCTACGATGGACCGAGCTCACCCAAAAGATGCCTATGCACTCGTCTCTTGAAAACATCCGGGTTATATGCATTTGGAAACACAGACGCCGCCGGCAGGGAATTCCATTCTTTTGCGGTGCGCATAATAAAGGATTTTGAAAAACGCTGCGTGCGGATTCGAGGGATATCGACCAAGAAAGGGTGGTATCCTGCCGTACGTCTGCAGGCCTTGCTTGCTAACCTTAGAAAAATAACGCTTTTAACTAATGATTAAGTAGACACATAATTTCGCGGAGAAGCTAAGAAATCCGCTGCTGTGCTCCATGACCAACTATGTGTGATGTACAAACTAAAAGTTATATTTATTTTGGTTTAATAACCATTGTGTATTTCTATAATACTAATCATTAGAAAATCTGATGTTAAGTAACTTTTGTTGCTGACCGTACATGAGTACGGTACGGTCACAGGTCTAATAAAGTTCAAAGAACACAAATGAACGGAACGTGCCATTGTATGATATAGCCAATCAGTAGTCAGCTGATAAGTAGATAACAAAAATTAAACATCAGGCCATTATGTAACATTTATATGGTCATTGTCTACCTCCAAAAAGTGATTCATAAAATAATTATGTTAAACGAATTAGTTATGTTATGATCACCTGTTGTAATAGTCATCCCTAGGCTGGTATTTTAATTTTTTTACAAAGTAGAAACAAAAATTGTATTCTACCGGTATCAGGAACAGGGTCCAAGCTAGGACCTAGGTGATCCGAGCTCCGGATGGTACTTCCGTAATACTAGGTATATGAAAAGAGCACCAAGTATTTCCTTCCCATTCATTGCCAAATACTGAATATGGCAAAATAACAGGAAATACTCCCAGCAGGAAAATAAGGTAAACTAGCCCTCTTAAAATTCGTAATCTAAAAATTAAATATTTAAGTAAGTACTTATATTATAGACAATTTGTTATAATTTTAATAAGGCTTTTCAACAATGTAATGTTGTGAGAACTTTTGCGTCTAACCACAGATTACTAAATAGTTACGTCTAACACAGTTCTGCAGTGCATCTATACAAACATTATGAAACTGAATTGTTTGATTGTTTGGTTGATTTTGCTCAGCATCAAGTACTGGTTCTAATTGAAAACATGTTTTTGTGTTGGATTTGCCCGGGTACCGAACTGTGACATTTTTACATACGCTGATGATACCGCGCTGTTAGTCTATGATACTGACTGGTCAAAAGCTAAACTAAGAGCAGAACACGCGCTTCGCTTAGTTATGGTATGGCTCTCAAAAAATCTTCTGACACTAAATGTAGCAAAAACTAAAATTATTCGTTTCTCCTTACCTAACACCGCGTCTCCACCTCAAGAGTCAGGACTAGTTAAAGCCCATACTTGCCTAGGTAACAATAATAAGTGCAATTGTCCACTCCTGTCTCTGGTTTCTGACCTAAAATATCTAGGGGTCCATATTGATAATAAACTTAGCTGGCAACCTCATATTAAAGCCCTATGCACCCGGATCAGGAAACTTATTTACATCTTTAAAGAGCTTAGGCACTCTGCTGATCAAGAATCTGCGCTAATGGTTTACCAAAGTCTATGTGAATCGATTATTACTTATTGCATTTCTGCCTGGGGTGGAACCTATAAAACCTCCTTAATTTTTGCAGAACGAGCACAAAGGGCAATTTTAAAAGTAATGCACTTTAAACCTAGAGACTTTCCCACAATTGAACTCTATTCCATGGCCCATGTCCTAACAGTCAGGCAGTTGTTCATACTCCGCGCCGTTCTGCGAAGACACTCCATGTTGCCTTTAGATCCAAAAATCCTTCTGAAACGCAAAGGAACCCCTGTCTGTGATACTGTATTGTGTCGTTCCGCATTTGCTGGTCGTCAGTTTCTTGCCCTGAGCTCTCGTCTTTATAATAAAATTAATAAAGTGTTGTTTATATATATCCGTACAAAATATGAGGTGAAAAATTTACTAACCAAGTGGTTGCAAGAGCTATCTTATGATGAAACTGAAAGTTTACTCAAAGTAATGTCTTAAAGTATAAAAAAAAAACTGTATGCGCTTAATTACCTGTTCCTTTTTGTTTTCTTAATTTTTTCTTAAATCGTTTTTTAATGTTTTTAATATAGGTACTTGTATGTACGACGATCATAATATGAACACTGTTGTATGTCAACGAAATCTTGGGGAACTTCGGCTTCTAAGATACAGGCTTCTTGCCTAGTTTAGAAGTCAGATGTTTCGATTTTAAACCATGACACTGTTGTACAACTCTATCATAAGTCCTTGCCTAGTACTATTTGGTTATTTGTGTACAAAATAAACGATTTATTTATTATTATTATTATTTAATGAAATTTTTGGAATGCTATAGGCATAGGCTAGGCATATAACCGAGGAGTAGTAACTAAAAATACGGGTACCAACTTGAACGACAGCTAGTTAGAAGTGAAAACACAAAAAAAATGCTGATGCAAGTAGGATTTCAATGTAAATCGTCAACTTCTCCGGATCCATTTTGGAGTCGGCATCCGATCACGCCCAAAACAATAGGTACTAATACAACAATACAGTATTTTACATAGAGCGACTGCCTATGAGACCTCTACTTCTCAGTTACTGAGCAAGATTATAACCCTAGGTTGCGGAATGTTTATAATAGTTACCGTGACCCTGGAACATAAAGGGCAATCGAAGGAACATGAGTGGGTTTTAGTCAGTAAAAGTCTGACACGCTCTCCCGCCGCACCCAGGACGGGAGCAGTCATTTCATGATTTCCCACTCACCAAAAAAAAAACCCCTAGGTGAAGTCTGATTACCAGCACAGGTGATAATCAGGGCTACCAGTGATAAATGTCAAAAATTTACGAATGACAACTGGGAGCAAGGGCAACCGATATCACCAACATCAAAGCTTCGGTATTCTACTGAAAAAATCCTAATGGAACAACCAATCATTGTACCCAGGTCTTCACGGCGCGGCGTATAAGGAAACCCTTCCAATATTCAGAACTCCAATAGTTCTATACTTCGGGCGGATTTACGAAATTCAGAGTCGTCTCACGCTAAACACCGGCAGCTCGCTACCACGATTAGTACATAATATACATAAATGAAAAAAATACATACGTGGGACACTCAGACAGTTTTAAGAAACTAAAAAACTATTTTATATAGATAAAATATTTTTATTAAATCTTTTCAAAGAACTCTTCTCTACACAGAACACATTTTTTCCAGTCCGACGCAGACACCTCTTTCACGGCCTTCTCGAAGGCTACTAGCGCGTTTTTCGGCGATGAAAACTGTATCCCTTTCAGAAGATTTTTTATTTTAAGGAATAAAAAGAAGTCACACGGAGCCAGATCAGGATTGTTATGAGGGTGCTCGAAGACTCCAACCTCTGAGGTGTCCAGGAAGTTACTCGTTTTGAGCGCTGAGTGCGCGGGCGCATTTTCATGGTGAAACAGAATCCCGCGGAGCCCGGTGTTCGGTCGGTTGTTGATCATTGCAGACAAAACTTCTGGCAAGCCTTTTGTGGTATACCATTCGTCTTTGATGCTGCTTTGGTCTTGTAATGATATTGCATTCAGATCCCCCGTGACAGTAAAGAAACTAGCGATCAAAAGTTTGCCTGTGCTTCTCGATCGCTTCACTTTCGTAGGCGTTGGTTCGTTTTTAAACAGCCTAACTGTCGACTAACACTTGGTTTCTGGATCGTATTGATAAATCCAGGATTTGTCACCTGTCACAATGTCGTAAACGCGCCAAGACGAACCTGCTTAAATTTTTTTAATCATATCACGGCACCAATCCACACTGGCCTGATTCTGAGCTTTGGTGAGGATTTGCGGCACCCAGTGGCACACTATCCTCCTCATTGGAAGATGCTCGTGTAGAATCTGGTAAAAGCTTCCCGATCCTATCTGCAGGGTTTGCTGAATCTCTTCGTATGCAATTCGCTTGTTGTCTTGAATAATTTTTTTTAATGCCAGCACACGTTCTTCCGTGCCTGCCGTGTTAGGGCGACCACTCCTTTGTTTATCCCCCAAAGTAAAGTGACCGCGCTTAAGCTCGCTATTCTAGTGGTACATGGTAGCTTTTGAAAGTCCTCCATCCATAAAAGCAATTTGAAGTCGATCAAATGACTCATCAGATTTTAAGCCACATTTAAAGTCGTAGAAAATCATCGCACGAAAATGTTTGCGGTGCAGATCCATTTTTAAAAGAGACACGTTAATTTAATTTGGATCTCAAAAAAATGTGGAGGAAAATTCAAAATTGGAACAATAGTATTTTTACTATATTAAATAACCAAATTATTCAAAATAATTACAAATGGCCAGTGTTTTATACATAACGTTTTTTCTCAAAACTTTCTGAGTGACCTGGTACAGTCACGAGCATAAACATGTATACAGGGTGTCCCACGGCTATGCCACATGGAGGGCAAACATTAAATATTGTAGATAGAACATTTTACTAAAAGAAGACATTATTTGAATTAAAAAAACATTTTAAACTTTACTCATAGATATTTAAATAAATACATAGTTGAACCGGGAATCGAACCTGTTACTCGAGAAAATTAATCAGCCTGTAGTTTTATCCTACCGATCGAAAGGCTTCATCACAAGGATTATTTTTTGCTAAATAACATAGTGTCAAAAATAAAAGGAAGACCATTAATTTTAACATTTTAAATACATATTAGTCAATTTTTCAAATGCTCAAAATAAGTCCCTTCTTCTTGAATACAAAGTGATTGATTATTATTATACTTTTGATTATTTCGTTCCCTGCCGATTTTTTGGTCTTGTTGTGTTGGATATTTATTTATTTAAATAATGTGTTATACTCAAGTGGGTAGATTAATTAGTAATAAGTAGTTATGATAGACAATAGGGTATTGTACTTCCACTTATTATTTACGCTAAGTTTGTATTAATTTCGTTCCGTTAACGTCAGTAAATAAACGACTTTACATCATTGGTTACTGTGTTTCGGAATGCAAGAACACAAGTGTGAAAACATCGGAATAATTTATTCTAGTAACTGATTCAAATAAAAACTTTGTTAAAGTTATATTCAACTATTACACCAGTTTGTACCGTTTGTACTGTTGTTGTAAATTATGTAAGTACCTATGTGTATTAGACATCTAAAATATCTTTCAGTACGTATTAGGAGGTTGTGACGTCTAGTTGACACTGTTGACAGTCGACAGCTGTCACTGTCTATGTCTGTATTTCGGTGTGTTCAAGAACACTTTGAATTGAATTTAAAAAAATATTTTCTAGTTTTATGAACTAAAACTTGCTTTTTGCATAAGCTAAATAATATTCTCTTATACAGTCATGTCCTTACGGCAATGTAAGCTTTTAACTTTTCTGAACAAAATTTCACATCAAATGTTAAAATTCACGGTCATCCTTTTATTTGTGACACTATTTTATTTAGCAAAAAATAATCCTTATGATGAAACCTTTCGATCGGTATGATAAAACTATAGGATGTCAATTTTTTCTCGTGGAACAAGTTTGATTCCCGGCCCAACCATTTAATTATTTAAATATCTATGAAAACAGTTTAAATGGTTTTTAAAATTCATATAATGTCTTCTTTCAGTAAAATGCTCTATCTACAATATTTAAGGTACTTTCCCTCCATGTGGCATAGCCGTGGGACACCCTGTATACTACGCAAAGATTTTTATCAGTTTTCTCTTAAATGAGCCATAACTTTCAGTTAAAACTTATTTCATAGTAAATTATCATAGACTACTATAAAATGTGTCCCAAAACTAAATATTATTATAGTTATTCTAAGAGAAAATTGATTTTAATGTTAGCGTGGTGTATACATGTTTATACACGTGACTGTAAGCATACACGATTTTATGATCACTAAAGATTACCTTTGACGCTCTTGGATAACATAACATAAAATCACATCAATGAATTTATAGTAGTAGGTACTATATTATTCTAGTTTTATTGCTATTGTATACTTAATTATAATTATTCAAATACACGACTTAACATTTATTCATAGTAGAGATCCGGGATTAATTGATTACTAACTTTGATTCTGGCTTTCAGGAGCTGCAGAGGCAGGAAATGTCGATAAAGAAAACAAACGAATTAAAAATAAATTTTATTTTTGTGAACCTATTTATTTAACCTACTCAATCCTCTGAAACCTATACCATTTAGGTATAGGTTTCAGAGGATGCTCAAATAAATAATGTTGGTTGGACTAATCTAAGGAACTATAAGTCGATTCGATTTGAATATAATATTTTAGTGTTATAGAAAGGATAAACTTTCTGCACTACAGGAGCGAAGCAGTAACTTAAGAGGGAGAAACCCCTTGACATGTAATAGATACCCATAGCTACATATTAAAAGGCGCTATTAACTATTGACCTCTTAATCCTTAATTTCGACTCAGTTGCAATTGTTGCAATAGATTGTAACCTAGATACTTTGTTGTTAAATAAAGAAACTGCATACTGCGACCTTAATCTCAAATTATACCTACTTAATCTTTTATAACACACATTGAGGCACGGATATGACAATCGTTTCTAGAATAATAGATACTTAGTACCTAATTGCTTATGTACAACTTAGTTGTAAAAAATAGTCACATGGAGACATATTATTAAACTGGTTATTAATTAGATTGACGTAGGTAGGTTGGTGTAGATTGATAGTACTGTGAGGTATGAAAAGACCTCCGGGACCTAATGTGTGTGTTTAGTATGTGGGAGGGCTTGACGAGCCCTCCAGCCAACACTTTTGTATAGTGTAACTAATGAATTATTAGCAGGGAGCACTTTTAACTGGATTTATTGTTATTTTGAACATGCTCACTCCATGAGCCTCGGACGCGACATGCGTCGGTTTGTATCAAAACAAAAGTACAAAAAGAAATTGAAACATTCTAGAATGTTTCAATTTCATGCTGAGTGTTAAGATAAAACCTCAAAGGTATTTTTCTAGCCAGTTATCTATAAACAGTTACATAAAGACTTCACAGTACCTACTTACAATACTTAATTGATTGCCGACCAACTACAGTTAAGATATGAACATCGGTAAGTGGCTGGCTACAAAATTTCCATATCAAGATTTGGAAAGTTTGAAGCGAATTTTAACAACTAATGGTTACACATAAAACTTTTTATAAGGTGATTTCAATAAAATGTCATGATGGCCTATTGTTAAAGTGGGTTCGAATACTGGCAGGTATCAATATGACTTTTTCAGTACATAATTATGTTCTTTGTAAAGTATTATGTACTGATATCCCGTGCCCAACGGCTAAACGTGCTATCCGACCTCGTAAACCTTTAGTTATCGTACACAGTTCGTAGACAGTCGTTACAGGTAGTCAGAAGCAGTAAATCTATGTAGCCAGTTAGACTGGTCAACCAATACTGGGTGGTGCAGACCTAATAACTAGTAGCTTCACCTAAAACTGGTATCCTGCTTTTTTTTTTTTTGGTGAGTGGGAAATCATCCAATGACTGCTCCCGTCCTGGGTGCGGCGGGAGGGCGGGTATCCTGCTGAATCCGATTAGGTTGGAAGCCGATCCCAACATATTTGGGAAAAGGTTAGAGAGATGATGATGATGCAAGTCTACAAAAACAAGTTTAAATTACTAGATACTCCAGGAGGTACCTGGAGAATCTATACTCAAGAGGTATCTGGAGAATCTATAGACCTGAAACACTTCTTTCTTACGGATTTTCGTCTAAACAAGGTACCTATAATGTATAATAATATTATGAAGCACACATATTTTTTTAACACATATATTTTTAAAAGAGTACGTATGGAGTTTCTTGCCCGTTCTTCTCCATATAAAACTACCTTTTGGAATGGGCGACTAGAATCAAAAAAATATTTAAATGTAATTGACGTTCCAAAGTGCCTCCATGGTCTAATGGAAATAAACGTTTTGACTTTGACTTTGAAGCTGAAAAGTTAGTTTGTTTGATTGAACGCTCTAATCTCAAGAACTAATGGTGCGAGTTACAAAAAATCTTTTAGTGCTATAATAAACCATCACGGTAATTTACGGAAGCGGGTAGAAACCAAGATTTCGGGTAAAACCGCGGAAGATAGTTTGTTTATTATAAACAAATTCGCTGCCGCATCTGTCCGTCTGTCCGTTTGCGATTAGACCAACATTGAGCGAATTTCCATAGATAGTGATTCATGTGGAAGGCATAGGTGTGTTACGATGTGTGTAATAAATATACTTAGTATACTAGCTTTTGCCCGCGACTTCGTCTGCGTGGAATAATAGTTCCCGTTCCCGGATGATTTCCGGGATAAAACTATTCTATGTCCTTTCTCGGGTTCCTGACTATAGGTATAGGTACCAAATTTCATTCAAATCGGTTCAGTGGTTTATGCGTGAAGAAGAGACAGATAGACAAACAGACAGAGTTACTTTCTCATTTATAATATTAGTATGGAAATATGGATTGTAGTACAAAAAATTTGAAACACCTGTGCAAATCTGGGGCGGATTTTACTAGCTAGAAATGAATTAATACTAAGTCGAAATAGAAAATAGCATATGATTTTCGTTCATAAGTTACTTTCTAAACGTGTAAACAAAAATATGTTTACTAGCTTAGACAAAATAATGACAATATCCAGCTATTCAATCAAGTTTTTCTGCAGACCGTGCACGATTTTACCGAATAACCTTTCCCCGTCTGCCGCATCAGATGTCAATCTTAGTAAACTGTTGTAAACATTGATATTTAATGGCAGTACATTATTTTAGCTATTCAAAAAAAATACGTTCTAAGCACTAAAACAAAAAGGGCTTGAACTAAAAACTGCACTGCGTAGTGGTTACACGAAAACATAATCAACAATATCCAATACGAAAAAAAAATAAGACATGATAGGTAAGTTCACAACAACAAGCAAAAAATAACGCGAATTGAAAAACAACCCATTTAGATGAATCAATACATTCAGACAGACCAAAACCGAGAGTCAATTAGAATTAGATTAGTTCCGAAACGATCACTGGAGTTAAGGCTACACGGCTTTGAAAATAATGAACAATCTATAACTTACTGTTGATCACTCGACCGTCAACTCTCAAGGATTATCAGTTTGTCACCGTA
Organism: Athetis lepigone; assembly: GCA_033675125.1. Taxonomy (NCBI): domain Eukaryota; kingdom Metazoa; phylum Arthropoda; class Insecta; order Lepidoptera; family Noctuidae; genus Athetis; species Athetis lepigone. The sequence continues at coordinate 9,255,230 of CM066243.1, read as the reverse complement.
TAATAAGTAATAGCAGACTGGCAGTTAAAAACACGTCGCGATCACAGCGCGCGCGCTTATACACTGTGGAGTGGAGACTGACGGCCTATAGAAACGGAACAACCATGAGCGTTGATCACTTGATACACGAAATGCGAAATGGACAATCATTTCATTTAAAAGCCAGCCTTTCAGAGGTAGCAAGATGGCGAGGTGGCCATTTGACTGCATACTGTCTCGTGCAAATGCTATCATGCAATTCAAAATTTTGGTTACGCTTGGCCATCTTTGCTCTCAACTTGGGATTGGACAAGGTCGGTCATATACTTATAACAAAGAGGATATCATAATAAATGCTAATAAATATTTATTGAATTAGGTACTAGCTGTGCTCGCAGCTTCGCTTCGGAAATACTTAAGTACTGAATAATCTAACATGCAACATTGGTTATTCCTCACAGCAAATTGCATGATAATGTTATGGCTAGAAAGACCAGAACAATAAGGAATTCATTAAATTTTTGACAAGTCTATCCGGTAGTCCTTGTGTGGTGCTTTAATATGCGATAATAAACTTATGTTAATATAATGGTTAAGATTTCTATCATAATTCATAAAATGCTATTAAGTCTGCTGTGAAATGTTTTGGGTTTTAGCCTTGAATAATCCAAATCGCTAGAGTACTAGCTTCACTTGTTCACTGTCTAAATATAGATAGCACGATCTAAGACTTTTCGTTAGTGTTTACTGCTCTGTGCTCTGTAAACATAAATAGAAATAGAATGGGTACTAAAATTGTTTTAAAGGATTCCTAAGTTTGACGCAAAGAGATAGCGTCTTAGTCTAAAAGTTTAACCTTTCGACGACCAAGCGAGAGCCGGCTGTCGTGTCTGTCTATAGTGTCTCGAATCACTTGTGTTCGGAGGTTTAATGTCTTCGGTTAGACGACATTTGTGCAGTTTTAAAAGCTTAGCGAATGGCTTAAAACATCTTTTCGTTAATGACCTAACTTCTTTGCCGAATTTTTATCGAAAAAAAATGCAACACTGTTCAATTCACTATAGACGAGACAAATTAATTCCTTGCCAATTCTCAATGGTAAATAGTCGGTGTTAAAAATATACATATAAGGAAATACTAATAGTATTACAATACGATTGTTGATACGATCTCTACTGCTTCGACGAATATGGAACTACGTAAGAACACGATGTCCAGATTTTTATACACATACATATTGATGATGAGAACTTCAATGATGTCAATCGCCACTGTCCTAATTCTATACTTCAGATCACAGCTAAATCTATACTAATATTATAAAGAGGAAAAATTTGTAAGTTTGTAAGTTTGTATGTTTGGGGTAATCTCTGGAACTAATGAACCAATTCCAAAAATTTCACTGGCAGAAAGCTACATTATTCCTGAGTGCTATAGGCTATAAATTATTTTTATAACATGTATATTAACCGAGCTATCGCAACTTTTGTCTAGCAAGTCGGAAAAAATTACCTCATAAAACAGAATTATTTGCGTGCGCTGCCTAAACAGTTGCTTAAAATTAAAAACAATGTATGGCAACTTGGTTTGTCTTAATTATTTCTACAAAAAAGTCCACGATACCATATCTCTATCTTATATATAATTTTATCTTTTATACTTCTTTTATTACATTAAAAAAATGATTTTTCGGCATACTTACGTTTGGTTGATTATTTGAGCAACAAAATATTAATTCTTATGACAATAAATTATTTCAGTATCACAAGGACATCATACAGATAAGATTTGCCATTTACAGTATGTCAATATGGTCATATAGTTCCGGAGATAATATAAAATTACTAAAACTCAAAATGCCCCTAGCGTAATTTTCATTGTGCGGAAGTCATTTATAATTTCAAAAAATACCTTTGGAGATATTCACAGTTTTAATATTACTCCGCAGCAAGCAATATAAATGACTAGCTTCTGCCCGCGGCTTCGCTCGCGTTAGAAAGAGACAAAAAGTAGCCTATGTTAATCTCCATCCCTTCAACTATCTCCACTTAAAAAATCACGTCAATCCGTCGCTCCGTTTTGCCGTGAAAGAAAGAAAAACAGACAGACAGCCAGACACACTTTCCCATTTATAATATTAGTATGGATAGTATGTAATAGAAAATGCTTTTTAGCGAAAAAAGGCCGCCTATTGTACTCTTGCATATTTGTTTGTATTGCCCTTTACTGTTTTTGACCTATTGGTGTACAATAAAGAATATTGGCCGATGGTTTTGCGAGATATTCGTAGCTTATACATCAGAATAACACATCTGGGTCGTCATATAGGCGCGTGTAAGGGGTTACGGGTTCGAATCCGGGCAAGTACCAATGTGACTTTTTTAATTCATATGTACTTTCTATAGTTTATCTTGGACATCACTGACATCCCGTGCCTCGGAAAGCATGTTAAGCCCCGGTTGTCATGCTTCGGGGCGAGACTGAATAGGAAGCCGTCGCCTCCTGCAAAGCAGACACGCTGGAGACGAAAGCAGCGGGGCACGTTAGGCAGCGTCAAGCTTCACGCCCCGGACAGAGACCCAGGCTTAGTTGTCGAGAGTGGCAAGATGATGGCCACTGGAGGCGTGGGCCTGCGGAAGGCGAGCGGTAGGTAGCTCGCCGCCCGACTAGGACCAGACCCGTGTCGACGGCGTGTCGATGCTTCTAATAGTTACCGCGGCCCCGGAATATATAAGGGTAACCGAAGGGACATTATTGGATTTTAGTCAGTAAAAGTCTGACCCTCCTTCCCTCTTCAGGGGCGGGAGAAGTCATTTGATGATTTCCTATCCATCAAAAAAAAAACGCCATTGGATATGTTTTGGATGCTTTTACCATGGTCAATGTAGCTCTTTCACGCTTATACAACTTCAATAATCTTTTTGTGTACGCTCAAGATAGTTCCACAGTTAATCCGTACTAATATTATAAATGCGAAAGTAGCTCTGCCAGTCTGCCTGTCTGTCTCTTCTTCACGCCTAAACTACTAAACCAATTTTGAATGAAATTTGGTACAGACATAGTCTGGGACCCGAGACCCGGTCTGTCTGTCTGTCTTTTCTTCACGCCTAAGTGTACTGAACCGATTGAAATGAAATTTGGTACAGATAATTATAATATGGGACCCGAGAAAGGACATAGGATAGTTTTCATCTCGGAAATCCCCCGGAAACGGGAACTATTATTCCACGCGGACGAAGTCGCGGGCAAAAGCTAGTAATAAATATAATACCAGCCTATTAGTCTCCCACTCATACAAAGAAGGCACGATCTTTGATCACCCGCTTGCTCAAGGCGGATTGGCGATTTCGGATTTATATTCACTACAAGTTTAGGTTTCTTCACGAAAGAAAAACATCTTCACCGATGACTGTGATGTCCAAGATAAACTTATGAAAGTACATATGAATTAAAAAGTCACATTGGTACTTGCCCGGATTTGAACCCACAACCCTTTGCATGAGAGGCGGTCGGTAGGCCACCACGACATTTAAACCTTCGAACACACGTGATTCGAGATACAAAAATAAATAATAAATAAAAAATAATAAATATCTTAGGACAGCTTACACACGGTCATCTGATCCCAAGCTAAGCAGAGCTTGTGTTATGGTAACCAGACAACTGATATACATACTTATATACTTTATAAATACATACATATTATAGATAAATTACACCCAGACACAGAACAAACTATCATGCTCATCACACAAAGTTTGTCCTGGGTGGGAATCGAACCCACGACCTCCGGCTTAGCAGTCAGGGTTACTAACCACTAGACCAACAGGCCCGTCATAAAAAAAAGACACAAAAGAAAGACAATTAGCAGCCCGACAGCTTCATCATGATAAGAAGATTTCTTTGTAATTTTTTTTAAGTACCACAGCGATATTATAATATTGAATACGTCTAATGGGCAGCTTCTAAACACGTTGGCCAAGTGTGTAGCTGAAACTGGTTTATTCTAGCTTTTTTTCTGTAACGACTTCCGAGACGAAAAAGTATGGCAAGAAAGATGAAGTAGAATTCGTCATCGATTTCAATACTTGGAGATTTAAAATATCTAGCTTAAATTAGATATTTTATTTGCAAAATAAGGGCTTATGACCATTGAGTTCTAATGTACTTCGTACTAGAGGAGTCACCTCAACAAAATTTTTTGTAACACGAGTTAGGGTGCATGCACCCTAACTCGCTTAGTCTATGTCGAGCGCTTGCAGCAGCTAGACTATTTCGAGTGCAAAGTTTTGTTCAAAAAATATGCCGTCGTGTGCATTGAGATACTGTTCAAACAGCTTGAGAAATATAAATAAAATTCAAGGAGTGATTTTTTACCAGTGAGTTCAAAATATTATCTTTAAAACATGCCTAATTTTATTATTTGTAATTATGTATGACGAGTCACCTCGACGGCGGCCATGTTGATGTTAAATCAAAGAGTAAAATATTTGTTGCATGCGCAGAATGGACACTAACGTCGGGTAACGTTAAACAATTACGAACAAGAAAATGTTATTAATAATCACGAGAAAAAAATTATTAAGTAATATTAATATTTTTTATTTATTAAATATATATATTTTTTTAAGGTTTCGTCGGCCGTGTCCTAGTACTAGAGAATTATTTTGGATTAAATTTATTCAGAAGAATCGCAGCAAAGTCACGTGATTGCCAATAGAATATTCACGAATATGTTCCGTTCATTTCAAGGAAAACGAGAAATACACCACAAAGTCAAGAAGAGTACTATTATTTCATGGGAATTAAATTTTTTACAGTTTAAATTCGTTTCATTTATATAATATCATACAAGATATTGTGAGGCAACTGAAAATACTATGTATCTTCTAAAATCACGACTTCCAGACTAATTTTGCCTCTGCTAAGTTCCACGTATACACTGACCGACACTGATACTCTATCTCACACAATCGACACTACACTTCCTCACTACCCTTTCAATATTTTTTTAAATTTTATTTTGTTATATTATTATTTTCCACATAATTTATATTATACATTTCTTATTTTAATTATAACTATTTTTATAACGATACCCATAATGCACATAATATTAAAGAAGCCTATAGAAGTCAACTTCAAAAATATGTCGCATCTGCGCGCATTGGTGTTATCTATGGCACCCGCTTGCACTGCGCATGCTCCGCTGTCACCAAATTACGCGCCATATTTTGTTTGAAATAGCTCCTCTAGTACGTAGTACATTATAACTCAATGCTTATGACTATGTTCTAAAATTCCTCAACATAAAACAGTAAGTAAAATTCAAAACAAACATTGTACAATACAATACAAACCAGCAAAACGAAACATAAATACTACTAGCTACGAGTACTTAACTTAATCAATGTAAAACACAATCATCATTGAATGAATTTGAATGACGTCGAACAGTCGTCACTAAATGACGAAGCAGTGAAAATACTCCGAATCCTCGGGCTCTCTATTTCCTATTAACTCTAACAAAAGTTGTAGTAAGAAAAAAATACTAATAATTTATAATTATTCTGTATAATATACTAAGTAATAATAATTCTTTTACTTACAAACTTACAACACAGTGACAACCGGTTCAAAATTAGCGCCATTTTCACACATGTTCCAAACGTCAAATATGAACCAATCAAAATAAAGCGTGATACATTCCAAATTGTGACCAATAAGAAAAACCTAAGTAATAGATTTCTGTTTTTTTTTTAAAGAACACACATTTTATTCTAAAAATAAAGATAAGCACTTCAACAGCAGTTTTCCTTTTTCATATTACTAAAAGTAAAATTTTGAAATAAAACACAATTGACCAAAAAATTATCCTCTGTGAACGCAATTTTATTTTTACTTCTAACTTTTGTGTTGCCAATGAAAAATTTATATTTACAACAGAATTGTTTTTTGTATTATTATAGTTGAATCTTTAAATAAAAAAGTTTAACCGAGACAAATTAAGACAGTTTAAAGAAATGTAATTTAATTACCTGAAATTTAAGAAATAATATGCACATTCAGTTCGACTTTGAATTACAAAAAACATTTTACTAATCTGACAACACAAACTGCTGCAAGTTTGCGCATGCGCCGAATGGCGAATCAGTGACTATTCTTTGAGTTAAATATTTTATAAATAAGAAATTTTATCGTTAGTTGGTAATATATTTATGTAAACGTGTAATTTGTAAATTAATTTAGATTAAAACTTTTAGTAATACATCTCTTATATCGCTATTTATGAAGTGATAAAAGTGTAACATTGGTGGCCATTACAAAACCTAAACTTTTTTATCAGAACAAATGTCCATTAGATGTTTCGGCGACGTTGTGACTAATCCTACGGAAAGTTAACTAAAAATCACGAATTGTGCTTCTATATCCTACGGTTAAGTTTCTCATAGTGCTCTGAACTCCAGTATTGAGAATCCTTGTTGTAAATTATTTCAAAACGTTTTGTGCCGACCGACAATTATTGGGGTTGACTTCTCACAAGGAACTGTCAATTGTTACATTTTTTCGATACATTAATTTCTTTTATCAATAAATATTAATTAGCCCTACACTTTGACGTTAATTGCTAGAAGATTTGGTGACTGCGTGGTGATTTTGGTAATTTGAATAAGTTGGACACCCACATCGCTTGTTGTTACTCTTCAATGAACATAACATTGGCACGGCGACCTCTATTCACTCTCGCTCCCTTTCCGAATAAAAACGCTTAAAATAATCAATTATCACTGTTAAAGAAAGGACAGTTATCATTTTCCGCCTTCCGATACGATTCGTTAGGTGTCGCCGAAACATCCATCTTCACGTCAAAAAATTGTGTTTGCAGTGTAACAAAAATGATTTTGAGATAAATTGTATAATAGTGCAGTGGTATTAGTATCGCAGTGAAGAAAAAAATAGCAATAATTATAAAAGGAAGTGACAAAAGTGTTTGTGTTGGATTGTGTTATGGCGACGCGTCGCTGGCTGGTGTCGTGGATGCTGTGGTGACATGGGCTGCGCTGCGGCCCCGACAGACGCTGGACACAGGGAGTGAGCTGAGTGCCGGCCATCGCGCCTGCACAACAAGTCTTATATTATGAATAAGCGTGATAATAGCAAGGAGAAAGAACGACAGAGTGAAGAGAAAAGAACATCGTAAGTACCAATACTATCCTTTTGCACCTAACAGTCTTTAACCTTGGTATTAGAGTAACATATCCTGTAGTAATCATATCTTTGAGACTAGAGCCTAGCCGTAGTTGTAGCATCAAAATCTTCCCTCTCATACATCAAGAACATGCTCACAGTCAATGTAGAGATATTGTAGACAACCAAAGAGAGTAATAGCGAACATAAAAATGCAAGATGTAGATTTGTAGCAGCAGCGGAGGCCAAAATTAAGTACCATCTCATTATAGTTACCTGTTTCAGTATGCAATTATCCTTGGCAACTGTCTCTTGCTTAATGATTAAGGTTTTATTTAGTTAGCAAACTTCATTGAGTTAAAAATATAGAACTCTCTCAGTGAATGCTGACAGCGAGATGCCTTGCATCAAGAAAAGTATAAAAAGGTTATGTGTGATCATTCCTCTACAATAGGCTACTCATAGTAATTCTCAGTAAAAGCTTCTGGTCAGTAAAATGCACTTATTTTGTTAAATAATCTATTGACACATGACTTCACTTCATAAGTTGCAGTTCAATGAATTGAGATTAAAGTACTAATGAACCTTTTTGACTGACCACATAACATATACCTTAATTAGAAAACCAATCTACATACTTACCTCTGTTTCATATATTCAGCAACTATAGTCATTTACCTACACATTCGCATTCATTGAAATTCTATAGTTACCTTTTCCATAAAACTAAATATTCTCTATGACTACATATTTTGGTGATTAGCCCAGTCAATAAAATTATGACTCACATGGAAGAAAAGATAATCTTATATAAAAAATTACTGTGTAACCTTAAATAGATATTGAAGGTACTACTTATCTAAGCATATAAGTTGTTATTCAATAGACAGAATAGTTCTAACTCAGTTCAATATCTGCAAAACTAAACAGAGAGGAAAAGATTTATCACAAACAGGTAGATAGGTATAATGTCAATGATCTAAGAGCTTCTTTAAGAATGTAAACACAGTTTTTTCAGTTAATTTCAGTCACATGTTATGCTTGATGTTGTAGCTAACTATGCATTTATTTATTTAAACTTTATGCACATATGTACAATGGCGGACTTAATGCATTAGGCATTCTCTACCAGTCTACCCAGGGTGGTGCAGAGATTACATGGTAGGTGCACTAATAAAAAGAGATCAAAAAAATTATCTATTCAAAGAGAGTTACATTCATTGAATGTTCCAGACAATGATTGATTGGTAACCTATACCAGATTTTGGCATCATAAAAAGTTTGAAAAGAGAACAATTCTTTTTTTAACTGTTATTTTATCTCCTCTTAAATTGAAAAAATAAAGTGTGATATACCCACTTATACAGGTTTACCATGTTTTAACAAAGAAGAAAGAGGTAACACACAAAGATCAGTGAATTCCTTAATTCCTGCAAATAGGCATAAAACTTGAATTATTTAATTCAAATGGGAAGCCTGTGGTTAAAATAGCTAATAGACATAGCATGTACTTAAATACAGGAAATTAATGGTCCCTAACAACAACAATATTTTAAGATACCTATTTACTTAGTACATTTCTGTTGTGCTGTAAGGGCCATCAATGGATATGTCTTATCTACTTGAAAACAATCAAAATAAGTAATGAGAGTAGTACTGAAAAGTGAACTTTGATGTTGTATTACTGTCAAAACCTCAAAAACATATAGGCTGAAGCACCACTAAGTTATGATTGCATTAGAAATAAGTAAAGAAAAAAAAAACTGTAATACAAACCCTATTGGAAGCACCTGGCTATGTGTTTTTTCTGCACTGCAGATTGTATTAACAAGTTTATTTATCTAGGTAAAGTATTTGGTAAAAAACAAGGTTAATAGAACAAGATGTCAAGAGAAATTCAATAGGTAATAGGCAAAAAGTTACATAAATTGATTTGCATTAAAAACATATTATAAAGGATAGCAACCTGTTTGTTAAGAAATATTAAGCTTAAGTAACCAAATTGAAGTTATAGGTATTATGTCACTTGATGTAAGTGAACATTGGTTATCACAATGTCTAAGTATAACTGTGGTCCTGATGACTCACAAACTATAAACATCTTCATATCTTAAACAATACTTATAGTTGATATCAGTTCTTATTAAAAACACTAAGTTATCAAATGGTACTGCTGCAATCTGTGTCCAGTTATGCATTGTTTATTGTGTGATTTGATTCAATAAAACCTTGGCTTGTAAAAATATCAGTACCTTTAATATACTAAACTGCCATTTTTTGAAGACTTTACTTATTACACTTGTTAAAACAGTGTTATCAGTTTTCTGCAGAAATCAAGAGTGCTTTGGCGAAATGTCAATCAAAATTGACAAGTAAACTGTCTGTGGAATAGTGACTAATATTTCTTAATATTAATTATGAATATTCAAAGAGACTGTTATTGTATTTATTTAAATACATGCCACAATGCATAGGAAATAGTGAGTATACATCAGAAATTGTTCACTTTTATAAAACATAAATTGTTTCTGTGAAAACTGATGCTTTGCAAAAATTGGTGCTTTTTGAATTACATGTGAATCAGTAAATCATGAATCAATTCTAAAGTTAGGTATTTAAGGATAGTCACAAATATATAAATAAATCTGTGATATGCTTCAAATGTAAAGTTTATTTTAGAACCACCTTATTTAGTACCATTGACTACTGGTTATAAAGCTTGAATTTCTGCCTATTGTTTTGTAACATTTCTCACAAGTAAAACTGCACAGTGTGCTACTAAGCTTAAAAGTCAGACATAAATATGCAAATTAGTGTCCATATTTGGTAAAATTGCATATTATGGATTAAAAAGTATTAGCATGTTACCCATTGGCTTGCACGGCTAGATAATTGTCTCCTTCCATGCTTTCGGTGGTTGGAAGTGCATTGTAACTTTCACTTTTAGACTCAATGCCAATAACGGTTGGTATGATTCACTATAGCTGCTGTATATTTTGTAGTGTATGAAACATCTTTCAATTGTAAATAGGTTTTTTTAAAGTCTATTGAAATAAAAAAAATGTTTGCTAACTTAGTTATGCCGTTTGAGATTTGATTTAAATCACTCAAGTGTTGCAAATATATTTGAAAAATGTTAAGGTCAAATCTTTGTTTGGAGGTTGAATATAAAATTCATGAGACTCATTAATGTAAATCGTTAAATACTTATTATTTATGAATTATTAAGTAATATTAAAAATAGCTCTGTTTTCCCTTACTAAAGCATTTAAGATTTTATTGTTCATTCTCATTGAGCTTTGCCTATAGAAGCCAACCTACATTGACATTGAAATAAAAGTGATTTAATGTACTGTAAATGGTATTCATTTACTATCAATCACTTAAATACATTCTACCTGCAAACATAACTAAACAAAACTGCTCATACCCCATCTTAAATCGTTCAAATATTGCTCCATAGTTTCAGGGAGTGTTTAAACCAGTTTTAAGTTCAAGTAAACAGAAAAAGTCGAGCTTTATTCTATAAATCCTTTAAACATGTGATCCCAGATACAATAGCAGCTCGACAGCCGGCTGTCACTTGATTGACGAGAGGTTAATGTATGTAAATTAGCTATTCTTACTACATGTCACATTTGTTAGTTACATCTTTAGCTTCTGCTTCCTTGAGTTGCCAGGGGTTTTCAAAGTGTTTGTTTTGGAGAGTAAAAGAGAACACCAAGAAGTACTCCTGAAAATGCATCATTGTTACTACGACGTCACAATAAAATTATAAATTGCATCATAAAAAACTGAAAACCCCTAGCTTACATTACACTTCATAAATCTAGCGATGGAATGTAGAAATATTGTTTTAATCAATAAATAATAAAAATCTCTTCACTTATTTTATCATAAATAAATAAATATACTGGGAAATGTCGTGATGGCCTAGTGGTTAAGGCGCCCGGCTCTCATGCAAGAGGTCGTGGGTTCGAATCCGGGCAAGTACCAATGTGACTTTTTCAATTCATATGTACTTTCTAAAGTTTATCTTAGACATCACAGACATCGGTGAAGGCAAACATCGTGAGGAAACCTGGGCTTGTAGTTAATATAAGTCCGAAATCGCCAACCCGTCTTGAGCAAGCGTGGTGATCAATGCTCGTGCCTTCTCTGTATGAGAAGAGGCCTTTGCCCTGCAGTGGGACAGTTATAGGCTGGTATTATTATTTATTATTATTACTGGGAGAACTCACACACTGTCATCTGATCTCAAGTTAAGCCCTGCTTAGAGCTTGTGTTATGGTTACCAGACAACTGATATACATACTTATATACTTATACATAAAGTCGCGGTCTGAAAAGGTTTACCAATTTTGAAAGTACATTCTATATCACACTTTTTTCATTAAAATCTAAAATGCCATATCATGTGACTTGTTACCTTTTAGAAGTTATTATGCAAAATGAGACAACGAGAATAACAAAGACGTTACTAAGCAACGGCGTCGGCTTAGCCATGTTTCGTCTCTATCGTGCACTTGACGTTTGGCAGTTGTGTAACAGTGACAGGTATAGTGCCAAAGTAAGTGGTTTGAAACTCTTTTCTTAATTTCTTGAATTGACATTTGTCAAAAAATATTATTTGAACGTCGTTTAGACAAGAGTAAAATTTTACGAAATATTATTTTTCATATCGAAATAAAATGGCAAGTTTAACCCTGGAGCAAGGGACAATCGTTGAACATGGACATAGTTTTATATCATTAGTGCCTTATCACGAAATTCATTATAACTATTGTGATTTACTGTGAGGTTTGAATAAGATGTCACGGCGAAGAAGACCAAATAATAGATCATGGAAATGATTCAGGAAGAAGTGATGATGCCTACTACGAGATAGATCACGCTGTGCTCGAGTGATACCAGAAAATGATACCAGAAATACTGATCTATGCGCGTGTCTTGTTGCATCTATGCACTGGTCGTAACTGCGGAGTAATGTTATACTTGATATTGAATAAAGATTTTTTAAGATTTGATTTATTATTTCCTTATATTCTTATTTAAAAAAACTAAATTGGTCGTAGCTGTGGATCCGTACTAGTTCATACTACTATTATAATTGCGAAAGTAACTGTCTGTCTGTCTCGCTTTCGCGTCAAAACTACCGAAACGATTTAAATGAAATTTGGTACAGAGTTAGTCTATAGCCTGAGCAAGGGCATAGGAAAGTCTTTTATGTAATTCCAAGGGAAAGGGAACTACGCGGGTAAAACCGCGGGGGTCAGATAGTATTTACCAAAGATTTTATTCAGTGCTTTTTTTCTTCATATTCTTATTCAAAAAACTAAATTAGTCATAGCTGCGGAGTGATGTTATACCAGATATTGAATAAAGATTTTTTTAAACTTTTATTTATTATTTCTTCATATTCTTATTAAAAAAAATGTTTTTCAAAGTAGGTTTTCTGTATATCAAACCTTATTAGTAGTCAGTCCATCACTTAAAGCGATTGATTGTCATATCATTAGAAAAAAATAATCTATGATTAATCAAATTATCATGAAATAGACATTTAGAACTTGTGGCCTTAATGTGTGCATGCAATTGTGATCCTTATGGTGGTAACCACTTTCAGACCGCGACTGTACATATTATTATTATAGATAAATTACACCCAGACAATAAATTAGGTACATCATGTTTGGTTCACTTTGGTGGCACTAAAATGAAATTAAAAGTTTCTTTTGAGTCATGTATAAATGTCTAATTATGCTGGTTATTTACTTATCAATGTATCATATATATATATAAATAATAATTTGTTAATATCTTGTATACCTATTTATTAACAAATTATTATTTTTAAACAATTAAAACAAAAAATTCTGTGCAGGTATTGGGTATACCTGCACAGAATTTTTTGTACTTTTAGTTTTCTGGTCTGTGATTTTAACTATGGTAACGTTAGTTACTTACTTAAGTAAAGTAGTTTACCTTTCGACGACCAAGCGACGACGGCCGGCTGTCGCGCTGCTGTTGTCTTTCTATTGTGTCTTAAATCGTATGTTCGAAGATTTAAAATCATTCATTGTCTATGAGTAACTAATAGAAGTTTTTACAGTGTTAAACAAAAAAATCCAGCCCATCCAATTAACATGCAGATGAACATAGTACACTTATAAATGTAATGTAAGTTATGTGGGCAAGAGAAATAGTTACCTAAATATTGTTTTTTATAGAAAATTACTTGTTTTTTAAGAACCTACAAATTAAATAATTATCTTTCTAAGAAATAATTTAGAATTAATTAGTTTTTGTATTCAAATATTGTTTTAAAATAAATACTACTAGGTAGGTAAGTTCACTCTAGTGTTACCATTATTGAAAATCTATTTTGGTAAGAGAGTGAGCCAACACTCCCTGTCTATGATTGCCAGATGTTTTGACCAAACAAACCCTCATTATATTGAGTTGTCATTCTAATATTCAAGGTAACCAAACCCATTTAATATCTATCCAGAAGACTATGTAAAAGATATTATTATAATGTAAGCTATATAGGCAACATACATACTTAACTAAATTATATTTTAAAGTGTATACATCAAGTTCCTACCTCTACTAAGAAGTAGTTTGGAATTAATTAGTGATATAATATGTGTATTCAAATATTGTTTTAAAATAAAAAGGTAGTAGTTAGATGCCTACTTTGGTATTGCTAATATTGAAACTATGTTGTGGTCTACAATCAAACAACATAATAGGCTGAAATAGGATTATTGTCAGGGGAGTAAAGGTAATTATGATTAATAAAATATCTGCCATTGCTATTTCACCCATCTTATGTTAGGCCTGGAATGGGCCCAACAGGGCCACGCCTGCCGGGGCTGCGGAATGTTTATAATAGTTACCGTGACCCTGGAACATAAAGGGCAATCGAAGGAACATGAGTGGGTTTTAGTCAGTAAAAGTCTGACACGCCCTCCCGCCGTACCCAGGACGGGAGCAGTCATTTGATGATTTCCCACACACCAAAAAAAAATGTTAGGTCTTTAGTAACTTCTTTACTGTCGTGGGCCATAGCATGATGATTGCCTATGTGTTATTTTGATACCTAAGCTAGAAATTTTCTACAAAATAGATTTATAACATTCATTTAACCTCACACACATCCACATTGTATAAACTTACCTTTTTACTGAATTCCTTATGATAGTAAAATGGAATTAGTAATACAGGGCATTCTCATATTTTCTGTAAGTACATATTAAGTACTAAAACCGGCCAGAGCGTGTCGGACCACGCTCAGTGTAGGGTTCCGTAGTTACCCGTCCTTCACAATAAGTGAATTTAAAAAAAGGCTATTTGTTACTAAGTATGCAGAAATTATTTTGTACCACCTTTTTGTCTCTTTTTAACCGACTTCTAATGTACAAAAACTGTTCTTTCCACAAAGTTCAAAATAATTTTCCTAGAAAGTCCTATAAAGTTCTACTTTTCAGATTTTTTTCATATTTTCTAAACTTATGGTTTAAAAGTAAGGGGTGGGGGAACATATTGTTTTTTACTTTTGGAGCGATTATTTCCGAAATTATTGACATTATCAAAAAATTATTTTAGTAAACCCCTATTTATTTTTAAATACCTATCCAAAAATATATCACACGTTGGGGTTGAAATTAAAAAAAAAATCGCTTTCCACTTTACATATAGAGGGGTAAAAAAATACTTTACCACTTTGTTGGCGTGATTGATATACATGTTGGGACCAAATTTCAGCTTTCTAGTGCTAACGGTCCCAGAGATTAAGCGAGGACGGACAGACAGACATGGCGAAACTATAAACGTTCCTAGTTGACTACGGAACCCTAAGAACTAGCTGAAACATGTGATACATTAACAGGATTACAGTTCAGATTAGTTATTTAACTCCTCAAGTACATTTGTTTAAAGAGCTTAAGAATTGGTGTGCTTCTTTGTTATTGAGCAAAATATTGCTGTATCTTTTTGTTGTTGTTGATAAGCTGAAAGGTCAAAGTGACTTTTTTGACATGCATTTTGGCTTCCTTGACCGTATATTGTGCTAGTTTTATCTAGTACAGCATCTATTGCATAGTTAAGGTCATAGCTCATTACAGCCACCCGGCAGCCACTCCGCATAACCGAGGCGATCCGGTGCCGCTACGGAGTTGATATAGTGAGCGCATGCCCATACAAGTCCATATAAAGAATACTAGCCGCAGGAGGCGAGGCGGTGCGGAGTGGCTGCCGGGTGGCTCTAATGAGCTATGACCTGTATCCTATCTACCTATTTTATTTGTCTCATTAAGAAAAAAGTCGTAATGGCCCAGTCGTTAAGGCGCCAGCCTCTTCGATACAAGTCCAGCCTCCCTGATGTAGGGGGTTAACCTTTTTAAATTTTATCTTGACCATCACTGACATCCCATAACATGAAATTAACGTTAAACTGTTGGACCCATTTTCCCTTAGCAAATCTTTGGCAGTCGTACCAAGTAGTCAGAAGCCAGAAACTCGGTCAATCAATTTAACCAAAGGATATGTTACCTAGTTACTGGGATTTGGAAGTCTGAGAAGCAGATCCTCTCCATGTTCAAGTCTGGTATTCGGCTCAATCTGGTTAGACTAGAAGCCAACCCTAATAGTTATAATTGGCAAAAGGCTAGGGAGATGATGTGTCTCACAGAAGTTTCTTTTATCTTCCTCTCTAAACTTCTAAACTCCTTTATCTAAACTCTTCTGTATCTTGTCGTCTTTTGTCCACGTTGTTCAGATCAGCATTACCCTCACCATGGTCGACCTTGACAGCGATGTCTACTTTCAGGCGTCTAGTTAGTGACAATCTAAGTCTCAGTCCATCTGGGAAATAAGTATAGACCAACGTATTACTTACATAGGTACTTATTATATTTGTAAACGTTGTACAAGATTTTCTAGTTATTTAAGTTAAACTAAACTATTTACATAAAAAAATGTAAACTTAGGAAGCAATTAATTAAAATGGTAAACTAGGTAGGTATAAGACTCAATTTATAATGGTAATAGTCATACGTTCCTTCATCCTATTTCCTCAATACCTAAGTGGCTGAAATAGACGCTGATATTATTTACCTTTATGCTTTTGCTTATGTATTCTCAAATGCTTACTATTTAGTTGACATTTTAAATAAACAGTTTATTCAAGTTCGCATATTATCGCGAGTAATTTTCAATCTCATCATCATCTTGAGGTCATCGTACGTATCACATTTTCCTCTTCTAAATTGTCGAATAGCTGGTTACATGTGATAGATAAAAGCAGTCCTCTTGTAGTATGTTTTTGTATAGTATTATAATGGTCCTTGCCTCAGGTGGCGATAAAAGAAATATTCACGTCAAAATACCATCCAGGTACAAGTTTGAAAAGGTTTGGGCAAAGGTCGATGCGTTTACGCACTTATCCTACCCAACTGGCAATTTCCGACGACGTAGGTACCTATCTAATATTTTTTACAAAAAGAATGCAGGCCTGCTGGCCTTGCCTGTCGCATTGTATCGGACTGTGCTCCCCGTTTGTCTTAATGGTACTTAAAGCCTTAATTACGGGGGATGTCGAACTGATTATTATACAGTTTAAGACAGCTGAAAAAAGCAAGTCCAAGGCCCGATTTCCATCGAATCCGAGAGTAAAGATCTGTCGCTAAGCAATCAGCCTCTGTCATTTTGACAGCTCAGTGCTTTGCTTCAGCACAAACAATATCCTATTGGTTAATTACGACTTACGAGACATCTCTCCTCTCCGCTTTGGCGGATAGACCTCATACCAACCGATTACTACATACCTAATAAAAAAAATCGTCACCTCTACGAAAATCAGTAAACCAAATAAAAGACAATGTTTATCTCCTTGTCGTTACTCACACATTTCACGACATAATGCAAATCTGATTTTCCTATTGCATTGTTGTAGGCTTGCAGAACTAAATATTGCAATGCGTTGTGTAGTATCTATTGTTTTATTTTATCTCTACTATAAACGGGTTTGTTCCCCTGTTTTAGGTATTCAGAGTATTGTCACTGACATGTCATGTGAATGTACCGTAAGGGTAGTTTCCTTACGTCCGTTGTGGTCAATTGTATTTTCTATCAACTTCTTTCTAAATACTAGCACCTACTAAATGTCAAGGTCTGTACCTACTCAGATTCTATAGAATCCATACCTTCCCACAAATCGAAATCGAGTTCAAGGGCGAACCCATCAATTAATACAAAAAAATGCCCTGACAATTGACATGCATACTTCTTGCGAAATGTCTTTAGCTCTGAAGCTTCATCATTTAATGGTGTGGTCACCACTACTGCATGTGCATTGAACAGGATTGTTGGTCTCGTCCAATAATGGCATTTCAGCATTCCTTAACCGCCGATGTCACCGGAAAAATGATCGAGATGCAATATACGCTCATTCAATCAAAACAAATTTCTAAAGATGGATCCCTAGTAAGGCCACGATACTCGGAATTCGGAGAATTCGAGATTATTGTTCTCATCATAAAAGATTGCTCAGTCCCGACCTACGTCGGAAATATGTGCTTCAACGGTTTTCTAAAGATCTCCACTATTTTTCCGCTCGTGGAAATGAGCCAATAATTATGGCGTAAACATTGCAAAACAGGATTATCCATGTTTCCATAGGGACAAAGGTTTTCCTGTAGCCGTACACATTTGCGTGTATTTCTAAGATCTGTTTTTATTATAAGGATTACCTTAACATCTGAATTATCTATTTTTGCGGAATAGCCTTTGTGCAAAAAAGCACAATAAAATAAATATAAATCGACATATCAAAATGCTTTACATACGACATCGACGTTAATTTTTCTTCTGTCCTAAAATTGCAACCTTCTTTTTTTCTTTCTTCCTGAAAAGCTTATCGCGGTTTAGTCCTTAAGGTAAAGCCAAGGTAGCCCAGCCATCTTTACCTTGGTCTACCGCATCTTGTTACGTTCCAAGACGCGTCTAAGTTCTAACCGTCTAACGTTCAATAGGAACAACCCAATCAGAGGTTCTTTATTCTTTACCCAGTTCTACAAAACTTTAGTTGACTGACTAAACTACTTATTTGATAACCTATTTTCAGTATAATCAATTGCTTTTCAGTTTACAGTCGCGTGATTGACTGGTTTTTATTGCATCCACTCATCCATTTCTATAAAATGTAATAATAATCATTGTAACTTCTGGAATGATGGTAAATTATTACTTTAATTACTGTTAGTTGCCATTCCCTGACTTTATCAGATAGATATTTTATCGCTTTGTTGTATATTGAAACTCTTTAAAGCACTCGACTTCTAATTCATTCAACAGGCAATTTGCCATTGCTTTCAGTGAAGAGGCTTTAGACTCTGTCGAAAGTCTACGTCATTCATTGTTCAAATTATTGTACATAAATCATGTTATAGAGGCAATAGCTAATTCACCAATTGTTGGGTACTTAATCATCAAGGAAAGACAACAGCTTACAGAAAACAGTATATCTATTTATTACTCTAAGTCAGCAATCGATTTTTATGATGTTTGAGTACTTTTTCATTACAATCGTGAGGTCTTTAAGTAAATACCTGTACCCTTTTATTTATTTAGGTATAATTAAGTTGGTACAAAGTCCTACTGCCAAGCATGAACCAATCTACTACCTAATAATTCTTCTTTCAATTAATCCTAACAACATTACTTCTTGGCTATATGAAAAAAAAACCTTAATACATTTTGACCGAGATTGATATCTGTAGATTGAATTTTCGAATTAGTACCTAATATTTGCTTACTGTTGTACAAATCTATCTAAATTGATCTTACAAATAAATCGAATCAAATAACTAGTAAAAGTTGGGCTTGGGTCAATAACAGATACCTAATGGTGGCGTTCTTACAATATAGATATCATTGAATGTTGATAAGTACTGCATTATAGTAAGTGCAAATATAAAAATCGCCAACCTTACTGATAAGAATTTGTTCTTAAATCTGGGCAATTAGGCCTAGATTGATGGTATCATGCAGTTGATCACGTTTTATTTTTATCAGATAGTCCTCAATTCTATTTATAAAAATGTAGTGTTGAATAAGATGAAAGTTTCCAAACTTTATTTAGTCATAATTTTTATACATACATAAGTAGAAGTTACTCCACAATTCCCTTGGGTTCCTGTATCTTACAAGGTGTTAAGCTGTGTGTACACTATTGCAGCGCAGCCGGTGCGGTGGGCGGGCGTGGTGTGGGCGGCAGCAGCGCGATGCATACGTCAAGGCATTCCGTCACCTCGTCTTCGGGCGTTCTTATGGTGGGGCCTAACTTCCGCGTCGGCAAGAAGATCGGCTGCGGTAACTTCGGTGAACTTAGGCTTGGTAAGTGAACACGACCCTTTATGATAAATATTTTCAAATATCTAAATCCGTAATGCTGTGTTGTGGAAACTCTTCATTGAGCAAACAAAGGAGTTTCATTTCCTATTTATAGTATGCGAAAAAAGATTCTGGTTCTCGGAATGTTGCCCTTTTAGAGATTTGTTTGTGGATTACTATTGTGGGTTCAATGGGAAAATTGAATGTAATATTTATGCAGAGGATGTCTAATCTCGAACTCGGATCGTGAAGTGTTTTTGTGTAAGTCGGTCAGTGAATAACCCTTCAGGTAGATCTGTATCTAAAGGGTTTTCGTTCAAATTGGCACGTGTCTATCACTAGGTTTGGAAAACAATCTATTTTTAACACCAAATTGTAAAACAAGAACTCAGAACCTGATTGTAATCAACGAACGTTGATACGATGAATCATAAGTGATTGGTTTTCTACTCCTTCGAAATTGCGTTGAGTGGTGACGCATAGGATGAGAGTTTGAACCACAAAAACCGGTGCAGCTTATCCTGTTAGTAACAAGCAACAAGCAATTAGTTATGTTTAAAAGAAGACGCCATGCCTTTTTAAATTATCCTTCTCGTGTTAACATTGAATACATAGCTAATGTGCTTAAGTCCCTCAATGACAAGCTCATAACAACGCGTCTTGCCGACCTTGCACGCTTACTGAAATATGTAAAGCTATTAATAGTAAGTAACTATTTTAGACACACCCTATGTTCCAATTCCAACTAAGAGTCCAGTAATGTCCTTGTCAGTCTTCAGAATTGCCATAATGAAAACAAATACATTCCTTTCGACGTTGCACTCATTTTTAGCAATACGTAATAGTCTCTTTCCGAAAACTTTGTTAGATTTATGGGGAAGTTAAACATCTGGATTTTACAGCCGGCACATTATACTGTACAGTTTCTCCGTATATAATTTCGTCATGCGTAAAGATGGGATATTTATTATGTCCAGCCGGAGATGTTATAAGTACCTAAGATATACGTTTATTAAACTGATAACTGAGAGACAGCCGAAATGATTTTCTGGAAATGTGCGTTTGCTAACTTGATAGCATTGTTGTCACTGGTGATTGTATTAAATCTTTGCACGACATCGACAGATACTTTATTTAGTAAGGTCAACTTATCATTGTCATGAAGATCTTGAACTGATAGGAAACAGAGTGAATCGAATGTAAATGTCCCTATTGTAAGAGCCAGCTGAGGGAAAATAGGTCACTGTGCTGTCTGTATTCGAAAGGCTAGCAAGCTTTCCATCGCAGTATTCACATAAATATTATTGTTGCATGTTGCTTTATGCGATACAAAACATTTTTATTTTGAAGGTGTCTGAAGATCCGTTATCTTCAGGCGGAGAAAGCGAAACTAATGTTTGCAAAGTGTAAGTGAGTATGTTACTGACGAATATGTTTTGCTATGCAGTAGAAACTAAAGTAATAATGCGAACAGGTTGGCAATAAGGGAGAAATATTACTCCAATGCATTCTGGCTAATAATGGAGATTCATTTCATTTATATTTTTGAAGGCTTAGAAAAAGAATATCCTTAAGCATACTCGTCTAATTGTTGTGCTATTGATATTTCTCGCGCAGCCTATAAACTTAAAATATTCATCCAGCAGGTAGCGAGCAACGTAACAAAGGACCTCTGTAATAATGGAAGACTTATGACTCATTCTTTCGCTGTCAGAATTCGGAACCGCTCTTTCAAATGAGCCTTCGCCACCGTTCACACGTGCCATACAATATGATCACTTTACAACGGCCACGAAATCTTTTAAACAATGTAGTTACGTAGAATATCATACTCTTTTTAATGACAGGGCTCTTAACACGTGAGGTCGTGAACCTTATATTCTAGGCAGTAAGGTTTCATATGATGGTATATAGTCTGGGAGATTATATGGCTGCGTGCGGATGTGAATTGGATTCAACCTCGCGTCACTGAAAATAACATTATTGCGCGGACACGTGCGTGAGGTGATTAAGCCGATACATATATTATTTACTTACCGAACGGTGTTTTTGAAAATGTAACACTCACGGTAGAATTAATCAAGCTAAAATCCCACGAATAAAAAGTAACAGGCTACTCCTGCTTAGTTTCCTGTGTTGGTTATTTAATTGTTTCCTCCATTTAACATTTTACCGTAACGATTGTAATCTAAAGAGCAATTAGAATTAATAGCATCTTGTTAGACCATTAGTGCTTAGATAGCTTTTGTACTCATTACAGAATCGATAGTTTCATTTACAGGTTTTATAAAAATGTAATGAATATCTGCACTTATTTTCTAAGATTCTTTACCTTAACGACACCTATAAAAGGTTAGTTTAAGTCCGTCTACAAGATTTTCACGGATTTACATAAATCACGAGTCCGAAACCAGAAACTTTTTTGTTTAACTTTTCGGTTTAATTTTTAATGATTTTATTTACCCATCAAGATTATTTGCGCGTGTCTTAGTCACGCAGTAATCAACATTGTAAATTGGCAACGTGTATGTGTTCCGACTAGATCTAATTACATCGAAGTGTTCGTTCTTATTAACAACAAATCCATTAATAATGTATCGAACGTAAACAGGATTTCAGTCTTCAAGATGTCGTTACTCTCAGACTCCCGATTTTATTATTACCGAGGTATCCTCATTTGCGTTACCTAATTTAATTTCTGTGTCACCGCCCCACTCAAGCTTATAACAACAGCGAACATTGTTGTTCCATTTAATTTGTTCCCCCGATAAGATATTGATTATTGAGATCTAATGCTATGTTGATACGACACTATGACGATCTTTATGACCGATGATAACGACGATAAGGCAAATTTGTGACGTTGAAAAAGACTTGTAATGTTTAGTAAGCACAGTTTTCAGAATCAGAACTTACTGTTGAATGATATATCGTGGAATATTTTTAAGATGTTTACAAGACACTTTTCAAGACAAAACTGTATCAGACAAGTAAAAAATACTCCAAATACAGTTTTGGGCATGTTAATTGCACTTTTAGTAAAAATACTTTAATTTTATTTTCTCTTGCAGGAAAAAATCTCTACAACAATGAACATGTAGCGATTAAGATGGAGCCTATGAAGTCAAAGGCTCCACAATTGCATCTAGAGTACAGATTTTACAAGTTATTAGGCACCCATGGTGAGTTTTAATTATAATATACAACAAGTATGTTCATATGTTTTTCTACTGATTCGGACACAGAGTACACCTTTCAAATGGTGATTCACAATCGTTCTAAAACGAAGGACTGTGACTAACCTATGAATAATTATGTCTACCGAATTAAGACTAAGTTTTCTGAAAGCATTAACAGTGTACATAACATTATCATCATTTGGTACTATATCAGATAATTAATAAGGAAATTAATTACGTGGTAGGTCCACGTCCAATAACGATCAACACCAATAGTGGACTTCCCTTACGGCAGTTTTCAAAGCAGCTTCGATCCTGTTTTACCGTAGTTAGTCTAATACAGCTGACCATAAAATTTGCTCAGAGGGCATACCAAAAGTGTACTACTTGGGAACATGTGGCGGCCGCTACAACACCTTGGTCATGGAGTTGTTAGGACCCACGCTCGAGGACCTATTCGTTCATTGCGGCAGAAGGTTCAGACTCAAGACGGTCCTTATGATTGCTAATCAGCTCGTAAGTCCCGTGTCAATTCTCCGGTAGATAGGTGATTGTCTCTTTGACACAACACCGTAACCGATATCAAAATTGCTTTTTTTTATCTAGGGTTCGCAAGCCGTGGCCATGGTCGTTGTTACGGCCCAACTAAATCGTTTTTCTTTCATTATGTTGTTGTGTTAGGCTAAACACGTAGCAATGCTCTCGCGTGTCCTGTTGTGTTTGTGAATTCGTAAATATCGGCTACAGTGTTGTGTCGTACAGGTGCGTGCGAGAGCAATGCTCGTGTATTCAAATGTGTAAGTATTTAACTGTGTTTGATCTGTCTCCCCCCTCCTACCCTTAATTCCCGTGGGTCCTATAGCGCCGTCGACAGCGGAGGGCATACCGGAGGTGTATTACTTCGGCCCTTGCGGTAAATACAACGCACTGGTGATGGAATTGCTGGGGCCATCGCTGGAGGATCTGTTCGATCTCTGCGGCCGTCGATTCTCTCTAAAGACTGTATTAATGATCGCTATGCAGTTGGTAAGTCAATACGAGATTTATATTCTAATAATTTTACGCTTTCAATCATAACTGAAATAAAAATTCAGACTTGCGTATGTTCTAAATGTTATATAATCTCTGATCCATTTAAATTTTACTGAAATCAATTTCTATAAGTCATTGAACCTTAATAACAGCACTGACTAGCAAGAGCGTTAAAGAAATATGAATGTAGAGAACGCTTTAACTGGCAGACAATTGTGACGTAACTGATGCATTGCGACGAACAAACGCTTGCATTGATAAGCAAGTCAGTAATGGCCGAATTAGAGCTTAGTGATTTATATTAAATTGGCAATATCATACGCAATTTGAGGAAAACGTCCCAAGCCTATGCCATTAATGAAATGCGAGCAATCCTGTAACTCAATCCCTGGGGTGAGAAAAGATTGTGAAAGTGGGACGAGTAGATTCATATCGGAGAAATATATTTTACTTCCAGGGAAAATACTCTACATAATAATTGTAAAGAAATAGCTTATATCAGTTGATTAAATCTCGATGTTGGTTGAAAATCGAATTCTTCTGACGTCATTGAACAGTAATACGATCGAAATTCAGAGAAAATATAACTGTTTTCAAGTTGCTAAACAATTTAAGCATAGTTACTACTACACTATATCGATTGACATATTGACACTCATTGGTGTTAAACTGATTTGATGCGTCAATACTCCATTATGTAATGATATGCCCTTTAACAGAATGATTTGTGCCGCCGTCAATTGATCGCGACAAGACATAAACTAATACTGTTCCTTGTATGTTTCAGTTACATCGTATCGAGTATGTTCATACAAGACATTTAATATACCGAGATGTAAAGCCGGAAAATTTTTTAATAGGTAGAACTGCAACTAAAAGGGAAAAAATCATTCACATCATTGGTAAGTCACGATTTGATGAATATTTACATTTTAACGCTTTATTGTATTGCTCGTGCCTCGGAAGACACGCAAAGCCATTGGCCTCGGTTGTCATTCGTAGATCTTTGATAGTTGATACAGTCAGAAGCCTAAAAGTCTGACAATCATGAGTCTAACAAAGAGGTATCGTGTTCCGGGGTTGCCCCAGACACAAAGGGCTAAGAACGAACATGGGTGGGTTCTTCTTCATCTTCATCATGGGCCTCCCTCTGGGAGGTTTGGTTTCCGCACTTAGTCCTCTTATATAGGACCATTGTACGTGAGCCACGGCGGCCGCTACTCCAGCCAGCCCACCTCCTTCCAGAAGCAGATCACCTTCCGTAGACTTCTCAGGGCATCCGGGAGTGAACTTGGGGAACCAAGAATCTCTTTCCGGACTTCGGTCACGCCTGTACATTCAAGAAGTACATGCGCGACCGTCTCCTCGGCATCCATACACGCTCTGCAAAGAGGGCTATCTGTGATACCTAGGTTGTGGAAATGTTTGTTGAGTGAGCAGTGTCCTGTTATGGTCCCCGTCAACAGGCGCAGACTAGGTCTGTCCAGTCGCAGAAGGCGTCTGGTCAGTTTACAATCCAGGGTCGGCATAGCTTCCTTGGATTGTCTGCAGCCTGGTGCCGAGTGCCACAAGTGTTCAGCCTGTGTGTGAGTGTGTTCCCCTATCCATTTACGTATTTGGCTAAAGGGAATGGGTATTGTCGGTTCAGGTCCAATCGCTGTTGTGTTGGATCCCCTCCTTGCCAGCTCATCAGCTGCATCATTTCCCAGGGATCCGCTGTGTCCTTTAATCCACTGTAGTGTGATCGTGTTGCGGTTGAGCTCCGCAACTCGTTCTAACGTTTTATGACATTCTAGGAGTAGTCCCGAAGTGAAACATTTCTTGCTTAGGGATTGTAGCACTGAGGCGCTGTCAGAAAGGATGCGTATGTGGGCATCCTTGATTCCCCTAGCTTCTATGGCTAGTCCTGCAAGGATTATGCCCATACACTCCGCTTGGTAAACAGTGTTGGGCTTGCTCAGTGGGCGGGATATCTTCATGTTGAGGTCGTTGGAGAAGACTCCAACACCAGTTCCTGTTCTGGTCTTTGACCCGTCAGTGTAGATTCTCAGTTCTTTAGGTCCCGAGTATTCACGAGGTTCCTCAAAGAGCTGCACATCGTAGTGCTTTTTAAAGTGGTAGGTTTTTTGGATTTTGTCGTTGGGGGCTGTTAGAAGAGGTTGTCTTTTGACAGCATCTCTTATTATTCGTGTGTGTTTGATTCTGGAGTCTTGGCTTAAGTTGCCCGCAGTGTGGAGCCTAAAAGCTGCTGAGGCGGCTTCCTCCTGAACAAAGAGGTGCAGTGGTGGTAGGCCCAGCATCGCCTGTAAAGCGGCTGTGGGTGCAGTTCTCATGCTGCCAGTGATGGCAGCACAGGCAAGCCGTTGCAGCTTATCTAGGTCTTTTTGGGCTGTACTTAGGTCTGTTCTGGGCCACCAGACAAGCGAGCCATATGTAATAATTGGTCGTATTACTGTGGTGTACAGCCAGTGCATAACCTTGGGGCTTATGCCCCAGTTCCTACCTAGCAGTCGTTAACACTGCCATAAGGATAGGCTGGCTTTCGTTGTGATGTAGTCGGTGTGCCTTGCCCAATTGAGCTGTTTATCCAAGTAGATTCCCAGGTACTTGGTCTCGCTCGCTAGGTTCAGGGTGGTGTTGAGGAACCGTGGTAGTTGTAGCTTTGGCAGTTTCCTCTTTTTCGTAAAAAGGAGTAGTTCGGTTTTCGATGGGTTTACTGTGAGTTGATATTCCCTGCACCAATTTTCTACTACTCTAAGAGCTTGGCGCATAAGGTTGCAGAGTGTGTTCTCATGTGTGCCATTGATTATTATCGAGATATCGTCCGCATATCCCACGGTGTAGAACCCTTCGTCGTTTAGTCGT
Source organism: Athetis lepigone (assembly GCA_033675125.1). Classification (NCBI taxonomy): domain Eukaryota; kingdom Metazoa; phylum Arthropoda; class Insecta; order Lepidoptera; family Noctuidae; genus Athetis; species Athetis lepigone. Next base: position 9,228,591 of record CM066243.1, on the reverse strand, counting down.
CTGATTAGGCTGTCAGCGACTAGGTTCCACAGGAGCGGCGAGAGAACGCCCCCTTGGGGGCATCCTTTCGCCACTATGGCTCTCGTGGTGTCATTCACTGTGACTTGAACGGCTCTTGATTTGAGCATATTTGTGATCCATCCATTTAGTGTTTGGCTAACACCGTATTTCTCAAGTGCTAGGCTTATGCTTTCGAACGTAGTCTTGTCAAAGGCTCCTTCGATGTCAATGAAGACCGCCAGGGAGGAGCATTTGTGGTCTATTGCACATTCTATCTTCGATACTACACTGTGTAGCGCAGTTTCGGTTGATTTTCCTGTGGAATAGGCGTGTTGTTGTTTGTGCAGTGGTTTTTTCTTGAGAGGCTCGTCCCGGATGTGTCGGTCGCATAGTCTCTCTAGGGTTTTCAATAGGAATGACGTTAGGCTTATTGGCCTGTATGCCTTAGGTTGTGTATAATCGGGTTTTCCAGGTTTGGGGATAAAGATGACCTTTACCTCACGCCATGTGTGTGGTACGTATCTGTGTGCTATGCATGCTCGGTATATCTCTACCAACCATGGTGTGATCGAGTCGATACCCCATTGTAGTAGGGCTGGGAAGATTCCGTCGATGCCTGCAGATTTGAATGGTTTGAAAGTCTCGATTGCCCATCTCGTCTTTTCTGGTGTAACAATTTTGCGTGCTATGGTCCAGTCTTGTTCCGTTGGTACCCAGGTATCCTCATCCTCCCACGTCTTGTCATCTAGTATGTGACAGTCGGGGAAGTGCGTCTCCAACAGAACCTTGCTGGTTTCACTGTCAGTTGTGGTGTATGTATTGTCTCTCTTTTTCAGTGTGCCGAGGGTTCTGTCTTGGTCGGTTGATAGTACCTTCCTGACCCTCGCAGCTTCGTTGTTTGCTTCAATGCTATCACAGAAGTTCCGCCAGGCTGTTGTTCTGGCTTTCCTTATCTGTTTTTTGAATGTGTACTGGGTTTCTTTGTATATGTCCCAGTCTTCAGGTAGTCGCGAATTTTTCGCTCTATTAAACTGTTTACGGAGTTCTTTTCTGAGTTTTCCCAATTCTGCATTCCACCACGGGTTCCCCTTGCCCTTCGTGTGTGGTGTTTTCAAAATGCAGCATTCATGGTAAGCTTCAGTTATGTGTTTAGAGAGTGTTATTATGGTATTTTCTATTTGTATGGGGTCGTTTAAAATGCCTATTGCGTTATATCTGGTTAGTAGTGCAGTTAGTAGGCGCTTGTACCCTGGCACATTGGTGCGGCGGGGGTTTCGCTTTGGTGTGGGTGGTTTTGTGTTAGCTGATAAAGTGAATCGTATTCTTCTGTGGTCTGAGAGTGACGGCTCGTCGGATACGTGCCAGTTTGATATGAGGTTAGTGGCGTTCTCTGTGGCTAGTGTGAGGTCTATTATCGTTTGTCCGCGGGATGTAACCCAGGTGGGTTCCGAGCCGCGGTTTACAATGTTAAGGTTAGTGGAAAATAAATAAGTGCACAGTACCTCCCCTCTTGCGTTTGGTGCTGCACTACCCCACATGGGGTGATGAGCGTTGGAGTCGGTACAGATGATCAGGGCTAGGTTCGTGTCTTCGCTATACTGCACCAGGTCGATTACCTCCTTGGGTGGGCAGTCCGCGGCGTCGCCTGGCATGTATGCCGAGGCTAGTATTATATCTGGGTCATCACCTTCGGTCTGGAGTCTGACGGCGGTCAGATCTCTGGAACAGAATTGGGTAAGTGGTGTGGTAGGGATATTTTTGGGTATATACGCACAGGTGCGTGGCCTTTCTGTGCTATGTGTGTCTAGGATCAGCTTACCTCCTATGTTGCCGAGGCCACATACTTTGTTATTTCTGATCCATGGTTCTTGTATTAGTGCGATGGTTTGAGGGTTTACCTCCAGCGCCCTGCGCAAGCTGGCCGTGGCAGTCTGGCTATGCTGGAGGTTAGCCTGCAGGATGTGCAGGCCTCCTACTGGTGGCGTCGACGATGCGGGGTTAGGCGGAACTGGATCCATCTAACAGATCTTCCTCCGTCTCGTCGACTTCGTGCCTAGGTGTGGGTGAGGAAGACAAGAGGTGCCTGGTCCACCCTGGTTCTTCCGGCGGAGCGTCGTTGTCGGCCATGGCCGCCCTGGCCATGTCCTCCTCCAAGCCCCCTAAGTCATCCCCCGTCGGTGTCGTCGTCTGTGTTGTTGGCTCAGTGCCTCCGGTACTGTCTGAGGGTCGGGTGTTGGGGTAGAAGCGAAGGTATATCGGCCCCAAGAGGTACGATATGCGTCGCTCCCGCCCCAAAACCTTTTCGGCTTCGTCCGGTGGCAAACCCAGGGTCATATACGTCCCCGGGTTTGCACCACCGACCGTAGTCGCCCTATACAACGACCAGCGCCCTATGTCGTACCAGTTGTTCTGACGAATCAGAAGGTTCTGTAGCCGGTTAATCTCCCCACTGTGCCTGGGGACGAACAGCGCGGCTCGGACTCGGGTGGGGACGTCGGACTGTTTAACTACCGTCAGCGTCAAGTCATTGTCGGGTAAGGTGATACGTGTCACGTTCTGGGTCAGCCAAGTCAGTGCGTAGTCGTCCTCACACCACATCTGCACGGTGCCATCCGCTATCCTGGGATAACCGCGGAAGGCCGGGAGTGGTCCTGTCGAGTCCGGGTCCATTAATAGTTCTTCAAGTTGAGTCTTGATAGTCTGGGCTTCCTCATTCGTCAGGTCTCTGGATGGAGGAGAGAAGCATATTGCTACGGCTAGCCGCGCCGGAATATCCTTTGTGGCTCGCGCGTAGGTTTTATGCTCCCCTTGAGCAGCCTGGATTCTCACACGCTTTGGTTCACCCTGTAGCGTGGACGGCGATGCCGTGTCATCGGGCCGCACCCTCTTCACCGCAACCCCGCTTGGTCCAGCGGGAAGTTCAGAGGGGGCCTTGCTGGGGTTCACCTTGGCGTGCGCTAATCCAGGCCGCCTTTTCCTCTTCCTCAGAGGCGGCGGACGTTTGGTCTGTCTGGGTCGGTCGGCGTCAGTTCCGCTTCTACCAGCTGCGGGAGCTACATCGCTTTCCGCTTCAGACTGGGTCTGGTCGCGTACTTTGCGTTCGACAGCCATCATCGCCTCACGCCTGCTTTCGCCTGCGCGGATGTTGCGGATCCGACTGTCGAGTTCCCGCTCCCGTGCGCGGATTTTGGCACACTTCCTTCTTAGTCGGCGTGCTTCCTCCGTGGGAGGCAGGAACGGTGTAGTCCCTTGGGCATCAGCTTCACCTGTCCTGTCTGTGTTCACTTCCCTAATCTTGGTCAGTAAGCGCTCGCGCTGGGTAGCCAGTACTCGCTTCTCACCTAGAAGAGTAGAGATCTGGGCGCTTTGGGTGTCATTCTCCGGGTTGTTGGCGAGACTATTCCGCACGAGTGTCTGTTGCCAGGCGCCCGTGGGAGGTCTCCCACTTCGTGACTCAGGCGCAGCTGGTGCCGCAGCCGAATCTCGGTTGGTTGGCTTGGTAGCCTCTGGGTAGGTATTCAATGGCGCGGAAGTCGCAGCCATATTCGGCGCCGAGGCAGCCGTTTGCGCAGAAGGCGCTGAAGAAGTGGTAGGCAGTAAAGTGCCCCCCCCCCCCCAGATTACGACGGGGGCAGACGGCATGGGATTCCCCGGCTTGGCCGGGACCCACCTGGGGAGTTATTTTTTTCCTTTCCTGCTCCATGGTGAGGTGTTGGGCGATTTTTGGCATCGAGGTTGCCCTTCCTCTGGATCGACGGGAGGGTGGGATGGGTTGGGAGGGTGTTTGGTGGTTGAGGGAGAATGGGATAGGCCCTGTTAACTAATGGGGGGTGTGAGGTGTGGTGTTGTGTCAATAGCGAGTGGGTGGGTTTTAGTCAGTAGAAGTCTGTCACTTTCTTCCGCTCCGCCCAGAGCGGGAGGAGCCATGTGATGATTTCCCATCTAAAAAAAGACGTTTCGTGTTTCCCTGTAACTGGTTTGTGAACGTCTAGGCAGTCACTCCTAGTAAAGCACTCGTTTTCAGCTAAATTCGGTTAATTACGTTAGTATTCTTGGTAAAATGCGTCATTCTATAAGGATTACTGTCAAATCAGGTTAAAGGTCATAGCTCATTAGAGCCACCCGGCACCAACTCCGCAGCCGCACCGACTCGCCTCCTGCGGCTAGTATTATTTATATGGATTTGTATGGGCATGCGCTCAAGATATCAACTCCATAGCGTCACCGGATCGCCTAGATTATAAGCCCTTACCCTAGAGCCTTACCTTAGAGCTATGACCTTAAGTCTAGATTCTTCAGAAAAAGAGAGTAGTAAGAACTGCGATGAGTGAAAATATTTATTAATCATCAAAGTATGTTGTAAAGAGGTCAATGACTCAGCCCATAGTAAATGTTTACTGTTACTACAGCCGTGTGTATCATAGTTATGTGTCAAATATTAACTTTTTCATCAAAATTGGGCCGTAAAACCTAGAATTTATGAAGAAAATATCCCTATTTATAATTTCGTCAACAAGTAACAATAAAATCTTGTTGTGTGTGTACCAACGATTATAACATGTAGGCTAGACTAGGATGAAAGGAAGAGAAAAAAACATCTTTCTTCATCATAAAATGGTTAACCGTAAGTTAATCAAATACTTGAAAATGGCTCGGTCATAATGAATTTTTATTTAGTTTTCTTTGCTTCGATCCTTGAGTAGATTAGTAAATACCCAACGAAAAAGCCGGAAATTAGAATTATCGGTATAAGAAGAGTGCAACTATTGGAAACTTAGTTTTATTAACCTTTCAATTACCAAGGGGCAGCCGGCTGTCGCGTATTGTCTTTCTATTGTGTCTCAAATCGTGTGTTCGAAGGTTTAATTAAGGACCCTTTAACTAGTATGCAATAAATATCATAATAAAATTTTCACGATTGTATTAGAAAATTGAAACTGTGCCAATGTTTACATTAGCAACTGTACCATATTTGTCATAATTTAGTTTGGTGTAATTATACGCTCAATTGATTATTCAAATTACGCTGTCATGATTATCGGATTGAGTCATCAGCAATCAAAAATGAAAGTTTTCGTACAACGGCCTTTTGTTAACTAGCCCGTTTAATTATTGCGACGATTTCCTTGTTATTGGAGGAAATTTTGTTAGAGATTTTGTTAAAATTAGGAATAAGTTAGTCTTTATGTAAAATTGTAAAAAAAAATCCTTTGCTTTGAATAAGCAAGCTTCATTGCAAATTGAAATTGTAATTTGATTGAACTTTTGAATTGTCCAGGAGTCAGTCAGAAAGTTCAAATGATCTCAGGGCGTAGGATTGGAACGAGTTACTTATTTACAACACTCTTAGGAAAACAATATCATGTTTTTTCAAAAAATAAGTTGGATTATTCTATTTTAATCTTAGTAACAACGTGAATACAATGTAACAAGTAGTGCATAAATTTTAAAATTAAAAGAGGTATTTTTCTGATATTTTTTAAAACATTTTCCATCAGACCCATTTCAATGAAAAAACTTCAATTATTTTTAATGTGTGTAATTTCGCTAATAGCTAACCTAAAGTCGCAATAAACAGTGGTTAGTTAAAATATTAGCGGTTCGTGGAACAAAAATGTTATGGTAGTCGACTATATTATGTATACTACGTTAGTTCATTCATAACGTGACTATGGCCCGTATTAATAGACGTCACTCAATTCTGATACGCTCTCAAGTTTATAGCTGTCCTTATTTTTTCCCTTTAGAATGACAAGGACAGCAAGAGACCTGAGAGCGTCTCGGAGTTGAGTGACGTCTATTAATACGGACCTATGAGTCTTAATTTTACGGTAATTCTTGATACTGGTGATATTTTCCATAGTAATTTATATCCACGTTTCAGAACTTATAAATGACGAACTTTTTAACCATTCAAAAGTTCGTGTTTCTTTAAGTATGTAATAATTATGAAGATATTGTGATATTTTAGATAACACTGGGATTAATAGACGTCACTGAGCAAGTGGTTAAGCATTATTTCTAGATTTACATTATTCCCATCAATGTCGCACCTTTATCGAATACTTATAAAATATAGAGATAGTAGCCTGCTGCGCGCTCTTCTTATGCATTGCATTATGCAAACTGAACTTTTTATGGCTTCTATGAAAAATCCGCCAATGAGAGACAGGAGCATAGCTAATCCAAATTACGTGCTAAATACCCTTAATTTATCTCGACCTAGAATAGTTCCCGTAAAAAACATTCTAAACTAAATATGTCTCAAAGCATTCTGACCCCCACGAATAACTAAACAACAAGAAATACCATTACCAGCTGACCTCAAACTCGGCATAAACTAGAAGCGAATTTTATTACACACAAAAATAATGATGGCCGGCGGTAAAACCCACGCCGGTGTTAATACAGAAGTCACGCCAATTATAATGGGCAGTGTCAACGAGAGTCATTTGTGTAATGAAGCATTACTAGACATCGACCTATTCTCTAAGTGATAAAGTCTCATTCATGATCGCATCACTTTTTTTTTTGGTGAGTGCGAAATCATCAAATGACTTCTCCCGTCCTAATACCCACTGACTAATACCCACTTATATTAGATAGCATTCGTAACTATTATAACTATTCCGATTAGGTAACGAGATATTACAGTACTGAGTAGGTAATACAATCTTAGGACGAGGTCTGTGGTTTACTACTCGTATTCTTCATTATTGTACGGGTTTTTTTCTGTTTGATGTAGGTATTATATGTGTTATATTTGGTAGTTATACTCACATCAAAGGAATGCTGCAAGAGCTAGACTATAAAACTTACAGACACGAGCTACATAAGTCGTTTGTTACTTTTGCATATCATCATTGACTCATTCCGCTCTCTGCCTTTCAGCATTTTATGTAGTAGCTAATTATTTTCTCTGATATTGTGCTCAATAATTGAAATTTATAAATCTCACGTGTTGAAACACTTTTGTCGCTAACCCTACATACTGACATTTATTTTATAACTACATTTACCCCAAACCTAATACATTGTAATAATTGCTAAATGTATAATGTGATTAACTGTTAAACACATACATATCCTGTTAAAATAACCTTCTTTTGTCTTTGTCGTTATCGGGCTAACAAATCAAAATGTTCACTAGATAGCAAATTAAATGTGGGTAGCCGCCCTACAGTTGAATGAGCTATCTTCCTTATTTAAAACGGGTTCGGCATTCGTATCTCTGTCATTCTCTGTATAATATTACGTGATTTAAATATTTATGAATGAATTTCCAGAAGTATATCAGTAAAGTTAGAATTTTGTGATTCGATTACCAATCGGACGAAGAACAGTCATCGATCGGACCGTTGATGTATCGAATACATGTTCTTAAACTGATAAAATGAACGTCATGACGAGGTCAATGAATTTAGCGGTCTTGCAGTAGTGGCAATTATTTATAGCCAGCTTTTTGTACAGCCGTCCGTTCGTGTTTTGTACCTATATTTTTCTGTCGATACCTAAATAATTAATTTAATCGGTGTGCTGTTGTGTTTCAGATTTTGGTTTGGCCAAAGAATATATAGACTTAGAGACAAACAAACATATTCCATATCGGGAACACAAGTCACTCACCGGGACTGCGAGATACATGTCAATAAATACACATTTAGGAAAAGGTAATTTATTTATGTATACAAGTATGCTTAAAGAGAAGTGTAAAACAGAAAATGTCTTGACCAAAAAACAACCTAATGCTATATCCGTCAAAGCCAGTCATATTCTCTCACAAACAAATTGTCTGTGTCCCACTAGAGGGGCCAATATAACCTGTACAAAACCCGTCATATTTCTCTTGAATACAAGGATGTGTAAATCACCCTTTTAACCTTGGTAAAGTTTAATGACATTTAAACATTGTATACATTCTGTACATTCAAATAGTTCATGGAATATGCTCTAATTTGTATTCAACATGCAACTTTATACAATAATTCATACTTATACGTGTGTTTATATTTTTCAGAACAATCTAGACGCGATGACCTGGAGGCTCTTGGGCATATGTTTATGTATTTTTTACGTGGTTCCTTACCCTGGCAGGGTTTAAAAGCTGATACACTAAAAGAGCGATACCAAAAAATTGGTGACACCAAACGAGCGACGCCTATAGAGGTACGTATCACAATATGTTTGTAATAACGTAAAGAGCTTTCAGAATTTATACAGTACTAGCTTTTGCCCGCGACTTGGTCCGCTTGAAATAATAGTTCCCGTTCCCGAGGGATTTCGGGATGAAAACTATCCTATGTCCATTCTCATTTCTCGGGTCCCAGACTATATGTATTAAGATCATACAAATCGGTTCAGTAGTTTAAGCGAGAAAAAGAGACGAGTTACTTTCGCATTTATAATATTAGTATGGATTTTTTTAAATTGAATCTTTCTGTACTTCTATTCTACTTCTAGTAAGTAACGACAATCGGCCATTTAAAAGCTTACACTAATAGTGGTTAGTTAAAAGAAAGCATCTGCATAAAAACGAAACTAAATAGTCGAAAGCTAGTGGCTAAATATAAGACGAGCCTTCCGTTCGATATCATGATTTTGATAGTCATATCAATATCGATTATCAACTTAATGCCGTACATAAATAACCCTTATGTGAATAGATAATAAGTGCGTCATCAGGATGACGAGATAACTGCAACTTTCAAGTTTTCAATATACTTTTTGAATACACACAACTTCTGCTTAGGAGAATAGACGATATACCACGGCTGCTTTGCAATTTTTGATTTTGAAGAAAACTCAAATACTTACAAGAAAAAACGTTAATTTTTTTAATTTACCCGCTCGTGTTATCGTCGCATTCATAAAGGTTAATTTTAATTCGGAATTCAAACATTGACGTCATTCCATAAGATTGAGAATCATTGCCATGGCAAAGAATATCTTACCATTGTTAATCGATTAGGTTCGTTATCGTAAATACTAAGGCGAACGGCTCAATCCCCGTATTTTATATAACATAACACTCGCAAAAACTGAATGTTTGTCAGAATTATTTTTATAATGATATTGATTCTACATTTGTACAAAAAAGTCCCCCATTCAGAGCCATTACGAACCGATAAATGCTTTAAAAAAATATTGATATAATATGTTCTATTCCACTGTTAGAAAGATGAAATACTAAGATATTATTACTTGCTTTTTGCCCTCGACTCCGATCACATGAATGTCGGTTATAGCGGATGCATATCAAGTCGTAAATCAAAAAGTAGCTCGATTTTTCCTTGGGGTTTAAGCTTACTCCGTACCAAATTTTATGAAAATTGGTTCAGTGGTTTAGCCGTAGACATACAGAACTACTTTCACTTTTTATTTTTTTAGTACGGATGTTACCTCCATAGATCACTGATGACGTTATCAGGGTATAATGGCGCAAACTTATCGTTACTTATCAATACGATCAGACGATAGATAATACAAATTACCTTTTGATTGATCTGCACATCGAACCTTAGTCGCGGTTAGCAGTGTTGTAGCGATTTGCACGTGTGTAAAAGGGCACGTAGAGATAAAACATTAAGTACTTACTTAAATAAATATATTTTTTTTTGTTTTCGCGCTAAAATCTGACACTGCTGTACTGAAAAAGAAATAAATCTTGAATGTTATATAGACCGTTGTATAACACCGACCTTGACATTAAGTAGATAGGTATAGAAGTCCTATTTGTGATATCTGGAATGTCTATGGTTGGAATAGCGAGTGCCTTTGCACTGTACATGAATTCGTTACTGCTCCCCTCCCGTGAGTCGTAGCGTGATGGTATATAGCCTATAGCATTCCTCGATAAATGGGCTGAATAACACTGAAAGAATTTTTCAAATCGGACCAGTAGTTCCAGAGATTACCCCCTACATACAAACTTACAAACCTACAAACTTTCAAATTTTACCTCGTTATAATATTAGTATAGATAGTGAGAAGATATCGTTTAAAGAATGGGTTTGTAAATGTTTCCACTGAGCATTGTCAAGGAAATCGCACTGTGTAACACCAACACCCCGTAGTATCAGTGTTAGAGTAACTTTCATAAAAGCCAAAAGACCCGGCATGCTCTGGCGCCTATCCATACTAATATTATAAATGCGAAAGTAACTCTGTCTGTCTGTCTTTCTGTCTGTCTGTCTTTCTGTCTGTCTGTCTGTCTGTCTCTTCTTCACGCCTAAACCACTGAACCGATTTGAATGAAATTTGGTACAGATATAGTCTGGGACCCGAGAAAGGACATAGGATAGTTTTCATCCCGGAAATCCCCCGGGAACGGGAACTATTATTCCACGCGGACGAAGTCGCGGGCAAAAGCTAGTTAATCTATAAAGAAAGAGGCTTGCTGGTTTTTTCCCTTTTTTTTATCTGTCAGGCTTGCTCTAATTTTGTCCCTTAAGCACGCCACGGGTAACGAAAACGCTCAATTTTAATAAATAAACAGTTTTTGTCACAAAATGGAAACACTATATTCTACAAACTGAAACGTCACTTAATAATTGAGGCGAACACATTTATTTGCATTGTTATTGCATTGAGGTCAAGATTAGGTTTTTAGGGCGCACCGTCCTTGCTGGCCCTACGAAATGTTAAGACAGACAGCTATAATCTAGTTCTGCGCTAGTTTCCTTAATAAAATGAGGAAAATTTGATCATTATCCTTCCTTAGATGCGAAATATATATTTTTGGACAAATCTCCAGAGGTTGTTGTATAAATTATCTTGGATTGGCGGGAAATAAGTCATTAAACGAATTGGTATCTTAAGTAACAGCTTTCTTATCCAATAATTCTTATTTTTCTTGCTAGGTTGTTTTTATATCTAGTCAATATACCACGTAGAATTGTTTGTCCAGCGCCTAATCTCTCCTAGGTCTATTGGACTACGAGAACGTCCAAAGATGTTTCTGTGTTTCTTGATAGTCAGACATGCTGTTTAGCTATTTGACTAATTGACTAGTCTCCATTTATATTGGCTACAATGATCAAATTTCTATATGATAATGTTCTACATATTATCTTTAACCAGTACAGGATGCGCTTGATTTCTAATAAATTAATGCATCCCAATGGTGCTATTTCAATGTCCAAGGTCTGATATGACGATTACAGTGACGAAAGATTTCCTGCAAAAAATATATTTAAACAGTCCAATCTAATCAGAGATAAGAATAATAAAATTATATTTTGAATCAATAATATAATACGGCAGATATGCAGAAGATTATCAGTGTTGAGTAATTATGTAATGACGTCACCAGTTCCTGTACTATTATACAGTTCTACTGTAGAATCGATTCTGAAGGACGTGAATTCGATTCTTGCGATACGAGGTCGATGTAGCCGACTTACAGTTATGGCGAATTGATTTATGTATAAAGTATCGAATACTTTTTATGAACGTCCTTGCTCATTTATTTTTACACCTCATAATGTGTGATTTATAGTTCCTTCTGTAAAAAACGGGTCAAGTGCGAGCTCATCACTAGTATTAAGATACGTTAAAAGAAATGTGTCTTGTATGGAAGCCCGATATAAGAAACTTGTTTTAATATTTAACTCAATTTTATTATTTGTCGCAATAGCATTGTAATACCCACTCCGTGAAATTTTCAAAGTGTCTATTGTTCTAAAGAGAAAGTTGTGTGCTAGACGAATGGATAGATAGGCAGTTGATTGTTAATAATAGGCAACTGATGACACTACAATTAATAAACGTTATCTGCGTTTATACATTGTAGTGTCATCGCTTACCTAGATAACATACAAACTTAAAAATAGCATACTAACGCCCCATGTAAAAAAAAAACTATCGGGAAAAATATAAAATTTAAGCTTTCGTGCCACTCGCAGAGCATATGTAATGTAACTGCGTTTTTTCTATACTTACTAATATTATAAAGTTGTTTGTTTGTTTGGTTAAAACGCGCCAATCTCGGGAAATACAGGTTCGAATTGAAAAAATATGCTTGTGGTAGAACGCCCATTTCTCGGGGAAGGTCATATACCACCACGTCATGACCTATGGAAGCGTAGTACTTACCAAAGATGCGGTTCAAACCGCTCGCTGGAAACAGCTGGTTTCTTTATGAAACTGAAGAAATTGACCAAGATATAGGTACAAAAACCTATACTTATCCTTCTGTTCATCATCAGGTGCTATGCGAAGGCCACCCCGAAGAGTTAGCGACGTACCTACGCTACGTTCGCCGGCTCGACTTCTTCGAGACGCCGGACTACGACCAGCTGAGGCGGATGTTCCGCGACCTATTCGAACGGCGCGGCTACGTCGACGACGGCGAATTCGACTGGACTGGCAAGACCATGGTAAACAATTCCCTTTCATGATAACCCTCACTTGTGTAGGCATCTTTCTCCCTTTGAGGCATGCGGACAGGGTTAAAATAGGTGATTCTTATTAATCCTTATTTTAAATTAGTGAAAAATATTGGACGTATGTTTTTTTTTGCGACAAAACAATAAATCTGACTAAGATATAACGCTTTCAAGTTCTGGAGAGCTTGGGACGTCTTATGTTAGTATTTGTGACCATAAGTGACGCGAAATTTGAAAGACACTAAAGAAAAAATATGTGTCCAATATCTTTTGCTAATCTAAAAGGCAGACTGAAATCCTTTTAGTTGTAGAGTTTTAGCCTTGTTGCCTTATACGTCATTTGAAAACGCTGAGGCTAGGAATGCTAACTTAGAGGAAATTCCAGACTTCGAAAACCACCTTCAGTTGAAGCAATATGGTCACGAAGCGAAGTCTAAGAGACCCAGCAAAGATACAGTTAGCAATCAAAGCATGACCTGGCGTGATGGAACAAAAATCTAGTTTTACTCTTGAACAACTCTTTGTAACATTAGAAAAGTAACAAAGGCATCGTCTTATATTTATAAAATTATCATTACCTAATTTTGCAACATTTATGTTAAAATTAACAGAGTGTACTTACTACAAACATTGGAAGCACGATAGCGTTTTAACATTACTTCTCTAATGTTTTCAAGCCCAGTAATATTTCTAGTGCTTACATTTGGGTCTTGTCGTTCACTTATGGGCAATGTACGTGGCTCTTGAAAATTGTATTTTATTGCGTCCTTGATAACATAGATAATTACAGTATGCACATTCTTGCTGATAAGTAGACGAACTCCTTGACAATCATACACGCGATTCTTGGTATCTAAAAAGATAATTAAATTGTTAGTAGTCGATATAATCCTACACGGCCGAAATAAAAACATTTCCTGTCAGTCTGATAGATATTTGATAAGTTTTGTCAGATTAATGCTAACATTATAAATTTTGCGTATATCGAGTGTCTTTGCTGATACGCCATCACTTCTGTTCTTTAGCAAATGTACTAGGTTGTTTTTTATCGAAGCTCTATCTTTTCGTGGAAAATAACACGTATATTTGTATGAGTAAGGCTGTGAAAAAATTTGCAAAAAAGACATTGTTGATATTTCTATACGGTATCTTTAAAAGGGTGTGTATAGTTACAGCCGGTTTTTTTACTATCTAAACTAATATGTATTATAAAGAGTAAAGATACTTAATTAATAAACTCAAACACTACTAAACAATATAATTTCCTCGCCAGTGAAATAGGTACTATACTAATGCTGAGGTTTGTTTCAAATTAGAGTTAATGTATTGTGTGAATGCTTACGAACCTATTTTGGGGCATTTATTTAGAAAAAATTGAAACCTTTTAATATAGGAATAACAAAATTTGTCTTACAGTAACATTCCTGTCCGGCAAAATATTCTGAGACGCATAAATCTAATCTTTAATACATAATCTGACTACAATTGCCATTTTATCAAGACGTATCGTTATAAATCACATTTAACTCGAAACTGATATCGTTTGTTTAACACATTCCAAATTTCCAATTTGCATTTTGTCGGCGTCTAGACTGTAATAACGATATTTGTTCTTTTATCAAAAGCACTAACACGTTTTTTCTCAGTTGTGACACATTCGAGAAATGATGATCTTTTCTCTCCCGCAAGGGATCTATAAATAACTGCCCATTTTCGGCTTTATTAAAATTAGTATCGACTACAGGTAGCCAATTTAATTTAGTTTTCCTCAAAATTCATTGCATCACTTTAATCGACTTTTTTGGTTAAATTCCAATATAAATAAATTTTAGAAATCCCATATTCTGGAACCAAGTATCGCGTGTATGGTTAATTTTATCGCACAACTGCAAAAAAAGGAGTTTTTTTCTTAATTGTTATGTTTCTATCGCCTGATTAACTGTACATCTGCCTTGTTATCCCTGCTTGTAACAGATTTCAGTTTTCAACTAAGATTTTACTTATTTGAAAACAGATAACCTGAATAATGATCGCTTTTCTGATCTGTAGATCAATCACTGCCCACAACCGGACAGAGATTGATCTAAAGATCCCCTTTTCGAAATCGTCCAAAAGATTCTTGATAGCAAAAACAATGTTGTCATGTTTTCATCACGATATTCATATTAATTTCTAATGACTTTATCTATCTAGAATCTTCAATAACACTCGCATTTTCACAAAAGTTGTCTTGCACGCAAGTTATGCTTTTTCGAGCTTCCGTTTGTTGGCTGTTTCTAATGAACATTCTACTCAACAGTTTCTTAAATTGAGCATTAATAATTATAGAAGCTGGTTTGTAGGATCGAATCTTATTATGAATTTAGAGTAATAATCTAAAAATGCAATATTTTTTTCCACATAATAAGATTCTTCTTAACCCTTGCAAGGAGCTTACTAAGGTCGTCTCACTCTGAGGCCGAGTTAAATAAAAGTTATTTAGTACATTCTTTGACTCAGATATTCTTACATATCACTATCATTTACTGTGACAGGAATAATGATTAGATCAAGCACGTGCTAAGTAGCGTTTATAATTTTCGGCCTTAGTCCCTAACCATGATTTTTATCTACTACGCTCATATACTCAGTGTTTTTATAAACTTTAAGACCGAGATAAATAAACATAGCACTTGCTGTGGCTAACCAATTCTGTCAGTGAGACACAACTGCCAAAACTACGATGCCAAGATAGAAACTAAGTTAATTATCTTAGCATCTTATAGTTTCTTAATTATCTACTTGTCGTATTTCGAAGATTTTTATACAATTTATTTAAAATCATGCGACAATCCTCCGTGCGCAATAGGGCATGACACACTTGTAATATGTGCGGTAATAGCTTTTCTTACTTTGCTTTGCTATATCACAATAAATTGTATTTACATTTTCACTGGCTTGAATGTTTTCTATTCACTGACTTTATCCACCTGCAAAAGTTGACATAACACTTCGTTTCGCCATTTCAAATGCTTCGCTGCGGGCTAGTTAAGAGCATGCGCCAATTTCGATCTACATATTTACTGCCAAAAGAAGTGCAATGTAAATACAAAAATCATGGTTCTGTACTTGTCAACTTTTGCACATTTTTTTACTGATGATATGATTCTTAGTTCACTAAGTTTTTGTAATATTTTCTCTATGTCTGCCAAATAACTTCAACATGTGTACAATATAATGACGTAACCAAACTGCAACAAACCGCATTCTATTTATTCACAATTTGTTCTTTGGACATTATTTTTTGTTAATATCTTTTTCTTTTCTCTATCTTATCCTAAACGTATGATGGTCTAATTAATGAATTAAAATAATTGTTTGAATTAATATTTCCTTAGATAACATCGCTAATGGTAGAAGTTGCATAATTTATTATATTTGTTTAATAAAATAAAAATGTATGCCCGTATCTGTGTGTTTTTGTGTAGAGATTGCGATTGCGTACACATTTCGTTTGAATGTTTACTTAATTTAAGCATGGTCGACAAACTACTTTTCTGTTGCAACTTTGACCAAACCACACAATCATTCATAACCACAGAACTTCTTATTTTGTCCATGGTTCCTAAGTAGAAAAGTCTTTAAACTTATCTATGGTGGCCAAAAAAGAAGTTCTATGCTTCTTGTCTGTGGTCATCCGTTCATTTACGTTGGTGTTGCATGCATGCTTACCGCTTTTGTTCGTTGCTGACGGACAGCCTTCGAACATTCACGTGATGCGAATCTTGCGCAACGCACCGCCCTCCAATGTGGTTAGGAATAAGTCCGACAAGGTTAGTGGTGACGGCATACTATTATTATGATAGAATCCTTGTATAATAAAAGCTGCCCCTTCTAGAAATTTTTTTTCGACAGTTTTGGAATGTGGCAATTCAATAGAAAGTGGATGGCATGTATTGAATATAGAGCATGAGCGCCTGCTTTTGTTTATGCATATTTATTCATAATTTTTATTTCTTTTCCATGCACTTAATAAAACTTAACACAAATGTATAATCTTCTAAAATTTAAATTTCTCTACCAAATTATGGTTTGCTGGAAGAAAACTCATTTATGGGTTAAGCTCGCCTTTGTACATGACTATTTTATTTGCTACCATTATGTATTTTATTTTTCTTGTTCGTGTGCAATAAAGAATATATATATATGAATATATATATGCGATCTATAAATTTGAGACGGCCGTGAGCAAAACGACCAGCGGCCACAATATTGTACTTAACACCGACCAAGATTAACTGGTTACGGTGTTTGGTATAACACTAATTAGGGGAGGTGGTCAACCTTTTTAAAAATGTATCTTGTGGCTATGAAAATAAAGGCAATATTATTAGTGCCGTATTTTGAATGCGATTTCGGTATGATTTCAGTCTACCCCGGTGGGTTCCATCCAGACTGGACAAGAAATCGTTGTCTCACCCAATCGCGACAGCCATCAGCCCTTCCACAAGGTAAATATAATAATATCTAAATCCTATAATAATGTTGCTCCTGGACTGAATATTTTTCGAGGGCGAATATATTAATTGACTCTGCAATACGAAAAAAAAGGGAAACAATTTCTTTTTCTAGGGTTGATTCCATAGAAGTTTTCCGAATTTATAAGAATTTGCATACACTGGAAAATGGCCAGTGCATTAATATTCAGCTATTATATTAAAAGGAGGCATTTGCAAACGAAAAATCTGTCTAAGGCTTACGCCACAAAGAAGAAGTATTCTGACGGAATCATACAATTTCCATGCCACGATTGAAACAATGTTTTCTTTTCAATTTTACACTATAAATAAATGGAATACAATGGTAACGACTGCTGGTATTTTGCTTCTTATACTAGAAGCTATCACTTCATCGCCTGAATTGAGGCCGGACTGTGAAGTGTAAGGACTATCATTGTTTTGTTGCGAAAGAGAAATAAAGCTAAATACATGACAGTTTCGTGACTTCTTTGACAGCTTGCTTTAAAAAATGGCTGCCTTTCAATTCAATTTGAAATTCGAACAGCAGTATTCTTTTTCGCAACAAAACAAATGCGTCTGACACACTCGCAGTACGGCCTCTGATACAGCTTTTTTGTCGGTACAGGATGATTTGTGTGATTATATGATTGGTTTGGTTGAGGACGATGAGGCGGCGCTTATATCCGGAGAGGTTTGGTCCGCTTTCACAATCGTTTTTAATACCCGCTGCCCTTGACGCTCGCCTCAATTTATCCATCAAATTCCACTGAACTTTTCAGTACAAATGTGTTCAGATGTTTTCCGACCCTTTGTGACCCTGTGTTGTTTTCTTTCACTGTATGTTTTGTTTTTACAATAATGTTAAATGTGTAAATGCTCGGGTGTTATTCTTGTTGTGTTTTCTTATTGATGTCCTTGATTAAATCAATGTAAAACTTGCTATCATAAATTCAGAACATGATTCTAGAACGTTAGCGTTATAATTTTTCGTCGTTTCTTTTTATGGAATTACTGGATCCCTAAAACGGTATGACTGGAGCCCTGTGCTAACGACTGATAAAGTAAAACGAAAAATTTTAACCCTGATGTGTCTGAATTATATACTGAATTCATGATAAATGTGCACATTGATGTCCTTTCTGTGTAGTCAGATGTAGAAATAAAACTATATGCGCTGTTCACTCATATCATTTGCAGTTTTTGCTTAGCGCTTTAGGGTTTACAATCGCTAGTTTTCTTCTAACAGACAAGACTGTTTTCGTGTGATTTTCTGGCGAATGCTATCATTACAATGTTTTTAATACAACTGTTACCGTTTTTGATAATTTTGACCCTACCAGTACTGGGGAAATTGCCAGTCTGGTGTGGAATAATTGAAAAGTATATCATTACGAAAATTAGAACGATTTTTGAAAACGCCATTATGCTATAGGGAAGTCTTTCGGAAACCTTAAAGAAGTCTCGAAAAACAAACTATTTTTATTTAATTTTGTATTTGTCTCCCGTGTTCACCCATTTTGTGTGTGAGTACTGTTTGAAACATCAATATGTGAGTTTCTTTTGTCCTACCCTTACACTGAAACTGTGTGTTTCCACGTGTTTTTTTGTGATCCCAAAGTTGTGCTAAAACCGCGTGATAGTTTAGGTACACAATGATGCCGATTCTCTTATTCACAAACTTACGTAAATTTAAGTTAAGTGCACCTTTCTCTTTCCATTTAATTAAGATAAGGACAGAAGATAAAATTTTAGTTAAGTCCTGTCAAATTTAGACATTCCATAGGTAATTTAGACGTGATTTAAAAACATGGCGTCTAAATATACGTCAATTTTCTTTAGGCGCTGTCTAATTTGACAGGATTAAACTAAAATGTATCTTGTGTCCTTTTCTTTAAGAAATGGAAAGAGTAACTTAAATTTAGTTAAGTTTATGAACAAGAGAATCAGCATCAATAGGAGACCAGACTCAGGTCGAAGTAAATTACATTGCTTAGTACTTCAGCTAAGGAATTTATTCCATCGTACTACTGTCAAACTACGACGACAGGATAAAAACAGAATAGCTAAGTAAGGTTTATTAATTTCGGCCTAAGTATCTCATTAAATAATATTAAATAATAGTTATTTTAAGTCAACTAATTTGTACTACTACACACTCTATAAACTTCAAATGACTGTAAAGAAATATTTAGACATTTTGTGTAGAGTAAAAAAAAATACAAAATTGATTTTATTGATATTTTTAGATTTCCAGATCAACTTAATTATTATTGAAAAATTAAAAAAGGTCGTATTTTAAACAGATACTTGACTTTTTTACACCTAATAATTTTTGGCGATCCTAAAATCGAATCTATAAAAGAGTTTGCTTACTACACCTGCACCGTAAGATATGTCCTAGTAATAATTTGACAGGTGTGAGGTGTTCGTGTCGCATTTCCATGCACGTTGATACGTTCATATCACGGTTATATATTGGTAATACTTTAAGAATTTTGCTAGTACCTGTAACACCTTTAATGTATCAAAACCTCTCCATGACCTAGTTTTACCAGACACCAAACTGTCACACAAGCAAGTCAAGTATCTGTCTAACAAAGCATTTTGATACCTGTCTACGTTGTATCTAAGTTCATTTTCGCCTGTCTCCCTAGATGGCAGCGTTGGCAAAGACGAAGGATTTCGGTACCGGTGGCACGGCGAACACTGGTGGTAATTGGCCGCACAGCGGGAAAGCCACGCCCCTTAATACCGGACACCTTACACCCGCCGATAGACATGGATCTGTGCAGGTCAGATATGAAAAAAAAAACATTGCCCCCGATTTTACTATATTTTTTCTGTCATAATTTCGGTAATGTTAAAGAAAATCATTAACATCAACGACTATTGTGAAAAACACGACAATCTAATTAATTGTCGTAGAAATAATGATTCTCATTTTAAAATGGTCATGATTGCCGGCTGTAACAAATAACTCAAGTCATCGTAGAAAATTATAAATAAGTAATAAGAAAAATTATTTGAATATATTTTGATGACTTCCGCGTAAACAATCGTAATTCACAAATGGACGACTTGTTCTGGACTTATTTATTATTTAATAATATTAATAAATAATTTCAAAAAGAAATTATAATTACATCGTCTATTTGCTAATAGCAGTAATTGTTTGCGTGCTAGCGATTTATAAATTTTAGGAATTCGTAATAGATTTATATTCATTCATTCAATATTTAGTACTAAGTCGAATATTTCAAATTGCGTTAGACATAAGTGAATTAAAAGTTTTCCTAGGTAGCATTCCCATCCAAGTACACATTGTATTTAGTCCACAGATGTCCAATAACTGTAGACACTTAAATAAAATACACAACCACACTATTGCATGTCTATACTATTTTATGTTCGCATTATTATTTATTTTTATACGTGAATTGTGAATGTATATTGGTGTATTTATTTTTTAGCTGTTGAAGAATAAACATTTTCGGTATGTGAAATTTCCCGGATCGGTTTCAACGGTCAGTTTTGATATATATTTGCGGCAATCCTTGTGTGACTGTCTGCATGTTTGCTTTGATGTGCTAACAGTGAGGTCACTACGAATTAAGTATTTTCCTCTAATGCTTGAGAGAAGTTAATTTCATCAAGAAAATTACATTCTTAGTCACTCTTTAATTGAATGCAAAGAAAAACAAATAGTAATGCTTCTCGAGTTGGTTTGACAAGAAAAGTTAATTTGCTTGTCTGTTTGAAATTAACACACAAAAACTTTATTTCTATAATCACAATACAAGTAATAAAATGCACTGAACTGTCTTTAAAAATGCTATTTTCCTATGTATAAAAGGTCCTAAAGATAAGAGGAA
This sequence comes from Athetis lepigone, assembly GCA_033675125.1. Taxonomy (NCBI): domain Eukaryota; kingdom Metazoa; phylum Arthropoda; class Insecta; order Lepidoptera; family Noctuidae; genus Athetis; species Athetis lepigone. Next base: position 9,207,834 of record CM066243.1, on the reverse strand, counting down.
AATATTTTCTAACAATGTAGTCTGACCAAACTGTAAAAGCTTAAAACCGAGCACTGCCAATATTCATTCATAAAGTATTTACACGATTGAGCTTCTAATTAAAATGCTAGTTTTATTCTAGTTTTATTTTCTGTCTACGTAAAACTGCACGCATTTTATTTACAAAGTTCCTTTTTCCGTTTTCACAGATGTTGTTTCTTGCTTTTATTGTAAATATTTGGTCCCTTATATAATGTTGGATTCTACTTTTGCGTAAGGCGAGATACATAAATGTTACTTAGTAAGAATGTTGGCTTAACAATGTTCCTATGTTGTATCTTACCTTTGTTGTTTGATAGGGTAGGGGTGCGACATTGACAGGAATATTCCTTACTCAAGTGAATATTGATCCACTGTAGCCGGTTTCTATTTACCACACTGGCTAAACTAATATAGTATGAAAAAATTATCATCCAAAGCCCTTCCTTCTGCAACTGCAAATTATAAGTGCAACATTCAGATAAAAACAAATGTCACAGTAAAATAGTAGACACTAATATTGTTTGAAGGGACCAACAGCTTCTTTTCTTATCTCAATGTTTTTCTATTAGATGTGAATTTGGAACTCACAACCTTAAACAATAGGTAATAAGTCACACATTCCATTTTAGTTAAGATTACGTGTTAGATAACGGCTATTGTAGTTAGGAATAAATTTTATTTTACTTTAAAGGTGTTTAATAAGTGTACATACTATGAATAGTTTTGTGTTTAATTAAGTAGATATTAGTTCTATAAATGTATTTAAACAATGGGATAGAGGTCGGAAAGTGTACTGGTTTAAGGTGAGCAGAAACCAGTTTTAAAAGATTTAAAATATCGAATAATCTGTTTGTTGGATAAAAAATCTCCTCATAATAACAACATATCCGTCAAAAATCCAAAATTCATAATTATAACCAGAATTTAGATAAATCAAAGTCTTATAATATTTATTCTTAGATTTGTAAAATAATATGACTAAAATAAGATAATTATGCTATTTTTTTTTTTCATAATTTCTCATTTAAAATGAAGTCCATATAAGAAATAATAATAAACGGTAACGTTAAAATTTTCTCCTATCTTGAAATCATTACAATAAAAGTTTTAAACAGAACTAAAAAAAATCTTCAACGAGCAAACAGTCCTCGACAAACGTATTCCTTTTTGAACCAAAACTTCAGGGCAGAACATAAACAATTCCACACATTTCCATAAATCAACTTACGACCCAACTATCGGTTACTCCCCAGGTGGTTAGTTCTACGAACGGCGAGTTAGGTGCAGACGACCCGACGGCCGGCCACAGCAACACCCCCATAACCCAGCCACATCACGAGGTCGACGTGGTAGACGACACCAAGTCAGTGTTCCAACTGTATGCATTCCTTTTTATTTTATTTTCTACCTATTTTAGTTTTAATCATGCTTGGTCGGAGTGCCCTGTGTTGTATTGCATTTCATTGTCAATCACCGTCATACAAAATATCGTTAGATCAAGAGACAAAGTTAATCTGAGATGTCGACATAACCAACACCGGTTGTGTCGCCATCTATACTAATATAAAGCGGAACAGTTTTTTTGGAACGTTTGAACGCGCTAATCTCAGGGACTCAATTTGAGTAATTAGTGTTGAATTAGTTCAAATATAGAGGAAAGCTATAGACTATAACAGCTCGCTACGACGGGATCGGTCAGCGTTTTAACAAATGTCGCGGATAAAACACCGGAGGGCAGCTAATAAAAAATGTTGCTAACTGCGTTGAATCTCAGATGTCAGAATTTGATGGCACTGTGGTGTTAATTTATTGGAAGTGTTGTAGGTTCGATCCCTACACGAAACAAACGCCTATTTAATGGATAGTAGTCGCATCTGGCACTAAAGGGCAATTTCAAAATGCAGAGGAAAAATCCAGTGTGAAACTTGGCCAAAATTTCTTTCTTTCTAGTATCGTTGATATTAATTAATTTAAAGATTTGTTTAGAAATATTGTTATGTTCATATACCATGCAGCATTATTCACCCTCACGAATCATTAAACCCCAGAAGCCTATATTTATTCAACACTCGACACGCCCCGTTTATTGTAATCCTCACTTTCGATGTTGTAATATTAAATTAAACAAACTCACTACATCATGGTCACAATCATCTTGATGCTTTCGCTGCGAAAGTGGACTGACGATATTTTTATTTATTAAAATGATGCAGAGTATTTTCAAGGTTCAAGGAAACCGTACGAGGCACAAGCAGGGTCTGTAAAATATCGTTGACGCATATCGTCCTTGAGGCTTACACCGGCTATTGGTAGTCGATCAGTATTAAGAAAAAAAGAAAATTGATTTTAAAATAAGTTTATTAAAATAATGAGTGTATACCCTAGGTCTACGACCCGTAACGCTCCTAGCGTTTTTCTACTATTCTTAAAAGACAAAATCAATATATACAGGGGAATAATGTTGATATTTTGAAATGTGTAGTGTAAAATCGCTGTTGGCGGTATTTACGGCGGTGGCGTCATAAGAGTGTCTTTCGCAGCGACTGTGTCACACCATATCAGCTAGTTACCTGACAGACTCTGTAAATCGTCATGCAGGCAATCTGTGTATTCCAGATGCTGTTGTTTCTTCAAACGCAAAAAGAAGAAGTGCGCGGCCCGGGCTGGCAAGTGACGCGAGTGCACGTGACCCGCCCCCGCGCCCCCCGCACGCCCGCCCGCAGCCCGCACGCACAGAACTTACGCCCGCATATAGCCGCATGCCCCTCCCCCACGTTACACCCAGTTGCTCCCATACATTGTCTATGTACGGTCAGCAAAAGAGATATGTTACCAGGGCCATAAGATATAATTAAGGTTTTCCTGAACACCGATTGATGTATCCAAATGAAATTGAAATGGACTGTAGAACAAATTACTTTCTACAACATTTCAAAATTTTAATTAAAATATATCCATTGGTTAATGAAAAAACTTTCATTGTATCTGACGGCCCTGGTAACACATCTCTTTTGCTGACTGTACCTGTATTATACAGCTATGTACTTACCTTTGTACCTAGGTGGCTAGGTCGTTTCAGGACCGTTTATTGATGGTATGGAATTAGTGGCAGTAAAATTAAATCTTAAATACGTTATAATGAATGCCTAAAATACGCCTAGCGTGTGTGGCTGCACGCTAAACGTGTTTCTTCTTACGCGGTAAGTAACTCGCTAGACTAAGATAAGATTTGAACTTCAAGAGAAAACTTTAAAGGCTAGCGGCCTTGAGAATAAGACTCGTGTTATTGGTGGCGCAAAAATTATAGTGACGATGCAATGAGAGCGATTAAAATAATCTAGAACATTATTTGGTGATTGACATATTTTTGTTATATAGTGTAATTGTTAACAGACGTTTTAAGGCAATAAAAAGAGAGATAGTTGCGTTAGTTGCGATAGATGCGTTGTTATTAGTTGTAAAGTTAATATATGTTTGCATCGCACTATAATTTTACCCAAATATATCGAGCAACTGGGTTTAAATGTACGAAAGATTATATTGCCGATTTATTTTAACAATCGTATGCTACCCGATCCTCGATTATCAGAATTTTTATTCAATTTAATTTTAGATTTTGTAATTTTGAGTAATCCATAATGCTAACTCATTATACGAAGCTATCATAAGATTTAGTTTCATTTTGACCTTACGCGTAACAAAGGTGCCTAAAGATATTTTGAGTGTTTGGCAATCATATATTTCAGAATATAAAACCTATACAAAACGTTATACCCGTATGTACCAGTTATATACCTTTATTACGTTAATTGTTAATGAATAGAAAACACTTCCATTTAGATACTCGATGCATTGAATAACAAACATTACAATTTTCTGTTGTCACTACTATGAACTCTGTTTAAGAAATAGTACTTGTCAACAGAAATATACACTAAATGCGGTCTTATGACATTACTAGCACCAGGATAGTTTGTGTTAGTTATTCTGAAACTTAGATAAATCATACATTCTAACTATATGTCTTGTTTGGGACGTTCTGTTGAGCTGTCGCTGAATTTACGGTGTTGTGTTCTTTCTGTAGTTTCGAACTAAGACATTCAAACGCCTTTCGGTCTGGTTGTTAAAACTGATGTCAATTTAATAGTTAAACATCCACGGCTCATCCCCACATTATAATACCATTAGGTTCCACACAGTTACAACGGGCGTTAATTATTAGCAATAAATAAGTATGAATTCTAAGCCATATGCGGTTGGCAGAATGTTTATTTTTGTGTTCCCGTCCGTAGTGAATTACGTTTAATTTTCACCAAAACTTGTAAATTATTATGTTGTCTCTGCTGAGACTTGAGATTTATTTTACTTCATCGACATCACTTGCATTATGTTCATGGCCTCACTTGCATCGACGATGTCCATTCCAGTATAGTTCGAACAAATCCACAGATTTGTACTTTAGGTCGTTCGTTCATGATTCATCAACACCCTATAGTGTAACAAAATACTTACCGAGTAGTTGTATATCGCTTTGTTCCGTTATTAATGAAGCAGTGAAATATTATTTTTGTACGTTTGAGTTCATTATTGTGGTTGTCTTGATACATGAGTAGAGGATAAACAGCCAATATTGTGACTTTATAATAAGTTTGTGTGTTGATGAACTTCGTCTTTCGTCCGCTGTGGGTTGAATGTTGCGCACTCTCGTCCTTCTCCGCGCAGGTTGTGATTCTTGAGTTCACTTGATGATCAATAAGTGTGTATTGATGAAGTATTAAATGTTACGGTCACGTTGCTAAGTGATACTGATCTGGCATGGAATGGTTGGAAACCGTTGCAGTTGCTCTTAATTACAATAATTTCTTCCTAGGTTTAATTTATCTATCGCCACAGCTTAGGCCTGTGGAACTGTCTCATTCGTCATGTAAGGCCTGAGTGGGGTTCATTCAACCTATTGCTTCTATGAGTACTTTAGATTATAACTTTATTTAGTCATTGTTTACCTAAGTTCGATTTGTATGGAAACGAATATAATAATATTTAAATTGGCTCCGTTCCTATAGTGACGCCACATAATTTCCTATCTTTATTTATATCTTTTATTATAGTTTTTTAAGAGATAACCAGAAATTTATTAAAATAAGGAATACAATGTAAGTAACGATTTACTTTTTCAATACATGCTTTTGTGACAAACAAGACCATATTGACGATTGGTTAATTCGATAAATGTTATTATTAAGTGTGCAATAATTTATATAGAAAATCAATACAATAGTGTTAAAACGTAATTTGTTTCAATCGGTGTACCCCGTCGAGTCCCGAGTGAACTGGCTTCTATATTCCTACAAGACTGAATGAAACATTTCACCTTGTGTACAAACACACGTGGCTCTGGGCTCTTGTCAATTTGTATTTATTGCGATTCACTTTTGTTTGTTAGTCTTACGACGGAAGTATATCATTTTTGAATAGACTAATTGATACTTGTAATGAATAGTCAGTGGGAGTGTTATCGATCACGACGCTGCAGCCGCGGTCGGCGCGGGCGGCTCATTCCAAAGTATCCTCGGTTTCGGCACTCAGCGGCATGTTAGTCATTTGTTGTAGTTCAGCGCTCGGCCGGGGCTGCAGTCCACGCGAACAGGTTCACTGTACCAATCACAGCGGTGATTTATTTTTAGGAGTCGAATTGCGACGAGACTGAGATCATGGATAGCGCGCGTCCCTTACCGCCGCCAGCGTGGAGCCGACAGACAATCACTTGTTAAATATTATATACGATGTCTACGTCACGAAATTGTGGCCACACGACTAGGGCGGTCGCTAAGATGATGGTGTATAAATTGTACAGCTTTAAAAAAAAACATTTGTATATTTTTGCTTGGACTGGAAGCGGCAAGGTTTCGACAAGCGTGATTTGCATAGGAGTAAGATATTGTAGATGTCGTTGTGATCAACGCGACGCCGCAACAATATACCGAATTGTTTTCACGTAATCGTATGCCCTGATATACTTACTATAGGTACATATTTTATACCAAAAGTAAGTTGTCGCGTTGCGCTGGTTACCGCGGCATCGTCGTAAGGTATTTTGAATTAGTCACGGATATGTAGTCATCACAAAATTGTATCCAATGCATTAGAAGTTATTCATTTGGCTAAGTAAGTTTGAAGTGTTTTATAACATAAAAAAATAAACATCTTGTTGTGTCGTTTTCATATTTTTTAGAAAAGTATAGTTAATGCAAATATTGTCGATATGTAAAAGGAAATTTTTAAATCAATTCTTTAAATAATGGTTTTTGATAAATTATTGTAAACAAATTGAAGTATTCTTCTCGTTAAATGGATCGTTAATACTTATCGTACAACCATTGCAGTATAATCGAGTGTAATAAACCTTGTAAGTCTTAATACATGATTAATACCATAATTGTACCTAATTGTTACTTTCTATTTGCTAGATAGAATAATCAAATTAGATTGGGTATTAAAATCAAAGTGGAGATGTGTGTGCAGAGGTGAACGAACGAGCTCTTCGTGTGTGTATAGTGAATGTTATAAGTATCTAAGTTGTTGAGTAAACAGGAGTGTGTCAGGTACACCGCGAGGTGGACAGTAGCGGACGACGCTTCAGGTCGCCGTATCATTGCTGGGAGCATTGTAAATTATCACTTGTGGTACGTCGAGGTGTGAAGCGTGAACTGTCGCTGATTGCTTGAACATTCACAACTACTATCGTGACTAAAATGTATTCGAAAATAATAAATAACTACGGTATAATGCACATTTATTTTTATTTTATTGCATTTTCGACTTAAATTTCTACTATGTAAAAATAAACAACATGATTATTTATTATGAAGGCTGCACCAAAAACGTAGGTAGGTGTGTCAGCGACGCGATCCGTACGCATCGCCCCTTCAGCTCTCGTGGATAATCACTTGTGTAGTTAATTTAATTTTAAAACTTCGCTTACTAAGTAAGTCATGTTCAGTCTGCTTGTGGACGCACGAGGAAGATATACCTATGAATTGTAGTTATTAACTTTTATGTATTATACATGCTTTTCCAACAGAATTGAATGTAAAAGTAAGTATAAAAAATAAAAATCATATTCATAGAAACAATTCTGTGTTTATTTTTCTGTAAGATGATAAATATGGGATGTATTCAGTTAAAAATGTCACAAACCTTGTTCGAAATTACGAAAATATTTGTTAATTCATAATTAAATAAAGCTTATTATAAGATATTCGTTTTGTTTTATTTTCTATTTACCATTTTTATTCTAATGAAAATTGAATGTACAAAGTTTTATATTTTAGACTGTTTTAGACTATTCGGCAGTCAATATTACCTTGTGACACCACTTCTGCCCAGACACGCCTTCGTACTACCGTATGCACCATCAATGTTGAATAGGAGACTAATTACTTTCTTTTGCACTACCTATTGAGAATAGTGCAAATATAATCAGTATACATTTTGTTAAAAAAAATAAAAAGTTAAATTTTAGACACCAATTTAATACATTCCACACTCAAACAAAATACGACTATTGATTTCTCTTATTTTACTAGGAAAGTATGGTGAAATAGTTGTGTTCATAGTGCAAACGAACCTATAGGTGTACCAGTAACTCATGACAAAAAAAAAGTAAAACAATTATTGATTTTTATATGGTAATGTTGTCATGTCATCTGTCAAGTGACATTACGTTTGTTTGTTTACATTTGTTAATTTCAAGAAATCTTTAGCAAAAAGTGAAAGAATGACTAAGAAACCACCGCGGTCACAATCCAGAAGCACTCTTTATAACGTGTACCGATAAATCTATAAAGAAGAAGGTGTAGATTACACGCAATTTTCGATTTTATACCGCGTGCTTGCGTTGACTGGTTAGTATGACTTGCCAAAGTTGATACTTAGTTTCAAATCCTTTTGTATGAGTTCAACATATGTAGATATATTACGTAACATATAATATAACTTTGGCTTATTACAGGGGCGTGTACTAGTACTATATGACGAATTATTGCAAAAGGCAGATGAAGAAGGCAGAAGTCTTGTGTCAGATTAACATGAGCCGCCTAAAGGTAGGGATGTTAAAAAATAATCGATTTTTATTTAAATCGATTATTATTTTCAAATAATCGATTTTTCATTGTCGATTTTTATATTAATATTAATCGATTTTTAATAAATCGATTACACAAATTTCGAGTTTAAATCGATTTTTTTAGATATAGCTTATTATTATTCAACAGATGAAAATGATGATTTTATTATTTTTATTTATTTGTAATACTGTTTTACATACGAGATTGTCTATTAGAAATCCCAGAAAGATCTATAAAATATCAATGTTTTGATACAAGTCCTAAAATAACTCTACCTAACTCTAACCTCTGATAATTATACGAACAAAGAACGCATGTACTTATAAATTATACAAAAAAATCGATTTTTTCGCAGAAATCGATTATTTTTTATTAAAATCGATTTTTGACAAATCGATTAATTTTGAATTAAGAAAAATCGATTATTATTTGATCGATTATTTTCTATCAAACTCACATCCCTACCTAAAGGTGTTTGACTTGCATTATGTGACGATCACTACCATAGTCAGTAACCTTGACAAAAAACAAAATCATTTTTCCTTAACGGGCAATCAGTTCGAATTAAACTTGCAATGCCCTAACCAAGCTGGGACACCAATCACAAAGCGAAAAACCATTTCTTTCATCTTTGTTGTGTAAATGAAGTATATTTTAGTGACAGGGTTTATCTTAATTTATTTTATACTAGCTTTTACCGCGACTTCGTTCCCGTTCCCGGGGGATTTCTGGAATGAAAACTATCCTAAGTTCTTTCTCGGGTCCCAGACTATATCTGTACCTAATATTCAAATCGGTTCAGTGGCTTAGGCGTTAATAAGAGACAGACAGACAGAGTTATTTTCGCATTTATAATATTAGAATGGATTAACCAGATATACATTTCGCTATATGTATATGTCTCACTCTTTTTAAAAAAATATCTTTATTTTGGTCACTCATGGTTAGGGGCTAAAATTAGTGCGTAAAGCCTTTGTAGCTTTACCCAGAGTGGGTCACAAGCAAGTAGGTCGCAATAGTTTTAATAGCTCATAGAAAAATACAACTAATCAAACATCACTGTTGAATAAACTGAAAAAAATATCGCAATATTTCTGTAAAGTTTAATCAAAATCCGTTCAGTACTTTTGCGTGAAAGAGTAACAAACAAAAATACATACAATTTTTTTCTTTATAATATTACTATAGTCATAAACAATAAGTAGGTAGGTGTAATAAATTTTTAAGGGAAAAATACAAGTATCAAAACGTTTTAATCCATTTTCCCCAGTGTTGCTGTCATCATATTTTATTTACCATTTTTGTCATCAGTTCCTGGTACACCTATAATTAGTCATAGTCAATGGTCATATGGTACAATGGGCGTGCAGAGCTTATGTGAGTTGTATGGTTTACTAAGTATACGATGTAAAAGTTTTAATGTCTCTTGCGGATCACTCATCTACAACTTTTTCTTGTAAAAATATGGTTGAGCTACCTAATAACAATACTTCTTCAATAAGTGATTATTAAACAATAGTGTTTATTCTTTCCTTTTAATGTGTTAAGGTATTTTCTGACCAACGCTACATTTAACGGATTCAGCCGCAATGTTTCGCAAACAAACTTAAATAAGTTGTATAAACATTCCGTTGCGTGTAATCGACAATGGAATTTCCGTTCAATGTAGTATATACTTTTGTCAGACAATTATAACGGTATAGGTATTGTATATTGAGCTTGTTATGGTAGACAAAGTGTGTTGTGTAGTGTAGAATAAATATGAATGGTATTTAGTTATCTGGTTACGTTTAGAGGGATTGACTATTGAAAAACGAATATTCTTACACATTTTATTCGAACCAGCATTCTCATTGTAGTCCATTTTGTTAAAATTCTTATATGGTAAGTAGGTAAAACGAGCTAAAACTAACGCAAATGAAGTACCTAAAATCAACTTCTAGCTAAAACTGATGTGTCAGTTACTAAATATAATTGCACCAAGTCGTAACAAAGAAAATGCTTAGTAAATAACTTATACTAAACTCCTAAAGTATGATTCGTAAATAAAAATATATCTTGATTTAATTATATATTAATTTTGATTTTCTCAAATAAATATTCAACAACTTTCATTCCCAGAAACGGTCATTACCTTTACGTTTGAATAATACTTAAAACTAAATAAAATCATTCATAGCGTTCTCACTAACATAAACATTATTATTATGTGTAAACTAGAGGCTAATTCCAGGGGTAGTTAGCAAGACTCCAAACAACGAGTCACCACTTTAAGACCAACATTCGAAACAAACACAATCTAATTCCTGACCAACTACACTCTAGGAATATTTGCATTGAAAGTATATAATCGTAAAAAATACATTCTCTGTAAAATAATAGTAAAATAGTTATCTGAAAGGAAACAAGGAATAATAAAGGAATAGAAATATAGAATCAGCTATACTAGAAATCATTTGAAGTGCCGTTGACTACGAAGCTCTTTATTTCCGTGGTATTTCTGGAGTCGTAGTCGGAGATCTCTTCGATGACCAGGTCGTCGGTCTTCACGGGTATGGGTGGTAGTAGGTCGAGCAGTTCTCCGAGCTTGCGGCCGGTTGATATCAGCGTATTGGTGAGGAAGCCTTTGTCGTTTATGTTCATGTCGCTATCGTCTTCTGTTTTGAACTTTTTATAGAAATGTTCATAGTTCTCCTCTTTGACGATAGGCGGCATGTACGCGCCGTCGTTGTAGTCCAGCTCGTGCTTTTTCATACGTTTCTTGAGGTTCGGGGGCCAGTCCTCGTCGATGGGCAGGTCCACGTAGCCGCCGGCCAACACCTTGTGCGTCTCGGTGTTCTTCACGACCTGGTAGTCATGGTCGGAGTGTGGGCGGTTGAACGTGATTAGCTCGTCCATGTTGAACTCCCCATCGTCTATTACCGTCTCGTCGAGCGCCATTTCTGTTGAAAAAAACGGACACGTTTAGACCATTTTTTTCGCGTGCAAGAAATCTTCGTCCATAAAAGAAGTTGAGACAATTTTTTGCTGTAACTTTCAAAAGTGCATCGCGTTACATAAACTTTAATTGAAACTCAAAAGTAGTGCAGTCAATTTTGCATGGATTTCTCGAAACGATGTAACGAGAAAGTTGATTCGTCAATTCAACCATAACGAACATCAAAATTTACGTAAAATGGATTGGTGATAAAAATGTTATATAACTTGTGTATTGCAATAAACAGTTGCCATGCACGGAAAAATAGTACTTTCGAGACGCACAAAATGAATCGTATTGTGTTACCTTAGTCACGATTGAGATAATTTTAATACATTGTTATCTCTACCGGCATAGAAAGCGATAATTGTTTTTATCTTTCGGTTGCGGTACAATTAAAAATACAACGTGATCAATTTCCTTCTATAGACTAGACAGACAGACACGCACCTGGCAAATTGATAGCATTTTGTATTAAAAACCTGTTTGTAATAGTAAAATTGTTAAGATATAAAAACGCGTTTGACTTGTGACCCGCTAATGCGATTCGAGATAAATTATTGCGTATTGAGTCCAGTAGTGAAAAACTACATACTTTATATAGGTATATACGTAATCAAAAGTAAATCAAAGTTCACGACATTTATATACAAGTCTATCAGTTTGTCTGAAATTACCAGCCTGTTTGATACAGTTTCACATCACGTTTTCCTAAGCGTGTTATACAAGTCAAAGCCCACTACGTTTGAGTTCAATTAATCTATTCATAGAGGTAACGGTAATTGAACTAGATTGACTAAACACCGATCGAAACATTTTAATTTTTTAAGCATGTCAGTACAAACATGAGCCGAATGAAGATTTCCGTAAAGAACAGCGTGACTGTACCACAAATCGAAAATCTTATGCATATTATGATTGACGATCCTAGAATTCGCCACGAAAAGGAAATGGGGCTAATCAAAACTGCAGCCAGTAATTTAAAGGTATAACACTAAACTACATATCGTCACTTTGGTGGGCAATGGAGTTAGTCGACAAGATCACACGGTTTTTTAAACAGAAGTCAGAGTAAGGTGTCTGTAGAATATATTTCAATCCCAATCTTTGACTAACATGAACTTTGAACTTTTCTGAATGCACTGATGCTTTTGGTTTTTGTAGCATAGTTCCATCGCCCTACAAGACGATATCCAGGCTTGTTTTTTTTTGGTGAGTGGTAAATCATCAAATGACTTCTCCCATCCCAGACTTTTACTGATTAAAACCCACTCGTGTTCCTTCGGTTGCCCTTTATGTTCCGGGGTCACGGTAACTATTATAACTATTCCGCAACCCCGGCAGGATACAGGCTTGCTAAAAACTATCATACAAATCAAGTACTCACTATTGGAAGCTGAGAGCAGTGCTCTAGAAACAGCGGGCGAGTTGGCGGGCGTGTCGGAAGCTCGTGGCCCGATCTCTTCGCGCATGGACGGCAAGGCCACCAGCGCGACTGACATCAACAAGACGAGGAGGCAGGTGGCCGGCTGCGCCGATTTGTTCGTGGAACCACCGGTGACGCCTGTTAGGACGTTCTGTAAGGAAAAAAGGAACGTTAATTGTAGGAAAATTAAATAGGATCAAATTGTAGGGTGTGGCTTTTTTGATTGTGCGTGTATGGTGATTCTTACGGAATTAAGGGAACATTAGCATAACTGTGTGTAGTTGTTCTCGTTCTTCACAATTTAATTACAGTTAGAATGGCCCCAGTCAAACGTATTTAAAATGGTCTAATATTACAATTGTATCAAGGTCTGATATCATTTTGGAAACGTTAAGGTAAACTTTTGTTTTGGTCAAATATAGAAATATCTTTTGTATACTCAATTTCAAAACCAGTCAACGCACTAGATAGACTGTCTAAGAATATAATACTTAGTTTATTTAAAGTCAACTTCTTACTAGCAAAAATGAGATGACAGTCCATAAATTTTAAAATACTAATAAATTATGATTTATAGCAATGCGAATCTACACAACATATTGAAAATAATGGTAAAGGTTCTTGCTACAAAACGGTCAATGATCCCACAACTTGGTAACAATCTCTTTTAAATGCAGTATATTACGTTCATAAACACTCCGAACCATAATGAATTATTCATACAATAAACCGTTGATGGTAAATATTGCTATAATTAGTAGGCCCGCTTCAACAAGATCATTATTGCAGGCAATTGGCTGCTAATAAACATATGGGTCTGTTGATATGATAGATTGCTTAGTAAAAACTGGCCTAAATATCTAAATGTATCACTATTGATATTGGTTCATCTTAGTTAGCTTGGATTTCGAATGCTTTCGTTCTTTTTAATTTGATTTATGGTTCCAAAGAATAAAATGGTCCACACTACACGAATGACAATTTATTCTTGGTTTCTTGAAACAACAAATAATGAAGGTGACCAATTCGTTCAAAAATCAACGGGGGGGAAAGCATCAATCAGCCCTGCTTTTCTTTGCTCACTGGCCAATATTTTTGTTTTCCTATTCTCATAAAGTTCTTGCCGATATTAAAGAACAACGACAGTCAATTATACTTTAATAGCGACAAATACCATACTATTTCGCACATAATGATGCTTTATTTTTTCCTACTGCAAAACAGGAATTAGCAACATTTTAATGTTAGACGTAATTACTTGAGAAACCAGTTTGAGTTGACTCCAAAGATCGACTAATTTCATTTCACTAGAACTACTTTTCAAGTGTCACTTGCATTGACAAATGACAATGGTAGCAAACTTTCGGCGAAGCAGTTACGCAATAATAGTAACCGTTCAACCAGATTAGTGATTAAAAATGGCGTCGCAACCATTGTTGTCGATATTTGCTTCTCGTTCACTCTCGTATCGGCGAGTGAGAGGTACTACCTACCTACCAGTCATTTCTACTTTCATTGTCTGGCTATTGTCTAAAAATCGCTAGTTTGACTTTCGCAAGATTACTACTTATATAAAGTTTAAAGCCTCTTAAAAGCTGCTATTACTAACAGCTAGATATAGAGGAAAATTCTATGACTGAACCACACTGGTTTTTACTAGAGAACTATTTTCGTTTTCAGCAGACAAAGGTGATGAAATTTGATAGTCGTTCATTTCATTTATGATATCCACAAACGTGACCAAAACTTTTTATAAATAAAATTATTAAGAGAGGCATATTCTATCTTGTTTGCTGTAGGTATACAAAATATGTTCCTCTTTCTTTTTCCTACCACGGTATATTTTATTTAGGTTTTTTACCTGGGGCTAAAGAGCCCAACTTAAAACTATCAAATTTTTAAAATGACAAATAATGTCTATAAACAGTTCAATAATGCAATGTTCGTGCAACATTTACCTGTAATCTCTTCAGTTGTGCAGTCAGAGATTGGTTCTGCGATTGCAAAATCTTTATCCTCCTTATTAGAGTCTGGTTTTCCGCTGTACATTGTTTTACTCTGAAACAATGGATTAAGTTGTGTTATTTCCTCAAGCGTCAAAGGTAAACGGCGAGGTTTTAAAACTCAATCATAGTTTTCTTACGTGGCTTAAGCATTGCTGTCTTACTCGGTTGACACAAAAACGACAAGGACAAGTTGTCGGTTATTTACACTTCTATTTTATTTAAAGGGTAAGTATTCGAATTTTTTGAATGTGCTATATAAGAAACTACTGGTTGGAATTGAAAATATCTTTTAGTTATGGATAGTCAATTTTTCGATGTAGGCTATATAAAATCATGCTGCGATTTACAGGAGCGGAACATTGAGAGACGCTGGCGAACTGCTAGTTTATTAATATAGAAGAAGAGATACCTTTTTAAGTATATTACGCGCACGAGGGAGAAGGGAGGGAGGTTCGGATTAGTTAATGTTTACATAGAGAAAGGGTGTAGAAATGTGTAAAAAAAAAAATTGAAATTCTACCAATTCAGGGATCAAAACAATTTATAAAGCTGCAAACTTACATCCAAACGGATTGATTATTCATTATTCAAATATATACAATGTAATTTTCAGTATTGTGTTCTCGATTTTACATCTGAATAAGCAATACGTGTACGTTCAGAATGCATTTGTTTCAAGGGCGCTTGTATCGTTCAGTGTTTGAAAACGCAATTTTATTAGGCTTCTTAAATAAATCAATATCAGGCAACTACAACTGCCTTCCGCGCACGTAAGTGCATAGTTTCATGATTTTTCGCAATGCATTTGCAACTTCGAACTAGCAGCGTGCATTGCTAAATAGAAATTAAAATTGATCCGAGAAAAGTTACATTTTTAATAAACTGTCCAGTCAATTAACTGATAAAACAACACAATGAATTAAAATCTTATCAAGTTTATTTGCAATGGCCTTGTACATAAGGAAGTAATAAAAAGGGTAACGCTTTTGACCACCCAACGAATATAGAACATTTATCTGTTTCTTCAAAAAGATTTCAATCATTAGGCCGAACTCGGCGAACTCTAAAACTCATGCGGACGCACAGAGCGCGTGTCCATTCCAGAGGTTGGACAAAGACGTGAGATGAGAAAAAAAATCTTTCAGCGCTGCTTTTACAGTTTTTCAACACACGCGAGCACTTAGGCAAGTTTTATCGTGTGTCAGGTGTTTGTCAAGTTGAATTCATTTTGTTTTCGGATACGTGGATTTTATTAGAGCAAGATACTCTAAATCTTTGATTAAAGTCTTTTATTGTCAATGTTTTTTTTTCGGATACAAGGATTTTATTAGAACAAGATACTCTAAATCCGTGATTAAAGTCTTTTCCTGTCAATGTTTTAAGTCCTAAAAAGGATACTTCTAAATAATACTGCACTGTGCATTCACAAAATAGTTAAGACAATTACCTGTCCTCAAGCCCGTCAACGTACTCCTTCTTTCTCTTGCGAGAATCTTGCGCTGAGATCTTATTCCTGATTTTGCGCCGGATCCTCTTAAGTTCCCTCTCTTCGTGCTTTGTGAGGGGGTAGCTCGTGGGTAATGTGATGCCTTCCTTCGCCAACAGTCGTCTTTCCTCGGCTGTTAGAACGAGACGGGGATAGCCGTTCTTGCCGTCGGGTACCGTGTCTTTGTGATCGTCGTCGTCATCGCTACGTTCGCTGCCTGAGTCATCTGTATGGGGAAAAGGGAATAATAATCGTATGGGGATAAAATAGCATGGTTCATATTCAACCCTTTGAACTGGGGCAATCCGCTACTATCTTATTAATAACTGTATGCATTGCCTCAATATAATGTACAAGTAAGGCACTACAACTACCAATTTATTGAAAAAAAAAAGAGGCTAACCAGTCTTCATTGCCAATAAATAATTTAACATTTTACTTGAAGAGGTTATAAAGAGTAAGTTTTCGTTCAACCGAATCTTATTTGGAAGAAACCTTGGAATTATTTCAACTTGTTGCCCTTTGAAGATTAAATAAAAAAAAAGATAAGTACTACCGACTTCCACGAGAGACGTTTTAAAGCAATCAGTAGATTACTTTAGAATTCTATATTTGTAAGTAATCAAGTACTTTCTGTGTATTCTTATTCTTAATAAAGACGTTGAACTCTTGTTTGAAAGATATTAGATAGTTATTTTTATACAAGAGAGCATTATAGAAAGTAAATATTAAAACGAGTCCATTGACCAAACCGACCGGTTGGCAACATTATGTCACTGTTCGTACAATTGCTACCAATCAAAAATAACGGGGTGACCGAAAATTTACTGATCATTAAAATAAACTATGATGGTCGCAATTTCGTTTGTATTGTCTTTAGAAATGATACTGAATTTCATAGAAGATTTGATGAATTTTACATAATAAGTGAGGACTAAATATGGTCTTAGAGATAACTTAAAAAAAAAATTCTTCATAAAGGCAGTGACTTTATAATTTGACAAACCACATTATGCAGTAAAAATACAGTGACTTGTATTTTTACCGCATAATGTGGTTTGTCAGTCGCTCCAGTGTCATTTGGGGTATATTATTTTTAACCGACACGACGAAGAGAAAAAGCAGCCAGATATGGTATCTTTATGAATGAAAATGACAGTTAGTACTTTTAATAATGAAACGCTGCTCACCGTTGTTCCCGCTGTGGTCATAATCATAGTCACGCGCCTCCACCTTCAAATCGTGCAGTTTACTCTGAGACAGCAGATTCGCGGCCGCCAATTTAATGTTCGAAGCATTTTTCAAATCAGCAGCATTAATGATCTTTATGGACTTGAGATCTTTCATGTCTTTTATTGTAACCGGGAGCAGGATAGACCGAGGGTTTCCTGCCATGGGAGCGACGCGGATCACACGCCTTTGAGGAGCTACACTCTCAACCGGCTTTGAGTAGACCTTGGTCTGTGGGTTCAAGACCTGTATATTGGCCACTTTGACTGGCTTCTGAGGTTGTGCCTTCACAACCAGCTGGGGTTTCGGCGTGCTTGTCGTGCTAGCTGGTATTCTGATCGTGGGCTTCTGGACTTTAGGTTGCACAGCCACTTGTGGGGTTTGCGAGAGACGTCGCTTTCTGCCTTTACCTAAGAGCAGGATTCTTGTTATTGTTTTGAAATGGTACATCATTTACTGCATTATGATAAGTTGTGTTAGTATAATGAGTAGTAGTAATTGCGTCAGATTTGTGACTCAGTATGCGGTATCGACATTCGCGTGGTGACTTGGTGAGGGTACATTGACCAACGTTACGTCAACAGAGAACATCGGAATTTTGATTAAATAAAAACGTCTAATATATTTTCAGCATGATGCAATTACTTACTTTATTCTTTTATACATTCATATCGACGGTTAAAAGGCAATAGGGGATAAGCGACATTTTGGTCAAAAATGAGTTAAATATGCCATCCTACGTAATTTTTTTTTTCTCTTTCGAATGCGCCTACTCCCATGGCTCTACGATGACATTTTTGGCGTTTATGCCCTAGCAAAAAATTGTAATTTACTAGTATTACTTTTAGCAACCGACAAAAAATCAGATCATTTTTGCTTCAAAGGTGCTTGTATCCCTACAAAAATGATTTATTTTGGGATTGTTGTCGGTAATGCTTTTTTACTTCATAAGGGTGTCAAGCTTTTGGTTGGTTAAGCCTTTTAAGCTTTTCCCTCAAATAGTACAAATGTTGTTTATCGCCTACTTCCATTTCGTAATTTAACATAGCTATGGCGCTTGTACCCTATTTACAAAATTCATTTTCTTATTAGTCTGTCGGTTAAATCCTATTACCATTCAGTACTTTATGACAGCTATGTAGGTTATGCCGTATTACCTACATTTATTTTAATATCACACTGTTAGTTATACCTTACTGCCGTTTACAATATAAAATGAATTAGGTATCATGGTGTCGATTATAACCTATATCAGTGTACTCACTGAAACGGAACCCTAAAAGTAAGGACCCAGTCTTTTTCTATGTAAATCTACTCCCAAATACTAATAAGGTACTTTACCCTATTTTACGAGTTAATAATACCCATTTTATCCTTTATCCTGATGTAGGATCTTGTTGGTTGCGCTAATTCATTATTTTTTGGGTGTCATTTTATCCATATTTCTTTAGACTCACGCAATGCTAAATGTTGATTATCCTTCTTTGCCGTTGAATTCAAGTGACATTGAGTGTCACTAATGTCTTATATCCTAGTATTGTTTTGAAAGCCGAGTGGAACTTGTACTCTATTATCTTTTATACATCCACTGTTTAAAGTACCCTATCCTTCTTTTCCTATAACACTTATTGTACTGTCTAGTCTCATATACGTTTTTACTTTGCGATGTGAGAAATCGGTATGTCGCTTATGCCATACTTCCTCATTGAAAAATTAAGAGCTATGGTTATAAGCGACAAAAACTACCTTAAATAATGTTAAATCATTAAAACTAAAAATACCAGTAACTGCTCTAATTTTTTCTGATTTTATAACTGTTTCAATTTACACGATATCTAAATAAATGACAAAAATACATCAGTTTTTCTGAAAATTAAAACTTTGAATGGCTTTCCTGAACATTTTACTTTTTGTCGCTTATCCCCTATTGCCTTTTAACCGTCGATATATTGATACAAGTGTATTGAAAACGGGGAGGACATTAATATCTGAAGGTCACAACTGAAATTCGATAAACGAAAAACAGATAATGTAATAGGTATCTTTTATATTGAAATAATGTAAAAAGGTTGATGTGTAGTCTTAGATAAGAGTGCCTAATTCTTGTATAATGTTCTTGTTATTTGGATTCGTGAGAAGCAGTCAGGCCACGTGTTACTAGATATTTACATAAGTCGAGCTATATCTGCGTAATAAACTGGTATTCACGCCTCTGGTATTTTTTTAATGCGAAAAAGGAGTTTAAGAAACATTATTGCCTTGATTATCACATAAGTTATTTTATTAGTTTATTTTTTACAAAATTATCACTCGCAATAAGTTTATTTGCAGACTTGATATGCGATAAAATAGTTTATGCTAGTACATATTAACATAACCTACCACTACATTGGCCACGGAGCTTGACGAAATCATAAATTCTTTAAATCGATTTTCCTATGTTGCTACCGTCAACCGTGAATAACATATAACGTACGGTCATATTTAATATTTTAACGAATATTTTTTTAAAGCTCAATTTGAAACGTAACAGTAGGTAATTTAATTCAATGTCACCCTTAAAATAAAATTACTCTGTGTTGTTAGGGCTTTAAAATTAGATTCTCAGCGTATAAATAAAAAAAAAAACAATAAAAAGGGTTATTAAGTTAACGTGGCTTGTCTTAAAAAGGGTACTTACCAGGACTTTGGAATGTATTTTTATTAAGGAATCCGGGGACAACATTTTGCTCAAAGTTCAACATATCAAAGGTCTCGTCGACAACTTCGCTTGAGGAGTTGGAGCCATCGCTGGAGTCCTGGATGATGACGTCCTGGACGTTGCCAGGACTGGTCGGTTCCAGGCCCACGGGGGAGGCGCCCACATCCTCGTCGCAAGAGTTTTGAATCAGGAATGGGGACAGTTGCTGCTCGAAGTCACTGCAAAGATAGATGAGAATTAGGGTCGTATTGTAGAGGAGATATTTGTATAAAGTGACAAATTAATGGACCATATTCAACCAGTACAGCACTCTTCAGCAGTGTATATTGATGCTTTGTCAACCTTAGAAATAAGTAGAGAAATATCTCTCTTGTGCTTGTCACCATTACGTTAGCATTGCTGTTTCAGTAAGTATTATAAGATAAGACTTAGAAATGCACCTTTCTTTACTTTTTTTTTTTGGTGAGTGGGAAATCATCCAATGACTGCTCCCGTCCTGGGTGCGGCGGGAGGGCGTGTCAGACTCTTACTGACTAAAACCCACTCATGTTCCTTCGATTGCCTTTTATGTTCCAGGGTCACGGTAACTGTTATAAACATAACATTCCGCAACGTACATAGTTAAAGCGATAAGTCTGAATGTAAAATAAATTATTGCGTACATATTATAAGCAGGCTTTAATTATTAATAGGTAGCATCTTGATTTCAAAGATTTTAAATAAAGTGACAGCACTGTCATCTGCAATGCCAGAAGCTTCGAAGATGCGTTGCCAAAAAACAAAGATGATATGACCCTTATGCCAGCAGTCTTACCCCTCAAAACTGGTCCTCACCAGGTCTGTTTTACGATAGAAAGACGTTTGGTGGACAGTGGACTGTAACACAACTAAGCACGTACAAGTCACGGTCAAGGAAACCTATGTTATCCGTTATCATAGTAATTTAACACGCATAACAGCCATGACCTTGCGTTTCGCTGCAAGGTCACAAATAGACGACCGTACAAATAATTCTAAATCAATGATTTGCGAGATGACTTCGAAGTAGTATTTTTTCGTTTATTTGTACTCGACGAAAAATGGTTTTTTCTTTAGACGATAAATCTGGTAATTACATTTCCGAACCAATAACCAAAGTAAGGGTTTTCCGAGAATTTTCATGTCTACAATAATGGTGAAACACGCCAATCCCAAGGGTTTCAGTTCTACTAATTTGTCGTTCTAAGTAAGTATATTATATTGTACGTGGAAAATATCAAAGACCTATGACATAGAACGTATAACAACATTAGCATGTTCTTAGTAAATACGTCTAATATCCTTATCATATCTTAATACATTGTAAAAAGATATTATGGCGAAATCAGACAACTTGGTAGCCATGTTGTTTTCGTGATACCGGCTTTTGCGTCTTTAATTGATGGTGGAGCTCTTTATGACGACTATCGATTTTCTATGCACTTGACATACATTCAGTTGGGGTTTATGCCGCTTCTTTAGTTCCATATTCAAACCGAAATCCACCAAAGAAAATTATACTTAGACTACATTTTATAAGGTAAACGCTTTCAAACATGTTTTTTTTTATTGAGTGGTAAATCATCAAAAGACTGCTCCCGTCCTAGGTGCGGCGGGAGGGCGTGTCAGACTTTTACTGACGAAAACCCACTCATGTTCCTTCGGTTGCCCTTTATATTCCAGGGTCACGGTAACTATTATAAACATTCCGCAACCCCGGCAGGCATGGCCCTGTTGGGCCCCTTCCAAACGTTTTCAAACATGTTTTCTCGTATTTTAACCGAATTGAGTACTTAACAAACAATCGGATTAATAAATCTGCGCACAGGTGTTTGTAATACATTTAATCCCTGATAAAACCCCTTTATTGACAGTTTGAAACGAAAACTGACAACTTAATTTACCGAAATTGGTCATGAAAATATTTCAGAAGGCAGAACGATACAACAAGCCCTAAATAAAATGTGAAAATTGATTTGGAAAGTTGCCAGGTATTAATAACAATTCCTTGCTCATTTGGAAAAGAAAATGAAAGGAAATAACAGATGAATATCTCCCTATCTGTAAGATAAGTATAAAATATCGATAGAAAAATGTAGGTTACGAGTGTACTTGAAATGGGGTGAATATGGATGTCAAGGGGTGTGTCTTATGGCCGATATGACGAACTGTGGATTGGGTCAAACGTACTCAAATACCTACTAGGTGAACTAGAACACATGAATATGAATTTATTAGCGTGGGAAAAAATAGGAAAACTTTCACATAAAAAAAATAAGTAAGTATTGTATTCTTGGCCGTCAAAAAGAAACACGTTACTTTTTTAAGGCGGACCTCATTTATATGGACGCTTAATCCTTCGAACACACGTGATTGGAAACACAATAGCAGCCCGACAGCCGGCTGTCGGTTAGTCGTTGAAAGGTTAAAAATAAAACAATCGTCCTACGAAATAAGGTTGCTTACTTGTAATTATTTCATCTTTGTTTAATTTCTATACTAACTTTTCTAAAAACGCTATACCTACTACCTAGGTATAATGATTTACCGTGACTAATGTCGAAAAATGTGCGTGTTTGAATAACATTTTTTCTTGCTTATCAGCAAATTACGCACGGCATTGAGCTGGGCAATAATCGAATGCAATCAAAAAAATATAAGTAAGTAGGTATTTTTTACATCTAGGATGTGAAATATTCATTCACCGTTCACCGTATAAAAAACTTGATACTTGGTTGGCGTCTGCTCTCGAATTTTGACGGGTCTGTCAGTAGTGAAAGGCAAAATAATGTTTCAGGTACACGTAGGCACTGTTTAAAAGCTGTAGAGATTTCCAGAATGTCACGACCAATGATTCAGCCATACCTATTTAAGTCAACCACTTACTTTGTAGCTACTTAGATATTTAATGCGATAATTTGGAACAATCGACGAATGCACTGTCTTTGTAATTAGGTTATCAAAAGTATTGCGTTGATAGGTGCTATTTTCGTTTGACATCGGCAAAATACAATGACACGAGTTGGATCTGATATGATTTTATTTCGATCGGTAATGCTTTATGAATTTCAGTTACAACGCAATAATTGTAGATATTACCATCTATATCCAAGGTTTTCTTGTGGAAATGATGATAAATGGCAAGTACCCATGATAACTACTTAAACAGTGCATCGGTTAACCCTGAATAAAGGACATAAAGCAAAGGTCAACTAAAGGGCGCTGCAACTTTTTTCTCCTTTCCATCTTTAGCGCACAATCATGAATTTTATCTCAACTACTATGATAAACGTTGCAGTAAATCTCACATTATGTTGTTCAGATGGTACCATAAGAAGAAATATGTAATATAAATATAAGTAGTTACTTTGAGTGACTCAGTCGATACTGTTATTTTAAAACTAGAAATACCTAGTACGCCCACAATAAACGAATATTGATTTTGAATCGATACCATTTATGCGAGTAAACCGGATCGATTTGCTGAAGTCTATTAATCAAAATCGAAGTAAAAGAGACAAAGCAATAAGCATAAAGCCTTCTTTTATTGCGACATAATCGGTCTTAAAAAATCATCGTGAGCCACGTAGTCATAATGACGGCTGATGAAATAAATGCAACGTGGCAGTAACCAAAAAACCGAGTAGCGGTATCCATACACTGTAAAAAATATTCAGAATGGATTACCTACAACGAACATTCATGGCATTTTTTGTCCATTATTTATTTGGTTATTTCCACTAGGCCCGCATTTTGCAACAAAAAGAATGTAGTTTTCTGATCACGATATATGAATGCGTTAGGTTTACAGATACAAAATACATAATAATACTTTATACAGCCTCTCATAGGCGAAACTAATAAATACATCTTTTCAATCAGAGCAAACTCGCTTTGATCTCCACGCTTGCTTAAGACGATTTGCTTTTGCCCGCGACTTCGTCCGCGTGGAATAATACTTAGTTCCTGTTCCCGGGGGATTTTCGGGATGAAAACTATCCTATGTCCATTCTCGGTACCAAATTTCATTCAAATCGGTTCACTGGATTAGGCGTGAAGAAGAAACAGACAGACAGACCTACAGACAGACAGAGTTACTTTCGCATTTATAAAATTAGGCCTATATATAAATAGTACGGATTATTAGATATCATTAGAGATTATCAGATGTATGCTTTATGACAGCCAGACATGGACTGAAATCTACCAATCTCCGCATCAACAACATCGTGGAGAGCCATGCAAGAGAAATCGCCTAGACATGCTGAGAAGAGCAATTACAAGCTGCCCCCGGGTCTTTAGTGTTAATGCTTCGCTAAGTAATAACGCGGTAAAGCCTACAACTTTTCAAATAAGCTATTCAATACTAAAAACAAGTTTTTATTTTATTTCAGACTAGCTTCTGCCCGCGGCTTCGCTCGCGTTAGAAAGAGACAAAAAGTAGCCTATGTTACTCTCCATCCATTCAACTATCTCCACTTAAAAAATCACATCAAACCGTCGCTCCGTTTTGCCGTGAAAGAAAGACAAACAGACAGACAGACAGACAGACACACTTTCCCATTTATTAGTAAGGATTGTCGCTTATACCGAAAGAAAATTTTTTCAACTTTATAATATTAGTACGGTACGGATAGGTGCAGATTTCTACTCTATGTTTACCTTCACCGACGTAGTAGCTGTCCAAAATAAACTTAGAACAATACATATGAATTTGAAAAGTCACCTTGGTACGTGTCCATTATTGAACCACCTCATAAATGGTGGGAGGTGTGAACCTAAACCACAGAATCGTAGCTAGACTAACGACTAAAATATAAAATGTTATTTAACCTAGATATGCCCTTAGTCAACCTTTACCGTTGTTTGTGTACCTACTTCATGCGTGTTTCGTTCAGTTTACATAGGCACTGTATAAAGTTATTGATGATATACTCCATCTATGTATCACTTATTTACTAGACTAACACGTGTTAACCTCAATGGTATATGTATTTCAATCTTTTTACTTTGTTTTCTATTTAATCATAGGTACATGGTAGCAAGTGTTTATGATATTATATCTGTTTATTATAAACGTGTCTAAATGTACTTATTGATAACGACCTGATAAGTAAAAAGAAAAAAGTTAGAGGTGACAGATTGTGGCATTACTAACATACATGTGGCCCATTTTATATTTAAAAAATGTTGTCAACTTCTGTACAAATTCTGAGCTATAGGGTAACCAACTATTAGATCCAGATACGTTAATAAGGGTTACTTAGCGCATACTTTAGCGTAGCCATGGTCCGTCGCTATCTTATTGCTTTTGACGTTTGTCGGTGGTACAACAGTGACAGGTATAGTGCTTACTGTGCTTAGCTAAAGCAAGTTCAAAAGTAATGTTTATATAACATCTCTAGGATATACCTTTTTTCTGTGGAGACAAATGCCCCTAAATAAATAGAGATAGAAAAAAAACTTATTTATATTTTAATTAAAGAACTTCTTTTACCTTAAAACCTTTCTTTAGGTATTAATTAAAAGTACATAAGTCGACACACGGATAACAAAAGCAAGTTTATGTTCAACGATACATGAAAACCATTAAATTAAAGCCCCCATAAATGAAGATATTAAACACGTACTGGTAATAACAGCAAAACTGCCATAAAATAGCCTGCTCACATTATTTTATCGGCACGCCTAGTTGAAAACAACTTAAGTACAGAATTTAAATAAGTAAAACCATAACTATTTAGTAATCTGTGGTAAAACTACTTATTATTGAAAGTCAATAGGATATGTTTAACATCACGCTACGACTAACCGGAGAAGAGTATTAATTAGAGGCCTAACTTAAAATAGACATAATACGAAATTAAAATCATAGACAAGAAAACAGGATACAATATAATAATAATTCTAGCCTATTACTGTCCCACTGCAGGGCAAAGACCTCTCACAGAGAACTAAAAAAGACTCACACAGAGAAGGCATTTATCATCAGGCTTAAGGGGATTGGCGATTTTGGGATTATAAATATACACTAGTATTAAAAAGCTGTTGAGTTTGTTTGTTCATTTGATTGAAAGCACTTATTTTAAGAGCTACGGGTAAGATTTGAAAATTACTTTAGTGTTGTATAGCCCATTTATTGAGGAAGTCTATCTATATTAATAATTTCGTCAAGGGGTACGGTAGACTCGATTGAAACATTACCTGAATAACAAAACGTAAAAAAATATCGATTTCGAGTCGACAACATATATCCGCAAAATTCGGATTACGGAGATTACTTCGATTTATTAATTCATTAAATTTTGAGTAATGACACTGACGGACAAACCGCAGTCGCCATTTTGAGTAGACAATATTATCTCTCAAATACGTCTTGCCAATCAACACGTTGTCGCGTCAAAAAAGTACATTATTCCGACCATACCCATATGTGTACCAGTAACTCATGACAAAAAAAAAGTAAAACAAATAATGATTTTTATATGGTATTGTTGTCATGTCATCTGTCAAGTGACATTACGTTTGTTTGTTTACATTTGTTATTTTCATGAAATCTTTAGTAAAAAGTGAAAGAATGACTAAGAAACCACCGCGGTTACAATCCAGAAGCACTGTTTATAATGTGTACTGATAAATGTGTAAAGAAGAAGGTGTAGCTTACACGCAATTTTCGATTTTAGACCGCGTGCTTAGCTTGCGTTGACTGGTTAGTATGAGTCGCTAAAGTTGATACTTTGTTTCATAATATCCATTTATATGAGTTTATCATATGTATATATATATTGCGTAACATATAACTTTGGCTTATTACAGGGGCGTGTACTAATACTATGCGACGAATTATTGCAGAAGGCCGATGAAGAAGGCAGTAGCCTTGGTGTCAGATTCACATGAGCCGCCTAAAGACGTTTGACTTGCCTTATGTGATGCCGATCACTACCATAGTCAATGCGCTAAACGAACTGGGATACCAATCACAAAGCGAATAACCATTTCTTTCATTTTTGTTGTGTAAATAAAGTACTTATATTATAGATTGGGTTTATCTTAATTTATTTTATACTAGCTTTTGCCCGCGACTTCATTTCCGTTCCCGGGAGATTTCCGGGACGAAAACTACCCTATGCCCGGGTACCAGACTATATGATGTACCGAATCTTATTCAATCGTCTCATCGGCTCATAGAAAAATACAAGTAATCAAACATCACTGTTGAATAAACTGCACAAATTATCACCTATGTCTTATTCTGATTAATAATAACTAATAAGACATAGGCGATAATTCTGTAATATTCTGTAAAGTTTCATCAAAATCCGTTCAGTAGTTAATGCGTGAAAGACAAACAAAAATACATACAAATATTTCCTCTTTATAATATTATTAAAAGAACATAGGCACGAATTAATTGCCAGAATTTTTAAACTTAAATTGGAGGAACTTTTAGATGACATTACAAGGAAACATATTTTTGGAATACCGAGTGCGTGGTTTTACACCATTGAATTTCAGAAACGTGGGCTTCCACATGCTCATATGCTTATTATTCTAAGAAATGAAGATAAACCAAGGTCATCAGAAGATTATATATGATAAATTTGTGTGTGCAGAAATACCTGATCCAGATAAAGACCAGGAATTATTCCAGACTGTGTCAAAAAATATGAGTGAGTTACATACGACCAAGTTGTCGAGAAAATCCCCGGCCTACTTAAAATTTACGAGAGTTCTGACGCTGTGGTTGAGGATGATCATAATGTTTATGTTAGTTGATTTAAAATAAAAATTATTTATGTAAAACTATTGCAGTTTTTATTTACTATATTTATTAAACACAATGACCAAAGCTATACGAATCTATGCCTTGCTTGCCTTTAATATTCCTTAAGAACTAATAACTACAGAAATATCTACCTACATTTTGTAACTAGAGGTGTAGTATTATGAGTCACATTTCACCCGAGCGAAGCCGGGTTTTCATCTAGTAGGCTTATAATATCGGTATGAGGTATTTAATTATAAGCCCAGATTTAGCCACAAAACCTCATAAATGAGAAGTCTTAATAACCACTAGGCCCTCACGACAACGCAATACAATAAAAATAATATTAAAACACGCTGTTAAAATGTGTATAGTCCACATTAAAAAGTCACTTTATGGTCTACCTATAGGTATCTAAAGAGACATGATACTGCAAATGTTATCACACAATTCCATAAAATTACTTACTACCAATAATATCAAGTCGAAGATCATTAAAAACTTTACGAAGTTATAAAACAAATACTGGCTGGTAACAGTACAATTGATTAAGCAGTACAAGAAACTTGCTATACACCATTTTATAACTTGTGCATCCTCACATAATGTGTTAATGTATAATCTTTGTCCATTACATTAAAAAACATTCTTATCGCGTGCCGGTTCGTCGTCGGCACTGATTAGAATACTAAACATCAAATGTCACTAACTCTTTACGAAAATTAATTGGCCACACGCGTTCCAATTGCATCAACGCCTGTCATTGCCTTCTTAACGGACCTATGATTGGAAGCAATAGACAAAATTGTATCGTCGTTAACGTTCCAAGCTTCGTGCAAATTATTCCAATAAAACGGTCTCTTATTAGACGACGCAGAAATCTTATTGTAATCTAAGTTGTGAGGTTAAGGATCTTTTATGAATTTAATTAGAATTCCTACGCTGATTCATCAGATCAGGTGCGTTGAGGCGACATTCCGTTAAAGAAATTAGAGAAATATTTGAGTTCCACGAAGTTTTCAAACGCAACAGCCTATCCACGCCTACACAACTCTTGGCAATATTAAAAAAAAAACTCGATACTATGGAAAAATTAAATGTTTACGAAACGTAAAGTTGTCTCACAGGTATTCAAAATCATGTTCATTAACCCGAGAATAGGGTGAACTCGTCCGACAACTTCACGATTTTATAACAGTCATTAGCGTCGCGCTAAAATAGCCTTTATAATACCACAATAAAGTTCCTTGAACTTGACTTAGAGACTTACGACAAATATTAATATGTTTTGCGAGATTCACTATAAATCTCTACGTCGCGTCGTTCTTTCTTATATCATGGCGCTATGTGACTATTACAAACATTTTGTAATAATCCAATAAACCAGGTAGTTAAGCGTATTACACTAATTAAATTTTAAACTTGGCCCAATTTATTTTCTAACGCGGTTTTGGTCTTCTTTAGGGGCTTAAATCTGGGCTAAGGTTTGAAACTGTAACAGAAGTCCTGCGTTCCGACTTTTAAGTGTTAGGCCCGGTATCCACCAAAGTGGAGAGGAGAGGAGATGTGTCGTTCAACCAATCACCTTGCGTCATTTTGACAGCACAGCGCTTAGCTTGAGCACAATAAAATATTCTATTGGTTAATTACGACACATCTCCTCTCCTCTCCGCTTTGGTGGATACCGGGCCTAAGACAAACTAAAGCCCAGATCGATTGTACCTAAAATTAAGCCTAATCATCAATATTCTTCAGAGTAGCTAGCTTTTGATTTTTTGCTACCAACCACGGCTGTTATCTGTCATTCTCAATACGTAACTTACTTCGTTCTCTACTCAAACGTACTTCGTTCCAATACTTTATGAGGATGAGTTGTCATCCTCATAAAGTATTGGAACAAAGTACGTTTTAACTAATTAAACGTTAACTTAAATTCTGTATTTATACACAAGGATAACTTACTCGTTATGTTATTGTTAACCAGAACACAAGGCTACATTTTTCAGTAGGTAAGTATTGTATAAAACCCGTTGTTTAAGTTAACTTATTTGTATTTTTTTTCTCACGCATGGTTTAATTTCGTAATTATATTTTATTTAAATGCTTGTTTAGACGCTGA
This sequence comes from Athetis lepigone, assembly GCA_033675125.1. Taxonomy (NCBI): domain Eukaryota; kingdom Metazoa; phylum Arthropoda; class Insecta; order Lepidoptera; family Noctuidae; genus Athetis; species Athetis lepigone. The sequence goes on along the minus strand of CM066243.1, from coordinate 9,177,959 downwards.
CTCTAATAAATTGGCGGACTCCCTTTCAAGCCATAAAAAGCAACACTACATTTCCTTACTACCTTTTCTACCATTTTGCTTACATCAGATATATGGCTAAGAAGTATACATTTGGTGTTAGGCCATGCAGTGTAGTTTTAGACATAAGAAGACTGACCAAGACCCCCTGTATCCCGGAAGGTATTGACCCTGTTATGTACAGTAGACCCTGAATAGTCCAAGATATAATAGAAGTTTCTAAAGTCCAATGTTCGAAGTACAAGGTGCAATTGCAGTCCGGTTTCTTACATAATTCTCAGTCTTGATACAATTCTCACTGTGAGCATTTTGCTTAACGATCTTACGTAAGATCGTGTTCATAAATTAAATGATCAAGTAAGAGATTTTTAAATTAAATCTATCAACAATTTGTGCGATAGCGAGTCCTCCGCAGTTAACACCGATTGAAACCATCTGTGTAAGCAATTCAAAAGGTTGCGGCAAAAATTGATTACACAGATGCTGATTCATTTGGTTACTTCCAATGCAACTCGTTGTTAAGTTAGAGACGGCTCGTCGACCCCATTAGCTTAGTAAAAGTATTAATTAAAAACGTGATTGTCTTGTTACCGTGCTGAATCTGCTAGAATATAAACGCATTAGTTAAGCAAGACTTTTGAGGCCAACATTTTCGGTGGCTTAGATGCGGATTACAGCAACCGCATGTAGACTTTAAATCAGGGGATGACGTCGACAGTCAGTCCTGTCAAATATGGTCTGTAATTCAACTATAAAACTATCGGCGATCTACCTAGATCCAATTTCCGCTTGGATTAAAGGGTATTCACGTGAAGGAAACTAAACATGAGATATTTCAACTGTTTCTGGAATGACAAAGCACCGTTTTTTTTTGTATTGCTCATGTCAGCAAATAAGAAAAAGGACTTACAATTCAGCCTGGTCGCTTGATAGCCCGCTGTCGGAACAGGAGCTACTGATAGCCTCCGAGGGTTGCGATACATTCTCGCATAGATTGAAGTCTGGCATAGCATCCTCGAGGAAGTTCAGCGAGCCTTGCTCCAGGGAGAATATGTTCTCCAGCAAGTCGTCTGACGTCGGCCACGAGTCCGACTGCAAATAATAGAGAAGATCAGAACTGTGATAAATATATGAGTAACTAAAATCTTATTAGTATTACAAACATGTACATGGGTTAAGCTCACCATTGTACATAAGTTTTTTGTAAATTTTTTGGTATAAGTTTATATGTTACTTTTGTGTGCAATAAAGAATATGAACATGTAATTTTCTGAAGATTTATGAATGGATTGTGACTCTTTTTAACTTTTACATAAAATATTTCTATTAATCCTGTTTGTGCAAGGAATACCTAATAAATCAAATGTGACACAGACAAAGTCGCAGGCGAAAGGTAGTGTTCTATAAATTTAACAGACAAAAAACCAGGTGACTGAGACGTCTGACTCATTGTTTGTGTCTTGAAGCTTATGTAAGAAACTTAAAAGTTGCTCATTTTATTTTTATCCTTATATGTTCTCGGAAATTGTGAAATCCCAAACCCAGAAAAACATCAGTAAAAGCAAATATTTTTAATACATCAGAAATTCCCAAATTCCATTGATTATTTATAATTATCACCCATTGTGACTTCATTTGTAACTTATTATTGAACATTCCATAAATGTCCAAAAAATATTCATTACATAATGATAATGATTTCTTATCAGCAAGAGGTATACAGCTTTTAATATCTTAGTATTAATAAGGATATGTTATGACTGGAATGTTTCTAATTATCATTAACTAACTTAAGTAGATTTTTACTAATTGCGTACTATGCAGACTGGTGCCAATTTGAAAAAATAAAAAAAAAAATCAAATTGGCACCAGGCTGCCTATACTTATATATGTATATATTATATAATATATATGAGGGTAATAACCCTCATACCATTATTAAAATGTTTGTAAAATGTAGATTAGAAATCTTGTGTAATGATAACCTATATTCTACATTAGGTAAACAAATACTGTTAAATTAATGAGAAATGCAAATCACATTAATTAACATTAAGGAATCTTTAGTAAGCAGATACCCATTTGTTGAAAATTGACTGACAATTGACACCAAAACAATTTACTAAGTACCCTCTTGCTAGGACAATTTAATTCTAATATTGACGATTCAACCCTTTGTTTTTTAGACCTGCATAATTATGAACTCTCCCCAGCTGTAATACTGGAGACAATAAATATATTTATTCTAGTATATATTTACAATAACTTACAATATGTTACTAAGTGCACTATTTCTATTATTTTCATTCTGAATAATGTTTATAAAAGTATCGCAAATGTATTCATTTCGAAGTCAATAGTTGTTATCATAAATAACTATTAATATAACAAAAGATGGATCAATCAAGCCTCCATCAGGCTTTCAGAAATCTAGAGATAACAGAACAAAAAACAAAGGATGCATGTTTGTTTGTAATCCAAAGTTATCATTGTGCAATGTGAAAAGTATCTTTTTGACTGATGCAATATATGCAAAACATTAGAGAATAATGACTGCAATAAACACCAACTTTCTTTTTGCATCATTTCTAAATTAACATTTGGTATTCAAAAAACTTTTGACTTCACTTATTTATGTAAAATGGTAAATAGTTTTTAGAAACTACCCACTCAACTTTATATTTTAATTGGTAAACTGTTAATATATATATGCACAGCCTAAACTGCTAGTCCTAGAGGCATGAAACTTGAAGGGTGTGTTCTTTGTGAAACTGAGGTATCCATCCACTAAGACATAATTTTTGAAAATTCGAATTTTAAAAAATTATGTCCCAGTTCAACCTCCACGCAATAGAGCTAGAGCAGTATTTGTTGTTACAGTACAATTCTTACATCTTAAAAGATTTACTCATACAAGAATCAAGACCCAGCTGACTAATGTGTGAGTCAGTTCCGCACTTTGCATGTATCTTGATAACTACTTTCATTTTCTCGATTCACTGAAGCCTTCTTTAGTGAAAGGAGTTACATTTCTCATTCAAAAGTTTCATTTATTATTTATATACTATACTTATATCTTCTCAGTATACTTGTTCGCCAAAATGAACAAGCGTTCTTATCAATTTTTAAGCATGTTTTTCACATTCAGTTTCCATACAGCTGTTATCATTTACTTTATTTAGATATTACCGCAGGTAGTTATTAAGAATGATAACAAATCTTATTTACAGTCAAGAAAGATTACAAAATTTCCTGGTAGCCTTGAGAAATAAAAATAATAATATTTAACAAACTACCCCCGAAAACAAATAAGTTTTTTATTTTCAATAAAACCAAAAATTACCTCAAGAAGAGACATTAGGTCTAGTTTTTTATCCATTTTAAACACTTCTAGTTTGCATGGATATTAGATCAACACTTTTATCATTGGTGATTCACACAAAACTGTTCTTTTGAGGAAAAATATCACTGAAGTTTGTTTTGGAGCACTTTAAATAATTCACTGTTTATTCCTGGCAATGGTAACTATGAAGGTTTAATGTCCACTTGTTAATATTCATTGAAAGCTATGCGGCATATGGAAGTGCAGGCGACCGCATGGTGCCTAGCTGGCAAGTACAACTTGTTTACGCGGCTCGCGACCGGCGCGTCGCACCTCCGTGACGCACTACCTACTCTAACTAAAGATCACCACAACACAACACGCTCGGTACGGGAAACCGGGAAACCCTCGCTCCAATTAGCGAGAATTAACTAATTAGATAAGGAAGGCACGGGAATGTTAAGTTGTTGAGTCCGCGAGTGAGCTACGTCCGTTCACGAAACCAAATGAACGTGTAACGGTAAAAGTGGGAGCGAGCGTGAGTTCACGAAAGCTGCTCAACGAGGTTCGACAATCGCCCGGCGATCACTATTACTTCACCGCACGTCTACGACACCGCGCGCACATTCTACCGACCCGGTTCATCACAATCTGAACGGAGAGTGATAACTTATCAGCATACCTACATACAGATTACAAATTGTGTAAGACACTTACCATTAGGCCGTCCTGCTGAAAGTTATCCATTTTAATCGATTTCTTATTCACTTCGTCAAGCTCGTGGTCATTTCTAGTAAGATAATCCAGGATCCTGTTCACTTCGTCATTGTGGAGAGTCATTTTGATCTGACAAGATCCACATTGAGGTCATCGTTACTAATTTCTTGTATTACCGACACAAATTTATTTAGTTAATAACACACAGAGGAAAGGAGTATATTTTGTTCTGAATTTACAACATTTTGCTGATTTTTAATTTACAAACATTAGTTTACAAAATATAAAGCGACATGACATTTCTTCCCAACTTCCAACGTGGAAATAATGACGTCATGAAAGTGGGACACTTATCAATATTTGATTGGTCGCTCAAATGATAAAACAGACATAGAACCAACGGCGCCATCTATTCAACAATCATAAAACTACTAATACGTTTTGTTGTTCGTTTAGTTTACTGCTCTATAATTACAACGTTGGATCTATTGATTCAGAGAGAGAGAGAATTTCAGCTTTTTTACATTCTTATATTGCAGAAATAAATAAGTTTATTATAGGTAGGAGATATCATGGCCGTGACTGCAATTGTAAAACTTAAAGCGTTAACTAATGTCACTACTTGAACATTACGTTTTGCTACAAAACATGGCGGCAAATATGACATAATAGCAGTGATAAAATAGGTCAGTAAATTTAATTATGAATATTAAGAATTATACAAAACAATTAATTAATATCTATACTAATATTATAAAGAGGAAAACTTTGTTTGATTGTAATGAATAGGCTCAAAAACTACTAGACCGATTTAAAAAATTCTTTCACTATTAGAAAGCTACATTGTCCACAAGTAACATAGGCTATAATAATTATAATATCACGCTAGGTCCCACCCACGGGAGCGAAGCAGTAACCAAAAACCTAATGTAATGCGGGTGAATCCGCGAGGTACAGCTAGTTAATCTATAAAAATAGCATGTATTTTGTTTGTTCTCTATGGTTTCATAAATGAAGTAATTACAGTAGAGTACAGCAGAAAAAGTTTTCACGGTTTTAACCTTATGTTTGTGTTGTTTGTAGGTGTTTAGCTATACCTATAGTCAAAGGTGTTTATTACCCAATTGAAAACTAGCCATTTTAGTCCACACTTATTAAATAGGTAGGTATATATATATTTATTTTCCTACCTTTGTAATGGTGCCGATTCTCTTGTGCACAAACTATCGTAAATTTAAGTTAAGTGCATCTTTCTCTTTCCTTTTAATTAAGAAAAGGACAGAAGATCAAATATTAGTCAAGTCCTGTCAAATTTAGACACTCGATAGATAATTTAGACGCAATTTAAAAACATGGCGTCTAAATATACGTCAATTTTCATCAGGCGCTGCTAATTTGACAGGATTAAACTAAAATGTATCTTCTGTCCTTTTCTTTAAGAAATGGAAAGAGAAAGATGCACTTAACTTAAATTTACGATAGTTTGTGCACAAGAGAATCGGCACCAATGTATAGAACTGAGTATGACAGACCTGTTGGTCTAGTGGTTACTTGGTTAGTGACCCTGACTACTAAGCCAGAGGTTGTGGGTTCGATTCCCACCCAGGACAAGCTTTGTGTGATGAGCATGTTAGTTTGTTCTGTGTCTGGGTAAGCCAGAGGTTGTGGGTTCGATTCCCAACCAGGACAAGCTTTGTGTGATGAGCATGCTAGTTTGTTCTGTGTCTGGGTGTAATAATTATCTATAATAGGTATGTATTTATAAAGTATGTAAGGTATACCTATCAGTTGTCTGGTTACCATAACACAAGCTCTGCTTAGCTTGGGATCAGATGGCAGGGTGTGAGTTGTCCTAAGATATTTAAAAAAATAAATAAAAAAAAGTATCTAGAGATAGATACTCAGAAGTTGACAAACCTTAACAGCAAATAAAAATAAAATAAAACGCCCGGAACTGCTTTTTTATCCCCTAATTAATATTAACCTTTTAACGACCAACCGATAACCGGCTGTCGGGCTGCTATTCACTTTTCATTGTGTCTGGAAATACGCGTGTTTGAAGGTTTAAATAATCAACCACTGTAGCAACGGTCGCCTGGAGGACACGGTCGAGCACACGGTGGAGGTGTGCCCCGAATGGGCGAGCCATCGACGACGTGTCCTCGTAGAGGCGATCGGCGGCGGTGACTTCTCGCGCCCGGCGTTGGTCCAGGCCATGCTTCAGGGCGAGACGGAATGGGATGCCGTCGCCTCCTTCTGCGAAGGAGGCAACGACGAGCCTCTCGTCCCGGACTAAGAACCAGGCGAAGACGTCAAGAGTCGCAAGACGACTACCGGCCACCGTAGGCGCGGTTCTGTAGAATGCGAGCGATGGGTAGCTCGCCGTCTGACACGCCCTCCCGCCGCACCCAGGACGGGAGCAGTCATTTGATGATTTCCCATTCCCCAAAAAAAAAAAAGTTTAAATAATTATGTGACCTTTCGGCGTTATAATCTCAAGTATATAAAATAATATCAATGGAGGGTAGCTTTACAAAAAACCTTTAATTTAGGCAATAGGGACAGGAGATAGTGGTCCAATTTTTCTCTAAACCTTGAAGGGGCCTTTTGTGAGTCCTTTTATAAGTAACAGGTTCCATTAGTGAGAGACACGATGAAAAGATAGTCGTGAGTGTAGCACACTTTATGCTCGCATTTAAGAAGTTTATTTACACGACCAGTTTCCTTTATGCGGTGTGAACCTGACAATGGACTGGGAAAACCAGTATGATGAAGTGCCTGCGTATGATTCCTGAGTGAAGTGTGTTTTGTAATTATAGAAACCGGGGCATGTAAGTAAGGTAATACGTAGGGTCCAGTGAGGATGTTGTACGGCATGTGGCGTGGCTTGTGACAATAAAGTCTCGAAATTTTTGTGCAACGTAAATGGATTTTAGTTTCAAGTCGAGGTCAATAAAGGGTAGTATTGGATGTTTTTCGGAGTTAGAACATTGGTGGTATGGTACTCCCGTGTTTCGGAAAATACGGATAGTCGGTCGTATACATACCTATTTAGGAAGTAGTTTAGTTGTCATTCCTAGATATTTGTCAGTCGTTACCGATAGCCAGAAGCCAGTATTTTGAACAAAACAGTTATACTGCAGGTTAAAGTTTTTTTATTCCTTATTTTTTATTCCTTAAGTTCATAACGGATATCAGACAGACATATTATTTTTGGGTGCGATTAGGGCACCCAAAAATAAATCGAGTTACGTCTTTGCCCCGCAGAGCAGAAGGGCAGTAAAAACCTGGTATTATTCGTTGAATGTTGTCTTCTCTCAAAGCTTATATAATAAGCACGCCTAAAAACAGTTTCCAAATAGAATTATTATTAGAATCATTGTTTTTCAGAAATGTTAATACCGGAGATTTCTTCGAAGCCTGTCGAAAGCACCGAACGAGATTATTTTCGAAAACAGCATCAAAGCCTCAATATACACACTGCTATGAGCTGAAACTATATTCTGGATTAAATTTCAAACACACGGGCACTTAGTCCGTGTGTTTAAAATTTGGATCTTAAAGTGCCTGGCCTGCATTATATCCCTAAAAGTATGCGTCCCAGGTTGAAAGGAGGTTCGGGGAGGTGGGGGAGGGCTTTTAGCCCCACAAACCCATTAGTTAGTAGTTAGTTTTACCAATAAATACCAAAAAATACTCGCAATATCAGTAATTATAGATACCTTAATTACCAAAAAACACTCGCAATAGTAATTAGATACCTAACGCTTCAAATAAGGCGCAAGTGGTCTACATAACGGTGGGTGTTAACGGTTTGCAAAACAAAAACATATATCGCCGTCTCGACTTTTGTTGGGTTTGTTTTTCTGTAGGTATGTTTTTTGCAACTGTTTAGATGGTATCGTGAGGTCGTTGCCTTCATGAGGAATGTAAGCATTGTCGCAAGCTGCCTACATGACTTCTGAAGTATTTGATAGTGTGTAGGTTCTGCCAGGCTTTGAAGCCCTTTGTGATCCCGGCTAGGACCAGGACCGCGTCGACGGCGCGTTAGTGTTCCACGCGCGCCTTAAAGAGGAGTCAGCACAGGAAGGGGCCAAACAGGGCCAACGCCTGCCGGGGTTGCGGAATGTTTATGATAGTTACCGTAACCCTGGAACATAAACAAAAACATGAGTGGGTTTTAGTCGGTAAAAGTCTGACACGCCCTCCCGCCGCACCCAGGACGGGAGCAGTCATTTGATGATTTCCCACTCACCAAAAAAAAAGAGCCCTTTGTGATGGTCTAATGGTTGGGCCCACCTCTCATGTGAGAAGTTGTGGGCTCGAATCCTAGTTCCAATATTAGAAGCCGTTGGTCCTGGTAGTCATTCGTAGAACTTTGACACTTTGGTTACGGGTATCCATAGCGAGAATCTGACCAGTCTTATCAAAGGGTATCGTGTCGTCACCCACTATCTGGGTTGTGGAGGTCCTAATGGCAGTCGTGTCAGGTATAACACTGGTGCCCAGCTGAGCCTGGTTAGGCTGGAAGCTGACCCCAACATAGTTGGGAAAAGGTTAGGTAGATATTGATATTTTTGTCAGGTTTTGAAGAAACCTTCGATGCGATAATTATTGAAAAAAATTATTAACCTTTCGAACACACGTGATTCGATACAAATAGAAAGAGAATAGCAGTCCGATAACCGGCTGTCGCTTGGTCGTCTAAAGGATAAAATGCAAATTGCATTTTTACAGAAGAGCTCCGTAATAATTTTTTCATAGTGGTAATATATTCTACACACATTGTGAAAATTTCAACTGTATTTATTACACTACATGAGATAGAACCCGTTGACAGACAGGCGGATACAGGTGGATGGCAGCTTAATAATAGCGACCCTGAAAACTAAAACAGTAAAAACATTAGTATAGGTCTTTCAACTACATAATTATAAAATAAAGTCGCTTTTCACTGTCTGTCCCATGTATGCTTGGATCTTTAAAATTGCGCAACGGATTTTGATGCTGTTTTTTTAAGATAAAAAAGTAGAAAAAGAGTGATTTAAGACGAAACTATACTAAGTGCATATTATAGTAAAGAAAAGACGTGATTTTCTAAGATTTGTAACACCCATGCGAAGCTGGGGCGGGTCGCTAGTAATTTATAATTTGTCACGTGCTTCCGAAGTTCCATGAATCGGCTGAAGAAAACCCCTAGTACCACAATGGAACTAGAAAATGAATTGAAACAGTGAATTCGTAATAAAGTACAAAACGCAATTGCAGAAAGTTAAAACGTACCCTGAATACTGAGAGGTAACTCTCAGTATGGATTTGAAACTTTCCTTCACTGAAATAACAGATTTTGGGAAAATTGTATTGTGTGGAATGTCCTCCTTACTACACCCGAGTTCTCGCTCGAATTGAATTATTCCTCTATGTTATTTTATATTAATTATATTGGAGAACTGCGTTTATGGTATTTGGGGTAAAATGACCAGTGGTCAAGGCACCACTTCTATTGTACTTAAGTTTGTTAAGAACACCGCTGATATCCAGTGCTTCGGTTACACACAAAGCTAATTGTCATTTGTAAACCCCTGGTAGTCGTTACGGGAAATCAGACACCAGATTATCTGACAATATCAGTCTAACCAAGGGGTATCGTGCTGCCCAGTAACTGTGTTGTGAACTTTGTGAAGGTCTGATAGACAGTCGCTCCACGGAAAAACAAAGGTATTCAGCTGGATCCGATCAGACAGTACATAAGCCAACGCTAACTTAGTGGGTTTTTCACCAACTGTAAACTAGAGACTGGACACACGTGTGTCTAGTTGGCGAAACTCAATAATTGTATTATTATTATGTCGTCCTCTGGACACAGCAAGATTTTTGCGCGTATTCACATAGTGAAACTTAAATTAAATCACTTTTATGTTTTCGCTAACCGAATACACCCAGATTTTTTTGCAAAAAAGGTACAGTCAAAATTAAGAAACCTTATAATTTTCTATCTACTCCAATATTTCAAAGGGGAAACATTTGTTTGAAAAAGGTTAGAGACATGATGATGTTATGTGGCTTTAATTAAACCGACAGCCGGGTGTCGCTTGGTCGACGAATGTTTAAGGTTAAGAATGATGACTGACTTGGCTAGGTTAGGTTAAAACCGCAAGTACTAATAAAGTTTAAAGCGGCTACTGTAGGCAGGTTTCTATTGTATTGACTAAGCACAGAAGTATGTGTTTAATTAAATTTTGGTCATCCTGGCCACAAGTTGGCACGCAATCTAACCACATTGCGTCTGTGTTCACGCCCTATATGATATATGAAATTATATCTAATACAATATGCTCAAGGCGACACATGTTTAGAATTAATTATTTATGTGTGGGTGGATCATGAGTTTTCTTTGAGTTAGAAAATTATGTGGCTAATTATTTCTTTAAGTACTTTATGTTAAACTATAACTTCCACCACCCTATAGCTTCGCAAGGGTGTCATATTTTTTTGTTTCTCTCTTTTAATTATCTTATTATAATTATGGCGCTTAAACCTTCTTCATGAATGACTGTCTGTTTAAATTAGTAAACGGATATTCTCTAGAATATCCGTTTAGTAATTTCTGAGCTTATTGCGATGAGGTATATATTGTTTTAGTTAAGTCCCACTAGGACATAACTGCTTACCTATCAACAACACATCTCATACCAGCCACTCATGTTCCTTCGATTGCCCTTTTCGGATGAACAATGTTTTGATACTTTAGATTTTGAAATGTGGCGTCAAAAAGCCCCTACACCAAGTCCCAAACTTTTACGCCCGTCTCTCCTCTTTATCTGACTCAATTATGGATTGGTTTTTATTACCCTTTTTGTAGGTAACAGTACAATACACAGTAACTATCCACTACACAAAGTCGTAACAAATCTTCTAACCCTAACCCAAATTTCTATACTAACGACTTCGCACAGAGATCCCAGAGCAATGTTTCCAAAGTTTTAATATTTATAGGACAAAAATAGGTTTTTTGTTCAGAACAAGCGACAACCTTTTTACGTTATGTAAGAAAGAGTTACTTGAATGTTTTAAGGTTCTCCAGGGGAAGTTAGGCAGAAATATTCTATTTCACGAATCTAACCCAAAGTTTTCTTATGTTCGGGTTCCGTACTTGAGCTGGAAATCTTCATAAGTAGTTTAGTTTTCGTCTTTTGTTTAGGTATTTGCATTTGTTGTGACTGATAGAGAGAAAGGCGTAGACAATAGTCTTCTGAAGGACCTCCGTAAGTTACGTGACCGTCATACTTAATTTCTACTTAAGGATTGGTCACACTGGATGCGTTCTGCGGCCTGCGGTCAGGTCAAAGTGAACGCAGCCCGCATCATGTATGAACAACATTGTCGGTATCAATATATTTTGTATAGAATGCGATCTGACCGTGTGAGCACAAAAAAAGAACGCATGTTGGGGATTGCTAACCCGGACCGACAGCGTTGTTCATACAATGTATGTGTCGCAGTCATCTGGTTGAATCAGCCATTTGATTGTATAGCTAGCGTGTTAACTGAATAGCGACATTTAATTGAATGACTAAAGGACAATTCGTCAAGTTGTTTAATGTAACGTTCAACGTCTTGACTGAACGTCATTTAGCGTTTTCGTTGAATGGGATATAGCCAACTTTGAAAATAGTGGAAGTGCTAAGTAGGCGTGGCACGCATGGCACAATTAAGCGTTGTAACTCTTAACCGATACCAGTCGCGTTCTGACATCGCGACGAGTTGCTTGTCTCGCCACAAATTCATATTTCCCTAGCTATGCCGTATTGTTACGTTTTAGAGAGCAAAAATGATAGTAGGAGAATAAATCTTAAAAATGGAGGTATTTCGTATTATCGTTATGTATGATTTTCACTATTTTCCAATAAAAATCTTATTTTGTTTCAATTTACTAATATTTAATAGAACAGTTAGTCAAAATCAACCTTATTCCATTACAAGAAAGTTTATTTTGGATTGATTTATTACAATAGTACAACTGCGCTACTCAAGTAGTGATGTGGTCAAGTCGAATATTGAATTTGTCGATTGATATCGATACAAAGAATAATTTGTGTTTACTTAAAAGTTTTTCGAAAAGAAGTGGCGATAAAACAAATAATGCGAAAGTTAATAAGAAACCTAACAATTAATATATTTTATTTCAAGGGCAATAAATACATTATTCATAACGTTGCAGTAATTGTGTAAAATTTAAATATACAAGTATACCAGCACTTTTATTTTATTTTAAATTTACCTGTCTATCTATAATTATCTATTAATTATTGTTTTAAATTAAACAGCGGTTTGTGTACCAAATAAATAAATGTAAGTACTCGCAAGAAGTCTTATTTATGCTAATTGAGCAAAATATCGGGTATCTATCGATATCGATAAAGAATTATAATATGCTACGTGGTGCAGCCTTGACCGAGTAGGAGCTGAATTCGACCGATCACGCAAATGTCAGCCGTATGTATAATGCAATTAAGTTGATAATTGCGACCTCTGAGAATAGCGCCATCTGTGATCAAGTAGCGGAATTAACTTGTTAACCGAATTTTAGAGTGACTATAGACCGTAAATACGTTTTGAAGCTAAAGCAAAATAAATCTTAGTTGGAGGTCACGCTATTTTATTACTAATAAGTCACTTTAATATAAATTTTGTCAAAAAAATATCAAGACAGTGCTATCTACACAAGCTGTTTTACGCCATATTTGTTTTGGTGACTACTAACGCCGCAGTGGGAAAAAAATGAACTAAATTTCAATCACCTGACTGATTTTACGTCCGCTCTGTTCAAAGAGCTATGTTTCAATCCGCTATCTAGTTGGACGTTGAGCGACTCTTGTTCAATCAACGTTCGGCCTAGTCATTCAATTAAATGTCGCTATTCAGTTAACGCGCTAGCCATACAATTGAATAGCTGATTCAACCAGATGACTGCGACATATGTATCATGTCATGATGCGGGCTGCGTTCACTTTGACCTGACCGCAGGCCGCAGAACGCATCCAGTGTGACAAATCCTTTAAAGTATGACGTTCACGTAACTGTCATAGTTTCTGTCTCCAAAGTTTTCTAAAACCCTCTTAGAAAAGAGGGTTTTAGAAAACTATGACAGAAAACGAAATAAACACACAATTATAACACAATTCATTCTCCTAATATTATAAATGGGAAATTTAATGCGGATGAATGTTTATGTTAATTAAAACTTTTGAACAGATCTGATGCTGTTAAAACTTTTTAGTTATACTAGCTTTGGCCCGCGACTTCGTCCGCGTGGAATAATAGTTCCCGTTCCCGGGGATTTCAGAAATGAAAATTATCCTATGTCCTTTCTCGGGTCGCAGACTATATCTGTACAAAATTTCATTCAAATCGGTTCAGTGGTTTAGGCGTAAAAAAGAGCCAGACGGACAGAGTTGCTAATTTCGCATTTAGATTAGAATATTAGTATAGAAGTATGGATAACTTATAGTTATAAACACATTAGAATAAAACATAATGTATTACACGTGTGAAGGTACAATCGACAAAATGAAATCATGACCCACCATAAGCTTATTTTCCTACAGACATTCAAATACAATTAGGTCGACAATCACGTAAACATGTATTAAAAATGACACACGTCTAGTCTTATCATTTTGACAGCTTCAAACGATTTGTCGTCGAAATGGGTCATGAATGATTCCATTTTGTCGATAGTGCATAAGTTGTAAAATTTCACGTAGAGCTTGCAGTTTCATGAGAAAAGCCTTCATAGATTGTTTACCTAGAAAACAGAAAACTATTTTAAAGGCGAGAGTACAACGAGGGATTCCAAGAATCTACGTCATTTGAGTTTAAAATAGTGTTGCTCCCAAGGACCCTCTAGTTTTTATCACCCTCTATGAGAAAATAAGGAGAAAATACAGCTTTATTTTTTATTAAACAATGTTAGCAACACTAATTATAATTGTGGCTTTAAATAAACATTACGAAGGCGGAATTAGCGCCATGCCTTGGCATTTTCTACCAGTCTATCATAGAGTGGTGCTAAGGAGAGTGCATTTATTCTTGGAAATTTCTGTATAATTTTACAGAGAATTTTCAAGAATAAATTATGCATAATATAATATTAGAGTTCCCTCATCTAGACAAGTGACCTTATTTTATTCTAATTTAAAATAGTCTGGATTCGTTAGGTCAAGAACCGAGTTACGGCCCAGCCACATCGAAACAGGTAATTTGGGGGTGGAGATGAGTTCATTATCCATACTAATATTATAAATGGAAAAGTGTGTCTGTCTGTCTGTCTGCCTGTATGTTTGTCTTTCTTTCACGGCAAAACGGAGCGACGAATGACGTGATTTTTTAAGTGGAGATAGTTGAAGGGATGGAGAGTAACCTAGGCTACTTTTTGACTCTTTCTAACGCGAGCGGTGTCGCGGGCAAAAGCTAGTAGCTTATAAAAATAATGAATTCGTTATGTTTTTATTCTCGGGCCTGTAAGTTGGTCTAGTAGTGACCCTAGCTGCTAAGCCGGAGGTCGCGGGTTCGATTTCCACCCGGGACAGACTTTGTGTGATGAGCATGATTGTTTGTTCTGTGTCTGGGTGTAATTTATCTATATTATGTATGCATTTATAAAATATATAAGTATGTATATCAGTTGTCTGGTTACCATAACACAAGCTCTGCTTAGCATGGGATCAGATAACCGAGTGTGAGTTGTCCTATGATATTTATTATTATTTATTACTAGCTTCTGCCCGCGGCTTCGCTCGCGTTAGAAAGAGACAAAAAGTAGCCTATGTTACTCTCAATACCTTCAACTATCTCCACTTAAAAAATCACGTCAATCCGTCGCTCCATTTTTCCGTGAAAGAAAGACAAACAGACAGACACACTTTCCCATTTATAATATTAGTATGGATGTCTCACAGCTGGGTAAAAGCCTTCCCTCTTTTACTTACTGCAGTAGTATTCTTGGATGTTAAATGAAATGACCCATGACCGAATATGGATTTTTTAGGATTTCGAACGTTTAATAGAGGTGCAGAACTCTTATTAAATCGGTCATGTGTCAATCCAAAGCCTTCTACCTTTTATTTCTAAAATTACTAAGATTCAATTCAAAGAAAAGCTATAGACACTTAACTTTGTGTCTGCGTATAGACACAGATTAATAAATAGTTACTACTTAACAGATACTTCACTCCAATACAAAAATGAAAATACCTACGCTATAATAGCCTACAAAATCATAATAATAATACCAGCTGTGTGCAGCGAGGAGAAATGTACCATAAGTTCACAGAAAGAGAGTTGAGATTCTTTTGCCCCCCGCTCGACTAACGTGTGTGCGTATCGTACAGCAAATTGTGCTAGGGTTATACGTATGATGATAATACACACATCAAAAGTGTCTAGGGATCAAGCATTTTTATGCGGATTTCTTGAGATTGAGATGTGGCTTTGTAATAAATTTATGATTTTATAAATTAATATGGATCCTTTTTGGTGCATTTCATAATTTGAATCAGGAACTGTGAATCAAATTCGAGTAAAAGATGAAAATCAGCTGTCAATATCTTCCCTATAAAAACATACAACGCATTGAAGACATTATTAGTGCTACTGTTTCCCTACTACTGATTAAAACCAACGTTATTATGGAGCGGCGACGTCACTTAAGCAGGGAAGAAATGCTCAGAGCCGTGGGAATGATAGAAGCTGGTTCCCGGCAACGTACTGTGGCTTTAGCTCTGAATACAAGTCAGAGTGTTATCAGTCGACTTTGGACACGTTACCGAAGCACTGGTACCGTGGCTGAGCGCCATGGAGGACGGTATCGCTGCACCACACGGAGACAAGACCGATACATTCAAATCTTAACTCGAAGAGCTCCAACAATAACCGCCATGATGTTAGCCGTGAGGCTTCATCACTCTTCAGGGAACTTAATTAGCGACCAAACAGTCAGAAACCGCTTGCATGAAGTGAACCTTCATTCCCGAAGACCGCTACGGGTACCACCTATAGCAATGCACAATCGTAGGATTCGACATCAATGGGCTCTTGAACACAGAAATTGGGCAGAAGAACAATGGCGTTTCGTGTGCTTTTCTGATGAGTCTCGTTTTGGTATGAGACCGGATACAAGACGTATACGACACTGGAAAACCCCTGGACGCCAACAGCGATTAAAATCCTGCCAGGAAGTCCATCCTTATAGTGGTGGAACCATCATGGTATGGGCGGGTATTTGGATCGGCGGAAGAACTGAGTTGATTTGGATCAGAGGCAACCTCAACGCTCAAATTTATGCTGAGACGATTGTATCAGACGTCATCGTTCCTCTACAAGTGCAAATCGGTCCCTTATTTCAGTTAATGCATGATAATGCACGACCGCACACCGCAAGAGTTGTAAGACAGACTCTCGCCGCAGCTAACATCAATGTCCTGCCCTGGCCTGCTTAGTCGCCAGACTTGAACCCGATTGAGCATGCATGGGATATGCTACAGAGAAGAGCTCTGCCGAATATGGAGGGTATCCAGTCGCAAGAAGACCTTTTTTTGTTGTTGCAACGAACATGGGCGGCCATTCCACAGCGTGATTTGGATGAACTCATTTTGAGTATGCCAAACCGATGTTCTTGTGTTGTTAGTGTTCGAGGTAGAAACACGGATTATTAATTGTTTAAGTTACCCAATAAAATTTTAGAGAAAACTGTTATTTCAGTCTTTTTTTCGAACTTTTGTGTTAGTGGTTCAAATGTCAAAAATCCCTTTATTAGGAAAATGGCAAATTTCTTTATTAATGCAAAGGTGACTTGGTTTATCGTTACTGTGACAAACGAAAACACTTTATTTGATGAATCCTTTTTAAAGAAAATTTTAATTAATATCAATCAGGAGAAAAGTTATTGCAAAAATATATGTTGATCCCTAGACACTTTTGATGTGTGTAGTTATAAAACGAATGTTTTAGAAAAACAATTATTTTTTTATTTGTTGATCAAATATTTTTTCTTTAATAAAATGGCTGATGCATATATTTCGTTCCTTGAATTCCCGATTATTATATTTTAGTGTCGAAAATATCCAAAACCGCGTGAATAATTTTAATAAATAATCAAAAGGGAAACAGGAGAATTGGGAAACAGGGGAATTGCACAATAATCACGCAATAATTACGTGGTTTCGGCATTTTGATAGTCGGCGCTGTATCCGTGACGCGCGAGCACTCAGCCGGGCGCGCGACAGCCCGGTGTTCGTTGTACCGTCGACGGTACGCGAAGCGGTAGGCATAAAACGCGTGGCCTAAGCGAGTGACGGACGCCTGGTATAGATAAAAGTGAATCAGTACTTACCTAGTTTTAAAAATAAAGGGGATATCGGACAGACCGACACTTATACGAGTGATCGTTTACTGGTGATATTTTAATGTGTATTTTTGATCAGACATGTTAAGGAGCTCTGTAACCGCATGATAATTTTTTAATTCAAAATTATCAGGATCCGCATTTTTCGATAAGTACTTTTATTACAGATTCGGGTACGAATACGTTTTGGATAATTTTGTATAGGGAAAAGACTAAATTATATATTATGTTATGGCAAGTTTTTGGTTTTATACGCCAGCCACACGTGTGGCTTGCAATTGTTGCAAGGTCATTACCAATTTAATAATAAAAAAACTAATAACCGTAACTAACGGGTAATCCGAATTAATTTCACATCCTTAATGGAAATCCGTATCCGATCTAATATTATTTTTAAATTCGTACCCATAACCATATCTAGATCCGAAAGTCCTTCTTTATTAAATTGAATATGATTTTAGAGTATTTTATAATAAAGTATTTTTTTATGATGTTACATAACAAAATGTCTTTACAAGTAACTTTTAGACAGCAAAGTTTAAACAAGCTAACAATTTACTAGTTTAAATTAAATTGTCCCTATCAATATTGAATCGAATGCTTTACCAATAAAGTTGAAAATCAATTAAAGAAATTCGTCAGAGTTCAGAAGCTTGATATGCTTGCTGCCTACCCAATTTGTCACAAATTAAGATTGATGTCATCGGCCATTGATTATTTCACCCTACTATTGCCCCCAAAGTCAGGGGAATTAACTTAGTTAACCACTATAGGTACGGCTATGGTGGACAATGTTTATTTTTGAACCCCTATAATTAAGTTTTGGTAGGAGCATCCTTTTAGAAGGACTCTTAAATCGATTTAAAATCAATATGGTAGGTAGATTTCCGTTTATTAAAAGCAGTAAACTCCAACTGATGTTAGCCGAAGTGCATGATATCGATTCCAACCCCGAACAAACTGTGTGATTATGGTTTGTTCGGTGTCTAGGTGTATTTATCCATCCATAATATTTATTTATTTATAATTTATATGTATGTATATCAGTCGTCTGATTACCGTAGTGCAAGGCCTGCTTGGGATCAGATGGCCGTGTGTGGGTTGTCCCAGGATATTTATTTATTAATTATTATTATTAGCTAGCACTGTAGGGTGGCAAAACTAGTAAAAGACACGGGCCCCCGTACTGAAGGGTCCCCAGCTCACCAAATCAACGAAAGCCAGGGATATACAGCCTGGGCTGGGCGGTGCCCTACACTTTGGCCCCAACTAATTTCAATATATTCTGTGTACAGGTAGACGGGTCTCTGGATTCGGATCCAAATGAATTTATCCACAGTAAAAAAAGGTAGGTAGAATGCCGCTTACCAAAAGCAGTAAACGCCAACAGATAGTAACTGTAGCACCGTAGGGTGGCAAAACTAGCAAAAGCAACGAGCCCCCGACCAGAAGAGTCCCCAGCTCACCCAATCAACGTAAGCCAGGGACGTAGCTGGACTGGGCGGTGCGGTACACCTGGGCCCCAATTTTAATATATTTTGTGTATAGATAGTGGGGACTCTGGATTCTGATCCAAATGAATTAAAGGTAGGTAGAGTTCCGATTACCAAAATCAGTTAACGCCAAGAGATAGTCACTGTAGCAGTGTAGGGTAAAGAACTAGCAAATGCAATGGACCTCCGAACAGAAGGGTCTCCAGCTCACCTAATCAACGTAAGCCAGAGACGAAGCTAATTTTAAGATTTTCTGTGTATAGGTAGAGGTAGAGAGGTCTCTAGGTTATGATCCAAATGAGCTTCCATAGATCACCATTTCTTTTGATTAACTCCAAACTTTCAAGGTGGACCTGGTAACAAATTCTCGCGTCTATTAGTGTTGCTTACATATTTTTTTATTATTGAAGACACGCAAGTTTTCGCTTACGTCATTAGTAAGCTGCACCGGCTTTATATAAGTCTTTATTGCGTGTGGTTAAAACTAATTAAAGTTAGTAAAAACTTTCACAATTATCTTAAATTCTCAGGCATTTGCCCATCTATGGTCAAAATCAATACTATGACCACTATCAGCTAGCCTGCCGGGGTTGCGGAATGTTTATAATACCTAGTTACCGTGACCCCGGAACATAAAGGGCAACCGAAGGAACATGAGTGGGTTTTAGTCAGTAAAAGTCTGACACGCCCTCCCGCCCCACCCAGCACGGGAGAAATCATTTGATGATTTCCCACTCACCAAAAAAAACCACTATCAGCTCGATTGTTTTAAAGCTAGTTTCTCCAGCAGTGTTTATGTTAAGTCTTAAGTCTTTGGGTTGCTGCACTAGACTGCTTGATACATTAGAATGTATCATCACTACATAATAGTAATAATATAAAACAAAGTCGTTTTCGTCTGTCTCTCTGTCCCTATGTATACTTAGATCTTAAAATTACGCGGTTTTCAAAAGATAGAGATTCAAAGTAGGTAGAGAAATCCACTACTTTTATAGATTTGTAACACCCATGCGGAGTTGGGGCGGGTTGCTAGTAATCTATATGACTAAGTATGAAGTTTTTCATAAATTCCGTTTAGTGATTTTGTGTTAAGGGTAACAAACATCCATACATCCATAAAAACTGCCCAAGTCCAAATCCGACTCGGGCACTAAGGGTTCCGTACAACATTCGAATCAAACAAAAATCGCAATAAATATCACGAATTTCGTTTGGGGACTTCCTTTAATTTTCTCGTCAATAGAAAAACACATCCCTACTGTGTGTACAATATTGTACATTTCAACCCTCTACCTAATATGGTTTATGAGATACAGCTCGCTGACAGACAGATGGACGAAAGGTCTTACGGACTTACAGTAGAGGCTTAGTAACAGGTAACAAATTGTCTGTAGTAATAAAATTCTCTAGTTAGCTAACTTAGAAGTATTGGCCAAGGTCGAATGTAACAAAATAATGACCGAAATATCTATTTTTTTATTTACGGCGTTGACCAATACATTTTATTTCAATAACTTATTCAGTTCGCGTAGGTGGGTACAATGGGTGAGTATACACAAGGGCGCAACACGGGGAAATAAAGATTTATTTTCAAAATTTCGACGTTTATGGCGCCTATAAATATATTTATTAGAGCTGTTATAGAAGTAAATAAATATTTAGTTAAGTAAGTACTTAACTGTATTCTTTTCATACCGTTTTGTCGTGAAATTGTCACTGAACCAGACATTCAAACTGTTCCATTAATAATAACACTAGCGCTAATTAGGCCAATTCGTCCCAATACCGTCGACCATCTAACTATTTTGGCGATAAAAAAAAATAACACTCATTTAACAGCTGTCGAGTGTCGATTTTCCCCATTTATGGGTAAACTCCCCGCGCGTGGCAAGGTGGCGGTCTCTCGGCCTCCAATCGCGGCGAGCGCCCGAGAGCAAAGTAGCAAACCAACCAGTCAGCATCACGGCGCGGACGTGACGGCCGTGTTTTGCGCCGAGCCGACGGATTATTCACGCGCCATTTGACAGTTATGCCGTATCCTGTAATGACTATAGTGCATCACAGTGTAACGTAGTGATCGTTGCTGCAAATAAACACGTGAGGAATTTGTCATAAAAACGCATTTAGGAAAGCGTAAAGTGATAACAGGGAGGCGGGATGCGAGAGGTGAACGCTCGTTCGTCACAGCGGCGCCGACTCTCACCGGCTACTATTGTCTAAGTGCCACGGAATCTTGGTCCTTCCCATCGGATTCCATCGATGAAGCATCCGCCTTTCGACGTGGGCTGCACGCGAAATACTTACGTCTGCGATTAGTCACATAAAACCGAATGTTTACATAGTGATCCAATGGAAACAGATAAGATAAAAACTTGTCTTTTGATAGTAGTTTGTCTTTTATTAGTGGTCCGAATGTTTTTGTGACCAAATAACTATGGAAATTACGAGTTTGTTTGGCATGCGCTTGCTTGATAAATTATTGTCGATGCTAACTGTAAATAAATAACTCCGCCAGTCTAGGTAAACGAGCAAGAAGGTTGGTGGCCTACTTTAAAAAAAAGCAAATATTAAAACGAGGTAGGTAATTAGGTATTGACGACAGCTGTACCTATTTGTGCAAACTACATTTGCCTTGCTTGCTATTTTTAAAACAACATTTAAAATGGTTTCTGAATGTGGCATTTTCCCGTTTAGACATGCTGGTGTTGAGGTTAGTGTCACACACTAAAAATCATCACTATTATTTAATTACATCAATCTGGTGAATTTGGTAGTTAATAAGTACCTATCAAATGTTTTTACAATGTTTTGACCTTTTGATAAGACATCGAAATAGGTACCAATTACTATTTTAATATTTATTAATTAGATAATACGTAATCTATGTTCAAGCTGGTGGCAAAAATATACTCAAAGATGTAATAGGTAAACCCACTAAGTAATAAAAATGCAATATAAACATAAAATATAATCAGACAGATAGATACCTACTTAGGTAGAAGATAAGGTGTTGTAGATAATCTGTTGACGAATGATAAACATAACACCAACAATTGGCACATAATATAACAAACTCAGTGACATCATCTTGCAAAGAATTGTTTCTAAGAAACTTGCAACAAATAACTTGCATTTGTATGACATATTGTATGTACTGCTTGGTCTCTTTTCACATTTAAATAATAAACATTATCAACATAAGTGATTTAATGAATTCTCTCTCGTGTTTTAAGTGCAATGCCTTGAAATATTATATGCATTTATAGTGCAAAATTTGCCAAATTACCAACTTTTTTCCGAGTTGTGGAAGCAAAATAATACATTTTCTGTGTTTAATTATTATGTGTACTTTACATGAACCAAAAACATTGGTACAAAATAATAATAATATGATACTTGTTATAAATAATATTATGTATTTATTTAAAAGGTAAATCACGTGTGTAGCTACTGACTCATGCTTAGCAAAAACCATGAATATACAGGGCCTTCACAATAATTTTTCCACTGTTTTTGGTTACAAAATGTCTACGGACTCTTACGCCATGTTAATAAATAAACAAAATAAACCAATCCTCTTTGTATGGGCCGCAACACGCAGCTACCATATTGCTAACAAAAGCGCTGATACAAGCCACAATTCCATTCCAGGCTCGGCTCACAAAAGAAAAAACAAACGGCCGACAAACATGAATCAACTTATATACCTACTAAATTATTTACTGTTTAAAAAAAGAAATAGGAAACCAGTGTAGACTCGCGGAAATGATCCATGTCTTGTTTATCAGAAAAGGCAACTGTCAGGAGTAACAATACTCTCGCCAAAGTAGGTTGAAGTATACCCGATGAAACGCACTGTGATTAATGGCTGTCCAGTGATACGGTAATAAAGATCGGCATAACAGAGAGCTCTGTCGAAGTCTATCCTACTTTTGTCCTTCATGTATACTTGACCCACTTATCGTGGAAGTATTGCCAAAGGCCGTACGCTCGTCCAAGTTTTAATTTGGCGGAAACCGATTTCCGATTGATTGCTAATTTTCTTGCACAGACATGGTAGGAAATTGCAGTCCCTAGGTGAGGACATTAAACAAATACCCATCCATCCATTGTGATTGGCAAAAGAACTCCTGGGTCGTTTTATGTCGGATTTTAATGGATGTGGGTTCAATCAAGTTTTTTTTCTATCGCATTTATGACTGTTTTTAATGTAGCCCACGTCGAAAATGCCTGATTAGGATTTATATTTAAAGCTTAAATTGGAGATATATACATCCCTAATTAGTTTGTTTACTAATGATAGTAACAAAGAACTAAAGAAGCTCATTAAACATGTTTTTTCAGAAGTAGATAGCAATGTACGGAGTCGTATGATCAAAGATAGCAGCAATCCCTACGTTACAATTACAAGTAATACTTAATTCAAGACTTGGTTGAAACAAGAAACTCTTTGGAAAGTGTGTGTGCAATGCTGACAAGTACTAGGCGGTGAGTGTGAGTGTGCGTGCGATGGCGCGGGGTGTCGTGCTATCGTCGACCATCTTGGTGTCAATTCTATCATTATTGGAGTCAACGTTTGCGCACTATACGCCTACATGGGCCGTCCACATACCGGGCGGGAAGGAAGCTGCCGATGCTGTGGCCAGCGACCACGGGTTCGTCAACTTAGGAGAGGTAAGATTTTGCATGAGCTTTTGTAACTAAGGACCAATTTTTTGCAGCTTTAGAACTTACTTTTTTGGTAACTCTCTCTGTAGACATCCTTCTGAAATCATTTATCCATTTTGCTGTCAATACCTTTAATTCTTTCTTATTCTCATCAAGTCCTTACTCCAAAAGCAAGGTCTCAAAAGGCCCATTAAAACTACGAAGCGCTACACTAACTACACTACAACTTAGTACAGCGTTATTATTTGTTGCTATTTTGATCCAGGAAATCCTGGCTTGGGTGGTCTTACCTAGAATTAGAAACAATTATGCATGTTACTATTCATTTAGTTATCTAGTTTAGACTTGAAAGGTGGAGCCACCGAGCTACTCCAGTTGGTCTAATTTTGAAACTCATTAACTCGGCGCCAGATTTCATATTTCGGGTTTACGCGGCGTGGATATTGCGTTAGTCAAACTAACGCACTATTGAGTCATCATTACACATGAATTCTTTCTCCAAGAGATTGAGAATTTAAGTGTGCTTTCAATCGAATTTCCTTCTAAAGTTCTTCATTATTTCCAATTCAGAGTAATACTTCCCATTACTCTGAATTGGAAATAATGATATAAATACTTAAAGTGTGGGTTTTCATGCCAATGAAACAAAACCGGATTTGAGCTCCACTATGCCGTAGTTAAAACGGTCATTGCCAGGTTACGAGTTTACTGATCTAACCTTGAGCGGGTTATTTAAAATTCAAAATCAATGGTGAGTTTGCCATTGTGTTTTGAAACAATTAACACTGAGCTAAGTATCAAGAACTTAATGGCAATTTTTTGACATTGATCGTGTTCCTAATTAATGAATGAAACTTAAACTTAACAAATCTATTCAATTAGCTATTGTTTTATATGGTCACCATGACGTTATGGCTTGGTGTAACAAATAACAATAGCTGTATACCTGTACAGATACGGCATTGACCTTTTTCTATTTATCTTTAATGTTGCGAAAAGTAGTATCCGATAATTGATTCAGGGAAATGGGGCAGGATTTGTATGAAACAGATGAAGCAATTAGCATAATGATTTTAGCTAATTGCTAGAGGAGAGTAGTGTGCGGTTGTGGGTTATATGTTGTATGATAAGTGAATCGCATCCTAAACACTGCACTGTGATAAAATTAGTGTGTTATTTCAAAGCAAATGTTGCAAACTCATGTGTTGTAACAACAGATTTCAGGAAATGTTCCATTTAGCATCGCCGCCCACTTCGCTACAATTCACGAGCTTTCAACATCTTCATAAACACTTTGTTTAAACATGCAGATTAATTGTTAAATAACAACGTGCAAAATCCAAATATTTTGCATGCCTATGGAGACGATAATACATTTTGGAATGCGCTCCTAAAAGTATTGCTTGACCTATCAAGCTAACCATTAAAGATAAAGCAGTTTGTCAAATTTTATCTAATTCAATAGTAAGCTCTAAATTCTCCAATTGAAGAATTTACATTTCACTGGAGTGTTTTGGAAGAATTTATGCCTGATTTATGAAAAATATAGAGCGACCAAGTCATATCAACAGTTTTAAATCACAATAATGTGATAATATGCATCGTTAATGATATTGTTTGAAATGTTTAAAATATTGATTCTTAAATCATTCTAAACTTACAGCTCCACGTTAAAAAAGCATGCGAGCTCCGAAGTGAGGGGACAAAAATAAACATGTTTAGTGAGCACAGTTATTTATTTAAAGCGACATCTTCTTTTGGAAATTCTTCTACTTATGGATTTCTATTTATGTCTCGAAACTGTTGCTCCAAATAACATATCTAGAGGCATGGTAGAAGCAAAACATAAGTCTTAACTCTATTACAATCTGAAGTAAATTAGTCCAAAGAATTCTGGAGAAATTCAGAGGACTGTCTGGCTTAAAATACCTTGTTGTTTTCCTCAAGATTGGAGTGTATTATCTGGTATTTATTTAATACAATCTAAACAAAAGACTGATAATACTGTCCTAGTATTATTGTTAGCGAAACACAACGTTTGTGCGATGCCTGAGGGAAGAATAGGAGCTTTGAGGCACACTGAGCTGAGGACAAAAGGGGGCTGTCACTCGAACCATCGCTTCCATGTATCCGATAACAAAATGCTGTCGTTGGTGCCAGACCTGGGTGACGTCACACGCTCACAGCTCACAGATACAATACTGGCAGAACTGACGTCATAGAATGTATTGACAATGTTCGCGAAAATGGATCTTATGTGTTTAACGATAATGTCTACCAAATTTTCAGTAATAAAGCACCATGCGAGTGCAGATGTTAGTCTTTGTTATGGTCTGCCTTGCTTGGGCGATCAAGCGAAGATCGTTAGCGAGCGTGTGCCTCATACGTAAGATTTGGGACATCGTTTTATCATAAAGTAGATATAACCTATGCGGTTTCGGTCGGGCTAGTCTATTATTAATGCCTTATTCTGTTTCGATATTGAACCTACAAGTAACCTTTATTGTAATTCATTCATTACTTATATTTTTGTCTATTTTACATAGTAAATCGTGGTCTGCATAAATAAGAACCTTTGCTGACTAAGTTCCAGCTTTCTGAGAAATACGTCTTGTCGATAAATACTTTCTTATGCTTTAACAAAGGTGAACTTTATCGTAAAGTTTTGTAATACTTTAAGAGTTATTTATAGTTTTATCACATACACGCAAACAAGTTGCAGAAAAGTACCAAGAGAATGATTAATAGGTTTATTTTCTTAAGGTTATCTAGAATGGGCGTAACATTAAAGTTGTTTACGCTGAATGTTTTGCTTTTGATGGTCTAATTAAGAATTGTAATTAAATAACTCTCAATGATTATAAAAGTCTTTATTTTCACATTGTCTTTTGTTGTTCTGTATTATTTAGATACATTCATATCAATAAATTCACCATTATGATTATCTGAAGACTCCTACAGTAACAGGATTCTAATTTCTGTATTTTACACCAGGTTTCCTTCAAATATTTTATCTAAAACCTGAATATCTGATAGAATCACACAGGTAGCTATGCATCTGTGATGCTGCAGTGTCGTATTGTTTGGGTGGCATACGAGATGCGACAGACAGACAGTTGTGTACATACGTACGTATGTTTATCATCACGTGCTACTATTTGCGTCACAGTGATCTTAATACTTCAAATTTCTTGTTCTCCGTATTTGCGTAGTTTTCTTGACTACCTAATAACGGAAGCTTTTACTGGGTATAATAAATTTTCGATAATGAGCCTTTGTCTGTATAATGGAATCTCATGCAAATTGACAGTTGACAAGTGAAACAATGTCACTAAATGGTTCATATATTTCCTCATTAAGTTAATTTCGTAAGCGTTACATTAGCAATTAAGGTGCTAAATGGAAAATACTTTCGAATAAAATATATGGCAAGAGATGCAGACATTCTGAATAGGTTGACTGGACATACCTATTTTAAAAATTGACACTAAATGCAATATATTTCCTCTTTTAGTTATTTTCGTAAGTATTTCATTAGCAATAGTGGTGCTAAATGACATTCTGAATAGGTTAACTGGGCTTATTTTAAAAAATTGGCACTAAATGCAATATATTTCCTCTTTTAGTTATTTTCGTAAGTATTTTATTAGCAATAAAGGTGCTAAACGGAAAATACTTTCGAAAAAAATATGTGGCAAGTTATGCAGATATTCTGAATAGGTTGCCTGAACAATTTGTGAAGAAAACTTGCAGAAGAATAATGCGAGTTTATGGTGAGAATGATTCGACTTCACCCCAAGTCTTGGCACGTTAGTATTCGTCGGTAAGCCGTCTAGTGTTGCATGTGGACTGTTTACTTTAATCGGAATAGGTACTTTGTCTTTGTTTTACGTAGACTGGCCTAGGCGTAGTGCCTCTTTGTGCTCAGATACCGACGGTTTTTTGATTGTGTCTTTAAATATTGTCGAAATTCTCACTTGTTTCTTAAGTTTTCTTATTATTATTCATTTATTTATCAAGAGTTGAAGTTGATTTATTTATAGGTACTATTTATTTACAGAGTATTTAGATACTTATTTTATGAAGCTATGAGTGAAATTACTTTAAATATTAAATTTTATTTATTTTTATTTTATTGGATTTTAAACAAGCTAATACACCAGGTATAGTATGATGTTAAATGGTCAATTGCATTTCCATCCAAGAGATGCCTGTAATTATACTGCTTTTCGGAAAAAAATTAAACGGTAGACATACGAAATCTTTTACAGTGCTAATACAATATCTTAACATAAAAGTATTTGTAAAATCATTGACATTCTGAAATTCTTTGATTACTCGAACCATGAAAAAAGGAGCAGTATTAAGAAGAATTAATAATAAGAAACACATTGAACATTAGTTTTGTCACTCAACCATGGTACCCTTCCAAAAGATGGGGTTAACCGCTATACAGGAATGCCACGTGCGAGCAACCGATCGCGGAAGGGTACAAAGAGACCCTTTCAAATTCAAGTTTCGTACCAAAATAAAATTAATATGTCAAGGTTTACAATACAATATTTTTTCGGAAGGAAGTATTTTGTAAATATCGCATTCAGAATCAGAATCAGAACTTTATTTGCTAATTTTATTATTGCTAATTTTATTTAGTGTAGGTAAAGGTATTTTAAATTTATACATTAACTAATTTATAAGTATTGAGGATTATATTAATTTCACTAAGTAATTGCTATTTTTACCTCAAATATTTCTATTCCTCATTGGTTTCTATTTCTACATACTGTTTTTTTATCTCTTTATATGAATAAAATAAAAAAGTTCAAGAGTTTTATTCCATATTTTCTAGTAATAATCTATTCCTTTTGAAGTCTGTGATGTAGAATAGAAAATAGCCACTACCTCGAGTTCGTAAAATATTTTCATTAAGTTGCAGTTCATTTCGTTTCATCCTCGCTTCCGCACAGAAGCCGGAACACGGTCGCATCACTGTCGGCTGGTTGCCAAATGCGTTGGCGCCGACGGCCGACGACATGTTCCACACAGGCCGCACACATTATGGAACATGGGCTGTTGCCTTTATTGTGCCAGTCATTCACTCCGATGCCCTTAAATACTTTTTTTTTGGAAATAAGATGTCAATGTACTCGGTTATTTTATATTTTGTGGAGTTTATAGTCTTGTCACAGTCAGGCCGAGATAAATAAACAATGCTTCGGCCAAGCAATATTTCTGTTGCTGTCGCACAATTATTGTCAAAACACGAGTGTGAGATAAAGACGAAAAATGGCTTTGCCAAAGTGTTTAGAATTTAGTAACGTTTATTTATCTCAGCCTAAGGCGCTCGTCTCTCTTTCTAGCAAAGCAAGTAACTCTAATGAGTATGTATTACGTTACCCAGTTGCTGGGTTGTGGAGGTCTATGAACAGTCGCTCCATGTGAATCACTAGTATCCAGATAAATCCGGTTTGGCTGAAAGTTGACGTTAAAATTGGTTGAGAAAATCTAGCGAGACGATGTGGTATCTATTTTGGTGAGTTTCTTGCTCATTCTTTTTCAGACTGGAAGCCAAAAAATAATGTAGATGTTGAATATGGTTTATATGAGGCACTGGTTAGTTGGCAAACAAAGAAGGAGGAAGTATAGACTAGGTATTTCTAAACGTCCCAAATGAATCATTCACTACGCATAAGGTATCTATTAGCGAAAACCGCATGAAAATTCGTTCAGTTCTTATTAAGTTAACCGCGAACGGACGGACGTGGCAAAGACTTTGTTTTATTAAATAATATTTAATATGTGAGGTATTATGAGAATATGGATTGTTTATAGATTAACGATAACTTTATTCAACAAAAATTCTTAGTGTCATAGTATGCGTTTAACCCTAGGTTAGACATCCTATGTTTAATCTATGCTTTTGCTCAAGGGTAATAAAGGCAACATATTTGGCAAATTCAATTAGTTTGACGTAATTAATTGAATTATTGAGATATTGTGGTTTGCCACGGTAAGAGCTATTTAATAGGTAGACGTAAATATATGTACAATTCACTAATTGTGTTTATCACGCGAATTGACTCACCAAACACGTACACGACTAATATTCATGAGTAATACTGAGCACCCAATAGTATTACAGCAAGTTCTGAGGATTTAAACGCGTATCTGCGTTGCGGCACTGCGTCGCAATGCGCAGTGAAGCGATGCGGTGCCGCAAAACAAAGCGTTTTAACTGTCATACTATGGAGGTGACCATTTTTTTGTGATTCGTGAGTGTATGTACATCTCGCCTGCATGGATCGCAAAAACCGAATAGCTAATCAACAAGAGTGACCTAATAATGCTATAATTTGTGGCGCGTTGCAAACTTCTACTTTCTGCGTTTGACAGACGGTGTCGCCGATACCAGCGTTGCCGCGCTGTTTGCCGATGATGTGTTTCGGCCCGAACAACACGATCACGATCAAATAGCCAAACAAACTAGAAATACATCAAGATGTTAAATTCAAAAAGCAATTGTGAACATTCACAAACAATGAGCCAATCCGGAATAAGATTTGGTTTTCTTTCGAATTCGTTCTGCAACCGAATGCGGGGCGGGTGTGGCGACTGTCTTTTGTAAGGGGCAATCGTTGCCTTAAACGTTCTCCCTAGCTGGGAAGAGGGGGTCAGAGGTAAGAGGGGCGGAGGGGCATCTGCTTTTGTGTCTGCGGCTTTATCTCCAAGCAGCCACAAACACAGTCTACAATACCCGCCCCAGCCTCCGCTAAACCGATTGCATTAACTCTTTCTCTACTAAGAAATATCCGCTCCGCAACGACGAATCACAAAAGATATTGCGGGTTGCGACAAACCAAAACTTTCTTTTAATTCCCATCAGAATCACTGAGGCTAATTTAATTTAAAACGAATCATTCATCGTTAGGACCAAATTTAAGTAGAGAACAAGTTCGTTGAATTTTGAAAATTTGTTTTGTTTTAACAAAAGCAACATTTAACTCAATTATTAACGGAACCGTTCTCCGCTTTTGTTGAGTTGCAATATCGAAATTAAATACCAGGAAATTATGGCCTGTAGAAGGGCTTCATTTTTATTTCATATCAACCTTTGTTTTTATCTAGAAGGTGTAAACAACAGTAGCGCAGATAACGGAATTTAAAGTTAAAAGTTGCAAATTCTTCAAATTCTTGCTTTTTTGTTTTGTACCTGCGGACCATCTTTTTACGGCCATATGGACAGTTGAAGTTCCAACTTAGTCGGCTTAAATTTTTTTTTTTTTAGACAAATGTAACTACACCTATACACCTAATAATCTACCAGATTCTCACGGTTCTTTCGCAGGTCGCAGTGTGTGTACATAATATCAAACAGATCTTTATTTTTTTATTTCGTACCGTTGCTCCTGAAATTAGCCCGTTAAATCAAACAAATTCTTCACTTCTTGTTACCACAGATTACTATTTTCTAATCTTTATCTTGGATATGAGTCATTGGCATTGGTGAATGAAAAACATCGTATAGAAACTTATGGCGAGATATATAGAAGTTAATAAGCACGTACTTTGGATTAGCTGCGTTCTCTCTATCGTGCTCTGGACGTTTGGCAGTTTTGTATCAGGGACAGGGTATAGTGTTAAGCCAAAGTCAGTGCTTAGTAACGTATCTATATATCTTGTGATTAGACTCATTAATTGAAAGATTAAATCGCCAATCAATCTTGAACGTGGTGATCAATGCCTTCTTTAGTAGCAGAACCCTTTGTCCTCAGTAGGGTAATAACATGCCCGTACGTATCTATGTGTAGATAACGGTTTTGTAATCTGTCCTTTTCAACCTTTCTTTAAATATAAAGGAACATTTCAATGAAAACATGTTACCAACTCCATAAGAGATACATTTCCGTCTAACATTGATATGGGTGAACATTCAATCAGATCGGCTAGGCTTTCAATTTACATAGATTAATGGCGTTAAAATTTAATTTCGACAGAACAGGGTCGAGCCATTCGAATCTTCCTTTTACAATTGAATAATGTATTATACTAAGAGGCTGGACGAAGATTAGATAGGTACTGGGGTTAATTAACAGATTATTGGAAGAATTTAAGTGATTACTTATTTTCATTAAGTTAAAGTAGGTTTTACATAATTAAGTAATAAGGTACATTTTTAATTCCTAATCTTTTTATCGATTAGAGAAATGATTAAAAGATTGGAGAACGCTACAGTGTAGTTATTTCGGTTTTTTTTTCTAGAATTCGTAAATGCTGATTTGGCCAGTTCGTATTAACTCTCTGGTTTTAGTACAGCCTACAATCACAATGAAACTCAACTAATGAACGCGTCCACTGATTGCTTCATTAGATGTCTCGCCTCTTTACACTTGTTTTATCTCTCCTAACTCCTAAGTGCTTACGAACAAACTTATCGTAACATAGATAAAAGTGGCTAGCTTTATTATTGCGATTTATTAACAATTTTTTATGGTGTTTGTTAAAGTTTTATTAGGCTAAATTGGGAAATTTTTTGCCAGGTACTATATTTGGGTAGCTGTCAGTCAAATGATTTAGTTATTTTGAAGGCTTATTATATAAGACCTTTATTTTAATAAAAATAAACACGATATTCATCTACATAAGATTACATTTTATTTAAATCTATCAGTCAAACTTCTTTGTATAAGAAGAGGGCTTAGAGTCAGACCTTCTAGGATAATACTAGGCCGGGATTATTATAACAACAAAACCGAAAATAAATAATATCTTTTTGTGGCAGAATATTTATAAGACATTATCCAAATAAAGGTAAGGTAACATACCTAATATGGTAGGTATTAGGTTACGTAACAAAACAGGCAGGACTAAGGTAATCCTGCAAATCTTTTGACAAAAATATTTTTTATTATGTAGTCTTTTATCAAAAAAGACTAAGCGACAGATTTTGTAGGTCTGGTCTCAAATTTATCTTGGCTCCGTTGACCCGATAAATTGTCGTCTTAACTTGAGGGAACCATTTATTTGCGTTTAGTCTCGATACTAGGCCTGTCTTATATTATGCAAACGAGTTTTCATTCGGGCCCAGGATTTGGGACGAAAATGAAAGCCTTCCTGCAAATCATACAAAAGAAGACAAATCAAAGGGGTCCAATAAAGCTCGTTCATATTCTTCTCTGAGAATTTTCGGCTTATGTCGAACTGTTGTCGCATAAAGTGATTTACTGCTTGTTCTCAGACTAGCGTATTGTTCAATAGGTGTCGTACAAGCGATATTCTACTTAAGCTGACTTTGATTTTGTAGCTATTTTGAATTATGTATCGATAAAGCCTCGATGGGTTAGTTTGTGTTCAAAACCTCCATATTCATTATAAAGCTGTTTACTTCGTGGCTTGTCCAACTTGGATAACTCCATATTGTAAAAAAACTGGTTTGGAATCCCCAAACATTTTGAAGGTCAAGCGGTAGTGCTTACCAAATACGTGCGGTAGTTATTATACTTGCATATTTAGTAACCAACTGTTCCAACGAAGCACATAGTGCATTCATAAGAGCCGGTTTCTCGTCAATTCCAAATCTTAGGTCAATAATACTAAGATCGAGATAAACTAAATGGAGATATACTAGTTATAGAGAAGTATACGTAACTTAGGGCAAACTTTGGTTCAGCCGTTTACGTAGCCGTTGATGTTGCCAGTATTACCTAATTAAATAGCCAATTATTTCAGTCTTAAAATCAAAGTCAATGTTTTAGATTCCAGTAATTGCTCAGAAAGTTGAAGCCTCGCTTGTTCCCAAACAGGTAGGTCTCCAAGAAAAGAACACAACAAATCCTTGTTTCACCATTACCTCTAAAAATAATAGAAACATCATGATAACTCATCACAAGACCAAACAAAACAATAATCGAAAAGAACGTAGTAATAAAAAGCCAGTCGTGTTGTCAGTATGTTAGGGGAGCGATTACGAGTCGATAATAAGGTGGTTCGACATTGGGTCGAGATGAAAAAAACTTGTACCTGGCCGGTGTCCTAATGAAGGTCGATGTTGGGAACAGACAAATTATTACCTTTGCCGGATGTTGAGTCATGCATTACAAAGGTAATCAGTAAATGGCGGGCCATTTGAGAACTATTCCCTTTTTTCTCTTTTGCAAAATGGTTCTGGATGACTAGGCTATCAGGTTTTGCTATACAATCATCTTTTTTAGTTGCCATGGCTTCTTGTGTTCAAAGGGAACTAAATTGTATGTTGTCTACTTATGTTTTATCTTTTGCATGATCTTGAATTTTAAGTAAATCCGTTGTGTCTGAACCTTCAAACCTTTCATGGCCATGTGTAAAAATAAGGTAGATAATTAATTATCTTAGGTAGCTTTTACTTTTTTTTCACAAAAGGATTAGTGGGCAGTGCGCGGTCCCGTCCCGTGCGCTCGCGGTAGGTCGTACGCCGACATAATAATAAGTCCATTTGAAACAATCTGCCTCTATCTCTTTTATTTGCTTTAGTCCGCTGTGGCCGTCTCTGTCTTTTTCTTCTTTTTGACCGCCTCCTGCCTTTTATTCTATACGATTTTTATCACTACATCCAGCTGGTTTAATTTTGCTCAAATTGGTTGTATGTTTTTTATTTTAATTTTTAAAAAAATTCAACTGCTTACCTACAATTTTGTTAACTACTAACTGTGTTCCATGGAATCGTCTACGTTTTGGTTGCTGCAGTTTATTGCAAAGTTCAAAATGAAGACAACTGAACGACTTTTTCTAAAAAATAGTTCTGTTGTTTAAATTTTTCGAATGTTTTCTCAATATTTCGTTTCTTAAGAACCTTTTACAAATAATAAAAAAAAAACACAACTGAAATAGTTACAGTTATGGTGTGGTGTGACAAAAAATGGGGATATATATTTTATATGATGCTATAGATTTGTAAGTAGGTGCATATTTTGCCGATTTTAGTAATACTTATACAATATATATTTTATTACTTTTTGGATTATCTGTCTCTCTTTTTCTTCGATAAATCAATTTCATTCTTCATTTCTTCTTTAAGTCACACTATTTGACACAAATCATTAGCAAACAAAACTGAAAGAAATTTTAGTCAGTAAATTAATTTTAATTGGTTGGACGTAGTTACGACTGTAGGTACCAACGTAGACATTTATTAATTCAGTCAAGCTCACACCTCATTATAAACAAGTACGAAGCATTAATTAAAACACGTAGTTTGCATATTTTCTGATAGAAAATTAATTAAACTTTTGATGAAAGTTAAAAGTGGGTTCCATCACAAAGGGTGGATTGTGCTTCCCGAACTCCGTGGATTAAATTCTTGATAGCTGCTATCAATGAGGGTAATTAAAATATAGAGGTGTTCGAAATTAAGTCTTTGGAGGTACTAATTAAATAAATATCTTAAGACAACTCTAACACGGCTATCAGTTCCTAAACTAGGCAGAACCAGGACTGTGACCCTGACAAGAGAATCGATAATGTATAAATAAATTACACTCAGATCATACAATCATGGTTATCACATAAAGATTTGTTCTAGGTAGGAATCGACCGACCTTTGGCTTAACACTTGGGCATTTGCCAGTATTGACAGACTGGTAGAAAATATAAAAAATATATTGTAAGAACTAATTTCCGCAGTAGCCAGGCTTTAATCTTACGATAAACTGTAAGCATGATTGGACAAGCATCAAAATTTTCCAATACAATAATACAGCGTATTTTACCTTCAAGATAAAGTAACTCCCACGCCCAAATTATCTGTAAGCTAAGGGCCTTATTACAAGATGATTTTGATAAATTACGTTGGTCCTGAGACGGAACAAACAAAATAATGAAGTATTAACCTTATTAAAGTCAGATTGGATTTTCTGAATCTGAAGTTGAGTGTGATGTCAGATAGTCAGGTTACAGGCAGACAATGCTCGTCTCGCTGGCAGTGAACGGTGGAGGAGCATGAAAAGCTTTAGACCTCGGTCTCGAAGTTAGCGATTGAGAGGCGTTAGAGCGGCGAAGTCTTGTGTTAAAAATAGGTTTTTCTTAAACCTTTAGAACGCCAGTGTCACGCGAGGGCGTGCCCTGTACACCAACGACCATATACTGGTCACAAAACGTGTTGTAATAAAACAAGAGCAAGGATGTTGACTACATCAAAAGAATGACATTCTGTTTAGTCCGTCTTTTAGACAGTCCAAAAATACTGGACACATATTTTTTGCTTGATCAAATTAATAACAAAATACAAAGATAAAGAGTATCAAAGTTCCAGAGAGGGGGCTTGTGACGTCACTCCTCAGTAAAAATTATACAAAGGTGTGACGTTTCACGAAACTTCAACGCGCTGTATTGTCGTCATTTTCTGTTTAGGAAAAAAAAGAAAAAATACGTGTCCCAAATTTTTTGATTATCTAACTGACGGACTAATTACTTTTTTTTTGTCATCTTGCCTATTGTAAAATATTTTGTTTAAAATGGAATAGTGAGGTTTTGTTCTTCATCTCCTCAATTATATTGAACGTATTTGTGCTTGACGCACAGTTAATTTCTGGCGTACAGATGGTTAAGGCTAGTGATGTAGGGTAAGTAGGACTACTAAATTCATCCGAATATGCAGGCATTCTGAAACGTCTGTTAATAAAGAAGCGACAACGTAAGTATGTTTATCAGTTGCCTGGTTACCGTAGTACAAGCTCTGCTTAGTTTGGGACCAGATTACCGTGTGTGAGTTGTCCCAGGAATATTTAATTTATTTAATTTAATTTATAAAATACAATGCACAACACTAAATCAATACAAGCACCGCTAGACTGGTGTCCATCGCTCATACACCTCTTTCTGCACCCCTGTCTTCCAGACCATCATAATCTACCAAATCTTTTGACTAATTATGTTATGGTCGACTTCCAGTCTAACCGGATTTAGCTGGATACCAATGTTTTACGCAAAGCGATTGCCTATCTGACTTCCAGAAACCTAGTTACTGACCCGTATGATACAGTTACACTTCACAGTGTATCATGTCACGTGTTTCACGTGTGTGTGTTTCATGTCACCATGATACCGCTGTCCGCTACCGCTTCTATAAGAATCCATGCATTGAACGCACGCTCTCAACGCTGCCGCTGTCGCCGCCCCGCTAGCTAAGTGTCCACAGCCCTATATAGTTGCATTTTCAGCTCTGAATATCCTGTGAAGCCTTTAGTTTAAAACCAGAATTATTCAAGAATTCACGAAACGTGAAAATGTTGTGTTTATCTTGAAAATTATATCTTTTGTTTGGAAAGTGTGCAGAAAATTTTGTCTACGAAAACGCAATTTCTATGCAAATATTTTAATTAGTAATTGCAGTTAAGAGCTAAGTTATGTTGATATTTTATCTCTGTAATAAAATGCTTAAAAGGACAGCGTAATTTCCCTAGCCTTTTCCCGGCTATATTTGCAGTTTTTAGTTTGTACTAGCGACCCGACCCTGCTTCGCACGTTCTAAATCGGCACGTAATACATCTCTGAAAATCGCGACTTTTCTCTTCTATAAATATGCATGTATAATTACAGGCACAGCTGCATTTTGTCAATTTGTTGCCATAATTATCTGAACCCTAGATAGTAGTTTGTAATTGTGGCAACCTCTGTGGCTACATACTGTACTTGCATAGTTTTGAGGTTATAAAGCACCTCACTCACAGTCAACAGCTAGACGACTCCAATCAATTCTCCGAAAGTTGATACCTTGTATCTATTGTGCATCAGACGTCAACAGACCAACAGGTAGTACATTGTTAGAATATTGGCTTTGTAATTACTAAAGACAAATGAAGGCAATACTAGAATCTATTCATAACAACTCTCATTGAATCTATCATCTTTGTTATGCTTGCCATGTATCTATAGATATACTGATTTTCAATACACTAGTGATTTTAATAAAATAACTTGCAACCCGACCCAGACCCAGCTGGTGTAACCGATCTTTGAAAATATCGGGATTTCTATACTATTATAAGCACTTATTAAACATATCTACCACCTTTCTCTTGAATTACTTTATCTAATATCTAAAAAAAAAGTTGCTAAGTTTAAAAGAAAGAAGCATAAATTGATACTGACAGACTGCGGAAAACTGCTTTATGTACCATAAAGTGATGTTCATAAAAATGCACTGCAAACAATGAGTAAGTTTGAAAAATTAGTAAAAATTGCACCACAAATATTCTACTGGTCTTTAAAATTATGTTATAGCGAAGGAAGTATTCGTGAATACCTACGAACAACTTTTATTAAGAGACATATAGTACTTTCCTAAATTAAAAAAAAAAAACTATTTTGTTGTAGTTGGTTCTCTAGGGTGGGTCAGGTAATTGTGTTTTTTTTTTGCGTCAACAGTCTAGTGTGGCAAAGTCTTAATAGTAGTTCCAAAATGCTTAGTATCTCATCATTTTAGCAGTTTATTAATACTTATAAAAATAATCATGTACTTATTAAGTGTCAGACTGAAAAAAAATCCTAAATTTTATCTTAATAATTTCATTTTGGTTCAGTTTATCTTAT
This sequence comes from Athetis lepigone, assembly GCA_033675125.1. NCBI lineage: Eukaryota > Metazoa > Arthropoda > Insecta > Lepidoptera > Noctuidae > Athetis > Athetis lepigone. The sequence continues at coordinate 9,139,774 of CM066243.1, read as the reverse complement.
GGTATAAATATATATTATATTATATGTATAATTACCTAACATTAAACTTGACATTGCTCGTGCGACAGACCCGTTGTCTATAAACCTGTGGTACCGCTAATTAATTATCTGTGCTCTATGCTGTATGCTTGCAGCTTGTAGTGCAGGGGCAGCAAACCTTTTTATTAACATGATTGATAAACTTAGTGCTATTTTGTTTTTTGTAATTTAAATAAAATCTATTATTTATGTGATGTACAGGCCACTTTTTAAAGCCATGTAATTAAACTCAAACTCAAAATTATTTGACTCACTGAAACCAATTATAGGTACTTTGGTTGCTCGTTCTAAACAGTAGGTTACCATGGAGAAGAACTCAATGAACACTCTTTAAAAATCAGTAAATTACATAAAATTAAATCTAAGGCTACGTGACAACAATGTAACAAGAGGCTTATGCTAAAAGAAGTATGGCGTAAAATATAAGAATAAAAACAACTTCAAAATCTCTGTACAATCAACGCCGACCCAGATGGTTCAACCGCGCCATTGGTGTGCTATCTCTGTCGTGTAATGATTCAAGCGGGGAGGGTACCCACGTAATTACTTCGCGAGTCCGTTTGTCATCTAATAAATTAAACTGTTAGCGACAATCACACTTAGAACCATTGTGGGCGATGTCTTGAGGAATATTGGAGTTTATGCCTACGCAAAAGAGTTTTGAATAAAGTAAAATTGAAATTTGTGTTGGGGTTTTATTTTGAGGCCATACAAAGGGCATTTTTATAAGGAACTAGCTTTTACCCGCGACTTCGCTCGCGTTAGAATGATACTAAAAGTAGCCTATGTCACTCTACATCCCTTCAACTATCTTCACTTAAAAAATCAAGTCGCTCCGTTTTGCCGTGAAAGACGGATAAGCAGTACAGGCACACACACACACTTTCCCATATAATATTAGTACGGATTAATGACATGTTGAAAATATCCATGAAATACAGCAAATCTCACACATTTAGCTCTTAAAACTTATCGGAATGCGAAACAGCTGGAGAGTGAAAGTTTTAACGTATACATTCTTAAGACTCTTACTACGTGCTAAACTTAGCCCATAATTTGGACTAACTATTCTCCGTCTTTAAAGGCAATGTTTATTGGTCTCGGTCTCAGTAAGAGGTACACTGATATTTAGCAATACACCATTAACACAAATTATGCTAAGAATTAATAAAGCTTAAGTGGAAACCAAACAATTGTCAGCAAGATAAAGACAAACTTATTGTGTACTCGCAAATAGGATAAATAAATAACGTACTTTTTATTATTAGCTGTCAAGCCAACGTCAACAAGCAACATCCATCATAGATTTTGTAAGACAATAGTTGCTTATGACATCATTTACTAGCTAACTCAATTAACTAATTAATTTTAAAGCCACTTAAAATCCATTTTTACAGACAATTGAAAATAAACCATACTGTCTGGGTTTAATTAAAGTGAATTGTGTCTCGCAATTATTTTGTAAACTGAGTATGGAACCCAACCACAGCTGTGTATGGAATAAGTAGCGCGCCTTCAGAGAGACCTATGTCCAGCAGAGAACTGAGGCTGACTTCATCATCATCATCATCATCATCTGCCCTTAAAGATTCGAACACACATGATTCGAGACACAATAGAAAGATAATACCAGCCCGACATCCGGCTGTCGCTTCGTCCTTGCAAGGTTAAGCGTCCTTAACTTTGAATATTGGCCTCACTTAGCTTTTTTCCACACCAACGGTTCCCCGCGACCTTTAAAAGGTCATCCGTCAGACGAGAGGCCGTCACACGCTGCGCTGGCCAATATTGGGCCGCCATTCGAGAACCTTTTTCCCCATCGGCCATCCGTTCTTCAAGCTATATCCAACTGCCACTTCAGCTTTGCAACTCAGTGCTATGTCGATGACTTTGGTTCTCCTACGGATCTCCTGGTATCTGATTCGATCACGTTAGGAAACTCCAAGCATAGCTCTCTAAATGGCTCGCTGCGCGACTTTGAGCTTTCTTATGAGGCCTATTGTTAGCGGGACGACGCTTCGTCTTAGAACTGAGACGTGTCTCAGATTCAGAGGCAGACTTAGAATGTCCATAATAATTATGATGATAGTGCGGAATAGCCAATTGACGCTAACCATGTGTTACACTACACGTCACCTAGTTAAATTTATAGCTACACCAGTAATCACAGTTACTGTTCCAAGTTGTCACAAGATTAATATGTTTTACGCACGATCTGATAGGTAATATATGGCACAGTTATTCAGATTTCTGATAAATAGCTCTATCAACGCATTGTCATATCCGATTTCTGTGATAAATAGATTAATTCTAGCGAGCCGAGCAATTTATTGAGTCGATAACTGCACCAGATTCGGTCCTGACAGTTATTTCTATTGACGTTGTATGTTTGCGGTCCCAGTTGCGGGAACTGGTAACTATAGTTCAACATTTGTTAAATTGAGTAGTTTTTTTTTCAAAATGTGGAATAGGTAAATAGTTTGTTATGTGTAATTTAGGGAAGTTATTTTATTGTAGCTCCAAATTAAATATAATTAATAATTAGGTACTATTATTACGTGCTACAAGTGAATACATATTCATTTTATTATGTTTTAATGTTTATTGTAAAAAAATCTTTATCAATTTTGGCACAAGAAAGTATAACTTGCTTTAACGATTTTCAAATAACTTGATGAAGTTGCGAAGACAAAGTAGCAACTCTTGTTGCTATTTTTAGTGACGCGTAGCTGTTTGGGCATTTTGTTGCGATCGATGACAAAATCAATTTTATGTTGATAAAGTACCGATTGTGTAATAAAGGCCCCAAAAGGGCTCTCTATACGCCCTAAACGCGCACAGCGATTTGACCACTGCACTATCAGTCACGATGACTGTTGATCAACAATTTCGAAAGTTTGGCAACTATCAACTTAAACCTTTTGTTGCAATTGCTGCTATTGTCAATCGTGCCAGAAGATTATAATAAAAAAGTGAAAACTAAAAAACAGCTAGTAAAAATCCATTTACCTGGTAAAGTGTTGGTATCTACAATTTCGCTTAGTGTGATGAGCGCCTAAGCTCTCAGACCACCGAACCAAGAACTTCACTCGATTCGACACAGACAAATGATAGTTATATCTGATTCTAAGCTTAATTGGATTAATTGCTTCGTAACTTATATTGATGACAGTCAAATGCACTTAAGCTATTGAGACTGACTGAGAAATACCGTTAAGGGGCCACATCTGTGGTAAACTTCCGAGGTAGTATTAGGGTGGGTGGATCATAAGGGATTTATGAACCCTCTATTGTTGCAATTAGCCTATCGGTGCAGGTGGGCAACTCAATGTATCTTGCAATGTCCATTTATCTTTAAAAATTGCGGTAAAATGGTTTTTTAACCAACATTGATTCCAATAAGTTTCTTATCTTCGGTTTAGACTAAAACCCAGCACGAAATTAGTACACGACATTAATTATAATTTGTTCTTTGGATATTAAGACATGTCACGATTATTTACATTTAGTATATGACCAAAACTGATAAGGTAAAAGGTCGCGGTGACAGTTTAGTATCAGATGGGTGTTGGTCTATCAGTTTGTTTCCTATTTATACCTATAAATTAAAAAAACACCCAAACAATAGAAGTGCTTTTAAATAAACCCAAATGTGTGCAAAAATAGCTTCAGTTAACGACTCGCACATAGTTCATCTTTCAGAGCGAACAATACGTTACGCATTAAAGAACTTATTACAGTCTGGGCAGCACGCAACGCGACAATAGAATGATGAATGCTGGTTAGATGGAGCGGCCATCTTGGAAGCTAGCCACAGAGTGGACTGCGTAGAAGAGGACCCTTCCATTAAGGCTACCAGATTGTCGGGAAATCCGGGGAACGCTTCAAATACTCCGTCTTGTCCCGTGTCAAATTATTATAATTAGACTTAAATGACCCGGATTTTCTGATTTCTAGGTTTTGTAAGCAACCTGATTTTTTAAACGATTTGAAAGAACTAGATTTTAAATGTGCTTAGCAAGCCAAACATTATGAAGTGGAAAATAAAAAATGCAAAAATAAAACCGCTCTTCAAAGACATAAAAAGGAAAATAACATGAATTTCGTGAGTCGGTGGCCATGAAAAACATCAAATAAAACCAAAGACATCTGAAATCGATGTTATTTTCCCCATTGACGTTTTGAAGGCTGTTTTCTTTTTTAAAAAGCTTTTTTACCCAATAATATTATTATGTTTCATTCGACCGAAGCGTGTGTATGACAGTTCGAAACACAATTTCGACTTGTCGATCGCTATAACCTGAAATTCGGTTAAATTCGGTATCCATCCTTACATTCATATGTAATTGAATCTCGCTGTTGCCAAGCAACGGTACAGTTCAGTGGCAATAATCATGTATGTTAGTGGCCTCAATTCCATCAATAAATGATTATATATTACTCCGGGTTTGGTTAATATGCCTCTGGGAATCATGACTTTGTATACTGCGGACCTTTCCTATTTTCGATGGTTGATAAGATACTGTTTTTACATCTATTTATTTGTATGTTAAGCGCCTTACTAATAATCGCTGCTTAAAGTTATGACAGGTTTATACGTCAAAAAATGTATGGTTACACAGGCTTTATTCATTGCATAACTTTACACTGTGATTGTAAGGGCATATATATTAATAGCATCTTTGTTATCTGAAGCAAATCTTAATTTTCATACTCTTTGATAAAGTAACTTAAAAGATGACTGAGAAATCCAAAATTGAACTTTTTTCAATGGTAATTTGAAGTAAAATGGCAGATTAAAAGGACCCATTTACTAAACAGGATAATATTTTCATAGAAACAAAGCTATAAATAACGAAATACAAACTCCAAATAATGGGTGACTAGAGACTATATTTGCAAATTAAATTAACAGTTACGAGTAAACTTCACTGAATATGACTAGATACCCTTCAACATTTCTGCTTGCAATTCGAGCTGCACAGTGGTCCCACTTGTCTCCTAAATCAGCAACAAAGTTAATTAATGTCGTTTATTTTGTCCTTGCTATGGTTTCAAGTTTTAATTATTCCACCACTTGCTACACGTTAGTTTTAAAAGTTTCAAGTAGTACTTTTATGACTACTGTGAGCTTGGATACAGCGACAATGTAATTGAAATACTGGAAGTATTGTCTAAAATGTATACATTTTCGTCGTTTTACTCCTGCTTACACGCCAACTTATAATAAGTTCTTACAATTGGACAGTTTTTTTAGTCTCTACTAACAATAATCCCTTTTTTATTTGTAGCCACAGTTCATTAGCAATCTTAACTATGGTAATTAGTAAGTTCTGCTTTACAAAAAAAGCTCGAAGACAATTCAGAAGTGTAATAAAGTTGGGCGAACTGCTGAAGGCGATCAGTAGTACAGTAAAAATTCATCGTGTCGTCAAAGAGTTTGTATGCGTACACTGTTCTAGCTTAGTTATCCCCTCAGCCCCGCAACTGTTATAATGACAGCTTCAATATTTTGACTAGCGGTCCGAGTTTTTTGACCACTGGCTGGCCCCGCGTATGGCCCGCCCTTACGAAAAAGAAAATATAAAAAAAACACCAAATATTTTTTATCTCATGGAGCCTTTAAGGTCTCTGCACACAGCCGGCGTGGCGTGGCGGGGCGCGGCGTGGCGGGGCGGCGACGCTGCGCTGGCGCGGCAGCATCGGTCACACTGCGAGCGCGATCACCGTCCCATTCGGTCCCCGCCGCTTCTGACTTGTATTCCCGCTCGGCGCGGCGGCAGCGTGGCGCGACGGTCACCGTCGCGTCGAGCGGGACGGCTCTGTGTGGCGTCGTCCTTAATATCTAGTACATTACAACTGCTCAGTGTCGCGTCGCCGTCCCGTCCCGCCGCGCCGCGCCCGCTGTGTGCAGAGACCTTTAATAATTTTATTTAAGGTACCCAAAACAGAATCGGTGTGGGTCGGCTTTCATTTACATTTTAATTAGTTATCATATCTGCGACACGCGTGTTAAGAGTTAATTAATATCCCAAAACTATTTTGTGATAATTATCTTCGTAATGAATATAAATATATTCATAGTTTGGTTATGATTTAATGAATTAAGATTAGTGTATGTTTTGAGTCGATAGGAATGTTAAGAAAATATTTTTTATTTAACGTCTGTTGTCGTTGTTGGAATATGAAGCCGATATGTGGCGATACTTGACTAAAGCAGACCATAGGTCAACGTTTCTCATAATTGGGTAGTGTAGTGTAGACGGCATAAATCTAATAAAATATTCTAACTCAGAACCTCTACAAAAAAATTATGGCGATATAAATAGACTTAACTTAGCACATACTATGCGACTGCAAGCAACCAATACCTCCTATCTGACATTTTTGCTTAAAATTTGTTTTTAATGCCATCTGTTGTGAAATGTGTAAATCTATCGCGTGACAAAAACTCGTAAGTATCCAAAGCCATTAAGTCACGAAAAATCGCTTATAGAAATAGCTACGAACTCGTGCACAAAATAAAAGTGGTAGAAATTTCTCCTATCTCGCAATTTGACAGTTCTTTTCGTATTGAGAACCGGTCGGCACTTGTTCGTCCAGACAAAAAGTAAGTATTTCACATGTTTTTGAATATTAATAGTAGTAATTGAATGTTCTAATTGATGACGAAGGTTATTATTAACTTAGTTAATAAAAATATTCAAACGTCGATCTTTGCCTTGAGAAAATAAGTTGTAAGATTTGAGTGATAGTTAATGCTACGGTCACACGCGCGCCGTGCAGCCCGGCTGCCTGGCGGGCTGCGCGGCATGCAGCCCGTCCCGGGCCGGCGGACATTCAAGCTGTTCACACGCACGCACGCCGTCGTGTCAGTCAGTGCCAGAATATTGAGCAGCGAGGATCTCGGTGTTGTTGCTGCCATATCCTTTGGCTTAACTTATTTTTTTTTGGAAAAAGAAACAAAACTCGTTTGACCATTCTGCCATGTTGTAATCTCCGATCGTAGCGACTTTATTAGGAACGTTGAATGAAGATCCACTTGTCACGAAAGCGCGGGAAAGACTGACTGCCCGCGCGCGTGGAAACAGTCACCGGGCGCCCGCACATTCATCCTTTGAACTTTGCCAAAAAATCGAAACTTGCCCGATTCACGGCATTCACGTTCACAGGCGCGTTCACGGGCTCGGGCGTACCGTTTACACGCTCGTGAATGTGAATGTGCACGTTGAATGTACAACTCTACAACGCGCGCGTGTGAACCTACCATGAGATGGCACACGCGCGGTCGCGCGCGTTTTAACTCTATCGGCAAGTGTCGGAATCGGGCAAGTGTCAGTTTTTTGGCAAAGTTCAAAGGATGAATGTGCGGGCGCCCGGTGACTGCTTACACGCGCGGGCAACCAGTCCCTCGCGCGCTTTCGTGACGAGTGGATCTTCATTCAACGTTGCTAAGAAAGTCGCTACGATCGGAGATTACAACATGGCGGAGTGGTCAAACGAGTTTTATTTCTTTTCCCAATAAAAATAAGTTAAGCCAAAGGACATGGCAGCAACAACACCGAGATCCTCACTGCTCGCCTTTCCGGCACTGACTGACACGACGGCGTGCGTGTGAACAGCTTGAATGTCTGCCGGCCCGGGACGGGCTGCATGCCGCGCAGCCCGCCAGGCAGCCCGCTGGGCTGCACGGCGCGCGTGTGACCGTAGCATGAACGGTACGCCCGAGCCCGTGAAAGCGCCTGTGAACGTGAATGCCGCGAATCGGGCAAGAATTGAAGAGTGTAATTCCGGTGGACTGTCATGCTTTTTATGATTCTTTACCACATAATTAAAATAAGTTTTATACTGATGGCTGATTGTTAATTACGAGGCTGACTAGGTGTTTATTACTAAGAGAAGACTATTTTTTTGTAAGAACCTACTTTCTATGAAGAATTATAAGATTATTTTCATTAAATGATTCATAAAATTACTTGTTTTTATTTAGCACTTTCATACCAATAAATTCTATCTGCAATATTTGCATCAGATTTTTTATACCAATAACTCGTAACTACCATAAACTACCCTTAGACTCAAAATTACAAAAAAATAACTTTACTAATCAATACTATACATAAAAAAAGAAAACTTGGATTTTCAGTATCTCATTACACCTTAGAATAAGTTTTTTATTAAGTTTTATTGTTCCCCTGTAAAATACATCCGGAGTCAGATAGGAGGTATTGGGCGCTTGTGGTCGTATGGCTTAGCTACTCGTATGTTCTCTTTCTTGTACTTGACGGTTGATAGTCGTGTTATAGTGGCAGGTATGATGTTAAGCCAAAATTTGTGCTAAATAACGTCTATTTATCTCGAAATTAAAATACCGAAAAACGTTTGGCTTGCTAGTGGACATTTTGGTTGTCAGATAAGTGACGTTAGAATATGCCATTGCTATACCTATATGCATAAATATCTTGGGGCAACTCACACGCGGCGATCTGATCTCAAGCTAAGTAGAGCTTGTGTTTACCTAAACAATACGTACTTGTATATTATTTAAATACATACACCATCATCATTAACATGATAAATTACACCCAGACACAGAACAAGTAATCATGCTCATTACACAAAGTTTGTCCTGGGCGGGAGTCGAACCCACGACCTCCGGCTTTGCTGTCAGGGTCACTAACCACTAGACCAACAGGCCCGTCAATAACAGTATTAATAATAACAGTATTACAGATAGTTTTAAGCTTTGGTTTAAGTATGGAAAACATGCACTAATTTGTATTTATTTAGCAATATATTATATGCAATCTAGTTGTTAAACAAACATCCGGAGTGGATGCTGTAAAAACCGATACGAGATTCAATAAACCTACCAGGAAGGATGCACTAGATTGCGTTAGGTATCAACAAAGTAGATAAGTAAATAGGGCCGTCAGATGTCATTTAAATTTTTTTTAAACACCTTTGGATGTCTTAAAATGAAGTTTAATTTTTAACTAAAATTAAAGAATTTCTTTTCAAATTTATCAAAAATTTCTTTCGATTTTGTGTTTCAAAAATAATTTCTAGTTATTTATCTATTTCTTCGATTATAAGTGTAAAATGTGAATAGTTCCTTTAGCTGGATTCAGTCAATACAAAGTTAAAAAAGCTCACTTTACACACTATTTTTGTGGATATACTTTACCATGAAAACTTTTGTTATATCACCAACTTAACAAAACAGCTGTTCCATACATTCTCTGCACATATTCGCTAAGAAAGTAAGAACGTACATTTCTTTTCTCCTAGACTTGGTACGATAATAAAAGCTGTTCAAAGTTCAAATTTATGAGTCCTTTGACGGCATAAATTCAAACGCAGCCTGTATGTAACACAATTTATAAATGATAATAAACTAGGTAACTCCGGGCTATGCTTAAAATATCTCTGAGGGATAAAATTATCTGTCAGAGAACCAGGGACTGGGCTTGTCAAATCTGTCCCGAATTTGACAATCGCTGTAGAACAGAAACAGAACACGCTGTTGTTCTGTAGTGGACATCCTGTATAGGCAAGCTTAGTGTGTAACGCCTACCGACTTGGAGCCATGGCTTAGACTCCTGGAGAATGATCTGCGAAGGGCTGCTTGCAGCAACTGAGGTAGAAGATCAGGTTAAGTGTGTGTTCACTGGTCATTGCCGACTATAGACATCAGCATTACCTACTACTGTCTTGAAGCCGTGTTGCCGTCTCAGAGCCAAAGAGGTTTATGTGCCTGTAATTACACCGGCAGCAGTACCTAAGTTTCGCCATCCAATGGTAACCTAATGAGATATGGCCCTTATCTATCAATTTGAAACACGCAACGCCTTTTTTTGTTGTAGAAATGTTATTATGGGAGTATTTCTTCGTATAAACTCAATTATAAAGAGCCTTATTACTTCTGAGTACCATGATAATTGATCACGGGTATTGTTACAGATGCCTTTACAATTCAAGTGCTTATCTATGTCTAAAGAGCCTTTCTGATAGCTAATCCGACCAATTCCCGAAAGATATCATAGTAACAACCCGCGGGAAATCACAGAACGCGTCGAAGAATCAACGGAGCCTTTAATAAGTTTCTTTTGAAACGTAATAAATAGAAACGTAGATCCTGGAGATATACGATGTGGCCTTTAAAAGAGCAGCTAAATTATACTCGCAAACGACAGCGCGGCTACGATTTATCGGCGCGATTTAACTGTTCTTTCTGTTGACGCTGTCTTGTCGAATGTGTGTGTCGATACTCGATTGTAGCATGCTGATTACTTCGTTTGCACAGTGCTATGCTAATAGACTGCACTTTATATCGTTACGACTGTCGGTGTTGTGTGTAGCAGGCATTAGTAGCCCGTTATGTTTAGTTATAAATAAAATTTGGGACAAGTCACACACGGTCATCTAATTCCAAGCTAAGCAGAGCTTGTGTTATGGTAACCAGACAAGTGATAAACCTACTAATATACATACTTTATAAATACATAAATACACATTATAGTTTTTCAGGTTATTTTCTTTTCTTCTACAATTTTTTTCTATAAGTTTTGAACGGGTGATGAATCATTTTCTTCAAGACTCGTTAAGCTCGCATTGTCGCTTTTCTGATGATCGCCGCTATAGCTTCAGGTTTTCGGAAGTTTCGATTGAGATTGACCATTAACAAAACAGTAGGTAGGTGGGCTGACCGCTTGTAGGTGTGGCATTAAATGGTATAAATAGAAAAAATATGCTGCCATGTAAAAAATAATCCAGACCTAAAACAAAAGTAATTTCTTTGTAATATTTTTTTGCTAAGTAATACATAGTGTAATGAGCAGTATACGTTATTAATTGCCATGAGTCGTGTCTTTGTACGCCCCGTATAGGATCAATGCCCTAACGATAAGGTTGCTGATAAGTTTCAAGGAAACACATATGATTTTCCTTATAGGAAATCACTAATGCTTAGTATAAATATATGCGAATCATGAAATAACTTATTTTTACTTGATTTATTGTAATACGACTAGATTATAACCATATTAATAAGTAGAAAATTTTCGAACCATATATCACTTCTATAGCAATGTTTCAGTAATAAAATGGCATAAAAATCTCCTCCGCTTCACCGTCAACAAGTAAGGTGTCGAAAAGGCTGGATGCTACGTTGGACGGATCGCTTCTGATCAGGGGGACAGGCAGCCGAGTAATGGGAAGAAGTCAACCAGCTTTTGAATAACTCCTGAAACAGAAGATGAACACTCTGTCCCTACAGCTCGAGGGTCTCAACTCAAAGTGGTTTGAAAATAGAATTTGGCCACCAAGATACATGGATAATCGTTATCATATGTAAGCTGAAAAGAATTACATTTACTACAACAAATTAATTGTACAAAAATTTTCCCTTAAATTCTCGATGTTAATCTAACTTGAAAGAGGTTAATTGAAACAGATGCTAATTTCAATTAATCCGTACACTATTACGAAAGTTTAATTGAAATAGACATACGCCTATAAGGTCCTTATTAGATACCTAATGGAAGTTTACACTAGAGTTCAATCGAAAAGTTTAAATGATAATTAAATTATTTTAATACCTGGTATCAAGTTACTTTATGCACGACCGCCCTTAACGAGCTTCTGACAGTTTATACAACAAGATAAAGTTTAGCTACTGGAAAAGGATCACAAAGGCTTGTTCCAAATTCAAACTCGTGACACGTAATTAGATTAAACCGTAATAAAGTATTTTTTGAAAGTAAGTGGGCTTCGAACTGTCATGGCGTCGTCTGTCTTCGGATTTATTTTGGAAATGTCCCTCTCATGTAGGTGTATTTATTTATAAATGTTTATTTTGAGTGTGAGTGTGGAGTTTCTTCTTGTGGTTAAGGCACCCGTCTTTTATGCAGTCATGAGGTTGTGAGTTTAAAGGGCAAAAATACCAGCGTGATTTTTTCAATTCTCATGGAAGTACTTTCTATGAAAGATCGTAAAGCCCTTGGTCCCGGCTCTTTTAGTAAATCTTTTATAGTCGTTACGGGTAATTAGAAGCCAGAAAATCTGATAGGCCAACTAAGGATATCGTGTTTCCTACTTAACGAACTTTGGAGGTCTGATAGACAATCGTTTCTTGTAAATCGCTGGCATTCCGCTGAATCTGGTAAGACTGGAAGCCTGCAACCTAGGTAGATGGAATGTAGAGTTTCTTGCCTGTTCTTTTCCATACAACGTATTTTTCGAATCAGCAACCAGATTCATTAATTTTTACTTGCAAGTGACATGTCAACGTGCCTCTTAATGCTAATAAAATCGATTTCACTTTAACTTTAATACTTTGGGTATTAGGTGCAGAATAATTTGGGCTTAAGTTTATTGAAACGAGCTGACTCACAGAACTTAATTATTTACATATTTTTTTTTTTTTTTTATTATCTATTGTTTTAGGGGCTTTTGTTCTTGTGAAAACATGTCAGCCCCGTTAAGTCAAATCTAATTATACGACATCGCACAAATGACATGGCATTATTACTAACAGAACCTCACTGACGCGTGAACATCTTAAATAAAGAGGTGGCAGCAGGTGACGTAGGATTTGCTAGGACTGATGTAAATGTACCAACATCCATTATATTCAATTTAAATTCACGCATCAGTAATTCCCTGTCTCTCTCATATTTTAAACACTGTAAAAGTATGTGTTGTACATCATCCAACACCCCACATACCTCACAATTAGGGGAATTAACTTTTCTCATTAGATATCCAAATTTCTTAGTAGGATAATGTCCTGATCGTAACCTATTTGCTATAACTATAACATTCCTACAACTTTTATGATTAATAAACCATGGTATTCGAGGAGGCTGACATTGAATTGTTTTAAACCAAATTCCTTTCTCTTTGCTTCTTTCATCAAAATACTCTTTAAATATATCAAAACATTTATTTTTAACTTGCACTAGATATTCAGTATAAATCAAACTTACATTGTAGTCGTGACCATCAGTAATTGCTAATTTTGCCAACTTGTCAGCCTCCTCGTTACCGCTTAGTCCGATATGAGAAGGAACCCATTGCAGTCTTAGTTCCTTACCGTAGTTTTTCAAAATGTACATCTGCTTTAATATTGCATAAGCTAGCGATGCACCTCTGGGGCCAGAGGCGCAACGAGCTACGTGCTGTAAAGCGCTTTTGCTATCCGTGAAAATCACAAGTTTATCGCACATCAAATGACTAGTACTTTTAATTGCTTCTAAAACTGCAATGAGCTCCAGCGTCATTATCGATGCATTACAGTTATTTATTTTAAACATAGATGAGATCTTTTGACTCGCATCGTAATACGCGGCTCCCTGACCGTTCTCAGTTTTGGATCCATCGGTGAAAATTTTGTACCATCCGTCATACTTTTCATTTACTTCCTTGATAACCTCTGAATGAATCACTGAATTTTCATAATTTCTCTTACTGTCTTTCACACAGTCAAGGTTACATTGTATTATTTCTTTTTCATCTATATATGCTGTCCAAATATCTAATGAAAACATGTTAAGTGGGTAGGATGAGTCGATGTCATATAGTTTACAATCATGGTAGACAGTACAAAGTAACGGCTTTCTTTTATTCCGCCAGTACTGACAATTTTCCAAAGTAGTTAAGTCCTTTATTAACTTTATTGTTTCATTATTAGTCCAAGACATACATTTAACTGAATATTTATAAGCGAGATATAATCTTCTATTAAATAAGGGAGGTATAGCTAACTCAGCCTCCATAACATGTATGGGAGTACTCCTGATATAGCCACCAATAATTCTAAGTGCCTGGTTTTGAGTTTTGTCAAGCTTATATAAATGGGATTTTGCACTGTGGTCATATAAAAATGAGCCATAATCAATCCTACTGCGTAACAAGGCTATATAAAGAATACGCAGATGTTTAGGGTGCACGCCCCATGAGGGGCCTGATAACATTTTTAATAAATTTAAATTTCTTAAAGTTTTCTGACCTACTTCATTAATATGTTTACTCCAAAGTAAAGCTTTATCTAACCACATACCTAAGTATTTAATATTATCGACGGACTGAATAGTGTCACCATTTATCGTCACCTGAATCGTTTGGGGTAAGCGCTTCCGGCTAAATACGCACACTTTAGTTTTGTTTGCCGAGATCTCAAGTCCAATACAATTTAGTTTCTCCACTACTGACTTTAATAATATGTTTAGCTTGATTTTACAATTGTCTAAAACCGTATTACTTGTATAAAAGACGAAGTCATCTGCATATTGCGATATCATAATCTGTGGATCTTCATAACCTACACATACATCATAAGTTACCACGTTAAACAATAGTGGGGAGAGTGGGTCTCCCTGAGCTAGGCCCCTACCAGTCCACCTACTACAAACAATTTCATTGGTAAATCTATCCTTTACAGTTAAGCACCGCGCACTTAAAAAAGACGATATGTAATTACAGATACAATAACCAAATTTCAATTCATCCAACTTTTTAACAAGTTTTTCTGTGAGTACATTGTTGTATGCATTTTCTACGTCTAAAAAACAAGCAACCGTAGATAACTTTTTTGCGAACCCAACTTGAATATGTGTTATAATTCTAGTTAAGTTATCTAGACATGATTGACCTTTGCGGAATCCTGTTGTACTACGGGACAAAATAAGCTTCTTTTCTACGTACCATTCCATTCTTTTTAATAGCATGTTATGAAAGATCTTACATAGACATGACATCAAAGAAATAGGTCTTAGTTTTAGATCGGGGCTATTGTTATTATTTGAAGCTTTTGGTATTGGGATAATCAGAAAAGTTCTCCACTGATCTGGTATTGAGCCCGTGGCAAAAATCATATTGAACAATTTAAGTAGGAACATCTTACTATTATTAGGTAAATAATATATCATTGAATAAGTTATCTTATCTATTCCGGGAGCAGTATCCTTTTTTTTCAAACATTTAATTAATTCGCACATTTTAAATGGTACATCCAGTAATCGATTATTCGACAAAATTGAGTGTTGCCTATTTGAAGCAATATCTGGTGTAAGACTGTACAACAAGTCCTTACTTTTAAATGTCGGTACAAAAAATGTAGGTTTGCGATGATTTTTTTGCCACTTCATTTTGTTCCACATATCTGACGCAGTCGTACACTCATCAATACTTGAACAGAACTCTTTATAATTTAAAGAACGATATTGTGTAATTAATAAACGAACTTCATCGATTTTTTTTTCCAATTTCGTTAGATTATCTGGAGTTGGATTTTGTCTAAATTCTTTAAGTGCTAGTCTCCTTAAAGCTACCGCCTTCGATAATTGAGGCTTCCAATATTTTTTTGGTTTAAAGTTTCTTAACGGGTTATTACATAATTTAATTTTGGGAACATGCATATTAACTGATATATTGATGTGATTTTCTAAATAATCATACATATCCTGGACATTACCATCTGCAACATTCCACTCAGAAAAATGGATTTGGAGGTACTCACTGTAGGCTTTCCAATCGGCTCTTTTGAAATTACGGTTTTCTATAAGAGGAAACTGTTGCTCAAAGTTTAAAGACATCTTAAGAATGAGATGATCACTACCTAAATTCTCGTTAAAAACTTGCCATTTTATTTTAATTCCTAAATCTGTAGACACAAAAGTTGCATCAGGAGAAGTTCTCTGCATGACCCCACCTACCAGCTTTACTCTAGTAGCATCTCCGTTATTTGTACATATAAAACCACAATCCAATGACGAATCCAACAGTTGATTCCCTCTTTGGTCAGTTTTGTATGACCAGTTACTATGATGACCATTAAAATCACCCGCGATCATAGTCTTATTTGATGCTGTAGAAAATAAATTGTCCCAATCGGTTTGTTGCGTACGTATTGTTGGGGGACAGTAAACGGCTATTATATTCTCTAAATAGTTGCAATTATAAATTTTAACATGAACAGCTTCAATTCCTGGATTACATAATTGAATGTTGCATGCATTGGATTGTAATGATTTATGGACGAAAATTGCTACTCCCCCATATGAGTCATCTCTGTCTCGCCTATACAGGGTGTCCCACGGCTATGCCACATGGAGGGAAAGTACCTTAAATATTGTAGATAGAACATTTTACTGAAAGAAGACATTATTTAAATTTTGAAGACATTTTAAACTGCATTCATAGATATTTAAATAATTACATAGTTGAACCGGGAATCGAACCTGTTACTCGAGAAAATTAATCAGCCTGTAGTTTTATTCTACCGATCGAAAGACTTTATCGCAAGGATTATTTTTTGCTAAATAACATAGTATCAAAAATAAAAGAAAGACCACGAAATTTAACATTTTTAATACAAAATTGTTCAATTTTTCAAATGCTCAAAATGAGTCTTCTTGAATACAAAGTGATAACTTTTGATTATTTTGTTTCCTGACGATTTTTTGGGCTTGTTGAGGTGGATTTTTATTTATTTAAATGATGCGTTCTGCTCAAGTGGGTAGATTAATTAGTAATAGGTAGTTATGATTGTCAATTGTATGTCCTTACGGCAATGTAAGCTTTTAACTTTTCAGAACAAAATTTTACATCAAATGTTAAAATTCACGGTCTTCTTTTAATTTGTGACACTATGTTATTTAGCAAAAAATAATCCTTATGATGAAACCTTTCGATCGGTATGATAAAACTAAAAGATGATTATTTTTTATCGTGGAACAAGTTCGATTCCCGGCCCAACCATTTAATTATTTAAAAATCTATGAATGCAATTCAAAATGTTTTTAAAATTCAAATAATGTCTTCTTTCAGTAAAATTTTCTATCTACAAGATTTAAGGTACTTTCCCTCCATGTGGCATAGCCGTGGGACACCCTGTATACGCTGTAACCACTGATATACACGTCAGACTCTGGGTTTAACCACGTTTCGCTCACGATAGCTATATGTATTTTTTCTTGAACCAATAAAGCATCAAAACTAGATAGTTTCGGTTTTAAGCTTTGTGCGTTCCATTGACATATATTAATCGATACTTGTTTATTTGTGCTAACCATCAAACCATTTAAATAATGACCTTAATGCTCCCTTCCCACAAAACATATTCACAAAATAGGACTTACATTCTTCATAAATAACTTTTATCAGCATAAATATTTTCTCAAAAATCGTGGAGTTTTCGCAAATTATAACTTCTTCAATTTTCCGCATCAGGGCCATCATTTTTTTTCTCCTCTTTTCTCTCTTCTCTTTCCCTGAGTCCTCTTTGGTTGGTGTTTGTTCCGTTTCCGTTGTACCTGAAGCTTCATTGTCAATTTCCATAATTAAAAAATCAGTATCTTGGTTATTTTGTTTTTTTCTGCCCTTCTTAGCAATTTTTCCATTTTGCCCACTGTGCGAGCATTCCGCTTCTATTTCTTCCCGCTGACTAATTTGTTGATTTACAGACGTCGATTCCTCGGATATATTGACAATTATATTAGGCTGAGTCTGACTATTTGTAGGTTGACACGGATCAGATGATGTCTTCGTTTCATTGTTAAATGCGGTGTTCTTGTATCCTATACTGTTGTTGCGAGTTCCCTTGTTAGATCTGAGATAATCTTCATATGCTTCCTTATATGAAAGATTTTTGTCTCCCATAATTAAACGTACTTTTTTCTCTCTCAAATAAACCATACACGATTTATCAAGGGCCATATGAGGGCCTTTACAGTTAGGACATGAAAAAGTAACTGTTTCACAGTTCATGTGATGTTTACTACATTTCGGGCACACAATATTCTTACTAGGACAAAATCGTTTTATGTGACCAAATTTCCAGCAATTGGAACATTGATTCACCGGGAATGTATAGCTTTCTACTGGAAATCTACAACCGTAAGCATACACAAATGTTGGGCGGGAGCGATTTTTGAAGCATATTCTTACAGTCTCACTATTTATCCAATTTCCTTCCGAATCTATACGTTTAAGCCTTTTGACGGTCAGTATTTCGGACGAGCTGGTTAAAGTATCCAAAAATTCTTCTTCCGATATGTCTAAATCAACTCCTTTAACAATTCCAAACGAAAAAGTAAGCTCACTAGTGAGCTGAGTTCGTACTCCTAATTGTTCAAGTTTTTTACAATTGATAAGACTTTCTGCCTGTTTTTTATCGCTGAATTGTATAAATACTTTAAATGGGTTTTTGTAATGAATCCGAATGATGTTATTAATTTGTTCATTTCTGAGTATCTTTGCTAAGGCCATTTGTTTAGGCAACATCTCTGCAGAAGTTAGACATACCTCAATTTTTCCACAACTACCTTCGTGTTCGTTATCTTCTATCGATTTATCACCTGACAAAGAATCACTTCTTATTAACCTCTTTGGTTTCCTGCTTCTCGTAACAGTTATAAAACCTTCTTCACTACTTTCTTCACTTATTTCTCGCAATCTTTTTCCTCCAACCGATGTTATATCACTATTATTTTTTGTTTCACTACTCGCCACAGCACTCCAGCTAAGCTGTTTTAATTCCTGCATTCTATTCATTTCCACCTCACACTCTTCTAATATCTCGGAATCACTTTTATCTTCATCATTACCACTAGCCTCTGACATCTCTCGCTAGACTAAGGGTATTAGATACCCAACCGTATACACAATCGTTATCAACAAGACAAGTTATACGTGTACGCGTAACAACGTCCCGCTAAACACTGTATTTACATATTAATGTAATCTAATATGTTTTAGATTACTTATCGTTAACATATAATTTACATAACTATCCAGCAACAGTTCAACATAAGGACACGTACAAACACTACACTTCAGCCAAATTCAATAAAGATTTTTTAACAACAAACTTTAAAACAAATGTTGGTATGTAATCATTTATTTTAGAACAAAATTTTGCTTGTACGACTTGTGTTTTCTTAACAGATCTATATATATAAAACAAAGTCGGGTTTGTTACAACACTTATAACTCGAGATCGGCTAGACCAATTTTCATGGTTTTTGGTTCGTTGGATTTGTAGCAGCATAGCAGAATACATCTTAAAATAATGAAAAATCGACGAGAACATAATTATAAAAGATGATTCATTTCCCCCTATAGTTAATTCTAAATTCAATTAAAGATTGAAAACTTAAGAGAACAATAGTACTAGGAGCGCAGTAATGTGAAGTGATAATGTGAGAAAATTTAAAATACTGAGATACTTAGTACTTAAATCAATCAAAAGTACTAGGCGCGCAGTTGTGTGAAGTGGTTAATAGAAAATGTGAGCGCAATTTTAAGTAAATATATGTTTATGAACTTAAATAATATCCATCCATACTAATATTATAAATGGGAAAGTGTGTCTGTCTGTCTGTTTGTCTTTCTTTCACGGCAAAACGGAGCGACGAATTGACGTGATTTTTTAAGTGGAGATAGTTGAAGGGATGGAGAGTAACATAGGCTACTTTTTGTCTCTTTTTAACGCGAGCGAAGCCGCGGGCAAAAGCTAGTTGTCTTATAAATTACAATGGAACCTTTAAAGGGTATAAAAATAAGTTTTTATTCCATTACTATAGCTCAATTTAAATATCCTTCATTACTTTTTGCTCTAGTATAATTTCTTGTTAGATTTACATTTCATCATTCTGACCTCTAAAACGCCGACTTTATCAGCTTTTTAGGTCACGATCGTTAATTACTTAATTATAATAATCACAGTACGATTGCGTGCTGACTTCAATAAAATTAAACATATGTGGCTAATCGTAAACGAGTTAGTACAATTATTTGTCCAAAACTAAACTAGCTGTGCTTGTAGATTCGCTTACGTTTTAATTGTATCGGAATAAGTATTAAATAACACAACATAATTATAAGAATGCATTAGTCTACATTATAATATACAAAATTTTTAGGATTAGATCATTACTTTCAAAGATATAATAACAAACCCCATTTTAACATCGTAAAGAAAGATTGAGAAGAACAGTAAGAAGTATTACACGTATTACATATATTTACACGACACATCTCAGCTACAACAAACATTACTTTTTTGCTATTTTGGTATTTAACTATGTACAGATTGACTTTCGTTTTCTCCTTAACAAATCCTATATATCTTGTGCATTAATTCGTCAAACAACCTTCGCCACAGACGACCTCGGAGCCAATGTCCTCACGAGTCCTCGATATTACGACAAAAATATCACACGCCCAAACCATTGCAGACTGCAGCTGACATCTTTATTTAATTCCTTTTTATAAAACTTACTCTTATTAAGAACATGCCACATGCATCCAATACGTTTCCGTCACTTGTTTTCTTATTTCTTTAAAAGAGCTCTTAAAACCTGAGACGTGCGGGATCATAACACTGTTACGTATTGCGGCGAACTAACGAAGTGCTCTCGTCTGTCGTCAAAGGACGCCAGCCATGGTAGGGTAACTTGGCCTTTCAAACGGTCCTATAGAGGGCACTCCTGACGAATGAGCTCCTTCCCAGGAACGCAATGTATACAAATGCTCCTTTAGATTTACAACTTATTTGAAATCCGAATCTCTTATCAAATGTATACGAACTCTGATTCGGAACTCTGAATAGATATTAGAACTACTTTTTCAAACCTTTACAGAAAGAACTGTATTGTCAAGATTCGAGAGAAAGGAAATCTTTAAAGCTGAAACAGAACTTTTACAGTTCGCTGAATATCCGTGATCGCGTTAGACCTTTAACGTAGTCATGCCAAGAAAATATCAGTAAAAACTTTTAAAAAGATAAAAGTAACGATGATTCAGAACATTTTGACGTTAAAAATGGTTTTTTTGAGCGTTGATTGAAACGTTTTTGGTGCTTGTAAATTGAGTGTTTTTAATATTGACACAGTTCTGTTTTGTTACTTACAGTTCGAGCAATCAACTGAAACTAGTTATTCCCAGTGGTGAAAATGCGAACGTTCACAGAAAAAACGGTTCTACAAAAAAGTTAATTATTCAATTCGAGTTCTATTTTTGTAATAGCGTCTGGGATTACAAGAGCACAATGGTAATTTGGGGAGATGAAGAAAAAACTCACAAACCATGCTCGAGTCAACGATAGCGGTTTTTAGCGTTCCGTACCCAAAGGTTAAAACGAGACCCTATTACTAAGACTCTGCAGTCTGTCTGTTACCAGGCTGTATCTTGAATCGTATCAGCTAGAAAGTCGTCACAGATGATGTAGTTTTGTTGCCGATAGAACAGCAAATACTAAAACAGAATAAAATAAGTGACCAACTTAATCAACTTAATTATTAATTTTATGTGTTTAAAACTGACTTACCTCACTTAATTATTTATTTTATTTTATTATTTGCTTTTCTATCGGCTACAGAAATCCACGATTTTTTGCCATTTTTTCCGGTAACGGTACGGAAAACGCGACTCAGACTCGCACTTGGCCTGTGTTTTTCATCTTATCTTCAATAAAGATAACACGGGCCAGCTTTACTAGTATCAAAGCAAACATTGGTTAATTTGCTGTATAAATTGGCAACAGTAATTACAATAATTAGTCGTCGCCCATTCAATTAAAACAGTCATTTTTATCATAACCGTCGAGAGAGTAAATTGCTGTGATGAGTGAACATTTCGTTTATTCTGAAATGTTTTTGTTTTACGGTTTTGCGTTCGTTTTAAGCGTTATTTAATTCGGATTTTATCTGCATTTTACTATTGTACACTATTTTTTGCCGGTGATTTCGCCCGCCTGAACCTCAGCGAGCGGATGCCTATTTTTTCGGGGACAATCTATTTCCATACCTGAATTAATTTAACTTGGTCCAACGGGTTTGATGTGGAAACGTAATAAACAAACAGACAAACAGCCTTTTGTATTTATAATCCTACTGGGCTTCACACGTGATTCGAGACACAATAAAAAGACAATAGTAACCCGACAGCCGGCTGTCGCTTGGTCGTTGGAAGGTTAATCTGTGTAAAGACAGTTATTTGGTTACCGGGAGCGGGGCATCTCGTTGATGATAACCTGGTGTTATGTGATCTAGGTATGGGTTATTTCGATACTGGATTGTAAAGTTTCATTAAAAAACAAAAAAAAAAAACGTTTAGTCGACACTTCACGTGATCAGAAGGCTGGCATCTACTTTGCCCAAAGAATAAGCATCGCAATTCAGCGTGGCAATGCTGCCAGCCTTCTGGGCACGCTGCCCGTCGACAGTGGTGACGAGTTTTACGACGCCGACGGATAACCTCTTTCTTATTTATATTTTAATTTTTAGTTTTATTTTAGTTTTAGATATTAATTAGTTTTTTTTGAGTTAGTTTTAAGTTAGCCATATTTATTTGTATATTATACGTATGTAAATCGTATATTTATGTTTGTGATTAAAAAACCGCTAGTAAATTTTGAGTTAAAGAGTAATAGATTTTCTCGATTCGAACTAGTAGTTCCATTAGGGCGTTCAACCAAACATATGAACAAACTTCAGTCTAATAATATAGTTGTGCAGGTTTATTTGTACAGCTGACTTACACTGCAGTACTCCAGGTATTTATTTATTTATTATTTATTCATATAACAATTTACATTGTACCTTTTTTATTTGTTTTATGCTTGACGTTTCGATCTGCCATGCCGAAACGTCAAGCATAAAACAAATAAAAAAGGTACGTGCGCGTTAAATCCCGTAAAACAGTATGCAACGCGAAAGTTTAAAGTATAATATAATTTACATTGTGTCTGAATTTCATTAATCAACAGTGCCTAATACCTGATATTGTATTATCAGCTTGGGGTTTAAGAATCGCGGCACTTTACGAGCCTAATAAATTTTATTTTATTTGTTAGGGACAAAAAACAGTTACATGCCAAGCCTAACTAAAGAATCTTAAAATAATGCAATACTTTAGAAAAAAAAAATGACAAGCATGTCTTAAAAGGACCACCAGTGAGTCTGATAGTGTACCATATGTATATCTTTATAGACATATATTATCGTATATTTATCTATTCATTCATAAGTAATTAATATAACAAATGCGAAAGATACTGTCTGTATTTTTTGTCTGTCACGTTTTAATTGCTAAACAGCTAAACCGATATTGTTGAAATTTTAATAGTGAGAGAAGAAAATCTTGAAGAATGACGTAGACTAGTTTTTGACCCGTGACACTGTCTGCGTCCACTACTCACACGAATTCGCGGGTTCATAATGTACCTAATAACTGAAGAGCTACAGGATTAAAATAAATCTTTTCTCATGTGATAGACACAGATTTATGGGAAGCAACATTGGAGACTGATACAAGTGAAACCGCGGGGGACAGCTAGTAGTCTATATTATTACTCCACAATTTGTTAATCTTGTGTGGGTTAATAGGTCGTGTGTTGCGAAGATAATTTTATAACTCGTGTTTGGATATCTGCCCAAGTTATGGCTAATTCTGCTATTTAACTAAAGTATTCTGACGTAGAAATTGAATATTTATAATCTTACTAATATTTTGAATGTGAAAGTTTGTTTGGATGGATGTATGTATGTTAGGTACTCTTTCACGCAAAAACTACCGAACGGATAATGATTAAACTTTACAATAATATAGCTTATACATCAGATTAACACATAGGCTTCATAACATCACGGTATGATCCACGAAAGCGGAGCAGTAATCTAAAACTAACGTAACGCGGGTGAAATCGCGTGGGAGAGCTAGTAATACTGTAAATTGAGACAGTTGTTGAATACCTACTAAAATGTAGTGTATAAAACTTCCAATAAATGTCTATTGTGATCACAATGTTTATTCTAGCAATTTCAATGAACAAACGCAGTGGCTCGCGAAACGAAACGTTGTCTTGTCCGTCCGTCCGATGCGCTTGATAAATTGAATTTTGAAAATTTTAACATCACAGGAGTGGAGCAATAAAGTATCCAAAAACGATTTTCAATAAGGCAATATAACTGAGATACATTATTATTAAATTCAAGATTTTCTATATAAATAAAAATAAAGTGCAAAACTCGAGAACGTCTGGACCAGTTTTGCTATTTTTCTCGAGCAATAGTTAATAGTAAGTCTGAAAGGTTTTTATGAAGAGAAAATTGGAAATTCCACGGAATAATCATTTTTTTTTGGGGAGTGGGAAATCATCAAGTGACTGCACCCGTCCGGGGTGCGGCGGGAGGGCGTGTCAGACTTTTACTGACTAAAACCCTGAGTGGGTTTGTTCCTTCGATTGACCTTTATGTTCCAGGGTCACGCTAACTATTATAAACATTCCGCAACCCCGGCAGGCGTTGCCCAGTTGGGCCCCTTCCCGTGCTGACTTCTCTTTGAGGCGCGCGTGGAACACTAACGCGCCGTCGACGCGGCCCTGTCCCAGCCGGGTGGAGAGCTACCCATCGCTCGCCATCCGTAGAACCGCGCCTACGGTGGCTGGTAGTCGTCTTGCGACTCTGGACGTCTTCGCCGGGGTCTTAGTCCGGGGCAAGAGGCTCGTCGTTGCCTCTCGCGCGCCGCCGCTTCCTTCCGCCACTTGCTTCGCAGAAGGAGGCGACGGCATCCCATTCCGTCTCGCCCCGAAGCATGGCCTGAACCAGCATCAGCTGCAGCGGTGACATCCAGGCGTCGCTTCCGCCCGAATCCGACACAGGAACCTCCCGAACTGACCATGTCCAGTGAGGACCTGTGTCAAGCGAAACGTGAGAGCGCCGTGGCGCCTGTCCAGCCACTCCTCAAAGAGGGGTCTTACCGCTGCTATTACGGCGTGCCCACACAGAATAATCATCAAATTCGGGCAAATGCATTTGTAACGTAATCTTGGTGAGAAATTAAGACCAAGGCGAAACAAGGTCTACCGTGGTCAAAGCTAGTATTCAATAGAAGTACATAATATAAGTGATAAATCACCCGATGTTGATTCTAGCCATTTTAATAAAACAAACGGAATCGATCGCAAAAATAAAAATTGACATGTCCGTTCGTCCGAAGCGCTTGAAATATTAAATTTCGAAACAAGCAGAATATCTGATACTTGAACGAAACGAGAAACTTTCAATAAACTGAGATATTAGGTATAGTTCGCTGTTTTACCAATATGGAAGACTTATTCCTACTCGGCTTTGACACATGAATATGTTAATCCCAGTGAATACATCGAAAATCACAGGTGGTGAAATCACGACGTTCGCCGCAAACGCAATATCCTATAACGCTGTGATATGACAGATTTTTCGCGTTGCCTGTCGAGACACAGCAATGTACGCCGATGATTGAGGATTTACGCAGCCACGTGTGAAACTGATACCATGACACAATAGACATGGCGTGCATACGTTTTATGTGATTTTTATTGCGAGACAGTATACTTCTGAGGTATTATATGGCGTCTGTTTATGACGCCAAAGATTAAATGTTAAGGTTTAATTCTGGCAAAATGATCAAATCTAATCCCAACAGAAATTAAAATATGGGAAATTTTGACGTCGATTTATAAGACTTAATCGCACAGTAATATTCTTTATTATAAATTCTAAAGCTTAAGAGATTGATTTGTTTGCTTTAACGCGTTCACGTCTGGAACTATCGTCGAATATCAGGCTCATTTGCAACTAAAGACTAAAGTTCGACATACAGGAGTATACTGAACTATTATGATAAATACTACTTAATATAACACAAACGCTGTATTGAATTAGCTTCTTGATTAATATAATAAAGGTCTGTGGGTAATATAGGCTGTCTCATTTTGGTATAATTAGGTTCAAATGTTGTCGCAACATTAGTACAATATTACTAGATATACAGAGCTTATGTCTAGTACATGTTGCTATAGCAAACGGTTAATATGTTCCATAATACATTATATTTATTGATGCAAATGTTATTTAGGCTAATAAAAGCGAATGGCCGCAGGCTGGCTGGACGATTACATCGAACGAGTATAATTTCGGGTGGCCATCTGTGTAAAATGGACATCGTCATTTTCTCTCCAGATACTATTTTCTCTGGAATATCAAGGATTAAAGGAAAAAAGTGAATAAAGGGCAAAATGTGAGTAAAGGTTGTCTTACAGGTGCGTCTCAGGCGAAAAGTTTTCTTGGTTTCATTTTAAGTTATTATGCTCCATTTGTTTAGATAGTTACTTAACTTTAGATTATTATTTAGATAATAATTACGGGGCGCCTATTAAAAGATAAAAAATATATAAACAATCTTGACATGTCATTTATAAATAGTAATTTTTTTTTTATCTAAAAATGTCTACAATCTGTTTATTAATTAATAAGTCAATGTTAGGTAATTATCAAAACTTTAATAATCATGGTAAGTCCTTTATACGTTTTTTTGACAAATACACATGTATGTTTGTTTACATTTAGCTAAGTGCCTACCTAAACAAAAGAGTATAGCTATTTGTCGTAGTTTTGGTCACGTGGATAGAGTGTAACTAAAACAATATTGATTTGCTAAATCAGTGATATACAGTATTATAAGGAAAAACACATCGTGGTAAATCTTACATGTCACGTGCGAATCTATGACGTATACGACCGACGATAGTGTTGCAATATTATGTCTTTACCTTATTGTGCCGTTTTTGAAAGTCGAATCTTTTATTGTTATCGTATTAAGGGCTTTTTTATTATCACTATTTTTAAAGAAAATCTAGATATAAGTTGAACTGAAGGAGCAGACAGATTTACACGGTCGAGCACACGGTGGAGGTGTGCCGCGCATGGGCGGACCATACGTGTCCTCGTAGAGGCGATCGGCGGCGGTGACCTCTCGCGCCCGGCGCTGGTTCAGGCCATGCTGCGGGGCGAGACGGAATGGGATGCCGTCGCCTCCTTCTGCGAAGCAGTTATGCTAGTGAAGGAAGCGGAGGCGCGCGAGAGGCAACGACGAGCCTTTCGCCCCGGACTAAGACCCAGGCGAAGACGTCGAGAGTCGAAAGACGACTACCGGCCATCGTAGGCGCGGTTCTGCGGATGTCGAGCGATGGGTAGCTCGCCGCCCGGCTGGGACCAGAACCGCGTAGACGGCGCGTTAGTGTTCCACGCGCGCCTCAAAGAGAAGGAGTCAGCACAGGAAGGGGCCCAACAGGGCCAACGCCTGCCGGGGTTGCGGAATGTTTATAACAGTTACCGTGACCCTGGAACATAAAGAGCAATCGAAGGAACATGAGTGGGTTTTAGTCAGTAAGAGTCTGACACGCCCTCCCGCCGCACCCAGGACGGGAGCAGTCATTGGATGATTTCCCACTCACCAAAAAAAAAAAAGACAGATGTACACAATATTGCCTATCAATATAATTAAGTACCTCTCGACTGACCAGACCACTTAGAAATATTGTATATCTCGCATTTGAATAGAATATATTCTGTACCATTGTTGTGAAACTTCAACACACATTCGTTACTTCTATTACTTTATTTATTTGATGTAATTTTTATTGCGACGCCCTATTATAATAAGGGAACAAATTAAACACTCACTTAAATAATATTCTTGCGTACCAAAAATAGTAAATGATCACCAAAAAATAGTAAATGATCACCAAATTGTGTTGGGTTTGGTTAGGTTAGAACTGTGACCACGTAACACGTAAGCCAGATCTATGTACTAGTAATTCATTTTATTTACCTTAGTCAAAATCAAAATCAGTCTAATTCATATAAAAAGGAAAATAGGTTATTTCTAGAATACTATATGAAACACAATTTGGTGATCATTTACTATTTTTTGGTGATCATTTACTAAGTATATTTGTCTGTCAGTGTCATGTCATTATGTTACTATATTTGGTGGTAAGTTAAACATATAAGCCTTATAATAATCTTTAATTCGAAAAAGATCTTTGATTCGGCAAAGATCCTTATTCACAGGCGGCACGAGCGTTGACCGCGCTTGCTCAAGGTGAATTGGCGATTCCAGATATTTACTTCTTCATTTTGCTAATAAAAGTCCAGGTTTTCTCGCGATGTTGACGATGTTGTCCTTCACTGCTATTAATGATGTAAAACCCTTTCGGTTGAGAACAATCTTGCGCATAAGAAAGGCTAAAGTATTAGGCCAGGAAGTGTTTTCTATTTCGTATTTCATTCTATTTTGTCATGTTGTCGACGCAGCCGTCGTCCTCGATTGTGAAGCGATTGTCGTGAGATGATGAATGATGTCCTAGCGGGAAGCTGGCGGTAGGTACTTTTTACTCCCTTTGTGTAGCGTTCAACTCGAGGCCACCTTCCTTGATGCTTTGATCGTCTTTTTATGACTCAGTAATTTTATTATTGTTATTCAGACTTGAAAAAATGTTTGTAAGCGCTCCTCTATTGAGACTTCAAAGGTATTTGAGAGTCAATATCGGATAATCTTTTATCTTCTTTTAGTATGTAAATATTGTTTTTGTTATAGGTAGCGATATAAAGTTTTTGTAAATTTTTTACCTGTGTCTTTGCTGTGGTTTGGACTATCTTTGAACCAAATTTTATCTATATAGGGTTCAGTAACTTTCGCATTTATTATATTAGTACGGTTATTATCATAAATACAGCAGAATTCTCGGTTATAGATAATAAAATAGTCAATTAGTTACTCTTTCAAGTGCCATTTAGTTAGCTCGCATAATGACTGGTCGGCGAGTAGATAATCACTGTCATTAAAAACTGTTAGCTGTACAGTATGTCATTTTCTATGGAATGCTATCGCTTCTACTTTTGATGTCAGTGCCATGACATTGAAAATTTTTGTTTTAAACATTAACCGAACTCATGTGATTTGAGACACAATAGAAAGACAATAGCATCCCGAAAGCCGGCTGTCGCTTGGTCGTTGAAAGGTTAAACAAAACTGTTACTGTTTTTTCTTTATGTAACTGGCATTGTGTTGCCATCACATCACATCTGGGAAAAAGCCTCATCTTTCTCTTTTTTGGTACAATAATGTATTTAACATTTGGATTATGAACACAATGGATTTCTCAATTTATTGTTTCATAAATAAACGTATCTTTATAACTGAACTGCCCTTTCTTACGACTCAAATGTAATTCAAAACTGCATCGCAGTTAAACATAGGTATACCAAGAACACATATACTTAACTATGATTCATTGGCGAAATTCTAAGGAAGTGAGTCAGAGTTTAGCATCGTTTGAATAAAAAGGTCTTCAAAAGAGATCATTGTCATGAGGACGGCGGACGGAACGCTTTGAGACTTACAAATGACGGGCCCTATACATATCTCTATTGTTTTAGATAATGCGATAGCTTGTAGCAGACTTGTAGATGATTCGAATTTGGAAGGTTTCAAGACGCCAGACATAGACGCTAGTCGAAAATAAATAACACGTGCTGGAATTTCTCAAATTACATTCTCTTGTTGTCTGCGCAGTTTGAATTTAGAATAAAAAAAAAATGAATTGAAATATACTATAAAGGTTGTATGCTAAAATACTTGGCGCCAATTTGATTTGGTTGGAAATCAGTGCGTATCAATGCGTACCTAGAGGTCAAAATTAGTACAAACCCAACCTATTTTTAAGTATTTTTACTATATTTAGACAAACCTTAGCAGTTGAGACGTTTTTCCAATACCTACGTCCTGTATATTATATTTTTTTCAGGTTTAGCATTTGTTTACTGACAGTAAAATGATAGATTATAAAATATGACCAACACAGTGAAATATATTTTTTCATTTCATTTCAACTAGGTATATAATTTTTATTTTGTGATGGAATATTTTTGAATGTTAAAGTATTACCTAAATACACGTATACTGAAAACGAAAAAAAAAATACGGCCTTATTCAAGGATTTCATTTCCATGAAAATGCAATACTATTGTGCGTGTTAAACTCAACTATGTTATTTTGCCGTGCAACATAAATTTCTTCTTCTTTCCCATTTTTTCCTTGTTTTGTGTGGCCGGGATTTATGTATCTGTTGTTTGTAGAATTATAACGTCTGAAATAGGAGGGGGGGGGGGGGGGGTGCTTGTTAATAGAGACAAAACAACGATAAATATATCCACTGTAATAACTACTAACTGCTATTTTATTACAATTGTTTTGTTTTTTGTTACAGGTATGTTTTTGTTTGGAGGGAAAGAAATTATCTGGAGGACTTCGGTACTTACTACATAATAAATAGAAAGGATTTTCTATTTCTGAGGAGAAATGTAAGTGTAGATTATTATTGGCCAAATAACTTGGAATAGTCTTTAAGTCCTATTCACACACAATTAGTAACTGTAACAAATTATGTGTGATTCGAATAAATATTTGAAATGAGTTAGTAACATAGAGTGATCTATGTTACTTATCCACTAAATTCCCAGAATTAGGATAATGACGATTTAATTCTGATAAATCCTGGTATATTTAATAATCACGACTGATTTATTGAACCTAAAATTAGGGAATAATATATTCCGATCTCTATTTGTGTTCGATTATTACCATATCACGCGCTGCCTTGTCGCTCCACTTCTAAAGAAAGCTATGTGGTTCCCCTGGGTCTGCTGCGAGCGTTGAACCCGTCTTGCTGTGCCAAGGCTTCTAGTCTCTGTCACATGCAGACATGGGCCACCCCAGTTCCACTTCATTCTTGAGATATCATATCTGAGTATTGAGTAAGAAAGATGTAATCATAATCAGGACTGGCACTGCGGTCCCTTGGGGACCAAGACACATTTGTTCAGCTCAATTAGTCTATAGCCTATCTAATTTTTTAGGTTTATGTTTAACTTACCACCAAATATAGTAACATAACTAGCTTTTGCCCGCGGCTTCGCCCGCGTAGATGTCGAACTTCTATCCACAATTTTATGCCCTTTAGGAGTTGAATAAAAAAAATCCTTTCTTAGTGGCTTAGGCTTACTCTTCACAAAGAATAATCCTCCAAGTTTCGTGTCTCTAGTTAGTTATTGTTAAATATCAACAAACGCGTTGATATAAGTCAGTGAGTTTACTTCCGGGGCAGCGGTAACTATTACAATTAATCCGTAACCCGTAAACGTGCTGACTGCTGTTTGAGGTGCGAGTGGAAGAAACGGTCCTTATCGGGCGGTGAGCTACCCATCGCTCGCCATTCGCAGTCCCGCGCCTGCGGTGGCTGGTAGTCGTCTTGCGACTTTCGACGTCTACGCCTGGCTCACTGTCCCGGGCGTGAGGCTTGACGCTGCGTCATGCTCGCCGCCGCCTCCTTCTCCAGCATGACTACTTCGCAGAAGGAGGCGACGGCTACCCATTTAGTCACCCCCGCCGATCGCCTCTGGAAGAACACGGCGGTGGCCCACCCAAGCGGGGCATACTACCATCGTATGCTCCACCGTGTGCTCTAGGCGACCATTTTCTCAGATATCCGTTTCTGGTGAGGACCTGTTTCTGGCGATACGTGAGAGCGCCCGCCGGGGCACCTATGTGTCTCAGCGTTATGTTAAATAGCCTATAACCAGGCCAAGAGTATGGAAAACAATCGTACCAAGTTTGGTTAAATCCCTTTAGCCCATGCGTGCACATACAGACAGACAAAAAAATACTGATTGCATTTTTGGCATCAGTATCGATCACAAATCATCCTACAATATTAATACGTACTAATTATAAATGCGATAGTAACTCTGTCTGTCAGTCTCTTCTTCACGCCTAAACCACTGAACCAATTCGAATGAAATTTGGTACAGATATAGTCTGGGACCCGAGAAAGGGCATATGATAGTTTTCGTCCCGGAAATTCCCCGGTAACGGGAACTGTTATTCCACGCGGACGAAGTCGCGGGCAAAAGCTAGTTTTGAATTTATGTATAATTTTGCTTCACGACCCACTCTCATAAGCATACGAAACGACACCCTCATACAAATCGAATCAGGGATAGAACCTGCAAGAGGTTAAAGTAAACAATTAATAAATTTACTAAATTAATTGATAACTTATTGTTTTTGACCAAATGACCCAATATTTATCACAAACGCATCGACAACAAAACACTTTTTACAACAGGGATAGAACCTGCACGAAGGAAAGCTGCCTGGGAGAGTCATTATTTTCACAAAAATCTTAACACCACTTTTTAGGAATCGTGACAGACGGTACAGCGCCATCTAGCGAAATTAAACGGAAACTATGGAGAAATTTTCGTTGCGCTTTGGGTTTATATTTTTTGAATGAAATGTCCGATTTGAGTAATTCAAAAAGTAATTAGTAGGTGTTGAATCAGACTTGAATAAAAAATTATTTATTTTGGTAAGGATGTATACAATATTTTATTTTTTGATTGATTTGATTGATTGATGTGTTGATGCGATTCTTTAGATTGACATAACTTTTTTATTTATGGACCGATTAATACAAAACAAAGACTAAATGTTAATCCCAGAAAACCGCCACGCATTAGTGAAAACCGCATTCAATTAGGTTAAGCCGTTTCTGAGATTAGCCTGAACAAACGTACAGACAAACAGACATACAGACAAACAGACAAAAATTCTAAAAATCATTGTTTTGGGTTCTATTGCGTATATAAAGTTTCCCTAATAAAGTTTTTCTTATTTATCTTCCATGTACAGACACCGACCTTTTAGAATTTTATTATATGTATAGATATAATGACATGACACTGACAGACAAAAATAGTAAAAAAAATGATCACCATATTATGTTTCATAAAGTATTCTACAAATAACCTATTTTCATTTTTATATGAATTAGACTGATTTTGATTTTGAACAAGGTAAATAAAATGAATCACTAGGTAGATCTGGCGCTCGGCGGCCGCTGCCGCGGCACGAGTCGAGCGCGTAGTGTGGTCACAGTTATAACCTAACCTAACACAATTTGGTGATCATATACTATTTTTTGGTGATCATTTACTATTTTTGGCACGCAAGAATATTATTTTGGTGAGCGTTTAATTTGTTCCCATTTTTTTATTGCCATAGAAAACTAGTATTTTAAATGAAAGCTGATCAAACGCGAAAAGCTTTTATGGCTATAAGCTGAATAAATAAACGTAGTCCCTTATACAGGTTATTCTATAACCTCACAAACATTTCATTTATAGTACTCACAGTTAGTCAATCCAGTTAATTACCATGTACCAATCCGCCCGGCTAGGACCAGGCCCGCGTCGGCGGCGCGTTAGTGTTCCACGCGCGCCTCAAAGAGAAGTCAGCACAGGAAGGGGCCCAACAGGGCCAACGCCTGACGGGGTTGCGGAATGTTTATGATAGTTACTGTGACCCTGGAACATAACGGGCAACCGAAGGAACATGAGTGGGTTTTAATCAGTAAAAGTCTGACACGCCCTTCCGCCGCACCTAGGACGGGAGCAGTATTAATTTGATGATTTCCCACTCCCCAAAAAAAAAAACATGTATTAATTCAATATTGGAACAAACAATTAGAAATTGAAAATGGCAGAATCTCAGTGGACTGAGATGATTTAGCATCAACCCTTCTCATTTTATATTACATAATTAAGAACAATGGCCCGGTCATTGTGATGAGCACATTGGTCAACGAACAATGGCGGTGTATGTCGCAGCACGCTTCCATCATTGTTGCTGTTTGCAAACTATGTATGTTTTGAAATTCATGATGGCGGCGGCTTCTTTCACATTGATTTGATATAAGTCAGTGGATGATGAGTTTGTTAAGAATCTACCTGTAGTAGATATTCGTTGTCAAGCGTATAAAAAACCTAAGAGATTTCATACAAATAAAATTATTTATGACTAGCTGTCCCCTGCGGTTTCACCCGCATTTTTCGTTACTGCTCCGCTCCCGTGGGTCGTAGCGTGATGGTATATAGCCTATAGCATTCCTCGATAAATGGGCTATGTACTAATGAAAGATTTTTCAAATCGGACCGGTAGTTCCAGAGATTACCCCCTACATACAAAACTTACAAATTTTACCTCTTTATAATATTAGTATAGATTATTCTAAATATATTGACTATCTGACTATACAATAGATAAAACTAAATTAAAGTTTATTTCTCGGTGATATTTTCTATTTTCCATACACTGGACTTTTAGTAGCGCTTTTTTTTTCATTTAGCAGCACAGCTAAATCCTTTTAGCGTTAGGTGAAAAACAGTGTCAGGAAGACATAAAAAAGAGGATAAAATCTAACCAAATCCGAAATACCTGTCGAAGTACCGAGTCCATTTTCCCGGTAATAGAACTAAGGCTATGATAAATGAAGCTCGCTTAGCAATGAAGTATTTATTTTAGCAATATTATTAATAATTCTAAAAAATAAACTAGGTCTTCTCGTTATAGACGGCGGCATAAGTAATACACGCTTTACAAAAAAATCAAATATCTATTGGAGTACAAAAGATACAGCTCTTTGACAGGCAGTAGAATTTTAGGTCTAGATACGTATAACTTTATATAAGTTGTCAAATATAAATGCAAAGTAGAGACGGGACCCTAGCTAAAGTACGCGCTAAAGCAACTTAAGTACGTGCTGACCAATTATATATTTATCCCTACCTTACTAATAGAGTATCCAAGATAATACCTCAGTTCCTCTAAGTAGGGAACCCTAAAAAGGTGCAAACGTACGTAGTAACAGTTCCGGCTATTATTCACGGATAGAGTGAGCAATAACTCAGAGAGCTGGAACACCTGTTCTTCAGTAGCAAACAAACGGCTATGATCAAAATTCATGCTGAATTGGATAGTGCCGTGACAAAAGACTGATATGATTCCGTGTAACACGCTACCTGTTATTGTTTTGTTTTTTTTTTGGAACTGTTATAAATACGCTTTGGTGGTATTTGGGACACTTTAAGGTGAACGCAGACTTGGCCGCACCGCACGCGCCGCAGTCTTCGCATTCGAATTCTTTATATGAAGTTCTATGCCACTTCGCACACCTACCCGCGTCGCAGTTGCCGCAGACCCTGAAACGACAACAAAGAAAATGCGATGACTGCGGGGACTGCGGCGCGTGTGGTGGGGCCAAGTCTGCGTTCACCTTAAGGGCGATTCTGCTAACTACATGGCATGTAAATTCAATTTGCAATGCTATTTCAGTGACTAATTTTGCGTTTTCAGTGGTAACTAATAAATGTGAGCAAATTAGGGTGAGTTTAACTAATTTTATTATCCACGGCACGATTGGCAAAATAACTGAGGGATGGACCCCGCCGTGGTTTGTGTCCCGGGTTCGATTGCCACAAGGAACAAAATCATATTTGTATGGCCTATAGGATAGATATTCCTCCGATTCGAGGCGGGATTTTTGTGTAGGTGAGTTTAATGGCCGAATACTCAAACATCACTAAATTTTCAGACGCTCTAAAACCTGTTGTTGTCTTTGTCACTCTAAAGGGATAAAATAAGGACAGCAACAGAGAGAGCGTCTTAAAATTAAGTGACGGTTGAATATTCGGGGGTATATGTTTGTAAAGACATCCCGTGCCTCGGAAAGCACGTAAACCCGTTGGTCCCGGCTGTCATTCGTAGAACTTTGACAGTCGTTACTGGTTAGCCAGAAACTATGAACAGTCTAAATAAGAGGTATCGTGTCGCCCAGTTACTGGGTTGTGGAGGTCAGATAGGCAGTCGCTCCACGTAAAATACCGGTATCCAGCTGAATCCGGTTAGGCTAGCAGCCGACCACAACACGATTGAGAAAAGGCTAGGGAGATGATGATATGTTTGTAAAGACACCCACAGTTATTACAGCGAAGACTTCCCAATGTAAGACAGCGTTTAAAAAAATCGCGATAAAAAATTTTTTTTTAGTACCAGTTTAATTATTCTCGTTACATATTTAATACTCTTATCAAAAGTTCCTCGAAATACATATATGTTAGTAATATTTCCGAGAACGAGGAAACTTATCGCTAAACATACGGACAATATTTACAATACCTACTTGTTAATAAGTAAACGTACGTAATACTACCAAACATGAATCTATACTGATTGGTTGCTCGGGAAAAGCCGTAGTAGCAGTACAAAAACAAGATAATTTACTTACTTAGGTATAATTGTAAAAAAAAAAACAATTGAATACGTTTACTTATATAATTAACACTTAATTGCGATCTCTGGTAATTACAAATATTTTCGTTTGTCCTGATCTGTTTTAGGCCCATGTAGGGTAGTGAGTGAACCTAGTCGTATCAGAACACACTAGTTCCTGCCCGTGATTTCGTCCGTAAGATAGGAAATAAAAATGTTCTCAAAGTGAATAAAATACTGACAAAACACAAAGATCGAAAATTAGAAATTATAGGTGTTTACATAATTATGTCTTTTATTCTTTTGTGCCAGAAAAACCAAAAAAAAAAAAATTATTTGAAGGATTTTTTAATGATCCTTTGAACCATTTTTATATAGTAAAATAATCGTAGTTTAAAAAACTTTAACCAGAGCATCGAATTAATAACCAAACGATAAAGATTATATTATTAAAATTATGGTAAAACCAATGATTACTATTATCCTGTTTAGATAAGCAACAGACACAAAAATGTCTGTTCAATAGTGATTAGAGTTATCGGACGACCTTGTAGATGGGATGTGATGGCAGATTGCATACAATCAATATAGGGGACATCACGTGTATGTCTAGATGTAACAGTAACATGATATTGGAAACTTACTTCATATTCCAAACAACAATACTTTTTAACCTTTTGAACGCGCGTGATCTGAACGCCAAGCACGAATTCACCACAAATATTTTTATAAATAAATAGGAATTCCAAAAGTTTATCGGTAATGTAATAATAATAATACCAGCCTATTACTGTCCCACTGCAGGGCAAAGCCCTCTTATACAGGGAAGGCACGAGCATTGATCACCACGCTTGCTCAAGGCAGATTGGCGATTACTGATTTATATTCACTACAAGTCCAGGTTTCTTCACGATGTTTTCCTCCCGATGTCTTTGATGTTAAGAAAAACTTTATAAAATCGAGATCGTCGGTAATGTAATCAATTAAATTTTTATTTTCAGCCACAGAGTTTTAAAAATTTAAGGGAAATGAGAATATACGACACCCTAAATGATTTTTTCTTGTTTATTTCGTGCTAATATAGTGCACCAATGACACGGATACACCACCAAGTACACCGATGACACATATGCGTCATCGGTGTACGTACGGGTCCCGCATGACAGGTCAGGTCTATGTAAAATGACGTACAACAGGTTACATAAATATTGTCATAAAATGCATCATTACTAAAAAGTTTAAAGATTTCTTGAAACTATAATTTTTATCTGGCCACTAATATTCAAGTAGAGAAGTAAATTGTAGCTCTAAATATTACTTTTATTAACAAGCAAGTACAACAGACTCATATTATATTAAAAAATAATATTAGTATGCAACACATGAAACGTCTCCAGTAACCAGAAACCGAATTTTAATCCAATCCCAATACGATTCCCAACCGCTGACAATCCTCCACGGGCTTGGACTTTACTTCACGTCATGTCATTTGGAATTTATGTAGCTCGTGAAGAAAGGTATTAGGGGCTAGTAAGATAAACCAAACTAAACTCATATCCCGACGTTGCCTTGCTAGTACAAAACTTCATTATATTGCGAAATTTATTGAGATTGTTAGCTCAACACGAACAGAACGCTTCCAAGGATTTTAATCCTTCGAACACACGTGATTTGAGACACAATAGTACCATACCATACCACAGCTGGCCGGTAGGTCGTTGAAAGGTTAAGGGCTATAAACGAATTAATATATGAATATTTTAGAGACTGGGCAAGTTAGTACCAATATAACTATTAATACATATGCACTTTCTAAGTTTATCGAGGACATTACTGTCATCGCGTCCCTCGATCTAGAAAATACAGACGTCAAAATGTAGTCTTAAGCCAGAAAATTTGGCAAACAGTCTAATTAAGGGGTTTCGTGTCACAGTACACAGTAAATAGTAAGTTGTAGAGGTCGGATAGACAGTCGTTCTATACATATAAAACTATTAATAGTATTCAGTTGCAACCTTTTCGACTGGAAGCCGAATCTTAATTCGGCTTAGGTTCTTCGAATCTGGAAGAAAATCGATAATTAGGAAAAGACTAGGCGTCTTTCTAGCCTTTTCTTACCGATCTTAGGAGATTATCATGTATTTTTCAACCTACGCCATTGTCTTATTTTAGACAAGTTTCATGCCTTATGCATAATTAAGCCCAAGTCTAAATCAAACCATATCATCCATAAACGTCCATCATAATTCGCCCCACTAGACTTCACTCGCACGCCTATAAAGAAGTCACATAAACTTGTTTGTTTACGTTGTTTCTCACACGCACTTTAATTATCCAAGTTGGGCTGACGTAAAGGCCTGTTTCACGGAGCAATGGTGATTTACTGCTATACCACCGCCCTGTAAGCCGAAGATATTCTCTCACTGCCCTAACGTTAGCACCTACGAGAATAGATTTTAATAGTGTGGTAAATTTACTCCTTTTACGGTCCTCGTAAAGCGAACCAAAGAGTTGAACAGCGATTTGCTGCTACCACAAATAGGTTTTACAGCGTGTTGTTACCTACATGTTCCGGAATCGAAGTTTTTATCAGTACTTTTATCCGGAACAGAGTAGTGATTAAATACGGGTTTTGTTACTGTTGAGGCTGTGGGTACTTTTGCTATATGGATGCATTATTCCGAATCCGATTGCTTATGTTTTGATAGACAAATGTGACATGGACCATTGTGTGATGTTATGTATCTTTTGTTTTCTGATGTATACATTAATACAAACTTTCATCAAAATCTCTTCACAAGTTTTTGTGTGAAAGAAACCCACATCGTCACAAACTTTTGGGCTTGTTTCTCGCGGTTTCTCCCACATCTTTAGTTACTGCTCCGCTGAAAGTCTGACCTTGACGTTATTTTTTTATGCTATTCTTTATGAATCACACAAGACTACTATCATGAACCAAATACATAAAAAAAAATCAATCCGTCTAGAAGATTTAGTAATTAGCCTGGTTAAACCAGCCAAAAAATCTAGAAAGTATCTTATTCTTGTTGACATTTGTGTAAATATAGCATTGTGTCGTCTTAAGGGCTGTCATCTGCGTTATGCCCACGCATGACTACCTACGTGTAAGTAGTTGAACGTACGAACAAACGCACCTAAGAATATAAGTGGCACTAAAAGGAGAAACTTTAAGATACCCTCTCAAGTAGTATTTTCACCTTGAAGATGTGTTTTATAGCTATGTGCTTGAAATGGATGGGCTCCTTGTTCGTTCTTATTGCACCTAAGGCGCTTATTACACTGCGACGTGTCCCGAGAACAGTTCAATGTATATAAAAAAACTTGTTGTTTTACTAACAATTAGTTTTGAAGTACACATAGTTATGGAGTTGACTTTTAACGAATTCCTGGCGATTTTCTGAGTATAGGTTCAATTCACTTATCAAAAAATGCATTGTCATCAAAACTGAACCGACATGCAAAACTCCAGCTCTGTCAAATTCCAAGAAGAGGTCGAATAATGATTTTCGAATTTTGAAGCGAGCAGCTTGTTAAAACGTGCAGAGTGTTAATTGCCTTAAATTAGTATGAATCTGGATTTACTTTCAGGGAAGAGTGAAGGTGATTTTTTTGATGACAACTTTGAGACGCTCTCAAATCTGTTGCTGTCCCCACTTTATCCCTTTAAGCGTCAATTCACACGTACCACAACCACACCACGTCGCAGCGACAAAATGTGGTCAAGATGTGGTTACGTGTGAATAGTGACGCAGCGGCTTTTTGCAGCTGCGTTGTGGTAGCCACAAAATGTCGATGTGGTTAGCGCAGGCGCCAGCTAGGCGCGCGTGGACGTCATGTCGTGGCGATGTGGCCGCGCTGCCGCCGCGTTGCCGTCGCGATGTGGTTGCGATGTAGTCGTATTACACAGGTGGTCGATAACAACCACAAAATGTGGTGCGTATGAATTGTAATATTCATTTTCAATACAAAATTTACGCCCGACCACATCGCGGCGTTGTGGTGTGGTTGTCGCTGTGGTGTGGTTGTGGTACGTGTGAATTGAGCCTTAAGTGACAAAGGCAGCAACAGAGAGAGCGTCTCAAAGTTAAGTGACGATTCAGTATTCGGCCATATGAGACATCACTTTTGTTGCGTCACAATTTCTCTTATTTTTCGAAATAAAATATGCTAGGTATATAAAGTACTATAGATTGTTGTCTTATAATGGTTACTAATGTACCTAATTTGATATTTTGAACTAAGTTAGTTTTTCGTGATTTCGTTTTTGCATTATAGTGTTTGAGAATTGCCAAAACTACCAACCTATTCTGATTGCGAATGTTAAAGTCATGAAACCCCAATCCCAGGGGTGTTCTGGGAGAGTAAGTGTCTCCAAACATCGTAGTATCGTTCGTCCATACTATCCATTCATTTGGTGACAGTTTACAGGTAAAAAACCAATCCATACTAATATTATAAATGGGAAAGTGTGTCTGTCTGTCTGTCTGTATGTTTGTCTTTCTGTCACGGCAAAACGGAGCGACCAATTGACGTGATTTTTTAAGTGGAGATAGTTGAAGGATGGAGAGTAACATAGGCTACTTTCTGTCTCTTTCTAACGCTAGCAAAGCCGTGGGCAAAAGCTAGTGATTTTATAAGTACAAAGGTGTAAAAAACAAATCAAATCTAAGGGGTGTATTTGACAGCCATAATGCCCGATAGTAAGGCGTGTGTTCGATTTATCTGCGTTAGATATTCGATAAGTCTCCGACTTAATTGTGCTTTTGCCAAAATAAATTGCGTTATGGCTCTCCTCGTAACTAATCTAAAGTATTCCTCGCTTTCGTCAACGTTTCTTACATTACTTTAGCCAAAGATACTATTTAATTAAGCCTCTAATAACATAAAAACAAAAGTAACAGAAATTCCTGCCTCGCTGTTATATTGTTACAGAGAAATATTTCAAGCAATTGTGTCCTCTTATTTCATGTAAATGTTATTAAAGAATGTGATATCGTTATAGCAATACTTGTGTTTCTAATTAATTTTTGTTGCCGCGTAAGGCGATCAAATCTCTTGTAATTAGTGCAATGAATTAGTTTGGGGCGATTGTGGCCGCATTAATTCATCTAATTTGGGCTGTTGTTTTCTTTCATCACCCGGGCTTTTGGTTGAAGCGAGCGGTTGCTTATTCAAGGGATTAAGGTTTATTCACGAATAACTCTTGTGTTCTCATAAAACTTAATTAATTTAATGCAAATTCTATTTGTAAGGTTCAAGTAAGTGTCTGTTAATGTAGAGATATTGAAAGCACAATAATTTGGGTCTAAAAATTTGTTCAACGACCACGCGACAGCCGGCTATCGGGCTGCTATTGTCTTTCTATTGTGCCTCGAATCACGTATGTTCGAAGGTTTAAAATATCAAATAGCATAGGATAATAAAACATATTACTTACGTGTAGAAAAAAAAATGTTTACTTCTTCTTAGAAGAAATAATGAGTTTCTAAAATATTGTAGATAATCTTAACATGTGTTCACGGAGTTGATATAATCTGGCGACGAAATTATTATGTTTTCTATTTATTAAATCTGTGAGCAATATTAAGTTATTGACCTGTAGGACAAAAGGTGAAATGTGAAGGGTCCTGACATTGAGGGCTTCATTAATTATGTCACAGACACTAGGCTTATATGGTCTGACATTAAATACATTCATTTTATGTGGTGCCGTCAAATGCATTAGTTACTTAAGTTTTTATAAGAGTTCTTACTTTACAGCTTAATATTTTTTTTATTGTGTTATTTGATGCATTTTTTTTAAGTTTCAGTGTCAGTCAGGTTTAACTATCTCACTGTCTAAACGATTTAAAGGGTTAAAAATCTTTTAATAGGCTTTTCTCTTAAATTATACACCTAAGCCTCTTAAAATCTATTGATAAAACCGCATGAAAGTTGGTTCAGTAGTTTTTGAGTTGGTGTACACCTTGGTGACCCGCTTCCTAGTTCATCTTTTGTTTTGTGAAAAATCTCCATCTTTAGTTTCCCGAGTTTTAAGAGCATAAACCTAGGTACTATAAGTTTGAGTTTCATTGCTATTCTTAAAAAAATATTCTAATTAATTACCGCAATATATTTTTAATACCCTACCATTAGAATTAGAACGAAATGAAAAATATAATTCTGTCTTAAAAAGTCCAATATAACGAAGACCAGTAACCATAGTCGTAAAGTAAATGATCTTTTTATATTTGTTTACGCAGCTTCATATTTATGTAATATCAGACTGTATAAAGTTCTAGAAAATAACGTTGTTGCTCTAAGAAATAGAGTATTTTATAACCTCGTTATTTATTTCAGTTGATGGATACTTAAGTCCCCGGGTTTTGCTTGAAAGGAGCTTAGTTCATTATGTCAGTTGGATCATTTGGTTCCTTTCAAAATGGTTGAGGTAAATGGTGCTAATGTCATACGTCTATCTCGTGAACTAGCGTTGTCAGGTGAGGTTAATCGTCTCTTAACTGCCATGGCTTTAATTCTTGATTTCACTAAATTGTTTACTTTGCTCTTTAACTACAAAGTTTTTACATATATGGAAGCGAAAACAATGTGACCAAGATATTATAAAATCAGCTTGCTTAAAATATTCTTTTAGGTCTTCACGGATACTCTTTTCTACCAAGTGCTTGTCCTTCACAATCTATCCCTCTTTGACGTTTTAGTTAGACAACAAATTGACTGACTCCGACAATTCATAAGTAAGTTAATGGTCTAACTGCAACAAATGCCTTGAATTCGACTTAGACTGAGGCTACACTAGGCTGCGACGCGAACTGCGACGCACGAGCGATTGAAACAAATACATGGATTCTCACTAAACGGCTACACCGTTCATCAAATATTACTAGCGATCTTTGATTATTTCTGCGACAGGAACTACATTACTGTAATCGCGGCACCGGCTACATCGACGTATCAGCGAAATTGAATCTAATATACGCCAGATTTTCGGTTATAATGTAGCCATTCCACGTTTATCTCGTTTCGCTCTTCCAGTCGCATCGCAAATCGCTGCCTACTGTAGCCTCAGCCTAAATCTAAATACATACAGTACTACAGAAAGCAGAACAATGCGCAAACAGCTGTAATCTAGAGTCGTATAAGTTTTGCAATAAATAAAAACTTGCGCTTTGTAAACTTAATACTGTAAACTGTTGTACTGTTTCTAATGAGATGCGAACAGACAGAAGCTATTACCTACCGTTGTTTAGGTATTAGATTTAGTATCTGTTTTTAGTCTTAATGTGGGGTAATAAACTGTTGGCTGAAGTTTTGAAGGTTAATAAGAGGGTTATGATATTATTATGACTCATCAATTTGTTTGTGTTACAACTTAAATGTAATACTAATGCTTGTATTACTGTTGTTGCCGCTGCTAGCGCCATACTTTTTATTTTGTTCTACGCAATGATGTTATAAGTAAAAAAGTGTAGATAGGTTACCCAAACGAAATTCTATCTTCAAAAACGGCACACTAACGCACACATACATTACACGTCAAAGTAGGAAGACATGATTGAAGTAGTGCGAGTGAAAAAGAGATAAACGTCAAATGTCAACGCGATACTCAGTATCATGTTTGTCAATTGGCAAACTTTTAATGTGCCACTTTTTGACTGCGTCAAAAAGTGGCACATTAAAAGGCTGCGTATCTAGGTACACTTTTTTACTATAACATCATTGGTTCTACGAATGTGTTTGTAATTACCATAAAGTTATTTTCTTACCGACTTTAAATGACAATTAGGTCGACATTTTGACATGTCTAGTAATTTTGTCAGTTTCAAACGATTTATCGTCGAAATGTGTCATGATTCTATTTGATGTTGACTCAATTGCCACAAAAAGAATAAAAAGAGTAATAATAAAAATTTGGAGATGGTACTAATGAACAATCGTAAGGTTAATGATCAAAATTGGCAAGGTTACTTTACTGAAACTAAAACAACGAATAAATAAAAAACAAAAGACTGGATTATACCCCCATTCATAAAGACGTCGGTAAAAGTAAAACTTTGTGAGGTAACTTAGACTTAAAATGTGCAAAAGTCTGAATTCGCCATTTCGCAAACAAGTGTGGTGCGATTAATGCTCGTGCCTTCTCTGTATGAGAAAAGGCATTTGACCTGTAGTGGGACAGTTATAATAGTACATAATATT
Organism: Athetis lepigone; assembly: GCA_033675125.1. Lineage (NCBI taxonomy): Eukaryota > Metazoa > Arthropoda > Insecta > Lepidoptera > Noctuidae > Athetis > Athetis lepigone. The sequence continues at coordinate 9,095,518 of CM066243.1, read as the reverse complement.
GCCATTGACATAAAGTGAGCTTTCAAGTGAGTATTAAGTGAAATGAAAGCTCACACTAACCTCACTTCAAGTTTCCGAGAAAAAGCGATCAAAGGTTAAGAGCACTTGACCTAAAGAATACTGCCAAGGTCAGGTTATATAATACAAAGTCTAGGACGTCCCGACCCGGGATTATTTTAAATATTAACCGCCTGTATAAGATATAGGCGTCTGTATACACAAGCTAAGCGATCATTGTCCTGTCTGGCGCCAAATAACATATTATTTTCTACAACCCTTTTACCAAGTAACGGTCAACATAAAGAGATAATATTTGCGAGCAAAAAATTCGTGTTAGCTTATCGTGGAGACGGGACATTACATGGACAAAAGAAAACAATACGAGAAGATTATACGATGTATTCTAAGAACTGATTACCAACCGTTGTAATTGATAGCTTCGAACGTCTTTGTCACGTGAGAGTGTTTTTGCTGCTTTTTAAATCACTGGAAAACGGTTTATCTGATGCTCAATGGTCACTGCAACATGGAACATCTGCGTCACCAGACACTTTGCAGATGCGTTTCCATTCCAAAGACAAATATGGAACCCTTCGAACCGGAACATAGAAAGCTTTGTGATATTATTAAATACGGTAGTTGTACTTCGCCGCATGAGCCAGCTTTTGATGCTACTGAATCGGTACTTACTGGAAAAAATCCTAGCAGTCCTCTATATTACATTCACATCCCACACAACATCTCACATTGGCAGGCCCATATAGTAGCCGATAAGCAAGTCAATAGCTCATGTCAATATAAATAGGACTTTCTGGTTATTTCTGAATTGTGGTAATTTCAACATGGCTGAAACATTAAGAGCTACTATAGCCGCTAGTAAAAATCCGTTATGGGAATATTAAGTTCATAAAAGAAACTTTGCTGAGTCAAACCCCAATATACACTAGAAAAATCTACAACACAGCTACCCATGAACCCAATGAATTGGTACACTAAACGTTCTTATGAAATATTGCCACAATTACCGCTCAGAGCTGCAAATGGATTGATCGCAATATGTTATTGTTAGCGGACAGGAGGATGCTGCCCATCTTTGCGAGATACTAAGCGTCTAGGCATCTAAATAATACTGAAAGACTTTTCTTATATGTCATTGGATTGCAAATCCACTGACAGCCCATCAGAAGACATGCTGAAATGGCCACCACGGCCAGACATCTGCAGCGCCAAAAGCCTCTGTGTTGTGTTGCTAACTTGGAGACACAGCTGATATGTCTGATGGATGGATGGGAAATAATCCCCTCGCTCTGGGCGGCGCCGAAGGGAGTGCCAGATTTCTACTGACTAAAACCCATCCACGTCCTTTCTTAGCCCTAAATGTCCGGGGCCGGGGTATCGTTTTCGAACAACCCGCAGCCCCGGCAGATGTATCATGTGCCTGGACTCGAAACATAGCATTTACGTTTAGTTGCTAAATGTGCTTTAGAAATATTCTTGGTTAACTAACAACGCTTCTCAACGTTAGCAAATATTTAAACAATGCTTAACGTATGCAAATACCAAACTATTGTTGATTCAAACAACTAGTTTGAATGGAATTACACCCAATTGTACGACTCCTTAGCAACAGCAAAATTCACCAGTGAACTGGTTTGTCTGACCGCTTAAATACGTTTTATTTACAAATTAATGACGGAAATCGGTTCAATGGCCGTTCCCGCGAACTCGTGCATTTTAATGTTACATTTTGTATGTAAGCTTCCTAAAGTTCTTGATTTACGCGCTTTTAAATCTTTCATTGTAAACTCTCGGTTTTAATGTTTGTTCATACAAGGTTTTCGCATTAAAAACGTTGGTTTATACAGATTCTGGCACGCTGAAATAGGGTTGTGTATAAACAGAGTCGCGACGGAATGCGAGTGCATGTTGACGGTGTGCCAACTAGGCCCACTGCGAATTAAATTAAATACTAGGCTGCACGTGAAAACTGGTATATTATTATCTTTCTTTGTGTGTCATCTTTGTTTTATTATATTGCCTATAATTAGCCGGTAGTTTCGGCATGACCGTCGGAGCTGTAGATTAGCGTTTAGCTACTGCTCGGCGAGTTGCGTTATTTATTCTCGTACGGAAACGATATTTGCATAGTCTAAGTTAGTTGTTCTGATTCTGATTGCTCAATCTATACTAATATTATAAATGTGAAAGTTACTCTGTCTGTGTCGGTTTCACGCCAAAGCTACTGAAAAGATTTAAATGGGGACAGGGACATATAATTATAGTTTTTATCTCAAAAAACCACACTGAAACGAGTACTATGCGCGTAAAACGTCAGTTTATAGGCTAGCTTATCTGCTTTGCCCACTGTACATATGTTTGTAAACGCTCGCACGATGCAGGAGAAACTAAAAAGAAATCTTAAACTTAAATGCTTTTGGGAGGAAGCCATTCTCCCCGGTCCTTCACTGTAGACCTTGATGAAGATGGCGCGACGCCCTTCATATCTTCCTTGAGGATAGGCTTTCAAATAATTTTCAGAACTAAATCAACGTACGTTTCTAAAAGAAATAATTCTAAGAATGATTACTAGGCTAAGGGCTCCTTTGTTGTTCGAGCTGTGTAAGCTTCTAAGATATTAGGTAAATACTCACTTAGTAATTTCTTCTTACTTTTAAAATATACTTTTCTTTTTCGGTACTGCTTATACATTTCGAATATCCAGTTTTATTATATTACATTAGGTTAAGAAAAACAAAATGGGCCAAAATTCTGAATGTAGATATATATATTTTAACTTATTTTGTGGAATGGTGGCACTATATTATTGATTAATTATTTAAAGCTACTGAGTCTTCGCCACAATAACGTAACTATGTCATTATTATTGCTGATCGGACGAATACATGTTATATGTTTTAACTATGAATGCTGTATACTTACAACTATTTTAGTAGTCATAAAGCAATTTCGGGAGTAGGTTTCCAACCTGTAAAAATAATGAGGAAAAGTAAATAACTACAGACCGGAAACATTATTTTGAATAACTTACTTAAAATTAATATAGAATATCCAACATATCCAAAACTCAACATTTACTTAAAAAAAGTTCAATAAATAAAAACAGTACTGACACATTCAGTCTTCGCGTACAGCGATTGCGAATCGAATCGCAAAGTAAGCAAGTAGTATTATTTTCTTGTAAGTGCAAACGAGTCAAAGTTTTATTGGAGATGGCTGAACTTTATAGCAGTACGCGATAGAGTGAGACACCTCTACTAGAGCCACGTGATATTGATACAAATTTAAACTTTTCTTTCAGTACCGCCTTCACAGTGGCGTCTGCAAACTTGCTTTACGACACCCATTTCTTTAAAAAAATATCTCTCTTTTTCTACTCTATCCAGACTTGATTGCTTTTATAACTTACGAATTGGACCATAAATAAGTGTTCAAAGATGAAATGAGAAAAACATTTTTCTATACGAAATGCGAAAACGATTCCACATCGGTGACACTCGCGACATGACAGATGCGTGAAACAGTGGACGTATAAATTGAACGGTGTTATCGGATGTAGCTAAATAGAAATTTGAATGATCGGCGCGTCAGTCAGACAGGCACAGGTAGGCTAACATTTCCAGGATGTGTAATGCCGTCGTTCACTGATCGCATCGCGATACTAATCGAAATGGCCATTGTGTTAGTCCGGATGCAAACCGCACGCTCCAATCTCGCGCCCTCGCACAATGCACGCCAGCACACGATCGCACACACCGAATACTTTGTACAGAACCTACTAGGGTTCCCATACAACCACTAATTAACTCTAATCTGATTGCCTCAGTTCAATGGAATTTCGACTGGTATTTGCTAAGTTTTCCCAATTAATTACGTTTTCACCCCGAAGGTTCGCTGTTTTACTTTATCGGGGAAAACCAATCAAGTGTAGCCAAACATGCGATTAGTTCTTCTCTACCACGATTAAGCGTTACATTTGATACACAGGTGATTCTGTAATTATTTTGCTAAGTCAACTAGTTAGGCTCGAATGATTATTTGATCGATTTGGTTTAACACTAAGTACATATATGTTTACTTCTGTTGGTTTAAAGTGACCTGAATGGAATTGTGTAAATGGTTTACAGAAAATGTGGTAGCCATGTCAACGTACCTAAATAGTTGAATATTTTATGAATGTATTATGCAAACTTCATGTTTTGTTAACAGTTAAAATATTTCATCACAATACGTCCTCTGTGCCAACCCTACAAATCACAATGAAAATCTAGCCGAGGCGTAATCTAATATTCCGGAATTGGTGAAAACTGTTTTATTCACGTTTCTGTACAATAAATAGTACAGTTTTGTGCAAGAGTTCACTGTAACGTATTAAACAACATTGTTATATGACATGCCCTATATAGGAGCTAATTTATGTATCTTCGACACCGAACACTTGAATAACTAAGTGGCATTTAGCGAGCGTTAGTAATAATACATAATAGCGTGTTTACTGTTTAATCTTCATGTAGACAACAAAGTGAGATGTCTCACAGTTTCTAATCAATCTTAAACACCGGGTAAATTGTCTCTATAATCACGTGGGGTTTCGTACTTCGTGAATGTTATGAGTAGCAATTCTCGTGGCCCAGCCACGAAGGCTAAAGTATGTGCACAAGGGAGTTTTTAGTGGGTGCAATCCCCACATAAACCAACGTTTCCCTGTACGGACGGTGGCATGCGTTAGGCATTTCCTTCGCTTAAAAAAAGGGTTTCGTACTTCAAAAAGACACACGTAAATAAAATAGGATCATTGTGTTGTCTGCCTGTTCGTTTTTTTTTCTTAAATTTATTATAATTTGGTCTCTCAATCAAACTTCTAAGTTGACTCAATTAAATTATCAAAAGATAAGGTCACGTGTGCTCAGCCCAGGTTATGTCGTATATTTTGCCATTCGGATGGAAGGGAATCAAAATCTAGGGATAGGGTACTTTGGGTGAACCTAGAATCATGATACTTAGTTGACAAGAAGCAATGTCATGTAGCACAAGTAAAAGAAAAAAAAACGAAAATCATAAAGTAAACTTTCAAAACACTAGAAATAAATAACTATCCAAATATCTATCCGAATCCTCGGTGCATGAGTCCTTACTCACTTTGCCGGTTTAATAAAAGTTCTTCAGTAACAGCCCGAAATATTAATAAAATAATAATAAAACCAGCCTGTAACTGTCCCACTGCTGGGCAAAGGCCTCTTCTCATACAGAGAAGGCACGAGCATTGATCACCACGCTTGCTCAAGGCGGGTTGGCGATTTCGGACTCATATTAACTACAAGTCCAGGTTTCCTCACGATGTTTTCCTTCACCGATGTCTGTGATGTCTAAGATAAACTTTGGAAAGTACATATGAATTGAAAAAGTCACATTGTTATATAAAATATTGACAAGGAATAAATTTTTGATATTGATGTGTTCCCCAGCGAACGAAATATTTGTTTGAAAGGAAAATATTTGCATTATTTATTATTATTGTAACATTATCGAGGTATGCCCAGTATCAAGTATGTTTGTGTACACTTAAAATTTCTGTTAAACAAATATAGAGTGACAAATAAATGGGTGAATTAGTGAAGATATTTTAATGGTGTGCCTAGTGTTATTATTGGCCCTAGAACACTTTCGTATTGATGAGTTTAAATATGAAATCGTGCGTGCAAGGTCACAAAGAAATGTAAACTTAAGAAGGTATGTGCAACCGACTTGTAATAATTATTTTGGCCGCAGGTGTCGAAAATACTTAATTCCAACTATTTTCAATAGCCTTCCGAGGGATATGGAAAACGATTGTATTTCAAAATTATCTTTTAAAAACAAAGTGCAAAAGTATTTATTAGCAGAATTTAGTCGGAGGATTGTGCCGGGAGAGTAGGGACGATCAGGATTAATTTGAAGTGTTTTTGTTCTGGTGGCATAGTTTTTTATAGATTATAGTTTAATTTTTGTTTTTACTTCAACTTTCAATAAAACCCAAATGAAAAAATGTAATTACAATAAAATTGTACCTATTGTATAAACTGGGAGCTACATCTGCCAACAAACTGTAATGCAGTTTGGCAGAGGTATTATGTAACCTAAATGTATGTGAACAATATAAATAAACATTTTTTAATTTTTTTTTTTTTTTTTTTCAAAATAGCAGAGGTATTTGGTCTCGTAAAAGATAAATTCCTATGACATTTCTTTTGTAAATCTAGTAGCGTTGGTAAATAGTTCCGACGTTCGCCTTGACTTTGTAATATATCGTTTAACATTATACGGTTGAGATTCTGTAAACGGGTTTATATATGCAGGAGCTATATTGTGTGTTTGTGAGTAGTTTATTTTCGCGAACATTCGGTGTTGAAATGTTAGAACAAATCTTTCAGCTCATGGTCATGGCTTGTTATTGTTAATGAAAACAGCTACAATTATTATACTGGCTGTCAATAATATTTATAAATATTGTGGTCTTTACAATTGTTTCTTGGTTTCCTGTCTTCACAGCGTTTGGACAAGTACATATTTATGGGTATTTAAAACATGATTTACAAGTAAACCATTCGTAGTAGTTAATATTTGTACCTTTCTTACCTCTAATATGATGAAAAAAACACATCATGTGGGCCGATATTTAGAATAAATTCGGTGCTTACATAATTCTAGAACTCCAGCGAAACTAAAATCTACTGTTTATTACGTTTTGACCGTGTAGGTGATACGTTTTTGTATAAAACCGTTTTTTTTTAATTTTACATTATCCATTTGATACGAGCATATGTAAATAGATGTCTTAGCGACCTGACTTCTCAAATTGTCCGTAACATACACTTCTCTCTTCAATCACATATTGTACTTGATAAATGCAAATACATTAACTTAGCTACACTAACCTAATGATTTATATAGGTAAAATCAAATTGAATAAAGCTCTTATTACTAATGCATTAGAGTTCACTTATTGTTTCAAATAATTAATTGTGCGTAATAAAGCTTTATTTTATTTAACGTTGTATGATTAAATACTTCTATTTTTTTATGCAATAAAGTCAGAGTATTTTTCTTCATATTTATTTATCGCTTATAAGTAACTAGCTTTTGCCCGTGGTTTCGCCGGATTGGATGTCAGACCATTTTTATTTCCATTCACTATTAATTCCCTCTATGGGTGGAATTTCCAATAATTTTGCAATCTTTCCAAGATTCATGTCTCTAAGACCAGCGGTTTGGGCTGTGCGTTGATATATCTACAGTCAGTTTACCATTTTATATAAATACTAGGATTTGCCCGCGGCTTCGCTCGCGTTAAAAAGAGACAAAAAGTAGCCTATGTTACTCTCCATCCCTTCAACTATCTCCACTTAAAAAATCACGTCAATTCGTCACTCCGTTTTGCCGTGAAAGAAAGACAAACATACAGACAGACAGACACACTTTCCCATTTAGTATGGATATACAGTAGCTGGCCAAATTATTAGGGACAGTGTCATGATTTTTGTATTATGAAGTTGGATTGATTTTTTCAGAAAGTGATTGGTTGTAGACTTCAGTGGTAATTTTTATTCAAAAACCTTATTATTTAAGATTATAAAAATAAGAAATATGAAGGTGAAATTATACCTGGTAATTAGTTTAAAAAAATAACGCATTAATAAGTTAAAAGTAAATATTTTGTGTATAACTTAATATTTTGCGACGCCGCCTAATGCTGTAATAACAGCTCGTATAAGACGTTTTATACGTTCTATACATTATATAACAGGTTGTTTAGGCTTGTGCCATGATAAAACTCATTTCTATGAACTGCAATGAGCTGGTATTTAGTGGTTACGAAGTGCTTAACGATAGCCCTCTTGATGAGCTTCTGCATGTTCACAATAGAGTTCGTATCTGGTGAATTATCTAGTTAGTGCAAAAAATATTTATTTATTTTTCAGACAGGAATGCTTTAACACTCTTGGCCTTGATATACGATGTAGAATCGTGCATAAAATTTAACTCTCCGGCTACTGGGCACCCATTCTTCGACTTGCGGCCATAATTCAGTTTTTAGTACTAACTTGTACAGATCTTGCCTTGTAGTCACTTTCACGAAATATAGGCACCCCATGCTTTTAGCTGAGATGTTAAATCACACAATGATGCTGCCTGGTTGTTAAGTTTTCCCTAAAAAGCAAACTGCATGGAGCTGTTCTCGCACAATTCCACGATGTGTACGACTGCAAATGAGCTCTTATCGTCCTCCACTTGAAAAAAATATTCGTTGGAAAGGCATACACAGAAAATAATGCAATAATTACTGAATAGTGTATTTCAGAGGTATGGGAATATTAAAAGTAATATTATTAACCGATTCCAGTCTGCCACTGTCATACTTCGGTGTTGCCAGGCCCACTGCAGTCGTTTCTACTTCATGGTCTCGGTGAGGCGCGATTTTTTGATCGGCCGGCGATTTATCCAATTCTTCTCGGCCAACCTCCGTCAAACTGCCCGATCGAATACTTCTATTTTCTTGTCTTATCCCTCGTTTATAATCGTAGTCAGGGAAACAATACACTTTTTATCATGTTTTAGGCAGACATCTCTGTATTTAAGGTCAGAACAAAGAGTGGTGATCCGTTTTTTGCCACATTTTTTCACACTCTGTGTTTTTTGAAGTTTGTTCTGATCAGATTTTACTTTAATACTGTTTACTTCAGACTTTTAGACACATGTAATAGCTGTGAAATCTTTCAGAGAATGTGTAAAATACAGAAACAACGTTTTTATTTTTAAAAGCTTTTGTAGAAACGTGTCTACATCTTTATCCATTTTAAAAAGGCGAAATTTTAAACATATCACGTAATATCGTTCTCAAAACTTAGTATTTTGTATTCAATTTAAGAAAAATAGGACATCATCAGAAACATTATCTGCGGTTTGATTAGTTTTAACAGAAACATCTTGTAAAATTAAAACCAAAAATAGTTTTTGCCATCAATGAAACAAAAGTAATTTTCAACTGAAGTTAACAAAATTGCTACATATTATAAGCTATACCACTTTTTTTGAAAATGACTCGATCACATGGTGGTATCACATATCAAAATTAATAATAATAATACCAGGAGTAAAACCAAACCAGAAAAACCTATATAACATTATTTATTTTTTTGAAAAAGATGTTTGAACAAAATAATTTTGCTCAATGAATACTGTCCCTAATAATTTGGCCACCGATGGTAGGTTATTTATAATAATATGTTCCATATATTAACTTGCCCTCCTCTCCCCCCTGGCCCGTCGGCTGGTGCCGCTCTTGACAATAATTAACAATACTTCATTAATTAAGTGTTAATTAGTAGAGCTTGTTTTTTTCCTGCTTAAAAGTAAAATACAAGGTTATTTAAATACGGGAAATCACATTTTAATTACAATAATGAGACATTCTATTAAATTGTAAAACAATACCTCTAGGTATCTGTTTGTTTTTTTTTTCTTTAAATAAATTCACCGTTAGATAATGTTAGCTACCGTTTGTTAAACAACAATTGTTTAACAACAATTGTTTGGATGTTCATCAAAATTTGATCCCTCTACCAAAACAGACGGACGAACAGTCAGACAGACAGATGGACAGAGATTGGAGGCTCAGTCTAAGGGTCTCCCATTTGACCCCTTCGGATGAAAACCGTAAATAAACCGTTTGGATAAAAACCGTAAATAAAACAGATAATTTGATTCGAAAGTATCTTTTTTGCCCTTTTACTTTCACATACTTATACCGTACCCTGTAAAACAAAATACACAATTTGTAACACAAATTCTAATTTTATTTACGTCTACCAAAGGCGGTTTATTTAAAATTTCGCGCACAACTAGAGCGAAAAACGAAAGGCCTGTCCTCAGATCAAAGGTGAAAGGTCTCTCCGTACTGTGGCCGAAAGTCTAGCTTTTTTAGAAGGGTTAACCTTTTGAACGTAACAGGGGTAACGTTGTTTGTCCATTAATTTAGGATACTTTAAAAGGGAATTACGTTGATGTCCTTGGTTGGATAGGTCCGGAAAAAATCTAAAAGGAGTCTAAACTAAAGCCCTTGATTTATTAGAATGTCAATGTTGTAAGATTTATTCCTTAAAATTGTCTTTGTGATTGATTATGGCTTAACTAGTCTATGTTTTGATGATCCGCTTTGCTTGGTATCTGTTTTTTTAGGATTCTGTACCGAAACGGTACAATAGGAATCCTTATAGTTTAAGTCAAGTCCGTCTATCCATCCTCGGCCTACCGCCTAAATGGTTAGAGCTAGAAGATGAAACTTTGCATGATTATGTGTATTTATCATGTCGACAAAGTGCCAAAATAGTCATGATTTTTTTTGCGGTGTATCCTACGTATGAAGTGGGGATGATTTTTTTTACCCCATAGTGTGGGGTAGATGCTAAATCTGTTGGCAAACAAGTTGACTGCTCTCTTGATGTTAAGTAATCAACGTCATCTATAGACATCTGAGACAAGTTTTTTTTGTAACACGACAGTTCAATCGTTTCCTAGGGACTCGTCGAGTTACTTCGGCGCTTTTGTGATGGTCGCCACCTCTGATAACAGCTTTCAGAAAGTGCACTGGTTGGGAATAATGTGTAACGTAAAATAAAGAAAACGATCAAGATACCTAATACTTGATAAAGATTTATTAATTCATGTAAGCAGATAAAAAGATTACTAAAAAGGGAAATGGGTTGTTGTGCCCGTCTGGGTCCATTATTGGGACTGTGTACCTATTTTCCTACCTGCCATTTGTAAATACGCAATAAAGCATTATATTAAGAATTGAATTGAGAGTAAAGTTCTGTAGGTATGGTTTTTCTTAATTTAAATGGAACCCGTGGCTTTCTGTCTTCGGTATCCTCCGAATATCAATTCTGTCATTTCCCTCATACATCAAAGCTCATATTTACGAAAAAAGGAAAAACTCCTAATACCCTTTTCTCCGTTGTCAGATCAGAACCGAAGTTCATTAATTTCGCAGACAATATCGGATTTATGTCCTGTCGGCAAAGCGCAAATTACAATGATTGGAATTTTTAATAGGCGTCCATTCTTGGCGAGTAAGCATCGAACAAATTGTTCAATTTATCTGATTCCATGACTTAGACAAGCAACTGTGATCTTCAATTGTTTCGAAGTGCCATTTTCACTTTACTTGCAGTATCCATACTAATATTATAAATGGGAAAGTGTGTCTGTCTGTCTGTCTGTCTGTATGTTTGTCTTTCTTTCACGGCAAAACGGAACGACGAATTGACGTGATTTTTTAAGTGGAGATAGTTGAAGGGATGGAGAGTAACATAGGCTACTTTTTGTCTCTTTCTAACGCGAGCGAAGCCGCGGGCAAAAGCTAGTTTACTATATTTTACGCGTACGCGTCTTAACGCTGAGTGAGAAATATGGGCATTTTGCTAATTAGACTTACTGCTTATTAGACGTTTTGCTCTGTTGGACGTTTTGCTACTTAGACCTTCTGATCAGGAAGGAAATAAACGTTGCCTAGAAAGTACTGCTAAGCAATGAACTTTGATTATCACTTGGCTAGACAAGTGGCATTGTCTAATAGATGATAGATAGAATAGATTGTTATCTATATGGGATTGACATTAGCTTACGCCAAGTAATTAGCTATCATCGAACTTTATTCTACACTGCCACTTGTCTAGAAAACAGCAGACAAGGTTTTGAATTTTTTTTAATTAATGCCGTTGACTTTATTATATTCGTCCTTTTATTAGCATTTATAGCCACCGCAGACGAAGCATCAACATTCTTATAAATAACAAAAACAAACAGAAATAAAGTTAAAAATTGCGTGTCGGATATAATTTCTCGAGGCACATCTTGCACGCAATTACGCCATTTTCAACCGTGTCCCTGCAGCATTTTGGTCCATTATCAATTAATCAAAGAGAAATGGCCGAGCTTATTGTTTCTGTTTTCTGTTACCCCTTATTTATATTTCAACCTATAATGCCTGGAGATAAAACGCAGAAAATACGTTAATAAATATTATTAATTATTCATTTTAATGTCTCCATTTAGATTGTTGCTGTGTTTATTTTAGGCCAGGGACGTAACAATCGAAGATGGCGTCTAGAACAAAGGGCCCTCTTTAGTTTTTCTTTAAAAAAGGTACTCTATATGTAAAGTAAAATATAATTATTTTTTCTTTGACGAAACTAATTGGTGAAGCCGATATACTAGTAATTGTGAAGTGGATTATTTGATATAAAATGGTTCAATATGAAAAAAAAAAAGATTTGCGATTTTGCGCGGGCCCATTTGAAAGGGTGCTGTGGTAGGTGCCCTGTCCCACCTTAGATACGCCCCTGTGTAAGGCACAATATATTCATCCCTTAAGATATTTCAGAGCAATGTCTTCTAACTTCAATGTTATCGTTTACCTAATATTATAATTAAATTACCTAAGTGGCTCGAATATGTGCTAGCTATGTATTTACAGAATTTGACGAGATTAGAATGCCTTTGGCCTGTGTACATAATCTGTGCTAGTGTGTACATAAGCACGACATGTCAATATTGCCTTTAATAATGTGTATCTAAACATGGAATTGTAGTAACTTCAGTATTTAAAGGCCATATCTTCTTCTATCTCCATATATCTCTTAAAATGTCGTGACGACCCAGTGGTTAAGGGACGCCCGCCTCTCATTTAAGGGGTTGTGGGTTCGAATCCGTGCAAGTACCAATGTGACTTTTTCAATTCATGTGTACTTTCTAAAGTTTACCTTGAACATCACTGACATCCCTCCGTTGGTCCCGGTTGCCAGCCTTACCAAGGGTATCGTAACGCCCCCAGTAACTGGGTTGTGGAGGTTTGATATACCTTAGTCTGCGGAGGCCGAATACTCAAACGTTTCCATATTTAAAGATGTTGTCAAAGCTGTTGTTGTCCTTTGTTCCTTTAGAGTGACAAAGACCGCAACAGATTTGTGAACATCTTACAATAGGTGACGACAAAGCATTCAGCAAGTGTCGTGATGACCTCGCTATCGAGTCGCTGCTGTTTTGTTTTTGATAAATGGCGTTGACATCTGCTTAAACAGCTGAAAAAAAATGTTTAGCTAAAATGTTTGCCGTATCGAATTCAAATCATTTTCTCTTTGTTTTTGTTTAAGTATCGGATGCTAATTACTAGTTACCAGAAATGTACAAAAATACCAATTTAATAATGACAGGAAACATGATTGTGTAGACACTTTACTTTTTTGGGGGTGGGTGAATAGAGGGTTGCATTTCACACTTAACACGACGCGTCGGTGTCAATTTCATTTAATAACATGAACACACCACATTTTAGGGTCCCCATCGGGACGGCAAAATTGAAACATCCCACCCGTCTAATTTTTTAGCACACCAATTTGATAATGTCCAGGGGCCTTTTAGGGGAGCTGTAAAACTCATCTAGTGTTGCCACCCCACCATAATTGCTGGCAACATTACATTTTAGGACAACCCCATGAAAATTTTACACTCCAGTATTTCGTCTCTGATACGATAATAAAAGTAAAAAAAAAATACAGTTCATTTATTATTTGTTTACTTTTGGCAACATAGACCGTAGACATGTACACGAAATAAAATACATAGTAAATAAATATGTGTATGTCTTTGATTATGTAGTTGTACCTTGTTGCATCCAAGTTATTTCGGCTTTTGGTTACTGTACCGCTTCTAGGAATCGTAATACACAAAAAAGTATCGAATCCTACATGCAGTTTGAATATTCCGTTTCAACAAAAAAATCTACCTTTATTAAACGTATATCTATACCTATGTTCTAGAATACAATCGAATATATTTATGTTGTAAAAACATGAGTAGTAAAAGTTAAATAGCGTATTCTTTGGTCCGAAAATAACAAGTTGCCATTTAATGATTTTTGGTTTAGGTAAAACCATGAAAGATTTGAGACTACACAACACACTACGAAATTCATAACTAATAAAAATGTTAGATAAGTACATATCTGTCTAATCCAACTTCTGTATTTTACTCTGAACAATAAAGATTATTATTATTATTATTTAACTAGAGTGCATAATATAAAGCGTAAAACAATACAAATAAAGTTTCAATTTGAACACGAAGTGAGCATAATCACAAAGGACGCATTAAAAGCACCCGAATGTATTCTTGTGATTAGTTTTTGGCGAGAAACACAAAAGTGGGTCACAATGTTCGGCACTTTGTATTTCACTCGACTTCCAGCCATTATCTTTAACTGAAAACATGGACCGTTATGAACCATCTGTACATTGTAATTATGGCATATTCTTGTATTTCAGTTATATATTCATTTGGGAATAGAATATCTATACCGATATTAATTAACCTGATGTTTTGACGGGAATGTTTGGCCCAAATTGAGAAAGACTGCAAGTTTTAGTAAAAGTTACTTATTCATAACACAAAATTGTACTCAACATAACAAACATTTCCAAAGAAAGAAATAAGTTTGTTAAGGAAAATTGATTTTAATTATGTATACGAAATGTGTATCTGTAACTAAATATGAGCCACCTTATATATGCCTCATATGTTTGTATATGGTACTCATATGGTAGTGACGCACTAACCAAAGGCGTAACTAAACGTGGATACAATCTTGAATAAAGCCAGTGGTTTAAGGAAAACGTCAAAAATGTGCAACAATACCGTCTCACGCTCAAAGCTACTAACCTAGTTGTTTGTAAAAGTTGAATCATATTGAGCACACAAGTAAAATCTGGAACTACCGAAACCCGTAAACTCGTAATATCATGCAGTGTAAATCAGTTTCCCAAAGGTCGAAGGGGTCAAACACCAATCGCGCCGCAGACACTAAAAACGCGCCAACTCTCGGATGATTCCTTAAATTAGACCGAACTTTTACGATAGGCCGAAGAATGAAGAGCAAGATTGAATTATAAATTGTGAGATGTAAAATGTTGAGTGAAATTATGAGACGTTGCGGCTGTATTTCCCACGGGCGACATCGGACGCTTTCCCTCAGAGGCGTCACAGTTCATGTGTGAATATTAATCCGAAACCCGACTAGCTCCTTCAACAAGCATGAATACCTAACAGTTCCGTATAAGAATTTCTCCCATTCTAACGTATGTTGATTTTAACTTGGGAAATGACGAGGACAGTTCTTTCCACGTGCAGGCAAGTGGTTAAAAATAAAAAAAAAATCGTAGAAGAGAAGGCATGAACATTGATGATCATGCTTGCTCAAGATTGATTGGCGATTTCAGGCTCTAAGGACCGCTTATTAAGTCGCGTTCAGCGTTGCAGTGTTTTGGTTTGATTGGTATGGGTGCTGGTGATTAATGGACACCGTATACCAATTATTTTAGACTCTAGAATGGCAATGCATTTGGGAGGGTATAAATGAATTGAAAATCTTACCCGCTCGTTAATAACTTCATACATTTGAGGCTGGTCTAACCAATTTTTTTTTTATATTGAGTGCCTATAGTAATGTTATTAATGTGAAAGTAAAGACTCTGTCTAAATTATTGAACCAATTTTGAAAAAAAATCAAACAGCACAGGTGAATCCACGGCTAAGCCCAACATCGGATATTGAGCACCAATTACTAATTTATTTCGTAAAAAAGAAGAAATATTGACTTTATGTTAGTTCATTTACATAATTGATGTACGGAATAAATTAGTAGATAATGTAATACGATAGGCTGTTAACGCGGACATTAAAACTGATAAATGTAAATATCTTGAGGTTAATCAACTTAATGAGTTAGCTACTGAACGTTTTATTTACTTTACGACTCTCCCTTCATTGCTTAAATGAAATAAGCTGTACCGTTAAATGGGCGGGAAATAAACATGGCCGCCATATCAGAGTCGTCCACGCAAGCTAATCGATTCCTAGTATAAACAGAATAAAATGAACCGGGTAAGAGTTAGTTGGATTCGCTCACCATGGGTTCTGCAACACCGTGTTGTATGTGGGGCATAAAACACGATATATTTAAGAACTTTCTGTAATTTTCAACCAACTTATTCACTTTAGCGGCAGCTTTAGTACTACTATTTGGTATTTTGCATTGCTACCGATTACTGTTTTTAAAGTTCTTTTTCTCCTTAAATTAAATGCTGTTTTCTTTTTTGTAGTAAGTTTTAGATTAACTTTTTTATCATTTGCAACGTTTTTTTATAGCGAAGTAAAATCTTGCTCTTTTCATCAGAAGAGACAGAAAGACATCAGTCTTTATTACCGTCTACACCGTAGCTAGGGAACTCTAAAAAGTTGTTTCTTTTATGCGAATTACGGGCTATGGAAGGTAAACTGAGTGGGATTTTTCAATTAATATGTAAATCGGTGTTATGGTCACATTGCATAGAGATGCCGTTGTAACAATGAGCTCAGGTTGATGACGTTGTCTATCACAGAGTTTCAGCGAGAACAGAGAATAGTGCTGAGATTTTTAAAATTTTACTGCTACGACTAAAATCTATGTACCTACATTTTACTTTGTATAAACTTAAGTTTTCTAGTTCATTGACGCTTTCGTTTAGAAAAAAAAGAGTTGTAAGTTTATTAATCAATTAACACAATCAGTACATGTATTATATGTTCGAGTTTCTTCTCATATCACAATACTCATTCAGTTCTTCAACGTTACGTCCACTTAAAACCAAAATAACAAAGCCATAAATATAAATGTATCTTGTTCCCAATCCGTATCGTATCGGGTGCGGACGGCCGGTCGAAGTCAACCGATAAATTCGGCCATCTTCTTTCACCCGGGAATAGTGGTGGAATCAACCGGACTGTAATATTCGATAGATATATCTTTACTGTAACTGGCTCTTGTTACCGCTTCTTATAAATGTTAAGATCTGACATAGACCTTTGTGGATGGACAGTAGAACTCCTCAAATTCTAACTGCATTAGGCTGCATTTCTAAAAATCAAAGATAAGTGCTGGCCTATCCAAGATCGTCAACTGATAATGTATGTGGGGAGGGGGACATCTATCACCGAACACGTAAACTACAGCTGACATCTTACATCGCGATATAAGAGTTTTTGGTGACATTAGCACACGTACTAAAGCCCGACAAGAATAGTTGGGCAGTAGCCCACCAGGCACAACACTTGTCTGGTCGGAGGATCCTCCCTTGTCAAAGGTCCTCCATTAAGTCCGTCATCCTACACGGATTTTTCACTTTGTACCTCATTCCTCCAAATGTACTTAAAATAAATACGCCAGGGAACTTTTCATTGACGAAATAATACACATACGGTAAAAGTAGTGACTCGCAGAAAATGCACCACAACAATGCATAAAACACTGGCTAGTTGGGTTATTTCGGTAGGTCGAAGTCAACCGATAAATCCGACCATCTTTCACCCCGGAATAGTGATGGGAATCAACCGGACTCGAATCGACAGATATATCTTTACCGGAACAGGCTCACGTTACTCGTCTGTGAAAGGCATGTTATAATTTAGTATTATGGGCTCTGGGACGAAACGACAGAGTTATCTAACCGTTTACATAAACTACGTTACTGCAACGATTGACTGCATATTGCCTATTTAGCGACCCAACATTATCGTCGAAGATAAGTCTTAGGCTATGACAAAAATGCTTTACTTAGCACCTACTTTGGCTTTAACTAATCTCTGTCTCTATCGTACAGCAACTGTCAAATTGCTCTCGCAGTTTGACAGTTGTTCGACGTTGATAGTACTTAATTTATTTCGGCCGCGTCATCGATTATTTGTGAGAGATATTATTTAATAGCATTGTCTCTTTCTAGTGTAGTAGAATAACTGTTTAGGGGTTAAGAGTGTTATAGTGCAGTCCACGTCTGGACTTATTGCCATGTCCTTAATCGCAGTAGGGCCCGTTATGAGAAATGCGTTTATGTCTAGCGTATTGTCATAGCTTTAAATTACAATAATTTAATGCGTTCAATGAGTAAGTGGCTATCCATTTTCATAACAGGTTTGCTGTGTAATACAATATTTGATTTAACGTTGTGAATTTAGTTACTCATTTAATCCTAGAATGTATTATTTACAAATCAGTGAAGAGTTTTCTTCTAACGTCAAATAATTAATCAACATTGTTTAGTCAAGGAAAGAAAGATATTGACACATTCCGCGTCAAAGAGTTTATCAATCTATACACTCACACAATGTTATATAATTTGATTGAAAAGTGTTTATTTCTTGCGTCAAACGAGAATGGACTCTATTGTGAGGTGTAAAGGGTCTGGTAACATAACAAGAAGTCTTTAAAATCAATTACAGTAACATAGTTACGGGTGAATGGAGTCGCGCTAAAGTCATTTCCAGTCTATTGGAGTGTAAAGGCTCCATTGATGCTTCGAACATGAGTTGATTCTCCAGACTTTGTACTTTGTCTGGCGTTCTCTTGAGAGAAATTACTTTTTTGACATAAGAGCACTTTTTTGTATGGTGCAGGAATACCGGCAGCTTTGAATGCATCTTTGAAAAGATTTGATTCTTTGGTTCAGTCAAGTCAACAGTCAATAAGTCAACAATCATTCAAAAATTCTATTGCTAGGACTCCATTCGAGAGAGTATTTTAGGAGAATAATAGCTCTTTGTAAAGTAGGAGCAGAGCTCTTTTTAAAGTAGTAGTAGGAGCTCTTTGTAAAAGAGAAGTAAATTTCTTTGTAAATAAAATAAAAATCCTAGGACAACTCACACACGGCCATCTGATAGATGATAAACTGAGTAGAGCTTGTACTATAATGGTACCCAGTCAACTGTTAATCATACTTACTTATATAATTTACTAGCTTCTGCCCGCGGCTTCGCTCGCGTTAGAAAGAGACAAAAAGTAGCCTATGTTACTCTCCATCCTTTCAACTATCTCCACTTAAAAAATCACATCAATCAAAGAAAGACAAACATACAGACAGACAGACAGACAGACAGACACACTTTCCCATTTATAATATTAGTATGGATAAATACATATATATTATGGATAAATTACACCCAGAAATAAAACAAACTATCATCACACAAAGTTTGCCCTGGTTGGAAATTTGGAAATCGAACAGCTCGTTTGTGAAGGTATAGTAAAGCTTTTTTGGAGGAGTTGTAATATTTCTGAAGCAACTGTGGTTATAGGCACATGGGATCTCTCATCTTTGTATCTGTGATGACAACTCATCTGTGAGCCCTTTTATGTATGTTTTACAAGCAAAATTTGAACAAACCGACATAAATTTGCCTATGTTACTCTCCATCCCTTCAATTAAATCTCCAAATAAAAAATTACGTTAATACGTCGCTCCGTTTTTTGTGAAAAACGGACAAACAAACTCACACACTTTTCTATTTTTAATGTTAGTATGGATTCCTAAAATTTCCCTTTTGATTCATTTTCAAATCTACTTTTAAATTAGTTTATTTGGACTTTATGAATCAATTTGAAGGTAGATTTGAAAATAAATCAAAAAAGAAATTTTATGTTTATTTGTTACATTACAATTAAATACCTATTCAAGATCTAACAATTACTTCGAACAAATCAAAAATGTAAGCGTGGGTCGCTCTTGATGTAGTTTCCAAAAACACAACGCAATTGTTTCAGAATTTTAAACCATTGTATGTTAAAAAGATTCTTATAAGATACTTGAATAATTAATAACAGCTTTTATACTTAATTGAATTTCGTAACAAAAGAATAACCATTTTATACTTTACAAAATATATTATGTAAGAAAAACTTAAAGAACTATTTAATTCTGAATAGCGATTGAAATAAATTTGCTAGTATAATATGTAAAAGTTTAGTAATCTATTCTAAATTAAATTATATGAACATGAAATTATATTAATGTTAAATTAATTTTAGTTTAATATTTTGTGTGCTTGTTATGGTAGAACATGTTAATATAATTATGTTTTTCTATAATTCTTACTTTGTACTGCCATAATAAAGCTTCAGAGATTTTATTTGTTTGTTTAAACGCGCGTATCCCGGAAAATATCAGTCGGGTTCGAATAACGCCCTGGGTCCGCTGACAGAGAATGCCTAAGGCATTAAGTCCGCCTTGTGCCTTTGTGCATGAAGTTTAAATAAATAATTTCGGTCATAAAAAAATAGTGCTAATCACACAGAAAAATCAACTAGATTTATGAGGAAAAGTCAGCTGGGAGCCAAGCAGTAAAAAAAACTCAGTCGAAACTACAGGGTAGTAATAAATTTTGTCCACGTCTAAAATGAAGTTTAAGGTATTTTTTGGCATACAGCCTTACTCAATGATTTAGCTATGTTAGTATTAGTTTGGATTTACAAAACAATTCTGGTTTTTAGTATTTTCAAATGAATAATGATTTTAAAAATAAAACCTCATGCGGTTGAAAATAATACCCACATAAATCTAATAACGAGACATAAATAGCTTTTATGGGAACATTTCAGATTAAGTTGTAATCCTAACTGTTTTATTGACTGTTCCATTTTGTACGAAGACTTTACTTATCTACGATTACAAAAACACAAATATTATTTTGTACTTTTTACAATTGTGTATTTTAAAATATATTTGTTTAAGTGTTTAATATTTTTTAGTCTTATTTATAAGTGTTAGGCTGAGGTTTCACTAGGCTGCGACGCGAACTGCGACGCACGAGCGATTGAAACAAATACATGGATTCTCACTAAATGGCTACACCGTTCATCAAATATTACTAGCGATCTTTGATTTTTTTATGCGACAGGAGCTACAATACTGTAATCGCGGCACCGGCTACATCGACGTATCAGCGCAATTGAATCGAATATACGCCAGATTTTCGGTTATAATGTAGCCATTCCACGTTTATCTCGTTTCGCTCTTCCAATCGCATCGCAAATCGCTGCCTACTGTAGCCTCAGCCTTAATCCGAGTAATAAAAGGCAGTATTTTACAAAAATAAAACAGCTTTATAATACTATGCACAAATAATAAAACTAAAATCATAGGACGAGTGGCGTAAAACTCCTTTTAAAAAATCACGACATATTTCTTTATATAAGTATCAATGCGATTATTGCTCAGTAGATACTAGTACATAAGAGTTATATTCGTGTATCAATTACGCCATTTTCCTCGCAAGTTTTCCTGTAAGCATGATCGTTTCCTCAAAGTAGGCGATGTTTGAAGAAGGCTCTATTTCGTTTCCTGTTTTTGTTGATTTTGATTCCCATATTCTCTGTAGGCACGACAACACTACGATTTGACTGCATAGATCGTTTGTGCAATTTATCGAAATACACCAATACAAAAATATTTGGAGTTAAGAGTAAATCTTTCACCGACACTATTTCAGCTCTCAAGGGACATATCGTCACCCTCCCTGCTATCAGTCGTAACTTACAATTGGTATTTTTCCAGGGCAACCGTTTTTCGGCCGGGTGTTACAATCAAGTAAATTAGTTAAAGTCAAAGTCAAATCATTTATTTCCATTAGACCAAAAAAAGGCACTTTGAAACGTCATACTTATAAAACAAAAGTGAATCTACCGCCCATTCGGAAATGTTGTTACGTATGGAGAAGTATGGGCAAGAAACTCCATTAGTTCGTTGCGTTTATCTTCTAAACGGTAAACGACACAGATACGATGATTAGAGAGAACTTGTTAAAAAAAGTTCTGAACACGTAGGTAATAACAGTGCAGATACGTCAGTTTGTGATATACGACAGTTAGCGGGGAGGGGGACGATTTGTGGTTCGCGCACCACAGTATGCGGACCCCTGACTAAAACTTCCTCGGTGCTTCCAAGGTTGGGTACCCCTGTCTTAGTAGAATCGTCACTAATACCTAGCTTAGCATTCCCGATTAATCCTCATCTGAGCCTTTAAGGGTTTTCTGCCAATGAGTAGCGTCGCGTCTCCTGCAATATAGAAGGTATCATATTCATGGAATACTAGGTATACATACCTAATCCGTCCGCAGTAATATCAGTAATACTCGAAGTACTTGTGAGCTTTTCTCTCGATATATTCACCGCATTATGTTGAATAATATCGGGAGAAAATGTACGCTCGTTGTGGAGGCTTCTGTGCTGTATTTTTAAAACGTGTCTGCATTCGATGTACCTAGTTTTTAGTTCTTGTTTTTCTTACCTTGCGTTCTAAGAATGTATCGTTCATATGTCAGGGTTTTTTAAGGTTTCTATCTTGAACATGTGTTTTTGTGTTGTTCCAGGTATTAATATAAGAGGTCCAGTTCGTACAAAGAGGATTAATTGTCATTGAGTTCGCAACACACTCAGACAGGTTTTTTTATGGTAAACCTGCCGAAAGTATTAAGGCTAGAAATATAGAAGAAAAATGGCCGTTTTGGTACCCGAACAAATTACAACCAATAAAAATAATCTAAGTACTGTTGTAAATATCTAATCATGTAGAACAATACTTGTAATCTAACTATCCGTACAAAGATTCCTTAATTTTATCTTAAAATATGTGATGAAAGTTTGCATAAAAATAAGCGTGCGAACCAGCAGGAAGGAAATAGCTAGATCATCCACTGTAATATTAAATGACAAATTTTATTCAGATATTACATAATTATACGCTATTGTTATGTGAAGTGGTAGGCGTTGCTACGATGTTTATAAAAATAGATTAAATACGATACCGTCCCACGTTACGTTTCGTTTTATCAAATAAAATTGATACCTGTTATGTGAATACGTATTTTTGTGAAATCGCAAATACACAGCGCTATTTTTGGTAAAAGCGATATTTCGGGATAGTTTCTTAGTAAAAATACGTAATCGTGAGTACGATAACATCTTACAAACGAAAATAAGTTAGGATAGAGCCATTGTAGAGCAGTACTCGTACTACTTTCGAATACACGTGATTCAAGATACAATAGAAAGACAATAGCAGCGCGGCAGCCGGCTGTCGCTTGGTCATTGAAAGATTAAAATCATACTATTTCATAGTTTTCGTACTAATATTATACTAGTACTATATAAATACGAAAGTAACTCTGTCTGTCTGTTTCTTATTCACGCCTAAACCAGAGAACCGATTTGAATGAAATTTGGTACAGATATATTCTGGGACCCGAGAAAGGACATAGGATAGTTTTCATCCCGGAAATCCCCCGGGAACGGGAACGAAGTCGCGGGCTAAAGCTAGTAAATAACAATAAATAAATTTCTTGGGACTACTCACACTGATTTTCTACCAAGCAGAACCTGTACTATGGTAACTAGACAACTGATATTTATAATATTATTATTATTATTATTATCCATTTATTTCAGGCATCAAGGCCCATATAAACATATACAATATTATATTAACATAAAACTTACCCGGCGGTTTTTTTATTAAAACTTACTTAACCGGCGGTACACACACCTTTCGGCCAGAACTCTTCCTTGAGGAACTTCTCGAGATGGTGTGTCGGAACGCGCACCACAAACGACTTGAAGTTCGTGTTGTGACGCGGCTCCAACCTCTCAACCCTCAAGGTCCAGTTGGTCTTCACGTGCACGTACTCCACGATCGCCTCAACCTTCGTAGAGTGGTGCAGTCCATATACCGATATTACCGTCGTCGGTGGTGTGATATTACCGTCAATGCGCTCCTTTGGAGTGCACCTGTGTTTGTTCCTGCACTTATGCACTGTAATGTCAATTGCATATGGCCAGTCTTTAATAGGATTGGATGCAATAATATTACTAGCTGTTACACCGTTTTACCCGCGTAGGTCCCGTTCCCCTGGGGATTTGTGATAAAAGCTACCCTATGTCCTTTTTCAGAATATTGACTATCTCTTCACTAAATTTTATTCAAATCGGTTGAGTAGTTTACGCCTAAAAGGGTAACAGACAGTGTTGTGTGTTATTACTATGGATGATCGAAGTGTCGTGTTTAGTCTGGAGTACCCATTTTAAAATCACGAATTTATGATAAAACTAGCATCTGCCCGCGGCTACGCTGGCGTTAGAAAGAGACAAAAAGTAGCCTATGTTACTCTCCATCCCTTCAACTATCTCCACTTGAAAAATCACGTCAATTCGTCGCTCCGTTTTGCCGTGAAAGAAAGACAAACAGACAGACAGACACACTTTCCCATTTATATACTTACAATCTGCCAAATTTCTAATCTCATTTCCTATTGAAAGATATTGGCAAAACTCGAATATTTTCATTAGTTATTCGTTCGATGGCCCTCGTCGTTAATATAGCGAAGCGTGATGAAAATAACAATGTCCTGATTTTAAATAAAACATTATTAGATTTTCTTATGCTTGTTACAGATTGTTAAGCTTTTTTTCTGAAAGGGAGTAAGTTCTTTGTTTATTATTTTGTAACCGCGAAATGTTCCATCGCAGACAAAGTTTTATATTTTTATCTATCACAATAGTCAGGTAATAAATAATAATAATAAATAAATAAATAATATCTTAGGACAACTCACACACGGTCATCTAATCCGAAGCTAAGCAAAGCTTGTGTTATGGTAACCAGACAACTGATATACATACTTATATAATTTATAAATACATACATATTATAGATAAATTACACCCAGACACAGAACAAACAATCATGCTTATCACACAAAGTTTGTTCTGGGTGGGAATCGAACCCACGACCTTCGGCTTAGCAGTCAGGGTCACTAACCACTAGACCAACTGGCCCGTCAAGGTATATTAATACTGACTTTCAATTACCGGAGTCTTAAAGGATGACTATACCCTGTTAATAAATAAGCACAAATGGTTCATAAGGATCGCTCCGAGTTCTATCGTCTAAAGGCAATTTTCTCAAAACCAAACGACTGCCAAAAACAATAATCTAGCCCTGTTATTTAAGGCTTCGAGACACTCAGAAAGCAAATACTTCACAAAAAAAAGGAAAAAGGTTTAACACAATAAGAACGTGTCAGAAACTATGATATTACTTCTTATTCTGAAGATGTGTCAGTATTGTGTGTTCAGCATTGTGACGCTTTGATCTTGTGGCTATTATGAGATACGCGACAGATGCAGCGTTTTTGCACAAAATAATGTCAGTTTCTGATATTGGTGTAGTATTTTCATAGTAGACCAAGCATGGCCTTAGAGGGGACAGAAATGTGGACCAAGGACATGGGGGTCAGAGTTTGACCTCCCCTAACAAGAAACCGCCCGCTACCTATAGTATCTGCTAAGTGACGTTGACCCCTAGTTAGCACGTCCTACACGTTGCCGCGTTGGGGTTGTTATGATACAAGTTTAGTAAATTAATTGTATTAAATGCATAATTGGATTTGAAAAAAAAAATTATACGCTTTAAATAAGCGCAAAAATGCTATTTTCTTTATTTGCCATTTTTTATAATTGTTAAAATGTGTATGCGATTTTTCAAATCGGTCAGGATTGCCTTTGCCAAACGATGCGTTTTATCAATACAATATGTACCTAGTTAAAGTGTATGAAATTCAATTAAATTTTCCTCACCAGTATGTATAAATTTAACACGTTTGAGCATTTTATCATTACGCCTACGGCTCGTGCTGTAATTAGTTTTCCTATTTTGCACGGCATTTAGAACATACTATTTCCATGCTTTTACCTTTCATATCATGCCCACAGAGTATTAATCTAGGCCATTACTGCCCACGCCATTTTAAAATTAGCCATTCATTCTTAATTTAGAAAGTTTCTTAGTAATCGTGTGTCATTTGTTTCTTTGTAATTCAGCCGATCATTCTTGTAACTCTGCCATTAGATTGTCTGACATCATCGTTTGACAACTGATACTGATGAGGATTTTAATTGCTTGCGGTACCTAAGTACTAAAAATAAAGCGCTGTAAATTATATCGTATAAGTAAGTTTGTGAATGCATAATCATCACTTTAGAAGTATTTAATTTATAATAAGATTTTTATTTGCTGTGAGAGGCGGACATAAAAAAAATGTTACAAATACATCCGAATTTAGCAAGTGTGGCCATAAATACTAGTGTATCGTGCCTTTTCTCTATAGGAGAAGAGTTCTTTGTCCTGGAGAGGTACTATAATAGGCTGTAGGCTGGTATGAGTAGTAAATTTACTTACTTATTTAAATTATATTTAAATTATAAAAAAAACTATAACTTATGCGATAGACGACGACTTCTACGCAGATGATATGGCGGGCAACAGCAAGTCTTATACATACATAAATACTTGTATAAACCGGTAAACGCCCACGCATAAATCTCTCCAAAGGTTCTACAAACGAGCCGGTCTTGTGCCGCCGGTCGGATCCAGACACTTCCCGCATCTCTAACCAAGTCATTGGTCCACCTAGAGGGGTTTGCCAATATAATTTTTGTCCTTGGGAATTCTTAGAGAATTCTCAGTCTCTTGTTACCATAGGGGGCTATCGCGATTGTTTGATACTTGAACCGTATTAAACACCACCATCCTTGCCCCTGAATCGTATTTAACAACCATCAGAATCAGTGGACTTTCACAATATGTGCGCTAAGAGGCCTGTCCTGTGACTGCATATTCATCCAGAAGAGTATAAGAGCACGGAATAATGCACGCCGGAAATCTAGACTTATAATTTGATGCGTCTGAGATCGCCAATCCGCCTTCGAGCAAGTGTGGTGGGCAATGCTCGTGCCTTTGCCGAAAGAGGCCTTTGCCCTGCAGTGAGTCAGTAACAGGCCAGTAAGTTGGAATAATCTGGATATAAGAGAGCTTGGGAAAGTTATTCCACGCGGGTGAAACCTTTGGCAGCAGTAGTATTTCATTTATTTTATAACTTAAAAGTTCCACTTCAGACACTTCATATTCTGTAGGTAGGCAGTGATAAGCCAATTTTTCACTGATTGGAGGTCTCAGGTGGCATCAGAAAACACGGTTTTGGTTCTTTTAAAAACAACAAGTCAAATTTAAAAGTTCCTGGCGCGGTTAAGCAGAAGTTTGAGGTTTAACCTTCCATTGGTTTATTGATTGATCGCTCCAGTCTAGTTCCCGAGTGAATTGTTTGGATTTGAAATATATCCATTGTTGGTTGTTTCGGAGAATGTAAAATTGAAGAGAATTTGCGGTTTTGTATTTTCTAGTAACTGTACCGGTGGTTAATGTTTTGGATATCTTTACTAGGAATTAAGTTAAAGTGATTTTTAGTTTTTTGTTTGTGATATATAATTACGCTACGTTCTATGGGAGCATATCAGACGAAAGACGTGGGTGAACCAATGAGGACATTTACTAGTTACATTATGCATACAAAGACTGAGGATCCTATTATGTTTGTAGGGAGGCCCAACGCTACAAGGGCATAGGGCCTTCGCCGATTGGGGCTGCGAGATGTTCGAAAGAGATACCGCGGTCCCAGACACAAAGGACTAAGACGGAACATGGGTGGATTTTAGTCAGTAGAAGTCTGACACTTCCTTCCGCTCCGTCCAGAGGAAGAGTCATTTGATGATATCTCATTCATTAAAAGAGTCATAGTTTTAAGCGGTTGACTAAAACTAAAACGAATCCTGAACTCACCCAAAGTCTGCCAAAGCGAGCCAACCCACATTCTCCTAATAATTAAATAAATTAATCAAATTTGGCAAACGTGTTTCAGGAATACCCTGTAATTACTATTCATTTAAACCCCAAACTATTGTTTAAATAGATTTTAAGTACAAATTCAGCAGCATTAAATATCTAAATAATTATAATTAGGTACTCCGATAAACCGAAAATCGTAGTAGGTACTAGTTTATTTGATAAACAGCATAATTAAAATATGCTTTACAATCTGGATTTAAACCGAATAAGTACGAAATAGCCAAACAGTCGTGCTTTCTTTGTATGAGAAGAGGCCTTTGCTCTGCAGTGAAACAGGGGGCGTACCACAAACCCTTATAGCAGTATTACTTTGATATTACTTTCAGTGGGAAAGAGACGGCGCTAGACAACGTGTCTAACGCTGTCACTTGCACACTCCTGCAACAGGACTAAAACAATCTTACTTTAAACGTCATGGTAAGGTGGCTGAGCAATATAAGGCAGGTGTTTCTGGACTAACATTTTTTTGTAATTTTTTTGTAGGGGTATCCTTGAAAATCCCGAACCTCAATGCACCTTTTTTCATTGATAGGAAGCTACTTTCCAGAATAGTATAAAATTATGGCGGTTGTCATCGGCAAATACTAGCTAGTCCGTACTAAAATTATAAATGCGAAAGTAACTTGTGTGATCTAACAATTTTTTGTTTTGACATGTGTTTAATAATGTATTGTGTTTTACCTGAATATGACTTGTAAGAATCCCTTACCAATAAACTACTATGACTATGACTATAACTCTGTCTGTCTGTCTCTTCTTCACGCCGAAACCACTGAACCGATTTGAATGAAATTTGGTACCTACAGATATAGTCTGGGTTTTCATCCCGGAAATATCCCGGGAACGGGAATTATTATTCCACGCGGACAAAGTCGCGGACAAAAGCTAGTATTTAGTAAATCTCTGTTATGCCCTGTAAAATGTGTTACATATTTTCTTTCTTAAAATAACTTGCAAGAGTTAACTTATTTATAAAGCATTGGTGAAGTTGCAATGCAAATTCTTATCGACAATATTTTCATTGTATCGAAGTAAAAGCTTTGGACTTTATAATATAGTTCCTTGCTAAAGTCCATTTAAGTTGACTTTTAAATAGAGTTGTAAATACGTTTTGCCGGGCAAAAAGATTTAACTGAGTCTGGTGACTTCGTTTTAACTTTAAGTTACACTAAGGTGCAATTTATCTTTTTACTAACTTTTGGTCGCGAATTATTCAATTGTTTGTGTCTTTCGAAGTAGGACACCTTGCCGAATTGTTTTCCTAGCCTATACTATCCCACTGCTAGGACACATATTCCTTCTAAACATTCTTTGTTGAAAGTCTAAATCGTGAAAAAAAATTACTGCTCAGTTCATTTATGTTTGCCTAATGTACTGAACAGCTGATATTTTTTCGCCATTTCGGCTTTGCTTCCATAATAAAAATTATTTGTTATCATGAGCACAATCACGTGTTTAAGTATCGTACGGTGGGCAAAGCAGATAAATATCCAGGGCCGTCAGATACAGTTTAAGTTTTCTCAAAAACCCGCGGATATTTACTAATAAAAGTTTATACTATAGTAGAAAATGAATAGTTCATCAATTAGGTTAAATTTCATTTGAATACATTCATTGGTATTCAAGAAAACCTCAATTGTATATGACGGCCCTGGATACTTATCTGCTTTGCCCACTGTACACTAAATACCAGTCACCCTATATACCCACTTACTTGATTACCTTGCATTAAGACTGAGTGCATTGATCGAGATTCGGAACATTGGGTATATGTATAATGATTAATTATTACCATCTGAGAGTATTTAGCTAATAAGGGAATAGGTTAGTAATGGTATTGATGTGCAGTCGACAGGAAAATCGAATGCCCGAAATAAGATAGGTACTTAACTATTTCATTCCTGTTCACTATAACTTAATTTGCTAAAAAAAAATGACAATGACAAAAAAAAAAGTATGACACTATGAGGATAGACGACGACACAGCACATCAGATTACCTGAAATTGTCAATTTTATCTCAATCCACCTTGACGCTATGGCGTTAGCGAAAAAAATTGAAAATCTTAATAATTTGACAGATTTGTGGTACTGATGTGCTGGCGACTGTACCAGATTGTTTCCTTAATGAAGAAAATCGTGGCATGCAAAAGAAAATGTCCACAATTGTCGGTGGAAATAAATTTTCTTTTTTCACACTTCGTCAATTAACTTTTACGCTAACGTTTACGCCAAACGCTAAGTACAAAATGTATGGCCATGACATTACCTGCAGAGTGATCCCGTGACTATGCACTGCCTTTACTAATTGGCTTGTTTATGACGTAGCTTGTTGAGTTCAAGTGTACACAGTAGTACGGTGTAGTACACCGACTCTCTTTAAGTAATAGGTAGTTTCAAGTAGGTAAAATAATATTTTTCCTGATGAATAAGCGAACAGGAAAACATTATTCAATGAAATTTATTGGATCAACAACTCTCGAAAAACCTATCAAAAGCTTTATCGTAATAACATTTAAACAACGACAATCTTGTTTGTTCCAGGTATTGTACGAGTTTTCAAAGGGCGGCCATGTTGGCATTAATCTTCCTGATGGTTCGGTATGCGAGTGAGTGTAAGTGATCTGAAGGCGATCGGCTGTTTAATGTCACTTGCAAATCGACCAGTTCCGCGTGGCCTTGTGGGCCACTGTGTACGCAGGTAACGGCCAGTGTCGCCCAGCTACATTCTTAAAACACGGCTGTTAAAATGAGATCGAATTTTAAATGCCTCTCTATCAAATCGTCATTTGTTTTTCACCTAGCAACCAAACCAATTTCGAAGATGAAAAGACCTAGTTAGGAAATATAAGGAAGGGTTTTCTCAGTCCTTTTATGTGAGTATCTATTTAACGCGAAACAAAAGGAACAGATACAAAGTGAAAAACAAAACACATCAGTCAGGTTCACGAAGATCAAAGTTCTTCCCTGCCAGTAAAGTGGTTTCCGAAAATATCTCTTCAAACAAACAAATAGTGAACGTTATTCTTTTGGGCGTATTGTCAAAATTGGGCGATGTTTCCCTTATGTAACTTCAGAAAATTAAGTTGGAGAATCCTGATTTGAACCAAGACCTTAACATCATGTTTTTGTCGCGCAAAAGAACGGCATTCGCGTTTTTGACGCATCTATGTTAATTTGCCTAAAATAATGTTCAGTGGTTTTAATCAATTCACAAACCGCAACTGTTACAAACATTTTACTGTTCACTAAATTGTAATTCAAATAGAGAACACTGAACACAAAATGGAGCAAAATTTTCTAATATATATTTGGTACATAGTTGACATAGTAAAAGGCGATTAGTATCATAATGCCTGAGTAAACTTCGCTAATAGACTTAAAAGTTCAGGCAGGTAGGCGTGGGTGTCTACTGTCTATAGTTAAACCTCTGTTGGAAGTCCTCGTATAGAGCTTATCGATAAGTCTGACATCGTTAAATCCTACGCGGGCGATCCAAAGAGCACTCAAGCCTGCCTCACTCTTCACAGATATGTAGAATGGCCACGGATTTACAAAGAAACGGGACTTTTTTGTTTCGCACAAAATACGCTGAGTAACATCTTTTAGTTTGTTTGTGAAGACTGGCTAAGGCCCGACTCTTTTCAACGTTTAAAGGGTAACAGTTCAGCTCCAATGAGATGTAGCGAAAGATGTTGGCACCACGCCACGTTTCATATCGACTGGCTCAACAATAAGATTTCACGAATATGATTTTAGACTCCAACTGTACTGCAGTCGCGTTTCAAAATAGAAAACTAATATTTGTCCATGTGATAAATAGAAAGGTTTCAGTTGGAATTAATCCTGCCTGATTAGTGTAAATAATGACGATACTAATGACTATATTAATAGGCCGTTCTAAAGTAATTATATTTGCATAATTACTTGCAACATATTTGTTTTCAATGTATTTACACATAATTAAAATTCAGACGGTTTCAAAAATTCATCAAACGTTCCCAATGAGAATTATTTTTCGATCAGGAGAATTAATTTAGCATATTAGTTAAATTCCACTTCCTTACTAAAACTGTGGTGAACATAGTTCTCTCGAAACGACTATGTGCTCAGCCACCCCGGTTCGAGATATTAGAAGCACTGAGTGGCTTTATACCTCTCAGTAGTGAGTTCGGGGTGGCCGCAAGCATTTTGTGCCGATTGTCTGAAGCGTCTGCCAGATATCGGCTTTAGGTTAACTGTAATTATGCCTACATTTAAACAGGAGCTCGTTTCTCTGAGTATCTAAACAAAAGACGACACAACTTGATTAGAAGATTTGTTTCAGAACAGACTCTTGATAATATGGCATTTTGAATTGAAACTGTTTTTACTGATCTTTTTCGTCAATTTGCTGTCTGGCATTGAAGTCTATTCAATATAATTCGATTTGTGTGATCTCAACCAAATTAGGACGTCGTTTCGACTCAAGAACCATGTCTTTGTCCCTCGTCATGCCAAATGGTGAAATTAGGTTACATCGTAATAATTATATTCTTGGCATCAAA
This sequence comes from Athetis lepigone, assembly GCA_033675125.1. NCBI lineage: Eukaryota > Metazoa > Arthropoda > Insecta > Lepidoptera > Noctuidae > Athetis > Athetis lepigone. The sequence goes on along the minus strand of CM066243.1, from coordinate 9,063,321 downwards.
CACAGCGGGTGTAAAATGTTCACCTACATACTTGACCCAATTTAAGTGATTGTTTCCAAAAGGAAATTGCACCCTTGGCTTATTTTCTGTGATATTGGCGAATTTCCTTCAACGACGCCGATCTTTTGTTTTTTATATTACAATAAATCCATTTGGTTGTAATTCCCAAGGAAACAAATTATTTCTGTTTCATATCTGACGAGAATATTCTATTTAGGAGTGGCTGGGGACCATTCGTTTGTCTTGAAGAAAAATATTGAGGATGAATATTTTTGTCAGTGGGAAACTGGGAATTCGATTTGTTTTTCCTTTTATTTTGCTGACTATATTTTGAAGGGTGGCTCGCCATTATGGCTACTGTTTTAAGTGGATGGGAAGACACAAAGGGATTTAGTTGTAAACCACTTCTTTGACTTTGATCTGGAAGGATGAGTCGTTCATTTGCGGGTCGTAAATTAATGTAATTTTCCAAGACAGTGTAGGTAGATAAAAAGTATTTTTTGAATTGTACACACAAATCAATAAAAACAAAGTGACAGTCAGACAGCTGCTATATGAATTGAATAAATTTTATTGCGACTACTTAGTCGGTTTGCGCTAGACGTTTGATTACTATTTAGTGTAGGTGTCATTTAATATTCCGTTCGCTCAATTGAGTGGAACATTTAGCTGGGTTACAAACTGATGAGGTTAATTTGCCACAATTACGTGTGCTATGACCTGGCTCATGACCAGGAAACGTTTAATTTCGCTAATATATTAGCTACCTGCGCAATACTCACTAATTAAGGGCCCACAATTGATAAATTAGTACAACATGCGGACAATCGTGTGCGCCAATAGAGGCTGAATAAAACATATACATATATGGGTTAAGTACTGTTAAAGCGACATTGGTTGGTACGCTTTTAAAGTACTGAACCAATTCATATATTTATCAAAGTGGAAATTTTTCGAACAAAATGTATTTTGCCATATACATTGATTAATCCTCTAGACACTCAATGGGGAGGGAGGTATAAGGGGCGATGGTATTGTAAAATGATTGACTCTGCTGATGCTACTTTATAAAACTCAAAAGTAGTTAGTACTGATTTAAAATCACATTGATCAGATCTGTCAGTCTTTTTAAAAAATGATTACATTATGACGTCGAAAGGCTATTAAAGCCGATGTCTGAATTGTAATATTCTCTAACATATTTGACATATACATATAGAATTAGACTTCAATGTAATACAAACATTATCACATTATACATGTAACCATTTTCGTTGTAACAGCACAACAATCTTACACAGAAAATGTAATCTCAAATATTATGATAAAATTATTTGTGTATCAGTAGGTACGACGTCGCCCACTTCATTTATGTCAAGATCAGGGTCAACGTAACATAAAACCTGAATAAAACTTACGACGTGACTAAGAGAGGAGGACAATAAAAGTTATAACCTTCCTTCAACTTCGTCCTAAGTAGACCTATTTATGTCTGGGTATTCGGTTACTTGAAAATCAGATTACGTAACAAAGCTTGGTACACAGTCAGTTCTTCCCGAGTTTTATTGCAATTGTCTTTGTGAAGTTGGTGATGTAACAGAAAAATCACTAACTACGGAGCCGATGAAAACTTCAGTGTCGTATAATCTAGTCGGAGTAGTTAATCCGATTAAGTCAATTCAGAGGAAGTTTACGCTACTTCTGTCTATAACAGTTTTGCTGACAACGAAACTCTTTTTAGCGAGGAATGTAAAAGGATTGAATGTTGCTGTTAAAATTTCGTTCGAAACGTTTGAGGCTTTATGTTTCCATGTTTGTATTCCCATCTAATATGGCAATTGTGTTCAAGTTCTGTAGTTAACATGTAATAACTCAGCAAGTTACGAAGTTCTGACTAAGTTCTTCCGCTCTCCGGCGCCGGCGTCGCTGTTTATAATTCCCTCGCCAGTTGGTTTGACCTTTGCAACTTTCATTTGTCTTGTTCCATCAAGCAACTTCGTTAGTACTTCTTAGTGATTGTTTCCTCTGAACAATTAATTAGCTACATTCGAGGTGACTGGATCTTTATTAGATCCTGTGGCAGCGTGTTGGCTTGTAACGGTGTCGATAAATTTTGACGACTCCATTTCCCCATTTTCTTAATGGTTCTTCGCTTAATATAGGGCAGTTATTTTAGTAGTATGTTCACATTCCACGTGAATTAGATGCGGTATCAATGAATATTTATGTTGTTCGGTAAATATACTCCAAGTTAGGGTATAATTACAATTTGTGGGGAATCGATGAAGTCGTAATTCGTGTTATCCCTGCGGAGATGTGAACAACGAGGCGAGCGTCCCTAATGAAAATAAACGTAAGTCGGATATTAACTATTGAGATTTATTCCCCTATTAGCTCATGTGTAAAACAATTTGTAGTGTGTATATCGAAAGTGTTGCCCTTAAATATGTAAATCGCAATTAGCATTCACTGAACGGGATAATAGTTTTGGTTGCAAACAATTAATGGGAACACAGTAGTACAAGAATGAAACAGTGAATAATTGGAAAGGCTGTGTATAAAAATGGGGCGCATGAAGTAAACAAAAGGGAACCTTTTACCACGACATCACGTTGGATGAATGAAATGAATGAAAGCATACATATATATTGCATTATTATGAAAACAAGCAGCTAGTTGAACCGCTCTAACACTGGCGCGTGCGTTGTTTAGAGCTAAAGGCGGTAATTCTCGGTTATTCCCGCAAGTGCCCTCGCTCTGGGCTGCTCTCGAGGGTTGTTAGCCCGTCACAACACCACCAGATTTTTTAATTTGAAAAGCCGTCTCTGCAGCTTTTCTTTTGCAATCTTGTGAAAATGTACACGGAGAAAAAAATTAATATTTTTATGTAATAATTTTCTGAGCCTAAGAAGTATGTATTCTAGTGATGTCTTTTCATTCGTTGGACATCTTGTAGCAGTTTATAACTACTTAGATTATGGCAACAACTCTTTTAAACTAGTATTTTCCCGCGGCGTCGCCCGCGTTTTTGATGATAGACACAGCGTGCGTACACATTCTTGCAGAATAATATATACTTTTAAGAGTTACCTAACATTATTTTGTATGTGCTGACACAGCGGGGTTACCTAGTAAAATTTAAGCGAATTGTCATTCATCAATCAAAGTCTCTTGAAAAACGCGTTTGTAATCATAAAAAGGTGTGAACTTATGAAGCTAAAATGAGATGGATAGGATAGTTGAAAGAAGTCAGTAGAGAACGGATAATGAATTTAAGACTCGTATTCGACTTCTACGCTATAAGTCTGCAATATAGGTATCCACTATTAAATCACACAACATCCATACTAATATTATAAATGGGAAAGTGTGTCTGTCTGTCTGTCTGTCTGTCTGTCTGTTTGTCTTTCTTTCACAGCAAAACGGAGCGACGGATTGACGTGATTTTTTAAGTGGAGATAGTTGAAGGGATGGAGAGTAACATAGGCTACTTTTTGTCTCTTTCTAACGCGAGCGAAGCCGCGGACAGAAGCTAGTAGTATCATAATTTTAAATCATAATTAAATCTAAAACTAAATTGTTGTTCCATTAAAACATATGTCATCACAACTCATCTTATTCAAATTCAAATAGCAATACCATCATACGAAGCGCAGGATTTCCTTCGTCCCAAGACCGTGACGTTGCCAACTAATAATTCTCAATGATTTAAACTATACAAGTTTTACCACTTCCGCGTAACTGTGCGCCGAATTGCAGTTGTAAATGCAATGGAAACTTTAACTGCGCTCTCACAATCTAAACTCGTTAATCCTAATTAGGGATGCGACATCGGAAGCCCAAAGCAGGGTAATGGCTGCAAATCATGGCGGTTTGGGAATTAGGAGACTGTGGATAGAGCGAAGCGTCTTATTGTGGCTTTAAGGACTTCGGAGAATTGGAAGTTTAAGGAGTGGTTTTGGTCCACGTCTGGATTTAGTTACCTAAATGGTTCTGGTTTTTAGGAGCAACAACGTGCGAGTATTAATGTGACTTTCAACTCATAAACATATTGGACTTATTTAAAAAAGCTGTGCAAGTCATCCCGCCATCTATTTCGTGGTCTGCCGCGCCCCCGTCTCGCCATTGCAGGGCACCAATCTTGGGCTCACTTCACATTTAATTATGTACCTGTGCATATGTATTAGTTTAACTAGAAGCTTATAACATAGTGGGAAAGGTTAGGATGATGAGTAATTTGTCGCAAACAATAATCAGTGTATTATTAATCAGTGTATTATTTATAAAAATAAGCTTTTGTTGTACAACTAAGCTAAATACCTTCTAGTTATAGATGCAGAAGTTTCACATAAGCACGTAGATATTTTAAGCAGAAAACAGCATCACCATTACCTGCTCGATTTAGTCAGGTAATATTGAGGGTGATATATTCTTATAATCGCATCGTTTAAAAAGAGATTTGAAAGGAATTTACCCTCTTAAATCAAATAAAATTTTCGTACAAGGACTCTAAATATCAGGTAAGCAGCTAAGGAATAAAACTGCCATCGTCACATTACTGTTAAACTACGATTGCTAAATTGAAACGAAGAATCTTTAAGCCAAAGTAAGTGTAGTAAGTAACTCAGTAGCGTATTGTACGTCTTGGCTAATCTTATAATCGAACATTTGATGAAATGTTTTATGGTGCTAATAAACTTGAGCATTCGGTTGTAACAGAACACCGAGCATTCGGTGCTTATGCTACGCCGCGAACATGGCGCTCGGTAGGTATTTTATTTCAGGACAGGTGACATTTAGGTTTGACGTTTTAACTAAGCGTGAACACAAGGTGAAAATGTTACTGATATTATGTGCTCACTCGCCGTAAGTATTACGCCGAACATGTTAGATAACTCCATTTTTCTGCTATGTACCATTCGTAAAACGCTCAAATGTTTAGCGTATATTCACAATACATGAAATGGTCGAAAACTGATTGAAAATTTACCTCAGGTTTAGATAAATCATGAAACTACAAACCAATTCTACAATAAAACGATAATGTAAATAGTCCCATTAAAAGGCATTGTTCCACAATCTCGTCCCAACGGGTCTCCGAGCGATATGAAAAATCGGCTTACAGAGATTGCACGTCAACCGATCGTTTCTTATTTATTGTTCTATTAAAAAATAGTTTATTGTTTCGCCCGTTTGTGAGGCTAAGGTTGTGGTCACAAAAATAGCGGGCGCGGAGAGCGGCTCGTTTAAGGGGGATGCTTCACGGTAGCCCGCGAATTTTTTTTTAACGTTTTTTTGCAATTTGCCGTTCAGTGTCTGGATGTGTGTTAATATAGAATGATTTGCGACTGTAATAGGCCATTAGTTACAGAATTATACTCATTATTATCATCAATACAACCCTCAGAGTGCATACAACGCTATTGAATGACTTTTTCATGAAATAGGCAATCAATAAGTTAAATTCAATTTTATTTTTATATACTGCTTCTATTGTATCTATGTATTGTTTATGATTTGTATGTATAAAGATATACATGTAATGCACATTTTTTAATAATTTAATTCCATCCAAAGGTTGTCTGGAAGAAATTGCTTTTTAGCGATAAGGCCGCCTATTGTACTCTTGCATATTTGTTTGTGTTGTCCTTTACTGTTTTTGTCCTATTGGTGTACAATAAAGAATATTCTATCTATCTATCTATCTATCTATCAATCGCGTTATATGCACTTTGCAAAAATACTTACGAAAAATTAAATTTCGCAGGCTACCTTGAACATCTACCTTAAATGCATATATTTAATTGTTTTTAATAATATAATAATTGTTTATTTGTACAAAATTCAGTACACAAGGCAATAAATAAATGTTGTACAACAGGGTCACATTACATGGCGAACTGATGCCTCCTAAACTAGGCCAAAAGCCTGTGTTTTAGGAGCCAATGGTCCTCGAAATGAATTGTAGTGGTATACAACAGACAGAGTGTCATGCAAGTACATTATGACAAATTTAACATACATAAAACAAACAATGGATTAATATAAATAATAATAATAATAATAATAATAATAATCTTTATTTACTAAAAGAAGCGAGTTACAAATATTTTAATTTAGGTATAGGCATACAGTTACAGCTTACAAATTATAAAACCGCTGCCTCCCAAACTAGGTGATCCTGTATTTTATTTTTATAAATACAGTATTACTTCTATTTAAGAGATAACAGTAATAAGATTTTCTGTTTCGTCATAGTTTAACTTCTGCAACCAATTTGTAAGTTTGATTTTTTTTTATTATTATTTATATTATTATTTATATATCGAACTGGCTTTGAGAGCAGCGGCGGGGAGAGTGACGTAAAGATGTAGCCACCTAGCACCCCTAGACAAGTGTCAGTCGTTTCTCTTTTGTACAACGGCTTATAACAGTTGACATGCGGCAGCTTAAGTCAACTTCAACTTTATTAATGGCATTTGTGGAAAACACACTAAAATTCTGCCACGACCATGTTTATTTTACAATATCTCAATCGAAAAAAGATCTATAAACGTAAATATATGCAATATGACTGCGAAGGTCTCCTCTTTGTGAAGAGACCTGGTCCGCCAGAGCCTCGTCAGTGCATCAGCAGGGTGTACCACGTGCAGGTGAGGTTGGATTTGACCCTGGAGATGATGGTAGGGCCACTTACACCCCGTAAGCGTATATCAATCGCAAACATTTAACAATCTATTATATTCTACGATCTACTCTTCAATACCATTTGTCTATCAGTGCGGTCCCTCGAACCGCGCCTGTTATTATCGTGTCCCCAGCCTTATTTCCCTAGCATCGGCATCGGCGGGTTCCGCAGCTCGTCTAGCCGAGCTACTAAATCTCATTTGCTCGGTTTCACCGCCGGTGTGATAAATTTCCTGTAATTTATCTGTAACATAATTCTTTATGCAATGTTTTACAAGCACTTTTAATATACTAGTACCCTAAGTTATCGTTTAGGACACTAGGGGACTCAAAATGCAAAAAGTGGAAGGGCTCTTGCTTTTTTTAAGTACAATCTAGATCTTTTTTAAAGTATTATCTGTTTTCGGGGTGTTTGTTAATTTGATTTCGTTATAGGACCAATTAAATAATATTAGCATTTCCATAGCCATACTTACATTTTGATCATAATTATTTGTTTCCCAAAATGTCAAAAACAAATAAAAAAAAGGTACTCATGTTGTTATAACATGGGTGTCAATGGAAATAAAAAATGAGGGCCTATCATAAATGCCCAAAAAATAGGATCAAAAACTATGGGTTCCATTGAAAATAAATCATTAAGTTAGGTCTTACTTACCCGTTTCCGTAGTAATTCTGATGATTAAGATATACGTACATATTAAGATATACGTAAGTTTCATTTCAATCCGTTCTATAGTTTTCGCGTGAAGGAAATCTTCGTGTAAAAGTTACGATAAACGAATTTTTAGCTGATGTTCCAGAATACAGATTCAATTCAGTAGACATTGATTACTTGTATGTTATCATCAATTATTTATTCAGGTCTAGGTTCCATCTACAACCTTAAGCACTAATAAGCTTAACGAGGCATTGTAAACAAAACAGGTCAATAACTGACTCAAGACTCTTGCACAAGTTTTCAATCATTCCCAAAAATAGAAATGATACAGAAACACTAATTGCATTTACTGATAATGTTATCAATGTTCATATTTCTAGAATATTACTAAACATTGATGACGCATTCCATGGTACGTTTTAAAAGCGTGACAATTAAGCGATAAAAACCTTTATTTCTACGGTTTTTTGATTACTTTTTGTTATGTGTTATTGTAAATTGTGCGATAAAGATGTTCAATTTCCTTTTCGTCTTGTTTCTATTTAGATGCGGGGAACATTTCAAAATTAGGACAGAGTATCTTTTTAATGACTATTATACCTTACTAAATACTTTTGTATGGTAATCTGTAGATAATGTCGTGAGTAGTGTATTTGTCATTAATATTATTTTAGTACTCTAACCATGCGTCATAATATTTAATATGCTTATGTTTGTTGTCCTTAATAAAATAAAATAGTAATTATTTTTGTTACATTTTAACACAAGACACTTTAAAGTCTGTCTGTGATTATCAGAGATCAGAATAGAAGAGGTCTGTTTTTAACCTAACACGGTCCTTATAAGGCTTTAATCTAAAAGTACTCTAACTAAAACCTTATAAAATATAAGTTTAAGTTGTTATACCAATAGTTTCACGCGAGAAGGGCGCGCTGCAATATAAGTTATCCGGTAATATTACCAGTAAGAACTTCTAGGTAATATTGATTACATGTTCTATGAAACCAGCTCTTAATAGCCTTGCTTTATTTCTGAAGTACGTAAACAAGTTGTGACTTGTTTACACATGTTTTTTGTACATGGTGTGCCATGGTCATTCCACTATTGTGACCTATAAGGACGGAGATAGACCAAAAATCATGAAATCCACGTTTTTTTTATCAATTTATAGATAAACCCTAACTTTCAGTTACTTAAAATTCCTAAATTCCAAATTAGAGGTATTTGTTGGTAGTTATTCGACGGTCTTCGACAGTCGTTACGTTTTTCGGTTCGGTTAGTCAAAAGTCCGACACATCCGCTGTACTCAATGACTGACCAGCCCCCCTAGACAAGTGGCGTTGTAGAATAGATTGTAGATTAAAATAGATTGTCAAATGTATGGGGTTGACATAAGCTTTCGCTAAATATTTTGACATCTCCATACATTTGACAATCTATTCTATTCCGCTATCTATTCTACAATACCACTTGTCTAGGGGGGAAGGTCTCATAAGCAATAGTTTAATGTAAAACTGGTGTTCAGCTGGATCCGGTTAGATTAGAAGTCAAAGTCAAATCATTTATTTATAACAGACCATTCATAAAGCACTTTAGAACGTCATTAACAATAACAAAGTAAAAAGAATCTAGTTGCCCATTCCAAAATGTTGTTTAGTATGGAGAAGAATGTGCAAGAAACTCCATACTTCTCTTTTCAAAATTGTTAAATTAGATAGATAGATTAGATTGGACGTCGAGACTATATAGACTATATGAGTTTCTTCACTAGTGTACCGGCAAAAACTACAGACGCTTTGAATTCCTCATCCGAGGTTTCAATTGATTATTTAAAAACAAACGTTCCTGTCTGTCCGGTTATATTTCAATTTAAACACATAAACCCCGTGACAGTTATAAAAGCTTTCCGACAGATCAAAGTAAAATTCACTGAAGATCTATGGGGGATGTCAATTAAAGTTTGCACGTCTATAATTGAGACAATAGCACCATACCTAGCCTCTATTTTTAATATGTGCGTAGACCAAGGAGTATTCCCAGATTTGATGAAATTAAGTAAGGTTATACCACTTTTTAAATCTGGGGACAGTAAAGATCCCAATAATTATAGACCCGTATCTGTATTACCGGCTCTTAGCAAGGTGTTTGAGAAGGTCATGCTTAATCAAATGCTCATTCATTTTAACACAAATAAAATCTTACATGATAAACAGTTTGGTTTCACCAAAGGACGTTGCACAACCGACGCCGGTGTTACTTTATTAAAACACATATATACCGCATGGGAAGAAGCACATGATGCCATAGGGATCTTCTGTGACCTTTCCAAAGCGTTTGATTGCGTAGATCACAACACATTAGTTTTGAAACTTGAGCATTACGGACTGGGCAAACTTGCGCTAAGTTTAGTAAAATCATATTTGAATAACAGGCTGCAAAGAGTTCAGATAAATGGGATAAATTCAGACGGTTTAAAGGTAGAAATGGGAGTTCCACAAGGATCTATATTAGGTCCCTTTCTCTTTCTAGTGTACATAAATGACCTCCCTCATTTATTAAAAAGCCAACCACAAATGGTGTTATTTGCTGATGACACATCTTTAATTTTTAAAGTAAATAGACAGGCCAATAATCTTGACTACGTAAATAACGCCTTACTTCAAGTGCACAATTGGTTCACGGCCAATAATTTAGTATTAAATGGAAGAAAAACTAAGTGCATTAGATTCGCTTTGCCAAATGTTAGAAGCAATGATTGTGACATAGTATTGAACAGGGAGAAACTAGAATTCGTCAATGAAACTGTTCTCCTAGGGATCACGCTTGACTCAAGGCTACAATGGAGTCCCCACTTAACATCTCTCGCAGGACGCCTAAGTTCGGCAGCATATGCTGTTAGAAAGATCCGGCAATATACTAATGTAGACACCGCGAGGTTAGTTTACTTTAGTTATTTTCACAGTGTTATGTCTTACGGGATTTTACTATGGGGACGAGCTGCAGACATCGAGTCTATTTTTATTCTGCAGAAAAGAGCGGTCAGAGCCATTTACAATCTTCGTATGCGCGATTCTCTAAGGGAACTGTTTAAGAAAATTAACATAATGACGGTACCTTGTCAATACATTTATGAAAACATCATGTATGTTAGAAAAAATCTCCATCTTTTTGGTAGAAGAGGCGATAGACACAATTATTGTACAAGAAATAGGGACGAATTAGTTCAACCCGGTTTTAGGCTGGCTAAAGTAGATTCTACCTTTATGGGGTACTGTTTAAAATGTTATAATAAAATACCTCCCCACATCATTCAATTAACCGAAAGTAAATTTAAATCTTATATAAAACGCACATTATGTAGTCGAGCTTATTATAAATTAGGGGATTATATTAATGATCAAAATGCTTGGCTGACTGCTGGTCCTGCTCCACAACCGTTTAATTGATTAGCATTTGGAATTTTTATTTTTATTAAAGCTGCTGAAGATTGTAAACTACAAAAATAATAGTACTGTATCGAGTCACAGTGTTTGTTTTATATAAATTCACATAGCACACAATGTGAGCACTATGTACTTGATAGTTTTATACGCATATACTATGTCTGTCTGTCATTGACTGAATGTACTCTGGCCGTTGGGAGTTTGTCATGCTCACTCAAATGTCTCACTGACGGTGGCGTGTGTATTGGATCATTTGGTTCCCTTCAAAATGGTTGAGCTATTTGGTGCCGATCCATACGTCATGTTCGTGAACGGGCGCTGTCTGCTGAGACTGGTCATCTCTTAACTGCCACAGTTATTTTAAAATTGTTCTGCTTATTTCCTATATTTACAATGCCTCTTCTAACATGTACGACTTGTTACGTTGTTCTCACATAGTACCTTAGATTCAAATGAATGATGTAACCAAATTTTTGTAAAGCATATTGATTTTAAAAGAGTGTCCATGGAGTTTCTTGCTCGCTCTTCTCCATGTGATCTACTTTTTGGAACGAGCAACTAGCTTCAATTTTCTGACAGACTGACACCTTGACGATTCGAAAGTACCTGTAAATGGTTTATTTGAATAAAATAGTTTTGACTTTGACTTTGACTTTATAGTTGAGATAAGTCAGGTAGGCGATGATGTATATCGTGTAAAGTCGCATTAAAGCTACGAATACTAATTCCTATTTACTATTTATTGCTACAATTTATCTTCTCCATGGTTTCTAACAATTTGCCAAGATACGCACGCAACCATTAAAGCCTGATTGGTTTGCAAATCTCACTTAGAGAGTGGAATAAATGATAATAAATATTTTATTACTGACCTCGGCTTTAAAACGGTTAACGGTGGTAATCTTACGATAATTTGCTTAGCTGATAATAATCTTGCAAATACTTTCAAACAAGCTGATTCCTTGGTGTAAAGGCAGCAAAATTGCGATTCTTTGACTATAAAACGTTATCATACACTCAATTAAATAAAACAGATAAATATACCTGATTTGTAGTAAGTTGAGTTTATTGTTACATAAGAACTTTAAAGTAGTTATGTTCTAAATCATTAGTTATATACTATTTAGAGGTAACTTGTTTTATTGTACACTTGAAATATATACAAAGTTTTAACTTTAATATAACGGACCATTAAACCAGACCATTAAAATTTAAACTTTCTTATAAAGTAGTCAAATGAGAAATATCTTTTAAAAGAGCTTATGGTAATGAAGCTTAAGATAGAAACCAGGTACCTTAACATTCAAATGAAGGACGAAATAAAGCATTAGATGAAGAAAACCTTCACTCATATTACTTTCCTGTCCAAACAGATTAAGGTCCTGTGCAGATCCATCCATTCTCATGAAAGTTTAGCATAAATCCAGCAACAAATAGCAGACTTATTAGAAACCCGATTCGTTCACTACAACAGTCTTTAATCTCGGCTAAGAAATCGGAGCTTCAATCGTATTTTCAACGTAACTAGATAAATATCGAACTCGTCTTGGCTATTTCCTTTAGGTAGTGCAACGGATTTGCGGAAATAAGGGTGGTGATCGAATTGTGAGGGAGATTTGGGTTTATGATGATCAACTATCGTAGATGTGGCAATGTTCGGTTTGGTTGAAGCTTCATTTGTTTTTGGATTGCATCATTTGGCAAGACTCTTCCCAACTATGTTTGCGTCGGCTTCCAGACAAACTTGATGCCATTGTATGTCTGTGTTATACTTGGAGCGACTGCCAATCATTTCACCAGAACTGTAAATGGGTAAATTATTTATTAAAAATATAAATCAATGGGAATTACGGGGTTATTCCGATCTGTCACCCCGTTTTGTCCCCATGGGTTGGTAAAATACTGAAAATACTGAGATATTCAGTATTTAAATCAATCAAAAGTACTAGGCGCGCAGTAGCGTGAAGAGGTTAATAGAAAATGTGTTCCACACATTGCTAACTGGGGGACAAATCGAACTTTTTTTCCTATCTTTCACCCGTGGGGACAAAACGGGGTGACAGATCGGAATAATCCGAATTACGAGACCTCTGAATAATGTCACTATTCCAGACTCCGGGTAACTACTGAATTAATTGTAATGGAAAAGTAAGACAATTTTATTGTTTAATTTATTACAATATCAACCTAATGAAGCAAGCTAGAGAATCCCATTTATAATTATAAAAGATTGTTTGTCTGTACGGCTTCTAAATAGAATTGTTATTATGGTATCATCCACACATTACTCATACAGGGAAATCCCTTGACTCATTTACATAATCACGGATTCCTGGTATCTTTTTATTGGGACTTTAGTTATATGTGACTGAAGGAGAATTGTGAGGTAAGTAAACACAAACACGACTTCTTTAGTCCGTGAATCTAGACTCTACATAGCCGATTATTTGAAAAAAAAAAAAACGGCCAAATGAGAGCCTAAGGCGTCGTCCTAGTTGGGATCGATAGTACGATGGTGCGATGCATTTTTCATCTCACAACGACGATCAAACGCATCGTACGATCGTTATTAAGCATTTCATGTGCTCGCACGATTATTTACGAGTTGCTTGTGAGGTTCAAATAGGACACTCTGATGAAATCTGTATGTTTGAACACATCGCACGACGAGAACGCATCGCTCCATCGTACGATCGCTCACAATTAGGACAACGCCTAATGGCCGAATACTCAAACGGGACTTTATTTTAAGACGCTTTCAAATCATTTGCTGTCTTTGTCACTGTAAAGGGATAAAGTAAGGACAGCTACAGATTTCTAAGTCACAGTATCCCTTAGTTTTCCTTTTTTACACCCGATTACAGACCTGAGTATTAATGAGTTCAATTTGATTCTAGATTTTTTCTGTTGTTCTGAAGAACACTTGACGCGATAAAAATGGTAACAGATAGATAGATGGACAGGACAACGAAGTATCCGGTTTCTTCTAATCTGTACTTTTCTTTTAAACCAGTACATTTCTACTGGAAGTCGCCATGATGTGATTTTATACTTAACTAATATTTGCATCATGTTGCCTCTATCGTTTATCATCTTGAAATCTGCAGGAATATGTATAAAGATTTTTCAATTTAGATTTACTGACGGCCGTTAACAGGATATTTTTCCAGAAATCGCGACATTGATCTGAGAATCAATTTCCTCTTGGAAATTCTTATTTCCTTGAAAAATTACAGGCGCGACGGTTGGCGAGGTGTATTATGTTTGTAGTTCTATGGTCTTACTGTGGCTAAGCTATTAGAATGGCGGTCGCTCTATCTAAAATATTTAATATTAAAATAGTTCCCGCTCCGGGATTTCCGGGATGAAAACTATCCTATGTCCTTTCTCGGGTCAAAAACTATCTCTGTACCAAATTTTATTCAAATCGGTTCAGTGGTTTAGGCGTGAAGAAGAGACAGACAGACAGATAGCCAGACAGAGTTACTTTCGCATTTATAATATTAGTAAGGAATGTAAGTAATATGGAAGTATGGATATAAAATTAAGACCCTAAAATAAATAAAATTGACACTCAAGAGTATTTAATTATGTTTGTTTAGGCACGCATATTCCTGGGATTACGGATTAAGAAAATATTTTCATATGAAAGTCAGATTTGTGAATTGCACACTAGATTGTTATTAGTACACTTACATATTGACCTCAAATATCGAACAGCTGATATATTATGCATAGATGATCTGACACGATTTAGGAGGCACGTCATTTTACTTGATTTAAATGAAAAACTAAGTTTTTATGGAAAGCTGTGAGTATAATCATGTCTTTATGCGACAGTTTCTAATTACCATTTACCTCATAAGTATATTTAACTTTTTGACACCAAACATTTTTCCTTAGTCAATGTGTAATTAATTTAGGGATATCAGGGCTTAACCATCAAAAGATTTGTACCTATTTATTTAGCGTAAATGAATGACATTCGGTATTGATTACATATTATTCACGCTTATGTCATGAATTACTGCTATTGTAAGTTATAGATTCTAAAGTTCTCGTTATCTGTTTAGCGTTAATGCTGAATGGTTTATACGTCCAAAAATTCTTGGTGTGTAAGTCCTAATATTTTAACAGTCCATGAATCAGACAGTAATACTCCTTGATTCTCCATAACAAACAACATGTAAGTAGTGACTTTTCAAGTTTTTCATAGATATGTCAACTTTAAGAACAACTTTTCTAAGGTCATCAGTTCTGAATGTATCGTGAGTCAGCGTGATAAATGTGCCGTACGGGCGTACACTATACACGCCAGTTCTTCACGGCTGGCGTGACAGTTGCCAGTAGTTGGACTAAGTGTATTGAACAAGTTCAGAATTTATAGCTAAGGTGCAGTTCAATATATTTTTCTTCGTCTTCCAACGAGGTGTTGGTGATAAATAGATGTTCGTATTTCACAATCTGCATCCTCTTAAACTGTCAGCGACAGAGCTTACTGCCAAGGAATTTGAACCTAATGCTTCAAGAATCTAAATTGGATTTGAATTGAATTCTTTCAGCATGACAGATAAACAAACTTAGGTGATATATGAGGTGTATGGTGTATGGTGAGATGTAAGTAAAATAGTTGTTGTATATAGGCTGGTTATTATTTATTATCTTATCACCAGGTGCTATTAATTGATTGTTATGATAACACCTAATTAAATTAAGTGACATGAGACTGACCGCTTAATAATTATGACAGCATTTAGAAAACTGTCAGTATTTCTTGTAGAATCATAGTCTTGTAAGTGGCAGTATACATAAATTTCTGACCAAGTTATAGATCTATCGTTTTATTTAAAACTAGCTTTTGCCCGCGACTTCGTCCGCGTGAATTAATAGTTCCCGTTTCCGGGGGATTTCCGGGATGAAAACTATCCTAAGTCCTTTCTCGAATCCCAGACTATGTACAGATATTATTATAACAGGTAGTCTGGGATCCGAGAAAGGCCAAATAAAAAAAAGGATTTGAATGAAATTTGGTACAAACCAAATCGGTTCAGTGAAGAAGAGACAGACAGACAGACAGGCAGACAGAGTTACTTTCGCATTTATAATAATATTAGTAAGAATAATGTATTGCTTGTGTATTGCAGCTCATCCTTTTAGGATATTTTTGCCAAATATTCTTATCAATAGTTTTTGCGTCTATCTGGAACATACATACAGTTTTTCTTGGATTTTGTGTAACAAATAACTTAAAAAATATGATACAATACAGAACCTTGAACTGTTTTCCGAGTAGTAGCTAACATAAATTCCAAAATATTACTCCCTTCTTTGCATAAAACTCGTCAAAAAACTCTTCTTTAAATAAAAACATTTACGTAATGCTTGCAGAGGGGTCTTTAAAATGGGGGTGATAAAAATAAAGTCACATTGTGTCCTTCGCTTACTCTAAGGAATCATTATAATAATATAAAAAGCTACGATTATTTATATTTTACGTCCAAAAACCGCAAGCAACCAATCTTGCTCATTCCTGAGGTGACAAAACTCTAATTTGCATTTCGCCAGTGTCACCTAAAATTTCATTCTTGACGCTAATGTGTTCACCAAAGTCCTTCAAGTAAATAATTGAATTATATTCTTACTACGTAACTGAGTTTTAAAACCGATGTTACGGAGAAACGCATATCCATTGCAAGTAATTGAATTGGCATTGATGTCGCCTTTATTTCTTGTAGTTTGTTCAAGTGACTTGCAATCAGAAGCATTTTTTTCTCGGAATCGGATTAAAAAATTGAGTTTATTTATTTTATTTATTTATTTTTATTCCCAACAATATCCTTACAGACTAGTCCAAATTGATATTGAGGTTTCTTATACTAAATTACAACTAAAACTAAGTATAACTAATTTTAAAAAGTCTTCTCGTAAATTCACTCAAAGTACAATGAAAAATATCCACGTCGTCCGCTATGAGATTGAGCGTGCGCAGTGCGCGCGTCAGAGGCGCCTCGCTCAGTAAGTTGGTGCGCGCGCGCGGCACCGCCAGCAGGCGCGCACGAGTTAAATGATGTGTCATAAATTGTGCTGTAAGATTTGCAGATCCGAGTAAGTTTTATCATACATTTAGAAAGACTATAGATGAGCAAATGCTGGGTCATTTTAGTCAAATTGAGAATTAATTAAAAGTTACCTACAGGAAACAGAAAATCACCTCAAGAAATATCCAGAGAGCCAGTGCGATAGGCTGACTTAAAATGAATACTCGTCTCATGAATCAATGACAAGACTTTAAAAGGAATGCTAAATCAATTTATTCTAAATCTCAAAGGCCGAGATAAATAAAACTTACTATTAATTATTTAGCCTTGCTATTATTTTTTTACTTACTTTTAAACCTTCGAACACACGTGATAGCCGGCTGTCAGTTGGTCGTCGAAAGGTTAATTAGTACTTTGGGTAAGTAATATTAGAGTCCCTGTCGAAGTACGATGCCAAGCTAGAGATGAAGAACAGCTAATTACCCGGCTTAAGTAGTACATTTTCTGCACATGACTGAGCGTTTTAAAACCATAGGTACGTTTTAAAACCCTAGGTACGTTTTGAAAACCGTAGGTACGTTTTAAAACCGGCGATTACCCCGACTGTCCCCCAGGTGTGTCGTTTACACCCCATTTGATAACTCCCAGGGCGAGGTGTTACAGTGCAATATTAGCCACTTTGTACAAAGAATTGTGCTCGGAATAACACTAGATAGCGCTTTGAAAAATATGTTACCATGACATTATCTCTGTGTTGTTTCACTGCTATTGTTTGTTTGTAATACAAACGGAATTTCGCGTGAGTTAGTAGTTGTTTGTTCTTTGTTCTGAAATATCTAAGAAATTTAAATAGGGTACTGAGAGCCACTTAGCGTTTGTACTAACGACAAATGGTAGGATAGATAACCAAACGGAGTTAAGTTTAGTAGCTATTCGCGGTGGTGCATCGAATTAATAGAAATAAGGTCGAAAATATTTTGGCAAATCCGCAAAAATGTAAGTAATTTTGCAGTTTTAATAGAATATTTAAAAAAATACAGTTTTGTGTTTTAAAATTTTTAGATATGTCTTTAGTTTATAAAATTTTCTTTGTTATAGATATAAAAAATATGATGGTTGTCGCTGAAAAAATTGAGAATTTCGAGACGATAACTTTTTTTCGTGGTCTTTTTGAACATTTTTTTTCGTAGTACTAGACCACATTTGTAAATTGTTTTTGTGTAAGTCTTTTCTTTATATATTAGGCTATACACTGTATTTTTTTCTGGCTTGTGGTATGTATAGATACGGCTATCATTGCGACGAAAATCTAGACTTTTACAAGGTGTTCGCTATGGACAGCGCCTTAAGCAGCAATACTACTAATAATCCTACATGGTTATGTTTGAGTAAGTAACATCAACAGCACATACAATCGATTACTTGTTAAATAAACATACCACCGTCCGTCAGTCATATTTAAATATTTCAGACCCGTATTCAGCTGTCAGACATATCATAATACATAATGTAACGTATTAACTTCGGTCTCTCCGTAATTGCTCGTTCGCAACAAAGATTTTTTTGCCCTATTCGTTTTAAATTCTTTTATAAACTACAAAAGCTAACGTAAATGCATTTAAACCTGCATTTTCAGTACGTATGAACGGAATTGTATTCAGAAATTAAATTGTTACCAAAATGCTATAGAAATAAATATGTTTTGTACTGTTGTCATGAAGTATTTGCGACCGAGTTTGAGGTTAAATTATTTTACCAACAACGATAATTTATACATAAATAAAATTCAATGAAACAATGTGTAGGTTGGTAGGAAATAATAACTGAAATTTTACTGGAATCGTTTTGGTAATTTCAAAACAACTTTGTGAGTTGTCTGTTGACTTTTTCAACAATAATAAGAAGTTATGAAACTTTTTGTGGATTCATTGGTCGTTGGAATAATAACAGATTGGATTTAATTGTATAAATTTATTACTCTTAATATAGAAGTTGAAAACATTTCGGATATAAACTCTTAATTGTAAGATAGTGGAGAAAAATAATAAATAATGTAATTATAATCAGTTAAAGTAAAGTAAATGATATAAATATAATGATAAAATAATAATATAGATATTTATAAATATAATAAAAGATTGATTAAATCATACTATTTAATCAATCTTTAAGTAATTATATATTAAAATTGTGTTGCTGCGCCCTAACAGGGTATCATGTATGTACTTTTACCTTTTATAACATCCTATGTATCTACTCATGATCGCAATAAATATTTAAAGTTTGAAGTTTTAAAAGAAGAAATAAAAACCTATCAACACCTAACCGTTGACAGCCACCATCTTTAAATCATTAGATAAGTATGTGCTTTTTCGTTCGGTATTGATATAAAATAAAGGATGTTTATGATAGTGGCGTGCTGCCACTATCATAAACATCCTTTATTTTATTAGAATACTAGCTGTCCCCCGCGGTTTTAACCACGTTATATCAGATTTTTGGTTAATAAAAAAAGAAGATAAAAAGTAGTCCCCTGGTCCTAAGCTACCTCCCCACCAATTTTCAGCCAAATCGGTTCTGCCGTTCTTGAGTTATAAAATGTGTAACTAACACGACTTTCTTTAATATATATAGATAGTACTGACAGATTTCAAAACCTTTTAGTTATCATATCAAGCATACTGCTCAGCGCTTTTACCTGCGTTATTCCAGTTCCTGTGGGATTTATGGGATGACTACGAACTCTGTACCAAATTTAATTTAAATCGGTTCAGTAGTTTTGGCCAGAAAGCGAGACAGTTATACAGACAGACTTACTTTCGCATTTATAATATTAGCATGGAAAAAAGAATCTAATTCAGAGCAATGCATCCTAAAAAATAACCTATGAATTTCTTCGATATTTACTGTCTCCGTAAATATGAAAGGCGGTCACTTACCTAACACAAAGCAAAGGTTCTCTTTCATAATACAGGGTGTAAGCGATAACTAAACGTTTCAAGGCCTGACCCTAATACCTGACCCGATAAAACGTTGCGTGTTCAACCATAATGTAATACGGAAATAATTTAACATCAAACAAACTAAGATGAATTATTTTCCTGTCGCAAACACCGTGTAAATTTGAAGACAAGCAGTTTTAACCCATAATTAAAATATTAAGACTGGTAAGTAACCGATACCTATTCATTGACGGGCCTGTTGGTGAAGTGGTTAGTAGCCCTGACTGCTAAGCCGGAGGTCGTGGGTTCGATTCCCACCCAGGACAAACTTTGTGTGATGAGCATGATTGCTTGTTCTGTGTCTGGGTGTAATTTATCTATAATATGTATGTATTTATAAATTATATAAGTATGTATATCAGTTGTCTGGTTACCATAACACAAGCTCTAAGAAGAGCTTGACTTGGGATCAGATGACCGTGTGTGAGTTGTCCCAGTATATTATTATATTAATATTATTATGAAAACTAACAACATTTCGAAAGAATATTTTCTTTGGTTTGTCGTTTAGTTGTTTGAGAGGTTAACGCCTTGTAGTTCATACTGTATGATGTGGGCGGCATCTTATACCTAAGCAAGTGTCGACGTCGAAAACCGAACAGCTGATGTATAAAGTTATGACGAGTATACGTGCGTTCAATAGGTACAGCCAGCAAATTAATTAGTGTATAGGCCCAGATATCATTTATCTTGAGCACCAATTGGTCGAGAAAACCTATATTATATCTAATCTGTATAGTAATTAACTTTGCTGACCGTATGTTAAAAGACTTAACTAAATAAAACTGCAAATATTTGTTCTTTATTGGAAAGTGGTTTGTTATTGTCAGTACAAACATGTGTTTATGTGTCGGTCATCAATGATCCCGTTCTTTCATTATAGCTCTGTCGTGTTTAGTACTGTAATGTTTTTCTATGATTCCCACTCAGACTTAATACATTTAGCAATTACACGCTAGACTGGGTAAAGAGAAAAAAAAAACGACTTTCAATTAAACTATTGGGAATTACTTAAGATACAAAGAAACTTTTAGGTTAAACTAAATAAGCTGCTGTTATAAAAAGGTTTAATAAACCTAATGTATCTGTTTTTATTCTTATTTTTGGTTTGTTTTATTGGTTTATATCTCAGAAACTAATCGTATTAGTATAATCTTTCAATATATTTATTCGTTTCATAAATTGCAGTTTTATGTTATGGTCGAATATTAGATCTAATAATTATGTAATTAAATATAAACCTCAGTAGTATGATATTATTGTTTGATAATATATTTTCAAACCTAATAATTATGAACTAAAAATACGTGAAAACCTTTTCTTAAGCCAAAATTTAAAAACAAAAAAATACTTCGCAATTTTCGGTAAAAACTGTCTCAACAGACTTAAGACGCTCAGAAAGTATAGGTAGGTATAATAAAGTAATGATAACGCTTGAATGTAGTTTTAATAGAACAGTACACATAAATCAGCATGAAACTCTGTGCACTCAAGTCTGAGTCCAAGTTTTGTTTGCACATAGCGCACTAGGTTCAGTCTGAGTCCTGAGTCTAATACAACTTTGTCTAAATAGATCCGGAGCAAACATGCGAACATAAACAGTGTTTGGTCAGGCTTCGTAATTACCCACATCTTGATTGTAAATAGCTTCTAATAGCTTATTTATCTAGGATGAAGATTTCTCCAGGTATTCTTCAGAGGCTTTCGAGATAAAAGCTTTACTCTTAAAAGCTTGATCTTTTGGGACGAAAGCTTATGGTCCTTCGAGCCACGGTTCGATTTTGAGTGAAATGTAATTGGTTTTTTCACCGATGTTAGTAAAATTTGGGATTAGTACTAGGGCTGATAAATAGAGATAGGTTTGCATTCGTTGCCTTGGGACTAATATGGTCAGCGATACTACTCTAGGTTAGTACTTTGCTTATCACTGTGGGGATCCCTTTAGAGTGGTTTTATAGTTTTATATGGACGATGCAGTATTATGTCTACCTGCATTATTTATGACCTATGTGAGGACACTAAGGTCATAGATACAGAGATATACTTATTATTTTTACCTAACTCTCTGAGCCCCTTGGTTACACTCGAGTTGAGTTAGTCCATGGTTACTGTTTTCTCCCGTGTATTCTTCTTTCTGTGTCCCCTGGGCGGTAGCGTGATGTTATAACGTTTAGAACTAATTTAGCAATTGTTTGCAAATAAAGTACCTAATCTGACCGGCAGTTCTAAAGATTTGCGTGTTTAAAGAAACAAAAATAGCTCTTCAGCTGTATTATAAATGTGAAGACACAAACTTGCAGCTATTAACGTATGTCTTCAGAGGCTGACAAAACAGCAAATGTTAATGCAATATATTAATATGATGTCACGCTTTCAGTCAGGCATGAAATGCAAGTCACGCGGGTTTAGTGTGTGGACCATGCACAATATACAAACACATTGAACATGACAGATACGATAAGCAAAATGCTCACATTACCAATTGCCTGATTTTGATTCACTTATTCTGATTATGTAGGCAACTGCAATATAAACACAAATATTCCCAGACTTCGTAATCCAACCGAAATTTGTAATTCAAGAACGAAACCTGACGCCAGTTTATTTGGAAACTTTGATATTTTTACTTTCGCTTCAACTAAATTTGGACTGGGTTCCGTTACCGCGTTAAATAGATCCAAAGAAGTAAATAAGATAACTTTTATATTAAATGTTCCGACGTTTTATGTTAAACTTGGCCAATTTTGCACTTCCTTGTTTTAATTCGTGAGTAAACTTCCATGAGGACAGTTGGGTCGTAAAATATGCAGATATTTAGTAAGTTGTTGCTTACGAGGCTTGTCATGAGTTCATTTACTTGAAAGTCTTCGGCAATTCCGTCATTAAGGATTGAATTAAAGTGTGCAAACAGCTTTAGACTGGTCGTAACTTTATACTTTGTGATGAGAGATCGTGTATGTCCAGTGGTTTGATATATGATATGCAGAGATGTCGCACATGGTATAAATAACTGGCTGCGGAGCGTTGACCGACCACTGGGTTGCCATTTAATTTATTGAAATTCCTCTCAAAATATTTCAAAATATTGACCGTAAACTGATGCATAAATATTTTAATTATGATTAGTATCATTCTCACATTCCTCGTCAAGTTTATTTGGTACACGAGGACGATGACTGCAGAATATTTGATTTATAAAATTTCCACTTGAACGCTACCCTCAATCTTAGACAAATGCTTCCATGAAAAATAATAAATGTAAGAGGACGTACTTTTTATCAGAGCATTCCAAGATGTTGGAATTTTAATCAAACAATTTGTAACAAAACAATTTATTTAGCGGAATTAATTCCGCGATCCGAAAAAAAAACTGTTTGCACTGTTAGAATGTTTTTTAAATTAACGCAAGGTGCAAGTTTTATGTGTGGGGGAATATTTCTCATTATCCGGCGAGGCACCCTCGTCTTGCCCCCGCACTCCATTCTTTATAGCTTCAATATTGTTTCGGTAGGTGTTGCCAGGACAAAATAAATGTTTGTATGGACCCCGCGTTCCACGACCGTCGTCTTCGACGGCTCCAACGATTTAAGCATTATTGCTTTTTCGAAGATATTTTACACGGGGTGAAGGAATTATATTGTTTTTTTTTTGTTATTAATGACGAAACGTAAACATAGATAGATTAATGTGCCACGTGTAGGTTCGTTCCTACAGAAATGTTCTTCGTGGCTTTCAATATGCTCGTTAATACTTTTTATCGCCTGAATAATTGAATCCAAGTGTTCGCTTTTTCTCTTAACCTCAGTATTGGATTGGTTTTAATTAGATTATCGTTCAGACCGTACCTAATTTAATTAAATTCTTTTGATTTATCACGAGTTTATGAATACAGGAATTATCATTTGCAAGTATCTGGATTTTTGTTTCTCTTCCTTTCGTTGTTATCTCGAGTTTTTACCTCCTCCTTAATGTTATATTAGCTTCATTCATTCTTTACGCAATTGTTAGGAGCGGTAGTAATAAGGACTGTGTTTTCTGGGTTGTAAATCTAGATAGAATAATATTAATATTCATAACAATGAACTGTAGCTCGATTCATTATAACATTAGAATAATAAGGTTATCGCTATTACAATGTTAGCGCATAATAGGGCCCATTTCACGATAACTATAAATAAGGAATGCAAGCTATTTTCCGTAAGATGCAGTCCTTCGATAACGAAATAATATTCACTATTCAGTTATGTTTCTAAAAGTTGGATTTGGCGTTTCTGATTTCATCTCTTTTTAACCAACTGCCAAAATAAGAGGTATTTCTGAAATCGACAATATGTTCCTTCTGGATAATTTATGCGCCGATTTGGGTTTTTTTACTGTTTTAAACTTTTTGAATGGATTCATTACAAACAAAAGCGAGTTTTGAAGATGGAATCCATTAGAAATTTATCACTGTTGATGCCAATTAACAGAAAGTACAACATTTGCCTTCTTTCGAAATATAAGTTATACCTACGTCTATTTTTAGATTGTGAACTATATATATAAAAGCTTTTAAATCTACAGTTGCTTATGCAAGGTCTTTCTTGTTCTAACTACGGTCCTAAGGGAAATTATTATCACAGTTTGTAATTAGATGTAATGTCCTTGATACGAGTATCCTTTAGTTGCTTTCACGTCACCCTGGGGAATAAATAGGGTGCCCCAACTTTCTTAGCATGTACCACAGCTATGTTGCGGCCGACTTCCATTTAACCAGAATTGGTTAGATAACTCTATTTTACACAATATGCTATTTTGGGTCCCTGACTTTAATTTGAATTGTTAGTTACGGGGCTTGTTTTTGTTTAACTATTGACGTGATATTACTAAACTCCGATATTTCTCTGAAAGTTACTGAGCTGTATCTTTGAATAAAAAAAACGAAATTAATCTGTAAGTAGGTCAGAAAGCCTCAAAGAGAAGTCAGCTAGAGAAAGGGCCCAAAAAGGGCCAATGCCTGCCGGGGTTGCGCAATGTTTATAATAGTTACCTTAACCCCGGAACATAAAGGGCAACCGAAGGAACATGAGTGGGTTTTAGTCAGTAAAAGTCTGACACGCCCTCCCGCCCCGCCCAGGACAGGAGAAGTCATTTGATGATTTCCCACTCCCTAAAAAAAAATAAAGTAGGTCAAAAACCAAAAACTATGACAATCTTTACTTAAAAGGTATCGAGTTAAGAAACGATATTACGTTAAACTGACCGATTTTTTGTTACAATTTGGCCGAATCGCCACCATATTAACGTACCATCCAAACTGTTTAACATTAGACTCATACCACTGAAAACGTTGCAAGAACATGCATGAGCTCAAACAAAATAGTTCCCCTAACAAAGCGTGGTACAGCAATTTATCATTCAGCCTTTCGTTCCCATTTTCCCTGTGCTCGCTTTATGTTGCATCAATATTTAAGGAATTCTTTATCACTCACGAACTGGGAGAAAGTTCTATACAATTCCCATACGTAATGTGGAACACTAAGCAAAGCCGAAATATGGATGCTCTTCCCATCATTGGGAATTTTGTTTTTCAAACATAAAGAATAAATGTTTGTTTGAACGTCACTAAGGTAAAAAAATGGTTGCCTGTAAAGTCGGTTTTACGGGCGAAGATTTTACGTGACAACGTCTTTTACCGATCATAGTTGAGTGGGAGAGAGACGCAAGGCATTCGGCGGGCCTCTCTCTCGTTCGGTGACTCATCGTAACGTTACCGAGCGTTACACTTTTTCATAAGTGACTCCCAGCCGCAACCTAATTTAAGACGTTGTCACGTCAAAAAAGCAATAAAAGTTTATAAATCTTAAATTAATATTGGTGTTCCAGACTTTAAGTGCCTGACACTAGACCACTTGGCTGGAAATTGTCTTTTATTTGCTATTAAATACTCTTACGACTTTTGTACTGCTGGATACAATTATAAGCACAACGTTCTTCACAGACAATAATTCTCCACTTAAAATTACTTTCCTAGCAATAATTGTTGCCCAATATAAGTAATATTTAAGTTCACGCAGAGCAGTATCAGTACCTAACAGCTATACTTATGAAGCGCCTATACAATACACCCCATATATTTTGACGTGAAGGTGTAATTTTTTCTCGAGAGCTTAGGTAAAAGGGCCGAACAGCCCCTCAATTATAGCCCCACTGACATGGCAACCCCGTAGAATAAATCAACTTGAATAACAGCAACGCTACAAAAAAGTTCATTTCAATTTAGAAGCAAGAATTTGCATTTTCGCACGTAAATGAGTTGTGTACCACTACGAACGAAGTAATACCCTTAAGACCAGCCTTTTAATTGAGTTGTTGTGTTTCTTCTACTTTGTTATTGTTATTTTAATTGTCAATGGAACTAGTTAATGTTTTCATTAGGACCAAGTACTTAGAGGTTAGATTGTGGTTGTAGACTGTTTATGTTAGTATTTTTCTTAACACATTTTGATTTCTAAAGTACTTCAACTTCCAGGATTTGAAAAAAATATATTATAATGTGCTGTCTTTTTCCTAACTATAGCAACTTCTGTAAGCCAAAATCAACAGTGGTTACCATAAGAAAAGTGCTGCGGCAATAATACTTGACGAGTCCCGGAGAAACGATTCAAATGTCTCGGATCCCGCAACTAAATTAGTCAGAAAAGAAAAGCGGAGGAGTAAGAAAAATAAAGATAATCTTACTTGGTAATGTAGTCCTCGAATATATTAAGGTCTAGGCCTCTAACCTTGAAAGGTAAAACAAACCCTTTTCAAGATCCTCTAGCCATCCGCGTCTTAATATCTTAGCTAGAGGTTACATTACGTCACGAAGCTATATAAAACCTCTATTGAGAACTCAATTAAAACATAATTTTAAAAACCAATTTTCGCGGTGTCGGCTGCCGTCTCCAAGTTCACTATCAAGAAATTGTGGATCGACTCGCTAAACTTTCTCAATAACACCGGCAAGGAAATTTTCAATTATTAACTTTATCCACAAATCGGTACCGAAGTGCATAAAATTTAATACTGAATTACAGAGAATAATATTACAAGGAAAAACTCGGCTACTAGGTCCATTCTTTCCTACCCGATACTGGTAAAGTATTTGTTCTTTTAATCCTATTTCCTCTCTTTTGAAGCTCCGATACCTTTTATTCCCAAGGAGTGACTATTATGTTCGCCAGTGGGATTGTCTTAAAACTTTAAGAGAATGCGTAAAGTAATCCTAAGTAATGCGGATTTGGGCAGTTGTTTGCCTTCCCTTAGAATCTTTTTGAAGCGAATTAAGAGCAAAACGAACTAAGGCGGACGTCTAATGTCAATAACAGATCAAAGGTATCCAAACAGAATTGAATGAACTACTAATTTTAAGATAAATCACGTAGTTTGGTCCTAACGATGTGTAATTTGGTCCTAACGGCCTATAAACGATTCTGACTCGAACAATATAAGTTGGATCAAGTCTTAATTACAACCTTTGCCAAGCAGATTAGCGATAGCAATATGATCAGTATTCTGACGGAGGCTGTCAATCCTCTTGCTTTAATCCCTTAGGCGTGTTTTATGATACTCGAAATGAAAGACGGTGGATTATCTTTTGCCGAGGCCTATACATTTCCAAGAGGCTGCCAAATGAGCTTGCAAATTAATTTTTGCATCTTGCTTGGATATTTTCCGTTTCTCTCAATTAGCATTAAAGCTAACTTATTGTAGAATGCATCCTGAGAGTTTGTAATGAATGCAAATATAATGTCGAATAATCATGCTACGTTAATAGACTCAGTTTGTTGCAGCGAAATGACATCAAAATGGCACTGAGTCAACTTTCAAAGTGCATACGGGTTTCCTTTACTAAAATATTACATCTGGAGCTAGTATTAAACCGCTCTCGAGGAGCTTCACTCTAATTAGTAAATAGAAGCAGTCTTTAATTTACATTTAATTATACAATGGACTGAAATCTTGTTGTTCTTAAATCTGTTGTTGAGAATTGGGTTACAGACGACAATGAAGCTAGCGGTGTACCTAATCTAGATGGAGGAACTGTTTAAAATGAAATTGTAGAACAAAGAGATGTTTATTACTTTATACTGCAAACTATTTTAAACATTTTTGATGTCAGAGAATAAAACTATTTAAAGTAAAGAAGTGACGCATACCGTCAGCAGTAGGCCAGGTAGTCAGGTTGAGCTGTGATTGGCTTATATTAATTTAATGACTGGTCATGCACGGTTTGCTTTCAACAGAACTCATATTAACTACCTACTATACGACTTCTAGGTTGCCACATTAGTATGTGGAAGTAAAATACTTATTTATACTAGTTTATACTATTATTTTCCGTTTTATTTACTTGCGAGAAGTAATCATCGAAGCGTTCGTCCACTTAATAAGAAAGCTAGACGACTGCCGAGTAGCGTAGGGCATATTTTACGGTAAACTTGATTTTGTACAATGTACGGACAGAGTCGTTGCGAGTCTAGTGGAAGATAAAAATGCAAAAACGTTTCATGAGAAGTAGCTAATAAAACTTTAATGAAGTTTCATTAGTTACGTCTTACGCCCTTACTTAGCTCCAAGGGTTCCCTTCATCGTAGAACATACAAATCAAGAGATTACATCAACAAACATACTCAATGCGAGTTTATATTCGTAGATATGAGTTAACAGATGTGCCACTTTGTAAGATAAACACACGACGCTTAGGCGATTATCTCAAAATGTGAATACATAAACAAGGATGCTCCAAATGTTAACACCGATATTAAAGACCCTGTAGAATATTCACATGTAGGTTTTTCATTAAATGAACAGCCATAAATATTTGATACCTCAATTTCCGACGGAACAACGGCGTATGAATTTTTTGCCTACTGTAAAGAGTTGGTGTTTTTTGAGGACTCCGCGTCTATTTTTGGGTGCTATGGTTAATATTAGATAACCATTACTCAATTGAAAGTGGATTAAGTTATTGAAGTTTGTCCAGAACGTAGGCGTTGCTTTAATATAGAGAATCACTTAACTAGTCCTTTGGGAAAAGATTTAAAGTTTGTGAACGAGAAATTATTACATTTTCTGCTTCCCAAATTAATCTAATATATTAGGGTATGTTAGTTTCGCAAAATGAAGGCTTGTAATGTCTAACTTCGTATATAATGCCGAGTCAAAGAAACAGTTGAATGTATTCGAATAAAATAAATCTGTTTCGATTAAGAGTTTGGGTGTGTAATTAGAAACTAAATTGTGTTTTATAATAACTTGAATGCGAATGGGGCTTCAATAAGAACTAAGCTTACTATGTATACCTATAAACATTGCACAGATTTGTATATTGAGTTGATTTTGAACATTTTCATTTTATAAGCTGTAAGGTGAAATTTGAAAGAGTTAAAAAGACTTATTAATTAACAAAAGTACCAAACCACCCTGATCGTTATATTTAACACAAAACTTTTCTTTCAAATAAACATTTAGCTGCTCTACAACTGTAAATGTTATATGCGTCTCTTTTACAGCATTTCTTAGTCGAATACAGGTTCCGTTGAAATCTTTTTTCCCTCACAATGCTTGGTAGTGTGCTTCAAAGTCAATAGTGACCTACTTCATACGGAATCTTTCAATTTCTCATGAACTGGAACGCTGTGTCGCTGTTTATGATCGTAACCTCGATTTTTGCTGCTATTATCAAGAAATTAATGCGTTTTGTAAAGATCTGAGGATATTTTTGGTTTATTGGTGGTCAATCTCCTTTTGTTTATAATTTTGTATTGGGTTTGGATCAACATAAAGGCAGTGTAATCATTGAACAACAACAGCGTTGATTCATTGATTACAGGTTAAAAGTGTAACTGCTCTTCTAAAAATAAATGGCTCGTTTGATTGGAAATAACATAATTATGGCGAGGTTTCTAACATCTTACCAAAATTTCTTGACTTCAACCTATCGTCATTTTCAATCCAGCCGAATCTAAACAGACTTCCATTGATTTAACCATTTTTGGCTGGATTTTGCAAATCACAATATTTTCCTTTTCTTGAATGATTACATGTAGGGTATATTGTTAATGGATCCGGTATAAGTTTAGCGATAATTGCTATTTAGATTCAATCTAATTAAATAAAATAAATTTTGCAAATAATAAATAAAAATACGGCCAATCCTCGCCATAAGAAACAAAATGCAAGAACGCAGCAAAAGGTAAAAGCATCTCGATTTCTTCTTCTATTTCTGTTGTAAACTTGTCCAAGTCTGATGAATAAACTTTGTATTGCTTCACTTGGCCGGGGACTACCTGACGTGGACGTCACCGTGTTAAACTCAATTTAAAGTTCTACTGTCAAACTTCAAGCTATGCTTTGTTGCAGATGGTCAATATCGTGCAGTACATATTTAGAATAGAAAGACATTTTGGATGGACCCGCTTTACTAATATTATTTATAAATTCTTGTTCTCTTTCGGATTCCTTATCTTTCAACCTGAAGTCCGTGCTTTTTTGTTTCTTTGTCTATACGTACCTATGTTTGGTATCTATTTAGCCAGTCTTCGAAAGAAATTTGTCTGGGGAGGTACTACCACCACATCATATGTATATGTTTTAAGTTTCGGTCTAGCTAATTTGATTCTAGCAACTAAACACACTTCTTGAAACAGCGTCTCTAAAAAACTCCTAAAGATTAAACAAAACTAAAACAGCAAAACACTGCCAACACGTCGGAAGTTATGAATAACAAATTTACAATTTCCAAAACAAACAAAGCACGTCGAAATTAATTAAATGGGCAGCAAAGACCCCCAGAATAAACAACAACATTTAGCCCACAATGTTTAATATGCACACAAAACAAAAACCGGAATCTGAAGTTGAAACTTCAGAAAAATTAAATCTCTCTCACGGTTTTGGAGCCGTGCAATGAAATTAAGTATGCGGCGCACTCTGGGACGTCTGTGACCTAGTTACTAAACTGACAATTGCTGAACACATATTTTAGCTAACACGTCAATATAATAGAGATGTAGAGCTTAATTGGAGGCTTATAAATAATCGTTAACCTTAGCTTAGGACCGAAGAGTGTAATCACGATTCTACCTAATACCGTCATTTAATGATACCGGCGCACGATGGTTTTGAGCTTTGGCCAGTAAATGGCTCCCGACTTGGGAATGTTTCGGTCGATACGCAGCTAATGAGCCGCTTAGAGGGCGAATGTCGTCGACCGAATCTCTACTACTACTCTAGTTTACGTCGTGTGACAAAAGGCTATAAAAATGCTTATTTTGGTTACTGAACTGCCAGTAATATTTTGTGTAGTAATGATTGATTTGACACACAAAAATAACCTTTCCTGCTTTTACATAGCGTACGTTTAACGTAAATACGAAATCGACAGTAATGAGTTCATTGACTTTTGACACATTAGAATCATTTCCCACAGCTGGCATTGGCACAAGTAACATTCACTATGATCACAGACGTCTTGGCCCGATTTGGTGACACGCCTTCACTTGGAAGATATAAATAAATAATAATAATAAACATCTTGGGACAAGTCACACACGGTCATCTGATCCCAAGCTAAGCAGAGCTTGTGTTATGTTAACCAGACAACTGATATACATACTTATATACTTTATAAATACATCATATTCAAGATAATTATTGTTAACCTTCGTAAAACTGTCAATGTTCAAACAATAGTAGTCTTGAATGAAGTCCCAAACTGTTTATAGGACACTCGTTTCGTAATCCAATAAATTAGTGAAGTCAACATCGCCTAAAGTCAAAGTTTTAATCTCAAGCTGCACATGTGTACGATAATAGAAAAACCCAATTAAACTTTACTCGACCTGGGGAATGGGATATGGAGTTTCGAAATTTCGAGCCATAAGTAAGAACTATATTTGAATTTAATGAGTAAAACTTTTTTTATATGAGTCTTGTCGGTCGCTTGCAGAATTAGAGATCAACAGACACGCTTGACTGAAAAGGTCAATGTGACGGTTGAAATACACCCACATAATGTATAGGCAATACATATTCATATAAATTGTGTGAACTACATAGAAACAAATTCCGAATATCGTAAAAATGTCATGTGTATTGAAAGTATTCGAAAAGTTTCGGAAACTATATCGCAAAGTATGGTATATATGACCATTTTCGTAAAATATTTGACGTTATTCGAAGAGCTGGTTTTATTTCAAGGAATATTAAGATACAGATAAAGGGAAATATTCTTGGAAATGTCTTTTAATATTTTGTGCCTCTTAGCACAAAACATCAAAAAAGGTTTGTATGTTTTACCTTACCTGTTAAATAGTAAAAGTAAAAAATAGAAAGTCAAAAAGCAAAAATATCAGTAATTAGCCATTTGGATATCAGAGAAATTCGCAAAGTATTTATTTTCTCATGACCTTATTTGTAAAGCTTTCAGCTGAGCGGTTTCAGAGTTCTCACTGATTGTTGATAAACTTTTCAATTAAATTAACTTTGGCAATTTGCTAATTTGGGCTAGTAATAAAAATGGTTAATAATGCAAGTCTAATTTGGCAGCCTGTTTTAATGCTGATTAGTAAACTTTTTTATATCATTGAACGGGAAAAAAGTTGACGGCCCACTTATACTACTGCCACATACAAACATCTGCAATACTTAGAGCAGAATACCTCTAGAAACAAGGACGATCATCATGTCTCATATGCCTGTAATTACACCGGGACCTAATCCCACAATAACCGGCACACAGCAACTCTGCTTCACGACAGAAATAGGCTTCACAGTAGTACATCTCCGGACAAGCTCCTTGACAGAGCTATCCAATCCTCTTCCAACTTGACCAGAAATATTTCAAGACTCCGTATCGGCGTTGACACATTTATTAATTTATGCTGGTGAACGATTGTAAGCGATATCCGAGAGGTTTAAGAGATTGCGAATGGATGGTGCTATTAATTATGCACCGCTTAGTTCAGCTCTACTGTGACCCAATTTAGTTGGGCGCCTCCTACTAACATCTGCGATCGTGTCGCTCCCGACTTAACTTGTCTGCACCGATATAACTGCTATACAATGCGTCAACTCTCCATTCCATATAACCTATCAGAGATTTGAACCGATACTCCGAGAATAAGCTATTCTGAAAAATACTTGGTAGAAGCTACTTATTGTGACTATGAATGCAAAGATTACTGCCGCTTCATACGATGAGTGGTTTTAGATCTGTGGCATTCGGTGAGCACGTGTTCATGAGATGAAAATCGATTTAGTTATGCAATTTAGCAATGCAATAGAAATGTGTTTTGTTACTCCTCCGCTGTTCTTTGAATAGTTACGTTGAAGTATCCAAGACGGTTTAGTCTCGGTATAGTTTCTTCGAGTCCTGTCGAACTTCGTTTTCTGGTGGTCGCTACTTCTGGTACTTTTCCTTTTGGAAGTTACTTACTACAACTTTTACTAGTTGCATAGTGCGGCGGGTTCGTTACACAAGAAAAAATACTTTCCAGCTACGATTAGCAACGATGAGATACGACGTCAATAAAACTGCCTTATTCTGTTACCATTTCCGCATCAATCAATTTTGTTTCATTAAGATAACCCCAAAACCAATCCTTCATAAATGCAAATCTAAACATCTTGATTTATAAAGCAGAAGAGCCAAATACTGAAATATTCGCTAACATTTCCAATCGCCGAGAATTTAACATCAATATGTAAAGCGTATTACGAACTCCGAACTCATCAGCTTCGTCGATAAAGTTTGCAAATCTTCTGGGGTGAAAAAATAAAGCAGCTTTGTTCTCGGCAAATGTCCTGATTACTAGCCCCGAAACGCGTTGACTCGGCGCTCTCAATACCCTCCTATTTAACTTAGCTCATCCCGTGACTCCGTTCCGGACCAACTTCAGTTGCTTTCAAGTTCCAAGTTGGTCCTTCATTTGGTTTAGTTCCGGACATCGCCAATCGTAGTATGATTGCGAATTTGCAACTTTACACCGTTTTGCCGTCAGTGTGTTCGCACAATTCATTGTCCCAGCTGTTAGTGCCCTCAAAGTACTCCTGTTGCATATCAATGACGCTGGTGGGACGTAGTTCGGAGTTTACGTGTGTTTGCTATTTTTTCCATCGCACTATGCGAAGCTTTGTTGAATATATTTCCATGTTTTTGGTTTCCGTCAGGTGGGTAAAGCTGTTTTTTTAACTTGTCAACTGCGAAAAATGGTATTTTACACAATCTCGTATTCGTCGTTATATTTTAAAAGCGATACTAACTCTGTTATGCAGTCAGGACAAAACTACTGAACCAATTCGATATTAATACACGTTTACGCAGGTGAACTTGCGTGCTAAACGTCGTCGTCTTTGCAAACTCAATAGCAAAGATTTGTTTTACTTAAGTTAATAAAATCCAGTACGCAGTATTCGACTTCAAAAAGAAAACTGCCGCTAGGTGTTTTCATTCCATTCCAACTTTAAGTAAGTAATGTGAAATTCCAACAATATATGAAGTTCCTCGTTCTTACGTGTTCCCAAAGTTTCAATATAAATTCCAATTTTGGATCTAGCACGATCGTCAGTTTCAAAAGTTTTGAAATCGACGGACATTTCGACAGGATAGTCATTTCGATCGTCGAGTAAGCTGTGGCAAGCTGTTCGGAAGTTTCATGCCCTCTCTACGGAGACTTCGTTAATAAACCGCATCCGAGTGAAGTTCTGGACCCAGCCACGATATCTTCCTTGTACATATATCTAGCTTCTCTTCAAACTGGTCGTAGTTTCGCTCACATACGTAAAGGAACCTAATTTCTCCTTTTGAAACCTTAGCTGTTTATGCAGAGCAGCAAAGATCAAAGCTATTTTTGCACAATTTTAGCACATTTAGAATAGAGTAGTCAAGAAACTTAACAGCTGATTGCGTAAAAACGTTCGCACACCCGTTTGCCAGGTGCTTTTAATTACTTTATTTAAAAGTTTGTTAGGAAACTAGTATGTTATTATGAGCTTAAACTTTAACAGTAATCTTTAATACACATTAGTATGGAGTTCTTCAAAAGATGTTCTTAAGAGGTTCTCTGAAGCTTTGAGCGTTAATCCTACACCTCCAGATAAGTGGCATTGTAGAATAGACGCTAGAATATAGTTCGTTAAGTTATGATATCAAATTACTTGGGATAAGTTTTTGTCAATCTCATACAATTACCATTTTAGTTATCCATAAGTTATCCATTCTTTTGTTTCATCTATTCTACAATGCCGCTTGTCTAGAGGCGCTGATGTGGCGATCGGTATGAGTCTGACATTCCCTATGCTTTCCCGAGACAGGTCATCAAGGAGGATTTGCCGAAGAAAAAAAAAATGGCTTTCATGCCCCATAGTGACAGCTTTGTTTGTGATAAAAAAGGCAAATTGAACGAGTCACATTTTTTGCTGGTCTCATTACAACTTTTTTCTCGCGGTTTCACTTTATCGGCACAGATTTATTTGGTCTAGAACCCATTGTGTGGGTGAAAGTTTCAATATTTTCTTGGAACTTGCAGTTTTGTTATTGTAACCGATGTACAATAAATTGCATTATGCATTGCACGTTCGGCGTATAATGAGCGTCTAGTTTACTCATAACAAAAGGAAAGCTGTAAAATATAATATTTTTTTCTTCAGTTAAAGAGGAGAGTAGGAGTAAGTTATCTAAAATACAGGTTCTTAAATATATCCAATTTCTTGATTATGATTTGCTTGTCATTCAAAATGTCTTTGAAAGCTTTAGACAGGTTTAAGTAAAACTGTGTTATAAATAACATTGTCTAAAGCTAGATTTTCTTTGAATGGAGAACACGTCCAATTAATCTATAAACGTCAAACCAAGCGCGACAGCCGTCTGTTGCAATTTTCCATAGACTTTTCTTGAAAGCCCTTCGTTTGAAAGGTTGAATGCAAGTTTAGTTTTTATTACCTGCATGCGGCCATTCGTTGTAATATAAATATAGCCTTAATAATATTTCTGTAGTCGATCGATTTGATACTTTGATGTGAAAAAGACTCGCATCCCTAGTCCGCCGTGCGGTCCAGCCCCAACATTATTCAGAGCTGCGAATGTAGCTGGATTCCATGTGCAATGTGCAGCGCCACTGAAAGCTTTCTACCTCGGTCCCTCGCTTACAGCAGGGATTTGCATACCAAGTTTGTTAAACAGTTTAAGGATACCAACGTCATTAGATATTATTACTAATATTTTAAGTCATAGTTATTTGTTATTATTTTCATGTTTATTTAATTATATTTAGGCAGGCTTCAGCCTTCATGGAACAACCGGTGTATTGTAAATTATTTTTAATTCTTTGTGTCATGACTTCTAAGAATCTTTTACAAATAAATACTATACCTATAAAATATTTAGGTACTACTACAATAAATATCATCCCAGTCTAACTTTTGCGTAAATCTCAGAGCCACGAGAATGTAGTACAATTTCTTGAAAAGGGATGACTGATGAGTTTCAAGAACTTTCTCGAAACTTTACACTTCGTTCACTGTCATCTGGCAAGCAAGTAGTATTAGCAGTGTAATCGTAAGTTCTTAAATGTTGACATTATGGTAGAGAAACATCTCAGAGTACACCGATGTCGACTTTCAAACATTAATGTAGGGAAATTTTCCGCTAAGCCGTCTTAAAATTTTCGCTTCTTTATTTTTTTTCTTGGTAACTTCTCCATGTTTCCAATAATCTACGTAATGGCTTTTAAAGAAACGTTTCATTATTTAATGGACGCCTCCAATAATAACAGACGCGACTTGAGGACGCGAAGAAAAGTGGGCAAGTGCGAGTTGACGTTTCTGGGGTTTTGCAGTTTTTTGTCAAATGTTTGATAATGTTGATTGTTGTTGTATTTAGGCTTACAGACTCCAGCTTAACCTTTCTATGATTAAGCAACAGCCGGCTGTCGGGCTGCTATTGTCTTTCTATTGTGTCTCGAATCACGTGTGTTCGAAGGAGTAAATAAGTTTAAATAAACAACTATACAAAAATGTAAAAATTCTTTAGCTCTGTTATAGTTTTTACGTTGGCAAGCTTAAGAGATTAACGTTTGTTAAAACGTCTTAATTTCTGAAACAAAAGATTTATAAAATTTCTTTAACAATATGGTAGATTGATTTATGAATATTAGAGACTGAAAACCGACGAGATGTGTCGTAAGATGTGATGGCCTAGTGGACAAGGCGCCCACCTCTCGTGTAAGAGGTTGTGGGTTCGAATCCGGGCAAGTACCAATGTGACTTTTTAATTTATATGTACTTTCTAAAAGCTTATCTTGGACATCACTAACATCCCGTGCCTCAGAAAGCATGTAAAGCCGTTGGTCCCGGTTGTCATTCGTAGAACTTTGACAGTCGTTACGGGTAGTCAGAAGCCAGAAAGTCTGACCAGCCTTAACCAAGAGGTATCGTGTCGCCCAGTTACTGAGTTGTGGAGGTCTGATAGGCAGTCGCTTCACGTAAAACACTGGTATCCAGCTGAATCCGGTTAGGCTGGAAGCCGACCCCAACATAGTTGGGAAAAGGCTAGGAAGATGATGATGAGAGACTGAAACGTGACGCTACAATCCCCGGGAACGGAGTAGAAAGGGGCCTGTCTTTAATTTACAAAAGGTAATTTACAGGGCTCGACCATTTTTTAATATTTTTTAATTATTGCGATAGGGCTCAAAGCTGCTAAAAGACTGGGGTAAAACCGAGGCGCACATCTAGCATCTTCTAAATGTTTCGTAAGGAACTCTAATAAATTAATGATTCCAACTGAACGCTTTGTTTTATAGGCACAAACAAAGTAGAAAGAAATTTTATAACTTAGAGCTTTAATTGGATGA